>CP075866.1:0-4800000 GCA_019565615.1 Trichoderma simmonsii
TCCCTAACCCTAACCCTAACCCTAACCCTAACCCTAACCCTAACCCTAACCCTAACCCTAACCCTAACCCTAACCCTAACCCTAATTTATAATTAACTTTACTAATTTTTTTTAAAATCTTATAAAGCCTAACCTTTTTATAATTTAACTTATTACTTAGCTTATTAATTTTAATATTAACTTATTTTTCTTCTTAAATATATTAAAGTAAGTAAATTATATCTTTTTCCTAAAAAATTAGTTCTTTAAGCCTTTTTTTATTTATATACTTCTTTATATATTCTTATATAAGTTTAAATTATATATATAGCTTTTAATATAGTTCCTTAAGCTTATTTACCTTAAGTATAACTTTTTATATATCTTTTTTTTTTTATAGTATTTTATATACTTAAAAGTAATACCTTTTATTAGCGTAAAATAGTAAAAGTTTTATTAATTTTAAAACTAAATTATTATAAAAGAATTTTACATTAGGTAAATACTTAACTTAGTTATCTTAGTTAAAGTTAATATAACTTTATAAATATACTTTAATAATTTAATTAATATATTTTATTTATTTATTTATTTATAAGTAATAAGTAATATTAGCTTTATAATTTATTTTTATTTTTACTATAGTACTTTACTAATATTTAAATATAAACGTTAATCCTTTATTAAAGATAATATTTATAGGTAATTTATATTTTAAGGTTATATATTTTTATATTATATAGCCTAGTTCTTCCGCAGTACTATTTTCTTTATATAAAATAAAAATACCTTATTTTATTAACCTATTAATAATAATAAAAATACTATTATATATTATATTTATTATAAGCTTCTTTAATAATAGTAGCTTAATAATATAATTAAATAAAATAAAGCTTTAAAAATACTTTAGGATTAGTAATAATTATAATTTACTATAAGGTTTTTATTAATTAGATTTCGTTTTTATATATAATATATATAATTTAATAATTTACTTAATAACTTTTTTTATACTTATAAAGGTATAATATTATTAAATTTATTATAGTATTTTTATAACTCCCTTATATTTATATAGTAGGTATTTGTAAATTATCTTAGTTATTTCCTACTATAGTAATTCTAATACTTAGATTTTTTTATTTTTATATAAAAGTCCTTTTATAAAAATTATATCCTTAGGGAATTATTTTAGTATTTAATTACTAACTTTATCCTTAATTTTATTAAAAATAAAGTTTTTATCTTTTATTATAAAAAAAATATTAATAATTACTAATTTATAATATCCCTCTACTATTTTTTAAAACATTAGTAAAATAAGCTTTAGTATTAGTTTAAAGTAGTTTTCTCTATAGCTAAAAGTATTTATATAATTATTTTTTAATCCTTTATAAAGTATAATTTTAAAGTTATATTTAACTATAAGCTAAAAATACTTTTTTTACTATATTAAAATATCTATTTTTTTTATAGTAAAATTTATAAAATTTTTATAGTTTAAATATATAGTAATTTTATATTTATTACTTAGTAAATATAATCTTTATTCTTTAAATATTTTAAAGATAGCTATAAGTTTTTAGTTATAAGTAAAGTATTATAATTTAGGTCTATAGAGTTTTTTAAAGAAGAAGGCTACTAAGTATAATATTTCTTTATTATTTTATTAGCTAAAAACTCCTTTAATTACATAGTTTAAAGCATTTATTTTAATAATAACTAGCTTCTTAGGGTTATATATTTATAATATTAATATATTAGTAATAGTATCCTTAAGTACTTTAAAGGCTTTTAAAGCCTTTTTTATATAACTAATTAATTAATTTTTCTTTTTATTACTTAGGTCCTTTTTTATAAAGTTTATAAGTAATATAGTAATCTTATTATAATTTTAAATAAATTATTAATAATAGTTAATTAGTTTAAGGAAACTCTATATTTTTTTAACTATTTTAAAAACCTTTTATTTTTTAATAACTATTATCTTAGCAAAGTTTATTTTAATTTATTTTAAAAAATAATATATTTTAAAAAGTTAATTTTTTATATATAAAACTAATATTTCTTTAGTTCTACTAATAGGTTTATATTCTATAGTATTTCTAAGACTTAGTATATATATTATTTATATTCTTTAAAAGTATTAAAGTAGATTAATATATTATTAAAATAAATAATAATAAAGTTATTAATATATTCTTTAAGGACTTTATTAATTATTCTTTAAAATATAGCTAATATATTAGTAAATCTAAAGAATATAACTAAATATTTAAATAATCTATAGTATATTTTAAAAACTGTTTTTTATTTATTTCCTTTTTTAATTTAAATAAGGTTATAGGCTTTTTTAAAGTTAAAAGCTATAAACTATTATATAGTTACTAGTTTATCTTTAATTTTAAAAATCAGGGGTAGTAAAGTATAATCCTTAATAGTAATTTTATTAAATTATTAATAGTTAATAATTAATTATAACTTCCTATTTTTCTTTAATATAAATATAATAAAGTATTTTATAAATAAAGTAAATACTTAAATATATTTTTTCTTTAGTTATTTATTTAACTATTCCTTTAATACCTTAAACTTTTTTTTATTAAGGTTATAAATCTTATAGGTCTTAGGTTATTTTCTATTTATTAGCTTAATAAAGTAATTTTATTAAGAGTATAATAGTAACCTAATATTTAGTATTACTTAAAATAGTTTCTTATACTTTCTATATTATTAAAAGATCTTAGTAAAATTATTATAAAACCTTTTTAATTCCTCCTTTCCTTATACTTTACTTAATACTTTATTAAGGGCTACTAATTTATTTTTAAATTATATAGTAATTTAATTAATATAAATATATTCTACTTTTTTATATTATTTATTATATTATAGTAGTATTAGTAATTTATATTTTTTAAACCTAACTATTTTTACTTTTATAATTTATATAAAAAGTTTTAATTTCTTTAATAATATAGCTTTACCTTTTTATCCTCTTTAGCTAAGTTAATATTTAAATATATCCTTAATATCCTAATAAACCTTACTAATCTTCTATTAAATAATAAAATTATAATTAAGTAACTAAGTATAGCCTAAGAAAATATTATTATTTAATATATTTAAAATACTAAACTTAATACTATAGGTTTTTCTATTAATAATTAGTAAAAAATAATTAATCTTATATTTAATTAATCCTTTTCCTACTACTACTTCTATAATATTTATTACTTATAATATTTATTTTATTAGTAAAATAAAAATTTAAAGTTTTTTAATTAATTATAGTAAAATTAAGCTAATATTTACTTTACTATTAATATATATAATAATAAAGTTATTTATAAATACTATATTAATCCTATATTTCTTTAATTTAGTAGTTTTAATAAAGTTTACTTAAATTTATTTTTTTTTAAAGAAGCAGTCTTTTTTTATAATATTATAAATAAGTACATTAGTATAAATAATATTAAAGTTATTATAATACTATTATTATAATTACTACTTTTAAAGTTTTTAATACTATTAATATTTATTAATATTAAATTTATTAATATAATATTTATAAAATTATATAATATTTTTTTTATAAGCATAATCTTTAGTATACGTTTAGAAGTTAAATCTATTATAATATAACTATTACTAAAGTTATTTATAATCTTCTTTCGTTACTTAATATTTTTTATAATTATTATTATAATATTTTAAAAGGTTAAACTTAAGGTATTTTAATTCTTTCTTTTAATTATATTAATTATTAACTTTATAATTAAAGTACTAGCTATATTATAAATTTAAGTATTTTTCTAAGTTAGCTTTTATATAGTTTTTATTATATAAGTTATTATACTAGATTTAAAAATACTAATTATAAACTTTATTTTCCTAATATTTTATATATAATGTTTTATTATATTATTATATAGTTAATTATCTATAGTTTTTTATAAATAAGGTATTATATATAAGTTATATTTTTTCCTATTTAAAAAACTATTCTTTAGTTAAAGTAAAGTAGTAAAAGTTTATATTAATATATTCCGCTAGTTTATTATTACTAGGTATTTATTATTATATAATTCTATACTATTTAAGTATTTACTAAAATTTACTTAGTTTTTATTTTTAAATTCCTTTTAAACTATAGTTAAAGAGTTTTTATTTATAAAGGTATTTAAGTCCTTATAGTTTACGTAATTTATATTATTTATATAATTCTAAAATATTTAAATTAGTATACCCCTAGTTTTAAAAATACTTATTTACCCTAAACTCTTTTTTTAACTTATAAATAAATATATTTTCTTATTCTTTTTCTTTTTCTATAAAAAAAATATTATAAGCTTTATCTTATACTACTTTATATTTATCCTAAGTTATATTTATTTATCTATTAGTAGTAATAGCAATAGGTATATTATTAATATTTTATTTAGCTTAATTAATTTCTTTAAAAGTTATTATAGTAATTATAATTAACTTAAGCTACTTCTTTTTAAGTACTTTAAACTACTATTTTATTATTTCCTTCTCTTCCTTATATATAAAATATAAATTATTATAGTAGCTAGTTTAACTAAAAAAGTTATAAAGCATAGTATTAATTACATTAACTTATATACCTTAAGTCTTCTTTTTATTTATAGTTTTATATAAAGTATTTAATTTCTTATACTTTTCCTAGTAGTTCTTTTCTTTATAGCCTATTTTACTATAGTAGTTATATTTACCTATAAACTTATAAGTATTAATAATATTTAAATCTATAGGTTTTAGTTTTTTATTATTAAATAAAGCTATATTATACTTTTTTCCTTAATTTATATATTAAAAATATTATTAGTTTTTATAATTTCCTCCTTTTCTTACTTATTTTTCCTTATATTATTTATACTACTAATTATTAATATAATAGAATTTCTTAAATAATTTTTTAAAAGTTTAGGGTAATTTATCCCTTTAAAGTTTATTTTTTATATTATCCTTTAGCCCTTAATAATATAGTATTTTCTTAGCTTTATTTTTAAAATTAATTTTTATGTAAAAATAAATAAATTTAGTAATATATTTAGTATATATACTTTATTATATAAGACTAAGTAATATATTTTTAGCTTCCTTTATTTTATTAATTTATCTAAATAATACCTTAAGTTAGTTTTTAAATTATTTATAATTATTAAATAGTATATTAATAAATACTTTTTTAACTATATAGTTATTTCTTTTAAAATCTCTAAAATATAATTTAAATTAATCCTTAAGACCTTTAGTAAGTTAGCTTCTTACTACATTAACCTATTATTTTAGTAAAGCTATAATAGTTAAAAAGTACCTAAAGTATAACTTTATATTTATAAAGAACCCTTTAATTTTTTATAGGTTTTTATTAAAGTAAACTAGTAGAGGTAGTTTAATAATTTCTCTTAGTTCTTTTTTATAAAGCCCTTTTTACTAACCTTATACTATAAGCAAATATCCTTATTATAAAGTATTTTAAAGTTAAGTAATTAAGTCCTAAATTATTTAAACTTACTTATTAATCTTAATATAATTTAAGATTTATTAATATATTATTTATATAATAATATTATTTAAGGCTAAAGCCCTTTTTATAATATTATTAAAATCTATACTTTATAAGTTCTATAAAAGTATAATTAAATTATTACTAATTATTAAGTTAGCTATAGTATTTACTAAATCTTAAAAGTTTATAACGTTAATATTACTATCCTAATATTTACTTTATATATTACTTTCTTAGTTTATTCTTATATCTAGAACCTAATAGTTAACTATTTATATTCTTTATTAAAATATTACCTATAGCCTAAGGTAATCTTTAAATAAAAGTTATAAATATATAATAAGCTAAGCTTTTATAGAGTTAGTATAAAAGGAATTCCTAAAGGATAAACCTTATACTAAGTTTATATTAGCGAAAGGGTTAGGCTAAACTAATAGGTAATTAATAAGGAATTAAGTAAAAGGTATTTATATAACTATAGAAAATATTTTATAAATATAATTAAGTATTATTTTATATTTACAACTAGCTATTTAACTATTTTAAATAAGCGTAAAGAATAAAACTTATATATCTAGCTGTATTAAACTAGATTAATAAATAAATTATTAATTCATATATAAATTAATATTTTATTTTATTAATCTAGCGTTAAATTAAGAAAACATTTCTTAATCCTCCTTTAATTAGTTAAAGGGATTAACATTAATCCAGTTGTGCCTAGTGTATAAGCTCCTTAGTTGCAACTATAAGTATTAGGTTGTAATAATATATAATATTATTAACTTTAGTTTTAATAAATATAATAAAAAATATAAATATAACTTTATTTAATTTATTATTATTATTATATAATTATATAATATTATTAAATAATTAATTATATATACTTTATTTATAATTATTTAAATTACTATTATATTTATTTAAACTTTTACTATTATTAAATTTACTTTTATTTATTTTTTTTAAAATATAATTTATATTATATAATAAACTTTATTATTTATTTATAAATTATATTTTAAATATATTATTTACTTTTTCCTTTTTAAATTTATATATTTATTAATAAAAGTAAAAATATTTTTAATATATAATATTATATTTATATAATATATTAAAATTATTATTTATTTTAAATAATATTAAATTACTTTTTCCTTTTTTAATTTTATATAATTATTATTAAATAAACTTAAAAATAATATATATTTATAGTTTATATTACTTAACTTTATATTTAATACTTTTATATAATATTATAAACTATATTATTTATTTAATATTTTATTTTTATATTTTTTTTATAAATTTATTAATTACTTTAAATTTAATTTACTTTATAACTACTATAATAATAATATAATTTTTTCTTTTAGTAAACTTTACTTAATATATATTTTTAATAAATTTATTATTATAATTTATACTTTATTAAGCTTATTTAACTTATATTTACTATTTATTAAACTTCTTTAATTATTTTACTTTTATTTATAAAATTTACTTTAATATATTTAAATATTTTATATTATTTACTTTATTTTATATATTAATATTCATAATTAAATTATACTTTATATTATTTACTATTTAATATTTTATATATTTTTTATTTATTTATAATTATATATAAACTTTTATATAATAATAATTATTTAAATTATATATTATATTTTTTTAATAAATATTAACTATTTTTTTAAATATTATAATAAATAAATATACTTTATATTTAAACTTATCTTTAACTAAAATTACTAATTAATATAATTTATTATTATTAAATATTTAAATAATTTTTAAATTATTTATTAATTTTAAAGTTAAATAATTTTTAATATTTTATAAAATAATATCTAAAATTTTATATTTATTTTATAAATAATTAATTATTTTATTACTTAATATTAATATATATTTATATTATAAGTAAATTATTAAATTATAAATTTTATTTATTTAAATAAAATTTTTTATTTTTAATTACTTTAAATAATAAATTAATATAAGTTTTTTATTTTATTAACCTTTTTTATATTTAAATACTACTTTATTTTATACTTTAACTTATACTTTAATTTATATTTTAACTTATACTTTAACTTATATTTTAACTTCTATATATAAATTAATATAAAAAATTTAAAATAAAAAACTCTAACTTATTTACTTTACTTTTACATTAAATTCTTCAAGTACTTAGATTTATTACTCTATTAATAGTACCTAGGCTATTTAAGTAGTTATGCGCTTAGAGACACTAGATCTAGACTGTTCTCGTGAGGTTGAAGGTAAAGCTGTGACGCGAAGTGCTACTATGACTACCAGCAGTACGACTAGAACTGGAGCAAATCGATCTGCAACATCGCTTACGTTTGGCACTTTAGCCTGGTTCCAGGTTGGGCTTGGACATAATGGCGCAGTGACATACAATGGCCCCACGAGCCGTTTCCATGCGAGTGCATTGGAAGAGCACCTGGCCGATGAATATAACTCGCAAGTCTCTGGACAGTCAAGTGACAAGAGAGCTATCCACGTCGAGGCGTTACGATGCCAATACGAGCTGCTAGATACAGTGTGGATGCCATTGATTAGATCAAAGTCCGGTTTTGATGGCTTTGGGATAGACGCCAATGTCTGTCTGGCGTTACTTGACATATACTGGAACTGGTTACAGCCACTGCACAACTGTGTCTATCGACCGTGTTTCATGATGGATATGGCGATTGGAGGCCCTACTATTCCGACTTTCTTCTAATGTCCATCTTCGCTCTGTCAGCACGGCATTTATCCGAACAGGACAGGGCATTTGCAAGCGTGGGAAAGGGGGAATATTTTCTGTCGCGCGCGAGAGAGCTGCTCCTTGACAAAATGAGCAGCTCCAAGCCAAAAATTCCGACAATCCAAGGCCTGCTCATCCTAGGAGGCCGGCAGTGTACCATTGGCAAGAGTTCCGAGGGCTGGCTTTATACCGGTATGGCAATCAGAATGTTACTCGACTGAGGCCTCCATCTGCATTTGGGAAATTCATACTTGGCAGATTTGGAGCGATTGACGCGACCGAAGTCGAGGTACGTCGACGACTCTATAGTTCTGCTTATATCAGGGACAAGACACTGAGCCTTGCGCTGGGTCACCCACCGTCCCTGACTTGGGCGCCACATGGCTCAAACGAAATTTGTATGTCAAGGAAGCCATACTCTGTAGTCATTCATCTTGAAAGCGGCTAAAATCTGCAGTGTATCATTACGATGATACTATAGAGTGGAAGCCAGTCTATGCTCCAGAAATCTCCCAAGGGTATCAAGCGCTACCTTCGTACAACACCATGGCGTTCTGTGCACACAGTCAGCTACACAAGGTACGCGCAATCCATGACCAATGGTAGCCTTTCCTGACCTCAGACATATTACAACTGATATAATGCTGCTCTTTTCAAATATGTCCTTCTGCCAGAACCTGACTGCAGAGATTAGTAGTTTGGATGGCCGCTTTGCAAGATGGTATGCCGATATACCCGCAGAGCTTCGAATGGATGTTACTTCGATACTATTGTAAGAATTCTACCTCAATACAGCTTACTGTCGCTTTTCATCTACTACCTCATTTTCTGATTTTCTAAACTACAGCACTTTTCATCGTTTCAATATTGCTAGTATATTGATTGCAATTTCATTCTTCATATTTTGTCTTGTCTTGTCGTGTACGCAATTCGGAAGGTGCCTTTCACTTTTACGTTAAAGGTACTCGTTGAACCACCCGATCGCTTGCAAAAATGCTTGCTCTTTGCTAAATCTGTTCAGAGATTTAGTCAAGTCTCCTCTCACGGCGAATCCGTGGGCGACGCCGCTGAAGAGGTTAATTTGATACGGCTTTTGAGTGCCAATGAGAGTATCCTCAGACTTATGCCTGAGGTCTCGGGTGAAGATGTGATCAATTTCTGGATTTGATTTTAGCGTTGGAGCATTTTCATTAAGCTAGTAGTGCAAATGATTACCTGCAGCCGCAATAGAGAATGGTTTCTCTATACTTTCGAGTTCTTCGAATGTTATATATGACGGATGAGCTGCATAGCCAACATCCAACTTTCCTCCTTTGAGAAAGCGAGCAGTATACTAGATGAGTTAATCGTTACAAAGAGTTGTCATCATGGGGCAAATGTCAAGGAGGAGAAATAAAAACCGTTGAAGGGAGCAATTATTGTTATATGGACCTTACCTTGCCTCCAAAGCAGTAGCCTGCGCCTGCAATTCTCTCTATGCCTTGATTACTGCGCAAATAGTTGACAATTTTGTCAAGAATCGGATCGACTTGTGTCGGGCTGTGGCGTGCTGCCCAAGATGGAATGTCCACAGACCCAGTCTCAAAGACATCGAGGGGAAGGTTCTCTCCCTCCAACAAGTCGGGGAGCAAGGCAAGATACCCATTTGCGGCGAAGTCATCAGCCAATAGCATGCTGTTGTGAGATATCCCAAAAACGTCACTGATAACAATGACTGCTTTCTTTTCTATCACATCGCCTTGAGGACGTGCAATATACGTCTTCACTACGATAAATCTCGTTAGTGACTGGCTATCTAATCCAAAAAACGAGAAAAAGAGCGGTAAGCAAACCTCCGTCAATCAATTCTTGGGAGCCCGAAGGGGTGCCTTCATGCTTGAAGCCGGTGAAGCAGCAAGGCCCGGGAGGATTAGAAGCCATGATGTTGGAGAACCTGTCTGGAGAGACCGCCCAGCGATTGCACGACCAGTAATACCGAACTGAGATGAGCTATATCGGCTACAGCGTATTGTTTGGGGTGCTAGTTGCTTGGTACAAAGGGCCATGAATTGTTCAATACCGTTGAGTCGAGACATGCTACTTATAAATATGTACAATCGTCCTCTATGAATCCAGAACGAGAAGAATTTCATTGGCGGGTAATTGCCGACCAAGACACGGACTTCGCGTAGGACAAATGCCGCTCGAGTGGCGTAACCGTTGGACCCTTCCGCCGCGGTAAATAGACAATTGAACTTTGCAAGCATTTTGCCGCGGGATCATTTGGGTTGAGAGGGATGTAGGAAACGAGGAGTCGTAGAGTACTAATCTCGTATATTGCTGGTGGTCGCCACCTAGAACTATATCTTCCCATATTTTCAGTTCCTGAACGTTTTTCATTGAGGGAAGAAGTGTCTTTCATGTCCTTATTTTGTGTTCAAAATTCGAAAAGTAATCATGGGCTCCAAATCAGCCTACCAACTCTCTGATCAATGGCTTGGAAAACCAAGACCTGTTCGTGTCGTTGTCATCGGTGCCGGTATCGGTGGTATTGCAGCTGTGAAGCTGTTTCGCGAACGGTTTAAGGACCAGCCGACTACCCTCGTCATTTATGAAAAGAATCATGACGTCGGTGGTACTTGGCTAGAAAATCGTTACCCAGGGTTAGTTCGTGGTGCACATGTAGATTTGATCCAGTTTCATTAATGTTATTACGCAGCTGCTCATGTGATATTCCGGCTCACGGGTATACATATTCGTGGGAAGGAAATCCCTCTTGGTCAAAGCCTTACGTTGGAGCTGAAGAGCTCTTTGATTATTTTAAAACCCGGGCTCAGGCGTATGGAGTTTTTGACCATGTTCACCTAAATCACCGTGTCATTGAGGCAAAGTGGAACGGCCTCAAGGGAAAGTGGTCACTTCAAATTGAAGATGTTACAAATTCAACAGTTATCAGCGATGAGTGCGACGTGCTGATTAATGCTGGGGGGTTTCTCAAGTCAGTTTATAAATCGCATCATACTCCTTTCTACTAATCATTCCTGCTAGTAAATGGAAGTGGCCAAATATCGACGGCATCGACACCTACAAAGGCTTCTTAGTCCATTCTGCCGCCTGGAATCCCGATTATTCCTTCGAAGGAAAGACAGTCGGCATCATTGGCTCTGGTTCCTCAGCCATCCAGATTGTCCCGAATATTCAAAAGCGTATGTTGACCTTTCCGTCCACTATTGCTTCCATACAATGGGAAAAAACGATATTTGGCTAGATACTTAAATCTCAACAGAAGTCAAGACGATGGTCTCTTTTAATCGATCACCGACATGGATAACTCCAGAATTCGCGGCAGAATTTGCTCCCGAGGGTCGAGCTTCCCTATTCACGGAAGAACAAAAGGCGCAGTGGGCTAGAAGCCCGAACGAATTTCTCAAATTTCGTAAAGAGATTGAAAATTCGGGCAATAAATTCTTCAGTCTCCAATTTAAAAACTCTGCGCTGCAAGAAGAGCTATTTGAGACTTCACGTGCAGTAATGGAAAAGAGGCTGGGAGGTAAAAAGGAATTAGCATCAATGATGATTCCCTCTTTCGCGGTAGGATGTAGAAGGTCATTACGTTGTTTTATTTTATTTTCTTTTCTTTTTTCACAAATTAGAAAGCTAATGAATACGTTAGGATGACACCCGGTTTTGGATACCTAGAGGCTCTTGCTTCTGATAATGCTACTGTCAGAAGCGATCCAATCTCTCGCATTACACCCAGCGGTATAAAAATGGCTGACGGCACTCAATTTGCCCTGGATGCTATCATCTGCGCTACGGGATTTGACAACTCTTATCGCCCAGCATTTCCAGTCATCGGAGAAAATGGAAAGGATCTTCGTGAAGAATGGAGAGATGAACCGCGCTCATACTTGTCCGTGGCTGTAGCAGGCTATCCGAACTACATCAGTATGTATACTGCTAGCAGGTTTTAACGTTCCATCTTCAGCTGACATTTATACTTTCCCCAGTGGCTACGGGGCCTAATTTCCCTCTTGCGAATGGATCTCTCATCGCTTGTTTAGAACAGACTCTGCGATATGCTTTTGATGTTGTTGAGAAGATCCAGACTCAGGGAGTCAAATGCTTGGCACCGACCCCCGAAGCAGTAGCAGAATTTCAGGAGCATAAGGATGCCATGATGGAGGAACTCGTATGGACCTCATCTTGTCGCTCTTGGTATGTTGAGAACCCATTGGCCCTAATCTACCTCTAGAACTATTATTCACATATTTTCAGGTATAAGAACGGTACCATTAATGGTAAGGTCTGGGGCCCGTACTGCGGATCAGTCCCTCACTTCATAGAGCTTTTGAGTCAGCCACGTTGGGAGGATTTCAAAATTCAGTATCAAAGCCAGAACAGGTTCCAGTATCTTGGTATGGGAAAGACGTTTCGGGAGGTTACGGGGGGAGATTTGTCATGGTATGTTACGGAGCCTGGAGCAAATCAGGATAACCAAGCAGGCGGTTGAAACCATAGGTATCAGAATCTCTGGTTGAATAGTAGGCTCCTATGTCATTTCGGTTTCAATATCTTATATATCGATTGATCTATATTATGACAGAGAAAGTTAATGGGTTACAATGTCTTCGACTTTGACATTATTCAATAACCTGAGCGGCGGCAGACCCGACTTGAGATGGCCAGGCGCTCTTGACATGTGATATTATATCTTTCACGTTGCCTTGTGAGTCACTCAATTGAGATACTGAGCCACTATGAAATCTCTCGATCATCTCCAGCTTTGCTAATGCCAAAGCATAATACTCGCGCGAATGCCGTACGAAGCCAGTGCGGACCGTCTGGTCGTCTTCGTACGCTAAAGGCTGGATTGGAGGCCCAGCCTGAGTATTGTTGAAGCGTCTGTCCCAGAGCGCAAGCCACTTCTCTAAGGAATGCAGCAGTGACAAGGTCGCATTTGGTGAAGATACACATGACATTTGTTGGCAGAAAATAATGGAATGTATTGCTACAGGATTTCCGATTAGTCATGTCAAGAATCAACGCCCGCTGAAAGTTCATACCTGAAATCAAGATGAATCCGCCTAGATCTGTAATTACAGGTAGAGAGAGATTCGTTGTGGAGTTTGTATGACACAAATTCTGAATGGTGCCATAAATATGAACATCTCTTGAGCTCAAATACCTGGCATCTAGCTGTTGTACTGAGTTGAAAAATTCGTTCCCGTTCTGGCTATGGAAACAGACATCAGGATATGGGAACGGAAAGTCCAAGTCTGGGATGGTGACGCGAGGAGGAGTCTTGTGGAAAATAGTAAAAGCCGTGTCAAGAAGGAATATGAAAGATTTAGTACTATATGCGCTGTTGTGTTAGTCGTTGAAGTCTCTGAAAGGAAGGAGATAAAAACGCAGATGTATTGTTCCCGTACCGAATAATTTGCTCCTCGATTATGAAATCGCTCCATTGATGTAATGTGGTGGCTAAATCAACACCCATTGATACTACAACCGAAGAGGGCATTAGATCTTGAGAAGCCTGGGCAACGTATGGATATCGAAGCTTCATAATTCTTTTCCTTGCGGAATCTGTCCCTTCCCATGTCTGTAAGACGCTTATCAAGATGGCCGCTTGTAGCAGTCTGAGCTTCGTATCGTGAGTCAAAGCGAATTCATTCCGGCTGACATCGTCCTCTTGAGATAACCAGGGCAGCATAAATATAAGCCTCTCAGTTGAATCCAGCCATCTACGCGCGTTCTCGGCGTCCTGACGATCTACAGAGACAAAAGCACCTATGAGTGCCATAACCATGATTAACTCAGCCGGAGCTTGAGAGGCTTCAAATGTGGACGGGTGGATGATGGGACAGTTCGAATGCCATCTTTTCCAGTATATGTCCAATAGCCTACGAAGACTCTGTGGATTGAAGAACTCGATGCATTGTTCACCGAGAGACTGAGCGACACCCTTCGGCAAACAGGCATCAGTGTCCGATGAGTGTAGGAGCTTCTTGCAGATCGCCTTGGTCTGGGTTAACAGCGGATCGAACAGCCATTCCACAGCTTTGTTGATTTGGCTTGGTTTTTCGGGGACTCCCCAAGAGTCGCTGCCGACGTCATAATCAACACCTAGTAAGTCGTGGAAGGACAAAATGTCATTCAAGTTCCAGTCGTCGCTTCCTTTTTCTGGAGTAGTCAAAAAATTGAAGGACTGATTCAACCCATCGCAGGATGTAAAATTCATGAGAAACTCAAATTCTTCCGATTGAAAAACTTGCATGTAAATCCACCTTGCGGTCTGTTGTGCGCTTGGTCCATCCAGATGAATGGCAGGTGTCGAAACCGCTGACATTGGCAACGATGGGGGCGTTGAGATCGTACCCGGTCTCATAGGAGCTGTAGCATCCTCTTCTCCTTCAACAAGGGCTCGAATTGCTCCTAGAGAAACGGCTTCGTCTATCCAACTGAACGCGGCAGACTTGGGCGTCGCCGTCCATTGAGAGCTCATTCGGCGATACGAGCATGAGCAACCCTTTAAGGCACAAGTTCCGCACGGTGACTCAAGATTACAGGCTCGCTTACTCGCAGAGCACTGATCGCAGGCCCGCCGTTTCCTCCCACGCAGTTCAGGACTGGGGATGGGCTGTCCTACAGTCTTCCGGAGTAAACATGATTTCCAGTGTTTTCGCAAGGAATCTCTAAAGAAAGAATTTATGTCAATGAAAAGACTCATTTTGCGAATATTGATTGATGAAAGCCTTTACCTGCGTGTGAACTTCAACAGACAATATGAGCATTGAAATGAATCATCGCTGCTGTCTATCGTACTGCGTCAGCGTGTTTTCAAGGGCTTCTACAAATAAGTGAAAGATGAATACTTACGGGAGCGTTGATGCCTCTGCAAATGCGCCGCGCGCGTAAATGAAGAGGAGCAGATACTACAGATAATTTTTCGGCTTTCCATCCTGAATCACTGTCTGAACTTTTTCATCAGATGCTAGAGATGTTACTGCCATTACCTGGTGCGAAAAGAGCTATCGAAATCTCCAAATCGATTACGATGCCGGATTAAAGGGTGGGAAGAAGATAATTTGAGGAGGCACACTAACCCCCGGATTTCCCCAGGGCTAGAGCAGCGTTGCGGGGAAGAAGCCTCAGGAACTACACCGATGACAAACAGATTACAGATCGATCCAAAGCTCGCGTGAGGGGCTAAGAGATCCGGCAGCTTAGTCAATTTTGCCTAGCGGTGGCAAGACCACCTGGAAAGTGCCATCGTTGCGGCGTACGCACTCGAACGCTAGAGATAGGTTTAAGCATTCATGGTCGGGGAAAGACATCCAAACAGGCGGGTATTTCCCCCAATCCCGGTAAATTTCGGCCTCTACCTTCAGCTCCCGCGGTGAATTACGACACGTGGATGACCAACACTTACGAATTTGCAAAGGCATAGTAATAAACATGCAAGTTCTTCTCATCAGGATGGGCAACAGCGACTCAAATATAAGAGTGGTAATCCGCGTTCGATTTGCTTCATAACTCGTAAATCTAATAGATCAGTCCAGCGTTTCTCCTAATCATTATCCTTGTGTCAACACTATCCACAGATTAGCAACATCATCTCCACATACAAAATGGCGAAGAATTTGAGTACTCGTGCGGGACTGAAGTCTAAGTGGCCACTTGCGGCGGATCTGACTGGCTCTACTCAACCCTTGCGTTTTGAAGGCGAGGTAGCTGATGTCATTGTGTATGGAGATATTCCAACCCAAATTGATGGAACATTCTATCGTATCTCCCTGGATCGTTTCATGCCGAACGAGCACAACATTCCTATCGACGGCGACGGCTTGATTTCGGCGTTTCGCATCGAAGACGGGCATGTTGATTTCAAAATTAAATACGTGGGAACGGAACGATATCGGTTAGAAAGGCGCGCTCGAAAGACCCTATTTGGCGTATTCAAGAATCCTTGGTCACATCACCCATGTGTTCGTGCAGCAGCGGATTCGACGGGTAGCACCAATATTATTCGGTGGGCACAGCGGTTATTGGTGCTGGAGGAAGCCGGCAACCCCCACGAAGTCGATCCCGACACGCTAGAGACTTTGCGTTATGATCCATTCGAGGACCAAATCAAAGCGAAGGCTTTCACTGCCCATCCAAAGGTCGACCCATTCACGAAAGAGCTCGTCGTGTTTGGGTATGAAGCCAAAGGCCCAGCAACCAAGGACATTGTCACATGGTCTCTTGATGAACAGGGACAGAAGAAAGAGGAGCTATGGATTGAAGCGCCTTGGTGTACCATCATACATGATTGCGGCATCACCGAGAACTGGCTCATACTAATGATGTGGCCCTATGATGTCAACCTCGAAGACATGAAGACTGGGGGCCCCCATTATACGTATACCGCTGATCGCCCTGCTTGCTTCATCGTTGTTCCTCGCCGTAAAAGTCCTCCGATTGCTGGATGGAAAAAGGGAGAGTACCGATTTTACAACTGGAAGCATTGCATGAATATTCATACTGCTGGTGCATGGGAAGACTCAAATGGCAATCTCTACATTGAAACCACGCGAGTACATGGCAACGTCTTCCCTTTCTTCCCCCCAACGGATGGCCAATCTGCTGGTGCTGGAGAAGCCAAAGCCGACTTTGTTCGTTGGAAGATTGACCCGTCTCAACCATCCGACTCTTGGTTGGAAGACCCGACCCTTATTCTAGACCTACCCTGCGAGTTCCCGCGAATTGACGAGCGGCTGACGTCGAAGAAGTATAACATCGTGTTTTTGAACGTTTTCATCCCTCAGAACGCAGATGGTTCAAAGAATGTATTTCAAGGCTTGAATGGCTTGGCCATGATCAATACGCAGACCGGGGAGCAACAGTTTTATTACCCTGGTGATGACTGTTTCGCACAAGAGCCGACGTTCATTCCTCGTAGCTCCGATGCTGCCGAGGGAGACGGCTGGATTATGTCACTTATTGAGAATCGCGTCAGCCAAACATCCGACCTTGTGTTCATAGACACTCGCGATTTTACCAAGCCAATTGCTATTGCTGCTCTTCCATTTCGCATCAAGTCGCAGGTGCATGGGAACTGGGTTGACGCGAAAGATCTAGGACCCCGCAAATCACTGGTTGATGTGCCTGCGGCCTGGCCGTTGTCTAACAAGGGAGACTTGGAGCCACTGTGAAAGAACCAGATCAGCAATCAAGACACAAATACAAATTGCTTTTGCATTATGTTTTGAATGACTGTGATAGTAACTGGCTTTATATTTTTACCTTGGTAGAACTTTATTAATGTAAATTTCTATTCACTTTCGCCACCCGCTCTTTACTTTTACTATTGGTAATTGATCAACATCCAGAGTTACTAACCGAATGACAGACGCTTCCTTATTTACAGTCTAAGACCCATACTCAAATCCATTTTGAGTTACTGTCGCAGTAGCCGTTGGAGGTGTAATT
Source organism: Trichoderma simmonsii (assembly GCA_019565615.1). Lineage (NCBI taxonomy): Eukaryota > Fungi > Ascomycota > Sordariomycetes > Hypocreales > Hypocreaceae > Trichoderma > Trichoderma simmonsii. Next base: position 17,769 of record CP075866.1, read on the forward strand.
GTAGATGTAGCAGTAGTAGTCTCAGTTATAGTAACGGTATTGGTAACTGTTTCATAGTTGGTGTTTGTGGCAGTGACAGTGTCTGTATCTGTCTGAGAGACCATATTGGTATTCGTAAAGTATGCCGTATTATATTCTGTTGCTGAGACAGTATCGTAGGCAGTTATTGTAATAGTATTATACTCAGTGACTTCATTTGTAACAGTATTGGTCACTGTCGCATCGTTATGGTGGGTGGCGGTGACGGTCTTGTAGGCTGTCTTTACACTGGTCTGGTGCTGGGTTGTGGTGACAGTCTTTTGGTTTGTCTTTGTGACTGTCGTTGGTTTGGTAACTGTGACTGTCTTGCATTTTGTTACTGTGGCCGTGATGGTCTTTGGATGGGCAGTAGCTGTCTTGGTAATAGGGGCGGCCGGTTTAGTAATGAGGCATGAGCAGGCTTTGCTGACATCTCGAGGATCATCACACGGGATATAGTCGGGGAACTTCGGCTGCGTGGCGGCACGTTTGGTAGGCTAAAGGGGTTTTGAGATTAGGATCATCCGCCGGATTACAGCAAGAAGAAATAAAAACTTACAGGAGGATTCTCAGAAGGGCAAGCTAGATCTGAGAAATAGTATTGGGTGGCTTGCTTCCTTGCATTTATTTCTCTGTAGTTTCCAAAGCGTTACTCTTCATTGTCTTGGACACGAGACCGAAGGCAAAAGGACTTACGCTGGAACGCTGTAACAAGCGCATTGTCCCCCGCCATAGCCAAAGCTAACAGCGCCGGATACCGTCAAGCAGAACGCCTTACAAGAGGCGAAGTTGCCAGAACCACCTGGACCGGCGGCCAAACTGTACTGGGCTGTACCATAGCCAGGAATGGAGCAATGGTATTGATCTTGAAATGAGGTTAGTTTCAAATGTATATGCTAGGAATTGTTTTGGACAGAGGATCACTAACCCGTGGTGATAGTTTGAGTAGGGGTCGGGGCGCTGTAGAATGTTAATGTTGTCTTGTTCGTAAAGTCTGTTGAGAGGGAATGGGTAGCTTACGTAGAACTAGAATCAGGTATTAGTATTGAGTCTTTTGGGGGTTGTCTGGCTAATAAACTACTTACGTTACTGTGACTGTTGCGGACTCAGTGTCAGTGGCTTCCTCAGTCACGGTGCTCGTGATCTGGTTGGTAACAGTATCTGTTACTTCAATAGTAACGGTATCAGTGACTTGCTTCGTGGTGTCAACCGTGACTTCCACTGTTGCTGTTCTTGTCGCCAGAGCCGTAGCAGTGTTGGTAAGATCGTCCGTGAGTGTAATGGTAGCTCGATCTGTCTTGGTGTTTGTGACCTGGGCAGTAATTGTCTTTGTTTGGGTAGCAGTAGACGTGTCTGTCACTCTGGCTGTAGCTACTGTAGTTTTCTGTGTGGTGACTGTACTGGTCTGCCGAACGGTAGTTGTTTCGATGTCGTTCCGAGTGGTGGTCTTTCGAATTGTGGGTGTCACTGTTGTGGTCTTTGTGCTGCGGAGGTAGGTGGAGCAGAATGGCGATGCTCTGGCCTTGTTGCGCTCAAGGGCCAAGTAGTTTCGGTCATTCTTACAGACTGTCCGGCTTTTTAAGCAATGGTCATGGTAAAGCGCTATTGCGAGATCTAGGGAGGTAAGGCTGTTATATACCTGGATAGTTGTTTGACCTCTTATCGGCACCAGAGGTAAGGAGCTCGCCATTAATGTCATACTTGTACTCAGCTTCGTTGTTGCTTGCTGGTAATGCAAGAACGCAAGCTGAAGTGCTAAGCCACAGCAACGCTGCTTTGAACGCAACCATTGTGGAAGAGAGAGCTAGTGCACAGACGGAAAGATAAAGAACAGAATCACAAAATCTCTACGTAGTGGGTAAAAGGGAGAAGACATCAAGGAAGGAACTGGCCTTCTTTAAGAATAGACTGTTTAAAAAGCATAGACCGCCTCTTGCATATGTTATGATGGCCGCGATCCAGACTTACCGATCTACATGCTCAATCTCCGGTAATCAATAGTCTTGTTGCCCCTGTCCTTCAGCTGATTCTAGATGGCTCTGGACCCACCTAACGCCAGGTTTTTTTTGTAGATCCCGCGTAATCGAGGCCTAGATTCTCCAATCATTGAGCATTTGGCGTCTACGGATGCACTAGTATCCCTTAGCTACCACGCCGGCGGCACCGACTAGGCACTAGGCCGTTTTATTGATTCTGCCAACTCATGTGAGCTCAGCTCGAGAAGCCTCGCTTGGTATTCTAAATTCGGCAGTAATAATGACAACTGCGCAAAATGGCAACCGCTTAACAGCCTTCATGATTTTCTAGCTGACAACTGTACAGGTGAAGTGACCAACTTTTTGTCTGTAAATATCTCGTGAGTTTGAGAGTCCAAGATGACATCTGTCTATACACAACTGCAGCAGCATGTACCTTGGTATTAAGTTTCGTGTAGTTTATGTATCCGCAGTGTTTTGGGAAAACACATATTCAAATAGTTGATTCCATAATGAAGTATCTGTGCAGCTTAACATCTCTCAACTGCTATTAGCGTCATAGTGATCTCAGACCAGAGTCAGCCTTAGATTACTTCTAGAACTGAGATCCCCGGGCTCTATGGTTTGGCAAAGAGATGTCAGACGAATCTCTCATTCTCATCCAAGATAAATGATTTAACTACTGTAAGCTCTATCCTACTTACTCTATATCCTATTATTAGGTCAACTTGAATTAGGAATTCACCTGTCGCCTTCCCCTCCGTCATACTTCGTAATATCTAGATTTGGCGTGCCTGTATAAGTAGCAAGCATTCCAATTGGAACCTGTCATTCACGATTTCTATTTCCCAGTCTGACTCAGGAGACCGCATCTTCAAAATAGATATTACACCGAAGCCTTCTTTTTGTTTACAGAGCGGGAATATACCATAGGATGCAGTTTAGTTACTTTGTCGAGCTTGGATGAGTTTCTTGTAAGCAGGGCCAATTACAGTCTTGTATGGAGAGACGATTAGCATTATTTTGCACAGAAGAAGTAAATTGTATATGTGATAAAAGAAACCATGGTTTCTATGTTAAATCTTCCGCTGGTGGCTGATACGTTGATGCTACTACTAGTAAATTTGCGCTTAGGGAGGTATTTAGAAATGATAACTTGTATATCTTCGGTTGATCTACTAATTACTAAGACTTGTGGCTTTATGCCTTTTAGCCAGTTGCTAACACTAATGATAACACCCTAGAGATATATTAGGTAAGTTAAGATAACTCTGCTGAGTTTAGTACTCACTTGTGAATTTTGCTCAACTAACAAAAAATATTCAAGACTTTTATATTTATATTCATCTTCTATAAAATCTTAATTACTAATAGAAATCTTATGAGATTTTACCTAAAGTAAAATATTAATAACAACTGGTCAATGTAATAAACCAGGTTCATATAGTAGTCTCAAGTTCCTTATTCTCAGGACACAAATTGGTAGTTTAGGTATATATTATTATAGATATCAAACCATCCCTACAGCTCTGTACAATGTGTAAAAGATCCCAAACTCTACAGGTTGGCTTCATAAGTTCCAGCAGTAACGCGTTTCCCACGGCGTCCGTTGTATCCATAGGTGCAGCTAACAGATCTCCATCCAGAACCCCATGCAGACGCGCAGTTGTTACTTCCATAAGCAGTGTATCCCATGTTTCCAGAGGCGTTAGGTCCTGTCCACCAGTAACAATCACACCAAGTGTAACCGTCACAGTTTGCGATGTTGGCGCTATTGGAACCCGAAACAGCCCAATTGGTCAAAACTCCGTTTGAGGGCTGATTAAACTGGCCAGCGTAGTTGGCGCAGCCGCCGTCAGTATAGGCATTGAGTTGGATGCCAGCGGAAGCGGAGCTGATGAGGCCTAGCACACTAAGTGCAGCGAGCTTGGTGTTGAGAAAGGCAACCATATTTGAAGTTATTTCCGTTGCTGACAGGGAAAATATTTATAGGTGGATTGGTTGATGGGAAGCTTGAGAAGAATATTTGGAGCTGGCTTGAATTATTGAGGGGGAGATTGTAATGAGAATGCTTTGATCTGGAGGAAACAACAATTCACACATAGTCATGATGCCTCTTTTATAGTTTTTGTTTAAGACAAGATTATAAGATATAATATTTTTCCTATCCTTGAAATGGATAAACTTGCTGACTCTTGACAAAGATAACCGGAGTTTATTGGTGGTCTTCGGAATAGCCGAATAGACCAAATTAAGAAGGTATTTAGCTACATGATTCGTAAACATATAGCGTTGAGTATTCTAGCTTCCCGAATAGTCAATATTCCCACTTAAACTGCATTAGGGATTATAAGTACTCCTTACGGGCTCTCACATTCATGAACCCCAATAGTATACGCTCCTATAAAAGATAGGTCATATTATAATACGCACCATAGTATTCAGTAGCATTGTATATAACTCCCAAGCGCGCTTTATTTCCAGTCGCTAAGAACTATTAGGGTCATAACCATTGGACATTCATAACTTGCCGTGCACAATCGCTATTGGAAAGTATTATTGTTCTTTCGCATTAAGGTTATTCTAGTCAAAGGAAGAATATTCCTGAGGATTTCTTTCAATATAGGTAGTTGATACAAATTCTCGGTCTCTTTACGGATTATTGCTTGACTTCTGCGCAGGCGCTTTCATTCAATAGTTGTTTGCCGGAAGTAATTCATAGGTGGAAATTATAGTAGTAGCGGTCAAACTTGGCCCACATATGTCAATAAGGATGATTTCTTACGTCAGCCCAGTGATTTCAGTTTTTTTTTACTTTTGGGCCACTGGATTACTTGTCTTGTCCTAGTGACAGCTCTGTTTCATGAACTTCTACTTTGTATAATACTCTTGATAAAGGGGATACGAGATTGGAAAGTGGGTACGTATAAATTTTCCAATTTCAGTGCTAAAGGTAGCGAATGATTTTCTTTTTTCTCCTTAGGCTCTAATACAATTTGCCCGAAAACTTACCAGAGCCTATGAACCAGCTGGCTTCACTATAGGTAATCCGTATAACCCCTGTAGGCTGTGCACTGCGCTGAGACAGTCAGCTAGCTAATGTATCTTTCGGCAGTTGTATCTGGACGTTTATCCTCTTTTCCTTTGTTGGGTCTTTTCTCTTTTCTCTTTTTTGTATATAAATCACTTTTCTGTAAATTCTCAAATAGTTCTTGTAGTTAAGCTGCTATGCCAGTTGTCTATGGGAGTATGATCAAGTAAGACAAGAGTAATATTGAGCTTTGATTAGGATGCTATAGGAAGGTTATTCTCATGGTCTATCCTAAATTCATACGTTACTTTATACACTGGTGTTACTGGTTAAGCGCCTGGAGTAATTCTGGGCAATAGTGGATATCAGCCGATTATTAAACCTGAAAACAGGGGTTTACTATTCTCGTACGAGTACTTGTTCGCTAGATGACTGTTGATGAGTTGGTGGGATGATAGATATTATATTATTTCCGGTTTTATCCGGAAAGTCAAACGTTGAAGTAACCAAAGCAAGGCAATGGAGATGGCGATTGTTCATCGGGTTGTGAGTCGGCGGCTGCAACTTGGGCATCTGACTGCGCAGGTTCCATTGCCGATAAAATATTGAATAGCTATTTCTTGTTAGCGCGAAAAGAAAATTGAGTAGGTGGCCTCGTCTTCAACAAAAGGATGACATTGAGGATTGGCCTGGGTTCGATTGGAGGAAGTTCTGAGAGTCGGCAATGCTCAAGTGTAAATAATATTAGGGACCGTCCCGCTATTCGGGACTCACTACGGAGTAACTGCGTCCATTAATGCTACCACGGCGTCAAGGTGACTAAGCCTCTGGTATCTGACACAATGTGTCTGCCAACTACTTACATACAATAATAAATAACAAACACAAAAGCCTAATAGTATATTAACTGTCTTATTATTTATTTGTTATTACTATTACTACCATCATTATTATTACTTCGCAGATGTTCACTTATTCATATCATTGTATTTATTATGCGTAAGAGTATTTTAGATATGCCCTGTATGATACCCTAGATTTTTCATAAAGCTATCGTCATTCCTAATCAACATAAAAAAATTAGTTATTCTTCAGCAAATAGACAAAGAAAGCTGTGACATAATCTCTTAGAAGGTGAGGGATAAGGAAAAGCCAATCTTACCAATCAATAGCATCCAGAGCTGCTAAATTGCTCTCCGACTTACTCGCATTTGCTAATCCGACTGGATCCAAGACTATTGCCTTGTTGCTACTAAGAGATGGATATTCTGGGATCTGAACCGTCTGTTTGTGTCGAACATTAACATTCGAGGTGGCCATTGATATGGTGTTATTGTAAAGGACTGGATTTATCGGATTCGAGTAGGCATTGCTTAAATGCGACTGCCCACTGTCGACTTTCGGCGTCGGGAGGAGGTTGCCACCAAAAGAGTTCATATAATTTAATCTGGATGCAGTTGGTTCTGGTAAATGACTGGGCTGTAGGTTTGATAACTCGTTCTGCTGCTGTGATGCCGCTGCAAGAGTTGTAGTCATCATCGCTTGGTGAGAATTACAGCTTGATGTCTCTATGTCGTTAATAGCTGTTTGTTGCTGTATGTGTCCTTCGTATTGATGGTTCGGGTAACAGGGACTCATATCAAGAGAGTATGCTGATGAAGGAAGAGACGTAGCATCCGACATAAATTTATCGAAGAAATCTGTGATCGGTAGTCGCGAAATAGACTTCGTTTGCGACACATTGGTACTGTTAGTGTTAATGTTCTCTTCCCTACCACTACTGCCGGCTCTCGAGGTTTCATGACCCTCGCTGGCAGCTATATGCTGTTCATTCAAGTCATCCAATTCCGGTCGTGTGATAACATTGCCATTCATAACAGAAGAAGCCGGCACCATCCATATTTCTTTCATCTCCTCCATATAGTTCGAAAGTGGTGCTTGGTTAACTGTTGCACCGCCTGTATGCTGAAATACCAAGTCAGCGACTAAAGCAAAGGTTGGAGGGGCCAATGTAAGCGTAAAACGGCTCCGGTAATGGTATAACAATGTGTCGATATGATGCCTTGAACTCTGGAACTCCAGATCCAGAAACGGTGTTGTGCTTGCTGTTGAGTTGTGGTTGTTGTGTTGGTAAGTGGAGAGCCGATGACGTAACAAACAGACCGTACTGCAGAACACCATATGTAGATTTAGCACATGCGGGGGACGTATATCAACATCGTTTGGGGATATCAGCGCGCAGTGTGCTTCGAGACCGTCTCTCCATTTCTCTAGCTGCTTAGAGAAGCCAATATGTACCTTCTCAATCGTTTGTAGAGACTTGCCGCTATAATCAAGGGAGATGATATCATTCACGATATGCATCAGTCGAAGTAGCTGATTAAACGTATTCAGTGATCTGAGTGGAAACTGGTCATCCTGACCGGACGAGACAGTACCGGTTGCCGCGAATTTTGAGCCATCCCATAGGCTCCATTCTTCCCAGCCCTCTTCCTCCAGATATTGTGAATCCTGTGCTTCTGTAGCTGGTACTTCCGTCGATCGTTTATGTAAGTGTGGTCTTCTGTTTAAGTAGGCAGATATTAAGCCATCAACAACAATACATGCTAAAAATGTACGTCGCTGGCATGAATTTTGAGGCCAAAACTTTGACTCTAAGTCCATATCTTGAGCAATCCGCCCGGCCATACCTATGAGTAACCACGAGGTTGCCCAAGCGGATTTCCCAATATTTATCAGGCCTAGCAGTAATAGAGCCTGCACGTGCTCTAGCTCATACCTTTGATCCTCAGTAGGTATGAGCGCCCGAGCTATGCGATACGCAGCTTCAGGAGCTGTTCGATCTCTTTCAGATAAGCTGATACTGTCTCCAGTAGTATCTCGGGTGGCGACCTGAAACGAGACAAAGGCTATAATAGCCCATAGGATTGCCAGACGCCCCCTGGCTGCCGTAGAATACGAACTTGATGTTGCCGAGAAGCTGTGAGCGAAAGAGACTAGCTTGAATTTATCCACCATCGGTAGCCAAGTATGTGTATAAGTAAAATACACATTTAGAAGCCTTGTAGTATTTTGTGGCAGGGTATGGTAAGGGAGGGTGCATTTGGGTATAGGTGAAGACATGTGGGACAACGAACAAATGGCTGGAGATGGAGCAGCTGCTGTGACCTTTAAATCCATAAAGTTATTTGAAGCGCATATCTTGTTGTTCCCGCCAGATAGCAAATTCGGAGGCATGTGTAACGACGAATTGCTCTTCTGCGAATCATCCCCGACAAACGGCAGGCTCTCTGAAACAAACTGTGAAGGCTGTCGTATTGTTCCTCTGTTCGTAGGTGTTCGTATGTGGTTTGCCATCTCTTCCATTGGGTGTATTTGCACAAGGGGTAAAACCCTTGGGGGTAGAAGCGGGTTTAACAAATTGTCCGATTGCTGCCAGAACCTCTCAAAGGCTGCAAAGTCCTTGGACGCATTTTCGACGAAGCCGGAGATAGGACATGCTCGCCACCTGTCTAGCAGCGCAGTTGCACGGTCATTATCGCTCCTCGCCGACGTCACCGCCATATTCACTCCCGTGGCAGTCTCCGAGCCTGTGACATCTCTAAGTCGAGCAATGCCTGTCCTTTCTGCCCTTGGCGGATCTTCTTCAGCAGCGGGGTGTTCGATACGATCGTAAAGCGTCGCGCAGATGAGTTCCAGAATCCTTACTTGACGATCTAGCATGCCGCTCAGTCCCGCGGGCAGACCGCGTTTCTTGGGATGCGGATCATACAAGCAGACCTGGCTCCGGTCAAGGCGACAGGAACCGCATATCGGATACTGGCCGTCGCATTTACACTTCTTGGCTCTGCAGGGCTCACATGCCTGCGATATACGTGCACGCTTAGTGTTACCGGAAGATTGTTCCTGGTGATCGTTTGCGGCCCTGACATCGTCGTCTTCCTTGTCCGCAGCCATGGTGGTTCGGGAGGTCATTATGATGATGATGGGGGTGGTCCAAGATGAAGCTTTGCTGGATGCAACATCAATGAGCTCCCATGTAGCATCATCTCCAGCTTGTTTATTGGTTCATCGCGATAGAAACCTGAAAGCGCATAATTATTGAATGTGAGAGCGAAGAAGATATGCTGTCGCTCCGGCTCTAACCCTGGCACTAATGTCTTATTAGTCATCATACCTCGGGCACTCATCTTTGTTTGTTCTTAAATGCTCTCCGAACTGTGCTCCGCGTCCATGTCTCTATACATATAACTAGTTACGCCACGTTCCACTACGGTATAATTCGGTCAAAAGCCTAGGGTGAGAAGGCGGGGGAGGGTTATACCTACAGGTAGGGGCATGCGAGTATATGTACTAATCTTGGCACATGTTAGGGCATGTAACGCCCCTGCGTGTGGGAGTAGTTCCTCGAGGCTCTTCAAGTCTTGAAAGAAGAAGGCATAATTACTGTTAATGCCGGTTTTTAGTTACGGTACGTTCTAATTGTTTGTTTGAATCAATGGTAAAATGCATAGGTTCTATAGCTAGTTTCCTACATCTGAAATCTCTGATTTAAATTCTCCCACGATGCCGCAGCTCTTTTTGCAAATCTTGCGGGCACAGCTGGATCCGGATCCATCAGGGAGTTAGAAAACATCTCCATGCTGATCCATCCTGTAAATTTTAACCCTTCGATAATGGCACGGGTAACGGCCTCGATCGGTAGGTAGGCACCTTTGTCCTCCTCGTACGCAAACAAACGTGCCCTTCTTGACCATGTCATTCTCTTCGGTTCCCCCTCTTTGTAAAACTCGTAATTTTCATCAATAGCTGGATTGATCTTTTCTGCGTCTCCGATTTGTACATAGAAGACTTTATTGACGTCGACTTCCCGGATCAGCCGCTCAAGCGAGACTCTCAGGTCATCCTCTGCAGTCGGCAGCTGACCAGATGGCGACGCTGGGTCGCCCCAAACTCTTCCCGCTATATGAAACGTATCGAGACAGAGACCGAAGTTGGGCATATCCACCCGTTTTACGATCTCCCACGTTTGTTCCCATAGATCAATATGCGTGCCCCATGCAACAGCCTCGTAAGCAAAGCGAATCACGGGCGTCTCCTGCATACCCATTTCTGCAATCTCCAGCATATCTCTGGTGATGGCTCCAAAGTCACCGGTAACACCCTCTTGAAGGAAGTTGGTGGGGATTTGAATGAGATCTGTCCCGAGCACCTTGGCAATCTCGAACCAGAGCTTCAATTCTTCAATTTTAGCATCGTGCATTGAGGGATCAAGCAGGCCATCGTAATGTCGCAAAGGCTGAAGATCCACCACCTCAAGCCCAACCCGATCACAGGTCTCTCTAATCGTCTGAGCGGCCTTGATTGTATTTCCATATGAGACTCCTCCTGGAAACTGTGCCGCCAAAGGAGCAATCTCTTCGAAAATGATTTCGATACCTTGGAATCCCGCAGCTGCCGCCTGCTCTAGCTTCTCTATAATACTGTGCAGCCCCGGAAACCCTATAGAAGCGGTTGGGATAGCGGGTCGACTCTTCATTGTCGTGGTTGATGGAGCATTTGTGAAAGAAACGTGCAATACCGAAAGAATTCGGAAGATCGAGGCAGGATTCCAAGTGAGATATCAGAGTACCTCACATACATGTGAGCTAGTTAACACCCCTTTTTCTTTCCCTCATAAGAAGATATGACCCTCTGCTGCTTGCTTAGCGCCTACACTCCATAATCAACAATTGCAAAGAACCTTAGTTTGTGCAGAAAAATTACCTCTCCGCATTCTTCATATTGGAACAAAGGAGGGTAAAGCTACTCCGTCAATCTGGAATGCTAGTCAGTGTCCACTACGGCGAATGGAATCGGATCTCTCCGGCCCCGCCGGGCATCCAACAGAACTATATCTAATGGGGGAGTATTCAGGCAGAATACATACCCGGCGGCTCCACCTTTCTTTTCCGCACTCAATACTATCGTAGCGGAGTGTTTGCCACGCATGATATGGTATTACTCTCTTAGTCTGCAGGTACTCAACTACCAAAAGAAAATGAGAGTAATATCAGAAACAGCCGTATAAGCCCAGAAAGAAGCCCTCCGATATCGCATCTTATTTTTACCCATTATGTCATGTTCTTCCCGTGTTCTTTCCGCTACTGTGGATACATGCGTATCGCTGCTGTCTGCTTGCCTGCCCCAATTATTTTTGTTCTTCACTATTGCATCGTTACGAAGCCTATAGATTAAAGGCGTTTTGTCTTCATAAAGTATTCACCATCCTTCTACTGTTGTATATTCTTCCCACAGAAGAAAAAGGATTCATCCATATATCGAAAACATCACGTCATGGGTTCCGAAGCAGCCGACGAGAGACGCTTCCTCTACTTGGCGGGCTACCCGATTGATAGCTCAGTCAGTCCGGCCACACATACCTTCATCGCTAATATTATTGGCGAGCCATGGACTTGCGAACTGTTAGAAGTGTACACAATCCAAGAGGTGGTTGAGATGTTTCGACGGCCAACGTTTGCCGGCGGCGTTGTCACTATGCCGTACAAGAAGGCCATCATCCCCTTCCTCGACAGTATCGACGATATTGTTATCAAATTAGGCGCTTGCAACAATGTGCGTGTGTCCAAGGAAGATGGCAAGCTTCACGGTACAAACACCGATTGGGTTGGGATCCGAGAGTCTCTGCTAGTGGGTAGCGACGCTGGTCGGGGCCGCCAGGCCATGGTCTTCGGCGCAGGCGGAGCTAGCCGCGCTGCTTTGTATGCTCTATACGCTGAGCTACACTGTGACACCATTTACATAGTAAATCGCGATGAGGACGAGGTGGCACAGCTACTGCACGATACCCAGGCCTACGAGGAGAATAAGAGGCCTAACCTAGTACACGTACGCAGCGCCGAGGAAGCACGCTCTCTCCCCACGCCCTTCTATATCGTGAGTACGGTGCCCGATTTTGAAGCCGTGACATCTGGTGAAGTTGCAGCTCGCGGCGTCCTCACCGAGTTTCTCTCACGCAAGACAAAGGGCGTGCTTTTGGATATGTGCTACCATCCACGTCGCACACGCATCCTCAAATTGGCCGAGCAGGCGGGCTGGACGACGATAGAGGGCATTGAGGCGACTGGATTTCAGTTGGAGCTGCAGTGGAATTTGTGGTCTCCGGACAAAAAAGTGCCCATGGATAAGGCTTGGAAAAAATTGAGGGAAGTTACGGATAATATGGCTGCTTTAAATTGATAACTTTGAAGGGCATGTAACATAAATAGATAAGAGTTCTATTTTCAATCACCCGTCATTTTATTTAACATTCTCTCAACGTTATTTGTCATATATTAGTTATATATTCTCCATGAATAAAAGGAGCTATAAAATTTTTTATTTCTCCCTACTCGTCAATGGCGACGGTGTCTCTGAGTGCTGCGGCATAAGAGGTGGTGTTTGTGATAGCTTACCCTTGTTTACAAGACCTTGACGTAAACCAAGTTATTTCACTAATTCATTGGCAATTCTATCTAGTAGTATGGAGATAGCAAAATATCCACTGGCTAGTCATGCGGAGGCTTCCTGCAGAATACTTTTCCGGGGCCAGCTTTCAGCCAACTACAGCCTCGTAGTGGTGTGGAGTGGATTATCCACGGAAGAAAGCAATTGATTTACTAGGAAGTCGATATTCAAAGATCTACGTTCTTCCCGCCCTTATAGAATAGTTTTAGGGTTTTCTCAAGCGTTGCCGGGTATCACACGCTCCTACCATTATTATATATCGTGGACCGAGTCAAAATCTCGCAAATCACGTTGCAGCAAATCTTTGACTCTATCCTGTCTCATATTCGACAAACTACTACAATGGTCGAAAGTAAACGCCTCTACCGCATCACGCTGTTTAAAATCCCATCCACAGATGACCAAAAAAAGCTTCTGGACATCTATGCCGAGATGCCCACAAAGGCTGTTAAAGTACCTATATCTCTTTCATATCCATTTCCCCTTAAACTCAATTGATTGTTGAATTTAGAGCTCATGCTCAACATAGGACTCTAAGCCATACATCCTCTCCGTAACTGCAGGTCCAGCCCGACCCGACCAGCGCGCACAAGGCTACACTGTCGCTGTCTTTAGCGTCTTCGCATCCCTTGATGACATGTTATATTACGACAACGAGTGCGCTGCACATGCATCGCTGAAGTCTGTGGCCAAGACACTTCATCAGGGCGCTCTCATGGTCTATTATGAGAGTATATTTGACAACTGAGGGTCAGGTGGAATTTGCAGCTGCCAACACGGCCAACAGACTTGAAAAGAGTGCATAGAAGAATTTATAACTATGAACAGGGAGGAAACTTCATAGCTTTTGGCTACTTATCTCTGCATTTATAAATATATACATATATATAGTGCTATACTCATTAGCACCGTTGAATAACTTCCCTTTCCATAACATTCGACTCAGGGTGGACAAAGACGCATAATAGTTCTGATACTGTAGTTACTATTTCCCGCTTCAAGTGTTATGCTTGCTCGTAAAGTGGGTGAGATTGAACAGCGCTCTATAAGCGAGCAAAGTATATGGACTCTGTCTAATCAAACCTCACAGCAGGTAGGATTGTGCCAGAGCATTCTCCAAAGCCAACTAGGGATCCTTCTTCACCACTCCACCCCTTGATCGTGATCGTATCCCCATCTTCCAAGAATTTCCGTTCCTCGTCCCCCTCCAGCTTCATGGGTACCGTACCGCCCTGAATCTGCTCAAGTAAACTTCCTTGAGACTTGGGTTCCGTTCCGCTAATTGTGCCAGAGCCAAAGAGGTCACCAGTACGCAGCGAACAGCCTGATATAGAGTGATGAGCGATCATTTGCGGCCATGACCAGACAAGGTTCTTTGCGTTCGTGCGGGTAATGGTTGTGGTATAGCCCTTAGATGCTGGTGTTTGTGTCAGACCGCTTCCAAAACTTCTATAATGATGCGTTTTAGTAGGATTTGCTTACTAGTAATGTCAACTTGGAGATTTATGTCCAAGGCGGAGTCAGTGCGCTCTTCCTGGAGATATTTCTGTAGTGTTGTATCATTCTTGATTCCATGTGTAGCAAATGGGGCCAACGTGTCTGCAAGAACAACCCAGGGACTAATGGTAGTCCCAAAATTCTTTGCGTTGAAGGGTCCCAGTGGAATATACTCAAACATCTGTATATCGCGAGCCGACCAATCATTCATGAGCACGTAGCCAAAAATGTTTTGCTCGGCAGAATTAACGTCTATTGGCGATCCTAGGTCGTTGCCTTTGCAGATAAACATGCCAAGCTCAAGCTCTATATCAAGTTTCATGCATGGGCTGAATTTAGGCGCTGCGGGATTTGTCTTTGTGTCAAAGAGAATCTGCCCCGATGGTCTCCGCAGAGCCGTACCAGAGACGACAACTGACGATGCACGCCCATGATAAGCTACAGGGAGATGAACGTAGTTGGGCTGCAAGGCATTGTTTTTGCCGCGGAACAGCACCCCAATGTTATAAGCGTGGTTCTTTCCTGCAAAGAAATCCGTGTAGTCGCCAATTTCCAATGGAAGATGGTTTTGAACATCTTTGAGTGGGATGAGGGCTTTCTTTTTGAGTTCCTCATTCGTCTTCAGGACTGATGGGTACGGGGTCTCTCTGCAGAAAATCTCTTGGAGATACTTCCGAACTTCTTTATGGACTGATCGTCCCAGTGCTGCAAAAGCATTCAGCGTTCGCGCGTTGAAAACTGATTGCGCGTGGCTCTCAAATGGGGACAGCAATGCAAAACCACCTTCTCGTGCAAATAGATGGAGGTCAAGAGCATAATTCCCAATCGCAACTGCTGGACGGGGAGTACTATCGGTTGGGGTAGAAATGATGCCAAAGGGAATGTTGGCCAGCGAGAAATGTGAAGCTGGGTCGATGAGCAACCAAGACTCTGTGGTAGGCATTGTGAGCTATCAACAGAAACAATGGCACATTTTGCAGACGACTATAGAGCAGTGACGGGTAAGTTGATATACCATCTCAAAATTGACACATAGTATGAGCAAGACTAAGATGAATAAATGGAATAGTAGAAAAACGGGCCATGACCAACGTTTCTACGTCATGATTTTTCTCTTCTATCCACTTATTCGCTAATATGGGCCATTGTACAAGCTCGAAGCCATAAATAGGACTAAGAGTCATGTGAACAGAGTAATGATTCTATTGGCATATCATGAAATTGATCTAGAAGTTCTAGAAAGTGCCTGATATCTCTTCCTAAATTTTCTTCCGGTCTGACTATCAGTCCACAGTTCCCCACACTACTTGTCTAGATAATCAGCCGCCCAATTATTTTCGCGGCATTATCAACACATTACGTGCAACAGATGAAACAAATGCAGGTGTAGCCTGTAGATTCAGGTGACTACCAGCATGATAATTGCGTATCTGGAAAACATGATGTCGATTTGTAAGATGTTCACAGCGTAGATATATATGACCACATTTACAACTTGGCATTTTTTTCCATCGGTAATTACCAATAGTTTGTCCAATTGTCTATATCATCTAAAACATATTCTTCTAGGCTACTTGGTATTTGTGTTATCTCTGAAAATGCCAGTTACCGCCTTCAAAACGGAAGAAAAATACGCCTACCAGAACGGGTTTCAATCCTATCATGAGTACGAGCCATTCTACCTACTTCACAGTGACGTATATGACATAAAAACAAATACGCTGAACATTTGGCTAATGCTTTTCAAGGACTGCGGCGATTGAAGATGCTCTTCCGATAGGCCAAAATTCCCCGCAAAAGCCGCCATTTGGCTTGTATTCCGAAAAGCTATCCGGGACTGCGTTCACAGCACCGCGGAGCGAAAATCTTCAGTCATGGCTTTATCGAATCATCCCATCTGCTGCTCATTCGGATTTTACGCCATATAAGTCACATAATTCACAGTGGAATGAGAATGCATCATCGTCGCTGCAATGGATCCCAAACCAGCTACGATGGGATCCTTTCGACCTAGATCTAGAAGTCGACTGGGTCGATTCGCTGAAACTCGTGGCTGGAGCAGGTTCAGCGGCACTGAAGAGTGGCTTAGGCATTTTTATCTTCGCCGCTGGCAAAGACATGCATGAACATCAGGCCTTCTACTCAGCTGACGGTGATTTTCTCATTGTGCTTCAACAAGGCGTGCTTGATGTCCAAACAGAGCTTGGATGGATTTTTGTTCGCCCCAACGAAATTCTTGTTATTCCACGCGGTATCCGATACCGCATTACCCTCCCTGAGGGGCCAGTACGTGGTTACGTCTTGGAGCTCTACCAAGGGCATTTCCAGCTTCCCGAACTGGGCCCAATTGGATCAAACTGCCTTGCAAATTCCCGAGACTTTCAAGCGCCTGTAGCGAGTTTTGATGAGGAGGTTGATCATGATTGGACACTCGTCGCAAAGTTTAATGGCAACCTGTTCCAGGCATCGCAACGGCATACACCATTTGACGTCGTCGCATGGCATGGTGTGTATTATCCTTACAAGTACGATCTGGGCCGCTTCAACGTTATCGGAAGTACATCGTTCGATCATCCGGATCCTTCAATATACACAGTTCTAACCGCCCCCTCGGACCGTCCCGGCACCGCTATCGCCGACTTTGTCATCTTTCCCCCACGCTGGTTGGTCATGGAAGATACGTTCCGCCCTCCGTGGTATCACCGCAACACAATCTCCGAGTTCATGGGCCTTATCCAGGGCGACTATGATGCTAAAACTGGTGGTGGTTTCAAACCCGCAGGGGCTTCTCTCCATAACGTTATGAGCGCCCACGGCCCTGACGCTAACACGCACGAGATAGCCAGCAACACTGATCTCAAGCCTACCAAAATCGGTGGCGGCAGCATGGCATTTATGTTTGAGAGCTGCCTTATGCTAGGAGTTACACATTGGGGCCTACTTCAGTGCCAAAAGATACAGAAGAATTATAACGAGCAGAGTTGGAAAGACCTGAAGCCGCACTTCAAGAGATCGGTTTAATGATTGTAGCAAACAACTGGTAAGAAGGTGCTGATCAATCAAGATGCGATGGGCTTTGGCATGGATCTCATATTTAGGATGCGGTCTGTGAAAGGATTCGACAACATATAATGCGTTCAATTTGGAGATACGTGATCGGTACAGTCCATTCTGTAAGGAAAGGGTTGTAAGTATGTGTATATACATAGCATGAGGTAATGGCCAAGTGAAGATACGATTCTCTTTGTTCAAAAGTAGCCTGTGCTATATTAAGGTTATGAAAACACGTTACCTAGCCCTTTATCGTTGCATCCTTTACATTCGTGTAACATGATCAGTCATGAATGTTCATGATCTAGCCATAGCGCAAGTCATCTTCCTTATGTATACCTGGTCCTCTCACCACAAGCTACACAGTGGTGCACACTTGAGATATTATTCTACTTGCTAGGTACCTGGCTAGATACCGAGGAGTACCTGCACACTTTTACTTGTATGCTGCATCCTAGTCCGCACCCCTACTTGGCATCTCTCCGATTTGCCACTGGCCTGCAACCGATGTCGGATGTTGTCATCCACATTTGGAAGCTGTCAACCGGGAGCTAATTAGCAACGGTCTATCCGAGCTCGGGCTATGCATGTCAGTATTCAGAGTAGTGAAATTCCCATAAACTAAGTAGCATATCCACAGTCCTTTATATCAGCGTAACATGCTTGGTGTCTTCATTGCCCTTTCCCTCAAACATATAGTCACAATCTACCTTCCTAGTGTGTCTGCCTTCATAAAGGAGACTTCTAAATCTCATACGGATTAATCATCGAACATCATTTAGCTGAAGAGCGTCCTTTCTACTCTATACTTTGCCACTTTTTGCCCTACGATTGGAACATGCCATCACTACTTCAGTCTCTAGTGAATATAGAGTCGGATCATGCGTCAACCGAGAGTGCGACTGCTTCTCCGGTGCCAACCACCCCAGCAAAAGTTTTCCCAAGAACCTATCCTTCAGTGCCGCAGCGAGATAACTCCATCGAGATTGGAATGAGCCAGCAAAATATTTCCCAACCTGAAGCCTCTACCTCTTCTCCGTCTTCTCACACCGAGGCCCAAATCGAAGTGGGCGGTGACGTTGAGATGACCAGATATCTCGCCCCGGCGAATGCCCCTGACATGGAATCTGACGATGGAATTCCTGCTCTTCAGAGTGTATGGGATCCGTACATGAACCGCTATAGGCTCTTGTCAGTTTGTATGTTGAGTTTTGGGAATGGTATGAAGGATAGTGCTCCAGGTGCATTGCTTCCATACATAGAGGAGTACGTCTCTGTTTTATGTTATCTTCCCCTCATCTCAAGCAGGCACAATGTTCCTTCTAAACATCATACAGATATTATGGCATAGGATATCTCCTTGTGTCTCTCATCTTCGTTGGCAATGCCCTCGGTTACATCACGGCCGCCCCGTTCATCGACAGTATAAGAGGAAAACTAGGTCGAGCAAAGACACTAGCTCTTAGCCAAACGCTGATAACCCTCGGGTTCATACCAATAGTAGCGACAGCTCCATTCGTTGTTGTTGTCTTATCCTTCTTTGTCATTGGGCTTGGTCAAGCAATCAACAACGCGTTGGGAAACACTTTCTGTGGTAGCCTGCAGAGCGGAACTACGGCTTTGGGGGCTATGCATGGATCTTATGGCATCGGTGGTACTGTCGGTCCCCTGATTGCCACATCTATTGTTACCCTTGCCGATACTGTGTGGAGTCGCTATTACCTCTTAACACTTGGAATGGCGGCGTTGAATGCCGTCTTCGCAGCTTGGGCTTTTTGGAATTACGAACGAGATTCTGCATCACCATCTAATACTCAATCAGACTTCAACTATGCTGGAATGTTCAGCCCTCTCGCCTCTCGCAACGTTATCCTAGGTGCCCTCTTCGTCTTTGCATATCAAGGTGCAGAAGTGAGCATTGCAGGATGGGTTATCTCTTTCTTAATCACCAACCGTGGAGGCAACCCGTCGTCGATTGGGTACGTGACCGCCGGTTTTTGGGGCGGGATTACACTGGGTCGATTTTTATTATCTACTCCGGCCCACCGTATCGGAGAGAAAACATTTGTCTATGGTGCCATTGTACTGTCCACGGTGTTTGAACTGCTGGTCTGGCTGGTGCCTAATATCTTAGGAGACGCCATCTCTGTCTCCATCGTCGGCCTACTACTAGGTCCCGTGTACCCCTGCGCTGCGGCCTTGCTAATGAATAGTATCGGCCGTCGAGAGCGTGTCAGTGGTATAGGGGCCATGACTGCCTTCGGGAGCTCCGGTGGTGCGGTGGCCCCTTTCTTGACAGGCGTGCTGGCACAGGTGGCTGGGACTTTTGTGCTACATCCTATTGTCATTGGTCTTTTCGGGGTCATGCTGATATGCTGGTACAAAGTGCCTCCTCTACGGAGAAGGAGAGAGTAAATATGCTACAAAAGAGCTACAAATCTCTGTGAAGTCAGGGTCGGGTCGGTTCAGATATCGAATATTTTGAGGACACTGGAGAAGAAAGGAGGGGAGTATCCCGCATTCAACTATAGCGAAAGAGTAAAACTTCATTCTAAGATTAGCTTGTAGACTGAAAATAGCATTTCTGCTCAAAGTTACTACGCGTACCCCGTTTCCTGATCGGGTCGTATTCAGGCAGAATAAATATCCGCCGGACCACATTTCCCCGCATTCTCGGCACACTTTGTGGAAAGTCTCCGCTCAGCTACCCTGTTTCCCTGTCTCGGGATCACAACGGAAGTTCAGCTTCTCCTTCAGAATGTTGAGCGGCATTACCATGTGTTCAGCCTACTTTTCCGGCAAGGTTTACCTATTTTATTCCTCCGTAGCTGAGAATTTGCAAAATACTAGCCGCTACCCTAGCTGAGCCAGGAAAAGTCTAGCTGATTGATTGTTCCACTGAATATCTTGTTCTTCTGACTCTTACTCATGTCGTTTATGTTATGATGGTGGCTACACTTAGTACGCCGGCATTTAACATCCAATCTAGCACTATTGTTATCCTCTTGACCTATGTAGATACTGACAACAGAATCCAAATTGGAAAAGGGTGAACCCACACCCAACCGCAAACATCTTCAATAGCATTCATCCCGGGATCTTCCTTACAAATTCCTGTCGTCACCGGTAGTGCCTGAGTAAGACATAGCAGTAATTGTCAATTTGTTTATGGCCACCCTAATCAGCAAATCATGCTCTAGTAGATCAGTTATCCATTGATATGACTATGCTTTATTTGTATTCATATTATATGTGCTATCGAACTCTCCAAATATGAATACATAACTTTAGACCGAGACAACATAGGTACAGCTTGCTATGCAGTATCTTCGGCATGCTCTACGTTTCCCTGTAGCTGTTGAGTCTTCCTTTCGGTCAACCCCATATCTGCTGCAAACGTACTGTGCGGCACCCAATTTGAAGACGTGCGTGGTGTCGTCTCCTCAAGCATACGGTCTACCTGCTCCAAGGAGATGCCTTTTGTTTCTGGGACAAGAAGATATGCGTATATACAACAGAGCGAACAGAGCGAACCCCAGACAAAAAAGACTTTGGAACCAAGGTTGGCATCACCAGGTCCACTACCAACCATGTACGGGGTAATTACGGCTATTATAGCGTTCCAGCACCAATTGGAAGCGGTGGAGAGAGCAACGCCATGAGATCGGATGGGCAGTGGGAATATCTCACCAGTACAGACCCAAGCACCTTTGACCATGTTATCAACAATCGTCCGTGCGTCACAGAGGAAGAGGATTTTCTTACATGGGCCCCAGGTCGTTGCGAAAAGGGAGATATATAAACAGATGAAAGCAATCATTGCCGAAACAGCGCTATCATTATGGCGATCAAGCTTTCCGGCAGTTACGCCAATGATGCCAATGATAAACTCGCATGTACTCATTCCAATAGCCCCCCATATCAGGACCGGTCGCCTACCGAACCTGTCGATGATATAGAAGGAGACGGGGGTCGTGACGATATTAACGATATTGATGATGACGCTGGTCAAGAAAGGATTTTTGATTGTACCTAGCTCCGTAAAGAAAGTCGTCCCGAAGTAAAATATAAAGTTGATTCCTGTCCATTGCTGCATCATCTGGAGCGAAGTCCCAAGAACAGTGCGGTATAGATTAGAACTTGGACTACGGAGTCCACCATTGAAGCAGGCAAGCCACGAGTGGAGCCATCCATGCTGACTCGTCGAAGACATTTCGTACTCGTGATTAGCCAGAATTTCAGCGATCTCTTGCTCAATGAATTGAGAGTCGATGGCTTGGCCACGTAGCTTGACAGGACCAGGGTAGCCTTCTCCAAATTTCCTTTTTTAACGTAGAAACGAGGAGACTCCGGAAGAAAGAAGAGCCCCGTGCCCAGAATTATACCCCAGAGAAGCTGAAGAGCGACTGGTATGCGATATGCGCCTGAGTCGTGACGGTTCTGGGTTGCATAGTCCACGCAGGATGCAAGAAGAATTCCGACGGTGATGAAGAATTGGTATCCTGACACAATGGCGCCGCGGACCATTCTTGGGGCAATTTCGGACATGTAAAGGATGATAATCGCGGAGACGAATCCGACACCAAGGCCGGCAATCAAGCGACCACTGACCATGACAGCAAGGGTAGATGACGCTACTTGTAACACGACGCCAATCGAATAAATGATGCTGCCCATGATGATGGTAGTTCGGCGACCGAAGAAGTCTGCCATATCGCCGGCTATCAGAGCACCAAAAAAAGTCCCTGCCGATAGAATTGATATGATGAGAGAGTCTTGCCACGCAGGCAGCTTAAAATCGGCCTTGGTTGCAGCGGAGTCATCAGGACCAGGGATAGGGATACCAGTGTAAAGGTGAATCAAAAAGGGCATATCTAATATGCCTGAGACATATCCAGAATCGAAGCCAAACAGGATGCCGCCAAGAGCAGCAAAACCGCACAAAATATAAGCCCTGAAGGTCATGGGAGCCTCGATATTCGTGACATCCGCCGTCCCGATAACGTGACTAGCAGTCATATTGGATGTGATAAAGTAACGAGTAGGGTAGAAATAGTAGGAAGTGGAGAAGAGCAAATTGTAAGATTTGGAATGAGGGTGATAATGCGACTCGAAGATGAAAGCACGATCAACATTTTATTTTAATACTTATATACCTAGGATGGAGATTGTCTGGGGGTTTATGTTACCGCACATCTTTCCTAACATTATTCTCTAAACCTATTAAATCCAGTAAGGGCATGTAGTGTTAGCTTTTCCACCAATAATATTGTACAAGATGATCTAATATCTTTGTCAAACAGACTGAACAGATTGGGGAGTCTGGGGCCTCCAGCACGCCACCAAGGAAGCGGCGGCTCTACTCATTGCCGGAATATAAAGAACTAAGTGGTGCTGACTAGACTTAAATAGTTATTTCCTGTAGAATACTTTCCCGGAATTAATGTTAAGCAAGGCTTCATTATGGATCAAAAAGAGCGGAGTGTTTCAACAAGAGTAAAAGAAAAGAGGACAAATCTGATATTGAGTGAATTCTGTCTTGATATAGTCCATGGATAGTCTGAAGCTTTGCAATTCAATAGCAAACTATTTACTGGGTTAGGAAGGGAGGTCAAGTAATTAATACCCAACAGAAGGATACAACTCAGCCGCATTTTGAACCCATTGCAGTTTTGTCCTCATCATTTATGGGTGAAGTACAGGGAAACTCATTGCTGCTGTCCGACTTGACTTTCCCGCTCTAACCTCCTACTTTCCAGGCTGTCAATCATAGCTTTCTTCATAGCAGTCCTAGGTGCAACTCGTCCCGTCCAAAGTTCAAATTGCACATAAGCACTCTCGAGAAGCATCTCGAGGCCATTTATTCCGATCCAGCCATGGTTTGAAAGGTCATTCACGCGGTTTAACTGCGCAGAGACATAAGGAAGGTTATAAGCCAGCTCGAGAAACACCCCGCCGGTCGGGCTAGCCATCCATCGGTTGGGGACCACGTAATGTACGTTTGTTACCAACCTTTCTGTGGAGGAACATTTTGTTGTAGTATGCTGTTCAGGAGTAGGTAGACAGCTCACTATGATTGTGGGAAGACGATACCCATTCGGCCATGGATCGTCAAGGGACCGTAACGGCATGATCTTTGACAAAGTGCGGACGACGGGGGCTTCGCCATCTTCTTTATTGTTGCCATAGCCTTCGTCATCGTCAATAGATGCGATGTTGCTCTCGGCAAGTAGCGATGATGTATTCTGAACACTGAACTCATGAGCAAGCTTGAGTGCGTTGTCATACGTCCGATTGTAGATAAACACATGCTTTACATTGGCCTTCATCATGGCATACACCGCTGCACGAGCCATCCCCCCAGCTCCCAGGATCAGTGCAGTGGTGCGCGAATCGATGGCATTAGCTGGTGACAAATAACGCAACATGCATGTGCGAATGCCAATCCAATCGGTGTTCTCACCGCGAAGGGCAACGATAGGACCGCCACGATGGTGCTGTTCACGAGGGTCGAATGTGTATCGATTGGCTTTTTCGGGATCGGGGGTAATCGATCGCAGCGGAAGAATGGTATTGACTGCGCCGATAATTCTCGCATGCGTACTCATGGAACGCAACATACTGACTACCGGTACCTTGTAGGGCAAAGACATGCTGCATCCTCCAAAGTTTAAGTCGAGCCGCAAGATGTCCAACTCTGTAACGGCATCTGTTTCATAGATGCGGTTATCATGAGGCATGCCGTAAGCTTGAAAAGCTGCATTATGCAATGCAGGGGACAGCGCTGACTGAACCTTTGCACCGAATGTAAAGAAGTGCAACTTTTCGTACATGAGAGATTGATATAAACCCCACTGGCCTTGCTGGACTGTGATAGCTCCTGGATCTTGTGGTTGTTGAAGCGCTGGATGGTAAACAGGTGTAAACGTCGTATTAAATATCTTGGATGGTCGGCCAAGGCGTCCAGTGTTAAAGGCCGAGATGAGCGGAGAACGTTGGTAGCTTGTATATATTCGATGGACAAAACATTTTGCTGCTTCATTATCATCTAATACAAGAGCTGGCTGGGTAAGTTGAACCAATTCGCAGCCTAAACTTCGGGCTTTCAAATACCAATTCCTGCGATCTTCACCAGCCCAGCCCCCACTGACGGCGGGCCTGCCATCGTGAAAATATCCTATGATTTTAGTAGATCCCTTGCTCGCAACAAGCTCTCGGAATTTTCTCTCGTCCCTTTCTAGAGAAACCATCATGTACTCAACACCAAGTCTCAAGCCTCCGTGAAGAAGGTCAAAGTAGGCGCTCTCCACATCATCGTCAACCGATGCATCGTCGCCCATAGCGATATGATAAATAATTGGACAGTTGGTCTTGCGGCGTAAAAAAGCGTATTGCTCGCTGATGTATTCCCATTGGGGACGGTTTGGTATCTCATCGTGGAAATGTTTCAGTGGATCGACACAAAATTGTAGAACGTCAATGCATGACTCCAATTCTTCAATTGACTGCTGAGAAAGGGTGACATTTGGGAATTTTATGGGCAAAACGTAAGTGAATCGCCTGTGTTCCACAGAGAAAGAACTAGGACGCTGAGAACTCGATTTAACCGCTGGATGATCACCGTGCCGATGATAGACGCCGGAGTCCAGAAACCGCGCAAAATCGCGCTCCACATGCTTTAATACCAGAGAATCGGACTTTGTCGCCCTCAAATTAAAATGTGTTGTCGCGCCAGAATCTAGCGTAATGGGCAGATCGGTGTCAGCCATATTATAGAATTCGAGGTTGGAGCATGACCGGTACACCGGCTCTTGCTCATTTCGCAGTCGGATGATGTCTCCAGGCCATCTGCCACCGAGATATGTTTCGACTGAATTGGCATCTCGGATGATGTGAATGACGGGATGCCTCTGGCCATATTCCCGCAAAAGATTCCGGCCAGCCTCGGTTTGGACGCATCCGGTGCTACACACAATGACACACCCCTTTTCATTTGAGAAGAGGATGGATGACAGAAGCTCTACCTCTAGCTCGCAATACTTCCCGAGGCCATGCTCATTGATGTACTCAGAGATCGAGTGCTTGGTTACGTGTTGAAAGTTCTTCTTCTCGTCAATCAATTGCCAACCCAGAGTCTTCGAGACTATCGATGCAAGTGTCGATTTTCCAGCGACACGCATCCCGATTAGAACTACAGAGGCGTCAGGGTCAAACTTCCGATTCGTCGTCCGTGATTGTGTCATCTCTGGGTCCATATGTGGCCAATCAGTAGGAATTAAGCTCTGAGGTTGACGTGGCCTTATAATAGTCACGGCCGCCGATAGGAGTCAGACGCTTCAATAGTCATGAGCTTCCGTTTGAGGGTTGACATTGAACTGGGAACATTAGACTTGGTGGAGATGGCCTCGTCGCTATAGCTGCAGAGGCTGGGGGATACTAAAAGCATTTGGTGACGAATGTAGTCACGTGCCTTGTACATGTATAATCTGTTGTATTTCTACTCTATACCTACCTGCCTGCGGAGTTGGGGAAAGTTTGTCAAGCCTTCGAAGAAAATTAGCTCTACGTACTAAGTAAGTACTTAGGCCTATTTACTACCTGTAGCACATGTATTGTGTTCCAATTAATTTCTAAGGTTGCTTGCTGTGAATTTAAGCGATATAATACAGCACACTTCAGGTGTAATATAGCGTGCTTTTACTACTGAGGTACCGCTGTTGTGGTACAGATTGGATCTAATGCGCATATTTAAATTTGACCAACTAGATGACTCGGTTTAGGCTAGACGACCTTGATCGAAATTACAAGATGACCTTAATCGGATCAAATGACTTGGAATGAATTGAATAGTCCTCATCCAACTGGGTGACTTTGATCGGCCGGCATGACGGCTTCACCTACTGTTGGATGTGCCTCTGGACAGCATGCTACTAGCGGAATTTAACGGCTTTTTGCACACTAATTGTAAATGGCGAAAACCGACATTTTCTAGATGTCCATCAAGCTAATTATCACTACGGTCGTTCTCGGTCTATAATTATAGTGAGCTGAACCACGCGCCAATGATATTGGTCAAATTACTGTCCCATGCATTTAGGATCTCTGTGGCCTTATTCCGGCGAGCCTGGTCCCATGTAATGTACCACATAATAGCATTTTCGTAGGCGGTGCGTGAGTACTGGGAGAAAGTAGTATGATCATCGACTGGCCCTTGTGACCCCCTTCAGAGTATAGTTGACCAAGGAGTACGAGTCGGCTGCCAAAGCCTCAAAGCCCCGAGATCATGGCTATTCACCTCACCTCACTTGGCCTTTTTTTTGTTGCATTGGCTCGAGTGTGTCATGGGAATGCCACTTACCAGGGTGCTTGAAATGTCCTAGCCCTAGTTTCGTTCCTCGCGGCAGTAGTGGCATGATACGTCCTACGGCAGCGGATAATGAGCAGAGTATATTTCCAAAGGCATTTCTCCAGCCAGTCATATATGCCATTGAGAGTTGGTATATATGAAATGAGGGCGGATGCAGTCCCAACAAATGTCGCCGCGAAGATGAACGCTACTACCCTGTGGAGTGCGACCATGAGGGACTTCACATTTCCAATTATGTCCTAATCAACAAGATGCACCATCAATGAAGTAAAAGAGAATCATACATAAAACCGTATTTATCAAATTCCCGTGCAAGTAGCGGCAGTTTAGCATGGGTGATTCGGTGACATCTCCGGTGGTTCTAGCGGCAGCTCCCCATTATTCCTCCGGGTCAATCTCCGGAGTTTGCAGCGCTTTGGATAACAGACTGCGAATTGCCCATTGGAATTATGATCATCATGGAAGAGCAGGGATAAAGAAAACATGTCTGTTCGACTGCTTTCGACCTGGATGCAAGTTGTTCAGATGGCTCTGCAAGCAACCTCTGCTCCTCGGCCATGCTACCAGGCAAGAATCCAAAGTCAACTAAGGACCTATTGTTTGAAAGATGCAAATCTGAGAACAAATCAATGACTTTGTGGATGGTAAGAGGTAGATGATTTTCAGTTGCCTTCTGTGCGTTGTACGATTACAAGGCTTTAAAACCAGTTACATATTGTTTAAATGACAAGCTTAGATTTACAGTTTAAACTACGTTACCTGAGTGGTTCGTCAGATCTTGGAGTTGGCGTGCGGGGAACCTTCCCGCAATCAATTTCCAGAATCGAACTACAGCGTAACTGAGCACGATGATACTGCAAATCTAGCCACTGGTCGGGGAGCGGGCCGGAGCCTATTCCGGGGTTCGCTAAAGTGAGTAATTACCAGTGGTGTATGGAGTACATGATAGCAAAAAGGGTGTGCAGCCGTGAATGTGAATATAGTTAGCATCGTCAACAGCGGAATAAATCGCGGACCACAGTAGAAGAGGAAAATAGCATAAAGCAAACATAACATTTCGGAGGGAAAGGGGCTTCGTAATGTGTCTACAGCATGCATGTCAACGAATTATATTTCAGCGAACATGAGATTCTTCAGCACTCTCCAGTGGGCTCTACCCCTCTCATGGTTTTGCAGCAGTGGCTTTGCGTCTACAATCATCCCACCAAATACAACCAGGGAATCAGCTCGGAATGCGCTTGAAGTCTTTAAAATTCCCAACAACGTCACGCGATCAACGACTTTTCAAGTCAAAGTTCGGTCTACACAACACTCCGCGTGGCAAGAAGTGGAACTATTCGACACACCAGTCCAGGAAATCAACGCTACTACTGGGCACGCGAATATTCACCACACTTCAGTTGGCCTCTTCGATTTCAGTGCAAGTGTGACGCTGTCCATATTTCCAGATTCCAACATCTTCTCATCCATCGACACTGTTAGAATACGCCCGCTATCCTATGGAATTGATGCCAAGATTAGTGGCCGACGGATTGATCTTGCTTTGTTTGAACCAAGAGACATCGTTGTAGAAGTCAATGGAGACGTATTCAATGTCCTTCATTTATTCCTTGGTGCCATCGACAGCATCAAGCCTCCTACGCACAACCATAAATCCATCCGTCGTTATGAAGCTGGATACCATGTACTCAACGAGACAGTCAAAGTTTTGCCGGGGGAAACTGTATACCTCGCCCCAGGTGCAGTGGTAAACGGTGATTTTCTTTTCCAAAATTCCTCCGATGCTGCTATTCTCGGACGAGGAGTCATCTACAAAAGCGCTTCAATTACGGTTGAATCTTCCAAGAATATCCAAATTAAAGGAGTAACAATTCTCAATCCAACACATTATTCTCTTACGCTTGGCATGGCCGATAATGTCCTTGTCAGTGAGGTTCGATCTATTAGCGGCGTTCAGTGGGGTGACGGCATCGATGTCTTTTGCAGCACTAATGTTATTCTTGAGAAGCTCTTTATGAGGAACTCAGACGACTGTATAGCATTGTATCAGCATCGCTGGGGGTATATTGGTGATTCAAAGAATATCACAGTTCGAGATTCGGCTCTCTGGGCGGACGTTGCCCATCCAATCCACATAGGAATCCATGGTAACCCAGTCGATCCGGAGATCATGGAGGGGGTTACTATATCCAATATTGACATATTGGATCACCGGGAGCCGCAAGTTGACTATATGGGCTGCATAGCCATTAATTGCGGAGACGAAAACCTCATCAAAGATGTTACGATTGACAATATTCGTATTGAGGACTTTCGTATTGGCATGTTATTCAACTTCAAAGTGTTCTTTAACCCGAAGTACAACACAGCGCCAGGCCGGGGTATTCAGAACCTTAAGATTAAAGATGTCTCTTATAATGGGACAGGGGAGGTCATGTCAATCATGGCAGGATATAGCGATGAGCGGAGCATAGAATTCGTGGACGTTCAAGGCCTCATCTTTAATGGCAGGGAGATTTGGGATGGTATGGCAAAGCCTACCTGGTACCAAACTGCAGACACTTTACCAATGTTTGTTGGTGCACACGTCAATAATTTGACCTGGAGTAGTTCTGAAGCTACATTCCCATAGCGCTACCTGGCGTGGGAGTTCTAATAGTTTTCAACTTAAAGGAAATGATCTACAGCCATTTACCCTCTCCAGTTAGCTAAATCCACTGAACCAATCCATAATATAAATATTTCATAAAAAGTGCATTCGAAAGTGACTTCGGGTATGCATATGCGAGCTTAGCCAGCGACTGGTGGGTGGTTACCGTAAACAGAATAGCACGCTGAAACCAATCTAGCCAGTGAAGTGATAAAGAGACCCCTTTATATAGATGTAATTAATAATAGAAGTGCTGTATGTCTCATAGACGCCGCAATGCACAGCCAATTCTATGAGACATCTTGGGGCGTTTTTTTTTTTTTTGGGGGGGGGGGGGGGGGGGGGAGATCTGCGGGGCAACCATATTGCCGACACCCTATCCCACAAAGACAGGTACGGAGTATTGTTACAGTAATTCCCTTCTTAGTCTAGTCAGCTATGCTCTGTGTGTATGATTGTGTGGGGGAAGGAAATGTCCCATGGCTGGGAATAGCTGTACGAAGCACCCTCGGCGAGAGTTAAGCCGCTACTAGAAAACTTTTCCCTATGGACTTCGAATCCGGACACCATGACAATCCGGCTGAGATACGGGTTGAGAGGGGACAGGATGGAGTTGATGTCGATGCCGCGGAAGACAATCAGGTTGTGGAGACTGCCAGCCCGTCGGCTTATTTACGTTTGTTTTCATGTGTTCTCCAATTTATACGCAAGAAAATTTATTTATTATTATGAGCGGTAAAAGAGGTTATTAGACTTGTTTAAAAGTATCCAAGGAGCCAAGAAAGGCACACGGCAATTATACAATAAACTGAATAAATAAACTTTTTTGTAATATAAAATTACTGTTGCATTCAGTTTGAGATCTTGTAGTTGTTAGTACGAGGTCGATACAATCAACTGGACATAAATTAAGCATACCTGAAGAATGGCAGGACCAGCAGCAGTGGTGTCATCAGAGACACTCTCATTACAAGTGGTCAAGACAACATAGGTCTGGCCAGCGAACCCTTTGGGAATAGTGATAGAGAAGCCACCATTGACAGGCTTAGCAGGAACAAAAGTTGGACCAGTGACAGCAATAAAGGCAGCGTAGATTTGGGCGCCTTTATCTGCCTTTAGAGTGTAACCCTATGAAAATAAGCATTCAATCTGATAATAAGTTGCAGCAACAACCATGATGCCGGAGCCGCGCATTCATTGAAGACTTACTGGGGTGAGAAGAGTAACCGTGGAGCCAGGGGCGACGGGCACGACAGTCGCAGCAGCGAGCTGTAGTCTAGGGAAGGATTTTACGGGCAGGGGTGGATTACTCGACGGGCAGGAGTGGATGAAGCCCGAGGCCAACGAGTACACCTCGTCCAGAGTCAAGGGGGCGTCAAATGGCTGGGGAAATGGGGCTTCCTTCAGATTGGCACGTAGATAGGAGGAGTGGCGGGCCTCAACAGTTAATATAGAGCCAGCTGCAGTGAGATAGGTCTTGCTCATAATATCGGCGGCCGCGCCAAGATAGGCGGAGACACCAACGCCCTCGAGGATGGATGCCGTCGCTAGGAAGCTCGCTACATCGGTCACGCCAAAGCTGTACGAGCACGCGCTGACCGGAGTAGCACCAGCAGCTGAGAACCAAATCAGTCCTGTTCCCAGAGTTTCCTGCTATTTAATAAGAATGATGGGTGGGTTCTGACATACCCTTCAAAGCAGAAGTTAGGAAGGAGACGTGGGTACTCTCGTCTATAGAAAGCTTCTGGACATTGCCATAGAAGGTGGCATCGTAGCCAGCTTTGGCGAAGTCATCCTGCGTGAAGTTGGCGAGGCCTTGACGGTAGAATGTATCTTCGAGGTGTTCCAGCGTCAGGGCATAGTTGAGTATATCAGCTAATCAAACATTATTAGCCAAAGCGTCACGAAAGGCACATACGTTTTCTCTGTGTCTCCTATCAGGGCGGAAGACGGAAGAGTTCATTACCATCAGTAATAGCAGCACGCTTCTCAACAGCTGGAGCCGCGGCGACGATGCCAGCAGCAAACAGACCAATAGCAGCTTGGGAGAAGAACATGGTGGTAAGTTGAACAATACTAGGTGAAGCCGGTTTGAGAGGGAAACAAAGAAGCTTGTAGCGAAAGTAGACAGATGTGATGGCAAGAAGAGCATTGCTTAAATATATTAACAAACCATCGCGACTACCGTTTACAACATAATAAAGACTATTGGACACTACGTCAAGGTATTACTGGTATTAGTGGCAAGCAAGGTGGCTTCGGCACTGTTATGGGTCAATGTAAGGGAGACGGTGCAATTTGTTTTTCGTTACAACCCTTTCCCAACCCCGTCCCGAGCATGCACCGTTGTTGGTATAACGGTCGTTGCGAACTGGGAAATCGTAATCTTCCCCGTATAATCAATACGCCCCAGATGTTGGGATTGTGGAAGTTTGGCTTCTTGGAGCTCTGATGCAGGCGTGTGCGCGAATGACATCACCGATGAGCGCCCCAACAATAGCGGGCCACGAGAGTTCGGGTGTCCAGTCGTACAAAATTATTGAGCCCCTCGAGCCTTGGGTTGTACTAATGAGCGGATGTGCGCTGTCCCGAGACACTAGGCTAGCAACGATGCCCGAGTGACCGGGTTGCCGCCGTAGGAGATCCTTGTGTGGCGATTAGCAATAAAAAGAGACGATCTGCCCTTTGGTTCATCTCTGCCGTCTCCACTTGTCTCGGATGGCTGGGCTTCCGTTCTTAGAAGGGCTGGCGGCGGCTGGCGGTCAGACTCCTACTGATGATAACTGCAAGTCCGCATCGTGAGTATGTGTGTGGATGGTGTTTATGACGCTTGCCGGGAGTAATTACAATGTGATTGCCCTTGTTTAGCAGACTAGCGTCTATATCGTACCGAGAAACAAGGAATACCAGCGCTACTTGGTATGAGAGAGACCTCTTGTCGTAATTGACTTTTGCCCACATAAATCTCAACAAGTAATATCAAGCTTCTTGGAGGAGGGCGAGTACGGTGATAATGAGAACAGCACGCCTACGTATGGCCCTTACACGTAGGTGGCATCTAGCCTTTGTGGGATATTAACGTAAGACTGGGCAATTGCCTGTAGAAGGGTATGCAGTCTAAAAGATCCAGCGATAGATTGAGAAAAGTGTAATATCTGAATAACATCTGAAATCTGTTACTCCCCGGTACCCGCCTGCCACGCCCTTTTTGGTCGTAGCCTGGGCCAATAATGATATTACATAGACTAGTTTTCTTCCTTAGGGGGAAGGACGAGATTGATCTTGACAAGGATTTATCGGCCACTTGATGGCTCTGTGCGGCTGATTTTGTTTCCCGTTATGCAGCTAGAGCAAGGGAAACGGAGCCCCTGATACTTAAGCCAGTGTTTAGACAGTTTGGCCATTATTATCTTTTTTATTATCTTGGTAACCTTCCACTCCCTCATTTCCATTGCTTTGGCACCCTATTAATCCAGATCCTGAGATTGCTACTCTGCGATTGGTTGACTACGAACCAAGTTGTCATTTCAGTCGCCTCCCTGATACTATGAAGTTCTCCTATATTGTGGCCGGCTTGTCTGGTAAGTCCATATTGCTATGATATGAGAGATTCGCCGAAGCCATATGCTAATACGTAGTACTTTTACAGCTCTCTACGGCGCTGAGGCAGCAACCGAGTCTACAATTACCTGCAGCGCCTGTCCACCACCTTCGTCGATGAACGACATCGTGACGCGCTCTGCAGTAACTACACCTTCGTGCTCTGGTGCTTCATTCACTATTATCTCTAGCCAACCTGGGACGACTTCTACCGCTGTTGCACCCACAGGCACCAGCACTGCTACTGGGACCGGCACTGTGCCTGTCTCTAGTGGTAATAGGAACATCGCCGCTGGTATGGCAGGCGTACTCGCTATCGCAGCGGTGGCTTCGTACTTGATGTAAAAGGAGGTTCGGGGAGCGGTGGATAGGTGAAAGTTTCCGAATCAAGTTACAACCAGGGGCTGGTAGCGCGCTGCTTTTCCAGGCATGTTACAGATTGAAGTGAATACCTCACAGAAAGTAATAGTAGCGATAGTAAAGGATAAAGAATAGCAGAACACTTACTCTTGCTGTAAATAGATATACTATTAGAATGAGTATAATTTCATCCAGGATAGCGATTAAACTTGTAAGGCACCGCTCGTGGATGTAAATGTTCTTGTTGCTGGGCGAGCTGTTGTAGACGCGTACGGTGACAAACTGGGCTTTGCGAGCCAGACCCAGCTTCTTGCCCTCAATGATGCTGCCGCCCTTTGCGCTGTACTTGTTGAGTTGGATGCCTTCGTGTTGTAGGGGAAGCTTCTGCACGTTAATGTACCGCACTTTGGTGCCCGAGAATGCCTCTTGACACTTTTATTAACCAGCACTTACATACATCCAAGGTTTTGTCTTCTTGTTCTTACTAGTTGGTCTTGGTTGATGCTGCCTTCGACGAGGTAAGTACATGTAGTCTGGCCACTCCCAAACGCGTTATCCGCCGCATCATAGTACAACTGCTATAGGTTCGTCTCTAATTCCTAGTAGTCGCCCCAATTGCCTCCATGGGGTGCTGAAATCTGCGAGAGCTCCCATACATTACGGTCAGAAAGGAACTCTTGGTCGCTTGACTCAGGCCCTGGGTAACCGTTGGCTTCGTTAGTATCTACAATACAATAGTGATGCGCGATAGTACATGTACAGTATTTGGTGCCTGTCTATGAACAGTGAAATCACAGAAATGGAGGCCCTTTGCGAGCTGTGGGCTGCACTGAGCTGTTCTATAAATGTGTTAGGCACGAACCCAATCGAATCGCACATTATCCTACAGCACACTTTCACCCTCGCTCTCCAGCAGCATCCCACGGAATACTGTGGTTGCCCACACGAAATCCGCAAGATGATGTTCTTCTTATTTACCACCGTCCGCACTATCGTTCTGGCCAGCCACAACATCGCGTTCTGGGTTTAGCAGGAGCCTGCCAATCGCATCTACTACAACGAAACAGGGGCGACGCCGCAAAACATTTTGCTCAAGGAAATAGCCTATGTTGCTTGATATCTGCGCTTCTACGGCTCGCAACCGGGTAACCCGCAATTCTACACCATGCCCTGGCCTGACGCCGACAACTGCGTCAAGTGGCAGGTCACGACGAAGGGCAGTACTTGGTCCATGGCAATACTCGTAGGCAATGATACCGCAAGCGTCACGTTTGACGACATTGCAAATACCGTTAATGGTGGTGCAAAGTCCACGGTCGAGCAAAAGGCCGCTGCATACATAGCTGCGATACCAACGGCGGCCAGGTTGGCGTGAAGGTCAACACGATGGATCCCCGCTACCAGCAGAGGCAGTTTAAGGACTGGAACTTACACCAACCAGGGCATCCATGCCTTAAATTCAGTTCCGATCGTTTGGCACAACCAACCACACCCTAGCGGTACCTTAAAATCCTGCTCCCAATGGCGGGGCGTTACTTCATACAACACCTTCAGAGATGCCGTATAAGATGATCTAGGTGAGTGTCCAACACTCGCTGCTCATGTCTTCAATGTTAACCAAGCATCATTATGAGTAAGCACGCTCTGCGCCGTACTCGTACGCTAGAGTTCCTCAATAGCGATGTTCTCATCAGGATTTTATCGGCATTCCACTCCTTTAACGACCTTGCCTCCGTTATTCGTGCATCGCCGGCGTCGCTTCATGCTTTTCTCTCCGCTAAGGCAGCCGTGCTCCTGCACGTCGCCAGCAACATTCTTGGACCGGCAACTCGGGACGCTGCTTTACTCGCACAAACATCGCAACTTGAAAGGAGTAGCCATGAAGAGTTTCAGCGCGCAGTCGACAAAGCAGTGCTAGACTATAGAGCTCACTTGCGTGTCGCTAACGCACCATGGGTGCCGATGCTCGATGCTGATACTACAGTAGCCCTAAGCCATGTAACCCAGCTCACCCAATTCTTTGTCAATCTCTTCGTCTACTTCTATTTTTCGATATTTTGCGCATGAGCTGGATGCAGTGAAAGAAAATGCTCACCTTCCTCTTCAGCCTTGTCTTAAGTCGGACCGAACATGGCCGGATCACATAAGTAATATTACACCGCCAACTCTTTGTGTATATCCACGGCGGAAAATACTCTCGATCCCTCGACTATCCCCGGTTCGTTAGAACAGTCTTTTCGCTGTTTCACACATGGGAATTAGAACGGATTTCGGATATGAACCATTTCCTAGGCCAGCTGCTCGTATCGCTAGCAGATTACCAGATGAGGGAGCAAGGCCCGGAGGGCAATCACTCCCCGGTACGTTGGCAGTTCTGGGATACTTATTGCGCCCCCGAGCTCAAGGATATCGCCAAGAAGATGAAGAGAATGCTCGATTCAGACAGCTACTTACTGGACCATTTATGTCCGTGAGAAGTCCTTAGCGGCCGCATATCCGCAAGCTCTGGTCTCTTTGTCATGTTCAAGGGAAGTCACCGTTTTACAGCGCTGTTGTCTTTGAATGGCAGCCAACAGTCGGCCGTCCACATTGGGACATGCCTAGTAGCTAGTGAAGTAAAGCTGAGTGTTTTGCCAAACTGAAGGCTCGTGGTATTTATGTTTTTCTTGCACCTGTGGGAGACCAAAACTAGTGATAAACACTTCCAATTGGGTCTACGATTGTATTACCAATGCTATAACTAGCCCACAAGTTTCCGCAGTGTCTAGTAGCATACTTCGAGCCCTTGCATCGCTCATGAGGGCCAAGTGCTTTTCTGTCCGCTCTTCGGAGGTATTGGAACTAGTGTATGTCATGATATAGGGATTGATGGAGCAGGTCATTGAAACAATCATTAATATAATATATTGATGTACATACTATACTATTGATCAACTTCTTCTTCTTCCCTTAAATCTTTAGCAGCGAATCATGATAGATACTCTTCATGCTCATATCGCAACACTGTGTTAGACATGATATCCATACACGCCCTTCACAATCCTAACTACAGTTTCTTTCTCCAAAAGGTCTTGATCAGCAGTAATCTTGTAGAAATCAGCCAATGCAGGCGTAGTTTGATGAGTGCGTAAGCCACTGAGGGTATTGAATCTGAATTTTCATAAGTTATAGCCCATGCTTCCATCTGATGGGCACACAACTTACTTCTCTATGGTATGGATTGCTTCAATGCCCTCCGAGTCCACTTCCATGCAGAGGCGAAATTCAACGCATTCTGGTTCATGGTCTTCTGCGTACTTCCCGATAGCTTTGACAAGATCGGTGACCTAAAGAAACTTAGCATTGTTACATAGCCATGAGTGCATTATTATACAGCCAATTAGCCATATGTGTAGGGAGCTGGATACTCACTTTCTGCAAAGACCCGGCCTTAGGGGTGATGGTTGCTAAAATAGCATACATCGTATAATAATCTTTGTTGACTAGTCCGTTTGTAAGAATGAGATAATATCTTGGTGAAATGTTGCTGTCTTGAGGTGCTGCTGATCATAGACTTCGCATTTTATTCTCTTCCGGGAGTCTCCATCTTATATAGATAAGTACCTTTCAAGCCTGGTATTTCAGGTTTTGTAGTCGAGCTATCCTACATTCTGGTTTACCTTCCAATTACGGCTTTAGGTGAGAAGTGACGTAGGTAAACAGCATTTCTCTCTATTTCATGCTCCTCTCCACCCACCCGCGGTTTCCCTGTTGCAACGATGAATTTCGGATTTCACCGCCGTGAATCTGTCTGCACCCTTGCTTAGAAATACTTGTAATTATGAACCGAGAGCGGATACTGTGTGCTCAGGCTCTTGGAAAGTGAGACTGAAAGTAATCCATTGTATACTGAATGCCACTGCTATTACGCCACCATAGTTATATAATTAGGCAAATCCGCGAGGCTAAACAGTCTTTTCCAAGATGAATTAAGCGTAAGGAACTATCGACTTTTTACAACTGATACAAGTTCGCCCCGCTGCTTTCGTTTGCAGCCATTGTTCAGTTTGTAGTATCTATATGCTATTACCCTTCGCTGTATATCAGCCTGCTTGGCTAGCTAGTTGTATGTAATGAGTGGGGAGGTTTATTTTCATCCACTTGAGATTTACATGTAAACATCTAGGCATAATGATAGATTTGAAACAACAATGCTGCCAAGGCAACAGTTTGGTAATTGTAAAATTCATCATTGGAATCGTTATCTAGGGGAGCAAATAAATCTTCCGAAACTAAACATACACATGCATTTGTAATAGCTCTGGGATTAATAATACCACCAAAATTTACATCTTCATTGCAGCTCAAGCAAGTGGCTGAAGAGCAACTGGTGTGCATGTATTCACGCGTTGACTTTCTTTTTCACGATCGCTGCAGTAAAGAACACTATGTAGTCAATCCAGCAACTATCAAGCGTGAGCATATACACTAGGAAACTAACTCTTGTGACGGTAATTCTATTAGCCAAGGTGAGCTTGTCAATATTACAAAGCCATTAGCAAGACATAGGATCGCAAGACATACTCTATAAGATAATAATGGAGAATAGCGGGCAGTCGAAATGCATTTAACCAAAAGTAGAAATTTGATTGTGATGCTTTTATTTGAGTCAGCATTCTAAACAGCGGCAAAGTACCTATAGCGTAATTCAGATGCTATACTACGCACTGTGACTTATCTCTGGGGTCGGTATACAGTGGGATGCTATGCTAAGCTGGTTCTCAAAGGGAGAGGCAAGAAAGCAAGTGTGCATATACAATGGGAAAATCAAAGCAGCATGGCAGAGATAATTCAACAATAAAATTCACTAATCAATTATTAGAGGCTAAGCAACATGGACATCTTTGATTGATCTGTTGTTTTACTGTTTGCGTCAAGTACATATGTAGATATACATTGTCGTCTAAGGGCAATAGGAGAGCAGAAGCAAGGATGGCCCGTTCGTTTTTTACACTCTAGACACAAGGGTTCAACCTGATTCTGTTGGGATTGTTCCATTGAGGCCTGTTTCCTTGACAAAGGGTTCGAGCCCTTGCACTCTTGTGGGCCCAGGAAGCAGGAAAGTGGTATTTTTGATAGGTGAGATGGGGTGCGAATGAGACGTATAAGTGAGCATCATGTAAGTATATAAAAGAGACAATATGATCAATGAAAAGAAGAAATGGAATCAGTATCCGATTTGAAAACTTATTTACTATACTACTTCGAAGCCACATTCTATGAACTCCAAGATTGCCATCATGTCTCCAAACCGCTGGCCTGCTACTCCCGTCGATGTTTCGCCACTAAACCAGCCGCTAGTTCTTTATCCCTCTGGAAGAGTTGTCAAGAACCGCCTTGTAAAGTCTGCCATGACTGAGGGACTGGCAACGTGGACAGTTAAAAACATTGCAGGGCGTGGTATGCCAACTAAAGAAATAATTGAGCTTTATCGGCGGTACGCATAAATCTCTTCAATCATCTTACTTTCTTCCCAACCTTATTAAGATTAAATGAGAAGAGCTAACCATTTTACTCTTATATATAGATGGAGTGAAGGTGAAAATATATTCGGCATCATTGCCACCGGTAACATCGATTTGGAATATGACCAAATAGATTCTGTTGGCGATATGATCATTACACTTCAAGATTCTTTTACTGGCTCTCGATTTGAAGGGTTTAAACGGCTAGCAACCGCTGGAAAGGCTAATGGAGCTCTTGTAATTGGACAGCTTGCTCATCCGGGAAGCCAGTTATTTGCTCATGTACGCCAAGACGCAATCTCCCCCAGTGGTATTCAGCTTCGTAAGCATTTCCTCTTATTGTTGACTGGAATTTGGAGTAGCTAATGAGCGGCCAACTAACTCAACATCTGTTTCTAGCCCCATCTAAAGGCCCCATTGGAGAATTTTATGCCAAGCCTCGAGCAGCAACTCAAGAAGATATTGATCACGTCGTTGCTAGCTTTGTCCATGGAGCTGAATATCTCTATGCAGCCGGTTTTGACGGCATGCAATTAAACGCTGCGCACGGCTATCTCCTTGCACAATTCCTCTCGCAGCGTATGAACAAGCGCACTGATTCTTACGGCGGTACCATATCTAATCGCATGCAAATCATAATTGACATTGCTAAAGGAGTTCGGAGCAATACTTCAATTCCAAAGGACTTTATATTGAGCATTAAGCTGAATAGCGTTGAGTTTCAGGAGGGAGGGCTTACACCCGAAGAGGCGCGAGAAATGTGTGCCATACTCGATGGTGATAACGTTGGCCTCGATTATATTGAGCTGAGCGGCGGCAATTGGCATGATTTGGGCATGCATTGGGAGCGCGAGAGCTCACGCAAAAGAGAAGCATTTTTTCTTGAATTCGTCGATCGTATAGTACCTGCTTTGTGTCCAGTTCCTCGACGAACGAAGGTCTTTGTGACAGGCGGGCTGAGAAGCGCAGCTGCTATAGTGAGAGCCATGGATGTGGTAGATGGCATCGGTATCAGCCGGCCAGCAGCACAGGAACCAAGATTTGCAATGATCTTTTCAGTGGCCGCATTCTTAGTGCTATTAAGCCAGTGAAAATGCTTGAGGATATTGGCATGGGATTTCGTTTGGCGGGTACGCAGATGGGCCAAATTGGGAGAGGAGAAGAACCATTGGATGCCAGTGATGACAAAACGGCTAGAGATTTCCTGTTAGATCAAGAAATTTGGTACAGTGAGATGCTTTCGGATGCTGATAAGCTGACTGGCCACGGCAATGTCTCCCTTTCAACTCCGCAGCGTCCATATGGCCAGGTTGATTGGTAAATATGCCTACATATGAAGAAACTAGCCACTGGAAAGAAGACGATGTATAAAGAAGTGGTTATTTTTTTTTAAAAAAAATTTCTTCTTATATAGTTAGCTCTGGCAATGTTATATTGTATGAGATTAAAATTCCATCATTCAATACTATTCTCAAGTTGCCACACACTGGGTTCGTATAGCTAATAAACGTTGCTGTTAATCAGCAATGACAACGGCAGCTCTACGGCTCCCTGGTTCCAACATCTTTCCCCTCTTCTTCCTATGTCTATGCATCGTCGCAATTTGTTTTCCCGCTGTTATATGCTTGGAGTGTTAAGAAACAGATTGTTATCCCAAGCTAGCAATGCACTTATCAATCACCATAATTCTACAATATGTGAAGCTGATTGTATAGCAGTAGAAACGCATCATTTGTCTAAAACCGCCCATATAGGGATTTACTATTCTACTTCATCTCCCTGATTTACAAGACTACCCACTAAAACCATTACAACCGTTGTAGTATAAGAAAGGTATCATCCTAAGAAGATGGCTACAAAATTGTCTCTAATGTCGCCATCGCAGTATTCGACATTTCGCAGCCCTGAAACAAGCGATGGTGCATATTCACCCCGAACTCTCCATACGCTTGTTGATGTAAACGGCAACAATGTATCTGCGACTCGTGGCTATCGACTGCTGCGCGTAATACTAGTAAACAATGGCGTGGATACCCTGGTTCACCATCTAACAAAATATCCTGAAATCACAGAGTCGGTACCTATATGTCCGGGGACATCTTCTACCAAGCTACTTGATGGGGGTTTAATCTAGCAAGACATTGGGCTGCTGCAAATGCCATTGTTCCACCGCCTGCAAAGATTATATCAATAACACCATGAGCAGCGGTGTTAGATTAACCTTCGCTACGTCGTTTTAACTGCGATCAACATAATGTCAAAGTGGATGATTTCCCTTCAAACTGGAATAAGCTAGCTTTGCGAGGAGCATTGTTACCCACATTAAATACGAATGCTTCCATTCAGATGAGGTAAAAATTATTCACTTTTAATGCTAAGTATCAACTGTGAACGAAATCGCAAGGCAGAGACTGAGATTAATGTCGACTATCTACTGTAGTATTCACTGTGAATCGATGCATTG
Source organism: Trichoderma simmonsii (assembly GCA_019565615.1). NCBI lineage: Eukaryota > Fungi > Ascomycota > Sordariomycetes > Hypocreales > Hypocreaceae > Trichoderma > Trichoderma simmonsii. The sequence goes on from CP075866.1 coordinate 58,793, forward strand.
CCTTGTTACATGTGCGATCACAATTGGCATTGTTAAAAAAAATTGAGATTTCAGACTGCGTTAAGCCTCACCCCTCACTGATCAGCCTATTAAGTACGGACTGCTTTAACATCGGCACCTGCTTAGCCAGAACTTGATGCAATTTCCATGATCTTGCACCCAGTGTTGTAGTAGGTTCCTGTTAAGATAGCTTGGAGAAAGTCCATAGCTCCAGGCACACCTGCCGTCCATTCGTCAAAATGCCCACCCAGAGGGTTTCGTACATAAGTAATCGCCACATTGATCTTGCAGTACTTGCTAACCAAAGCATCTGTATCAACAGTAGGGCTCACTTCGTCCTGCACCGCCTTGTAGACATACAGGGGCATCTGGGGAACACCATGGTATCCCATCTGGCCGTCACTTGTTGTAACAGACTTAATTGGCGGCGCCGTGATATCCGAAAAGCCACCAATAAAATAGTCCGCTATGTCTTGATTGGCAAACGCAGCAACAGCTTGCACACTGGAGTAGTTTCGTGCTTTCAGAAATCCGTCCCTATTGAAAGTACCCTGCTTCTTGAGCCTGGAGAGCAAATATCTCTCAGCCTCGGGAAATTGACTTGTCAGGCCCAGCATTGCCAGAGGGATCAATCCGGCAGCCGGCTTTCCTGAAACTGCCAACATAACAGATGTGACATTTGGTGTAAGGCCACCCAATGCAGCGCCACTAAATTTCAGTTCTGGTGCATACTGAAGTTGGAGTTCTGCAGCCCATTCACTTGCCAAGGCACCGCCTGAGTATCCCCACATGGCGTACTTGGCATTAGCAGTAAGGCCAAATGCTGCGGCTTTCACAGCTCGGATAGAATCAAGGGTGGCATGGCCAGATATGACTCCAGCTGTAAAAGAGCCCAATGGTCCCTCGTAGTCTGGTACGTTGACATACCAACCGAGGCCGAGGGCACGACTGATGTCAGATGGAGGATCTTGATATAACTGGTAGGATGGACTGAAGGTGAGGTCAACAGAGTCGTATGGAGTCTGGTAAGAGAGCAGCACATCCTTTGGATGTTTGGGGATGAATAGTGTAGTAACAGCCCAAGACGGAAGATAACGACTGTCTGTGGTGCGGTAGAGAATGTTGAAGGCGGCCGTTGCGTTGGTCATCACACTAGACAAGTTTCCAGGTGCAGCACGAATGCGCAAAATCGTACCTGGCTGTTTGTATTCATAGTCGTATGGTGCTGTGTACCATGGGTCGTCTTGTGGTGGCATAGGTTGCCTATCATGTTTCCCCGTTGCCATGGCCGTGATAGACAACGCATTAAGAAACACCAAAAGCGTGCTTGCAAATAACATATTGACCTTGTCTTAACGATTCAAAAGGTTTGAGATAGAGATTTATGTAGCGTAAGGGAAGACGCTGGTGAACAGAGCAAAGGTGGGCGTTTTCATCCTTTTAAGACTCTCCTACCATAATTCTTTACTAACACTATTTGACCAATCATCAACATATGCTCCTACTACTCAAGAGTAGGAAGGAAATCTCTCCGTTCTTGCTTGCACGGAGCTTTGAAGATGAGCCGTATCCGTTCCATATATGATCCCCATAATGCATGAAGCGGAGATGAGTCAAGGGTTATTTAGCCATGCTACCTTGCCTAGACCAAATGGCGACCGGAGTTATCCCCGGATTCACAACTTTATCCGAGCACAAGAGATCCTTAGATCACATATTAGTCTCTTTAATATGCACAATGGCCCAGAAGGGATTTTTATGACTCTTATAGCAGCAACTATACCAAAGAAAGACCAGAGCATGGTAATGAGCCTAAATTGTGAGCACAATGATTGCATTAATCTACTAGGCGGCATTGGTTGAACGAAGAGCACAGTCGTCACGAGTAGCCGGTTCTTGGTAGGGTTGACTTATAAGAAGATATGATTATACATGGAAGTGCTGCTTATTGATAAGCTTTCGATTTGTTCCCAGTGCAAACTATTAAACGGTTCAGTAGTTTTTGCATCTAAGACCAATTGTCTTTCGCATAATTAGTCAAATCGTAGTTAGTTAGGGAGAGAATAGTAGGTCGGTGCTCTATTCTATTGTAAGAGTATGCGTTGCCTCTTGTTTTAAGGCAAGCCAGATTAATCTAGTGATCAACTCCTCTTGTATATGGGTTTCCTTAATTTGACTTACTATCTGCGAGCAAGTTGGAGTGTACTGAAGGCAACCACTGGATGTGCTTTCTCTGAACTTATAGTTGACATTCAATTATCTGTTTGGTATATACATAAGGATTACCCCATGGAAATTACATTCTGGATCTTCGGCAGAGGCAACATCGGCTGCATCGGTTCAATGTCGCGGAATAACATGCAGAACAGCCCGAACTTTGACCTACTCCGAGCTTTCCCCGCCGGTACTGGTCCCGAAAGCAGAGTTCGGAAACGCGACCCGTGGAAGTCTTTTTAAGAACGGAATGGGTTCCGGAGTGATCTGCTCTAACACAACTATTGCATACTCTATGTTGCGAAAAGCCTTGACGTTGAAATGCAAATTTACTGGGTAGAGCCTTTTATTACATGAAGAATTCCAATAGGTGACTGAATTCAGCATGTGCCGGCGGTGATTATAAACCTACCCTATTCTGCCATTTTCAGAAGAAACACAACCGCAAATAAATTACATACCGAATTATACAACATGTCATTTCTGAGGTTAATTTGCTTTGAAGACATCGACGGCAACAAATTGTATGGAGACCCACAGATTGAGAGTGCAGACGACTTGTCAAGGCTTTTAGAGAATGGAGAGCTTTTTGCGCGTGTCTTAGACGGTAGCTCACCCTTCAATCTTGCATCGAAAGCCGGAGCTTTGCGACAAGTAAGACGAGTTCTACCAGTATTAACGCCCAAGGATGTGCCCATTATAAAATGCGTGGGACTGAACTACATCACACATAGTAAGTGAGCATGTAAAACACATCTTAGCCATTCACTACTGACGTTTTTAAAAAAGTCAAAGAAGGGGGTCGGAAACCACCTCCATATCCGTCAATTTTCATCAAGCCCTCCTACTGTGTTGCCTCAAGCATCGAAGAAATACCTATACCGAGATTAGCGCAGGATAATCAATGCGACTATGAAGGAGAGCTCTCAATTGTGATAGCTAAAACGGGCAAAGATATCGACAAGGAAGATGCTCTGGAATATGTAGCGGGATACGTGGTATCCAACGATGTGTCAGCAAGGACTTGGCAACGCGATCCTGATTATGCTGGTGGCGTCCCTCAGTGGTGCTTTAGCAAAGGCTTCGATAAATACGCGCCTTTGGGGCCCATGATTGTCTCGCCGAAGCTTGTTGGTGATGCCAGCAATCTGCGCCTTCAAACATGGGTAAACGAGGAGCTAAGACAGGATAGTTCAACTAGTGACCTCCTCTTTGGCGTCAAAGAGATAATCAGCTTCGTGAGCCAAGGCACGACCTTGGAACAGGGTACAGTCATTATGACAGGCACTCCTGCTGGAGTAGGCATGGGGATGAAGCCGGAACCTCGTTATCTGAAAAATGGTGATGTCGTCAAAGTGTCAATTGAGCATCTTGGCAGCGTGCGGAATAAAATGGTTTGGGCATAAGCAGCTGGGAGTTTTGTATGGGCCGTAGTTAGGACTGCACTTAACTTACAATCACAATCGAATCATTTACATGGACACGGTCCGTATATTCGGTAGTCATCCCGAAATTGGGGGTTCTGACAATGAAGAGGCATGGAAAAAAACCCACTATTAGCGAGATAAGCCTGCAGAGATCTGAATATATAAGTAATTCACATCACCCGTTGGAACGCCATGTGCCTCAGAGTATGCTTCTAAGCACAAGTGTATCGGCAACGGTGAAAGCTACAATGGTCCCCGTAATCTATCACGGCTCATGTCTCTGCGACTCAATAACGTTTGACATTGAAGGTGAGCCTGAGAAAGTATTCAGTTGTTACTGTCTCGACTGCGCAAAGAATTCTGGTGGACCATATCAACTTGTATGTCATGTCAGGGCCCCGTTAAACCGGGTTCAATTGCTTATTCTTATAGGTCGCCAAATACGACGTGAGCAAGATTACTGTCAAAGATCCCCAGAATGCTCAGGCCGTTTGGATCATTAGCCAAACACAAAGTGGCTTCGAAAAGCATAAAATCTTCTGTCGCCAATGTGGTTGTACCCTGTGGACTATACCAATGCATCATCTAGGTTCGAAGATAATGGTACGAACCTCGTTGGTCAATGGAGGGTAAGTTGCAATGTCGCCACGCAGGATGAAAGGAAGTGCTAATTTACAACAGGCTTGAACAGTGGCAACCTCAAGCGGCATTGTTTGCGGACTGTCAACCGAGTTGGATGAGACATACCTTGGATGGGAAATTAAGATAAATTTGGCTGCTATGTCATATGCTAATTATAAGGGACCTAACATGATATGCTTCTCTGGCACAGGCGGGTGCATGTTGATATTTCCGACTTAGCTAGCTCAAGTAACTTATGGCTTATTCAAAAAGGTCAACGATTCAATCATCGGCCTATCATTAAGTGCAAAAAGATAAACAGCCCCAGAATCCATAGTACAAGTGTGGGAGACTTCACTCCAAGCAGGAACAGCAAACGTATCCTTCTCAGTCCAATCAAGCCTCTTCGCCGTCGCCTCATTGGGTGTTTTGATCATAGAGAAACCTTGTCCACTATATACATGGTAGATATAAGATAGCACTTTGCAAGATGTTGTAGTTGTATGGCCTGCCTCGACTCGCTCAGCCTGCGCGGAGATTGTTTTAGAAAGGTGTGATCCGTCGGGAAGATGATACTGATATATGGCGTGTGGAATCCTTTGTTCGTCAAGCGCCTCGGCAACAATTTTCCATGGTATCCTTGCAGCACTGTCTGGAGCCGGCTCACTTGGATAACGTGGCTCAGTATATTGATCGACAAAATTGATGGGAATATGCTGCCACAATGGCAAGTCAAGGCCATCAAGCCATATGACAGGATCGCTTCCCTCATTCCCATGGTCGTGCCACTGCCAACTGGGTGTTAAGACGACATCTCCTCTGTGCATATCAATTCTCTCTCCTTCTATAGCGGTGAAGCCACCGGTTCCTTCGATGATGAATCGCAGGGCGAAAGCGCGATGACGGTGCGCCGGAGCAGTCTCTCCCGGCAGAACGATCTGCAGCCCAGCATAAATGGTGTCTGTTGTGTAGGGCGCAGCCATAGCCTCGTTAACTAACACCAGAACACGTCGTTCAGCCTCCTCAGCTCCAACTATCGAGGCTGCATGCATCAAAGCTGGCCGCATCACTGAATACGCCCAGGTTGTAGGGGCCGCTCTTGGCTTCGGATATGGCGGCACCATCTTGTCCATGGCCGTCCACAAAGGTGTGGCATTCATCTTGGACAGACTCTGGAGATAATTATTAAGAGCCAATTCATCATTATCAGCGTTATTTTGGTTGACTGGAGTTGCAGTCATCTTGTTCACGAGTCGTATATCGCTTTTCTGGATCAACCATCTTCCTTTGTCGCAAGCGCGTAGAGATTGAAGAGTCTTGAATTACCGCAAGAATTGTGCAAAGGCAAGTAGGTCATAAAATGTTTTAAAACACAGAGATATTTAACCGTGTCGCAAATCTACATAAATGTACAAACAATATGTGCTTTCGACCTGATCAACATGTGCGGACAGCAAGAATAGTAGATATGACCATGTTATCACCCATATTCCGGGACCCGGGATCCAGGCCGAAAGAGGAACACGGCGGCCATTGGTCTTTGCCTCGCTTCACGGAACATCAGAGGAGGGGAAGTGCATGTTTGAAGGACATCCCGGGGTGGAAGTCTTAGTTCGCGGAGTACTACGCTTTTCCTCGAGAGAGATCCAAAGATCTCGGCTGCGGTATTTCCTTCGCATGTATGTTGTAACCCTGTTGCTTTACGAGTCCTAAACTATGCTACTAGAATATCGGAATTCATACATCTCGGGGAGATGTGAACCAACTTGCCGACAGGCCCACATCTGTAGGTGAGCTCCGGTAGTGCGGTGCATTTGGTCCTATGAAGGCTAACTGCCTTGCCTGAAGATCGGTTCCATCCCGACATAATGGCATCAGATTGCCACATGCCGCTGAGTCGAACATTGGTATCGAAGTGTATGACTAGGCAGATAAGGTCAATTGATTCTGTTCAATATATCAATGCTCACATCTTCATCGCTCGAAGTGTTTTGCTGTAACGCGACGCAGCTGTGCAGCTCGTTTTACAATAGGAAAATGTCATCTCCAATAAAAATGGCGGTCATTTCCTTTCAGTCCCTTCCAGTCGCAACACAGACCGGGGCTCTTGCATCTATGATTGCCATCTCACTCTGCAGTTATACTCTCTTTTGCGTTATATACAACCTATTTTTTCACCCTCTGCGACGATTTCCGGGACCCTTATTGGCAAAGGTTTCTGGTGCTTGGGCACGAGTGCAAAACTTTTATGGGCGCAAAGCGCATAAAATTAATGAAGCCCACATTCATTACGGTATTGGACTATCATTTTTACAGGCGCTGGAGATTTTGAAGTGGTTGCTAAGCCTTCATAGGCCCAGTCGTTCGTATCGGGCCCAACATGCTGTCCTTCAGCGACCCTTCAGCATTACGCGATATTTATACGTCAAAAGCATTCGTCAAAGAAGGAGGATTTTATGTGAGCTCTTTTCGAACGATATAGAACGTGATCCTAGAAGCTAGCCTAACCTGTCGCAAGCGAGCAAAAAGAATCTACCACGAAGAGCATCTACTGAGTTTCACGTATTATTTCACGCCGAGCCCGTATAAATGATGATGAATTGACTCTAAATTCTCAACTAGTGATCCGGAGGCCCACTCCCAGCGACGGAAACTGCTCTCTCGTGGATTCTCTCAAACAGCAATGCGAGATTTTGAGCCAAAAGTAGCGTCAAAGATATATACTGTCCTCGATCAATGGGCCAAAATTGCGTCCACCAGTGATTCAGCAGTTGACATCTTCCGCTGGACGCACATGCTTGGGTTTGACACTGTCTGTATGTTGTATCAAGATCGACCACGATTTAGTTACATTTGTTGCATGCTAACCATCACATTCATAGATCACCTCATGTTTGATGTTGACCCAGGAACCGTCAAGACAGGCGTGGAAAGCGAGGTAATGCAATACATGCGCGCATGGAAGCTTATCTATATTTATGTTAGTTTCTTGTATTCCATTTGCATTATACTGGCTAACGAGTATACTAGAAAGAGTTTGTTCCACTGCTTGAGAATTGGGGTATTTACGTTCCAGGATACATAGGGTCCTACTTTCGTAAAGTCCATGCGTGGAAAAAGGCATGGAATCCTAACTTGCGTTTGCTCGATTAGCTGCTAACCAGTTACACCCAGATGGCGATAGGCATTGTGAACTCATGTAGGGCTAATGGGACTAAAACAGCATTTCTAAGCCGTGTTCTGGAGACTGGAGATGAGAAGTCACGTCCTTTACTCACAGACTCCATCCTTGCAGAGGAATGCATGAGTGGAATGTTGGTGTTGTTTCATCTTGATATGATGCCTCCTTGACTGACTTAAAGGCCTATAGGTTTGGAGGTAGCGGCACAACTGCCAACACCTTTGTTTATCTTGTTTGGGCTACGGCTCAGCAGCCAGATATTATTCGACGGCTACAAGAAGAATTGGATAAATGTTTTCCAGATACGTCAACTATTTCTGACTACCTCGTATGGATCATCTTACTGCAAAACATGTCTTGGTTGTGGTGCTAATGCTCAGCGACAGACTTGTAATAAGCTGCCGTACCTCAATGCTGTTATATATGAAACAATGAGGCTCTATCCATCAACAATTGCTATATTGCCTCGTACAGCAATAGAAAACACGACTGTTGCCAATATTCCTATACCCAAAGGAGTACGAATGTCGCCAAATCAGAGTCGTGGTATCCATCAGCTAATCCGTGCTCTAGACAATTGTTGGTACCCAAAATTATACCACCCACCGTTGTGAAGATGTCTTCCCTCAAGCAGACAAATTTATTCCCGAAAGATGGTTGGTAGATAATCTTACACCGCTAAAGGAGGCATTTACCCCCTTTTCATTAGGGCCTCGAAAATGCATTGGACTAAAGTAAGTTCTTACCGAATATATTCTGAAGAGCATGCACTGACCCGCTACTTGTAAGTCTCGCCGAAATGGAACTTCGCATACTAACCGCATCATTTTTCCGGAGGTTCAATGTTAGTCTTGATTCTTCAATGAAAATGGAAGATATGGTTCAGTATGACACGTTCAATGCCGCGCCAGTCGGTGCAAAATTATTGGTGCATCTTGTAGAAAGAAAATAGATGTGTCTACAACAACAATATTATGCACAGGCTTTCAGTCAGCTTCCGGCCAATTTAGCCCCGTTGATCGGAACATTTTGTGTGAATAGAATATTCTTATTTACTTTGATATCATGCCAGTATGACCATTCAACAGTTCAATGAGAAGGAAAATGTTTGCGGTATTCTGTAAGAAAGTATATACACTTTTTGCTTATGTGGCTACAAAAGGTACGTAGCACCGTAGGAGGCAGTCTACTATTGCTGTCAATCTTAGATGCATTTGCTATCAACCAGAGTAGTCAATATATATATATATATATATATATATCAAATAAGGCTATACAAAAGCATTCATGTCAGATCAATATACACAGACTTGACTTCAGTCCAGGACTCAAGGCCTTCTTGACCAAGTTCTCTTCCACTTCCGGAGCTTTTATAGCCTCCAAGTGGCAAGTCTTGACTATAGTAAGGTGAAGCAGTGTTGACTCCAACTGCACCCGCCTCAAATCCCTTTGCGATCCTAATCGCTCTATTCAAGTCACGAGTAAAAACACTTGCATATAGCCCGTACTCCGTGTCATTTGCTCTGTCTAATACATCTTCCTCATTTGTAAAAGTGCTCACGCAAGAGATTGCACTGACGTATATGCTGTCAGCTATATTTCTTTTAGCGATATAAAAGAACAATCTTACCCAAATATCTCTTTTTTCATAATATCGCTTTGCTCTGGCGGATGTAATACAACAGCCGGCGGAATGAAGCAACCTTTTCCTTCCAGGGGACGTCCCCCTAGGATAAATTCAAGGCCATCATCTGCTGCCTTTTGAAGTGCCTTCGAAATGTTATCGTATTGTTGTCTGTCCGCCTGGGGTCCAAAAGTGGTAGTAGTCTCAAGAGGATCCCCAATCTTTCCCATAATCTTCAAAATGTTGGCTTTGTAACGTTCAATGAAGCGATTAGCCACACTTGTATGCACGTATACTCTCGTACATGCCATACAAATCTGACCGGAGTTGAACGTAATGCTAAACGCGGCCGCTGCTGCTGCCTTTTCCAGATCTGCGTCCTCAAATACAATCAGAGGACTCTTCCCTCTGAAGGAATGGTCAGTATCGGTCCTCCAGACTCCTGAAATTCAATGTCCAAATGTGACTCACCCGAGTTCCAGCGTGCATACCTTCAGATTTGATTCGGCTGCAGCTCGTTGGACAATTTTGCCAGTAGCGTGACTGCCAGTGAAAGAGATTTTCCGAATTTCCATATGACGAGCAATAGCGTCTCCACATGGATTTCCAAATCCTGAAAGCACATTCAGGACACCAGGAGGTAGCCCGGCTTCTTTTGCAAGCCGCGCAAATAACAGGGGACTGAGAGGGGCCCTTTCAGATGATTTCAAAACCATTGTATTGCCAGCCATTAGAGCCGGCGCAACTTTGAAGGCAAGCATGACTAGAGGGACACTATATCAAACGTATCAGTTTCAGTTAATCACTCTCATAAATACTCACTATCCACTGCGCTTAGAGGATCTTCTCACTTCCAAGGGATAATGGCGCCTGTAACTCCGTAAGGCTGTCGTAAGGAAATGTTGAGGTGGTCTTTTGAGCCGAGAGACGTGATGCCGTGGACATCATACGCTTTCCCGGCAAAGTCTTGTCATAAGAACAAATTAGAGAACAGACCATCTCCATCTACAATACGTAGTAGGTAAGGACTTACACCGTATTGTTGCCACTGCTAAGGTATGATCTATGTATGTCGACAAGGGCTTCCCCATAGATATTGCATCGAGATAAGCAAATTGAGCAGCATGTTGTTCTACTAAATCCGCAAGTTTTTGTAGTATACACTGACGGTCGGAAGCTAGCAAATGATTCTGTTAGCTGTCACATCCCAAAATTATGGTCAGGATAGCGGGATACCTTCAGCCTCAGCCCACGCAGGAAACGCATTTTTAGCGCTCTGAACAGCCAAGTCCACGTCTTCCGCCCCACCTTCATAAATCTCTGCAGTCGACTTGTCCGTGGCCGGATTGATCAACTTGAAGGTCTTGCCTCGAATGGAAGGTGTAAACTCTCCATTAATGAAGAGCCTTGTCTCAATGTTTGCAAATTCGGCCATATTATAAAGTATGAGAAGTATATGCGCCTTGAACATCAAGTAATGACTAGCCGTGAATTTCTCTCGCAATTGAGTACTCTTTGTGTTTCGGATGATATTGGCTTCTCATATTATATACAAGATGAGCTATTGGAAATAAGACAATGGCCCATCTAGGTAGGCCGGCATGATGTTGACTTTGTTAATCCGACTGCTTTCCGAACCTGCCCGCACTTGAACTTCATCATCCCGAATTCTATCTTCGATGTATTACCATACATTAATATTATACTAGGCTAAGCTCATCGTCATCAATTTGCTTGGCAGATGTGTACATTGAAGATAATTTTCCACTTTATGAAAGCCTGTGACAAATTCATTTCGGGAACCATTCCATATTCAGCTACGGGGAGATAACAGCCTCGGGTAGTGCCAGAACCGATCCGCGACCCCAGGTTTTCCAACCCCGCGTTGATCTCGCAAATGCAGAATGTGGGGTATCTCTGATCATGATGGAGGTTTAGCTAGTCTGGGGAAATGACCTACCGTTTTCCAACCGTTGCCGACCCCGTGATACCCCCGGAGCGCTTGGGATGTTATTCTACAAATGCAATGCAGTATTGTTTCGAGATCGAATATATGTAGCTGATTTATTACCAACACGAACACGCCATTAGGAGCAACGCTTCGACCTTAAGCAGGGGAGTATTCTCTTGTTGCACATTCTTCCGCCTATGTGTCTCAGCTCTCATGATTCAAAACATCGAGATGAGCGCTTTCATACCGAGTCTGCCGTGGGTGCGACAAATAATCTCACGGGCGCTTGAAGTTATGCTACAAGCAATAACACGGTACGGCTTATTTCTAGCTTTGATCGATGCTGCCGCCTATTTTTTCCGCATTCGGTATCGTAAAGGCCTGCAAGATATTCCTGGCCCATTCTGGGCGTCTATTCTTTCGTTCGACCGTGTCATCACCACTGCCTCGGGAAAGCAGCAGCACAAACACTTGCAGTATCATAATACTTATGGCCCGTTTGTAAGAGTGGGACCCAATCATGTGTCTATCTCTCGGGGGGAATTTATAACACAGATTTACGGCATAGGAAATGCTTATCCCAAGGTAAATCTATAACAGTGTGACGTACCTTGAGGATGAATGATAGTGATTAACAGTATGTTCCAAAGAGCGAATTTTACTCCGTTTTCGATGCGATTACTCCTCATGGAGTCAGATTTCCCACCCTGTTTTCAATCCGAGATGAAAAAGCGCACAAGTCTCTAAAGAGGCCGGTTGCCAGCGCATTCTCGATGACTTCTCTGGTAGAGCTAGAGCCATTGACGGACATTTGCATCGAGATACTTATAAATAAACTCAACAGAAAACAAGGCCAAAGTGTGGACTTTGGTACATGGCTTCATTGGTATGCGTTCGATGTCATCACTTCACTAACCTTTTCGACACGACAAGGTTTCATGGAAACAGAAACAGATGTTGACGGCATAATCAATGCCATTGAAGGCCGACTTGTTTACAACTCAATAATAGGCCAAGTCCCATTTCTTCACAAGTTTCTTCTCGGAAACAACTTTATCGCCGCATGTGCCCAAGCAGTTCCATTAGTAGCTAAGTTGAACACGGTGCGTTCTATAGTCAAATTCGCAGCATCTCAGCTTGAAAAGCGCACTATGGGCAAATCTCTATCCTCCAATGATCAGAACCATGACTTGCTTGATCGCTTCAGGCGTGTCCGTGATAGCGAAGAAGTCATGACAAACGGAGACCTGCTGAATCATGCGGCGTCAAATGTGTGGGTGCTCCCCTCTGAACATCTATTCTCAGTCACTTACATATGTACAGATTTGCTGGAAGTGATACTACCGCGATTTCACTGCGCTCAATGTTCTATTATTTGTGCAAGAACAAGCGGTGCTATGAAAAGTTGCGTGAGGAGATCGACAATATGGATAAGGAAGGTAGTCTTTCTAGTCCAATTACATTTGGTGAAGCATCTCGCATGCCATACCTCCAGGCGTGTATGAAGGAGGCTATGCGACTTCACCCTGCGGTTGGCCAGATGCTAGAACGAGTTGTCCCTGAAGAGGGAGCGCAGTTCGGACAACACTGGCTCCCACCTGGCACAATCGTCGGAATAAACCCGTGGGTGGTTAGCCGAGAAAGAACAGTATACGGAGAGGATGTTGATGACTTTCGGCCTGAGCGATGGTTAGATGCGACACCTGAAGCTGCCAAATACATGCAAAGAAATTTCTTGGCAGTGAGTCTCTCTTCCAGTAGCAAACCGCATTGCAACTTGAAACTGACCCCTTTGGCTCTCAGTTCGGATCAGGAGGGCGCTCTTGTCTTGGGAAGAATATTTCTCTGCTCGAAATGTCCAAACTTGTTCCAGAACTACTCCGGCGCTTCGACATTGAGCTATCAAGCCCCATGACAGATTGGACATTGAATACATTCTGGTTTGTCAAGCAAACAGACCTGTTTTGTAATATAAAGAAGAGACCAACGATGGAACAAAGCTAGCTTAACCACGGGACAACTACTCCAATCAGGTACATTGTGCAGCGCAAAACGAATCGAGTATCATTCCAAAGCTAGACAGGTAGCCAATGAGTCATAGAAACAAGTATTGTCGCTCGGAATCTTGGGCAAAAGATCACTTCAGATAAGTTCAGGTGACCACGCCTTAGTCAAAGCGCACATGACCCAAATATCCTGTTCTATAACTCTTTATACGTCTTTTCTCAGAGTTCAGAGATGAATCGCAGATCTTAGTCTCCTAAAGCTTAACATATCCTGGGCTTGGAGGCACCTCGCCGGTATAACTCCTGGCAAGTGGCACGATATTGTGCTGCATGTTAAGTTCTCGACAGATCCTGCGGTCGGCTTCGTTCAGATTTGGGAGGACGGCGTGCGGCAGAAGATGGTTGGCGGGGATGGTTACACGGTCCACTACCGCACGCTTAACCCGCAGCTTAATTGGGACGGGACCCCGAACAGCCTCATCCTCAATCAGTACCGGAACGTGGCGACAAAGTACGGGTCCAGTGGCGTCACTCTCTACCACGACTCGGTCAAAGTTGGACATAGCTTCGAAGAGGTTTCGCCTTGAGAGCTGACAGGGTGGTACTGGGTCTGATTGGGGCTCGTGCAGAGCATCACACGGGTGGCTATGTATCTGCGATGCATAACCACGCTGAACGTGTTCGTCATCATCATGGGTAGCCTAAGCTGTCTTATAGTTTTCATCGTGTCCATTAAAGCACGTGTCCATTCTTTTCTCGGGCTCCTCCCCAAGTAAAAATTTCCATGTGTGTCAATGCTAGAGGCATCATACGCTGATATCATGGTATAAGTACATCACCATGCCCCTTGTGAAGCTCCTTGTCGGCCACAACTACAGCCGTGCCCTGAGTCAGAGTCGTCGACTCCGATACCACAGAGCCTTCCTTTGCCGCCTTAGCATCTTCCTCATCCTCATTCTCCTTCACTACATTCTCCGCCGCGTCGTCCTTGTCAACCAAATGATCGCCCTGCCACACCGGATTACCGCAGTACTTGCACTTGGGCTGAAAGCGCCACGTCCCGCAAGGCTGCAGCTCGTAGAGGAAGGTCTGCTGGTGGGATTTGGGGCAGTGGCGGCACTTCCAGATCTCGCGTGCTTTGTCAATGGCCAGAAGAGGAGGCGCTATCAGCAGTACAGGGATGATGAGGACGGCGCCGACAACGATGCCGGCCGTCAAGAGGGCGTAATTCTTCAGCATATTGCTGCCGGCGGGATTTGCGCAGCGGAGGCGGGTGGTGTTCAGTCGATGTAGGGGTGTTGCGTGTGGGGTCCAGCCGTCTTGTCATTACATGTACATGTACTCATGTGCCCGGAAAGTCTGGGGTTAGCTCGGAACCGTCGCTAGGCCAGCTTCTAAAAGCAAATATTATTATTCCGCAACAAAACATCTCTTCTCCAAATTCTCACTTTACCCTCCATCTCTTTTTGAACTGCAGAGCTTTCTATGTCATTGGCGGTCCCAGGTGGCCACGAATCGAAAAGACTGGTCCGGCATTCCAGAGAGCATCACAAGATTCGCTAATTGTCTCTTTTGTCCAACATGTCGCAAGATGATTATGGATATTATTCAACGCTCACTTTGGACGGCCCTACAATCGGAGCCCGGGATGATCCATTATCCTCGCCTAAGACCTCCAACCCACAGATTGCGACTGAAAAGCCCAAGCAAAGGCGTAAAAGGGTAACTCTCGCTTGTGATTCATGTCGTGATCGTAAGACGCGGTGTGACGGAGTCCGACCGATATGCGCGCCCTGCAAAAGAAGGAAGAAAGCCTCGTGCGACTTCCAAGAGGATACATTAAAGCCCAGTCGGTAAGTGATCTAGTGGTACCGTCTTCATCCCAGCGATTCTTCGAGTTATTACTAATTCAGTTTTATGATTAGCTATGCATCCAAGTTGGAGCGTCGGATTACCGCTCTAGAGGAGCAGTCCTCCAAGGCGAATATGTCGGTCAGAGATGTCGAATTAACACACAAGGAGGCTTTAGTATGTAAACGCAATCATGCACACACCATTGACTCCTCATCTCACACCCTCACTTGCTTGTTGCGGTAAGACAACTTATTAATATTTCGTCCTCGAGCGCACAGAAAGGGCAAAGGACGCCAAATGAGCTCGACCAATGTAAGCTTCAGCCTAACGACAGCCCAGTCAACAGTGTTTCCAGAACATCTGCCGGTTCTGAATCCGTAATCTCGGATTTGACTTCCACACGCAGGACAGCTAAGCCCAAGCGACAATGGTCTACTGCTTCAGAGCGTCGCGCCTCTCAAAATATGGATGCCATGGTTGCTATTCCATTCTCAGCTAATTCTAGAGATGGATACTATGGCAATTCATCATCTGTTGCCTTCCTGAATTGGGTTGGAAAAAGCGCGCAAACCTCTGCGAGCTGTGGAGAACTGCTCCCAGAGCCAGCTCAGTTGAGTCAGCCATCTCATGGATACGACTTGGAAGAACCTCGACATATCGATGCAGCTGATTTCGATTTACCACAACGGCGGGTTGCTGACAGCCTTGTGCAAACCTTTTTCCAGCTGGTCCACCCTCTTTATCCCCTCCTTCATCAACCAACTTTCATGGCTTCCTATGAGCAGCTATGGACTTCGTCGTATAACCCAGTAGATTCAGCGATAGGAAGTGACATACAAGATTCAATTTTCCACGCCATGTTGAATCTCGTTTTCGCCATGGGCTGTCCATTTTCTACAGCCATACCGCCGCAAGATAGAAGCTCTCGCGCTAGCAAATTCTTTCGGAGAGCGCAAGGAGCCCTATCATTTAATGTCCTCGAAGCGGATTCTTTGCCTTTAGTGCAGTTTCTCTTGCTCACAAGTCTGTATCTTCAATCGACCAGCCACGCTCATAGATGTTGGAATACTGTTGGACTCGCTATAAGAGCAGCCCAGGGCCTTGGACTACACATTGACGATGAAACCTCCCCTTGTCCACCAAGCAGGCTGGAAACCGAAATGAAGAGGCGAATATGGCACATTTGTGTTACCCTTGATAGGTGAGAAACCATTCATGATTAATATATACAGTTACTAATTACCCCCCCACTGAGACAGAGTGTTGGCTATGACATTTGGCCGTCCTACCATGACATCACATAAATGGACTGTACAACTTCCAGAGCTGATAGACGATGAATATCTGACAGAAGTGAATCACCACAGTTCTAGTAGTGGTCTCCAGCCAGCAACAGTTACACCCAGGATTGGATGCTTCGTCTACACGCTCAAGTTATTTAGTATCATGGACGATATACTTTCGGCGTTCTATAATGTACCGGATGGCGTAGAATCGACGAACAAATCTTCTGAACGCCAACTACCAGACCTAGATTTTACTAGTATGGTAGAGCTGGATAGGCGCCTGAACGAGTTTGAAGCTGCATTGCCGTCTTGGCTAACACCATCGGGGTGTGAAACCACGCCTGATGCGACACAGCGGGACTGCAACGCTCTCCAGGTAAACGTCTTGCGCGCGAGGTATGTAACATTTAAGCCATGAACTCGAAGCGTAAATGTCATGGATATTCAACTTACGATGGTCAAGATTTTTGCACACTAGACTGTTATTATTGCGCCCAGTCCTTCTCGCGTATGTTCAGAAGTGTGCCGTGGAACGGACGAATTCCACATCAACCAGCATCTCGGGTTTTGATCAACAATTTTATCTATATGGTTCAAACCGTTGCATCGCCACGTCACACGACATTATTTCGCATCTCCATGCAAACATAACCAGCCTCGCGCAGCCTGCGCCCTGGTACGTTGTATATTGTGAGGGCCCCTTCTTCTTTCGTTCGCCTCGTCTAGTACTAATGAAGGACCCTACGCTAGTTACTCTGACAGCTGCAACTACTCTTTTTGCAGCGAGACTAGGTTCTGGGATCTCTGTCGATAGCACAGCAGCAACATTTGACACTTCTTGGGAACGATGCACAAATATCTTGAACCACCTCAAGGGCTTGATACAATCGGCCGCACAAGGGATTGCGGTCCTCCAATCGCTTTATCAGAGGGTTTCTGCATCTTCAGCTGGTGGGATTGATGCCTTTGATGACCAGCCTGTTGTGCGATTAGATGCTGCTGGAGAACCACCAGTCTCAAGCGCATTTTACATCAATGACGACCATGTCAGTTCTATACTGAGGAATCCTTTAACCGGTGAAGACTGGTTTCGGAATACTAGCTTGAATCTAGATTGGTTAGAGTTGGAATTGGAAGACTCAATTAATTAATTAAGTAACTCAAGATGCATACTACATTGCTATTTTACCACTACCACTACCTTTTTGCACTACTGCTAATTTCGCCGGCTGCTATTTTTTTTTTGCCTGCTCTTACACAATGGTTGAGACTTGGTTCCGAATTTAATTTCCGTTTGCGGACGTCGGGGAGATAAGACGTTTTCTTCCGAGCTATTAGTGCGAGCGCCCTCTTTTATTGGTACTTGGATTCCAGTCCCATGTGTAAGGTGTATCTACCCAGTAGTAGTAGAGGATGAGCGCCACTTAATTCCCATCGTTGGGCTCGGTATGTCTCTTGATAGCGGATGAAAAAAAAAAGTTATTGATGCTTGCACATGCTTATTAAGAAAGCATTTTCCATTCTGTCTTTCATTTTCGGAATTGAAGTGACGATTGTTCTTGCTTTTAGTAACACCACATAGCAGAGGGTTACCCTATATCTACATATTTTGAAACGTTTTGAGCTATAAAATACATGTGCAAATATAGCAATAATGTAGTGTAGCCGGTATAAACGTCAGCAGCTCCGGATGCGTAGAAACTAACTTGCTCATAGAGTTCGAGCAACGATGTCGAACATAAGACGTTCAAACTACATGTACTACTTAACGCTACTAAAGCCTTTTCTGATGATCAATATACGGCTCTGAGAACACCCTTAAAAGGACGAAAATGGTTACGTAGTGGTAGTGTAGATGTTGATATAGTTTTTCATGTCCTAATTAACCTAAAACTCTCGATTGATGCTTACTTCCTCCACCTTATTACTCAAATGTATATTTAAATTACCCCATCGACGTGAATAGTGAACTAAATCAACGAACGAACGACTAGACTGTCTTTAAAGATCCAAGGATGCTATTGACATCAATAAATTTGAACTCATTCAAAGTCTCTTCCCACAATCTCTGCATAATCTCTTTGCCTTTAGCAGTATATTGGAAGGGTGCGTACCTAGATTGCTGAGTTAACAAAAGAAGCGACGAGTGTTGCCAAAAACATTATTTGCTACTTACGGAGCAATGTCCCAGTTCATAATGACACAGCCATGAGATTCTTTCCCTTTGACGATCGCTGCATCCATGTATGTTGACGCACCGACCTTTACAGACCGAGCGCTAATGGACTTGAAGAGATTCAGTATAATTCTTGTTGCACCACCGATATCGCGCTGCAATTCTGTTCCCTTGACGAATCCTGGTTCGACAAGATTTACAACAACGTCATCTGCAGATACCATATCTGTGAGTTTCCATATAAACAACTGGCCCAAGAGCTTTGAGGTTGGGTAATTGTCAAGAGGATCGAACAAATCAGCTCTGTCAAAGGCAGGAAGAAGAGGAACCTCGCTCTTTACTGCGAATTTGGCTGTGATTGAGAGCATTGACGTAACTATTGTTAACCGTCCAGGGAATCCCACGGGCGATTTATTCTTCAGTATAGGAAGAAGGAGAATCGATAGCAACATCGTGGACAGATAGTTGACCTGTACATTCTCTTCATGTCCGGTATCTGACGAAGTACCGAAAGCCGCTCTTCCCATTCCCGCGTTCAAGATGGCAATGTCGAGTCGAGACAGTTCCTTATCAAGCCGCGCTGCAAAAGCTTGGACAGAGCCGTAGGAAGACATATCCAGCTGCCATACCTCAATGCTGGATTTGGGAAATTGTTTCCGAAGACTAGATGCTGCAGCCTCGCCTTTCGCTGAAGATCTGACGGCAATAATCAGGCGTGAGAGCTTATGAGAAAGCAATTGACGTGCACATTCAAAACCCAAGCCGGTATTAGAACCTGTGACAATGGCAACTTTGTCGGAAAGATTTGTGCTTTGAGGAGGAAACCGAGGTTTGGTGAAGAATTGATTCTTGATAAATAAGTTGGGAAAAAACGGAGAGGTGAACGGGGGCAGCTCTTTGGAAGATGTCATGATGAACTGGACGGTTGATACTCTCCGACTGGGCGGAAATACAGATGAATTCTGAAGATGAAGAGAGCAGTTAAACACGATGTATAATAGATGTCACACTTTCGGAAAGCTATTGAGGAGAAGAATGCAGATGATAGCACTACCTATATATACACATTTGTGCATGTATCTGATCTATTGGGGACGGAGTTAAGATTGGTTTAAAATCTCTTCATCAGCATCCTTTGACACTATTGCCCAGTCAGTAATCGCCTACGAGCAATGGCACTGAGACGAAATTACAGAGTCAATCAGAACGCCCGAATGAGGCGACACTAATGCAGGATATTGATTACTGGATTAGGTATGGTCTCTAGCTTTCAGATTTGAATGTATTTGATTGGCCAGATAGTGTCTCATCTCCATATCATCCAGGGGGTCCTTAAAGTGCCGTCCACGGCTAACCTCATGTGGATACGTTGGAGTTGCTGTGCCACAATGCCGGCCTACGCAATACGCTTGAGGATATTTCTCGAACCACCTGGACGCAGACAATTCCTTTCAACGCTTGCCTTTTATCAGAAAACAGTCAGTTGCAGATGGATCGTTGCACTAGGGGATGAACTCTTTCCAGCTCATCTTACCACGTACCTCGTTTTGCGAAACGACCGAATTGCCAATTTACGCCTAGTTCAACACTCTGACATCAATGCGAAGAGGGTTAATAATTTGGTCCAACTCATAATACTGCCTGACCCGAACGGGCTGAGCTAGATATCTAGGATGGCTCCTTTGGATGGCATTGGTACGTAACTGATACCTCTGTGTACCTAAAAGGAACTTATCCATCTAACAGAGCAATTAATGATTCAGCGGAGATGCCATTCATTATTTCGGATGGAATCGGAAGCACAGAGGCAAACAAACGAAAGTTGATCAGGAGACATGTGATGTTGGGGAAGAATCGAGGCAAGACCCGAAAAGTGAAGCGAGGAGACCACCAACCTGCTCAGGGTGACTTGGGCTACAATGGCGATGATGTGTCGACTGGATTATCGATCAACATGCGTTATTATCACATCCCCCCAAAAGTGGGATCCGAGCTATCATTCACACAGTTTGCAGATTCTGTGGAGCCAGCGTTGATCAAAGACATCTTGAAATGTAATCGTCACCCCGTACTTGCCTTGCACCGGCCGAAAAGCGCACTGCTAATGCTCATTTCCATTGCACAAAACAAGTCTCCTTTATGGCTAAAAGAGTCATTTATCCTCTTGAAAGATGTATCAATTTTGACAAAAAGGATAATTATGATCGAATGTGGTTCGAACTCATGACGGAAGACGCCGCATACCTTCATACTATTCTTTTCACATCCCAGACTTATTTCATGCATACGTCTAGTCAGAACAATCCTGGGGCAGTTAAAACGGTAATCATGCATCATTCTAGAGCACTTCAGCTGCTCCGCGAGAGGTTAGCGGCGAAACATGAAGAGGTCAAGATATCGGATCCTACAATCCTTGTTGTTTTGGCCCTTGCTGGCCATGCGCACATGATTAATGACTATGAGACCGCAAAGACACATATTGACGGCCTCCGGAGGATTGTTCAGTTGAGAGGAGGTTTGTCCACTTTCAGTTACCACCCGAAACTCTCAATAGAGCTCTTGAAGTAAGTGACGGCCACATTCCGGAGCTAAGTTCTCATCTGCTAAGCTATCACTGGGCTCTAGATGCGATTTGGGAATAGCACTCAGCTATGGTACCAAGACCGTCTTCTTCACTGAACCATCGTCGGAATTTTTGATGCCATATCCGGATTTTAAACAATTCATGACACAACACTCAAGCTCAACTCAGGAGGAGACGTATTCCAGCCTAGAACATTTAAATATTGATGAGAAACTAGGAAATACCTGGAGTGTCTTGAGAAGATTCTGCTTGGTAATTAACTCAGCTGCAGAACACAAGCGTCGGCTGCCAAAAGAAATCCTCTTAAATACAATGGCACCCGTAATGTATCGTTTGCTCAATATGACCTTCGAGTCGGGTTCCTTCAATGAATCCATTCGATTAATCCAGTTAGCATTCTCATCGCACGTCTTCCTTCACTGGCAGGGAGTCAAGTACCCACATACTTATCTCCCGGAGCGCTTTCGAAACTGTCTCCTTACACTCAAGTTTCCAATCGAATCCTCACCTCACTTGCTTTGCTGGTTGCTTGTGATGGGAGCCATATCGATATTCGGCCCTACTGATAATGCTTGGCTTGTTCCCTGGATACAAGTCAACTTGAGGCTCTGCGAAGTAGAGAGCTGGGATAAGCTACGTCATCAGCTAAAGCAATTTCTTTGGATTGATATCCTTCATGACCATCCGGGGGAGTCGATCTTTGACATTGCGTGGCCCTTGCAGAAAGATGATGAAAATAGTGGTTTTTACGAAGAACAAGCAGCATCAACGCGCTACAGAGAAAACAGGGATGGTTCATATCCTATATGTGCGCATGATACAGCGGATTGACCTCCATATCCATTCCCATAGCACATACTCATTATCGTTTCACCCTCGGTATAAAAAGTGGAATGGTGGGATTGTCGACATTTGTGCTGCCTCCAGATTGTCTATGGTCGGAATTTACCTAGCTCCTCGACCAGAGATCTGGAAGCCGGGTAGGTTTCTCGGTCTAATATTTTTTCCTTTTTTTTTTTTTAATTCTTTCTTCCCTTTTTTTCTCAATCACAAAAACGGTCAGCGTTGACAAGATCTCTTCTGCGCGCTTCAAATCGCACGGATTGCGACGACATACTCTTACTACCGATGATATGCATACTGTCTTGCAGATCACGACGCAGCTTACTTCTGCAATCGCTATTTCCATCCCTATTTCTGTCAAGTTTAGCTGCAACCATTTGTCAGAGTGAACAACAACAGGCTTCTGGTAAAGAAAGATCGCAGCTGCCACCTACCTAGGTACCTACTTAGGTGTTGAGGGATATGGCACAGTGCCAGTTGAGAGTGGACGATGCACTCTGGTTAGTGCCAACAGATATCTTGTGGAACATTCCATCAATTTAGAAGTCTGTCAAGCGATTTCTCCAATGTAATTGACTGTTCTAAGAGTAAATTACAGGCTCAGATCCAATAGGCGGGTTTCAGCGTATTTTCCAACACGGTGCATTGCGCATCCTTGCTTTGTCAACCGAACCGGGGCTCTACGCTAGTGGAAATCCTGTTGTTTTGCGCTGCCTTGGAATTGGCGTCCCTGCTGATTACACAAATCACTCGCGCGTTAAACCGGAGGATACGCCAAGATGTCAGTTGGAAACGATGCAGAGAAGCGATATCTGCTCTCCCCAAAAGCAGTTGAAGTGAAAGGGAGGGTATATTCGCCCGCATCAATTACCAACAGGATCTTCTGGAAAGTTTTGTTGCCGACCGGACTGTTTTGCGTGTTGCTAGCTCTGGCAGCCCTGACGTACCCTTCCCGCAGTTCCAAGTCTAGCTTGACGTCGCCGTTGGAAACATGTGCCTGGAATAACCTCGAGCCGCATCTCTCTCTGTTATCGGTCCCGCCGATTCGCCGGTCCGAGTTTCTTGGTCGTCAGAAGGCTCTGGCACTCGAGCTGGACGCCGCTGGGGTCGATGCTTTCATCGCCGAACCATCAGCTTCAACGTCTTATTATGCAAACATTTCTTCAAATTTTCATCTCTCAGAGCGCCCATTTCTGATGATCATTGACAAGGATGGCCAATTCACAACGTTAGTACCCAAGTTTGAAGCTGGCCGCATTGCAAAACTTGACATGGTTTTCGACAACAAAACGACAATCACTTGGATCGAAGAAGAGTCGCCATATGAAGCGCTCGCTCGAGGCACGGGCTACAAGAAAGTGATGATCGACGAGCATGCGCGTTTTATGATTGCAGCCGGCCTGCAAAAAGCAGGAATTGAAGTTGTGCCTATGTCAGAAACCATCCAATCTCTCCGTTCCATCAAGTCTGTGGACGAAATCGCTCTGCTGAAAGGGATCAACTCTTTCACGCTTGCACTGGTTCAGTCCCTGCAAAAGTGCATCCACATTGGTATGACTCAAGAAGAAGTTATCGACGCCTCCCAGGCACTATTCACACGTGCTGGCGTGGGTCATGGATTTTGGGTGCTGGCGCTGTTTGGCGATCAGGCGGCTCTACCCCATGGCGGTGAGACCGGCCGGACGCTGCAGGAGGGTGAATTTGTTCTTATTGACATTGGATCGGAACTTCATGGATATTGCAGTGATGTAACACGCACAATCTTACCAACCGGAGCCACCGTTAGTGACGACCTCATGGCCGTTTGGCAAATAGTTTGGGACGCGCAGTCAGCTGGTTTGTCGCACATGCATGCAGGTGAGGCGTGCTCGGCAATCGACGGTGCCTCTCGCGATGTTATAAAGCGTGCCGGGTATGGCCAATACTACACCCACCGATTGGGACACGGACTTGGCCTGGAAGGACACGAACCGCCATATCTGAATGGTGCTAATGACCAAAAGTTAAAACTGGCTGAAGTAGCCACAAATGAGCCGGTATGATCTACACATTGGGAAAATGTCCCAACGTCTCTTCTATTATCAAACTTGCTGACCATTAATGGGATCAGGGTATTTACGTCACTACAGAGGAGGCAGCCTTGCTCGGAAAGAAAGTGGGCTTCGGTATAAGACTGGAAGATCCTATCTTGGTCACTGAGAACGGCGGTGTACTATTGACTGGAAGCCGGGCAAAATCTCCTTGGAGCCCTTGAAATAGCCAGTGCTTGCTCAATTTTAAGTGCCTAGTGGTGTGGTACCTCCACGCCTTTCACTTGCTTCTCCCGGCATTGTTCGTTTTGCCCACCTCAATAAGGAATAACGACGATGGCCAATAGATACTCTCACTTCACAAGACTATACCTCTATATCATTTTCATTTCTATATATATGTTTCTATGTCCAATACGTACTCATGTCGTATATCAAGGGTGGGATAAGTGACTTGGGCGTGTCAAGTTAAGAGCATTGTTGTCGTTCAACACCCTAATACATCCCTACCTAATCTTAATCATCTGATCCTTATGGAAAACTGTGCTTACTTACCGAGAACTCTCATTCCATTTAAAAGTTAATTAATGTAAGTATGCATCAACCCTGAAGAACTTATCGTTATATTGAGGGCAGCCTTTGTCATTGCACAAGATGTGAGATTGGAGACCTAAATATATGGCAGCAGCACCAGGAACAAATACGCCTGGAAACAGCGAACAGCAGGGACTCGCAAAGCGAGCTCAATTACAGAGTCATGCAAAACCCCCTTTTCGAAAAGCTGACGATACCTTAGCTCTTGTCTTCTCCGTTGTCTAAATATTACGATCTAAGAAGTATAGCTTTGCGATATGCTAAACCCATGTACGTCGTTAATGTATCGCATAACCTTCTGGATCCATTCCGAAACAATAGCACGTTCGGGCTTGGTTGCTTCGCTGTTTTCCGCTTCCAATATAGCATTTTCTTTCTGTGGGCTATCCATTCTCACCCTCTCGATTTGCTCCTCGAGGCCGGAAAAACTTTCCACAGCAGATTGATCAACGCTCATTCCAGACTGCGTCTCTACAATGCGAACATCCGACTCATCCCCGTAGTAGTCATCTGACATAGATGTTTCTGCGTTTATATCATTCACTTGTTCTTTGCTGTAATTTCGTGATGGTAGCCGAATATCATGGTATATCTGTGCGACGCGCAAAGGGAACATGAGAACATAGCCGCCCGCTGGCCCATGTGTTGGCTGTAGAAGGAACTCCACGCTACGGCAGATATCACGTACAGCCTTACGATCTGGTTCAGTTTCGTGTGGGAATGTTAGCGGAGGGTTTGTCTTGTACGAGAAGCACGAGTGCGATGCCTGGTGCTCTTTGAGCTCGTCCATGATGCCCAAGTCGCCTGCAATATCATGCAAAATGAGTAAACAAGAGTGGTAGAAGTTGGTCTCTACGGCTCGTCGGAAGTCTGTGAAGAACAGCACAGAATTGAAGATTGGCTGGCCCGTGGCTTCACTGACGGACAACACATCTGCTCTTTCTATCCTGGATTCTTGGAATACCTCGAAACAGCAGTCGGGATGCTGCAACTCCCACTCCCAACGTAAGTTTAGAAGCTTAAGATATAGGAGGACGACTCGCTGCCTCAGTGATTCGTATAGATCGTGTGGCCATGTTCTATCGCTTGAGGCGTATTCTTGTCGCATCTTAACGCGCAGCTTTTCATCTTCCAAGATGCCTGGGATACAACAAACAATATCGATATAGCGATTGGCAAAGGATTTTTGACTCGGATTCTCACTCCAAGGAATACTTTGCCAGCAGGGGTCTTCGAGGTAGGTTCTCCGGGCTTCTTCCATATGGAGCAGCATCTAGAGGCTCAATGTCAGCTACAGAACAAGGAAGTCGGCACGAGACAAATGTTCAGAAGTCTTGAACGAGAGTCTGAAAGGGTTACTTGCAATATGTGCCCTGGCTCTCTCAAACGCGAGTCTCATATCTTCTTGTCGAAAGGCTTCGGGGCCACATTTTTCTACCCATGCGGCCAAACCGCGAACATGTTCTTTCCACCCGTTGCTGGCTGAATTTGTAATCCACTTTTCGTTTACGATAAATTATTAGCAGCTCATAGAAAGACCAGCAGTTCAGTGTCACTCCGCAGCAGTAAACCATACGGCCCACAAACAACTCACCTCAAAAAGCGCCATGTTCATGACAACCGTCAGTAATGATACGTTGAGAGTCGGTGACAGCATGAAGTTGCCATCAGTAGAAGATAGCTGAGCCCTGAGTTGACGTAACGCTAATTGATATACCATGATTGCCTGCTGCAAGTTGACTGTATGCTTTGTGAGACGCCCATGAAGAGCCAGCGCAGCAGCTTCAACAGAGAGTTCAAGCGCCGAGGGCTGCATGCCACCACCGATCCATTGGTGACTCTCCAGCGCTCCCAGGCCCATACCTTGCGCAATGAGAAGGTTGTAAACGAACTTTTGGACGTGTTTGGCGACATCTCCATCAAGTTGGGCCCAGACACGGCTACCGATGATAAGGGCGCTGATATTGTCGTCAGCCGCAGTGGTTGCAATGGCGACATGTGCGTATGAAGTGGTGAAAACAATGTCATTAGATGGCCAAATACGTAAGCAAGATTGGGAAAATAGCCCTGAGGGCGGCGTGTCCAAGTTGTCAATCGTCGTTCTGGATAGGGTTGCATTTCCGACGTTGTGATTGTCAGAACCGCCCTTCATGTCCTGTGGCCTTGGGATGCTACGAGTACTGTCTCCTCCCTGCGGCAATGGATTACTCTTGGCGCTTCGCCCTGTGGAATTAATGAATCGAAGGGGGCGGCGATAGCCTTGGCACTGAAAACCGCCCTTTTCGCAGCGGCCACAAGTTGGATGCCGCGCATCTACCGCAGCCATTGGATTGCGTCAGTCCATATCCAGAATGGTTGCAAGGGTCAAAGAGTGCAAGCGATTGACATACCGCACCTCACATGCCGCGCCTTGCAGGTGGTACAAGCCTTACTACGTCCCGCAACACCAACCATATTGCGATATCTGTCCCGCTTGCTGTACTCCGAATGTAGACTACAGATATGAGTTTAGAGGAAAGCTATTTCCCAATATGCATAGATTTCACGAGGAGGGGTTGTATGAGTAAGGGTCTACGGTAAAATACTCCGCCTTGCCCGAATCAACACAAGCGGTTCAAGAATACTTGCCGATTGGTTTGGGCAAAAAAGGAGTTCAAGGCAAGAAAACAAACAACAGTGAGTGACTGGTAAAACAGCTGACAAATTCGGCCACTATCCAATGATTCTTAAACGCGCGCGGCTACTATCAGCTCTCAAAATGCTTCCGCATTGAGCTAGCCAAAGCAGTTGATATCTCGGCATGATCCTTGTTAGCTTTCGCTGGGCCGGATTTCGGAATTCACATTCCGAGACAAGTGCCACAACCGTTTTTCAAGGGCATGCATCTGCCGAGACTAAGTTTGACAGTGTAGTCGGTGAAATCGAGTGTACATCATTTGAACGAGGCTATGCTTTGCAATCAAGGTTTGACAAAAGTTCTCAAAACATGCATCGGAGTCGATTCTAGGTGCATGCTTGGCAAATCCTTGTGCACCAAAACCGATCCTAGAATGGGTGACCCATACGATTATCTGTGACGTCTCGCTTGCTATTCTCCGATATTGATCAGCAGAGGGTTGACTATGTCGAATGCGATCGGTGTGTTTTCTCTCCGAGCTTAACAACTCAGCTGTAACAATTATTCAGCCTAACACTAACGGACGGGTTTGAGTAGGATTGTTGGTTTGATCATCGTACCAAAGGTGTAGTGGTTTTATTTAAAGCGCCTTGAGAACTAATAGTCGCAGCTTCATCATCGGCTTTTCTCCAGTCTTCTCAGCAAAGTTTCGCATTAAGAATATTGACTACTACTTTTTTACAATGTCTCCAATCAAGCCTATCACTCTTCACGCTCATAGCAGCGGGCCAAATCCCTGGAAAGTGGTTATCATCCTCCAAGAGTTAGAGTTACCCTATACTCTTGTTTATGAGACAGCCGCTACCATCAAATCAGCCCCTTACACCGACGTGAACCCAAATGGCCGTGTGCCTGCAATTCGCGACCCTAATACTGGTATCACATTGTGGGAATCGGGTGCCATCATCGAATACCTTATCGAGAATTATGATACTGAGCAGAAGATTTCTCATGGTTCACAAAGTCCGGAAAAGTGGCTCGAGAGGCAGTTCCTATACTTTCAAGTCTCGGGGCAAGGCCCATACTTTGGTAAGTCCAATGCATAACAGCCGGCTATAGTGTTAGAATTAATTCGGAAATAATGATATAGGCCAATATACTTGGTTTGCAAGGCTTCATCATGAGCAACTACCCTCTGCAAAAGAGCGTTATTTGAACGAGATTAAGCGTGTTACTGGTGTACTGAACACCATACTGGAAGGTAAAAACTACTTGGTTGGGGAAAAGGCAACGTATGCAGACTTGAGTTTTATCACTTGGGCTTTGATCGGACAGAATGCAGTGGAATCTGCAGGTGTTGATCTAGACAAAGAGGCTCCGAACTATGTGGCTTGGATGAAGCGTCTTTTAGAGCGCCCTGCAGTCCAGAAAGCACTGCAAGAGAAGGAAAAGGCCTCTTCTGCATCTGCTCAATAAGTGGAGACTAAGAATAGCTACGGATGCTATGTTGATGGTTTTTCCTTACTTTGGATCTGGCACTTTGCAGGAACTTCGAGTAGACTTCAAGGAATAGCCTTTATAGAATAACTGAATTGAAAGGTTAAAAATCTCAAGTTGAAACGCCATGGGCATTAACACAAAAAGTAGGCACAAGGGTCTCTCGTAGTTTCCGAAATACTAGCTAATAAAGGCGGGGTATGTGCATATAAATATCTGCTCAAACGTTGAAACACTCTTGCTGTAATATAGCGCGTGACTGCTATAAAAACAGTACTTTTTCATTCTAATAGTACTGGGTATAACTCAGTTTATATTGGACAACTCTCATCCAGCAGCATGACCTTAATTAAACTGGGTATCTTTAATCCAACTGAACAACCCCAGCCAGGCGGCATTGACTCGACTGTTAGTAGATACTTCGCTGTAACCAGTGCAGCAGCTGTGAAGGTACTTTACGCTGCTTAGCGGCGGAGCTTTTTGCGGACTAACTGTAACTAGAGAACATAACCCTGCTTTTTGGGTGCCCTGCAAGGTACAGGAGAAACTCGGTAAACCATTCCAAAAGAATATGTCGTCCAGGCGGACAACTGGCATGCGGGGTACCGAGAAAGAAACACCCTGTGCTATTATTGGTCAAGTGGAGCAAACAATGAACGGACTTCGGGCTTGTCTGAATTATGTCCTCATAAGTAGCATTAATAGCGAGAAAGTCCGAAGAGAGCGGTGATCAGGTCACTATGGGTTAGACTTTTTATAAATACGGGCAATGCAGACACCCCTTTTGAGTTCGAAAGCTACACATACTCTTTTGAACTATATCAAAAATCCAATGTTTGCAATGTCTCATGTGTTTGACTCGTTTCCACGAGGCCTGATGGCCAGTGGGAATGTTCTTTTCGCAGCAGCAGCATACTTTGCCGATTGGAGTCACACGCATGTCTTTAACCCACGTTGGCCACCTCACGCCAAATTCCACAATGGACAGAGCATGTCCTTCGGCGGCCTCTCCGCTTTGACTTCACTGTACCTACTCGGCCGACGCAATGCCAACGTGGAGGCTGCTAAGGACTCTCTCTTTGTTGCGGCACTCGTCGGCTCTTTAACCACTATCGCTGGCCTGTCGGCAATATTTTATCCTGGGACTGCCTGGATGGACCCAGAGTATGACACGGGAGCGTTGATAGGACCTCAGGGATATGTTTTTATGGTACAGCTTTTGGTGAATTGGACTTGCTATAACTTGGAAAACGCACGACTCAACAAGCTAGATAAGCTTAAAAAATGATTCATCAACACCGCGGATATATCGTCAATCGGGGAAAGGAAGGTCAGACCAGACAAGGCTGAGGAAATGAATGTTAATAAAATAGAAGCTGATCTGTGGAAATACAGCAAGATTGGTTGAATGGACTCAGCGCTTCAGGCTAAGGATTGGTAGTTTTTAATCATTGACCGCTACAGTTGTTTGACTTCTCCTGGAAATAGTATTGAAGTTTATGTAAATATTACAGTATTGGTAGTAATGACTGATGGATAAAGCTGCCCAACATTTCTAACCGCATATGAGGGTCAGCTGCATACGTATGCATCATGACAGCCTGTATTTTAGAGCTCAAGGAAGTGATTTTGTACTGACTTGCAACTTATTTCTCGATCAGCAACAATGCTATGATGGTTATAAACGCGGGGTCCAAAAAAGCTATGTACTGTCACGTACTGATAGCATTTCATGAGTCTTCTGTCTACAGTACCTTGGGGTCAATACATACCTACCTTACCAAGTGATGTGCTTAAGAAACTGAAGTCAAGGGCCACAATAGTACTATGTTTAACGCAGATACCTACATGCACAGTTCCTCCTGAGAGTCCAGGAACAATCGTCGTCATTCTTATCACTACCGACACAACATGCGCCTCTCTGTATCGTGAGGAGTAGCAAACTTTGTATTCATTGAATGATGAAGGCAATCCGCCATTGCACGCCATTGACTTGGCCCTGTCTTCGAACAAGCTGGCGACGACAGAGACGTTGACCTGAAGTGAGAAGGGTAACGCCTGAGCATCGAGAAGTCGTCACCATATATCAGCACTATCCCACATCAGATACGAAATCATAACCACGCAACTGTTCTCAGCTATATCAGAAAATAGACCTGCCGAATATCACCCCGCATTCATGACAATGCCGGCCTTGATGCTGCCCTTGTGCAATGACGTGGTAGAAAATTCTCTGGCAAAGTGAGTCTCCGTTGGCCCTGTGTGATATCCCACTAACGGAAGAATTGACATCACTGAGAGGCAACTAGACTATGGTATTGGTTTCTGTACATGTGTCTTGGTTATAAGTTGTCTAGCCTCGACCACTCGAAATGGAATATTACGTTGGTTATAACCCAATAGCCACAGAAGAATACGAAGGTGATTCATTATATGTATCTCCTATTACATACCACATGAACCATGGGTCTTAAGTCTGAACATCTTTGTTTTCACAATTTTCCACGTCCTAGACATACAAAAAAGTTGGGATTTTATACAGACGAAAGGATGTCAAGGGGCCAGCAAATTAGGAGGAAGACAAGGGAAAGTCCAATTTAAAAATATTCACATAACTCTTGACAACAGCTGAATCAGATTTCATCTAGCCTTTCACATATAATATACTTTTTCATCATTTCTTTCTTTCCTTCTTTTTTTTTTCAATACGCTCTTTATGGCAGTGAAGAGTGACTACTAAGGTTCGTTGAGAACGTTCTTGATTGGCCTGTCGGAATTGAGTTATTCCGTCGCCATGCAGTGGCTAATGACACCACGAAGCCTTCCAAATTTTCTCATTCATGGGCTGCACTCTATCAGACTTTGATCATTTAAATAAAGCCCATATTAAACGCATCAATTCTAAATACTATTCTGTATACATACATCAAATAGCAATGACGCAGTCCAAGTCGATGAAACGAAAGCGAAATGCTCAAGTAAAAGTCCCTCAAAAACACATCAAAATCACAAACGCAGCCCCATCGGTCGCTTCATTGCCCGATGACGAACCATTTGAGATCAAGCGCCTGCAGACGGTCATTTCGGACGAAGAGCTAGATATCACTATTGACACCCTTACGACTCTGGCACAATACCCTAGCTTGACAAAGTCCAAGCTTTGCAGAAGCCTTCGAACTGCTGTCTACGATTTTCGCCAATCGTGCACTACCGGCGTCAATGCTACCAGTAAGCCCATTCCTGTAATTATCGGTATTGTAATGGATGGCGAAGCTAAGGTTCCATTTAGCGGAGAATGCGAATCTCACATCACGGGTCTCTGGTGCACTGGCCGATGAAAAGTACCTCGAGGCGAGGATTTTACTTGCTGAAATGCGACTCAGAGGCGAAGACCCCAAACTAGGTGCCTTGTGTCGTTGGGTGCGAGACCTTGATGTTGTAACGCAGCCCAAGGGTATAAGCATCGACAACCCTCAGCGCTCTGCAAAAGATGATGAACTTCTCAGCGTACTCGATGCTGTACTGCGTGTTAGCTGCCCGATTGATGATAACACTAGCGTCACAAAGCCCCAGCCGGGGTCTTTATCTCACATCTCCTTTCAGGCCACATGGGATGTTCGGTCACCTGTCAAGCCACAACAGGTCTATGAGTCAGTTTTGGACAAGTCAATCTTCGCCTCAGCACCGAGTTCAGTCGCCTCTTCTCTCCGTATCATCGAAACAACACCTGGCCATCTCCGCAATCCTCCCAATCATCACCCGGCCATCCTCTATACCTCTCAGCCTGATACAGTGCTGCTATCATCAGACAGTCCTCAAATAACACATCACAAGCATCCCCATGTGCCAAATCTCAGTCTTGCCGCAAACGTTCTTTCACCTGAGGAGTGTAAGGCTATTATTGCTGTTGGTGAAACAGTTGGCTTTCTCCCTGATACTCCCGTTCGTGAGGGTGGGAATACCAGTGTTTTAGCACACAACTTCTATTGGATCATCGATACCGCGTTTCATGATAAGCTTTGGTCACGGATTTCTCCATTTGTGCCAGCCTCAGTTAACGGTCGTTTA
Source organism: Trichoderma simmonsii (assembly GCA_019565615.1). Taxonomy (NCBI): domain Eukaryota; kingdom Fungi; phylum Ascomycota; class Sordariomycetes; order Hypocreales; family Hypocreaceae; genus Trichoderma; species Trichoderma simmonsii. Next base: position 91,366 of record CP075866.1, read on the forward strand.
TCTCGTGGCCTCAATCGGCGTTTCCGAGTGTATCGGTATGTTCCCGGTGCTGAATATAGATGTCATATTGATGGAGCCTGGCCACCATCTGGCATCCGAGCTGATGATACGTATGTATACGACGATTCGCCCGTAACGAAGAAACAAAGCTCGTTGTTTACCTTCTTACTGTATCTCAACGACGAATTTGAAGGTGGAGAAACAACATTTTTCATGCCAGCGCCTCTCGAGGGGACACTCAATGCTTACCGCGTGCGGCCAGTTATGGGTGGCGTCGCTATCTTTCCGCATGGCGAAACGCGGGGAGCATTGTTGCATGAAGGTTCGAGTGTCACAAAAGGCGCCAAGTATATAATAAGGACGGACATTGAGTACGATGTCGATCCATCAGACTAGGACGAGGTAGCAACAGCTATATATATACATTGCTAATTAACAACCGGCATAACATGGTACTTGAAGTTTATAATTTGTCAAACTTTAAACGTATATTGACTGTGGATAAATGGCACTGCGTTGAGTTAATACACATAGGTAGTGAAAAGCAGCCCACTTGTATACCATTTGCTTGGCAGGCACTACTAGATATCACGGAATGACAATTTTGTTTAGAGATATATACAAGTTTTTATAAAGCTATATACTTCTTCGCCTATTTACAGTTTTTGTACCTATATGCCGACTGTACTATATACATGCAAAGGATAGGTAAGTATAAACATCTGTCATCAACATATATACACATTGAACATAAGAATAAAACCCTCCAAATTCATATGAACTTGTAAGTGAATTAAAATTGCACCGTCCCTTGGTACATGCTAACGCGTTGGAGCACTCGTGTTCCTAACCGCTTGCATAATTTAGGGGTTGGCACACTTGCCACTGTTGCAGACAAAGTCGTCGGAGCAGTCATCATCAGAGCCGCAAGAAGCACCAATGCAGTGACCAACCCAGCTGCAAGTGTTGGAAGGGGGAGGAGCTGAGCCTCCACTTGAGCTGCCGCCACAAATGCCGTTGACACAGCCCCAAGGGTCGGAGCAATCATCATCTGTGCTGCAGGTTGCACCTTGGCAGTGGCCTGCCCAGCTGCAAGAGCCGCTGCCGTTTCCAGGGTTGCTGCCACCGCCGTTTCCGGGGTTGCTTCCGCCGCCGCTGACTGGGCCGGTGGGCTGACCGGGAGCGTTTGTGTCGAAGTTGTAGAGAGTCTCGTCCAGAATCTGCCAAGAGATATCGAGATGTCCAGCAAAGCAGCCGTTGGAGTTGATTCCATCAAGGCCAGTCAAGCTGAAATCCAGTCCGGGAGCACCGTTGGGGTTCCACACGCTGGCGGTAGATGGTCCAGTGGCACAACGCTCACAGCCATCACCAATGAAGAACTCCTGGCTGGATGGAACGCCGTTGAAGCTGACAACAACCTTCTTACCGCAGTACTTGGCAAAGTTTGAAGCAAGAAGGGTGCGGTTCATGGCAACAACGTTGTTGCTGTTGATCTGGTTCAGGGACAAGCCGGTAAACTGGTTGCATTCAACGAATCCCGTGTTGATGTTGGCGAAGTTGTTGCCGCAGCCATTTCTATCAACAACGTCGTAGTAGTAGGTTCCAAATCCGTTTCCAGAGTTGATGACTGATTGAGAAAGGGCCAGCTTGGCGAAAAGGCCAACGGAAGCGATGGTTTGGGTCTTCATTTTGAAAATGCTCTGCTGTTGAACGTAGAAGAAGAATAGTAGGTGGCTTGTGAGAAAGACTGACTTATTGAACCGCTTTTGCTGCTGGATGCCAATGTAATGAATGATACGGAGATGGTAGACTACTTATACTTGATCAAACAGGTATACAGGAGAAGTATTGACGAGGACAAACGGCCCGAAGTAACATACGAGACGTTAAGCGTATAATCCTATTGAATCAAATAGCGTCGAGACATATTATTAACATAAGCTTATAGACATCAGTGTCCTGCCTTTCTAGGCAAATGAAAAAACCTGCGAACCACCATATTGCGCTAAAACCTCATGGATGAAAATAGCAGTTATCATAACGGGAATGGTCCATTATTCTGCCTTCCTCTTTCGAAAGAACAGCTTCCTACCGAGTGTCAGACATACGACAGTCGGTATCCATAAACAACAAGTTACCCTTGCTACCGAGAAATTAACGGCCCCGCCGAAAGGGGAAAAGGCGCTAAGGGAGTCCAGAGTCCATGTTTCATCCATCTTTCATTCATGCCGATGAGCCGGATTGTTAAATGAGGAAACCAGCGAAGGGTCCAATGGATAATATGACTCCGATGGTGAATACAATTTTCCACGAAGCGGCATCGGGCGTGTGAATCCCAATAGCGGCATTGGTAGAGGTAGCAGCCGCATTTGTAGTAGTCGCTGTTGTGGCACAAGCAGCGCAAACAGTCGCTGAGGCCATTGCACTCGCCTGTGCAAGAGCGCTGGGTGAGGCAAAGTCGTCTATACCGTTGCACGCACCAATTCCTATTGCCCCAGCAAGACAGTCTTGGAGCTCAGAGCCGGATGGACCATCCGACACAATTGGACAATATGCACTGCAACCAGTGCTGTTGCTGTAATACTGGACGACAGGGGCAGGACCACAGCATTTTTTGAAACCCGCGACCAGAAAGGTGGGATTATCGCTGCCGGCAGCACAGACGCCTTTCGGAAGCGTCCCGTTGAATACCTGGCAGGGCATGTTGATGAATAAAAAAGGTATGCTTAAATAATGCAGGTAGCGAAGACAATTATTTTAATGTTATGAAAATGCACAAGGAGATCTCGATAGAAGGCTGGTTTGATTCGCTCGTGCCTTTTTGGTCTGGGGTAGGCGCCCATTAAGTAGACTTTCAGATGGTGATCTATTGACTATACTCCGTACTTAGTCTCGGGTATTAGAAGAAGTCTTACAATAGTAATCCCTTTGCTCGAAATCATCAGACATGATGCTTACAATGCACTTTTAAGGGGACGAGAAGTAAACAATTGCAGCGATTACTATTAACTGGTCGTTTAGGCATACTGCAGAATCGCACTATAAACCCGTGAACTCAACAACTCAGTTTCGCAATCTCACCGCAACTCCCATCGGGCTTTAAGCAACACCTGCATGGTAATATTCCCACCTTTTCGCATCGGAGCAATAGAGAAACAAAGTATCTGACGTCTGATAAAAGATAATGGTGGAGTACAAGCCCGATATATTATATGAACAATAGGTCACTAAGACACTTTGGTATATATCTTTCGACAAGACTCATAGTAGTATAGCAAAGCTGTAATGATATAAAGATATTTTGGGACTTCTTCGTCTTAATGTTTTTAAGCCAAGACCGGCTTGATTCTTTATCAGCAGTCATACTTTACGCGCTTCTGCCAGTCGCATCTATCAGGTCTAGTTTATTCCACTACTGCAAATAGCCAGAGCTCAAAATTGACTCTCAAGTTTGAACAAAAGACTGGACACGACATTTTACTCAACCAGCCACTACAGGTTAGTTGGCCCTCTAATCATGATTAAAAATACAATATCTGCACCAAGACCAAAATATATATCTGTGCTCCCTAGTGTGATCTATTTATACACCATATTATACTTATATGGTTATTCAGCAAACTGCAATCTGTCATTCGCAGATAATTTTCTCTTATATTTCCGAGCCGGCCATGAGGTTGAATCATTCATCCTTTCGGTGCTGTCTTTATTTCTTTCTTGTGAGGAAGAGTATTATACGGATATTTACTTCTGTGAAGGTTTATTCACACCAATAGATAATTGCCTTTAAGCCCATATGCTAATGATTCATACCTGGATGCCCGACTTTCTTCTGTAAAGTGCTCTCTTAGTATTATCTTATAATTGTCCCATCGATCTTCGAAGAAATAACCTCTCCACTGGCGAAAGGGGAATGGTGCGCCAAATGTTGTGGTATCGCGACACATGGTGCTTCAAACAATTGGTCTCATTTAGTATACAAGTTCATGAGGTATCTGATACCAGGCCGCGCTACTTAGCTATCATTCCTCACCTAAGAGATTGCCAACGAGTAAAAATTTCCGGTATATAGTCTTCATGAGGTTCGGCAATAAGAGTAGTAGAGACTATTTGTCCCTACATGAGTAACAGAATTGGCGCCAATAATATGAGACAGATACGCGAGTTGCCCCGCCTCCATTGTTACATGAGTATCTTAGTACTACAGGTTAGAGAATGTCTAGTCATTTGCAGCGTTATAGCCGAGACTACCATATAATTCTTCTCTCTATTTGTTAAATGTCATGTGCTATTTTGGGAAATGATAAGTCCAAAAGAAAGCATCGCAGCTTTGAACAAGTTAAGGGCTAGAGGTCTTGTAACCGTGATTGGCCAAATGCTTGATCATAACAGACTTCTGAACCCGTGCATTCTTTTAATGAATCTATTGCATATGTATGACACAGCTTAAAGGAGCATAAATTGGACTTACAACGTAGTTGGCAACTTGCATCAATATTTACTTTTTGTATATGTCTTCGAATCTAACTAGATATGTCTGCTTATCTCCAATAGATAAGGAGACATACTCGACGAAATGGACTTGGGGAGTTTTCGGGCTATCCCTAATGCTCTATGTCTTCGTTTACTCGCATATGAAGAAGTCTGATTTGTCACCATATAATGGCTGAAGTAAAAGGGATATGTGCATGCCAGGTATGTTAATCCGGGTAGAAGACCGGATGTACTTTATACAGTGCATCAGATAAATATCTTTATCTTTTTGAGCTATGGCTTCAGATCATCCCCGGTTCCCGTTGTCTCTCTCTCTCTCTCTTTTTTTTTTTTTTGTTTGGGGGGGCGTAGGAGGGGGGGATATGATGGGAATGGAATCGCTTGGATGCGGTGGTTGGTACCCAACATTTAGTTCCTCTAAGATTTACTTCTAGCTCTTCAGTCGCGCGTTATTTTGTAGCATCTGATATATCATAAGGTAGTGGCTTACGTACGTTAAACAAACTTGAATTATTTTTAAACTTTTGGCAATACAACAATCTTGCCTTCCCATAAGAGTCAACTGTTATGCTCTCAAAAATCTTAGCGCTGACTTTGCTTAAAGCTAAGAAGGGCAGGTTTTCGACTGGATGGAATTGATCAGCTGTTGTAATAAGCTAAAATCTGAACATAAATTTGTATGAGGATTTCTCCATTGAGCCATCCTTTTTTCTTATGGCTTTTTTGGGAATCTTAGAAAATGTTTTTCCTCGAATGAGCAATATTTTTCCGAGTTAAGGTGCCTTCCATAAAACACGCTTACGCAGGGATTGGCTGTTTTTTGGGGGGGTTCTTAATCAATTTAAAGGCTCAACCTTCCTAATTAAGCTTACTTTAGCGCGTGGCGCTCAATGGCAAGGGGGCAGCTTCAAGAAGATGCCAACCGCTCTGAATCCTTCCCATATCTGGTAGCAGACATCCATGCAAACTCGTATTTTCAAAAACGCCTACGGAGTACGGGTTACTCTCAGGTATATAAAGACACTAGTAACTACCTGATTTCTGGCGCCAACTCAGATTCACCCATACACTCTGTACTGCTTGAGACTTTTGCACAGACTTACCACGATGCATTCTTCGACTTTGTTCACACTCCTGGCTACGGGAACTACTTCCCTAGCCTACACCATCCCCGCCAACCTTCAAGCGATATACAATGCTCACAAGGTCTGTATTGCCTGCTAATACTACTGACTATCATTGCTAACATGAAGATCGCTATATTAGTCGGGAACTTGTGCCAACCCTCTTTCTGGAACTTCGTCTTCTGGAGCCGTCTTCTGTGGAGATATTCCAAACGCTATTTTCCTCAAGGGAAGCAATGGAAACTATGACAACATGGACGTCGATTGTGATGGTGCCGACGATAAAGCTGGTGATTGCTCCAATGATCCTACTGGATTTGGTGAGACAGCGTTCAAGGACACTGTGCAGTCATACGGCATTTCAGATCTGAACGCCAACATTCATCCATATGTTGTTGTCAACGAGCCGCCCTTTTTCGATGCTCAACATTTCGGTTTGAAGCCATTGAGTGTCATGGCAATTGTTTGCAACAATCAAGTGGTGAGTTTGACTTCTTCCTTTTTTTCTTTTTTTCTTCCCACCTTCTTGAATTTAGATAGCGCGTATTCAAAATCCGAAAAGGGTTTACTGACACTATGTTCCTTAGTGGTATGGTGTCTGGGGTGATACCAACACAGAACCAACTACTGGAGAGGCGTCCATTTCTCTTGCTCAATTGTGCTACCCTAATGATCATCTTACTGGCGATAATGGACATGGCCCTAAGGATGTGCTATATATTGGATTCCTCGATCCTACGGCTGTTCCAGGCAAGAGTGGTGCCAAGTGGAATGCCAATAATGTTTCAGATTTTGAAGCAAGTATCAAGGCATTGGGTGACAGGTTGGTTGCAGGCCTTGGTACCAACAACGGTGGTGGCGGCACCACCCCTCCTCCCCCTACTTGCTCTTGGGAAGGCCACTGCGCAGGTGCAAGCTGTGGCTCAGATGATGATTGTTCTGATGATCTCACCTGTAACAGCGGCGTCTGCGGTAGCAGCTCAGGCGGTGGTGGTTCTGCTCCTCCTCCCCCTACTTGCTCTTGGGAGGGTCACTGCCTTGGTGCCTCTTGTGGCTCTGATGACGACTGCTCTGATGACTTTGTCTGCAAGAGTGGTAAGTGTTCCGTGGACCAGTAAAAGTCTGGGCTCGGTTCCTTTCTTCTCTCGCTCCTTTGTTCGGACGGAGATATGTGTTATGAAATATCTTTGTATTCAGGGTTGAGCATACATCATACATCTGTTGGGTGACCGGAACTTATAATAGCTCACTCTTTATGCTTCCCTGGGTCTTATATACTGGTTCAAAGATTGGCCAAAACGTTATGAATTCTATACACGTATATATATACATATACATATAAATATATATTGAACATTGACTTGCACATATTATTTTTCATGGATTCGATTACCTTAATTTGTCAAGAAATGTTGCTCTGTAGCTTTTGGACAATGGCAATCAACAATGAAACGAGACTTCAAAAAGAGAAGATTATTAACATCTAGTCATACGTCTTTCGCAGAAATGCATGATCTTAGCTATCTAGTCTCATACGTAAACAATCTTGGATGTCTGTAGAAACCAAGTTGTCAGGCGACACATAAGAGCTGGCTAAAGGCTCTAACTCGATTGAGATCTTCAGGATCTGACTCAGAAAGAGAATTCGGGTTGTTTGGTTAGAAAACAGTTCAATATAGAAACTCTTCAGAAAGTTCATTTGAACAAACTGCGAATAAGTACTGACAGTTTTGTCTAATTTAAACTAGATTTCGTGATGAAATAAAGATGGCGAGAGCGAAAACGGTTTTGAGAATGTATAGAATTGAATGCAAGACGTATTATGATACCGGTAGACTCCTAGTATCGCAATCACATATTTGCATGTACAGATGGATCTTTTGTTGAAAGAATCCTACGCTAGACTGGCCACTGTTGAAGTTCACTCCTTGACTATAAATCTTGGAAATGATAGTTACCCAGAGACAGATGGTCCATTCAGGGTATCTATCACACCCTTCCCTAAAGATATAAAGTCATCCTGTCCGCCCCACCGTTTAAGCGCATGCTTGGCCTGGGCCACATCTGCCGTACCATTAAATCCTCCGGGGTTATCAAGAGCAGCTGGTAGTGCTTTGCCCGGGTCCAGCTGCCGGAGGATCTTCAGGATATCGTTCCAATTGAATTCATATCCCCAAGCTGGAAGACGTGCCCCTTCGATGGATGGATCAAGAAGAGCTGCGACGTGGAGTAGTGCCACATCGCGGACATCGACAAATATGGCTATTTCATCATTAGTCACCACCACAAAGGGTCTGTCAATCAAATATCGGATAGGAGAAAGAATTGTAAGGGAGAGATCATACACGATGGAAAGAACGACATTGGAGCCGCATTGTTGTTATAGATTGACCAAAGCCACGCACTGGTTGACGAATTTGACTTTTCATGTAGTCGTGGTCCAAATACAGTACAAACTATGACTGTATTACCCTTGAAAGTGGGTTTATTTTCTTCGAAGAACTTCCAGAAGGCTTGCTCTGCTTCAACTTTGCCTTGAACATAGGCTATCATACCACGATCAGGGGTGTAGGGAGGAGGTGCCCAAGCAAGGGCTCGAGCACCTTCATTCCAATTGGTCCCATCAAAATGGAAACCTGGTTGGGCGGGAAGCATAGTTGCAGCGCCGATTGTGGAAGTGTAGACAAACTCTTTCACAGTCTTTTCAGAAGCAGCAGCTTTGAGTAAATTCACAACAAACTCTACGGTCTGTGTGACCGTCTCATTTGGATCCGGGTTGAATGTGTTGGGTGTTGCGATATGAACCACACCAGCGACACCTTGAATAGCTTGCTGGATCTGTTCCTTGTCATTGATGTTGTTGAGAATAACTAGTTCCAGCGAGCCATTTGTGGCTTCTTTTGGGAAACTATCCGTCGATAGCTATTCAGCTTTGCCAGTATCTCGAACAGTTCCTCGAACTTTGTACCCTCGATGGAGGAGTTGTTTGGTAACATGCGCCCCGATGTAGCCAGAGGCACCGGTAACAAGAATCAGGGAACCCTCAGGGAGCGTAGTTTGGATAGACATCTTGGATAAATAGTGATGATGATAAACAACAAGTAGTACTGAAGGCTCAAATGGAGGAAAAAACTGTGTCTTTATACTAATTTCTCCAGCAGTTGCAACAACATTACAAAGCCAAAACAAGCAAATAAGAATAGGGATAAGCCTAAAATGTGACGCAAAGAATAAACAGTAGATAATATGCATTGTGGAAGCGACGCATGCATTACAATACTACTATGTTGCTGATATTATTTGCTAGCTTGGCCTTGTAGTAGCATGTTAAAGTTCATGCTTTGGTATTATTTATCACATACAGCAACAATTTCCGAGACTAAGTTCAACAAAGTCTCCGAACGCAACATCTCATGTAAGCGATATGCTTTGAATAGTAAAAACGTTTTTACTCATAAAATACAGAGCAGCACTAGGGAGTAACGGATAGTAATGTAAACCCTATTGTGCTTAACAGCTAGAAATTAGCTTCTCAAGAGCCTTTCATGAGCCTCTCGGAAATCTTCTCAGAGAACCAGGCTTTATGACTTATTGGGCCTTTTACACTGATTAAGAATACAACGTTTCGTGTACCGGCAACTTGATGAATAACTAGAGAGCTTTTGCGCGGTTAGCAGAGTAATACTTGTCTACTATTTCTGTTAGATATACTCTCTGTGCTTCCTTCATATTCCATTTCTTCTGCACCCGGGACTTGGAGCCTTTCTTGTTATATATATATATATACATATATATAATAGAGTATATGTACATTTAATAAAGAAGATATGGAGTTTACTGCCTTTTTTTCTACTGGAGAAAAAAAAAGGAAAAGAACATAATAACCTCTAATTGCCACACTTCAATCGCAGCATGTCTACCTACATCATGGTAGCTCGGCTTAATCGGATATAATGCGGAATGCTCGGGGGCTCAAGTGGGGGTGTGGGAATGCAGCCAATCAGCTTCTACTGTTTTTCCCAACTCTTTTCTCTCCCTTTCTTTGTTCAATTCCTTCCCAGTTGATAAATTGACTCAGCGCGTACACCCACCGATTGAAGGAAAGCGTCGGCTTGTGACCCTTGCCCAATTGCTTTCTGTTTGTGCTTTATGCAACGCTTGCGTTTCGGTTTAATACTTCTGCGGTTTCTCTATTCTACTCATAGCGATTCTCTCCTCCATGGACGCCTCAACACCTGCAGACCCCTTCTGGGGCCCCCAAACATCCTATCTGAAGTTAGTCTTCCGCTCTCAGAGCCGCCGCAATGAAGTTTACTAACTCCTACCACTAATACAGCTTTTGTGAAGAGGTATTATGCAAACCAAACTCGCTTATAAAACGTCGATGGCTGATCTAAAGCATGATGAACAATTTAGGACTATACAATCACGCGATATATTGCAGAGTTCATCAACACACTGAGCAGTCTTGTTTTTGGTAAGATGATCATTGTGCATTGTTGCCAAAATTGAAGTTAAATTTCCCATTAGTCGTATATGGAGTATACGGTTTGTTGCAACTTCGTAGCAAGCATGCAGATATCTCTCGCTGGGTTCCATACTTTGGGTTGATCGGCGTTGGACTTTGCTCCGCAGGCTACCATATGACTTTAAAATACCATACACAAATGTGTGCGTACACCCTGGCCCAAGAACTATCACTATTCTGGTATTCTGTTGCTGAAATATCTTAGCGGACGAGCTATCTATGCATATGTTACTTACGCCGCTTTTGTATCGCCTCCTAAGCTTCAAAGCTAGCCCGCAGCGAACCCGGTTGTTGGGAGCGGCTCTTTCAACCATCTTCGTCATTGTAATGGTCATTCATATGGTCATGGATGAGTTTCTCCTTCATGCTACATCTTTCGGTCTTGGGGTTTACCTCCTTGCAACTTATTCATTGAAGACAATCCAGCAAATCGCAGACCCCCAGATCAAGGCAACTCTTCGAAGCATGGCCCTCTTTGGTTGCTGTAAGTTGATTCTCACTATAGATTACCTGGAAGCATCGATTAATGTCTGCAGTGAATTTCTTATTCGGGTATTTTGTTTGGTTAATTGATAGATGGGTCTGCAACCTATTGACGGATGCGAAGCACTTTGTTGGATTGCCAATAGCATTTCTCTTGGAGCTGCATGGATGGTATGTGTATCTGTGATGGCCATACTTGATCAGGAAACTTCTGACTTTATCAACTAGGTGGCATGTATTTACGGCTTTTGGCGGTTATATCGCTGTCGTGGTTGTTGATAAGATAACGGCAAATGAAGTTTCTGGAGATCCCCTTGAAGGCCTGGCCTGGCCCATCCCGCTTGCCTTGAGCTTTGTCATGCCGGATATCACTGGGGTGGCAAAGCAAGACTAGCTGGCAGTCAAGAGATTTCGCAGTCGTGACTACTGGCCAAAACAAGAACATATTCCTTTGCTGATACATATGGGGGTTTTCAGTAGAAAGAACATCCATCTCTAACAGCATAATGCTGTTACTTCTACGCAGATGTGCATCCGATTTCGGGAATCTCATCGTCGGTCAATTTGGCACGTTATTGGATAGGTACTTCAGCATGCACACGGAGTAGATTTAGATCTAGAAGCAAGCCTTTTAACAGTAGTGGACCCGTAAGAACTTTGATCATCAGATAAGATTTACAAATAGTTAGAGTGGCTCTCGGCGTATTGGTAAAAAAAAAATCCCTCAGAGTTAGTGTTGAAATATCTCCGACTTGTGCATTAGTGACGTCGGATATATTTCTCACATTATCTGATTCTCGATATCAGCAGATCAGATAAGATGTACTTCTCATTTGATGTCGCAGATAGAACTTTTAGCCATGTACTCCAAATTTCATCATGCGATGCAGTAAAACATACAAGCGATGGACCTATACAAAGTTGGTAAGCAATAATATTACACGCAAATTAGTACAAGGATAATGCAAGCCATTATAACCGTATATTGATATGGTGGCATCATTATTGAAGTTCGATTCGTACTCTAATACGATGGACGATCCACATATATTGCCTTATGGCCATTCGAATTGAGATGCCTTTCTCCGAAATTCGGCGAAGTATATCTTTGTTCTTGTGTGGGGTTTGGCTTCTATATAATAACAAGGCGTGCCGGCCACATGGGATCTTGTTTGTGCAGTTTTACAGATCCCTAACTTTATACGTTTACTGGCCATGGAAGAATCCAAGGTTGACTCTAGCTTACGGCTGCAGGAAGCTGCGCCTGGTTCAATTGACCATGATAGCCCTACTGAACCCACGAACATAAACGGACAAGAGTCGATTGAGGCCACCAAACCAACATATGATGCTTCTCCGGTTCTCTTGTCCTTCATATGGTTCGGCATGTTTCTGTTGGCAATTGCTGTGAGCCTAGCTGGACAGACAATAGTGTCTTACCAGCCATACGCTCTTTCCGAGTTCAACGCTCATAGCATGCTTTCGGTAATTGGCACAATCCAATACATACTGTACGTACAGCCGCCAGATTGGCTAAGCCGTGATACAGCAACTGACAAATTAGATATGCAATTGTTAAGCCAGCACTAGCGAGGGCGGCGAATATATGGGGTCTTCTAGAAGCATTAAGCTTGTCCATCGCGGCGATATTGATTGGATTTGCAATCAATGCAGCTTCTCAGAATCTAGGAGGGTTAGCAGCTGGGCAGATTTTCTATACTATTGGACAAGTCGGCATACAGTTTCTACAGCAGATCCTGGTAGCCGAAATCACAACATTGGAAAATCGATCTATGCTGGGGAGCCTTATTTTATCCCCTACAATATTCACTTCTTGGATTGGAGCTCCAATTGTCAGTGCTATGGTTCCAGCAAAGTGGAGATGGTAAAGTCATTTCTCAACTATTATTACCTCCCAACTACGCTAATACTTCTACAACAGGGGATACGGCATGTGGTATGAGTTAATTATGTGCAACCTAACAAATGGAGCCGTAATTTGACATGGAGAATAGGGCCATTATATTTCCAACGATCTCACTACCACTTCTATTTGCTCTTTGGCAGCAAAAGAAACGTGGCCATAAATTGGAGTCTACTGCTACACATGAGACGCTCAAGAACGTTTTCGCGCTCTGGTCTCAATTCGATATTGTGGGACTTTTTCTTCTGACGGCCAGCTTAACCCTTATCCTACTCCCGATGACATTGTCAACCACAATTTTCCACTCATGGTCTTCACCCGGGAAAATATCTATGATTACCGTTGGAGGATGCTGCTTTATCGCCTTCTTAGTGTACGAGGTTTACGTTCCAAAGCACCCTATCATTTTGTTGAAGCTAACCAAAAACCGCACTGTCGTGGCGGGCTGCATATTGCAATTTGTTCTGTATCTAAGTTTTTACATATGGGCGCCATATTTCTTCTCATTCCTCATAATTGTCAACAATGAGTCTTCCAAGGCGGCCACAAACATCACTGCAGCACAAACAGTTGCAATCGCTGTTGTTGGACTCCTTGCAGCTTTTCTTGTCAGATTGACTACCACATATAAGTGGGTTATCATGCTGGGCATGACATCAAAGTTGGTCGGAGCGGGATTGATGTTACGATACTCTAACGCTAGAGCAAGCACTGTACAGATTTTGTTCGGCCAGCTTGTCTCTGGTGCTGGGACAGGCATGATATCTATCATTGCGCAGACTGCCGTTCAGGCCGTAACACCGCGTCAAGGTACGTGACACACATACATTCATCTCATCACCATCAACACGTTCTAACTGCAAATTTCGCCATGAATAGACGTTGCCTCTGTGACGACTCTATACGAAGTCGCTGGTGCCATTGGGGGAGCAGTTGGTAACGCCATCTCCGGTATTGTCTGGACAGCTCTCCTTCTCTCTAGGCTTCGAGCCAATCTACCAGCGACAGCGCAATCTGCAGCAGTGGAAATCCAAAACTCCTTCTTAGTGGCCTCATCATATTTACCTGGTAGCTCCGAGAGAATTGCCATTGACAAAAGCTATACTGAAGTAATGCATGTACTTCTTATCGTAGCACTTGCAGTACTATCAGTCCCCTTTATCGCCATGTTTGGGATGGAGAACATCAGACTGAAAGAGGAAACTACTGAACAAGGAAGAAAGTAATAGAGAACGAGCCTTGTTAGGTGTACTTTTATGTTAAGTAAAACTTAGTCTTTGTTGGAAACAACAGTGGTGGAAATAGTGGACATGAAAGTCAAGCTTTGAGGACGTCGGTCAACATTATTTCTAAGAATAAAAGCTTTGTTCGCTTGTTTTCTGATCATCTATCCTCCCAATTGATTGGCTGAGCTATCGCAGTATGAGTTCTGACTGGCATTGTATTTGTAATAACTTACAACTTGTCCTGTACCATCATCAGGTTAAAGTTGCTTATACTGTATACGAACTAATCACAGTGTTACTAACAGGGGCATTGAAATGGTTTAAACATTGCACCTTGTGTACTCTCGCGCTAATTTCACACTTGTCTTTTTGCCTAAGTGTTATTTTATTAAATAATTCAATCTTTTGGTAATGAAATGCTTATATTAAATAGTTATCTGAACTATTCCAAGAATGCAATAGAAGTGAACTTGTAGATGTGGTTGATTTTCCCGGAATTAGACAACACATTAACCTGTTAGGCCAACACACGCTTTCTACCTTTTTTGAAGCCCATACGCTTGGACGCGCTACTACGAGCATGTAGTTACACCATTGAGAGTATCCATTTGGCAGAAGTTGTTATTGTTATTGCAAGGACTGTTCGTCTATAAGAAGTGGCTATTAGTAAAAGTTCTGGAAGCCTTGGTTGAAACTCAAGATGAAGAAGAATTACTTACGGGGCAGTCCGACCAAGTACCGGTAAAAACGCCTCCGGTTCCGATAAAATGACAGCTTCCAGCGTTAAAGGCACCGCCAAAGAAGCATTGCCCTGTTTGCGATGCAGCAAGAACTGTAGGCATAAAGAGAATTGCCGACACGATAAAATTGATAGAGAACATGTTGGAATTGGTTATTGAAGTAGAAGAGATCGAAACGCTTTTTGTTCTGGGAGAAAGAATAAATAGTTGCTGAGTTTTGTAAGTTGAACTTAAAGTTTTAAAACACTGGTAATGGACAAGCCAATAAATAACAAGCTGATGAGTTCCTTGTTATATACTCCCAATTACAAGTACCCAGTCTGTACCTGGAAATGCCGATCGTATTGTTGCATCCAATTCTGCTAGTTTAGAACATACGATACACCGCTAGTTTACCAACCCCCATTTAACTATAAGCTGATTGTTACATTTAGTTTTGTTAGTTTAGAACTTGTCTTATACCCACTGATCAACCAACTCCTTGGTTTACAACTGACTTTATTGTTACATTGTGTCTTGTTAACTCACAACTCATGGCAAACCGCCAACTAATTAGCCTGTACGTAATAATAACTTTGAAGTGATTAGACACCCAGTCTAAGCTACTTAGACCTGATTTAATGTAATTGAGAATCGCTGGACTTGAATGCTTTGGACAAATGTCTTTTTCGTAAACAGACAGTTCCGTGTATCTTTTTTAAATGACTATTAGTAACATAAACTAACTGGATTTTAACTATGCATCGATTGATGGACATGTCTGCTTCAACATCCTGGGGGTAATCTCACAAACAGTTGTCAGAAATCCCCAATTTGATCAATGTAATAACTGCTTATCTCAGAAGCCTCTCCATGTGGAAGGCCGAACAGTCCGGACCTTCCTGCTGACGTTTCAGAAAAAGACTACGACAAAGGGGTATGACAATTTGACTACGTACTTGGCTGGAAGGGTTACATGGCCTTCCAGAACTAGTGGAGAACACAAGCCCATGTGCTCCCTCCCTCTCCCTTTCACTAGCACACCCATAAACAAGCACTGAAAACCTCTTTCCTCTTTCCTTTGTTCAGAAGACACTTAGCGAACGCGGGTTTGACACCGCGGCTCCCACCAACCTAGTGCCCGGATGAGGACTTTGTAACTAGCTTACGTCATGGTTGTTAATTACAAGACAAAAGAAAAACATAGATCCCTCTACAGGTTGTATTTTGTCAGTGTTTGTAATAAGCAGAACAGATTCTTTCTTGATTGGAACCACTATCTTGTTCACGTGCTGCAAATTATTTCACCAATATCGGCAAAGCGAGCTCTTCTTTCACGCAATTTGACATTTTCCCAGAGAAATAAAGCTATTAGAACTGGTGGCATGCGCAAAGGGAAAAAGAATTACTCCATAGTTGTATCAGTAATGTTTAACTAGAGAGATACTACAGTACACACCTCAGCTCCGCATTCAAGGGACAATCAGTTAGTGCAGCTTTTGGAGTTATACGTAATTCATTTACCTTGTTTTTGGAAGTTTTCGTATTGGCAGCTACTATCCTGGCTATGGCTGCAGCCGGTTCCTCACCGCCTTTAGCCACTGTGGTTGTTTGTGGTAGACTTTGGTCGGCCGTTGACTTCTCGTGTAGTAGTTCCTGCGGAGGTTCTTCGTTTTTGTATAAGCATCGCCAAAGGTTGCGTTGTTCGTTAAATGATCTTTTGATCTTGTAATGAATGCATAATCCATCTTCGAGCATTATCTCTGCCTTTTGTAGGCTGACAGAACGATCTCATCTGGCGTGGTTGGGCCATTGAATGATAGCTTGCAGGCTTGAAGCTTGCGCAGTTCTTGGACCATGTTATTCGGGCATTTTTGCTCAATTGACGTTTGATCATGAAGCTTTATCGGCCATACTTTGTGGCCTGAATCTTCAAGGTTTGACTTGGTCGGCTGTTGTCGATCAGATTTAGCTGGGGATTGATTCTATTTCGAACAAACTGCTAGGGCCTAGCGTTCCCCTGAACCAACTATTACAGCTTTCCTGACCTTCTTGGTTCTAAATATAACTTCTGTACGTAATCCATTAATTTTTTACTTACCAACAATCTACCATATAAGTTACATGAAAGAAGAACTTTGTCGGCTTTATTTATCTAATCGGAATAAAGCGACCTAGAAATGCACTAATTCCGAGTCTATACTACACGTATTAGCTAAAGAGATCCTCTGTTTATTCAGGCTTATACATGACCTGACAAATCATGCTCCTAGATTAGTCAAACTTTGACAAACGCTTCAGATCTTCATACGCTTATGACTATGAACACAATATCAGCTTCAATGTTCCTGAGGCTGATATAAAGGGATGTCTACTGAGCCATGTATATTCGAGATATGCGGTTTTCTCATTCAATATACCTAACCGCATTGTATTAATATATACCTTTTTCGACATGGATTTCTATTTCATTCCAGATACATGTGCTCTAGCAGTCCATATCGCTTGCCATGAAGCCAACATTCCACTCCAACTTCGTGAAATTGAACGATCGCCTACGGGTCCGAGAATCAAAACCACAACAGCAGTTCCATCTGATTACACGTCTCTGAACCCCAAGCAAAAAGTACCAGCTATTGGGCTTCCAAATGGAAGTATCTTGACGGAAACTCAAGCTATTCTTCAATACATTGCATGGGAGCTTGCTCCTGCATCGCAGAATGGGAACCTTCTTCCCAAGAGCGGATTGGAGCGTTGGAGAGCTGTCGAGTTACTCAATTTTATTACGACAGAGATCCACAAAGCTTTCTCTCCGTTGTTCAATCCCGATATGTCACCAAAACATCGCGAGCGGGCCATTAAGGACTTGGGGCGGGCTTTCACAATATTGCAGGATACTTTGGGCGAAAAAGAATTTCTCATTGGGCAGGAAATTAGTGTGATAGACTGCTACGCGTGGACTTTGCTCTCATGGACAAGGTTTTTCGATGATGTTGAGTTGGCCGAATGGCCCTCTTTGGTACGATATCGCCAAAAGATCTTACAAAGACCAAGCGTTCAAAAGGCATTGGAAGAAGAACGGCTTGTTTTTGTATTTTAGCCATCAATCATTTCGGAGTGGTACACTATTCTAGATGATATCTAGATAATATGGACGAGTATGTGCTTGTGTCATTTGAAGGATAGGTTCATAGATCAATAGTGCACTATGGTAAACTCCCAATGCCACAAATTAAACGTCTGTAGCCAAGTCTGGGCACCAGAATGGCAGGCAGACCTTTTATGGTACTTCTCCTTTGTGGCTGTGACTAATGGCTAGGCCAAGCAATAATTTGCGATTCAAGTAATTTCCGACCATACTTCTCGCCTACTCGAAAAGAACCGGATTCCCCAATACATACCGCCTTTTCAATACTGGGGGTCGTGTGCGCCTACGAGAGTCCAATCCTACTGGGTATTAGCCTTGTCATAGGTCTTGTTATTGGCGCTAGCATTTATGAGATGGGCCACCGCTTTGCAACATTCCCTCTGAGCATTATCGTGTCCTTCTTTAGGATGTTCTTTATGATGATCACCATCACTGGCTATAGTCTCACACGATCCAAGTGACGTGCAGATCAGTTGAGACGTTATTTATTATTTGACTGGCTCGCCTGAAGCTGGAAATGATGAGAATAGTTATATGCGGTGGTAACAAATCGGCGCTTATGAGTTAGCAACTTATACCACGCCGCCTGGCATCTGGAACTTCAAAAGCAATGCCAAATCCTGGGTAAAGACACAAGAACCGCAATTGGGGATCCCTCGCTCGGTGTATGATGTTTTAGAGCAAACGGTACAAAAATACGACTTACGATGAAATCACGCAGCGGCTCAGACTGGTCACGTACTCTCAATGCAATACTAGCAACCAATTGTATAATCCTGGCAGCAAAGTGTATAGGGCTCCAGGGATGGCGTCAATGAAAGAGTAGCCGAAGACCCTCTAAATCAATACCATATAGATGTACTTTGCCACTAGCATGAATGGACGATGAAGAGGTTTCCTGCTCGGGAAATTAATGTCGACTAAGCAATTCGCCATATTTTACTGTATGTGGCTTTGACGCCGTGGTGTTCTAGCGCCCGGATACAGAACAATCCCGTGTTTAGATTGCCCCGCACCCGAGATCATCCCACGCGCCGCTTGCACCCAAAATTAATGAATCATGATATGACTCATGGTGGCTTGATGTTTGACAAGATTGAAGCAATCTAAATAGGCAAGTTGTGAGTCAAACAGATGCTGCTGAATGACTGACACCAATCTCGGGCAGTGCGAGCATTGAAGTTTGACAGAGCATAGCACAGTCACAGGGTGCTCTGCTTGCCGTACTTGTGAAGTTTGGGAGATGAACGAATACATATATATGCGTCTATGTTCCAAAGTGCCACTTTCGATCTTGTAGTATAACTCACTGGCCTTCATTCCAAACAATAGCCCAATCGCTTTGGTCGTTTCCGCCTCTCTACACCTTCAACCTAATACCTGTAGGGCCACTAAACCGCCAACATTCTAGACATTGGAGCTACTTGCGATCCACTCACCACCACTATGGAGGACAAATCTCCATCCTTTTGCCGGCTATGTAATATCGCGCTAGCCAGCCCAAACGATTGGCGACAGCATGCAAAGAGCGACTGGCAGTACGTCTCATGAGATGATCCTACACAGACGTTCATGATGAGATGAATTAACCTGTTCTTATAGTGTCTACAATCTTCGCGTGCGAGTTGCAGAACCCGGAACAGTCGTACCACGGCCATCTTCGTCATCCAGCTCAAAGGCATCTTCAGCATTAAACCCCCAAAAAGCCGTAGATGCAGTGAACAAAAATTATTTGGATGACGATCCCGACAGCGTCGATACAGAGCTTTCTGTAGAGCCGGAGTTTAACCCCGGACAGTGTCTCTTTTGCGGCACTGAGAATGACACCTTCGAGGACAATCTCGCGCATATGTTCAAGGAACACAGTTTCGCTATACCTCATGAAGCCGATTTGACAGTCGAATCTGATACACTTATCGGATACTTGCACCTGGTTATTTACGGATATCGCGAATGCATCCTATGCGCCACGAATCGTAGCTCTGTTGAAGGGATTCAGCACCATATGATGGCCAAAGGGCATTGCCGCTTTAACGTCAGTTCAGATACTGCAGATTTTTACAATATTCCTACCCTAGAATATCATGTCGACGAAGAATTACTGCGACTACCATCAGGCAAACTCCTCGGTCACCGTACGAGAACATCTGGATCTGCCGCGCCGACAGTAGCCCGCCAGACAGGGGAGCGATACCTAGAAGCTGCAGCCTCACAGCTAATGATGCCAACACAACCATCAGATCTTGTTTCAGTACAAGATGATAATACTGGGGCACCATCTCACACTCAATTGTCACGGCTTACACGCGGCGATCAGCAAAGTCTGGCACATCTACCAGACCACGAAGTCCGGTCACTGCTTGCCACCAGCGCTCGGCACATCGATCAATTGAGGCGGGAAGAAAAAGATGCACAGCTCAAGCTGGAAACGGCGGGGAATACTACGTTAACCGGGCATTTTAGAATGGATACATCCAAGCGGTTCCGAGGTCCTTGGGGTTAGGGGGGAATACTTTGGAGGATGTCATAGAGACTACCTTATCTGTTACATCATGATGCACCTGTTCGTGTGTAGAAAAAAGCAACCATGTCTCCCAAAAGGTATAAACATGGCGGCCTCACACTGATTATACATTGTTCTTTGTTCATTTCATTGTTGAACGGGATTTATCCATCGATATTCTACTAGAAATGGGCTTGAGTAATTCACATGTATTACATAGACAAAGTTCAACGCTTCAGCGGTGATAAGTAGCAGACGACTGGCTTGGTCATATCACAAATTAAGTGATTTCTTGATGGTCGGACAAGATGTCTTTTATAAAGATCGCAGCTTTATTATCCTGGCTAGGGCTTTAATGAACTGCTCGACGTAATGTCATAACACCATGTATCCTTCTTAGTCCTGCATGAGAGATTCTTCCATCTATTTCCTCTGTCAGTGTCTGAAGTTTCCATTGATGTATTACAGGTGAATAGTGCCGTACAATTTAGCAGCTGGTACCGAGAGAGCCACCAACGGAGCATCCAACAGGGCCACAGCTCCAAACGTAGCAAGTACCGCTAATGCAGATATCGCCAGCAGCGCAGCCACGCTTGGCGAGAGTTGGCTCCTCAACTGGGGCAGGTGCAGCAAATGCAGCAGCAACGAGGGCAAGGAGAACGGTGGCGGTCTTCATTTTGATAGTAGTGTTGTGGATTGGTGAGAACGAAGCTGTTCTTGAGTTGCTTTGAATTGTGAGGTGAAAGAAGATTGATGTGGTTGAGAGGATTTAGGATACGACCTTGAACCTCCTATTTATACTTTTGCTTCCTAAGAAACGAAACTTGGGTTTGACTTCGTATTGACATAGTTCCACCCAAGATTCCAATATTGTATCCTTACCCATGCTAGTAAATTCCAGAAACGCTCAACCAGAAGAGATGGAAGATACGCATACAGTGATGAAACAAACACATGCTTGTACTTGACAAAGTTTTGCTAATGCCGCGCATAAAGTGATAGGAGAGCTGTGTGCTCATAGTTTGCCCTGTCTATATCCTTTTGATCACCGCGTGTCACGATCCTTCTTTGAGAAAACTAATGCAGGTGGTTTTAGGCTTATTAAAAAAATCCCTGGACCTTGATGTATTGACAAACGCTGCGTCTCAAACCGGTTAAATAATACGGTAAGTAGCAATATTTAATAGGGATACTATTTGATTAGGAATGCTTATGTCAAAGCGATATTCCGCGTGTGAGGTGTGGGTATCCATCTTGAAACTACCCACCCTGAATAACACATAACTTTTAATAGACACTGCAGGTAAGACGTTTCTCAGAAGTTTTCCTCCGCATAACGGTGGCAAGTATAATCTGTCGGTGTAAAGTTTCCAAGGTGAAAAGGCCCAATGTGGTAAACAGTCCAAAAAAGGTCAGCAGAAATAAAAGGAAGTACTAGTTTAACCAAGATCAAGATTCTCCCTAGTTTCCTTTTGGTAGATCCAGAACGGAAAGGTAAACTTGCCCATAAACTAATCCAGAATACAAGTAAATAGGCGCACTCAAATAAGACAATATGGACAACTATCCAAGTCATTTATTATCATGGGTTTGTGCATATTGCTTTAGTTTGTTATAAATTGCTTCAAAAAATAGGCCTGTCCAAATATCGGAATACGAGCGAGATCCCACTTCAGGCTATAACATCCACCTGGTAGTATGCAGCAGAGTAAGCTGATGTAGACGCTTTCATCAAAAATGCGACCCTGATGCTCCACATGGAGATGGCTGTTTTCAACGAGTTGCTTCGATCATCAAGAATTTACGGAGTAATACACCCCGCCTTTTCTCAACCAAAATGGCCTTTTATTTCCATCCCACTGCTGTGAATATTATCTTGAATAGATATACATATAGAGAACGACTGTACTGCTCCACGCAGGAGAAAGCTGCTTTGTATCAAGATAGTAATAAACAAGCTAATGACACATTCAAACCCACGGGGTTAGGCGCAAGCATCCATTGCTTGAACAGTTGTACGTGGTAATTGCGAACACGGGGAAACTCACATGAACTCACAGGGGGTTAAAAGGCAGGGGCAGGGAAAAGCAGCCCCGGCTTCCCGCAGTGGTCTATCGATACCTCCCGATATGCGTTACGCTATAATATCATAATATCTGTTTACTTTGAACAGCAGGTTCAGGCATGGCCATTCACTAAACCATTGATTACGGCTCTGCTGACCGGGTTATAAACATAATCTCTATCCTTCAAATAACTAGTCAGTTGTTGTATCTCATTGGAGAATTACCTACAGTTTCTATGTCGATGTATCGCCGAATCGCGGGGTATGAGAAACATTGCTTATTGTCCTCCTAGTGCGGCGAATGTCCGATGGCCCGATATTCTTTACCTTAGTAGCGTAAAATATTAGGCTAATAGTCGCAATTGCAGCGCTTATTATAACGGAACAAGCCGCATCTAAAGGATCAACTGTGCTTGAGTGTAATACTAAATGGCCCTTGTCGGTAATTATGCACCAATGGTGATGAGATGGAGGAGTTTCCCCCGTTTGAGTGGTGTGTGACACACTCCAAGTCTGGAACCCCGTCAAATCCATTCGTCGGTTGGTCGGCTTCCCCAGGGGGTTCATGTCAGCACTACGGGGTATCTCTCAGCTACGGAGTATCTCTCATTGAGCTGCAGCATAGGCTCATGGAGTAAGCCTCTGGCACCTAACTAAGCCAGTAAGGGTACGGGCTTATACGAAAACCCACCAATACTACACAAGGTTGCTGTCCAGGGCTAAGGGTCCAAGAAATCATGAAATAATATCACGATTCCATGCTTGTCTGCGTGAGTGGAGCGCCGTAGGTGGCTTGTGTAATATTATTAATAAAAGATGAATAAATAAAGACAGCAGCCACCTGACATCTTAAAGCTGGCTACCCGGCACCCTAGCCAAAGCCCAGCACCGAATTGGGGCACCTTGGGGGGGATCGAGTCTCTTTACGCTTCGGTCTTCGCCAACGCTGTTGGATTCAGTTCTCTTTTATGGTAAATGCTGATTAATTCTGGACGAGACTCTTCAGGATACTACACTATTTCGATGGATAGATCATTACATTTCTTCCATATCACAGTTCTAATATGACATTTTACCTGATTCTTTTGACAATTGATGTCGCATCACAGGTAATTACATTCAAACGAGACTATTAAGAACCAGTCATAGCTCGTCAAAGCTTCATAGGCCTCTCTAGACCGTGTATCACCACCAACACCAATAAATATTGTTGAAATCGTTGTTAGCATGCAGGTTCGGAATGATGCGAAGAGAAAGTTGTTAGCCTAACGGATCTGTCAACGGGGAAGAGGAGCAAAACAGCAAGGAAAATATGCGCATATCTTAGAGAAACGCTAACGCTGAATAACTGAAAACCCACTTGTTGCGGATCAATGATATAGAGATGATACACAGAGTGCAGCAGTACCAAATGGCACGTCTCGCTCCATATTCCATGAATTCCCATTATCCAGAAAGGCACTCTTGTATGAATATGTCCATGCCGTTCAGGAATTGGTTGAACTAGATCGAGACAGCAAAACGTAACAGAGTATAATCACAATTGTCAACCTTGGAATGGAATAGAAGAAGAAATACAAAATTATAAGGAATATAGAGCTATCTTTAGAGCTTCGCTGTGGCTTCTAAGTCTAGGGAAGAGAAGAAAGAACCGTCTAATTCGCTCCATGGAGTTATTTCGGTACGCTTTGTTTCAATCCAAGGCGAAATTCGTTTGCTTCACAGCCATTAGCTCTATACTTTTCACAATCCATGGGGAAAGGACATTTAAGTTGCTACAACTAAACTTACAACATAGACTTGAACTCATTTGTTTGGCCATGGGTCTTGACGGAAGGAAGATCCTTATAACGCTCAAAGAGCAGAACTTCCTTATTTGCAGTTTGACTTGTCATTACGCAATATGTGTATGTCGTGAGCTCGTTGCCCTCGATCCACTCACAATATGTTCTAGAAGAGTTAGCTTAAAAAATACAGCCGATCGCTGTCCTCAATTGGGAGAAGTAATATGCGTACTGCAGCTCTTTCACGAGATTTTGAACAGCCTTCTCTTTGTCATTGCAAATAAACTTGGCTAAAACAAGTACACCGGCGTTTATTGTCAAGGCTTGGTTCTTCCTTGTCAGAAAACCGCCAGTGGGCTGCCATAAAGTGGCAGTCTCCTTGCCTTCGCGAAGTTTTTGGCCGGTGACCGAGTCGCTGAAACGCTTATACTCAGGAGAGTTTTGAACAGTGGCAAGTTCGCTCTCACTAGGAAATATTTCCATGCGACCGATGAGTTTGACACCCGTTTCTAAATCTCCATGTCAATAAAAACCCAATTGACTTATAATTATTTCACCCGCTGCGTCTACGAACCCTTCTTGGGCGCGGACAAAAAGCACGCTCCGGCTAGACATGATGTATTAGGGAGTTGGAGATGTGCACTAAGTTGTTGCAAGCTATTCACAACCTGTGCATCAGTTTAGCGTCCAAGCGTGACATGTTGTAGTCCACTATGATTGGCAATAATCTCTACCAACACGGGCAAGATATGAGATTACAAACCTCCTTCGTCTCGTCGTCCTTTACTCTTGCAGTAGTCAGGAAAGCTACGCTGGCCATGGATATTGCATATAGTAGCGTCCTTGCTGTAATCTCAGAGGTATAGTGGAAGAGAAAGATTTTAAATGTACTCCTCAGTGCACATCGCCTCACTATATGGAACAAGGATACCGCCCAACCTCGGCAATGGGAGCATTGAGTAAGCTGTTAATAGGGAGCGATGCCCATTTAGGACTAGAATTAATCTGGGGCCTCGGTGATGGATCCTCTAACAGATGGTGTAACTAAGCCACTCACCGCAGCCAAGTTGTAAATTCAGATGCTGATTAAGAAAAATAAAGATTCAAAATTGACATTCCGTGTATTTTCAATTCCATAAGCAGATGGTAGAATTCCATTGGTGCCGTCATCTTGCTACTCTGTCTGGATATGCCAACGTGCTCATTTCCTCTGCATTAATACCAGACCTGGTCCTTGGTAAATTGAACACAAAGAATGTCGGCTGAGAGGCGGTGCGACAATAATGAACGTCATTTAAGCAACCCTAGTAGTTATGACAGATGAAAACTTTATAAGTAAGTTCCATATATCGATAATCGCGTTTGATTGAATGAGTCGACAAACAAGAACGTCATCTCTTGATGTACATTCTTTAAGATTTACCTTTGAAGGTTGCCTGATTCAAGCCGCTAGGCAGCCTACGAGGAGCTCCTCACTAGCACGCTAGTATTTCGGATGGGCGTACGGACCACGGAGCCCATTCAGTCCGTATCCCGTATGCCCCTTTCTTTAAGCAAGTGCTCCTGACAGAGGAGATACGGAATATAGCTATCTCGAAGGATCGTTCCGTACGGACCTAATACGTGCTTGTATGGCGATCTGCCCACATAAATGCGTAAGCTCTGATCGGATTTCGCCAAACCCGACCTACCTACTCCGGATTTCGCGACATATATATTTCACAAGGAACCATCGCTTCATGAATCACCGTCGATAAATGGGATATTTCATTCTCTTTAAACTAGTAAACCTGCTCTGCTTTTGTGTCGTATCAACCCACAACCAATCATGCCTTCTCAACTGTCCGATGCGCAGCCTGCGCTCCCAGTAACTGAAACAACTTTCAGTTCGTATGACCAGAACCAAGGCAAAGCTTACGCTCATGCCCGCCCCGATTATGACCCCGGTGTATATAAAGCAGTTATAAATCACCACAAGTCAACAGGAGGTCAATTCGATACCGTTGTTGATGTTGGTTGTGGTCCTGGCTCGGCTACACGAGGACTTGCTCCGTACTTTGCCAATGCCATTGGACTCGACCCCTCACAGGGTATGGTTGCAACCGCCCGTAGCTTTGGCGGTGTTTCCTCCGCATCGCAGCCTATTCGGTTTGAGATATCAACAGCAGAAGATCTTGGTGCACATTTGGCAACACCTATCAGCGACTCAAGCGTCGATCTCATTACAGCGGCAAACGCTGCCCATTGGTTTGACATGCCACAGTTCTGGCTAGCAGCTGCCCGCATCCTCAAACCTGGTGGCACAGTTGCGCTATGGACGAGTGGTGAAATTCGTGTCCACCCATCCATGCCAAATGCGGCTGCACTTCAAGCTGTTTTTGACGAGCATACAGAAACTTATCTGAAACCGTTCCATGTGCCGGGCAATTACATGGTGCGCAGCGGATATGCGGATCTCGGTTTACCATGGACCATTGCGCAACCAGTCGAAGCATTTGACAAGGAGACTTTCGTACGAAAAGATTGGCCAGCAGGAGAGAAGTTTGTTGTAGGGGAGTCTGAGGTGGATTTGGACACATTTGAGAAGATCATCGGAAGCGGCAGCCCCCCGACGCGATGGCGTCAAGCTCACCCGGAAGCCGTTGGTACGGAGAATGATGTTGTGAGAATTCTTCGGAGAAAAATTGAACGCGTGCTACGAGAAAGCGGTGTGGAAGAAGGGAAAGAAAGAATGAGAGGGACCATTCATGGTGTCATGTTGTTCGTAAAGAAGAGGGCTTAACTATGTACTACAGCCAGGTATCTGGCCTGCTCTTCTTAAAATCTTATAGAACTTTGTCATTTAACCAGTCTGAAAAAACGCATCATACACATGAGAAACCTCTTGTACTCCATACATTCTATAGGCCACATTATTCTCGATGTAGAGATATTTCTCAATATGGCTATTGGCGGCGATCGTGTAACATGCATATCAATCGCCGCCCTCCAATGCAAAGAGACGGATCCCGTACATGACCAAGAGTCTGATCGTGAAGAATAATATAGAAACACGATATTTATAGTGTCAACCGTATTTTATTGAGGCATCGATTGTTTTTGTAACGATAGAGAATGGATAACACAGGGCTGTCTCCTGTAATTTAGGCTCCAAGGTTATCAGCATCCTACTGTTCGTCCCGCTCTCACGTCTGCAGCTGTTGGCGCTGTAAGAGCTCTGTAGTCCTCGTTTCCCCCCACTGGCAGTAGTCCAAATCCGCCCAGATTTCCGTACAAAATGCCAACCTTGAACGCTATGCCTTCATCCTGTCTTGACTTTTGCGCGCTTCTTCGAATAGATCCTGTGCTATGTCGTATCGTTTCCCATGCATCCAGAATCCAGTCACCGCTGGCTTTTGCGGCTGCACTCTTCCATGTTCATCCTTTTTACCCAATTCATTGGCCCAGGTCCAGTACACCTTATCCTTCCAACCTTTCTCGTACCAGCTGTTGAGATCTTCTTGCGGGGCTTTGTTCAACGAGGGCAACACAGGCTTTCCGTTGTCTTGGACTAGTAGGCCAAGATCATGGCACACTGCCACAAAGACGTTGTCCATTTCATCGAATGCCTCTCTTATCTGATTAGCAGTATTTTGACCAAGTACAGGGTCGACGAAAGTGGAGAGCTGGCCCGTCGCAACACCGTACCATGGCGT
Source organism: Trichoderma simmonsii (assembly GCA_019565615.1). Taxonomy (NCBI): domain Eukaryota; kingdom Fungi; phylum Ascomycota; class Sordariomycetes; order Hypocreales; family Hypocreaceae; genus Trichoderma; species Trichoderma simmonsii. Next base: position 119,059 of record CP075866.1, read on the forward strand.
TACGCGCGATGCCTCATTTACTGCGTCAGAAGATTGAGGGAACTGAGGGTGCCTTTTCAGCAAGGTCTCTGGACTCTCGATACCGGAAAGCCCAATGCTGGAGTCGGGAAAATGGCGACTTGGGAACGGGTGTGAAGCATTTGGTCGCAGCACACCACAGAAATGGCATGCATCGCCAGCTAAAAGGATGAATGTATCTTTGTCATGGCCGGCCGCTGTACTAGTGGTTCTGGCCAGGGCACTTAGGTGGCCGTGATCATGGCCCGGGGTGTCCAACAGGTAGAAGGATCCGTCCCCGTAGAAATCAAGCGCCGGAAAACCGCCGATTTTGAAGGTGGATTTGCTGAAATCAATTTCGTTGTTACGGCGTCCAGCGAAATCTGATGCGAGAAAGACGGCTTCTGCCTCGCCAGTGACATCAGGCTTTAGAGCTGCCACTTCTTTTCCATAGTTAACAGTAGTGCTAGGAGGAAATAGTGACACATCACCTCTATGATCAAGGTGAGAGTGGCTCCAGATGACATCGTTTATATCATTCAATGATATACTGCTGTCTTTTAGTACTTCAGGAACATCCTTTTCCACTTTAACGCCAACGCAAAACGCAAGCGGATCTCGAACTTTTGGTGGTAGGTTCCACCAATCCTTTCGGACACCCAAATCAAAAATGGCCATTTTCCCCAAGTTCTTGTTTTCGACCAAAAAAGCCAAGTCACCTCCGTTCATAACCTCGTGGCCTTCAGACACTGGGTCCAAGAACAACGCCGACGGAAGCGACATCAGCCCAACCTCTTCTATAAGGCGAACCGTAACTGTCTGAGCAGATGGCGGCGCGCTGAGCCATTTTGGATTGTTTGACATGATGAGGATAAAATTTCCGGCACCAAGGAATAGTGCCAAGAGATGAAGATCGAATAGATTGGTAGTGATGGTTGAGCTCTACAGTTGCACTGCTGGGCACAGAAACTTATATACTGAACCGAGAGATTATAAATCCAGCCGCTCTCTGACCCGGCTTCTGGTTACAATAACGTTGTCCGCGGTTAAAATCGATGCAATGCAATCCATTGAGGTTTCGTTTACTTGATCCCTCCACAATACCAATATTTACAAAGCATACTTTTGGCGGATCCCATAGTTGGAATTGATAGCTTTCGTTCCTGGAAGCTTATCTCTAGGCCCGATCGTGGTCAGAAATGGTCAGACCAGTGTGCGGGTAGTGTAACATCAGTGGCATTATTAATGCAGCCAGATGAGGGGTCAGACTGTCAGTCAACTATATTGGCAGCACTTTGCAGTATGAGCAAACACTCGCTCGGGCCTGGGGGCAACGCTGAGCACTTTGTCGCGGGTTGTCTTTCAAACTAGGGTGCAAAATACTGGAAAGAACACGTCTATCAACGGATATATATTCCGCACAGTACCCATAAATCCGAATAATGCATTACCCTGCTAACCATGCATTCCACCTACAAGCTAAGACCAGTACAGCCATTATGCGACGACTCAGAACCTGATTCTTGGCTTAAAATTATCGGCTACTTGAGAAACATGCAAATTCTTTGATGGACTGGTCGATTATGGTCCCTGTAGTAAGTGCGGCAACAGAGGTTCCTCGCCTCTCGATACCCTCCAAAAATTTGTTTCCTCTAAGATATCATCTGCCACCACCCAGCTCCACTTTGTCGCAAAGTCTTCTTGCATTTCCCAGCCTCTCCGGTCCCAGGGAGTCTTTCCCCAGACCTTCAACTTGCCTGACACCATATCGTCCCAGAATTCGTAAGAGTCAATTACATCTCCAGCGCGTAGAAGATTGTCTCGGAATTGCGGGAATGGAAGGAAGTCAATAAAGGGGAGGTGGGGTTTGCAAGCTTGGAGCGCTGTCGGCGTGAGTGCAGGAGGAGTGGGAGTAGAGGTTTGGATATGAATGTCGGGAACAAGTCGGCTACAATCAATGGCAAGAATATATCTGTTAGTCAATAGAGCTGCCAGAGTCGCCATTCCCTGAAGACTGATAACCAGATCTGTTTTCAGTGACGATATGGGTATGACGCTGTGATTTCCGTCTTCTTGGATTCTAGTCTCTCTTAGCACTCTAGAATGAGACGGTAGAGCCGCGCCAATGGGAAGTTGAACCATACGTAACGAATTGATGGCAATCTCTTGTTTGCAAGTTGTTGCCGTAGATAGCTGAGATCAAAGTATGCGTGGGCAAGGAGGCGGAAACGGGCAATACTTTTCTGTTAACGGATTTTGGGCCTTCATCGGAAGTACTCTCTTTCAATTGGAGCTCTTGGGTAGATTCATTATGAGAATGTGGAACCGCTTCGTCTTCTTTCGATTTCGAAGTTCCCGCACTCTCTTTTGCTCTGGACTTTCTTCGTCGTCCATACTTGGATCCTAAATGTTTTAAATTTTAGTTGGGATATCAAGAGGTTATTGGAGACAGCAGTATCTACGAACTATGGGCTCTTTGAGCAAGTCTATTTTGTATTCGTTTCCTTTCTGCTTTGTCTGTAACGTGTGTCCAATCATCATCATGGACCGATTTGATGAACTGTTTCCATTGGCCGGGCATTATGCTAGTCGCTGGTATTATTATCAGACTCGCGTTCTCCAATTCTCTGACCTGATCTGACCACTCCTTATAAACCTACTCAGTGGGGGCCTTAGAAATGATTAGGCAGCAATAGTGACCCAATGACGCTTCAGTACAACATAATCCATCCTTTACATGACTTCTCTGTGGAGCTGTCGACTAATCAGTATTTCACTGATGGTTTTGCCCTTCGAAGCTTGGAGTCTTAGGTCCGCTTCCGAGGTAAGCCCGCCAGCACGAAAAGGAGTTTGTGTCAGCTTCTCTAAGAATTGCGGGTAGTAGTCTAGGTCTAGGTGATTGGTTCACTCGGAAGCCACCCGGCGACACCTACAGTAGGCGCTATTGCCCTATTGCTCCGCGTCAGTTTTGAACAGGTAGTGTCGATGGTAACGCGCAGGGCGCTTCGGCGCCATCATAGGCGAAGAGTTTTATTTCCCTTCTGGACCATGTCTGAGATAGTCCGACAGTGAAAGAAAGCTAGGCTATCACGCGCATCCGTTGGCTTAGACAAGTAACCGCATTTCATCAAGTTAGCATAGCTACGAGTTCCAGTCCAGTATTTCCGGGGCTTCGTGAGCTTTCAGAATCGGGTGACTACTTCATTTCGTACATAGGTAGTAGTATCACTTATAACATATTGTCACAACATATGTTCATTTCACTGCAAACTCCAAGCTCCTGAATAGCTTCAAAATGCCGATATTATGCTTTCATAAAGAACGAACTTGTTCAACCACTCACGTAAAATATTTCATTCCAGCAGAAATTCCCGCATTACTCTACAGCTCATCATCAGGTCCCATGAAAATCTTACTACCCTATCCCTCATTCTCAGCGTACGGTCCCGACGATTAATGCAAGGCTCTCGGTTCGATTTCCCGCTTACCCTACAAATGATGCAGCGTATTGCAACACGGCAGCGTCATGCAAGTAAATTGGCCTTGCTTGCTCACAGGCAGGGTCTAAAACTTCTTCGCCATAGACGCGATAAAATTAAGTGTTAGTTCTCACCCAACGTCAAACGAAATCGTATGTATATGTATGTACAAATTAAAGGCATATCCATGTCCATTACGAGCGCATAGGTTACCGTAATTGCATCATCCGCTTGGAAGTTGGTGCTAGGCACTTCACTGCTGTGTAAAACTTCGGATTATTGAGAGTCCCCAGGCGGGATGAGTCCGTCTTATAAACAGCTTAGCTGTCACAACTGTACGCGTTCTGCAGGAAGGGGTAATCTATATTGTCCCGCAGAGGTTAGCAGCAGCTAATGGATGATTAGAGCTACCATGCAGCACTGTAATCTCATCGAGGAAATAAACCAAGTATTGCAAAAACGATCGCTTTGTGATGCCTGGACTCAATGCACTAGCTGATATATCATTGTAGTATTCGCAATAATAGGAGTGGTAAGCAAGGAACGAATCACTGGCCTATAGTTATACGCGTTATTCCCCAACAAAATAACATTGAATCTGTTAACCATCATTCCAGATTGCTTTTTTGTAATGAGACGAGTTGCTCTTGTGTCACATATTTAGTACTCTCTATGAAGTATTTGAAGTAATTCCCAAATTATTACTGACATTTTATGGGCAACGGAGTTTATATGCGCTTTTGTAACTTCATATCCCGCTGCGTCGAAGTTCGGTGAGTATCAACCTGGCGATGAGTCATATCAAAATGTCTTCAAATCTGGTGCACAAGCAAAGACTCTCATTAAAGACGACTGTTAAAATATACTATTCAGGAATATGGATTCTAAAGCAGGTTATTTAAAAATACTCATCATTCTTAGACGTTATAGCTGCGTCTAGAGATTATAATCCAGATTAGGAAATTTGTACCCTGGCTGCATATACTCTCTAACCATGTTAGCAGCGCTCGCAAAATAATCCGGGATCTCGAGTGAAATGGGTTCTTGCATCAAAAAACACCATCTATGCAGACTCTGTGCCTCAGCATCTCCTAAATTATTAATCGAAATATGGAATCAATCAGTTACAATCGAAGCATTGAGCGTAGGAGCATTAAATGATGATTTATAATTTGTTGAACTACGATATAAAACTTCTCCTTACATGGATGTTCAATGGGTATATATAGAAGTAGCTATGTTGCAGTGATGCTGTCTTCTGTCTATCCAACTCAACACCGCTTTTCACTTTCTACTAGAAACCAACAGTTTCAGGTGCCCAATTTTTACAAAGTGTCCGGAAAAGTCCCCAAAAGATGGTTGCCATTCGCAAAAACGCGTTGCCGGTTTCTTTACTACTTTGTGGTAGTCTATTGTTCACCGGTGGTCAAACGGTGCCTGTCGCTGAGGCTACATCTCAGAATACAACAACAATCGCAGGTGTCACTGTTATTGACACTCCTCTCGTCCGCGATGCACAGGCTTTTGCTCGCCAACACATGCTCGACTCTATATACAATCATGTCATGAGATCTTGGCTGCTTTCCGCAATCATCATCAACGCCAACGAGACACTCCGCAGCACTGTTGACCTTGAAGTGCATGCCATTGCTTCGCTCCTTCATGACATAGGGTTGGATCCGACTGCGAACTCTCCTGTCGTTAGCTCAGATCGACGGTTTGAAGTCGATGGTGCCTTTGCCGCCAGACAATTTGTCGAGGAACACGAGATAGGTCAAACGTGGGATAGTCATAGATTGCAGCTATTGTGGGATTCTATTGCGTTGCATGCCACCTTTACCATCGCAGATTACAAAGAGCTCGAGGTGCAGCTTGTGAGTACCGGAGCGGTGGCAGATTTCGAGGGGCCGCCGGCTTTTCCGATTATAAAATCCTCTTGGAACACGTTGGTGGCCGAGTTCCCACGAACCAATTTCAGCACGAATTTCAACGAATCTATTATTCATCTCTGCATGAGCAAGCCAGCTACAACCTATGGTAAGACAACAGATTGAATGTCAGAATTGGAATAAATACTAACATGTATTAGACAATTGGATGCAACCATTCGGTGATCGATACGTTGCTGGTTACTCGTCGAAAGGCCATGACTTGATCGATATTCCAGTTTATCCTTGAACATGGCATCTATTCTCTCGGTCTTCGCTTGTTAGTCGATGTACCAAGTCAATTATAAAAAGGAGTGGCGCTGTAGTGGATATTTCACGCAGTTATTCAACATTAGCTTGCTGAATATCACATCTAGAATTAATTGTTCTTCTATTTTGCAACTCTATGATCCTATTCAATTATATCATTATATATTTTGTATCTGCTATAATTGTGTCATCATTCCATGCAAAGAGACATTCGTAGCCGCTTATTAAGAGCCCTAACTTCGACATTCAGCGCCTGGCTAAGATGCAACATATGCGTGAAGATGGGGGATTCGGTGTCTTCAAGGTGTAATGCTATGCACACATAAGATATCTCCTCGTACTATACGTAGATCGAGCATAGACGGGAGCATAACGTAATAATGCAATACTAATATGACATCTAGCATACATATGACTCTCTAAAGGATTTCTTTGGTTTAAGCTTTATATGCCACAAATTCAATCTCGACATCGGTTCCACCGGCGGGCAATTGAGCAACACCTAATGACGTCCGAGTAGGGCGTGGTTCGGGCATCATCTCTTCCCATATCTGCAATTCATTTAGCGACTTATACGCCACATTGCCTGTCATTTGACTAACCTGGTTGACCAAAGGGAAATTCTCATCAAAGTTCTTTATGTAAATGGTTGCCTTCACCACATCCTTTAAAGACATCTCCTCAGCGGCCAGAACCGCTTCAAGGTTCTTGATTACTTGTCTTGTACGGTCTTGAATCTGCAGGCCATTACTTGTATCAGCACGAATTTTCGAAGTGAGATTGAGGTTATGGTGGGATGCGCACCGTCCCTTGAACCATGGTACCATCTGGAAGGGCCCCTGGAGTACCCTGCGTCCATAAGAATGGACCTGCTCTCACACCTTGAGAGAACTATGACAGCGCTGGTTAGTGAATTGTTACTCAACACCAGGAACACCAAAATGAAGGTGTGAGAATGTATATAAAGAGAATGGTGATTATACCAGCCCTGGGATTGGCGCTCCTGGCGCATTTTTGGTGAAAATGTGCTTTAGAGACATGATTATAAAATGTGTCGTTGATCTCTCTCACGGAATGTCAGTAGGGAACTGTCTATCCTCATTGCTGCTCATGATCATGTGTAATATATAGTACGTGGGTTTATATCTCTTAGAAATCTTTGCCAACAAATCCCGATGAGCTGACAAGAAGGCATGACGTCGAAATGTTATGCTTCGGATAATGGATAAAGCGACTATGTCATGCGTGAGCTTTCACATCCAAAGCAACACGGGACTAAGCAAGAAAGGTGGCGTCTAGTTAACGGACAAGCTAGCAATATCGAAAGCAACGATAATATGCACTTCACACACAATGCGATTGCCCCCGCCCCCACTCAAGAATATCAGTAATTTTTGGGCGGCGGGGGAAAAGTTCACCAATCCGCAGGGGGCATTTATTAATCCACCCAGACTTTGTTATTTCATACTTCATGAGACCTGAAAAAAAAAAAATTAACACTCAAGCACTTTCCATTCTTATTTTTAATATTTATTTAAGTTAAGCAAAGAATTCGCAAAACATTTCGGCAGTTCGACACAAAGAAGCTCAAAAGTCGTCCCGGCATTCACCAACTAGCGCCATGTTCACAGTACTCTTTGAGGTCCACCCGTCATTGGAGACCAAGGCCCTCTACCTTGACATTGGAAAAGCTCTCAGGCCCGAAATACTGAAAATAGACGGGTTCATCGATAATATTAGATACGGCTCAGTAACTAAACCTGGCTGGGTCTTGTCACTTTCTACTTGGAGAGATGAAAAGTCACTCGTTAGATGGCGAACTCAGGGCCGCCACCACGGAGCTCAAGAGAAGGGTAGAAACGAAGTATTTCTCGACTATCGATTGAGAATATGCGAAATTACAGCAGACACGCACATACCTGAAGGATATGGAATACATGAACAGAGGCTGGACACCACACGAGCGGGTGACGCGGAGGCCGTTGTGCTGATTAGCATGAACAAAACGAAGCTACAGAACCCAAATCCCGAGGACGTCCTCGACTATTTTCGTCTGGAATCAAACAAGATCAAAGACCTAGTGTCATGGGATGTTTTTGATGCTGTGCTTGACCCAGGCGATATTATAGCCTATCTGTCGTTTACAACTGCAAATGCTGCATCGGAATTTCTCAAAGGGTGTGAAGAGAAAACTGATTTCAGATACAGGGGTGGAAGAGTCATAAGAGATTATGGCATGTACAACCGACATGAAGCGCCTCAGTATTATCCAGATATTGAGCGGAGAGAATAGACTATTTAAATACAGATACATATATTGCATCCTCTTTAAAACTCGTATGCCCAAGTTTCTCATCTTACATAACCCCCATTCAGCCACGATCTATACTACATAAACTTTCCATACACCAACTTGGTTGATGGTAAGATATAAGCCTGTCATACCGGCGTTTATTATCTGCAACATGTTTGAGATATACATGAATTGTATGACATAGAACGTTCAATCCATATCTAGATCAGGTTTTGGCACTTTGTCATTCTAAGATTAAGTACGTAGCTCGATTATACAGCCTGTAATCTGCTGTCTTTACCATAGAGATTGGGCAACTGGAGCCTTTAGGCTGTGATGGCTTTCACGATATTATATTGCGTCGTTGCATTTGGAGCTTGACTGTGCTTACATTCTTTTTACGGAGTACCTCTAGTTTGCTTCACGTGCATTATCACACTCACACTACGCGAGTCAAAGGGATATTGGGCAATTTTTCTCGATAGCAGTTCAAATTCTTTTGTTCCTGACTGATACATTCTGGAGTAATTTGAGCCTTCTCTGTTCTCATTCAACCGTCGTTACATACAGATAATCCGTTGTATTTTCCTATGTGCTTTCAGTCCAATTGTATGCATCGCGATAGCTACATCGCCTAAGTTAAATCAGTCCAGCTGCCGGAAGCCAGTCAGAACGGTCCTTCAGAGGCAAAGGCGTAGTCCATCGGTGAATATGACCCGTGTTTTCGGTAATCCTCAAGCTGGTACCCCAGTCGTCTGCCTTTGCACAAACCTTTTGTACTGCGTCCCAAGCCTTGGTGACGCGCTGACCCTTCGTCTCTCGGTCGTGCTGAGCTTTACTGCGCCAGCCGGTAATTAGGATCCCACACTTTCCACTGCCCAAGGACGCATATCCATTGAAGTCGGCAAGAATAGGCTTATCAACTTCACCCCAGATATATCCGGTGCAGCTATCCGATTTAGCGACTGCAGCAAAGAATTCCGGTGCAACATCGGTCCATTTTTCTTCATCAATTCCCCAGAAGAAGGTGACGGTAGTGTATGGAGCATAGTACACCTTGGTGCGATCATTCGTGTTTGGATGAATAACATAAACAGTCTCATCGCTTTGAACATCTAGAAGAATCGGTGGTGTAGGTCCATTGATGAGGGCTTTGTGAACATCGTGTTGTTTGCGCGTGTCGTAGTCTGGTAATATGATTGTGAATAATTAGATGACTCCCCAACTCATGCCTTTCATTTTCTTTCATGATGGAAAACGTACCGATAAAATGAATCACCTTATCTGGATATTTATCACTTCTGCCCCAGCAACCGCGAGAGCAGCCAGGAATAGTCGTAGCTGCGGCATGGAACGCTTTCTGGTACTTTTGTCCATCTTCCGTTGTTTCGTCTTCAATCGTGCGATTTCCAACGGTAACGACAGTAACTTCGATGGCCGGATAAACCATTATGACGGAATTGAACTAGTGCGTTTGTCCTTGAATTGTTGCTTAATGGATTGATGGTCGTTTGCGATATGTTTGTTCCTTGCTGCCAGGCTGAACAACAATCTACGGCAGCAAAGGCCCTTAAATATCTAGAATAAAACGCGGAATACTAATCATGATTTATCATGCCGAATCTTCTCACCACTGTTGCAAACATTACGAGCTTGGCAATTCCATTGCAACACAGTGTAAAGTAAGTATCGAATAACACGCCACTGCTCAATTGGACACCATTTTTGAGTAACCGAATCACTCGATTATTCTCGTTAGTTGCCCAGTTGTCGTGTTGCTCGCCATCTAGACTTGACGTGAAGCCGACGCAAACTGTTTTGCCCCGCCTTGTCTGTTGCTCGCAATGTGCGCCAGTGGCTACGCTGGTGCGAACTGATGCGAACTGATGCGCGCCCAATCAGCCACGAGGCTGCACTGATATAGCCAACAGCCCTGTGTGGCTATGACACACCATTTTCAGGTGAAAGCATGACAGAATTTGCCATGCTTACTCACGTTCTGGAAATCCGTTGCTCGCAAAGTGTTTTGTGAGTAATATTACTAAATGCCTATTCCTCTAGCATCATTCTCTATGGTAACCTTTCTTGCAATAAAACCAAAAGCTAACAAGTCAACTCGCTTATGCTTCCTAAACAAATCAACGTTCTAGGCTACTCTAGGCGGCTCGGATATATACAGTCTCGTGAGTATACTTGACACATCCAGCTAATGAGTCTCGCAATACAACTCATCAAAGGGTAATGTTAAAGAGTACAAATATTTGTTTTCTGTCTTTCGAGACTTAGTAGGGCGCAAGTCAAGTCGTTTACTACATGTTCATAGCAGTCTTGAAACTTCCAGCATGTTGGCTGAAGGAAGCGAAGAGTCATCAACGGCATAGTATTATTTTCGGCCGCACCCTAATGGACCTCTCATATCCGCAGGTTGATCGTGGTATGATTCCTGCAGGTGTAGCCTTTTTCATCTTATCCCTGTGGTTTATCATCTCTGGGACGGAAATTTGTCTCCCGACTATCCTCGACAGTTGCAAAGTTGGGTTGGGGTGTACTATACCGAACTGGTTGGGTCTCTAGACTATTCTGTCCTTTGTAGAAATAGGCTTGCTCTCTCGATGTCAGCAGAATTGGCCACATTGAGGAAATTAATAAATTGGAGAGTGGAATGCCGGCCTCAAAAACCACCTTAATTAATTCTCACCCTCACTCCTTCGTCGAAACTGCGTACTGTGACGCTCCGCATACAAGCGCAGTGGTAAGATTCACAGTCTTCTATTTTTAGGTCGTGGAAAATTCGCTATAAAAAACCACGGTCTGAAACAGGTAGTGCCCGTCCGCCTTACCCAATGTCGTTTGGACGTGATATGATGCTGTCAGAGCCGACGTCCATTACATCGTTTTGTTAGCGGCAGGATGTCGCTCGAACATGACTCAAATTAATAAGCTGCAGTCTCGCTAGTACTTTGTGGGTGAAGCCGTCCCTTGGTACAGCCACTTAGGCTGCTACCAGTTTGAGAGCAACACCATCAACGACAGCAATATATAGCGGACTAACAAGAGTGTGGCATTTGCTAATTGCTTAAAACAGCTAGCTAGATACAGATGATGTATATAGCACAGAAATTATGAATTAGTCATTCTCTGCGGCCACTTATTTACCATCTACGTCATACGTCTTATGCTTAGCTGCAGATGTCGATCTGGGTAGGCATGGCATAGGATGCCCGCCATGAAGAGTGAAGTGGATAGCTTACCCTACTTCGATAAATTCCTTATACACATTATCGAGTATATTGACGGAACGTCGCCAATGGGTTTAATCACCGAAGTTGTGCCAGCCATGAGTCGAAGATTAATTGCGAATGTTATATCAACAGTGTATTCCACTTCCAAGATAGATGGTAGCAGCTTCGAGATATCCAACGCTTCTCGGGGTACAATAGGTCCACAATATTTAATGCATTGGAGATGGATTCATTGATAATAATTTATAGCTCAAAAAAAAAAAAAAAAACCCTCCCAGACCATGTGGAAATAAGAAATGCAGACTTAAGCCGGCATTGTGAATCACAGAAGATTCTGCTTATTAACTTCTTACATTTGCTTTGAGGAAATGATGTGCTTTCAATTATTCAGGCGTTACGTACACATTTATCCACAGGTGTCGCTATTCTCCTTATGCTCTCTTTGGAACAACTCTAACATCAACTCAAAATTAGGGGCTACACCGATAGCAGCCTGAGATAAAGAGGTCTTAGCCCCATCGGCATGCTCCGTTTCCATCAAGACCGGCCTAGCTAGACAGCGGGGCTGCCATCAACTAATTAAGAGTCACCGTTGGTCTTGGTACATTGCATCAATACCCTGGAAGTTATGCTTTGTGTTAAATGCTGGAAGAAGCATTGGTTCAGTAAAACACATTACCACCTTCATTTTTACCTGGTTCTTATAGGATATCTAATCGCAGCTATTCAGAGCTTGTGTCAATATTAGTCGCGGTTGGCTGTTGGCATCCAGGTGCAGTCTTAAATGATTCCCGGGAACCTGCTGGCAAAGGTCATCATCCCCTTTGCGCCCCGTAAGTTTTCTGAGCGAGTTGTAACAGTATGGTGGGAGAACAGGGACTACTTTTATTTTTGTCTTCATTGTCTCAAGGATTGCCTTGTACAAAAGTGCCAAGAGCCCCAGCGTCAGCCTCCTGTGTGGTGTCTGCTGACATCCCTTGTGTGGCGAAGAATGGCACTAAATAGTAAAGCTGTTGGTCGGTCCTGCATTAGCTTGTTCCTGGGGGCTGGTGTTTTGAGGCGATTTAGCCCTGGGCTGATTTTGGTGCTTACTGGTGAGGCCGATTGTTGTCAATTTCGTACAGATCCGATTAATATACACGAATTGGCCCCAAGAGAATTAACACCGAGGAGATAGGCAGATGCTATTTCCAGTATACTGGTAGGACTGATAATTTGTCTAGTATTGTGCTCCATTACACCGCCGAGCATCCTCCCATCCATTTTTTATAACTATAAAGCAGCATCATGCCTAACCTTCAACATATGCTTATTAGCCTTCGTTCACTATACTACTACCACCACAAATATATACCATACCCACACAACACAGGCAAAAATGGCCATCCTACGCCAAGTTGCTTATCTCGCGAGTCTGGTACCGCTGGTTGTGGCGGACATTGGCACAGGAGGATATCTAGTTGTTGGTAATGATGCGCCATGGGGTCTTCCAGACAGTTCATTTCGGCCTCCATCGCAAGCCAATGCCACTGGCTCGTTTACTATCCCGGCATACAATTTGTCTTCGTCAAATCCATCTTTACAAGGCGATGGGCATAACTGGAACATCGAAATCTCAGTTCAAGCCAACATCCCGCTCAAAGGTTCCAATGACACAAGCCTCAGCGCAGCCGAGAAGAATGATTTCACCCAGTTCATCTCCATGAGTCTCAGTAATGTGGAGAAAACAGAAGTTTCCAAAATTGCAAAAGGGAACAAGATGTGCGGCTACGTCATGCTTGGTCTCAAAGCCAACGTGATAGCAGACAACCAGGACGATGCGACCAAAGGCGGGAAGTGTGACTTTTTATCGCAGCAGTGCCAGAGAGACCTAAACGCCGCCGCCCAAGGTGGATTCTCTGACTGTAGTTCAGCCCCCCTACCAGACTCTTGCAACGACTGGCTAGGCCCGTCTGGAGATCAAATCTTCCAAATGACTTCTTTTGGTAAGTTGAGAGAACTGGTATCTACATATTACATATACCGAAACAAACATGGTGCAAGAGGGAAAGAGAGCTGACTCGCCAAAGCATTTAACGAGAAACTTATCACCGACGGTCGCTTTTTCACAGGTGGCTCAGCTCCAACGTCCGAGAATAACGAAACAGAGTACGATTCTGCCGTGAGATACATCTGGCCTGTCATCCTCACATGGAGTCACACAACCAACACACCAAATAATATGACCACTACCACGTCAGCGCTTCGCTGCTTGCGTGCCAGCAACATTACCAATGGCAGCCGAGATCCGAATGCTTCAAACAAGGGAGGAAACGGAGACAATGGGGACGATGGTCATGATAATGCTGCTGGTCTCAATTCTGCGCCTACATTTTGGCTGACGCTGTTTTTGATGGGATTCGCATCTGGTCTCGCATTTTTATAAACGTCCATTATCTCAGGTTAAAGAAATGGCGAGATATGTGCAATCGTGGTGAAGCATGTAAGCTGTATAAGCTCGTCACGGCAGCTAACATCCGATGCCCCTCCTTCTACGTCGGCAGCTTATGTCCATGAAACGCTTCAATAATCCCCTCACTCTAGAATCTCCAATATCGCCATAAATATCTTGGAATAGAAATGATACCCTAATTTTACTATCAATTTATTTAAACGTCCCTTCAAGTAGCTCATATTCGGACAAGGTGACAATACCAGATAAAATAATAGAAGGTAAACATGTGCGAACGCATCTTGACCACCATGCATATAAGTTTCACTACGCAGCAAATGGAACAAAATAACAGCTCTATTTATTTTCAGTTGTTATTAGCATTTGTGGAAAATATATTATCCTTAATGATAACTAACATGATGATTAAGATGACAATTTAAGCTGGCCAGCTCGATTTATTATCGTGTTAGTTTGCATTCACCTCCTCCTTTAGCTTCATCATCTTCTGCACAGCTTCTCTCTGAATCATCTTAATGTGCCAATTGTACCAGTTGGGAAACAATTGCTTCCTGTCGCTGGCGGTTCCGGCTTCGGCGTCTCCCTGAAGTACAAGGTCTAACATGAGATCCCACGGAATGAAAGCCAAATCCGCGAGAGTGCATTTGCCGCCTACAAGGAACTCTTTTCCGCGCAGCTCATCATCAATAGTTCGCAGCGTTCTTTTGACAAGGTGTTGAAAGTGAGCTACTCCATCGAAATTTTTCTTATTTCTCATCTGAAGAGACTAGATAAATGTGAGCCACCCAAATCCAACCAAAATGTGGAGGGGGAGACTAACCTGTGCATAAAATGGTGCTTGCGTGCTGCTTTGAAAGCCAAGATATTTGTCCACTAGGTATTTATCTTGCTCTGTAGCCGGAGAAAGTATATTGTTCTTGTCATAGTGATCCAATAGGTAATGGTTGATGACGTTAGATTCTGTTAGGATCATGCCTTCACCTCATGGCGTCAATTTCTATTCGTTCATTTCTGCTGTTTGCGCTTCCAGCTGCTTACCTGTTGCTGGATCGTGGATTAGCGGGACACGACCTGCAGCATTTTTCTTTAGGAAGCTGGGATGCTCCACCCCTCCCGTGTCATTGCCAAAATCTAGGTATTCTGTTGCGTATGGTATACCGAGCTCCTCGAAGACAATCACATTCTTCCACGGATTTGGGCCGATCTCTTTTGAATGGGTTAGACTTTCTTCTGATGCAAGGCTTTTGATTGCTTCATCTCTTACTGTGCGACCAAAACTGAATTGGCTGACTCATCTTTTCCTCTGAAAAAAGGCTGCTTCAATTGTTCTTTCGCTGTTGCTGGTCGTCTAATGTTCAACCGGCAGTGAAACGATAACATAAAAACCAACCGGAAGGGGGCTATATATGTGTGTTGTATATACTTATAGGACAAGTTTTACTTCGCGCAATTGATTTGCCGATTTTACCTTCTGCCCACAATTGAGCCCTTTGGTGGCGAATCGTGAAGCGCTGGTGCTTTTAGATTTCGGACTGCACACACAACATCAAACGCAACACGACAGTGCGCCAACAAAATAATCCACAGCGTTACAAGCCAACTTAAATCCCGACAACATGTCTGAAATGGATGATTCATAGTCCCACTTGATTCTACTACACGGCCAACATCAGTAGCAAGGTGGCAACGTGAGGACAAAATAATGCGTAACACAATAAATCTTGACGACAATCTGAAAAGGGGTGTACCAAAGTTCCACTTGATTATAATATGTACCACATATCTAGCTGCAGAATACATGATGGATTGTATTGATCTCGTGGCCATGCCCCTTGCCAGGGCAAGCTACCTGCACCAAGTTTGGGCTGACTCTTACTTCCTCCTACTACTTGACTTCCCGCTTGATCATGCAGGAGTCTGTTACACACAGACTAGCAATGGATCATCAAACGAGGAAAAGGTGTTGGAATTGCCGCTGTGAGTACATCTCCACATTGAAAGACATTTCCACTTCAGAATCTGAACTTGAAGGGGAGCTGGTAAGAAGTCATGCGACAGACAGGTTCCATCCTGTGGGAACTGCCTGAGACGTGGTATAACGTGTGAGGGATACGGAATGCTTCTATCGTGGCCAAAAGAATCTGACAATCGGAGATCCATTGTCTGCATCCCCGAAATCGAACTGCCCATACATACAAGGCCCCTGTACTTTATTGACCTGGGTCATCGAGATTTGGAGCTATCATTTGAACTCCGCAACTCCAGATGGAGTGGTCAGTCTGGGAGCAAAACGAATTCCTCCATAAAGACTCATAGTAACATTGTATAGACCTTTGCCAAAATCATTTCGCCCACGAAGTAGCTCTACCACATTTCCCAGAAGCGCCTTCATCCGACATTGCAGATCCACCCACTGGTGGAACACCGCAAGGTACGTGCAGAACAGTGATCCACAGATACAGCGATTAACCGCAATTGAAAATGAACAGGATGTGATGAAATAGGAGTCATTCAAGTTACTTTTGGCGAGAATGTAAATGACATCCAGCAGCTATTTAGGGAGATGATTGCAAACAGCTCGGCGTCGGCTACCACAGCTCTTCGCCACGCGCTGCTCGCATTATGCTTTCAATACCTAGCCATTACTCCAAATGCTATTTATCATCAAAATCGGTCGATAAAAGGATTACAGAGTGCTATGGAAAAATCATTGCCGTGGGATCACGAAGAAGCTTTCCCAATGGTAGCAGTTAGTATGCTACTCAGTTTGTACGAGGTACACTGGCTGCTATCCTTGTCACACTAACTGAGCATTTAGAGGTTTGCTGGTATTTACTTGTAGCTAATGCATATGATACAGATGGAAAACGGCGAATCCTCACTTCGCTGGGCTATATTTTTTAGCGGTACTAAGAGGATCCTTGACACCATCTACAATCCGGAAGAGACTTACGAAGGCAATGCAGCAATTATCATGGACTGGATCTTGTATTGCTCCACCATGTATAAGTTCAGCGTTCTTCATTGGCTTCGAATAGATGAATTGCAGACGTGGCTGGAGAGACAGAAGAAAGTAATATCAAAGCCTCTCCACTCGGCTCGCCGCCAATTTGTAAGGATCAGCTGCCCACTCTCCCTCTCTTCAACCCTTCCCCCTTTCCCTTGTGAACTTGAAGAAAGGGAAAACTTTCCCTCGATCTAATACATGATATATAGATCTTGCCCTCTTGGGGATGCTCTCTAGAGCTATTGGATATTCTACACGACATTTTCAACGACGTTCACGATCGAGATACCGAACAGTACAATTCTCCAGAGCACACTGCGAGATTAAATACGCTTGAATGGCGACTACGATGCCTGAGCCAACGGGAAGAGCGCGGTGTTCCGAGCGCGAATGTACCATCGTACAACAGTCGAGCAGCAGAGTTCTATCGGCTGAATGCGCTACTCTATCTCGAACGAGTTGCCCGTGGCAGTCCCCGAGACGCCCAAAAAGTCGTCGAGCTTGTGACAAAAGCATATACACTACTGGATTGCATGGAGACTTTCGATCGTCCTTGGCCGCTCTTTGTCTTGGCCCTCGAAGCATCAACGGAAGACGAACGCCGGACAGTGTTGCAGGTAATAGAGTCAGTGTTAGAGCGCCTACCCTTACGAAAATGGGTGATGCTACGAAGAATGGTACAGCAGGCTTGGGGCCAGAGCGATTTGGCCGACTTTCACAGTTTAGATGCGCTGGTTTTGTATAGATCAGTGATGAATGTGCATCGCGTGCCACCCTCTTTTATCTAACCAAAAGACAAAACAAAAATCAAATCCAATAATACCGCGAACACATTACCTTCAATAAATATGGAAGGAAACAATTACAGAAAAACACCCTTTAAGCTTTGATTTTCCATTACTATTGATCTCAGCTAGATAATGAGGACTGATATACAAGAGCAGTATAGGTGATACGGACTAGTATGAACGTCCAAAGCCTGTACTAGACCGTAGATCTCGAAGGAGCGCAGTCATGATGGGAAGAGTTGAGTCAATAGTAGCTGAATACAAACATGTAGATGCGAAGGCTTCATCTCTCCCTTGATTTCTCCCAACTGGGCTGACTTCTGGGGATAATTATCCCGTAATGTCCGTTGGCATCTCCTAGGAAACTTCGCTTACGTGTGTCATCACGCAATGTCACGGTCTCATTAAAACCGTTCAAGTTCATTCTACTGTTTCCGTCTCCGCGAGCGAGATTCCCCATCATTTAGTGATATGTACGAGTACTCCGTATTCTAGACGATAGTTCAGAATATGCGTGTGGAGATGGGCTTGTTTCGGGCGCGGCGCAAAAACTTGCTTGTCACAACTAGGCCGCTCCGCTTTCTCTGTCCAGGCAAATAAGAGTTCGCCATCAGGCCCGGTCGCGTGGTTGGATCGCAGTATCGGGGAGACATTGTTGTAACCGAGTGAAAGCATGGCAGTGGCGCTGGACCGGCGCATCAGATTTACAAATTGCATCTGAGAACGGCTGAGAAGATGTCGACAAACTGGGTAAGCGCCGGCCTTCAACTAATGCTTGTCACTCTTAGCCTGTCTCCAAAGAAGGGAAAGCTTTGCCTTTTTAGACCGCCAGATCAAGTAGAATTCCCAATTTACGCCAGACAACGCCCGGCATCAAGCATCCAAGCCACAAAAAGAAAATCCTTATGATCGTAGAGCAGGGATTGCTAACCGTTGAGTGTGGGCGGCATGTTCATTCATACCCTACCTTTACGACGATGAAAACTAAAAACAACGGAGTAGCTGTATTGGGGGGATGGTCCCCTGCCATGTCCGCCGATATAAACAAAATTCTGATGTCATTAGGGTCTGAAGCTTTGTATGAGAATGGGATACATGGAGCTACGTAGAGGTTTCTTGTGTTTTCTCGTTTTGGGGTGACATTGATATGGTTGCATCGTTCTCAAAACACAAGGTCGACTCTCCGAATGCATTCCTACGGAATGCAAAGAAGTCCGGAAAGAGACGTCTCATAGCCGGAGCTACAAGAGCTACAAGGAAATGTTTTTTCCGGATACTTGATTGAAGAAGAGAAGCAATGGTGGCATTTCCGCTGTGATCATAAAGTGGTGCGTCATGATTGTGAACAATGATTTTACGTTACTATTTTTTCTTCTCTAAATACAGGTGCTGTCTTTATATCATCGCCACCAACTCAGGCGAGAAGAAGCAGCCGTCAACGAATCGATTGTCCTCCGTGACTTTCAAAAGCTTTTCCAAAGGAACATCTCCGTTATCCGCAAACGTATCCGTAAGCTGGGGCCAATTGATGACACACGGGAGAAGTTGATCAAGGAAGCTCAGGTCCTGATTTTGGAGCTGCATGATGTTCCGCCGGCTTCTGAGATACTGCACGGGCGTCATGCCGACGCATTTCTTGAATAGTCGATGAAAATACCATTTCGACATGTTGGCCTGTTTCGCCATTTGACCCAAGCTCAACTGGCAAAGACTTTCGTCGCTGATCACGGCTGTTTCCCACTCTTGCAGGAACTCTCGAATTTTCTGCACAGACTTTTCTTCCGGCATGAGCCCATCTAGCTGAGGTTTACACCTTTTGCAGGCACGGAAGCCTGCAGACTGCGCTTGTTGACCAGTTCTGTAAAATAAAACATTTCGGCGAAGAGGCAGTCTAGATTTGCAAACTGGTCGACAATAGACTTTTGTTGCTCTCACGGCCGAGACGAAGCAGCCGTCCGCGCGAATATCGCGGGCTTTCACGGCCTGCCAGCGAGAATCGTCGTTTTCGTAGTCGGGCAACCAAGTCGCCAGCGAGATGGATTGATGTTCGTAGTCCATATTTGCGACACCAAACGGTGGAGATTGGAATATGAAGTAGATGAGTAGAAACGTAGTCCCTCAAAGACTTCTAGCAATAGTTACAACTATATAATAACGGCCATTCGATCAACACCGGGCTTGAGCTAATACAGTTAAAGGAGCTAATGTATATGAGTACTCCGCTCTTTGTCATTACGACGACCTCTTCCCGGTATACTACTAGGCAGAGACGAACATACTGGGTGTCACTGCATCCGAAGCGAAGCGCCGCGGCTGGCCGGGCGAAAAGCTAAAAAAATAAAACGTTCCTTTACGGAAAACGTCTTTCCATTTTCACAATGTTTAGTACACGAGTAGACAACTGCCGAATTCCACGATATTTTTTAGTTGGTTGACATAATATTATCACCTCTCTTCAAAGTCTGCTCTCTTAGGCCTCCATAGATGTCGCTTAACAATTGAAGCTATTCCACTCGGTCCCTCGCACCTCAACAAGCCCGAGCATAGCAGTATAACCGTTACATGTATCGATCCGAGACTGCCTCATCGAATTCCTTGCCAACGCGCAGGGCCACCTTTAGACAGACGGAAAAAGCCCGACGAGGTACTAAGCACTAAATACCATAACCCGCCGATGAATAATTTGCAATGAACGATGCCTGTGACCGGAAAACTCCGAGGAGCGGGTGCGGCTTGTAAATTTCTCAAAACACGTTTTCCGCCAAACCCGATATGCGGGTGTTAGTTGTGTCTCATCACTGGAGAGATATATGGATCCATAACCGTGTCGGGGCTCAGTGCGTGTACAACGAACTACGGCGCTATATTCCCCGCTAGCTGAGCGTATTGTATTAACACCGAAAAATATTGGAAGCAAAATATGTGAATATTATAAATTACTGACAAAAACATTTCATCGGCATCGAATATGGGATTGAATGACCTAATCCCAGTTTTAGAATCGCACCTATATTCTATTTCATGAAAAATTTCATCAGCCAATAAAATTTATCAACCTGCAATTCGCAACTGTCAAGTAAAGCCACTCACTCTTTTTTTTGCCATTAATGTGTTTAGACGAGACGAATCTCTGTTCTCTTTTATTACTAAACGGCAAAACAAATTGGACAAAAATTATGTTTGTAATATTAAGTGACTATGACAATTGCATTGCTTGCAGTAAAAGAAATACAAGATATATGCTTCTTGCTCCCACTGATCATAGAGTCCTTTAAATATTTGATCTTCTATTACTTCCGCGCTTTCTATCAATTTGGTATTGGGAGAGGGCTGCACAGAGCAGATCCCATTTAGACCAATATTTATCTCATTACTTCAGTATATTCGCTCGACATCACTACCTCTAGCTATGCTTCTTGCGGCCTTTATTCTTCTCACAAGTTTCTACCCAGTAGTTAATGTCTCCAACACAGCTTTTCTCCGCACGGAAAGTCTAAATTGGCTTAACTCTAAAGCAAGCAGGATGATCATAGTAGTCATATAATTGTGATTGGTCTACCGACCTTATCTAGTACTTTATCATTTCAGTACTGTCGTCACATTGATGGCATTTATGGATGTCTCCCCTCATCATCGCATTTCTTCCCAATTCCTCGCCCAAACTTGCATCATTCGACATCAAAGTAATTTCATGTACACCACGTTACATGTCGTGCCTTTGAGGCTATTTATCGCACCCAAGCGATTTTTTGTTAAAAAGATCATTCGAACCATGTCTACTCATTACGATGCCATAATTAT
Organism: Trichoderma simmonsii; assembly: GCA_019565615.1. Lineage (NCBI taxonomy): Eukaryota > Fungi > Ascomycota > Sordariomycetes > Hypocreales > Hypocreaceae > Trichoderma > Trichoderma simmonsii. The sequence goes on from CP075866.1 coordinate 140,316, forward strand.
TGGCTCCGGCCAAGGCGGCACGCCACTCAGTATGGCTTTCGCAAAAGAAAAATACAAAACTGCCTTGGTAGAGAGCTCCCATGTCGGCGGTTGCTGCATTAACGAAGGATGTACCCCGACGAAAACTTTGATTGCATCTGGAAGAGTCGCGTATCTTACACGTCGCGGCCCTCAGTATGGCGTATTTGCGAATGCTGGCGCCGATGCTGCCAGTAATGATGTGCAAGTGAATATGGAGGTTGTAAGAAAGCGGAAGCGCGACATCGTCGACAGTTTTCGATCCGGAAGTGAGCGAAGGCTGCGAGAAGCTGGAGTGGATCTTATTATGGGCACAGCAAGTTTTAAAGATGAGCGTACACTCCAGGTACGCGGCCTGGATGGCCCCGAGAAGAGCCTCACTGCTGATCGCATCTTCGTCTGCAGTGGAGAACGCCCAGCTATTCCTAAGATTGACGGATTTGATGCGGCTTCTTTCCCACCAGATGCCATACTTGACTCAAGCTCTATCCAAGAGCTAGGGGTGGTCCCATCACATCTCGTGGTCATTGGTGGAGGTTATATTGGACTCGAATTTGGTCAACTTTTTCGCCGATTGGGTGCTGCTGTCACGATTATCCAGCGGGGTAATCAACTACTTCCTCGTGAAGATACTGAAGTTGCGGAAACAATGCACAAGGTGCTAGAAGAAGATGGCATCCGCATTCTTCTAAAAGCGGCCCCTACAGCTATCCGTCCTCATACCAGCAGTCAAGATCCAGCCATTAAAGTCTCAGTATCTGTCTCTGTGTCTGGTGAAAATGGTCAATCCGAACTACAGGCGTCCCATGTTCTCTTCGCTGCTGGTCGCACGCCCAATACTGAGAATCTGAACCTGGGCGCGGCCGGTATTGAGTCGACTGCTCGCGGGCATATCGTCACGGACGCGCAATTACGAACAACCAATAGCCGGGTATGGGCCCTTGGCGATGTTAAAGGAGGGCCAGCCTTTACACATATATCGTATGACGACTTCCGCTTGCTACGAACCAACTTGCTTGAGGAGGGAAACATCTCTACAGCAGACCGTCTCGTACCTTATGTCGTCTATACCGACCCACAGCTTGGTCACGTTGGCCTACACGAGCATGAGGCCCGCGAAAAATATCCTGATCGTAAAATTCAAGTTGCTAGCATGCCAATGTCCTACGTAGCACGTGCGCTGGAGACAGACGAATCGAGAGGGCTAATGAAAGCCGTGGTTGATGCTGAGTCGAAGCAAATCCTTGGATTCACTTGCTTGGGGATTGAGGGTGGTGAGATAATGAGTTTGGTAGAAATGGCGATGATTGGAGGTGTCAAGTGGACAGCGTTGAGCAATGCAATATGGGCACACCCCTCGCTAGCAGAAAGCTTGAACAATCTTTGGAGCTTTCTAAAGTAGAGTGATGGGATACTATTGCATCCCTCGTACCAAAATCACTCTACGAACATCCGGAGGAATCGGCAGAAAATAGTTATTATGATAGGTTTATCCGCTAAATCCGTAAGAACAGTCACGGAATTAATTTATTTACTTGATATTTTCCAAATCCGACGACAGCCGTTGGTACAGATTTATAATTTGAAGATTGGAGTTCGCATTCTTCTTCCTCGGGCGGAGATAGCGCCACGCGATATATCCGAGTGAAGTCTGAGTAGGCAATATGTTTCTCATATAAGTAGTACTTCATCATTGCCATGTATCTATTCTCTACTGCCTTTACTATTCATCGTTTCTCCTCCCATTGTTACAGAAAGCGCAAAAGACTTGTGCAATCCGCAGCACACAATCCCAACAGCCAAGATGAATGATCAAGAAGTATCTTCTCGCGAGACCAACGCGCCTCAGCTAGCAACATATGTCACACCTCGCCATGATACATATCCTTTCATAGATCCTACCAGTGCCAATTTAGCTGGTAAATATGTGTTCATCACAGGTGCCTCCAAAGGGATTGGTAAGGCCGCTGCCTTGGCCTTTGCGACGGCTGGCTGTTCCAAAATTGCAATTGCTGCACGATCTCCTCTGGACGGTGTCGAAAAGGCCATCAGAGAAGCTGCAGCAAAGGAAAATCATCCTGAGCCTCTGGTTCTAAGCCTAACCGTGGATGTAACGTCGGAAGAGTCCGTACGAATGGCCGCTGAAGCCACTGCTCAGGCGTTTTCCGGAAGCCTCGACATCTTGATTTGCAATGCTGGCTATCTGGAAGATTGGCGAAAATTAGCTGAGTCTCAAGCTGATGATTGGTGGAAGTCGTGGGAAGTCAATATGAAGGGCACATACCTCTGTCACCGGTACTTTATTCCGCTGTTGCTCAAGTCGCAAACGAAGACAATCATCAACTGCAGCAGTATAGGAGGCCATCTCATTTTGCCAGGTGCCTCAGGTTACCAGACCTCGAAATTTGCAATGGCTCGTTTTACCGAGTTTGCCGATAAAGAGTATTATGAGGAAGGTTTGATTGCGATCAACTTGCATCCTGGCAGCGTTGCTACAGAATTGGGTCAGAGTATGCCAAAATATTTGCACAAAGTCTTAATTGATCCACCGGAGTTGGCTGCTCATACGTTTGTATGGCTGGCTAAAGAAAGGAGAGAATGGTTATCTGGTCGATTCATTAGTGTGTGCTGGGACATGCAAGAGCTTGAGCAGAAAAAGGACGAGATATTGCAGAAGAATGCGCTGAAGGTTCGAATAGTCCTTTGAAGACAAGGAGGTTAGCCAATCAGCTCAACGCAGACAGCTGATTCGGGCTATATATGAACAGGGGAGGATTACCGCCACACTTTTCATGTTACAGTGTCATAAGCAGAAACAAGATGACATTAAACTTTGAGCTTTCGTTACTTGACTAAAGATGTTGCACGAATGTGATATATTCCTTTAACTATGGACGCAGATACCCGACGTTTGGCATTCAGCTCGAAGAGCTTCTAATTTTTCTTTACCGCACCTTAACACGTAATTTCCTCTATTTTTGACAAAGCATATATATTGGTGAGACGGTCTTCTTGCACATAAGTTCCGAACAATTAGACGAGGTATCATTAAATGCGCGGATGCGGGCATACAATGGCTACAATTAGAAGAAGATATGGGATGTGTTTTATCTATGCAACAAAACAAGATCAAGCAGTCCGCAGAAGCATTGTGTTGCGATATCTGAATAAACGTATATATGTAGAATAATCTACAAACATTTCTATGTTGTAGAATATGTAGCTCAATAGCATACGTTATAGTGATGACAACATGCCGGGATCTGAAGGTTTTAGGTGGGCTGCTGGATCACAATTGGCCAGATTCTTTGCTTGCCTGATGATGCATCCAATCATCACCTCTATGAGATCTATTTACCCATAGAGAAGGAAAGACCCGATAAGCTACGTGCAATCATGCTGAAACGTTACTGGTTCAGCTTAATACATGCCGAATTGGGTTGGAACTGCCGGCTCAAAACGTTGCAAAGTTGCAGTAGTTTTGGCATTATAACCGCCACTAGCAGCGGTGACACTTTTAGCGCATTAGCTCGTCCAGATATGGGCACTTGGAGATTCTTAATAATGGATGAACCATGGCCCATTGGACATATTTTCACACAGAAACACTGATTACATTGATACCAAGACCCCTGGCGATTGCGTAAACGGAGCACAATATCACTCAATGAGGAGGCCAAGCATTGCGTGATAGATCCAGAAACTTCCCTCATATACCTTCTGGTTTATGTAACTCGCGGTTTAGATCTTCCGTTTGGCAATATATCATGATCTCGGGGTAGCTTCCGACCGACATTTCTCTCCACAAAATAGTTATGGACATTGATAGATCAGAAGTATAAAGATGGCCTTCATCTGCCTGCTTTCAATTCTCTTGTCCTCATCCAGTGCATTCGACAACAGGATCCGGCACCTCATCTGGGATTAGAATCATGAAGTTCCTGACGACTCTGGCCCTTCTGGCGCCATTGGTGGCATCGCGTTCTGTCAATGTAGAAGAATCACTTGGCCCGCGTATGGAAAAAGTCAGCTACAATGGGTATCACGTCTACAGTATAAGAGCGGCGGATAAGAGCGAGGCTGAGTTCATTGAGAAACGATTCGCCACCTACCACACAGAAGTTACGAGCCGCGGATTCGAAGTCGCCATTCCTCCCAATGAAGTCCGCAGCTTCAATGAATTGGGTCTCAATGCACGCCTGCTAAGCGACGATCTTGGGGAACTGATTCGACGTGAGAATAAGGCTCCCGTCTACAAGCGCTGGCTACACAAGGCCGGCCATCTACCCGACCTGTCTTGGTATCAAACATACCACCCATACGAGGATCATCTCCAGTACTGGGATGACTTGGCTGCAGCTTTTCCCAAGAACTCTAAGAAATATGAGCTTGGTTTATCGTATGAAAACCGCACCATATACGCTTTTCACCTGTTTGGCGACAAGGGTGAGAAAGGCAACAAGCCCATCATTCTGTGGCATGGTACCGTCCATGCTAGGGAGTGGATTTCTACGGCGGTATGAGTCTCAGAATAATCCGCGCTTCTGTAACTGGTCTAATGAGTACTATAGGTGATTGAATACTGGGCATGGCAGCTGATCAACGGATACAAGACCAAGAACAAGGAGATTACAAAATTTCTGGACTACTATGACTTCTGGCTTGTTCCATTCCACAACCCTGATGGTGAGAAGATACTGATAATTACCTTGTAAAGTAATATGCTGATATTTATCTCACCAATAGGCTTCTCTTACACGCAGACAACTGATCGAATGTGGCGCAAGAACCGACTGCCTCGCAGTAACACCACTTGCGTAGGCACAGATCTTAACCGCAACTGGAGTTTTGAGTGGGGTGGTGAACCAGGCACTGGAGCTGCGTCCACCAATCCATGCTCTGACACATTCCAAGGTCTAGCCCCAGGCGACACTCCGGAGAACATCGCCGTATCGAGTCTCTCAAACAAGCTTGGAAAATCGCGGAAGGGAATTCGCTCCTACATTGATCTCCACAGCTACGGCCAAAAGATCTTGACGCCTCCTGGTTGGACTTGCAATACCTCTCAGTATCCCGCCACTCTCCCTCGCATGCTTGAAGTTGCTGAAGGCTTCGCAAATGCTGTGCAAGCATTTGACAGCCGAAACGAGACTTACCAGTATGGTACGGGCTGCGATATTGAGTACTACTCCGCCGGCAATGGTCGCGATCACCACTACGGTGCCTATGGTGCAGACCATTCTTGGACCCTCGAATTAGATCCAGTGACCAGTGGTCAGGGTGGTTTTGTTTTGCCTCCTGAAAACATCTGGCCCGTTGTCCAGGAGCAATGGGCTGGAGAGCTGTGGTTGCTCAATAATGTGTGGAAAAATTAAGACATTACCAAGCTATTGTTAGCGCACAGTTATAGCTACTGAGCTGCAATTAGTGCATTTTGCTCTAAAAATAGCAGAAAACTACTATGAGATGACCTTCTTTTATCTCGCTGTGGTCTACGTTCTTTGTCCTTGAACGCCTGTCTTTGTGAACAAATGTTAAGTTTATTCTTGTTCTTCCAGCGAGATCATATATTGCTTTGCATGTACTGATGTACTAGATTGAGCCCTATACCAAGCTTTGGATCGTAGAGCAAAGTCTTAGCATGCAATATGGACTATTGGACGTGAAAACAAGGTTCGTAGTGTTTTCTGGTAGGGTTGCAAAAAGGTGCGGCTGATTATCCTGGTTTTCGGGTCAGCGTCCGCCCATGCTATACTCCTTTACTTCTAGAATGAGCGCACATACTCACACCCCTGCATGTGTGTTTTAATCTAGGTGCCTTTTGGGCAATGTTTCAAAGATTTCGCGGAATTTACTTGTTACGTTTTTGGGTCCTCAAAACAAGACGGAGCAGCCGATGTCCCCACCCAGCGAGATGCTGACTGGCAATATAAATGAACTCCACACACCCTCGAGGTTTATGGTAAGAGGAAGCCAGTAAGTATGAAGGATTTGGCGTCAGCTTGAACAAAAGCATTATGGCATTAAAGGAGATCTGGAGCGTGAGGCGGAAACGTCCCTTCTGTACTATGGCAGTCTTGGGAAGCGGAATGGTCTTATGACTGGTGAGAATGGTTCTTAACATCGGGTTGTTACAAGTACCTATGCATAGTCAGTCAAAATAACTCGACAGTTTCTTTTCTCACGTGAGAATTGCAGAATCCATCTTGATATATGGGGCAGTCATAGCTGTATTGTGAAATGTTATGCGTGAACCCATCGTTAGCCTTGCGCATCGGAGAGCTGACCGCCACCAGCTATTTTGGGATTTTTAACATTTAATATCGATCTTTAAAAGCCTCTAAATTGCATCTATGGTTATAATCTAACCTCTAACACCGTCGTAACCTAGCCTAATTCTGATGTGCATACGCTTGGTCTTCTTCTAGGCGAGTTGTCTGGCCGTGATCATTTTCTGTATATGATACCAAAGCTATTACTCTTCCTCCTACTTCCATTATATCCTGATTAAATTTTCAGAGGTTTTGACCACCAGATGTAAGGAGTCTACTGGTTCCCACCAAGCTGCATATATGGAGCTACTCGTATCTGTATAGTACTTGTTCGTCCGTGGGTCATAGCAGCCGAGCTGACGCGGGTGGGTCGTTTAATGCCAGATGGGAGGCCATCTGTTGTCCTTCTGAAGATATGTCCTATTTTGGCATTAGGACAAAGACAAGATGATAGGGTCACATTGATTCACATGCTGATAATGTTTCGACAAGGTGTTCGGGATCGCTGCCGACGCTTACAGTACTACAAATCATTTGATGCGCAATGTAATCCTGCGGTCTCCTTGTGGAGAATGGTGGATATTTGCGCGCGTGAGGGAGCTGAGCCTCTATGGGTCTTTAACACAAACGCGCGTTTATATAATCGTCCGCTGACGAAAAGAAGTTGCTCAGATTTGGAAGAGGCCCATAGCAAATCAAGATTAAAAAACATTAGTTGCTCCCTTTCAGTACCGTGCTCCCTTCTACGACCCTATTTAACGGTTTCAAAGCAGCACAGGATTGCCGGCGAGCTGCTCCTGGCATCCCATCAGCCATCGATATGGAGGAGCGCCGGATGTTTCTTGAAGAAGGGGTGCCTAATACCGATGAAAGCACTAATACATCCATAAAAGGTTCCGGTCATCCAAGAGAAGGCCTGGAAAGCTGGAGATGGCCATTGATTCTCACATGTCTGGGGTTGACCATGTTGATTGTCGGTTCGTTGATGCAACAGTTGAATGCGTCTTCATTAGTACGAGCCTCTGACTCTCTTTAGGTTACGATGTCAGCAATGTTGCCAATGTTCAAACCTCTGTCTATGAAGCGTTTGGTCATGTTGAGCTCCTTCCATGGGTGGCTGTTGGGTATAGTACACTGAGTGCTGCTACTGCTCCATCATGGCGCAAGATCACCGCCATCTATCCGCTAAAAGTCGTATTCTTTATCTCAGAACTATTGATGCTCATTGGATCAATCTTGGCTGGTGCTGCCACCAACATCAATATGGTGATTATCGGGCGCGTAATTACTGGATTTGGATCAGCAGGAGCTATCATGGCGTATGTATTACCTCAAAAGCAGTAGGTTGTCCTTTGAACATTGGCTAACGTACTTACGGAGTATAGAGGCAGCATATTTGTCTTACTTCTTACAACACCGACAGAATACGCTCGATATATGGGTCTCTTGGGCGTGTGTTGGGCAGTAGGGCTTGTGCTGGGACCAATTGTTGGAGGTGCTTTTGCCCAGAATAGTCACGCCACTTGGCGTTGGGTGAGTATATTATGAAGACACCCTTGATCATGAACCTCTTGGTTAACAAGTCTGGATTGTAGGCCATGTATATCAATATTCCCTTCATTGGCCTCATTCTCACTATCGCAGTTATTAGCCTTCCCAGTTTATCCGCAAACCAGAGCTCAACGCCATCATCAAAATTAACTAAGATTGACTGGACAGGAGCCATTTCACACTTTGCCTTCGTTATCCTCTCCAGTATGGTACTCATATTTAGTGGCTCAACGTGGGACTGGGGATTCGGAGGGACGATTGCAGTCTGGGTCATTACAGGCGTTCTCTTCATCTTTTACACAGTGCAGCAACTTAAACCCCTCTTCACCACCCGCGAACATCAGATTTTCCCCGTCACCTTATTTTTCGAGAACAGGAATTTCCTCCTCATATTTATATCGACCTTTGCTGCCGGCGGCTCCTACGGTATCGCGCTTTACTATACGCCGCTGTTTTTTGCTTTTACCCAAGGCTTAAGCCCAATTTCAGCGGCCGTACGATTGTTGCCATACATTGGCAGTTTTATCCTATCAACAGTCGCTGCTGCTATTCTGTTACCCCGGTTGCGCATTTTCCCACCCTTTTATATCCTGAGTGGCGCCATGATGCTGGCGGGCGCGGGTGGATTATCAACCCTTAAGCCGAATACTCCTGATGGCAGAATATTAGGCCTTGATACGCTTGTCGGAGTAAGCGTTGGCCTCATCTGGCAAACAGGGAATGCGGTAATGTCACGTCTGGTCTCGGACACTCCCGGGCTTGACAAGAGTAACCCAGTCGAAGTGGAAAGAAATGAGGCGCGCAAAGCATCGCTACGCCAAGATACTGCCATGATACATCTTGTTTCACAGCTCTTTGGAGTCTCAGTCGCTCTCTCGTGCGCTGGCTGCGTTTTTCAGAATCTTGGATACAACAAGTTGCACAACTCAATCAGCGGTCTGGGTAATTTCTCCGACAAAGACATCCGTGACGCACTTGCTGGCGTCGATTCCAGCATCTTCCGCGCTGGACAAGATCCTCGTGTTATCGGCCTTGCCATTGAAGGTATAACGACGACAATTGGGAAGATTGAATGGATTGCATTTGCAGGGGGCGCTATCACTTTAATCGCAGGCCTTTGTATGAAATGGGAAAAACTTGACTTTGAAGTTCAGTCTTCAGATAGCATCGAGGAGATGAAGGTCAATAATGCTGTATGATAGAAACCGGGGTTTTTTCACTTTTTTTCATTTTTTGTGCCTCTCGGTTTTGTTTAGATATAGATCATAGAGGATAACAGGGAGCGTGTAAGTCGTCATTTAGCAATTATTTCATAGACTAAACGCTGTCATTTGCGTTCTTCAAACACTCAGTGCTGCCTTGTGCGCCCGCCGTGTGGACGATGATGAGATTAAAATAAGTTAAACGAGGCGACTTTGGGAGAACCACTGTCCACCAACAATGGTTGTGGTCTTCATGGGAAGCTAGCTGGGATGAAAATATATGCAATGAGTATATATAGTCTGAACTGTTCGTAGATAGCAAAAAGTTACCGCATATGCCAAATAAGACTTTTGCATCTTAAAGATTTGGCTCTAGAGATTTCTCGCTCTCTGAGACAATTAATTAATGATATCCCACCTCCGTCACTCCAATATTTAGCACTTGGTCGTTAGTCTCGCTTTTGAGCCCTACATCCGAAATCCTATCACACTATTAAATCCATATTCACAAGATACTATTGACTAAACTATTCACATTTGATCATGATTATGTGATCAGCAAACGAGACAATCTTTTCTACGGATAGAGAATCATGGCCAACTACCGAGTCCTGTCATAAACTGGAACAATTCTCGGTGGGGCAAAACACCACCTTTCCGCGAACGGCTACAAAATCCGGCTTTCTATGGCTAGCCCGGAGCACAGTTTAAGCACCCTGTAACTGCCACCCATTTACACGACTCTGGCTTCAATGAGTTGGCCATTCACTCTATTACTTTCCAAGATATATATGAGTTAAATATCGTATGCTTGAGAATCAAGATTATTAAACAAGACCGATTATTAATATTGAATGCTGCCACGATCGAAGGTGCAATAGTAGCTAAAGAGCTGTGAGATATAAAAGATCGATCCTCTCTCCATCAACATGAACCAACTTCAACCGTTACACAGACTTCACCAAGTTACCAAGCTACGGGCTCATTTAAAAAAAAAATAAACGTTTCTCTGCAATTCATTCAGGCTGAAAGAACGCAATGGAGAAAAAAATTGTCACTGTTGTTGGTGCCACAGGCATTCAAGGTGGTTCTGTTATTGATGTTCTTCTCAAAGATGATAAATATCATATTCGCGCTGTCACACGAAACTGCGAAAGTCAGTCGGCGAAAGATCTTGCTGCTAAAGGCGTTGAAGTAGTTCAAGCAACCACCAATGATGTTTCATCCCTGGCGGCAGCTTTCCAAGGCTCATCAATCATATTTGGTGTGACGGATTTCTTTGGCTTATTCGCAAAGGAGGGGCCTTTGAAAGCGATGGAAATTGAGTCCACTCAAGCTCTCAATTTGGCAAAAGCCGCTGCAGCAACGCCAACACTTGAGCACTACATATGGTCAACTCTACCTGATGCTAAAACCCAGAGCTCTGGAAAGTTCTTGGTTCCTCATTTCGAGAGCAAGAATGTCGCCGACCGGTATATACAATCACAGCCGGAATTGTTCGCAAAGACTACGTTTGTCATTGTAGGCTACTACGCTGCAAACTTCTACTGGCAAACGCACACCCCAATCTTTATTCCATCAGCTGGCAAACACGTTCAGCTCAATGGATACCCAGCCGATACGCCTCTTCGACCTATCGGTGATGCTAAAAATAACGTGGGAGTATTTATCAAGGCTATAATTGATCAGCCCGACAAAACGCTACCCGGGAAACATGTGCTTGCCCACACAGAAAATATAACATGTGGGCAAATGCTGCAATTATGGGGGGAAGCTCAAGGAAAAGCAGCTGAGTACATTGAGCTTCGACCAGAAGAGTTTAACAAGGTGTGGCCAGGTTGGGCCGAGGAGATAGGAATCATGATGCAGTTCTTTTGGTGGGCTAAGACCACTAGATCGCAAAATGCGGGCGTGTTAACACGAGATGATTTGGGGATCTCCGAGGGTCTTATTGGGACCAAAGAGGCATTCTCTGCGATGGAATTTTAGTAATGGTTCACAGTACAAGATTTGTACATTAGACACTTGTATGTAGCACTATTAACTGTATGCTCCGATTTCAGTGTTCTCTATCCGAAGATATTCGATTTAATTGCAGGAAGAAAACATGAAATGCCATCGTCCATAGCGATACATGTGGTTACTAAGCAGTTCCGCGTGAGGGGCCAACCCAATCCAATCCTGTCTGGACCAGAGTAACTCCGTAAGCGGAGGGGAAATCTCCAGATTCGAATCAAACCGCACTGCGACAACCAGGCAATTGAACATGACATTACTTTTCTAGGCAGAGCAGTAAACCTCTCTATTCAAATCCAGGCTTGAGAAAGGCTCTTCAAGCACACAGCCGGACATCTGACAACAAAGAGATACCTTCATAGGCTTTCAGCTCATTCGAGCTGGAGGAGGGAGACGCAATGTTGCCACCACATTCTCTCCTCCCAACTAGGATGCTTCTGCGGTCGCTATTGGTAGCCGGGATCACTAGCCACCCAATGCTTCTCGCTCCAGGATTAGCGACTCTGAAATTCCTGTCCAAGCCCCGAGGCCCTCTGTTTAACGTTGAGAGAAATCCACTGCTGCATAGCATCGTTAAACATGTCCTCTACAACCACTTTTGTGCTGGGGAAAATGCAGGCGAAGTTAAGGCTACGATACAAAACATAAAAAATATGGGATTCCGTGGGGTTATTCTTACCTACGCAAAAGAGGGCCCTGGGAAATCCGATGAGAAAGACCAAGCCGATTCCAAATCACAACAAGCTGACCCTGAGATTGAAGCATGGCACCAAGGTGTTTCGCAAACAGTCCAAATGATTGGCGATGGAGACTTTTTAGCATTAAAGTAAGGCATATCTCTTTTTCTTTTCATGGTTCACTGTGCTGATTTAGATGACTAACGCGAGCATAGGTTGACCGGGGCCGGTGCGGCGGTGACAACTGCGCTTTCTCATGGTAAACCTCTTCCCACCCAGATGGAGAGCGCATTGGTAGATCTCTGCGATGAAGCTATTCGTCGAGGTGTAAACATCTTTCTAGATGCGGAGCAACAACACGTTCAGCCGGGCATTGATAAAGTTGCCCTCGATCTGATGCGCCGCTACAATCGGGGTGACGTGGCGGTGGTATTCAACACTTATCAGGCCTATCTCAAGTCGACATCAGTAACTCTTCTTGACCACTTGCACTGCGCGAAACAGGAAGACTTTATGATTGGTGTAAAGCTGGTTCGTGGTGCATATATGAGCACAGAGCCTCGTCATCTTATCCACGATACCAAGGCAGAGACAGATGCTTCATACGATCTCATTGCAGAAAGCCTCATCCAAGGCCAATCGACCTCCTGGAAGCAAGATGAATCTTTCACTTCTCCGAGACTACAGCTGTTTTTGGCAACTCATAATCGCGCTAGCACTCTGAAGGCTCAGGAACTGCAACAGTCTCGCACAAACGCCGGACTGCCGCGCATTCAGGTTCAATACGGCCAGCTACTGGGGATGGCAGATGAAGTAAGCTTTACACTTCTTCAGCGAAACAAACAGGATATTCATAACCAAGGGTCTGTAAGTGAGGTATACAAATGCCTTACTTGGGGGACAATTGGCGACTGTATTTTTTATCTTCTACGGCGTGCCAACGAGAACAAAGATGCTGTATCCAGAACATTGGCCGAATACCAAGCCCTGAGGAGAGAAGTGGTTAGAAGAATCAAGAGCGTGCTCTCATTTTAACCATGGCATTCGATGTTGACACTTCAGTTCCTTGGCTACCAGTTCAACATGTATATCTAGGTGCTCTTGATACACAGATGGTTAAATACACCTCAGATTGAGGATCATCATGATAAGATCCAATAGTGGTGACTGCAATTCATGACGTGCATTGACTAAATTATACACCTCATTGCATCTCAACAACCTTGCTGTGTTCGCCCAAATTCCTCATTGTGGCTGGGGGTCTTTCTGTCTGCGCCTTGCTTCATAAGATTTCCACCAAGTCGCCGAGTTTGCCCATAATGCTGCAAAGATCACATGCGAATTAGCATAAAGTCCAATGATGAGATCCGTTGGAGCGTGGATGGGGAACGTGGGATTTTGGAATAAGCCTAGGAAGAAGATAGCTTACCCAAAGCGAATAAAGTTAATGCCTCTAATGATCCGTGTATCAGTAAAACATCACTACCTCTTCAAAAAAGCTGCCGTGAGAAACTTACCTGCATCCAAATGACCTTGTGGAGTGTTGGTATCCGGATCCAACCCGTCAGTCCCTTTAGCGACGCTATAGAGACATTGGATGCTTCCAGATGTGATGACAGGCTCTCCACTTGCCAGACATTCGATATCCTCTGTTTCATCCGACTGCATTAGCATAAATGTCAGATAACATAGTACCCCGCTTACTTTGTTGGATGCCTTTAGGAGTAAAAGCCTCCGTGTGCGATAGCTCATGGATCAAAGTTGTGACTAGGAATTGTCCCAGCCAACCTATGTCAGATTTCTGATAAGTCAACTTATCCAACGCCGCTTTCTGATATGCATTAGGTTCCGAATTTGTTGGGACATGTAGCCTCCGCAATTCAAGGCCATCCATTACCGAGTTCGATTCAGCGGTTATCCATTGATCAGACCGTGCTGGGCAAAGAGTCAAGGTTTCGTCGAGGTTTTGGGGTGACGGGTTCTCCACGTATGCGTATACGTCCAAAGTTGGGATGACGAGCGATCCTATATTGCGGTGAGTTTGTCCACGGAATTCTTCGCAGATCTCTGTCACTCCAACCCATATATAGCCTGTGTGAGCAGAGTGGGATCCTACAGCCCGTGATACGAAATACACTCCGTTGTAGGCTGTTTTAATTATCAACATTAGTATCATTCCTCTTCTGTATCTCGAAAACTCACGGTTTGTAGCTTGGGGATAGTCTGTCTGAGTCAGTAAAAACAGGAAACGGCACGTTTGAGAAGGAAATTGGGGCTCAACGAACCGTCGATATAGCGTGTGCCACGGTCGTTGTATTCGAACATGTATTCTGTTTCGTCACAATACATTTGTAATTTCGGTTGACCAGAAATGTGGTTACCAAGCAAGTATTGCTGAATCGTGTACTTCATGGTGAATAGCATGGCTACACGAGGCAAAAATGCATTAGCTTCCACTCCAGTCGGGGTTTCCATCTAGTTGTACTTACTACGCGTGTGTAACATTGCATCCATGTTTCCCCTGTTCCAGTCCGGATTGTCGGGAAAGTACAGTCTTCTAATCAAAAAGCTGTATGTAGAAAACACATTGTCTTCATCAAAAGTCCGGCCCTGTTTCGTGGCCTTGTCAGGTAGAAGTAGACCGGTCCCGTCGGCATAAAAAAGCGGAATGAGTAGGTCCATCATGTCAAATGCATTTCCCAGCTAAACTCGAGGTCAACAATAGATTCAGTCATTGGCAAGAAATGTAAGATCTCACAATGAGCTCTGCGTCCTCAAAAGCCTGCTCGATGTAGGGAGCGATTCTTCCATTTCGACAGTTTTGAAAAGCATCTTTATTACCTCTTGACCTGATTTTTGAAGAAGTAGTACGGTCTGTGATTGGATGATCAGTTGGTAGAGACGACGTGACGAGTACAAGGCCTAGAAGCACAAACAGTTGAACGAAGGGAAGTAGTGATCGCTTCATGGCTGCGAAGAAAGGAACACGAATGGCTCTAGCTGCTTGAACAAAGTTGATCTAACGGGTATATCAGAACAAGCAATATATGTAAGTAGAGTACGCGAATTATCGTGATATGAGAAGCGATGGAGAGAAGTTGAAGAGTCACGCGACAGTGTAACAGCACCAACACCATGTTACCTTCGTAAAATTAAGCAAAGAGGACTTCTAGTTTAGGAACCAACAAACTCCTAATGGTGACATATCACGGTAATACAAACACGCCTGAGCGTCAACCGAAAGTCGCCGATAGTCGCAGCGCAACGACCAACGATTGTTTGTCAAAAGATCGCCTCATTTCAAAGGCAAAGAATACGGGTGGTGATATAATAGTAGAGATGAATTGACAAAATGAAATCAAAAGACGCAGAGCCATATAGTCATCGCCTGATGCTTCAATCATCGGTATTATACGATTGTGGCAAAGACATTACAACCATATCATACCTATCAAACTATTACTGTATCACTCTGCAGTTCAAATCTCGTTGATCAGAATTTCTTTCCTCTCTTTCTTCTGAAACCATGCCTTGGAAAAGGCCTTGGGCTATTGCATGCCTGCTTGCATGGATTACAGCATTGGTGGTAGCAAGAACACCAGAGCGAATTTCGTCGGATATATACGATGAGACAGCTTTCCAATCTCAATTCAATAGTTGTCCAATCCCATGTTCGGGTAAGACCCCTGAGAATTGGAGTGTTTACTCTTCTTTCGAACGACTTTCGCAATGCGACCGCCCCATGCTTTTTGACCTGGCAATACATACGCCAATCAATGACCGGACAAAGTCTGTGTTAATTCGTGCATGCACGGCTGCTGTATCGAATGGAAGGCCTTTACATGGATCGGAAGCTGCGAAAAATAAATTCGACACATGCGGAAATTCTTTTGTCCAAACCAAAGTCCCACTGCAATTTTCGCAGAATGTTGGCAAATCCACGACTATATCCAGCGAGCATTTGGTGAAGCTGCTTGACCAAATGAAGGATTATTCGGGCAATAGTGTCGCCACCAGTGGTTGCACCGAAGACAATGATATTATGCTGAGTTACTTTGATGGGTTGGTGGTAGGCATTTACGCTGGGAAGTCATTGGCCTCAGATACTATCTCATCCATGATTGACCGTCTGTCCGATCGGCACAGGCAACTGAGCGATACTACTGCCAGTATGCTAGCACAGATTTGTGGCCAGGGAAACGACATGGATCATACAGCTGGTGTGGCAATAGCATTGGAAACCGACATTGACTACGTTCAATCCGCGTTGCTGTCATGGAACCGGGGAGAGTGTGCTAGCAAAGCCAAAGCAGCAGACGACCGATCGACGTTCCAGGAGCTCATCATTCGCCAAGTGCCTTTACCTGCCACTGTCAGCTCAGTGGCCAAGGATTTCACAGACATGAAGTTCTCATCCAAGAGATTGGAAGGATTCAGAACCACCGCCGAGCTTCTGGATACTCAGGCCGATGCCAAATATTGCACCAAGCACCAAATTGCCCCCGGCGAGTCATGCGCTTCGATAGCAAAAGCATGCAAAATCTCCGTCGCTGATTTTCTCAAGTACAACAACGTCAAGGGAGACGGAGACGATTGGTGTAGAAAGCTACAAGCGGGGAAGAATACATGCTGTTCATCTGGCTCAAGCAAACCACTTCCTGAAGACAATGGTGACTGCTTTACACACACCATAAAAGCTGGCGATGACTGTTCAGTAATCGGCCTGCCTTGGAATCTCACACCAAGCGATATAGAAGGCTTCAACAACAAGATAACCTGGGGTTGGAGAGGCTGCCCCAACTTGACCATTGGTCTCAAAATCTGTTTGAGCAAAGGCTCGCCACCCATGCCAGCACCCGTCAGCAACGCCGTCTGTGGCCCTCAGAAGCCCGGCACCGTCAGTCCAGGGGCAGTCACAGATGCTTCTGTTCTAGCTAAGCTCAATCCATGCCCCCTCAACTCTTGTTGTAACATCTGGGGTCAATGCGGAATCGATTCTCTCTTTTGCAACAAAGCAGACGGGCCGACAGGAAACCCTGGAACCGCACCGCCTGACTCGAATGGATGCATCTCAAACTGCGGCACCGACATTGTCAACAACGATAAACCCCCCTCGAGCGGATTCCAACGCATCGGCTATTATGAAGCATTCAACTGGGAGCGTTCATGCTTGAACATGAGATCAGAGATGTCAAACACGCAAAAATACACCCATATGCATTGGGCGTTTGGAGACGTCAAAAGCGACATGTCTGTGTCTGTCAACGATACATACGGCCAATGGGATGGGTTCATGCGGTTGAAGGACGTCAAAAAGATTGTTTCGTTCGGCGGCTGGGGATTCTCGACCGGAGTTGCATCATATGAAGTACTCCGCAAAGCTATGTCTCCCGAGAGCCGAGATCGCTTCGTTTCAAATATTGTTTCTTTTGTAAAAGAAGCAAGCGTCGATGGCATAGACCTCGACTGGGAATACCCTGGGGTGAGTGAGACCTCATCATACGTTGTTTGGTGCCTCGGCTATTGTTTGCTAACATTCCGATCCAATATAGGCACCTGATATACCTGGTATTCCAGCAGGCTTACCAAGTGATACTCGCAACTATCTCGATACACTGCGCGCATTGCGAAAAGCGTTGCCAGCCAAGTATTCTGTATCTATTGCTGTCCCTGCCTCGTACTGGTATCTCAGGCCTTTTCCGATCCAAGAGATGTCCCAAGTGGTGGATTACATCGTATACATGGCATACGATCTTCACGGTAAGGAACATCATCGACCTATTGTGAGATTCGTTCCCAGAGATATTAACTTGCGTGGTAGGTCAATGGGATGTTGGGAATGGGTGGGCCATGTCTGGATGCCCAGGTGGAAACTGTCTAAGGAGCCATGTTAACCAGACAGAAGTCATGTTAGCCCTTTCCATGAGTAAGTCAGAAGTCGACCCATTGATATTCACAGAGAAAACGATGCAGGATTGCTAATTAATCTTAAATTCAGTTACCAAAGCCGGTGTGAATGCCAACAAGGTCTTTGTTGGAGAATCCAGTTATGGAAGATCGTTTCGAATGGCCAACACTGCCTGTACTGAGCCGGATTGCACATTTACTGGCGCAAACGGCCAGTCTGACGCCGCAAAAGGGAGATGCACAAATGCCAGCGGGTATCTTTCTAATGCAGAGATTAACGAGATTATATCCAAACCGTCAAAGTCGAAAAAGACATGGTTCGACAAGGATACTGCGTCAGATTATCTGGTGTATGATGGTAAGACTATCCGCACTTGAGGTTTCTCCAGGTATTGCATTGCATGCTAATATTGATACAGACGTTGAATGGGTAGCCTACATGTCCGATCACACAAAGGAAGTCCGCCGCGACAAATGGAAGCAACTCAACTTTGGCGGATCAGTCGACTGGGCGGTTGACTTGCAAGAATTCAACGGGGCAGACACCGTTGGCCCCCATGGAGATTACAACAACTCTTCTTGCATACAAGTATTTGACAATATGATATGGAACTGGCTTAATCCATCCATCGAGGCAGTCGTCGGATGCACGAATATTCTTCAACCCTCACCTCTCCCAGTTACAGTTACGCTTACAGCATATACGACAATTACGCTCCAATCTGGATCGTCATTTAGCACGACAGTGGTATCTGCACCTTTTTCGATCTCAGAAGTTGGCTATCAGCTATTTACATTTAATGAGTCGGATATCAGTTCGTTGAGTTCCGGACAAATGTTCACGTATAACCCCACTCCCAGGATAACACCAAATCCCGTTACGATTCCCATACCTGCTGGTTGGACGGTAACAGGGATAGGCAAAGCTACGAAAGAAGATCCGTCAAAGGAGCCTTCCAAGTCAATTATTGGACTTCCACAAGCGACTAGTACCACCACTTCATCCCATGACGGAATTGGCTTCTTGCTGCCCATTACCTGGCTCCCAACGGTGAGCTACAAAATTCCATCAGTGCTTACTCCTAAGCCACCAGCTCCGACGGAGCTCCCTGATGATGACGAACATCCAATAGTCAATCCTCCTACTCCTCCTGGTGTTGTTGACTGTAAAGACGATTCATGCACCAAGGGCCATGACTGCGAGAATGACGAGTGTTTGCGGGGAGGTGATTGTTTCGGCGAATCATGCGTGTCTGCTGGAAAATGCAGAGGCAAGAAGTGCATTCGTGGAGGAAATTGTGTTGGTTCCCATTGTCAACGAGGAGGAATTTGTGAAGGAGAAGCATGCGAAAAAGGAGGCGGTTGTTCTAAAAACTCCGCCGGAAGCTGCAATTCTGGAGAGTGCAAGGGGAGAGGCTGTTTCCCTCGGTCTAAATGCTCTGGCGCACAATGCGAGAGGCTCACTATCAAACCTCTTCCACGTCCAAAGGGTACTCCAGTGAGGCTTCCAAGGCCTACATGCCTCTTTGGATGTCCGAAACTCCCCGAATGTCCTTCTTGGGACGTCTTGTGCAACGCACCATGCGGCCTGATGGGTTGTCCTCCGGGCCGTCAACCAACAGCCAAAGCCTGCACAACTTTACAAACGGGTAGAGAGTGCACAGAATTCATCAGCAGTACGCAAGTGCAGACTAAACCGACAACTAGCTGGTCAACTACTACTCGAACTCAGTGCGAGAATGTAGTTGATTGCGACGCTGCCGACATGACTGTCACGACGACTATAAAATCATCAAGCGAAGAGCCAGATCCAACCTACATTGCAAAGGTCATCGGGTACGAAGGGATGAAGCTACTGCGAGATGAAGCTCTTTTCGCGTCCATTGGTAAAGACGAAGACGAATTTTTCTCTTTGCTCGAGTCACCGACGACGACCACTTCTGAGATTCCTTCAACATCCTCAGAAGAGGTTACTCCAGAACCCACTCCAGAGCCTACTCAGGTGCCAGAAGTCACATGTGGGATTGCGCTTTACCCGCCAATCATGTGGCGATTGGATATAATTGACATGACAGGCAGTTGGGTTTTGGACGATGAAGGTGAAAGTCTCAAAAAGGAGTTCAAAGGCTGCGGTGCAGTGACAGGATGGGAATGGTTCAGAAGGGAGGATGGCACACGCGAGTGCCGCTTCAACCTACCACTGATTATGAAGAAAGGGTGCGTGGAGAGGGCGATAGCCTCCGCAGGTGGTCCGGATATAGATTGTATTTTCGCTTTTGGCTAATGCCGAGATCCGAGTTTGGACTATTTCAGCGCGAAAGTCCGCAATGGAAATCCTCGGGAGTCCGCAGATGAAGTCCTTATTTCTACTCCGTAAATCCCTGCAGAAACCACCGGACCCCAGCTTACATAGATGCCGCGCGGTTGGCAAACACAAAGGACCGCCAAATGAATAGAGAACATTTGACATATGTAACGGAGGCATGGAGTACAAAGTGAATAGTAGAGAACATCCTTGCCTTTAACTAAAGAATAGGAAGCACACTCTATGACGCCTTATCCAATACGTCCTATCAAGTGGCTAGTTGTGTGCGGGGTATTGGCGAGCATTATAAAGCATCTCATAGATTGCGGAATTGCATCAAGATGTGCGTTGATCGCGCATTGGGAGCCCAACCTATTTAAACGGCTACCCCTCTTATCTTTCTACCTACGCGCTACCCAGGACAGCGATTCCTACCAATAATTCACACACTTGACTATTCATTGTATTTAACATTGCCGCTATCATGACTGCCAAAATCAAGCTGTATACCAACCACGGCTGCCCTTGTGCGTATATAATTACCAAGCAAAGCCATGGTCGTAACAACACTAACATCAGTGATACCATAGGGGCCCACCGTGCTCATATTGCACTGGCAGAGCTGAAAATCCCATTTGAAGAGGAAATCATTGACTTGAGTGTTCCTCGTACGCCAGAGTACCTGGCCATCAACCCTCGTGGCCTCGTTCCTAGCCTTTCCTACAATGGCCAAATTATTACAGAGTCTGCAATTGTCGCCCAGTTTCTAGCAGATGCTTATCCCTCTCACCTGGTTCCGAATGGGGGCACCCCTGAGGCGGCTCTCACTCGCGCCAGAATAAACTTCTTTGTCGATACCTTCTTCAGCAAGGTCAATTCTCTGTATCACAAAGCGCTTTTCGCCAAGACAGATGAAGAGGCCGAGGAGGCTGCGGCGGAGTTTGTGAAGCAGCTTGAGAAGGAGGTTGAGCCGCTGTTAAGCGATGCAGGCCCGTATTTTGGAGGAAGTAAGACATTGACGTTGGCTGAGGTATGTTATCATAAGAATAAAAGAGACGAGACTTTGGAAAAAACATGATTGTACTAATCTTGACGATAGGTCCTCACCGGATCTTTCATCCTACGATTGCTCTCTCTACCAAAGAATGGTGTTGGGCCAGAGAGTTTGATCAAAGATCTGCCTACCAAGACACCCAACTTTTATAAATGGGCAACTACAGTGATTGAACACCCTAGTGTGAATGGAATCTGGAACGAGGAAAAGGTTGTGGCCGGCACCAAGGCCCGCCTTGCCAAGTTGAAGGCATAAATTTGACATTATGAGAAATGATCGTTAGAGTAGAGTGAGAACATAGGAATCACCAGCTCTTTCCAGCAATTGGCTCCACACATTTGACGTGACTGTGGCGGTATGTGACCAATAATTAATGACCGGCAATAGTCTATTTTGGACATGCATTGATAATCCCCAAGATGCATAAAATTTTGTTGCATGAAGCTCGCCGAAATTGTCACCAAGTTCTCGACGGAAACCAATTCGACTAAGCATCCTATTTCAGCTGCCGGAACGCGCCGAGGCCGAGTTTCATTAGCTCAGAAATGCTCAGAAATACACCATATGCGCGACCTATCCCCGCATCGGGTAGCGCAAATGACAGTGGAATGGCGTGCTTACCGCTTGGCTAGGGCAGAGAACTTCAACTTTTAACCAAAGACATTCACTTATTGATAGAAGCAATCTGCTCATAAACGTCAGGAACCCGTCTCACGATGACTCAAGTCACTCTTCCCACGGCACTCGGCCCTCAAGAGGACCTACAAACTGTTGTGGAAAGTCGGACGAGGGAATGGCACTTTCACATCTATTTCCTGTTGCAATCGCCTACTGAAACAGCCGCAGCGCTCGCGCTTCGTGACGCCGTATTGAGACTCCGTCGTGATGGTACGCAAAGTGCAAGGCAATCTCGATTCTTCACTGACCACGATCATGTAGGGGCCTTCGTCGCCGTCCCTCTACAAAGGGTGAATAAGGAACCCATTGGGCCTCATCCTGCTGGCTCGTATGAGAGTGAGTAGAAACACTCTTGACTGCGGTTGATACCAATAATACAAGACTAATTCTTGGAAAAAGTTTGGGTCCCGGACACTTCATTCTCTGAAGTGTTTTTCTACTTGGCAACAAACCGAGGAAACCTGAGGTATGAGCCCCCGCCTTTTTGCTTGACATGTGATGCGTGAGCCACCCTCGATGCATTAGCCTTCCCGATGGCCAAGATAAATACACTTCATTTCAATTCTAAGAAACTATATAGTATCCTGGTCCATCCTCTAACATCTCAACAACGCCGAGATCACGAAACTCGGAATGCTTGGCTAGGTACTCCCTGGCCCATCTACCTAGACGGGTTGCCGCGTAAAAGTGACGAGGTTCCACTTCAATATCCTGAGCTACGCCTTGGTTGGTCTGCTGCGCCTGAAGACGAAATCTCTCTCGATGAGAGGCGAAGAAGGGGGGCGAGAATCGAGGCATTGCTGGCCAACGATCCTGAGGCGGCTCCTGCTCCTGTGGATTAATGATAGAGAAATTTTTAAGACATAAAACGCCTTACGGGGGTTACAATAGCGTATTATCCATTATGTTCTAACGACAATGGATATTTTAGATAGCTACAGCTCTTCCAATCCAGACACAACAAGCTGTTTTTGCATGAACGCAGTTATATAACACAGCGGTGTGGGAGATGAGTCCCCTATTGCACTTAGAGCATGAATTCTTAAAAGAAGTTATTTGCCATCAGTTGAGATTGCCCCTCATGGTGAACCTAAGACAATTTTCCATTTTCTTTGCCAAGGCCAACTCTATTAACCTGCGCAAAGAGCAACAGCAGCAGCAAAAGTTTGAGCTACGCGCGGCCTTAGCATACAAGAGTAGTATACTATCACTTAGATATAGGCTTATTAGCTTACGCAACTTGACTTATCGAAAGGCAGAATAAAGTCAATAGCGAAGTCAATTACAGGTGCCTCGCAAAGCAGACGGCCAGGTACGATGCAAACAACCACAATCATCACTGTAAGCGCTAATATTTGCAGTCTCTTCACACTCGTATGTCATCAGCCCGGCCACTAACTCCATGTAGCTGATGCCCTAACATTTCTAGCCAATCAGCCCGACGTGGACTTCTGCCAGCACCTGTGCTACGTACGCGCGGCTGGTCAGAACACGATCCTGCTCCAAGATTGTTGTTAGATCAATCGTCAATCTTTTACCAAGTGGCTACTAAACCTCGTCGAGCGAATCGATACTAGAATGGCTGCGCCTTTGGAACTAAGAGCCTGCAAGGCATGCGCGAAGTCGAAGAGAAAATGTGACAAGCAGATGTTGTCCTGCCAGAGATGCAAAGACGCGGCCATCGACTGCGTGTACCCACCGCCAAAGCAGTCCTCATATGTGCTATTAAACGATTTTTCCTTGTCTAATGAGGCCTCTGGCTTGCCAAAATCCCCGGCAAGCATTCGTGAGGTTGGAGATGTTAATACTGCAACACAATCATCGGCAGTTGATCTCTCAGCTGATCTCTCAGTCCATTCCCATCAACCTTTCAGTGCACATTCGCCTTCAGGTTGGTTTCTTTCGCCAGAGACATGGAAGATCGAGCCTTATCCCATTCACATCAATCCAAATATGGACTTGTTCTCTAGCTCCATGCTAAAGAGTTATGTCTCGGTGATCCAGCACTGGCTAAAGAGCTGGGTCATGTCAGGCAGCAACCCATTCATACACTCTCATTTGTATCGGACTCGATTTCCAGCCTGCGTTCAAATTGCCTACACCACTTTATCAGCCTATATTAACAGAACCGAAACCAATTCAGAAATTATCTTGAGGATAATAGAGAGTCAGGCCAAAGACTTGTTGATTAACCCAGGTATAAGCGTCAACGACGCGCTGGAACCTCTCGACCCTTTGGAGCAACTGGCTCGAGTCCACGCCTTAATGGTATACCAAATTATATGCCTCTTCGATGGCGATATCCGATCGCGCCATCTCGCTGAAGGCCGCTCCCACATCTTGAACCGCTGGGTTACGCAGATGGTCGAATGTGCCAGTAGCAGCCTATACCTGCTGTCGTTAACACTCGACCCCCTAGATCTCGTAGAAACCACTAGCCCAGTCAACCCATCGAGTGTGACCGGCGGCACGGAGCATCTATGGCACACTTGGATCCTGGCAGAAAGTATAAGGCGCACGTGGTTAACGGCTACGGGGCTACAAGCCTTGTATTTAACACTGCAGCAAGGCTGGGCTTTTTGTCCCGGAGGCATGATGTTTACGACACGCCGCGGGGTTTGGGAAGCCAAAACGGCTTTTGCATGGGAGAGACTGTGCTTAGAGACAGACATTGGATTCATTCAGAGATTTGAGACTGAGAAGCTTTTTACAGAAACCAGTCCTTTAGATATTGATGATTTTGGGAAGATGATACTGGAGAGTACATATGGTACAGAACGAATGGAGCGTTGGACTCAATGACAGGACATTTGTCGAAATAGATCTCGTTCGGAGTTCTTTCTTTCTTCCGATATCTTAATAAGCGATCGCACTCTATGGCCTAGATCCCCAATTTTGATTTGTTCGGCTGTTGCCGATCAGATTGAGCTAAGGATCGATTCTGAATTTTGAACCAAAGGTTGGGGCTGGCTTCTCAGCTTTGCTGATTCGCTTACCTCGATTATAAACGTTACCTCTATAACCAACATCTCACATTAATGTGCATCTTTTAGGATGAAGCTCTCAATCAGCCGTACCACCCTTCTTTTCACGATCTTTGGTCATTTTAACGAAATTCCATCATACTCAGTTGCTTGTATTAAAGCGTCGGCTATGAAACGCCGGGCTGTGCTGGAACAGCTCTGCTTATTCTTGCCCACGTAGCCAAGACATTAGAAGTGATACTAAGCTTTGCATTTTCAGTTTTTCTAGCGGCATTCCACCTCCAACATTGACACAAATTATGTTGTTTTATGCGGCAAGCTCAAATAGCGGACGCTATTTGGTAAGCCTGGCGGCATGCAGATCGGGAACATTTACCGCGATTCCTTAGATCGGCACTCAACGGTGTGCCTATGGATAGGATGAGAAAAACTGTATGTAGTACGAGAGTTGTCATCATTCCATGACCCAAATATACTGAAGCACATTGGAACTTTCGTAGAGAAGGCGACTTTCGTGTACAGTGCTCTACACCTTCTTCCCGCGTCCCGCAACCTTTGAATGCGGCGACTAAGCTAAATAGGATAGCTCCCGCTATTTTTCACTAAAATTCGCTGAGCTAAATCTGATCCACTCCTCAAGCAACTCTTCTCTCGGCTTCTAGATGAAAACTACGAGTAAGCAGATACCTACTTCCACCACACAAATGGCAGATTTAGCTGCTTCAAGGTGATGAAACCGCCATATTGGTGCAGAACATGCGACCGTCGGCCGAATGTCGACCACCTCAGATTGAACCGTTACCAACTGGCTTAGAAATGCGGGCATGCGCGGAAAATTCGGATACATAGAAACACCGCTATGAAGTATGGGAGGAGAGATTCAGGCACCCAAGGTGTCAGGATTTACCCGCTCTTTGGTGTTCAAACCGAGTATAAATAGAACAAGTAGCTCATAAGGATTTGTTAAGTCCTAAGAAGACAACACTTACAACGACTTATAAGAAAACCAACCAACAAGAACAACAATGGCTATACAAAGAGTCCTGATCACCGGAGCAAACGGCTTCCTGGGAGAGAGCCTGTGCCGAAAGTTTTGTCTCGAGGGGTGGGAGACATATGGCTTGGTGCGTTCTGCTGAAAAGGCGGCCGGCCTGTTGGAAAATGAGATTATTCCGCTCGTGGGCGCGCCTGGAGACGTGGGCTTTCTTGAGCAAATTAAAGATGTCGAGTTTGATGTCATCATCTCTACCACAGAAGACATGGTCCGTTACGAAACTCACTTTGCCGACATCATTGCCCTTGTTATTTCCGCATCTGCGGCGGCAAATCGTGCAGGAAAGAAACCTCTCCTCTTATTCACCACTGGCGCTAAAGACACCGGGCCTTCTGGCCTTGTCTCATCCAAGAATTTTGTGGTAACAGACGAGTCAACTATTCCCCGCGACCCTCTGCCAATGCACGTTATACGATACAATACTATACAACAAGTTTTTAATCATGCCGCCAACTTCCACGCAATTTTAACTCGACCGACGCTCATCTACGGCCGCAGTGCCTCCTGGTATGGAACAGTTCTTCACCAGGCTGCTACCGCGGATGAAATCGTTCTATATGGCTCTGAGGATGTTGTCTACCACGGCGTCCACGTTGATGATGTGGCTGATGCATACTTTTTACTGGCGACTAAGGTTGGACCGCGAGGTCATGGCGAGCTGTATAATATAGCAAACGATGACTACGAAACTCTTGGCGCCATTGCAGAGGCAGTCAGCAAGCAATACGGAGGCAAGCATACGATCACTTTTAAACCTGTGGAGAGCGGGAAGCTTTATCAAGAACTGACTGGCTTCTCTCACGCCATGAGTGCCGAAAAGTTAAAAGGGGCTGCTGGTTGGAAACAAAAGAAGCCTGGTTTTATTGAGGGCCTGAAGGTGTACAGCGCAAGCTACAATGAGCTTGTCAAAAAGGGGGACGCAAGAGCCTTGCGGATAATTGAGTATCAAAAGTTGGCGGATGTCAAAACTGAGGATCTGCCATTGTGAATTTGCGACATAGATTGTCAATACCTACCTATCCAGAGCCGCTCGCTACCTTACAAACATTGTCGACGGTGGAAGTGGAAACTGGGATCCATCATCAGACTTATCACTGAGCAGCCTAGACGCGATTAGCCAATCATGTCTTAGATATCAAAGCAGCGAAAGGAGACGCAATAGAGAAACTTAGTTCAGACACTGCCATTGTGCGTTTACTTGTCCGATGTTGTAACTTTCCCTTGGTCGTATTTCTACATATTGAGTAATTCAGTGATGGGCATAAAAAGTCTATCTGCTCCTCTATACAACAGTCGAGATGCATGTTTATGACCAAAAGTAATAGATGATTATGTCGAAGTATCTTGAAATAGCAGTAAACCTTAAGATATAGCATGACGATAAATAATGATAGCATTTAGGTATGACTTTTTGTATCTTCGCATCGGCGATGATGTAGTTTTCCACAATGCCTACAAGTGGAACTGTTTCTCGGACAAACCACACGTTGGGCTTCTGTGAGATATTATCGCTTTATGTTTGTCATCAGCTTGCCAACAGTCTTGTAATTGCGCCACCATCTAACAAGCCTTTAATCGGTCAACGTTGACTCCTACCATTGGTCAAGTAGATAGAACCTCGCCCTTTTCGAAGACTTTATAATACACTCAACACATATTTTCCCGAAACTTTACACGTATCCCAGTCCCTGGAACTCATGGGCCGTTTCACTACCCATTGCCCTTGAGCTTTTGGTTCATAAATGACTTCGTCGAGTTATATCTCCACTGCAGATGAGTGAAAGTGAGTCTTGGTAGTAGACCAGATGTCATCTGACGTAGGTTTCATAATCTTACTACTCATGCATTTATAGCACTTACAAGTCAGGGGTATGGCCATCTTACCCAACTGCTTTCCTAACTAGGTTATGAGAGCGAATGTGCGGTATTCGATGAGCAAATGATTATGTGATATCTAAGTACATATGCAAGCCCAGACGCGGTAACAATGGACTAATAGCTAGTTTAGAGCAAAACGCGTGTCAAGATGTACTGCACATGAACTTTAGAATGTTCGGCTTTCCACTGAGGCCATGCCCCATCGTAGGACCAAGCCTTTGAGATAAAACCCAACATCGTTAATGATCACCCGTATTCTTTATACAACGCAACACGGCTCATGGGCTCAGAGTGTATGATGAGTCGCGGGCTCCTTCCTAGTCTGGAATAAAAGAATTATAAGCATACTGCCGACTTTGGCGGAGAGAACGGACAAACTAGCCGAGATTGGCGCTATTAATGTAACGGCTGATCTCATCTAAGGCTCAATGATTCATGGAGAGTCTCAATTACTTTGAGCCTTCCGGACAATGGATATTGGTGCGACTAGATCATTTTCAGGTAGAATCCAGGGTAAAGATCAGTTAACTAAATAAAATAATATCCCAGTCATGATGCCGGATGTATCGAGTCTACGATCGTAATCCGAGCCACATTACAGGGGACTGGAGATGCATCTCAGTTTAAAGGATGATCACTACCTATTCCAACACACTTTAGCCTGTAACTTAACAGTTTAATTGCTCGTAGCATGTCTTTATCCACATGTAGTATTTATGCCTTATCCAATGATTATATAACGTCCCCAGTAAATGCTCATCATGCATCCGTGCCTGTTGATGCCATTGACCAATGACAATCAACAGTTGGACGCAATGCCGTTTACTTTCTCTTTCTTCAATAAACTTGACTCGGATAGATAGTATTACCGGCGGTGATCAGAAAACTCCGGCAAGTCCGCTTGGAAAACATCTAGAGATCTATAAAAGACTTGGCACGGTCCGCAGATGGAACTTTTTTACATCTCATCTCGTCAAACATACCATTAAGTCTTCAATACCCAAATTCCACCATAAATATGCAGATCCGTGTTCTCCTCACCGTCCTCGTGGGCGTGACCTTCACCGCAGCTCTCACTCCCGCCGACTGCGACTGCGTAAGTAAAAGGATCTCTGCATATCCTGTATATATACTAGTTGTTGTGTAGATACTAACCAGAACTGATAGTTCACCGTCTGCGATGTGAGTTGAATATTTGCGCTGGGCATATAACTATTATCTAAACAGTCACTCCAGAGCGACCTTCACGATGCCGACAACTGCTACAACTCCAACATTGGATGCGGAACTTTCGATGCTCCCACTTGCTGCGGTATTTGCGGATGCAATTGCCCTGTAAGAATAACCTTAATTGGAAGATTAATGCAACGCTGACAATCCCGCCTAGTAGTAAGACATATCGCTAGGGTTAAAACCGAGATGGTGGATTCGATGGAGGACAAATGTTGAGAAGGATAGATCTACTGATGGATGCTCAGGTGTGTTGTGGTATATTAGATGAATACACTGAATACAAAGCTCATGTGAAGAGAGATTCAACGGTGGTCCCTCATAACTGAGGACCTGTTAAGCCATTAACTCAGCATTTGAGACTTTAGAACAGATGACATCAAATAATAAGCACTAGAGATTTATGTGAGCTCATACAAGTACCTAAGCGAGATATATAATACATTATCTGCTCTCCAATTGATGCCTATTTACGCTTCGTTGGGGAATCTAGAAGACGTGACTTATTTCTGACTGCAAATCCCCCGCAATTAGGGGATTGTTGCACTATGCCGGCTGATGATTTCGGTATTGTCTCAACTTTAGTAGTGTTAACCCATGTAAATGAGATGCCGGAAGTCGGTCAGGACCATCGGAGCCGGCTGTGCGAAGTGCGTATTCGTAGGCGTGTGCCCCAGTCTAAGGCAACCAATATGGACCCCCATTGGCGCTCTCTTTTCAACCTCCATGGCAAAACTTGCTGCAGTTTTACCATTAAATTAATAATCTCAAAGTTGTTGATTAATGCCTTGGACCATTATTTCCGGGACCGCTCATTCAATCAAGGCATGTCCATTTCCGTTAATGAATACCCAGTTAAGAAGCATTGAAAGCACAACCAACAGGCGGCTGCCCACTTTGAGCCATCTGCCGACATGACTGGAGGGCTTGAGTTGTTCCGATACCGCCTCGGTTAATTGTAAAGCTGCTGCCAAGGTTTTTAGGACCGGGACATTTCCAAATGAAGAATGAGCTCGGTTAGTTGCTATCCACCAACATGCAAAGAAAACTTGTTGATCTTATTCGAGCTTCGGGAAGGACAATCGTACCTGGGCGAAGGATTTGAATGGTGCGCCTTTACTATGGCTCCACACAAGCTTAATCTTCCGAGTGTTGAATCCGCTTCTAAAAATACACCTAGAGGCAAATGGCTCAAACCAGACCCGATGGCTTACCCTGGGATCAGAGCATCACAAAAACCGGTCTGTCTATCTGATGCCATTATACTATCTATCAGGTGATTTTCTTCTCATTGAAACTGAGGAGAACGCGTAGTAGTAAAGAACAATTTATTTAACTATTGTCTAAAGGCAAATGATTCTGTTCTATCTGTAGATGTATGTCTGAAGGATCCAAATTGTTTAATAATCCGTGCTCTGCGCAATGGATCTGCCTTTCTCTGCCGTTTCATTGAGCATCTTAATTTTCGCCTCCAGCATGGCGTAACAGTCTGATCCTAGAGGAAATCGAAGCTGATCCTCTAGGCCAGCGGCCATTCCTGTCCCAGTCGCGATCTCATACAGACGTTGGATGCCAAGTTCCGCATTGCCCGGCTGCTTTCCGTGCATTCCAGTGAGCATCCCCCCCAAATCCGCATATCCTTCTAGATGGCGGCTCACATTCTGGCCTTGGGAGATGGATTTCAGGAAGTCGGTTCGAAAAACGCCAGGCTCAACAATGTGAACGCGAATGCCAAACGGTTTCAACTCTATGGCCATGGACTCGCTCAGACCTTCAACCGCGAATTTGGAAGCTGAATAAAGCGGGGCTCCTTGAGGACCAAGAATGCCCACGCCGCTGGAAAGTTGTACAATGACACCGGACTTTTGCTTTCTCATGTGTGGGATAACCGCTCTTGTAAAGTTGAGCACGCCAAAGAAGTTGACATCAAATTGGTAACGAGCCTCCTTATCGGAAACTTCCTCAACGGCGCCGAAATGTCCAAAACCTGCATTGTTTACAAGTACATCAATTCTTCCGTGTTTGGCAGCGGCGGCATCGACTAGCGCGGTAATGTTGGCAGCTGGCGCGGTGACTTCTGTTTGTACCAAGTCGGCATTGGGGTTCTTTGCAAGAGACTCGGGAAACTTTGAGAGGCTTCGGGCAGTTGCCACAACTGTATCGCCCTTGGAAAGAGCTAGATTGGCTAGGGTAAGACCGAAACCCGCGTTTGCTCCGGTGATGAACCATACAAGAGGAGCCATTGTTGAAGTGTTTGGTTGTGGTTTGAGATGAAGGTAAAAATTGGTGTAAGCTGGTGGCTGTTGTTGATGAGACTGAATTGATAGTGTTTTGTCCTAACGAAATAGATCTCTTGACGTTTATATAGACAACTTGACAACTAAATCTAGCATATTCTTTTACTGTTTCCCGACAATAGTTACAGACTCCGCGATGATTCGGAGCATCAGTCAGCAACTCCGCGCTAGTACCTGTGCTTGTCTCCGCGCTGGCCGTCCAAAAACCCGACAATTATGGATTTTCCCGCTATATAGCGGCCGCGTCGCAGAAAGCAATGAGCAAACCTGGAGCTTGTATTGACAGCTTCTGCATATGCCATTGCGACAAGACACAATGGACCTGGAAAAGAATACAAGCAAGCGCTGCCGAGGCCGCACTGTCACGGCATGTCTCGAGTGCCGAAAGATGAAGAAGAAATGCGACCGTCAGTGGCCATGTAACCACTGCACTAGCCGCAAAATGGCACACAAATGCCAGTTCTCACAGTCGACCCAAAGGCATCAGAAGTGAGTGATTGAAGCAACCAGTATACTAAACCTCATCTAACCAGCCAGACTTAGGCCAAATGAGACGCGTATGAGCACTACAAAAGAGACGCCTTCAACTGCGTCTTCGTCATCTGTCTCTGGGTCGCAGGATGATGCCACTCAAGTCACCAATTCGGCATCTGCGATGCACATGCTGGGTTACATGTATGAGAAAAACGACGCAATCTTTGGGAGTATAACTGTAAGGCAACTTATGAAAGATCTCTATTGCAGTAGGGACCTCTTGTAGTAGGGATAACCGCTGACCATTGACTCATTGTCTCAGCGCAATGCTGAATACACAGATTCGTCTGAGGCTCTGCCAGATCCGATTCTCAAAGCCTCTCGCGCCGTGCCCCCGCGGCCATATACAGACATTCTGGTGAAGAACTTTTTTGACAATGTCAACTATCACTATGGGATTCTGCATCAGCCGTCTTTTATGGTCATCTATGTCGACTGGTGGTGTCATCGTCGCGAAGCCCAGACCTTACGCAATACCTCAACCATTGCGTTGACTTGTCTGATACTCCGCATTTGTGCCAACTCTACACAGTTTCTCCCGCCTCAAACTTCATCTCAACTTGAGCTAGATCTGGGCGACTCCGTTCAAAACTTAAGCAAGTCTTATCACGATGCCGCACATATCATTAGCAGCTTTCTATCTCCAGGTTCTGGGGGTCTCGTTAATGCACAGCAGCTCTTTCTTTCTGCCACGTGGCACAAAGGGGAGGCAGACTTTGTCAGATCTTGGCATGAGCTAGGTGCCGCAGTGAGGCAGGCTCAAGAAATCGGTATAGTTGTTCCCGTGATAGAACGGCTTCAGAGACTAGTCAGCTAATCCCGAGTGTCTCAAGGTATCCACATTGATGTGCGCTCTGATAAGATGAGTGAATTTGACCTAGAGATTCGACGAAGGTTGTGGTGTGCCCTATACACATGGGATAGGTATGCGCTACTTCGTGCTAGGCCTTCGTTGTCTTGCATATAACTGACGCTATTTACACTAGATTCATGACAGCAAGTTTTAACCGCCCGCCTATGATACAATCAGATGCCTCGGTATCGCTGCCCAATCCAGCCCTGGACCAGTCCAACACTCCTGATGTCCCATCTCATATTGTTTCCAAGATACTGGAGAATCAGCTTGCAAGGCAGCTGAGTGAAGGTGATGGTGTGGACAAGACAAACCTACAGAGCAAGGTTGCCTTTGTTGAATCCTGGATGTCTTCTCTGCCAGCGGTATTTAGCGTCGTCAATCCAGACAGGCGATGGGATGTAGACTTTCCCCATGTACCCTTTCAACGCCTACAGCTGCATTGCGTAGGCTACATGACCCAGGCTATACTTTTGAGGTCCATCCTTGTTTCATCCGAAATATTCTCAGTGGACCGCACCGAGACGGATATTTCTTCGGAAACCATGGCTCTATTGCATCAGATTGTTGATATAAGCTTAAAAGCCATGTCCGTGAGCAGAGACACTTTTGACCTTTGCTTTCCACAACAAGCAAAATATTACATGGTCGCATTCTGCCCCTTTGACAATGCGGCATTCTTGTGCTCTTTGTTAATACACGATGTTGGCGGTACAATGGTCCCCAGGAGGACAGAAGTTATTCATGCGGTTGGCCAGGCATTGCACATTGCTCACCATTTGCGCGGCTTCACCAAGATGGGTGACGCAACATGGAGCATCCTCTCCACACTGAAAGACCGCATTAATTTGTACCCTTTGGAACGAGAATTGATCGAAGAGATAGAGAGTACTGGCACTCACATCGCACAAGACGGTACTGAAATGGGTGTGGATCCACTTCACTCCTCCAAATTGAGTGAACATTTCCCATCTATTTCGGACGAAGATTTACAATTCATGGAAAACACTTTGGCGGCAGATGGAACCGAATTCTTAGAAATGGACTTGGGTGTTCTGGATGGCGTCTGGAACTGGGACAGAGTGGGATTCTAACCATCTTCATCTGCCGAATCTCTCTTCAGATGCTATTCGTATATAGTACAGGAACGTTTGTTAGTTTCACGGAATCAACTATAAAAAATGGCGGGGAAAGATTTCCACCACTAGCTCACGGCTATAGGCGCGTACTAGTATAAATGAAGTGGAAAATATGGCTCAGCAGGGATAGAGGTCAATGCAGTATTAGCTCTTGAAGCCCTAGAGACAAAATATCTACCTTGGCTGTATTATAGTTACCGCCACAGAAAATTTACGCTGCGGAGTGTCATTTGCCCTGGTTATGTGCTTGATCAAGGGCAGGGGCAAATCCTTCACTGAATAATCACTGAATAAGCCACTGCAGTTATATTGATGCGCTTGTCCTAATTATAAACATGGTTAACCTCTCCAGATTTGCTGATTGCGGTCAAGTTGGGTTTCATTGGATTTAACCTGATTAAGATTAGGTCAGATCGAATCGGTCGCCGTTACGCGTAAAACTCATTGCTATCTCAACATCATTTCCTCCATTTATGGCATTTATAAGATATCACAAGAGCATTCTTCACATTTCACTATTGCAGGTCAGAGAAATTGGTTATATACTTTATGTGATCATGAATATCGACTTAATGTTGTAAAATATTCGAGTATACACTAACAAGAACTCCAGCTAGCGTAACACACTTTTCTGTGAGGGATTTGGTCCCTGGCAATCTTCCGGCTCCTTCATGTTATGGGTGCCTTCAGCTGATAAGCACTAGTTGTTTTCAGGTTTCACTGTCAACCATTCTCCCGAGAATCTTTCGAAATATTTGATTGATCTTGGCTTAATCCACATTGGTTCGGTCGCCTCTAAATACGGACGGTAGTATGCCTTGGTGAGTTGGACCTACAGGTATCAATGATGGTTAGAGACAGAGACATTACCAGTTCTACTTGAACTGGCTCACCTCTTTGAACCACTGAACATCTTTGCTCCAGTTTTCCACGAAGCGGAAAACGCCGGGTTCTTCGAGCGACTGGAAGACCTCAAAGTATGTACACTCTGGCTCTGCCGCTACAATTTCGTAGATTCTTCGAAAAGCGGCCAGGAAGGCACTGGTATTGGCGGGGTCAATTGTTATGGTGACATGGACACTGAAGCCTGAAGAGCGAACGTGTGGTGATGACATTTTGACGATGCTACGTGATATCAGGTATTCTTCTTATGCAGTAAACGGCACTCCAAAGTAGTCGGCCCGGAAGAGGATATATAGCTCACGTAGAAGAATAGTATTAGCTGAACCTCTGGCGGCAGTGCAGTATAAATAAATCTGCTAGATAAACAATGGGTAACCATGCCAAGGTAATTTGTCAAGGAAAATCGGGCCAGAGTGATTTATAATTACCCGCAGCAACCGCAATATCCGGCTCATTTATAAGGTTTACAATTAAGCTGTCGGGTTAAGGTTAGAACCGGGCGCAGCTGAATTAATAATGATACTCAGCAAAATGAAACACTAGCATTAAAGTAGTAAGCTGAATGTCGAAGGATTGGTCTATAGATGAGAAGCGTATCAAATCTGCGGGTGGATTCCTACAACACCACTCTCGAGGCGTAAGCTTTGCTAATACGCATTATGCTAGCCCTTTTGAGTAAGCCAGAACAGTCCAGACTTTTCTAAGGTCATGGTTGTAGAACGAAAACACTGCACTGATGTGCATACTGAAGGAACCAAAACCAGTGTAGGATACATGCTAAAAAATCCAAATTCGTTCTGGTGTACTCTTTCCCCTCCACCCTTGATTGTGTATGGCGCATGAGGAGGGTGCGCAAATTTCAAATGTGAAGCCACCGCGGGGGCAAGAGTCTTTGGATGAGGTCACGAAAAAGATACAAAAAGAATAGCTTTCGCAGCCCAATCGCATCTCTATTCTGAAGTCTATCTTCACAGCATCCAACATCTATCTATACAGCTAATACAATTTATCTGCTCATTTTACTCCATCGCAATGTCTACCATACTTCTTACTGGAGCGAATTCGTTTGTCGGCTCGCACATCATCGATGCTTTAATCAAGCTCAACCATAAAGTAGTGGGAACGGTTCGATCAGCGACAGCCGCTAATGACATTTACTCTTTTCACCCAGAATGGAAAGACTCTCTTGAAGTAGTTGTTGTCGAAGATATCACGAACGAAAATGCTTGGGATGAATTATTTAAAAAGAACAAGTTTGACCATGTCAGTTCATCATCAAGATATCTTGCTTCTGTGAGTTCTAACACTCTGAATAGGTTGTGCATGTCGCTGCGCCTCTTTTGGACAATCCGAAGAATACCGACTATGATCAACACTTTCTAAATCCCAGTGTTGAAGGGTAAGATTACCTGCCTAGTATTAAACGATAATCGGTACGCCGCTAATCGCCACACAAATAGCAACCTAGCGATTCTTCGCTCTGCGCAAGCAAATGCACCAGCTCTAAAGTCTGTCGTCGTCACTGGCTCTATCAACGCCTGCACCACTGGCTCGCCTGAAGAGGTGTCTGCTGGTCCCCTCACCAACTCCACCTGGCTCCCAATCTCGCAGGAGGCGGCACGCGAGGCTCAGAATGCCTACATCTCTTACTGCTCGGGAAAGAAAGAAGGAGAGCTTGCTATCTGGGATTTTGTCAAGACAAACTCTCCTCAATTTTCTGTCACCGTCTTTCTGCCCGCTCTCATCTTCGGGCCTCCGATAGAGCCAGTGAGGCAGGGCGCGAAGGGTCTGCACTACAGCGCCAAGATCATCTACAGTTTCTTTAATGGCTCATACACTACAATTCCTCCTACAACTTTCCCAAGCTACGTCGATGTTCGCGACTTGGCCGAGGCACATGTAAAAGCGCTCACGGAACCCAAGGTTGCTAATAAGAGACTCACCAT
Source organism: Trichoderma simmonsii (assembly GCA_019565615.1). Lineage (NCBI taxonomy): Eukaryota > Fungi > Ascomycota > Sordariomycetes > Hypocreales > Hypocreaceae > Trichoderma > Trichoderma simmonsii. Next base: position 176,814 of record CP075866.1, read on the forward strand.
TGGTGGACACTCGATGACATATACAGCGCTTGTGCACTCTCTTGCTAAAGTGCCTGAACTGAAGGACCGTTTGCCTGCCGACAGTGGAGAGGACGAACAAGTCGTTCCTGCAACAATCATTGCGGACGAGGCAACCGAGGCGCTCAATTTGACATTTAGGAGCCTCGATGAGACTATGGCTGACACGGCCAAGAGAATCTTGGAATTGGAGAAGCAGACTTGAAGTACAGATTAGTTTAGGATAGGATGTATATGACCGATAGCGTTTCTGGACCAACTGCCTTTTTGTTGATTTATGCTTGAAGTTACAGCCAGGATGCTAAGATGGTGACGGTTATAACTTTAGTGAGTGTAGGTGGTTGAAGCGGGTTGGTGGCTCATTACATACTGAGCCATTCTTCTCACTGCTTCTCTAAAATCACGTGCGACCAAGAATCAAGAGTCACCCAACTATTGAAGCAGAAGTTGGCAAATAACTGTTGGTTGGCAATGCCCTGATGTACTACGTCCTGAAAAGGCATAGCTAAACAGCTGGCATTCCGTAGGCACAGCAGCGACTGTCTTTTGACCTGCGTGCCACTGGCTAACACCGAAAGACTCATTATCTCTCAAGCTCCAGTTGGATTACGTTTTGATCGAATGACGATACTTTATCATAGTTTTACAGTAAATGACAAACTAAAGGCCGATCCGAGACGGAAACACTCGGGGGAACCCCGTGAGCCGTGCCGATGTTTGGTGGGGCATCTTCCGGAAAGTTTTCCAAAATAGGAAATCGGGGTCAAAGGTCATGGTCCGAGCCATGGATTCATTTGCCTGCAAAATTCCGGTAACTAACGACAACTTGGATGTTATGCTTTTGAATCGACAAAAGAATATGGCATTAAGATGTCTATGTCCGAGTTTGACGGATTTTAAGAATAGTCGATGAAAGGAGAGGACCGTGTTGGTTGGAAGGATTTTCGTTTGGAAGTTTGCTATATAAAGACTGGTTCTCCCGGACAGATTCCAAGTTCTCAAACCATCTCAAGCAACCAGTCTCATCCGCAAGCATCTTCAAGATCACCTACAAATACTTTAAGAGCACTATATATGCCCAAAATGGCAGCTACATACACCACCCCCAAGAAGCCTCTGACATGGCTCATCACTGGATCTTCGTCTGGCTTCGGATTGGCACTGGCCCGTATCGTCCAGGCAAACGGCCACAATCTGATTGCAACTTCACGCAAGCCATCAGCTACACCGCACCTCGTTGCCGAGGTTGAGAGCAAAGGCGGCCAATGGATTCAATTGGACGTCAATGATACTAACTGCGACAAAGTAATTGATGATCTTGAAAGTCGAGGGCAGCAAGTTGATGTTCTCGTTAATAACGCCGGGTATTGCATCTACAATCCCGTAGAAACCTTCACCGATGGCGAAAACCGCGCACTGATGGAGACGCTATACTTTGGCCCGAGCCGTCTGATCAGGGCTGCCGTCAAACACCAGCGCAAGCGAAGATTCGGAATCATCGTCAACATGAGTAGCGGTGCTGCCTTGGAGGCTAACCCTACTATGGGTCCCTATGGAGCTGGTAAAGCTGCACTAGACAGTACGCGACAACTCTTTTATCTAGACCGGATCAAAATAGAAGATGAAGCACAGCTAACTGGCGTTTAGGCATGGCAAAGGCACTAGCCAAGGAGGTTGAGGCCTTTAACATCCGAGTATTGACTGTCCTTCTTGGAACCTTTAATACTGGCATGGGCGATGCGACCATACTGGGCCAAAACCCGCTTCCCGACGACTACAAGGGATCAATGTCGGAAACGTTAATGAACATTATGTCTACCGGCAAATTTGCTCCCAATGGAGACAAAGACAAGGCCATGAAAGCTGTTTACGAAGTCGTTGTGGGAGAAGGAGTTGGTAAAGGCCACGAGGCAGAAAGGGCCCTTCCACTAGGTCGAGACTTGGCAGGCAGGATTCAAGTTGTGCAGAACTACTTATCCCATGCTATAGAGGTCTTTGGCGATGTCTGCAACAACGTGCATTTGGAAGCCTAAGCTGTTGGCTTTTCCATCTGACGTTCTGTGGTCTATCGGCCTGAGAGTAGCGTTATAGTTAGTATCTATCATGCAAAGATAAAAGACAGCTAATTTGGCTTTCTGTGAGTATCTTCTACTTGTACTTGTACAGCCAAAGTGGTGACTTTGACTAGATAGAGTAGTAGTGTCAACTAGCCTGTCGCGTTTTTTATGATTACTCAGTATACGCACGAGCGTATCATGAAACAATCTCAAGACAATGACGTATAGAAAAATGAGTCTTGACGGTATGCCAACCATTTTAGGAAATTATTCTCTTACTTTTTTGAATGTCTTTCACGAGCCTGGCAAATGGTGCAAAACCGCGCATGGTGCTATACAAAATAGTAGCGCGATTTACTGGAGATAAGCAAAGTCCGTCGATCTCGCCCGATAGGATGCAAATACTAGCTATATAAATCCGGTTGCAAGTTCGTATCAATGAATCAGTGTACGTTTCTCTCGTTCCACTATCCGCTTCAATCCAAAAGTCGGTATACTGGGCGGCCGCTCCAGTGCTTCTTTTCGCCTATACAGAGTCCGCTTCCACCCGCTCCTCGTAGGATTGAATAGAGAGAACATACTTAACCTAACAAAAGAAGAAAGGTGATATATCATCATACGTAAAACATTTGTGTATATAAAGAGCAGTTTTTGCCACGATGAATAAAATATTTCGTTTCAAACTAATATCCAGACTTACCACGTGAACCAACAAACAGATTTCTACTCGACAATGGCACCTCTTGTGTGGCTCGTGACTGGATGCTCTTCTGGCTTTGGCCGAAGTTTTGTTACACAAATCTTAGCACGGGGCGACCGTGTTATTGCGACAGCTCGGAAGCTTGACAGTATTCGAGACTTGGAAAGCGCCGGGGCCAAGACATTGCAACTTGATGTTACAGACGACCAACAAAACTTGAACAAGATCGCAGAGCAGGCCATTACCGTATACGGTGCGGTAGATGTGCTCGTCAACAATGCTGGCTCTTCCACCGGCGCGTCTTGGGAAGAGGCAAGGTAGAATGATGCGTCCATTCGAGTATTCGCGGCTGAGTGTGGTGCTAAAGTTTTATAGCGTCGAAGAAGTGCGACAACAGTTCGAAACAAATGTATTTGGCGTCTTCAAAGTTACCAAGGCATTTTTGCCCTATTTTAGAGAGCGGAAAGATGGCAAAATAGTATTCATTAGCTCTCTGGTTGCTTGGGTTGGACACCCATTTGGTGGCGCATACTCAGGCTCCAAGTTTGCTCTCGAAGGTTTGATGGCCTTTATTATCTTATTAGTTAAATACATCTGACACCAAACTTTAGGACTTGTTGAGAGTCTTTGGAGAGAGACTTCCCCTCTAGGTATTAAGACGATGCTGGTTGAACCGGGGCTATTCCGAACGTCGCTCGGAAGCAATGCCAAATATCACGAAGCGCAGATTGTGGAATACAAACCTGCCTCAAAAGCTTTGTTGGGTATGCTTGCTGCATTTAAAGGAAAGGAGCCAGGTGATCCGGAAAAGGGAGTATCGCTCATTTTGGACTTTGTTCGAGGCGAGGGTTCTGCGGCTGGTCGCGAGATGCCATTTAGGCTGCCGTTGGGAACTGATGCATATCAAGGGATAACCGGGAAGTGCGAAGAAACATTGAACTCACTTAAAGAGAACAAGGACCTTATCTGCAGCACAGACTTTTAGCAGTAGAGTAAAGAGTCCATTGATTAGGGGTGGGCATTTGTAGATATACACTCAGAGATCAATTAGGTTGAGTGCGGCATCTTTGCATCATCCAAATACATTTGAGTTGAACATGAGATCTAAAAATAAACTTGGCCAGCATTGTTATACCAGTGTCCACGATAAACTAAGGGTCACAAAGCTCCGAACACATAACAGTTCTGCATGTGATTCATTAAGCGTTAATGGAATCACACAACCACAGGGGCACGTTCTACTACTTTGGAGTTTGAACGGTACATAGAGTATTTAAACGTAAACATAAATGGTACTACTCGATGAATGAGAGGCAGCAAGAGACGTAAGGAATGATACTTTGAGCGTCCCAGTAGTCCTTTGACGATAATGTGCTAGTAAATGTGAGTAAGCGGTTCGTCCGGTGTGTGGTCGATCTCGGGCTGGACTTTTACGCCGAGGCCGATGACTAATAGCTTGAGAACTTTGGTGATCTAGGATCTCCCTAGTACGAGTGGATTGTAGCTGGAGATGAAGACCACCCTTGACCTCTGGATCCATGTTAATTATGATCTTGAGAGAGCTGCCGGGGTCGTTGGTGTCCAGGGTGATGACTATGTTTTTGCCCTGTTTCAGTTCGTCTTTTCATGACAGCACTTACCTTGGTCTAACGTGTCGGAGGTTGTAAGTTTGTTGGCCAATGTCGGTTGGGCGTCGACTGTCAGGGAACTGGTAACTGAGTTTATTATAAAAATTATTTATAAAAGATTAGGCTGTAGCAACTGGATATGATTCAATCTCTGCTTTTTAAAAATACTCAGCGCCTATTATATCAGCTAGCTCAGGCCAAATATCCCAACCAGACGGAATTTGAAAAGCAAGATCAGGAATAGAAGAGTTCAAGATCTCGCTACGGCCAGACAGCATAGTTCGCGCTACAAAAGGGACGCTGCTCTTTACATTCAAGAACATCTCATGATATTTGCTTAGATCAGGAATCCCAATGCAGGATTCAAGCCCATTTGTGTAAATATCCAAATACGTTTGCTGTAGAAAGACACGCGAAACTTTATGAGTTTGGCTGATAGCTTCCATAGAGTTTATCAAGAATTCGAGATCAGATGCGTCGGTAGCATTGAGGCTAGTTTCTGGATCCATTTTGGCTTGCAAAACATAGACTGTGCTGGCCAAATAAAGGGGCATTGCACTCAAGTGATCTTTCTGTAATCTTGTTAGCGTATAAAGTCCAAATACAGTAATCAAAGATCACGTTGCGCACAAGATTTACAATGGAATGAGGTACAGCTTGAGGGTATTTACAATATCGGTGGCTGATGTTTTAAGTCGATCAAGGCTTGATTGTCTGACAGTGGGTGGTAATGTTCCGGACTGATTCTCAATAACTGCATGGTGCAAGTGGGAGCTTTTCCGTACCGAACACCTAACCAGGCATTGATGGGAAAGGAGGATGATGCCACTCCAGTCCCTCGAATTTTGGTATATCCCAAGTCTATTTCTTTACCATTGTCTCCGGTAAAATTGGCAAAGGACGGAGACAAATACTGAGCAGCTGCCAGATGCGATAATAAATAAATGGTTGTGGTGAGTAACAACATTGTGATAGAAGTTGATGGGGTTTCCTTTTGGGTTCTTGATGCCACGTCAGTCTACACACTTTATAATGTTTCCTTTATATGTTGAAAAGAGGGTCGTGTAAATGCACAAGAGCAAGTGAATTAGTAATTCTATCTCGGTAAGACCGTAGCGACTCATCACTCGTCGATCGATGCGAAACTAGCACCTCTCTTGTCGTGGTCCGGATTAAAGCCATCATCTTTTACAAAGCAACATGTCTTGGGAGTAATTCCTTTCGTCCGTCTTCAAGATACCCCCATTTTCGGCGTGTTCTCCATAGAAAAACCCGGGCAGCTGTGTTCCGGGGTCAGCTATTATTGGTCACCCTATACCTAGTCTATCTCTCTCTCCCTCTCTAACGTGACAATGAACTTTGTAGAAACGCCATTGGCCCTCAACTAAAGGATTCAATCATCTTAGTAGAGTGAACTTGGATCTCCAGCCACTGAGCAGAAGCCTTTATTTCTACAAAGACTTAAGCTTACAGCCCGTGAACCTTAAGAATTCGTTGGACGCTCGAAGCTACGAGAGGTGCCCAAGACGTCAGAGAGAGTTCAAGATCATCTGTCGGACAAAAGGAAATTTCTTGGCAATTGATACTGAGTATCACCGCCTGCTGTCAATCCAACAAGGCACTGTTGTAAGTCTAACAGCTGCGTCCAATTAGTAGTGGATGCAACCCGCACTTGGCTTTCCTAGTTCTTCGGACATTTATGTATCTAACGCCCGAGGCGCGGGGCAAGGAATTCTGCAACTCCGAACCGGGTATACTTGTATATTTCCAATGAACAATAAGTCTAGTGCGTATAGCTCAATTCAAAGGCGATTTAGTTTTGACATAAAACTGGTACGCCATTTGGTATACATTTCGTAGCTGGATGTACGCCGATTGAGAGATCCAACATTGGTCTCTAAACGTCTCGTTTAGGCCCCTGTCGTAAATCGCTTCCGTTACCTATTCGACGACCAAATACTTTGGAACAATATCCAATCTCTTGTAGAAACTGCCGCTGATTCCTTTAACTAGCTGGCTCATCTCAATTTTCCGACCATATGGCGACGCAGCGTGTAGGCATGTTAGGGCCAGGTCCTGAAAGACTGGGCCAGACACCGAAACCGCCACAATAACATGAAATGCATTTCTATAGATCACCTATTCTTTTCTACTGTAATGCTTTATTATCTCTTCTTTAGGGCCCAACTGCAGAGCTCGAACGGCTGGTATAACCGTCGACTCCCAGCCTCCTCCCAGTTGCGCCCACGCTTGCTGCGCCAGTTGTGCTATCCATCCATTCAGAAACCAGGTATCATCAAATTTACTCATTATAACACACCAATGCAAAAAAATAGCAAGTGCCGCTGACCTATTCATATGTTCACTCTGCAGTTGGGCGACAAAAGCTTCACTTACCAACGCCGGCCATGACAAGATGTGTAACCACGTCCTTGGCTGTCCCTGGATGAAAACGCACCAAGTCTGCAGCAATTCGGCAGCTTGAATTAGATGTTCCTCGTTCGGCTCCAACATACGAATGTTTGTTTTCAAGAGTTTGATTCGGTCTAGAAACTCGGGATCGGTCTTTGCGCCCGTGTCTTTTGTTTTGTCGTGTGCTAGCCGTTGATCCTGTAGGAATCGGGGTGCGATAGCAATGGCAAGTCTTGCGGTGCCTCTGAGTAAGTGGAAGGTCTCGGCTATGGCGTCCTCTCTTGGATGAGTGACGCACAAACGAATTTGGAAGACGGTGGTTGCTAGGCCGAAAATCCACTGCGAAAAGTAGGTACTGATTACCTTGCCAGCGACAGAGGCATGGAAACCTGCAGAGGCTTTCAGATGCCAGGCATGCGCCTTGATACTACTGCCAGTGGCTTGACCTTGGCAGAATAGCACGGACAAGGCGTTGAGAGCTTGCCTCGCAAAAGCGTACTGCTGAGCTTCGTGAAAAATTAACGACGCCTCGCATTGAGCAGACTTTGTCAATAGGAGCATTGAAGGTGATAGGCTAGATATGTCGTTGGAGACAGACAGATTTGAGTCCCACATGACAATGCCTGCTTGGAGGGCTTCTATTGAGGCTCCACGGGCAGTGTTGGTGTCTGCAAATGGACAGTGCTCCCCATAACGGTAGCATTTACCACAAACTGGTGTATTCATGTCACACTAGTATTTTAATAAGTTGGTGTGCTGCCCAATTTTACATTTCGAGAGGCTTTACTTGCCTTGACACGACGTTTCTTGCATGGCGCGCAACCAAGCCTAGACTTGCTATGCCACCTTCGCGAAGGCATGGCTGGCCTTTAGAGAAGCGCAAGCAGTTACACCGGGCCTAAACAGCGATGGATTGATTTTTTCAATGACTCACACATGGCACCCTAGTAGTATAACCAACCGATGATAGTTTAAGTGTGCTAAGATGGTATTGTAATTATTAATACAGAATGTCTAGAAATCCCTTGAACCCAGTGCCAAACTCCGCGTCAGGCGGAGTTCTAGTCCGCTAGCCCCACCAACTGTGGCATGCTGTCTTGCCCTGTAAGACAATTACTGCTCGCTCAGCACGCTAGACCAGTCTTCGCTCTTGATATATTCCTCCATGGAGGTCGTCTTGATATTCGGGTCCAACTAGGCTTCAATGTCAGCGGATTCACATACATAACATCAATTGCAGTAAGTATGGGAGAATTCTCACCTGGTTTGGATACATGACTTCGGAATCTCCACCAGTGTACCCAAACTCAATCATGTACTCATTCGTGTCCATCAACTCTTGGCCAAGTGGCTCTGGGAAGTCCTTGTAGAACTCACCGGGTGACACTTCTTGGTAAGCAGCCTGGACATCTAACACACGTCCCCAAATCTCTACCCACTTCGAAAAGCTCATCGTTTCTGAAACACCGACGAGAGTCTTCCCGGGAGGAACATCCAGTAATGCCTTAACAAATGCTCCCGTATCTTTGTCTGGAACGACAAAGGGCATTTGCAAGTCTCCAGAGAAGGGCCTCCTGGTGATATATATCCCACTCGGTTGACGGTTCGGAGCCATCGCTGGTACAGCTTTCCAGTTTGTAGCGTAGTGGCCCATTTGCAGGGCACTCATACGCTTAGCCAGCTCCGGACACTGACTTTTGATCAAGTCCATGGTCCTGGCCTTTGAATCAAAGTGATAAACGGTGGTGTACTTCCCTCCGCTTAACCGAGAGGCATCACTAAGTGATGAGTACACAAAGTGTTCTAGTGTTCCGAGGACGCTAGGATCAGACGCAGCTTGGGCAACATTCATCCCCTGTTCAACTTCTCTGTCGAAAGCGTACTGCAACGCCGTATCAGGCCCGTGAGTGCCATCAAACATGTGGCTGAAGAAATCGGTATTTGCAAATATGGCGTTGGCCCCTTGAAAGGCGGCTCGAAGGGAAGCTGTGTCATCTAGGTCGCCTTTCACGATTTCAACGCCCTCAGCCGCCCAATGCAAAGCATTTTGACTGGACGGATCCCTGGTGATACCACGGACTTTCCAACTGGGCAAATCCAGAAATTCTCTAGCAATAGAGGACCCCTTTCTCTATCTCAGAAGATGACCAGTGATTTGTGCTAAGGGCTACACATACCTGCTTGCCGGTAACGCCAATAATAACGAGGAGCTTGGTCATCCTGATTGATAAATAATGTTTGAGATACAAACCGGAACACAGAGACGAGTAGACTAGGTAATGATGTTGAGTTCCTTAGATGTGAAGTCTAACTATCCCCCTGAGTATTTATACCTTTCACCTTTCTCAAATATCCCTAACAACAAGTAATGCCGCATGACTTGATACTACATCAGTCGGTTCAGATTCAGCGTTAAGGAGGCGAACTGGTTCAATTGTTCCGTTCGGATGATTAATACTTGTAGTAGTATGGAACCTTTCAGTGAAATTTATCCAATACGGGTATAGTATACGATGGACAGCGGAGCCCGAGGTCCCAGATATTTTGCTTCTGGCTAGTGTACGACGCCCCTCAATCCTTCGGCAACTGGACCCCCTTTTGTCACCTGTTCGGTCCGCTTAAGGTCCTTGGATCCTCAGATGATGCCTTCCTGTGAGGTGAGAAATGTCTAATACAGCATAGGTTGTTTTAAACTTGGCGCTTCACTACCTGTCTACGATACGTGGAGTACTATTTTCCATATACTTCTTTTCTCGAGATGAGATTGGCCCTGAGAAAGTGGACAGGGCAGACAAATGAGACTCAGAGCCCTGCTCGAATGCAATACACATCCAAGATTAGCAAGGAGACATCATAAGCATTTGTTAGAACGGGAGTTTATATGATCGATGCTTGATGTGGTTGCCTTAAGTGTAGTACCGTAATTAGTATTAAGCACATCATATCTGTTCAATTAATTTAGGTACGCAGCCTGATGAGACATAGCAAGGATGTTTTAAAGCGGGGTTGTTAGTAGCTGAGGTTGCAAAGGTGTACAGCGATAAGCAAACCTGTAGCGACGAAAGCATTTATTAGAGTAGATTGCAATACTTTATCCCCGATCTACACCGGCTACTTTATAAAGAGAGGCCATCTCTATGCCCACTTCGTGTACCCGGGCGTGCATGTGTCCGAATGGCTCGGGTTGTATCCTGCATGGAAGCATGGAATTGCCAAACTCATGCTTCAGACAAGCGAGGTAACAGGACCGGAGCGTTTGATGGAGGTTTCATCAGTCGGATAGTGCTTTGTCAAAGTGGAATTTTACTTGCCGGGGGCGGGCAGTTGGGATTCGTGAGTTGATGAACAAGTAACAGGCGACGTGACTCCGTACGGAGCACTAGAGGATAGAAGGGAAGTAGTTGGTGGGTACACAAGAAGAGACAAGATTTGAAGGGACGTGATTTGAAGGGACAGGATTTGAGAAGAATGTGCTGAAATAAGCTGGCGATGATGTGAATGGCAGAGGCAAGGTTCACAGGAGGAATAAAACTTTGGAAGGCATTAAGGGTCAGCAGTCAGGATATAAATCGTCGCCGATGAGGCCGTGACACAGAGCACCTGCGGGAACATGTCCGAGTACTCTGAGACAATGTGTTCCATCCCTTGTCTAGTACTTGGGAGGAACAGTAGTCCAGCACAAGCAATCATGGCTGTGTGTCACTGCCCACCCTGTAAACCTTGTGTCCATCACCACCATCAGGAGCGTGTCTATTTTGAGCGGTCCACGTTATAGCGTGGCTGGCAGCGTGAGACTCATGCCTCCGTCGTGTGGGGCAAATAATCGGAACGTTGGATCGCGGTTTCGTGGAGCAAAGTTTCGGCCGGTGGAGGATCGGTTGGCGATGGGTGGAGGTTGAGACGGTGGCTTCGTTGGAGAGTTGATCGCCGGATGTCGGTCAGTCTAGTATGATCGGTCGATCGGGACTTCTCAGTCAGGGATAGGTCAGCTTCTATAGGAATATCGTATTCTGGACTAATCTCTCACCTAAGCTGGTTCTCACAATGACTGGCGTGAGGGCGGAAAATTAAAGAAGAAGAGGTTGTCGGAAAAGCCAGCGGCATCGACATGAACTATCGGTGGTGTGGATGCTTGGTAGATGATTCAAAATCGCCCGTGAATATCGCATATAGGAAAAAAGTTTTTGGATTGCCAACAAAATATTAAACGCGCACGCCTAAGCTCAATGCAAACGCAAAGACAAAGTGTTGTTTTTCTTGGGTGTCGGCTTGTGTTCCTCCAGCTGGAATTCAGCCATCAGCTGGCACTGTTCGCTAGAGGGCTGTAACCGATCCATGGATGGATCAGTTCCAGGTGCCCGGTAGCGATAACTTCAGGTCCCTAAGCCACTATGTGAGCGCTCCAGGCTGCTGGTGTTTTAGGCGGGTCACCTTCAATGGAGTGTTGTAGGGCGCCAAGCGAGGACTTGTGCAGTGCGCTCATGTCTCCGGATATCCGTAAACGAAGACGTCATTGGTGTTGCATGATACGGAGCCGGATCGAAGTCCGTAATAGGCATCCAAGATCAAGCAATAAGGTAGTCTTTAATGCAAGGAGTCTTCATCGCTTATGGAAGCAACTGCATTCATTAAATAATAACTATAATTTATTTGCAAATAAACGTTTCCAGGTGCCCTGCACATCCATCAGTGACTCCGCTGTCAACTGAGAAAAATAATTGAACTACATGTAAAAAATTGTGCCGGCCGATGTGCCCAAAAAACTCCTGATTTCCCTTTCCACGCAAAACGCCAATTCCATCCATTGCTCCATTCATTCATCCTTCCATCCATTACAGAACCGGTCAATTCTACTGATCAAAGTCACGAGTTGGTCAATCTACAAAGTGGGTGTTGTGCTCTACCTCCTACGGTGTCAGGCAAGGGATACGTGGGAAACTGACTCTACGCACCTACGAATAACCATCGAAACAGCGTTAGCCAAAGGGATGCAAGACTCTACGTGCCAACGACCGAAGATCGAGGCAGCGCCAGCCAGGCGAGCACAGGAAGAAGGAAGGAGAGATTAACTCGACCTGCCACGACCAAAGATTGAGACAGCGTGAGCCAGGCGAGGAAGGAGGGGAGGAAGAAGAGAAGGGAAGCGGAAGGTAGAGAGAGCAGGAGCGGGGGACTACAATTGGAAGTCGGTGTCCGAGTCGGAGTTGGGAATTTAAAGGCTGGGCAGTAGGATCTTTTATAATTTATTTATACTTAGGTATTATAAATATTTTTTTATATTAATATAATATTAAAATATTTTCATTTTATAATAATATAAATATTTTATATTTAAATATTTATTTAATAATTAATTAATTTAATTATTACTTTTATTAATATTATAAATTATTAATATAATAAATATATTAATATAGTAAAGTTATATTTATAATTATATTAGCTATATTTTAAATTATTATAATACTTAAGGAATTATTTTTTTTTAAAAGTTTTAATAATAATTATTTATTTATATTTATATTTTTATAATTTTTAAATATAAAAATTAATATTTTTAAAAACTTAAAGTTATTTAAATTAATTATATTAAAAAAAATATTTTAATTATTAACTTTTATAAAAATATATATTTTATTAAATAATTATAAATTTATATTTTTTTATAAATATATTTATTATATTATATAAAGCTTTAATTAATAAAATTAATTTATTAAAAATAAGTAAATTTAAAATTACTTTTAAAGTAAATAATATAAATTATTAAATAAAAAATAAATTAACATTAATTAATATTATTAATACCTAAAGTAAGTTTAAAAATAGTAAATATAATAAATATAAAAATAAATATAATAAAAAAAATTTTTTTTCCTAAATATAAAAAATAAACTATTTAACTAAAAGTAAAATAATAAATTATTATTAAACTTTTATTTAGTAATTATTAATTAATAACTTAATTAATTTATATTTTCTCTTTTATAATTAATTTAAGTTACTTTCTTTTACTTTTTTTATTTTTTAAGTTGTAATAAATTTTCTTTATAATATTAATAATAATTTTATTATAAGTTTTTATAATAATAATTATTATTTTAGCTATAATTATAATTAACTTTTATTTACTTTTAATTATTATAGTTATTTATAGTAAATATATATTAGTTATTAATTTATCTTTTATTAAAAAAGTTTATTACTTTTATAATATATTATTTCTTTAGGTAGTCTTTTATATTATATATATAATTTATTTTTAAGTAGGATTATTATTATCTTTTATAACTTAATAAAAGGATTAAGTTTATTTAATTTAATTAAGTTATTAAATTATAAATAATAAGCTTAAAGTTTATATTATATTTAAATTTTGTTATTTAAGCCTTTTTATATATTAATTATATTATATTTAAACTTTAATATTTAAGTTATTTTATATATATATTTTAAGTTTAATTTTAAACCTTAATATAATAATAGTTATATTTTATAACTTAAATTTTTAAAGTTTAATTTAATTAATTATAATTAATTAAATTAAATTATAAATTAATTTTAAATTTTAAATTAAAGGCTAAGGTATAGTTTTTCTTTAACTTAATTATTATAGCTTTATTAACTTTTTTAATAATAAATATAACTTTTATAAAAAAATTATAAATATTTAAAATTAAAAATAATTAATTTTATTTTTTTATTATATTTATATATATTTATATAATTAAGTAAAATTTATATTTAATTTTTAACTTTTATTAATTATTTTTTATATAATATTTATAATAAATTTAAACTTTTTTTTTATTTTTATTAATAATTAATTAATAGAAAATAGTAATTTTAATTTAAATAAAAAAAAGTAAATATATTAAGCTTTAAGTTTAATATAAGTATTTTTAATTATTAATTCTATAATTATTTATAAAAAAAAACTATTATAAAAATATATATTAAAGGCTAAGGTATAACTTTCCTTTAATTTAGCTATTGTAGCTTTATTAACTCTTTTAATAATAAATATAACTTTTATAAAAATATATATTATAATTAAAGTAAATAAAAGCTAAAGTATAACTTTCTTTTAACTTAGCTATTATAACTTTATTAACCCTTTTAATAATAAATATAACTTTTTTATAATTAAAATAAAAGTTTTAAAAAAACTTATAAATATTTTATAAATTATAAAAAAATATTAAAGTTAAAAATTATTATAAATATATAATAAAAGAATTATTAAATATATTATAATTATTAAATTTATAAAATTAATTAATATTTAAAGTTAAATTATTAATAAAAGTTAATTATTTATAAATTTAATATAATTACTTTTAAAATATATTTTAATAATTTAATTTTATAATTTATATTATTATTTTTAAATATATTTAATATTTTAAAAATAGTTTTTATAATTTTAATTTTTATTATAAGTAATTACTAAAACTTAAGCTATATTATTATTTAGTTTATTTAAAATTAATAAATAAAATTTTAATTATTATAATAAAAATAATAATATAATTAATAAAAAAAAATTATTATAAATATTTTTATTTTTCTTAAGTATAAAAAATAAACTATTTAATTAAAATTAAAATAATAAATTATTATAAAACTTTTATTTAATAATTATTAATTAATAACTTAAGTAATTTATATATTTTTTTTATAAAGGTTATATTTATTATTAAAAGGGTTAGTAAAGTTATAATAGTTAAGTTAAAGGAAAATTATACTTTAGCTTTTAATTTAAAATCTAAAATTAATTTATAATTTAACTTAATTAACTATAGCTAATTAAGTTAAACTTTAAAGATTTAGGCTATAAAGTATAGCTAATTAAAGTTTAAAATTAAATTTAAAATACATATATAAAATAACCTAAATAATAAAGTTTAAATATAATGTAATTAATATATAAAAAGGCCTAAATAATAAAGTTTAAGTATAATATAAGCTTTAAGCTTATAAATTATAGTTTAATAATTTAACTAAATTAAATAAGTCTAATCCTTCTATTAGGTTATAAAAGGCAGTAATAATCCCTAAAAATAAATTATATATATAATATAAAAAACTACTTAAAGAAATAATATACTTTATATAAAAGTAATAAACTCTTTTAATAATTACTATAAAATAAGTTAATAGCTAATATATATTATAAATAGCTATAATAGCTAAAGGTAATAAAAAACTAATTATAATTATAACTAAAATAATAACTACTATTATAAAAACTTATAATAAAGCTATTATTAATATTATAGAGAAGGTTTACTAAAGTCTAAAGAATAAAAAAAATAAAAAAAAATAACTTAAAATTTTTTTTTTTTATAATTAATTTAAATTATTTATTTTTATTTTTTTTATTTTTTAAACTTTAGTAAACTTTTTTTATAATATTAATAATAGCTTTATTATAAGTTTTTATAATAGTAGTTATTATTTTAATTATAATTATAATTAGTTTTTTATTATCTTTAGCTATTATAATTATTTATAATAAATAAATATATATTAATTATTAATTTATTTTTAATTATTAAAAAAGTTTATTATTTCTATAAAAAGTTTATATTTATTATTAAAAAAGTTAATAAAATTATAATAGCTAAGTTTAAAAAAGGTTATACTTTAGCCTTTAGTTTAAAATTTAAAATTAATTTATAACTTAACTTAATTAATTATAATTAATTAAATTAAATTTTAAAAATTTAAATTATAAAGTATAGTTAATTAAAGTTTAAAATTAAACTTAAAGTATATAAAATAGCCTAAATAATAAAATTTAAATATAATATAAATATATAAAAAGGCTTAAATAATAAAGTTTAAGTATAATATAATTATACTTTAAGTTTATAATTTATAATTTAATAACTTAACTAAACTAAATAAATATCCTTTTATTAAATTATAAAAAGTAATAATAATTTTACTTAAAAATAAATTATATATATAATATAAAAAACTATTTATAGAAATAATATATTTATTACTAAGACTTATATAAAAATAATAAACTTTTTTAATAAAAAATAAGTTAATAGTTAATATATATTTATTATAAATAATTATAATAGCTAAAGGTAATAAAAAACTAATTATAATTATAACTAAGATAATAATTATTATTATAAAAATTTATAATAAAGTTATTATTAATATTATAAAAAAAGTTTACTAAAGCTTAAGAAATAAAAAAAATAAAAAAAAATAATTTAAATTAATTATAAAAAAAAATATAAATTAGCTAAATTATTAATTAATAATTATTAAATAAAAGTTTAATAATAATTTATTATTTTAATTTTAATTAAATAGTTTATTTTTTATATTTAAAAAAGATTATTATTTTTATATAAAGTATATTATTTCTTTAAGTAATTTTTTAATTTTAAAAATATTATATATATAATTTATTTTTAAATAAAATTATTATTACTTTTTATAATTTAATAAAAAAATTAAATTTATTTAGTTTAATTAAGTTATTAAACTATAAATTATAAACTTAAAGTTAATTATATTATATTTAAACTTTATTATTTAAGCCTTTTTATATATTAATTATATTATATTTAAATTTTATTATTTAAGCTATTTTATATATATATTTTAAATTTAATTTTAAACCTTAATTAATTATATTTTATAACTTAAACTTTTAAAATTTAACTTAGTTAATTATAGTTAATTAAATTAAGCTATAAATTAATTCTAAATTTTAAACTAAAGACTAAAGTATAGTTTTTCTTTAACTTAGCTATTATAGCTTTATTAATCTTTTTAATAATAAATATAACTATTATAAGTATTTTTACTTTATAAATTAAAAAAGTAATAGTATTATTTTAATTTATAAAGTAAAAAAGTAAATATATTAATATATTTATTTAATTTATAAATTAAGAAAGTAATAGAAAAAGGGGTTAATACTTAAGGTAAAAGTAATAAAATATTATTTAAGTTAATATTCTTTTTTTTTAATTAATTAAACTAAGTTAAAAATTATATTTATATAAAGTTACTTCTCTTAAATATAAAGAATAAACTACTTAACTAAAATTAAAATCATAAATTATTATTAAACTTTTATTTAATAGCTATTAATTAGTAGCTTAGCTAATTTATATTTTCTTTTTTATAGTTAATTTAAGTTACTTTTTTTTACTTTTTTTATTTTTTAAACTTTAGTAGACTTTCTTTATAATATTAATAATAACTTTATTATAAGTTTTTATAATAGTAGTTATTATTTTAATTATAATTATAATTAGTTTTTTATTATTTTTAGTTATTATAGCTATTTATAGTAAATATATATTAGTTATTAATTTATTTTATAATTATTAAAAAAGTTTATTACTTTTATAATATATTATTTCCTTAAGTAGTTTTTTATATTATATATATAATTTATTTTTAAGGATTATTATTACCTTTTATAATTTAATAAAAAAATACTTATTTAGTTTAGTTAAATTATTAAATTATAAATTACAAGCTTAAAGTTTATATTATACTTAAACTTTATTATTTAGGCTTTTTTATATATATATTAATTACATTATATTTAAATTTTATTATTTAGGTTATTTTATATATATATTTTAAATTTAGTTTTAAACCTTAATATAGTAGTTATACTTTATAATTTAAATCTTTAAAGTTTAATTTAATTAACTATAGTTAGTTAAATTAAGCTATAGATTAATTTTAGATTTTAAACTAAAGGCTAAGGTATAGCTTCTCTTTAACTTAGCTATTATACCTTTATTAACTTTCTTAATAATAAATATAACCTTTATATAAAGTTATATTTATATAGTAAAAATACTTTACTTTTTTATTAATTATTTTATTTTATAATTTATTTTTATTATTTACTATTTAATAAAGTATTATATATATTAAATTTACTTTATTAAGAATTAATAATACTTTATAAATTTAATAACTAAGTTTATAAATAATTATAAAGTTAATTTATTTTATAAAAGTTATAAAATTTACTAAGCTTATGAAATTTACTAAGTTTATAAACTAAAGTAAAGTTAAATAATAGTTATTAATTAACTTATTTATAAATAAAAAAATATAATTTAGAATTATATTATAACTATAGTAAATTACTTTATATTTAATTATTTATTTAAATTAGTAGTTAATTCTACTTATACTTATTAATTATTTAAACTATTAGCTATTAGTTATTAATTAATTTACTAATTTATAAATTTACTTAACTTTCTTTAATATAATAATATATAATATTTAATATATAAAGTAATATTATATATAGTAAAATTTAGTATAGTATTAGTTATTTAATATAGTAATATTACTAAATTATATATATTAATAATTAAACTTTTAAAAACTTAGTAATTAATAATAGAAATAATAAAGAAGCTATAGGAAATTAAGGAAATTTTAGTAAAAGTAAACTTTACTATTACTTAAGACTATTAGAAAAGATTTATTAATACTAAAAGTAATTAAAGAGAATATAAAAGAGAATATAAATAAATAAATAATATATAAACTTAATAAAAATAAAAGTAAAAAATATACTTTTTATAATAAATACTATAGGGGATACTTTTAAAGTTTATAACTTTTATAATATAGTATTTATAACTTTTATAGATTTTATAAGTTTAATAATATTTATAACCCTAAGGGTTATTTCATAAGCTTTTATTTACTTAGTAAACTTAGTAAAATTATATTAATTCTTAGTAAAGTATTAAATATATAGTATTTATTAATTTTTTTCCTTTAGTATTAATATTACTTAAGATAATAAAATATATTAATTATATTTAGTAATTTTAATATTATATTTTTTATTTTATAAGTAAATTTTAAATATAAATACTTTATTATAAAAGTATTTATTTTTCCTAAATATAAAAAATAAACTATTTAATTAAAATTAAAATAATAAATTATTATTAAACTTTTATTTAGTAATTATTAATTAACTTAATTAATTTATATTTTTTTTTATAATTAATTTAAATTACTTTTTTTTACTTTTTTTATTTTTTAAGCTTTAGTAAATTTTTTTTATAATATTAATAATAACTTTATTATAAGTTTTTATAATAGTAATTATTATCTTAGTTATAGTTATAATTAGTTTTTTATTACCTTTAGTTATTATAATTATTTATAATATATATTAATTATTAACTTATTTTATAATTATTAAAAAAATTTATTACTTTTATAATATATTATTTTTTTAAATAGTTTTTTATATTATATATATAATTTATTTTTAAAAATTATTACTACCTTTTATAATTTAATAAAAAGTTATTTATTTAGTTTAGTTAAATTATTAAATTATAAATCGCAGGCTTAAAGTTAATTATATTATACTTAAACTTTATCTAAAGGCTAAAGTATAACTTTCCTTTAATTTAGCTATTGTAACTTTATTAACTTTCTTAATAATAAATATAACTTTTATACTTAAACTTTATTATTTAAGCTTTTTTATATATTAATTATATTATATTTAAACTTTATTATTTAAGTTATTTTATATACTTTAAGTTTAATTTTAAATTTTAATTAATTATATTTTATAATTTAAATTTTTAAAATTTAATTTAATTAATTATAATTAGTTAAATTAAATTATAAATTAATTTTAGATTTTAAACTAAAGGTTAAAGTATAGTTTTTTTTTAATTTAACTATTATAACTTTATTAACTTTTTTAATAATAAATATAATTTTTATAAAAATATTTATATATAAAAATAAAAATAAAAAAAAATATTAATTTTTGATAAAATATAAAATAAAAGAATTTTCTTTAATATTATAATTATATTATTAAAGTATATATTTAAATATATTTTTTTATTTTTAAAAACTTAAATTAAATTATTTTATTATTATTTAAATAAAACTATTATAAATTTTAAATTTAAATATTAACTTTTATAAAGAAAAAGAAAATAATTAAATTATATAAAAAAAATATTATAATTAATACTAAGGATAATATTATAAAGAAAAAAATATATTAAATATTAAAAAACTTTTAAATTAAGAAAAAATATTAAAATTTAAATTATAGTTTTATAATTTAAAAAACCTTTATAAAAAAATTATATTTATTATTAAAAAAGTTAATAAAGCTATAATAATTAAATTAAAGAAAAACTATACTTTAACTTTTAATTTAAAATCTAAAATTAATTTATAACTTAACTTAATTAATTATAATTAATTAAGTTAAACTTTAAAAATTTAAATTATAAAGTATAATTATTAATTAAAGTTTAAAATTAAACTTAAAGTATATAAAATAACTTAAATAATAAAGTTTAAATATAATATAAATATATATATAAAAAGGCCTAAATAATAAAATTTAAGTATAATATAATTATTATACTTTAAGTCTATAATTTATAGTTTAATAACTTAATTAAATTAAATAAGCTTAATTTTTCTATTAAATTATAAAAAATAATAATAATTTTTAAAAATAAATTATATATATAATATAAAAAACTACTTAAAGAAATAATATATTATATAAATAATAAACTTTTTTAATAATATAAATAACTATAATAATTAAAGATAATAAAAAATTAACTATAGCTATAATTAAAATAATAATTACTATTATAAAAACTTATAATAAAACTATTATTAATATTATAAAAAAAGTTTACTAAAGCTTAAAAAATAAAAAAAGTAAAAAAAAATAACTTAAATTAATTATAAAAAAATATATAAATTAATTAAGTTAGTTAATAGCTGCTAAATAAAGATTTAATAGTAATTTATTATTTTAATTTTAATTAAGTAATTTATTTTTTATACTTAAGAGAAAAAAAAAAAAAAAAACCTTTAAAAAAAAAAGTTTTTATTTTATTTTAATAAGTTTAAGAATAAATATAATTATTATTAAATATTTAATTATTTAAAAATAATTAAAGTATAAATTATTTTTTATTTTAATTTTATTATTTTTTTTATTTACTTTTTTAAAATTATATAAATTAATTTAATAAATATTAATTAAATAAATAATAAAAATAATATAAAAAGTATTTATTTATAAATATATAATAAATATATTATTTATAATAAAATCTTAAGGATAAAATTAATAAAAAAAAATATTATATAATAACTTAATATTTATAATTATAATAATAAATTTATAAAGTAATTAATTTTAAATAAATAATAACTTAATTAATTAATTAAAGATAAATTATTAATACTTTAAATAATTTAAAAATAAATTATTAAAACTCTAATATAATTTATAATAAAATTATTATTATTTAATAATAATTTAATTTAAGTTAATTAAATATATAAATTTACTTAGGAATATTTATTTAAAATACTAAAATAATTAATTATTATTATAGTATTTATAATATAATTATATTAAAATATAAATATTTACTTTTATTTATATTATAATTAATAATAAAATTATTTATTTACTAACTTAATTACTTTACTAATATTAATTATAGAATTACTTAATAATTTATCCTTTAGAAATAATTAACTTATAATACTTATATAATTTAATTTATTATAATTAATTATAAAATTATTCTTTTTATTTTTAATAAACTTTTCCTTAAGATTTTAATTATTATTAAAGCTAAGTGTAAAATATATAAGTTATTAATTAATATATAAAAATTATATATATTATTAAAAAAGTTAATAAAACTATAATAATTAAATTAAAGAAAAACTATACTTTAGTTTTTAATTTAAAATTTAAAATTAATTTATAATTTAACTTAATTGATTATAATTAACTAAGTTAAATTATAAAAATTTAAATTATAAAGTATACTTAATTAAAGTTTAAAAGTATATAAAATAACTTAAATAATAAAGTTTAAATATAATATAAATATATATATATATATAAAAGCTTAAATAATAAAATTTAAATATAATATAATTAACTTTAAGTTTATAAATTATAATTTAATAATTTAACTAAATTAAATAAATATTTTTTTATTAAATTATAAAAAGTAATAATAATTCTTTAAAATAAATTATATATATAATATAAAAAACTATATAATAAAATAATATATTTACTTTTTCTTAATAATAATTATAACTTAATTATAATAGTAAAATATTTAAATAAATAATTAAATTTATAAGTAATAAAATTATAAATTTATAATTAAAAACTTTTAAAAAAAAACTAAAGCTAAGTAAAGTAAAATATAAGCTAAATTAACTAAAAAATATTAAAAACCCTAAGCTAAGTAAAAATATTAAGACAATTATTAAAAAAATTAATAAAATAATTTAAAAAAGTTAGTAAAATATATATAACTATATATATATAAGTACTTAGACTAATTAACTATTAAAGGCTATTACTATATATAAAAGCTTTTTTATAATTAATTCCTTTTAAATAGTTTATCTTTTATACCTAAGAGAAATTAATTAATATATAATAGTATATAATAACTCCTTTAAGAATAAAAGCCTTAAAATAACTTAAATATATTAAGAAAACTTAATAAATAAATAATTTTTTTAGTTTATTTAATAAAATAATTTTTTTATAAAAATATATTATATTAAAGTCTATTAAAAAAATCTATGTAAACTAGCCAAGTTCAAAGAGTAGCGAAGCTTTAGGGCGCTACCCTAAGTAATAATATCAACTAATACTAACTACTAAATACCCTATACTATCTTCTGCCCCAATGTCCTTAATGACCAGTACTATAATTAGTGTCAGTGGATTCTTTCTTTACCGCTTATATATGTCGTCCAGAAACCAATGATCCAAAGGGAGCAAACAGAACTAAAAGGACTCTAGGTGCCAAGGTTGCGCTATTGTGATTCTAAATGAAAAAATCTTCCGCGGCATTGTAACGTACATTGGAAGTCAAGCCATGCCTCGATGAAGAAGGAGCTCACGCGCTCAGCGCTGCAGGGTCAAACAAGATGGACCCAAACGGCTATGTCTACCTGGGCAACATTACCATGATATCCGCATCTCTAGGATCGGCATTTTATAATAGTTGCTATAATTGCGATTAATGACACAATCCTTTGATTTGTTGGCACTATCGTATAACGGACCGTAACAAATAAGCAGCAGTCGTGCGGTAAAATATTAACTTAAAGGTTTACAAAAATGCTCCCATTACTAAACAGACTAACGATAGACCCAAGATGCCTGAAGCCAAATGGAAAACCGAGCTTCCCGGGTGTTGAGCCTGCCAGGTGCCCAGTATCAAAGGACTAGTAAGGCCTCCGCTGGTTTCCATAAGTGCCAGCGCAGCCACTCCTTGTGTAGCATCTGGCAACGAAGCAACAAAGTAGCTCTTAATAAAAGAAGGTGCTGCTATGCCTAATGCTATTAAAGATGCTCCTAGATATATCAGTGAAGGCTGGCGGACCTGAGATAAGGTTGCTACAGCTACCGTCTGAATGAGTATCGAGACAGCGCCAGCTCCCAAATCCGAACTCCTCCCACAACGCATTGGCGGATTATTAGAACAGTGATCTCCTATTGTAGAAGAATTAGTTGTACCTGATTTCGTGAAAGACCATCCAAAGTATAAGGCGAGACGTGGTACGATGAATAATGATACCAAGAGATAAGAGGCGGCCACTATGGCAATTAGGGAGAGGAGGAGTCCATTCTCCTTTGACGTAAAGCTTAACTGTACAGACGCAAAGACAAATATTAGATTGATGAGATAGCCCTGAACCATGTTGTAGAAGAAGAGTGAGAGTCCCTGAAGAAGACTTTTAGGACGCTCATAGAACAGTCTTGCCGGGGTAAGGACGGCTGCCAAGTAATTGTATTTGCTGGGAGGTGCCTCCGGGGCAGACTCTGGATTGACTTGCGACTGATAGTTTCCAAGGGTATGCGTTATTTTTGGATTGCCGCTCGACATAACTACCCAGATGTACGGAACGATGGCGCCAAAAAGAGCGGCGGCCACGATGAATGTCCACTCAAAGGATGGAAAGAATCCGGCGATAGCGGGGCCGATGGCCATTCCTATCATATAAAGCGCTAGGGAGGAACCCATTAAGACGGATACAGCTTCGGTAGAGGATGCACGGGTGTAAATCGAATTGAGGTTGAAGTGTAGCAGGTTATCCGACGCCAGACCCTGGAGGATCTGGCCACCAAGAGCGCAGGTGAAACTGCGTAGGTATACTGCAGAGTTCCAGCGTTAACTATATTTAAGTCACGATTAGGAATTAACAGAGCACAGTTCACTGACCACCCAGTTCCAAGCCCAGAACGCCTAGCCCTCGACATAGAAGCCAGGCCATTAATCCTACTCGTGCATCCCAGTGGACCATTCGCGCAAGGTAACCCAGAGCCAGTAGGCCTACGGCATTGGCCGCAGCGGTCGCAGCGGCTACTGAGCCTGCGTATTGACGCTTCTCCTCATCTCTGCACTGCTCGGGGTGCTCACAGAATAGATAGGCATAGACCCATATGGTAGGCGCCGCCGTCATATGCAATGCCACCGAACATAGCAGTGGAACAGGTAGCACGCGAGCCAGCTCTGTGCTTAGTGGAGAATCTCTGGTATTAATACCGTCATGCTGAGTACCGTCGTCCAGCAGGCGTGTGCGTAAGGACGGCGTGGTGTCCCCTGAAGGGGAAGACTCCATGATGAAGCAGAAAAGAAATTCTGTGCTTCAATCAAGTTATGGCATGGATCCTATTGCCATATACTCCCCCTTGCTGCCGCTCTTCTATTATTTGGTTTGATTCGGATCCCGATCGGCACCCGACCCGGGGAGTCAAACCCCCTGAACGATGCTAGCAATCGATAAAACATCCCTCGCCTTTAACAGCAAATACAACTATCAACTACAGCGTGCTATGGGGAATTAGGAAAATTCCTGCCGCTTGACACTACGATGAGATCGATTCTCGCGATTGTTCGGATCCTGGATCCAGTATATCCATTGGCTCTTGTAGGCGCATATCTCATCATCAGTATCATTGTCAAAATCCGCCGTGGACGAGTTGATGCGACGCCAAAGTGTGAAATATCAATCGTTAGAGCAAAATGGGCGTTTCGGTTGATCTTCTTGTTCTGTATTGACCTGGTAGGAAATGTCGCACAACCACTCGTGAACAGAGAGCTAACTATGTAACTACCTTGATAGCTTTCCACAATCCTTTTCACTCTCTTTACCGCTGCCCAAACCGACACAGACCAATTGGCCTGGGCAACAACATCACATCTTGTAAGTAGCGCAGCGAGTAGACAACCTGGGAGGGGAGAGAAGATTGATGCCGATATAGGCATCTCAAATCGCCGTGTTTCTCTTTTTCGCAGCCTCGTTACTCCCTGATCCTGATATTCCGTATCTTCCGTCGGGCATCAATGCGTGCACTTGGCTAGTTGCACTGGTATTCGAAACATGCCTTGCAACAGTGCAATCTTTGCATTTAATACTGCTTGTGGACAGTAATTCTCCCGACGGAAAAACGCGCCCTTTACAAATGGTGCTGCTTCCATTGGCTTACGGTCGTATAATATGCTTCTCGGGAGCCAGTATATTGTTTTACTTGCCCGTAAAGGCATCCAAAAGCCCAGTAACCCAGAGTCTACTAGGCTCTGGCTCGGAGGAGAATGGCTATGGAGCTATACAGGCGCCTTCTTCGTCGCTGATCACACGCGCGGATGCGCAGTCAACAAATTGGCTGGATTACCTAGTGGGATTGGGACAGCTCTTACCTCGGATCTGGTAAGTCTATTTGCACCCTTGTTGTACTTGAAGCCGACTGGGAGAACTAATAAAACCGCTCGCGGAATGAATCAGGCCATCTACTTCGTTATCTTTGCAAATCCGCGCACTCGTTTGTGTTCTGATATTGATCGCTCAGCGCGTTGTAAATGTTCTTGTTCCTTTTCAGCTAGGTCAGACCGTGGCCCAGCTGGGTTCTGGAGTCATACCATATAAGGAGCTCTTCATCTACATCATCTGCCGAGCCGTGCAGGGACAGCAAGGCGTGCTGGCATCCATCAGGGCATTGCTATGGATTCCAATAGGGCAAGCCACTTACCGTCATCTCACCCAATCCGCCTTCGAACATGTAATGTCTCTATCTCTTCAATTTCATCTTGGCAAGCGACTCGGAGAGGTTATGAGCGCACTTAGCAAAGGAAGCGCGCTCAACACATTTGTGGATTCTCTCTTATTTCAGCTGTTCCCCATGGTGGCTGACGTTGGGGTTGCAGCCGTGTATTTTCTCGTCAAATTCGACCCCTTCTACTCTCTCATCATCTTGACAATGGGTGGCTCATACTTGTTTGTGACCATCTATATGGCTAAATACAGAGGTCGGGCTCGGCGCGAAATGGTCAATCGGGACCGAGAAATGGATGGAATCAAGTAAGTCTGCCTTATTTTTTCTCTTACATGAAGTATCTCTGTGCTTGGGTGCTCTATCTGATGCGTGTATTAGAACCGACGCTATCATGTCCTATGAAGTGGTCCACTATAATAGTGCTCTCGAGGCTGAGCAATCTCGATTTGCGAGTCGCGTTGACAAGTTCCAAATAGCCGAGTTTTCCGTTCTTTTCTCCCTAAATATGTTAAATGCCGCGCAGAACCTTATCTTTACTCTTGGGGTGGCGATGGTCAGTCTTCTGTCTGCGTATCACATATCCATTGGGGCTGAGGATGTGGCCTTATTCGTCTCTTTGATTGCATATCTTGCCCAACTCCAGGCTCCACTGGGATTTTTTGGGAGTTTCTACACCCAGATTCAAAATAACTTGATTGATGCGGAGCGCATGTTGGCTTTGGTGAGTTCCACAGAATAGCTTCGAGATATGTCGAACACTAACCGAATTCACCGAGCGCAGTTCGAGGAACAACCATCGGTGATTGACAAGCCAACGGCATACGACTTACCCCATTGCAAAGGTCACATCAGTTTTGAAAATGTCTCGTTCGGATACGATCCCCGACGACAGGCGCTCTACGATATAAGCCTAAATATTCTACCTGGCACTTCGATTGCCATTGTTGGGGAGAGTGGGAGTGGCAAGTCAACTTTGCTGCGGTTACTGTTTCGCTTCTATAACGTCGATTCTGGCAAGATATTGATTGATGGAATCAACACAGAGGATATCACAATTCGGAGTCTGCGGGACCATTTCGGTGTGGTACCCCAAGAGACTATGCTCTTCAACGATACTCTAATGTATAATTTACTCTACGCTAAACCCACGGCGTCAAAACAAGACGTATACGACGCTTGTAAGGCCGCCAGTGTCCATGAAAAAATCATGGCTCTACCAGATGGATATGAGACCCAAGTTGGGGAACGCGGACTGCGTCTCTCCGGGGGAGAGAAACAAAGGGTATGTGACCATACCAGGTATCTTTGAGCATCTGTAGTGAAGATATTGATCTATGACTAACATCTGCACCATTTGACGGACACAGATTGCTATTGCCCGAGCCATCTTAAAAGCACCCACGATGATTCTAATGGATGAAGCTACCGCGTCGCTGGATTCAGGCACCGAAAAAGCTATCCAAACGTCTCTTGCAAAAGTTAGTGAGGGAAGAACTTGTATTACAATAGCGTAAGTTACTTTATTCACGTCTACCTTCTTGGATACTCTCTAACTTTTATACGATTTAGGCATCGACTATCGACAATCGTTCACTGCGACCAGATAGTAGTTCTCCACGAAGGGCGTATTGTAGAGCTAGGCACTCATATGCAGCTACTATTGCAGAATGGGCAATATAAGAAGATGTGGGATAAGCAGACGCAGGATGTAAAGTAATAACTGTAGGATAATATTTATTTTCTTTGATTTTATAAATAAATAAGAAATTCTAAGGTTTCCCTTTTATATTTAATTCTTTGTTATTTTTATAAAATTTAAAATTATTTATAAATTTTTATATTATAATAATTTATTATTATATAAAAGTTTTTAAGTTTATAAATTTTATTATAATAATATTTTTTTATTATATATTAATAAAGTCTTTATAAGTTTTATTTTATATTTAATAAATTATTATATTTTATTATTTATAGATTTAAGGTAATTATTTAAATAAAAGTTATTATTATATAATAAATTAGTATTTATATATAAATATAAATAATACTTTTTTAAAAAATAAACCTTAAAGTAATTTTAATTTATATTAATGAAGTAATTAAGTTAGTAATAAATAATTTTATTATTAATTAATAATATAAATAAAAGTAAATATTTAAGTTTTAATTTAATTATATTATAAATATTATAATAATAATTAATTATATTATAAATATTATAATAATAATTAATTATATTATAAATATTATAATAATAATTAATTATTTAAGTATTTTAATAAATAATATAAAATAAATTTATATACTTAATTAATTTTAGGCTTATAAAGTTTATTAAATAAGCTAAATAAAATATTATTTATATAATTTATTAAGAAAATTAAGTAAATATACTATTATTAATTAATTAATTAATAATTAATTTAATAATATTTACTTTATAAGTTTATTATTATAATTATAAAAGCTAAATTATAATAAATTATAATAAATATTAAAATTTAATATTATTATTATTAATTTTTAAAATTAAAAATAAATTAATTATTATAAAAGAATTTATTTAATTTTAATTTAAATAAAATTTATAATTTTATTAGAATTAAAAAAAAAATATAAAATAATATTTATAATATATTATAGATTATTTAAATATTTAATTCTATTCTTAAGATTTATTTATATATTAATTATATTTAAAGAAATAATTAATAAAGTTTTTAAAAAATTTATTATTAATTTTATTATTATTTATGTTAATAATATATTTATTTACTTAAATATTTTTTAAATATATATAATATATATATTAAAATTTAAAAATACTATAAAATATAAATTTATTAATAAAATTAAAAAAAACTATTAATTTTATATATATAAAATTCAATTTTTAAAATATATTATTTTATTAAAATAAATTAAAATAAACTTTACTTAAGTAATAATTATTATATTATATTTTAAATACTTTGTAATTACTTAATTAATATATATTTAAATTAATTATAAATAAATTCATTAATAAAAAATAAATTAATAAAAGTTATTTATAAATTTATATATTTAATTTATTAATTATATAATAAAATTACTTATAATATTTTATTATTTTTATTAATAAAACTTATAATTAATTTTTTACCTTAAGAAATTTCTTTATATTCTTTAATATAAATTAATTTATTTTATATTAATAATTAACTAAAATAACTTAATAATTTAATTTAAGTTTTATTTTTAAATATTATAAAATATTAAATTTTAATATTTTAATTTCTTTTATATTATATTTACTTAGAATTAATTATTCTTTTATTTATATGAATTAATTAATTTTACTTTATTATATTAAAAACTTACTTAATATTATTAAAATATAAAATTAAAATATTATATATTTAAATTATATTTAATTTTCTTTTACTTTACTTATTTATATATAATAGAAATTTATTAAATAAATTATATTTTATTTTTACTTACTTTTTTTATTTATATATTTAAAATATTATATTACTTTAATTTACTTAATTTATATTATTATTAATAATACTATAACTTCTTTTAGAAAAATCTTACTATTATAAAGTAAATAAGCTATTATTATAAAAAAGAAATATACTACTAAAAAAACAAAACTATATAAAAAATATATAATAATTATTTTAAAAATATCTTTAGCTTTTATATATACTAGGTAGCTAAACAAAAAGCAAAATACGGGACAGTAGTCTTCAGAATACTAAATGGCAACATAGGCTGCTCCATATTCTTCATCCTAAGCATAATGTCTAAGAAATAAGGTAGTGAAAACCCAAACCAATAAATAACCCAAACATACCCCAGACATCGTTTGCATAGTCTAGAGGTCCGATTAAGAAGATTTGCGGAAATTAAGACATATTGGACGAAGTCTTCCATTGTGATCGCAGCGGCTTGAAGCATGAAAAATTGAAAGAAACCGAAACTTCTCTCACGGAAGGATATGTTCAATGGTGAAGGGATGATGTAAATAGCTATACTATGCATGATACCACTGATGGAAAAAGAGAGCCACAGTTGAGTATACGTCCGAATGGTACCGGGGGGTAGCCGAAGTAGATCTACGATAACCCCCGTATAAACGTTAACAGTCTAAGAGAAAAAAGCCCGGTTAAAAATGATTATTGAAAAGAAGAGTTGAAACGGGAGCACTTACACGACGGATCATCTGGTGCCAAAACTTTCCCCAGAACGCCCGGACAGAAGTGACTTGTGACACATTTCCGAAGAAAGGTGGCCAGTCCTATTCCGAGTTGTAAGAATGAATATGGTCCATGCAGAGTTCATCTGTGAGCACTTACCGCTGGCTTGCTGATCCCAAGGGTTACCCACACAATGGCCCCAGCAATATACTGCAGATTCATAAACGTGTAGGGAATCATACCAACTGTTGCTGTTCTATACAACTGACAAGCAAAATTTGATTCTACACGAGTAGTAAGCCAGCGGCTGTTGATCGTCCCGACAGAACCGTCTAGTGTAGTGTAGAAATTATGAATAGCTAGCTGGCTTAAGAGGTCGGCCATTAAGAGAAGCCGAATGAAGACGAATAACTGGCGGGCTACAAAAGACCATCGTCCTGAGCTAGATGGTGGTCCGGACGGGATATTCTTGACTTGGTAATTCCATCGGATACCGCGCAAATTGAACCAAATGACAAAAGCCCACAACAACTTTGCCACACCAAATGGGTACATGTGAAGAGCTTCTTTAGCTGGGCGGTCGACGCGCCATAGGGCCGCCTCTGGACCTGGATAGTGTGAAGTAAATAGTTTCTCTAGCACCGACAAATAATGAGGCCATGCTAGAGAGAAGAATTGAGCTAATCCTGGATTTGATGTGAAGCGATTCACACTGGCGGCAATGGCGAGTAGCACGATTGCAATAGAAAAGAGCATCTGACGGCCTGCAAATGGCGGCGCAGTTAGAGCAAGCATCTGCACAGCAAAGAGCAGCAGATGAGGCGTGATAGAACCATCAGCCGGGGTGAAGACAAAGTTGCGGTCATAGTCGCTCGAGTCTTGCATGGTATGAAAGTGGTCGATATGCAATCTAGGTTGGCGAATTATGCCTCCGTAGTAGATACAAGTATATAGGTGAAGAGGTCGTCGTCGAGAGCCACAACCGATCTAGAAATTGGCCAAACGATTTCGCGCACTCTATTTTGGTATATTTATATATTATCTCTATTTGTGTGCTTCTTAGAAGCCCAGTTGGATTAGTGCAATGGATTCAATATGTTTCGGCAGTACCTTCGGAGTCTCAACCCATCGGACACCGATGGTACCGCCGGCGTCAAGTGGCATAAAAGCACACTGCTATCGCATTAACTACAGCATGTCTATTAACAATTATCATACCCTATAGGTATTTTTTTGAATTACATCCACAATAGGTAGCTATGTCTATCGAAAGTCCGGTTGTAGATGTTCTCATTGTGGGTGGAGGCTATGGAGGGCTAGCCGCCGCATCAACGCTTTACCGCGCGACTCACTCCTTGATCATTTTCGACTCAGGCGTTTTCCGCGATGCCAAAGCGAAGCCAATCCGCCAGATCCCAGGGTGGGATGGGATCGACTCGAGCAAGTACCGTGCCATAGCCCGTGCTGAACTAGAACAGACCGGGCTTTGCTCTTTTGTATCGGCAGAGGTGTCTACTCTCCGACCGGAAGGATCAAATCTCTGGATGGCTACAACAATCGATGGGCAGACATACCGCGGAAAGAAAGTGATCCTTGCTACAGGATGCGAAGAAATCTACCCAGATATTCCCGGATATCAAGAATGCTGGGTGACAGGAATTTTCCCTTGCATGTATCAGTTTGGGTACGAGGAGCATGGCTGCGAATCGGCTGGCATCTTAGTAGTGGATAAACTAGCCGGCGTGCTGCCCCAGGTGATGAAGTTGGCTGGTGACACGCATAAGTTTGCCCGCCAGGTTTACCTATATTCCAACGGCAATGCAGAAGTCACAGCACAGCTGCAAGCTCTCGCCAAAGAGACACCTTTTGTGGTCGTCATTGGACAACCAATCGTGCAGCTGGTCAAGGAGTCTACAAGGGCTGTCGTGACAGTCGAGTTAGCAGACAAGACGCGCCATGTTCAAGGCTTCTTAGTACACCAGCCTTATACCAAACTTGCGGGACAACTGCCGACTCAACTGGGCGTTGAAATTACGCCTATGGGTGACATCAAAGTACAACACCCCTTCCCGGCAACTAGCGTTCCGGGGATCTATGCAGCCGGTGACTGTGCCTCACCTTTTAAGAATGCCGCAATGGCCATCGCATCAGGAGTATGTGCTGGCAATGGGCTTGCACGAGAATTGCCCAGTTCGTTCGACTGTTGATAATTGAGTTAGATAAGTAGTTGTCTATGCCACGCAAATGATTTAAATATGATGATCTAGTTGCATTCATCTAAAACTTTCTCTTACACATTTCCCTTATATTCTCGGTCTACAGTATTCATTAAATGAGAATTGTTCATAAGGGAAGGTTCTCAAAATATCAATTAAAATTAAATTGAAAATGAAAATGCTACAGCTCATGACTATGAATAGTATTACTCTAGGGACTTTATACCTCACTGTAAAGGCACTGTGTCAGTTACAAAAGACTAACTAATAAGCAGGGAGATATTTCATGACTCTATAAATGCATCTATAATACATTCTCCACTCAGCGGTGTCCTGAAATGGGCTTTGGTTGATATAGCTCCTCGAGATACTTCTGCTCCTCAGCGCTCAATGTCTTATCATTTGCCGCAATCACCTCGTCCAACATCTTCTCTGTTGTCATTCCCACCACCGGGCTAGTGATGCGCGGGTTGAGCCAGGCGAGTACAACTTCCACCATTGTCCAGCCTTTGCGATCTGCTAGCTCTTCCACTCTCTTGATAATCTTTTGATCATGTTCATTCACCATGATGTACCGCGATCCGTTGACCTTCTCATCCATGGCCCGCGCAGTTCCGCCTGAGAGGCTATCATGCAGCCGGCGTGAGAGCCACCCTCGACACAGCGGTGACCAAGGGATGATGCCAACACCTGTTTGGTCACAGAACGGGTTCATCTCTCTTTCCTCTTCGCGGTACAAAAGGCTATAATGATTCTCCATGCAAATGAACTTTGTCCATCCGTTGCGTTCAGCGCAAAACTGCATCTGCGCGAACTGGTAGGCCCACATGGAACTAGCACCAATATAACGAACTGTTCCTGCGCGAACGAGATCGTTCAGTGCCTGCATCATTTCTTCGTATGGAACACGGTGGTCTTCACGGTGAATCATCAAGAGGTCAATGTAGTCTGTTCCCAGACGCTCCAGTGAAGCTTTGACATTATTGAAGATGGATTGGCGCGAGAGACCTTGGGCTACATTAGTAATCGGCTTGAAGTTGGGCGATGACTTTTGTCACAGTTAACCGTACCAGACTGATTCACATACTCTTTCGTTCCGCGTAGGGGCTCCGCAAATGCCATTGCATTATCCAGGTTTTCGCCCACTGTACAGAAGACCTTTGTGATGATGACCACCTTGTGCCGGGGAATGTTGTATTTCTTTAGGGCCTTCCCGATAATCCTCTCACTGTCCCCATTGGAGAAGACATTGGCCGTATCCCACGTATTGATACCACGATCCCAGGCGACTTTGAGCATCTTCATAGACTCCTCTTCTTTCAGCACCCAATCCCAGACCCAGTCTTTGTTACCGAACCCCATGCATCCGAGGATAGGTACAGAGACCTTCAGTCCGCTTTTACCAAGCTGTCGGTACTTGCATTTGGTCTCGTCAACATTCTTCTGGTAGTGAGCAGGGAGAGATAGAGCCATGATCTAGGTAATTGATTACTCTAAGAAATGATAGTAGTTGTATTTTCCGTTTTCTTTTTGGTTTGTTGCTTGAGATTGATATCTTATGAATGATTTATCTCATAGACATAAATATGCATATTTAATGGGAAACTTAACTCTCCGTCGGCCACCGACGGCATCGGTGTTTTGATAAATTCTTTTTAACGGTTGCCGATTTTATTATTGCTGCTCTAAGGTGGATTATATATTAATTAATTATATAAGATTATTAACTATTTATTATATTAATTTAAATAAAGTAATATAGTATAAATAATATTTTATATATTAGCTATTAGAAATAATTTATAATTCCTTATGTAATTATTTAATAATATAAAAAATTAATAAATAATTTAAATTTTTTATTATTTATTTTAAAATATTAAATATTATATATTATATTTTATAAAGTATTATAATTTAGTTTTTATAATTAAAATAATAAATTAATTAAATAATTAATTAAATAATTAATTATAAATAAATATAAATTTATAAATTAATTTTAAATTAATAATAAATTTTTTTAAAAATTTAGTAATTAAAATATTAAATAATAAAAATTATTAATAATTTAAAATAAATTTATTAATTTTTTTAATAATTAAACTTAATTAATTAAGTATTTAAATATACTTTATATTATTTATTAAAATTATTAAAAAATTAATTATTAAAATAATAACTAGATTTAATATTTTAAATATTTTATTTAGAATTAATAAAAATAATATTTATTTATTAATTTAATTATATTATTTATATAAATTATAATTTAATAATAAAAAAACTATAATTTTATAAGTTTAATTATATATATAATTATAAAACTTTTTATAAATTATTTTATAAATAAATATTTTAATTTTTTTATATTATAAAACCTTTAAACTTATTTAACTTAAATTTATTTTATTAAAAAGACTATAAAAATATATTATAATTATAATTAAAATATATATAAAAAATAATAATTTAATATTTTTAAATAATTAAAAATAAAAAAACTTTATTTTTAATATTACTTTTTTAATTAACATTTTTAAAGTAATATATATATATTATATAATATTACTATATTTAAAATACTTTTACTATAGTTAATATTTTAATATAAAATATAATATAATTTTATTTAAGTTTATTAAGTTTTTATAATAAATATATAATTAAATATTAATTATTTTTTTATAATTATAATAAAATAATATTAATTATAAAATTTAAAATATTAAGTTTAATTTATAATTTTATTTTTAAATTAAAATATATTAAAATTAATATTTTGAAAAGAATTTATTTTAATTATTTAAATATTATTTTTCTATTTTACTTTAACTAAAACTTTTTTTTTATTAATATATAATTTAACTTAATCTTTACTAAGGATAAAACTTATAGCTATTAAGTAAAATCTTCTAAAATATAAAGTACCTGGCTTTTCTAAAATCACAATACAGTAAATCTATAAGGATATACAACTTTAACCCTTCAATACCCTATCCTGAATATATTCAATGCTACTCTCTTGTGACTCATCATCCAATCGCGGCCGAGTCTCGATTCCCAAAGTGAGTATCTCTTCGGGGGTGAATGTGCCAAACAAATCAATCGCATCGACTTCCCCTAATCCCTGAGGTGGAGAGATTGCATTTAGCATGTAATGAACAATGAAGCTAATCCAGAATCCCACGATGAAGGATAGGTTGTATAGATTCGCGGCTCCAGGGGCCACAGAGATTGTAGGTTTTATAGCATGCAGCAATCCCGGAAAGAGAGGGGCCCAGCCAACTACCCACGAAGCATAAGCTCTCCAGTTGAACCCATAGCTGTAAAAGTAAATAGCTCCTGGGCGGGCTATGTAAAGATCTGACAGTTTAATGCGTCGTCGACGTACTAGAAAATACTCGCAAACTTGGCTGCCACAGATGGGGCCGAAGAAAACAGTGAACGAGGAGATGACAGTAAGAAATATGGTAGCCGTTGACAGTAGCTCCCATGGGCAAAAGGCCATTCCAAGTGCCAATCCAAGGTATGCACCGCGGCGAATGTTCAAAAATGTAGGAAACAACGCACTCAAGTCGATACCCACCGCGTACGCGTTGTCCACGACCACCACCGCCAGTTGACTAATCGTTAGACCCATTCCTGCAAACACGGCAGCTGCTCTTGCTCGGGCGGTATATCCCGATGTTAACCAAGTGATGATCAAAATTGGCGGGTTCCAAATGGCCACGCCGTAGATTCTTTCAGTCGCGGAGGAGACAAGGCAGCCAAAGAGCGGCATGATACTGCCGAGAAGGACGAAAGAAGTGACCTGGCCCCAAATCTGGTCGCGTGGCCGTCGGGCAAATCGCGAGAAATCTGACTGGCTCACTGTGTTGTGGTTGAGCATCACACTGATGATGGAAAGCGGACAGGAGACTTACTCAGTGCCGGGGCTACGCTACCAATGACATTATTAATACCTCCAAGCATCGTCCATCCCAACGTAGACCCCGCTGGGATCTGGCTAGATTGAGAGAGCAAAGGGCCTGCCCCACTAGCAGTAACGAGCGCCCAGATGAGAATCGCGAGAAGGGTAATGAGTGTGAGGCCGTTCATCACCACCATGACGCGGGGGGCACGCTCAGGGCGAATAAAGATCAGTGGCACACATAACGCCAGGAAAACGATCCATCCAACTATCTCAGAGGTTGTCACATGAGAGGATTCTGGGATTGTGTTGGGCAGATGGAAATAGGAAGGGAAAATCGCACTCAAAACGCCAGAAACACACAGCCCGCCGTTCCAAGACTGCACAGCGAATCCAACTAGACCAAGCAGAATGCGCAACAGGATGGCCATGTATGAGCCCTTCGAAGATTAGCGGTGCAACAGAGAAAGAAAGCAAGTCAAGACTACATACCCTCATTCCCCATAGTACACGTGAAAAGACAGGAAACCCGATATGCCACTCGGCACCCACATGGCCATTCAATACCGCCGTCCCGGCAATGAGAATACGTCCGAGGATGATAACAATCATGGTCTGCCAAACCGAGAGGCCAATGGCAACCATGGAGGAGCCGATCTGGAAGTTACTAAGACCCATCATCCAGATCGCCCACCAGCCCAAGTACGTTGAACTGGTCCATTTCCGCCGCGAGGGGGGGAGAGGGCGGATGTCCTCATTGATCCAGGCATTACTCTCGGCGGACGCATTTCGCAATCGCAGCCGCAGAATGGAGGAAACTAAATGTGATGTCTTTCCCATGTTTATTATCTTAACACAAAAATGCAACGCGCAATTGGGATACTTGGAT
The DNA here is from genome assembly GCA_019565615.1 of Trichoderma simmonsii. Taxonomy (NCBI): domain Eukaryota; kingdom Fungi; phylum Ascomycota; class Sordariomycetes; order Hypocreales; family Hypocreaceae; genus Trichoderma; species Trichoderma simmonsii. Next base: position 213,978 of record CP075866.1, read on the forward strand.
TGGAAAATCTTACGTTGGGTATTATTGTACATAAATATACAATCGGCGGCTGTGAATAAGCACTCGGAGGCCGAAGTTTACTAGTGTTATGATAAACTACTCCCCCCCCCCTCCCCCCCCCCCTTTGTAAGGAGAGTGGTCTATAGCATGGGTTATTTTATTATTAGAGTAGGTTTTATTAATATATAGTATACTTTATAAAGAATTAGTTTTCTAAATTTAATACTATATAGTATATTAAATATATATATATATATGTAATAACTTAGGCTGTTATATATTAATATAAAAGGGATTTCCTAAGGGATAAACTTATATTAAGCTTATATAAATAAATAAACTAAGTTAAATTATTAAGTAATTATAAAAAGAAAAATAAAAAAATATTTATATAATTATAAAATATATTTTATAGTTTTAATTAAATAATATTTTATATTTTTATATAATTATTTAATTATTTTATATAAATATAAAAAATAAAATTTATATATTTAATTAATTAATTATTTTTAATTTTTAATTTTTTTAATAATAAAGTTTATTAAGTTTTATTTAATTTATTTAATAAGTAATTTTATTAAATTAACTTTTATTAAATTATTAAATTATTATTTTTTATAACTTTTTAATTTAAAGTAATTTATAATTATAATTATAAAAGTTAATTTATAATAATTTAATATTTTAAAGTATAATATATTAATTTTAAAATAATTATAAATAAATATTTAAATAAATAAATAAAATTATTATTAAAAAAAATATATATTAAAAATATATAATTTAAACTTTAATTAATATATAATTAAATATATTTATATATATATTAAGTTTAAAATAAATTTAACTTTAAGTTATATAATTTTAAATTATAATTAATTTAAACTTAGTTAAAGTTTATATTAAAATTAAAATATTATTACTTAAAATAGAACTTAAATTTATAATATAAAATATAAAGGTTATATTTATTATTAAAAGAGTTAGTAAAGCTATAATATAAAAAACTATATAATAAAATAATATACTTTAATTACTTTTTTTTAATAATAACTATAACTTAATTATAATAGTAAAATAGCTAATTGAATAATTAAATTTATAATTAATAAAATTATATATTTATAATTAAAAACTTTAAAAAAGAAAAAACTAAAGTTAAGTAAAGTAATATATAAGCTAAATTAGCTAAAGAGTATTAAAAACCTTAAGCTAAGTAAAAGTATTAAAAAAATTATTAAAAAAGCTAATAAAGTAGCTTATTAAAAGTATATATAAAGGTTTTTTTATAATTAATTCCTTTTAAATAGTTTATCCTTTATACTTAAGAAAGTTTATAAATTTATATTATTAAATCTTTAATTTTAAAATTATTATTATATTATAAAAAAAATTAAAAAACATTAAATAATTTATTTTAATATAATTAATTATTATAATAAATAATTAAGCTTTTATTATATTAATTAATTAAGTTATTAATTAAGTAAAAATATAATAAAATTTATAAAAGTATAATTAATTAATTAATAATTAAAATAAATTTATATTTATAAAAAAAATTACTAAGTAAAATATATATAAAAAAGATTTTTACTTAACTATTTTTTAATAAAGTTATAAAAATATTAATTAAGTAAAATACTTAGATTTAGGAAAATAATAAATATTTATTTAAGTAATTAAAAAATAAAAAGCTAATAAAAGCTTATAAAAAAATCAATTATAAATAATAATAAATTAGCTATTTTAATTTATAAATTAAAGTAATAATAATAGCTATTTTAATTTATAAATTAAAAAAATTAAAAAAATATATTTAATTTATAAATTAAAATATAAGTAAAAGCTTAAGTATATTTTTAAAAATAATTATTAAAGTAATTAATTTTATTACTTATATTAAAAAATACTTATAAAAATATTTCTTTTTTAATTAATTAAATAAAATTAAAAATTATATTTATATAAAGTTATATTTATATAGTAAAAATACTATATTCTTTTATTAATTACTATATAATAATATATATTATTTTTTTATATTATAACTTTTTTTTATAAAAGTACTTAATTTTTATATTAAATAAATAAAAGTATTTAAGTTTATATTTATATATTTTTTTTTACTTTTGTAAATTTACTTTTTAATTTAATATATTAAAACATTACTTTATAAAATTATATAAAAAAAATTATTTTATATTATAAAAAAACTTTTAATTAATTATATAAGTAAAATCTTTCCTCTGACCTAGCTATTGCAGCTTTACTAACCCTCTTAATAATAAATATAACCTCTATATAAGTAAAATAATAAAAAAACTTTTTTTTTATAAAATAATACTTAGCTTTAGAAATTTTATAAATAAAATATATATTTATTTTAATTAACTAAAATAAAATAAATAAATAAAAACTATTATATTATTTATATTTATTAACTTTTAATTTTTTAAATTTAGTAAATATAATAATATTTATTATTTATAAATTATAAATAAAAAAAATTAAAAAAAAATTATAAATTATAAATAAAAAAAATTAAAAATAAAAACTTATAAAAAAATAAGTTATTTATATTAAATTAAATAAAGTTTTAAAAATAAAATTATTAAAAAAGAAATATTATATTATAACTTAGCTTTTATAATTATAATAATAAATTTATAAAGTAAATATTACTAAATTAAATATTAATTACTTAATCAATAATAATATACTTACTTAACTTTTTTAATAAATTAAATAAATAATATTTTATTTAGCTTATTTAATAAACTTAATAAAGCTAAAATTAATTAAATATACAAGTTTACTTTATATTATTTATTAACTTACTTAAACAACTAATTATTATTTTAGTATTTATAATATTATTAAATTAAAACTTTAATATTTATTTATATTTATTTTACTAATTAATAATAAATTATTTATTACACTAACTTAATATATTTATTAATATAAACCTTAGAACTATTTTAGGCTTTATCCCTTAGAAATTACTATTTATACTAATATATAAATACTAATTTATTATAATATTATTATTATTTATAAAGAAATTAAATTTATATTCAATAAAAGCTTTATTAAATCAAAAAAATATTTATTATTTATTAAATATACTCTAAATAAGTTTACTCTACTATAGTAAACAAAAATCTATCCTATAGACTTATTTCCTTATAAATAAAAGAGGGGTAAATACCTTATATATATACTTCAACTTTACCTATTCTCTTCTACAATATATAAACCACTACACATAGAATACGGAAATGACTCAGGGAGAATAAATAGCAGAAGAATAATTATAATTCATAATATCTAAGATGACGCCTGCCTCCTACGCAAAAGCACAGTTCCTTCCGCCGATGGAGAGACAATTGCTCCCCGATGGTGATTCTCCGGCCTGCCCTGCCCTTCCTCAAATTTGATATCGTAATGCTGTAATAGATAGGCCAAGACAACCTTGATCTCACTGGCTGCAAAGAAACGGCCTGGACAAGCGTGGTTGCCGTGTCCGAAGCTAAGTGCGTCAAGCCCGGTTGTGGCCAACTGATGCCGGGTCTCGTGGCCGGGTTGCAGACGCAATTTATGGTAGCGGAATCCATCGAAAACATTGGCGTCGGGATAGGATTGTGTCACCGCGTGGTTTGAGATGCCAACCACTGTCCCTTGTGGGATAACGTGCCCTGTCGACAGGCGCAAACCACCTGGTGCCGTGACATGACGCAGCATGGTGACCAATCCAGGAGGGTTGACCCGCTGACTCTCTCGGATGAAACTGTCCATTTTGCTGAGCTTTCCCAGATTCGTATTGTGTAATCGACCGTCTCCGTGACTGTCGTCCGCAAGTATAGCCTCTAGCTCTTCCCGCAGAGGCGCGACATACTCAGGGCGCGCCGCCAAATCGAATAGTGTCTGAGTCAAGCATATCGTTGTCGTGTGCATCGCAACAAAAGTAGCGATCAGTTGATCCCTGGCGAGGCGCTCGGCCGTCACTGGCTCCTTGTAATGTGACAAGATGTATTTGATCAAATCGCCGCCGGTGATCTCGTCCTCTCCCATGTCTTCATTCTGTCCATTCGTTTGTTCGAATTTCTCAAGCAAGGGCTGCATCATGCGCCTGGCCAGAGTACGGTGCTTTTTCAAAGAGCCTAGAAGAAATGGCGCTACTAACGGACGTAAAGCTGGTGGAAATGGGGTAAGGGCGTGAGCTCCGGCCCCCCCATCCAAGGCATACTGGCACGTTGTTTTGATCCATTCCTCTTGGCGACTCAGTGGCAGTCCGACAAAAACCCTAGAACTAAGAAGCGATATAATCTTTAGCATTCGCTCGTAGCCTGGGATTGCTGTCCAGGTGTGGCAGTCGCCGACATTCTGTGCAAACGCGTATTGGACTTCTTCTTGGAAGAGCTGCAGATTCTTCTCTACGTTGCGCGTCAAGTCTACGCGGATGGCTGTGTCCAGCTCGTCTGCAGGTTCACCAAATTTGGTAAACCTACCCACAAAGATTGTATAATGGTGTTGTCTATCGCCTTTTAGTAGTGATACAATGAGCTATATGGGATACAAGTATAGCTACCTCAACGAAACTACATTCTCGGGTAAGTTTTTAATTTCATTAATTACGCTGTGTGGCAAGATAACAGTTGGATGCATGGGAGTGGGGAGAATGAACGGGCTGTTCGGATACTGAATGTCCAAAAATGTCAATGATGCATCGTTCGACTCAATTATCTCGATAATACGTACTAATCGATGACCTTCTTCTAATGCCTTTCGGAAATCCGATTCCGTTATACTTCCCACAACTGGGAAGTCAGGTTTCGCAGCATACACATATCTCCATTGGATCCAGCAAAAAATCAGTACTATAGGACCAAGCAGGCTCGATAGAAGAATGCGGTGGTCATTGGCGTGCATAGCCTCCAACACTGAATGAACGGATTCCATTCTGAGAAACTCTCCGAGTACGACAAATCGAGATGAGACTTCAGTAGTGGTAGCCAGTATAAGAAAATTATTACCAAACGACCGGGATGGGTCCTTGATATTTGGCAATATTTACCGTTGTATCGGACACCGGCACCGGCCCGAAAACTACCCAAACACAAAGACTAAAACATCAAGGGTAACTTCAATGCAAGCTTTGAGACGCCTATCCAACTCGAAGTTGGACATAAATACGGCCACTAATTCTTGAGGGTATATGTAGATGTAGAAGCAGACAACAATCACATATAGATTCGAGGATATTCACACGCGCCAGATCACTGAAATGAGCCATTTTCATATTGCGTTTACGGCGCCTGTCAATACTGTTCAGGCATCGCCCCGCTTGACGCGGGACGATGTTTGGCAGGGTTGTGTCTTACTTGCTCAAGCTCCGGAGACCTTCACCAGCGCCATAGCTTCGTGTCAGACTGTGTTAAAAGAAGGAGAGCGAACTGTCCGAACACTGAGATTTCGAAACAATGCATTGCCAGACATTAAGCAAGAAGTGATATTGGTTGACAAATTTAAGGTGCGGTTTATGTGCAGTATTCTGGAAAACGAACTGAAGAAAGCTGAACCGGATATTAGTTTGAATGTACAACATTAGCCACTGGCAATAAGGTTACTACTGTCATCTTTCACGGTATTTCTGGTGATTTAGATGATCTCTTTCTATCATTAGAGTATAGTATTCCGTATGGCGGAACCGACCCCGACAGTACCGAAGGGGACAAGTTTAGAGCCCAATATACAGAAAAGGCCAAGGAAAATCTCATGGAGGGGCTTGAGACAATGAGAAAACTGAAGATAGATGGAAAGCTATATTGATTGTCTAGGATTTTATGTATGATTTCAAATGGTGTTCGTTCCGATGGATGACTCTCTGGTCCGATATTGTACAAGTGAATCACCAGTCAGTGTTATTGCGGCGTATATCTCCCCTATTCGTCCTTAACATATTCGGTGATTGATGTTTGCCGGCGACTTTGACGGCCTCTTACCACGTGCATAACGCATCCTGTGGCATTAGCCCTCGGGACTTTGGTGTCCGAAGAGCGAATACAAGATCGGCAAAACGTAGGATGGAGTAAGATAAAGATAAGCGTAATAACTTAGGAGACACACGGGGAACGGCTCGTCGGCCACCGGCGATGGTCCAGCAACCAGGGTACAATTCGAGCATGCCAGGGCCAGATCAGCGTCACTCGCACAACTAACATAAACTACGGCCTTTCTCTCCAAATATTCTTTCGATCTTTCGTACACAACCCAATCTGATTAATCCTCACAGAATACTGTTGCATATGATGGAGGACTCCGTTACACGCTGGGTGCTGGCCCAAATTGGCGCTATGGTCGATATTCCCGCCTCTAATATCGGCATGGATCAAACTTTTATAGAGATTGGTGGAAATTCTCTATCAGCAGTCAAACTGGCGGCAATATGCCGTCAACACGGTGTTCAACTCTCGGTCGAGTCTGTACTGGGTAGCCGGGATGTAGCGTCAATTCTCAATAGCGCAGTACAAGCAACACCAAAATCAGCAACGCCACTTCCGAATACATTGTCCTCAACAGATGATGATGACGAGAGGGACGACTCAGATTACATATCGGAGGGCACATCTACAGATTCCAACGACTCTGACATGTCGTTGCCTTCAGACTCCAACCCTGAGAAACACACGCCGATGACAGAGATGCAATTGGCTCTTATATATGGAACACAGCGATATCCGGCGCGAAATATAATCAACTACTTTGAAACACACCCGCCACATCGTCTTTCTGTCCTACGCCGCGCTTGGGAGACGGTTATTAGGATGGAGCCCATCTTCCGCACGAAATTCGATTTGAGGAATAGTGGCCAGCTGATAGAACAGGCGGAAGCTCCTTTCATCTGGAGGGAGTTGACCGTTACGGACTGGACTTCTTATCGTGCGGCATTAGATGATCTCCCATCTCTCTTGGACATAGATCAGAGTGATGAAGGGTGTCAGGTAATGCTAGGTAACAGGTTCGAGGCTATTACTCTGCTTGACGACGACAGCGGCACCCACATAAGCACCATCGTCTGGCGGGTACACCATGCCCTTGTTGATGGATACTCGGCCAATCTGCTGCTACAAAAGGTTCGTCGGGTAGCTGCTGGAATGACAGTGCAACCAAGCCCATCTTTCACTGGCGTAGCAGCTAGATTATATCAGCTTCAACAGGCCTCAGCTGAGACAGCGAAGCAGTTTTGGCAACAACGCTACGCTCAGTACCCCTCCGCTAGTAGTCAGCTTCTACTCCCTTCGCCACAAGAAGCCAGCGAAACCCCGGAGTTCATTTCCTTTCAATCACCCATCGATCTCACCATAACTGCTAAGCAAAATGGCATCACGGTGGCAGCGATCTGCTATGCCGCGTGGGCCCTTGTGCTGACCTTATTCACCGACTCCGATACAGTAATTTTTGGTGCTGTATTGTCAGGGCGGAATCTCCCCATACCAGACATCGACGAGGCCATCGGCCCGTTGGTAAATACCTTGCCAATTCATATTCATGTTGACTACAAGCAAACCATCAGGCAGTTCTTGAAGACCGTCTTTCATGGGCTAGTTGAACTAGCCTCGTTTCAATGGAGTCTTCCAGAGCACGGATTTAACCGCCACTTTGCGTCAGCCTTGAGCATGCAGTTCGATATGTCCTCCGTTGATAGTCAGGAGATGCCGTCTCCAATTGAACGCCCGTATTCACTTTCTCAGACAGATATTCCCATAAGCATCTTCATCGAGACCGACGGTACTTTCAGATTACAATATCACCCCAACGTGTTTCAGACGCAAGATATGCAGACCCTCTCTGAACAATACCAGCAGGCACTATCCATCCTCTCACGCCCATCTGATACAGAGATAGGCCAATATCAGGATGATCTGTTGACTCAGAAGAGCCGCGACACGCTTCGCCTCTTTGGGAATTGGGACTCAGCCCAAGCACGGTTGCCTTCAATCAAAGATAATCTTACCAGTCTCTTCCAGCGCACGGCAGGTCTATACCCAGATCATATTGCGGTCGAAAAAGGCGATAGCCGATTGACGTACTCAGAGCTACATACCGCAGCATCAAAGGTGGCTAAAAGGCTGTCCCCATTCATAGCAAAAGGAGATGTTGTCTGCCTTCATGCAGATCGGTCGGTGGAGTGGATCTGCGGCATATACGGCATTCTGCTTGCTGGTGCCGTTTACTGTCCCCTCGATGCCAACCTGCCGCATGGGTTACGAGAGAGCTATTATGCCTCCGCTGCAGCCAAGGTCTTCCTCAGCCCATTTGAAAGCCAGATTGATGTGAAACCTACAGGCTGTACAACAGCCATGTCTATCGAAGAGTCGCTACGAGATATAGAGGCGATAGAGAAGAATACAGAGGTATCTAGCATCGACCACCAAGCTCCTGCATATATCTGTTTCACTTCTGGGTCCACAGGCAAGCCAAAAGGAGTCATATGTACCCATACGGGCCTAGTTGCTTTTCAATCAGACTGGACGGTGCGTTTGAAGGCGCAGCCTGGTTGGAAAATAGCACAGACAATGTCAGTTGCATTTGATGGCAGCATTCACGAGATCTTCTCGACTCTAAGCTACGGAGCCACACTTGTGCTGCCGAGCTCTGTAGACCCGTTTGCGCACTTGTCTCGCGTCAATGCATGCATCCTAACTCCATCGATTGCAAAAGTTCTGGACATGACGCAGTTCGCTTCATTGGACACAATATATCTGGTAGGAGAGCCCGTCCCTACTGAAGTCAACGATCATATCAGCGAAATCAAAACCCTGTATAACATGTACGGCCCTACTGAAGGGACTGGTGGTGCCACCATCGGGCAGTTATTACCTGGTAAACCTGTCACTATTGGGCGACCCAACCCTTCCACCCGTGTCTACATAATGAATAGGGATTTGGCTCTCGTACCGCCTGGCGTCATTGGTGAGATCTGTATCGCTGGCGTGCAGACGGCTTTGGGCTACATTGGACTACCAAAAGAAACTGCAGAGCGGTTCCGTGCAGATCCAGTGTGTAAGAACCTCAATGCCATGATGTATCGGACGGGCGATCATGGTTACTGGGATGCCCAGAGCCAAGAGATTGTCTATTTGGGCCGAAAAGACCGCATGATTAAGCTTCGTGGCTACCGCCTTGACTTGAACGATCTGGAAGCTCGTATACTCATGGCTGATCCGAGTGTGTCGGCTGTTGCTGTTGCAGTTGCTCACAAAGAAGACTATCTCGTGGCAATGGTAACACCAGGATCGATCGACACTGCGCATTTAGCAACGCGAATGCGTGATGTGCTTCCAGTACATGCTGTGCCCAGGCGCGTTATTGCTGTTGACCAATTTCCCATGACTGCGGCGGGCAAGCGAGACTACAAAGCCATTTCTACTACACGGCCAGAGGCAGCGGCAACAGTCGTTTCAGTTACAGTACCTGTGGCAAAGCCATTGACACCGACAGAGAGTCGTGTGTCCCGACTTTGGCGTTCGGTCCTTGATCCTGTTGGGAGCAAACCCATTGGCCGTGAGGACAACTTTTATAACCTTGGAGGACATTCGATATTACAACTCCATCTCGCTACAGCTCTCAGCGAAGAGTTTGGCTGCCATGTGCCCATCCGCCTAGTTATGAAGTTTCCAGTCCTACATGAAATGGCTCACATGATGGATCGCCTGATGTTGCAGACCATGCCCGGAGAAATGACTGTACTGAGCCAACGAAAGATAGACGAACAAGAGCTATCTCCCATAGAGCTGGAATGGTGGCAGAAGTATGAGCTCAATGAAGGCTCGTCCGCATTTAACGTCTGCTTTGCCGCTCGATTCGATCCAGCACATGTGGATCGGCGGCTGCTGACAGCGGCTTGGAACACGGTGCTTATGCGCCATCGTATTCTGAGATCCCTATGCGTGAGGACGCGACGCTTAGGTGTCCGTCGCAAATACGCAGATTGTCCACCCCAGGTGGAACGCCTAGATCAGCTCAATCTGTGGTTTGAAGTGAACCGCCCTTTCCAACTTAATCAGAATCATCCCATTCGGGTAATAATTTCAAGAGACACAATGCTCGTAGTGGTTAGCCACATCGTGTGCGATCTCACCACGCTAGAGATTTTGAACCAGGAAGTGATCTCGCTTTATCGTGGTGAGCCGTTGCCCAAAACACAGCAGCAGCGCTACATCGAGGTTGTAGCCCAAAACACTACAACGAGTGCTCGCGACCTTGACTTTTGGACGAAATACTTAGCCGGGTCACGGGGGTCGGATAACAGCTTTGAGGTTAACTTTGACCGTTCGAGTTATCGAGGATCTTCGTTCGTTATCGACGTCCCACCCGCCACCTTCGCAGGGATGACAAGTTTGGTGGCGGCGCAACATCTCACGCTGCATCAAGTGGCCCTAGCAGCCATAGCATTGACGCTGCAGGTCGAGTATGAGCAAATTGATGTCGTCCTAGGAGGACCACACTTCAACCGTAAGACACTTAAAGCCCGAAAAACTATAGGATTGTTTTTGGAGCCGCTGCCAATCCGCATTCGCGGAGATCAGTCAAATAAGGCACAGACGGTCGCCGATTTCCTGCATGAGGTCCAGCATCACAGCCAGCAGGCTCTGGGTCATGCAGTGGCCTGGAATCAATTGCTGTGTCACCTCGGGGTTGAAATGGACTATCCCAATCATCCTCTTTTCGACATCATGGTTACTTTCCATGACCACAGGGACCATCAGCTTTTTCAATTACCGGGTTTCGAACCTCTCCCTATTTGGGCTAAAGGGTCTAAATTTAAACTTATGTTTGAGTTTACCGCTGTTTCGGCCGATAAATTGATGCTGCGGATAGAGCATGATCCAGAGAGCTATCCACAAAAGATTGTCCACCAGATTGCGCAGCTGCTTCTCACCACTCTGCAGCGGCTAGTCCAGGGAGGATCTTATACATCGCTCCGTACAGAGTTGCGACAGATCTTTGCTAGCATGAAGACAGCTTAAATTGGAATTGCTGAGGTGTGAGACAACATAATGCCGTTGGAACCAAATCGCCGCCCCCCTACCCTTCCCCCAGTTTAGAAAATGGAGATAGGTTAAATTTATCAGTTGAACCTTTTAAGGAAATATAGTACTACTTCGTCGATTACGTTCATATTTGTAGATAGTAAATGGAGCCTTCTTCATGTTCAATCACTACTGCATAAAGCCTATATTCACAGGTTTCATAGTCATTTATCAATCCTCAGCTTCTATATGCACCCTACGAGAAAGCTTGACCCGTACTCCTTTGGAGGTAGTGTTGACTGCGCCCAGTAGATTATCTCGAACGACATCAACGTCCTCTCGCGTAGTCCCATAAAGCTCAAAGTTGTACCGTCGAACAATACTCGCGATTGAGAGATAGATAATTGCCTTGGCAAGACTGAAATTTCATCCTCATTAATTCCAACTCAGAAGACTAGCTCAGAAGTTTTGATACTCACTTAATTCCAATACACATGCGACTTCCCCGGCCAAAGGGCAGGAAATATTTCTCAAGAGATTCGCCCCTTTCCGCCGCTATTCTCCAACGGTCTGGGTTGAAACGATGTGGTTCCGGAAAAATAACAGGATCCAAGTGTGTAAAGTGGTGATCCATGCTGACTGGTATGCCACGCGGAATAAGCCAATTTTGATACTGGAGGTCCTCATTTGTGGCAATTCGAGTTAGTCTTCCGGTGACAGAAGCTGTTACACGCATAGCTTCCATGACGATATAACGCTGTGGGGAAGGATAAGCACTTTAGTCTTTACAGGTTCATCCACATGCACAAAAAATAGTGAACCTACTAGATAGGGGAGTTCTTCTAAAGCACTCCATGAATCCTGCGTATCGGTCAACTGCTTGCGGAGCTCCGCCAAAATATCCGGATTATCAGCGAGATGGTAAATGATAGCCCCTAGTGTTTGGGCGGTGCTTTCCGTGCTTGCCATGACAAAACTGAACCCTTCATCGGAAAGTCTAGATAGCGAGCGCTCGCTGAAAGGCAACGAACTGCGTTTTAGCCCTCTAATTATACAATTATTCTCCTCTTTTGTGGAATCTTCCATTGCTTCCTTGGCGAGGTTATACGACGCCTAGAGAGCTTGTTAGTTTCGATACATACTGTCTGTTCCGGATCTTGATGCTTAACCTGCTGTAATTTAAAGAGCAAGGAAGTCCCAGGCATATAATCCCAGTAGGCCTTGGGGATGAGTATCAGCAGTAAAAAAGCCTTGGGGAAATGGCGCAGAAAATGCGATGCATTGAGCAGCGCTGGAAATGGTTCGGTCCAAGCAGGGAAAAAGGACCAGCGACGAGTTTGTCCCGGTGGAGCCGCATACCACATCTGAAGGACGACGTCGACTGTTAAGCTGGCGAATGCAGTGCCGACGGCGACAGGAGTACCATCCTGGGCGAAGTCGTCTAGATGGTCACACATCTTGTCGATGCTTGGTTGGATTATCGATCTTTCCACGCCCATGATGGACTGTTTGGAGAAGTTTGGAGATAGGGTGGACCGTCGCTGGCGATGAACATGGTGTTTCACAGTGGCCGAGCTCGTTGCGTTTGTTCCCTCTGACAAAAACCAGGCGTACTTGTCGCGAGGCCGGTTGTTACCCAGCGGATATAATTCTGTCACCCAATCGGGGTCCTTTATGTGCAGCTCTTCTGGACTAATGCGGACCACAGGGCCTTGAGGAATGTCATTATCTTTAGCTGTATTGTCTCGGGATCTCTATCATTTTACCATATATAGAGTGCAGGCGTTCAATTTCTTTAAAATACTGTCCTCCCTATACTTTTGTCAACAAACATCATGCTAACTTGTCAAAAAGCGGAAGACGTACTAGATAGACATCGAAATAGCATTCATACCAACGCGTCAACGCAGCTATGCGTGGACCTGGAAATTTTGCCAAAGGGTGTAAAAACAGCCTCCAGATACCAAGCCCGGCCAGATACACGGCTACAACAATGGCCGAGACCACGATTGCTTCGGTTGTACTCAGACCCAACATGTTTTCTTCTTGATTTGAATGGATGATCAATTATCCAGCTACTCAATTTTACTGCACAAAAAGCCACGAATTTTATCTCTTCCATCGGCCACCGGTGCCAACTGCGGTCGCCGACGCGGCAAGTCCAAGCTCTCAATCCGAATGCAAAGCTTAATTTAAATATTGAATGTAATGAACTGTACGGTAATATCTATACTCAACAATTGTGTACCAGCTTGGTTGACGATAAAACAAAATGGCCACTAAATCTGAAAGCCAGATCTTGCAACTAGGAGATAAAATCCAGAGTCTGGCCAAGTCTCTGGCGGATAAAATAGAAAGGGAAGAAGGCGAAACGACGCAGTACAAGCGCGCCGAGTGGGACTCGTTGACGATTGACTTGCAAAACAGCATTGAAGAACTTTTGTTACGAGTCGTCCGCCCCAAAACCTTTCTCCATAATTTGCAACTCTCACACTATGATCTAGTTGCATTTCAAGTGGCTTTTGAGTTCCATTTGTTTGACTCTGTTCCGCTGTCTGGCCACATCACATTATCAGAGCTGTCTAAGCGCGCTGGTATGGATGAAGACCGAATTGGTCGGGTAATGCGCTTGCTCGCTATCCATGGCGTTTTCACCGAGGTGGAAGAAGAAGTTTTTACTCATACTGCTATATCTAAACTATTAGCACAAGATGAACCTTTTCATTGTGCTCTAGCCGCCCAGTGGGTTAACCAAAATCATATCAATGGGAACTATTTTTGAATATCAAGCAGGCATGACGAAATGTTCCAAGCGGCCTCTAGCACGGCGGAGGCAATTAAAAAAAGCCCACACGAGCAGCGAGCGGACTTGACCCCGTTTTCCCTTAGATTTGGTTCATCCATCTATGACTTCTATCAGAAACATCCAGCACGCGCAGATCGATTTGGCAAAGCCATGGAGGGCGCGACCGCATGTAAGGAGCCGGCGGCAATAATTCAATGACGTGCGCGCACTAATGGGGTATCTTCTTCTAGTTGATGAGGAATCTATGAACAGTCTCCGTGAATGCTATGATTGGAGCTCCTTAGAAAATGGGGTTTTGGTTGACGTCGGTGGAGGAGCAGGCCACGTCTCTATTTTCCTGGCGAAGGTACCAAGTGCCACTGACAATGCGCTTGCTTTCAGCTTACTAACGTGTTTAGCATTTCCCTAACATCTCCTTTCTCGTGCAGGATCTCTTCCCTCCGCCAGCTCTGGGTTCAGACAATCAGCTTGCACCCAAGGTCAAATTTCAACAACACAACTTTTTCGAGCCGCAGCCTGTCACAAATGCAAAGGCTTATTTTATGAAACACAGCCTGCACAACCATCCAGATGCTGACTGTGTCCGTATCTTGAGATCCCTGGTGGCTGCGCTGGAAAAAGCCGGTCCAGCAACGCCCTTACTCATCAATGAAGGCGTTCTACCGTCACCCGGAGAGTCGATGCGACGTGACCAAGAATTGACACTACGGCGAGGTGATATGTGTATGATGGTGACGCTATCGGCGAAAGAAAGAACAAGGAAGCAGTTTCAACAGCTGTTGAAGGAGGCCGATCCCCGTCTGCAGGTACAGTGCAATTCAGCTTTGCCAGTTGTCTATTAATGCATACTTATTCTCTCTAGATTGTGAAGATTCACGGATCTGCCGTTACGAAGTTGATTGAAGTGCATCTGGTTTAAGAGAGCAATCCTTCTGTCACCGTTTGAGTCACATGAATAATTTCCAAGAATTGGATTCAGAAGTCGAGTAGATAATTCGATAATCTCTACTATTTTCCACTCTATCGATAAGACAGCCCTATGAAACGTCCCCGAATCTTATGTTCAATGACCCGTAAATGTAATTTAATCGGGCCGCTGCCGGCCACCGACATATCTCAAGCCCATTAATGACAGTCAAGCCGCACACTTGGAGTTTGCAGGGTACTGTCTATTGGTATATCCTGTCTAAATTCTTCTACCGCACTATCTTCCTTTTTCAGGACCACCGTTCACTCCTAACGTCACCACAATGGCCATTGAACAGTGGAACATTGGGCTTGGGAGAGCCTGCCTCATTGCGTTTGCGTCTGTAAGTTCACGCTGCATTCCGCTTTTTGTAGAGTTAAGTTGATTGTTTCAGTTATGCATTTTTGTTTTTGCCAAAACTTTGTGCAACGTATTTCTCCATCCGTTGCGCTCATATCCTGGCCCGTGGCTCAGTCATGCGACTCGACTCCATTATGTTTACCATCAATTGATTGGAGATCTCCCCTACAAAGTGAAGGAGTGGCATGACACATACGGAGAAGTTGTTCGAATTGCACCAGATGAGCTGTCCTACAACTCCAGCGCGGCATACCGTGACGTGCACTGTAGGTCAACATATTTACTGGTGTAGAGGCCTGTCATGCTGACAATGATGAAACGATAAAGCATGGCGGACGAAGGAGATGAGGAGTGGAATGGAAAAGGACACGACGTGGTATTCTCAATCAATCAACTCGGTACCTGTCATCGTCACGGCTGAAAACGACGACCACATCCGCCTGCGAGGTATCCTTGCTCACGCCTTCGCCGACCGAGCCCTAGCACGCCAAGAGCCTCTCATAATCTCCTATGTTGATCTCTTAATACAGAAACTAAAGGAACATAGCGATCGACCACAGCTGGACCTTTTGCCGTGGCTGACAAGTGCCGCTATGGACGTGATCTTGGACCTGTCATTTGGAAAGTCTCTGCGATGCCTCGAGGGTACAGTTGAGGGCGAGCTCCATCCGTGGGTCAGCATGGTCAGCGGCCATGTCAAGCAGGGTTTATACATTCAGGCCTGGAGGCGATTGCCTGCCTGGCTCTCGCGCAATATCCTGGTCAATCTTATCCTCGCCTGGCTAGGGCGTGAGTGGAAGAAGCAATTTGACATCACGACACAGATGGCACGCCAGCGAATTGATGCTGGGACTGACCGCGAGGATTTCGGTGAGTGCCTCTGTGTACAATTTCCATATCTCTGTCTCGAAGTGTGCCCCAATTGACCGATGGCAGTCTCCCATCTCCTACGCGAAAACAACCAGAAAACAGGCATGACGGTGCCCGAATTGGAAATTACTTCCTCCATTCTCATGACGGCTGGCAGTGACACCAACGCAACTCTTCTCTGCGGGTGTCTCTACTATGCAATGCGTGATCGAGCCGTCTGGAATCGCCTGGCTAATGAGATTCGCAGTAGTTTTTCCAAGGAGTCAGATCTGACTTTTTTGTCTCTTCAGAAGTTGCCTTTTCTCAATGCCGTGATCGAAGAAGCCCTACGTCTATTCGTTGTAGTTCCCAGTACGTTCCCACGTCGCACACCGCGTGATGGCGTCACCATTATCGGAAAATTCGTTCCTGGCGACTACGCTGTCGGAATAAATGGATACGCAGCGGCGCTTTGCGAGGCCAATTTTACGCGGGCGAACGAGTTCCATCCTGAGCGGTGGTTAGGAGATGCCCGTTTTGCCCGTGATGACAAAAAGGCCCACCAACCTTTCTCTACAGGGCCCCGGAACTGCTTGGGCAAAAACATGGCTTGGGCATTTGCGAGATGTGCGGCATCCCCTCTCTCGTAATAATCGCTCGTACATTTTGTCCTGCTAACCGAGGTATAGCGACAATTGCGCGATTCATCTGGAATTTCGATGCAGAATTGGTGCCAGAATGCATGGGCTGGGGAGTGAAGCAGGAGATCTTCGTGATGTTTGTCAAGAAACCGCTGATAGTGAAATTACAATTGGTAGCGCATTGATTGAATAGACCGGGGGCTTTGTGTACATGGCAGCCACTAGCATCTAGATTTAGACTCGTGGTATAATTCAGTGTCGATATGACTCCATCAGCAGGTTCTAGAAAAAGGGCTTTACATCGTCCTCTAAGGGTAGTTGATCACTGCTATCAGCCGCCACCCGCTCGATCTCCTCCATGACGCGCAATATATTTTCACCAATTACGCCTGCCAGATCGTCCCTGCTGACTCCACGATGTAGCAGCTCTGAGATTAGGTCTGGATACTTGCTCACATCCTCTAACCCCTGGGGCCCCGCGGGCATGCCATCGAAATCAGAACCCAGTCCAATGTATCGGTATCCGATGAGCTCCCCGACGTATTGAATATGGTCAGCAATGTCGCCAAGGCTGGCCAAGTCCGAGTCACCACAGCGGCTATACTCTGGATAAAAGGTGATCATGATAATACCCCTGTTCTCTCGAAGCAGATGAAGCACATCATTGGGCACGTTACGCTCGTGTGGGCAGACGGCGTAGGCAGAAGAGTGGGAAAAGATGACTGGTGCGGTGCTAACGGCCAAAACATTCCGCATCGTCTCGTGGCTAACATGTGCTAGATCTACAGCCATTCCTAGCCGATTCATCTCCTGGACGAGCTCTTCCCCAGCTTTCGACAGGCCATGATGCAGGGGTATCCTGGGCGTAGCGCTGTCGGCGTAAGCGTTATGGCACTCATGCGTTAGTGTTGCGTATCGGACCCCGAGGCGATGATATAGGCGCAGAACACTCGCACTATTCGCGATCTGGTGGAGACCTTCGACACCAAGGAAACTGGAAATCCGGCTTGACTGGCTAAATTCGCGCCAGAAGTCGGCGGACGAATCGGCGAGCACAAGCCTATCGGCATAGGCATTGACAAGACGCTGTACGAGGTCGATCTGTTGCAGGGTATCTCGTACAATCTCGAAATATGCCTCATCGGAATGGTCATTGGGGGTTCTTGGGCTAGAAAAAAAGAGAAAGGAAGAAAGACAATAAGCATGTTTCAATGTACGAAGCATGTAGGGACCTATCGACCTACCATTCTACGTAGACACTCCAAAACTGTCCTCGCAGGCCTCCACGGCGAAGCCGGGGGAAATCCACTTGTCCATAAAGGGGAATCTCCCCAGAAAAGTTTTGCTGGTATATGTGATTCTGGTAGAAAGCTCGAATCCAAATGGCAAAATCGTTATGTCCGTCTACGTAAATATCAGCAGCTAAATCTAATTACAAATCCAGGTCCATTGATCCCACCGATAAGGGGTGCTAAACGAAGAATGTCTTCCGCTGTGGGCTGGCCAAGCTTCGCAAGGGCATAATAGTGGAATACAAGACTCATGCTACCGAGGAAGCAGGCAACCGCTAGAAGAACATGGTAAATGGAAACTGCAGGCCGCTTGATTCGAGAGCTGTCGCGGGTGCATCCCGCATCATCTAAGAGTATGGTTGTCTCACTCATGGTATACATCGGTGCCCTTTTGCGTTTTGGGGTGTATTTTGATGCTTTAATTCTTATATTTTAAAGTAGAAAGTTTTTTGCTGGAGGCCGAGCGGTGACCGAGGACATTACCGGACCGAAGCCCATCCAACCGTGACACTTTCTCTATCCTGGGGAGTTAATTTCCGATTCCGTACGTACAATTAATTGAGCAAAATCTATCTGCAGAATCGTGGGGGATTGTATATCAGGCTCTTCCCAGGTGCTTACACATCGAATTACATGATAATTATCTCAATTCTAACCCGGGCCCAATTTATCTTCTTGCGGCACTACTCATCTTGAAGTGGTTTCGCATTTAGTCAAAAATTGCAAAGCAGCGGACTTCAACGCTTTCGCGAGGAGGCGCTTCGATAGGAGTGTTAGGATGTTTGAATGCTGCGTGAGGGCATACTGTGTTGAAGAGTCAATTTGGTTATTCGCCCCGTGGATTGCACTTGAGCACTCACATTTGCCTACGACATCATTCTTATTATCCCAGATCTTGATCAGAGTGACCTCGTCAGTCCTATGGCCATCTAAATAGTACCATTTCTGCTTATCAGAATGCCCAAAGGTGACTGTTTGTCCCCGGTAACCATCAGCCTTATCAAGAAGGTCAGTCGGATAGATCAGGTCTGGATCGCAGGAGCGATAATCCATGGTAGCCAAGGGCCAGTCCACTACAGGGCCTCGAAGAGGGCGCCAGACACTGCAGCCGTCAGTCGTCATAACAATGGAAAGATAACCAAACTAGACTAAGTAAGGATGAAGCAGAGATTTCAGTTGGCATACTTGATCATCATGACTCGTTTTTTGAGAACATCTTGTAAATCGCCTGGAACATTCTGCTCTAGACGGCGAAGAGCGCCTTTCGTTGACCTATTTCGTCTTAGACTCGGTACAGGGTTTCAAGCCAACTTAAAAAGAGGGGGGAAAGGTCGCGGAAGATGCTTAAAAAGGTAACCCACTGGTCACAATGCACCTAATGAAACATGTCAACCAGATGATAAGTCTAAAGTAGGGATACTCAACGTACCATAGTCGCAGGCTGCTCCTTTCCAGTCGGATTTTCATACGCTCCCATCTCGGGTCGACGTCGGCGGGAGGTATGGTCGAAAATAATTACGCGGCTAGCGCCTGTTACTTCCTGTATCAATTTCTCGACATGCGGATAATATTGAGCCTTGACTTCATCGACATTATTGTTTCGGAGTAGCTGGAGCATCGAAGGGGAGCCTCCTTCAGAGTCATCACGGTAAGCAAAGCCATGCTGATCAAGCTGAAATTCCTGCTTCATTGGTCGAGCATCTGTCACGTTCACATCGTGCTCAACCCAATTGAAGTTCATATAATCATACCCTGTGGGAGCATTTGTACGGATGAAAGGTATTTCGCCGCGTCTAGCCCATGGCTCAATGAATCTCATGGAGGTGGGGTAAGTGACTGCCATAGTTGTATTGTATGTGTTGCTTTCGAAACAAAGATACGATAGATCTAAGAGATAATCTGGCTTCCAACTATCCAAGTATATGCTGATCGAGCAGTACGAATTACCTCGCTGAAGGACCGAAGGGAGCTTTTGTAAGAAACTTCTCCACACGGGATAAGCACAAGGTAACATCTACATCGGTCTCCGTTGCTCACGCCGATGACACCGACTGCCGTAGGCATAGGGGGCCTTTCAAATCAAGCCAAGCGTTTCCCTCTTGAACCCGGAACATGTCGCCGTTGGAAATGTGAATGTAAGTATTTTGTCCGCCGTGTAATGAAAGCAACTCAACTGAACGGACCAGTACATATCCAACTGCGGGGTCCGTCCCAGGAGAGCAAAAAGGCTAAATGGCATCTTTGAGTTCCCGAGCCCGCTCAGCGGTCATGCCATGTCCGAATGTCTTCGCCCTCGACATGATATCTTGTATTGCTGGACGAGCGAGCATTCGATCAGCCCACTTCTGGATATGGGGCCAATCTTTTATATCCACATTCAAGAAGGTAAACATCCAGGGCATTGCAAAGGGAAAGTATGATAGGTCGGCAAGGGTTGGGCGATCCCGGAGAGCGATATACTGTTGTTCTGGCAAAGCAAGGCGGTCGTTAAGGATATCCCATTGCCTAAGAACGTTGGCATGCAATCTGCCAATCGACGTCATTCCATTAGCATCGAAATCCTATATCATTCGCCTTCTCTCACATACTTGGCAATGGTTCGTGGCAACTGCACTGGATCCTGTCTCGTTGGATATCCTCTCATGAAATACAGCCAGTATTTGGCAGTTGGACTGTGCAAACACGTGTTAGAAATCATATCTCTGGCCGGCATTTAGATCTTATCCTCACTTACCCGATGCCTGCAGTCTGGTAGGCCGTCCAGGTCATAACGGCCGCGCGTTCCGCTGCCGTGCTGCCGCTCCAAACGCCGTCGGCATCAAACCGATCTGCCAGGTACTGGAGACAAGCTGTACCTTCGAAGACGTTTATCTGCTCACCCGTTTGAGAATCAAGGTCCTTGAGGGCAGGCACCATCCTCTCTGGGTGAATCTGGTAAGCCCATTGAGAGGTGGTGTCGATCAAGGAAATAACGTGTGGGATATTGAGTTCCTGAGCTAGGATCAATGGCTTGATGTAATTAATGTAGGACGTTTCATCGGCTAGGGCTCGTTAATATTTTACCATACCTTAAGCAGAATGCCGTTAGATGAAAGGCCCTTACCTTTGATAATGTAGAGAACTACGCGGCCATCATGTTCAACATCACCGACCACTACCTCGCCATTCGGTTGGTTGCCTGGCCTGGACAGCAAAGACATACTTTTCACTCGCTGGAGTTTATGGACAGATGACACAAAGTGCTGGATCAAGGAGGAACCTAATGGGCAAAATTCGCATAGGTACTTTATACCTTCATGTATTGCGCGTCACTTGTTTCAGAAATTCGTCGATTCACTCTATCGGCAACCGAGCTCGGAAACAACAGTCTCAACGAGCGGAGTGGTTCAGTATTAGTCGGTTATAGCTACAACCTCAGCCCGTGCCATCACCATTGATTCGGAGTGTACTCTAATGATACCCTGCATTGTTTTTGATTGTAGATTGCTAATTGTAATTTTATGATTTAGTCGACGAGACATTTTCTGCGCTCTGCCGCTTCCCAGCGGTACCGACGGGCCGTTGGTTCCACTGCAGTGACACCAGGACAAGCCCGAGCAACCCGAAGCTCATCGCCCCCCACCACGTAGCTCGTAAACTGCGGACATAGAGCGCGATGACCTCGTCCCGCGCCGTACCTTGGAAGGAGCGGATGAAGGACTGAGAGGCATGGGCATAAGCTCCGCCCTGCACGAGGAGACCACGAGCACTTGCCGGAACTTGGTTGGCGTGGTGATCGACAGTGAGATCGAAGACGATCGAGGGAATAGTCACGCCCCAAACCATGGCAAAACTGCGCAGGTAGTTGAACAGGGCCGTCACGGACCAAACGTCATCAGCAGAAAAACAACCCTGCAGGGCGGGCAGAAGGGTCGCTAGGAGAAGTCCGTTCCCAGCCGCTATAACAATCTGCACAACTGCGTGAACCGCTGTGGATGTAGTAGCGTCAAAGCTAGTGAAAACGCCAAGACCAATGGACATGAGAGAGAAGGCCAGGATGTTTAGAATAATAGACTGGCGACCAGGCAACATGGCTGACACGATGCCGCCTAGGATGGAAAATACCACCATGCCGACAATGGTGGGCATGAGATTGAACCCAGCTCGCTGTGCCGAGAGCTCCAGCACAGCCTGGAAGTAGATGGTGAGGTAGTAATTAACCCACATGAGAAGCATGCTCTGGATGAAGTTCTGCAGCTGGAGGGAGATTGCCGAGACATTTCGTAGAAGGTGTAAGGGGATCAGCGGGTGGGGACAATAAGCTTCGTATATGCCAAATACAATCATCCCACCCACGCCGAGGACCAATGGAAGGATAACGCGGAAGGAAGACCAGTCGTACATTTTGCCACCCATGGTGAGGGGGAGAAGGATGGAGATAGTGCTGGCTGGCAGTAAGAAGTTACCCACCCAGTCAAAGCGGCGGGCGATCGCAGCTAGGTTAGTAGCGGCATCGCGTTGCTGCTGAGTCCGTTGACCTAGAATGGGAAACAAACAGAGGGCGGAGGCAACGGCCAGGGGACAATTGATCCAGAAAATCCACCTCCAGGTAGTATGGCCAACCACAATGCCCCCGATAACCGGTCCCAGAACCAAACCCAGACAGGAAGTTGCCATGACAATGCCAAGCATCTTCGGGCGGTCGGGAAGAGGGACCATGTCGCTGATTATCAGCTCGGCCACGAGAGGAATGCCTCCACCACCCACCCCCTGGATCAGCCGCCCAGCAATGATGACAGGCAGTGAGTCCGCGGCGCCGGCGACGCCACTGCCGGCGCCAAAGAGCACGATGCAGACGAGCATCACAGGCTTCCGACCAAATACCTCGGCAAGCCAGCCAGTGAGCGGTTGAAACACGGCAGAAGCAAACGTGTAGGCATTGATGACCCAGACGTATTCGGACGTGTTCAGTGCGCGTGAGATGGCAGGGAGCGCGGTAACGACGATACTACCCTCCATCGTCACGGCGAGCCCGCTCAGGCAGAGAGTTGGAAAAACAATCCAGAACCGCCAGTCTCGCGGGGGATGGGATGCCTGCGCCTCTTTCTCCAGTTCGGGTTTGTTCTTCTGGCGATCGAGCTGCTCCGAGGCCCACTCTTCATCCCTGGAGGGGACGGAATCATGAGCTGCCATGGGCTCCATAGGGTTGAGTTGCTGAAGCTGCATGAGAAACGCAGGTCACTACTGCGTTGCGACGATGGCGGGCTTGTGTGTGGCGGGCTGCGTAGCGAATAAGCGGCTGATGTTATAGGAGGGCGTAGTTGATAAGTGATGCCGTGGAGGAAAAGTGAGAGGTAGATGGAGAAACAAGAAAAAAGAAGAAGTGAAGAGGTGTTGACGATTTTAGCATTACAAATAGGACTTTTTCCACGTATCCAGAGAACGTACTCCGTCCCTAGCCTCCACATGTCGTCAAAACGAGGGGCGATCGATCGGCCGAGCTAATAGTACATCTGAGCCGGTGGCCGAGGGCGACGCTAGAATAGCGCTTACCTTAAACATGGATGGTACCTGTTTTTACCCGATGGACTAGGCTATGTTTATTTACCTAGTGTCAATTGTCGCCCAAGATAGTCATTCGTAACGCTAGGGTCGTTAACCAGGTATCCCCCGACATAATATCAACTTATTTATGAAATCATACCCTGCAATCTGTCCACCGCATACGTGTATTATTAAGTCTCCAATGATATACGAGTATTACAATATCCAAGTGGGTTAGCCTGCGTAATGAATGACAGCGGGAAGTATAATGTTACGACCTGATCTGAAGTACGTACCTGTTGGGAAAAATATAGAAAAAACAGCTAATTATAGAAAAGCTTTGCAAAGTTACTAAGATATATACTTTATAATATATAAGCTTTAATACTAAGGTTATAGGTTTACTAAGTATAAAAGGACTTTATTAAGTAAGCTATTAAAAATAATTAAATATATAAAATTTAATTTTTTTATATTTTTAAATAACTTAAATAAATAATTATTAATAAAATATTAAAATTAAATATAAATTAAATTTTTTTTATATTTTATTTATTTTATAATTATATTTACCTAAAGTTATTTTTTATTTTTTCTATTAATATAAATTAATTAACTTTAGTTTATTACCTTAGGAATTTACTTTATATTTTTTAAATATTAAATTAAAATATAATAATATTATAAAAGATTTATATTAAAAAAAAATATTATAATTTAAATTATAATTTTATAATTTAAAAAAAAAATTTAAAAAAAAATATAATTATTATTAAATATTTAACTTTTTAAAAGTAATTAAAATATAAATTATTTTCTTTAATAAAATTACTTTTTTTATATTTAGTTTTTTAATAATAAAATTTCATTTTAATATTAATATAATAAAATATTATTAATTAATTATTTATTTATTATATTAATATTATTATTATTAAATATAATAATAATAAATTTTTCTTTCTTAAGTATAAAGAATAAACTACTTAACTAAAATTAAAATAATAAATTACTATTAAACTTTTACTTAGTAACTATTAGTTAATAATACTTTATTAATTTTTTTATTTAATAATAACTTAATTAAGTTATATTTTCTTTTTTATAATTAATTTAAATTATTTTTTTTTACTTTTTTTATTTTTTAAACTTTAGTAAATTTTCTTTATAATATTAATAATAACTTTATTATAAGTTTTTATAATAGTAGTTATTATTTTAGTTATAGTTATAATTAGTTTTTTATTACCTTTAGCTATTATAGTTATTTATAATAATACTATATATATATTAACTATTAATTTATTTTATAATTATTAAAAAAGTTTATTATTATTATAATATATTATTTCTTTAAGTAATTTTTTATATTATATATATAATTTATTTTTAGGAATTATTATTACTTTTTATAATTTAATAAAAAAATTAAATTTATTTAGTTTAATTAAGTTATTAAATTATAATTTATAAACTTAAAGCTTATATTATATTTAAATTTTATTATTTAAGTCTTTTATTATATATATTAATTATATTATATTTAAACTTTATTATTTAAATTATTTTATATATATATTTTAAATTTAATTTTAAACTTTAATTAATTATATTTTATAATTTAAATTTTTAAAGTTTAATTTAGTTAATTATAATTAATTAAGTTAAATTATAAATTAATTTTAAATTTTAAATAAAAAGCTAAAGTATAGCTTTTTTTTAATTTAATTATTATAGCTTTATTAACTTTTTTAATAATAAATATAACCTTTATAATAGATTTTTATTTATTTGTTATTTATAATTTAATTATTTTTTTTATAATAAAAAAAATCTTAAGTAAAGTTAAAAATAAATAAATACTTAATTTTTAAGTTTTTTAAATATTTATTAATTTTTAATTAATATTTTTTACTAAATTAATATTAAAATTCTTTTTTATAAAGTTATTATATATTTTTTTAATATATTTATTATTTTTATATTATAAATAAATATATTTTTTATAATAATTATAATAATAATTTATTTTTTTATATTTATAATATATAATATTTAACTTTTATTTATTTTATAAAAAAGTAAATAAATTATTAATAAATTTTAATTATCTTATATTTTTATTATTTTTTTATTTATATTAAAATTTATTATTATAATAATATTAATTATTATTTAAATTTTTATTATATTAATTTATTATAACTTTTATATTAATATTATAATTATATAATTATTATAAATTATTAAGGAATTTTTAATTAATAATATTTTTTTTTAATTATTAATAAATATTTATATAAAATTAAAATAATATAATAAATATTTAAAAATTAAATAAATATTTTATTATAAATAACTTTAAATTATTATAAAAATATATAAAAAAGTTTTAATATTTTTTAATATATATAATTTAATTTTAATATAGTATTTAATACTTAAATTTTAATATTATTAAAATTATTTTTATATTATTTAATATATTTTTTATATATTAAATTATTATAATTTTAATTATATTTTTAAAATTAATATTAAATTTATTATTACTTTATATTATTATTTAAATAATAAAATCTTTATAAAATTATTTTTAAATTAATTAAGTTTTATATTAAATTAAATATTTAAATATATAAAGTATATTTATAATTTTATTAAGATTTTTTTATTAAAGAAAAATTAAAGAATTTTTTTTAAATATAAATATATTAATTTCTCCTAAGTATAAAGAATAAATTACTTAACTAAGATTAAAATAATAAGTTACTATTAAACCTTTACTTAGTAGCTATTAACTAATAGTAGCCTAGCTAATTTACATTTTCTCTTTTATAATTAATTTAGGTTACCCTTTTTTACTCTTTTTATTCTTTAGGCTTTAGTAGACTTTCTTTATAATACTAATAATAACTTTATTATAAGTTTTTATAATAGTAACTATTATCTTAGCTATAGTTGTAGTTGGTTTTTTATTACCTTTAGCTATTGTAGTTATTTATAGTAAATGTATATTGGCCGTTAATTTATTTTTTATTAAAAGAGTTTATTACTTTTATATAAGTCTTAGCAATAGGTATATTATTTCTTTAGGTAGTTTTTTAAAAGCGTTATATACGCAATCTATTTTTAGGTAGGATTGTTACTATCTTTTATAACCTAATGGAAGGATATAATAGGTTTATTTAGTTTAGTTGAGTTATTAAACTATAATTCGCAAGCTTAAAGTATAATAATTATATTATATTTAAACTTTATTATTTAGGCTTTTTTGTATATTTATATTATATTTAAACTTTATTATTTAGGTTATTTTATATACTTTAAGTTTAGTTTTGAACTTTAATTAGCTATACTTTGTAGCTTGAATTTTCGAGGTTTAACTTAGTTAGCTATAGCTAATTGAGTTAAGCTATAGATTAATTCTAGATTTTAAATAAAAAGCTAAGGTATAGTTTTTCTTTAACTTAGCTATTATAGCTTTATTAACCCTCTTAATAATAAATATAACCTTTATAAATATATTAATACTTTAAGTTTTTATTTTATAATTAATTTTTTTATAATATTAAAAAATTTAATATTAATTTTCTTTTAATATTAAAATTTTATAAATATTTATTATTTTATTATTTTTTTTAAACTTTAATAATTTAAAAAAAATTTAATTTTTTAATTTTTTAATTATTATATTTTTTTTATTTTATAATATTAAAGTAAAATTTTAAAATATTTTTTAAAAGTTTTATTTTATTTATTTATAATTTTAAAATAATTAATTTATTATTATTATTATATTATTTTTTTATTATTAATTTACTTTATATTTTTATTTTTACTTTATTAATTTTTTTATTTTTAAAAAAAAAAAAAATTTATTAAAAATTAAATAAAAAAAAATAATAAAATTAAAAAAAAAATAATTTATATTTTAATTATTTTTAAATAATTAAATATTTAATAATAATTATATTTATTTTTTAATTTTTTAAAAATAAAAAAGAATTTTCTTTATTATAAACTTTTTTTAAATTATAAAATTATATTTTAAACTTTAATACTTTCTTTTAATTTAAATATATTTTAATACTTAATAAATATTTTAATATTAAATTCTTTTATTTATTATAAAATATATAATATAATATTATTTATTAATTATAAAAATTATATTTATTATTAAAAAAATTAATAAAGCTATAATAACTAAGTTAAAAAAAAGCTATACTTTAGCCTTTAGTTTAAAATCTAAAGTTAATTTATAACTTAACTTAATTAACTATAGCTAACTAAATTAAACTTTAAAAATTTAAATTATAAAATATAGCTATTATATTAAAATTTAAAATTAAATTTAAAATATATATATAAAATAACTTAAATAATAAAGTTTAAATATAATGTAATTAATATATAAAAAAGCCTAAATAATAAAGTTTAAGTATAATATAACTATTATACTTTAAGTTTGTAAATTATAATTTAATAACTTAATTAAACTAAATAAATATCCTTTTATTAAATTATAAAAAGTAATAATAATTCCTAAAAATAAATTATATATATAATACTTTTAAAATTAAAAAACTATATAATAAAATAATATACTTTAATTACTTCTTTTTAGTAATAACTATAATTTAATTATAATAGTAAAATAGTAAATAAATAATTAAATTTATAATTAATAAAATTATAAACTTATAATTAAAAACTTTAAAAAAGAAAAAACTAAAGTTAAGTAAAGTAAAGTATAAGCTAAATTAATTAAAAAGTATTAAAAACCTTAAGTTAAGTAAAAGTATTAAAAAAATTATTAAAAAAGCTAATAAAGTAGTTTATTAAAAATTATATATATAAAAGTTTTTTTATAATTAATTTATTTTAAGTAGTTTATCTTTTATACTTAGGAAAAATAAATTATTATATAATTATTAATTAATTTTTAATTTTAAAAATTAAAAATAATAATATTAAATTTTTAATAGTAATTTTATTAAATTATTAATAATTAATAATTAATTATAATTTTTTATTTTTTTTAATATAAATATTATAAAGTATTTTATAAATAAAGTAAAAACTTAAATATATATTTTTTTTAATTATTTATTTAATTATTTTTTTAAAGTTTTTAATTTTTTTTTATTAAAATTATAAATTTTATAAATTCTAAATTATTTTTTATTTATTAATTTAATAAAATAATTCTATTATAAATATAATAATAATTTAATATTTAATATTATTTTATATAATTTTTTATATTTTTTATATTAATAAAATATTTTAATAAAAATATTTTTTAATTTTTTTAATTTTTTTTTTATACTTTATATAATACTTTATTAAATACTTTTAATTTATTTTTAAATTATATTATAATTTTATTAATATAAATATATTTTACTTTTTTATATTATTTATTATATTATAATAATATTCATAATTTATTTTTTTTAAATTTAATTATTTTTATTTTTTTTATAAATTATATAGAAAATTTTAATTTTTTTAGTAATATAATTTTACTTTTTTATTTTTTTTAATATAATTAATTTTTAAATATATTTTTTATATTTTAATAAATTTTATTAATTTTTTATTAAATAATAAAATTATTATTAAATAATTATAAATATTTTAAAAAAATATTATTTTTTAATATATTTAAAATATTAAATTTAATATTATAAATATTTTTATTAATAATTAATAAAAAATAATTAATTTTATATTTACTAAATTTTTTTTTTATTTTTTTTTATAATATTTATAATTTATAATATTTTTTTTATTTATTAAATAAAGATTTTTAATTCTTTAATTAATTATAATAAAATTAAATTATAATTTATTTTATTATTAATATATATAATAATAATTTTATTTTTAAATTATATATTTACTTTAAATTTTTTTATATTAATTATTTTAATTATATTAATATATATATATATATATTTATAAAATTATAATTATTTTTAATAATAATATTAAAGTTTTTAATTATTTATTATTATATTTATTATTATTAAAGTTTTTAATATTATTAATATTTATTAATATTAAGTTTATTAATATAGTATTTATAAAAGTATTTAATATTTATTTATAAATATAATTTTTATTATAAATTTTAAAGTTAAGTTTATTATAATATAATTAATATTAAAGTTAATTATATTTTTTTTTTTTAATATTTTTTATAAAGTTTATTTTTATATTATAAAAAATTATATTTAAAGTATTTTCCTTTTTAATTATATTAATATTTAAGTTTATAATTAAAATATTAATTATATAATTAATTTTTATATATTTTTAAATTAACTTTAATATAATATTTTTTATAAAAGTTTTTTTATTAAATTTAAAAATATCAATTATTAATTTTAATTATATAATACTTAATATATAATATTATATTATATTATTTTATTTTTAAATAATTTTATTTTTTTATAAATAAAATATTATATATAAATTATAATTTTTTTTATTTAAGGAATTATTTTTAAATTATAATAAAGTAATAAAAATTAATATTAATATATTTTATTAATTTATTATTACTTAATATTTATTATTAAGTAATTTTATATTATTTTAATATTTATTAAAATTTACTTAAATTATATATTTTTATTTTTTTTAATTTTTAATTAAAAAGTTTTTATTTATAAAAGTAATTTAATCTTTAGGGTTTTTATAATTTATAATTTTTATATAATTTTAAAATATTAAAGTTAATATATTTTTTTTTCTTTTATTTATAAATAAATATATTTTTTTAATTTTTTTTTATAAATAAAATATTAAAAATATTATTTTAAACCTTTTTATATTTTTTTTTAAATTATATTAGTTTTTTTTAAAGTAATAGTTATTATAAAAGTTATATTTATTATTAAAAAAGTTAATAAAGCTATAATAGCTAAGTTAAAGGAAAACTATACTTTAGCCTTTAATTTAAAATTTAAAATTAATTTATAACTTAACTTAATTAACTATAATTAACTAAGTTAAACTTTAAAAATTTAGGCTATAAAGTATAATTATTATATTAAAGTTTAAAACTAAACTTAAAGTATATATATATATATAGAATACCTTAAAATAATAAAGTTTAAATATAATATAATTAATATATATATAAAAAGGCCTAAATAATAAAGTTTAAATATAATATAATTAATATATATATAAAAAAGCTTAAATAATAAAGTTTAAATATAATATAATTATACTTTAAGCTTATAAATTATAATTTAATAACTTAATTAAACTAAATAAACTTAATTTTTTTATTAAATTATAAAAAGTAGTAATAATCCCTAAAAATAAATTATATATATAATATAAAAAACTATATAATAAAATAATATATTTTAATTACTTTTTTTTAATAATAGCTATAACTTAATTATAATAAATATATAGTAAAATAATTAAATAAATAACTAAATTTATAATTAATAAAATTATAAACCTATAATTAAAAACTTTAAAAAAAAAAAACTAAAACTAAGTAAAGTAAAATATATGCTAAATTAACTAAAGGGTATTAAAAACCCTAAGTTAAGTAAAAGTATTAAGAAAATTATTAAAAAAGCTAATAAAGTAGTTTATTAAAGGCTATATATATAAAGGTTTTTTTATAATTAATTCTTTTTAAGTAGTTTATTTTCTATACTTAGGAAAAGTAATAATTACTATAAATATATTATTAATAACTTAATTAATTATTTATTAATTAACTTTTTTAAAAATTATAATATTAATAATAATTTATTTTAAATATTTTTTTTTTAAATATTTTTAAATATTATTTTAATATTTCCTTTTTTTTCTTATATATAAAATATTAATTATTATAGTAATTAATTTAATTAAGTAAAGTATAAAATATAATTTTAATAATATTAATTTATATTTTATTAAATTTTTTATTTTTATTAATAAATATTTTAAAATTATTTAGTTTTTTATATTTACTTTAGTAATTTTCTTTTTATAATTTACTTTATTATAGTAATTATATTTATTTATAAACTTATAAATATTAATAATATTTAAATTTATTAATTTAAGTTTTTTATTATTAAATAAAATTAATTTATATTTTTTTTTAATCTATATAATATTAAAAATAATTTTAATTTTTATTAATTCTTTTTTTATTTATTTTTTATTATAATACTTATATTATTAATTATTAATATAATAGAATTTTTTAAATAGTTTTTTAAAAATTTAAAAAAATTTATTTTTTTAAAATTTATTTTTTATATTACTTTTTAATTTTTAATAATATAATATTTTTTTAATTTTATTTTTAAAGTTAATTTTTATATAAAAGTAAATAAACTTAATAATATACTTAATATATACTTTTTATTATATAAGTTTAAATAATATATTTTTTATTTTTTATTTTTTATTAATTTATTTAATTTAAATAAAATTTTAAATTAATATTTAAATTTTCTATAATTATTAAAAAAAATATTAGTAAATATTTTTTAAATTACTTAATTATTTTATTTAAAATTTTAAAAATATAATTTAAATTAATTTTTTAAGTTTTTTATAAAATAACTTTTTATAATATTAATTTCCAAAGGCTAAAGTATAGCTTTTCTTTAACTTAGCTATTATAGTTTTATTAACTTTTTTAATAATAAATATAACTTCTTTATAATATTAATTTATTATTTTAAAAATATTATAATAATTAAAAAATATTTAAAATAAAATTTTATATTTATAAAAAATTCTTTAATTTTTTATAAGTTTTTATTAAAGTAAATTAATAAAAGTAAT
This sequence comes from Trichoderma simmonsii, assembly GCA_019565615.1. Lineage (NCBI taxonomy): Eukaryota > Fungi > Ascomycota > Sordariomycetes > Hypocreales > Hypocreaceae > Trichoderma > Trichoderma simmonsii. The sequence goes on from CP075866.1 coordinate 246,287, forward strand.
TTAATAATTTTTTTTAATTTTTTTTTATAAAATTTTTTTTTATTAACTTTAAATTATAAATAATTAACTTTATTATTTTTAATTAATAAATTATTTATTAAATATATTAATAATATTTTATTAATCTTTAATAATTTATTTTATATAAATAATTTAAACTTTAAGTTTTAGGAAATATTATTTAACTTTAGTTATATTAACTAAAGGTATTTATAATAATTTTAAAATTATTATAATTTTAATTATTTTTTTAAATAAATCTAGGATTTTAATATTATTATTATATTTACTTTATACTTTACTTTTTTAATTTATTTTAATATTTAATATATAAAATTTAATTATTTAATATTTTTATAATAATATTATTTATAATTTAAAATAATTTTTAAATATAAATTATAAATATATAATAAATTAAACCTTTATAAAATTAATATAAAAAGAATTCCTAAGGAATAAACTTTATACTAAGTTTATATTAGTAAATAAGCTAAGTTAAATTAATAAATAATTAATAAAAATAAAAAAGTTTATTTATATAATTAATAAATAATATAATTATAATATAATTAAGTATTATTTTATATTTATAATTAACTATTTAATTTATTTTAAATATATATTATAAAATAAATATATAATATAAAGCTTACTTAAGCTTACTTATTTAAAAATAAGCTAGTTTCTTAAATAGGAAGTAGCTTATTTTAGCTTACTAGCTATTGCATAAGCTATACTATAATTAGTCCCTTGGCCCTTTGTAGTTCTATACGGCCTACCCTGTAGGCCTATTGTTACGACCATAAATGTATTAGTTCGTAACACTCTATAACACTGGCAGCTTATTAATGGCTAGCAGCTTTGACTATATTTCATGTCTTGTCCTTATTAATTTTCCTGTCCTAAGTGTTCCGCATCTTCTTTTTTATTTCCTGACCCTTTTATTAATCTTGAGATCTGAACTCCAACTCCACGAAATCGAAATGGAAGGGTATGTAGAACCCAGCGCGAGAGACAAGGCATTAACTATACGCTAAAGATTCTAACTTACTCTCCTTAGGGGTTATCCCGGCGGCAAACCCACTGCACCTATAAAGCTCCGAGCAGCTTGCAACCAATGCCATCTCTCCAAGGTAGGTGATGCAATTCCCCAGATTTTGGCACCATTGCCCTAAACTCTTGCCGTAACCGCTATATTGACAACTGCTTCGCTTCTCAGGTCCGTTGTAGTGGGGAAAAAACAGGATGTGCTCGGTGCTCGAGTCTCGGTTATTCCTGCGTCTACTCCGAGTCTCGAGTAGGCAAAGTGCAGGGGAATCGGGCCCGACGACTGAGGAGCGGGTCGGCATCGGTACAACAACATCCCATCTCTCCCAGTCCAAGCTCTCTGGATATGACGGGAGATCACAGAGGGGATTCCTCAAGATCTGGCACCGTTAGTACTCCATCTCAAGAGCTGGTGGATGGAGAAAGAACAACTGTCGAGGTCGAAGACGGGCTGTTTGCGGAACTAAGCTGTGTGAGCCATGGAGTCTATTCCGAGGCCACTAAGGATATTGATGATTGTGCGCTCTTTGGCAGTCTCGATGACTTCCAGTCTGTTGAAACGCCGCTCGATCCAATGCTCTCCGATGTAGATCGGATAGGTAATCCTTCACATCTGCCATCTGCCATGGTGGTATCACAACCCTCGCACCCCCTTGGCTCAGACAGGCCGCTAGACTTGGCTTCCAATACAGACTGGTCCGGATTCAACTTTCCATCCTCAGATAATGCGGGCGTAGGGAAGCTAGCTCCATATCGGCATCTTGCTAGCCAACGAATGGTCGACTGCGTAGCATTGGTTCACAATTTAGAGCAAAACATCCACAGCCGGCTGGTGGCAGCGGATGAGGTCATGCGGGTGAACAAACACTGTGTGGTGAGTATATTGGAAATACTAGAGTACGAGGAGACAAGCCCTAGTATGAGCTTACTAGGACTGAGTTGCCTTGCCCTTAACCACGTTGTAACGCTGTTCGAAGGAGCTTCCAGCTATCTTCTCTCTCCTAACAAACGACACGAGTATCCCCAAAAGCGAATGCCCACCATACAATTTGGGATTTTTGACGTGGATCCGGAGGAACATCTTGCAATCCAGTGCCAGATTCTTCTGCGAGAACTGCAACGATGCGGCCAAACTGCCGAGAGACTCCTTGAACGGCTAAAATTGGTTCATGAAGATCGTGGGAATCTGGGGGTTGTTTATTCAGATTGGCTTGGAAGTATTCAAAATAGGCTACAGATCTTGTGTGAAAATGTACAAAAGAAATGAGTGTATATATATAACGACTATCTTTGACTGAATTTTGCCTCGTCTATTCTACTTGCATTATTAAATGAATAAAACGATTAAAACATAGGCCCCCTATGAAAAATTGTCATTTGACTGCTGAATTGCTGAAAGTTTTTAATGGAGTGTTCCATAACCTCGCATTCATACGCTATTCATTTTCCATTGGGCCCTTCGTGTGGCATATCGATTCGGCTTCCGAAACAGTGTTCCAACGGTCTGTATGTTATGTCGGGCCCCGAAACTAGATAATCTGTTGGATTAGATAAACGATCAAGAAAAATAATTTACAATAGAGTAAATGTATTTTGTGAATTTGCTCTAAGTTTATGCAAAGATCAATTTACCAACGAATCTTTATCTTAGCATTGAGAGGCTCCGTAACAATGACACAAACCAAAAGCCAGGACGAAGAAACTGTTGAGCTTATCGACCTCATATATTCGCTGAGAAACCAATTTGAGGCCTCTAACCACAATTCCCAACATGAGCAGTTGAAAAAAACTGCAGTGGCTCAATTACACACATATTCACGGAAGCTCATGTTAGTTGGTCAAGATCCTAATGCTGCATTCTGGGAGCTTGTTCGAAGGGTTAGTTTTCACCAATGTTTAGCCTATCTAAATTCACTTTTTTACCATTCTAGTAGTGCTCCATTCTCTCACCTATTAAAATTGCCCAGGATATGGGTGTGTTCCGGCACCTCAATGATCATGGGAGCGCCGCGGCGAATGAACTGGCGTCCATTTCAGGAGCAGAGGAATCCCTAATCGGTATGTGTGATCAAATAGCTAGTTGGAGTAGAATCAAGTTGGTAACATGAATCAGTGAGAATTTTGCGTCCTCTAGTAGCCGAAGGGCTGCTCCTCGAAGTGGATGATGAAGTTTACAAACTTACAAATCGTGGGACTGCGTTTGGATTACCAGCATACGATGATTCTATCTCATTTGCGTATGTTTAATGATACAGTACATGAGCTGATATTGAATGAATTGATACTAAATAAGTTGTTCATGAACAGAATCGAATTCATGCCAATTGTCCTATCGAATCCTACTTTTTTCAGAAACAACGGATACCACGAACCATGCGCGCACGAAGGGTTGAATACTCCGTTGGCGAGCTATTTTCAAAGGCCAGACTACGGACTCTTTGATTATTTGCGGGATAACCCTGTAATACAGGCCATGTTCATTTCTTCCATGAAGGCCCAAGTTCGATCGACACATCTCTCTTCATCGGTGTATCCGTATCAACAGAAATTGTCTGCATCGCGAGAAAGAGATGAAGCACCAATAGGGATTGTAGATATTGGCGGAAGCCAGGGGGAGCTGTTGCAGGAGATTAAAGCTTCTTGCCCGGGGATCAATGGTCGCATGATTGTACAGGATCGAGCGGAAACCTTTGATTCAATGGTTGTGAAGCGGGAAGGAATTGAGCTAATGGCTCATGATATTCTTACCGAACAACCTATCAAGGGTATGTTGTAAACATTTTTTTTTCGTCACCAAGGACATAGGCTAAACTGGTTAGGGGCCCGAGTGTACCATATGAAACGAATTCTCCACGACTGGGCTGATGATAAGTGCCGCATAATTCTTAAACATACCGTTTCCGCTATGGACCGAGACTGGTCTATTCTTCTGATAATGGATGCGGTAAGGCCCTATTATGTGTATGAAAGGCGATGATATAGACGCTAATATGCAAACAATTTTGTAGGTCCTGCCAATGAGAAATGCTTCGTTTTCGCAGGCAATGGGCGACCACTCCATGTTGACCTTTGGAGGCAAAGAGCGTAGTGAAAAACAGTGGAAAGAGCTGTTGGCGTCTGTGGGGTTAGGTATCGTGAAGATATATCGCGGGCCAGAGCCGGAGGCTGTATTGGAATGTAGGAAGCTTTGAACATGTCAAGTAGATTCAACCTCATAGTGAAATCGATAGCTTGATATTGTTCATTCATTAATTAACTTATATATATATATATATTTTAAAGAACCCTAAGACTTTGTATTTATGTATATTACCCCAGTGTTCGACATACTAAAACTCGGGGAGACTTATACTAGGATTTGACTGCTAACGTAAGTCAAGTCCTTTATTAACCACTTAACACTTCACGAAGTAAATAGAACAGAGGTAATGGGGAGTGAAAAAAGGAAAGGGCCCACATATCATCTAAGTACATATCTACTATAAAACTCAAGACATAGGTATTTTTCTATAGCTATATAATATGGGAGATTGTATAAATAAGGATAATTATCATCATCACAATAATTCAGAGACACACTGCTTACTGATAATCATTTGAACGAGCCTAAAGATCAAAATCAAAGTAATGCCGCATTATACATTTCCTTATCTTCAACGGCTCAATGCTCTATACACGTGCCCCTACCTGCAGGTAGTATAGAGAGACATACATCTAACTGATCCCTTAAACGAATAAAGTTATAATAGAAGATATCAAACTCGCCGCTTAATACGAATTTTTTGTTCCAAATTTGGGGCAACCTGGCCTTCAATGCAGAAGTCAAGCGGTCGTTCGGTAACGGTTCCATCCCATTCTATTTCATACTCCATGATCAATCGGGTGAAAACTAGCTTGATCTTGCGGACAGCGTAGAAGCGCCCCACACACGCATGTTTCCCATATCCGAACCTATGTTGTCAACAACCGAGTATATAATATCAACATCTAGTGCAAAGAAACTTACGCCAAATTTGTTTTGGTAACTGTAGCCGAATTATATAGCTGCTCGCCCGCCCCTGTATCAGCCCCAGTTGCAGCACCTTCTTTGGCTGCACTCAAACGTGCAAAACGAAAGCCGTCAAACTCGTAAGGATTTTCGAAATTGTCGCTGTCGCACATGATGGCTCTTGAGGGGAAGGCGAACCGAGCTCCCACGGGTAGAGTAAGGCCATCGTGGAATTGATATGGTTTTTCCATTACGGTACGCGCCGCCGTGACTGACTTGTTAGCTATTTACACCTCGAACATGGGCAGGGTGGGGAGTTGCAGACGTACTGACACCATTGGGATGAAGCCGATTGGTTTCACGAAGGAAACTGTCAACCTTTGGAATGTTATTCAGCATCTTATCAGTCCAGCCATATTCTGTAACAGCAGTGCGGATTTCCGCTCTCATGGGTTCTAGATATTCCGGACACCAGAGAACTTGGTAAACCATCTGTGTCAACATGCCTCCTGGGGCTCCACTTCCAGCCCACAGATTCTGCAATATCTGATGCGCTAGACGGGCTGGTGTACGCTCTTTCTTGTCCGAGCTCGCCTGTTCTATCGTCCATTGTACTCCGTCTGCAGGCCTGGGGCCATTTGGACTTTGCTCAAGATCGCGCAGGCGCTGTTCAATCACCGGGATCAGTAGCTCCATCGCCTTGTTCAAGTTACGGCGATGGCGGAACGAACCAAGCCAAGAAATCAGCCTGCGAAATGGACCGAGAGAAATCGTCGACATGATGACACCGTTTGTGAAGACTGAATTGGAAAAGTCGAGTGATGCTTTGATATACGCCGGTTTCCGGCAAAGCTCTTTGCAGACCAGGACACGGCTGGTAACTCGGTGCATTATATTAGAGCATAGCTCCATCGCTCCATAATACTTCCACTCTACTAGAAATTAGCTGTTAATTTTGCTACGGTACAGCTATAGTAGCTCTATACCTTTAGCATCTCCTAACTCAGCAGGCAATACAAAGTCGCATTCGTCAACCAGATAGGATACAATCGTGGCTAGATGTATGGTCAGGATAGAAAAAAATATAATGATACCAGTAGACTCACGCAATTGAGGATTCAGCCGCCTCTTCACTACTTCTATCATTGTCGTCGTGTGGTATAGATCCCCCACGGAAGATTTCAAATGAAATGACTATAGTACATTAGCAGAAACCACGGTAGCATGGACAACCTGCGTACATTGCTCAGACTCTCGAAGAAGCTCAGGCTACCAGCATCAGCTCTGCGGATATCATCCAAATACTTTGTAGGCATGAAAAGCGTGTCCTGTGCCCACCAATTGAGGACGAACGGCTTGCCAAGAGCCTTATTTACCTCAAGGTAACCCTTTTCGGCTAGCTCATCTATCATCCATCGTACTGACCGCTGTCCTGTCAACAACGAAATCAATCGTGATTTTCCCAGTCGATGTGACCTATAGATATCGCCCGATGAGAAGAGCAGCGGCGAAAAGAAGACGAGAGCCAAAGCCAAAGCGACGGCCACGTAGGGACGGGTTTGTATGAGAGTAGATAATGGTGTATCCATTATAATAGCTGCAATAGAATATCACAAGCACCCAAAGTTGAAAAACACTGGATATTTTCTCATTAGAAGAGGATCTCTTTATAGGTTCTAATTAAGGCTGTCGGGCCTTATACTTGAGTCGGTGACCGCGGAGTTACCGAACACCTGGCTACTATCCTACTATACCGTAGAGTATCGGTCTTTGAGTTTAAGTCGGCGACCGTGAAAGCACCAAATAAATAAACGCACCAACAATTGACTAATACTTGATTTCAATACAAAATTAAAATCAAAATAAATATCAAGATACGCAGACGCAGTAGTTTTCGTATTTAGTTGTTTAAAGGCTTACTCTAGACTCATAAGAAATGTTTGTCGTATTTAACACGAGCATCATGGAGGAAGCCTTCTACCCAGTTCTGGTAAGATTCCATGATCTAGCGTAAACGAGATTTTCTAATCATCTTTGCTAACGCGATAGGAAAACTGGCCTCTCCTCTTCCTACTCGGAATTGCTGGTGTCTACATATTGCAAAGAGTTCAGTATAGACAAACCTACAAGGACTACCTGAATCTACCATGGGTAGGAGATGGCTCTACGACAGATCTGCGATCCGCTATGGAACAGGGGACACGAAAGGTTTCTAGTTCTTTTCTTTGTTTTTTTTCTTTTTTATGAAATGGCAAACTTAATGCCCAAACAATGCAATGTAGGATACTAACAAACGTACTCAACTAGTACCCGGACCGCCCATTCATCCTGCCACTGCAAGATCCAACTGTTATCTTGCCACACAGTGTAATCGAGGAGGTGAAATCTTTGCCCGCATCCCAAGCATCTATTGAGCGCAATAACTATCGCCGCTTTTTCGGCCAATATACACTCATGGGCATTCCGTCCGATGAGTTCGTTTCTTCCATTAAACAGGACTTGACGCGTCATGTCGGAATCCTTCTACCTGAGTTATTCGAAGAGGCTAGGTTTGCGACTGATTGTGCTATGGGGGGCGATAAAACATGCCATCTCTTACCCGTGTATCCGGCAATGCTGCGATATATAGCTTTACTTAGTGGACGCACTTTTGTTGGCTTGCCGCTGAGTCGGAGCGAAGACTGGATTCAATCCTCCATCCAGTATGCCGTCGAAAGTGTTGAGGCCGGCCACCAACTGAGGGCCTACCCAACAACACTTCGGAGGCTTGTTGCACCGTTTCTCGCTAAAATACGGCGTGTACAGCAGCACCAAAAGAAAGTGCGGCATATGCTTCGCAATATCTTGGCTAAGAGTCAGGAGTTGGAGAAATCGACAGACAGCAGAGACCCGGATCAAGGCCGGCTGGCCCTTTGGCTGCGCCGTCATTATCGCCAAAGGCATTCAACCATCACTGAGTCAGATTTGGGTAAAGACCATCTCCTTGCTTCATTCGCCGCCATCCACATCGCCACAAATGCCTTGACACAAATTCTCCTCGATCTGGCTGCTCGCCCGGAATATCAAGAACCATTACGCAATGAAGCGGCCCAAGGTCTAGATTTAACGGGAGAGAGTAAGATTACGATGGCAGAGCTTAGCAAGCTGGTTCGACTGGACAGCTTCATGAAAGAATCCTTGCGTGCTAGTCCTCCCGGTGGAGTGGGTGAGTAGACTTACTTCATTCCCTCAATCTAGTTTTCTTCCACTATAGTAGTCTTTATGCTGATATGACAAGTAACAATGATGCGTGAATTAACTGCACCCATTGCACTCTCTTGTGGCCCGATCCTACCCAAAGGGACGCTGATTGCATTCGCCAACAATCGATTCGATATGTCATCACATCAACCGTCGGATCCTGACGACTTCGACGGTTTCCGCTTCGTCAAGGAAGACGGTGGATCGAGGCAGCAGCTAATCACTACCAGTCATGACTCCTTGACTTGGGGTTATGGCAGCCATGCTTGTCCTGGACGACAATTTGCTGCCACCGAGCTAAAGGTTATTATTATTCATCTGCTCACAAATTTTGACCTGCGGATGAAGGACGGCGCTCCTCGCCCAGCTAATAGTTCGCATGATTTCCAGATAATGCCGGATCCACATGCTGTTATTGAATTTTGCAAAAGAAATAATTGAAGAACTGTTTGTATGAGGCACGTATATATAGGCATGTATATATTGTTGAGAATGTGACCAAACGGAATTTTTTCTTGCTTCATGCTGGGAAACTTCTCATCAAATAGGCATTATTTCATATAAATATCTTCTGCCGTACTCTACTAAAGTTTAAAGACTCCCATATAAGTTCCATCGTTGCTTTGCCTATAACTAGGCTTGAAGCTGACTGATTAGCCCAGACGCACACCACAGCCCTGTCGATGCAGCTTGCGCCACAGCCTTACCCACAGAACCACAATCTCCCACGGCGAAAATTCCAGGGATGCTGGTGGTCTCGTAAAAAGGAGCTTTGACACTAATGTCACCATCGGCGGTGAGCTCTAGGGAAAGTTGTTGGGCAAAGGGCCCATTGACTTCGCTCTTCGGTTTATGAACCTATTGTTGGCTGGTTAATAGCCACGAAAGGTAGAGATCAGAATGCCTAGTGAAAGGGATGTATATACATACTAGGAATCCTTCAGTACGGATAGTTCCATCATCAAACTCTAGTTTGGTCTCGCTATGGCCAGATCCATTAGAGACCCGGGCAATGTGACGCGAATCCAGTTCGAACCCGGCAGCTCGAAGCGGTTCTTCTATCGCTTGAGACAGCTCAACGGCTCCGTCGGTGTAAACTGTTACCTTGCCGGCGAGGCGGCGGGCCATGCGAGCCAAATGCATAGCTGGACCCAGGCTGGCGCAATCTCCTACTGCAAGGACACCTGCAGAAGCAAGGCCGCGTTCTTCGTAGCCATGGCAAAATAGGCAATGAAATCTATGGGAATGAGCTTACCAATCTTCCAAGGTTAACGAAGTACTCAATAACTGCTTACATTCTCTTTCCCCAAAGATCGGCGTATCCCTCAATATCAGGAGGAATATCCCGCACGCCAACTGCCAACACCAGCTTACGACCAATCCAGACGCGATCTCTTGCATCAATGGCCTCAAAATGTCCCTGAGAAGTGCAGCGCACCTCCTTGATAGTCACATCTTCTATCTGTATAGTCTGGTATCGGGTCAGAAGTTCTTTACGGGCAGCAGCACGATACTCGACCGGGGGGCGATGGTCCCAGGTAGAAACGTTATGCATCTCTGAGACCCGATCATTGCGATAAGTGCCTGAATCGAAAATAACAGCTGTGTGTAGTTGGCGGGCCAGACCTAGGGCGGTTGACAAGCCGGCGGGGCCACCACCGATGATCAGGACATCAGACAACTTTTCCATCATGCGCAATCTCATCAGGGCAGGCAAGGTGAGGACAAGTATAAACTGTAATGGAACGGCAGAAGATCACAATAGTAGGAAATATCCGTTTCGGGGTTTCTTTCGTTGAAATCGTCCGTGGCGAATGCATTTAATGATTTGCCTGCACATCGGAGAGGTTTATGTGAAGACTGGCTCGGTGATCGGACGCCGAACTTTCCCCCCGCAGAATGGGTCATTAGACTCAGCTTTGGTACATACATGTACGCAGTAGCTCCAGAGGGCTTTATCGCCTCTCGATATATGCATGCTTACATCGGAGCCTATGCCTACCGGACCCCGAAAAACCAGTCGATATATCACTTGCTTTCATTCACGAGTCGCATCCACGCAGCTGAATAGAACAGCGTTACTATTCAACATCATGCTTGTAGATTTTCTAACTCATCCAAGTGGTCCATCGGTGGTGGTGATCCTATGTGTCATAGCCGTTGGTGTTGCTCTTGTGGAGGCTATTCTCCCAGGTGTTCTCCCTCGGCCAATGCTGGACGTAGTATCGGCAGTCCTCAATGTGAGTTTAGATTCAAGTAAGATCAAAAACGATCCAGCATCTAACACAAAGCTAGAAATTCCTCTTATGGCAATATCCCATAAAAAGCGTGAATAGCAGCAACAGCTTGCCAACCTGCCCCTACCGCTGGCCAAATGGACAAGGTGATGGTGCAAAATTCATGGATGGTATTCAAAATAGTGTGGCGTGGTTCAAAAAATATGGCCATCTTTACCGTATCTGGAGCGGGATGAGCCCCGAAATGTACTTTGCCGTCAAGCATAGAAATTTCCAAGGAGTACGAATGTTAACCAGCAGATAGCGTCCTCACCCAGCCAGAGCAACTCCAAATAGTGTTTCATGACTCGGATAAACACAAGAAGGCGATTAACAATGACTCTGGGTACTTCATGGGCCAATTACTTGGCCAGTGTGTCGGTCTAATAAGTCCACCACAATGGCAGGGAGTTCGCACCATCACTGAAGTACCTTTTCGCCACCAGACCTCCATTGCGAACACTGGAGTCATCGAGGAGTTTGTATGTGATTATTTCAGCAAGCTTGAGATCGAGGGAAATCTTAGTAGAGGAATGCTCCATCCTACGCATGATCTCAAAATGCTTCCTTTCTGGGTCGTGTGTTACTTCTTATACGGAAGACTGCCGGTACACATGACAGAGGCGCTGAAGGATTTGGCAGAATGCAGGGAGGAACTAATGAGAGATGTGATCAAAGGAGGCATTTCACGATTCTCCTTCTCCCGGCTGCTTCCCACAGCTGCCAATCGTCGGCTAAGAGAATTCAAGGACCGCTGGTTGCTCTTCAACCGGACCGCCGAGGAATATGCTCGCACTCATGGGACCAATTGTCCTATTATAAGCATGTTTGATGCCGTCCGCCTTGGAACTATCTCAGAAGACCAACTTTTGCAAACTCTTGACGAGACTCTCTTCGCCAATCTAGACGTTACTACCGGCGGACTCGCCTGGAATCCCGTTTTTCTAGCCGCATATCCCACATGCCAACAAAGGTTACGTCAAGAAATGCAAGACGTTCTAGACCAAGCAGCGATGCAAAAATACCTTCAGAATCCGTCTACGTACCTCCAGGCATGCATCCTAGAGTCAAGCCGTCTTAGACCACTGGCCGCATTTTCGGTACCACAATCAGCTCCAACGCCCCGTGTTTTGGATGGATACATTATACCAGCCTCAACTAACTTCATTGTGGATGCGTATGCACTTAATGTACGGAACTCGTATTGGGCGCCTGACAACGAGACTTTTCGACCAGATCGATTTTTGGGCAGGAAGAACATGGAGCTGCGCTATCAATTCTGGAGATTTGGGTTTGGGCCACGCCAGTAAGTCCAGGTCTTGCCTATAGAGCAGGTAGATGCTAACCCTTCTAGGTGTATGGGGAAATATGTAGCGGATAGCATTATCCGAGTTACTTTGGCCTACCTGGTGCAAAACTTCCAAATAAGTTTGACCACAGACAACTGGGTTCGAGATGAGCAGACTTGGATCACGCATCCCGACTTTCTCCTGAGATGCGAAAGACTTCAAAATTAAGCAGGCGCGAGTCTTGTAAAGCTTGGCTGTTATTTAGGATAACATCTTCGGACTGTGTGGAATTAGTAGATAATCATCAATCCTTCATAAACGCATATAAGCCTTCCAGGGATGTTTTTCTTCTCTTTTCTTTTTCTTTCTTCCTCTTTTTTTTTTTCACTTTTGATAGGACATGGAATTCGCCGAGCCGAGCAGACGCCGAAGGCCGATCTCGGGCTCCATATCATTCTGATTTCAACAACAGTGATATAAAGTAACATTCGCCGCACGAATTTCCATCATCATTAAATGTTATCTAGTGGATATTTTCAAGATGGCTTCTCTAGATGATGACCATAGATCTATCGGCCTGTCACAGAGGTCGAAAGCCGTTGTGGATGACATCATGCCTAAGATCAGCGCTGCTGTCGCTGACCGCACTCGAGTTGACAATCCTAATATTGACTTATCAACGGCAGAAAATTGGCTTCTAAGGGACGAGTTGATTGAGATATGCAAAGAGGCTGTTTCTAAAGATATGACAACCAAGGTCTGCTCTCCACTCTGTGTTCGTCTTACTTTCTACTAAACAAAGGGGTATGCAGCATTTTTCCTATCCCAATGGCTTCTCTGGTGATCCTATCATGATGCAGGCGCTGGCTTGCTTCATTAACATCCAGTTTCAGCCATATCGACCAGTTGATGTGTCGCAAATTGCTACCGCACCCGGCGCAGCTAGCTGTTTGGACGCGTTGCTCTATACAATCTGCGATGCTGGCGATGGGGTATTAGTCCCCACGCCATATTGGAGTGAGGGCTACAGATCTTTAACATTAATTCAATACTTACTAACTGGATTGACCAATTACAGACGGATTCGACTTTCAATTCCGGGTGAGAGCTTCAGTCATTCCGGTGCTGGTCAACTGTCGCAGCTTTGGCACTGCACTCTCATCTAAACTTCTGCAAGGCCTCAAAAAAGCCATTGATGAATCTAAAGTTCCAATTCGCGGGCTTGTTATGACCAATCCGAATAATCCTTTCGGGCAGTGTTACCCACGCGAGGTACTGGAGGAGTGTCTCAGATTCTGCGAACAACACAACATTCACTACATATCTGACGAGGTCTATGCCATGAGCACGTTCGAATCACCAGATTCAAAAGACCTTCCGCCATTTACTTCTGTGTTATCCATGGATTTGGCGACAGTTGGATGCTCTCCGAGTAGGGTTCACGTTATTTGGAGCATCAGCAAAGACTTTGGCTCCAGCGGAATTCGCTTGGTGAGTCCCATTATTATTTCCCATGAGAAAGGGTGAGATAGATATACGGCTGACACTGACATTCCTATAGGGTTGTACAATCTCTCAATATAATCCAGAAATAATCGTCGGGCTTTCTCTAGCCTCCAATACACAGACATCCTCTCTCGCTGCTATATTTACAAGAAGCCTTTTAGCATCCAACCAAATTGACGCCCTGATCCAATTGAACCGGAAACGACTGTCAATCTCCTATGGTCTGCTTACCTCTTGGCTCCAGATGAATGAGTTCGATTACATACCGGCTAATGCTGGTATTTTTGTTTTTGCGAGACTATGCAAGCAAGCACTTACTTGGAATGATGAGGCCGCCCTTGTCCAGAAATGTAAGGAGTTTGGAGTCCTCATTAGTGCGGGGCGAAGTTATCATCGCTTGGAGACGGAAAAAGGCTGGGTTCGTGTCACTTTTGCAGTCGAGCCTAATGTATTGCAAAAGGCACTTGGAATTTTGGCAAGGGTGCTGAGCGTACAACCACCGGCAGCTTAGTTGATGTTGATGTAGATAGCCCTAGCCCTTGCTGCTGGACTGCAGCACTATTATTTGAGACTTTATGAAAAGTATTGTTAAAATCCTAAGCTAACTAATCATGACTTTACCTCACCGTTTCTTCCAGAGATATTTTAATATTTTAATCCAGTGGCAGTCACAATTAATGTCTCCCTCCCATCGGCAAGGCGTGCTAATCGGTTCTCACTCGGTTCTTCAACTCGGGGGCCGAGCGGGCAGAGGGTCATCTTTAATAACTGTCCCAATTGCGCCATGTGAGCCTCCCTTTGAGAGTTTCATGTCTACAATTTTCCAAAGGCCAACCATGGATTATCTACTCCAAGAACTCAATACACACCTACGCAGTGTGCAGGGCCATCTGCAAGGAAAATTACATGATGAGCTTCAGAAACGACTCCACAACCATGAGGAAGGAGTACTTCCGGACAAAGAGTTAGGCCAACTAGCCACTGAGTCGATTGATCTCCTTCATTCTATTGAGCAAATGTTGGAGCCAGGCCATCTTGTCCTTGCCGACCATTTTCTAGGTATGTTTGTCCTCCTTAAAATATACGAGAAATAACTGACATGAATAGGATATGTTCATGCCAAGTGCTTGTGTGCAGTAGTCGATCTGCGTATTGCAGATATCCTTCGGGATCAAGGGCCACGAACTGTTGAGGAATTGGCGTCTGCTAGCGAGGCACAGGCAGACCGTCTAGGCCAGGTCATGAGGGTTCTCTCAAACAATGGTATCTTTACCTATAACCAAAGCACGGACAAGTACGAAAATAACCATACAGCCACTCTCCTGCTGCATGATCACTGGACGCAGTGGCATAACTGGGTTGACCTCTATGGCAACCAATTCTATGACATGGCACGTGGAATCCCCAAGTCTTTACAGAAGGGTGTCGCTCGTTGCCCGGCTCAGATCAACTATGATACCGACGATGGAATGTTCTCTTTCTTCCTCAAGCAAAATTGGACGGCTCAGCTACACCGCACGCTGGGCGGCGGCGCAACAGCCCAAGCACCAGGTATTCTAGCTGACTACCCATGGAGTGAAGTAGCAGACGAGACAATAATCGATATTGGGGGAGGAGGTGGCGCGCTTATTGCTCTATTATTGCGTGCACACTCGACTATGCGCGGTGGCATCTTTGATCTCCCGCATGTCATCGACCATGTTACCCCCTTCTTTCACTCGCCGGACGGTCAATTCGCGGACTTGGCCGACCGCGTCCCGCGTGAAAATCTTATTGCTGGTGATTTCTTCAAAGCCATCCCCCCTGTTGCAGTGTACACAATCAAATGGACATTGCATGATTGGAAAGAGAGCGAAGCAGTTACAATATTGCGCCTTATCCGGCAGTCGATCATTCCCGGGCCGAAGAGCCGGCTGGTCGTGCTGGAGTCTCTTTTGGCAGATGGCCGATCAGCACGTCTCTCTCGATACGCGGATATGAACATGATGATGACAGCGAATGGCCTGGAACGTACGGAGGGTGACTGGCGAAATCTAGCTGAGCAGTCGGGGTGGAGAATTGTGCGTATCATTCCTTTACGCAATGCATGGCCTTGTGCAATTGAGATGCGACCAGATGTGCCTCGGGCTACTGGATGGAGTATATGATTGAAGATATTATTTATCAAGCTGTGTAAAGGCATAGTTTATCATTTTCCTAGTATTATTGCTATTTTCGAACCGTGAATCAGATGTATTTGTTTGACACTTCTAGCATTATCAAAGTCTCGGGAAGTCGAAATCAACCCTTTGCATCCTAATATGGTAACCACCAATCCATTTTTCAGGTAGTTTCATTATTCCTTAATTCTTTGAACCATTCTACAGTGCGAGGGATTTAACCATGAATATGTGTATTTTTCTCTACTAGGTCAGTGCGGTTAAGATGTTCGGCCACCGATCGGTAGCCGACAGAATGTTGAAAAACAGGCTATTAAAAGATGCATGCGACACCGACACAGATTGACAGGATCTGGATGACAATTTCTCCACACCCACCATGTCGCTGTCTAATAAGATTAATCGCTCAGCCAAGCCTCAAGACCATGTCTGGTACTTTGCTTATGGCTCTAATCTATCCTCGGAGACATTCCGTGCTCATCGAGGCATCCAGCCGCTCGAGGCCATCCCTGTCCGCCTCCCTGGCTGGTCTCTCACTTTCGATATTTACGGCGTTCCATACCAAGAGCCAGCTTTCTCATCAATATCTGTTGCCGCTCTTTCAACTATCAAGAACGGCAATGGCGCTGCTCTGCGTGATGTCTATGGAACCGCATACCTAGTTGACAGGGAAGCATATTATTCCATCATTGCCTCCGAAGGTGGTGGTACAGCGTATAAAGAGATTGCCGTACAAGCTGAACGGATCTCTGCAGGCGCAGAGAAAGAATCTCATATTCCCCAGTCCCTAGTGGCAATGACTTTAATAAGGGGATACGCAGCAACAATCCCTCGGTGTCCCAGTCAGCGGTATAAGGTGGGTCCAGAACGCCTATCTTCCATTTCCGTCCAAATACGGCAACCAAAAAACTAATCTTAAGCTGCGGGGAGCAGGATATTATGGTTCAAGGAGCAGAAGAAGCCCAGCTCCCAGCGTCGTATCGGTCATTTCTGGACACTATACCCACATATCGGCCTCCGAAATCTGCGTCGCGGCTAGTCGGAGCGAAAATCTTCCTTGCCATCTGGGTTCCTGTAATGATGGTAGCAGAGTGGATAACTAATATGACAGCAAATGCGGATGGCAGGGGGAATTGTCCGAGATGGGTACATGCCTTTGTGAGACTCGTATTAGTCGCGATGTGGTTGCACCATGATCTAGTCCATGCTCGGATCTTTGGACGAGGGGACGGATTAGAAGAGAGCGATGATGAAGAGAATCCCGGGCGGGGTTTTCTACGGTAAATTGGGGTGGTAGAGCCTCCTGTGTTGTAATCATTGTCTATCTATAGGTATATTTCGATTATTATAGAGTCTCTGCTACCTCAAGCAGCTCCTGGATATCGAATTCCATGCTACCTTTGCTGAAATCTTGCAAAAGGCGCTCTCGATGGTGAGTGAGTGTGGACACACCAACGCCTCCGTAGAACTTTTGCAACATTGTCAGCAGCCAGCGCGCGTCGTTGACGCTTACGCCACAATTATCTGTCACCGAACCTTCCAATAGAACAAGGCCTTTTTCTTGTTGCAGGTCTGAATGATGTGTTACCACAGTATGCGGAATAGCATACTCACCCTTGGCCTTGAATTCATCTAAATGTGTGATGATCACTGTAACAATCGTCGGGCTATGAGATGCCCACTCGACGAAGTGCATTGACGCCGCGTTCCTAGGCCCACTGTCTTGATCATCAATGACGACGGGCAACGGCAGGACGAATCGCGGATGAGCTCGTGCAGTATTCGCCATTTTTTGAAAAGTTGCAGATGGAATCGCAGCACAGAGAGAATTCTTAGAGCCGACATGTCGCAAACACCAAATTGATTCGATCTCTGCTGCGCCAAGTGACCTCACTTTCTCGAGGTCCAAGAACGCAGACAAGGTTTTAATCTTGCCTTCTCCCGGTGGTATAGGTGGTACGGCAGGTAGAGTGAACGGAGGAGGTAATGCTGGCGTGTCTCGAAATAACTGCCTGTGCTGGCTATCAAGACGTTCGCGTCGTCTAAGATCGTCGATGTTTGGCTTGTGGGCATCTCGAAGCTGCTCAAAGCTCGCGAAACCCAACCTGTAATATATGACATCAGCTAGTCTTCCCAAACATTTTTTTTTTTTCAGAACAGTCTCTTGCCTTACATTCTCATGCGACGTTTCAACTGATCCATGTAGCGTTTATAAACCGGCTGCGTTGTGGTGGGCGGCGTAGGTAACTCTCTCGTATCAATAGAGGCATGCCGACAAAATGTAACAATAGCCTTCCTTGAAAATTGAATAGAACGCACAGAGCTTTGCAAGGTAAGCATAGTGAATGTTTAAACATTTGACTGACAAAATATGTAAAGGAGAGGGTTGAGAGGGTTCAGGGAAAGGCACCCGGTTATGTAGGTGTGACGAATGTTCCGGCCACCGACGTTAGCTAAGCCTTGTCCTTAACGTGGAAAATAGTTACTTCAGAATCACAGGTTTCTACTTTCAATCATATATCCGCTACGCAATCTTGAGGTAGAGCTGCAGGACATTATTGAATTAAAATGAAATTGTAAAAAAAAAGAAATTGTCAAAAGTCTACTAAAGATTGCCATAAGTTCTAGTCTATTTACTTTCTAATTCACTTAGAATCTTTTCGCTCTTCGCTTTTGCTGTCTCAAAATCCCCAACCATGTAGAATGCATCTATGAGCAAGATTAGCCATGATCAAACATGGTATGGAAGGAAGGCACTTACTTTCGGG
The DNA here is from genome assembly GCA_019565615.1 of Trichoderma simmonsii. Classification (NCBI taxonomy): domain Eukaryota; kingdom Fungi; phylum Ascomycota; class Sordariomycetes; order Hypocreales; family Hypocreaceae; genus Trichoderma; species Trichoderma simmonsii. Next base: position 264,563 of record CP075866.1, read on the forward strand.
CATCTCATCTCCCTGACCGTCCAAAATGGCCTTGAACGACTGAATAGTAGCTTCGAGTGGCACCAGCTGACCCTTTATGCCGGTAAATACCTCAGCCACAGCAAACGGCTGGCTCAGAAACCGCTGCAGTTTGCGAGCACGCTCCACTGTAATTTTGTCCGCCTCAGAAAGCTCGTCCATGCCAAGGATAGCAATGATATCCTGAAGAGATTTATATTCTTGTAATGTTCGCTGCACACGCATGGCTGTGTCGTAATGCTCCTGCCCCACGATCCGGGGATCCATTAAGCGCGACTTCGAGCCCAGCGGATCGACTGCTGGGTAGATTCCCAGCTCGGAAATGGCACGCGAAAGTTCAGTCGTCGCGTCTAAATGGATGAAAGTGGTAGCTGGGGCCGGGTCCGTTAAGTCATCCGCTGGCACGTAAACAGCTTGAACAGATGTAATTGAACCTTTGGTAGTGGTAGTGATTCGCTCCTGCATTAGGCCCATGTCAACTGCCAATGTTGGTTGATATCCTACTGCTGACGGAATACGTCCCAAAAGAGCAGATACTTCAGAACCCGCCTGCGTAAAACGGAAAATATTATCAATGAATAGTAGTACTGGTAAGGTAGCATTAATCAGTATACATCTTCAACTCTTCAGGGAATGGAGAAAGTCAATACCGTCTAAGCCCTCGTCACGGAAGTATTCAGCGATGGTTAAGCCGGTCAGAGCTACACGAGCACGAGCACCAGGAGGCTCATTCATCTGTCCAAAGACTAAGGCAACCTTGGACTCTCCTTCTAAATCAATCACACCCGTTTGCTGCATTTCGTGATATAGATCGTTCCCTTCACGTGTACGCTCGCCCACGCCGGTAAAAACGGAATAACCGCTGTGTGCTTTGGCAATGTTGTTCTACGCCTGTCAGGTCATGGTAACTAAACGCAAAAGAAAGGGATTGTATTCGTACGATTAATTCCTGGATGAACACCGTCTTTCCCACGCCAGCACCCCCAAAGAGGCCAATTTTGCCTCCTCGGGCATAGGGTGCCAGCAAATCGACGACTTTAATACCGGTAACCAAGATCTCAGCAGCAGTCGACTGCTCAGTAAACTGGGGAGCTTCATTGTGAATAGGCATTTTTCTGACCCCCTCTATTGGTCCTCGGTCATCAATGGGATCACCAGTAACGTTCATAATGCGGCCCAGGGTGCCCGGACCTACGGGCACCATAATTGGGCTGCCCGTGTCCGTCACAGTAGTACCTCGAACTAGGCCTTCGGTCCCTATTTGAGAACTTTCAGTAAAACAAGTAGATTTTTTTTTTTTTTTTTAGTTTATCAAGAGTATTGCTGCTTACCGTCCATAGCAATGCATCGAACCGTATTTTCTCCAAGGTGTTGCTACATGGCCACATGTGAGCTGTCCGTCTCACAATGTATATTGGGTTAGAGATACGTACAGCCACTTCCAAAACGAGTTTGTTGCCCTGGTTGAACGTCTCTAGGGCATTTAAAATGGGTGGTAGCTTATCATGATCGAATCTCACATCAACCACTGAACGGCATATAACGTTAGCTGACGTGTTCTACCTCTGAATGGCCACAAACTTACCAGCTCCAACAATTGTATGTATTTTCCCCCGAGGATGTCCATTGTTCGCAGTATTAACACTGTAAGAACGCCAATCACGGCGAGGGAGGTGAGCAAACGAAGGCGAAACAACTCGAGAGAAGAGGGCAGCCCTCCAAAGTTGATGGGGCTGTTGCAACATTTTGAGCTAACAGGGTAGTATAATAATAACTTCGGAAAAGCTGGGTGAAAAAAAAAAGGGAAAGGATAACAAGAAGAAGGGAGGAAGCTATTCCAAAGAGGTTATTGGGGAACATCGGCGATACGCTACAGTATTTATGTGAGGCTCGGCGACTGTGTGGGCTTTATGTACGTCGGTGGCCGAAGTATATATAGACGTAAGTTTAAATGTAATGTAAGTATTATTACAATTTGGCTGTTAAAGTTATAATAATATATTAATAAATTAAACTAAGGTAAATTAAGTTTAATTATTTAATTAATTAAGGGAGGATTAAAATATTACATTAATTTATTAAAGGATTAATAAAATATTTATTAAATTAAGTATAGATTAATATTTAAATTATTAATAAAATTTAAATGAATCAAATTTATATATTTATATTATAATATTTATTTAAAATATTTAAATAATTCATTATTATTAAAGTACTTATAATATAATTTACTTAAAACTTAATTTTTTAATTTTATTTATATTTTAAATAATAAAATATTATTTATTATTAACTTTATTTATTTATTAATGTAAATTATAAAATTATTTAAAATTAATTTTTTAAAAAGTATTATTTATAGAAATTTATAAATATTAATTTAATATTTAATAAGAAATCTTTCTTAGTTAATTATTTTAAACTTGTAAGGTTATATTTATATTATTATTTATATAATTATAACTTTCTTAAAATTATTATTAAATTCTAAAATTAAGTATTTACTAAAGTATTTAATAATATATTTTTTATTAAAAATACTAATATATAAGTATTATATTATTAAGTTTATAAAGTTATAAATATAACTTTATATTTTTATAATATTATTTAATTTATAAAATTAAACTTTTTTATTTAAATATTCTCTTTATTTAAGTGTTTTTTTATTTAATATAATATAATTTATTTTATTATATTTATAAAAAATAAAATTTTTAACTTTATATATAATATTTAATATAAAAAACTAGTTTAGTAATTTAATTAATTTATTATTATAGTTTTTAAATTTTTTAAAATTTATAATATTAAAAATATAATAAATTTAAATTAATAATAAAAGTTATTATTAATATAGAAAACTATTATTTTTTATAATATATTTAACTTAATATAATTTTATAAACTTTTTAATAAGTTTTTAAATAAATTTTTATAAATTTAAATACTTTATTAAAATAAAAACTTAATTATTAATTTTAAATCTTTTTAATATATTTTTACTATATTCCTTTTAATAAAATTTATTAATTTATTATAATATTTATATTATTATTTTATATATATTTTATATTTTTTAAATTTTTATAATAATATTTCTTCTTATATATAATAATTAAAATAAATTAATTATTAAAATTTTTAATTAAAACTTATAAAGTAATAATATAAAAGTTTTATAAATTATTAAATATTATATTATATTATAAAAATATTTTACTAAAAAAAAAGTTTATAAATTTATTTTATTTTATTTTTATTATAAAAAGCCTAAAAGTAATATAATAAATTTTAATTTTATTATTTTATTTAATTATTTATTTAATAGTAAAATATAATATTGAGTTATTATTTATATTTTAGTAAATAATAAAACTTTATTAAAAAATATTAATAATCTTTATAATATTTTATTTAAGTAAAATATATAATAAAAAGATTTATTTATATAACTTTTATTATAAATATTTTTCAAATATAAAATATATAATAATACATATTTTATAAATTAGTTTATAATAACTAAAATAATATTATATTTATATTTTTTATACTTAACTTTAATAACTTCCACCCAAACTCTCCAAATACTAACCAACCCAGCCTTCAGATAAGTTATACTGTTGTCTATGGACCATTCTAGTAGCTCGATGGTCGAGGACTGTATTAAATTGTCTTTAGGAGCATAGAATTGGCGTACTGGACACGGATTGGCGTTGAGATTATTGAACCACCTATTCAGCGGCCATGTCCTGAGTGGTGTGGTGGGATCTGGCGGACCCAGAAGAGCCGGTGGTATCTACCCTCGGATACATTGAGAACCACGTGGAGAGCCAGAGACGCACTATGTAAATAATAGACAGCGGATCTACGGTGGACTTAATTGACGCCCGCTTTGTTATGAAGGGACAGATTCCGTAGTTGAGGAGAGAGACCAAATTATGGTGGCCACGCTTGAGAAATCTATCGAAATGGGTGGAGTAAATAGATTGAACAGTTATCACTGTCACTGGGCATTCGAAGTAATAACCGTTGGTTGAGTTAATAGACTACTGCCATGGTAATTTTAAGGCCATCGTTCTGGATCAAGGCAAGAGATCGAACGGTCGGGACTGCGTTCTGGGAGACGGTCCTAATAGAAATAGTAAACAGATCATATGGTCGGACCTTCCCCAGAACTTTGTGATCATCAGAAAAGGGAGTGGTATCTGTGTAGCGTAAAAAGATCCATCATTTAGTAAATTTTACAGATAGGTGCTAGAGGGCTGTAAAGCTTGCAACTTAATCGTGAGAGGAATTAGTTTGAAGTACAAAGAAGCTTGGCAAAGCTGTCAACAAGTCAGATGCATAGAGCTTTGCATGCCTCATTTCCACGAAAGGTGACCACTTACGCTGTCGTACTAGGTGACTGTCTAAATGTGCTGGGCTTAAATTTGTAAGCTGCTCAAGAGCTAACATTCCTTGGAGTTCATGTTACGTTCAAGAGAACAAGCTAAAAGTGATAATGGATAGACCTGCATAAACACATTGGCCAAGATGGAGCGGACCGAAATGCCAATGTTGTCCTTCTTCTTGCGGTAGTGGGCAATGTCAGAGCCAAAAGCAAGCGTATCCAAAATCGTGTGGGCGACGCTGACAACAGCGGTGATGCCGAGCAGGATGGGGTTGGTGTCGATAAAGATTTCCTTGATCATCAGTCGACCAGTTGATCTCCCTTGACGCACTCAATGCCGGCACAATCAGTGGCTATTGTCTTGAGCTGAGCAAGTTCAGTACATGAACGAGTAAGAACAAATAAATTCACGCATCTGCTTTCAATTCCGCCTTTCTTTGAAGAAGGTAGTGATAGTAGAAGACAGTAGCGATGGTAGGAGACCGTAGCGATAGAAGAAGACAATAGCGATGGTAGAAGACAATAGCGATGGTAGAAGACAGCAATAGTAGAAGAAAGTAGCGATGGTAGAAAATAGTAGAAGACGAAACTATCAATAAACCAGATAAATAGCGGTCGGAATTTGTGCCGGTGTTATATATATAATATATATAAAGGTGCCTGGATTCAATTCGCGGACTTCCACAATGGCCTTGGAGCTGAATGTGTCACCGATGCTGTGCCAAGCAACCATCACTAGCAGAGTGTCATCATTTGTGAATGTATTACATGGTGGGAAAACTCCCAGCAAGAGGTCGCGAGAATTGAGTCGAAGTTAAAAGGACATCTGGGGTTGGAAATATCTTGAGACGTGGCAGATGGGGAGTTAAAGAGGAGTTACCCGACAGAGAAGTCAATATCCGGTGCCTTCATTAGTACCCATGTCTTGGGCGTCCAGCGAGAGACACAGGGTTGGAACGTATACTCATGGATTTGTCGGTCTTCAGTTTGATCGGCGGAGGCTTCGTCTAACAAGGGTTTGGTTGGTAGAAGTCCGTGGAGTCTCGGTTAGCGATTGGTTGGGCTGGATTCTCCGGGAACTAGATCATAGGTGGAGGCATTTCAGTAGACGAGATCTTCCGTATCCATGTTGAATCAACTCCTCACGCGAGATAAGAACCACTTTCAGCTCCGTGGAAACAGTTTTTGTGACAGAAATACTCTATTATCACTACCTTCTTCTATTCCTCTTCTCTTCTACTGTGTTAACTTTTTTCTTCTATCACGACCTTCTTTTGCTCTACTTATTCTTTCCATATATTTCTATTTGCAGAATTTGTAACACGAGACGTTGCATAGACTTGTGGTGGGTGCCAGTAAGTCATCTTGTATAGGATTTGCTGTCATTTATCTCCGTTTCCGATATGTGAATGCCAACAAACTTTGGCCATACATATACGCCACAGCTTCTATGAAGCATCATTTCTATTAATTTGCTATACTACAACTCTATTCCGGTATTGATACAAATTAAGAAATGTCAATTTCTACTCCCTTCTATAGTTACGAAGGACACCTAGGAAGCATTTAAACTCCAGGAGTACTGTGCTTGCCTGCCTTTAGCAACACCACTTCTTAAGTTAATCGGCCTTAGAACCGGACGCGATATTATTGGTTATTAGAAATTTGTAGTAGAGCCGTCTTAACTTAACGGTAAATGTCTATTCGCCGTTCTTTTAAAGATTAGAAACTGCATTTTAATAGACGCCGCTGCAAGAAACATTCTGGACGCTCTCTAAATCGATCACCAGCTGCAGGATGAAGCCGGTGTGCATGAGCTATTGCAGCCTTTTGCGTATTGTTCATATCCAAGTTCCAATGGTGAAGACATGATAAATGCGAGGCTTGGCTTGAAGGATGAGATGTGCCCATTTGCAAGCCGAGCGTATATCGATGGCATTAAAAGTAATGCATTTGTGCCACGATTCAAAGGCATTGAAGAATGTAAGCCTGCCAGCACCACTGTTAGAGGGTTGGCTGCGTGCAAACAATTACAATTGGGAATCGTAATCTAGAGATGCACAATCCGGTTGCGATGGTCCAGCTTCATTTGCACGGCTCGGCCTCGGCACCACTGGCTCAAAAGTTTTCTTGGTTTAGCAAAACTTCAATCCCTAGTCAAATGACATGGCATATTCAGGGCCCCCAGCAGAATTGTTGTTACGAGATACATACGGCATGGTACGTCAACCTTCCGAGATTTCTTAATACCATGATAATAATAAGCTCTCTACAGCAATGCTAATCACACAACTATCGCAGCAATACATCGTAATGCAGCTAGGTAGTGCAGTGTCCCGGAGACAGAGCTAGTATCAAATCAGCTGCAAACACTGGATCGGTATGGGCTCACCATATCGATGACCTTTGGCTGCAAAAGGATATTACTAAATTCTTTTCAAGATACATAATTGCTTTGAAACGTAGTTGAGAGAATAGACCATCTTCTGTCAAGAAACTTGATTTGTTTATATACAACTAACTTGAGGCTATGTACAAATCCCAAATATTTACATATATGCGGGATAAGAAAGTACTTCGAAGCAAACATTGCTTTACGCTAGATAAACATTCATAGAGACCATTTTAGTTAGTGGTAATTCCGCAGCTGCCGGGGTTGCCGTCGCAGTTGCATCCGTTGCGAGCGTTAACCCAACCAGTCAAGCGGTTGGCGATATCACTGGCATAGCAGTGTGTTGCGATGCCGTTCTGAAGCTGGCCGGTACTGGAAATAGATCCAGAGTTATAAATGCGAGCAGCGCGGTAGAAAGCTGAGACGTCACTGCGTCCAGATTGGTTAATGCAGTTGGCGAGGCCATCACCACTCGTCGTACCGGCGGTACCCTCGAGGATCATCTGGTAGATCGTTGCCGACGGGCACGGATTCTTGACATTACCGTTCTCGTTACAGGTCGCCACTCCGTTGTGATCCTGCATGAGGCCGGGGTTGCGGACACCGTTCGCGGTGGTGTGAACGCGAACCTATCACCACATTAGCACATTTTGGAGGCAGAGCTTGAGCTTCAACTTACGCATCCGTGCGACTCTTGCATAATAATTGCAAGAATAAAGCGATGGTCAACTCCAGTCGCAGCGCTTGCTTGTTGAATTCCATCCCAAATGGCTCCAACTTCGGGGCCGCTGTCGTTGGCTTGGGGGGTGGGCAGGTTTTGGCATGAGGCGAACATCTGGTTCTTGTAGTTGTCAAACATGGTCTGGAATGACACCCAACGACTCTGAGCGGGCCAGCCAGCACCAGTGCTTCCATCTCCCCAGTACATAGTGTAGGTGTCGCTGCCGGCGCCAACTCCGTCCTGGATGTTGGAGTTGTCGAAGCGGGCGACGGCGTTGTTGACTCTCTCGCCAGTCACTCGGGCCTCAAGCTTGGCATTGGCGACAACAGGTGCATCAGCAGTCCTGGAAACAGGAGAGCTGCTAGACTTTGAAGGCTTAAAGTGGCTAGCATCAGCCTTCTTGGGAATCGAAAAGTCCACAGTGTCGGGGACCGGGGCGGTAGGGCCGTCAATGGCGGACGGAGGGTATGGGGAAGCCAGAGAGGCCCCGACCAAGAGAGAAGCGACAAGCAGCTTTAAAAAAGGTGTTAGATACGTTCAACATTGCTAAAAGCTTGCGACTAACCTTGTTAACCATCTTGAATTTGGTTTAGTTGGAAAAAAGATATTCACTAGCTTGTCGTATTTGAGAGCGATGGCTATAACCTTGTTGAGAGTGATATCTATGAGATAGGAAGCGGGATTCTTGTTCATTATATATTCTTCATGAACGTCCTTTCAACCTTCTAGACCACCTGTTGATTCCATCCCAGCTTCCTCTTCAAGCAAGACTCGACTCCAGGGCATCGTGAGCTTATTGCAGGGCTTATCTTACGTTCCATCTTCTCACACTATCATGTATTGCTACCGCTAAGCTGGATATGCTGCAAGGTTAATGGGGTATCGGTACCGCCGCTAGTATCATCAGACCTATCCGTTTGAGTATTCTCATATAACCCCATATGTTAAGCTTGCATGAACTCGGCGATGCCTTCGAACGCCAAGGACACTTCTGCTACTACGATTTTGTAATAGCTAGAGCATTCATCTATTTCAACGGGCTAAACTATTGCAAATAACGTTAGAATCAGTTAGATATCCCCCACTTACAACTCCGAAAGGGCGGCAGATACCATCGCTAGTGCACACTCTGGCTCTATTCAGCGTTGCTCGCATTGAATATGTTCCTGATCTAGTCCCGCTACGTTACTGTGACAGGGTATCGTGGGTAGTAGCCTACATATGGTGCGTCCTCCTTTTCCTGGGGTGCATCGAGTGCAGACGGCAGCTGGGTGCAGACTGCAACTTGAATGAAGCATTGTAGCTTTCATGCTTAAGCCGATGCATAGCATAGTCCAGAAAATCTAGCTCTCCGGAGAGACCCGGATTTGCGAACTACATACCACATAGAGATTAAGCAGTAAGCTACTCAGCTACAAGGGACTCCTTGTTATCCGACGAGCCGCACGATCAACTGACTGCAAGCAAGCAGTCGCCACAGTCTATCCTGCGCAACTTTAGCTTGTGGAGTACTGTCAAGTTAGGCATAACAATAAACTATATTAACTTCAAGGCACAGGATCACACGTGGAGCCTTAGCGCAATAGCTCGGTATATTCTGCGGCCAAATCGCACTTGGCAGGGTGAGATGTTTAGCCCCAATGAGGCAGGTAGCGATATCTAAACTGGCACGTTTCGAGAAGGTCAACTTCAATTATTGACTGACAATTCCGATTCGTTCTACAGATTACACTTGGAGGTGAGGAAATAGAAGAGTAGAGGGCCAATTGAGGTAGGTCCAGCAGGAAAGCCAAGCTGTCAGCAGCGCGTCGATGTGGCTGAGTAGACGGAACTGAATTGACCGACGAGCAAGTTCTTTGAGATTACGGAATAAATATATTGGTATATGCCCAGCATAGACTACAAAATCGAGGGTGGCCTGTTCATGCTTTCTTACGGAATGGTCTCGAGCTCTTCGGAGCTTTCTTTCCTACCCGCGGGATTTAATTTGTCGAATTCGCTGAACTCGCCAATGTGAGATGCCCATAGTAGCTGAGCCAAGTCATTCAGAATTTCATGTGTATTCATGCAAATATCGCTGGTCGTGAGTCGCAGATGTACATAGCTCAATAGGACCAGTCTCGTCGTTTCTCGCCCGGAAGCGATTGCTCAATTCATCCAGATGCATAGGTTGTTTGGCACACTCAGACACGGTGACTTGTATCTTGTTTCTTGGCGATGTTTCCAGCTCTACTTAACCCTGCTCCTGCCCAATTGGGATATATCGATTCTCCTATTCGCTGCTAGTATTGTTTAGGAATCATGTTTTCTGTCCTTGTTACCCGAATACGGCTCCACTTGAATAGTTCTTGAAGAACTCCAGATAGCATCGGTGCTTTGTATCCTCCCGACACAGTACACAACACGACCATTAACAATGAAACTCAAGCATCTAGGCCATATCAAGAACACCCACCGGCTCCCGACGGCCGCAAAGGACTACAAGTCAGCCCATCGGTAGCAAAATTTGTGCAGCAGCGCGGCCGCTACGGATAGAAAGCGGGCAACAGGGGTCTTTTCTCCATCCATAATCCATCCAGACATTTAAGCTTCATGACTGCGTTTATTGCTCCTTCGGTTCAATTGATTGCCCGCCGCTCCTGACAGCACCTTGACGACAAACTGGGAAGACAAACTTTGTTGTTTCAACAATCTGAATCGCCCAATTGTAGATAATATAGCGCAAATATTATTTACTTTTCGAAATCCGGCGGATGGGTGCCGGGTAGGTAGGATGAGATACTGGCAAAAGTGAAGCTCCAACGTTACATGCGATAGTGTGGAATCAATTTATCTGGTACTGCCGAGCCGACACCTCCACATAGCTTAAATCGAGACCATCGTGAGCAATCTTTGTATAAACGCCGAATAAAGCCCCTGAGAATACAAATGCGGCATTGGATTTTTCCGTGGTCAAATCACAAGGCTGTGCTCAACAGATTAAACATCTCCTCGTTACCGTTATAGGCAGCTCTAAGAGGGCGCGCTATTATTTGTAAAAGATGTCTGGGGTCGGATGAAGTATCCGCAAAGAGCTGACAAGATGTACTGTACCTAAAAAAAGACTCTAATAGCCCTGTAATTTCTACTTTAGACCATTTACAGTACGCATTGCTTCTAGCGGATTGTCGGTCGTCTCGGCTGCCAACCCCGGCGTTGCCAATTAATCGTATAGAGCTCTATCGCCACCAGTCCGTAAAAAATGTGTTCTAACAAAGTATTCCTCAGAAAATACGCCAGGTGACATTTAGGTTGAAGAATGATGGTAATTAGACTATTTAATGTTCTTATAGCTGCTTCGATTAGACTCACTTTGCCTTTATATCTACAGTATCGCGCGGGCGAGGTATGCAAAGTCGTCGCCCAAGTCTACATGGCTATGAGAATTGCTTGTTCGTCGTTCATTCTGGCACAATCGTTGCCAGGAGTTGTGCCACTTTGCAAACTGTTGGACACATGATCGTGGCCATGTATGCTCTTAAACTTCACGTCATATCGCAAGCTGCTTTCATGTTAGCATAGAATGGTCATCGGGGTGTCCTGGGAATAAGAGACTTACACATTGGATCTCGCCGTGATAATGCGCAAGTCAATGTATCCACTATAGCCTTAAGGAAGCCATTCATACCAAGGGTTGCGCTGCCTCCCTTCATAAGGACCATTCTATTGGCAGCGTCCATGTGCTGCTTCGAGGTATCTTTATCACCGATATTGAGCTGCTCAAAGATTTAACATCAGCCCTTTCGAGTATGTAAGCTCGTATCTTACCTCATCTGCTGCTAGCAAAGAGACTTGGGCTATTGCCGGGTCACCCACCGGCGGATCTTGGGCTGCGAGTAGTTCACTCATCGATCGCAGGCAAGCCAGCTTGTAGTACGTAGCTAGCTGCACGTAGCGATTGTTCTTGGCCTCTTCGAAAAGGCTTCGGCAAGCAGAAAGTAAGATTGCGCTCAGTAATCCAGGGTTCGCCAGCGCAGCCGGAAGCAGCTCGGTGAGCATGAATCGTTTCCACACATTAGAGTCTGTGTATTTCTTGCAATGCCGTTTCCCAAACGGGATAACAAAGCTGACATCTATCGTTATATAAGCCAAGCCGCTTAATGATCGTCAAGATCGCATAACGGCGGATCAACTACTCACAGTGATAAAGGAGAAATTGTTGCGTAGGGTCAATATCGGCGCCATAGACGGCATGAATGTTTTTAGGTATTGAAGATAGTGGAGATGTTTCCAAGCTAGGAGATTGAGAAGTGGGAGGAAGATGAAGAATCATTTCACGACTGCCTTCATTCTGATTAGAGCTGGAATGCGGATTTGCCGCCAAGGCTGAGCGGGTGCCGCCTGCCGAGGACTCTGCCGCGGCTTTCCGGGGCGCTTGACTGCTTCCTTCGTGCTTCTTTTTCTCCTCATGGTATTCATTCATTCGCTGCCTTCGTATCCTTGCATGTCCGTGCCGCGCGGCATGCGATTTAGCCGCTTTATGTGACGAGATGGCTGCCTTTGAGGGATCTGTGAGATAGACAAAATGCACTTTTCCTCGTGTTGGTTGGCTCATGGTGGAGGTGCCGAGATGCTGCTGGATGATACCGATAACAATGGGAGATTCAGGCACGTTGGAACTATATCACTAATTGACCGACTATAGAGAAATGAGAGCAAAATACCGGCCGAAATACTTGATGTTTTGTGAGAATTTTAATTCCGTATGGAATGACATGATGATAAATCCAAATCTCAATTGCCCGCAAAGCCACTGACTTAGAGCCTCACTATGAAATTTGACGCTAGGCTATAACGAGCGTGCCAAGACTTGCAGTTTCCCAAAGTGGACTTCCGACACCTGCCGAGATTTGGCCGGCTTTCTACCGGGCTGTTCCTCACGTAATAATCAAGCCGAGATCCAAGGCATCATGAAGACAAAAAGTCCCGGATTACCAATGAGTCAATTCGCTCAGCCACGGTGTATTTTTGTCATCTAAAAGTGATAAGGAACTTCGTCAGTGCCAAGGGCGGTATGGATAGCATTGACAGCCTCGACGACATCATCAGGCAGAGGTCCTTGCTCAATGACGTCGAGGTTGGAGTTGAGCTGATCGAGGTTGGATGCACCAATGATGATGGCATCACCATACTTCTTGTCAAGAACACTGTGGTTTACAGTCCATCTCAAGGCAACAGCATGGCCAGTAATGCCGTGCTTGGCGGCGATTGCCAAAGCATTATCCGTTGCAACCTCGATTGAAGGCTTGAGATACAGCTGCGTGTAGATGCCTCCGAGAAAGGTCTGCATATCAATGTTAGATATCACTTATCAACTTACAAGCGGCGAGAGGAATTGATGCAGAAAGCTTACAGATGTGTCGAAACGGCCGCCAGATTTGCCATTCTTGTGGTTTCCAGCGAAGAAGCCTCCTCCGGCAGGGCTATCAAATCGTTAGCTCATCACAGCCTCGTTCGTCTCCCCAATTCTTTCACGATGACTACTGAACTTGGATGGAGTGATGCAACATAATCACTTACCTCCAGGCATAGAATGCAATGTTGTTCTTGCGTAGAAGAGGGAACAGTGTCTTCTCTCCTCCTCGGACAATAGGGTTGTACTGTCCCTCATAGACACTGGGCTTCACGAATCCGCGACGTTCGCAGATCTCGAGGATTTGTTCAACCTCGCTGGCTGTAAAGTTAGAAAGTCCAAACTTTCTAAACTTGCCTTCCCTGTATGCCTTGTCCATGGCTTCGCATGTCTCCTCGAAAGGAGTCTGTCGGTCAGGTTGGTGCAGGTAATAGATGTTGATTTGGTCAACCTTCAGAGCTTTGAGAGACGCCTCAACCTCACTAGCGATCTTTTCCTTGGTGTGGCTCCCTGGCTCTCGGGACATCGCTTTAGAGTCGATGGTGAACCTCTTGCCGGCCTCAACAGCGCCGAGTCTGGGTTCGGATGTTCCAGATGCACCGGTAGAGTACGAGCGAGCGGTATCAATATGTTTGTAGCCGCGATCGTAGAAAGCGTTCAGGTATGCATTTACTTCTTCGGGCGTGTCGTACCGCACGGTTTTGTCGATGCTCCTGTCTCCAATCTAGAGGCCAGCTGTCAGAGTAAGATCCTTTGTATACTTGCAGCAAGAAGAAAATACATTGCCAGCGCCAATGATGACGTCGAGGGGTGCTTTGGCGGCCATCTTGAATCAAATGGTTGAAGATGAATTAGCAATGAAACTTGTGTGTAGTTGTATATCAAGTGGGAAATTGAAATGTTTGAAACTCGTTACGATCGTAGCTGAGATCTGCGATTTTATACGTTTCCTTGAAGGTGGCCATGATGGGAAGGAGGGTTTATTGCAAAGTAATCATTCCGTGCAGTAGAAGCATTTGGACGACTGATTTGAAATCCCCTCAACGAATCCCTCATTACTTATTGAGTAATTAACTACATGATATTGCCAACAATATTTCTTGGGTTATGAAGAAGCGTCTTGAAGGTGGTGGAAATCGCCCCTCGGCGCTCCGGATTTCGTAGACTATTCTAAAAGGAGCAACTGCAAGGGTTTGGCAACTAGGAACTAAACATGGTTTATACCTCACTTATGAGAACATATCAACTACCGATTTGCTTTCTTGTATTTGATTGGTGTAAAGTAAGTGGGAACGGATGCTCTATTTTCATTTCATGAGGAGATTGTCCAAGAATGGCAACTGCCAAATCTATCCATCTTGAGCAAAAGACTCAGCACCTTAGTTGGGTCTACGAAGCACATAGGAGTGAGTACCCGCCCCAAAGTTGCCTTGAGCTTCACACAATTGGTCATCTATCTGATGCAATCGAGAGGCTCCTCTTTGGTCTAGGAATAGGTCATCGTGGCTATTCAGGAGAGTTGTGTACGAGTACAAAATTTATAAGCAGGCTTAGATGAGCACACGTATCCCACATGCGCCTACACTATGCGTACCTGCGCCCTGAGTGATACGTTCGGAAATAGGACATGGACGTCTATTTGTCACGATCTTTGTGCTTCCCATTAGTTGTCTGTTTGTACGACACAATAATCGATAATGCGTAAAAGTACGTGTGTGTGTTGAGTTATCACGTGGATTTGTGTGACCATTCTTTGTTCAAGGCCACTTCTCTGCCTGCTCTGATTTACAGCCAGCTTTTCCCTTCTTTAAATAGAGAGTTCACTTTCCGGCATCGGTAGCATTGTGAGTAAGCTTGAAAACCCCTCAGTCAAACTCGGCACCACCAGACAATCTTCCTCAAATGTATCTACCATTTATTATCCCTTTCCTCATTGGCCTTCAATGGACCGGCTATGCGAGTGCGCTCACAAACTTCGATGACTGGGCTCATCAGCGCATTGCTCTCGAAGACGTGAGTATTCACTTTCGTTACGCTGGAAGTGGGCCACCTGTACTGCTGGTGCATGGTAACCCTCAATTCAGCCTCACATGGCGCACGATTGGGCCTCTCCTTGCGGAGAATTACACCGTCATCGCCGTGGATAACCGCGGGGCCGGCGACTCTTCGTTGCCACCAGATGGGAATTACACCGTCATGGCATCCGCAGAAGATCTCAAGGGCGTCTTGGATTTTCTAAACATAACCTCAGCATACGTGCTATCGCATGATATGGGAGCTGGCATCGCCACCGCCCTGGCTGTGAAGTATCCTGATCTGGTTCGGAGGCTCGTTGTGACGGAATACCTTCTCCCTGGTTTTGGGTTTGAAACTGCGCGAAACCCTGGATCATACTGGGATTTATACGCCAATTGGCAGCTCGCCTTCTTTTCAATTACAGATGCCGCTGAATTCTTCATCTCTGGCAAAGAGAGGCAAATGCTCGAATGGTATTTCTATCACGGGAGCTACTCCGGCGCTACGAGCTTCTCTGAAGATATTGTTAATCAATATACGAGCTCGATTTCGAAACCAGGATTCCTAAGAGCCATGCTGGGTCCCTTTGGCATTGGAGCTGTTACCGAAACGGCCAGCTTTTTCCAAGGCACTCTCGGAAAGAAACCACTGCAAATGGCAACCTTGTCAATGGGAGGAGAAGCTAGCCTGGGCCCCTTTGCCAAGCAACTCTGGGGTAATGTGACTAGCCACCTCGAGGCGGATGCTGTTCCGAAGGCAGGGCACTGGATTGGTAAGTCATGGAATTTCCTCCAATCAATAATGCCTGCTGTTCTTTGGCTGACCTTGGAAAATTATTAGCGGATGAGAATCCTGCGTGGGTTGCCAAACGAGTGCATAAATTCTTCTCGGAAGATTCCACTCATCCACGCTCTGTTGATCTGTCGGTACTTGACGATAGAGTAACTCTTCTTAATGTGGGTTATCTTGGAACTCTTCGGAATGTAGCTTTGGCTGGCTCTTCCTAGAGGTTAACGTTTGAGATTCATTTCCATATGTAACCTTTCGATACTGAAAGTTTAGATACTTACCTTTATACATTACAGTTGAATGTTAGTATTAATTTATTTATCTCGATCCGTGGAGCGAATGCATTGTGTGCAGCATTTCGCAGACGTAAAAGCACCATCCAAGACCAGCTCTGTAACCTGATACATTATTATTTTTTTACATATTTATTTCGTAAGACGTAGTCCTTGTGGATTTGTTTTTTTTTTTCTTATAATAATAAAATAACCTTGATGAATAATATTGTGCATTATCATTCTCACAGGAATCCAGTCGAATGCGGTAAACTGCATTGCCATTTACACACGTTTAGGACCGCCACATACTTCCAAATTGCGATATAGACGAATTTTAGTCCAAAGACTAAAGTTCGATTTTCGTCAAAGTCAACTGCAAGTACCTACCTATAGACCAGATTTCACTAGATTAGCCGTGCGACTTCCCCAATGCCTTTTCGGCGGCTACAACTTGCTTCTTTGCAGCTAAAAAGCTGTCAGGGCTGACGGATATGGAATCAATGCCTGCGTCAACGAGAAATCTGGCAAACTCCGGATGGTCGCTGGGAGCCTGTCCACAGATTCCAATCTTACAGCCTCTCTCGCGCGCTATGGAAATGACTCGAGAAATCATCCACTTGACTGCCTCGTCCTGTTCGTCAAACAAGTCACCCAACTCGCCAGAATCGCGGTCCACCCCAAGTGTCAATTGTGTCAGGTCGTTGGAGCCGATGGAAAACCCGTCAAAATATTCGGTGAAGTCTGCCGCCAGAATCACATTCGACGGGATTTCACACATGACATATACCTTCAGGCCATTCTCTCCACGTTTGAGCCCGTGGCGAGCCATGACATCCAGAACTTTTCGTGCCTCTTTAACTGTACGACAGAAGGGAATCATGACTATCGCATTAGAAAGGCCAATATCCTCGCGCAAACGCTTGATAGCCCGACACTCGAGCGCGAAACCCTTTTGGTAACGCGGCGAATAATATCGTGACGCACCACGAAAGCCAAGCATGGGGTTTTCCTCATCTGGTTCAAACTCAGCACCGCCAATAAGACCGGCATACTCATTCGTCTTAAAGTCACTCAATCGAATGATGGCGGGCTTTGGATAGACGGCAGCACAAAGAGCCGCAAAGCCACGCGATAGCTTGTCCACAAAATAATCAGGCTTGTGCTCGTATCCCGCCGTGAGTTCGGCGATGCGTCGCTTGGCGTCTGCATCTTTGAGTCGATCGAAATGAACGAGAGCCATAGGATGCACCTGGATGGCGTTGCTAACGACAAACTCCATGCGAGCAAGACCAATGCCATCAGCTGGGAGCCGCCACCATCGATAGGCCGCTGCTGGATTGGCAAGATTGAGCATGATTTTGGTCTTGACCTCGGGAAGTCCAGACACGCTGACCGTCTCACTCACTACATCTGAGATGCCTTCATAAACGAAGCCACAGTCTCCTTCTGCACAAGATACGGTGACGTCTTGGCCGCTGTGTAGGAGATAGGTGGAATTGCCTGTGCCAACAACAGCTGGAAGTCCGAGTTCGCGGCTGACAATGGCAGCATGCGAGGTGCGTCCTCCGTGATCCGTGATGACAGCTGCGGCCCGTTTCATTACCGGCACCCAGTCGGGGTCTGTTGCCCCTGTGACGAGGATAGAATTATCCACAAATTGGTCAATGTCTGCTGGCGATGATATAAGGCAGACTCTTCCCGACAGAGCTGCTTCGCCGACTGACAGTCCAGTGACCAGCACACGTCCTTTGTTATTCACTCTGTATGTTTTAAAGACGCCGGCGTCGTGATGCGAATGTACGGTTTCCGGTCGGGCTTGTACAATAAATAGTTTATCCGTAATGCCATCCTTGGCCCATTCCATATCCATAGGGCATCCATAGTGTTGTTCAATGGTACACGCCCACCGCCCAAGTTGTAAGATCTCGTCATCACTGAGCACGAAAGCGTGTCGCTCTGCTTTCGACGTAGGGACATTGCGTGTGGGCGTTTGTTGATCACCATAGACCAACTTGATCCCTTTATCACCTCGCTTTTTCTGCAAGATGGGACTTAGATTGGGGCTGGATAGCAATGGCTTGAAAACCTGGTATTCGTCAGGGTTGACAGTTCCCTGTACGATGTTCTCCCCCAAGCCCCATGCCGCGTTGATGAGGACGATCTTGTCGAAGCCACTTTCGGTGTCAATTGAGAACATGACACCAGAGCCGCCGATATCAGAGCGAACCATGCACTGCACACCAATGGACAGTGCAACACCCATTTGCTCAAAGCCCTTGATCCTGCGGTAGCTCATGGCCCTGTCGGTGAATAGCGAAGCATAGCAACGGCGACAGGCATCCAGGAGAGCTTCGTCTCCAGAGATGTTCAAATAAGTCTCTTGCTGACCTGCAAAGCTCGCATCAGGCAGATCCTCGGCAGTAGCACTGGATCTAACAGCCACACTGAGACTCTTTTCGCCTTTCTTGTCTGCAAGGTCTTTATATGCAGCTAGAATCGCAGTTGCTGCATCGGCCGGCCACGTGCCATGAAGGAACAAGTTGCGAGTCATTTGGCCTGCTTCTGCAAGACTCAGCCTCCCTGCTTCCCATTCCTTTACCAGCGAGGCCAGTTTGCTTCGTATTCCATTGGCATCAACGTAGTGCCAATACATGGTGGAAGTTGTAGCAAAGCCTGGGGGAACAGGAATTCCTTTGGCACTCAGCGCACCAATCATTTCTCCAAGCGAAGAGTTCTTTCCGCCAACTAGATTGACATCATTGCGCTTTAAGTGCTCAAAATTGAGGACCATAGGTCCTGAAACTGGGTGGCCGTTCATTTTTCCTTTTGCCGTTGCTTAAGTCAATGTCCTAGCCGGTCAAGAAAGGTTCTTTTATGACGCAGGTAAATCTCTGCTATGCGATATATGTCTTTGCATTGGGCGATCACTGATAGCCGGATTAAAGTGAGGCAAACGAATACTGGCAGTGTAGCTAATCCCCTTATATATAGATAAATCCAGAATTAAGTCAGGGACAGTTAATAAAAAAACGCTAAAAGACCGAATGCTGCGTTCTTCTTTGATGCCGGTTCACTCTCTTGTTCTAGAGTTACCTAAACTCAAGAGACGTTTTTATGACACCAAAACGGATGATGGTGTCGTATGTAATAATCTGAATGCTATCATACCACTTTAGAGTTTAGAGACAAACTCAAGCAGTGTTCACACACCATGCCGAGCAGCTAATCTGGCTTGACGACACAACGTTCCAGCGGCGACATCCTCGAATAGCCGAGATCAAATTCCGCTTTTTTGGACAGTACACTGTGCATTATGATCAAACCTTGTGTCATTGCTACGAGTGTTGAAACACCATGATTCCGAATATTAGGGATAGCAAGCTGGTTGTAGCATTACCACACAGTTTAGATTCAGCACCACCGAGGCACACAAGCAGTGGATGTAGAACCGACAAGATAAAACATTACTATTATTTTCTTCAGATCCCAATTTTGCATTACATACACATTCATAGTATATTAGGTACCCAAATCTTAATGTACGAGACCGTCATGGTCCCTAAAAGCCCCCTCCTTCTCTTATCTTTTTCTCGATTCGCTGTACTCACCAGTTTTTACTCACTTGGTCAATCATCATCTTGAGTGCAATTGCTGAGTCGGCTATTTGAACATCCTCGTCTTTATCCAGTGGCACTTTTACTGTGCGTTCAATTCCTTTTATGCCGAGCACCACGGGTAAGCTGAAACAACATCCAAATGACGGCTGGAGGTGGCTAAGGGGATGAACGGTCCGCTTGTCAAAGACAATAGCAGAGCAAATGCTAGACACGATGGAACCAATGCCGAAAGGCGTTGCTCCTTTGGCTCGCACTATACTTTGCGATCGAGTCTTACACTCGCTGGAAAGTTCGGCGCGATTGATGGGAATGCCCGCTGAGAGACATTGGTCGATGGGTACGCCGCCAACTGTTGCGGCGGACCACGCCGTCACCTGGGAATCTCCTTGCACCCCCAATACGAATAGATCAATTGACTTCGCCGCAACCTAATGATTTCATTAACATGTCTCAGCTCCGAATATAGCTTACAAACACTTACTTCAATCTTGTCTGCCAACATTCCTCGAAGGCGCACAGAATCCAGATATGTGCCAGAGCCCAAGACTTGGGACGGCGGAAGCTGGGAGAGCTTCAAAGCAAGGGAAGTAAGTAGATCAACGGGGCTAGACACCACTAATAGGATGGCATCTGATTTGAAAGGCGTCATTGCGTCAACAGCCGTCTTGACAATCGAGATATTCCGATATACTTGGTCCAGACTAGTTTCACCTGGATTATGTGTAAGTATTAGAATGTAAAACTCAAGTAAATGCTTCCGTAATCCGATCTCACCTAGATTGTGCCTTGACCCTGCAGTAATGACTACAATATCACACTGACCCGCCTCGTGGTAGTTTGCTGCTCGTACTCTTGTCCGACTGTTGCAGCTATACGCTACATCTGAGAGATCGCGAACCTGGCCATCTCTCAAATTCATGTTGATATCAACGAAGAGCAGCTCAGCAGCTATCGAGCTGCGGATAAGTGCGTAAGCGGCAGCAGCACCAACTTGACCGACTCCAACAATCGCAATACGTGACCCGGGCATTTTAGCTGTTGATAACAATGGTAGTTCTTGTTTTCAGGTTATGATTTATTGATAAGTCGCTCCTTTTTACACTGCAGCCAATACCAATGTGACGTATGATTTGTTTAATGTTTAGTTTACCTTTCAAGTATGCCAAATGGCAGATACAGCTGGTCACGTAAATGGTAGAACATTTGCTCTCCCTCGTACGTTGTATCTCACGCGATGGCTGAAGTTTATATCAGCTGCTGCCAAGTGAAGCCACAAAGCAAGTCAATCAACCTGCGCATTAGTGATTAAAGTTAGTCTTGCAACCAACCTCTTTGTTAGCGGCTAGACCGGCTCAGAGGCTATGGAAATGAATCAGTCGATCATGACACTTTGGGTGTAGACATTGGCACTATATTGTATGTGGCTGTTTGTTGTTCACCAAAAACTTAATATGGATTAATTACAGGTAGCGACCCTAAACTGCATGGAATAGTGCAATATCGATATGTTTAATTGGCCAAATTCGATGTGGAAATGTCTTTATGGCTACAACAGGGGTGCACTACAGGTGGCAAATTCCCCCTTACACTGAATCATATTGTAATAAGACTCTAAGCAACACTTAGGCTATATCTGGTGAATCAATTCGATCGTTGAGTTTATAGTTGTAGATGAAAATATGTTGATGCTTTTATATCGGTTTGTCAAAGCTATCGTCATGATTGGGAATAGCTCTTCCGGCATGCTGCATGTTGAGAAGTAGTTGGTGCGGAAATTCCGGCCAAAGCATTTCGACGCTCATATTTTGCCAGCCGTATTCGATATCGGTAAGAGTAGAGGATACGCGGCTGTTCAATACATCGTATGTTGTTAGGTCGGCAGTGCTATTTGTATGCTGTTGAGGAAGAAAGGGTGGAGGTCCAGAATCTTCAAAGTTGGCCTCTGTATTAGCAGAAGTTATCATGGATGGGCTGCTGTTGCACAAGGATTCAATTTGTGAGCCTCCTTCGATGCTTTGGACATCTGGAGTCATTGATGAGTCGATTATGTGTTGTATCCCTTTCACAAGAATCGGAACTTGTGGGAGGGCTTTGTCCTGCTTCGGAATCATAGTTGAAAGGCAATCGACGGCGTTTTGCATATACGGAAGATGGACTGTGCGCCGCGAAGTATTGCTGAGCATGTCAAAGCCGAGGACAAAGCACGCGCCTTCGAGAAAAAATGCCATGTATACCGTTCTCTGTTGTGAACGTTAGGTACTTTTCCAGTTGCGCGGATGGGAGATTTGAACATACTCTGCAGATCTCATCCAACTCGCAAGACTTGGTAACCAACCGTATGCATTTCTGAGCGGTGTCTAAGCAGATCTCACATGCCCCATTCAGCCAAGCGAGTCTATCAAGCTTATTCAACGTTGGAGTTCTTATTGTGGGTGGTATGAGATCCAGCTTTGCCTTCAGTATAAGGAAAGGTCGAAATAGTAGTAGGTGAGTATGATGATACACTGGGATCAAACGGATGTTGTTAGCAGTAGTTACTTGCAATAGCACTTTCTCCCTACTTACTCGCAGATATTATAGTCAGGCAGAACCCCAATTCTCCAGTACAAGATACTCTATCAGGTTCAAGCCCAATTTCCTTCCGCTGCTCATTGGCAAACTCACGGAGCTCACCACGAATCTCATTTACCACATCCCACATATGCACTAAAGACTCATAAGTCCGATTGTAGATGCGATCAGCGCAATGCGATACAATCTTCATTAGCTTGACCAAAGCGGCCATTATCTTGTCCTCTGTGGGAACAGGTATATCCAAGCCGAGCTCAGACATAGACGTCTGGCGCCCAAGAATAAAGCAGACCCATCTTGGCAGACAAGTCAAGTCAGTTAATTCGTCATTTTAAAAAGATATTGAGGGGCACTCACACTTCCCAAACATACGTACACCAAAACGCAAGTCGGCGCTGTGAAGCATCTTCAGGCTTGCCCCGAATATTAACTCCCCTGTGAAGTCCAGCCGCAATGGCTTTTCTAGCCGCATTTCCAACATGCATAAACCCAGAATGAGGTTTTGATCTCTCCATTCGGAACTGTGCAAGCATGAGCTCCAAATGAATGGACTGAATATTCACATATTCGTTGGCGCGTTTCGCGCTGGTCTTAACCCCCTGGAATAACATCTGTGCGACTTTCTCTTCTCCCATCATAGATGCACCAACAGCCATGGCAGCAAGCACTACCATGCCATCTAATGAGTCAAATGCGCATACTCCAGGCGTGGCGTATATCTGTGCGAGACGCTGCCGAAAAATCTCTTTAGTAACGATGGGCAACAGATGCCAATATGTTGAAAGATACCGCTCAAGAAGCCGATTGGATAGTTCTTGCGATGGGAGAGTGGTGAAATGAACCCCTGTAATGGGTACAGCTTTATTGGAATCTGCCAAATCGCCAAAAAATAAGAATTGGTACTCGAATAGATCCAATCCAGGGCCAACTTGCGCCACTTCTTCACTTCGCCCAAGCGGCTGCGGAACACCGGATATTTGGCTGGATACCAGATGCATGATTGAAAAATTGGAGGACGGTCCATAGTGCAATTGAAAGTTGTATGAGGGCATCGGGAGCGCTGCTATGCTATGGACGTGAAATCCCTGGTTGCTCTCGGTCTCAGACTCATGGTTGAGGTTGACTTGTTGCCCCAAAGATGTTTCGTGGTTGTTTCTTTTTGACAATGACGCCGGTCTAGCCCGAGGCTTCTTCAAGCGATTTCGGACTTTGAAGCGATATACACATTGCATGTTCCGCTTCGAACACCGACAACAAGGGTTTCCGCCCTCGCAGCGGATTTTTCGAATTCGACATTCCTCACAAGCCTTGTCAATGTTCGTCATTGTGCCAATGTTAAAATGAGAAGATCAAAGAAAAATGGAATTGATGTGAGAAATGAAGTTGGTGGCGATAAAACGCATCCATTCAATCCGCTTTCATGATGCCTATTTCCTGTCTTCGGCTTGCTTAGGGGATTCTTAGTCAAGGGGCCATCCGCATTAATCACAAAAGAGCCGGTGCATACCCGACATTACGATCCGCTTAGATAAGGAAGAAAAATCCTCGGAGGAATCCTTCGGAGCAATAGCAGCGAATCTTGTGCAAGAGGCAAAATTGTTGCGAGGAAAAGAGTACTTCGTATCCATGCGTATTCCGTTTAAAATACGAGGTATTGGACCGACCTCCCAATGGGCGGGGCGTGGAGGCAAGACAAGATGAAATGCTTCAATATTTCCGTATTTCCGCCTGGGCTCCAGTTTCCTTGGCTTTGCAATATGAATTGTCAGATCCCGGCATCAAAGACGGCGAAACTACTGGGATCACTAAGTTGTACATGGTAGACGGTGAATTGGGGAAATGTAGATTGGAGAAAACGGGTGAAGATAGAGTAGAAGGAGTCCAGCCATTTGGTCACACATATGGCTGTTTTACATTGAGGAATTATTACAACTACACAGCCTCCTCGTGTCTGCTGTGTCAGCATCGTGATACTTATACACTAACAAGGACCATATCTAATTGGCGCTTTTTAAGGTAAAGTTGTGTTAGGCCGGTCGTACTCCTAGAGCAACCAGAGTACCAGCTGAAAAGGCTTGCACTCTTATTGGTCCAACTCCGCTCAACCGTCCGTCCTGTTGTGCCTTGGGTTTAAACTTATCTGCAACTTTATCTCTCAAATACGAAAAAGCATCTCCGATGGATTTACTGTGCGAACCGAACTCCCCGGCTGCTCCACCCCGAAAGACACCGTTTGTGTGTACGGAAGATTGGGATGGCGGCCCGTTCCTAACTTATGCGGTGCGGAAGGGCATGACCCGAGTAGTACCACCTCGTCTTAGACACCATTTGGGTGGAGATACTTCAAATGAGCCATATCTGGAGGTCATTCACCCCACGCCAAAGGAAGAGATCCAGCCATTTCTGCAGACATGGCTTTGGTTTGGGTTGTTTGCCGAGATGCTTGGCTTGAACGAGACCAGCCCTGGCCATCGGATGATTGAAGATGCCCTCGCTACCGAGGAGATTCGGAAATTATACGAGACCTGCGTATCTGCCCCTGAAGAAGACGGTAATAGGTATATCAGTGCCAAGTCAGTGCTGGAATCATCTCAAATCATTGCTGAGAGAACGAAGCTTGCGCCCGACAAGCGTGAGAGATTCATATACATGCGTGACTGCCTTCAATTTGCCAGTTTGATGACGCTTTCTATCGAAAATTTGGATGAAACAGTGCGATACTCGATATGCGCTTTAGGAGAGTTCTTCTCCACAGGGCTATTTCAAGCTATTACGCTGTCAAACCCCAAGGTAGACGTTCCTATTGTAGGATTTAGCTGGCATCAAAATTACATGCGGTCTGGAGGCACCATGGACAAACAAATGCTCCAACAAGGATGGTGCCCAAGCGAGATTGAAAAGCTACGATCTCAGTTTAACGGACTGAATACGATGCACCATATAGCACAGTTGCAGAGGCCGAATGCTAACCAAGATCATTCGAACTGTACTCGTCACCTATGCACAGCTTTCCAGATGGATATAGAGACCTATAAGCCCTCACACCTGTTTGATGGCTGCAGTTGTGACCTCATTGGCATTGACGGGAGAGCGACGTCGTTAATACTCCGTAGTACGGATACTTATCCCATCATACGCTTTGACCAGATCGGAGATGGAGTAGATGATTTCGAGCTGGTGGTGGAACCGTACGAGCCAGGCGTCCCATATGTCGCCCTTTCTCATGTGAGTGCTCTCCGAAATCCACGTACGTACGACGACTCACAAAGAACAATAGGTTTGGGCCAATGGCTTGGGAAACCCAAAGGCCAACTCACTGCCGAGGTGCCAGATAAAACATGTAGCTCAATTAATAGCTTCGATGCAGACCGAAGCAGAGACTGGAGATGCAGAATACAGGACCCAATACCGAATGTGGATTGACACGCTTTGCTGCCCTGTTGAGCTTGGAGGTAAAATGATTGCACTCGAGAGAATTGCCAGTGTGTACCTAAATGCAGCTCACGTTCTTGTTCTTGACGCTTCCTTGACCGGTTTCGATCCTCAGGACACTCATCCGGCCGAGTTGATGTTGCGCATATACGGAGCTTCTCCCTGGATGAGACGGCTGTGGACTCTTCAAGGTATATCTCAATGAGTTACAGTTACCCGAACGGACTTCGCTTCTTGTCAGTAACTAATACGTGTGAATAGAGGGGGCACTGACAAAAAGCCTATATATACAATTTGCGGATAAAGCTGTGAATGCCTACGCGTTACTCGTCAAACTCTGGAACGCGGCCAATCGCGATCCACGTTACATGAGAATCTGGCAAGATATCGTGGGTGCAGTAAGTCTACTACTCCATCATGACTTATTAACCATGAGAACACTCAATCTAACAGCTATGTGATGTAGTACAATGAACTTCAGGGCTTTTTCAGTGGAAGAGAGGGCCCAACCACCAACCAGTCGCCGCTCATTACTCTCCAACGAGCACTACATTTCCGGACGGTCTCTGTGGCATCTGATGAACCGCTCTGTATCTCTACTTTGATGAACCTCGACACTAAATACATTGCTGCAGCTCCGGATGCCGAAACCCGAATGGCTCGCGTCTGGGAATTAATCTACAAGTCGCAGGGCGGCCTTCCCAGCCGAGTCATATTCTATGCAGATGAACTGTTAAGCATACCCGGGTGGCGCTGGGCTCCCCGAAGTCTATTGGGCTCGGCCGTTAAGGACCCTGTCTTGGGAGTGGACGAGCGCGTGTTACGTTTGGTTGGAGATGATGGCATCCCGACCCCTTTAGGCTTAAAGGTTACTCTACCAGGGTGTCGTCTTCTTCCACGCCCTCTGGTAGCTGGACTCCCTTTGCATCCCTGGCCTGGAGCCATTAACGCCACGGAAGACCAAATCATTATTCAGGATACGAGAAGCGGGAAATGGTATCGGATAATGGATTGGTACCGCAGCAAGAAAATTGCGTCCTGGACAGCCGAGGAGCTATCGGCTTTTGACAGAGAGCAAAACTATCCTCTCTGTAGAGAGGTAGATACCGGGAAATGCGTGTTGATTTATGACGAAAAATCGATGGTTGATGGGACAGTAATGACATGCATGGGTCAGATCGAAGAGGTTGGGGAAGATTTTGAACACGCCTCGATTACGTCTGCAGAACTTCAGGCTGGTCTAAGAATTCATCGAACAAGAGCGGTAATCATGTCGGCTCTCGGCGATGACGAAATACGAATGATGATGGCTTTCAGGGAAATGGCCGGGGTTGTAGCAATGGATCAAGAAACGTCTAATCTACAAGCGATCGAGAATCGTGAAAGCGAAGAATGGAAGAGCTGCATGGCCAAGGTCAAGGACAAGATGAAAGAGGTCGTGGCGGAGGCATGGAAATCCAGGCCAGAGGTAAGAAAAACGGTTGAAGACACCATCGGCTTTGATATGGAGGAGTATATGTGGGCTTTTATTCCCAAGGTATTCTCTCACGATGTCATGGTGGAGGAGACGCCGAGCGAACAGCTTTGGTTCGTCGATTAGGCATCCAAAACATGTCTGTCTCATCAATTCTAGTCGGTATAACGAGAAATGACAAATCATGGCTGCGAGAACATGCATCTACATGACAATTGATAAGAAATTCTAGATTCTCTGCCAAGCAAAGCTCAGACTCGTATCATTCCAACGTGATTACGCGGCAATGGGGAAATGGTAATCATTACGATGCACTTGAGCATCCATACCCTGGCGTTGTAAGAAGTGCATCTCAATGCATTATCCCGATTCGATGGAACTTTATACGATATGATGTAGCTAGACATACTCTGCATTTGGGTATTATGCAGAAGGATACGAGATTACGAGAATACTGGGTGCGAAAAGGGTTTTAGACGTCATCTAGTGGATGTAAACCCGGAGATTGTCGGACTACTGATAACTCCTCCTCTAGTTGCGGCCATCTCTCATCCAACCAACTTTCTTCCCACTAATTAGCAACTTAGTGCTCACAACTCAACTCTATTCTTCTACAAGACAAGAATACAAGTCAGATAAGGCTTCGCGATCATTCCCATTAGGCGACATCGTCTCGCCGCTCCAGAAATACCTGCGTCACGAAAAGAAAGAGCTGGATCATTAAAAGTTGCACCAAAAGCATACCCACTTTGGACATGGAAAATGCACCAGGGAATAGCTCAGCTCGGCCAATCACCAGACATTCATGGAGCTCTACACAGTTGCTCAAGCAATGGTACACTTCCAATTCTACTTGGCCGTACCCAAGCGCAGCGGAGAAAGAGGAGCTCAGTCGTCAATCAGGCTTGAGTGTTCGCCAAGTTTCACAATGGTTCGTCAACACAAGACGAAGAGATGCTGAACGGCAGTCAAGCGAATTATCTGACATCAGCGCCAATCCTGTATCTCTATCGCTGCCTGGGTCTTTCGATGCGACACAAGAGCGACCAAATAATGTCGAGGCAATCGATCGCCTACAGCGCTCCTCTTCATCGGGTGCCATCTCCCAGCTTATAAGTCAAGACGCCTTGATTGGGATTGACTCTCAAGACGAAGCGCCTTCTTCTGGCCCTCGTGGCTCCGATCACGGAAGTGGTCATCGTCGCAATTCACGTAAGGGTTGGCGCCATAAAGCAACCGAAGAGTCAGCAGAAAAGGAAAATCCGCGAATATACCAGTGCACATTCTGTACAGACACTTTCAAATCAAGATATGACTGGACGAGGCACGAAGCGACACTCCATCTAGCTCTTGAACGGTGGAGTTGCCTACCCGCTGGACCCAAGAGATGGGATCTTGGAGCTGCGGCTGCAAAGTGTGCTCTATGTGACTCATCTGACACCACCGATGCTCATCTCGAGTCTCATCACATTTCCGACTGCATCATGAAACCTCAAGCGCTCAGAACGTTCCATAGAAAGGACCACCTGCTCCAGCACTTACGTCTTGCACACGGCATTGACAAAATGATACCGTCGATGCATTCCTGGAAGTCAAAAATCTCCGAAGTGAAATCCCGATGCGGTTTCTGCGGAGAGACATTTTCTCTCTGGTCCGACCGCAACGACCATTTAGTGGATCATTTTAGAAGAGGTAAATCCATGAAAGATTGGAAAGGAGATCGAGGGCTCGAGCCTTCGGTTGCGATGCTTGTCCAGAGCGCAATGCCTCCCTACCTTATAGGTGCCGAGTCCTTGGACTTGGAGCCCTTTAGTGCCTCAAAAGGTGTTTTGAAGAAAACCCTCTCTTCACCAGAGAAGCAGAACCCTCCGAATGTGTTTGAAGTACTTACAGCCCGTCTTGGCGATTTTGTTGTTTCGGCGCGCGCAAATGGCGATACTATCAATTGCGATATCCTTCGCCGCCAGGCTCGGCTTATTTTATACGGCGATGATGATCCGCTGAATCAAACTCCCGCAGACAACGACCAATGGCTGACATTGTTTAAAATTGGTCATGGATTGGCATCGGCGCCTAACCAGCAGGATGTGGATTCTTCTTTACCAGATGAAGCTTCGCAGTCGGCCTCAGATCCCATGATAACAACATCAGTGATCTCAGACACAACCAATTCTGCACTTCCACGGGAAGCCATAGAGAGAAAGTCGGGTCCAAAGTTAGTGATAAGTCAAACACTTGATAATACTGAGCCTACGCTCCCATGGTGGTGCCAAAGTCCTGAGTGTTTGGCGGAACTTATGGAAATGAGTCGGGAGTTTTCTTTGACAACCCTTGGCAACATTGAGATTGATGATGAACCGACCAGGAATTCCTAGTCTTGGGGCTTTTCGGGTCACAAGAAAAGGATTCAAATACTGGATTCTCAAGTAAGTAGAGGTGTGGTCATATTAAGATTATTTCTTTTTCTCGGTGCTCTTTCCTATTAGATTTTGACGCACAACTCCAAGCCTTTGGAGTAGGGGAGCGTCAGATTTGTATATCCGTTTGTCGGAGACCTCAAGTGGCCCAATAGCTCTTTGTATCTAGTGGCAGAACTAATTGAATTATCGATAATGACAACAGCTCCAGACCTAAGCTTCGGCTCCAGCAGCTTCAGCGCAGGTAGAGCGACAGGAGCCCAGACTAGATAGCGGTTAGATTCGATAGTTTTTGATCAGTTGGT
Organism: Trichoderma simmonsii; assembly: GCA_019565615.1. NCBI lineage: Eukaryota > Fungi > Ascomycota > Sordariomycetes > Hypocreales > Hypocreaceae > Trichoderma > Trichoderma simmonsii. The sequence continues at coordinate 294,381 of CP075866.1, forward strand.
GTCTTAACTCACTATCAATAAGGACTAGATCAAGCTGCGAGATGTTATTCTTTAGTGTCTCAAGGAGATCTCCTTCTCTCAAATCGATATGGCGCGTCACAAGATCGTCACCAGCTTCCTTCCAGTGCTGACGAGCCTTCTCGGCTTTTGTATGCTCTTTTTCCGTGGCAATGACTTTACCCTCGCCACCGAAACGGTCCAAATTGCTTCCCACTGCCAATGCAAGATAGATGGTGCTCACGCCGAAGCTGGTACCGATCTCGGCAATGTTGCGAGCTCCGATTGCTCTAGCAAGTTGATAGACAAACTGACACTTATCCTGATCTAAAGCAATGAACTTGTCTCTCATCAAGTCATCAAATCCTTCAGGTTTGCTCAAATACGTAGGCGGGAGCGCTGCTTCTTGTGTGAGGGATTCCTCGTGAAGACGATTAAGCAGCGCGTGAACATGATCAGGCGCCACGACGGGATTTGGGGCCGGAATTGACATGTTGGAAAGCTAAAACAGGACACGATACTTTATTGAAGGAATATTATCATTAACGTTTGACAAGTATAGTCGATACTCTCGCATTCCATGTGCAGGTTTATATAGTAAGACTGGCTGGCCTAGATCGGCGCTTCTCATCGGGATCTTCCAAGCAGTGGCCCACTATAAGTGCCATTCAACGCCCTAGGAATTATGCCTGGCACGCATCATCAATTCAGCTCCTCCTTGGAGATGTTGTCAGCGATGGGTATTTTCCGCACTATTTCCCGTCCGCCGAGCCGGAAACCGAGACGCCTCTATTATCTGATCCGACTATTGCCAGAGCGGCGGTGCGGGGTAGTTTTGAAGGGTGCGGGGTACAAAATATTGAAGCAAAACGCACAAGACAAGGAAGAATTAAGCTTGATTACTTAGACATGGGGGCTTGTTCATTGAGGATCTCCGAGTGTACCTTGAGCTGCAGCTTGTTGATATGGGAGAACTTGCTGTCCCATAGTATATGATGAACGTTGAATGTTGATATGCTAGAAACAATTGCATAGGATTAGTATGCAACCCATTCTCTAAAGATTAAAGAGAAAGCTGCTTATACGCAGACACTCCAATCCCCTTCTATCAACATCAAATGTGTGCATCAACCACCAGTCTTATAGAAGAAATTTATTTCGTATTTGGTATCATCAATCATATCAAAGCATACAATGCATTTTATCCTCTTACTCCAAGATGGGCAGCAGTCCCTTGTCCTGGGCATCCTTCACGGCGTTGTTGTAAATCTCCAGCTTCTCTTCATACACCTGAACCAAGTCCTCTTGTGATTGTTCACGCTTTCCAGGAGAAGCATCACCACCTCCGAATGCTCTCACAGCGGCGTAGTAAACATCAGCAAGAGCATTGCAGACGCTTTGGACACTCGATGTCTGGCACTGGAAGTATAGACTATAGTTTGTCATAATCAGCAATCTATATTTGCCCTTTAACCGCATATGTATTTCGTCAACTTACTCGGCCTTGAAGTTGTTATCGATGCTGAGCTTGCCACTCTCTGTGAATCGGTTTTGGATGCGGTAGTTTTGGTAGCCAAAGTCGTGGCGGTAACAGGCAGGAACAAAAGGGAATCCAAAGGGGTTATCGGGTGAGCTGGTGCAGCCGTCGGAGGTCCAGTCAAGAGTGGCTGGGTTCTTGGCATTGCGGCGGGAAATGAAGTCAGGGAGGGTGAGGCTGAAGAGATATTGGTCTGTGATGGTTGAGAGGCTGGTCTGACGCCTGGTCAATGCGGCATCAGAGGCCGGCAATGCCAGAACGGCCGGGGCAAGAGCGGCCAGAATAACTGAGAACTTCATGATGAGAGGATAATGCCTTTTACTTTGATGGCAACGTTGGTGAAGTATATTCAGAAGTCTATTTTTCTCGGGCTCAAGAGCGAACGATTGCTCCTTTTATACATAATGCCAATATCCCGTCTTATACTTATTTGTAATGCCAATGCTACCGACTCCGTAGATACCTCTCGTATAACGTCAGTGAATCCATCAACTACTAAGGTTAGACTTGGCGTATTAGAAGATGAGCCGATAGACAAAAGTCTCAACAAGCTTCCGCCCATATCATGGACCTGCCCGAAGGAGTATATTCTCATACTATGCCAAGAGCCTTCTCCAGAAGCCTTCTTTATCCCGAATAGTCGCCGATCACCCACGGACGGCTCTGCCCTTCCTGGTTGGGCCGCGCCGGTAGGGCCCGGTAACAGGAAAGGTAAGGCGCCGGCTTGTCTACATTTTAGGGTGACGCTGCGGGCGATTAAAAACAAAGCATATTCTAGATGCGCGAATAATATTGCGCCTTGGGCAGGAACTTTGTTTAAAATGCTCGGTAGAAACCACAAAAAGGTACAAGCCTCGTGGTAGTGGCTGGAAATCGAGTCAATGAGAAGGCCAAACTGCCTCTTCACCAATTAACTGACAAGCCAGGCTTGCAGACATTGGTACCTATATTAGTACGACACAAAAAGGGCTTCTTCTCTAAGCCATATGCCGGCGCTTATAAGGCGGAGAACCCTGTCCAAAACCACCCTCTGTTACACTTGAGTGCTGAGCCAAGCATTCAATTCTGTCGTAATATATATTAATCCAAGTCAAATGACTATTTTAACTCATAGCCTAATGTCATTAATGCGCAGGTGCAGCCGAGTTTGTATGTGAAATTCGCTTACCATCGCGAGATTTCTGATGCTTCCTGTTCGAACCATGATGTCTTTATTACAAGATCAAGTCATCTCTTTTAATTTTAATATTATGTTGTGCTTATTCATACATTGACCAGTAAATCTAGATAATGAGATACCAATGAACAGAAAAGTAGATTTCGCACGCCTCCGCTGTATCTAGATTTCGCCAAAGCCTGTGGCTTCCATCATCTCCAGTCCGTTTTCTAAGTCACCCAAGCCGCTTTTGCTGCCCCGGCGAATAGGAGACGGTAGAACTTTCTCAGCATTTCCAAATGTGGCTATGGCATTCTTCCTCACTAAATTGCGACAATTTTCTCCGAATGGCACGTATTGTAAAGGATGACAATGATGCCGATGCGGATTCAAAACATCCTACGCCTCTGCCACGATATAATTGATCCCCTTGGCGTATCTAAATTTCCAGGCTTCCTTATTCATATATATTATTCGGGTCCCTCTTTCAGTCGTTGACTTATCACCAAACTTTATAAGTCAGGTCTTTGGCTTGGCTCTAATTCGGCCGTGCGCCATTTCTCATCCACCGAGAACTTTGTTTATGAGGTAAACTTTGATCTATTCTATTTTCCATTTTCGTGTATGGCGCTGGGAGCCATTGTTATATCCCAAAGAATAAAGTCAAGCCACTTGATCTGAGGAACCGATGTAGCCTTTACCGAATCAGTGCCGCATCTTGCGCTGCACCTCCAAATAAATAGAGCCTCTTGATTGGAGATCGCCAACAGATAGTACAAGTCCTGCAATCTCCTCTTTTGGGCTCCTAGCTACTATTGCTTCCCATTCGGAGAGCGCATACACCACCACCCAGATGAAGATCAATGGCTCAGATATACTCAATACACACCTTCATGGCGGTTGAACACACATTTGGATCTAAGCCGCAGTTTCGATCAAGCCGTCATATGTCGCAAAGACGACCAATTGTGTTGTCTATCATTTTCGATATTTCAATTCATACCGAACGCACAATAGGCGGTCGATGATACTGCTGTCAGTTCAAGCCTACAGACAAGGAAGCAGATAGTTCTACTATTTCATCTCGTCAGATGCCCGGTACATCAAAATATGCTATGGCCATGATTACATATAAGCTGCTAACGAAGATATTCAGCTCAGACAGTTTCAGAGAACAAAAATCACATTCCATGCAACAGCATTCAATGCTCCGCGTGATGTTCGTCATGCAAGACCAGGCTCCCGTTCAAATCCATCCCTGCCATGCTTGAAGCCGAGCACGCCTTCGTGCTAACTGACCAAAATCGCCGTTGGTACTAATCGCCCGGCCGAGATTCCAGTCCTTAGTCCCTCTTACGCGCCTGTAACGTGAGGCCTTCCAGGCCCCTCATTCGCCCGCTCTCCAAAAGTCACGATGCCTCTTTTCCCACTGCGCCTCGTGATTTGAGGGAATTTTGCCCCCACGACCGCCATTTCCCCAGCCCCTACCGCTCTAGAGTCGTACGGAAGCGTAGCAACCAAGCTAATAATACTCGGAACGAAACCGTGCAATTATCAAGGCGCGGGGTTGCTTGAGGGGCAAGCTGAATCCCTGGAAGCGCTTTGGGGCCTGTATAAGGAAGTTAAGCTGGCCATTAGACACGGATCATGATGTCCTTTTCGGGGCAAAAAAATCACATCTTGCAGATGAATTAATCTCCTCTAAGCATGTCACGCCAAAAGGCATGGAAGCAGGGTACGCAGACATCCTTGTGGCGGAAGCGAGGTGCATGGCATGGCATCCATTCTGAATGCAATGTGAAATCTCAAACATGGATGTTGTCTTTGCTTTTGCAGGAGTGGCAAAACATCTTCCGAGAATATCATGTTGCCATCTCGCAGTGAAAATGACCAAAGTCTCTCGAGTTACATTTCAATGCTAGAAAAATGATCTCCTTGATAAAGGCAAAGATGACGGTGGAGGTTTGTTGAGACATGCAGACAGCTAGCGGCACTCTCCGCTCTACGAGCACTGACATTCACGCTATCCAATCACCCACTCAGTCGGTGAATCATGCACGCATTGTAGGAATTGTTTCTGAAGAGCGAACGGATTCAGAGCTGCAGGTCGGTGAGTCGCCGGCTCTGCATACCACCTGTCCAGTCAAATCTGCATCAATAGAGTGCAGGTTTAGACGCCATCTCTCTTTGTCAAGGATCATATGCAGGCAGCCTCCGGTGGATCTTTGATCATGAGCGCGCGTGCATCTTTCTTGTTCCAGAGAGGCTAACACATCTCACATCCCTCGATTCGGGAGTGGAGAAACATGCAGAAGGGAAGCTTCCTTGCTTGCAGTCGGAATATCAGTACCGGATTTCTCAAGATAAGGGCCTCACTCACTTATCATCTCTCACCTTCAATATCATGCTCAGCTCCGAAATCCATTGATGCAATTGGCCATCCCTGCGTCAGCTATCAATGCTTGTAAACGCCTTTGCAGTAGGGCTTTGTTCGCGTAGTACAGGATTCGGAGCAAAATCAAGACTTGTACATAAAGCCCGTTTCTCTCCGTATGGAGGTGGCAGTGGAACCTGGCTGGGGCGTGTGGAAGAAGCGGGATGTTATCGCCTCCTTGTAATGGTGGCTGATTACCAGATAGACGCCCATCATCGTGAGTTGGTGTTTGCTCTTTTTATTACTGTGAGACATGTCCATGGGGGTACGGCAGGCTCTCCAATTTGCCAGTATCATCTCGCCTCGCTACGCATTCCGCCACCACTTCGCATGACCTGTCGCGCTGGTCTGTTTCTACACAAGTCTGCAAAGTACTCCATGTATTGCGGAGTGTACAGGCGCTATTGGTATTCACAATCAAGTCTTTCTTATACAGAGAGAATAACGATGGCCCGCCATTTTGTGGACAGGGACTTGGGCATCTTGTACCCTCCCTTTTGAGCATCTGCCGTCCCGCCCACCCAACCTTCTTCCAGATCTTGATCCTACGTCTCTTTTTGCGGTGAAGCTATGGAGTATTAAATATTAGGGTCCCTTCAACTTCCATGACATATTTCTTCTAGGAGCACTTTTTTCCTGGGATCCTATCCATTTACTCTTCTCTTCTCACATCTATCGTCGCCATCCAGAGGGCTATCCCGAAGCGCCTGTGATGGGCCGCCTATCAGAGAGAGGAACATCGCCATGGCGCTCGTCGGAAGGATTGGTGACCTTTGCGGTCGCATTTGCAGTGTTTACAGTAAGTAACAGAGCTAATTAATTGGCCTCCAAAAATTGAACCGAGGGCTAATTGATATCAATTCGTAGGACGGGTTGGTGTATGATCTGGTTATACCGTTTTTACCAGAGCTCTTCACGGGTCGGCTGAAGACACCTCCAGAAGATGGTTAGAATCAACCACCTTTCATCAGCAGCGAAATTGGAGTCTTGCTGACGTTAGTGGCCTATTAAAGTTGACAATTGGGCTGCGTTATCTCTCGAGTCTTTCGGAATGGCACTGCTTATCACCAACTGTATGTTGACCAAATTCTCACTCAGCAACCTTGTTAAGACAAATTTACTGATCTGCGCCTAGGGATTGCTGGATACATTGCCGATGGAAACGTCTCAAAAAGCCGTCCATTTCTTGCCGGCATAGGTATTATGCTTATCGCCACTCTGCTCTTCTTTCTCAGTGTAGATCCATACCTCATCATCTTCGCTCGTGCTCTACAAGGAGCTTCCGAGGCCCTCGTATGGGTGTCTGGCATCGCTTTTCTAGTCTCGCAGGTGGACGAGGCTAATTTAGGGGTGTGTATGGGTTACACAACGTTGGGTGCTACAATCGGCGAGCTCATTGGACCTCTACTCGGAGGCTACCTATATGAAAAGCTGGGACACTGGGCTGTCTTTGGTGTAGTAGAGGTAGTGATTGCGGGCGACATTGTTCTTCGACTCCTAGTCAAAGAAAAAGAACCGGAATCACAGCAGCAAGCCCTGGTGGACGCAGTAAAGGGACTTTCGGATACAGATGCTTTACTGGGCAACTCGGTGGCGGTATCTCACGGAACTTTAGATAACATTGCATCGACAGATTTGGAGCAAGGAGGGGATGACGATCGATCGGCACTTTCTGGTACGACCGACTGCGATGATGATGTATCAGCATTGAGGACTCTGGGATGGAACTGGCTCTCCAGCGTCATCGGTGCCGCCATAGCATGTGTCGTCAGGTCAGCTTTGGAAGCTGTAAGCTCATCTCACATGTCAAATTTTTTTGTGGTAATTTACTGACAAACTTATCAGACCATCCCAATTTATGTTCTTCGACATTTTGGCTGGACTTCGTCGACCAGTGGCGGCGTCATGTTTGCATTGCTTTTGCCCATGGTGGGCGGCCCATTGGTTGGCAAATATACCACCTTGAACGGCCCTCGATGGTTTAGCACCATAGCATCGCTCGCATGCGGTGTCTTCATGGTCACTCTGGGCTTTCTCACCGGAGATGATCCCACTACTCAGATGCTCTTTGTGGTGAATATCGGGTTCATTGGCCTCTGCATCTCTCTCGGCACGACGACGCAAACAACCGCCATTTCTGCAGCTGCACAGAGAGCCGAGGCTCTAAGAAGCCGAATTCGAGCCAGCGGCGTGGAACTAAGCTGGGAGTTGAAACTGCTGACTCCAGGCATGATGCTGAGCGGCCTGAGCACGGCGTGGGCTTTGGGCCTTTTCCTTGGTCCTGCTTGTGGAAGCTTCTTCCACTTGGGAACGAACCAGGAGTGGCTGCATTTGTGCTGTTTCTTGGGAGTCTTGTGTGTCATCACGGGTGTCTATTGCTCCTTTACGTGGAAAAAATGGCGGTAAACTGCATATCCTTTTGTGGTTCAACTGTACGGCTATACAGAGGCCGACTTCACGATTCATGATTTATGAGTTAATGATTAAAAAAAAATGCATTCAAGCTCACTCTGGTGATATGGTCAAACCAGAGAGGCAAAGAAAAGAACAAAAGAAAAAAAACAAGACGAAATAGCAATTGCACGTTTCGATCGTGCGACCTCCGGGTTATGAGCCCGGCGCGCTTCCACTGCGCCAAATTGCTTTTGATTCGCTTGTTGGATGGCGACGCTCGTAAATTGCTAGGTATGGATGGGAGGGATTTGTGGATGTGAAAATTTCCACTCGCAGGTGAAGTGGGGAATAAGCGTCCAGGATGGAGTCGTGAGTCAGAATCAGAACAGAAATGGATCGCCAGGAACGCTACCAAGTATTATTAGTGTTAGTGTGAAGCTTGATGATGTTGATAGAAAAGAGAACGTACGAGATGCAATATGGCGCAACGCGTAATTCGATTTGATAGTGTACTTAGAAGATTCGGTCTTGAAATCTATATACAAGCACGTTGCTATGCGTGCCAAGTTATATAAGGCATCTACTATAGATAGACATGATGAGATGGACAACTTCAAAATAAAACAAAAGGAGCACATATTGGATTAGTGTGCCTCCAGATCTAAAAGCCAGGTGTCGCTCCGCTGTTCCCGTAAATCTCCCCGCTCACATACGAGGACGATGCATCAACGACACTCACATACAGCGGTGCAAGTTCTGCAGGCTGAGCAGGGCGTCTGAAGAAAGTGCCCTCAGATATTTCCTTCACAGACTCGGTAGTAAACCCTCCGGCAGCTAAGAAAGGGGTATAGGTGAAGCCAGGAGCAACCCCATTGACCCGAATTCCATCCTCAGCAAGCTGCTGGGCCAAGTTACGGGCCATCATGACGATAGCCGCTTTACTCGCTCCATAGGCAAGCGCTCCAGCGTTTGGCTCTATGGCAACAGTAGAGGCAGTGAAGACCACATTACCACCGCGGGGAAGCAGAGGCACGGCAGCTCTCGTCAGGAAAAGGCTAGCATAAACGTTGGTGCGAAATACCTGGTCAAACTGCTCTGTCGATTCATTAGCAATAGGGCGCCAATTGGGACCTTGAGTATAACCGGAGATTCTGTGAGACCATGTCAGTTTTTCATGTCGTCTGCCGAGGCTCTCAGGCTTTCTCACCCAGCATGATTGACCAGAATATCGAGACCGCCAAGACGGCGATGGGCCTCTTGGACAAGCCAAGTGCAAAAAGTCGCATTTAGCAGGTTTCCAGGAATGAATTCACAAGACAATCCCTCTTATTATAATTTATACTAAACCTCTTTTTTAGAGAACTCCATCAATAAAAAGCTCCCTACCTCACAAGCAATCGCAATCTGAAATTCAGTATATGCAAATGCTTTCTTATGAAATAAATATCTTCGGCCTTTTGGTCGGTAATTTGGTGGAAGCCAGATTAAATTTTGCCCATTTTTCGTAATCCACTCCGATCTTTTCAATCCATAACCTTGAATAGAGATATTCTCAAGATTATCCTGTACTTGAGTTTGACCATAGCCAAACTGCTTTAAATCGATATAGCCTAGGTGAGTAGAGATAACTGTGTTGCTATTTTGTGCGAAGCCTAGAGGGCTTGCATCTATGCCACGAATTGTTTGAATGCATTCTCCAGTGTCGAGATTCCATATGGTAAGTTCTTTGTTGGACCTTGAGCTTGAGATAACTTGCGGCGTGCCGTTAATGTGCCTCATAATAACAGAATCGCTAGGTCTTTCTTCTCCCTGATTTGAAATCTGCTTGAGGCAATCTCCTGTTTTTGTGTCCCAGAGCCTAATCTTGCCATCGTAGTTTACGGAAACAAGCTGGCCATTCTCAAACATGACGACGGAGGTTATGTGGTGACTGATGGGGTTCATAGATCCAGCATTACCGATTTCGAAATATTCACCTGTTTTGATCTTGAAGACTTTTACTATAGGTGAATAATAAATGACAGCTATATGAGTGTCATCTCTCGAGAACTCCAGCCCACTTATAGACGGGTATGAAGAATGTGATGAGCTGGGTAAGCTAATGTGATGTGTCTCAATATCGGTGCCAGGTGATCCGAGAGAAGTACAGAAGATAGTTTGATGATCCTGGGACTTTCCATATGAAAAGGCTAGCATCTTGCTACTCCACGAGAAACACACCTTTATGTTGCGTTTTTTTTCCAAATGGACAAGATTTCTCTCGAATTCGCCTGAAGCTTTCCATATGTTGACTTCCATCCCATTGAAGATCGTGACAAGCCATTTCGAGTCCCGTGATAGATAAATCAGATCACATCTGCTGCCAGGTGGCTCATTGTCTTCCGTCAGTCCTGAATAATCGCCACGCAAATCCCAGACTTTTGTGTCAAAATAGTATGGAATTGCTAATCGTGTATTATCGGGTGAGAAACTAGCCATTAATGCACCGGCTGCGCCGTAATGTTCGAATTTCATGATTAGTATGTTTTGGACAAGATTCCATACCGATATTTGAGATGGTGTAACTGTGACAAGTAGCTCGCTATCCTGGGACAACGCGACTCTGTCTGTTATTTTATCCTTCGTGAGTCGAACGCATGACTTTTTACTCAAAGTCCAGACATCAATTCCTTCAGCGGTACTTAATGCTATAAGGTCGCTGTTGTCTGAAATGGTGACATTAAGCATACTAGCATTGACTTCACCCCGATCGTTAGGAGGTACTTCAAAGTGAAGTTCACTTGTCCCATTTTTGATGTTCCAGATATCGACTTTGCCGTTTGACAATACTGAAATAATCCGTGAAGCATCTGTCGGAAAGGGAATTAATGACTTAATTCTTCCTCCTGGCGATATCTCTTTCACGATTTTTTTTGTAACGGGATTCCATATTTGAATCGTATTCCACTTCTCATCCCGGCTCTTATCCGTAGCCGCGATAAATGGCCCTTCGCCTAGAAAACCCCTCCCTGTGCTTGTATTATGAGGGAGCTCTAAAAGCAGGCTTCCGCTTTCCACATCCCAAATTTTTGTTCCGCGTGGCATCAAATCCAATCGGTCAAACCATGTTTGGCCCGGGGGTGAGGCTGATGAGGCTAACCAATGATTACCCTGCGAAAATACCAGATGGTGGACGCGGTCATGGCCGCCGGACATGTCAACCCATCTTTCAGTAACCATATCAAGAACTGTAATTGGGAAAGCCGGGTCTTGCGAAGCCCAAGCGGCTTTGGTAGCGTCTCTAGACAGACCATACGCAGTGGAATGTTCTGACCGTGGGAAATATGAAAAGTTTCGCAAACACGCAGACGTGACCATATCCCTAATATCAACGCCTGTGCTTGATACCGAAATGAGCCGCTTACTGTCTTTGGAGAAACCAGCCATCCTTCTACTATCACCGAACTCTATCGCATGAAGATAGTTCGGCCACTGTTTGTCCACATAAGATTGCGAAACAACCCATTGCGGAGCTTCGTGCTTAAAAATTCTTTTTATGCAGCTCTCGGCAGGACTGAACAACAGGGCAGATGTATAGACTTGAAGTGGTGCTTGCTCAATGGCGTGCCTGAAAGTCAATAGAAACCTATAACCGTCTTGGCTCAGTTTTGCAAGGCTCTTCATATCGTGTTTTCCCTAGAGCACATTAACTACAAAGGCTTCCCGGAGGAGAAGGCATAACCTTACGGTAAACTCTTGGAGGCTCCAAAGTGCCATAGCTCCTTCATGCATTGCACCCAAGAGGCTTAAAGCCTCCAACCAGTGGAGAAAATGCTGTTCAATAAATCTCTTTATTTCTACTGCATTCTGTGAGCAGGTATTGTGCTCGGGGCCAATGCATGAGAGGTGCTCTGCCCAGAAGCAACATGCGTAAGCAATAGAGTCGAGAGGATTAGTAGCAGGCTTTCTGCCTATGCTTTCTGTGCCTGGATGCTGCAAATTCCACATATCGCGTTTGAGTTGATTGCTCATAAGCTTTATACATTGCTTCATGATGCTTTGGTTCGTTCCAGGCAGTGGGAGTCCATGATCACTATTTTGCTGAAGATAGTCCTTGGCTGATTTATGAACGAAAGTAATGGTATCAGTCTGAGATATAATCAAGAAGTGGCCGCAGCTCTTGATTGTTGATATTAAACCCTTCTTCTCCCTTTTCATATCTCTCAATTTTTCCTGTGGGAGGGTCAGGAGAAGGTATTCTTCAACCGTGATAGGCCGTCGTGTTAGAAGTACAATGCTCATAACCTCCCTACGACGGCCTCCATTTGGTGAATTCTCTAAGATCCTGCCCATCATACGGTCATATAGATTTGTTAGACCTTTTGGCAAGGATCTGAGAACTTCAGAAACTGTCCCCAGCCGTTCTGGGCTCCTGAGCTCTTTGCAAGCCAAAGAGACCCAGAGATATGTATGATTGGCGTTATTCAGGAGATATTTCTCAATCTCCTCTCTTTTCATGTCTTCTTCTTCATAGTCTATTAGGCCTTCCAAGCCTTTCACCTGTCTCTTGATGTATATTTGTACACCATCGGACACCAGATTCGTAACGCTCCCTAAGTAGAGGTTCTGACAGTTCAACGTTTGGCTTAGTATGGTATCGACTCGTGGGGTATGCGTTCGACTAGAAAGAACCCATTTCACAGCTGGCGAGTTCCCCAATTTACGTATCAGACTTAAAAGCTGTTCCAAGTCTTCTCCACATTCATCGAGGGCATCGATGAAGATAATTGTGCCTTGCATCAATTGATCGTTTAGAATGGCTTCGAGAATCTTCGCAGATGCAATCAGAGTATTAGTGCCCTCAAAAATTCGCGTATCATCTTTCCATGCTGAATGGACGTGATGGATCAATTCTTTTTTCTGGCGGACGATGGTATAAACAAGGCTGCGTAATGTTGCTGCAGTCTTTCCGGCATTTGAAGCTTCGCAGAAAACGTAAAACGATTTCCCCGCGTTGCGCGTCTCCTCAATATTTGCGATAATATCGCATAACAGCATGGTTTTCCCTGTACCAGCTTCGCCTGTTATCCAAATGATTCTCGCATTCTCATCTTGAAGCCATCTTGAAAAATCTGTGCTTTTGAAAATCCAGTCACAGCAGCCTTCGACTAGGCCACCCTTGCTCTGTAAAATGCGTTCTTTTCCAAGTACAGGGTCCTCAACATTCAGGGAGTTGAGGCAGGCCGACTTGCCACTTTCAGATCTTTCCATACGCTCTTTTTCCATTTCGAAGAGAGTTTGCTCCTTTTTATATTGGTCAATTCTTTCTTTGACAGTGCCAATGGCAATTTTGATGTCATCTGTCTGCCCTTTCCAATCATTAATCTTCACCACATCGCGTAAAATTCCCATATGTTTATCATGTAATCGTAAAATACTCTGAACCTGATACGCCAGAAGAAGCTTGAACAGCGGAATCAATGAATCTTTGAGGCTGCTGCCCAACTTAAACATTCGTTCGTCGCTTTGGTAAAGCTGCAGGTCATGAAATAGTCGATTTGATAACGTTTGGTACCATTGTAGCTCTCCGCATATATACTCGAGACCACTGCGGTTGGCCATTTTCTCTGTCATGGGATTACACAAAAGCTTTATTTCAATCAGCTCTAGCTCAACAATTCCCACAATCCTAGGTTTTCATACCGTGATGGCAACGCCAAAGCCAGCGACTGCTGCGGCAGCTTGAGGCACGGGCTGAAGGGCGGCGCCGGCAGATTGTGCTATCGCTTGAATCCCTTGAAGTCCCTTGACGAATTTTCCTAGACGGTCCGCCTTTGAAGAGTCTTTTATCTTTAAAAGCTCTTTATTGACAAAGAGTTTCAGAAGCTTCCAATTATCGTAGGAAGACAGCGCCATGGACACAGGCGAGGCCGCTATCTGAAGCTCATTTTCCATTAATTGCTTAAATTTCTTCATTAGATCTTGATCTTCAGCTTCGAGCCTGCTGAATGCTTGCTTCCAGAGTTCTTGTTCATCATCCTCCGTAGTATGTTCCTCAGCATGCTCAGTCAATTCAGATGGGTGCTCTGTGAGAGGTATATTATGCATGCATTCATTCTGGCTGTTTGGCTCATCTGTCTGAGCAGCATTTAGCTTCTCGCGTTTCTTCCCTTGTTTCACTGAACGCAACCAAGACGGCATAATGAATTATAAGTGCAGCAAAGACCTAGACTATATGTTGATCAGAACATTGGAGTTCTAAAGAGCGCGAGAGAAAGAAGAATTGCTGTAGAAAGAATGGAGAGCTGCTCTGGGTAGAGATAGCGGGGTAGGTAGCTTTGGGCATATATGCGTACCTGTGTAAGAAGGCTTGCATAGGTGTTAATTTAGGTACATGTATGGAAAGCAATATATAATAATAAGGCTGCGTGACAAACCGGGCTCCGATAGGTCAGTATATGTGCAGGGACTCCCAAGAAGACCAACTGCTGTATGGGATTTATGTTAGCGGACAGGTTGGGCTAGACTGTTAGGCAAGATATTGAAGTGATGTCACGCAGCTAATAAATACTCTTCAATAAATTCCAATTCATATACCTGCATCTCAATATTTGTGTCTTTTCTCTTCGGAATTCCATAAGGCATGTTTTGGATATTGGCTACCTATTTCAACGAATTTAATGAGTATAATAAAGTAAACTTATGTGTTTAATTATTATTTATAAGGTAAGTACAAATATTAGGTATTATCTATTAATTTTATATAAAATAGGTTTATTATTATACCAACACAGCCCAAATGAGCTTGAGCAGGCTTACTGTAGCTAAAGATGGCACAATCACCGGTAGCATTCAGCGGATCGCTGAGGGTTTCATGTGCGATGACTTTGACGTGTAACTGGATGGGACTGCATATTTGCCCACTAAGGCTCAGAATACTGTTACTCGAGTCTCAATCGGTAGACACGTGCAACAATTGGCTGGAACGGCTGATTCACTTGCCGTTAGCGGCGGAACAGCTACGCAATTTGGAAGAGGGCCGCATCAGAAGAAAACACTCTTTGTTACAACATCAGGCGACCGCTTTTCACCCATCAATGGTACCTTAGTGGAGCCAGGGAAGCTGGTCGCGGTAGACCTGAGCGCTGTCATAGCATGAGTTATGCAGGAGGGCAACGGTACTGGCATCTGTGTATATATACGCGGGGAGGTTGTAATACATTTTCTGGGTAGACTGCAAAGAGTTTTTCATGTCAAATAGAAGAATAATGCTCATCCCGTCTTGTTAAAGGAGCCACTTTGTTCACCCAAATGGGTTCTATTTACGGGTCGCCCAATGTACCAGCCATAGAATGAACTTAGAAGTCGTCTTGAAGGAAAGCATTGGTCAGACTAACTCATTAAATGTGGCACAGAATAATTTTTGAGTGTCGAGGTCGTGTTTGTTTGTTTCCAAGTTGAACTAAAGAATAGCTAGCGGTCTCATTGCAAGCAACCTTGATGGCTTCCCCCACAGTCCATCAAGGTCCACGCAACCTCCAACTGTGCATCTCATCAAGTCTAACCTTACTGAACAAATCAGATGAATGCGTAGATTGCTGCTACAAAGACAAAGAAACTTGCCATCAAGGTTCTCAACGATGAACAGGATAATAGCAATGAGTGGACAAGACTTCACCCGCCATATGGCAACACTGCATCTCTTGTTTAAATCTCAACAGCTATCAACTCTTTTACACCGAAAGAAACCACGCCAATTTATTTCAATCCTACACAAGAGCCATGGCTGAAGTGGAAGACGAAGTATACGATGTCATCATTGTCGGTGCCGGTCCCTGCGGCCTATCCACAGCCTCTCGTCTCCGCGAACACACTCCGGCCGCCCTCTTCACAGACGAAGAACACCGCCGTTTCCATTGGATTGGCAAATACGGCAAAAATGTTAACCTCAAACATGTAAAAAGTGGCAAAATATCACAAAGCTGCCACTGTCGACCCGAGTACAAGATGCTCGTCTTGGACGCCACGGATAACAAGTGGTTGGGCCGATGGAATCATCTTTTCAAGATGTACGACATTTCGCATCTACGCAGCCCTATGCTCTGGCACGTGGATCCCCTGGATAGAGATGCGCTTCTAGCGCATGCATATCATCATCAGCGAGAGGATGAGCTGGTCGAGATCCGCAACTGTGTCGGCAAGGAGATAAGCAAACACGCGAGCAAAAAGATGGCCAAGGGCCGAGTTTGCGGTGGCAAGTATGTGACTTTCCGTTTCCCAGCCCCTATCGCATACAATATACTGACAAAAGAGTACAAGACAAGAAGCAAGAATCTCCATCAACCTTAGAGAGAGAAACGACTACTACACGCCATCTCAAGCCCTCTTTCGCGATCATTGCATGGACGTGGCCGGACGATACAATCTTGGAGAGCAGCTCATTCGCAAGGAGACACTACAAGACATCGACTACGGCGAAGTTCGAGGCGTTTCAGTAGACGGCGCAAAATTGTTTACTGTCACTACAGACGCAACTCGACACTATTACGCCAAAACCGTTGTCCTCGCCGTCGGCCCGGCAAATACCCCCAAAATCCCTCCTCTCCCATCTGCTCCTCTCACAGCTAGCGGTGTGCCTCCTCAAGCATGCCACAGCATGCAAATCAAAGAATTCCCCGATCCCATTGTCAAATCTCGCATCGCTGCCGGCCGCTCTACGAATGTTCTCATCATTGGCGGCGGCCTTACTTCCGCCCAGCTCGCCGTGCTCGCCTTAAAAAGGGGTGTCACCAAGATATGGCACCTCATGCGAGGTCCCATGCGCGTCAAGCATTTCGACGTCGATCTTTCATGGATGGGCAAATACAAAAACGCCGAGCAAGCGCGTTTCTGGACGGCAGATTCGGATGTCGAACGTCTCGAAATAATAAAAGAGGCCCGCGGTGGCGGCAGTCTCACGCCCACTTACTACAAGAAAGTGAAGAAGTATATTGCATCTGGTCATATCGAGCTTCACACCAATACAAGCCTGGTGGATGCAGAGCTGAAAGAAATAGACGGATCCCGTTTCTGGGCCATCAAGACAGAGCCGCCTATTGCGGAGGTGCCACTCTTTGACTACATATACTTTGCTACAGGAATCCAGACGGATTTCACATGCCTACCATACCTACAAACCATGCTGCAAAAGTACCCCATTCATGGGCATGGCGGATTTCCTTGCATCAACGAGGATCTTATGTGGAAAGACGGCGTGCCCCTGTTCTGCGCCGGACGGCTGGGAGCTCTTCAGCTTGGGCCAGCAGCACCGAACATTGGAGGGGCCAAAGTTGCTGCAGAGAGAGTAGCATGGGCCATTGAAGATATCATCAAGCTGAATGGATCGCAAGAAGGGCATAATCAAGATAGTGGCGAGCTTGCGAGTTATCTCTCAGGCCATGGAAATATGTACGGCATTCTAGAAGATGAGTCGAACTAGCACTCAGGAAGTATTACCATAGAAGATCAAGAGAGCATATTATGACATTCATAAATACTTGTAGCCAAGCAAATGCTTTCTACTTCTTCTTATCATTAGTCGTGCATATAATATCTTAATAAATATAGCCTCCGCTTCATGGCAATTAACTCTCCCCGGCTTCACCTCCAGGTATTACAAAGCCCAACACCGCCTGCGGCAATATCCATTTAAACTTGTTCAGGAAGATCGCTATTGTCACTCAGACCAGCAAGGTGGCCATCTCTCTTGACCATGATGTGCTTTTGCAGAGCAGCACGCGGCGGGAACTTGGCGTTGAAGACTTCGTCCAACTCCTCAAGAGTGCGGCCACGGGTCTCAACACCGAGGAACCACCAGATGAAGGAATAGATGAGGTTAAGGCCGACAAAGATGAGGTAGTAGCGCCAGTTGATGGCTTCGAGAGCAACGGCAGTCACATAGGTGTTGTAGAGGTTGGCGCAGTTGGACATGATGACGTGCTGTGAGAAAGATGTGGTTAGCAACTGAGCAGATGTAGAGAAATGGTGTATAATATTTGGCTAGACTTACAACTCCCATACCCTTGGCACGGGTAGGATTGGCCAAAACTTCAGCACAGTAGGTGGCAGTCAGGGGAGTGTACACGAAAGAGTAGGCACAGCCGAAGAGGAAAATCTAGAAGCACACAATGTTAGCACAATTCGCAGTAATGATACGGAGCATCACTTACCATGGCAACACCAGCGTTGCTGAAGGCAGTACTAATGCCTGCCGAGCCGTGCTCAAACTTGGCGGAAAATCCTGTGACGGCACCGAACAGGCCAGCAAGGACGATGCTTCCAACCCAGAGCTTAGTACGACGACCAATCTTATCGTTGGTAGCAGATCCAGCAACAGCACCGGTGGCAGACACAATAGAGTTCGCAAAGGAGAGGAGAAGACGACGCTCAACGGAGATGATGCCGAGAATCTTGTACATGGAAGGGAGGTAGTAAGTCAAGACGGAGTTTCCGGACAGCTGAGCGAAGAAGGACATGAAGGACATCATGGTGAAACGCCAGCGGGCGTTGTGGTCCTTGACCAGCGCCCAGTAGTCCCACAGGTTGGATGCCTTCTGCAGCTCGATTGATTCTTCGAATTCGCGCAGCTCGAGCTGGACAACGGGGTGGTTGGTGTCACCGCCTCCGTGGTACTTGGCCAGGATTGCAGCAGCTTGTTCCTTCTTACCCGTCGCAGTGAGCCATCGAGGAGATTCGGGGATCATAAGTGCGCCGGCGAAGATGAAGAACGGGGGAATGAGCTGAAGACCCATGGGGAGACGGAAGGCCAGTTCGCTGTTGTTCTTGGCAGAGGCATATGTGACTCCGGTGGCGAGAATAGAACCGGTGTAGAAGACTAAATATCATCTCCATGTTAGTTATCTGTATAAGAAACTCCCCTTCACCCACAAGAAGCTCTACTTACAGGTGTTGTAGTAACCGACAACTCGGGCTCGCCATTGGGGAGGAGCCAGCTCGAGGGCGTATGTAGGCGCAGACGAGGTTCCGATGGCAACACCAAATCCGAGGGTGAAACGACCTCCGAGGAGGTAGGCATCGGACTTGGCGGCCGTCTGGACGATGGCACCCACCATGATGAACAGAGAACCGGTCATCATACCCGCGCGACGGCCAAACTGGTCGCAAATGAGACCGGTGAAGAGAGAGCCGATCATGTTACCGATGGTGTAAATCATGAAGATGCTATAAAGAGGGCCGTGTGAGATACAGCAAACAGGCGATAGATGTCGGCATCAAGATGAAACTTACATTCCAGTGGAAGAGCCGAGCTCTGTGTGGTGAAAGTAGTTCTGGTATTGAGTCATGGCGTTGATGGAGCTGAAGATGGACTGTTTTGAACGGTCAGTCATCTTGTCTTACCGACGACAATGGAAAGAGTCTCTTTACTTACACCATCGAAACCAGATGATGTCGCGTTCAACGCCGCCACGAGGAGGATACAGTAGAGCTGAATGCTCGTCCATGACCAGGGATTCAGAGGCGCCGCAGAGACTGTCTCGTGGAAGTGTGTGTTGCCCTGGACTTCGGTGACATTTCCAATGGCGGACTTGTCAATGTGATCGCCATTGATCGAGCCATGGTCGATGACCGGCTCTGGCCGCGACTCGTCCTTCTCCGCCATTGCTCTGATATCGCGTTTGTCTCTTCTCCTTGATATCTGTTGCTGTTTTCCCTGCGCGCTACTGCGAGTCAAGAGCAGCGTTCGGATGTCGGCAAGGGAAAAGGAGAGGTGGAAAGGCTGATGAAGGGAATGGATGTACGCAAGATTGACAGCGGGCCGAGATCTCTTTATGGGTTTCGCGCAGTCCAGCGATAGGTAACCAAGGCTACTACTCTGTACTAGACGGCTATATCTTCCCCATGCTCCACGAAGAGCCACGAGGCAAAGGCCCAATTCCGGACAAGGGTATGTAACCAAGGCAGGAAGATGGAGGTTGCAATCCCTCGCCCACTTGGTTCGAAAGCGGCAGCAAAAGCCCTATCACCTCCGTCCGCCAATGTCTCAGTCCCTTCGGAAGAGCAAAACCCAAGGCCAAAAGCGCCACAACTTGGTGGCCCTCCGCAAGTCTCTTTTCCCCCATCTTTTGTTCCCCCACCGAGCGCCAGGGATCAATAAGCACTCGAACCATTGAGCTGGGTCTAAGGCTAGCGGCGGCAAGACTTTTTGGAGACGCGGAGAGACGGGGTAAAAGGCATTGTAAATGCATACGCAAAAAGTGCCGTATATGGTTTAGCTGTGGTGAATGGGCAGCTCACCAGTGGATTGTGAGACTTTGGTTCGCTATTCCACGAGGTTTCGTCCGCCACGCGAGGGGGAAAGGGCTTCACAAAGGAATGATGCAGCAGACGTATGCGTGGGTGCATTGTATCTTGAATGAGGCTCAACTGGCGTTTCATTATTGAACGGGAATCGAGCTGAAGTTACTCAGCCACGATCACCATCAGGCACGGAAGCCATACCGAGTACTCGTACATGTGCAGAGCATGTACAGGCTTGGGGCTTATCTTGATGCAGACTGGCGGCTGACCCCCAACAAGATGGCAATTCACCGAACCTGGCACATACAGAGAGGGAGAGATTGTGAGTCTTGTCATTCTCTGCTCTCTCTCTCTCATTGTGTGAACGCCTACACTATACTAGCAAAAAGCCACCGTCCTATTCCGTACAATACATAGCTTTGATCTTTATAGCTATTCACAGACAGACACTGTGAGCCATCACATAATATCCCGGGACTCGTGCATAAGCAGTGAGTTTTGTCTGAATCCAAGTCGAGGGAAAACAAGAAATCACAAAAAGAGGTGTGGCTCACTGCATGAACAAGGGACAAGGACAAGGCCATTCTTGCTCAATCCACGCACTGCCGTTGGTCAGTTTTCCCTCTCGAGTAGCTCCGACCTCCTCCTTCTAGATGCCTTTATCCGAATCGCTCGCTACACCCTGATCGGCACTGCTCACGCGCCCACACCATCCCGTTATCTGCGTGCATTTCTTTCTTTTCAAGATATCTAGCGAGGCCTTGTGAGTTCAAACAGCTAACGCCGCCGGACAGACTCGCTCGCCGAACCATCATTTTCCTCCCAGCAGTCCGTATCGTATCTCGTCGTCAGCCCAGCGTCAAACGCTCGACGATAAAACCCCACCAACCCAACCCCCCGTGTACCACCCCAACGTTGCGAGGCGTCTCTTGGCGCACTCTTCCCTATCTATGTTCATCGTCGGCGGTGACAGAGCAGGTGCTGATCAGAACGTTTCATCACGGCGAGGCCTGGCGTAGGCTCGTCCCCCCACGGAAGCCCGTATGGGTCCCCAAAAGAGCTTGGGAGAAGAGGTAGGGGGGTCCCGCCTCGGGCCAGCAAAGCGAGATCCTCAATACATATCTCTAGAGCTGTCAAGTCTTGGAAATAAGTCATGGAGAAATTCATTGATATCGTACTAGCTGCAGCAGATGTTACCTTGGAGCTCCACATGGAGCTATGGAGGATCCGGGACGAGAAACTAGAAGCTCATGACGCCCTTCACAGAGCTTCATCTCTGCTATGAAAGACGGGTATTACTCCGGCTGCTATTTTGAGTCCTCCTCCCTGCGGGTTCCCCGCACGCGGCCGACGCTTGGTGAAAGCCCCCAGTATGAATTTAACCTGGCCGCGCCCTGCGGTTGGTCCCCCACAGAATGGGGTTGCATCTCTTGCACGAGACGGGCTTCTTCATGACGACTGAAAAGAGAGTTGCGAGTGTTCTGAACATTGACAAATACGAGAGAATGACACGGGCTTAACTTTACTCGTCTCCCATTCCTCCTTTCTCTTGTTTCCCTTTTCCCATTTTTGCATCGTGGGTCTAACAAGGACGCTATTGAAAGCTTCAATAATTTGTATTGTTCTCGTGCGCCCCCTTTCTACATATCCATTTCGCTTTGGGACCCCCAATATCAGCCATGGAGCTTTCAGCCAGATGACCGCTATTAGACAACAGCGGAAACATGGAAGTGGCTTGACGTTTTTACGGTGGCGCCTGATGGAAGCGTCGTCCCGAATGAATGGTTCAACTGCTGATAGACTTGTTGCAACGTGAGCTTGGTTCAGCTGGAGTTGCGAGGGGGTCAAGTGGTGAGATGTTGGTTTGGCGCATACTGATAAGGCATAGCAGCAATCTATGCAGTATTATCATACAATCAACTCGGCATCGGTCTGTTATCTCTCTATCATTGAAGACTTATCGTTCATGATATGTGTGCGACTATCAATCTGCGTCAACCGATACCATTCGAGGTGATATGAAAACGACTCTCCGGAGTACCGAGTGTTCGCTCCAGACACTCGGCCGAAAGTACACTTATAACGAGCATCAATTCTAGTGGAACGTCATCGTTTTAAGCAGCCGGTAGTGAATCCACATGTACTACGGAGTACGTGTATTCAGAAGTCATCACATTGCCCTGCCATCTACTCGGTATAGTTGCAAGCGATGCTTCAACTCGCCAACCGAATATAATTCACGTAAGAATACTTGTACGGCACAAACAACCGGGTTCATCGTCGGCGCGTTAATCACGAGGACCGGCTAAACCCTCGATATCCCGCTACATGCCGCCGGCCTTGGCTTTAGGCTCTCGCTCCCGAGAGCCACCGATGACTCTGCAAGCTGAAAGAGAAGTCCTGAGCTTAAACTTGACCAAGACGATTTGCTAGCAAGCAAAGGCAATGTTCACTCGTTGGCTTCCTGATTTCCAACATTTAAGACTCTGGGTATCAAGGTGCCTGGTTTGGCATGCTGCATTTTCTAGATGGCGACTAGCAGAATCCTCTTTACCAAGTCACTATCCATCTATGACTGTTGAGCATGAAGAAGCTAGCATTCAAGCCAGTGCAGAGTATTCTTGTGCTTGTATTCCTTTTTCCCTATGTTGCGTCTTCTTCACGCACAAGATTTTCAGCCACTCTCGCTCTGTAACGCGTACAAGTTCCATAACGAGACATGCCTCGGCATCTCTGCCTCAGTACCGACTGCGTTCAATTTTTAATATGGAAAACTAGGTAGCCGATCTGACACGGGAAGTGCGACGAGACCCGCCATCTTGTTTGAAAGGGCGTAGTACAGGGTTTTCAAGCTGCCGCATAGAGTAAGATGTCGCTGTGTCCGATGCAATGTTAAATTTTCTCCGTGAAAAAGAGTGAGACAAAAATAGTTGTGTTACTGTTTTGAATGAGCCTTTATTACAATATATACATGCCATATAGTCCAGCTGTTTACAAAATTGAATCTCCATTGGTTTACGTTCGCATCAATTCCGCTCTCCCTCTCATTTTTTTACCGGTTTCTGTTCCGCAGCCAATACGAAGTACGACGCCACGAAACTAGAGCTCATCCAATCGCCTACGAGACTTGGTTCCCCGAAGGCCACAGTTGTCCCAGCTGAACCCATCTTCCCTCGGCCAATCGAGTCATTGGGGGTCTAATAGCACCAACTTGCTAGCTTGAGCCGCGTCTACCAAGCAAACCAAGCTAGTTTACAGCAGACAAGACTCCAGGAACAAGAAAGAACAACAAGAAGTAATCAGAGAATACTCCCACAAAGCAATTGAACAAACAACAATGCCTCTCATCTCCAACATCGCCACCGGCGCCGTGGGCGCCATCCACGTCTACATCCTCACGCTCGAAATGTTCCTCTGGGACACCCCGCGCGGCCACAAGGCCTTCAAGCTGGCCCCGGACTTTGCCACCAAGACCAAAGTGCTGGCGGCCAACCAGGGCCTGTACAACGGCTTCCTCGCCGCCGGGCTGTTCTGGGGGCTGGCCCATCCAGTGGAGGAGTTTGCGGCGCAGATCAGGCTCTTTTTCCTGGGTTGCGTGGGAGTGGCGGGCGTGTATGGCGCGGCGACGGCGAGCAAGAGGATTTTGTATGTGCAGGCCGTTCCAGCGGCGGTGTCTATTGCGGCCATGTTGCTTGGGTTCTGATGGAGTTGGAGAGGAATTGGTTAGAATTGGGGTTTTAAGCGTGCAAATACAAAATACAATATCTACAAATGTGCTGGTCTCGAAGCTGTAAGCAACTTGAGTAGAGGTGGCCTCACCAAATATCTGCACGTATACAAATGACAGAAATAGCCTAACATTTATGGAAACCACATGCAGATTTTTGAGTGAATGACTGTTTATACTATGTATTAAAAGAATAACTACGAGTCTGGCCTTTGTCACTCGCAATGGATAATGAAGCATCAAAACTACACACGCAACTCACATGATGCTAAATTTTGGTGTTTTCGCAAAGCAAGTAAATGAGTGGTCCGTGCGCGTCGCGACTCAGATAACGATAAGCCAAGACGCGGTTCACCAGCTTCCTCTCATGGACGAGCAGAAACGAAATCAGACTTCAAAGCTGCCAATCGATAGCAAAAAATAATTAAATCATGCCTGCAACAAAACGCTCAAGACCGCCAGCGAGGGCATCTTCAGCAGCAAGCAAAAGAAGTTCATCTCGCTCCGTCTCTCGAGCAGTAAAGCGTCAAGATGTCACGCCCTCAAGCAGCGATCCTGACTTTGAGGCCGAAGTTGAAGATGAAGTTGACATGGAAGAGAGCCCACCAGAAAACGACGCCAAAAGACGAAAAGTAGCAGCTCCTGCATTGCGTTCAGTCAAATTCGACGCTACTCTCAGCAAGAGACTCTTTGCACAAGAAGCCAGACAAGCGGCAAAGGAAGAGACATGCTTCCCGCCTTCACGCCGGCATTCCGTCTTATACCACAGACCCCTCCTCTTGGACGAACAAGTTGGGTCTCAAGGTCGGAAGGCTTTGCTCTCGTGGTTTGACTCAGTCAGTCAATCACGGTCCATGCCGTGGCGGAAAGCCTGGGTTGACCCAAAGACGATATCAGACCCAGCAGAGCTTCGAAAAACGCTCGAGAAGCGCGCATACGAGGTGTGGATCAGCGAAATCATGCTGCAACAGACTCGAGTGGCCGTCGTCATTGACTACTGGAGCCGGTGGATGGACAAATGGCCAACGATCCACGACCTAGCAGCGGCAAAGTCAGAAGACGTGCTTGCTGCGTGGAGCGGACTCGGATATTACAGCCGTGCGACGAGAATCCATGAAGCAGCGAAGCTGGCAGTTGGCGACTCAGACATGAAGGGCCTGTTGCCATCTTCGGCAAAGGAGCTTGAAGCAAAGATGCCCGGCGTTGGACGATATACCGCCGGCGCTATTTCATGCATCGTGTTCGGCCGCGCAGAGCCAATGGTCGATGGCAACGTGCTGCGAGTACTGAGCAGGCAGCTGGGGATACACGGCAACATCAAGACGGGCAAGGCTGTCATCGACTCCATTTGGGCCGCGGCAGATGCAATTGTCAAAGCCACGGCCGAGCAAGACGGCGACGACGGCAAGACAAGCTCAGAGCCCAACGACAGGCCGGGACGATGGGGTCAGGCGCTGATGGAGCTAGGTAGTACAATCTGTACACCAAACCCGAACTGCTCTCAATGCCCTATTACATCGACATGTCGCGTTTATAAAGAAGGCGAGCTCAAGGCCAACAAGTCAAAGGAGAAGTCTCCGAGGGTAGTCGACATTGAAGACTTGTGCATCTTATGCGAAGAGTTTGACGAAGCCGACGGCGACAGCGACGAAGACTCGATCCAGGACAAGAAAGGCAGCAACGCGAAGAAGACGGAAGCAAAGAAAAGCAAGCAACCCACGCTGGCAGCATTTGCATTTACGAGGAAAACTGTCAGCAATACATCATCTCCTTCGCCCTCTCCGTCATCGACATCCTCGGCCACTTCCAAGGCAACAATGGACACAATCACCAGCTACGCTCGCAGATTTCCCGTCAAGGCCATCAAAAAGGCCGTCCGCGAGGAAGAAACGCTCGTGTGCGCCATCCGCCGAGCCGATGGTAACTATCTCATCCACCGCCGACCTCTCAAGGGCCTTCTCGCCGGGCTCTGGGAGTTTCCCAGCAAATTGCTCGAGCCGTCGACAAAGTCGGATAAGAAGAAGCGCGAGCGGCTGGCCCATGAATACGTGTCGGACTTACTGAATGGCGACAAGGGCCGTGGAAAGACAAAGATATCGTGTGAGGGCGAGCTGGGGAATGTGCCGTGGCTTTTCTCGCACATCAAGCTGACGATGCATGTCTACTTGTTTGAGGTGGGAGATGATGCCGCGGTGGAAGAGGATGAAGACCAGCCGAGACGGTGGGTGGCTGAAGGTGATGTTGACGCTGAGAATATGGGGACGGGGATGAAGAAGTGTTGGGAGATGGTGAAGGGGGCAGTGGAAGAGCTGTGAAAGTGGTGAAGGAAGGTGGTACAGTGTTTTGTTCTTTAAGACTGCGTTTAATTCACAGGGAATACGAGTTGGAAATTATGTTACAGGTAGACCATGAGATGGGATATAGGCGTTTGAATTTTGAGATTGGAGATATATATTGTCGGATGGGACATTGCATAGACAGGCGACTAGATTAAACAAAGATACACATTGCTCAATTACACGAAGAATTTGATGATCTCGACGATGTTAATACTATGACTGTGTTCGCTTTACTTTTCTAGATACTGCATTGTGCATCTGCAGGGACTGGAGATCATGCTACGTGGATGTTGACGAGGAATCCTCTGGTGTGGAGGGGCATTGCCTAGTTGATATTGGAGGGTTGCAATAGAAGAAGAAATGGCTGAGACAACACAGGGCGATCAATGCAATTCCATTGAGCAACTCATTCAAAAAAGAGTTGAAAAAACTGTATTCTACTTGATTCTAAGGTAATGCTCTTCCTTATATCACCTGGCAAATGGGATCATGGCTGCAGATTCTACATTTTGGCCCAAGTCTAGGGTAGGCGGCTGTATGTAATCGATAACTGTTCGAAAGGGGGCTGTCGGTGGAGGCCGTGACCGACGATTCGTACATACTAAGCCAGATTTCTTCCCCGCCCTTTTGCTCTCCCAACCCTTTGGAATACGCCCATCTGGCCAGTCTGCAAGGTAAGGCGAGACATTGAAACATTGAGCAGGGAGAAGCAAAGCGGCAGATCGACAGAAAACAATGCAATGGCAAATGGCAATGCTAACTGGCCGTCTTCTGTCGCAGGTCCCGCACGTGCCCTTCGATCCAGATCCAACCCGAAGCTCCGAAGCCGATCTATCTTGAAGTCCCGGATCGGCGATTCTGCTGTGTCACTTCACTTCACCGGCCCCAGCATTTACAAACGAAGATATAAAAGGCAACAATGTCTGGCCTCGACGCTCCCGATATCGTGGCTGCGTACGACGACGTGCGCAACGACAAAAAGGACACCAACTGGATGCTCCTGTCGTACGCGGCGGCCGTGGGCAACAAGCTGACGCTGACCGCCTCGGGCACGGGCGGGCTCGAGGAGCTCGTGGCGGCGCTGGACGACGAGCAGGTGCAGTACGGCTACGTGCGGATCGAGTACGCAAACGACAAGGAGAGCACGCGCGTCAAGTTTGTGCTGGCCGTGTGGATCGGCAAGAACACGCGGGTGATGCGAAAAGCGCGGGTCAGCGTGGAGAGCGGCGACGTCAAGAAGGCGCTGGCGCATCATCACTTGGCCATTACGGCGGAGGAGCGGTCGGAGCTCAAGGAGGACGACCTTGTGAAGCTGTTGCGGAAGTCTGGAGGCGCTGATTACAACGGTGGACGGGGTTGATTTGGGGACTCGTTGAAAAGGGGGGGAATATGGGGGGGATAGAGACAGGATGGGGTGAAGGGACGGAACGGAGTGGATAGATGGATAGAATGAGGGGAGTCCAAAAACAAAAATCTGGATATATCGATATAGAGCTACATATACGTGACTAGTACTTTTAGTTGATGGCATGACGATGACATGATATGAGAATACAGCGAGCACATATAAACGAAGAGAAGAGGGAATGAGGAGTGATGATAGACGAGATGAGAGCTGACTGAAAAAAAGAGAATATGCCAAGATGAAAAAAGCAGAAAGAAACAAAATAGGAAGAGACTGATATGGACAAGCGAGCAAAAGGTGCAGCTGTGCTCTGATGTGAGCAGACAGATGGGCCGAGGTGATGGCAAGACGTCTAGACCCTGATGCACGTCCAGACCCTGATGGGCTACGGGTCGTGATGGACAGAGAGAGGACGATGGGCCAGGCTATAAGAAGAATAGCTAGCTGTGATGGCTACCGCGAGATGCGACCCAAGACATGCGGTGTGCACTCGTATAGAAGACGGCATGTGCTCGTGCTCGTAAATACGGAGGAGAGATGCTGAGATCAATGGTAGATGGACGACTCCATCGCGTGTACCTGAGGTTCAATATGCTATATGTAGCCGATGATATCCTTTCAATCCACAAAATAGACAAGTATTCATACTTGAGAGCTGAGCATATCTTCGTACCATGAAACGTCAATTAGTATTAGTTAGCCGTATTACCTAGTTGGCCATAAACAGAACAGATAACAGCACAACAGGCATCATATCATATCACAAGTTCCCTTACCAGGGCCACACTCGAATTGTTGAATTTGCCCAGCGGCCGGGCCATTTCCCTCTCGGCTTAGCGCGCTCGTGCAGTCTTTCCTGAATGGCCCACCGAGCGACACTTTTTAACGGTTTAGCGTCGAACATGGTACAACTCCATCAAATCATTTCGAGTACGGATTTGCATGTGCTTGCGGGTCTTTTTGTTTCTTCCTCTGTCAGTTGCTTTTTCCTCATTCGATACCTGGTTGTTTATGAGATTAATGGGATATAAGCATATGGATATTCCTTGTACGTGAATTCACTAGTTTGTTTGTTTGTTTGTTTGTCTTTTACAGGTGACATCCATCCTGTTGGCTGGCCCATTTGAACCACTGAAATAAGGCCCCGTCCATCTCGCAGCAAGCAAGATGAAAGTCAATCTGGGAAAAATCTCCAGCAACAAAAAGTCGCCGCCGCCGGTCAGCATTCTAAAGCATCCCGCCATCACATTACCACCTCCTTACGTATTATAGCGCCCTCAGGCCTTCTAGAAAACAAATCAAATCCATCCAAAACCCTCCAAAACCACCGTCATCCCCCCCCCTTCGGCCAAGGCCGCAGTGTTCAAACATGTTCTGACGTAGGTGTTCAAGGTTCCAACGTCCGCTAGCCCATCGGGCCCAGCGCTGGACCAACCACCAACGACGCCGCCTGGAGCCACTGAAAGCCACTCAAGGGCCCCCCCTAGGAACATGGATGAACCAAGATTGCCTTAGGTCGCCTCCCCCTGATGAATCCAGCCTAGGCCGGTCGTTAGCCTGGGGAAAGGGCTCCAAAGGGCTCCAATGGGCGGCGCCATGATATCAAGAATCCATAATCCCATGATGGGGTTTTTTTGAAGGGAAATTTGGGCTCTTGTCTCCACGGGCGGAGAGTGGGAACTGTGTGGTCTGTTCTCTGGGGGAAGAGAGAGCATGTGTCAGGCAGTTAGTTGATGTGTACTCGCTGGATCAGTGAACTTCAGCCCTGTAACCACTGTGACTGTAACTGTGACTGTACGAGTAACTCTGTACATCCTCCATCCATGCTGATGATCCAAATCAGTCCCTGCATCTCAGTTGTACGACGATCTCAGCACGCATAAAGAATAAACATCCATCAATTGAAACATCAGCATCTTCTTCTTTTTCTTCTATTTCTTCTCCTTCTAGCGCCAAACCGCCCGCACCGTCGATCAACGCCAAGTTTTTCTACTGCTGCTGAAACTGGCCGAGGCCCCGCCGCCCAGAAAACCGAGCAAAAAATACATTCAGATTTTCAGGTACTCGCCGACTTGCTCGACTCGTAAATTTCCCATGTTCTCTTTTTAGTTTTTAATCTCTTCAACCTTCTTTTCTCACCTTTCACCTCCTCTTCTTCTTCTTCCCACTCTCTCTCCCCTACGAGATTCTGCTACACATACTCATACTCACATCAATATATACTAGAGAATAGCCTCTTTGATTAGTGCAAGCAAATCTCTTCAACGTCTCCGCTTCCGCCTTCAGCCTCTTTTTGGCCCAAACCCCCGAAACGAAGCACGCGACAATCTTCGGATGCGGCCTAGTCTCGCCATCTGGACTCGAACCGAATCTTCAGCTCCAAACGAACCCTCGTTTAATGGCCATGACAGCATCCTGGTTGCACTGCTTACTTGCATGAGCTTCGGCGCCACAATCTCTCAACAATCGATTATCGCTATTCCCACGCGCAAAAGTCTAGACCACTCCGGTCTCTTTTTCACTCTCTCTCCTCTTTAACCTCCTCATCTCCTCCTCTTCTCTTTTCTCTTTTCTCACCTCTTCTCCTCTTTCCCCTCACTCCCCCTCCTCTCTCTCCCCTCTGTTCCTCTCTGTTGGTGACACTCTTGGGCGGCCTCTCTCTTCACCCGCGACAATGTCTTCCTCTTCCTCGGCCAACAAGCCGGCAGGGAAGCCGGGCCTCGTCGACTCCAAGCTCGAAACTGCCCAGAATCTCTCCACCGTCGAGGACTCGGCCGATCACCTCCTCGAGACTCTCGGATACACCCCCGAGCTGTCGCGCAACCGATCCACTGCCCAGGTCGCCTTCATGTCCTTTGTCCTCGCCTCTATCCCGTACGGTCTCGCCACGACGCTATACTACCCGCTGGTGGGAGGCGGTCCGGTCGACATCATCTGGGGCTGGGTTCTCGTGTCGCTCATCATTGTCTGCGTCGCCGTGTCTCTCGGTGAAATCACCAGTGTCTATCCTACTGCCGGAGGTAAACAAACATCTAGCCCATCCCGTTCCCGGACAAGAAACAAGAACATCCCGTATAATTGTTCGTAATCGTAATGCGCAACGTGCTAATTCAAATCTTGCTCTTCTCCTCAGGTGTCTACTACCAAGCCTTTATGCTGGCCTCTCCCAAGTGGCGGCGCATCGCATCCTGGATCACCGGCTGGCTCTTTGTTGTTGGCAACATCACCATCACCTTGGCCGTAAACTTTGGCACCACGCTCTTCTTCGTCTCTTGCATCAATGTGTTTGAAAAGGAGCCTGGAGTTGGCATCTTTGCCGGTGAAACCTGGCAGGTGTTTCTCATCTTCTTGGCCCTGACGCTCTTTTGCAATGCTGTGTCTGCTCTCGGCAATAAGTGGCTTCCTTGGTTGGATGTGAGTCTTGTCCTGTCCTGTCCTCGTCTTTCTTTCAATTCCTTGCAGAATCGAGGGAAATGGGGGTTTCTTTTGCTCTGCCACCTATCTTGACAATGGGCTAATTTTGCTGCCTAGACTGCTGCCGTATTCTGGACCTTTGCCGGTGTCATTGCAATCCTCATCACCATTCTGGTCCTCGCCAAACACGGCCGTCACGAGGCCAAGTGGGTGTTTGGCCACTTCGAGTCCTTCTCCGGTTGGCCCAGTGGCTGGTCTTTCTGCGTTGGTCTGCTTCACGCCGCCTATGCCACTTCGTCAACGGGAATGATTATCTCGTAAGTGATATCCTTTGCAATTGATAGTCCCTCGTTGAGTTGTCATCTTGGAAACTAACACACAGCGTCCAGTATGTGCGAGGAAGTCAAGGACCCGGCCACTCAGGTCCCCAAGGCCATGGTTGCCACCATCTTCATCAACACGTTTGCTGGCCTCCTCTTCCTCATCCCCCTCGTCTTCGTCATTCCCGACCTGCAGGAGCTCGCCGAACTCGTGTCCGCTCAGCCCGTGCCCCCCATCATCAAGTCGGCCGTTGGATCTTCCGGTGGTGCTATTGGCCTGCTCATCCCCATCATGGTCTTGGCCATCATTTGCGGTATTGGCTGCACAACTGCCGCGTCTCGTTGCACCTGGGCCTTTGCTCGCGACGGTGCCATTCCCGGTTCCAAGTGGTGGATCAAGGTCAACAAGAAGCTCGATGTGCCGCTCAACGCCATGATGCTTAGTATGGCTGTTCAGATTATCCTCGGAGTCATCTACTTTGGTTCCCCTGCCGCATTTAACGCATTCTCCGGTGTGGGTGTCATTTGTTTGACGGCTTCCTATGCAACTCCCGTTGCCATCAGCCTGTTGAGCGGCAGGAAGCAGGTCCGCAAGGGCAAGTTCTACCTCGGCCTTCTTGGTACAGTCTGCAACGTCGTCACTGTCGGTATGTAATCTTCTCCCCTTCCTCGAATCGTATAATCCTCTTGTTCTGCTCTCATGCTTACCCCCGTTTCAAATAGCCTGGTCCCTGCTCGCTCTGCCGCTGTTCTGTATGCCGACTGTCATCCCCGTCACCGCCGAGACCGTCAACTACGCCCCCGTTGTCTTCGTTGCCGCGACGGCAATTTCCGGCATCTGGTACTGGGCCTGGGGCAACAAGAACTATGCTGGCCCCCCTGTGCATGAAGATTAAGCGAGCTTTTCACACCTTTTTTCAAAGTGTTCAGTGTTTTTTTGGACAAAAAGGGCAAATAAAAAGGAATCTTGGATACCCCCAAAGAGTGGCGTTTGTTTTTGTGGTGGATGTTTGATACGTGTGAATGAATGACAACAGGAATTTTACATAGTTGTGCGAAATAAAATATTTTATTTCTTTCAAAACTCCGGGTTTTCCCACCGCCGTTTATCGACCCTCGTCGTCCTCTTAACATTGGGTCCTCCGTCGGGTATCTTCTCGCTTCTCTTATCAAATACGTTC
Organism: Trichoderma simmonsii; assembly: GCA_019565615.1. Lineage (NCBI taxonomy): Eukaryota > Fungi > Ascomycota > Sordariomycetes > Hypocreales > Hypocreaceae > Trichoderma > Trichoderma simmonsii. The sequence goes on from CP075866.1 coordinate 326,561, forward strand.
TGGTGACGTGGCAGAGATATCGGTTATCAAAAGGGTTCACGAAAGGGGGAATTTCTCGCGAGAGACGGCACAAGGGTATGGTATTCGGTCTATTTTTTTTTTCTCTTTCTTATCAATTCAAAACGGCATACTGAATTATGAACTAGATTTGTGAAACTGGCCTTTTGTGCTAGGCAAACAGAGCGTCAGGAGCTTCACCGTCACTCCGTTTGCACAACCAAAGACATCGTGTACTCACAACACAGGAGAAACAAGCCGAAAGGATCACGAAAGAGGACAAAGGCAGAGGGAAAGAAAGGGAGAGAGAAAAAAGAGGCAACAAACTTTTTTTTTCTTCCAGTCACACGATGAAAAAAAGTCACGGCCAACCGAAACTTATACACATACACTCATACATCTCGATCTATACGCTCACATGCACACTCACACATACAGATACAGTCACAATTCAATGCCAATGCCATCATAGATCTCATGATGCAGCTCTGCATTGCCCATTGCCGTTGACACAAACAGACAAGAGAAACAGAGATACGAGTTCTGAGTTATCACAAAAAAAAAAGGCCCCCAGTCTGAAAGAATGGAGATATGCAAGCTGGAAACTCTACCATACACCTCACAACCCCAGACTCCGATCAATCAATCCAACTCGGTCGACCTGACAAACGAAAACAGAATCGAAGCATGATTCTAGAAGAATAAGAAAAAAACTGATCGGATCAGCAGAGACAGCAAAAAAAGTAAACTTTTTCGCTAATCAGTCGGTCACCGAAAAAAACATCCCTCGTGACGACGAGGACTGAACTATTCGCCCGGAACACTCTCTCTTGCTCGTCTATTTGCATGGCCCTCACCGAGCTAATGCTTCTCCAGAAAGGACTACTGTACAGACTTTCAGGTCACTTGACTGCCTGCTGACTTGGACATGCATATTCGTACAGCAAAGCGGCTTGCTTCATTTCTACTACTACATACATCACTCCTGCACAGCCAAGTCAAGTCTCTTACAAGCGAAGCGCCATGCAGCAGCAAGCTGTCATGTCCATGTCGGTGAAGAGATCATCATCCCTGGGGGGAAAAAGAGAGACATGCAGAACTAAAGTCCTCTGACTACGCCCCAAAACCTACATTATACCTAGTTGTTTACTGCATACATGCACGCACGAGCATAGGTAGGGATAACATGTGCTTATTCTGACATGGATATCCCCAGGAAAGAAACAAAACATGATTCATCATCGTCCGTCCAGCAGCCAATCCAACCGCTCCCCATCTCGTCAAAAAGACAAGACCAAAGAATGCACACTCCGAAACATTGGAAACGCAAGTCACTCTCGCAGCTCGTAAAAAAAAGGACACCAAGAAAAGCCGCCAATGCCGCACCCCAGAATATCATATGCAATCATCCCTCCTCCCTCCCCCCGGGTTGCATTTCGAAGGAGCATGATCCAAGCAGAAACCAGCAAACATCCTGGGGTAAAGGAGGAAAAAAGAAACGACAACGCAGATGCAGGGTAAACTGCAGCAGCAGCAACCACCACACAGCCAGCGAGCTCAGCCAACCGGCCGGCAAACTCCCAAGCCAGTACAACCACTAGTCGTCCAAGTAATACACCGGCCGGAGCGAACCAAAAGATGCGTCTTACAGGAGGAGGGTTACTTTCTCGCGCCAGCAAAAAAAGAAGCCGTTCCATCTTTAGCCCCGAAAACAAAAAGGTTGCAAGCCACCACCAAACCTCCCTCCAGGGTAAAAAAGAGAAGAGAGATGCAAGATAGCCCTTTGGACTAGCGGTCAAGCGGACTAAGCAAATCTGAAAGAAGCGGCCGGGCTTGAATGAAATAGCCCCCCCCCGGAAGAAGCTTCACCGGTTCCGCCTTCGAACTAAACGTTGTGAAACCATCTCGCCGTCGCAATAGGATTTTCCTCTCTCTCCCAGCAAAAAAAGCAAAGGTGTCTCAATTGCTCGTCTCTCCCCCCATCAGATGATACAAAAACGCTGCCGTATCATGACCTGCCGCTCTCAGCTAGGGTTACCCCCCGGCATGTCCATGACGTCGTTTATCTGTCATCAAAAAGAAAGAAAGCCCAGCTATTGTCAGCAAAGAGCCCCAGTCCCATAAGCAACAGTAATAAGACGCTCATCTTAATTCCGTCCAGAGTGAGAAAGAACCTCGAGTTCGGCCGCGCCCAAAAAATGAAGCTATTCGAAAAAGGAACCAAGCAGCAAAAACAAACGATGCCTGACGAGAGAAGACGGCTTGCTGCAAATCGCATGTAACTGTACCCTGACCCCTCCCTCTTCTCATTGCCCTTTTCGTTCTCGCGGATGGTTCCCCATGCCCTAGCACTGCTCGTAGACGCCCGTTTGTACGTCTTGCTGCCAATATAGTAATATCAAATAAATGATCATTCATCCGTCACCGGCATCCAGTGGGGCCGGATGCGAGGCCATATGCACACTCCGTTTGCTCACCCATGCCTTGGGTTTAGTCCCAAAGTACGAGTACACGTACCAAGCTTGTACTGCAACGTTTGTCTGTTACGAGTACCGGTAAGGGTACCAAAAGGCGTGCTAAGGTAAGGTAGGCAGGCATAAGAATAGACACACAATGCATGATCCAAGCTTCGTCAAGCAGCCAGATACGGCGTTAGCTGCTGCAACTTGCAGCGCTCAGGCGTGCCGGCCACATCGGCGTGGCGTTTCGTTTCGCCAAACCGTCTCGACGGCGCGTATGCAAGGCCGTTTTGGCTGCTTCCCCCCCTCGAGCCCAAAAGCTGCAGACGACCGGGCAATAGCTTTGGGTTTTTTAATTTACGGGCTGCAGTTTTTGCTTTCTTGGACTGCGGGGAAGAAGGGAAGCCAACTTGATGGCTGAATATGCACAATTGGGCTGGGGTCGTAACGCAATATACAGCGCCATAACGAGACACTGACGAACTTCTGAAGGGGGTGCAGAATTGAGAATGGCTGCGATAGCTGGACGGGACGAAAGCTTACAACGGGCCTTAGCTCCGTTATCCGCCCTCTTCTCCTTGCTTCCCCTTCGTAGCTTTCCAAGGAAAGCATGTACAAGTATTGGCAGCAAAACGAATGTACCTGGAGTAGCCAGCGCTTGGGGATAGTATCATCAGCCCCCAACCGACGGCGCCAATTCCAGTCGGTGTGACGGCCGGGGTGAGGGAGGAGAAAAAGCTTCAAAGGGGGGTGTGTGTGGGAGAAGCCGTACGTGGGAGGGAAAGCTTCCGTAAGAAAAGAGAGCCCAAAGTCAGAAGCTTGCCTGTATATCCGGCTGCATGGGAAATGAAAATTGGAGTTTGAAAATCATCGCCGTAAACGAGAAGCTTCGTCAAAGAGCTAATTGCCCTATTTGGCCAGCTGCCATTGACTCCTCGTCCTTACTCGTATGCAGCCTGGCACCGTTAGTTTGGGCTTTGACACACGGGAGCCACTTGAGCACTCGTAAATAACGCTGCGATCGTCGCGCATCCACCTCGGTGACAGGGTACGTATTTTCGATCCTCATACTGATCCATGATCAGGGCTGGATGTGCCATGCACCTCATCACGATCTAGAGGGGCTAAGAAAAAAAAAAGAGGCTCCGTGTTTCGCAAGACTCGGACCCAGTGTAATTTCAAATCTCATCTCACCGCGAGAAGTAAAAAAAAGAAGAGACGTAATTCAGCTTTGTTGAGGGAGCAGAAAAATTCACTCCGAAAGCCCCCTGTGGAGAGGCAAACGATGTCACAATGCATGAGTAAACCGGCACGAGTAACAAAAACCGCCGGCTGCTGCGGGATTCGACGTGGCCGCTTCCTCTTGGGGGGGCGTAACGCCATATGATTTCATTGTGTACTGTCCTTTTGGTTTTTTTCTTGCTCAAATATACGAAGCAGTAATTTATTTTTCATGCAGCACGAGCTCACACGACTGCTTAGGACTGACAAAGCAAGGCGGCGCGCGCGCATCATGGCCTTTTGCGGCGCGGGATGGTGTGGCAGACCCGACTTTGATAACAAGCAATTGCGCGGCGACGCGGCCGATGGCTTTTTGTCCCTTTTGCCATGGCATTGTGATAGGATTCCCGGATTTTCCTTAGATTGCGCCGTGGCACATCTAGATGCTGCCAATAGGACCCTGATTTGCCTGATGTTCACTGCGCGGTCTAAACTCGTCGCCTCGATGGTGACATTGTTGCTGCTCCCTCTGTCGATCCGAGCTTCTAGATTGCTAGATTGTTGGGCTAGCGATTCTTGATCTGAGATGTACCTGTACCAGTGGCGAACATCGAGATGTATGCCCAGCCGTTCGGGCCATTTCTTCATCTATCATTCCTGCACCGACTTTTCGCCGCCCAACATCTGATCTGACTTGACAACGTATCATCAATCTCAGCTGGCCTTTTCGCTCATCTCCGTGAGCTCGACATCAAGGGAGAGAGGAGCTCGCAGAATGGAGCACAAACATCAGCATGTCGTCATCGAGCCGCCGGCGACCAAGGCAGAGGGCAGAAAAAAACGGCCCCGCCATCCATACCCATGTCGTCTTTTTGCAGCACGCAACTTGAAACGCAGCAGCGCAACACAAGGCCACTGACTGAGGCGTTCGTGTGGTTCAGAGCTGGCGAGCTGCTTTGCTGGGATTCAATCTCGGTGGGCCTCTCGTGCAGCAGACCGGGTCTCGTCCGCAGATTTGTGTGCGCCGTTAAATTGCTCCGTCCAACGTTAGCCGGGACGGGTTGCTCAGCGTGGGTTGCATCTCGACATGCCTTAGCTGGTGTAGCTATGGTCCCCCCCCAGCATGAACCCGCGGGCTGAAGTGATCAAGTGCCATTGCCAGCTTTGTTTTGCGCCGCCGGCATAAACGTTTGATTGTTGATGGTTTCCGGGGAAGACGGCTGCCAATATCAGAGGGAGAAGGGAGAGAAGAATGCCACCCTCCTTTTTACCCCGCCCTTTGCGAATATGCAAGTCAATTAAAGGTAAAATTCTCGAGGTTCGAGAACTGATACATTGGCGGGACGGATGAGACGGACTCGAAGCATGTGATTCACGTTATCAGCCATCCTGAAGGTTGGGCAATTTGCAGTAAACGAGCTTCCCTCTGGCGCCACACTGCGGAGCAAGATGCAGGGCGACCACGACTAAAACAAAAAATCACAACATCCCCACGGAGGAAAGGTGTGGGAAGTTTCGACCCCTGGCGCCAATGAAGCCAGCCATGCTTTGGAGTAAGTTGTGCGCCATGTACGAGGTACGGGGGAACGCCTCAAAAGCTGTCTGGGAGCGAGATGAAATGCACGACAAGCACCTGGCGGCTGCAGGTGGCTTGACGGGGGTTGCAGCTTGTCGAACCACGAGACCGCCTGGGCTGATATTGCCGACTTGGTCGAATACATGTCAAGCCACCCATCGTTTCGAAGGCGTGATGAGATGGATGATCCGGGGTTGACAGCCGTGGGCAATGCAAGGCGGTGACTCTGCAAGTTCATCTCGTCCTTTGTCCAGAACCGTCCATCACCAATACGGCTCAACCTCCATTCACAGATACTGCCCGTGCTGTAAATACGGGTCTCGCATTAGCAACTCCTCTTAGACATTTGGCCAGTGGAGCTGCAAAACGAAGAGGAAATCCTCTCCACGGGGGAGGAGACCGTTCTCTCTTTTCTCTCTCCATCTCCATATCTGGTCTCCGTTCTCTCTGGCCATCCAGGTCCCAGTCCACAAGCTGGTAAACGGAGTAGGCCCCGGAGGGGGTGTAAGAGAGAGAGAGGGGAAACTCCCACAACACAATCTCACCAATCGTTGGGCCAGAGGCTGTTGGATGGCTGGCATTTAGTTTGATTGGGGAGATCCTTTGGACGGTACTGTATCCACCAGAAACCATGCCACAGCCCCTTCAACACGGCACGAATCGCGAAGAGAGTGGGCTTGGCTGCTGCTGGTCCTCTCAGCCTTTCACACACTCCCCCCTCCGACTACGACTCGGTGTGGATATGGTAATACTAATACTACTAGCTTCCTGCATCGTTGCCTTGGAATCTGCGGCTTGTAGAACCCAAGAAAGTAAGTGCCACACCACCAAGGTACTCGTGTGCCGCTACCATCTCCCTTACATTTGATTTGTGGCATGCGGCATGCGGCAATGGCGAAAGGCCCAGAAGACCGGTGTACTCGTAATACGGAAAAAGGAATCGTCCAGACGGGAGGCGTTTTCTCTAACTGTATTTTCCCTCTCGCCACAGGGTCCATTGGATGCATATCGGAGGCAAAAAGAAGAAGACGAAGGTGAAAACTCACTGCTACTGTGGCTGCTTCTCCTCCTCCCTAGTTGAGAATCCTGTACGGAAGAGGTGGGCTCTCTCTTTGCCGATGTGAGTTCCCTGTGCTGTGCCATCCATCACGGGCATGTAGAACATGACTTCCCGCTTGCTTCGCTTCTGCCAAAGTCAGCTGCCTCCATTTCCCCCGCAGTCTAGAGAGAGAGAGTTAAAGTGCGAGCAGAAATGCTGCCTGAAGGTGTACGTTCGAGATAGAAAAATTTCCGTGCCTACCGTTTGCATGCATGGGCCGGCAACTATTGATGTTCTGCTGATGCTCGCCATACATGCTACTACATGATACATGATACATGATAGCACAGGCTCCATGCTCCATGCTCCTTGCTGCACCGTACATGCTACATGACATGGCATGGCATGGCGGAGCGGATGCCGTCCGAGCTCGGATCCTTGCGTCTCCCTGTATGTATGTACGAGTAAGCCCTCGCCAAGGCGCTCTTCGGACTCCAAACTTGCTCGCCCTTATCGGCTTGTGGGCACATGAGTGGCCATGATGTGCATGCTGGAAGCGCCGACACGCGTTTGCAACGCTCCGACTGTGCGTCTCGGGTTGACGAGCATGATACACATCGCAAACTGCTGCTTGTAAGTGCTCGCGTCTACAGTAGCGTCGTCGTGGTACATGTGCGTAGTACTCCGAACCGTACTCCCTACAGCACTCGTACCATTGCAAAAGCGTCCATCTTTTGTGCCCCATATACAAAGACGTGGGCCCCGTTCTGGTGCCAGCCTTGTAGCTCGTACTACTACCACGACTACCACAAGGCCGGCGGCAGAGAACATCGTGAGGTGGGGCAGCCGGACACGGGAGTTTGTGGGTACGGATCGCTCCGACTTGCATGCTCACGGCTCTGGGCCTCTGTCGGATGTCTTCAGCATCGGCTAGGAGCATGGCTGTACGGCCGTATGAATGCAAGTGATCTTTTTTGCCTTTGGGCATTCATGCCAGATGGGCCCCGTTTTCATCTCGCGCCTGGTGGAAGGATAATGTCTCAATAGTATGAACACTGCATGTATACGGAGCGACAGCCGGGCTATGGCGATAGATAAGCTGTCCGTGTGTCGGAGATTTTGTGCGGCGTCGCTCTTCTTATCGGAAGTGGGTTTGCCGCGCGGAGATGAGCGAACCGATGATTCAGTTTTTACGGGAGCAGAATGCGAAGGCTGACAACCAGCCCTTGCGAGTACGTTTTGTTTTGCCATGAGTCACTTGTAAATGGCAATTTGAAAAAAATTCATCACTTCCTTGGCGGTTCCGTTCAACAATTCAACATGTTCAGCCCAGGCAGCCTCTCCTTTTTAGGCCTTGTCCGCCGAAGGCTGGTTGCGCATTAGTATTCCATCTCTGGAATCGACAAAAGAGCTACCACCCCTGCTTAGCGTCAATGGCAGCCTCACAAGGGGCAAGATTTCGATCGAACGATGAGCGTGAAACTCGCTAAGCCAGCGCCCCCCGGCTTGCTTGTCGAGATGGGAGGGGGTTGCTTTTTTTTTCGTTCTTCTCGAGACGACGAAATTGCGAATCTCAGCTGCAGATATATCCAGCTTCGGCCTCCTCGCAACCTTGCACGTCCAAGCAACTGCCGGGGACCGGGAACTGTAATGCGACGTGAGGTATTACAAAACAGGGAACTGCAAAAAAAACATGGGAAAAAAAAGAGAAGAAATAATCAGCGGCCTTTGCGTTCGGTTTCAGGTGGCGTGCATCGACACACCGGAGTAGTACTCGTACAGCACTTATTCCTAGGCGTGGATAGGGAGGCAAGTAGTACACACATAAGCTTTCTTACGCTTATCCTCTCAGGAGGGAAATTTTTCTCTCTCAACGGGTTTGGTGTCGGTGAGCAAGACGGCCTTGACGGCCCTCGTCCTCCTCCATGGCCAGTGCTGAAGGGATGTGGCTGCAAGGTTTGCGGTGCGGCCAGCGCTAATAAGAAGGCCGATGATAGCGTCGCCGCGGAGCTTTGCCACCGGCTCGGTGGCCCAGTCCATCCGGCGGCGTTGAGGATTTCCCTTCGAGACTCCATCTGGAAGTAGTTTCGCAGTGTTGTGCCTGAACTGGGTTTCTTCTCGTCCTTCCAAAAAGGCAAAAAGAAGCTCGTTAAGATGCTTTGGAACTAGCCATTTCCGAGCTCTGGCCTTGTCTCGGCTACTCTTGAGTGCTCTGTGCTCTTTTTCCCACCGCGGTGAGTCAGATTGCTTGCGTATTGCAGAGAGCTATCACGACATTTTCCCTGTCGTCTTCCAGATTGCAGCTTCACAGGCAGGTGGCAGTTGCATGCCTGTGCCCTGTTTGCTTACCATGTGAAAGCGGTTCCCTTGGTGGAGCGTGTGTTAGGGAGATACGAGGGCGCCAGTGGTGTCGCCAACTTCTGCAGTGTTCCTACGCATCAGAGCTCGTTGTGTTCCCCCCCATGCGCGCATAAAGTGGACCTGTTCTAATTTTTCTTCGCTTACTGTTGGCTGGTGGAGATGCGGCTGCAAGGCGTGAAACTAGTCGTCGTCTTGTCCGTTCCTAGCAACACGGACGAAGCCTGCGTCCGCTTTGTAAGAGACTACATATACTCGTACACATACAAATGTGTAGCACTGGCACTGGGAGTTGGCGCCGTGGTGCCATGGGATGACTTGCAGAGTGGCCAGTTGATCTGAGCTGTGCCATTTCCCAGATGGAACCATAGTTGGTCTTGACTCGCTGGCGAGCGGGAGCTGCAACGCATTGCGACGCTATGCCGTGATAGTGGTACGTTTGGCGACGAGCGATTCCATGGCTGGCGAACGAGGAGTCAGGATTCGTAGCTTGTTGGGGAGATTGCCATGGCATCCTTGCACCTGGGACGCCATGCAGATGAGATTGCTGAGACCTGTTGGTAAGAGTAGCAGTAGAGATACATCTTGGGATGTGCGAGCAGGCCCCTTGGGCGCCTAGAGACGAATGGCCATGAGAGAATCCCGTCTCCGCGATCTGAGGAGGCCGTGGCGGGCGGCAAACTTGAGCGCTTTGTGCTTGGGCCGCTAGCCCATCAGATTGGCCAAGACAAGCTCCCGTAATCTATCTCGACACCATCAGCATCTGCCCATGTACGAGTTACTGTACTGTACGAGTACGGAGTACAGTGTGTATCAACCCAAGTAAGAGTAGTAGTATCGTAAGCTCGGCACATCACATACCTACTACATGTACTTGGATGCCGGGATGCCAGTCATGATGACCCTTCAGGCTCGAACGCCTTCCTATGCGGCATGTAGGTGCGGTTTTTTAAGCATGCAGAAATGTGCGTTTGCTGATGGTCAGGCGCATCGACATGGAATTAGCATCATGTACGGAGCACCGGCGTCATGTAAGTGCTCGTAGACGAGTTTCGAGATGCGAGATGATGTGCTGGGCAGGCAGGCAGACGCAGACGCAGACGCACTTGGACGGCTTGGGAGCTCAGCTCAGCTCCAGGCCGACATACAGCATCTCATTTTTCTTTCCCATTGCCATTGACAATGAACAATGACCATCCAATCATCCGATGGGCTTGCAAATGGCGTGCATGCCAAGCGTCTTTTCCGCGAGTCGTTTTGTGCCCATGCTCGTACGAGAGGCGAGCAAATACCACGGGAGAGGGAACCTTGTAGCCGAGCAGGCAATTTCCAGTAGGTAATCATTTCAAGACACACAAGTACCGTTCCATACCCGGATAGCAGCACAGGTACAAGACAAGCTCGAGGCGGGTACTGTAGCGAAGGCACGGCACGGCAGCGTGTGCAAATGGAGATGGTCGATGGCAAGGATGAAGAAGGTTTTCCTGTCGTTGTGATAGTATTGCCTTTGGCGTTGTTTCTAGCTTGCTAGCGCTGCAAAATGAGGAGCAAGCCACCCCTGGTATCAGTGGCCCGTGCGTGTGGCTTGCCCTGTCCCCACTGCGTGGAACTGGAAGCTCGACATTGGCCCGTGCTGGATCCATTCCTTATCTCTTGGCGCGATGACTAAGACGCTGTGGCTTGACGATGGCGATGTTTGTGCCTTGGAAGTTGGAAGCACAGCCTTTTGTGACCCGCAGATGCATGGGATGGAGATGGAGATGGAGGGGTTTGACTTCAAGAATTCAAGATACACGCCCTTCAGCTGCTGTTACTATTCCACGGCCTTTTACGTACAGCTACTGACTGTCGTCGTGATGGAGGCATTTTTTCATTATCATTTTTATCATTTTTTATTATTATTTCACGGTATCCATCCGATACACGGCTCCCAATGCAATGCCTTGCGAATTGCGACTCGGAAAACGGTCGGTGGCTCGCTGCCTGACTCGGTCATCACACAGCGTGCCGTCCGTTACTCCTCCTGCAGATACGGACGGCTACCTCTAATCGGGTAGGGTAGACCAGAGACAGAGACAGCTCATATGCAGCTCCAGCCGTCCAGGCGCCTAAACCGGTGATGCTCTGGCAGAAGCAATTGGAGCCAATTGAGCCCGAACCAGCTCCATGTTGGGCTCGCAGGCATTGCAGGAGAACGCAGTGCAGCGCAGACATGCACTCGCTAGTAAGAGCTGCATTCATTCTCTGCATTAGGAGGCATGACGAGGCCGAGTTTGACAACCTGGGGAAGCTTTTCGGTCCGTCGTGGGGAAGGGGGAAGAGGTGCCAGATGTCGTTGGGCTCGGGGGAGGGGGAGGAGGAAAAAGGGGGGGCCCTTGGATTCTCTGCATCTTTCTGGGAATCTTCTCGTTTGGTGTCAGTCATGGAGAGACGGCGATGCAGGCTGGCGTCTCGAGATGATCCCGGATCCGGGGCGGACACCCGAAGGGACGGGCTGAGCATCTTTCGGAGTAGAAAGTACTGGCTACTCCGCACATCGCGTCCGTTCCGTTTTCCCACTTTTATTTTTAAGAAGTCGTTTGAGAGACACCAGACGAACAGGCGTTGCAGGGAGAAAGCAAACAAAGAGGCCAATGTGAAACAGGAAGGCCACGCTGCGGAATGCATTGCGCGTGTTCTGCCATACCCTGATTGGAGGGCGCCTTCTGAGCGAGCCTCACCCAAACCGCGAGCAACGTCATTATCTCGACATCAAACAGCTAACCCAGGCCGGGGCACTGCCAATGAGCGGCTGAGAACGGTCGGCATGGACTTGCACTGGCGAGAACAGGGGTGAGATATATTCAACGGACCACAGCGTCGGGCGCCACACCAGGACCGGGTCTCATGCCGGAGAGCCCACCCCAGTTGCTATTCCCAGGCCATGTCCATCCAACCAAACCCCCCTGGCGCCAGAAACGAAAATTCTCCTTTGGAAAAAGCCTGCCGGCGTGTGTATACTGTACGAGGATGGACATGTATCTCTGGAGATGGGGTTTTGGGAGCTGGATGGGCAGACTCGCAGCGAAGCATTGCAGAACTGTCTGCCGTGCTTGAAGAAAGCCGCCAGCCCTCTGCCATCCTCCCTTTCTTTCCCTTCCCACCCTTCCCCATCTTGATGCAGGAGGAATTGGAAAAGAGGGCCCAGGACAGGACGGACGGAGTGCGAGAAGACCGGTACATTCTTGTTCGTACCGTACATGCACGGAGCCTGCAGTGCAAGGCTGCAAGCAAGAAAAATACCTGGAAACGCCTCAGTCCCCCAGTCGCCCCCTTCAATGCGATTCGGCAGGCCGTTGAGCCAACAAGGGCTCGCGTTTGGCACAAAATTTGCAAATTTTATCTGTCGGGCAAGCTCCATTGCCAGTCAAGTCCCGTTGCGAGTACGAAGGCACCCGGACGGAATCCGCACTGGCGCATTACATTACCCGTACCGTGCTCGTTACGCACAACATAAACGTTTGACGCTGGGCTGCCCGGCAAACCATGAATAATACATGACGACAAAGTACCCGCTACGAGCTCAGCAAACAGAAGAACAAATTACAGTTGCTGTTAGCGATACAGGTACCCGGATGCCCTCATTACCAGGGCAATGGCCAGCTGGTACTAACGTGAATTGGCAGTGTTAGTCGTCGTAGCTATCTCCATATCCGGCTTCACCGGTGTTCCGACTTGGCCAAGAGCGCCGACACAGAAAAAAGCAAAAAAGAAAAAAAAAAGGCAAAGCTAACAAGAGAGAGGGCGCCGGTGGATGGGACCGACCCAAATATTATTCTACCAGCTCACTATACTGCTCAAATAAATGAAAAGGTTTGGAACCGGCTCGAGATAATTACGCTATCGCCTGGGGAATCGTTCACATCTGGGCAATTCATCAAGCCATGTGACATCGATATCAGCCCATGGCATTCCACGCGATCTTGTGCAATCGCCATCGAAGCTGATAAAAGGCCATATTATATTCGTAAGTGCATTGTTATCAGGCGACGCCACAAGCGCACGTCCATTTCGGGACTGACGCAAATTTTTTCGCTCGCCGGTAGCACGCTTATCTGGGCGGAGGGAGAGATCAGAAACCGTTCTAAAAAAGGCGACGGCGTCTTTTTAAGACAGGATGATGACAGACGAGCCCCGTTGTTTGCTGAGATGCTTAGAAGAAACGCTGCCCACTGCGGTAACTCGCAACGCCCGTAGGGGCCGGCGGTTGGGTCTGTCCCGGGGCTGGACGAATGAGTGTCGAGGACGAGAGGCCATGTTTCCGTCTGGCGCTGAAATGGTATCACGGCAATTGTTTATCGTTTGCCATAATTTGGCTCACCGGGTATCTATCTAGGTACTCGTACGAGTATGTTGTGTTGTAATCAAAAGGCTTGGACAAGCTTCCCAACACATACCGGTGCTCCGTTCGTTCGATTACTAGCTTCTTACCGTACGGAGTACGGAATACTGAAGGATGGCAATGGGCAACGGGGGGTGCACAGGAAATACAGGATGTGTGCATTGCTGCTCTGGACTGGATTATGGATTATGTACTCGTACAGTACATGTATCCAGATACATGCTCGTACATGGTCTTGTATGGAGTACATGCTCGTACATACATATGCATTCGACAGGCGAGACGAGACGACACACAAGCACTAGGTCTAGGTAGGAGGAGCAAAAACGAACGGCAGGGCAGGATGCGCATTGAGGTGGCTAGTGGTGCTGTAGGCGGCTTTGCAACGCAGCTGCCGGTGTACTCCGCAAAAATGGGCATCCAGATGCGACCTCGACACTGCAGCTCTATTCCATTAGGTTGCATTACTGGCGAGGTATTCGTTGGCTGACGACCACTGGACTGGCAAATCCCTCCGGCTCCCGGCTGTGGGAGGGGGGGAGAAGCAAGAACTGGGCCACACAACTTTGCCGCCCTCTCGCCGCTCTCCTCCTCCTGCTTCGTTTTGGTTTGTGGTTGTGCTGTGTATAACGGAGCATGAAATTGTGTGTGCATGTGTATGTGTGTGAGTGCGTGCATCTTGGGGCCATTTCGCCTCTCCGAGTGGTTTTTGTCTCTGATTCCTTTGCCGCTGCGCTACTGTGCTTGTTACATACGAGCATATCTGGTACATGTTGATATCGGAGAGACGCTGTGGATGGGGCAAGGAGGGGGGGGGGGCGTCTTCATATCACGACTCCAAGCACAAGTGCGAGTGCTCCGTCGTCGAGATGGAGCTAGGCCCCGGCCCCCGTAAATTGAAGATCAAAGGTCCAAGCATCTCCAATCCAACTGCAAGTACGAGTATGGAATGGAGGTCTGAGCTCTGAGCATCAGGATTCGCAACCTCGAGAGGCGACGAGACGCATGGCAAGCTTGACGGAGGACCAGTGCTTGGGCCGCCGATACAACACTGCACTAAACACCACTAACACTAGGCACGGCGATGGGGCTGCTGAGCGTTTGTTGGTGGTTGCTGGGTTCAGGTAGCCGGTTGAGCTGTTGCTTCGGCTCGCCAATTTGTTGTCTCGCCCCCCTGTTGGCCGCCTATCTCCAAGGCCCCTCTCTCAGGGATGAGGTTGCTGGGCCCATGGCCACAGGCCACCCTCCAAGCCGATCGACGGCGGCCCACCATCTCAAGCCATCGAACCAGTTGGGGAGGGGAGTGGCCTTGGTGGTCCTGCTAGTAAGGCGGTGCTGGCTTGACCCAGGGTTGGCCCATCACCCATGGGCATGGCATGGATGGATCATGGCCGGCTTAGATGACAAGATTTCGAGATGGACTCAACCTCAACCTTCACCCTCCTCTCTCCTCACCCCTGTCTCTGCCGCTAGTCGCCAGCCAGCCAAGTTTTCAATCCCCCATGCAGACTAGAGCAGGGCAAGTTCAAGGTCTCAGTGCAGTCTCCAGTCTCTTCTGCTGCGGCGCATAGCAACCTGGATCCGGGCCCGAGCCTTCCACTAGCAGGTACCTGTACGATGGCGCTGCTCTAATTTTTTGATTTTTTCTTTTTTTTTTCGCCTCTGCTCCATTTGGGCGCCGGTACTTGCAGGCTTGCCTCGAGTTGGCACAACCGCTGGGTACGTATCGGCCGTCTCACGCAGCCAAAAACAGCCTCTCCCCACCTCCTCCGTCTTCAATCTTCCCTATCTTTCCCATTTCCTCATCCTCATCTTCAACCTCATCGGCATCACTACCGCCGTTCTCTTCTCTTCCTCCTCCTCTTCTCTTCTTCAAGGGTTAATTCATCCCCCTACAGCCCATTCCACGACGTCCTGCCCGCCTCCAGGACCAAGAACCAGTCTGCAGTCTCCTCCCCGTCGTTCCCGTTGCATCCTTTCGAGAGTCATCCGCCATCCTCGCCGTGCTTTCCGTCCATCATCAATTCTCAACTCCCTTCATCCCGAGCATCTCCACAACCCGCTTCAAGCTTCAGCTGGGTCTCTACTTCGTCATTGTGCAAGGATTTTTTATTCTACTCTCTCCACTGTCCCGACTCGACAACGCTCTCCTCCCGAGCCGGCCACATCATCCGCCAGACGACTTAGTTTGGCGATCTTAAGCATCAGCCTCCGCACCCAGTTTTGTGCTTCCACGGCTGCACCTCACAGTCTTTTGCTCGGTTGCTGGAATATTGCCCGAGCTTGAGACCGTGTCGTTGCTTCCTGTGCACTTCGGAGAAAATTGGCCTTGAATTCCTCTTCTGCCTTCCACTGTAAGTCGCCATTGAGTTTTAGCCTTTGTCAAAGAGAGTTTCATTACCAAGCACGGCAACTTCCGACAACCCTTGTCTTATTCCTTTCCGTCTTCGAAATCTTCCGTTTGAGCAATCTGCATCCTGTTCCATCGCCCTCAAGGTCCAAATTTTTTTCTTTTTCCTCATGGACGTCACCGTGCCATGCTCGTGGACCAGACTTGGGTCATTTAAACCATGTGTTGTTCCCTCTCCACCACGCACCCTATTCCGAACCTCGAATGGTATCCTTTATTGTTTAATGTCGATCACCTCGTGCTGACAACGTACTTTCCCATGCGTCCAGATCATCCTACCTAGATACTAGCTTCCCAGTCACTACTCTTCCTCTGTTGCCCGCCCACGAGTCCGACAACAAGCCCTATTCTTTTTATCCTATGATATAATTGGAACGAGCGTGCAAATTAGCAGCATTTAACAACGGTCATTTCGTCGCCGTTGAATAATTTGCAACATCTCTTATAAGCCGGATTACATCATCAATACCAGACAAGGCTTTTTTACTCTTCAAGCAATACCCCGGCAAACGTTCTGGGAATGCCTTACACGCCGCCCTCTCACCGATCTCCCGCCTCCTCAGCGACTGCTTCTCCGGATGTCAGCCGACGCTCATCAATTACCTCCGGCCAGAAGCCTTCGCTCCCTCGCTCAGCCTCGTACCTCAGCAAGAACCGTCGAACACCGTCTGCACCCCCGGCTGTAGAGTCCCACTCTACACCATCTCCTCCCTATGGCTCCTCCGATGAAGTCAAGAACGCCGGTACCCCTCCTGTGAGCGCAAGCCTTCGAAAGTCACCCCCGCCGGTGACTGACGACCGGGGCATTCCTAACGCTGCCATCATCTCCCCGCCCGACTCTGCCTCGTCAGATAGCGAGGATGACAGCCGCCCGGAGATTCGAGGGAGGAAGCTGGGAAAGCTCAGGGATGCCGTCAGCCAGATTCCCCAGCCCCGGACACCATCACCCCCAAGCAAGGACTCGAGGCTAAGCCCTGGCGACGTTACTCCTCGAAGCATCGTGCACACTAGCTTCAGTGCCATGAGCCTGAGCGATCTTCCCAAGTCGGGGCGCCGGGGCCATGTTCGATCTGCAACCGACCCAAATGTGTCAGCTATCATGACATCTGCTGAGAACTCCCAGACTGTCTCGGAGGACTCGGAGGATGACTTGAGGCCTAAGCCGCCGATGGTACGCAAGAAGTCCGGCGAACTGGTCCGACCAGCTCTCCGTGGACACAAGCGACCCTCTAGCATGCCTGGCACTCCTGTTTTCGCAAAGGCCGTTCACTTCGATTCTCATTTGGAGCACATCCGTCACTTCCTCCAGGTCGACCGACCTTTGGCAGTTAGTGCGGGCTCGTCTCCGGTTGAGAACTACGACAGTGATGCTGAGTATCCCTTCCCGGGAGGCGAGAAGAGGACCGTTGCACGAACACCGCCGTTTGACTGGCAACTCATCACCAACAACTTCCCCCACGACTCTCCATCACGACGGGATCAACCTGTTCGCCTAGAAAAGGTTTGGCTGTCGCCTGATCAGAAGTCGATGCTGGGTTCCGTCGTTGTCGCCAACATGTCCTACCAGAAGCTGGTTGTCTGCCGCTTCACCTTGGACTACTGGAAGACAACTTCAGAGGTCGTTGCCGAGTTCAGCCACGAGATCCGCCCCAAGGTTACCCGTGATGGTCAAGACCGCTTCCAATTCTCCATCAAGCTGTCAGATACTGCCAACCTGGAGATGAAGACTCTGTATTTCTGCATCCGCTACAATGTCAATGGCCAGGAGTATTGGGACAGCAACAGCTCTGCCAACTTCCAGGTCGACTTCCGGAAGCAATTCAAGCCGCAGAACGGTAAGAACGGCTTCCAAGGCGCCCAGTCCCGGTCGAGCAACAACAGTCTGCCACGGAGCAACCGCAAGCAGACTCCTACTGCTCCCGGTCGACAGGTGCAGATGCCTCTTTCGTTTGATGATTTTGATAAAAAACCAAAGTTTAAGTTTGATGACCATATCAACGACTTCTTGGGCGAGCACAACACTCCTGGCCTCCGCCTCAAGACCAAGTCGACCAGCAACTTGGCTAGTGATAACATTTCCAAGGGTCTGGGCCTGACCGCTCCCAGCGGACTGGCTTTTGCCAACCGTTATGATTTTGGAGCCTCCCTGAGCGCTGCCGTCCAGGCGGCCAAGGACTCTGCGTCCAAGGACAAGGACGCCCTCTACATGAAGAGGAACGTCCGCGACAGCCCCACGCCCATGAGCATGAGCTTCGGCCCTCCTCTGAGCGCACCGTCTGCTTCGCAGTCCAGCCCGCCCGCCGCTTCACCTGCTGCCGCTGCCGCTGCCGCAGCTGCTGCTTCTGCTCCTTCTTCGCCCCCTGTTGGCCTTGGCCTCGGCCTCGCCAGCTCTTCCTACGAAGAGCTCGTCAGTAAATACTGCTTTGTACGTACCCCTGGAGACCACTTCAGCGTCCCCCAGCCGCCCCAGCCGCCTGCCGCCGTCTAGTTGTTGGAACAAGGAAAATTTCCCGCCGTCATGCAACAAAAATGGAGGGAGGCTTGAGGAGCGATTGGGCAAGACTGTCTGAAAAAAAATTGATGAAAAAAATGGGATGGAATTGTGTAGCTGACATTTGGCTTTTTCTGTACTTACAGTTTGGTTCGAAGACATCGACCACGACGGCGGCGACTAATGGAACGACCAAGAGCGAAGAGATCGAGGGCATCAGCCCGACTACGGTGTCAGTGGCGACGATGGCTCACCCTCTTCACCATACCGGTCCTGCGGCTCACCACAGCCTTCACCACCCCATTGAGATGAAGCTCACCCGTCCCCTGACCGCCGATTACCTCGCGGCATCGCACTCGTCTCCTCTCGACTCTATATCCTCTGTCCTCATCAGCAGGGACCAGTCGTCGACTCCCAAGTCGATGCCTCACATGAGGTCGCCTTCGCCGTCTTTTTCCACATCCCCAACTGATGCTCCCTTCTTCGCGCAGCAGATGATTCAGCAGCGATTCCGTTGGGGCGCAGAGCCTCATACCGCTACCGCCATCCGAGGCTAGATTGTCCACGGAGGCGGTTATCGGATGAGGACAGCTGCTATTTGCCGCATCTTTCTCGGCTGACGGTTTTATTTTTTTATTTTTTACAAACTGTGAAGAACATTTTTTTCTACACAAAACAGCTTGGTTTGGGTTTGGACAGCTGACAGAGCAACGGATGTCCCATTGTTTTTTTTATAAAACATTGCGAGGTTCTTATATGACCTCGTCCATTTTTTTTTTACTGGCCCCCCAAAAATCGGAAGGGGCCTTTGCTTTTCTTTTTGTTCACAGCAACAATTAAAGAGCGATAATTGTTGTACTTTTTTCCTATTACTCTTTTTTCTTTACTTGTATTTTGGCTTTTTGTTTTAGCTTCTGGGAGTTTCGGCCGCATACGATACGGATTTGTCCTTTTTTACTGCTTGGCGCTCACAAGGGCATTGGGATTGCTGGTGCTGTTTTTTCCTTTCCGCTTTCTTTTTTTTTTATTGCGCTCTGGGTTCGGTTCATGACAGGTCTTGCGTTGGAGTAACTTCGCCACTACGGTTTTCTCCTCTACTTTGTGTTTCATTTTTCCTACGGGAGGTTTATTTTCTTCTCCCGCTTTGTTATACGTCTTTCACGGCTCCAGACCGTTATGAACAAGCGGACCAGGCGGATTGATAATGACTTGTCAACGCTCTCATTTGTGTTTTTAAGGGAATGGACTGAAAGGCGGCCGACGGGTTGGTTCTTTGGTCCAGGGTGCATTGGGCTACTACGAGCAGGCGGGGAACGGGAAAGGAAAAAGTCGGTTGCTAATGGTATTGATTCGATTGGTTCTGCGGGCATTCTGGTACTACTACTACTACACAAAGAGAGAGATCAGACATAAATGAAATTGCCTAGATTACAAACAAGATGTTGTGCTCAACAAATTCATCCCCTTTGTGCTGTGCTGTGTTGTGATTGCATGTGACTGCATGTGATTGCCTGTCTATGCTATATGGCAGGCTTGGCTTTTGCTTTGGCATCGTCGATGGCCCACTTGGCGGCGGCATTCGCTTGGAAGGGACATGGCGTGAGGGCAAGGTAAGCAAGCAGAAGGATACAGGAGAGCCAATTGCGGCGTTGGATTGGCTTGTCCAGTTCACGATGTCTATTATACCGGGCTTACTACGAAGCGAGGACTTGGCCTGGTAATACGGAGTACAGATACGGAGCACACATATTACGGAGTCCGGATACAGAGGACGGATAATGCTCTCCTACAGGTATGGGACCAGACATACGATACAAAGCACTACTCGTCATTGATCACAGCAGCGAGTGAGCATTCGCTATTCGGCATCACTCTCTCACCCTTTCGTCTACCATCCAGATAAGAGTCGGACGGAGTCAGCAAGGCCATTCGGCGGCGATGAGCTCGGCAACTTTGCGGGGGCGAAGTGCGTGCATAGAATGGTGGAAGGTAACAAGCCATTGCATTGGGCTGTGTGTTGTTCTCCTGTCCTGTGTGGTTTGGTTCCGTGCGGCCGCGAAGAGATGCATCTTTGCAGTGCAGTGCGTATCAGGGCGTATAAGCTCTCTATTTTTTTTTAAACCAACCGGAGAACTAGCCTAGAAGGAAGAAGAGGGGAAGAATATCATTTTTTCTTTTTCTTACGTTCTGGGCGTGAGCGAGTTTCTTCTAGACTAGGGGAGTTTTTTTTCTTCCTCGTATAAGAGGTGGCGAGGCGAGGCGGCGACGACGTGCATTTTTTTGGGCGGATGTGCATGAGAAGGGGGAAAAGAGGGAACATGTGTTGAGAGAGGAGTGGCTCGTTTTTATAAGGTTGCTTATGTCTTGGTGCCTGACGATGGGGAGGGGGAGGGGGGGCCTTTTTATATTAAGTTATTTTTTAATTTATATATACGGAGTATCTTCTTTTTGATAGGGGTACGTGTAAGATGCAATGCATGATGGGGGATGCAGAATGGATGGAGCAACGGAGTGACTCCGTGCGAGTTACTCGTACATACATAGTACTCATACATACGAGTTACGTCCCCAAGCGGGCGACTTGAAATGGGGGGAGTGAGAAAGGAGCAAGGGCGTGCGTGGATTGAAAGGACCTGATAACGGACGGGGAGGATCGCGAATGAGGATTTTATGGACCAAACTATCCGTAAGCGATGAGGGTTTTTGGGGGGATGGCGATGCGGCTGGGGTTCTTTGGCCTTGTTCTTGATTTTTTGGCGGAGCGAGAGCCCGTTGCTGGTGCTCATTATCTGTATGGAGATGGAGCAAAGGAAAACGCATCGATTGTGGAGAGCCAGAGAGAAGAGACCCATGGCTTTGTGGAGTCCAACGTTCTTGATTGAGAGGGTCGTGCATCGCGAACATGGATTTCGAAGGCGTTTCTGTACGAGCAGCATGTACGGAGCTGTCTACATATGCACAGTAGGTAGCACTAATACACGTTGGTCAGTGAAGTGATCCTGGCCTTTGCCTTAGTCACATCCAGCTGCGGGCTGGTGGAAACGGCCAACGGACTCTTTGTTTGTCTATTTTTTTGTTCGTTGCTTGTTTTTGTTTGTTGTGCCTTCGAGATGCATATCTGGGTGCTAATGCATATGCCAAAAGACGCCCGTCCCCCAACGTCCAGTGAGCAAGAACAATGACAATGCATCACATAAGTAGGGATGCAAGAGAGGAGAAATACATCCGCTAGTTACTCCGCGGCAAGGGCAAACATGTAAGCGTCATTGTGATGCTGGGGATTGACAGACACAGCTGCTGGAGAATGGTTGAAGATGTCGCCGCTTCAGTGCCAAGTGCTGGTCTACTGCAGGGCTCGCTCTTGTCTTTCTCTTTTTTTCCCTCGTCTCCTCTTTTCGGTGTGGGACGATTGATTAAGCACCGATTGGCTTGCAAGTGCCGTTGGGCTCTGAGCCGTGGTTACATTACTAACTGGTACAGTAGCTCGTACATACATGTGAAAGGCTTCAGACACAAACAAGGGTTTTGGGGAGCTGTTTTCCGTTATGAGAAGCAACTAACTCGGATTAGAAGGGGAAATCGCCGAGTTGACGTGGTCAAGTTACTCTTTTGCAACTCTGCCCTTTGCAGGTCATGCCACATCGGCTTGTTGAAGCGCCAAAAACGCTACCGGATATGCAGGGTATGTACGGAGTAGTTGAAAGAAGAGCTACAGCCTGCGTATACGAGAGACAGAAGCACAAGGTAGCTAGCTGTTTGTACTACTTTCGTAACTATGTCTGAATTGGGTATTGTACCAATTGATCAAGTTTGCTATGTACGGAAAGCGTGCCGATGATGAACGGTGCAACGAGCGCCGCATACGCAACGGTGGTGGTGGCGGCGTTTCCGAATGGCTCAACTGGCTATATTGGTTGCTGGCCCGTGCGAATAGCTGTCCCGTGCGAATAGCTGTCCCGTCCGGCGAGATAACAGCTCAATTAGCAAACCGCTGCAAGTCAAGTTATCTATAGCTGTGACTAATTGGAGACTGAGGAATTATCCGCCATTTGCCACCATGCTTGTGACTGAGACAGCCGAGACAGCTCATCTTGGAGATGCCAACATTGTGGCGAGAAGACGCCAACGTTCTTGTTCCACAACGAACAGCTCTGACAGCTAGTTAGTATCAAGCACATTGAAAACGAAAACTCGAACAAGGAATGAGCCGATCAGCCGCATCTGCCCCTTTCGGCGACTTGGAAGGGCTAGCCTTACGGCTATCGCGATTCGGCTCGAGCCCTATCCAGTATGGCCCCAAACCAGCACTGCCACGATTTTTTCTTTTCTATGAGTAAGAGGTAGCCAAAACCGGAGATGAGAAGATGAAAAACATGTCTCAGTTTGGGAATTGCGGCTCTAGCAAGGACGGGTTTTTTGGTCTGGAACAGCGGTCTTTTTTCCTTCCAGACTTCCTTCTTCCTTGGTGATTGAGACAGGCTGCCGCCGAGTAACTAGTATGAGTTTGTAAAAGTGCCACCTGAACTTTAATGCTTCAGCTCTTCCTGGGACCACTTCTCGAGTCTGCTGGTGGTTTCGATTTTGTTTTCCATTTCTTTTTGACTCCACGGGAAACTCCTGTTTCATAATTTGACATTCACCGTGGAGGTGAATGGTTTTAAAAAAGTAAACCTATAAGTTGGCTGCCGTCAAGCATTCTCGAGCCAGGCCGAAACGAACATGTAATCGATTCTCACCAACGAGTGCGGGCGCTCCGGTCGAGGGAAACAACAACAGAGTCAAGATGCGTACCGCCATGACGGCTATAAAGCACTCGCCGACGCTGCAGAGCCTGCGGAGCGACAGCTGGCGCAGCGAGAAACGCGGCGACGTCTTCTCCGCCGAGCACTTTAAGCGCAAGAACCAGTTCAAGCGGCTGTTTCTCGCGTGCCTCGTGCGATGGGTGATGACGGTGCTGCTGGTTGTCGGGGCGTATCTCGTGCTGTGGAGATATTCGGTCAAGGAGGCCATGTTGAGCAATAAGAAGAAGGAGTTTAACACGTTGATTATTGCCATTTCGATTGCGCTGGGTCTGAACATTGCGAGTTCGATGAAGCACATGGTGAGGGAGTTGAGATGGTGGGTTTTGAGCTGGTACGAGTGGACGCCGAGAGAGGTAAACAAAAGCTCCGATTCATGTGAGGCATTTCGTAATGGCTGATGTGTTGATGATGATACAGGCCGATTGTATTCTACAAAGCGAAAACTTTAGCAGTCTCTTCACGCTGGGCTACGTGACACATCGCCATTGGGTGAGGGTCTATGTTTTGTTTTGGGTGTTGATCAATGTGGTGAGTTAACGTTAATCCTCCCCCTTTCTTCTTGATGGGCTTCATCGTGAGTGGTTTAACTAACTGTGAATCCGGTATTAGGCTTCGCAAATAGCCGTTGCGACTCTTGGCTTGACTTATAACATCAATCCAGCAGACACGGTGGCCGTGACGAAACCCGGAATCGTCTCGGTGCCGGATATGAGCAACATTCAGACAAATAAAGTGCTTTCGACTAATTCACAGGCCATCAGCGCCCTGCGATACACGGCAAACAAGTGCGTCTTGAGAGAAACAGAAATAAAGGGATGCATTAACTAACTCGTAGCACAGTTATGGTCTCATTGCCCTTGCCTACGGATACGGTGGAGTCGACGAGATTCCCAAGCCCGGCACGCTCTTCGACACCGACGCCAATCTCATGTACTGCAATCAGAACTCGTGCCAGTACATCTTCTACGAGGCGACCCCAGATGACCTGTCATACTACCAGATGGTGGCGACGAATCGATCGATTTCGACCCAGGCAACGTGCCAGGGGTGGAAGGTCCTCAAGGGAGGAGACGGGACCCAGCACACGATTGTCATTGGAGACGCCAACCGGACCGAGTTTACGATTCCCGCCCTGAATGGGGCGTCTCAGACGACCTTTATGGTTGATCCCGATCGGGGCTCCGGGCCAGCGTGGGGGCACGTCTTGGCGTTTGAGGCATCGCCGACGGATCCGTGGTTTTACAACTGTAATGTTACTGTTGGAGCAGTCACCAATGTCGAGAATCCGGTGCAAGAGGTTGGTGTCAATGTCACGACGCTCGCTGCCTCGGCCATTGCTCTCCAGGGGTACGGCGCCTCGACTTTTGGAGTCAGTACAAACAGTACCAGACACTTTCAGTTCCAGAGTTATCCAGCGGAGTCCTTTTACGGAGCAATTCAGGGAGGCAATGTGACCGGAATGGGCCAGGTGATGGCTTCCTTTGCCGTTGGTGTTGTTGCCATCACGGCCCAGGTAAACACCAACATCAATGCCCCTGGACTGCTGCCGTTGAAGGGCATCAGGCTGGACATTACCCAGTGGTTATACGTGCATTTGATCCTGGGCCTCACGGTAGGACTGCAACTGCTGCTGGCGGTGATTGCAGCCGCAGTGGCGAGCAGGGTGACGGTGAGGGATCACAGCTGTGTTGGTTTGGCGGCGGCATTGCAGCCGTTGCTGTGGAGGCTGGATTATAACGGAGGGGCGAGGATGGCGAGCGAGAAGAGGATATTTGAGAAGCTCGGGAATAGCGTGAGGATCAGTTATGAGAAGGGGAGAGGCGGAATATACTGCATCAAGGTAAAGGATTAGGAGTAATGCTTGGCCCTATAGATTTAATATTAATTTTGACAATCTGACGAGATTATTGTTGTTCGGAGTGAATGATGTGTGAGGAGAAGAGTTTCACACATCGCTGGATGCGATACAAGAGGCCGACGATAGCTAAGCTATGCGTGTCTATCAAACGGCTTAACTCCGAGATGAGTGCGAAGTAGTAGATCGACTATCACTTCTCACGTCATACCATTCTGAGAAACAACTGTGTATGCGCAGCAATATCAAGAATAAGGCCACATTGATATCATTTCGTTGCTAGAATAACGTTATGAGAAAGAACTTCTCTTCGGCAGTTGTTTTTCGCGGATTCGGTGCTGGCGGCTGTTTGATTCCGTTGAAGATCTGATTTGCTTGTTTTGGTCAAAGTCGCTTATACGAGAATCTGGCGTGGGATACACTATCGAAAACTATGTGAGAATGCGAGATATGGCGATGATTCCATACCGAGAGAATATACTTGCAAAGAATCAGATTCTGTGATACCGGTATTGCCAATATTCCTCGTGGCATTATCTCGGGATTCTATGAAAGACAGTCGAAGCCCACGATGCTCTTTAAATACGCCTCTCTTCCACTAACTCCAACGCGATGCAACTCGCCATTCCTCTTATGGACAACAGTACCCTTGTCAAATCCTCATGGCCGTCACCCCACAACCAGCGCCACCAAGCCCGCTTCTTTCTCCGGGCTACGAGTTGCATGACTTGCTTATCCGCGCTAAGCTACTGACGACAGCCACCTCGGATTGGATTATTGCCCGGGCTGAACCGACCTTTGAAATGAAGTCTCGTCAACTGCTCCTTAATCTCTCCCAAGATGTGATGGTTGCTCTCCATACCTTTGCACCTTGATGTCCAAGAGACTCTGTACGCTCGTAAGGATTGGTTGTTTTGTCATTATTAGCACCTGATACAGACACCATGTCGACTACTGTTACTCACGTTTTCATAACGGCTACCAATAAGCTGGAGCCCGACGACAAACATGCTAGGAAGCGGATACGGAAACAGGCCATGAGCAAGTCTGCCCAGGCCAGGCGGAAACGAGGCGACTATGGACAGCATAATCTAATCCAGTACCCGGCTGAGTTGCTGCCTTGCAGTGGCAGCAAATCTGATCTCATCCCGGCTAGTCTCGCATCCAGCTCGTATGAGAAAATGAGGATGCGGTACAATTTCGATCTCCTAGATCTATCTCAGTTGACATCATTCCACATCAGCTATGCAACGGCAAATATCCTGGCTAACAAGCCCACCATGTTGACTGAGGTGCTGGGCCATCGAGATTGGTCTTACCTGAACTACTTGCCGGGCCGGATCGGGCATAACAGCGCTTTAGACAAAGCTGCCGCATGTGTAGCCGCTCGAGCTCAGCAGTGGCTCGCTTCACCTTCTGAGCCCGTGTCCAGCAGCATCTTGAAGCTGTACTCGAGTGCTTTGGCGGCTCTTCAGGCCGAGTTGCAGTGTCCTAATGCATGTCTTCGACCAGACGTGCTCTGTGCTACGCAGCTACTTGGAATATACGAAGTGAGTTCTGCTTCGTGTAGGCAAATGATTTACACCGTTACTTACAAAACTGCCAGCTGTTGAAAATGTCAACTGAAGATGCTTGGAGATATCACTCCACAGGTGCAACTGCGTTGATCAAGCTTCGTGGCCCCGGACGCTGCGAGACTGATTTTGAGAAGGCATTGGTGCTCTCTCACGTCGGACAAATCGTAAGTCTTTCTCCCTAGTTTACAATCTTCTGAATGGGAGGAAGAAAAACGATGTGATTACTAAATCCCCACGTCTAGTTCCACGAAGCGCTTAATGTCAACCAAACTTGCTTCTTGAGCGATGATCCGTGGCAGGCTGCATTACGCTCCATCCCCACAACCGACAATCTATTCTCCGATAGGAGCGAGCCCATTATATCACTTTTGACTACGGTGTGCCGCGTACCGGAATATTTCTATAAGACGACGCAGATCATCTGCGTCACTCGCCACGACACTGCGGCCGGCCTGGTTGATGATGTCAAGAACAACCTGCAGCTGCTTCGTCTCCAACTCTTGCATTGGTACGAAACATTCTTTGGGCCAGCCTCATCGGATTATCCAAAGGTGGCGATAGATAAGGACAGGAAGCATGAAGCCCTCGGGTTCAGCTTTGCCGTGTCCATTATACTAAATCGTCTGCTCTTCTGCTTGGATCCGGTGGAGAATGCCCCCTGTGAGGAGTCTGCGCAGGATAGTGCTTTGAAAATCCTAATGATTGCCAACAAAGAGCTCTCGGCCGTATCTCAAGCCGAGCTTTTCATGGCAATCAAGTTTAAGGTTGCCAAAGTTACCCTTACTACAGCTGAAAGGTGGAGGGATTGGCGAATGAGTGTGTGTCCTCTGACGGAGTCACTGATTATGCCAAAGGACGTCTTTGTTGATTGGTGTCAAAGGATGGGTTGGGAGACTCCTCGTCAACCATAGTTTAAAAAACGTAAAAGAGAGAAAAAAACAATGGTTAAAAAAAGAGGAAAAGAAAACAAAGGCCGTAGAATATGTTTAGTCAGGAGACAAAGTGCCTCATTTATACAGAGTAATAGTATTCGGGTATTTCTTGATCAGGTCCATGAAGATGACATTTTCATTTACATATCAAACCACTTGTTTATAACCGCCACGGATAGGCTATCCCCACGACTTTTCTATTTAGTATTAGTTCTGGCATGATTGATACCCGGAACAGCTCTTCTCTTTGATTCCAAACTAGCAAAATAACTCTATTGCAACCTGATGTCACACCCCTGCCAGGGTACTGGTCCCTCGAAAAAGCTTAGCGCCCGCCATCTCGCCGCTTCGTGATGCCGAAAAGAAGCCGCTCGAAATTCCCCAGAAAACGACAAGGGTACAGATTTCCGGGAACGGTTTAGCGGCAGTCCCCGAGCTACGTTGGATGGCTTGATCCTTCGCCCAGCGGAAGAGAAGCAGCCGGTGATGCCCGTTTTGTAGAGACGACGCGAGAAGCGAAGCTGAAAGTATGTGTAATCTTTCGTGATATTCACGGATGATTGCTTCTTCGGATTTGTAATTGACCCGATGTTGACGTCGGTTGCGTTGATGTGACGATTGAGTTGAGTTTCAGGGCAACAAACCATCTTGTAAATCGTCTATATAAGACTGCGATGGGATCCCCTCTGGAGTCGAAAAAGAAATCATTCACACAACAAACACTCTAAACAATCAACACAATCAACACACTTTCAACCACTTTCAACTTAAACACTTTTTACCTTTACAACCTTCAAAATGCCTATCGGACACGTTCTCCTCCACGTCGCAAAGGCCAGCTTTGCTCCCACTGTTGAGTTCTACACCACCATCCTCAAGCCCCTGGGACTCCAGAAGCTCCCTGGCTTCCCTGAGGGAATGGTTGGCTTCGGAACTGCTGGACCCGAGTTTGTCCTTCTCTCTGGAGACAAGACTTCCAACGCCCACGTCGCTTTCGCTGCTGCCGGTATGTAATAATTCTCTTCTCTACGCATATCACTCTCTCTTATAGAGTGATTCATTTATATACAGCTGCTAACTCTAAACCACAGATTCTAATGCCGTTGACGCTTTCCACACCGCCGCTCTCGCTGCCGGTGCCAAGGACAATGGAGCTCCTGGCATCCGAGCTGGAATTCACCCCAAGTACTACGCTACTTTCATCCACGACCCTATTGGCAACAACATCGAGGCCGGCACCCTGACTGCTTGAGGGCGACTCTGAGGCGGCGCATTATGAGAAGGGCTACTGAATGAATTGGGAAATCTACTTGGCTCAAATACGCCAGCCTCAAGCATTGAATTAGCTCGTACGTGAACATAGCGATGGGTATTTAGAGAAATTGAATAAAAAAAAAACCTTTGGCCAAAGTAATAATACTTTCAATCCGTTATATATGCGATGTTTTATGTCTTCAATTGCCTGTAACGATACCTGAGCGAATGGTTGTATACGCTCAAGCTCCACTGCGTAACTATTCAGAGAGCAGCTGACCTAGCTCTAATAGGAAAGTTTCTTCGAAACTACTTCATACAATCAGCTCCGTAAGACGACAAGCTCAATTCTTTATCTCCATAGCGCATTTCGTAAGCATTTGTCAAGGAGTTGCAGCGTTTCGCAGAGTTGCGACAACACAACGAGTTGCTCAACTCTTTCAGCCCAGCGAAAATGACGCATCCTAGGCCGCATTGATATCACCTTGTTTAAACTTTGGACTTCCTTCAGCTTGCATGCTTACGCCATTTGCTGAGGTTTTTGTGCGGATCCCGCGGAGATGGCGCAGTTTCTCCAAGTGCCGACAGCCAAGCCGCCCGACGTGCCGCTGCTGTGCCGCTCGCTAGGGTAAAGCGGTTATGATGTAAGTAATGATGTATGGTGAAATGAAAGTAAAAATGGAAAAGAAGGATTCCAAATCTAGGCTGGCAGAAGAGTTCTAAATCTAGATAGATAGAGGAAATATATAAGAGAGACAATTAGCTTTCCCATTAACTATTTTTCCATTGACTATCATCTCTACAGCTCCAATAACTCATACACCCTCTCTCTTAACATATTCAACCTCACAACAACCACAATGGCTGCACAAGAAGGACGAGCTCCGTACCCGCCATTCACGCTGGAGACAGCTCAAGTTAAAGTTAAAGCCGCTCAAGATGCCTGGAACACCAGGTTCGTACATCCCGTCTTTTTCACTTCGTTCAATCACAATTGCTAACCAAAAATCTGCAGAAACCCAGATGCCGTCAAAATGGCATACACTCCAGACTCAATCTGGCGCAATCGCGGCACATTTCTACAAGGCCGCGACGAGATTAAGACGTTCTTAACCGACAAATGGAGCAAGGAAGACGGCTACCGACTTCGCAAGGAGCTTTTTGCCTTTACAGACAACAAGATTGCCGTGCAGTTCTGGTACGAGTGGCATGATGAGACAGGCCAGTGGTGGCGCACGTATGGGCTTGAGGACTGGACTTTTGCCGAGAATGGGCTGATGAGGAAACGTCAGATGAGTGGAAATGACGTGAAGATTAGCGATGCGGAGAGATGGTTCAAGGATGGCGTTGATGTGAATACCGTCGACATTTCCGAGAAGCACTGGTGAGATAGGCTGTTTACGTGAACTTTAATTAATTTACAAATATATATAAGCGAAAGTCGTTTTACAATTTCTTTTATTGACATAAGACGTGCAAGATCGGGCGTTGAAACATGAGCCGCAACCTATCGCCCAAGATTGAGTTTCGAGGCTCCTAGGGTAAGAAATAGTTCACTTCTCACTTCATTGTGACGACTCTTTCAGATTGAAACTTCAACTACAAGGACTGCAATAGCCAACAAGATCGGTCGCTGTGCTAGTCAACCCCTGACATTGATGAAGAAGTGTATGTAAGCTGGTTACAGTGAAAACAATCTCACACGCAAGATCCCTCGACCTGTGAGATGGATAGATGAGCTATCAAAATAATGTTTCACGAAAGCTTGAAAATAAAATTGCCAAGAGTGATCGCGAAATATGGGGGTAGGCTTTTCAATTTGTGTGCCAATGATCCGTGCAAATTAAGGCATCGTCCTCAGGATGCCCAAAGTCTTGAGCCCAATAGCACCGCTGGGTGGATCGACTCGGCTTCCGCATCTCCATCAGCGAGAGCTAGATCTCTCCTTGCCCGATCCGATGCCTCTAAGGATAGTTTCTACGTTGTGATTCATTCGTTTCTTTAATTCTTGGAAACTATTTCAAATTTGCAAACATTGGCCTGCATCGCTTGAAGTCTGGGCACTAAGATCGAATCGAATGTCGCCTTTCTCATCTCATAAGACACGATCGGAGATAGGCTTCAAACAGCATTCGGAAAGAGCCTTTTGTTCGTTCTGACTCCTTGGGAGATGCTCCCTTTGCGCACCCTACAATCATATTCTGGAAGCTCCGACGCAATCAAGTATACTTTACAAGCATCCGGCAGTTTCCCATCATGGTATTGCGAAATTATTCGATATCTAATTGATATAGCGTAATGTATATGAATCTTCAAGCTCCAAGCTTACCATTCTCGAGGGATGGCAGCATTGGCAGACCTTCTACAGCCTGCTCTGTAAGATTGCCTTCTATTCGCATATGGGGTGCTTGGATTAACTTTTTAGAATCGTTATTCGCAGCTCTGGCAGCAGAAACATCCAGTGTATGCGTGGATTCGACATTCGATCAGCCATGTTGGCAATTATGTGAGAAGATCGGAATGCGATGCGCAAGAAGTAGAGGCAAAGCTACCAGAGTCCCCAGAGGACGTTTCCGCCTAAAATCACAGTATTTAGATAGATATGTATAATCGAGGCGCAAAATGAATCACGAGGAGGAAACGATTAGAAAATTCGTGTTCAACGTTCGTTGGCCGTTGGCGACTTCGGGTGTCGCTCGGTATTAGCCTATGGCATTTACCCTGGAGGCGAGAATTCGTTTCTGCTGTCTAACTGTTCACCGTGACTGAATCGAATCAGCGCGTGCCAATTGAATAGCAATAAAAGGAACTTTGAACCATGAGCTAGCGGGTATTCTCATGAATGGAAGTGAGAGACGTCCACGCGCATCTCTCTTGTATTTGAACATTGGCCTTTCAAGGATGTCAATTTGGACGGTTCAAACACGACGACAACGCGCCACGAGAATGGAGAGCTCTCCAGGAGCACAATTTGATTCAATTGATTCATGGGAAAGCAATTTCTTACTCACGTAAAATGGCGTTTGATTAGCCAAGAAAAGCATCCGACCATCGCCATCATCGTGGCGGCCAAAGCATGGAATCTTTGTCGCTCCTCTTGGCACGCCAAAACGGCCCACCACGTCGAAAGTGCCTGGTGGATGTGATTTGATCCAGGCCTAGCAGGGGCACTTTTTTGCCAATGCCGAATCCGGGGTAGCGTGTCGTGGCGATGGGCATGTTCCAGAGAGATTGGCCATCCATTGCATTTGTGCTGAGAATGGCTCCGGCTTCAGGGCATTGGCTATTTATTATGTCTTCAGGTGCATCATGGGCGCCATCCATGGGCTCCAAATAAGTGCCATCTTGGGCCAGAAGGCCGCGACGAGAGCAATGTAGCTGGTGTTTGACGGTCTTGGCCAGCGGCTTCTAGCAAGGATGATTCAAGACGGGGAACCTTGACCGGCTGTTTGCTTGTGGAATTGCCATTGGTGGGTGTCTATGGGATCGCTGCAAACCCGCCGATCGCCATATCGTCTCGTTTGTCTCTCTGCTCGACGCTGTGATACTCCGCAAAGCCATTCATACTCGTATTCACTCTTGTGCTGATGATTTGTCTAGCACAAGCACAAACAAGGACCAATCTCGGGGCATAGTCGGAATTATACTTGATTCATCCCGGCACATGCAATTTCGCTGTCAACGAAGCAATTAGCCTCGATGCCCTCCGATTCCAGGACCAAGCCCCATAATATTAAGACAGCGCTATCTTGGCGTTGCGGCAAGGTTAAAAAAGGTCCTTGCTGATGGGGGCCAGCCACGGATTAGCACCGACTGGGAAGTTTGTTTTCCTACCTTACCGAACGAGCCAAGAGCAGATACAAAAGTCCGCAATAGTCCTTTGAACTAGCACCACGACAGAAGAGGTGCTTGATAAGGGAACATGGAACTTTGTCCTGGCAGGGGTTTGAGGGTTGTTGTGTGAAGCCAATTGATATCTTTGCCAAGCCGGCGGGGGGAAGGATTTTCTGGTTAGACCCTGCACTTTCGCGAGAGCTGTTGCGTGCTTTCATTAAAGTCTGCTTCGCAGCTGTCATCCAGATAGCCATCAGGCTATCTTTGCGTAGCTCGCGATTACGGGCGTGTTTCTGTCAGAGTCCAGATGGCTCTTCATCGTTACTCTTCCTGCATGACACGAGAACTGGTTCTACAGAGTCGAGCCTCGATGCCAGATGCGAAAAGCAGGCAGGACACGATCCGAATTCTTCGTCTGTCCTTGCGTTGCGTCCGTTGGCGAGGAGGCTTTGCGTAGCTTACAGGGGCGGTGGTGCAACGAAGACGATAGATGCTCCGTACCGAGTGCGGAGCCAGTTCTCGTCGGCAATCATAGCTAATAATCAAGCTTACCTCGAGCTTTGACCTGCATATCGGCCGACAGCCGCTCTCTCCCAAGCAGCGGAGCCCTTTTGCCGTAGACCGGCGGCGCAATACAGTGGCCTGGCGGGTTCTTGCATCAATGCCTCGTCTCGCCCTCCTGTGTTGGCCTCCGCAGAAATCATACCTAGGTCAAGAATGCCGTACTACTCGACCGAGGCTTTGATGAAATGATTTCCATGGAGCACGTCCATCTCCATCCCCCACTTGTCAATATGCCTCACCGGAGCATGCCGACCGCGAGATGCTACCTAGGCGGGCCAGGCCATTTTGACATCTCCTCCACTGTGTAGAGGAAGGGCGCGGTGGAGAGCCGTGTTGTGGTTATTTCTTGTGCATCACCAACACAATGCAAGTCCTCGCAAAAGAATATTGTCCCGGATGATCGCGTATAAGGAAAGCCACCTATCTGCAGCCGCCCAAATATATTGCATCCCTGTGGTCCGTCGCACAATTTCTCAGCGTCACGGGTATCTGTCTTTGACTCTTCCCCATAGGCCGCCTTGATAAAGAGGTATAACTAGTTCCATTACAAGCACTGAACGCTCCAACGAGCGATAGTCGGGCCTCTCATTGCAAACGTTCCGCATCGGCCGGTGCCGCTTTTGCTCCGCCTCAGTCGCTGTGGCTCGAGCTCTTGACATGAGGCTGGTTCGCCAACGGCCGACTGTCCCAAAGAGGTAGGTGAATATGGTAGTGGCGATTGGAGATCTAAACGTCTGCCGCTCCTCTCTTGGAAGCTGACCCCGCATATAACCTCATCGCGTGCTTCAATTTCTGACCTCGGAAGCTGCCCAGACAAAGAGAGAGATCTTGGCGGATGCAAAGTCGCACAAAAATACTACCGCTATCGTGAGGCTAGACATGGGGGAAGCCGGCCGTGAACCCCTGGCGCCACAGCGGCAAGGGGTCTAGTCAACGTTCAGGTCCCAGCCCGTCGTTGTCCTTTGTCTTGCCTGCCGCATGAGAAGCGCGTCCTGGATGGGCGTTCTAAGTCGTCGTGGCGACGAGAACCCCGTTCTCCAGGGTCCCGAGAGGTGCTTCTGAATCAAGCCGTGCTTGGCAGCTCGAGCTGCAGGGCCGCGGGATGGCCTCGAGGGAGTGAGTACTTATACCGGGAGACATCCCCTTCACCCTAGACGTTGGCTTGAAGAGGGCAGAGAGCAGCTTTCATTGTCTCTCCTCATCGTTCCGCAAGCATTGCGCCGTTGCAAACCCTTTCCATAGCCAGATAAGTGGAAAGTCGAGAAGATGGTGCGCTCAGCTGTGTTTCTGTCGCTGCTGGCGACCATCTCCGGGGTCATTGCCCGTGGCTCCGGCCAGACGTCGAAAGTCGTCCCCGGCGCCTACATCTTCGAGTTTGAGAATGACCAGGTGAGTCTCGCTCAGCCGTTGGCACTGGGCACGTTGCCTACCGCGGTGGCAAATGCTGACGGGACTCCAACAGGACACGGCCGCTTTTTACAAGCAGCTCAACGGCGAGGGCTCAACTCGCATGAAGTTCAACTACAAGCTGTTCAAGGGTGTCTCAGTCCAACTCAAGGACCTCTCCAACCATGAGAGCAAGGCACAGAAGATGGCCCAGCTGCCCGCGGTCAAGAACATGTGGCCCGTCACCCTCATCCAGGCCCCCAATCCAAAGGTCGAGTGGGTTGCCAGCAGCACCTCTCCTGCTCTGCAGGCCAGAGATGTCAGCCCGACTGATCCAAGCAACTTTCCTCCCCACCAGATGGTCCAGATTGACAAGCTGCGGGCCAAGGGGTTTACAGGCAAGGGCGTTAAGGTTGCCGTCATTGACACAGGCGTGAGTAGAGACCCATCGCCCTTAGGAACTTCCTCCCTTTGTTAGACATTGACTTACAAAGATGATAGATTGATTACACTCACCCTGCTCTTGGTGGTTGCTTTGGCGCAGGCTGTCTGGTATCATTTGGTACTGATTTGGTCGGTGACAACTACAGTGGCTTCAACACCCCTGTGCCTGACAATGATCCCAAGGACTGCGCCGGCCACGGCTCTCACGTCGCTGGTATCATTGCCGCCCAGGAGAACCCATACGGCTTCACTGGTGGCGCTCCCGACGTCACTCTTGGTGCTTACCGAGTCTTTGGCTGCGAGGGCCAGGCCGGTAACGATGTTTTGATTGCTGCATACAACAAGGCGTTTGAAGATGGCGCTCAGATCATCACTGCCTCCATTGGTGGTCCCTCTGGCTGGGCTGAAGAGCCTTGGGCTGTTGCCGTCAGCCGCATCGTCGAAGCTGGTGTTCCTTGCACTGTCTCTGCCGGTAACGATGGTGACCACGGTCTTTTCTTCGCCAGCACGGCGGCCAACGGAAAGAAGGTTCTCGCTGTTGCGTCTGTTGACAACAAGAACATCCCGACCGTCTTCTCCCTCTCCAGCTACAAGGTTGACAGTGGTGATTCTCAGCAGTTTGGTTATGTCTCTTCCTCCAAGGCCTGGAAGGGAGTGACCAAGCCTGTCTACGCTGTGACTCTCGACACCACAATCCCTGATGATGCCTGCTCACCTCTTCCCGATAGCACTCCTGACCTTTCCAACTACATTGTCCTTGTTCGTCGCGGTACCTGCACCTTTGTCCAGAAGGCCCAGAATGTTGCTGCCAAGGGCGCCAAGTACCTCCTCTACTACAACAACATTGCTGGTGCACTGTCCGTCGATGTTAGCACTGTAACCCAGATTACCGCCGCCGGCATGGTTCAGGACTCGACTGGTGCGGCTTTCATTGCTGCCATCAAGGACGGAAAGACTGTTACCTTGTCAATGGTTGACCCGGATTCAGCTACCAAGCAGATTCAGTTCGCTGACAACAAGGCAACTGGCGGTGCCCTCAGCACGTACACATCCTGGGGACCTACCTGGGAGGTGGATGTCAAGCCCCAAATCAGCTCTCCTGGAGGCAACATTCTGTCCACCTACCCCGTCGCTCTCGGAGGATATGCTACCCTTTCCGGTACCTCGATGGCCTGCCCCTTGACTGCTGCTGCTGTTGCTCTGGTTGCTCAGGCTCGCGGAACCTTTGACCCTGCGTTGATTGAGAACCTGCTGGCCACAACTGCCAACCCCCAGGTCTTCAACGATGGCGCTCAATTCTACGACTTCCTCGCTCCCGTCGCTCAGCAGGGTGGTGGTCTCATCCAGGCCTATGACGCCGCTTTCGCAACCACTCTTCTGTCTCCATCCAGCTTGACATTCAACGACACTGACCACTTCGTCCGCAAGAGGCAAATCACCCTCAAGAACACCAGCAAGCAGAGGGTCACCTACAAGCTCAACCACGTCCCAACCAACACATTTTACACTCTGTCAGGCGACAGCCCTTACCCGGCCGCTTTCCCCAACGAGGCCATCGCGGCTCATGCCTCCGTCAAGCTTGCTCTGCAGACAGTGACACTCCCTGCTGGAAAGTCCATCACCATTGATGTCCTCCCTACTCCTCCCAAGGGCGTTGACGCAAAGCGCCTTGGTCTGTGGTCCGGCTACATCACAGTCAACGGCACAGACGGCTCCGCCCTCTCTGTCCCGTACCAGGGCCTGACTGGTTCCCTCCACAAGCAGCAAGTCCTGTTCCCTGAGGATTCTTGGATCGCCAAGTCCACCGATGAGAACTTGAACCCCGTTGAGAACGGTACCGTCTTCACCATCCCCGCCCCAGGCAATGCTCAGTCCACCGACGTGCTTCCCTCCCTTGTTGTCAGCCCTGCTTTTGGTTCCCGACAGATCCGTGTTGACCTTGTACTCTTGTCGGCTCCTCCTAAGAACACCAAGATCAAGACGACCAAGTTCCTTGATACTACGTCCATTGGCCAGCCCGCCGGAGCACCTATTCTCTGGGCGAGCCGTGGCCCGAGTCCTATTTCATGGAGCGGTGAGCTGACTGACAACAAGTTTGCTCCTCCCGGAACATACAAGGCCGTCTTCCACGCCCTGCGTATTTTCGGCAACGAGAAGAAGAAGGAGGATTGGGATGTGAGCGAATCCCCTGCGTTTACGATCAAGTATGCGTAGATGGATGAAGGAAGAAGCGAGGAGGAAGCATGATTATGTAGCTGTGTGATGAAGATAACAAAACTATAATAGTATATGGCTCTTTTTTTCTGAATGCCTTTGTTAATGCTGTGAATCATTAATTTGTCACCGTCGTCACATATCGTAGACAAGCAGGAGGAGAGTCATGTGAAACATCATGTGAGCCATCACGTGCCAACCCCAATCACCCATTTCAGCGTCTCCAAATTCTCCAGACCAACTAAACTCCAAGATCGGCCCCAGTCTCACCCAGCCCTCCAATCAGCATCTCGCCGTCGCCCACCAACGGCACCAGGCAGCAGGATTCTGCGATGATGGGATTCGCCGGTTGTCGTTCTGGGTTACCAAGAAACCCCCACCGGTCCAGCGCTGCGGGGACAGTGAGAGCCAGTCCATGGAGAAAAGCCGACGGGATGGGCGACTTGATAGGACAGGACACACACTCACACTGTCTGTGTCTGTGCCACCGCAAGGCAGCGAGTTTCGAGTCGATAACGAACGTTGCTTCGGGGATCGCGCATTAGCCCGCTGAATCTGTTGCGAGTCTTGTCTTGTCTGCTGAATCTGTGTCGAGGCCAACCAGCATCGTTTGCAATTCGTTTGCCTGATCGGACTCCGACTTCGACTCCTCGAGGCCGCATTCGCATTCCTTTCTGAGGAGTTGCGAGTTGCTTCTCACTAGGTTTTTTTTGTGCTCACTACCGTTGCACCGGGTTTGCATTTGCCCACCCTTGTTGAGGGTCTACTCTATTCAACAGGTGCCTGCATAAGGTTCATCTGACCCCCGTTGCGCGATTGACGAATTGCTCGCCACGGCCTGCTCTTGGAAATCTTTGCGACGCTGCTTACTGTAGCGCTGCGATGCGTCGCGCCTGAATCAAACGTCACGGACTCTTATCCGCCCTGCAGCTGCAGCGTCAGTCAATAAGGTCAGGCGAGATTCCAGCTTAGATCCGCTTTGAGTATCCCCGATCCAACCGGGTGCCGTCCCAGCGCCTGATAGCAGCAAGCGCTCACCTTTATCAAACGGGGTCCCCCTTCAGGCAACAGCAAATCTCCAATATATAGGCAGCGATAGGGGGAAAGCAGCAATCAGCCTTTCCCCATTTCTCACCCAGCAAAAGGAAGGATGGATCGAATTCTGCCAATGGGCGGCTTCCAGCTGCCCTTTCAGCGTCGCTTGAGCCGTCTTTACAATGACACCAAGAAATCCAGCGACTTTGTCAAGGAGCCTGCCCAGCACGAGGATGATCCCGAGATCAAGGCTCTCTATCGCAAATTGCGCATCCAAAAGGACCGCTTTGTCAGCTGGGGACTGGAGTGGTCAGATCCCAACCAGTCTGCCGAAATCGACGAGTCTCTCTCCAAGGCCGGTCTGAGTGAGGTCGTTGGCAGTATCATGTCCACTATCAAGGACATTCTTGCTGAGGCTGAGCCCCTTTGGCTAAGTTATAAGCGTGTTGTTGAGGGCGTTCGACCATCGCCAGATCGAAAAGCACCGTTAGTCCAGTGGGACAAGGGCCGGTTCGAAGATCTCATCCGGGATCTCACTGCCTCCATCGATACTCTCTACGACTTGTCGCGGATGCGTTCGTCTGAGGCCTTGAATCCGCAAGTGACCAAGTCGACTTACAAGTCTGCCGCTGCTGAGGGCGATTTTAGACCATTCGAATCAACACGAATGCAGACTCCTCAGCAAATCGACCCCAGGAGCTTGACGCACCTGCAGCCTATGCAAGATGGACTTAGCACAATATCTGAGTCTTGCCGAAACGTTGTCTACATGAGCAAGACGGCCTATTCCGAGCTTACGACCCAGGGTGCTACTCGACAACCTTGGGCTCCCCTTCTACTTGAGTATGCCAACTTTGATCCCATCTATTCGACCACGGGTATAATGCCCCCGATGGCTCGTTTCGAGAAGCTCTCGGCCGGTCTTCAGCAAGATCCTCAGAGAGCGCCGGGCTCTTGGACTGGTCTGCCTCGTCTGCTCGGCTACTTTGAAGACCTGGAAAATTCTCGACTGGGCTTGGTATATCTCTTTCCTCCTTCGTTCAACACTCTTGCCTCCAATAAAGTGAGCCAAAACCCTCAGTATAGCTTGCCCACTCTGAGCGATCTACTTGCCCGTGGCGGCTCGGAGCCTCCCCTAGAGGCGAAGTTTCGATTTGCATACAACCTTACCAATACGGTGTTTGACCTGCACGCTAGAGGAATCACTCATGGCAACCTCTCTGATGTCAACATTTCATTCAGCAGAGCTACTGCGGCGGGCCCTGGCGACGAGAAGGGCCTTGTTGATATACGCCGTCCTGTGCTATCATCGTTTGACGTCTTCACCGAAGAGCTTTCGCCCGAAACCAAGATATGGCGGCATCCTCTTGACCCTCGGGCTGCACATGTATCGCCTCTTCCTCAATCCACTGACGAGAGAGTCTTGGAAGTCTACTCCCTGGCGATGATCTTGCTGTCCATTGGATTGTGGACGAAGCTAGAAGATCTCGCGCCTAGGGCAGCACCCACGACTGTCCCTGAATCTGCTCTAGAGACGCTAGCCATTAGATGTGGTACGTTGTACATGAAGGCCGTCCAAGCCTGCTGGAAGGTTGTCGATGAAGAGCTCTCTGGCGTGGCCAAAGGCGAGTCACTGCTTTCGGCCGTTCAAATGCGTGTCACTCGATTCTTGGAAGCATGCTGTATTCTAGATGGCGTCAGCGGATTCGAGGAAAGGTTGGGCCAGGAATCATCTCCTGTCGAAGCTCCCACTTTGGCCACGGCTGGGCCTTCGAAAGACGCCAAAGATCAAAAGCCAAAGGCCGTACCTGTGCCCCTTACCAAGAAGGCACCTCTACCGCCAACGCCAACACCAACTTACCTCAAAGAGCAAAAAGTTGAGACAAATGGTACGTTGTTTGCAATATTTTCCGTTAGTATTGCCAGGGAGACAAAAGAGTCTAACAGAAAAACAGAACCCGAAGTCAAAGAAAGCAAGCCCGAAACTAAAGTCCGATTATACCCTCATGTACCCCTGCCTCCTGATGTGGTAGAGAAATGGAACTCCATTCTCATGCCTCAGATCAACACTGCTCTCAAGACTTTCTATCGCAAACACCCAGAGTCGGTCGAAATATCTCTTGAGTCTGTGGGGCCAAGCCCTCACCAAACTAGACCTACGGTTTTGGTCGTCTGCACATCTGTTGGCAAAGTCCGTGCCATCTTAAACAAGAAGCTGAGCGAGCTCTTTGACGACTCTACAGGGTTTGGCCTCAAGGTTTGCCGTGGCAGCGTCATTCGATCGCGGCGACAGGCGGGCGCAGTCATGAGATCCATGGCACGGGGAAGCAGGTCTGGTGGAATTCACGATAGCGATGATGACCACGTCGAGGCTGTGAACCCCGAGTACCAAGAGAGGCCAAACAATGGCGCAAGCATCGGAGCTTGGATTGGGGATCGTCACCTGCCACCTGTGAGCTTTGGCGGCCTCGTCATTGTCGATGACAAGACCTATGGAATGACTGTCCATCACATGCTTGATGATCCGGATCGAGACTTTGGTCCTCCTGACACGTTGCGCAGCAGCGCCATTCCCGGCCGGGAGTGGTCCCCGGAGTCGACGTTTGGAAGCTTTGATAGTGAGGACTTTTCTTACGAATTGTCCGACACAGAGTCAGAGCCATATTCCGAGACGGACCTCACCAGCGACTATGATGATGAAGAAGACGAGGAAGACGAAGAGTACAATGAGCCTGGTGACATACCCGGCATAGAACCTGGATGTGGTGATGGTTATATCGTCACTCAGCCTGCGCTTGATGACGTCGAGGAAGGGTTTTATCCTTACGCTGAGACTGAGGACGAAGACCACCTTGATACATATAGCTTGGGCGAAGTGTACGCCTCGAGTGGCATTCGCCGCAAGCAAGCCAATGGCTTGGTCCACGAGGTTGACTGGGCCCTCTTTGAGTTTTCTGATGGGCGCTTGCCGGACGACAATTATATTCCCAAGATTTCGGATGATATAACCCAAAGATCTCGCAGTCTGGGTAAGAGAAATACCAAGAATCAGCCAATGATTCGACCGACGACGGTGGCACCATGGTCGTCTCTTCCAGGTCTCGAGGTTCAGTGCGTCGCACGAACAAGTGGGACGCAAACTGGGCAGATTCTACCGGCCCTGACGAGTGTCAAGATTTACGGACGCCAGTCACCCAGTCATACGTACCAAATTGCCAGCACTCCATCACCAGCGTCAGGCCCTTCTGCAAAGCCGTCAATTCCTCTGGGTATTCCTGGAGACAGTGGCGCCTGGATTGTCGATCGACATCAAGGGCAGCTCTGTGGACATGTACTTGCCTGGAGCCCGCGTAAACATGTTGCGTATATCTGCCCAATGGATGTTTTGCTCCTAGACATTGCGCAAACCTTGGAAGCAACAGAGGTGCGACTACCAGGTGGTGAACCCGTGGTGATGCTCCATGATCCTGAGGAGCTTAACAACACGCGACGATTGGCAGAGGATGATGATGAGACTTTGGAAGAAGAAAACGAAGAAGAGGAAGAGGAGGAGGAATATGACATGCCTCCAGCCCTTGTAGGCCAGCCATCGAGCCCAAAGAGAATTGCGACACCGGTTACCTCGTCGAGTCCGATTATCCTGGAGGTTGCTGAGCTGCCGGGGATTACGAGGCAGATGGACGGTATGAAGATTGGTAATCGAAGGGTTGATTGCAACGTGTAGGTGGGCAGGTGTTGGATCAGGTATACACTGGGTTTGGATTTTAAGATAGTTTTGGTAATGCTATATAGTATTTTGTATACCCTACTTTTACAGGAGCAGTCAGTTATGGAAATGGTATTCTTTTTTTTTCATTCTATTGTTATTTTTACTGGTCGCTTCAAAGGATGATGGTCTGTAGCAATGCAATGCAATCCATCTACATAAAGTCGTCTTCCCAGTCCGCCGCCCGATCCTGGTTACTCGACGAAGCCATGTTTTCATCAGTAAACAGGTCGTCGTAGGCGTGGTCCTTTTGCCACTTCTTTTCCTTCCACTCCTGTGCCTGTCGCTGCTCTTCTTTTTTCTGTTCCAATCAAAGTCAGTCGATAAAAAATAAAATCACATCATCCAATAATAAT
Source organism: Trichoderma simmonsii (assembly GCA_019565615.1). Classification (NCBI taxonomy): domain Eukaryota; kingdom Fungi; phylum Ascomycota; class Sordariomycetes; order Hypocreales; family Hypocreaceae; genus Trichoderma; species Trichoderma simmonsii. The sequence goes on from CP075866.1 coordinate 368,512, forward strand.
AATGTGGTAAAAAGCTGTTGCCTGGTCCGAAGCACAATGCAAGTAGTAGCAGCCTAGGAATGACGCGTTACGTACCTTTATCAACTGAGCAGCCTGGTCTCTCTTGCGCAGCTCCTTGAGCATGTCGTCCCTCTCGGCTTTCAGGTCGGGCTTCTTTTCGACTTTTGTTTTGTTGAGGCGGTTGACGATGGGGTTTTCGCGGTGGGGGACGAGGACGCGCTTGACCTGTTGTTCTTTGTTAGATGAGTGTTTGTATGAATGAACTTGTGTGTTAGGGGAGATGGGAGGAGGTAGAGGAGAAAGAGAGTGTGACTTGCTTTTCGTTGATCGTGAAAGGAGACTTGGCCGACGTCCATGCTGCCGTCCTTTTTGAGGTTTGACCAGGGCGTGTAGATGACGGTGATGTTGTCCTTTTTATTCCCTGTCAGAAAAAGAAGACTTGTTAGCACTGTTGAAAAGAGGTCGATGAGATGAAGGACTTGAGAAGTGAACGAAACGAACCTTCTATTGAGTTTGCCTTTGTGAGCTGTGCCAGGTCCATGACCAGCTCCTCGGGCAGATTGTCCCATGTCTGGCCGGGTTGCATGCGTAGGTAGATGTGGGCGCTGGAAAGCTTGTCGACGTGAAACTGGTGAGAGAGATGTGATGTGAGCATTTTCTCTCTTCTTTTACATGAAAAGATGATGGTTGTGGAAAAGGGCTAAACAGATGCTCTCTCAGTGCTGAGTTTGAGCATCTGTTCAGGTTCATAGTGGTAGAGATCCAATCATACATACCCTGAACAGAAAAAGCACAGAGTGTCAGTCAATCAGTAAAAACCGAAAAGTAAAGTAAAAGAGAACATGAGAAGGGGAGGGAAAGGGAAAGGGGACACAAGTTCTCATACCAGACATCTTCCTCCCATCCATACTTGATAAGATCCTCATCTAAACAAAAAGCAAAAAAAGAAAGAAAAAGCGTCAGGGATATTCATTCATTCACAACGAACAAGGACAAGGAAGGCCCAGGAGAAAACTCACTCTCAAACTTGTCCTTGCCCACGTAAATGAAGCCCGCCGGCTCCACGACACTGGAGGAAAAGTAATACACCATCTTTTTTTTCCACTTCCCTCCCTTTATTCCTGCGTCTCTATCTTTCTCTCTCTGCCTCGTGTCTTTTTGTCTCTCTGTGATATCACACGATCTTGCTGATCCTTTCTCTTGTTTTTCTTCTTCCGTCTTGCTCCATGCGACTCCAAAGACAAAAAGAGGCTGCCGAGTGGAGAACCGGCCACTTTCTTGTGAGACACGTGACTCCACTTTGATCTTACTGTAGGTGTGCATTCATTTATACAGTGCCAAATACAGTACATATAAACCACAACACTGTATGTTGTGTTCACGATAGCGTCCTTTTCCTCTCTTACACGCACTCCCTCTGTACTGACCATCTCGCCGTGCAACCCCCAACTTTTCAATCCCGGCGATCCAAGCTAGCATCTCATGTTTTCAAGATCGAAACATCCCGTACAGCATCTGGCACCGCCTCAATCTCATCTCCCAGCTCATAAAACACCAAAAAGAAAACCCCCAGAAAATTGACACACCCCTCCCCTTCCACCCTCTCCACCATACGTTACACAACATATATTGCACAAAATCCCATCCCTTTCATCGCACAAAATCTTGTACTCCTACGCAAAACCGTATTTCCAGCCAACCACCATCGAGTCCGATAGATTTCGGACGCTACCCCCCCTGTTCTCTGAACGATCTGGGCTCCCGTGGCTGGCTGATCCTATCCCCAAATCTCGAGACATCTCTTTTCAGCTTCCCATCTATGGGGTAAGACAAACCACCCTTCTTGGGGGTTCTTCTTTTCTTACTCTTTGTCCACACCCTCTCTATCTCCATCTCAGTGGCTGTCTGCTTTGTATCGTATCTCGGTGTATGCCTCCCCCTCCCTTACGTCTTCCCAATGACCACCTGAAGCGAATCCAATAAACACCCCAACACTGTATCTCTCCAGTCTTCCCACGAGACATCCTCTCTCTTGTACAAAGTCCTATCCTTCCAGCTTGCCAGTAGCAGGAGCAATGTCCGTGTTTGCTTGCTTCGCCGTGACCCCCAATCATGACCAAAACTGCCTAGCTCTCGACGAGGCGCGTACAAGTGACTTCTTTTTTCCTTTTTTTTCTTTTTTCCCATGACACGGCTTGGATTTCGGTTAATTTAAGCGTGTTGCCTTATTTTCCCGGTTTCAATTGACATGGTATAGTGTAGAGTGTACAAGCACCGTCTGTCTGGAATAGAGTGCAGTGCGCCTCTACCCCGGTGGCTGGGTTTTTGGCTGCACGGGTCCTCGTCAATCCGCGCCTCGTTCCTTGGTGTGGACAAGGGTCATATGTACGGCCCTGATTTGGCCCGTCTGATAGATCAGATCTCAAAGCTAAGGCGTCTCTAGTTGCCTACTACAGTGATGGAAGAGAGATCATACTTGGTCACAGTTACAAAGCCTGCCTGGCCTGTCAGTCTTGTTTGGGACGGAAAAAAAATAATAGAGTGCTGTGTAGCAGTGTGAACCATGTTATCTATCTAAAAACCTGAGACATGCCAGTCTCCCCGTCATAGCCCTTGTGCTATAGTGGTATAACCCAGTCTTCCATGCATTGCCATGCTTTTTATTCCCCTAGAGCCCACACTCTGCTGTTAGAGGCAAAGGGCTCTCTCGGGTACTGTCCCAAGGCCGCCATGCTATGGCTACCTAATAGTATGAAACAAACAAAATTCCCTTGGCACTAAGTAGTACTCCCCAAACAATTTCTAGAGTCCGACTCCAATTGAGTAACCCCGAACCCCGATAGACACAGTGCTAGAACGTAGCAAAAGAAGGAATTAGCACATCTCACTAGAGTCCCTCTTCCAATGGAAAGCTGGGTAAATAAAGAAGCGTACCTGGTACTTGATCTAGTAGGACACCGTAACCAGGGACGGATTGGTCTGTGCCACATGATTTGCGCCTTGAGGAGACATCCCGTACATATCTAGGCGAATGTAGTATGTGCCGGGGGCTAAGATGACCAGATCGTATAAAGTGTACTGGATGGCGGCACCCCCGTTGATTGACATGCCTGTCACAGCTCTGTTCCCCTGGAGGAGGCCCTCAACCACGGTGCCGGTAGTGCTTAGAAGCACAGGGGTTGCAAAGTAGTAGATGGCAGTTGGATCCGTGTCCGCGTGCTCGACTGTAATGGCTGGAGCCAGCACTTGGCCAACTCGGGCCTGAACAGGGGGGTGGTACATCAGTTGAGTAACGGCCATTGCTGCTAAGACGATTTATAAGGCGAAAACTTGGTAAATGGTATGTGAAAATAGTAGCTGTGTAGGCAGAAAAGAGGCAGAATAGAGCAGTGGATGTGTATTGCTTTGAGAGGTTGGATTCTCGACGAAATGGGCGAGAAAGGGTCTCATTATATATCTATTTTCCCCCTCATAGAGAGAGACAGTTTGTGTGTTCAACCTGTGGAGCTGTCTGTTCATCTCGTCACCGTAGTGGCTTGTTCAAGAGTGGTTCAAGAGTGGTTCAAGACTGGTTCAAAGACAGAGCTATGGTCAGCCTTTGTTGCCATGAGAAAAAGCACCGCGAACACATGTAATACACGGGCTACTCCCCCGAGTACAAAGTGACATCAGGTGGTGCTCCTGGTGTTCATTGTCCGTCTACTGGAGCCTTTGCAAGAGACGATGACCGGGGAACATGGATATCGGCTTGCAAGCGTGGTGAACGCTAACCTCCCATGTGAACGAATCGGATGTAGTCTCAGAGGCTGGGTTACTCTTGACAAGCAGGTCAAGACAGACGTCAGCAGGTATATCAAGTACACTGAACGGAAACATGACAGGCATCAAGAGTGGTGGTGGTGGTGTCGGTGCTCCTCCACACTATCTTTCCCCAAGCGCCCATCAGACCCCTTACACCAGAGCATGCTCTTGGTTTGTTCCTTTGTTCCCATCATGCTTGGCCTCGCTTATACTCTCCAGTTTTGCCGTATCTTTGCAGCGCGCAAAGCGGTACTCGTAATTTCTTTGTCAAGCCCACCGACAACTCTCAACAAGCCATGTTAGTCAAGATATCTGCCTGGTTAGAGAGCTGACCGGTCCCTGGATATGAGGCTGAAAGCACTAACATGGTTCCCGGTTCTCGGTGCAGGGGAGGGGGCGTGCAAAACAATCTGGCGGAGACTTTGCCCAAGATTATGCTAGCCCCATCTCTTGGTCTGATGGCGGCAGAGCTCGGGGAGATGGTCGGCTTCAGCCCTCAGGCTGGAGGTGTTGACAGGGGCCCGGGATGGATGATCTCGGGACTAAGACGCGGCCGGTCTGCCACACTCCCTTTCCCCGGCCAGGTCATTCCCCGGCGTTAAGACTGGGTAAATTGGCAGCTGTGTGGCCAGAAAGACTAGGCGAGAAAAGTAATGAGGAAAGAAGACATATGCTTCACGCCGGTGGTGAGCGATCTTTGGACTCTCTCTCTCTCTCTCAACTTTTTTCCTCTGCAAAGAATTGGAGCATTATTGTAGGCGAGGTAACACATCTAGAGAGAAAAGCGGCAGAAATGTTCCGGGGTGTACCAATCAGAGATGTGGTGTATTAGTGAGAGAGAGAGAGAGAGGGCCGAATACTCTGGTGGGGGGTCCCGGCGTGGTGGCATTAAGGCTCTGTATGCCATCGCTGCATTGTCGGACAAGCGCTCGGTATACAAAGTATGTTGTATACTCTTCAACTAGAGGTAACTTGGGAATAGAGATTCTCTTCTGTATTTGAGCTTGCCGTCGTCTTCGTCTGCTTGTTCAGCAGGTCGTGTGTGGAAGCCGGGTGCTTCGCTGAGCGGGAATGGGGGGACTTTCGGCTGCCTCTGTCTGCGTATTGTTCAATCTTTACGAGCATTGCAAGGCCTGGACCAATAATTCCAAGACAGCTCGCCTCGTTTCTTGAGAAGAACTTGAAAATCTCTTGAGGGGAACGGGGGCTTTGAGCAATTAGTACTCTGTAAGAGTTGCGCTAGGCGCGGCGTTAAGCCATGTCTTTGTTTTGGGGACAAGAGACGTCTTCCAGCCGTGTATATACTCGAGATGATTGGTTCTCGACGAGATCGACGGCCAAAATTTCCAGCATAGGTATATGCATAACCCCCCGTCACAACGTGGCAATTTGCTGTAAGACAGTGTCTTGTGTGCCAGCCATGGCGATTCTGGCCTCTCCATTGGCGGATGCCTGGGCAATCCAGAGCCGCTCATCTCCTCATGACCTTGTATGATCACAGACGGATCCACCTAGGTGATGGTAGGGCGAATATAAAGTCCAGAGGGAAGAGCCCTCCAAGGCATCGTCTGATGGTTTCTCCAAGAGGCACCAGGCATCTCACGTATCTCGCACATACATATATGACCACTCTCCCCGAAGCCTCAAGTCCACACACTTTCTCTTTCTTCCATTCTCTTTCTCACTCTATCACTCTCATTCTCTCACTCTCTCACTCTTGCTCTCTTTTGCTCTCGCTTAAAGTTGTCTCTGACGGATAGGGGGAGGACTCCTCCGGAGCAAGGGGGTCTGTGTGACGTGTGGCGCAATTTAACAGATCAGGTGTCCATCCGTCGCAAGGGTACGGCGTACCAGATCGATTGGTAGCCTTTTCCCCGGTACTCGTCTTCTCGGCATTCATTTTCTCGGCACCCAGCGAGCCCAAGGGTTACCGGATTATCAGCTATCCGTCCGTAAGGCAAAGACAGCGAACAAAGACGGCACGCTCCCGCCATGGTCCCTTAAACACAACCACGTTTCGGAAGCTAAACGTGTCTGCTGAATGGCAGGACCAGATTTCCGTTCTTCGATCTCAGCCAAGCCTACACGATCTGTTTGAGGAGCTCAGGTTGGCGTGGCCCTACACCAATTCCCACATACCGGGGATAGGAGCACCATCGGCCGAGGATCTGGGCGCACGGACGGTACCGCGAGGTGTGGCAGATGCCATCTTGATGCTAATTCTGTCCTGTCACATGAACGCCATCTGCTTTTCTGAATGTTTAATTAGACGCAGTGTCGTGTGATCGGCCAAGGCGTCCGCTCGCTCATCCGAGCCGTCTTCCGCTCACAGAGAAGAGCCCCCATGCACGCCCAGCGAACGTATTCGTATGCTCGCGGATGTGTACTTGTGCGCTCACCAAGTGTCCTAAGACATGAAATGGACTATTGAAGTCTTATGACGCGCGTGGCTCTCATTGTCTTGAGCAATTTCAGGCAGCATGGCGGTGCGGACATTGCTTGGCCATCAGATGACCGGCGTTAAGAGAGATGGCGGCGAGCGCGGCAAGAGTCAGTGTTTCGAACCAGCAGATTGGACACTATTGAAGTTTGTCTCATCATGTTGAGCCGCGATGCTTCAGCATACAGCACTGAGCTGGTTCCGCGGAGATGGTAATTTCTGTCTCATACATGTACGTGGAGAAGGGTCGAAGAGATCTGGATCCCTCGTCTACCCCCTGAAGCCGTGGGAAAAAAAAAAAAAGGCTTGGCGAGATGAAGCTGGACTTGGACACTTTGGATTTGCGGTGAGTCTGAGACTGCCATGGGTATGGATAGAAGCCGGAGAGACTCATCAAGGGCGGCACAGCACTGTAGCACGTAGGCGACGACACGACGCTATTCGTATACGAAAGACACGACCGAAGAGGCTTCTTTCTGCGAGATGGCGCTGATGGCCTGTCGTTATGCAGGGAGAGAGACGGGAGGCGGGAGACGTGATGCTGGTGATGCGGCTGAGTAATATTTCCCAATGCTTGACGGCCCGGCTTCCCGGGACAGATCAGATGTCTGTAAGGTTCCACAGGGGGTACAGCATCTGCCGGCAATGATCTGCACAAGTAGGACAGCGGTCCATGAAGGTATTTTGGAGGAATAATCTTGCGTCAAGATGGTTGAGATGAAGGAGCTTCGTTACATGCTCTACCAGGGGCAGTCGAGTCCTCGCTCCTTACTCATCCTTCTTTCTAGTGCAGGTAGGTAGCACTGGAAGGATAGAAAGAGGTACGTACGAGTAGGTACCTTACTAGCACAGGTACCCTCGGGTTCATCCGCTCCAAGCAGCTGGATACCAGGTTAGTAAGATACAGGGATCAGATCAATGGAGATCAACTGAAGCTTCATGCAAGGGAGACAGACGCCTGTAAGTGAACATGAGCTTATACACGATGTATACAGGTACAATGCTTTTGCACCCACGCCCCCTCAGACTCTACTATCTCAACAGCTGAATAGCTTGGCCCAAGGACGGCACACATCAATAAAGCCCTGTCTCAGCAGCATGTCATAAGTATTCGGTACTTTGAAGCTATGGATGTTCATGCTCCCGTGTCTGTGCGTTGAGGTAAATGATAAATCCCAGCACTGCACTGACATCCATACTGCAGATCTCCCTGACCCTTAGCCGTCGGGTATCTTTGTATCTTTGATGCACTAATGTGAGGTTCCGTGTGCAGGGGGTAGACTGATATGGACTAGTTTATTTTTTTGATAGCTGTCAGAGATCTGCTTTCCTGGCCAGGTTGCCCAACTTTGCATCCATTCAACTTTTCATGTGGCTGAGACCTGCAGTAAAAGTTGGCGTTGAAGCTCAAGTCTCAGTTGGGTTTGATAAGATACGAGCCGTCCAGACATTCTGACATCCAGATTGACGTATGGACGATACCTTGTAGCGCAATGCCAGATGAGCCGCTGGCAGCCGAGCCGCTGTGGGGACGAGTCGAGCAGTTCCAGCGGAGTGGAGTCCCCTAACTCGGGGGTTTCCAGTGGTTCGCCGTGCAGTGGTTCGCCGCCTGTGCGTTCGTTTGCCGTGAACTTGAACTTTACAGCACTGGAGAGCTGCCACAGCACATCAGGGGACTCTTACAGGGCTGTTGTTTGATGTGTTTCATTCTATGCCAGCTGGATGTGAGTTTGTTAGTTGAACTGCTGCTCGTCTGATGCATTAAGTGCATCTGATTGCTGTATACTAGTACGGCAATCTATATTGTATCTTGACTTGATTCTGTAATAGATGACCTTGATATCAAAAGCTGCAGCTTTCCATCTAACCTTTGCCAGCGCCACAGTGGCTGCAGCTCCGGGAGCTATGGCTCGGACTTGTACCTAACCTGCACTCGGCAAAAACGGAGTCCAAGACCGAGATCCAGAAAAAAGTACCCCGACATCGACGGCCTCATGATGGAACTTTTTGGAAGCGCCCCCCTTCCGGACAAAGATGCAAGTCCACGGATTTTTAATGTAAATTTCCATTGATTGCTTACCCCAGACATATAGTATTGCTCTTATCCGCCTGCCCTATGTCCGGTTTCGCAGCGTTGCGACCTGTCCATCGGCCAACTCTGCTATCAGCGCTTGTACGAGTACATGTACCCAGACTGCCCCGCGTAATCCCCCACCATAAACTTGGTCCAAATCATCGCCAATCCCGATCTTTGCCATCGACTTTTGCTCCTCTACCTTCACACTCTTATCGCTGCTTCTCTCACTCGTCGCATCGATTCCACGCAAAGATGGTCGCCGAAGATTTCGAAGCCGTGCTCAAGGGCAAGTACCCGGGCAAGTCACACGCCAGTCGCGTCGTCGACCAGATCCGCAAGAAGGATCCCAAGGCCAACGGCGTTCTCTATCTCGAGGGCCGCATGACCAAGCTTCTCGAGGACAATGACTCTCCCGAGCCCTTCCGGTATGAGAAAGACAGCTCTGTGTATGATTCAAAGTGTATTTGATGTTCTAACTTCGCCGGATTTCATAGCCAGCGCCGCTACTTCTACTACCTCACCGGCTGCAACCTGCCCGACTGCTACTTCACCTACGACATTCAATCCTCCAAGTCAACCCTCTTCATCCCCCCGATCGACCCTCATGATGTCATCTGGTCCGGCCTCCCAACCACCATCGACGAGGCCCTCAAGCTGTACGACGTCGACGACGTCAAGTACACCACCGAGGTCAACGCGACGCTGGCTCACATCTCGAGCTCAAACGGCACCTCTACAATCTACGCCATCAACGGCCAGGTCTCAGATCACATCACCTTTATTGGATTCGAGAACAAGGACTTTGCTCTCCTCAAGGAGGCCATCGAGGTCTCTCGAGTCGTCAAGGATGAGTTCGAGGTGGCCATGATCCGCAAGGCCAACTACGTCTCCAGCTTGGCCCACAAGGCCGTCGTCGAAAAGGCCAAGAAGGCATCCAACGAGAGGGAGCTCGAGGCTGTCTTTTTGGAGCGATGCGTTGCCCACGGCGCCAAGAACATGGCATACACTCCTATTGTTGCCAGCGGCACGGCTGCTGCGACTCTTCACTACATTACCAACGTTGCTCCGTTGGCTGGAAAGCAAAATCTGCTGATTGATGCTGGTGCTGAGTGGGACAACTACGCTGCTGATATCGTAAGTGACTTATCCTTTCATTTCCTCTTTCCTTTGTGCCGACTAGAAACTACGAGGCAACTAAGCTTCGATGTGACTGCGAGACTGACCCTGCGACCCAGACAAGAACCTTCCCTCTCAGTGGCAAGTTTACCAAAGAGGGTCGCGAGATTTACGACATCGTCCTCAAGATGCAAAAGGAGACCATGGCCATCCTCAAGGCCGGCGTGGCCTGGGAAGATGCCCACATCCTGGCCCACAAGATTGCCATTGACGGCTTGCTGGCCATCGGCATCCTCAAGGGCGACAAGGACGAGATCTTCAAGGCTAGAACCAGCCAGGCCTTCTTCCCCCACGGCCTGGGACATTACCTGGGCATGGACACCCACGACACTGGCGGTAACCACAACCGCCAGGACCCCGATGTCATCTTCCAGAACCTGCGCCTGCGAGGTCAGGTCCCCGCTGGTGGTGTTGTGACTGTTGAGCCCGGTGTAAGTATTCTACTATATCCCATTTGATGCATCCAAATCTCACACGGCTACAGGTCTACTTTTGCAAGTTCATCATCGATCCTTACTTGGAGAACCCCGAGCACAGCAAGTACATTGACGCCGATGTGCTCGCCAAGTACTGGGACGTGGGTGGTGTTCGGTAAGCCGGCAATCCCCATTTCCATCTACTTGTGATTTACTATCAGAATAACATACTGACGTGGCTACAGTATCGAGGACAACATTCTTGTCACCGAGACGGGCTATGAAAACCTCACCACCGCAATCAAAGAGCCGGCTCAGTTGGAGGCCCTCATGGCGGCTAGCTAAAAGACACAAAGGAAGCCATTTTCCATAGCGTCAAAATGTGAACAAAGACAAAAAGACAAAAAAAAAGAACAAAGAAATAAAAAGAAATGACCAAATGATGATATCAATCTCGCTCTGTGCACACTAACCTTTGTATACGAGATTACACAAAGCTGAAGAGGTGCGAATCTGCTTACGCGTACTAATACGAATCCACCATTGAACACTTTCTTTCACGACACACTGTGCAAACTTTTCGCGCCCCGGTCAAAGGCTTTAGAGGCAGCCGGACAAATTCCCAGCGAGTCCGGACAAAGAGAGCCCCTTTGACGACCCATTTCCCGGAAGAGCCATTATAATATCCCCATCTGGCCGGGTGCCCGGAAACCGATGCCCAACGCCGAAATAAGACGTGATGCATCGCCAGCGGCCAGGGATAATTGATCGACCTCATTTGTTTCTTTTTTCTAAATTGCCCCTATCTAAGGTTATCAATGGCATCTCCTGGCATGGGATTCGTGCGTAAGCCCCTGCCGGTGAGGCGGCGGCCCGTCCCAGCGCCTGGATATGACCACCAAGCAGACATTTATGACATGTACATGGACGAATCGCCATCATCATCAGTTGCATCACCAGCTGAAGCAGTTTCAAGTGGTCAGCAGCTGAGACCAAGCAAATCAGCCGCCAATCTCAAGCACGAGCCCACTCCTCCTCCTCCTGTGACGCGATCCGCCACCACGGCTCGTCTCCCGGAGATCAGCACCGAAGCGCTCCCTGTAGCTCCCGTGAGCATGATGCCGTACGAGGATCTGCCTCCTCCGCCGCCTTATCCGGGCCTCTCACCATCTCCGGGCAACCTCTCGCCATCTGCACCACCGGAACTGCCTCTTCGGCGCGCTCAGAGTTCCTCTGGGCTTTCTGCTGGGGCTCCGCCTTCACCTGGCTTCTCGCGGCCGCATCCGCAGCAGGCGGTCACTATGCCTGTGGAAACGAAACAGCAGGATTCAATCTGGAAGTCTGCATTTGGAGAAGCTCAGTATTTTGCCTCGGGCCTCATTTCTCATCCTTCAGAGTCTACGCGACACTACTCTATTATTCGACACACTCGTGCATTGATATGGTATTCTGGCCCTTCTACTTCAGTCTCCATCACAATCCTCTCAGATGAGCCTCTACCTCCCACGCGGACCCTTTGGATGCAGCAAAAGGGATACTCTGGCAACATGGGCATGGCTATCAAGGCGTTGGCCGGAACAACCTCATCTTGGATCGATGTCACACCTGCTCGTCGCGCCAACGTGAGCGACACGTCCGAGGCAGACGAGCGCAGCCTCCAACGAGATCTTAAGCGCTTTGCTAAAAAGGCCTCGGGGCGCCAGAAGAAGCACGTCCCACGAGAAACTCACATCGTGCGCATTCCCGCCACTGCATCGGATGGTTACTTTCGCCTTGTTCTCTGCGGGGGCCCCGAGGCAGGGAAGAAGGTTCTTTGTGGGAGTCCAGTATTCCGCGTAGCGAGTACGTCTGCCGATATCAGCGTTACGAGAGGTGCGAGTCTGAGTACGATGCCGCTGGAGATGGGTGTCAAGGTTGCCAGTACAGTAGGACAAGTTATGGCGAGCAAGTATATCGGAGCGGCGAGCGCAGTGGTGAACAGCTCAGTAGGCAGCATTGTGACGAATTCCACGGTGAAGAAGGCTGGCACGATGGCATATCAGAGTTATCAGATAACCGGCATGGGAGATGCAGTGCAAGATTCTTGGCGACGGCAAAGGGATAAACAGGAAAGATATGATTCCCTGATGGTCAATGTGCCGGTGATTCAGATGGTTGGTTCAGAGAGCGGTCCCGAGGCACCATTTCCCGTGAAATTCGACGGAAAGGTTGTTCGAGGGACGGGGAGGTCGATTGCAGAGCTGGGTATCCCAACGGCCAACCTGAGCGGCGTATCAGATCAAGTCAAAGTTCGTATGGGAGGTGTATTCGCAGCTTGGGCTTGCATACAACCCCCCAAGACCAGCAATGACGATGCAAGCGGAGGCTTGAACGACATGCTGCCCACCGATTGGCTCGAAGCTGTCGTCACGATAGCGCCGTCTCGGCACGCACCTCCTTCTGTCGCCATGAAGAACAACGTCATGGTTCACATCATCCACGACTTTGAAGACATGCACTTTGTCGACGCCAAAGTCAAAGTCTTGCTCATGGGATTCCTCCATCCAGCGGCCAACCCGCATACCCCGCCAGAGCAACTCGCAGGAGAGCATTCTCAAGACATTATGAATACTCTTGCCAGTCTGGGTCGCGCGGCTTGGGGCCCGCACGATACGGTGGCTATGATGAAGAGTGTGAAGAGTAGTCGAAGTCTTGGAGAGAGGCTGGATGATACGACGGGGAGGGTGGTGGCGGGGGTGGATAAGATACCGATGCATTGGGTTGGGATGAGGTCTGAAGTTGGTGTGATGCAAGATAAGGTGTATGGGAATGGAGGGATGTGGATTGTAAGGTGATTTTGATGGTGTAAGTGGTTTACTTGTGGCGTTCTGCATTGCAATGTGTTTTCTAGGAGCATGTTTTGTTTGGGACATTAGCGGAATGGGATAGCAGGAGTTGGTACAGCGCAGCGTTAAACAACACGCTCTAATATATAATATTCATGATTGATTGATATTCTAAAAATGCATTAAGACAACGTGATTAATCCTATATCGAGCAAGTGATTAAGCTTATAAGTTCCCTCGCTCTAGATGCTCCTCATCCGGTCACTTGCTTAATTCGGCAATTTGGATACGGGCAATAGCCGGGCACCGGCAAAGCCCCGGCTCGGCCCATCGCACGCGCTACAGCTTCCGGCAAGCTCCATTCAATTCCCGCTGAATAATTCTCCCAACAGCATTGGATCGATCTTTCATCTCTCTACTCAACATCATCTTTCAGACAGACAAACTCGAATTGCCAAATTGCAATCATGATCTGCTCCTCCTGCCGCTCGGCGCTGCGTCTGCGCCTCCTCGCAACAGCTTCACGCCCTTCACGCACGGCAATTGCGCCTATCGCAAATACTTTCAAACCCACCACCATCACCACCAACAAACTCTCTTCCCAGCGCATCCGCTCCCTCTCCTCAACGACATCCCGCCAATTCTCCACGACCCCTCTCCAGAAATACTCTTCGCCCTCTTCGAATGAGCAGCTGGAAGAACAAGAGGCGGACATGTCACCCGCTGAAGCCTCAATCGCGGCGATTCTAGCGGAGAAGCTGAACCCGACGTCGCTTCTTGTGCAGGATATATCCGGTGGTTGTGGAAGCATGTATGCTATTGACATTACTTCGCCGGTGTTTAAGGGGTTGAATATGTTGAAGCAGCAGAGGATGGTGAATGCTGCTTTGGGGGATCTTGTGAAGGAGTGGCATGGGGTGCAGATACGGACGAGGGTGCCGCCGGAGGAGGAGTGAAGATAAACATACTTTAGTTAGAAATGACAATGGTTCAATTGGAGACTTAGTATCGAAAATATGTATAATAGAGGAGAGTGAATATGAAGAAACGCTCAACTTTCTGTCTTTTTTACTTGTAGCCCGTTAAGAGTCTGCTTGTCTGTTGCTCGCATGCAAAGCCCGTGTAGCTTAAATAAACGCAGAGAGCGTTAGGATTGAAATGACACACAGATAACACGAAGTAATAAACGAAAAAAAGAGACGTTTTAATTCAAAAGAGCCATCCTCATTCTCAATGTGTGTCTGCCTTCAATATAATGACAGATCAAAACTATTCAATTTATGAATCCGTGGGAAAGTGCTGCTCCCTCTACCTCCATTTTCATCCATCTTCCCTTACATGATGATAATACCTCTCAACGTCAAAATTAAGCCTATCTTGACACTTCTTCTCAGCCCCGCTGGCGTTTACTCCTAGATTTTGAGGAGCTATCTTTTGATTTCGTGCCACCTTTCGCTTTTGAACTGTCCTTCGTTTTGGAGCTTTCCCTTGCTTGTTCCCGGAGCCTTGCTTGTTCCCGGACAATTGCTTGTTCCCGGATCATTGCTCGTTCTCGGGCTGCTCGTTCTCGGGCTGCTCGATCCTTTTGATCCCTTTCCAATGCTTCTTGCCGGTATCTTCTGAATTGTGTCAAGAACGCATCTTCATCTTCGTCGAAGACTTCTTCTCCCTTCGGATCATCCTGAGCACCATGTTGTCGTAGCAGCTCAACTAGCTGTTGATCCCCAGCCTCAGTGGCATGCCACAAAGCTGTCCTGTGCTGGTTATCTTTTGAATTGACATCAACGTTGTCTGTGTTGAGTAAAATTGTTGCAACGTTGTGTGATGCGCAATAAAATAGAGGCGTTCGACGTCTATTATCTCTTCTGTTGACATCTACCCTCCCGGAATCCAATAGTGCCTTCACAATAGACTCATCACCTGTCTCCACTGCGTATGATAACGGCGTGCGACCAAAGCAGTCCCCCTTGTCAACTTGAACATGTTGGAATCCAAGTAAAATTCGAACTATATCAAGTTGCCTCGCTCCAATTGCTTTGTGCATCAATGTGACTTTATATAAGTATGGAGAGTATAGAGATTTTGCGTTGACTTTGTTCCCAGAAGGTACTTCGGCAGCTGAACTACTGTTAGAGTTAACGGCTCTCTGCATCCAAGGCTCTTCTTACTATTATTAAGCTCCCTCTCGGCATCAAAGGCGAGGAGTAATTGAACAGCATTTGCGTGCCCGAATGCAGCAGCGGTCATCAGTGGTGTGTTGCCGTCGTTATCTTTAGCCTCTAGGTTCGCATTATTATCGAGAAGTAATTGTATTGCTCCAGTGTGTCCATTTGTAGCAGCGAGATTCAGTGGCGTAGAACCGTTATTGTCTTTACTCTCGATATTAGCGTTATTGTCGAGAAGCAATTGCATCACTGCAGTATCTCCAATTGCAGCAACGTGGCTTAATGGCGTTAGACCTCTATTATCCTTGGTCTCAATATTAGCATTGTTATTAAGAAGCAATTGTATTGCTGCGGTGTAGCCATTGATAGTAGCGAGATTCAGCGGTGTAATACCGTTGGTGTCCTCGGTCTCAATGTTGGAATTATTATCGAGGAGCAGTTGCATTATTGCAGCATCTCCAATTGCAGCAGCCTGACCTGATGCTGTATACTTTTCAAAACCTTCAGCGATGCTGGGACGCCTAAAAATGAGTAAATTGACTGGTGCACTGGCCTTATTCATAACAGTGAGAGCGAAAGGCGTAAGCCCGTTGATATCCTTAGTGTCCACGTTGGCATTATTATCGAGAAGTAACTGTATTGTTGTGATGTTCCCAGTTATAACAGCGATATACAGTGGCGTAACACCATTGGTAGACTTAGCCTCAATGTTGGCATTATTATTGAGGAGTAACTGTATTGCCGTAGCGTTCCCAGCTATAATAGCGATATATAATGGTGTCATACCTTGGTTGTCCTCGGTCTCAATGTTAGCATTATTATAAATGAGCAACTGGATCACAGTAACGTGTCCATTTAAGGTAGCATGACTCAGTGGCGTATGACCAATATCATCCTTGGTCTCGATGTCGGCATTATAGTCAATAAGTAATTGAACCGCTCTTCTCTTCCCATATTGTGCAGCGAGGCTCACTGGCGTAGCGCCGCCATTATTTTTTGTTTCCACATTGGCATTATGGTCAAGAAGCAGTTGCATAGCTTTCGAATGCCCACCTAGAGCGGCAACGCTTAGCGCTGTATTGCCAGCGCCATTCTCAGCGTCCACGCTGGCGCCATTCTCGATGAATAATTGGATAATGTCTGTGAAACCGCTGAAAGAAGCAATATTTAAAGCAGTCGACCCGTATACATCATCTTGAGCTTCCAAATAGGCCCCTTTCTGGATGAGAAGTTTGACGATATCCCGATAGTTTTGCCTCGTAGCGAATATCAAAGGTGTATCACCACTTGAGCATCCTTTGACTTCCAAGCCGGCTCCTTTCTCAATCAATAATTCAATCATATCTTTGTTTTTTCTGTCGATAGCTGCAATTAATGGAGTCATGTCATATCCATCTTCGCTGTCCAAGTGGGCACCATTCTCGGTTAAGAATTTAACGATATTTTCATCCCCATTGTTAATAGCGAAAGTCAATGGTGTATAATTATTTGACATAATAATATTCAAATTCACACCATTCCGGACGAAGAGTTCGGTCATGCTGTTGAGGTTTTCTTGAAAACATTTGGTAAATGGCGTCTGATTTCTGTCATCCATTGCTTCCATGTTGGCGGTTTTCTCAAGAAGGTATCTGACAACGTTTTCGTGCTTTCCTATGGTAGCCAACATTAATGGCGTTCGGTTGCGGACGTCTTGCGCTTCGATATTGGCCCCTTTCTCAACCAACCATTCAACAGCGTCCAGATGCCCCTCTATTGCGGCTATAGCCAGTGGTGTTTGGCAAGAACTGCTTATAGCTTCGATATCAGCCCCCCTTTTAATAAACAGCTCAGCTAAACTCTTGTGTCCGTGGTGGAGTGCCAGGCTTAGTGAAGTCCAACCCTTCGAAGACGTAAAATTTATATGATATTTTCCGAGGAGTAATTCAGCAATTGCCTCATAACCCCGCATAGCAGCCGCGAGTAATGTTGTCAACCCATACTCTACGTCTCTCGTTTCCCAAAAAGTAGTTACTTCGAGTAAAGGTTGTATGACTTTAACATGTCCATTCCATGCAGCCCACCATATCGGCATCCGTAATAGCGAATCTTGAGCATCCGGATCTTCCCCCTTTTCGAGTAGTCCTACTACTACATCGTGCATGCCGAAGAAAGCAGCGACATGTAAAGCTGTTAAATTTGTCGGAATAAATTTAGGGTCAAAACGAGTGTGACCGTACAGTAGATCTTGATACCACGATCCTCGAATCTGGCCATAGCCAAGGAATTCGATCACCTTGGATACTTCTAAGCCCTGTTCTAAAGCCTCGTTTGCATGGTACGCCCAATGTTTAGTTGCGTAGCTGTATAGGTGGTTGTTCTCGATTCGCCTATCCATGTCCTCACACGATATGCAAGGCGCGTCTCGGAAAACTGAAAAAGAAAGGTATGTTATGCAAATGTTGATTATATTTTCGTGAGCTTTCTCCATCCACTTGTTGTTTGGGCGTTCAAAGTATTCCTGTGCCGTGTAGTGAACCAGTTCAAGGGTGTCTCCTTCAATTACCACCAAAGAAGCGCACGCTTGAATTATATGCTCAACAACGGGGATATTGTCTTCATTTAGCTTGAGTGTTCCCACTTCAACGGCAAGGGCCTCTTGGAGCTCTGTTAACTTCATCCGCCGTCTGCTTTTGACAATCCAGGATAGAATAAGTAATCCGTCTCGAGGCAAGTCTCCCTTCAGCTGTTGTATTCGTTCCATTGATTTCTCATATGCTTCGTTCAAGATGGCAGAGCTATCTGAGGATGATGAGGAGGAGGCCTGATGTAGATCTTTCAATGTTGCTCTGAGCGATGCTGGTGCTCTTCTACCCGCCAACGCATTTATGTAGAGCTGAGCAACGAGAAACCTGCGTGCATATATTAATACATCAAACTTCTGTACTTTACGCCTGTGTTCAACACTTACATTCCTCCGATCGCTGAATAAATGGCTGTCTTTACCTCGGTTTGGAGAGTTATGTCATCCCTTACAAATTGAGGTAGCTCCGACATACGAGCATTAAGAAATTGAAAAACATCATGTTGAGTGGGAGAAATTTCCCTGGATATGCTGCTCTTGAAATCAGCTGCAATGTCATTTATAGGCCTGGATGTGACAAAGAAGTTGAGACTAGTCTTCTCTTGAAGATTAAATATTTCACCCAGAAGCCTCGTACGGTCGCTATCATTCCCTTCGTCGAGGGCATCAATGAGGATGAATACCCTTGAGAAAGACTGAATAAGTGACGTAAGAGTGTCAGACAGTTCTTTAAGAAAAGGGCGGCTCCTCATGGGTGTGTGCCGATCACGCAGCTGATGCACTACCTCTGGGAAAGGACTTGAATTCTGGGCGAGTTGTTTGATGAGAGTGGCGATCATTCGATCTACTTCCTGCTCTTGTTGCCGCTTAAAGTTGTAATATAGGTAAGCGACGCCAACTGTATTATCATCTCGGTACTTTTCCACGAGATAATTGACTAAAATAGCCATTTGGAATGTTTTTCCCGCTCCCGGAATACCTTGACAGAACAATGTTTGCTTGCTCGCTGAAATCCAATCTTGGACTTCCGTTGACTTTAGGAACTCTTGGCCAGTATCGGGTTCGCATCTCCTGAAGTAATCATGCTGCAGCGCAGGAAAATCTAGAGGGCTAAGCCAGTTGAGAGTCTCCGTTTGTTTCTTGATTTCATTTTCTTTAGATACCACCGTTAGCATACATGTCCCTCTAAAGATGTCATAGCTATTTGAATCATACCATCACGGAGAGTATCCAGAACATCGCGAATGGGTTGCGTTTCTTTTTTAACTGCATACCGAGTAATTATTAATGACTGAAATATGAATAGAGACAAACAGAAATGAGAAAATATCACTGACTCTGACTGAACACATCTCTCATAATATCTCTCATAAACTGCTCGCGGTTAATATCGGCAGGCTGAATATACCCAAGTAGCTCCTTAGCAAAAGCTGCTGCCACCGCAGCAGCATGCTCTTGCCAGTCCTTATTTTTATGTGAGTCGCAATAGTCGCAAATACCCCGTATCACTAAGCACGGGAAGTTGTTCATCAGCCCAGCTGCCTCTGTCTCAACGCATAGAACATTTCTGCCCAATGTTTGATCCAACTTCTCTCGATATCGGCCATCCTTGATAACTTTGTTCCCAGAAGCGATAAGTCCATAATGCACTTCCATTGGTCTCTCTTCCCTCTCTATAATTTTGCTTTTGTCGCAAAATTGGCACGGCTCGCCGTGTTCAAGTTCCATTCCTCCGCTGTTTGCCTCTTCCTGAGATATTTCGATAACCGCATCTGATGGGCCCGCGGTATTCATGAAAGGGCTATGGACATGGTCGTAATCTGCCTTAAAAAGTAAATCTTGATGCGATTCAGACTTCTGGTACTTCGCCAACTTTGGATATTTCTTGAGATCCTCAAGGAAATTTGGGATCTTGGATCCCATCAGCATATGATCCGTCTCCAACTTCGCCAAGGCCGTTAAAAGAGACGTAGGTGGATTATTCAGTGCTCCAATTCTCTGAAACCCATCACCAGCTGTCGTTTTACCAAAATCCCATTGGACTACGCCGGGATATTGGCCGACCGGAGAGCTAACAACAACGTCGCCAAGCCGCACTTTAGATGGTACACCTCCGCCAATCCCAACCATAAGGCCAACCTTAATGGAAGGAAATGTGCAGATCATCAGTGTGGCAACGGTGGCTGCTGATATAGTGCCATATCGCCCCTTTGGTAAACAAGCTATAACGATATTATGAGGACCGATCGAACCAAGCGTGTAGGTGTTTGTATCGCTCATAGGCTTTGGTAGATCTGGATGCCTTTCGTCAAGCATAGCCGTCGCTGCTGTCTGCTCTTTCGGAAGGGCACATATCCAGCCAACGTTGTAGTCGTCATAAGATCTTTTCTGGGAAGCCATTTTGAGACGATAATAAACTGTGAAGTTTGTAAGCAGATGTGCCGAGACACGCGAAAATGAGGGGAGCGAACTGTTTTTTGCTAAAGTTTTCTTCTTAATTTCTGTTATTCTTTTGACAATAGAATTATCGCGTGCATGATTCCGCGTTATTTACAAGAAACGTTGAAGAGGGGAAAGGGAGCAAGTATTAGCAAGGTAGGGCATCAATGAGGCTCAATCTATCCTCGTGCACCACTGGGCATCAACTCCACGGCTGCAATCAGTACGACGATAAGGCTCTTTAATTAATACTGCATACGCACTTATGTCAATTTCAACCAATTATCGTATTGGGCACTGTCGCGTGCCTCATATACACATGAGTGAACGGAAAGCGGAACCAATGAACGACTTTAAATTCCGGGTTCGGTGAATACGGGACGACTCTCTTTCTTGGCATACGCGATACAGTACTCTCACTACATATTAATCAAAGCTCTAGCTAATGCAAATAGAGAAAGCAAAGCATTTTCCAGAGCCCTGGAACAACGCCCTGAAGCAGAATAGTTTTTGATACAGGTATACTAGGAGCCTCTAATAAAGATCCATTACTTAAAGTTAACAACCTTTCGACACACAGACTAGTTTTCGTTTCGAGCCATGAAGATAAGACAGAAAGAGTAGGGAAGCTTGTTATCTCATATACTCGAGGTGCCATTACTGCATAGACTTGGGTGTATAGATGAGACGATGCATGTGGCCAAAGGAATTTTAGGAACGGGCTTGCTACAATCCTCGCTCTCCATGTCTATAAATCTTCCCATCCACATCTCAGAGAGCAATGATTGCACCTTCATAGCTAGGACTTCACACAAGAGACAGTTTGTTGAACTTGAAAACTCATAAATTGTATCTATCGTAAAACATCAACCGTAACCCATACACCCGCTCTTAAAACACTATGCCCAACTCTACCCATCCCAATTTTTTTTTTTTTATATCATTAAACATTTTACTCCTTCAAGTACTTGAGGATAGCCTCCCGCTCTTCCACGGGCATAACCCGCAGAACCTCGCGAACACCCTTCCAGCCAGCCTTCTCATTGCTGCGAACAACCTCGGACAGCTCAGCAGCAAGCTTGTCGGCCTTGAGGGCCTCGACCTTCTGGCCAATGGACTGAGTCTCCTTCTCGTACCACTCGGCAACCTCCTGGTCCTTACGATCCCAGCCGACAATGCCAGACCAGCTCTCGAGCAGGCCCAGGCCCTTGGAGCGAGCCTCGTTAGCCTTGGCAGTGTTGAGCTGAGGAGTGGGCAGGAAGCTGGTGTTCATGCGCTTGAGAATATACTCCTCGTTGAGACGTCTGCGCAGACGCCAGTAGAAGTATCGGCGAGCGTTGCTCCAGTCCAGAGAGTCACGAACGACTCCCTTGGCCTTCATGCGGCCAGCACGGTCGTGCAGATCAGCGAACTGCACAGCGATCTGTGAGTAGATGGGCAGCAGCTGCTTCTCACGAATGGTAAGCTGCAGCTTAATCTTCTCGGCCTCATCGCTGGGGAGAGCCTTGTCCTCCAGCTTCTTCTTGAGCTCGGCGTAGGTAGGATCCAGACGAGCCATGGTCTCCAGCTGCTTGTCCTTGCGGTACTTGATACCAATCATACCATCGGGCTCAAGGACACCACCGCGAGCCTCGTTATCAGCGTACATCTCCATAGCGGTAGGGTTGATAGTAGGGTCAACAACGACCCATGAACCACCACGGAGCTCACCAAAGGGAGGAATGTACACAAAGATGGGCTGCTCGTACTTGACCAGGGCATCAACAATGAATGAACCATACTTGAGCACCTCGTTGTACATGTCTCGCTGACCACCAGAGAAACCACGCCAGTTGGCCAGAATCATGAGAGGAAGCTGTTCACCGTTGTTGAAGTCGTTGATAGCCTGGGCAGTCTTGAAAGCAGAGTTGGGGTACCAGACACCACCAGCTTCGTTGGTGATCTGCTCGATAGAGTCGGGGTTGGCGGGATCAGCAGGCGTAATGTTCTCAACGCTGCGCGTCTCGACAGCGATAACACCCATAGGGATACCGCCAAGACGAGCGCGACCAACAACGACGGTTCGGGCCCAGCCGCCAAGGGCCTCAACAAAGGAGTCCTTGTCGAACAGACCGCTCTGGAAAGTACCGTCGTCTTCCTGCTTACCGCCAATCATCCATCGAACATCATAAGGCTGCTTCTGGGGAGGGTGGTAAGAAATGTCACGATCCCAGCCGTCAATGCTTGGGATGACGGGAACAGGTCCGCCACGCTTCTCAGGCACAAATGCCATCCACTCAACAATCTTGGAGACACCCTCAAAGTCATCGTTGGCAGTCATATGTGAGACACCGTTGCGGTACATGATCTGAGTGCCACCAAGCTGGAGGTTGGAGGAGTAAACCTCACGACCAAGCAGGTTGTTTAGAGCAGGAGCACCAGTAAGGATGATGGGCTGACCCTCAATCTGGACAGCACGCTGGCCAAGACGGACAAGGTAAGCACCGATACCTGGGAACAAGAAACATTAGTCAAATACATCCAAGGATAGAAACAGATTGCAAAAATACTTACCGACTGAGCGGCAGGTGACCAAGGTAATGGTAAAGATGTCGTTGTAAGCCTGGCTGGTGGCACCGGCAATGAGACCGGATCCCCTCAAGCACTCAACACCAAGACCATCCTCCCTTCCAATGATGGTGACAATCTTGTGTCGCTTCTCACCATTCTCAACCACTTCCTCAGTGATGACCTCGTCCTTGTAGAGCTGCTTAATCTTCTCATCCAAATACAGGTAGCGGAATCCTCCCTCGTGCTTGGTGGCATCGTTCCATGCGACCTTGAAGTGAGGCATCAGCTCGTCGGCGAGGCCCAGGCGGGCACCAGAGTTGGCAGACAGGTAGATGCGAGGAATTCCGAGCTTGCGAGCCAGCTGTGTGCACTTGTGGAAGAAATCATCTTCCTTGGGGCCGAACGAACCAATCTTGTAGGTGATGTCGTTGGCGACAACAATGAAGCGACGGCCGGTGGGGTACTCGGGAGTTCTAGCCTTGATGATCCATCCAACCATACCGCAAGTGTTGGTGCCAGGCTCGCGGTTGACCTCGTCGAGGTTGTCCTTGTCGTCAACCACAAGTTCCGTGAATGTAATACAGTCACCGACCTTGGGCTGTTGAGCGGCCAGAGCAGGCTGCTTCTTAACAGCCTTGACCCAGCTGTTCTGGATGGCCTGGCGGAACAACTCGGGGAAGTCGTACACGTACTGGGTACCCATCAAGTGAGCCTTGTATCGCTTGGGCTGGAGCCAGTTCTTGGTAGCATAAGGCGTAGAGACGGAGAGCAAGTGCATAGGGCCCTTGTCCTTGGTTCCGCCAATGCTGTGGAAGACCCAGTCACCCTTGTCAGACTTGCGCTCAGCGTACAGGTCGACGTCAACGACATAACCGGATGTGTTGGTGATGGTGACGCGAAGAGGGTAAGGGATACCCGACTTGGGGTCGGTGCAAACAATGCGAATCTCGACCTGGGCGACACGCAGTCTCCAGGCACGAGCACCGAAACGATCCAAGAAGCCCTGGAGGGACTGTTCGACGGTAGCCGGGTCGAGCGGGAAGACGGGGGTGAAGTTCATGAAGATGTGGTTGAGATCGGAGTTGTTGTTGCCAATAATCTCGAGGGCATCGAAAATGTCGTTGATGACACGGTCGGCCTCTGAGATGAGGTACTCGGCAGTGGGGATCTCGTCACGAAGACGGCCAGGTCGAATCACAGCACGGGTGAAGTAGCGCTTATCAGAGTCGACAGTCTTTCCAACAGCCTCGTACACGTGAATGTTCTTGTTCTCGGTGAACATGGGCTTGATGCGGAAGTTGGCGAGACGGGCAAGCTCAAGCTGGAAGGACAAGGCGGGCTCGCTGTGACGGATGCTGTCGTCTTCCTCGTAGTCGGGGCCTCGGAAGGTGTAGTAGCCAGGGTAAGAGCAGTCGCTGCGACCGCAGATGAAGGTGAGACGGCGGACACCGCGGATCAAGAGCTCACTCTTGAGGCCCTGGACGATGGGCAAGATGCGAGCGAGGGTCTCGGCATCATCCTTGCTCTCGGCGTCGCGAACAGCCACGTTGATGACAGCAGACAGCTCATCACCGTTGTTGCGGCTCTGGAACTCCTTCTTGAGAGCAGCAAAAGGCTTTCGCTTTCCGCTCAGGTCAGCTAGAAGACTAGATGTGCTGCTCTGTCGCTTCTGCTGGTTGTAGAAAGTCAGTGTCTCCAAAGCCTTCTGGAGCAGCTCCTCGGCGTCGTCAATGTACTTGACAGGAACAATGACACCCTTGCGGGACGGGCCGCTGTCCCACTTGCTGGTGAGATAGGACATGTCGCTGATGGAGTTGATGCGGTTGAACTTGGGCTCAACTTCGCTAGGAGTGCCAGGCATGGAGGGAGCAGCAGATTGAACGGGGACGCCAAACTCGGTCTGTCCAAGCTTTCGCAGTTGGAAGTCCCAAGAGACGAAGAGAGGGTTCTCGGCCTCGTCGTTGTGGTACTCAATCTGCTGAAGGATGTACGCACGGTAAGCACGGCGGACGTAGACTTCGAGAGATGCCAATGAGACCCAAGGATCGTCGTGAGCGAAGAAGGATGTCAAGACGTCGAAGACGGTGTACTTGGAATCGACGACCTCCTTGATCACATCGAAGCTGGGCTCACGGTGGTCCCAACCGCTCTCACCATAGCGAGATTCGACGACAGATGATCGCAGGATGTGCTCCATCTGAGAGGTACGCTCCTCAAGAGAAGGCAGGGAGCACTGAATCATAATCTCACGGGCCTTGAGCGAGACCTTGGAGGTGGCTCGGGAGGACAGCTCAGTCAGCTTGCGAAGCGACTCGCGCAGAAACTTGCTGATGTTTCCAACGTTGGGCTTGTTGGGGCGGTACTCGTCGAGAATGGCAATGACGAGAGAGTTCTTGGAGCTCATGCGGCTGTGCGAGAGAACAATCTGCACAACCTTGGCCAGGCTGTCCTTGTTCTGGTCTCGGAGCTTCAGGATGACGGCATCTTCCTGAGCACGGCTCTGGAACAGCTTCTCAACCTCCCAGTAGGTCTCGAGAAGCCCGTTGATGACGCTGAGTTCCCGAACCTTCTGGCCCTCGGCGTAATCATCAAGCACCTGGGTAAGAGGTGCAAGAGTTGCCCTGAGTAGGCTAGCATCGCCTGCCTCAACATTATCCTCGAGGAACTTGCTGAAAGCCTTGCTAAGGGCCTTGGCGGGGAACTCCCCAGAGCGGCCTCTGGCACGATCGACAATCTGGGTGAACTGGCTGTCGAGCTTCTGGGGCATGCGGGCATGCAGGGCAGCAAACTGGGCATTCCATTCGCTGAAAGGCAGTTCAGGATCGCGCAGCACCTCGATGAGCTTCCTGAGGGTATCGGCCATGATGACGGAGTTGTCGAAACCGTTCAGGATGTTGAGCAGCACGTTGTGGTAGAGAACAAAGCGTTGAGCGGGCTTGGTACCGACGACAACTGGGTCGCCATAGGCAGGAAGCTGGCCAACAAAGGCCTGGGCCTGCTTGACACGGCTAGGGTCGTCCAGAGCGAGGATTCCGAGAATGTCTCCGGCCTCGAGGGTGGCTCCGGGCTGCTTGATGAGCTGCACAATACCGTCCTCCTGGGCAACGAGAGGCATGTACATCTTCATGACCTCGACTTCGGCAAAGGTCTGGCCGGCCTTGATGTGGGCACCGTTCTCGACGGAATACTTGACGAGCTTACCGGGGCTGGGGGTTCGCAGCTGGGTAGGATCGTTCTCCTGCTCCAGCAGACAGGTCTTGCTGTCGACGGAGAGACGAGTGGCGCCAACCTCCTCCTTCCAGTAGACGTTGTGGCTGTGGCCGTCGAGGAGAATGAGGAGACCACCGTCGCTGAGGGCACGGACGCCGACAGAGCACTTGGAGCCGTTGATGAAGAGGTGGTAGGTGTCGAGACTGGCACGGGTGGCGGTGAACTTGTATCGGAAGCCCTCGTAGATGAAGTCGATGGTGAAGACGGTCTTGAGAATCTCCTTGGAAGGCACCTGACCCTTCTCCAGGCCAGCACGGTAGTCAGCCAGCAGAGCCTCGCTCGTAATGTGGGCCTTGGTGATGGCACCGCACACGACGGCCAGCATAGTGTCGGGTCGCTCAGCGGTAAGACGCTTGGAGATGAGCTCGTCCAGCCAACCGGTGGAGATTGTGTTCTCCTCAAAGGCCTCGGTCTCGAGCAGCTTGATGAGATACTCGACGGTGGTTCTGAAGTCACCACGAATGCTCAGCTCCTTGAGAGCAATGACCATGTGCTTCCGCGAGGCCTGTCGGTTCTCGCCATAGGCGAAAATGTGACCGAACTGACTGTCGGAGAAACTGTGAATTCCACCCTGGGTACCGACGGAGAAGTAACCCCAGGCGTTTGAGCTACTTCGGAAGTTGAGCTCGTGCATGACACCGTTGGAAGGCTTGAAGCCCTCACCGGGGTCCTCAGAGGTGATACGGCAGGCTGTGCAGTGGCCCTTGGGCTGAGGTCGTCGCTGAGATCCAGAAGCACCCTCGAGCTTGAAGTCGAAGTCGATGGCGCTGGAGGTTCGGGGATCGACACCGTACAGCAGTCTAATGTCGCGGATTCTATGCAGGGGGATACCCATGGCAATCTGGAGCTGCGCGGCGGGCAGGTTGACACCACTGACCATTTCGGTGGTGGGATGCTCGACCTGGAGACGGGGGTTCAACTCGAGGAAGTAGAACTTGTCGTCTGCATGTGAGTAGAGGTACTCGACGGTACCAGCAGAGACATAGCCGACGAGCTGACCCAGTCGGACTGCGGCCTCCTCCATGGCCTTGAAGGTGTCGGCCTTGGCAATGGTGACAGGAGCCTCCTCGATAATCTTCTGGTGACGACGCTGAACGGAACAATCACGGCCAAACAGGGAAATGTTGTTGCCATACTGATCCGCAAGCAGCTGGACCTCGAGATGTCTGGCGTTTCCAGCCAGCTTCATGATGAAGATGGGGGAGCCGGGAATCTCGCTGGCAGCAGCCTTGTAGAGAGCCTCAAACTCCTCCTCGTTGGTGACCTTTCGGATACCCTTGCCACCGCCACCCTCGGAGGCCTTGACCATGACGGGGAAGCCAATCTCCTTGGCCTTGACCAGACCCTCCTGCCATGAGGTAACGCAGCCCTTGGAGTATATGTCGTCGGCGACTGTGACAATGCCCTTGTCGTCAATTTCGACCTTGTCGACGCCAGTTCCAGACCAGGGAATGCAGGGCACCTTGGCGTGCTGAGCGACGATTGTGGAGGAAATCTTGTCACCGAGTGATCGCATGGCTGATCCGGGAGGACCAATGAAGACGATCTTCTTGGGTGATGCGGCGAGGGACTCTGGGAGTTTTGGGTTTTCGGAGGCGTGACCCCTAAGAAGAAACGAATCAAGTCAGTCAATTGGGTTCTCGCGAATGGCAAAAAAAGAAGAAAAATCGGCAACTCACCAGCCAGCCCAGACGGCATGGACATCCATGCGCTCGGCAATGTCGACAATCAGCTCGACGTTGGCATAGTTGTGGTTATTTGTGCCGCCGGGAACCTCGACGTAGTGGTCAGCCATTCGAATGTAGTCGGCGTTGGCCTGTAAATCCTCGGGCGTAGCCATGACGGTGAAGTGGATGGCCCTCTCGTCGCCAAACGTCTCGTAGGCCCATTTCCGGACTGATCGAATCTCCTTGACGGCGGCGATACCGTTGTTGGCAATCAGAACCTGTTGGGGATTGAAAAGTCAGCGCGCTGCCAGTCAGTTGAATCGAGGGCGAGAACTACAAGGTACTCACGTTTGTAATGACAGTGTGGCCGTCATGCTCGGCCACAAAGTCCTTGACCTTGCTGGCGGGGGCATTCGCCAGCCGGTTGCCTCCAATGAAGTGGTCCGCGATCTTGTGCTTCTCGGCGTAGGTGACGCTGCCATTGGTATGGGTGACAGGCACCGTCCTGCCGTTGCCGTTCGGGGCGCCATTTGATTCCGCCATGGCTGCTGTACGGCTGGAGATGTGATTGTGGTGGGGAGAAGAAGAAAGTTGTGGCTTTTTGGAGTAGAGAATTTAGAGTGAGGGGGAGGGGAAAGTCAGATCAGATCCAGAGGCGGTCGGTAGTCTGACGTGGATTCTGCCCACAGAAAAACGATCAAGTCGACATGAACCGAGTATGTATTAACAAGGCGAAATTAAGATAAAAACAGCCAGACCGCGGGTATATGGACGGGCTGATTGGATTATAGGTGGACAAGAGAGTTGGAATGTAGGAATGTGAATGCGTTTCCCAGCTTGTTGGCCCGCCAGGGAATGAGGCTGAATGAATCAGGGCAGAGAGGAAGAGGAAGAGTAAAAGATGGTCGCAAGACAATGATTTGCAACCCGCTTTCGAGAAGGAGGAAACAGGAAGAAAGGATTACAAGAGATCCAGCGGCATTGGGTCGTGCGGGAGGCCCGAGAATAAAAAGAAAAAGCAGCCCAGAGACAGCTCTCGTAATGTAATGCAA
This sequence comes from Trichoderma simmonsii, assembly GCA_019565615.1. Taxonomy (NCBI): domain Eukaryota; kingdom Fungi; phylum Ascomycota; class Sordariomycetes; order Hypocreales; family Hypocreaceae; genus Trichoderma; species Trichoderma simmonsii. Next base: position 396,953 of record CP075866.1, read on the forward strand.
CAGAACAGTGCTAGACTAGACAGACGATCGACGAGGGGCAAGGGAGGGTTCAACTTGGCTTGGAGGGGACTTGGAGGGACTTGGAGCCGGACCCCCTGCGGCCGGGGGTGTGCGAGAAGCTTTCGGGGCGACTCTAGTTGCAATTACGGAGCAGCTTCTGGGCGGCTGGCGACTGGCTCCAGGTGGCTTGCACTTGGCACAGGGGGGGAGAAGCGGCCCTAGATCTGTTGGGGTCAGTGGGTGAATGTCTTTTGCCATTGAGTTTAGTGAGGGTGGGTACAAAAGATTGGGCTTGGGCACCATTCGTTTCCGTCTCTTTGGGCCCGATTTGTTGTTGTAGTATGTAGAGGGGATTCACAGATGAGAGAGAGGGGAGATGAGAGGGTAGATGAGAGAGATGAAGAAAGAATATTGATTCACAAAAAGGATCAACCCAGAGAAAAAAACTCGGGACCTTGATGTTGTACAGTTGCTGAGGGTGGGGGAGACAGAGAGCAAGGGAATGGTGATGCATCCATCAACTCAAACTCACACAGTACAGAAAAGGGTTGGGGGTGATATCAAACACCTTGCCTACCAATGCAACCACTGGCGATCTAAGACCCCGTATCTATCTGCCGGCAATCGATCGATCAAGTCTAACCAGCACAGTGCTCGTTTCCGTATATGTATGCGACGTGTGCGTTATCAGCAAGCAAGCAACACCACGCATGTACGGTGTAAGTATTATCAATAGATCAAGTAGAGGTAGCCACCATCGAATCTAGGTACGATTATTACTTGCACAGTAAGGCACCGACCGATCTGGGTTGTATCTCGCACATTGGAACCCACCGAATCGAATCGACGTCCTTTTTCGTTCTCTTCCAATTTCTCAGCTGCAGCAGCTAGTCAGTCTACGGACGGACGACGGAGTCCCCAGGGCCGGACGTGGACACGAGCTATTAAAGAGAAGCCTATTTGGCATTGCCCGAACCGGATAGACGTGACGGGGGCGGCAGGCTGACGGACGGAAGCGCAGACTGCACATCTTACAACTTCTTGTTCCCATGATGACCGGCGTTGCAACCCTGGCTTACAGTGCATTGGGAGGATGACGGCGCTGCGTAACGCGCCGAGGGTGGGAAGGATGATGGAGGGATCTAGGGTCGGATCTAGGATCTGGGAGGAGCGCGAAGGAACGGGATGGAACTTGATGATAGTCGAAGCTTGCCGGCTGTGATTATTGGCTGTGATTATTACTCCGTCTGTCTACTCTGTACCAGCCAGTCATCATCATTACCATCATCATTGTACATACTGTATATCCGTGTAATCAGGTGCAGCTGTATCCAACTGTCACTTTACAGCTTACATGCCGCCCACCTACATCAAATGTCACCTAAGCAAGGTTTATATCGGATGCATCTGAATGCAGCCGTGGTTACCACAACCGACTAGAATCAAAAACCTACTGTCCCTACCCAAGCATCGCATCCTTACTAGCATCACCTTCTACAATCAAAAAGCGTCGCTCATCGCAAGCAACGGACCCCGTGCCGGCCGAGCTCATTTCACCTTGCTTACTCCGTAGAAACATGGAAGTTAAGCTCTCTCATCTCTCATCTTTCATCTCCCTCGGCCCCCGCGGACCGCAAGATTATCAACGGCACGGAACAAGCAAGCAAGGGCAAGGAACTCACTCCATGACGACGATAAGCCCAGCCACCCCAACCCAAGACATACATGGCTAAACAAACAAGCATCACCAGAAAGAGAAAGAGAAGAAGCAATTAGAAGAAAGAAGACGCCCCATCCTCGCTGCAACAAGATTAAGCATTCAAATCTGCAGCCCCACCGCCCAAAACCCGAGATTCGGTCTTAGCCTCCCGCTGCTAAACCAAGGACGCACTCGTGCCCAAAAACGGCCATCGGCGAATAAGCAGCGTGGATAAACCATTATCAAGACAAGACCTGATGGATGCTTGCGGCAATACTGCATCATCGAGATAGGTACACTGTAAATACAGTACAGCAAATCACGAAATATTATGCCGGATAGAGTCAGTTCCGATTCGATTTTACGCGTACAGCAAGCAAGGCGCCCATCCCATCTTCCATCCCGCATCCCCATCAATCCATCTAGTGTAACTGAATCCCATACTCCATAGCATCGCAACAAACAAGATAAACGTACAGTCCAATCTTCCGTTCACCCATCACCAAAACAAAGAAGCCAACAAAAAAAACATCTAGCAGCAGTATACTTAACTAAACCACCTATCCGCCATAGTATGTGCATGTACACACTCCCCAAGCTTCTCCCCATCATTCTTTTTTTTTTCTGGGTCCCCTTCAATTGTTGAGTGTCCACCCAACCAACTTTTACCTACCTTAGCCCAGATGAGATGGATCTCCATCTTCTCTTCCATTTTTTTTTCTCGTCCGAAAATGCTCCGTACCGCTCGGGGGAACGGCTGCGCCAAACCGTCTCACCTCAACCCTCAACCGACGACTTTGTACCTTTTTCATTCCCTGTGTATTATTCGTTGCATTTTAACAAATCTTCCTTCAAAGTAATAATTATCCAGACAATATTCCATGCTCTCGTACAGATGCGAAGAACGTATATAGTAGCCCATTATATCGTCGGCACTCCCACCTCATCCATATAAATTCCCCGTAAAACAAAAACATTCAACCGCCGACAAACAAAAACACCCGAAACCGAAAACAAAAAAGAAATCCCAAGAAAAAAAGAAACCAAAAAGGCTCACCACACGCCCCCCAACAATTCACACAAACTCCAAAAACGGGGACACACACACACACGCCCCCCTTCATTCCAACCAATCACGTCCCACACAATTCACCGGAATGGCCCATATTTCTCCCTCCGGACTCGCGGCCTCCGTTGCTCCCGCTTCTTTTTTCCAGCATTCCCTCTAATCGTCGTCGTTATTTTCTTTTGGCCGTCACCTCTTACATACTGCACTCCGTATAACACTCCATAACTGTACTATACCTAATAAAACTGCTAGCTCTACTCCGTAATGCCAACTTCATTGTTTCTGCCTATCTATCTCAGTTCCGGAGAAAAGTAACCTTGAGGCTTTACCGAAACGAGACAGAGGGGGGTGAACTTTTCGTGTCTACTATACTCCGTCTTATTCTTTTCTCCAAGGTTCTTTTCGGCTATGAGCGGTGGATAAGGTAGGTTACGTACAGACATGCACCTAGCCCAGGAACTTCATGTATGAGCCATTACTACTGCAGTCGGGTGTGCTCAACTTCATGTACGGGCCATTGCCATTATACTGTACGAGTAATACTGTGCTGTGTTCAAGAAGCCCCCTTTGCTCCCAACATGATACATGATACATGACAACCAGATCGAGATCTCATATTCCCTCTCCAGTACAGCATCCCTTTCAACCTCTTCTACTTCTACTACACATCCAGCTACATACTCGTACATACATAAGCACTGCTGCCGTCCCTTTCTAGCTCCTACCTATTCCGTCCTCGTAAATTCCGCACTTCTCCCTCAGACTCAAGACGGAATCCGAACTCTCGGGCTCACTGTCATGCCCCATCCCGGGCCGAGCCTCTTTCGGCAATCCGATCCCATCTCATTGCTGCTTATCCAAACTCCGCGCCTGTGACATAACCATCTCTCCGTCTCTGTTCTCACTTTTTACTTTTAACACATTCAACTAGGAATAACGAAGAGGTAAAACAATGTATCAATTTTTTTTCTAGGCTACGTATCTCTGATATCTAGTTCCTAATTCTAGCTATCCTCCCTCCCTCCACACTCACCTCACTCTACCCTCCTCTCATCATCCATCCCTCATATTCAACCCCCCTTCCATTCCAATACCATCCCTCCTCGCAAATAAAAAAGGTGAAAAAAAAAGGACAAATGAAAAGCAATCTATAGAAATTTATGTTTAGTCTTTGTCGAGCTCAGCCCGTACCATCTCTTCATAACTTCCATGTGTGCGTGTAGTGTAGTACCAAGAACAAGAACCTCCCCCTGCATCAAGATCCGGGGTAAAGGGTCGAGGTATAATAAGTAAAAAAAAAAAAAAAAAAAGATAAAAAAGAAAATCGAATAAAGCGGGAGGCAAAGGCAATAAAACCAACCGTGCGTTGTAGCATGAAGAAAAAACATGCCCGTAATCAAATCATCATCAACACCTCGTTCGCCTCTGTGATGCCAAAAATGTCACAGCGACCAAAATGCACCCGTTCCCAAAATACAGACAAAAACAATTGAACGCAAGGCGAGAACTGGAGTTTGGGGAAAGTAGAAAAAAAAACTAAAAGGAAAAAATAATTATACTAAAGAGAGTAAGGTCTCGGAAACAGGTTGCTGTGCAAATCTTGACACGAGAGCTCATCTCATCAATAAGTCTCTCCCAAGTCGCCCAGTTTCCTGAATCCAGTTGTGCTAACGCGGCCCGATCGAAGAGGGACGCCGCCGGTGTTGGTACTGCCACTGCTAAGGCTGATTCTCCTGGCACCGCTCTGCCGTCTCAAGCCTGGCCCTGGGATCCCACTGCCCGGCGCGGGAATGGCACTACCGGGTGTCGGTATGCCACTGAGGCCACCGATGCCGCTGATGCTTGTCCCCAAATCATATCGGGTAGAAAAGGTACCGCGCCTACTGGGCGTGCGGTACGGGGGCTCATGCTCAGGTTCCTCTCCGAGCAGGTTTACGCCACTGACACTACCAGAGTGCCCGCGGCCAAAGGAGGATGCCGGCCGGCCAATTGGGGTTCGGGTTCCCGCCGAAAAGGAGCTCCGCGACATCGGCCGCGTTGGTAATGGTATTTCGTTGCGAGACGGCGGCCTGGCGTATGATGATGCTCCACTTGACCGCGATACTGGCCGGCTGATCTCCGAGTCTGTTGTGCGACCATTGGACTGAGTGCCAAAGTTGATCCTACTAACACCAGACGCGCTAAGCCTGGGAGTGTGGCTAGTCTTGGACGACGAAGTATAGCTGCTGGTGGGCGTCAGGTTTAGATCGTCCCCAGTGAAAGATGAGGATGCCGTTGACTGGGTGGTAGCGCGCTTCCGTGAGCGAACTGCCGTAGATGTCGGCGCGGTGGGAGTCAAACTAGGCATCGCAGGTCGAGAAGCCGGGCGAGGCGGAGTCCTGCTACCGGTGCTGCTACCGCCAGGGGCGGGGAGCTTGGACCGTACCGAGTGCACTCTGGCCTCGAGTCTCTGCATCTGAGCCGTGAGCAGGCGGATGTGCGACAATGAGTTTGACGCGGGTATCTTGTAGTTGCTGTTGCGTGATACGGTTGATCTATGGGTGGGCGTCCGAAGAGGCGCACCGCCGCTGTTGCTGTTGCTATTGTTGCCGCTGATGCCGCTGATGGACGGGCGGCCACCAGTGACAACCCGGTTGCCCGTCGAAGAGGAGGCACCTCCACGGGCTCGGGAGCTGGCATCAACCGACGGCAATCTGGTCCGGCGAAGGGTGGCAGGGGCCGGAGTCCGGATCCGTGAGGGCGCTCTCGACATGTGCGCTGAAGCATCCGACATTGGCGGTGACGGTGGATCCAACAGCTCGGTAGTCGGCTCTCCCAGTGACTTGGTGATCTCTGGGGGCGTCGTGATGAGAGGCGAGCTCGCGGCCGAGTCGACAGACGCATCCACGGCCTTGTCAAAGGTGGGGGACTCGAGAATCGAAATGTCGGAAGAGATGGTCGAGTGGCGGGATTCGTATTTCTTGACCTTGTCCTGCATGAGCTCAGCTTCAATCTTGAGCTCCGAGAGCTCCTCTCGCAAGCGCTGTGACTCGATGCGAAGCGCCTCACGCTCCTGCTCGCCCATCTTGATCTCTTCCTCCATCAGGACACCCCGCTCAACAGCCTGGTTGAACTTGGATTCCATGTCCTCGAGAGACGAGGTGGTGTTTCGCGCTTGGCGTTCGAAATCATCATTGGCTACCTCAGAGTCTCTCAGTCTCAGGGTCAATGTGCGGTTTGCCTCTCGAAGGTTTGTAATTTCCTTTTCTAGCGAAGCTTGCGCAGTGGTGGTTTCTGCTTTGGATTCTTTGTATTTTCTCTGTACCAGTTAAGAGAAATGAAAATTAGCCGCCGTAACCGAAATATCAAAAGCGTCGCAAGCGTAATTTGAAAGGGGGGGTTCTTCAAATCGCCTCCAAGTCGATTGAGGGTTTTAAAAAATGAGCGCATCCAACTTACCTTCCACTCTTCTACTTCAAACCGCAGTGCGTCGGCCTTCTCTTTCAGGATTCTCTCCTGCTTCTCTGCTCGTTCAATATCCTTCTCCAGTTCCTGCTCCAATTCCCGACTGGACTCTCGGAACTCGGCCAGCTCAGACTCCAAAAGCTCGTACTGCGCCTTGTACCAAGACAAGGCATCCTCGGTACCAGCAGCCTCGCTAGGAGGCGATGAAGGTGGTTCGGCCATGGTGGGTCAAATTGAGCTCAAAGCTATGTGTGGGCTGGGTGTCGTCGTCCCTTCTCTTGTTCTTTTTCCTCTCTCGGTGAGTCGGGCGGTGTGGGCATGGAATGTTGTGCGACGTAAGATGGTAACAAAAAAAAGGAAAAAATGACAATGAATGAATCGTTATGATGCGGCTTGATTTCGCTAAAATGTCAAAGCACCGGATAATCGAGCGCAAGTCGTGAGTACTATTTGTTGAGACAAAAAAAAAGAAACACTGGCAAAGTGGTAGTTTATCGTGGATCGTTAAGGAGTGTAACCGTCGAAGAGCCGGCGAGCTAAACAGAGCTCGAAGCTAGAGCAAAACAGCAAAAAGAGAGACTGAAAGAGAGTCGCTTAAAGATGATGAACGAGTTGGAGTCGCAAAATTGCAGAGATTCGGATCGGGTCGGCGATGGCGAGGCCTGTAAACGCAGCCCGTTTGTCGCTCGACTTGCCTTCACCGGGATTTTCGTCAGCTTTGGGCCGTTTCAGCCGCCGCCAGAGGCCGCTAGAGGGTTGCGCTCACCGAAACTGATGAAGCCGACGCCGGACTTCAATCTACACACGCAAATGGAGGCGCTTCTGATGCGCTCCCGGGAGAGTCAAGGCGCAAAACACCCACAAGAGCGAGAACCAGAACCAGGAGCCGCGGCAACGAGTCAAATTTCGCGAGGCGCGGCGTCGCTGTTTCTGGCCGCCAGGGGATCCCGGGCCGAGTAACGTCCGTCCAGGTCGCTGAGCCGTGAACAGCGCAAAGCAAGTAGAGTGTTAGAGGGAGATATAGAGGCCTGTATCGTGAGAACGCTCAGAGTCAGTTCGAAGCCCGCGATAGCCTGCAGTTTGCATGCAGTTGGCGGTTGCAAGTTGCATGTTTTGGCCCGTGACGCTGGATGCGACACTCTCCTTGGGGCTGCATCAGATTTGGGCGACCGGCAGGTGGCGCTATGCTGATTGCGGCCTAGGCCAGGTGGCCGCCATGGGCAACAGCGGGCTCCAGGTCTTCCAGCTTGCAAATTGCAGCGGCTCGGGCGCTGCAGTCGCTGCCAGTTACAGCGGGCTCGATCCCCTGTGGGTCACGTGGTGCACCGCCATCGACCACTAAGAACCGCTGCAAGACACCAGCTCGACAATGAACGAGCACTCAAACTCGTACTTGGTACCGGTACCTGTATGTACGAAGTACTCCGTTATTTCGGGGTGCATTTTGCATTTTGCATATACCGCCTTCGAGCCACTCAGCAACAGCCTCACCTCCAAAAGGTGGACTCTGCCAACGCATCCATGCATGCGCACGAGACTTGACAGCCGACACTCGCGCCTCTGATTGGAGAGTCACGCCTTTTGATTGGAGAGTCATGAGAACTCGTGCCTCTGATTGGAGAACAAACTCGCGCCCCAAAAGACTCACAGCAGCCCGGCGAATGCAGGTAATTATTTCGCATGTAAGGAATGATGCTCGACTGCATGAGCCGAACATGTAACGAGTACTTTGTAACTGTCAGATCCGTGTCGCGGGGAAACCTGATTCGTCGGAATGTAAATAAGATGAGATTGGATGGTGCTTTCAGGTGACAACAAACCCCATGACGAGCATTGCTACCCAAGGTGCTGCCACTGCCACACTGTTCGTATGATTCCTTTTCTTTGTTTCGGCGAACAGGTGTTTGTGGGAGCAGTCTCATTTATAATCCAGTTATTTTAGTTCTTAAACATACTGCTTTGTCTGTTTCCTTGCTTCTTCCATCTATACTCCCGGGTAGTTTTGCACCGCGAGTCAATGAAAGTACGGAGTACTTGGTAGGTAATGTTAGTAAATACAGCAGTATTAGGGGATAACTTGAAGAAACAAAATACATGAAATGTGGTTTCTTTTTATCTTGTTTTAATGCCTGAACTAAATTTGCTGGTGTACTTGGTGGCCAAATCAGGATGCTGCATGTTGGCCCCTCCAGGATGAAGCTCCTTATATTGCACCAGTCAAGCGGAGGACAGAAAAACCAAGATCGGGAAGATTTCGAACACCCACGAGTTAAACGCTACTACATCTACATTTCCCTAATAACTGCTGCTAGATTTATATTTCCCTACTATATCTACATTTCTCTAATAAATGCTACTATATTTATATAATGAACTTCCGGTGCTGGCTGAAAGGTAGGCGTTCTCTCACAAAAGTACTACGCGATGAGTTGGTTGAGTGCTCATATTACTGAATATATATACATATGCATTTCGCGGTCTCGAAAATGAAAAGAGAGAAACAATGAGTTGATTCCTTGTATCGCTTGGTTGACAATTACTTACCTACGTACATATAATGCTGTTGAAACCTAACCTAGCAAAAATCCCTGGGCCATGCCCAATCCTCTAGTACCGTCCACGTCATAAATCTTTATATATGCAGTCATTACAGCCCAATCCTCCTAGTCATTCAATGCTTGCTGTATCCCCCCACCTTCATTTACCGCTGGGCCCTGCTTGATCTCTTTGTCCCAGATGCCCTGGACCCAAAGTTGTGCAGGCGTTCACCAATCAAATACGCCTCATCCCTAACGCCCGCCGTCCACCGGTTCGTCACCTTGACAAGACCGACTGCGTGCTTAGCGAGTATGGCGGCAAACGCTGCCGCAGGGTAAGACTGTCTGTAGAGTACCGTCAGCCTTACTGCCTCGGCGGCATCCTCGACCACAGCGCCTCCGCCGAGGCCGCCGTGCTTGATAACGAATCCCGCCATCATGGGTGGCCCGAAAATAGCCACGGTAGATGCCATCAAGCCTGGGATAACAAAAGCTCGTGTCAGAAGGCGCACATCGGGACGCAGCCACCCGCGGCGCATGATGGATCGGACTGCGGTAGCGGCGCGGCTATCCGGGAACAGCGAAGTAATCAATCGGCTTCCCAACTTGAGATAGAGCAATCCCAAAACCCACGACTGAATGACACGCACCGTGTGGCGATCCACTGCCTGGTCCTTCAGAGTCGAAATCGCCGCAGGAGGATACATGTACGTGTGTAGTGGGATGGTGACATAGAGCTCCATTAGTAGCGATGTAAGCAGTGGGAACACGATCAAAAGCGCAAAGTAAACGTAAAAGAGCTTAGCCAGGCGGAGGCCAATCATAGCTCCTCGTCCCACAGCCTTGCCCTCAAACAAGTCGCGGCGTGCCTGCTCAGTCCACTTCTGAACCGTCTCCTTAATGACGTGGTAGTGGAATATCGAATAGGCAACTGAGCCGAGCAAGAACACGCCAATGCTGAAGGCGTAGATGTCGTTCGTTCGGATGTAGTGTGGTATCAGCTCCTTGAAAATTCGTCTGCCAAAAACCAGGGGGATAATGGTGAAGCCCACGCCGGTGACCGAGGCGAAAAGCCAGATGAAGAGAATGAATAAAAAGACTCTTGCGCGGAAGTTGGGAGGCACGTAGACCATAAGGTACTGGTCTGAAGCATAGAGATCGTCGTCCGACCGGCCATCTCGGCGGTGGTTGCGCTCGCTCACCGTCAGGAAAATCTTTTGCCCCTTGGGGATCTTGATACGATCCGACGCGGGGGCCCGAACAAATCGACCGTCCTTGACAAGCTGCTGAGAATCGACGAGCTGAGCCTTTCTGCGGCGGAGGTCTCTCCTTTGCTCAGAATTCATGGTCGTGTTTGGTTTCAAATCGCCACCCTCAAAGGTATCTCGCCAAGTCTTGGGTACAATTTCGTTCCCCTCACCGAGCTCGAGCAGGAAACCCGTCTGAGGGAGCCTGCCAGCCGTAGTCCCAGGACGAAGCTGTAAAACTCCTTCCTCGTCAATTCTTCTCTCCCCGAAAAGGAAATATGTCAGTCTGAGAGCTCGTGCACATCTGCGGAACCACCAAGTGTACATGGTGTGGAGCGCATCGCTGGGCTTGAAGAATTTAACGGCAAGGGGCATGAGGAAATTGTAAAAGAGCAAGTCGACTGGGAATTCCAGGACTGGCTCGTTGGAAGAGTAGTGAATGGGGAGCACGCCTGGCATGGCAAATGACAGGCCCCATACAACACCGCCGAGACACACAATCACGAGAGCTCCGTACACGAAAGCAGAGAAGAGAATCTTCCTCAGTTGAGTTGTGAGGTTTCTCTCCAGTACATCTCGGACGGGGTGGAACTCAGGGTCGTCGGGATCTCGGATGAAGTCTGTAAAGAAACCAAATGTTAGTCAAGGACTTATCATGAGAACAAAAGAGACCATCTTGAGCGGTGTCAACTTACATAAAACACCTGGTCGCATTATCTTCCGGCACATGGAAACGAAGAGGGCAAAGTGAAACATGTAGCCGGTGCCTACGAACCAGTGCACAAATACCGACGTCATCGGATACTTGCAAGTGAAGACGATCCGGCTCGTCAGCGTGGTGCCCTCGAAAAGTGGCAGCAGGGCCGCGTCGAGAAGCAGACCGCAGTAAAGAGGAAAGACGAGCATTTCGATGCTTATGATGAGTATCACCTTGATAATGCCGCTGGCCTGCTGGAGAAAGTCGATGACACCGGCCTCCCATGCATGCATCGTTGTGCCCCTCGAGAACGGGCTTCCCTTTTTCAGATACAACGCACCAATCAGGAACACGGTGGTGTAGCCAGCAAGAATTGCCCAAAATCTGTCCAAGCTTGACCAATGTGCCAGCTGCGGATCGACTGCAGGCCACTCTTCGGCCAAGCTCAGATCAATCACCCACGAACTGGGCTTCATAAGCTGGGATGAAAGCTTGACAAGCGTCTCGGAGGTGGAACCAAGCACCGTCGTTGTCGTCGACAGGACCTTGTCAAAACCCATATCGCGGGCCATACTTAGGCTATCCTTGAGGTTATAGAACACAGCCAAGATGTTTGACTTGACGGTGTTGAGTGCGTCGTGGCTCACTGCTGAAAAGTTGTGAATTTCCGTTGTCGTCATGGGGAAAAAGTCTATGAAGAGGCACGTAGATAATCTGGTAGCAGCGCCTGTCCATAAGCCCCAAGACATTTTCCTAGCCGAAACGACATGGACTTTAGCGGAGGCACCCACGACGGTTACGAGCATCTCGACAATGTTCAGCGCACCCCAAGAGCCAAGTCCAGCGACCAGGAAAGTGGCATCCTGTAGCAACTTGGAGAGCTCGAAGAGCAAGCGAACAACTCGCATGGGGCTTGCAAGGAGCCAGACCGAGACACGTCCAATGTTGTAGGGGAGGAAAATGCAAGCAAAGATGGTGACAGACACAAGCACGGCGCAGAATATGGCGTTTTGGAAAAGCCCTGCAATAGGGCCACGCATGCCAATGAGTTCCATGACTCCCTCGAAATCTTCCAAGTCGTCGATTGCCTCGGGATCGAATCCAGCAGCATTGCCGTCGGCGGGAACCCCATCACCATCCTCGGCGTTAGCCCCCGCCCAGAGGTCGTCATTTTCAGCCGCTTGCTCAGCAACAGCTCGTATAGCAGCAGCTCTCTCGGCGGCGATGGCGGCTTGTTCAACGGCAGCGTCAGCAACAGGGCCGGCTTCTGCAACATCCGGCTCATTCAAATTGCCCCACATGAAGTCGGCAACTCTGTCGACGAGGCCACCGGCTGGAGCATCACCACCGTTGGCAGCGACTTCCCCGGCCGCACCGTTTATGTGAGGCGGTTGAGCTTCGAATTCAGCATCCAAGTGGTGGCCTTCTCTATCGTCTGGATCCGGATGACGCTGATACACTTCTCTATGTACAGGGTAGCGTTGGTAGACTTCTCTGACGGGTTGGTGTTGGTGGTTGTCCCTCTCCGGAAGGCGTCGATAATTCTCTCTGTTGAGATGGCTGTCATCATCATGGGTTGGCTGCATATCGCCAAGATCCTGTCCGGGCTGCTCTTGGATGACGGGAAGGGTTTGAGATACTTCATCGTGGTTGTCATCTGTAGGAAGTGCATCAAAGGACCATGAGTTGTTGGCCAGCGGATTAACGAACCGTTGCTCTTGGAAGCCGTCAGACATTGAACGAGGCCTGGTGGCAATATCATATAGATCATCCTCCAAATCAGCGGCCGGACCCGACATATCGACGTCTTCAGGTTCCGGAGACCAGGCTGGTTCTTTTCCTTTCCAGGTGGATGGAGATGGGAGGGTGTCATGATCCGAACCAACATCTTGCTCGTGCTGCTCCTCTTCCTCTGCGACAGGGTCACTTGTAGCATCGCTTGTGGCGTGACGGTTAGCATTGTCCATAGTTGATCGCCTAGTAACCTCGACCCAGTATTTGAGCTTCTCTTGAAGCCCCTCCTCCTCGATGATTCGCAATATGTCTTGGAGATCACCATTTGCGCGGCGGTAAATTCGCAGATAGTCTTCGACAGTGGCTCGCTCTTCCGCAGCGTCCCCAGCATCAGCACCTTCACGTGCCTGGGAATTCAGTTGATCATTCTGCAAGGACGTGTTGGTACTGGAAGTGGGGTACGGTTCATGTTCTAGCAGGGAATGGTTCGAGGAATCCGGAGTCAATGGCTGCTCGTCAGCAGCCACGAGCGGGTCCGCTGGGATCAATCGCCAATCTTGGGCACCCGCCTGATCGCTGTCCTCCAGGGTTTCCTCGTCCGAATCGGTGGGTTCTGGGTTTGTCGGCAAGTGTTCTGGCTGAACAATCTCTGGTACAGCAATCGGGAAGTCGTTTTCCGGTGCGGCAAAGGCGGCTCTCATATTGATTTCTGGCTGTTGTTGAACCACATAGTCTCTAACAAGTATGATGAGAATGAAGGAGATTATTACCAGAACGGTAATGACCTGCCCTTCCAGCACAGATACAATGGCACGGTTCAAGCTGGCACTTCTCGTTAGGTTGCCAATGAATGCGACATTGCCGAGGAGGGTCGTAGTAACGAATGATTGACTAGCGTTGCCTGGTGCTGCAGATGCATTGGACATCTGTCCAAGCTCAGCATCTGAGGCCAGCAAGGGAGAGGTGAATGAGCCGAGTAAGAATCGCACCAAGTAATCGGAAACTTCCTTGCCCTGGAGCTGCCCGACTACAGCTTCGACCTCAGCCGCTGACGTGGTTGTGGCAGCAAGTAGAGGGCTGGCAGGACAGGTACCAATAGCCAGAATAGACGAGGGAATGTTGGACATGGTGTTGTTGGTCTCGTTGATGCGCGACATGATGGAACCAGCACCCGGGCCCTCGTCACTGACCCAGAACATGAAGGACCAGACGGCCCTCATGAAGTAGGGAAGCCAAAAGACCCAGACGCTTATGGCCACGGCTGCCCGCAGCCAGACCAAAAAGTTGCGGAACAGGTACTTGGCCATGTGCTCAACGAAGATGTGCACGGGCAGCGACTGCGGCATGTCTGGTGCGTAGAGCTTCGTGAATCGGAACGGCGTCTTGCACAGCTCGCAATACTTTTTCTGGGAGTGCGAGAGCCACTCCATCAAGCAGTCCTGGTGGACATACTTGATGCTGCCGCTGCACTTGCACGGGTAGAAGAGCGGCTCTGCCTGCGTGCCCTCTCCACGACATATTCGGCATATCGAAGGGGCCGTGTCGGTGGCGCCGAGGCCATCGTCGTGCCGGGTCGTATCTCGAAGTTGGGTGGCGGGCCCGACGTCTGAGGCGTCCCAGGCGTCGTCCATGGTTGGGAGACGAGACGAGAGACAAGAGACGAGACAAGACGAGAAAAGAAGAAGAAGAAATGCCCGCAGCGGGGGAGCTAGCGAAGAAGAGAAGTCGGAAGAATCATGAGTCGAGACAAGGTGGTCGTCGTTGTTGGGACACAGGTAAAGAAAGGCTGAGGAAGGTCGTGAAAAGTCTCCGCCCCTCTATCTTGTACAGGAACACCGAGATAAGGATAAGCCTGGGGAGATCCGGGCTCAATGTAGTATTGAAAAGCTCAGTGTTGGCCAGCAATGTCTAAGCGGAGGGGAAATGCCTGGATGGCGGAGTTGATGTATCGAAGAAAATGGATGGAGATGAAGTGGTTGAGCGGACTCCGGAGAAATGCGTCTGTGCGCAGGCGAGATGAAGGAACCCGTGGATTGTTGAGACTCTGCGACCGGCGGGTACTAATCGATAACATGGTGGTGGCGTGAAGGCCGCACGGTTACACTAGTACCTCTGAAGTAGAGTGCTCGGAGCTGGAGTCCGACATTTGTTAGAGATGGAGGTATCCGCCATATTAGTCAACATTGAAGACACTGAAATGCGTGTACTCGTACGCTGTTGGGATGAGCTAAGACGGGTGATTCAGCAACAGAAGAGAAGATGGATAATTGGTTAATATGGCAAAGTGATATAGTAGACACGAGTACATAGATCTAGTACATAGAGATTGGTCTACTGAGGAAATGGGTTGATAGAGTAAATACGGGTAATAGGTAGGTAGTAGATGTGCATTTCTTAGACAACAGAGTGGATGAGTTTGCTACGAGTATATGGAGTGAATACAGAGAAATCGAGTCGATGTGTCGTACAATAGGTAGCACCTAGCTAAAGTTACTCTGATCAGCCCATCTGTAAACACTAGCCATCGTGTTAGTATGTGGCTCTTATCACAACACACATTGACGGGCGTCTAGTATTGCAGAGCGACATGTGAGAGCAGTTGATCCGTCTGGAGGAAAAAATGTTGGGTTAATGGTCATTACAAAATTCCCACTGGTAACGAATGCCAGCAGCCAGTATTACTAACTTGCGTGCAATGTTATCGCACCAATAGCTTGCAGCCGCTACGGAGCTGAAGAAACAAGGTTTCACATGGTGGTGCCATATTGCCACCTTGGGGCCCAATATCGTCATATCGTCATCTACGAGTTCTGCAGCTCCACAGACAACAAGCTGAATTACACAAGGCGGGCAACTGCTACGACAAAAAAAGAAAGGACTTGATATATCGGTGTTGTGCAATATTTCCCCTTCCAATTATGCCCGTTTATACGTGTGATTTCAATTCGGCCGGGCAGTCTTAAGAGTCAGAGTGTCTTATTCAAGCTACCCGGAAGCATGTCAATTCTGTACAAAACACACGTCTAGCGGGATAAACTCTTGTGATTTACCTTGTCTTTTACTTCCTCACTCTTATCTTCTTTTACTTGAAGTCATAGAATAGTAACACGCAGCTGAGTTACCTGAGGCTGGTCTGGACCTGTTCCCCACCCTTGATCTCATGGATGGATGATACCGTAGATGAGTTGGAGTTGCTCTTTTGTTCGCCATCGCCATCACCTCGTTCATTATACAGCTTGATATTAAACGTGATGAATCTAGACAATAGCTTTTCCTATTTGTCTGTCCATTTGCACTCTAGAATTTATCAATCTGTATCTATTTATATCCACAACATCTACCACCCACTCCATCTAGCGACATCTACTACCATCTACTATGTCTAGCTGCATCTACTATCATCTATACTATACGTAATGTCCCCCGTAATCATCTCTTTAGCAGTCTTCGTCCATTTTGCCCAATCCACGAACCGCGTATCACGGCCTTGGTTGGCCACACCCATCCGTGATTGATGATGGCGGATCTACACCCTAGTGGCCACTGGACGGTCCAATCGCCGTCCTGTTTCATGTCTCCAGGCCATGCGAGGCTGCTGGATCGCTGATGTCGACGGCAACCAAAAACAAGCTTCTTGCCAGCGCCATGACGTGTCCCATTGAATGAAGATGATAGACGATCGGTGTGTTGTTTGCGTATCTTGTTTGCCCAGATCGTTTGATGTTGGTGTAATTCACGTCAATTCCATAAAAGGCCGCCCGTAGCTTGTAAAATTCAACCGCCCTTCCGTGCACTGCATTTGCACGGCACAGCAATTCCGTGGAGTCCACCTCATGCTTATGGATTATGTTCTCAATAACATCAAGTTGAATTACCAAAACTCCCTGACACACGGACTAGAATCCCCTGAAGCAAAGGCCCCGAACGTGTTTCGAGTGCTGAAACTTGCCGTGATCCGCCCCCATCCTACACTCTCCCTGCTACAAGAAAGAGATTCCCCTTCAGCTCTAGGGGTGGGCCATCGAAACGAAACCCGTGCCCCGCGGTATCAATGAGGTACCTCCACAAGGACATCTGGGGCCACGATACCCTGCCGCTACTTTACGGGGCGCCCCCATCCACAGAAATGCTACCTGCCAGGCTACATCACCAGTCCACTAGAAATATGGTAGGTACCTCCGCTAGCTCGTCACGCTGTCTTTTATTCTGAGCTGGCTTCTTTTTTCTCTTTCTTGGTTCCCAATTTTTGCTTCTACTTCTCTCTACTTCAACTTTCACCATCTTCTTCTTCGCTCTTGTCCGTCTCGACTAAACCATTCGCCATAGTACGACTTTGACAGAGCCTATTCTTTTCTCATGGCCGAGTCCAGCGGCTTGAAGCCGGGCAACGGCTCGCATGTGAACGGAAAGATGAACGGCCAGACACCAGGCAAGAAACTTGCTGCTCCACGACCACGACGCGGCTTCGTGGGCTGGGTAGCAGGGACTGTCGCTAGGTAAGTTGCAACTTGTCGAGATTTCCCTCTTTGACGACCCCAATTGCTGCTTTTTTCGACGTTGCGATGCGGCGCCTCGTCGCTTGTGGCTTGCTGCAGCTCGGCCTGTCATGCGCGGGGGAACCAACATGTGCTGATTGATGATTGAATACACAGACTTGCGACCTGGGCCATTATCCTCACGCTTCTCTTCCGCTGTCCTTCCACGCTCGAGGAATGCGATCCAGACTCCCCGTTCATCTGCAAACCGTATTTCCAAGCCAAAGCCGCCGTCGCCCCATACACGCTGCCATACTACGATCAATACATTGCGCCATATGCGGACTTTGCGTGGCCATACTACCAAGCCGTCGACTCCAGCGTCCTCACACCAGCGCGCACCTATGCCGTCCAATACGGTGGACCATGGGTCGAAAAGGGCCAGGAACAAGTCTGGGCTCAATGGGAGAAGCATGGCCAGCCTCAGGTAGCTCAGCTGCGTGCTCTGTCCCAGAAGCAGTACGAGGAAACAATTGCTCCGTACATGGAGCGCGCAGGCGAGGTTTTCGGACCCTACTACGAAATCGGCCATACCAATTCTCTCCGATTGTACTACCAGGTCTTGCTGCCAAGCTACGAACTGGTGCAACCCTATGCGCACCAAGGCTACAACGCTGCCTCGAGTTTCACCACTGGTACGGCGCTGCCTGCTGCTCAGTGGGTTTGGGGAAAGACGAATGCCTTCCTCAACAAGGCCGTGTGGCCACAGGTTCGAATGGTCTACGTTGAGAATGTAGAGCCTCAGCTAGTTCGCATTGGTGAGCGCTTGGAAAGGTACAAGAACCGAGCAAAGACTAGAGTGCTTCCTGAAGTGACGTCGTCTTCTACGTAAGTGAATCTCCATTTCCTCAATCAACACCTTTCCAACTTATCGTCGTGTCGTCTAACACGAGCTTAGGAGACGAAAAACTACTACTGAGCCACCACGATACTCGTCCTTTAGCAAGCCGGCCCCACAGGGCACACAATCTGCAAGCACAACAGCTTCCGAATCTGTTGCCCCCCCTCCGAGCTCAAGCGTAGAGGAGCAGCCGGTGACAGAATCATACTGGAACCCTGTGCAGGCCCCTCCTGCTGCGGAAAATGAGACGGAGAAAAGAAGGATTGCCCGCGAGATGGTGGCGCAGGACCTTGAGATGTGGCAGAATAAATTTGCTGCCCAGGCCGAAGAGGGCGCTGCCGATATGGAGGACCGGATCGACGAGATTGCTAACCGCATGGTTGTCGATGAGATTGTCTCCAAGGGCAAGCCCCTTGTCAAGAAGCTCGAGGCGCTCGTCGAGTCGGAGACTGATGGTCTCAAGGCAAAGATTTCTAGCATTGTTGCAGAAAATGCCGCCAACCCACTCGACGATGCTCAAGAACAAATCGTTGCTGCTATCCGAGCTGCTGGCATAGCCATCAAGACAGCCGCGCAAGGAATCAGGTCCTGGCGGGAAGAGTATGACGATAATTTGCAATACATGGTTCTCAAAGCCGCCGATGTCCACTTCCAGATACTTGATGAGACTACGAATCTCGCACTTCAGCAACTCGGAATGAAATGGGCCTGGACCGATGGAGTTACCTATAGAGATTGGGCAAAGTACCACGAGCTCAAGCAGACACTGGGAGATTGGACCGAAGAGCTGAAACATCTCATTGTCACTCACCCCACGCTGCTTCAAGCACAGGATGCTGCAGCTCTGGTCGAGGATGACGGAATGACCATTGCCTCTAGTGCTGCTAAGGAGCTTGCTCGTCTTAAGCAAGTTGCTCAGTGGAAGATTCTCGCGAATGACGCTACCGACAACTTTGATTCTGAAGCGATGGAGAAAGCTGCAGAAGCTGCACAGAACCCCGTCGTGCCTGAGGATGAAACCACTCTGGAGAGTCACGAGCAGGGTCATGATGAGCCAGCTGGAGAATCTTCAGCAGAAACCGCCAATGCAACCGATGGTGAAGAGACGCCTTTGTCGGCTGCTGATAATACCGTCTTGGAAGCTGTCTTGGAAGCTGTCGCAGAAGAGGCAACACCAGGAACAACTGACGAGACCACATCGCCATTGGAGTCTGGTTCCACGGATGAAGTCATTGATGATGCCGTTGTGGACGAGAAATCGTCGGACGAGGAGCTTCCCATTGTGGACGACGCCAGCTCGAATGTCTTTGAACATGTTGTGGAGCATGCTGACCTCAACGAAAAAGCCCAGGAGCCCCTTACTAGCCAGACCGACGAGGTTGCGGAATCCCTAGATGACGAGGTTGTAGAGCCCGAGGTCGAGGTTAAAGCGGCTGAAATCCCTGTCTCCCACGACCATGAAGAATCTAGCTCGGCTGTTTTGGAGGAGCCTTCCACAACCCCCAGCGCTGCGACTACCGAAACCGTACTGGAATCCGAGCCTGAAGAAACTGCCGAGGCCGTGTTGGAATCCGAGGACGATATCCTGGATGAGGACGAGATCTCATGGCAACAAGATCAAAAGATTCTGGACAACGATTCCGCTTCCGTCAAGGCAACTTTCCTCGGCGCGGCCGCTCAGGTAGTCTCTGGCTGGCAACCCATCTTGGACGACGAGGACGATGAAACTGACGAAAACTTCCTATCTAGCGCGACTAAAGCTGCCGAGGCAGCTTATGCCAGCGCAATTTCTCTAGCATCTGACCAGTATTCGAGTGCATCGTCCATTATTTCCGCCCAGGTCCATGGCACCCCGACCCCGGCCGTCCAAAACCAACTTCTTTCTTCCGTATCGGCCGCTTACGACCAGGCAGTTGCTGCAGCGAGCTCAAGATTCAAGGATGTCGTAGATGCAGCATCGGCTGGCGTTTATGGCACACCAACACCTACTCAGGCAACCCCGACACAGGCACACTGGAGCAAGGTGGAATCGATTGCGGCGGAGCGCCTGAACGAGGGCAAACTGTGGGCGGAGCTTCAGTACCAGAGTGCCTTGATTGCTCTGGGATTAGCAACTGCAACGCCTACTTCAACCTCTGCAGCTGAGAAGTATTACGAGCAGGCCAAGTATAACTATTACGCCGGACTCGGGATGGCGCATGATCGTTACAACAATTTCATTTCTGCTGCCTCTTCGGCGTTATCCTCCCTAACAGCCACACCAACCCCTACTCCCATGGCTTTCACCGACTCTGCAATTTCAATGGCTTCTGCTGCGGGAAAGGCTGCTGAATCTGCCTACTCTAAGGCGACTGAGAATGTTGCTTCTGCGGTCGAAGCCGTTGACGATTCTATCTCTTCTTTACACGATGCTGCGACTGAGCAGATTTACAACGCTGGATTAGCCATTGGCGAGACTTTTGGAACTGTGATCAGCCAACTCAGCATTGACATATATGGTCAGCCAACCCCGGCAGCCATTGGATGGTACGAGGGATGGGTATCGGATGCGCAGGCCGTCGTGGCGAGTGCCACCTCTGCTGTTGGCAAAGCCACTGAAACTGCATCTGCCGGTGCCGCAAAGGAGTACGAGTCTGTGAGCGAGCTGGTGTCGGAGCTGATTGTTGGTCGGGAGGCGCCTTTCACGGAGAGTGTATTATCAAGACTTCAAGCGGCGTATGCATCGGCGACACAGAACGTGGCCAGCCTGGCGAGCGAAGCCAGTGCGGCGGCTGGATCAGTTGGTGAAAAGGTGGGAAGCATTGCGAGCAAGGCAACCGACGCTGCGAAGCATGGAAAAGATGAGTTGTAAGATGTCATTGCGAAGTGGGCGGAGCAGTGCTTAGACGATACCCTCTATTGTTTCTTTGTTTTCTCTTTC
This sequence comes from Trichoderma simmonsii, assembly GCA_019565615.1. NCBI lineage: Eukaryota > Fungi > Ascomycota > Sordariomycetes > Hypocreales > Hypocreaceae > Trichoderma > Trichoderma simmonsii. The sequence continues at coordinate 417,676 of CP075866.1, forward strand.
CTTTACTTTTCTTGTCAAAGATGAATTTGGATGGGTTTCTTTCTTCTTTTTGTTTTATATGTATTTTTCCTAAGCATCACCGGCCAACAAGATGCCGACTTTTCCTTTGTTTTGGGTGGCAGTAAACAAACAAAAATTGCGGTTCGTGTTTCCTAATTGTGATTTTGGGAGAGAGAGGAAGAGGAGAGGAGCTGGGTGGACTGTATACCTACCGGCTCCATGCATTGTACGCTATATCTAGATGTATTCTCATAGCACAATTAAATTAGGATAGTGATTATTGGCTTATTGTGTTTCTGTGATGTGACTTTGACACTTCGTTAAGGGAAATGCTACTAGCCAGCACCAGTATTCCGGCGATTGCATGAGGTTCAAGTGTCGGAATAGAAGGCGGAGGGAAGCGTTTCATTTCCTCACTTATAGATATGTCTAAGGTACTTAGATAGCTCTTTATATATCTGCGACTGTCACTGCTCTTACTATATTTTCCCAGTATCTGCTACAATAGCTATATTTCTCAGTTTTAATATTCAAGTTATTATTCATTTACTTATAAATCTAGTTGTGAATTTGTGACAAGGGATGCTACATATATAGCAGAGTTGGGGTGCTGGCTGGTATTTCCTAATAAATCCCCAAGATATGCTGCTTATAGATGCAGTCCCGTTCCCCGGTGGTAAGTTATCTTCAGTCAGGCTGTAGGGATGCTCAGTGACTTTTCCGTCATTCTGCAGATCATCCCGATGTAGATAGACGAATCCCCTCAGTGGCTAACACATCTAGAGTCCGACTGCCACGTCCCATAAAGACGTCTTAGACAAGAGCCCAGCTCTCCCGTGTAGATATTGCAGAACAGACGCATAATTGTTAAACACATTTACGTCCAGATAAAGCGATTGTGCATCCAGCTCACAGTCAGCAACACGGTCTGCCACCTCCCGCCAGCACGCAATGGCTTCTTTATCAAGTTTCCCGCCCCAGGTGTTGAGTAGTTGTATGAATCGTTTTCCATGGCGTAACTTGCAGTATCGAAATATGCACGACATTAAGTGCGGCCCGCTGTTCCATAGCTCCATGCACCCAAGTTTCGGCATCTGGAGTGCCGCTGCCGCCGCAACTCGGATCAGCTCATTGTAGTGTGCCGGGACGAGGAGCTCTGAGCAAAGGTTTAGATGCCTTAGGTTGCTCCACGACATGCTGGGCGGCAGTTCTGGGTTCTTGCTTGGGAAGAAGGCGTAGAAGAAGTCTTTGGCGTCGACGTTGAAGATGGCTGCTAGATTTTTCAAGTTCTGGCTCACTTTCGCGACACTTTGGCCCAAGGCTGGATAGGCTTGTCTTTTCCCACGAGTATGCATGGCAGGGTTAAAGCTCTCAAACATGGACACCGAATGTAAAGTTTCATGGTGCTGTATAACGTCAAGAAATAAACGAGTATGCTCTTCGTCTCGAATCTGCCGGCCAGCCAACTTGTTGGTGTCGATTCCTTGCCACGGCTCGTACGAAAGGTGCTCCAGGCGCGATAAACTTTTCATCATCGGCCCCAAAGCCTTTGGCACAGAGAAATGACGGTAAAACTGCCGACGAATAAGTAAACACGTCACCACCTTGACCTCAGGCAGGGTTCCCAGCTTCCGGGCCACCGATGTACGCAAGTCGAAGCCTAGACCTTTGGGATGTCCAAAGACTCTGAGTTTAGCACCGTCGGGGGGGCTATCGATTTGTATGCCTCGTCTCCAGCCGTGAGTGGCCTTGCGTCTTGTTCTGGATTTCGAGTATCTCTGGGTCATGGTTGCTTTGCGATGGATTCTGTCCTTGAGCTCCTGGCAATAGTGAAGGGCGTCGCTTGGAGAATGAACACTAATCTCTAATGTAACGTCGCACTGCTCTTCCCATTGAGATAGGATGAAAAACAGGTCATAAACTGCTGTTGTGAACAGACGTTGGTTCGTTCTGACTTCTATGGGTGATTCTCCCTTTTTGCACTTTTTGCAGCCATACTTTGGGAGTTCTATGCGCAGACAAATGAACTGCACAGACATCTGGCGATTGCTGTTATCTTGAATTATCTTACCGAGTTCCGCAAGGTCTGACTGATGCAATGTGAGGTGCCTAAAGGTCCATCGTTCAAAGAATTCCTGCCATTCTCGAGAAACGGCGGCGTAGGAGCATTTTTCACGTCTCTGCTCTTGGGCGTCCCCTTCTTTCGACCAGTAGATTAAGTAGGAAAGCTTTTTTAGAATCATTAATCGCAGTTCTGGTGGAAGATACATCCAGGATGTAGGTGTATTTATAGTTTGATCCGTCATTTTGGGGGGTTTCATGACAGTAGCGAAGGGCGATAAGTCGAGAGGTGTAACGAATGGAGAGAGAAAATATATCAGCTTAGCATAGGTTTGCCGAGTGGCAGAGTAAAATTAGAGATATATATATATTTATATAAATTTCTAATCGCAGAATGAAATCACTCTATAACACAAAAAGTAAGAGAAAGGTCTATTCTGTATAAAAGGTTGGTGGCTGCCGGTGATCTCGCGCCTCACAGGTAGCTTTCGTCATTATGCACCAGTGAGTCATAATTGTTGTGATATTAGCTGCATCTTATTTTTTCGAGAAGATCTCTCTTGGTTCCTGAGAATGTCACCTTTGATGAGATTCTTTTGGCTTGATCCAGATGCTACTGTGTAGTCTGAAAAAATTGTGAGCTAAGTAACGAGCATTCTAGCTACACGATGGCTGTATGCATAAAGAGCCGTATAAGGAACAGGTCACTTTCTGATTAGAGTCTGGGGCTAATTCGTTACTTTTTATGAATAGCAGCCTCAATGTCTGTCTCTACAGCAGGACGGCTTTTCCATTACCCTGATAAATGGCACAGCGCTGGCCCATTGACCAGCTTCACGCATTAAGCCGACGGAGTATCTGTCCCGCGCATCACGTTGAAAGTATAACCAAGCCCGATGGTCCCAGTGTAGAAAAACTTGACTTAAGCCATTGACCCGAGGAACTGGTTCAAACTTTGATGCTTGAGATTGAATATACTGTAGTAGCTTGTGTTGGGTAATTCTGTGGTGTTGATTGGGGGAAATATAAATATCTTGAACGTGTGGAAGATGGTCTTCTTGTACCTGGAACCCGTCACCTGTCACTTACCGCCTTGCTGCACGTTCAAGAGATGGCATCCAATGCTTTTTTTTTTTTTGCTCTTCTTGGACATGTCGGCTTGTCACGGCCCATCCAATGGCTTTTTGACCCGACACTTTTGCTACGAAAAAAATAATTCTCCGGCTTACACACGCACAATGGCTCAACTGGAACAGAGATGAATTGGACCAGAGGCCTTTGGCGCTACCCGCTAGGAACAGGAAATCCGGGGCTTTCGATTTCCCCGCCGTCCGTCGAGATTTGTTAACATGACACATTGAATTTGACAGTGCCAAGTTGCGGAGTCACGACTGACTGCTTCGTATCTCTTAGTCCGAGTATCTCTTACCTACTGTTTTTGCACTGGACAGGCTCGGGAAAGCTAGCCGGCAACCGACCGACTGGAGTGGATTGGAAATCTCGTTCGTCCTGACCCGAGGCGGCTCGAAATGCGCCGGCGTGTGTGACAAACCAACCAAAAGTGCCTTTCTTTGCTTTGTGTTCCTTTCACAACTCACAACTCAGATCAGGCCAAAATCACAGCCTTGCCTGCAATGCCACCGCCCGCGACAACCCGTCACTGCGTGAACTGAACTGCAGCCGAGCCCAGCCCGCATCTCCATCTGCCCTGTGCGTGCGCGGCCAAGCAGGGAGCCTGATTTTGATTTTATTTTTGTTCATTGTTCCATTTTTCTTTATTCATTCTATTCTCCTTCTTCGCTGTCGCATATATTATCCGCTTCTTCTCCGCACCGCCCCAAACCCGAGGCTTCCGCTTCCGCCTCGCTCACAACCCCCCCGAGCCCGAGATCCTCGCCCGACAACCCTCGCGAACGAAGCTTCAGTTTCAGTTCAGCCATGCCCGATAAGACGGCGTCGGTTGTCTCGTACGCCGCCGGGGCGTCTCTCGCCGCTGCCGCCCTCATCTACGTCTTCGGCCCGACCTTTACCATCGACCACGACACCACCAGCTCGCGCAAGAAAACCATCGTCGGCCTGCGCAACCAAGCCAACGACTGCTTCATCAACTCGGTGCTGCAGGCCCTGGCCGGCTTGCCCGAGCTGCGCGTCTACCTGATCCGCGAGACGCATCGCCGCCGCATCGAGGACCCGGCCGTATACGCAAATCTGGTGCAGCCCCTGGACGGGAACGGGAAGCAGCTTGCGCAGTGGAAGCTGCAGGGCCTTCAGGATGGGCTGGTGACACATGGGCTAAAGGAGATGCTGGACGCGCTTAACGAGCGGCCCATTTCGAAAAAGGCCATTTCTCCCTTTCCCTTTGTCAAGGTCTTGGAGGTTGCGTTCAAGCAGCGCATCAGCAGGCAGCAGCAGGATGCGCAAGAGTTTCTGCAGATTGTGGCAGAGAGGCTAAAGGACGAGTATCACGCCGGCCAACGCGCTCGCCTGCATGCTCGGAAGCTGGGCATTGCGGCGGCAGTGACCGAATCGAGTACGAATAGCACCAAGGACAAGGACAAGGATGGCAACGACACTGACAAGTCGGATGACGCTGTCGAAATCAACGGATTGGGATTGGAAGCATCTACTGTAGCGGGATCCGAGAGCGAGATTGCAGTCAACATCGACCTGGCCGATGTGCAGAGAGCCGTTCGCGAGATCCAGAACAAGCCTCCGCTAGAACTCGAGGAGGGCTTTCCGCTGGAGGGCAAATACGAGTCGCATATCCAGTGCCAGACTTGCGGCTACACCACCAAGCCCAGGGAGGAGACGTTCTGCAGTCTGACGCTCGCAGTCCCCCAGGTCTCATCGACTACGCTCAACGCATGCTTTGACGGTATTTTTAAGACGGAATATATCGACGACTTCAAGTGTGAAATGTGTCGCCTGGTGCAGACCCGGACCAACCTCGAGCATGAGATGGCGAAATCGACGTCCGAGAGCTTCAGGGCTGACGCCCAAGACAAGATTGAAAAGTTGAAGATGGCCATTGCACTCGACCCGGAACAGCCGCCCGAGGACGTCGAACTCGGCGACATTCGATATGCGCCCAAGAGGAGAATCGCCAAGACGACGCGCATGTCTACGTTTCCCAAAATCTTGGCCATTCATCTGTCCCGATCCATCTACGGCATCGGCCAGGTCACGCAGAAAAACTCGGCCAAGGTCGCCTTTCCCGAGCAGTTGCCGCTGGGAAGCGTCATTGAGCAGCGCAAATACAAGCTCCTGGGCGTGGTGACACATCGAGGAGGCCATAACAGTGGTCACTACGAAGCATTTAGGCGCCAGAATGCGCCGTCTCCCTATGCAAACATCAATACCTTTCAGCCCTCTGAAATCTATAGCAAGACACCGACGCCTATTTCAACGCCGCAGATCTCGGCGCTCCGATCTGACAGCCCCTCAATATCGACTCCGGATCTGCTCTCGCCGTCCTCGGACACGACTCCGTCTACGCCGTCGTTAGAATCTGCTGCAGGGCCCCCTCGAAGCGTCCCTGTCGACCTGACGAACGGCAGAGACGGCGAGACCAGCAGCCTTCGATCTGTTGCTGCATCTACCAAGTCAGCGCTGTCCAAGCTTGCGCCTCCCAGAGCGAGCCTCAACGGATCCTCATCACCTAGCCCCCTGGGCGTCGGCAAGCCTCATCCGCGACCGAAGAAGAAACGGCCCGCGGACAAGTGGTGGCGAGTGAGTGACGAAAAGGTACGCGAGGCTAAGACAAGCGAGGTCTTGGGCATGCAGAAAGAGGTATACCTGCTGTTTTACGAGCTGGAGGCGGAAGAATGAAGTACATAAACATCATTGCCCCCTGAAAGCACAGCCGCCCATTGAACCTCGGCACACAAGCACTCGTTGTTTTTTTCTTTCTCTTTTTTGAATGCCTATTACGAAGTATTCACGATTTGGAAACATCCCCCTTTTTCTTCTTCTTCTGTTTTGTTTATTCTTTGCTCTTTTTTGCATTTGTCCGGCGTTTTTTTCGTCTTTACTGTAGAAAGTTGGCCCGGGGGGAACCAAAAAAAAGAAGAACATATCTGAACTTAGAACCTTGTCGGCTTTTGCTTGGGCCGCGGAAAAAACTACATTGGACATACAAGTATGGGCTGCGCGGTGGAGAGAGAGAGAAGTATTATTGGAAATTGGAGAGAGTATTATTGGAAATACCTAGGAGAGAGTATCATTGGAAATACCTAGGAGAGAGAGAAAGGGGGTGGTGCGGAAGATGACTTGTACGAGAAGAAGACATTTTTCATTCATTGTAAGAGAGTACAGGTACTTGTAGCAATAGTAGCAGCAGTAGTAGCATTTGGATCTAAAAAAAGAGCCGTCGCAGCGATTGTAAATTATGAGTGGATTTGGGGCATATCCGCGGTTTAATATTGGATTGGAAGTCGTTTAATTAGACCCAAATGCCAAATGAACCTTTGTGGTTGATGACGATTGTACAGCAAGAAAGAAGCCATAATTTCCCCTCGCAAATTTGTTCTAGAAGAGAATTTACTATGGGCCTTCCGCTTTGCCCCGTAATTGGGTAATTTTTTTTCTTTTTTCTTTTCTTTTTTTGGCACCCACGGCGAAGAATCTTTATATAGAAGTTGCTTCATCTCCGGCGGGCATAATGCTGATTATTTTCATAATTAAGCTTAAATTACAAAGATCCCGGCTTACAGTAATTTGCCCACCAATGCTGGGACGGCAGGCGAACTTGTTGCTCTGATGATGGACAGCAGTTATTATTAGCCTTGGGATTATTCTAGCAGTTTTTCACCTTGCTTGGAGGTAGTGTTAATAACACTTGTGCTCAAAGATCGTAGTGTCAAGTGTCCACAGTAGACTAGACTAAAGTAGATGGTTACTGAGTAAGATGTTAGAACAGATCATTTAGTCAAAACAGCTCCAAGTTCCATCTACGCATGCCGAAAAGTCACGATAGTGACCATGTCAGATATTACAAACGATTTTCTTTTATAGAAAGAGAATAATCCACATCTCTGGTGCCCATAAACACGCGTAAGCTGCTTTGTCGATCATCCCGCTAGCACCTTGACAACGAATGCAACCCCCAATGAGCGAGTTTCGCGTTTGACGATCAAAAGGTGGGACACAAAGAACAAAGACTTGTATCAGCCACAGTTTATACGAGTGGAAAGAAAAAATAGGAGAGCAAAAGACAGAGAACAAAGGACCGTGGCTGAACATCTCTACTAATGACGCCCTAAGTGGATTGATCGTCGCACAGACTATGGAGCTCTCGTGTCATACACGGCACAAACTCGATGTCATACGAGAGTACACGTATTAAGAGGAGGCTGAGGCTTGGCCTTCAAACTCCATGTCTTTTGTGCAGCCATCGGCCGTCCTCGGAGGATAGAGAGGGGGCCCTAGGACGTTGTTGAATAGAAAGACTTGGCCGTAGTCGTGTTAAACAGGGGAGCTGTCGTAATGGCTCATTGACGTACTTGTACTATTAGTGACAATTTGGAGAGGTTATTTGTCGCTTTCTATTTGTCGTCGAGTTACTATGCGCTGCTGGCATTGCGCTGTAGTTGAAAGCTGAGGAGTGTTTTGTGTGGATTAGCAGCATCTCATTTGACTTAATCATGGCATTCATATCACGACCTACTCGCCGGCGCTTCATCCTCTTCTTCACCAGCCTCTTCATCACCCTCAGCACCACCTTTCTCTTACTCCCTCCCAGCTCTCCAATCCGACTCTCCATCAACTTCAACGCTTCTCGCTTATTCAACTCCCTCCGAGCGTCAACCACAAACCGAGACGCTTGGCTATACCAACAACCTCCGCCATACCCTCTCAATCTGCGAGACGAGGTCGGCTATCTCGTAAAAACGGGCTATGGCACTCGCCATCGGGTGTCTGCACTGATGAAGGCTTTTTCTCACAGCGGAAACATTCTAAGTGATGAAAACAAAAACTTCATCGTCGTTGGAGACTGGACGCCAAACAATCAGACAGATGATGGGCTGCCTTTCGTGTATAATGTTGTTAACACGATGATGAAGCCCAAGGTTGATCCGGAGCTTCAAGGTCACCCCCGCCTTGCCAAGTATCGCTCCCTTCAAGAAGCAGTCAACTTGGCCGATGAAGAAAAGGCGAGGGAGATTGGCCAAGAGTTTGGGTGGGAGCTGGACGCGCTCAAGGTAATTCACTTCATAGAAAACAATGACCTTCCTTGATTCCCCTGTCCCGCCAATCTGCTAACGTCTGAGCGGTCAAAGTTCATAGCCGGCATGGAGTTGGCTTACAAACTGATGCCCGAAAAGCAGTGGTACATCATCCTGGATGACGATACCTTCTTGATTGAGCCCTCATTGCATCTACTCTTGAGCCATTTGGACCCCTCAAGGCCATACTACTTGGGAAACGCCGTAGGTGACTACAAGTCTCGATTCGCACACGGAGGCTCTGGCATTGTGCTCTCGCGGGAGGTCATGCGGCGACTATTCCATCGCCCCGACATCGTCGCTCAGTCATATATCGACTCTCTCGATGAGACATGGGGTGACCGCCTTGTAGGCCTGACGCTGATTAAGCTGGGCATCTATCTCGACGAGCGGTATAGCCACCATTTCAACGGTGAGCCGCCTGACATGGCCCGCGTCCGTAGAGACCGCTTCTGCTCGCCCATTGTGTCCTTCCACGGCGCCCGCAGGCCAGGGGCCATGGAAGCCATCGGCCAAGCTCTCTCAAACACCAACAGAGAGCAGCAGCCAGTGATTTGGGCCCAACTGTGGCAGCTCTTTGCTGACACTTCACTTGACAACGCTGGCCGCGAGCCGGTACGTCAGATGCGGGACTACGTGGGGCCGACGGGCGAGGACGCAACGACATGGGAGAGGATCGCATCGGCAGAGGTGTGCCGCAGTAAGTGCCGGAACAGGAAGAGCTGCCTGGCGTGGACTTATGACAGAGAGACGCGGACATGCCGCGCCAGCCCTTGGATTGTCATTGGAACCAGCAACAACGCAGAGACGAACGAGTCTGGGCTTGATTGGCAAGCGGTGGAGCCTCTGTTGCGACAGTGCGGCCGAGGATCCTTGTAAATGTGTGCCTTGCAACCTGTGGGATTGCCTTTCTGCAGATGGATGAACGCCTTGCAATGGGATCTGATCCTATAGGACAGTCGTGAGGCGCTATCTATGTTAATGCATAGCTGTACATATGATAAACACGGAGCAGCATTACCGCTTCGTACATATCCCGAAGAGTTTGGGGTAGCATTCAGCTGTTGGTAGGACCACGCAATATAGCAGCAGCAGCCATTAGCTGTATTGTAGTGACACTGCTTCGTATATAACAGAGCTCTGCCTGCATGTGATATGATACTACTGCGTGGCCATGTTAAACACGCGCACACAAACTGCATGCCTGCAGGTAACCTGTCCCATTCTCCGCACATTGCGGCCAGGGGCTGCCTGCCACATCCAATCTAGACTGGTAGCGAGACGACTACGCGAATAGGGAGCGCCGAAGGAATGAAAAGGAAAAGCTTGGGAGAGAAAAAGGATCGTACAGTACGGAGTAGAAGCAGCCAAGAGGACCCTGTTGACTGACTGGCCTGCTGCTCTTGCCGAGGAAAGGAGACAAGCCGGACAGGGCATGGAATGACTCGGTGTTTCGGTGGGTTTGGGAAGCCCTACAGACAGTACGGAGTACATACCTAGGCCTTGAGAAGATCAGACCAACATTGCAGGAGGCTGACCATACTTGTATGCATAATGCGGAGTTAGCGCCCGTTGCTGTAAGTTATCAAGAGTTTCGAGGCAATACTCTTTACCGACAAAGAGGCTGTCTCGAAGCAAAACCCGAGCCCGAACAACGGTCAAGACGCAGCCTTGTCTCATGATGGCATCTGTTGCGACTCTGTCCTGCCACCTCTGCTGCACTAGGCCCTCTCCCTACTTGCACACCCCAGCCGTGCGAAGCTATTCAGGTCACTCGCAAGTCCGTATTTGCTGTTCTGCAATGGAGTGATAATAGGGGGCAGGTCCAGCAGGCTTCAAAGTGGGCCAGAGCCAGGCCCGTCTCTTCAGCTTCTGTTGGCAATGCGACGCTCGAACGGTCAGCGCTGCCACCACTTTGGACTATACATACAGTACTGCCTGTATCCGCCGCCCCGTACTCCGTACAGTACGAGTAATGGCAGCATCAGCAGAGCTAGGAGTGTTAAAGGACTAAGAACCTTGTCCAGGACGTTGGTGTTCGCTTATCTGAATGTACAGCTAATTATTCCGATGGATTTGTACGGTAAGGAGAGCTGGGACGCGGCGACTTGATGCCTCTAACCACCCGATGCCACCAGGCACGATGGACCGGCTCGGCTCCTCTATTAGCAGAGACGTTTCGCCTTGTGGAGCTGCAGAGCAATCGCAGAGCCGGCAGGCTAAGGTCATGCGGCTAGATCCTCCATGTATCGAGCTGGCTGATAGTCGATGCAACTCGCAACTCGTGTGTGCAAGTCTCAGGTCTCTCCCACTTATTAGCCTGCTCTGGAGGGGACCGTAGGCTAAAACGACGGAAACCACTAGGAGGCGACGACGTAGCATTACCACGTCTATCTTGACCCGCGGAAGCTGGCGGTTGCAGCACCCCTCTCAGCCGCCTGGATCCCTGCAGCAGTGACGGGATGGCACTCCATGTTCCGCTGTACGAAGCAAGACGCCTGAAGCCAGATGATACGGTCAGAGTGATGGTTTTTTTGGGCGTAGTGGCTCCTGAGTTCGAATGCAGGCGTCGCAGCGCCTCTTGGAGCCCCCCGGGTGAGCATCACCAGGTTCATCGGCCGCTACCAGGAGCAGCTTGCAACGGCTGTCGTCCCCTTTGATGGCTTGCCAAGGCTCTCGCTGGGAGCCAGGCGGAGGCGAATCCTCTTGGCGACGCGTAGACGGAGCAACTTGTGGTGCTCAGGTGGTGCTGAGGCGGTGGTTAAGCTCCTCCATTTCCATGTACATGTCCACGAATGAAGCTGCCAGCATGACACTGGCGCCAATGGTAAGCAGAGCTCCGTGAGAGACTATCGACTTGCACATATACGAATGCATCACAGACATATGAGTACGAGTATGTATATGACCTGTGATGAGGGTTGAGAGTGAGAATGCGGAGCAACTTGCAGCAGCGCGGCTTGCGGCTGGCTGTCTGTCTGTCCATGTGGCTGATGCTCCCCTTTCGCCTTTCGCTTCGCCAAGGAAGCAGCCGTTGCTTAGCGCCCTGGTCGATTTGCTTCTGTTTTGGGAGGTTAGTGTGTATTACTGCCATCATTGTCAGCTCATTTTTCTTTGCTTTTTTCTTATTCCAACTTCCCTTTACCCCCTTCCCTTTCCCCTCCAGGCATTCAGATCCCCATCATGTGAAAGGAACTTAATCCAAGCCGGTGGCTGGCTGCTGGGCCGCTAATGAAATTGCACCGCCCAGGGCCAGGTTTGCTCAGCTAAGGGCTCATCTCCTCTCTCCCTTGGGCTACCTGTATATTTCAGCATTTGGCGCCAGCCTATCATGTGTACTTGGATGCGCTCCGTAATGAATCGGGGTTGCTAACAAGACATTAGTCGGTGTCAAGCCATGGCTCCGCATCCGGTGGGTTCCCCAAAATGAGCCCCGGGACTTACAGTCGAAGTCGTACTGCATTCTGCAGAGAGCAGATAGTCGCTCCATGTACTCCGTACGGAGGGCCACGGGAGATGGCTGCATGAGGCAGGGAGATCCACCGGTGCCAACTCCGTGAATGAGCTCCGGATGTATAACTACAAAGAACAAAAGAAAGTATATTGGCGGGCACATGCCGGGGGGTGTCCGCGCAGGCCAATGAGTAGAGGCGGCAACAAGGTTTCTTTGAAGGTTCGGTGAGCTCCTTTTCCTCGCTCGCTCTCTCTCGTTCTCTCAAAAGGCAGGCGGCTCGATTGTCTCGCCTGTCCCATCGAGACTCGGATGAGATGCGGGCACGGGCTAGGCGGTTGAAGCTAGGTAGCGAGCAGAGTGCGATTGGTCCCCCAGCGCCGTTGCAGGCATTGTCTCGGGGATATTCAAGGCCAGACGCTGCAGCATCGATCTGGATGCCAGCTCGCTGCCCCTCGAATGGCTACGAATCGGTGAGCCCCCGAGGGGGGACATACATGTAGCATACATGTAGGAGCAGGACTCGTATGTGCAGTATGCATACACAAAGCCAGTGCTCACATGCAGCACAATGCAGCTCTCACCGTTTGTGACCTGCCCCCCTGGTTCCACGCTACCTTCCGTCGAGCCGGCCCAAGGTATCCGAAGACTATTGCGGAGTAGCGGTGTTTTAGCACTCTGGTGGTGTGAAGCCGTAGTACGAAGTGGTAGTACGAGTACAGGTACCGAGGCAGCTTCAGATGCCACGATGGTGGTGCTAGCATACTGTAAGTAGTCGGGATAGTATTGTTGGTCATGACGGCCAGCCTCTAGCATCGTACGCACGCTGTCCTGTCTGCTGCATCATCGCCTGTGTAGGCATCTATTTTCGGCATACAAGCAATTGGATCCATCAAAGAGAGGAGAGCTGGGATTGGGAGGCTGGAGTGTATCGTACACAGGCATCCTTGTTCACCAAGCCATGCTTTGTCGATTGCTGATGCTGCTGCCCAGCACACACGTAGGCAGGTAGTACGATAAATGACCAGTTACTCGTATCTTGGCCGGCCAGTCCCTTCTGCCACTCGTATTTTATCGCTCGCCAATCTGCATCTCCATCGATCTTATCCACAGGTTAGGTAGGCGTTATCGGCCGTCTCTGGTTACTGGCTGGCCGTGAAAGAGGCGGCTGTTGGACCAAGAGGTTCCACGTCTGAGACAACATACTGTAGCGTTGGCGGAGAGTGGACCGTTCTGCTAGCAGCAGTAGTACTAGCATAGCCGAATGCTGGTTCGCGAGAGTAAACAAGATGGAGATGGACGGGAAGAAGCCCACCTGTCTCAGCGGTGTCCAGCGTGCCTGGTGCTAGCGATGCAGGCTCCCTACAAGCGCCTCCAAGTGCTCGTGAGCTCTCCATGTCCAGCTCAGCTCTAGACTCCAAGGAGCTGAGAGAGGAGAGAGCGGAATCGGTAGAGTTTGTATGTACGAGCATGGGAACAGGCCAAGATATCCAGCCCGTGACCAGGCAGTTTGGCCGAGAAGAAACCTGAACCATGCCCGCATCGCTATCGGGATACAGACCTACCTGAGGTCTTACCTAATAGGTGGCACGTGTCGTGTCTTCTCCTCAACGTCTCCTCAACATCCCCTCAACGACAACCCCTGAAGCAAGCAGCAGACGGGAAGCTTTCCATGGGATCGTTGCTGCTGCTGCTGGTACAGCTGCTCAATGACTGGTGGACGGAGAAAAATGACGAGTAACTTAAGCTATTTCATCCTCATTCCACCTAGCACCAGTCCAGGGAGTTTCAGTCAGTACCAAGGCGTCGTGTCGTGGATGCCAACACGCAACCCTACCTGTGGCATCGGCTTGAAAGAGAGCCTCCAGACTGCCGTACAGGCACAGGCACTTTGTGTGTGTGGTGTGGTGGTAGTGAGGGCGAATCCAATAGATCTCCAGGGTTGCCGAGAATCGATTGGACCGGGTCCGTCGTCCGAGCCGCCCTACCGGGCACTCCATCACAGACAAGCATCCCTCCCAATACGGAGCTCCAAGCAAGGTTCTGGGTAAGTAGCAGCTAACATCAAGACAGCGAACCGGCATTGCGCGCGTGCATGCATATTGAAGCACTAAGATACGAGTCCTCGCAGTAGTACCTGCTTGCTTGTTAGTACTCGTACATACTTGTCGCAGCCAGCAGCCAGCAGGACTCGCGTATTCAGCAGTGCTACCCCGTTATGTAGGGGTATCGTTCCGCATCTTAGCACGAAGCAGCCACGGCACTAGACAAGCAAGCTGTACATGTACGCGCATGCACGCTGAGACTGATGAATCAATATTCGTCGGTGCAAGTGGTGCTGGTGCCCTGCTGCGCTGGTCTCTGTCGATAGTTGATTGCTTGAATGGACATGTGCTGCGTCTGCGGCTGCATCCCGCGGGTTTTGCTTTGCCAATGATGTTTGGGCGAAGATGCATTGCGGTAGGTTTGCTCCAAGCAGCTCGAGGTAGGTACTCAACTCCCTACCAGATGCAGTTAGCAGCTCTTGAGAGTTCTATATTGTCCAGATACTGCAGATACCAAAGAGGTACTTGTGGCCTTTGTACTAACATACTAGGTCGTATCTGTACCTTCGTCTCTCGTGTAGCACAATTCAATCAGCTGTGCTTCGTTCATCACCGTCTGCTGAAGAATTGAGATTACCGCCTTTCAGCGTTCCATTCTGTTCATCTTGTCTTGCACGGAGCAGCTTCCGGGAGTTGGCCAGGAGCTTGCGCTAGCCGACTAATAAGCCTAGCTGGGGGGCCCTGCCGCCGACCGCCAGCAGTCAATTGGAACCTGAGAGTGCTTGTGATCTGGTGTACCTGTACCTGTACCTGTACTTGGAGCTCAGGTGCCCAGGTGCCAAAGGACAGGTACCGACCGCTAGTCAGTGGGCCAAGGTGCATGCGCCGCGGCTGCAGTTAGTACTCGTACCCGTACTTGTACTTGCTGCCAATTGAAGCTTGCACTGCAATTGGCACTCCTGCCGGCACAAGCGCCTGTACCTGTACCTGCACTGCACCTGTGCCAATACCACTATGGCAAGTACCTTGCCTGTAACGGGCCGCCCTGCCTGTTGATGCTCCAGACCATCATTTTTGCATCCATCCGCGCCTCTTTTTGCCTGCACATCACAACAATCTCTTCCTCCGCGACTAGAGCAATCCAGCCCAGCCCTCCCTCTCCTGTCGCTTGGACGGGCCGGGGTGCGTCCCCTGTCGCGGTAAACGCTATTCCATGTCGCTCCATAAAATTGGAATTACAACAGACTAGAAAATGGTTCCAGACGATTCGGGAGACGACAAGACTTCTGTCGTTGTTGTCTCCGACTCTGCTACTGCTCCTCGACCTGAACCTGCTTCTGCCACAAGAGAGGCTTCTCCCAAGCCTCAAGTCACAATCACACAATCCACCTCTTCAGACTCGACTCCCACTGTCGCCGCCCCTGCGCCGCCTCCGCAGGTGCCCACGGAAGAGCAGCAATCGCAGCAGCTCAAGGACGAGCAGCAGCAGGAGGAACAGCAGAAGCCACCGCAGGAGGAGGAGCAACATCACGAGCCGCAACCTGAACTTCAACCGCAACCGCAACCACAATCGCAACCAGAGTCGCAGCCGCAGCCGCCCCCTCAGCAGCAAAACGGCGACAGTCGGGCGTCCGAGACCAATACCACAACCCCCGTGTCCGAGGCCGACATGGCGAGCCACCGACCGGCCCTCCACGGCATGCACGCAGGCTATCCCACAAGCTCCTCGTCGCCCATCTATCCCCAGACCAGCCTCCCGACCACTCAGTACGCCTCATATTCCACAGTCACAGCTGCAGCTCAGCAGGGCGATGCATACCGCGTCAGTCCCGTGGGCACTCCGCAAATGTCACTGCCCAGCATGCGCACCATCGACGCCATGTCACAGCAATCTGTCCCTCCAATGCCGCACCATTCCATGTCCATGGGCATGAACATGCCCCTTACTGCCGTCTCGACCCCTCCTTACTTCACAAGCCATTCAGCGCCTCTCCCTTCCAACTACGGCTTCCCACAGGACGCCTTGGCTCGGTATCCTCTCCCGCACGATCCTCGGCTCATCAACCACCGAGGCCCCAAGAAGGTATGCTTTGAGCAGGTTGCGGCTCTCTTGGTTTTCTATAGGGGAGCCAATTGATTGTTTTCTGCGCCAGGGCTGACAGTTGTGGCATATAGGAGATCAAGCGACGAACCAAGACGGGCTGCTTAACGTGCCGCAAACGACGAATCAAGGTGCGCATATGGACATCCAATTACCCTTTCAAGAAGCTCTTTACCACTACAATTGCTTGCCCATTCTACCCAATTTTTACTCTTCTTCCAAATTATGCCTTCATTTTTGTTCTCCTTTTCCTCGCCTCTACTTTTCTCAATGGCTGAAGCGAGTGTTCTGTTCGTATTACGCGTGGGATGGAGCAACGAAAAAAAAAAGCGGCCCCTCGGCAGCTGAAGCTTGCTGAGAGCTGAGCTGCCTTGAAACTCGTGGCGCGCCGCTACAGTATAAACCAACGCGAGCTTGAGACTTGGCACATTCGCGCCAATTGCAAAACTTCTTCCCTGCATTGTCTTGCACTCAAGACATTGACTTCTCCGCTCTTTAGCCACACCGCCCCTGGCTTCGCCTTCAATTTGCCCTTCGCTCTCACTCTCATCCCTCCCTTTTTGCATCATCGTCACTTTTTTTGCTAGCTAGCCGCTTTCTGCATCTCTGCGTCTATGCGCCCCACCTAGAATCTTGCCATTGACATCCATCTGTCCTTGCAGTGCGACGAGACGCATCCCACCTGCAACAACTGCAGGAAATCGAAGCGCGAGTGCCTGGGCTACGATCCCATCTTCCGACAGCAGCCCGGAACCCCCACCAGCAGCAGCGTCCAGCCCGTGTCCAACAGCCTCTCACAGCCCGAGCCGTCGGGCATTGCTTCTGTCCAGTCCGGAGCGGTTGGTCCTCCGACACCGCGTCTGGTCAACTCGTACGGCAGCCAATCGCCGATGCTGCCGAGCGGCTATGCGACAAGCTCGAACCCCGGCACCCCGTCGATCCCACCAAGCACCTACAATCCTTCTCTCTCTGTCTCTGTGAAGCCCGAACTTGGCTACGGCTACTCTGCTTCAGGCATCGATCCCGCTGTCCGCACCATGTCTGCCATGCCTCCCAACCAAATGTCGCTATCGGGCCCCGATAACAGCTATCTACGAGGTGAGTCCAAGCTCTATCCCCAATCGTTGCTTTTCTGGTTTCTTTCTCTCATTCCTCTCGGTGATCATAAAAGGCAATCTAAAATGCTAACCCGGATGGCATTTTTCCAGCCAAGAAGATGAAAATCGACGAGATTATCGATCTGCTTGGCCCACCCGCACCGGTTCAGCAGATTAGTCACACGGAAGAAACCTTTAATGAAATCACCAAAGTCTACCATGAAATGTATGCCAGCGGACTCAGTGCCTTCTTCGAGACGAGCTGGTACTACTTTACCGACAACGGCAAAATGACATTTCCCAAAGATGCCAACCTCATCGAGCACATGGCAACCTTTCTCAAAATCCTCGAGGCCGTCAAGGCCAATGATCACACCCAGATGGCGTATTCAGGGGTTCTGGAAACCAGAATCGTGTGGGAGTTGGCTTGCACGGCATACCAAATCCCTGACAGGGCAAACAATTCCATGCGCCTCAGCTTGCCGCCAGACAACGACCCTATTGAAGCCAAAAATCGTCTCCTGGTAGTCGAGGCTTTGCTCTGTGGTGATGAGCTGCAAAGCAACCCTCTCGCGCCTCCAGTGGCAGACCCAGACCACCACCGCGTGCGCCAGTTCGACTTTTGGTATAGCCTGGCGGAATTCGTTCGCAGGAGAGACAATCCCAACTCGCCTTCGACTGTCAAAATCAGGGAGGACGTTTTGAGCCGCATGCGCCACCTTCTCGACGGACGAGAGAACCGCGATGTCCTCTACTCCATAGCTGTTGTCCGCGAGCTGGCGCCAAACTTTGACTCCGGATATGCAGCAACGATTCCTCAGCATTTGGACGAATCAGACCCAAAGAACAGACTGGCCGTTGCGTCCAAATTCATTCTAGACGAATCCCAAGTCACCGGTGGAACAACAAACGTGGTGCGTCGGTTCAGCGACATTGCGTCTCGAGCCTTTGTCAACCCTGGAGTAAACATTGCTCGAAGAGTATAGCCGATCTACACGAAATCATACCCCATCTAAACAGCACCGACCACATGATATCTTGTATTATCTCTGTGAAAAACAAATGTCTACCTCCGCATGCTTTTCTATCTCGGTGGCCTGGTATAGCCCGCATGGAATATCTTGTTTCCAGCTAACATGGCAAGTCTTCGCACTCAACCGGAAAAGTTCCCCCTTCTCTCTCATCTTTTTCTTTTTTCTCATTTTGTTTTCATGGCGTTGCGACATTGTGGGACCACGGCCAAGGCAAGGGGGTTAGGCATTCTCTCTGCTCGCTATCGATTTTTTTTTGTTGCATTAATTTCATTTGTTGGCGGCTCATTATTTCTCTCTTCAGCCACATCAGGGCACAGGACAGGCGTTTACATGCAATTTATTGTATTAGTCTGATTCATTCTGGCTGCAATGTATTGTTCTATATGTTGTCCCCCTTGGGGATACAAGGTGTGAAGGGCCATCTCTCGATAAGTGAGGGGAGAGATTGGCATGGAGTACAGCACACTGAATTCTTGTTTCCTAGTGGAACTGAAGTCCAGCTGGGCTTATAGGGTGGAAGTGGGGGAAACTGAAGAATGAACGAAGATAGACTTTTTTTTGTTTGTTTCCACCACAAATTAGACAGGAAGGGCTGAGTTTTTTTGTTGCTCAGCGTTCCTCGGGATTGGGGCGCGGGAATGGGATGGGATGGGTTAATAGATGGGCGGCTCTATATAGCCTGCACCAGACTCTTCTGATTCATTACTCCAAAAAAGAAAAAAACCAAACCAAAACAACAAAGAATACTGCTCCGAATACTTGTGGGCAAAATATTTTCCTTTAAAATTCTCCTTTATTTTTTTGTCATATGTCTTTTTCTCTCTCTTTTTTCTTAGTGTTTAATACCCTTGTTGGGACATTCTAGGTATACATAAATAGATCTGGTACATTATATATATATATGTGATTAGTGTATTTTCATCGCTTCCCATTGCGATATACCCCTGTTATGAAGCTCATATCTCGTGAATCCTTCTCTTGAGCACCTTGTAACAAGTTCATCATGTCTTGCCAAAGTTGCCAAACCAGATGCTGTCATCTGGCCTCATCCCCGTCGTAACGCCTTCAAGGCCGCACATTTTCTTCTCTTGATCGCTCACAGTCCAGCCCCGGACTACATCGCTCCTCACAAGCAGCTGCATCAGCATGCCCGACTCGGCGTGCCACATGTTGTGGCAGTGAAACGCCCACATGCCAGGGTTATCCAGCACGAGGCGGATGACAGCCCAGCTGTATCCTTCCACGGTGACGGTATCTCTTCGGACGGGGTTATCGTCGAGATTGTGCTCCTTGACGAAATCCGGGAAATCGGCTTCGTAGGGAGGGTATCCGCCGCGGCCTTGGTAGAGAACGAAGAATTTATGACCGTGGAGGTGGAACGGGTGGTTGCCGTCGTCGAAGTTGTTGATGGCGAGATCAATGGTGCGGATGCCCTCTGTTTGAATGACGAGTTCCTTTTTGTAGTCAAAGGCCATGTTGTTGACGGCGATGGGGGACGACTTGAGGGTGGTTGCGTTGGAGGGTGCGGAGAGGAAGCGGTGGAGGGATGGGGAGGTGACGTTGTGTTGCCAGGTGGATTGGTTGAAGAAGCCGCGGGCGAGACGCCAGTCGCCGATCATGAAGCTTGCGTCGAAGCGCATGTATTTGTCTGCTGGGGGTGGTGTCATGGGGATGACTGGATGGAGGGCGGAGACGTTGAGATCACGACATATGACTTCGATGGCTTCGGGCCAGTCTTTGCTTGTGGGCTCCTCTTTGTCCAAGGCTTTACTTTCCGATGAGCTGTATTGTAATATAGCTCGCATCTCGGGCTGTAGACGGGGGTTTTTGGTGGTGAAGCAGTGTGTTACCATTCTGGCTCTCATCCAGAAAGTATCGGCAGTGGTGACGTTGGTTTCAAGGATGACGCTGTACCGCTGGGCTGGGAGGATGTTGAGACGATGAAATGGTTCGGGAAACACGTCGGTGCCATCGACCTCGGTGACGTAGAATGGATGTTCATCAAACTGGATTTGGAACTCCGCAAAGGCACCAACGTTAATGATGCGTAGCCGGTGGCGTTGACCAGCAGCAAGATCAAGAGTCGAGGTCGAAACGTTTGCGGTATCGCAGTCCCAGCCCTGGAAATCTTTACAGTCACGCACGCCACGGCCGTTGATGAGACCATTGTCTGGGACAGGTTCATTGTTCTCCATGTCGTTTTTGAGATAATCCATCAAGAGCTCCGAGGTGAGGTTGTGGTAATGGTCTTGAACCATGATGATTCTGTCCGAAGCGTATTCCAGCTTCTGCAGAGTCGTTCGCTCATCTTTGGAGTGAATGACGACGGGGCCAAGGAGGCCATCGGATGCTTGGGCACTATGGTGGGCGTGATACCAGTAGGTGCCTGACTGCTCTTTGATCTGGAACTCGTAGGTGAAGGTTGAATTGGGGGCAATTGGGCATTGTGTGATTCCCACGGCACCGTCCATAGAGTTTGTGCCGTTTTGGAAGAGGCCGTGAAAGTGCATCGAAGTAGCATTGACGGCTTTGTTCTCCACAATGACTCGGATGGTGTCGCCTTCGTTGCATTCAACCAAAGGGCCAGGGAACTGGTTGTTGATGAGTATCATTGGGCGATAGATGCCATCAGGGTTGAGGCGTCCATCTACAATTGTCCAGTGGTATTCTCTAGTGGTGGGAGCGGCGTCAAAGTCCCAGGAAGGCGATAAGATGTACTCTGAGACATCTCTTAGCTTTGGGACACTGGGCATCTCTTCTTCATAGTGGACAATCAGTGGTTCAGAACTATTACTCTTATCCCCATCTCCAGCGGCAGGCTCAGACTCTTCCTCATGATGGTCAGTTTCGTCTTCCCCGGGATGTTGTTCTCCTGGAGAGTGGTCATCGCCGTCGACTTCAGGCGCTGAATCCGACGGGGATTCTCTGGAAAGCGATTGACTGAAGGGGACGGCGGCCAGCGCCAGTATAGAGATTGTGACGATGAAGAAAAAGAGGCATAGCTTCCAGGCAGGCAGAGAGCGGCGTTGACGTCGAGAAGGGCGAAAACCCGACGAGCGGTGTGATGTGTGAATGAAGGGCTGCTCCTCACCGAGCTCTTGACGAGCTTCGTCATGAAAAGCACCGGTCGAGTCTCCTCGTTGATGCGCTCCAACGGCATCCATTGCACTCTCACTCACCGGCGAAGCTCTAGAGGGTTGAGAACCGACACGGCCGGTATTGTCATGGTACGGTACGGCAAGCTCCGAGACCGGGTCCCTATCAGGTGAGCTCTGTCGTCTCGACTTGGACAATCAGAGCTTGCTCATTCATTCAGGTACGACGACAAGTGAAAAGTCGTTAGCTCCCAGTCGACATATCGGCCTCGTGCTTGTGGAGCAGCAATTCGAAAGAAAATGCGACTATTCACAGCCCTGCAGCAGACGACGGGATCCAGGACAGCCCAATCAGACGGAACGCAATCCAAATCAACCCAATCCAAGCGGAGATCCAGAGGCACGAGCTGAATGACGAGAGGAAGCACCAACGTCGAAAGAGGGCACCAAAGTGCGCCCGCGTGGGAAGAAGCGAACAACCAGCCCGGTGTCGAAAAGGGAGTAGCTGGGAGGAGTCTGTAAGAGAGACCAGATGGAGCGTTTGTCTGTGTGTTGGACCGGGACATTTGAAGCCGGATTTGACTGCTGAGTGGCGGATGGAACAACATTTAGGCGTTTCGGGAGAGGCATGCTTGCGGGCGCAACGGCGATTGGACAGCGGGATGATCCGCTAGAGGAAGTTGTTTGACATGGGAACCTAAGCGCTAGAAAGGCGAAAAGTTCTCAATGGAAAAGACGGGATTGAAATCCATAGAGCATTTAGTGGTAGCCTCGTTCGGGGAATTACAGGAACTGTGCCTTTCAGTTGAGTGTCATTGATTTCTCTGTTGTATGATGCTATGCGTATGTAGAACCAGTAGTTAAAGGTCAGGTAGATTGAATCGTGTCTATGTGTATTGCTTTTTATTATATCGCTTGTATCCTGCTGTAAACTCGGAACTCACTCAACCGAGTTCCCGCTGTTGTACAAGCGTTGATTCATACTCAACTCTCAACTTGACAACATCCTATAACCTAATAATGGATCAAATTTGATAGTCTTGAATGTCATCGTCTCTCGGTCCTCTTCCGATATCCGGCCTCTCCCTCCCTCAGACGCAACTTGGTGCTTCGCGTCTTCTCTTCCCTGAACCCGGTCCAACAAACATGTGCTCGATGGGTTCGATTATTCCGTGCTTCTATAGCACCATTATCCACACAGACAATACTAGCTGTCAGCTCGCTCGCTCGTTTCCGTGTCCAGCCCCAGCCTAGGCTGCGCTTTGTAACCAAGGCTCACTCATTCGTTGACCGAGGCGGCATGTCGCTGGCCACGCAGATTCGGCAATCAGCCCAGTCAACAACATACGCAAGCTGGGGCCCCCCCAAAAGAACCCTGCAAGCAAATGTATTTGAGGCTTAATTGTTAGTGCCAGTACGGCAAGATGGTGGCTTGATGACACTTCAAACCCACCCAACTAAAGGTCGCTAGCTACCAGACTTGAGCTGCAGGTCCGCCCTTGTTTGTTCTCTTCTTCAACGGCCATCTCGCACGTGGGGAGGCAGCGCTGCCAAGAGGCGCATCGCATCGTGGATTTTTGCAGCCTCGATGTCGATTGAGATCCAGGGCCATCTGTGTGCCGTTTTATCCGTTAGGGCCTTGGTATTCCCCAGTTGGACTGTTGCCGTTCATTGACAGTTCTTCTCGCGTCACAAGCTTTAATCGGGTTAAGCTTCACAGAGGTGGGAGTGGGAGTGGCTAGACAGACACTGGATACCTCTACCCAGGTCTCTGCCTACATGCATGGAGTACTCCATCCATCCACTACCAAGGATGGAGTAATCTTGTACGAGTATAGGCCGGTCGTGCTCCAACATAACATCGGGTAACATTGCAGCAAACCCAGCCGCAGGACAGGACCGGACCCCGGCTGGCTGATCACTGGCCTTGCTGTCTCGGCTCGGAACAAGGCGTACTGTGCTGTAGTCGATTGTATTAAACCCGGCCATCTCCCTTCGCTTCCACCGTCCGTCTGTTCTGTTCCTCTCCAGCAAGGCTCATTCATTCTTCCCCAGGATCCAAAGGAAAAAGGAAAAGCCCGTTCAAGATGCTGTCCAAGGTTGTCTCTCTGCTGGCTGCTGCCGGCCTGGCCTCTGCTGCCGCCGTCGACAAGAGCCACTGCAAGCCTCCTAAGACCACGACTGCGTGGGAGTCTCAGTACACTGCCACCGGCACTGCTGCTGTCGCCGCCGCTGCTGCCACGGCCAAGACCACCAGCCCGACCAGCCACGTCAAGGGCAAGGCCTTTGACCGCTTCGTCGTCATTTACTTTGAGAACCAGGATTACAGCAAGGCTGATGGTGACCGTAAGTTGAGAACCTTCTCTGAAAAAAAAAAAGAAGACGGGAACAGCAAATGCTAACAGCGCCTTACAGCCAACTTCACCTGGTTCGCCAAGAAGGGTGTCAAGTTGACCAACTACTATGGTGTCACTCACCCTTCCGAGCCCAACTACATGTCCCACATTGCTGGTGACTACTTTGGCATGCAGAACGATGACCTGCACTCGACCGACTTCAACGTGTCGACCGTCATCGATCTGCTCGAGGACCGTGGCATCTCTTGGGGCCACTACCAGGAGGACATGCCCTACTCCGGCTACGAGGGCTTCCAGTACGTCAACACCAAGACCGGTGCCAACGACTACGTCCGCAAGCACAACCCCGCCATCCTGGCCAGCAGTGTCACCAGCTCCGAGCAGCGCCTGTCTCAGATCAAGAACCTGTCCATGATCGACACCAGCCGCTCCCAGTTCCACAAGGACCTCAAGGAGAACAAGCTGCCCCAGTGGATGTTCATCACCCCCAACATGACCTCTGACGGCCACGACACCAACGTCGGCGTTGCTGGCGTGTGGTGCCGCGCTTTCCTCGAGCCCCTCCTCAACAACAAGAACTTCATGGACAACACCCTCGTCCTGCTCACCTGGGATGAGAACGAGACCTACGCCCAGCGCAACCAGATTCTCGCCATCCTGCTCGGCGACGCCCTCCCCAAGCACCTCGCCGGCACCACCGACAACAACTTCTACAACCACTACAGCGAGATTGCCACCGTCGAGGCCAACTGGAACCTCCACACCCTGGGCCGCTGGGACGTCGGTGCCAACGTTTTCGACCTGGTTGCCAAGCAGACCGGCGACCGCCTCCGCAAGTGGTCTTCCACCAAGCTGGCCAACAGCTACTTCTGGAACGCCTCTTACGCCGGCATCTTCAACGAGGAGGGTGGCAGCAACAACGCCCAGTACCCTGCTCCCAACCTGGCTCTGGACCGCAGCTTCTCTGGCCGCACCATCCTGCCCGCCATCAAGGACACCTGGAAGCACAGCAAGCTTCCTACTTACTACGAGGACACCATTGAGCTCCCCGACGGCCTGAACCCTCCCAAGGGATACAAGCCCGTCTCCACTAACTAAGTGTTGGTCTTGGGGCTTTTACCTCGTTTGATAATATAATATAATTTTTAACTACTTGACTTATTGGAATTGGTGAATTTGGAAGAGGATGCTTGTCCTGCTAGGATAGGTAGCAGAAGACTTAGATGAAATGAACAAAAGAATCGTACATACGCGCCAATTGCAAAGTTCCGGACTCACATGCATCCTCTCGTGCCCATACAGTAGAAGCAAACAAATAGAAACAAAACAAAACAAAACAAATAGCGGTGATGACGATCTCTCTTGTCCCGCCTTGGCTTACTGCCTAATTCTGCTTAAAGCACGTCGACTTACATCGGCTCGTGCAGCGGCGCCACCTCCGGCATCCAAAAGTCCCAGCTTCCTAGTTTGGTAGCCGCCATCTCCATTTTTGTTTTTTTCCGCTCACCAACCAAGAAAAGTTCCTCTGTTCTTCCTTGTATCATGCAGCATCTTCTTAGTTTCTTCTGTTCTTGATAGGCAGAATCTCTGGCTTTTTCATTCTCTCCTCGGCCACTGCCCAATTGACCGTCACACCACCAATTTCATATAAGACATGGTATTCCAAATCGCAGAAACAGGCAACGAGGCAGAGACGAAAATCCTTCGATCCATCCTGTCAACCTCCCCGCCTATCTCTCTCGCGGCGCCACCCCACGGACCCTAACTAACTCATGCCAGGCACCCCCTGCTTGTGAAAAAAAGAGGCTTATGCACCTTGTCGGTTTTCTCCGCCCCCGAATCAGCGTCTGCGCATTCTTAAGCAGCCGGCGCTGTTAGGGCGCACGTGGGCCGAAGTCGAGCATCTGCTTGGAGCGAAACATGCGAGGACCAGTTCGGAGTGCCTGGCCCGGGATACGGAAGGACGGCAGAAATGCAGAGGACTATTGTCTGGCATGAGGCAAATCAGGGCCTCTTTGAGAGGTAGCTCGGTATCCCCTCTGGGATTGGTGTTGGGACACAGCTGTAGACCGAAGGGGAGAGTGGGCTGGATGGGGTGGGCTTGGGACGCCTCGGGGAAGCAAACATCTAGGCAGATAGGCGATGTAACGTGCGTGCAGAAGGCAAGGGAGCGGATTGAGCCTTGGGGCCAGAGACCGCGTGCTCACAGCTGATCCAATGCCTGGAGATGAAGGGAACTATTGGTGAGGGACTAACATGAGCTACTACTGTACTGCTAGCAACTGTTCAAGAGCTTTACCGATAAGCCGAATGTCACTCTGTCACGTCGTCATGGGCTATCGACAGACCGATCTTCCCTCGACGCGTTGGACAGGTTGATTCACTTTTCTCAATCTTCACTATCGCTCTCCTCCCTCGACTTTGACTCACTGGCTTCCATTGAGACTCTCTCCAAAAGCGCACTTCTCCCAACCATCATCGCAGCTGCGCCGAAACACCAAATTCTTCATCATGACGAAATCAAGAAGTCCCCTCCTCATCCGATTCCTCTCAGACTTTACACTCGGCTTTTCAGATGGCCTAACAGTGCCCTTTGCCCTCACCGCGGGCCTCAGTTCTCTTGGACGAACAGACACCGTCATTTACGCAGGCCTGGCGGAACTCTGTGCGGGAAGCATTAGCATGGGCATTGGCGGCTATCTCTCCGCCAAAGACGAGTTGCCTTCTACCACGGCAGAGAACCAGGATGGCGATGAGGAGGAGCTCAAGGGCATGCTTCGCTATGAAGGTGAGAGGGAAAGCATTGATGAGAAGAACAAGGAGGCACAAGAGATGCTTGTAAGACGGCATCTGGAACCCCTCGCTCTACCCGGTTGGATGGTCACGGACATTGTGTCGACTCTCAAAGATCGTCCCGAGGGCTTGTACGACGTCGTCCGCCAACTGCATTCCTCGCGGGCCGCGTTCTCGGTCGAAGAGACGTCTGGTGGCGCTGATCAGCTGCCCGTCTGGCCGCTCGCCTCGGGCCTATCCATCTCTCTGGGCTACGTTATCGGCGGCACCATTCCTTTGCTGCCGTACTTTTTCGCTGCGACTGTCGGTCTTGGTCTCCGATGGAGCATTGCCTTGTGTTTGGTGGCTTTGATGTCTTTTGGCGCGGGCAAGAGCTGGCTGCTGAGGGGAGGAGATGCGTCGAGCAGTTGGATGCGCTGCATTTGGGAGGGCGTACAGATGCTGATTCTGGGGAGCCTGGCTGCCCTGGCATCAGTGGTGTGTGTGACGTTGCTGGGAGCCAGCGAGGAGATGAAGAGATGAAGAAAAGAGCAGGATAATGCTCTTTTCTTTTTGTTTCTGGGGCACAGAGAGTGGCTTGCACATGAATTACATGTAATAATGGGAAAACCTGGTGTTACGGAGTTTGGAAGAATCAGTCAGCGGCAAGGGTTCAAGACTACATATCTGTTTATGGGTTTTTGGTTGAACCCATCGTTTAACGAAGAATACAACTACATTTACGAACAAAAAAGATGATCCAAAGAAAGAAATAAACTGCAGAGTCTGATGGATAGGAACAACCTCACGCGGGGGTCGGAAACGCAACCTTGAGATTGCATCCGAACGTGTGTCTCTATTTCGAGTCCGCACTCTACCAATTGACATAGCAAGGCAATCTGACCCGCCTTTTGCCATTTTAGGTGTTGGAAGGGCACGATCCTTTTTGCCACGATGGACATTTCGCTGTACATCATATCGCGATATCAAACTGTAAGGTACCAATGTCCTCTCCCACTCATTACTACCTAGTATGCTTGCCTGGAACCTCTGGCTTTTGTACTCCGTCGTTCCCACGCTTTAATTGTGAATGTTGGATGCTCAATACGATAGACATATCCGTGGACTGTTCATTTCTTGCGGTCAAACTTTGACAATGGCAAGTTGTTTCATTTGAGTATTTGCATACCTACGTACCAACTCACTCAATCGTGGCAACAAGCAGCCGAGTCAAGGAATCCATAGCTGCCTTTGTATAACTCTCCATTGACGATCCTTCCTTGGGCTTCGAATCAAACACTTCAACAGAAAGCCAGCCCCGAAAACCCGTTCGCAAAACCGACTTCAGAAAGTCTTGAATCGGCAAATACCCTCCATTAAAGGGTAGCGGGCGATAATCATGACTCCATACTGACCGCGGCCTGTCCTTTGTGTCGCGCAAAGGCGGCTTCATTTTATAGGCATCTGAAATCTGAAGCAGAAATATCTTGTCTCCAGGAACCGTGTGCTCCAGTTCGGTCAAACTATGTTTCCATCGGCTGTCAAGCTCAGCGGAACTGAAGTCTTCGATATAGCCTGACTCTGTAGATGGATCACCGTATTCTCCGCCAGCTGATTGGAAGGTGTCCAGGCAGAGACCAATGTTTTTGCGATCAGCCTTGCGTGAGATCTCCCAGACGTCTTTCCATGTGGGAGCGTAGGTTGCCCAGCACCAGTTTTCATATGCGAGCCGGAAGCCTTTCTCCCCGAGCAGGTCTGCCAATTCTTGCAAGTCCTGGGCATGTTCGTCCAAGGAAGGCGATATATCTTGTGCATCGGATGAGCCAACCTAGATATAATTAGCTACTACTGGATTTTGAAAATACAACTTTGACGCGGACATACCTGTAACATATCGGTGCCCAACGACTCCATAATTCTTACCCATCCCTTGGCGCGTGCAAACGCTTCACTTCTCTCCTGTGGGTGCGTATCTTTTTGCCATCCTTCAAATCTCGAAAACGGCTGCAGCATAAGAATCTCAAGGCCAAGTTGATCAGTCAGAATACGAATCTTCCCAGCCACGTCCGACAGGGTATCATAGTCATCCTCGCGAATTTTCTTGCCCTCGATATGACTGCCATAGGCCAGAATGTCTGGCATGGACATTTCTATTCCATCAAATCCAGCATTACGAATGGCCTCTAATTTTTCAGGGAGACTGGCTTTGAAGTGGGGTGGGATGCTGCAAGATGCGAAAGACGTGGGAATACTGTGACCTTGATAATCGATACCCATGATGATACTGCGAAACTGTTTTTGAAGTAAAATGCTGGTGAAAGTAGTTAGATCTACATTTCTTACAGAAGTAGATACTAAAAAAATTATAAGTTTTGTTCGTTGGTGACGTGACTTCATGTTGCAGCGTCATGCTGATGCTTGCAGTGTTGTCGCAGCAATTGCGTCATACAATTCGACGCAGCGCAACTGAGGTTGAATGAGATATAGGTGGCAACTGTACTCTATAATTCATATCAATTCAATTGAATTGCCATTTAGAAATTGTTCTTTGATTGCTGTTCATTATATGACACTCCTGTCTTTGTGAATCGTTTCTCACCTTACCACCCTGGTATATGTTTCATTGAATAACAGCCCTGTGCGCTCAACCAGACGTAATTATGGAAATCAAGCAAATTGGCATCGTCGGTGCTGGTAATATGGGCTCCATGATGGGATTCGCCTTTTCTGAGCTTGGCCTTGATGTATCTATTTGGGACGCTGAGAGTGCGAATGTCGACAATTTCATGAAGCAAGTGGATCAGGCCGACGGTCTCATTGGGAAAATTTGTGGATTTCACGATATATCAAAGTTTACCGCCAGTTTGGGTCAGGATGGTGCCCGAAAAGTGTTCCTGTTTTCCATTACACATGGCCCGCCAGCCGATGAAGTTTTGAAGAAGATCAAACCCGAGCTACGCAAAGGCGATATAATCTTGGACGGTGGCAATGAACACTATCGAAACACCGAGAGACGACAAAGAGAGTGCCAAGATGCCGGCGTGGATTGGATTGGGATGGGGGTATCTGGCGGTTATCAGTCCGCTCGACATGGTCCAAGCATGTCTCCCGGAGGAGACAATGCAGCATTAGACGCAGTCATGCCACTTCTGGAGCGATATGCAGCGAAAGATCCCAAATCTGGTGCACCTTGCGTGTCGAAAATCGGACCAGGAGGCTCAGGACACTTGGTGAAGATGGTCCATAATGGTATCGAGGTTGGCATGCTCTCTGCTCTCTGCGAGGCCTGGGGTTTCTTAACTCGCGGACTGGGGCTCGATTACAGCCAAATTGGTGGATTATTTGCAACGTGGAACAGTGAAGGCGAATTGCGTACAAATTTTCTGGTTAAAATTGCCGCGGATATCTGCAAGACGAGAAAATCGACAAATGGCAAGCTGACCGACGATTACGTCCTTGATGATGTCCTCGACAAGGTTGTACAAGATGACGATTGTACAGAAGGGACACCCACATGGTCAATTATGGAATCTGCGACGAGGCATGTGTCTTGTCCAACACTTGCAGCAGGATTCTACTTGCGCGTGGCCTCAGGGAACCGTGAAGAGCGTCTAAAGGTCGCCGAAAAGCTTTCCATTTCCGAACCACAGTCCATTCAAAATGTCAAAGATCGCGATCAAATAATTGAGAGTCTTCGCCGCGCTGTTTACTGCGCATTCTTGGCCTCTTATTGTCAAGGGCTGGAGCTGATTGCGCGGGCATCCATTGACGAAGATTGGAATATCAGCTTGTCTGAATGTATTCGGATATGGCGAGCAGGATGCATCATTCAGTCCGAATTTATTGCTGATCTACTTGAGCCGGTTTTGAAAGAGGACAAGACAATCACCAACGTTAAACTGATTGACTGCGTTGGATCGGAGTTGCATCGCAACTACTCGGCACTCAAGGACATTGTTTCTCAAGGAATTGTGGCCGACCACTACATGCCTGCCCTCTCTGCTACTCTTGAGTACGTCAAGTATACTACAGGTAAGATGCTTCCAACGAAGTTTATGGAAGCGCAAATGGATTACTTTGGGGCGCATTCATACAATAAACCGGGCGTGCCAGGTGAAGACCCGGGCCCAGTAGCCAAAGGTCCGCATCATTTCGAGTGGAAGCCAGCTTAGAATATTAATGATGGATGGCTGTATCCAGTGCTCATTCTCAGTATTTCAATTCCATTTTCTTGAACCGACTAGATTGATTACATTTAGAGATTGAGGATGAAGTGTTCGAGGCTGCAGCAATCCGCCTACTTCTGCGAGCGAGAGGCCATCACTGCGCTGCAGCCGCTAAGAGCGCATAATGGCTTCTCATTGACATGTTAACAAATTTCACATGTGCCAAAAAATAAAAAAAAAGTCATATCAAATAAATCCATAGAAGACCCAATGACAGACGTCATTTGGTCGCTTAAAATTGTAACATTGGCCTCATCCCGTAATCGGAATCCACTCCATGACGAAACCTTCGCATCATTCAAACTGAAGTCTGCGAGTCATCGCCAAGGCTGACGGAAAGTTTATGAACCCATTTTTATAAATCTTTCGCAGAATAGATGAATGATATATCGCAACTTCTTTATATCGTCTATTCAATTTTTGGGTCGCTTTGCTGGTATCAATTAGCTCGAGACTTGACTTACTCATTCAACCATGACATCGCAGTTCAAAGATGGTACAGCATATCTTTCCAACGAACCTTGAATCACCCGTTCTAACACCAAAATGTCAAAGAAAAAAATATCCCTGTTTCAAAACAGGATTTTCCGGGCAAGGATAGGGACATGCCCGATCCTAAACCCACTCGTGAGGAGCTACCGGATGCAGGCGGAACAAGCACAACGTACAAAGCAGCGGATAAGCTCCATGGAAAAAGAGCGCTCATAACCGGCGGTGATAGTGGCATAGGAGCAGCTACCGCAGTGTTATTTGCAAAGGAAGGCGCTGTATCGACAATAGTTTACCTCCCCGAGGAAGAAAAGGATGCTCAAGATACTAAGAAACAGGTTGAGTCTCTTGGGGGAACCTGCCATCTATTCGCCACAGATCTTGCCAAGAGGGAGAATTGCCAAAAGGCAATTGAATTTTCCTTGGAAAAGATGGGCGGGATAGACATTCTCTTCAATAATGCGGCTTGTACGTTATCATGCTCTCCGAGAGCGAGGGAAGCGCTAATAACATTGTGTAGATCAAATGATGGTTGAGGATATTCTTGATTTGCCAGAGGACCAGTGGGTTCATACCTTCAACATCAACATGCACTCTTATTTTTATATGGCCAAATATGCTCTTAAGCACATGAAGCGCGGCGGCGTCATCATCAATAACGCCTCTATAAATGCGTACATTGGCCGGCCCGACTTGCTGGATTACACCTCTACCAAAGGAGCCATAATCTCCTTCACAAGGGGATTGAGCAACCAGTATATTGGAAAGGGAATCAGAGTCAACGCTGTCGCCCCAGGGCCAGGTAAGCTTCCACGCCGAGAATTGGTTTTCAGACATGCTCATGAGAAATGTAGTGTGGACTCCATTGATCCCTGCAACCATGAATGAAAAGGCGCAGAAAGAATTCACCAGTCCTATGGGTCGACCAGCCCAGCCCTCAGAAATCGCGACCTGCGTCGTGTTCCTTTCTTCAATGGATAGCTCTTGTGTCAGTGGGCAGACCCTTCACTGCAACGGCGGGACTGTGGTGAATGGCTGAACGAGGATTGACGAGATGGATAACTGCTGGAAGCACATCTATCCTCGGAATTAAAGAGACCTAAGCAAGATCAGATTGACGAATTCATGGCCTAATTTGCGGGGCTGGACAAGCCCAGAAACATCTTTTTCTCTACACATCGGATGGCTTGTTCTCGGCTACTCAATTGTACTATTATGTGTTACATAGCCATCTGCGAATACATGATGGTTGGATAATGCCAAATCTGGCTGTTGTTCTTCTGGAGCTCTCAATACAATTCGCATTGATATGATCCACCGTTATTTCGGCGCCCCAGTTAGCTTTTGCAGTATCTTAGTCACTTTGCGAGAATAAACAAGAGCGCGTTCAAATCGATTACATTTGGATAATACCGACGTCACTCACAGATCATCAAAGCCTACCTCCG
The DNA here is from genome assembly GCA_019565615.1 of Trichoderma simmonsii. Taxonomy (NCBI): domain Eukaryota; kingdom Fungi; phylum Ascomycota; class Sordariomycetes; order Hypocreales; family Hypocreaceae; genus Trichoderma; species Trichoderma simmonsii. The sequence goes on from CP075866.1 coordinate 450,076, forward strand.
TAGTACATGTCTCAATGAGTAATAACCATGAGCAGTTGCTACATGACCAAACAACAAAACATCTACTAGTAATTTAACCATCATCTCGTATCATGCCTCGACCTACGAAGCGAGCCAAACGGTCCAATACCACAGAGGGCGCATCGTCGTCTTCAATCAGACGGACTCGCTCAAGTCCCTCACATGAGCACGAGAGCCCGGCAAATAAATCGATACCGATTGATGAACTTGACGTAGCCATGGATCCGAGGGATCCCATTATGCTTGACGAAGAGGAAATGCCAGAGGATAAACAAGCTCCGGCCAACAAAGACGGAACCAGTCGAGCTTATGCGTTTGGCGGCGGTGGCTACAATTCTCTCAAGTCATTCAATGGCCAGTACTACTCTGGCATGGCGGTCGGCGGATCTCACACTTGGAACTACGATGGCGGCGTGTGGCATGAAGTCAAGGAGGAACCAGACTTGTGGAAGATAGACTACATGACGAACAAAAAGAGAGCGAAGAAGGCTCCTGAAAGAAGCGGTGCGCCTGTAGGGACAGAGTACCACTGGCTAATTGTTGCACATCAGGTGAGTTACAAGGTCATATCAAGACGAAAGGCTTGCAGAGTAGCTAAATAATATTCTTGATATAGCACGTCCGGAAAATAGATGCAAATACATATGAGACAAATCTTGAGGGATCAAAATACAAATTGGCGCATAAAGGCGCTGCGTCAAATACGTGGTCAATCCCTACCGTCAAGGGGCAGCGTGAACGTGAGGTCGAGCTGTTGGAAGATGCCAAGAGGCGTGTTCAAGGGTTGCCACCTGTATTGGGTAGCGAGAAGGTCAAAGTGAAGTCGGTTGAGAAAGGACAGCAGAAGCTTGAAGATATTTTGTCGAAAGGTGGTGTAAGTGAGGGTAACAAGCGGAAGAGGGGCCGGTCGTAAAGATCTGGGTGCTATGTCATAATGGCTGCAATATTGCAGTCTTTGTACAATGTTCAGTTAATATATTAACAATAACATATCATGGCATGCAATTTTATGCCCTGGTTGATACTTGGTTGAGTGGGCAATTGCATGTATTTAATGAGTGGGAAAGGTGCGAATGGCCATGGCCAAGGGCGCCGCAAAAGTCTACTGTGTATTTCTCACGCTTTGAGGCAAATTATATGAAAATTGGACAGCGACGGTAATAATCCTTTCCAGGCTGCCATAAGGCTGTTCCATCTCGCTATAGGCCTCGGCTATCACAAGCAAAATTTGTTTCCATCCGAATCACTTAGTTTGCTTTACTACACCTGCAGCAAGATGATCTCCCATGGCCCAGTTTTCTTTTGTCACTCTGCAATGGAGCTACGCAATCAGATGGGATTAGCAGGTTAATCTGCACTGTTTCATTAAATATACATATTCGCCAAGTCCATAATTTGTAAACAAGCTGCTACTTATCAGAGTCAGATAGATAGTGGTCCCGCATCCACCTATAATTGTGGCGTGCATCCAGTCGTGAGGTAATCATGATGTTGCAATCTCACGGTGACCCAGTCAAAGTGACGCATCTTCGCATTTGTATAAAAGAACATGCCATTTCGACCAAAAACTCTAAAACTGCCACATGTACTCCGAATTGGCATTTGTCATACAAAATTCCTATTTGAACTCTTCTACTTTCTATCGATCATTATCTGAGCACGACCATATACGCCTGGATTAAGTGGAGTAATCAACATGGCGAGTCAATCACGACTGTTTCAATTAAGCGGAACTTGCAATAATTATCCATGGGGAAAGAAAGGACGCGACTCACTCGCGGCGAGGCTCTGCGAAAAGACACCCGGAACTGACTTCACTATAAATGACAATGAATATTACTCCGAGATGTGGTTTGGCGACTATCCAGACTTTCCTGGCAGAGACTTGGAAACCGGCCAAACGCTTGCCGAAATCTTAAAAGAACACAAAGAAAAATTACTTGGCTCATACTCGATTAAGAAATTCGGGAATAATCTTCCGTTTCTTCCAAAGGCATGCCGGATTTTGTCCCTTGGCAGCAGTCATGTTCTAACCTAAGCATCACAGATCCTCTCGATAGGCAAAGCTCTGCCACTGCAAATCCATCCAAATAAATCACTTGCGGCTAAACTTCATGAGAAAGACCCCGAAAAGTTCTCTGACACCAATCATAAGCCGGAAATTGCGGTGGCACTATCGCAATTCGAACTATTTGCTGGCTGGAGGGATCTGGGCCAGATTTCTGCCATATTCAATGTCCCAAGTCTGCGGCGTTTCATACCCGAAGGATCACACTCTTGGAACGAGGAAACTCTCCGAAGTGTCGTACGCGGGATATTGAAAGCAGATGAACAAACTGTTCAAAATATTGAAGAGGACTTGAAACGACAATCTCAGGAGGACATTGAGAAACTTGGCTACCCGAGCTCCATGTTTGAGTTGATTCGGCGCTTGCAATCTCAATACTCTGCCACAGACCCAGGCGTGCTGATTGCAATTCTGTGCATGAATTATCTTGTCTTGGAGCCTGGCGAAGCAATCTTCATCCCGGCTGACGGCGTTCATTGTTACCTATCCGGGGACATCGTGGAATGCATGGCTCGTTCTAACAATATGCTGAGCGGTGGACTCTGCCCCGTTGCAGATCGAGACAATATTGATCTCTTTTCTGAGACTCTGAAAATCGATTCAAGCACTCGCGTGGATAATCTCAGGTTGCCAGCAAATCCAAGCAAAGACGGGGCCAGTGGGCATACTCTGGTGTATCAGCCTCCCATTGGCGAATTTGACATGATTCGAATTGAGATGACGGCTGGCACGGAGGAACTCATTTGGAATCACAAGGGCCCGACTGTAGCCATTGCGGTTTCTGGGGAGGGTACCATTCGAGGAGACGGGAAAGAACTCGCTATCAAAACGGGGTTTATCTTTTTCATTGCGGCAGAAACAGAGACGATGCTACGGGCTGATACAGGAATGCGGATCTATGCTGCTGTCATACGTTAATTAGATGCTACTCGTCAGTGAAAGAAGACAGTATCTTGGGAATATGGCGTTCAGAATTCGTCCAAACGTGGCTACACTGCGAGAACACTCAGACCTCTGAAATCCGCAATTCATCAGTAGAGTTACAGTCTCATGTTGTTCAAAGTTAGTATCTATTGATGATATGACAATCTTTAGGGTAGGTACGTGTACTGAGATGCAGATGCAGGACAAAGCGAGTTGGTAGCATTGAACACTGCAACCAAATAGTTGGTACCAAAGAAACAGGCAAGTGGTTCTGCAATATTTCAGAAATAGTAGAATAGGGAGACTCCAAAGCAAAATATTCTTTGCAATAGTGGGATTTGTCTCGTGCTGGCGGTGTTGGTTGAACGACGCTAGTAAAGTTTTGAGAAGGCTGGATGCATGGTAAACCCACTAGTCGCCTGGCGTGAAGAATGAGCCCTCCTCTTAAGATTTCCAGTTGTCTCATAGACAGATCAAATTCATGAGAGACAATACCAGGTAGTGAATCAACAATATCGATAGCCAAACGGCAACTTTTTGTTTGCTTATCGCGATTACATAACCCTGCATTAGTCCGTTTGTCATGGAGCAACTCGAGCTAAATCGCGTCGCTCACCGATTCTATCCGTAAACCTGAGCGGAAGGATTCAGGTAACGAGGGAGCATTACCGACATGAATGAGTTTACATTTATAGATTTGACGGGTGAACCACCCGAATCAACTTCCGGTTCGACACCAGACTTTGAAGAGCCTCCCTCAAGCATCGCCAACGCAGTCCCTTCATCCGACAGACCCGTTTTGTGCAAGGAGCAACAGGACCTGATTGAGCTCATTCTAACCGGAAGAAATGTCTTCTTCACGGGATCAGCAGGGTGCGGCAAGTCTACCGTTCTCAAGGCCGCTGTCAACCTGCTGTACATGATGGGGAAGCATGTTCATGTCGTTGCACCAACGGGCCGGGCAGCGCTCCAAGTCGGCGGCATGTCAACATGGTCCTACATGGGTTGGACGCCAGACTATCACAAACTCGACATCGAAACACTTCTGCACAAGGGATTCCGAAAGCACATTGAGAAACGCTTAAAGGATACGGATGTGCTCATCATTGATGAGATCAGCATGGTGGAGAATCATCATCTGGAACGCATGAATATCTGCATGAAGGCCGTGATTGCCTGGAAGGACTGGCGGAAAGAGAGAGACTCGAGACCCCCCGGGCCCAGGAGGGATGCTTTTGCCGTTGCGAAAACCATTCCCGCCTTCGGGGGAAGACAGGTCATCGTCACAGGAGATTTCTGCCAGCTACCCCCCGTGAAGCCGTTCGAGTTCTGCATGCACTGTGGACAAGAGATGATTGCTGACGACGATGGAGCCGAGTTCAACTGCCCGGACAGCCATGGCCCGTTTCTAGAGACACACAAATGGGCCTTTAGGAGTGCAGCTTGGGAGGAAGCTGATTTCGTTCACGTCAACTTGCAAGAGATTCATCGTCAGAAAGACGAATACTTCATCAGGATGCTTCAGAAATGCCGTCTTGGGATTCCCTTTCTACCTCAGGAAACCGAAACGCTGATGAACCATCCTTGCGATGTCCAAAAAGCCACAAAGCTCCTGTGCACGAGAAACGAGGTTGCCATGGTGAACCGAGAAAACTTTAATCGACTAAAGACGCCAAAGCTCGAATACCACGCTCTGGATGGGTTTATTGCGAGGCAAGAGGTGCATACACAGCTACCTCAGTATCATGATCGTCTGTCTGATGGAACATTGGTGGCGTGCAGAGACCAACGCCTGGAGTCCCATGTCACGCTGCGCGGGGGTATGCTCGTGATACTGCAGATAAACCTCGATATCAAGGGAGGGTTGGTCAACGGAAGCCAGGGTATCATATGTGGTTTCGAAAGGTTTGATTCTATGAATCTTCCGAAAGTACACAGGGGCAAGGATACCGAATACATTCCTTCTGATCAGCGCATCATCGGCGACCACGCAAAGCTTAGAGAGAAGCAGATAAAGGAATTCATGGAACAACAGAGGGGGGATCCACGGTTAGCAAAGGCTTGGCCTCGGGTGCTCTTCCACAACGGCGTGAAGCGTGTCATTTACCCCTCGTGTGTTGTCAACTCTGTTGGCGACAAAGAGCCATATTCACTGCTACATCGGACACAAATTCCTCTTCTACCAGGCTGGGCTATGAGCGTTCACAGAAGCCAAGGCATGACGCTGGATCGCGTCATTGTTGACTTGTCGCATGCTTTTGAAGAGGGTCAGGTATATGTCGCATTGTCTCGAGCGACGAGCCTTCATGGTCTGAAGGTCATGGGTAGCTCAAGCGGGTTATTTGTAACTGGTGGAAATCCAGAGGTGCAATCATTCCTGATGGCAAAGTTCGGAGACCGACTTTTTCAATCAGTCAGAGAATTTTCAGGACATCTTACGAATGGCGGTGATGGCGAGAATTATTGGGCACAGGGTTGAGAAGAATGTGTCCAGCTTTTACGACTGGCAAAGCTTTTACGATTGACGAACTTATACGTAATGAACCTTGACCAAGATTGGAGGAGATAGGATTGCAGTCATTCACAAGCTACACTGGACATGTCTGCAACGTTTACGTTCATGAACTAGGCACAAAAGGGATCGTTTGGGATGTATGAACAAGGACGCCCCCAACGGTGGAATCTGCCGAACAATGAATTCACCCTTCGCGAAATTTCGACCATCGCATCACACCACGCCGTCATCGTCGCCCCAACGTAGGAGAAGCTGAGATTTGGCTGCCTGCAAGCCGTACGACTCATCCAACAACGAGTTAAACCTCATGACCATATACATATACTATATCTTGGGTAACTTCCGCTACACCTTTGGAGACGGAGGCTAGGATATTTTGACAATGTTGTGCGCTAGTACATCGATGTAAGGGAGCACTTTGTGGCAATACACAGCGCTGAATAGAGGGTCAACGTGTGCTATTGAACGATACTAGGCTATGTTTGCCGTCAACGTATTATTCACCGCTCGAAATGATGCATCGACAAGACTGCTCTAGATGCTTTGCATCTATATGGTCTTTGCTGGACTAAGATATGGATATGAAAGTCGTACTGACTACATTCTGACTAAGATATGAAATAGACGCTTAAAATAGGTTGGCCGGCCCTTTTCGTCCTCTGTTGCCAAAAGCTTATACTTGGCCCCTTTAGTTGTATGCCTTCAAAATTGAACCTCACATATCTCTACCTCAAACACCCCCCAGCTTGCGTCGGCGGCCACACAATCCTGCTTTCGTCGTCTTTACTCCAGTAACCTGAGCCACCCCTCTGCTTGATCTTTGAACGCTCTTCAAACGACTTGAACATGTCGCCCCAGCCATTCACAGCTCTCAAAAGCTCAGAGTCGTCTGGAACATTTTTAAAAAACTCCAACAAGTCATATCTCTCGAGACGATCCAAACTCCAGAACACGTAGGCCCGCTCCCTCAGCCCAGAGTTTTTGGTAAGCATAACCCACATGCTACGGGGCAAGTCCTTGAAGGCTACTCGGAACGCTTTAACTGGACCCTTGTCGGTGTCTTGATCTTCGGAAGTTGGAAACATGGTCTCTAAATCTTCATCGGTGTAGTCGGCGAGTGGGGTGTCGTCATTCAAGTCAACTTCAGGTATGGATGTGAGCGCATCATAGAGATACGCGCTACTGGAACCATATGAAGACTTTAATAGTGCCCTTTTTGCATCGTATGAAGTCTCAGTTGCCATTTTGTAGATGAAATCAATGCCTTGGGATAGCTGCAATGTTTTATACGTAAGAAACTGTGATGACGAGGAGAAACGGACATAGATTGCGGCTTACCCAGACCTGCCTCCAGCCATTATCGCCACCAGCCGTGAGATAGTCGATCCCCAACGTGCCAAACTCAATGTCGTGAGCAAGAACGTCGTGTGAAGCTTATAATAAGAATCAGGAATAGGAAGATTTTCTTTCTCGGATACTGGCAGCAACTTACCTTCGGAAAACTTGAGCTCGAGAAAGTCATGAACGCTGGCTAGCTGTTCATTTTCCCACGGCCCATATTGTGCAAAGAACCACCTTCTCTCTTCATCGCTGACCGATACGAAACCAGTCGGCATGGTGCTGCGGAAGAGGTTGCAGAACAGCTCGAATTTGTAGAAAGCCCGGCAGAAGCGATGATTTTCCGTCGGTGACAAGGAGAGATTATGAGGCGTCTGTGATCCTTGGTCACTGATGATATGAGCCCATGCGTGGTCAGCAAATTGAGTCGCCAAGCTCTGGATTGGGTCATGCAATTTGCCCATTTTCACAAGGAGGGGGACTGGTAGCGTTCTGAACTGGCTTCTTAGCTTGGACGGTTTCTTGATGAACGTTTCGAGCAGCTCCCGGACTAAAGGTCCAGTTCGTGGATTGAGTTGCGATGCTTCCAACACGGCAATTGCATAAGGCACGAGAGCCGGGGTGAGTTGCTGCTCCAAGATATCGGCTGCAAGGTGAAGATCTGCTTTGAAGCACGCGTAGAAATAGCGGCAGGTAAGAAGACAGGGCAGAAGGAAACGTATATTGCCTAGCTCTCGCATGATTGAGGTCATGACCTCGCAGGGGAGCTTCGTGATGGAAGTCATCGTTGCGGCGGGTATGTGGTGTTGTCGCGTATGATCATGTTGTGTATTTCGAAGAACCTCAAGAATGCCTACAGCTCTCAGGTTTGCTTTTATATGAGGTTGATACCCCGCAGTGATCACTGGCAGGTGTCATCCAATGGATGAGTCCGAAACTACGTGTATGTGTAACATGAAACTTTGTGTAACAACAAGGGATCCATGCATATTCAGCCGCACCGTCGACTCGATCTTGGACTCACCGCCTGAACTTATGTCACCTTGATAGGCCTTCATGTTCTCATTGGTAACTAACCCCTCGAGTATGCAAGGGATAATACTTTGCTTCTACGCGGCTCACAGTACCGTTTCCATTAAGGAATTATATTGGGATGGCTTGTTATCTGGGACGAAACAGCGAGCTGGCTACCGAAGCTTGAATACATGATGTGATCTGCATGGAACTACGTAACAATTGGTAATTTCTCCCATCGCCCCTTGGAGATTTTAAATATGCGATTATATATAGGTGTTATTGTGGGAGTACTCCTAGGTACACTACTGTTTATTTACAGCAGAATGAAATACGCCTGTGCCATTAATGCGCTGAGTCTGCCAGTTATAAAGCTGCCATCGAACAATGTTCCTCCTTTATTGAGTCGGCAACAGCCTGTTTATGCAAGGCCCAATGGCTTGGGTGATTGTTCAACTTGAAGAGCTGCGCTCGCCGCCGCGAGCCCCGTGAAACGACCCGTGACGTGAGGATCAGGCCCGATGAAGTTGTTGGGAAATCCAATTTCGAAGGGCTTCACACTTTCCAAGTACTCTACCTGCTCTTGCGATAACTTGATGCTTAATGCCTGAATGTTATCTTTGAGATGCTCAATCTTGCGGCCGCCAACCAGAGGAAACACGCGGGTCGCTTTGGCTCGAACGTAAGCGAGTGCAATTGCAGTAATGGACTCGATGCCATGTTCTCTGGCAACCGTCTCCAGCGCCTCGCTGAACTTTCTCTCCTCTTCACTCTGGCCGTTGCCGTTCAGAGAACGAAGGTCTTCACCCTTTTTCGCTCGCTCTTCCAAAGCCTTCTTCGTTTGGAACTTGCCTCCACCAAGAACATCCCATGGCGCGAGAGCCATGCCGTATTGACGGGCCATTGGAATAATTTCTCTTTCAAAGTCACGCAACATGATATTCCAACGACCCTGATAAATACTAAACGGAGTTTTGCCAAACGCAGCAGCATACTCGTTGGCCGCACTAACGATCCAGGCAGGGGTGTCCGAGACTCCTAGGTAGAGGACTTTGCCTTGCTCAACGAGAATGTGTAGGCTATCCATGATTTCTTTGATGGACGATGTAAAGTCCCACCAATGGACATAGAGGATATCGATCCAATCGGTTTGAAGCTTGTGGAGTGAATCGCGAACACTCATATGCATACTTCGTCGCGAATTACCGCAGGAATTCGGTGTCCGTCCTTTGCCGAGAGCGTATGACTTGTAGTCTGTGGTGTATTTTGTAGCAATAACCATCTGGTCACGATTTTTCCGACTCGACATCCACTCGCCGAGCCAAGTCTCGGAGTCGTCATCTTGGTAGGCATTTGCAGTGTCAATGAAGTTGCCGCCAACTTCAAAGAAGTAATCGAGAAGTTTAAAAGACTGTTCTTTATCCATCGAGCCCATAAAGTTACTCCACCCATTACCAATTGACATCGCTCCTAGTTGGAGAGGAGACACACGAATGCCAGCTGTAGAAGAGAGGATTCGATACCTCCCAAGCTCGGTTTTGGGCTCGGGAGCTGGGGCGTAAACTGATGCCATGTTGATAATTTGGGATTGTCTTTTGTGATGGTAAATGGATATTGTTGGGACTGGGCAGGATATTCTACAATCCAATGGTGAGAGGAGAATACACAAGCAATTTATATTCATGGCGTGCAACACAGCAGTTGAGATAATTTCGCCTCCTGTTCTAGTGGATCTGGGATTTTCAGAGTATGTTACTGCTCATCTACCGGACTCTGTGTTAGTGAAGCTAAGATGTTCGGACCGTGTTGGCGCTTCGTCTAGTCTCCTGTTGCTCTTAATCGGCTTTAGCAGTCTAGTATTGACCCGAAAAAAGAAGCCGAAACGACGGGTGGTCCCGCGCCGAAAGTTTTCGGATATCATAACACTCTAATGATTCAAAGGCACCAAACTCCGCGACATTAACGTATCCTATTGACCATTAAACCCGGAAGCTCCGTGTCCACGGAAGCTTAACATGTGATTAAGTTTCGGATTTGATCATCCCCTTGCCTCTAATCTTCTCTAAATCTTGTATATTTGCATAGCAGGCTTTCCTTGGTCACGCCCCTCCTCATATTAATGTTCGCTCCTATCAATCTTAGTAGAGCATTGAGCCCTCAAGAAGCTGGAGTTAAATACTCGAGGCCAGAATTGGGAAAGAGAGTGGAAGACGGTGGTGACAGCTACATGATATACTAATAACTACTTGGTGGTGAAAAGGCTGATTTGAAAGCACCCCAATGCAACTCTGTTGGAGGCAAGCTTTTTTTGGTTTCATCTTTCGATTACCAACTGTAGATCAACGTATTCCTTTTCCTCTAAATTAAAATTTTAGTTAAAAAAAGAGAGTATTCCTGAAAGTAGATACATGGTAGTGTCTCGGGATGTTCATGCGGAGTTAAATAAGATCTGTGAGGTGTTGATAGCCCGAACCGTCCAGAATTCTCGGCCGAAATGTAAAGTTATAAATGCTGAAAAGCCGTCGGCCGAGAATCTTGGCTAAAAATCGCCAAGAATCTCGGCCGAAAGCTATAGCTTATAAGTGCCGAAAAGTTGTCGGCCGAAAACTAAACCTTCCAAATAACCCTTAGCACAAGATCTCCGGCCGAAAGTTACCTGCGCTTTCGGGCGAACAATAACTCCAACCCCAAGAACCTATTGCCACCCTCAGCCCGTTACCTCCGTATAGGCGAACTATTTAAGATGAACGAACAGTAAGTTGTATCCACTGCTCTGCATCCATCATTAGTAAATACGACGCTTTCACAACTAATACCCTATCAATTGACCAACCACTTTTCACCATGTCTTCACCAATTAAGATTACGTTTCCATCTTTTATGCTCACCATCAGCGGAGAGCTCTATAAGCCAGCTGATGGGTCCCCCGACCGCAAAGGCGCTGCCATTGTGGTGAGCCATCCCATGACGGGAGTCAAAGAACAAACGTCAGCGGACTATGCCCGAGCTCTATCCTCAGCGGGATTCTACGCCTTGACATTTGATGCTGGCTACCAGGGTGAAAGCAGCGGCGAACCCCGTGGGCTAGAGGATCCCCACCAACGCGTTGAGGATAATAAGGCTGCGGTTACGTACTTGACTACTTTGAAGGGCAAAGTCGACCCCGAGAGAATCGGTGTCCTAGGAATCTGCGCATCAGGCGGATATACCTCGTATGCTGCACAATCTGACACACGTATCAAGGCTCTTGGAACAGTCAGCGCTGCCTGTGTAGGTCGGATGACACGCAATGGCGGTCTCTACGAAAGTAACAACAAAGAGTCACCTGAAGCCATCGCTGGCGCTCTCAAGGCCGCGGGAGACTGGCGCACTGCCCATGCCAATGATACCAAAGCTCAAGCACCTCGTATGTTTGAAACTGAAGCATCTGCAGTACCAGAGGATTCACCTTCGTTCTTTAAGTCGGCTGCTGCATACTATGGCACAAAGCGCGGCAACCATGCTCGATCCGATCAGAGGGTTCCTCCATCGAGCTACGATTTAATGATTGGTTACGACTCATTTAATTACCAGCGTCTCATCTCGCCACGACCTTTGTTAATGATTGCTGGCAGTGAGGCTGAAACCCTACACTACAGCAAGACGGCAGTGGAGGGGGCTAGGGATCCTAAGGAATTGTTCATTGTTAAAGGCAAGAATCATTTCGATTTGTACGATGATTTAACAGAGTCAGCGCCGAAGCTCGTTGAGTTTTACGCAAATGCGCTCGCTCAGTAAGAAAAGAATATAGGAATGTAATTGCATATCCTGCCTTGTATTATTCTACATAGGCTGGTATCAAGCAGTGGCAACTAAATCCTGTTTGGATAAGCATGATTTATCGTAATATTTAATAATCCAAAAATTAAGCGTCCGAATTCTGGAAAAGGCCTTACTCAAAGGCCACTTATATTAAAGCAGCGTCAGCTTGAATATCTTCCCATCTTAAGAAGTACTTAGGCGACTGCTGGGATTACATCAAAGGAGAGTAGACAGTGAACCATGACCAACGGATTCCTAAAGCCAAAATGATACAGTTGCACTATCTTAATGACTTCAGAGCTAAGTATCCTCTTGCCATTTTATTTCCTCCTCCGCTCTCTTCTATGAGGCCCATTCACGTAATGACAACTTTTACCCCATTACCCTTTGCCACTGGAACCAACAAATCATGGTCATACGTAACATCTTCGACCATGGTTCCATAGAGTTGCATGTGTGGGTATACCCGGAATATGAGTGCCGTGAGAGCGAGGTATAACTCGCAATACGCCAGACTATGAGAATGAAGTCAACAACTGTGTATAGTAACGTTCAGATGTGAAAACACTTACTTCATTCCTAAGCACTGACGGCTTCCTTTGCCGAATGTGAATAGTGAACGCTCCATATCTCTTCTTTGTTTACCTTTTACGAGCCATCTTTCTGGTATAAAGCTGTGTGAATCAGGAAAGATGTCTTCATCATGATGCATAATGACACATGTCATGCCAATTGCCATTCCCTGAGGTACCATATAGTCCAGGGTTATAGAAGCTTTGGAACCCTTTGGAGTCCACGTGCCGTGGTACACAAGGTCCTCTTCTGTCGCGATTCGTGCAGTACGACCAGACACACCATAAGAGAGTCGCAGTCCTTCGGTCATCACAGCGTTTAGGTAGGGCAACTGTTCGAGTGTTGACCAAGGTGGAAGTGATTTGGGATCATCGACAACAGTTCGAAGCTCTTCGGTAAGTTTTTTGAGAATTTCAGGCTGTGTTAGAAGATGGTAAGTCATAACCGCCAACGTCCAGCTTGTTGTCTCGGTACCTGCGCCGAAAAGCGCCACAGTCTCTCCAGCGAAGCGCGCAATTGTTTTTTCTTCATCAGGAAGATTCGACCGAAACAAAGAGGCAAATATCGTCTCTCGTTCTCTGACAATTCCAGCGTCCATCTCGGCTTTGGTCTCTTTGATCCATGTTGGTATGGTGATCTGAAGTTGCTGTGTTAATATGCATCCATGATCTAATAATTCTTGTAAAGAGAATTCACATACGTTCAATGTCTCTGCAAGCATTCTTACATCTTCAGAGAGGTATTTTGCCATACTGTACCGAGACAATTAGCACAGGGATAGTCATTGAGCTCAAGCTTCCCTTACTATGGAATCGTGGATGCCAGTGTCTTGAGCCAAGGGATAAATCTGAAGACGTAGGTTGTGTTGAGAACCGAGAAAATGGCCCGCCTGAAATTGGGCTCAATGCCATCTTGTTGAAGAAATCCCAAGTTTTCACCGAAACAGTATTCAGCTATAACGTCAGAAGTGAAGCAGCTATATGCCGAGGTCAGATCAAATGGCTCTTTCTTATCCGCAAATCGAAGCAGCTTGTCACAAAGAAGATGAACAGCTTTGTGAATTTCTGGCTCCAATTTGGTTATTTGAAGTTTGGAGAAGAACTTGGTCAAGGGAGCTCGCCGTAGTTTATGAAGATTATGATCCGCAGTACCAAAGCCTGAGAATGTGGCGCTAGAGTGTATCTCAGCAATTGAGGAACTAAGACATTTTTATGGAAAATTGGTGAAAACATACTCTCCTAACGACCTCAATTGATGTGCCGGTTTGTTCCTTTTCCTAGTTCCGATAGCAAATATCTCATCTATAAAATGAGGGTCGCTGCAATGAAGCTCATCAGGATTAATTCGCACAATAGGACCTGGCTGGTTTTAGCTTGGGTCCATTAAGCATGATCATAGTTCGAGGTTACCATATTTCTCATGCATGCGTGCTATTTCGCTGGTATATCTACCCCATAGGATCAAGTCGAAGTAGCCTTCATACCAGTATGAGGCACCTGCCAATACTGGTCCAGGAAAACCTGCAAGAGGGTGTAAGGTTATGTTATAGATTGCTCGCAGAAGCTTGTATACGGCCCAGAGGCCAAAGGCAAGGACGGCACTCTGTAATATCGTCAACCTATCGATCATTTCAAGTAAAAGATACATCCTCTGTCAATTGAGGGTTGAAAGTGGTTGTGACAGGGTTGTGGGCGGCAAGGTAAGGTGGATAATAGTGGCAGTGGTAAGCCCCGGAAAACTAGTTATATATTGACAAGCTGAACGGTGCAAAACTCTCCGTGTCTTGATATACTGATCTATGTAGGAGGAAAAAGCTAGATGCAAACAGCAGCAAACAGAAGGTGGGCTTGACCAAGGAGAGTGGTTACACAGATCCACGTGACAACTTGAAGTCAGCAAACATAAAGTTAGATGGAACAAATGCGAAGTACTCTAGATATATGCAGTGCTCACCGAATATATCTGCTGGAGTCTTCTTCTATGAGTAGCGAGACGGGTGCGGACTGCCCGGAAATGCACCTGGCACCAAAGAAAACTGGCTGAGATGATGGGTGGTTCAAAGTTCGTAATGATGGAGTAAATAACTTTCTCCATCCGCCTAACAACTCCATAGAGCGATAGCTCATATAATCGTTTAAATTCAGTCATGGAATGAATGTGTTGCGAGTATTGAGATTCAGTGTAACTCAAGGGAATCTACGACAACATTGTCCAAAACATCTATACCTGAGTGCGCACCGTTCTGGCTATATGGTGGACGAGATTATTACTCTGTATCGAGAAAGTCCACTAGGACGCTTCAGAAATCTACTTGGCTATACAGAAATAAAGTAGGTAGCATGCATAAATGATCTTACTTATATAGCTTTGATGCAATTGTGGTGAAATATCAGGTTTTAATGCTATAGACCCCGTCCGTATAAATTACATGACAACACATGACCCTTTCTTCTCGAGCTTGTGGATTCTCTCCGTCAACTCCTTGATCTTCTCGTCACTTGACCTAGCCGCCTCTTCATTCATCCGCCGCTCGTCCGATATAGTCTTTTCCATGCCGTACATCATCTTCTTATAGTGCTCCTCGAGTGCAGCCAAAGCAGCCTTGTTCTCTTCAGCGGCGGTCCGCAAAAGCATTTCTTTCATCTCAGTAAGCTCTCTTTGTTGTTGTTCCTTGAGTAGTGAGAGTTGGCTCATAATCTCCCTCCCTGCTGCTGTGTCTTTGAGCGCCTTATTATCTTTTCCCATCTCCTCCTGTAGCTCTAGGTAGAAAGGCTCGTTGTCCATGAGCATCGATGCGATTTGCTTGGCAGACTTGGCCGACGTATCTTGTCGGCAATACTGTGCACCGAATGCTATGAATACGCTCCAAAATTTGTTCTTGAGTTCCAACTCGCGATTCAAGCCTTCCTCTGGGGTAACCTTGTCCCACATGCTGGTTGCCAGTATTACATTCTTGAGGTTCTTCTCCCCAGTTAGTTTTCGAAACATGTCGAGATTTTTAGTCGCATGATGGGTAACACGGTTATCTGAGATCGGATGAAGGTAAATTATGCCCGAGAGGCGCATTTCCTTGGAGTAACCTGCTGATAGGTAGTCTGCGATCATTTCCAGGACTTCGGTATCCGAGAGATATGTGTCGGAAAAGCCCGGGGTATCAACAAAGCGGACAGTGCGGCCATCAAGTATAGTCTCGATGATTTGTATCTCTTGTGTGCCTTTTGATGAGAAATGGTTAGCTAGAGTGTAAGGGGTTGGTGAGTCGTTTGATGATCGTACATGAAGTAAGATTATGACCAATCTTTAGGTCTGTCCGCCCGGTCGCATTGGCAATGAACGTCGTCTTTCCAGATCCAGTCATCCTGAATTTAAAGCGTAAGCCAAGTAGTCGACAGTTGGGAATTGGGCATGACTATACCCCATGACAGCAATCAATATATCTTTGCTAGTGAACTTCTTGTACAGCGACTTTACACTGTTCTTCAAACCTGTAACATTATCTTGGAAAAACCCTGTGTGGCTGCCATCCTTTGTCTGTAAGTCGAAAATGGAACCATCAATGCGAGAGGAAGAAGGCTTTTCCGTAACAGCATCTCCAGCATTATCTGTATTTGTTTTTGAGGGATTCTGGTTTGGCTGAAGACGGCTGATGAGCTTGGGAGTCTGATAAGAGACCGGAGCAGGGCTGTCCAAGGTGGTCGAATTGACCATTGCAAACTCGTCATCGGAGACGTCGGGAGTGCTGATTATCGCCATTGTTCTGATGAGACAAAGATTCGAGATATTTCAAAGAGTAAAATGCGTCTTCTCTCTTTTTTTTTTAAGAAAGCTGGATGAAAATATTGGAAACTCATGTTTGGGCTTCAATGTGGCCTGGCTTGAAACGGCGTTACGTCACCCGCTAGTAAGGCGCTTGGATTTGATAGGCCTTGAACTCTCGCCACCCAAGGCAGCCATTCTGAAGACGCGAACTGCCAACTGATCATTGTGTGATGGACAGGAGAGATGAAACAGTTAACCTTACTCAATTGGATGTTGCCATTTGTTTCAACGTTGGTTATAGGCTATTACACAACATGGGCTTCTCTTTCAGTGTAACGAACAGGGTGTAAATCCCCACCCTCCCTTTGCGTAAACGAAGAGAAAGCGTGTATACGAATGATCTCTTAAAGATGAATGTTATTTCTAATATTTTACATCCAGGTGGTTTTGACTCTGCTTGAGTATGTTGACCATCTGAGATCAATTGTCCTAGTCTTGATAGAATATATCTAGTGTAGGCATACATTTTTCTTGATCGTTGGGCGTCCTAGTTCTTGGCGCTCACATAACATACTGGCGAATCGCTCCGTCTTAAGTAAGTCCTTGACAGAAAGTCTAAAACGCCTACTAGAAGAACATATCAACCTTTGTGCAAACAATTCTTTTTCTAGGCTATTTAGGAATATTGTTGTATTATCTGATATTTTAGCCGTTGAGTGATAAAGCTGTGATGCCTAGGAACAGGCGCATATGCCCAACCAATCATCAACAAATGCGATTTGGTTGGGCATTTGGGCATCTGGGTTGGCTGAGGTGGGCGCAGTGCTTACATGCATTAGAATGGTCAGCCTCGTTCCTCCTTTACATCAATCATTGCTTCATCCATTTTTCACCTTTTCTATTCCATCGTAGCTCTGTAGCGCGAAAATCATAAGCCTGAAGTTTGAAGTCTTTTTGAAGGTCAGTTTCCCCCTAATGATAGCCATGTCTCCGACTTCAGCCTTACGTCTACCTAGTTCGACAAGTGAAGCGGAAGCCCCAAGACGGCGAAGATCACAAGCCCAAAGGCCATTTCCATTTCTATTCGATCGCCGATATATAATATGAAAATATCCGCCAATCTATAGTCGCTTAGTCTGATGGCAGAGTTAGATCCCAGCCTTTATACTGTGGCATGGATTGCGCCGCTGGAGATCGAGGCGCGGGCTGCATTGCATCTGTTGGATAATCGACACAGGGGCAGATTCCCACTGACACCGGGAGACGACTATATTTTCCAGGCTGGAGATGCTTGTGGACATAACATCATTATCGCGACATTTCCGGCCGGAGAAGTGTATGGAACAAGATCTGCTACCGCTCTCGCGACTCAAGTTAAAAAGTTCTTCCCAAATCTTTGGTTCGGCTTGTTGGTTGGCATAGCAGCGGGCCTCCCAAACCTCTCACGAAACCCACCACTGGATATTCGTCTCGGCGATGTTCTCGTAGGGTTACCAGTGGGTGACAATGCTGGCCTAATAGACTATGACCTTGGTAAAGAGACCGGAACAGATGGATTTCAGCTCCTTTGTGGTGGCCATGCGCTGGCGAAAACAGAGAGGGTAGTCAGGTCAGCCATTGGAAGTATCAAACTCAGGGCGCCGGACGATTCAGACGATGTCCTAGAACACTACAAGAGAATTGAACACAAAGAACACCCTTTTGGCACTTTTGCAGATCCGGGACAAGGCCGAGACACGCTATATCAAGTTAATGAGAGCGGAGGCGAAAGTCCTGTGTTACGAGAGCGAAGGCCAGATTCGAAGCGCATTCGTGTGTGGTACGGGCCAATAGGCTCAGGTGACAAGTTGATGAAGAACGCGCAGAAGCGGAACGAGTTGAGAGACAAATACAACATCATTGGCCTCGAGATGGAAGCGGCTGGGACGATGGACCAAATCCCTGTCGGTGTTATCCGAGGGGTTTGTGATTATGGAGACGAACATAAGAATGACGAGTGGCAGCCGTTTGCCGCCGCAATGGCTGCTGCGTACGCAAGAGCAATTTTGGCAGAGATACGGCCAAAAAATAGTAGGTGCATCAATAGTTAGCTTGCATTCACTTAACCTAACCTCTTGTCGTAGTGGTTCAGATGCCCTTAGTGGACCTTTCACTCAAACGCAAACTCGGCGAGGAAGATTTTGCCTCTGAACATGAATATAGGAAGCGCCAATGTCACACCAAGGGGGAAGAGTATCCTCCTATTGAAATGGTGGACACTGATGTGAAGAAGTCATTAATAGAACAACTCTATTTTGACAAGATCGACGAGCGCCTAATGAACTTAACGGCAGCTCAAGGAAAA
This sequence comes from Trichoderma simmonsii, assembly GCA_019565615.1. NCBI lineage: Eukaryota > Fungi > Ascomycota > Sordariomycetes > Hypocreales > Hypocreaceae > Trichoderma > Trichoderma simmonsii. Next base: position 468,433 of record CP075866.1, read on the forward strand.
ACCTGCTGCTGGTTTCTCGATAAGGACAAATATATATCCTGGAACGACATATCACAGCAGCCATATCATGGCGGATTCCTCTGGATCAAAGGCCATCCTGGCACTGGGAAATCAACTCTCATGAAGTTCCTTTTCGAAACGGTTAAGACCAATGCAAAGGGAGATTCGTTACAAATTATACTGTCATTCTTCTTCCTCGCGCGAGGTACGGTAGAAGAGAAGTCAACGATGGGACTTTATCGTTCACTTCTTCACCAGCTTTTTGAGAAGATACCAGAGACACAAAACGGTTTAGAGTGGATGACGAGAGACGGTGCCAAAGTTATACAACGAAATGGATGGAACGAGAAAGCATTAAAGCAGACACTTGCACATGCCGTACGAAAACTAGGTAATCGGTCCCTAACAATATTCGTCGATGCACTAGACGAATGCAATAAGAGCCAGGTTACAGACATGGTGTGCTTCTTCGAAGAGTTATGCGAGAGTGCACAAGAGTCACAAGTCCGGTTGCGGATCTGCTTTTCAAGTCGACATTATCCGACAATCAGAGTAGGAAAGGGTAACGAAGTCGTCCTTGAAGATGAACAGGGTCATATGGAGGATATTGAGTATTATATAAAGTCCAAACTCAGGCTAGGGAAATCAGTCCAAGCTCTCGCCCTACGATCTGAGATTCTCAACAGGTCTTCTAATATTTTTCTCTGGGTCGTGCTGGTTCTTGATATTCTCAATCGAGAATACCCCAATTCGATAAAACAGATGCGAGATCACCTGAAAGAAATTCCACCAGAGTTGAACGACTTGTTTGAAATGATTCTCACGAGAGACGGCGAGAACCTCGATAGGTTACACTTTTGTCTCAGATGGATTCTTATCGCAAACCGTCCACTAAAGCCACAAGAGCTCTATTTCGCGGTACAATTTAATTATGATAAAGAATGTTCAGGCCGTTGGGACCAAAATGACATTGGACTCGAAGAGATACAGACTTTTGTGAGAAGTTCTTCCAAAGGCTTGGCAGAAGTTACTCGAAACAAAGCTTCGGAGGTCCAATTCATCCACGAGTCTGTTAGGGACTTCTTGCTGAGTAAATACGAAACCCAATGGTCCGAAGGTTCCGGTAGCTTCATGGGCAATAGTCACAAACTTCTGAGGGATTGTTGCTTGACTCAGATGAACAGCTTGATCCTTCAAGACATTGGTATAGTAGATCCTCTACCACAAGCATCCGAGACAGCAAAATTGCGACAAACAATACGTTCAAATTACCCATTTCTCGAATATTCAGTGCTTAACTCTCTTCAACATGCCGACAGTGCCCAGCAAAATGGCATAGAGCAGGGGTATTTCCTTTCCGAATTCCCTCTCAAGAAGTGGATCCTACTGTACAACACCTTTGAGCAGCATCAAATCCGGCGATATACGAATTCAGCCACTCTCCTCTACATTCTTGCGGAAAGAAATCTAGTCAGCTTAGTTGGCATACATCCCCAGAGACTGTCGTTTTTTGATGTAGAAGATGGAATTGAGCGTTATGGCACTCCAATATTTGCGGCACTCGCCACCAATAATCGTGAAGTGGTCCATGCATTCCTGAAGATGTTAGCAGCAACTTCACCATCAGGATCGCCATTTCACGAACTCTGCGAACTGTATTTTCGGAACAAAATCAACTCAAGAACATTCAGTCGTGATTTCGCCTTCAGACGCACCAAAGGCATTCTCAGACATCTCAAGGAAGAAGGTAACGAAACACTGGTCTTCGCGTTTCTTTTGTCGCGAGACTTAGGCGCCGGTTTTGATGATACGCTCAGCAGCACACAGCCACCACCGACTCCGCCTACTAGGTGGTTGTATGATAAGATTTCAGATTCTAAGATAAATGACAAGGATATCTACGTCCAGGACGAGAAGCTGTTATTATGGGCCGCTGCGAATGGCTATGCAGTTCTTGTTCAGACGCTATTTACAAACGGCGCTGACTCAGATTATAAGAATAACGACGGCCGGATACCACTATTATGCGCTGCTTGGCATGGTAGTGAAGCTGTTGTTCAGCTGCTGCTTACAAAAGGCGTTGACCCAGGTTGCAAGGATGACGACGGCCAGACACCGCTATCATTAGCTGCTTGGCGTGGTAGTGAAGCTGTTGTTCAGCTGCTGCTTACAAAAGGCGTTGACCCAGATTGTAAGGATAATAACGGCCGGACACCACTATTCCACGCTGCTCTGCATGACAAAAAAGCCATTATTCAACTGCTGCTTACAAAAGGCGTTGACCCAGATTGCAGGGATAACAACGGCTGTACACCACTATTCCCCGCTGCTGCGTGTGACAGTGAAGATGTTGTTCAGCTGCTGCTTACAAAAGGCGTTAACCCAGAGTGCAAGGATAACAAAGGCCAAACACCGCTATCATTCGCTGCTTGGCATCGCAGTAAAGCTGTTGTTCAGCTGCTGCTTGCAAAAGGCGTTGACCCAGATTGTAAGGATAATAACGGCCGGACACCATTATCACGGGCTGCTGAAGCTGTCAGTAAAGCTGTTGTTCAGCTGTTGCTTACAAAAGGCGTTAACCTAAATTGCAAGGATAACGATGGACGGACACCGTTGTCATGGGCTGCTGAGAGTGGCCGTGAAGGCCGCGAAGCCGTTGTTCAGCTGCTGCTTGCAAAAGGCGTTGACCCAGATTGTAAGGATAATAACGGCCGGACACCATTATCACGGGCTGCTGAAGCTGGCAGTAAAGCTGTTGTTCAGCTGCTGCTTGCAAAAGGCGTTAACCCAAATTGCAAGGATAACGATGGATGGACGCCGTTGTCATGGGCTACTAAGAGTGCCCGTAGAGGCCGTGAAGGCCGTGAAGCTGTTGTTCAGCTATTACGTACTTGTGATGGTATACAGTAAAAAATCACCAAGATACATGTAAACCATGAATTCTGAGGACTCGAATGAATCTCTTGCCCCATATTTTCATCTAGTGTCAAACAATGATGAATGCTTTAGGCTTGATCCTGCGCAATTGAGCCAGTGTAACGAGGTAGTGGGAGAAACCGGGTTGGATGTCTATAGACGTCGGCTTGAATGTTAGTGTGCTGATGCACGAAATTTAGCCCTCTTATAAGTGTGCTTTTATACTTGCCGTTTTCTTTTTTATATTTCACACACAAAAAGTATTGTAGTCACCCTCGTGTTATATCATTTGCATTTCGGCAATCTGCCTTCTGGTTTTTATCAGGTGCACAATGCTTACTTAAATTATATTATTAGATAGCCAGATATTGCTGGGATTCAATCAGCGCCATAGGAACAGAGAATATGACCCGTCTGAAGTTTCCTGGGCGATAATATATTAGGGTTCCCAGAGTTCAAACTGGCAGTACTAGTTTAGGATGATCAAGTCGGTAACGAGCGATGTAATGGTCACGTAGGTAACAGACGTGGCAGCTGAATCTAGTCCGATTGCTATGTTACCAGCTGGCTATCTAGATTATCTAAATGAGCGTAAGAACGTAAACTTATATATCCATTCGTATACCCTAGATCGTGGTAGAACCCTGGCTTTTCCAGCTTTCTTTGGATCATTCGGAATACTACCTTTCGCAGTTTTCCTGGTCGAGATGGGCGACAATCCCGGTTGGCCTGTCATGACAATTCACGCATAGAAGCATGGCTTGTCACAATCAATAAATAACTACGTCCTTAAACTACTTAATCTTAAAGAAGACGGTGAAGTCAAATAGCTCAGGGCTTAGGCGATCTTCCTGAAACGCTGAAGGCCCACAGCTTCCACTTCCTAGACCATGCTGAGCAAAGTCTAAGTTGAACACGGTCTCGTCCAACTCTGTCAGCTCATGGGGATGAGTAGACTTGTCTAAATCATCCGTAGAATATTTTCTGAGTGAGAAGCTCAGTGGTACACCCATACGAGCCTCTAGTACAGCGTCGTTTCCTTTGACTTGAACCCAACGTACGTCACTCCTATTTTCATTTTCTTGGGGCCACTCATAATTGGTCTGAAGATCGTCAATTGAAGCATCCCACCGACCAAATCTAGCAGCTTGTTTCTTATCTCTATAGGATTCTCCAGGGCCCCGACCATACCATGTTGCCCTGTTATATTCCTTTGGCAACGACATAGTGAGACCAATACGTGGGATGTGACGAGGAACAGTCCCAGAGAAACTCCCCTTTGCGCGAATAGACACATTGCCTATACCAAGCGTGTAGATAAGTTGGGCATTGCATGCCCACTCCAAGACGGGAGGGGCGACCCTGACAGTCGCCTTAACAGTCATGGTACCGTCTCCATTCACGGACCAAGTGAACCCGCGTACATGCATTTTGGTCTCGGCGAGCCTAAACTTCAACCATTCTTTGCCGTCACCACCAAAACCAGCGTCATTCTGGGTAAGGGCGCGGTATAAGCCCAATTCTGGCCCTTTGGCGAGAATAATGCCCTTTTGATTGGCCCAAGTAAAGTTTCCATCGACAAGATTAAAAGTGAATGTCTCATTGCAGCTTGGCCACGTTATTGTCAGACGCCCTGGTTGTTCACATATTGAAGGCCCATTGGTGTCACCAGCAATCACGGAAGGTAGCTCAAATGTATGATTCTCCAGTAGGGGAATTTGACTCCAGGCGATTTCGTGACTTTGAGGCGCCCAAGCAGTTTTGTCTTTCAAGTAGAGATGGATTGAGAGCCAAGTATCTCCATGTAATTCACCACCCCAGTCGGGAAGGTCAATAACGGCTTCTGCACCCGGGGCAATCTGTGGCAGCTCGAACTTCGTGGGATTGGTGTTGCCCGACTCTTGAACCAAATGCCAGGTGGCGAAAAGGTGGCTCAGGTCGATGAAATCGTAGTGGTTATGAATATGCAGCTTACCGCACTCAAGCCGGATGGATACTGGCTGAATACACTTTTTGTATTCAAGTAAGCCGGGTGTAGGAGAATGGTCAGAGAAGGTAAGCCCATCCATAACAAAGTCGCGGTCGTTGGGAGTATCCCCAAAGTCGCCACCGTACGCAAAGTACGACAATTTGCCTTCTCTTTTGAGGAGCCCATGGTTACACCATTCCCAGATGTAGCCACCTTGAAGGAGCGACTCAGACCGATACAAGTCAATGTAGGTAGACAGTCCTCCCGGTCCATTTCCCATGGCATGACCATATTCGCACTGAATCAATGGCCGGTCTGAATGTTCAGCGATATGCTTCTTTAGTTCATCGGGCGTTGCGTACATGACGCTATAAAAGTCGGTCGATATGCCCTTACGATCCCCTTCGTAGTGGATGAGTCGACTGGGGTCTCTGTCTTTGATCCAGCGATACATGGCCACGTGGTTTGCACCATAAAACGCCTCGTTACCAAGAGACCAAAACATAATGCAAGTATAATTTTTGAACCGTTCAACAAGCTGAGAAGCTCTATCCATGTAGGCATCGTGCCAGTCGGGATTATCTGATGTCCACCTTTTAGCGCGATCATAGGAAAGCTCCTGGAGTTCCCGGCCATCCATGAGGTGTACGTCTTCTATGGCGGTTCTTTCTACAGAATCGAAACCATGAGTTTCAAGATCTGCCTCCGCCATAACGTAGATGCCGAGCTCGTCGCAAACTTCATAGAGCCGGGGATCATTTGGTTGGTGGGAGCACCTTAATGCGTTGATGTTATGCTGCTTCATCATAACGATGTCGGCTCTCATGTCTTCGTACGGCACAGCTCTGCCATAAAGAGAGTGATGTTCATGGCGATTGACGCCATATAAAATGATAGGATTCCCGTTGACCAAAAAATTGGCTCCTTTCATCTCAATCCGACGGAACCCTATTCGCTGAGCAACAGTGCAGTCTCCCACTGTCAGGAGCAGGGTATAAAGAATCGGTTTCTCAGCAGACCATAGCTGAAGAGATGCGCCTTCAATTGTTAGGTCAGTCATCTCAGTCGATTTCATCTGTCCCTCATGCAGGACATCGCCACCAGGACCCCGTAACTCGACGGTGACATCCTCACAATCGCTTCCATGGAGGGAGACATCGACGTGGACAACACCTCTTGTCAAAGACTCATCTACCTGGGGTAGAATGGTGAAATCCGTGATGGAGGGGATGGCGAACGCGACTAGGTAAACGTCTCTAAAAATCCCAGAGAGAAGCCACTGATCTTGGCGTTCAAGGTAGGATCCGTCGCAGAATTGGTAGACGCGGACTGCAACTGTGTTGATTGCGCCTGTGCCCCTAAGGAATGGGGTAATGTCGAATTCACTGGCGTTCCTACTGCCTTGGCTATAGCCGATTTCATTGTCATTGACCCAGACGTGAAACGAGCTATCAACGCCTTCGAAACGTAACCGGATCTGCTGTCCTTGCCAGTCTTTGCTTGTGGTAAATTGGCGCCAATAAGACCCCGTCTCATTGAGAAATGGAATATTGGGGGGGTCCACAGGGAAAGGATAGTTGACGTTGGTATAAAGAGGCCGGCCATAACCTTGAAGCTGCCACATGCCAGGAACCTTTATATTGGCCCAGGTTATTGGGTCGAGATCTTTCCAATCAGGCAGTTCTAATGGCGAGACATCGTGACGGAATTTCCATGTCCCATTGAGTGATTGAAATTGAGCATTCTCACGATTCAAGGTGAGTGCCCCCTCCTTCGTGGTGAATGGATAAAAGTGAGCACGCGGCGGGAGAGTATTGCGATGGAGGACGTCAAGGTTGCTCCAATCAGGCTGCATTTTTGGAAAAGACATGATGACTATGTCTATTGCGAGTATTTGACAGATTTGCTATGTTGATCTTGCCAGCGAGAACTTCTTCAGCACGGAGAGGATGGTAGAAGTGTAATGACTGCCAGATACTGCGGGGAGCGTAAGATGCGATGAATCATTAACGGCAGCCCACTAGGTGCTGTCTAGTGGCTACTCCGTATGACTAGATCCATCCAACAGCACATGACATAGCTTCAACTGGGAAGATAACTTGAGCCTGGCCATATGTCCATTTCCCGGAGGCTAAATAACACTCTCTAGTGATGATAATACCTATATAAATACCCCAATACCCGACGCTGCTGGCTACTTTCTGATTGAGAAAAACAAACCTTGTTTGTATAAACGATTATGCTGTACTACATGGAGCGCAGCGATGCGAAACGAACCATCTCTAACGTTACGTTTGAGAATTTAGTAGTCAACGGGAAGGCAATTTATGACACAATGAAAAAATCCGGCTGGTATCTATCTACGTACTTCATACCACTCTATGCAAACGAACATGTCCATAATATGATGTTGAACCCTTCTCAAGGTCGAGGTACTATATTCGGAATTGGTATTATATCATATGTCAGTCAGGGTGCTCAAATCGTAGGATCGTGGATGGATATCTATGCAACATAGATGATTAAAATAAGCACCAACGTTCCTGCAATACAACTTCTTGTAGCCACTGTCAAATTGAGACTAAGCCTGAGCTTTCATGAAGCATGTGTGCATGCACAGGAACTGACGCTGCGCTTCGTAGTCCTATGTGCCAACCACTGGCGCTAGCGACGAGTTCAGAAAAGACTGTGAACCTCATTTAAATAGCATAAATGGTGGTTGTCATCTTTCATGTCTAATTCTGCTCTACGCTACTTCAAAAGTGTAGTCTCTGACGATGCTGCCATCAAATACCCGTCTCATTCCACCTGGACACAAAACATGAGCCGCATCAGCTCCCGCCATAGTGCAGCTAATTACCACCGAGCCGATGATCTGATTCTTGTTCCATTGAAAAGACACAAGCCATCCTTGCTTTGCTCTCACCCTCTGGAGGTGGCCCCTGTCCCATATACCGGGGCATGCTGGAAGTAAAGATATCTGGACCACATTCTCTCTATCCATCCTATGTTCAGCTGACTGCACCAAACACTCCAAGATTCCAGCACATGCTCCAAAATTCCCATCAATCTGAAAAGGAGGATGAGTATCTAGTAAGTTGGGTAGCGTGGAATTTTGCAAGAGAAGATCCATGTTCTCTCCACACGCCTCTGCATCAAGCAATCGCGCATAGAAGTTCAAAAGCCACGCCCGACTCCAACCCGTGTGGCCACCGCCGTTGGCGAGGCGCCGTTTCAGCACTTTTCGAGCCGCAGCAGCGAGTTCTGGACTTTGCGTAGGGTGTATCAGATCTCCGGGGTATAAGCCAAAGAGATGTGATACATGGCGATGCCCAGGTTCAACTTCATCGTAGTCATTAAGACCCCACTCCTGAATTAATCCCCCTTGATTAAGTGTAAGAGGTTGAATCTTAGTCAAAGCCGCCGCAACGGCCCCCTTGAGAGAGTGGCTTACGTTTGGCAGTCGCTCTGAACTCCAAATATACTGCGTTAAAGCCATCTTGATAAGAGTCATATCTATGGCAGATCCTTCGCAGAATATGCCATTATTTCCAGACCTTGAGACAAACGCATTCTCTGGAGAGAGTGAGGGGTTTGTGACTAGATATGAACCGCATTTAGAAGGTATCATAAAGTCTAGAACAAATTGCACAGCACCTTCGTGGACGCGGAATAAGCGATTATGTAGCTCCTTGTCATATTGATACTTGAGAGTATCCATCAGCGTGGTCGATAACCAGAGTCCTCCAAGGGGCCAAATAGTGGCTGTCATACAGCGATCTTGAGGGTTCGTATCGGCCCAAATGTCGGTGTTATGATGTGCACACCAACCTCGGCAGCCATACATGACTTTGGCCGTTTGGCGACCTCGGTCTGACATTCGTTCCAGAAGATCCAACAGTGGAATTGAACAATCATCGATCAGGCTACACGGGCCAGCAGGCCAGTAGTTCATCTGCGTGTTGATGTTGATCGTATATTTTGATCCCCAAGGCGGTGCAAAGCTCGGATTCCAGATGCCTTGAAGCGTTGCTGGTAATCCTTTGTCGCCATTCCGACTACAAGAAATAAGCAAGTATCGGCCATAGTTGTGATATAAGGCAACAAGACCAGGATCCCGAGAGCTTCGAAGGCGCTGGTCTGTTGGCAAGTCACAAGCGTCTGGCCACATTCTCAGGCTCATCCGGCCAAAAAGCTTAGAATAATCTGTCCTGTGCCTCTCCAATAGTTCATTCCATGGCCGTGCCAGGGCCTGATCGACTTGAGTAAAGGCGACGACTTCAGGGTCAGCATGACGGAATGTTGTCTGGGCGGCGATGCCGACTCTGCAGGAGGCAGAGTTAATGACAAGGCAGTTGCCGATGGCCTCAATGGTGCCGCCATCATCGCAGACGACGCCAAGAACAGAACACAATCGATTGCTATTCAATCCTCCCGGAGTTGCGTGGAGCAAAATGTGGGAACCAGAAGCTGTGATAGTGTCGGCATAGACGTTCGTATCCGTGTCGTTATCGCTCAGCCGGTCCAGGCGCACGATGAGACGAGTACTTTTTGAAGAAGTGAATCGTAAAAGTAATGCATTGTCAGGGTATGAGGCAATAACGTCACGTTGATACGAAATATCATCGACCGTATACTGAACAGAAACTTGCGAAGTAGCCAAATCGAGGCAACGCCGATAATCAGCGATATTCTTGTGGTTGAATTCCAGTGTTGCGGTACCCATTGGCTCGTAGTGACGCATACTTGCGGGAGTTGCAAAGAAGCATTCCTTGACTAAAGCCTCAGCCTCCGACTGCTTCTCTTCTCGAATCAATTGTCGAAGTTTGGGCAGCATACGATAAGCATCCGGCGATGTCCTCTCTTGAGGGCCTCCATACCATACTGAGTTTTCGTTGAGCTGCATCAGCTCTACTTCGGTCCGCCCATATACAACAGCACCTAGACGACCGTTGCCTATGGGCAGGGCTTCTGACCATTCTGTGGCAGGAGCTGAATAATGAAGCTGAAGATGCCGCGATTGAGTCGTGTCGCTAGTCATCTTGGCTAGTACTAATGCCCTGCGGTAAGGAAGATATGCTCAGTGCGCCTAATGTTAATTCTTCTTAAGAGCTAAATTAGCTGGCGGGATTGGGACGTAAATCTGCTGTGAGACAGGCTTTTGGAATGATATTATGGCGTATCTATTGGTGATTGACAAGATTGCATACGCAGCTCAGGAAATACTAGTTGAAGTACGTGTGCTTCTCTCAAGTCCAACTGGTCTAGCTACCGGCTTCTTATACTAATTATGGTGGCCGAAGGTTCGAAATACACCAACGGTACCCTGAGCCGACATAACATGCGTTGAAAGCAGGTTAGGCTTCTGGTATGGCCGGATTATTACCCGAAGATTCAACCTTGACGCCTAGTCATTCACTAACTGCGGGGATTTGCTATCTTTAGCCAACTGGATAGTTCAGAGTGATGCTGCGCTTCATTTGATGTTGTAAAAGTGTTAGCTAAATCTGTTAGATTAAACGTTTAAGCCGACGGAAAATAGAGACTGACACCCCGTTACTTGATTCTTTATAAAGTAAGAGAGATTCCTATTGTGTACGGAGTACTTCCCTCCTTGTCAATCCCTCACGAGCCCTCTTCTGAAGTTGTGTCAGGGCTTATGTAGAGATGTTGTCAGACAATACGAGTATATGAACTTAGCAGGTTCATTATATGTGTTACTTGCGTTCAACAGGTATACTACAAGGTCTGGGTATAATCGCATCCGGCCTGATTTCAAAGAAGGTCAAACTTGACACCTATCTCTTAATAACTGACTCACGCTACTGGCGTGACTAGAAGCCTAGTTTGACTGACGATCTAATAGTGGTGGGTTAAGATGAGATGAGCCTGAGCCATCGCGATGAGCATTCAGGGAAGTCTCGCACGAAGAATATGAAATGTATATTATAACTCGTCAATTGCATTTCGATTCAGTCTTTTACATGGAATTCTTCTTGTCCAACTTTGCTTTGGCATATACGCCTTAGCGAGCGAGATGGAGGTTGGCGAATTACTATGGGTGTTACGATGGATAGATTAAGCGGCATTGCTACACCCAGATATGTGCTTGTCTGAGAAGGTGTCTTATTCTATGGTTATGCAATAATAATACTTTTGCCCACTCAGCCGCTGTCCAACAGACGTCATAACGTTTGGACAGATGAAGCAAACAAACCAGACTCGTGTACCTGGACACAACTAAATCACTTGAACTCCTATTAGGAGCTTTGGAATCCGAAAAAGGAAAAATTTAAGTATAAGTCGGGTACACAATTGCCATTGACTACTACCTTAGGTACGCCAGTAGCTACAGGTAGTTAACCTTCCATGTTCCATTGCTATGTATGTCGCGGTCAGCGTCGTAGGAACAGGGGGTTGAATCCTTCTAAAATATTGACCTTAGGTAATATAGACTGGCTTCTCGCAGTCCGTCGAGTTTACCTTGTCGGGTTCTTCACGTCCCCTCATTCTTTCGCGTTCAGGACGAGATCTACATGCCATTCACAAGTACCGCAGAGCACTAAGAGCTAATGTATCATGGGCAATTGTTTTTCAACCAGTCAGAGGCGCTGTGGTCTTTGCTATTTTGATCTCGATGAAGAATCAGCATCTCTGAAAGAGCCCGTTGTGCAAAGAAGTTACACATGGCGTGAATCATCCCACATTCACGATGAAGAACGAACAGAATCTCTCGATGAGCAATTGCCGTCTCCACTTCCTGAAGCTTGGCGCGAGTACCTTAGAATCGAAATCCGCACAAAACTCGAGGTATTCCGTACATCGCGCGAGCGGGGTTGTCGCGGCTGCGATGCTATTATAAAAGCTATAACATCGGCGTGCCAAGATGATGATGTGGTTTTGGACGATAAATCGTGGACGGAAGACGTGCACGTAACTTGGACAATGCCTTCAGGGCGGGATAAGGGCATGAGCAATCTTAAGTTGGAAGTTACTGTGAATGTGAGCAGTCGAGAAGCTGAGGGTCATGGTACAGAGGATTACCGTCTATGGATCATCCTAATCGACATTGACAGAATGAATGGGCGTGAGAAGGAAGAAATCGGTAAGTCGAACAATTTATTCCTACCATACATTATAAAGATTTTAACAATGCATAGATCATGTATTTGCGTATAGATCTCCAGTTTTGTTTAACAACACTGGAGCAGAAACGTCTTTGAACAGAATCAGCAACTGGCTCAATAAGTGCAGCTCATTGCATGACTCTTGCAAATCGGCATCGGTCGCACAACTGCCCAAACGAGTACTGGAAATGACACCAGATTCACAAAATAACATCAATGTTCGCTTGGTTGAAGACTTGGGTGGATGCGAGAGATATGTATGCCTGAGCCATCGATGGGGAGCATCAACCCATTTATGCCAGACGACGATTGACAGCCTGCCTGCGCACCTCGAGGCAATTCCCTGGGATCGCTTACCCAAGACTTTCCAAGATGCCGCTAAAGTCTCCGTATGGCTTGGAATCAAATACTTATGGATTGATTCGCTCTGCATCATTCAAGACAGCAGCGATGATTGGAAGGTTCAGGCAGCTCAAATGTGCGAGATTTACTCTGGGGCGTATGTCACCCTCGCAGCGGCATGGTCTGCTGATAGCGATGTCGGTCTGTTTCGCGAAAGCGCATCTTTCAAAGTCCAACCTGCAACGGATCTCGGGCCCCAAGCTGCATCTTACCTTGTTCGCAGAGTCCCAGAACACACGACTTGGGATGTTGCTGGTGTGCTACAGATGACACCAGAGCTGCCTCTTCTCAGCCGGGCGTGGGTCTACCAGGAGCGTCTTTTGTCTCCAAGAATCGTCTATTTTACGAGATATGAACTCGCATTTGAATGCGCAGGCGGCAAGAGGGACAAAACCTGCGAGTGCGAACATATCCCAGGAGGAATATGGGGAGGCGGCAGTAATGGCGCAGGTGGTGGAAGCGGCGAGTATACCAATGAGCGCAAGCTGTACCACTTTGAAGGCCTCCGCGCATCGAATCTCGACCAAATCAGGAAATACTGGCACCAGATTGTGGAAGAATATTCTGGATTGCGCATCTCGTTTACATCAGATCGTCTTCCTGCTCTGTCTGGTGTCGCGCGACAGTACGGAACAGCCCACTCAGCGGATCTTGGCCGATATGTCGCAGGAATGTGGGAAAACTGTTTCCCTTCTGAGCTGCTATGGTACTGTGCCTCTGCCTCTCGCAAGATTAAAGATCGCCCAGATTCTTACTGCGGCCCAACATGGTCTTGGATTTCTATTGGAAATATTGCCAGCTACGCGACGGCTGCCCCCAGAACGTATCCGGATGATCTGGAGGTTCTCAATATTAACTTTAATCTAGATGGCCCAGATAAATATGCGTCCATCTCCGAGGCTACTATGGAAGTCAGAGGCTATCTTGCTCCTGGAACGTTAGTCGAGGCGCATAGCGCCCATTCAGACACGACGAGTATACACTTCAAAGGCATGAGTGGGAACTCTCTAACCTTTCATTACGATTATCCTCTGGATCAACCAGGTCCTAAACATATTCCATTCGGAAGTCCGATATACTGTATGAAAACAGGCTTTGTATGGGGAGGGAATCACATTTGCATGCTGCTACAGCTAGTGAATGCTGGGGAGAATGCTTACGAAAGGATTGGTCTCGCAACGAAAGTCAGTAGATCTGATCTTGATAGCTGGTTCGAAGGCTTTGGAAATAAGCAAACGGTCAAGCTTTCGTGAATCGGGGCAATATTGGTCACAAAGTCAATGTAAGGTAGAATGTGACATCGTATGTCCATAAGATGCAACGGGATGAGATTGGTGAGTCGGTAGGAAATGCATTTTACTCTGTCTTTGAACTTTGCCATACCTCAAAGAGCTCATTCAACATATGTTATGTATCTGTGTATTTTCCTATAAAATAAAGGCTCTTATTCACCCGAAATAGATACTCAAGGCTCTTCCTATGCCGCCGTCGAAGCATACTTGATGTTGAAGGATTGGGTCTGTTTCGTGACATAGTCGTCAGGATTACTCGCGTTTCCAAAAATCTTCAACGCCCGCAGCAGTACGGCATAATTTCCTTCTGGCAAGATTGTGCCCTCTTGTGTTATGCCATTGAAGGCGACTTGGTTGATGTTTGTGTTGAGCCATTGCACAGGATACCCATGAAAGCTACCGGCTACATCGACTCCCAGAACTTTCGTGGTATTGGCTGGTGTACTGCCAAGAGGAATGATGTCCGCCCTCATCAGGGGAACACCAGAGTCAGCCTCAAGCCCAAGCCCAGGATAGTCGACAGATGATGATGACGAAGGCTGACTAGCCCCCAGTGTAGGATGAGGTATTGTCCAAGTGTCGTTGTCGGGCGCCGACTGCGCGAAGCGACCCGAGGTATGGTAAATGAAACTATAGTTAGGATCTATGCTCTGAGCATTTGCAAGGCTTCCGGCCACCCCAAGATATGGAATGACAAGATGTTCACCAGTAGAACCATCCAAGGTAATGTATCCGCCATAGACGGGGAGGTTGGCCGCAGTGAGCCCTTGGGGAAGCGTTACTTTGACCGTCACCTTGGCCGATCCACCTGCTGGAACTGTAATTTTGGCCGCAGAAAAAGCAAGAGTTGCTGCGATATCGCTTGAGTTTGAAGATCTCGACGGGTTGGACTGCCCAGTTTTGTAAGTATCCCGAGATCTAGTGGGCGTGTGGCCGATTGAGTATGTAATAGCTTGCTTAGCCCCATTCTTGATTGTAAAATCAGTGCTGTTGACAAAGTGATCTGTATCGTTGAATGAGAAGCTTGATACGCTTAAAGAGGTGGTTGCATGAACAGCATCATAGGCTTGCGCCAAACCGGCACCTTGTTGCGCTACAGGCGCAAGGTCATCATAGAATGTTCCCTGATATGAGTCATAGTACTTTGTCTGCTTTGCTGTAGAGGAGACCAATCCCATGAGAGTCTTGGGATCTTTAATCGAGCGAGCTTGCATAATCAGGGCATAAATCGAAGCCATGATGGGTGCTGCCATGGAGGTACCAGAGTCGACGTAATATCCTCCTTGGTTCAACGGATAAGTGGAAAGAATCGAGCCTCCCGGTGTCGAGATGTGTGGATCTAGATCTGCCTCCCACGTCGGACCCCAGCTTGAGAAATCATCTACATAGCCGCCAGTGGCATCGCTTGGATAATATCCCGCAGCAGGGCTGGCAGACTGAGGCTCAACCAGCGTTGCATACACCTCTGTGCCGTTCCCCAAGAGATCCCGCCATACCGCAGCTTGCTGCAGAGCAACCATACCAGCGCCGAGAGTACTAGGAGACGTGCTGACGCTGTATATGCTGTGAATAGAGGGTTAGCATGCTATCAACAACAGTTTGAGAAAGATATTTCGTACTTGTCTAGGTCATCATCAGAGTTATAGAACATGATGTAGGTCGCATTATTCTTCGAAAGGTTCTCCGCGATAGTTGGGTCACCACAGCCATCCAGCTCTACGAGGACGATTCTATCACTAAGGTCTGCCGGTGCGTTATCATTGAGCGGGCTGCAGGCGCTCCAGGTGCCATCCGTAGTCACATTGGGAGTCACAACCCAGAACGGCAGAGTGATATTGGGAAAAGCGGGAGTTCCGGGAATCCAAGGAAAGGAAGTCAAGTTATCGGAAGAACTCTCCAAGCTGGTGAAACCTTCGGTTCCTAGCAAGGGCGTCATTGTGTTCTCTATGGATCCCACATTCATGACTCCGTTGCCGGCGGCGGGAGTAGCTGCGGTGAAAACCATTGGGCCATTGTTACCGTTTGCAATAACACAGGGTACACCAGCGTTGATGATCCGGGAGACCGTGATTGCGAGCGGATCTTCTTTCCAGCCAGAGATGGTTCCAACGGAAAGAGAGATAACATCCGATCCATCCTCATATGCCTGGTTGAAACCGGCCATCAGAACGTCGTTAGAGGAACTTCCGGCACAGTCCAAAGCTTTATACATGCCTATCGTTGCGCCATACGCAGCACCGATAAAGCCCAGAGGATTCTTTTGGGCGGCAATTATGCCAGAGACATGCGTTCCATGGCCAAGGCAGTCCATGGGGTAGGGGCCAGGCGTGGGCGTGTTGGTGCCGTTGAACGCATCCCCAATCAGGTCCATTCCATAGCTGACAATGCACCCAGGACCGAAGCAGCCCCCCAAGACAGGATGATTGTAGTCAACTCCAGAATCGACGATACCGATGCGCATGCCTTTGCCGGTGTACCCTTCTGCGTGTAGCTTGTCCACTTGAGTCATAACGTGTGGCGCATACGAACCAGTGTCGTTTGCTGCCGTTGCTCTCGAAAAATGCTCTGATAGGCCGTTCAAGCTGGTGAAATGGCTGTTTCCCAGCCTGGGTTTGCTGCTTCCTAGGTTCTGAAAGTGACGGACAGGCCACACATTCTTCACCGAAGTAAGGGATGCGATTTTGGTGGATGCGGAATGAGGATCTAAATCGACCGCGTCCAGTTGGATAGAGGCTCCTTTGAACAAAGAATACGATAGGCTCATCCGCTTAGAAGCCGGAAGTCCACGACTGTGGAGGTTACTGAA
Source organism: Trichoderma simmonsii (assembly GCA_019565615.1). Taxonomy (NCBI): domain Eukaryota; kingdom Fungi; phylum Ascomycota; class Sordariomycetes; order Hypocreales; family Hypocreaceae; genus Trichoderma; species Trichoderma simmonsii. Next base: position 484,945 of record CP075866.1, read on the forward strand.
TAGTGATGCCTCATCTTCCTATATTTAGTGGCCAATTGAGTTAGATAGAAAACCTGTCGTGGTAGATCGCCCGTGCCTCCAAGATTGGACTTACATGACCGTCTTCATATTCAATAATATAGGCGCCGGGAACGTACTCCCAACTGCCTCCAGTCTGGCTCTCGTCAACTGCTCCATGGGCTACAGTAACGGATCGAGCCCTGTCTACAAGAAATAGACCCAAAATGGGCAACAAACGGAGATACGCGACCATTTGATCTTCAGAAGAGGGCTTAAATGGTTTCGCTTCGGGCAAACAGCAGAAACGCAACGACTGTTCTTGTGCAAACCCATTCGTCTATTTTATATCTACGCTCAATCCCTCCCTGACGATTACTTGCGCCTGCCAAGTTGGGAACGTCTCATCCGATTTTCTCTCCGCATGCTGGCATGGTGAAGCTGACGAGCTTCCAATTTCGACGAAGGGTGGGCACAGAGTCTATCCTACCCTAGTTTATTCGGTAAGGAACCGTTGTTGACATTTGCAACCTCTATCGGGACCGCCTTGATTGAAAGAGTAATACAACAAGCTTGTAATAGCAGCTTTGCCTAACGTCTTATTTTCTTATAACATCATATAGGTGCTAAGAGAGAATACCTGTACGCAGGTGTATAGTTGTCAGGCTAATAATTTGAACAGAGGTTTCTGTTGAAGATCCATGTGGGATGGCGCTAAAAGCAGTACCTGCAGTGGTGCATTGTTGACATATTATTTCGTATTACTGACTGGGGCAACAATGCAACGAAATTTTTCTTAGAAAACAAAGAAGAAAAAAAGAGAAATACCTCAGTAATTAAAATGGGAAATATGCCACAAAAGTTTTTGGAGATAGATAAATCTCACAGTATTCTGGTTCAAATGGGTTTGCGATGCGTTCATTATACTGAAATACCATCTTATCTTTGCTGAGGTATGTTCGTTGCAGGACTCAGACTCTGAGGTACAATCCAACGAAGCAAAGAGCTGCCTTTTTGGGCAACTTCGTCATGAAAATGTCGCATTACTCCCTGTTTTTGCATGCCGTATTACCGTGATGAGATGTGATGTTGATGGAGTGCAAATACCAAGATGATTCGCAAGATGAAAAACAGTCTCATTATGCGTTTTCACTTTCCCTACCAATTATTAGCTATCAATGGTCAACTAAATCGTAATGAATGTAGTTACGGTCGTAACTCCTAACGTTTCTGTGACTATCTTACCCGCGACTTGAGATACAAGTGTAGGGTTACTTGGCGCTGTCAGCTTAGGCGCTACTCACCTGCTTATCTCTCTGACTGCTGAGCTCCTTAGGTGAACATTGTTTTAGCTCTTCTTAGCAGACTGAAACCAATTAAGTAAAAGGAACCTCAGGAGCTCCTGCAGTCCTATCACAAGACTTCTCAATAACATTGAAAGAGAGGCTGTGGAAAGAGAGCAGTAAAATTCTGATAACTAAGATGGAGGATATCTTTTGTTGAGGTTTCAAGAGGTAAGCTCTGGTCAGAAGTCTAGGAGGGAGATGCAAATATGATGAGCTGTATCTATTCTTCACAAAAGAAAGCCATTCACATTTGACTCGAGCATGATATTGTGGTTGCGAGAATATAAATTGTAGCCATCAGTAAAATCTCGAACATTATCCTAAGCTCAAGGTCCATCGCCGAGTCCGCAGAATCTCTAGCCAGTCTGCCTGACCCTTTTTTTGCAATCGCTCTTCCCATATCACTCGAAGAATTTCTTCTACAGCGGCTATGTTCATCATCTTGTTCGCCTCCCTAATACTCTTGAGCCTTGCTGCACACAATGCCATCTCCACCTCGGAGTTTAGTTCAGCGCCGGCCAAAAACAGAATTGGAGTCAAAGCAGAGATCACAGCGCTGCTTGGAGTTATTCTAGAAAGAACACCTATGATCTGTGACGCCAAATGTGGCAAACAATATGATCGACTGGGATAACGCCGATAGAGGAGGATCAATGCGGTCAGACGATGACATTCAGAAAGTGCGATCAAATCTAAACGGGTGTTGAAGTCTAAGGTTGATGCTACTGCATGATCGTACTGCCAGTTTGTAAGATCAGTTTCAATCTTGAGAAATGCTGGCGCTTCCATATCAATGAGCTCGGAATCTCGACTGGGTAGACGTCTCAGCTGAGTAATGATGCTGAACAAATCCTTAGACAAGCCAAGAAGACAGTCGACACCCTGAGGCGCGCTTCCGTACTGATCAAATTGTGACGGGCTTGTGGATTTTGTTACGACTTCCTGCCTCGACAGATCTTGCGTTCGGGGTACCGAAAGAGTCGCGGCGCAGTCGCTGAAAGGACCGCTTCTCTTTGACAAATCTGCTTGCGTCTCTGGGTCTAACACATCCTCCATGATGAGAGACATTACATCATGATATAGGAAGTGTCTATGAACACATTCAGCCTCCCACGCGCTCCACGTTTTTGTTGCGGTTGTTGGGTAGGTCTGAAGCAATTGCCGTACACAATTGACTCGCTGCATCCATCTCATACTTCGGCCTCCTGTCTGAGATTCCAAGCCAATCAATAGCAAGAGGACTACAACAACTTCAAGTTTGCATTCTTCCCATCCAGAGCTCTTGGGGCATGTTGTATGTTCTGTAACGAACTCACGCGCCAGCTGCTGGCGGCGAATGGCCACGGAATTGAGCTCTTTCACCTTGTCTGATCCATGAACCGACTTTGCAAGATGAGCTGCAGAGGAAGCGATGATTACATCCATAACACCACTATAGTGGAATGCCATAGGAATGTACAGCGATGTGAAGAAATTCGATGGCGACTGGACAAGGGTAACTTGAGGGATGAACGTATGTATATAGTACGTTAACAGATACCGCTCACGAGAAGCTTCAGTAGGGCTGAGCTGACGCGCAAACATAGTTTCGGCGGCCAGACTTCTTGGTATGCTTCCATTTCCATTTGTAGTTCTCGATGCTGTGAGATATGCATCTGTTGCTGAACTAACATCAACGTTGTTGTTCTGTGTACTGAGTGCTTCTGAATTTGAGTGGATCGTAGTGGCCTTATTCTGGTTCTTTAGAGATTTGTCTCCGCTGTTAAAATCTGTAATCTGAAGCTTCTCTGGCCATCGGCATTCTGCATTGACACGGGTGCAAGTGCGACAAACGGGATGTTGAATATCACAACGCTTCCGGCGAGCACGGCAGGTGAGGCAACCCTGACGGCTTCGCGGAGCATAACGTCTCTGTCGTTGTCGCGGAGTCGCATCTTGCTCCGAAGTCCAAGTATCTGACCGAAGGGCTGGAGGTTCGAAAGTGCTGGTATCAAGTGCTAGAGTTTGGTGAGTCGCCGGGGAGGCAGTGTTTTGCGGAAGTTGTAGGAATGCGTCGCATTCAGATGGCAGATCTAAACTCCCTTCAATATCAACCAGGTCGTAGAGGTCAGGAAGATCCATATCGGTTGATTTCAGAGGCAGCGAACATTGATTCCGTACGGGCTGGCCCAAGACAGCTCCCCCTGCCTTCGTCGTGAAGTGTAGATGAAGCAAGCATAGGGCGTCTACGGCGTCTATGGCGTGAACGGCCAAGGGCTAGACGCCCCATACAGAGTATACGTATATTCAGCCGTGGCTTGCTCGTTCTTAGTCCATGACTCGCCACCAGCGACAATGTTGAACCCCGCGCCCCCACAGCCATAAGCCTCTTCCTACGTCAACTCCACCAAAGCGCCTTTCTTGAATTCAAGAATAAGATGTGACATATCTGAATATGTCTTGATATTGCCTCACTATGGCTTCTCTATCGAGCCGTATACCAGTGAAGACTTAATCAGTTTATCTACTACATACAGAGGGAGAAATGATTAGGTTTACACAGTAGTTGTAAGTGGTCGAGTTGTCGAGATGTCGAACTACTCCGTGATACCCCGACGGCTAGTGTCCATATTCCCAGGTACAAAAAGTTGTCGATTTTTATACATTTTATGATACATGACGGATTCTACTCCGTTTCTCCGTTATCAGATATACGTGCCATTTCTTTCAGGACACATACCAGACTGCTTCCCTCTAGCGGCCAACTTTTCCGTGCCAGCTTTGTCAACCTTTAAGACGACCCAATCCTCCATTCGTTTTGCCTCCAGTTTTTCATAGAATTTCAGTGCTCTCTTGTTATCCAAAAGGCAAACCCAGTCCATTTTTATACAGCCTGCTGCTTCCGCTGCAGATGCCATGGTCTCAATCAGGATTTGTGCATAGCCTAGACGCCGATATTCTAGTACAACATACAATTCCTCCAAACAGACACCCGGCGCGGCCATCCATGTTGAGTAATTATGATAATAAATTAACAGCCCAGCAGGCTGTTCGTCTGGGGAAAAGATGAGTAGCGTCCATGCAAACCGAGTGCCTGTCTCTGCCCTTGATTCCGAGGGCGGCCCGAAGTGCAGTGTCTTTGAGAGACTGTCCTCAGTCGCGGCTACCTTAGCCCCAGGAGCCTGTTCTTCTGCTGCTTCCCGAATAAATCGCAAAATGAGGGAAACATCTGAAACCATCAGCCTTAAAGTCTTCAACCTGTCAAGGATTTGAAAGTACCTTCAAGACGAGCGTACCTGACTAACGGCAGGGAAGACATAGTGATAGATTTCCTAGAATAGTAAAGCCCGTAAAACACGAACGATGGAGAATGAATCTGAGAATATATACCGGCAAGGTCGTATTAGTGCATGGGTAGTTACTACTCTTTTTGGGTGTGAAGTTGTCGAGTACGCCCTACTTGCTGTTGAGTTGTCAAACAAGGGCTCGGAGTGGAGAATAGATGTTGATCTAAAGAGGGAAAAGGCTAGCTTCTGTCGCTCTGCAAGCAAATTGGACGCCTATTGCATGACTAGACGCCTTTGTTTATAGTGACTGCGTGGACTGGCACTGTGCACGACTCGCACTCGGCGCCAGCGCTGATATACAAGCAGTTGATATTTGGGAAGCAATACCGTAAATCCAAGTATGCTATTCCAGTTCTAGCAATATTTTCAAGTTGGTGGTTCTCTTCAATCATTGAACTTGCTGTTGGGTTAGATCTTACACAATTGCTCATACTAGCAAACTCTAGACTGGCCATGAAATGATTAATGTCTGGGGGGATCTTACTTTCATGAGAGTAGGATTACAGAGCATGCCAAGACTACACCGGAGCATACATGTAGGTATCCCAGTAATAGATGTCCTGGGCCGACAACTACATGTCCTCAACGTTTAACATTTTACAAATAGGGTTTAAGATACGAGTCCCAAATCGGCATATTCAGACCGGGGCCGCCGTACACGCCACACACGGGCTTGATAGAAGAGCGTATAGTGCGAAGAGATTCCACCCATTCCCTACTCGCCACAGTCGTAAAAGGACAAGCACAGGGATTTCACAAGATTAAACCAAATGGAACCCTAGACTCGCTTTTATTCCGTGATTTTATATCTGCTAGAAAAGTGGTTGTATCATTCACTTCATACATATGAACATCAAGTTTGGAACTCAGTTACCGAACAACGCAAACCAACCACCCCGTCCTGATCTAAATTGATCTAATATGAACGAAACTCGTCTTGACTGCAAAGAGAGCCCTAACTATGCTGGCTCAAGCGAAAATGAAGTAGCAATGCCACCAAAAGATGGATATGATGATACAAAGGATGACTACGACACCGGCATCACGGCTTGGCTCCAAGTTCTCGGTTCTTTTTTCCTCTATTTCAATTCATGGTACGGTTTCATACCTGTTGTTGCATTGCCATATATTTTGGCGTAGAATCACGAACTTCGACTCACTGTTTCATACCTAGGGGAATTATTAACGCTTTTGGTGTGTTCGAAACGTACTACGAGCAACAAATTCTGTCACATATGTCGCCATCGGCGATTGCTTGGATCGGATCCATTCAGTCAGCTCTGCTCATGGTAGTTGGCGTAATCAGTGGTCCGCTCTTCGATGCAGGATATTTCTACGCCCTGTTACCAACTGGCACCTTTCTGGTTGTGTTGGGAACGATGATGACGAGCCTCTCGACAAAATATTATCAAATCATGCTGGCACAGGGCATCTGTGTTGGAATCGGTGCCGGCTTCTTGTTCGTTCCATCGGTTGCGATCTTGCCCCAATACTTTAAGAATAAACGAGCTCTGGCAAATGGCATTGCCGCATCTGGAAGCAGCATTGGGGGCGTCCTTTTTCCCATCATTTTTCATCAACTTGAAGTCCAGATAGGATTTCCTTGGGCAACCCGAACTATTGGGTTTCTCTCTCTTGCAACTTGCGCTATTTCCATCGGTGTAATGCGATTGCGTTTCCGAACCCAAGAGAAAAGAGCACTGCTGCAACTTTCTGCATTCAAAGAAGCTCAATACTCGCTCTTTTGTCTGGCTTGTTTCCTAGGATTCCTTGGCTTCTATAACTTCCTAGTCTATGTGCAGCCATATGCAATCGAGATTGGGATCGTGGATGTCAATCTTGGATTCTATCTCATTGCAATCTTGAACGCTGCGTCAACGTTTGGCCGGGTTGGCCCAAACTTTGTCGCGGATCACGCAGGGTCACTCAATGTGCTCTTTCCAGCATTGGCCATCACAGCTACCCTAGCCTATTGTTGGGCTGCTGTACACACCACATCAGGAATTATTGCTCTTTCTGCACTATACGGATTCTTTTCAGGAGGGTTCGTATCCTTGATACCGGTAGTTTTGATAACGATCACTCAGGACCTCCGCAAGCTCGGGACTCGGCTAGGTATGTGCTTTGCGCTTGAGTCTATTGGGTTGCTAATAGGGACTCCAATCGGCGGCGCCATCATTAATAGTACTGGATCGTATCTTGGTGTCCAAATGTTTTGCGGCTCATGCCTTGCTGCCTGTGCTGCACTGCTACTCAGCGTTCGATTGTTGCGGAGTGGACCGAAACTCATGTATAAGACATGATACCGAAATCCTGGGAATATTGTATATAGCAGCTTCTCGAGAAAAGGATGTTATCCATATAGTCTCCCTCTGCATTATATTCATAGAACATTTATATTAGTGGACAAAAGTTGGCCTGTGTAGGAGCATGGCACACACGGCGTCTTTTTCAAGGTCAGGTCAATCTTCGGAACGATATCGCTTGTATAAATCACAAAGCAATCAGCGAAAAAGTTATATCGTACTGTGTTTCAAGTCTTAGATTTATTCTGTATATGTATGTCATTTGATCTACAACCTACTATAATACTTGTGTTGCTGATGGTTCATTGGTACCGCCATCATCTTCTTGAGTCTATAACAAACTACGTATTTGCCTATGAGTACATAAGAGCTCCCCCATTGTGTAATACAATCAATCCTGGAATAACAGCTCACGCTGCGACCCTCTGGCTTGCGCCGGCTATTGGCTGCACCCACTCTACCCTCGAGCGCGTAAACACCTCTGCATCGAATACTGAAGTAGAAATAATCTTGCCGCTGTCATCCAAGGTCCCGGCTTTGACCACTTTATTAGGTCCGCAGTTGGTGGACTCACGCCATATCATGCTACCGCAGTCGCCGCAAAAGTAGCTGTTGATGGTGTCGCCTGAATCAGCGACTTTACTGAAGATTTTTGGCGTACCGACAGTTACTTGGAATGCCGCCTCAGGGACTAGAAAGTTGACACTGTAGTTGCTACCACTGATCTTGCGACAATCATCGCAATGGCAAAGGACCTATGATAGAGACCCAAAAAAAACTTTTAGTTTGGCGCTTCCTGACCTTGAAATGAAATAAGAAGAGATACTGACTTTTGTTATCGGTTCCGCATTGTAAGTGTAGCGAATCTTGCCGCAGATGCAGCCACCGCTCTGGACAAGCATTTCTTCAAATGATAGTATAGGTGACGCTATTTTAATAATTAGCACGATCTGTGTGAGAAGCTTGAAGATATGAAAGTAGAGATACATTTGCAATATCAGTGTTGTTGACGGGCACTCAGGAACAATCTGCTTGTGACTCGACTTATCAGTACTTGCGAGTCGTATGATATATCATTTTTATACGTTGCTGTTTCCCAGGAGCTTGAGCATGCGAAAACGTTTCATCAGCTCCCAATCAATATTTGATTGCCGTAGCGCAGGGGCGACGTGGGATCTAAGGAATAAGCAAAGCCTTAGAAGCTTAGAGAACCAATCTCATCAGATGTGTTTAGGGCGTGAAGAGCGTGTAGCGTATATAGCGTGTCCAAGAGGCGCATCTTACCCCTTCTCTACTTGCGGGGTCGACCATATCAGCAACTAGGAGGCTTGAAAACGCGCCGGCCTCCAGAACTCTTCTCAATTGGACATGTTTATAATGCAGAAGAAATTTCTTTAGTTCGGGAATTTGTGACAGAAACTATTAAGTTTACCAACTTCATGTACTTTTCGCGATATCTCTGTTATCACTTCTCTCTTGCAATATTTCTATAATGACATTCCATAACTGTAGCAAATTGCTTCTAGTCTATACTAGTGGTGGAAGGATTGTGAACTAGTGTTGACTTACTACTGTACGAGACTCATTCCATGTCAGCTGACGGATAATGTTGACGAACCTAAGAAATCTTGGTATTAAAGGGAGCCATTCGCCTGGACTTGTTATACAAACTACCATTGTAGGCGAGCTATAGCAATACATAAGTACGCAACTTTGTTCGCCATGGATCCTCCTCGTGGTCCCTTGATCCTGCACCTCGCTCTTATCCGCACTGGCACTGCGTCTATGGCCAAGGCCTACGAGATCCTTGGCTACAAAAATGTTTATCATGGGCTGACAATGTTGGACCGCAACCAAGATTGGGTCTTGCTGGAAAAGGCCGCCGATGCCACTTACCCTCAGGTGTTGAATCCTGGCAAGAAGCCTCCACCGCCGTGGACGCGGTCCGACTGGGACCAATTGTTTGGAAAATGCGACGCCGTCACGGATTTGGGATCCTTCTTTTCACTGCAATTGCTTGAGGCGTACCCGGACGCTAAAGTTGTCCTCGTCGGGCGAGAGTATGATAGATGGTGGCGCAGCGTTGAAGATGTTGCTATTTACGCATTATGGAGCCTCCCAGCACGCATCTTTTCGTATATTGAGCCTATTACAGGGGTTAGGTCCGGTGATACTATCCGAAAGATGATGCTGGGCTTCTTTAACGCTCGAGATGTTCACCAACTCAGGAAGAATGCAAAAGAGAGGTATTTTGAACACTACCGTCAGATCCGCGAGCTGGTGCCGCCTGAGCGACTTCTTGAATATCGCCTCGGCGATGGATGGGGGCCTCTGTGCCAGTTTCTGGGTCGAGAGGAGCCCAACGTCGGATTCCCTAGAACAAACGAGACAAAGGAGATTAGGAAGATCGCATGGGCTCGATTGTGGAAGTATACGGGAATGGCTGCAATCATTGTGGGAAAATATGCCTTTGGCATCATGGCTCTTGGTGCGGCCTTGTGGTTCGCGCGAGATCGCAGTGCAGATGGTTTTACTTTTATTTCCAAATATTTAAATCGAGAGCCTTGAGAGAACTTTGTTTTATATCCATGGATCATTGGTACAGCAACTTATATACAGCGCTAGTGCTTTGCATGGATGGGTTATACGGAGCTTGCCTGTGGACATCTCTAATACACCTATTGCTTCTCTAATCGATCTACTACCCATGCGCCAGATGTAGACGGATCCTTACGTCAATGACACAATGATCGAGGTTAAAAATGCTAGAAAAGGTAGCAGCAGGCACAGAATTCTCTCCATTGGTGAGTATTGGGTATTTCTCTCAATGGATACTGAGCCGATAAGCGGCCAATACTTTAGCGATCCAATGCATCCCTGTTCACTTGCTGCACGGTGTCACTGCTAAGCAGAGCCCCAGACTCTAAGTGCGGGTCAGGTGCTTATTGAACTGTTATGCAACTTTTACTGGGCTGCTTTCCCTTACTCCTAGCAATCTGCATACTGCAACCTTGAGACTTCGCATCTGTTATGCTTCCCATTTCATTCTTTGTCAAACTTGAATGTCGTGAAAATTAGGATGAGTCTCTCTATCAAGGATCTTGTGAGAATCCTCTGTGCCGGAGGTAGTTTTGTCTCAGGCGTTCACGAAGCTGGTTTCTACATCATTGCTGAAGATAAGAATGAACTGAGCGAATTACGATGGGTTGGATCCCAACTGGCCAGTGAGACGTTTATCGGATCAGGAGTTCGACACAAGTCCCCGGCTGTTTATGTTACTCGCGATAATAATGTGAGCTTAGAGAAACGCCTACCAAACAGCGTACAAACTAATTACATACATATGATCCCTGCTGCAGCGATCCGTCTATTGTGTGGGAGAAAACAATGGACTGAAATGTTTCACACTGGGAGATGATGAATGGCGAGAAATCAGACTCAACAATAACGAAGAGATTATTCTTCATCCTTTGAGCAAATTAAGTGGAAGCGTTCATGGCAATGACAGTTTGGTGTTCTTTGATGATAAAGCCGGGCATCTCCGAGGAGTCAGGATTCAGGAAAGCGGAAATTGGGAATTTCTGCCCTTTGCTCCTGTGGAATCCGTCCCTGGAAGCCCTCATTTTACCCAGGTTCGGGACAATACCGTGTTCTTGAGCTATGTTCACCACGATGGCTATATTCACCAACTAGCCATAGACGTCATAACAAACAATCACACCGGTGCAGCAACCTGACCCTCTCCTTTCTGTTTTTTGGCTGACTTCTAAGTTACTAACATGCACTAGATCTTATTGTTAAGGGCACCGAATTTGCGAATAATCCGGCGACTAGCTTCATTCTTGGAATACTGAATGATTCCGATTTTCAAGTCATTGCTTTGACTAAGGAAGAGCAGCTGGTGAGCGTTGATGGCAATGGAAAGCGGAGTCCCATCGGGAGCATAAATGAAAAAGGCATCTACACTCCCTCAACATCGGAAGAAAGCAACAAGCCAGTCATCAAAACTGCATCTGCTGCAGTAAGCCAAGCCACAAGTGGCAAGAAGAAGAGAAGGTGAAAGCAGACTTTTCCATAATACTTGAGTTACCGGCATAAAGGGAGAGAATGGTAAACGTTGAATGGACCGGCACTTTCAAGCGACCTCTATTTTGCCTTGTGATCAAATGCCATAAGCTTTTGTCGTTGATCCATCGGATGGTGCGGAATTGTGACCTGGAATTGCTGATGGCGATGCTGATTGGGAGTAACTGAGCGTGTGATCAATTGCATGTACTTGCATGTACCACACGATGGTGATACGTGCCAACTCTGCGAATCGAGCCAAGGAATTAAGGAGAGCATAATACGTCATAGCAGAAAGGAAAACGCGTTCCGGTAATAGATAAAGAAGCCTAAGAGGCTACAGTTAATAGCTGGGCATACATGCAGTAGTTCAGGCCGAGTGCTCCCAGGCTGTTGGTTCCATGTCATGGTTTGTACAGCACATATCCACTTTGGGCAATAGGTCTTGTATTTCGTGGATCTTCAACTAATCTATAAGACTTACATATGACGCGTTCATATCATGCGGCTCAAACCAAAGAGGAAGATTGGTCAGAAATCAATGCGGCTGAAATCAAGATGGGGCATTGGCCAATTATACTCAGGCAGCCCAAAATAGAATGACATGATAACCAATCATTCTTATGCCGCTCGTAGCTATTATCTGATAATGGCCGACACGATACCGAATCATGCACGGAAGGGTAGTTTCAGTGAATTCTATGGACCTCAAGTGTAAATGACGTTGGATGAGAACCATAGTTTATAGGTTAGTGAACACTTCCACGGGCCTGAAGTTCTTGGCAAATGACAAACTACTTCATACTAGATGCGACATGGGAATCACGGATGCCCAATATTGTTTCGGATCAAAGGCATGGGCATTTAGGGCAATATGACCTAGCCAATATCGCGACTGACGGTGGAGAAAGCATCTAGCGATGACTCAATAGATTTGTGAAGCGGCTCTAAGCTAGACAACTGGTAATGGAATCTTTTCCTTACTTGTAGATACCCAAAGATTGCGCAATGAACGGTGGCAAAGATCGGGCATAAATGAGTTTGTATGATAGCAAAGAGCCTCAAGACAACCTGTGTGGTGGGTTTGGCGATTGTATATTTGAATCTCGATAGAGATATCGCTCCGTGTTCAAGCTAAAACTGTATAAGTAGAGCAGAAAGCTTCGCATACATAAAATGCATATTCCTTGCAAGAGCACAATCTAAAAATAATTCACACCAGTATCATACGTACATCATTTACCTATCTCACTATTTACTCCTGCCGCCGTTCTACTTTCTCATGCACAATGACCTCCATATTTGACCTTGCACTGAAGGGGACTCTGACCAAGAGTGACCTAGAGGGCAAAGAAAAGGAAATTGACAAAGTGGACGAGAAAACTTTGTACACTCCCCTCGGTGCAGCTGTACACGCGAATCGCAAAGATAACATCAAATTACTGCTCGCACATCATGCTAACCCAAACGGCGCGCCTGGCTCACGTCCGCCTCTCTGGATCGCGGCAGCAAGAACAAAAGGTCACATCGGCGACATTGTCGAGACGCTTCTTGCTCACAAAGCAGACGTGAATAAGACAGATCCTGTTTCAAATGACACTGCACTGCATGCCATTGTGCAGAGATACAGGAATGAGGATGACCTGGACGTAATCGAAGCTCTTGTCAATGCAGGTGCAGATCCAAAAGCAACGAACCAAAGGGGAGAGTCGGCAGAGTCGCTGGCAACTAAGCGCAACGACAAGAAACTACTGGCACTCTTGGCTCCTGAAAAACACAAGAAAATTCACATCAAAGATGTCCTCATGATCGCATCTCTCATCATGTTCGCTATTGCGTGGGCCAACCGGAAGAACCCTTTCGTGGCGGTGACCGCTGCTGTCGGTGCGACAGCTGCGGCGGTCAGCTCTAAGTTCATTGGCCCTATTAAGAAAAGATTCAAGATGCTGGGCCGGCGAAGCAAAAAAGTTCCACATGTACGTTAAACTCCCCTCTACCTTTCTAAAGAAGCAAGTACATGTACGTTTGCTAACGTCCCGTTTAGCATATTGCCGAGAAACTCGAAAAAGCAGCATGTGCAGAAGCCTTCAAAAAAGAGATGCACAACTATATCAAAGACGCTCATTTGGACCAATTCTTCAAAGATGATAAGTTCTTGAATCATGTCATCACAAAAGCCGTGGACATGGAGGCAGACCCAAAAACGACCGTCAATGTACGCGACTTGACTCGCCTCGCACTTTATCAGCCGGTGCTTTACTGCGGTATGAGCTCATAGACTTTTCCAACTTACAGCGAATAATATTGACAGTTCTCATATTAGATGATAGCGGTTCAATGAATCAAGATAATCGGATCCAGCTCCAGGCCGACCTCGGCAAGCGAATCACCAGTCTTACCACGAGGCTTGTCCCAGAAGACACTGGTATCGAACTGCGATTCATCAATGCCCCAAATGAGCCGCGCATGTCAAAACCTAGCAGCAAACAAGTCAACGAGATACTGCTGAACATTCCGTATAGTGGACCGACCGAAATTGGAATAAATTGCAAGGCAAAGATTCTGGAAGAAGTCGTCTATAAGCCGATAAAGGAAGGCAAATTTGACCGCCCAGTATTAGTCTCCATTCTTACAGATGGCTGTCCCGGCGGACCAGATGGGAGTGATGAGAGACAGAATACATTGAAAGATGTCATTTTGGAATGTGGTAAATTTCTTGAGTCCTACGAATATAACAAGAAAGGTATGCCAAGTTCACTCACTCATAGATGCTAACAAAAATTGATGTAATCTGACATGGCATGATTTAGTTGTCCGTTTTCAAATCAGTCAGATTGGACGTGATGAATCATCAAAACAATTCATTAGCAGCCTGGCTTCGGACCCCGCGTTACGCGACGTGTTATACTGTACCACTCGTAAGATGCCCTTCTTCCTCAGCTTGCGATTCTTCTCTCCATAAGAGAACACAGAGTTTCTTACCTAGAAGAGAGCTTAACGGACATGACCATCGTGAGTACTAACGAATTTGTGTGCCTAGAGCATTTAGATGATGCGTTTAAAGACCTTCGAGATAATGAACATCGGCTGGAGCAATGGGTAAGTAAATCTTGTTCTGCGCCTGGGTTTTTATAATGCTTGTCTCAAGTACTAATCTATCATTACAGCTCTTGGCCCTATTGATGGAGCCAATTCTCAAAGCCGATTAAGCTTAAGTACTAGGTAGCCGCTGTCGTTCTTTTCCTGGTAGGTTATCGTATGTACTCATCATTCCGAAAGTGCAGAGAGAAGACTTGGGACACGAAGTATCCAGGGTCGGTGGGGTTGACGTTGTAGATGAATACAAAGTACAGATACAGGTAGTTATCATTTGTCTACATATATGAGAAATAGTGTTCAATTTCGTAAACATTCCAAATTCTGAGAATCTGTTTGTTGTCATCCCCAGTTATACATAGACTAATACGATCATTCTACCTGACTTGCTCCTATATGGTGATGAAGCAAGTGAACAATATCTCTATTCCCCCTGTCTTTGGCCCAGTCAATTGGCGTCATCCCGTTTTCATCTTTGTGATAAATGTCCACAGTGTTTGTGCTAAGCAGCAGATTCACAACATCTTTGTCACCAGATCCGATAGCAGCGTATATTGCCGTTCGGCCCTGTTCGCCCCTCGCATTGATGTCAGAGCCCCTCTCGAGCAACAATGATATGATGTCCCGCTGATGCAAGGCCGCTGCGAAGAACAAAGGCGTTCGGCCTTTTATGTCCACCCCATCGATATCAGCGCCTGCGTCGATCAGTAACTTTACCAATTCAACACTTCCATATGCGCAAGCGATAAAAATTGGAGTCTGTTCATCTTCGTTCCTTGCATTCACATCAACGCCCCTGTCGAGTAGCAATTTCATCATAGTCCCACCATTTTGCCAGGTAGTAGTGAAAAGAGGTGTGTGGCCAGAGAAATCTCTTTGGTGAACGTCTGCACCTCCGTCCAAGAGAGCTTGAACAATTGTCTCATGTTCACTTTCGATTGCCAATGTCAGCGCTGTTTCCCCCAACTTTTGTTCCTTCGCATTAACATCTGCGCCTGCGTCGAGCAGCAAGTTGACAATGGCTTTGTGGCCATTTTTTGCTGCCAATATCAGTGGCGTTTCTTTATGCTCTCCATCTCTGCCATTGATGTTCACTTGACCGGTTGCCAATAGCATCTGCACAATTTCTTTGTCTCCGCTCTCTGCGGCGCGTGATAGTCGTGTTCGACCATGTTCATCCATCTCATCAAGATTACCATCATTCTTGAGAAGCTTCTGTGTAGCAACTTGGGACCGGTTTTCTGTGGCGTGAAGTATCATGACCTCATTGATAGCAGCCTCTTCCGCTGAAGTACTGTTAAAGTAATGTTCATTTAGCATCTTAAGAGCCGCTTGGCGCTCCAGCTGGGTATTAGCAAGCAGTTTCACGCTGCCCTTTTTGTCATCTGCATCAACGGTACCGCCCTTGTTGAGGAGCAGTTGCATAATGGACCCATGCTTATGAAGAGCAGCAAGCGATAGTGGTGTCCGTCCATCATTGTCCTTTGCGTTGATCTCGCCGCCCCTTTCTAGGAGAAGATTGATGACATTCTTATAGCCTTTTCGGGCGGCCCAAATCAGTGGTGTAGCGCCCTCTTCTTTATCTCTGACTTCAAGATCCGCGTTTGCCTCTATCATCAGCTTGATAACATCTTCGTGGCCGTTTCGTGTAGCCCACAGCAAAGGAGTCTGTCCATTACTGTCACAAGAATTGGGGTTGCATTTGTACTGCTCAAGAAGAACTCTTGTCAGTTCAGTCAGTCCAAATTGTGCCGCCAAATGCAGCGCAGTTACACCTCTCGGCACCTCTTGGCTATATCCCTCATGAGATGAGTAGTGCTTCACAGCTAACTGTGCCTGGACAGATGAGTCGACTTTGGCTGGATGCATGACGAACTCCAGGATTTCATCACCTGGTTTCTCATTTTCTGAAGCATGGTCTCCCCAATAGCTAGCAGCGTAGCTACAAAGCGGAAACTTAGCCTTTCGTTGTTCGAATTCGTCATCCCTTGGACAGAAGCCGCTTTCAAAGTCTTTAAATGACAGGTAGGTGATACAGGCTCCCAGCAGAACAGAATCCGCTTCAGGGAACCAACGCGACTGCGTGTTCTCGAAATATTCTTGGGCTGTATAGTGCACCAGTTGAGTGATACCACTCTTCTCATCAACTGTCACTAGCCCAACACATACGCGGCCTATATCTCGAAGATCTGAGAGGTCTTCATCATCCAATGTCGTCATTCCTCGTTCCGTTGCCAATGCGTGCCGGAGCTCAGAGGTAGTAAGTGCTCGCTTCGCAAAGATAACCCATAATAAGACTTTCATCGCAAGACTTTTCATATGGAGACTTTGCTCATTGATCCTTTCAATAGCCTTATCATATGCATGCGTCAGCACCTTTGTCTTTTCGTCATCACTTCGACCTTGAGCATCGGCCCCAAAGGCTTGCAATTCCCGGCGAATTTCTTTAACATTTATCTTATCTTGAAGTAACTGAAGGTATAGTTGAGCTAGAAGAAACCTATGATGGATTAGATTGTTAGTTTTCACATCATTCTGCTCATGATTGATAGCGCCTCATCAGTGGAGATGACTTACATCCCATCAGCCGCTTCGCAAATTTCTCGTTTTATATCTTCTTGTAGACTTTTGTTGCTTTTGATAAGACTTGTCGATGATTCTTTCATTTCTATATCCAGGTACGTGGCAATATCACTTGCGTGCGCACGGATTTCTAGAAATGAGTTTCCGACTTGTGTAAACCATTCGGTGATTTCAGGTATAAATCTCGATGTTGCAAAAATATTGATGTTGCAGTGTTTCTGGAGCATAAAAAGTTCAGAAATGAAGCTATGCATTGTATTTAAGTCGCATTCATCAAGAGCATCGATAATGATGAATACGCTTGAATAGAGCTCTATCACAGCCGTCAAGTCTGCTATAAGCTCCTCTTGCGATGCATGTGTCTGTTTTGCCTCGTGTTGCTCATATAAGCTTCTGGTGGTAGCTGGGAACGGCTCACGGTCGCTCGCAAGCTGCTTCAGGACACTAGAAAGAAGACTTTTTGTGGTCTGTTCACTTTTTGGTTGTTTGAAGGTGCAATAAATGTAGGCCATACCGATCTCAGAGTCTCGCTTGACTTTTTTTGTCAGATGATCGACTACAACTGATGTGATGATCGTTTTTCCTGCTCCTGGCATTCCTTGGCACAGCAAACTCTGTTTGCTATTGTTAAGCCAATTCTGGAACTCATCTGTTTCAAGAATCCACAAGCTAGTTCCATTCTTGTGAGTCTCTGAATGTTTATCATGCTGTTGGCCGTAATTTGCTGTAGTGAGCCACTCAGCGATCTTCTTCACTTCACTTTTATCCATAAGCTGCTCAATATGAAGTACACCCTCTTCAACTGTGTGAATCTATCATCAGATAAAAAACTCTCCAATCAATTAAAACTGTAAAGTAGCTAACCTTTCTGCAAGATATCCTTTACAGGTCGTTCGCTGTCAACGTCCGCTGAGCGTACATGCTGTAAAAGCTCCTTTGTGAATCCCGCTGCTAAAGCTGCAGCATACTCTTGCCAGTCTTTGTTCTTTTTTTCATCTGCATAATCGCAGATTCCTCTTATAATAATGCATGGAAAATTATTCATTAACCCTGCTGCTTCCATCTCAATACATAAGACCTCCCCTCCAAGACTCTGGTTGATTCGATCTCGGATGGTTCTGTCTTTGACAACCTGATTCCCAGATGCAATCAAACCATAATGAATACCTATGTCTCTAGGCTCCCCGTAAATACTTTTCTCATCGGACATTGAGGGCATAATCTTTTCGACAGGCTTTTGGAGACCAGATAAAAGCCGGTACAGTGCGAGAAGTATTTGAAAGATCATGACAAATACGCTTCCCCATAGACTGGCATTGGCCTCGCTGATGTCTGGTTCAAGCATTGGATCTTTGAGTCGAGGAGACCACGTATATTTACCCACTAGCTTGGGATAGTTCTTTGCCATATCCCTTAGATAATTGGGAATCTGAGAGTCGTGCATGTCGTGAGAAGCCTCCAGCTTAGCCAGGGCTGTGAGTAAGATTCTCGGAGGACGGTCCAACGCTCCAGTTCTCTTGAATCCAAGCTTTTCTGACTTTCCGAGATCCCACTGGACAACTCCGGGGAATGATCCACTTGGCCTACTAACGACGATGTCACCAAGCCTAACTCGAGCGGGAATCCCACCACCGATTCCGACCATGAGGCCAAACTTGATAGATGGAAACGTGTTGATCATTTGAGTCACAATGTTTGCTGCTGCATTGTTCCCAATTTCACCACTAGGAAGGCAGGCTATAACAATATTGTGGCCGCCGATAGAGCCGAGGGTATAGGTGTTGTGATCATGGTCAGGTTGCGAAAGAGGCTCATGTTCACTGTCTAGCATGGCATGGGCCGCTGCTCGCTCTTTTGGTAGCGCACAGATCCATCCCACGCTGTAATCTTTATGACTGAAGAATTTAGAAGGCATTGTGATGCCAAAGGGAACTAATGTGAGAGTGGATGATCAGGATAAAGTGTTGTCGAAAGAGTACGCAAAACTCAATGAGCGATTGCCCACACGAATGAAGGATTATATGGCAAAATACATGAATAAAGGTTGAGACACACAAGATTTGCAATTATACTCAGCAACAGTATTTTGAGATTAGGAACGATCTAAAGCGGAATATAGAGAGTACATGGAGAGAATGCGAGTCCACGTAGTTGGGCACTCATAATTATTGGGCAGCATAGACTGAGCTTCGATTGCCAACACTTCAACAGTTACTTAGAAAAGAGGCCAATTGAAGCATCAATTGATATGGATAATTGATTAAAGAAGCCTATGAAACACAAATATGTCGAAATTTTCACACGTGGCTCTTTAATGACGAGTACTGATCCACATAGATCGGATGCTGTCAACCTGCATATCCTATCTATACAGATATTGACGTCAATACCCGTAATCATTGTAAAATATCTGGCGTCTTCCATAAGGTATCAATTGATTCCAAGCAGTATGGGGCACGTATGCAACCTTGTAGCCTCGTGATGCGTAATGGTTCAATCATCGGGCGCCTCGGTGATAAGATTACTCTCTTATGTATGGATGCCTGATGTCGCCTGAACTACCACCCGCACCGTTCCTGTCCCCTCTTTTGCGCCGCTATTGGCACCCAAAGCCGATGATTGAGGCTCTGTATCAATTTACTTTTTCTCTTCCAGAAGTAGTGACCTTGGTTGAGAGCCTAGGACTGACTGTTGATAATTCGCGTTTGTTCCATACAAAATCTCATTTATTTTCTGCGCCAAGAAACATTATGGATTCAGATTCTGAAGCTTATGAGTCTGGATTTGAACTAGATCCAGGAGACATAGATCCCAGCCGGGACGATGATATAAGCCCCAAAGAAGTAGAAAGGCTGAAGCTTAGCAAAACTCAAGATCGACAGAGGTGGATTGTAAGACTTCAGTTCAAGCAGAATGGTCCGTTTATATATAAAAGTCCTCTTTGATCTTGTTCTTTCCACATCTATCTGATCTTGTAGGCCTGACATGCGAGCAAAAAATAGGAGAAGATAGAGAAGGGAATGGCTTCTATGTCAACATACCACATCCTACGCACCATGTCATCCTCACTGCTGGTCATAACCTTGTCGGTGTGAAAAAGGAAGACTTAAAGATATATCAATCTTCGAAGAACACGAGTCCTGATCCTGCTGAGTTTTATGTCTCAACTGTATACCAAAAGAAATATACTGATGAGCGGGGAAACCCCAAGAAAGCAACTCAAGAGCAAGAAGAGGCAGATTTTGGTGTCATTTTAGTGAAAAAGAATTTTAAATATCCATATCTAGGTTTTGGATTTGCCTTGAAACTCGGATTTGATGTACTCGACCAAGCTCGTTTTGATCTCACTGGCTATAAAGACGCCGACGACAATGATGACAATAACGACGAAAACCAGAGCCCAAATCAGAGCAACAAAGAAAAGCCAAAATGGGACGCAGTTACAAGCGAGGGGAATTGCACTGCTTGCCTACCCAATCAGCTCGAGTATGATATGGGAACTGAGAAAGGCTTTAGCGGAGCACCTGTAATCATGCCTCATAAAGATCACGATACTGCTGTTGCTATCCAGTAAGATTTTCCAACCGCCCTTTGCTACCTTTTCTTCTTTCTACGTATCATTGATACTCTCAATGATTTGTTCATGTATGTTCTGACTAAACTAAATTATGTATCTACAGTAACTACGGCCCTTCGAATGGCAGAAAAAGTAGGGGGACTCGCATCAACGAAAAACTTCTGGAAGAGGTCTATGGTTGGCTTCAAATAGGGTTTTACAACAAAGCTCTTCAAGCTTCTATGACTAGCCTTGGGCCATTACAAGAGCGTCTATATCTTGTCTTTACCCCAGACAGCAATCGTGCTGTGGTAAGGCTCGGCTATGACCAAGAGGTTGTGACCAAGTTCGATATCCTTCCTGCTTATGCGCCACCTTCAAATCATGGCTTTCCAAACGACTTTCGATATGTCTTCCGTCTCAAACCAGCAAAAGGAAAAGTACCAGAGAAACGCTGGGTGCTTTGGAACGCTGCCCGGCAAACTGTCAGCTTGACCAGCTCTCTGAGAGATTTCTGCTTTGTGAGTCTTCTCGAAGATAAGGTACGGAAGTCAGTGGAGCTGGAGAAGAGCAGGGACGAAAAGGTCTACTACGTCCACGTCGAAATGAAAAATGATCAAGGAGAGTCAACTGAACTCAAAGAGCTTCGGATGAGAGCCGCTGATCTTACAGAATCTGACATTGTGTTGGACTCTCTGGAGACTTCCGAGGTCTTCTTCGAGCGACACAAAAGAGGGAAATTCCTGTTTGGGAAGATTCCGTGTATGCCAACAGTTCTGAATAAACCAGCAGTTCAACGGGAGGAATTTGATTTTAACTTATTTCGTTTTTACTCCGGGTGAGCTTGAGCGAAATATGACGAAACTTGAAGTTCATAATGGATTGCCTTGAGTACAGGTAGATATCCTATAAATGAAGGCTAAAATGGCACTTTGAAGATGCTTAGCGATTGGCAGAGATTGGATCAGAGGCTCATACTTACTGTTGACTGTTTCATCAATAAAAGCAAATGGAGAAAGGTCGACTGTCGACCAATCAAATTGATCATAGTCATATGCTACACTAGACATCTCGTCAATGGTAAGAGCTCACAAAACTTAATAAGGGTACCCACCTTGAGCCAAGTAAAGCAGTGATCTGATCCGGGACCTGAGAGTCAAGCACTGGCAGGCCTGTCTGATGTAGCGAGGCACCTTCGGAGGTTGTCAACAGAGTCTCTACTGACCTTGTAGGAGACACGTGATCGGTCAGAGGAGGTGTATTTCGTATTGCACTCTGCAAAGCGATGAGCGTTCGAATACTACGAGGAGACAACCATTGGGTGTAATAGGAGGGATGGCCATCACTGTCTGTATCCGCGCTTGAGCCTTCTTCACTGACGGCCAATAGAAGACCAACCAGGCGCTCCTGCAGATCTCTGGACTGTGGATCATGTCTTGTTTCCTCCCATACGGAGAGCAGCAACATGGATGTAAGTGTTGAGTGGAGCATCGACCAGTTCCGGAGCGGCATAGAACTTAGCGCCTGGAAGGCCAAGAAGGTTCTCAAAGTAGTGAAAAGGCTCTGTTTGGCGCGTGTAGTGAGGAATTGGTGGTAATGATCCTCTCCTGATCCCGGAGGTAGTTTCTTCATTGCCGGTCGACAAACAACGGCAACGGTGAAGGACATGTTGATCTGAAGGGCAAAGAATTCGAGGCGCTGATGCAGATTGCGGCATTCGTCGAGGCTCTGCAGATGAGGTAGCGCGTTTGAGTAGCACCTATCGATTGCCTCGACGAGATCAACTGAGCGTTTCAGAGTCGGCACATCCTCCGTAAGATCGACGCACAAGCATCCCACGCGGCACATGATTTCAAAGTAGGACAGGCTAGGACTGGTCACAGCAGCAAAATTGAGACGCTTCAGTTGTGCTTTGGAAATACCCGATGGCCGGCCGTGACATACACTGAGAAAGCAATCTTGCCATACAATAACCGACCTAAATGAACCTTCATAGTTAGTCTCAAGAGTATGTCATCGGCTCATCCCATTGTGAGGCAAATACCATAGAGCTTCCTTCTTTCTGGAGTTGGCCCCTCGAGTCTTAGTATTTGCTGCATGTAGACCAAGAGCCTGGGCAAGCCGGATAGTCGTTCCCAATAGAATCCACGATCCATCGGATTGCCCGGTATTTTGGAGAGTGTTTCCCAGTAGCAAGAGTGTCTGCACCGCCTCGACAGACGGCCGCAACATGTAGTTGGCCAGTCGCAAAGCCTGGAAAGCCCTAGCCACTATCCAACATCAGCATCATCATGATATGGGTAGTCGACAGCTATCATGTCCAATCTTACCAAATTTCAGAGCAGTTGTAGAACGCTCTGTAATGGAAATATCGGAGAAATAAGAAGAGCAGGATAGGGTCGCCAGAATTAGAGCAATGGTATTGATGCCTTTGCCGGTGAACCACTGATTCAGCGTCTTCGAACCATCCCTCAAGTCTCCGGCAGCTCGGCTTTCGAGGTATTCGCAGACATGAAGCTCAAATTCGTCAATATCGACGAGCAGTGGCACGAATGGATGGATAGTATGTCGATAGAGCGGGATGAATCTGTGCCAGACTGTCAGTAAGGTGTACTTCAGTAGCGGATGATGTAAGAGACCAAGCCTGTCAGTAGCGGTCTGTTTCTAGATTGCGAAGCATATGTCAAGCAGCGACAACCGGGAGGACCGACCTCTGTATCTCATCTGTATGTGGCGCAAGGCTCAGCAAGCTTGCGTGTCGATTCTCTGGGGTAGTCGCCTCGGTAAACGGATCGCCATCAAGGGTATTCTGCAATCCAAAAGAAACACCTGATTCTCGAAGGAGTTCAGGGGCAGCATCATGGGCATATTGTTGCAGGACGCCCATGATGGAACTGCCCCCTTCGTAAGTTTTCTTTGTGACCGCAGCATTAGTTGTAACGAAAGATGCACTGTGTTCATGAGTTCCTGTAGAATCTGACACTCTATCAGCAGCTGACTGATCGAACACACGTGGCGTGCTCTGTGATCGGCCAAGATTCCGGCCACTAGAAGTTGTACGGCTCTCATGAGGAACATCCCGCAAAGAGGCGTCAGAAGTATTGGAAACTCCACGCCGAGGCCGGATCGGCTGGCCATCTTTCCGACTCGCTGTAGGGTCTCCTCTCAAATCATACGTGCAAATTTCGGGATGCCCTCGCTTCTGACAGGTTTGACATGGCTGCTGGTGATCACACTTGACCTTGCGTTGCCGGCAGGGGTAGCATGCCTTTCCCCGAGACATGACCCTTTGTCGTAAGACGCGGTCGATCGCTTCATGATCCATACTCGTAGTTGCTCGGTGTCTCGGTGTCAGATCTCCATGTACAAGTAATCCATGTGCATTGGTGTCGAAGTGTGTAAGTGTGTAAATACGAAAGCACCTCCTCTGAGGCTTTCGAACTTGGAGTGGGCCCCACTTCGCGGAGTTCGGCGCATTGGGATCCACTATCACATTCTCGGAGCTCGGGGCCGGCCAGCTCCTTGACTTCATTTCGGCATCCCACGCGGAGGCGGGAAGTTGGAACCACGGAAGTCTCTTGCGATGATGCAATTCGGAGACTGTGCACTATATAGGGAACACACTGACCAGACAAATCTTAGAATTTCGAGACATGAATGAGACACACAATCTATAACGCATACAAATTCACACGTGCAAAGACTCAAAGTAATCAAGCTTGTTTACCATGGCAGCAACCAGAGATCGAGACCCGGAGCCAGCGCATTTGAGCTTCCGAACCTTTGTCGACACTCTCCGAGAGGAAGGGGATCTAGTCGAAATCAACGACCCTGTGGATCCAAACCTCGAGGCCGCTGCTATTACTCGTCTTGTTTGCGAGACCAACGACAAAGCACCTTTGTTTAACAATGTCATAGGAGCCAAGGATGGCTTGTTCCGTATCCTTGGTGCACCGGGGACACTTCGAACTCCGAAGAGTCAAGCCTACGCTCGGATAGCCCACCACGTGGCGCTGCCACCCAGCAGTGGTGCGGGTGCTATCATTGAGAAGCTGCTTCATGCGACCACCTCGGCGCCGGTTGATCCCATTACGGTCCAGTCGGGCCCAGTGAAGCAGAATTGCATCGAAGGCGACGCCATCGACCTCACAAAGATACCGGCACCCATGGTCCACCAGACCGACGGCGGCAAATATATTGGGACGTACGGCATGCACGTCCTCAAATCGCCCGATGGTAAATGGGTGAACTGGTCCGTCAACCGAGCCATGGTCGTTGGCAAACGCACCATGACGGGTGCTTGTTACCCGCCTCAGCATAACTGGCAGATTGTCAACAAGTGGAGGGAATTTGGCCAAGATGCGCCCTGGGCCTTTGTCCTTGGCGCCCCTCCAGCCGCCGTCATGGTTTCTGCTATGCCAATTCCTGATAACGTCACCGAGGCAGAGTTCATCGGCACTCTCAGTGGCGAGCCGATCAAGTTGGTCAAGTGCGATACTAACGATCTCCTGGTGCCCGCCAATGCCGAGATCGTCTTCGAAGGCACCATCTCCATCTCCGAACAAGTCCCTGAAGGCCCGTACAGCGAAATGCACGGAGTCAATTTCCCCGGCGAGTCTCACATGATGCCTGTATACACGGTCAACAAGATTACCTATCGGAATAATCCAATTCTCCCAATGTCAGCCACTGGTAGACTAACTGACGAAACGGTGAGTTTCCCCTTGTCCTTGCCGCACTGGAAAAACTCTTCTTCTATTTTGCATTTTTGCCTTTACCTCTGTCTAATCAATTACCTACAGCAATCCCTTGGTGGACTGGTCACTGCTGCCTCAGTGATGCAGCTTTGCCGCGATGCAGATCTGCCCATTTTGGATGTTAGCTCTCCACTGGTATCCCAGTGTACCTGGGTTGCTATCAAGGTAGACGGAAAGCGACTACGGTCGATGAAGACTACACCGAGGGAACTCGCGAAGCGATTTGGAGATGTGGTATTTAATACGAAAGCCGGTGTTCCCTTCCATCGTCTCCTGCTAGTCGGCGAAGACATCGACGTACATTCCGATGCAGACATTATGTGGGCCTTCTCTACGCGCTGTCGGCCAGGTATAGACGAACATCCTTTTGAGGACGTGAGAGGATTTGCTCTAATTCCATACATGAGCCACGGCAACGGCAACCCGATCAAGGGTGGAAAGTTGGTTTGTGATTGCTTGTTTCCTGTTGAGTACACCGAAGGGAGAAACTGGGTGAATACCAGCTTCAAGCAGGGTTACCCGCAGGACATACAAGACAAAGTGCTGGCAAAGTGGGAACAGCGAGGATTTTGCAGTCTGGACGGTATTTAGAACGGTGTGAATTATTTGAGAACTATCAAGACATATTGAGGCCTTCAAATACAGTAAGAATAGTACAATCACGAATACCCCATGCATTTCCTTGACGTCTGATGGCTACACCATATAACTTGCGGCTTGTATAATTCAAGGACAGCCCAGATATAGTTGCTTTTATCTTAGTGGACATATCATATTTCTAATTGTCTCATTGATCTCTCTACTTACTTATACAGCCTTAGTGCCTGCATTCTACCTACAATATAGCTACAAAATGTCAACAGATTGTTAGATAGTGAGTACAGATGCCTCATCGTAGCCTTCGGCCCGTCAAGGAGATAATGATGTTCGCATTTCAATTCAAGATCTACCTGGAACTTGGTTCACACTCAGAAACAACAAATTTTCACAACCAACTCTCGCCTTGTACAGCTTGACGACTCGGACCACTAGCTTCGCAGGTCTCCCGGCTGCAGCGCATTCTCGGGGTCTCGGAAGCGCTAAGCCATTCTCTGAATTAGCACACCGAACCATTCGGAGCCTCGGATACGGAGTACATGTATATCATTTCGGCAGTTGCAAAATGCAATCATACTCTGCTGGTTCAGAACTGTGAGTGATTCTCAAGATGGAGTATAAGATTCGGGCTATTTTACGCGCAAACATCTCTAGCACATTCGCTACAAAAACAGCTCAATTCTACCATTTATCCTACATCGCTCCTCAGCTCTTATCTCGCTTCCTCCTTGACTCATCATGCTCGGAATGTCTAGTACAGCAAACGCGACGGCGGTGGCCCCCCGCCGTAAGCGTATCATCGTAGCCATGACGGGAGCCACCGGAGCTATACTCGGCATCAAACTTCTTATTGCTCTCCGAAAGCTCAATGTCGAGACGCATCTTGTTACCAGTAAATGGGCAGGAGAGACGATCAAATACGAGACAGACTATCACGCTGCTAATGTCATGGCATTGGCAGACTTCTCGTACAACATAAACGACATGGCTGCAGCGATTTCCAGCGGGTCATTCCGCACAGATGGCATGATCATAGTGCCTTGCAGTATGAAGACGCTTGCTTCGGTTTCGACTGGGTTAGGCAGTGATCTGATCGCCCGCGCTGCTGATGTGATGCTGAAAGAACGGAGGCGGCTGGTCCTCGTGACGCGGGAGACTCCTCTCAGCGAGATCCATTTGCGCAACATGCTGCAAGTTACGCGTGCAGGGGCCATCATCTTCCCGCCCGTGCCCGCTTTCTACATTAAATCTGACGACATCGAAGTTATGATTAACCACAGCGTGGGAAGAATGCTGGACCTTTTTGACCTTGATATAGGAAATATAGAACGCTGGGAAGGCTGGACAAAGGGGGACAAATAGAAGGATTGGATCATGTCATCAACTTACACGCAGACTCACTACCGAAATTTTAACTGAGTAAACATTACGATACAACGACTGTTCACTATATATATAGTAGCTTTATTACCTAGCTCAGGCTCATACCGTTATGAGACTATATATTTTAGTATTTAAAACGTCTATATATAAGTCCTTAAGAACCCAAGATTCTGAATCGAACTTCCAACTGAACCGATATACCATAGTAATATTGTCTAATCTTGCTACATCGAAGATGGAGACAATTTGCACTGACGGCCCCACTCCACTCACAGCATGTCACGTACCCTGAGTTGTATTGTAATTACAGCGGATATTGAACAATCCATCCAACTTATTATTTTATGATCGGAGGCGACAAGGTTGAGCATAGTGACACTGAGATTACGATGATTATGAATGGAGAGTCGATTAATGTCGCGGCGGCTGTTAGACCGGGACCCGGCTGGCGACCCACGTTGAGATTTGTCGTCCGAATCATGCTCTATAGGTTAGGCACGTTATTTCGCCAAAGTGATGTAGAGGTAAGCCTTTAATTGTTATACCAACAGACGGAAATATACGCACGCGGAACGTCATTCGTATTCTATTTTCAATATATGGAACTGAAGGAAAGATCTGATTACTGTGAAAGAGCTACATGTTGATAGAAGTCAAACAACAAAGTATCTGTTTAATCCTGCTGGAGCTTTGCAACGAGGTCCTCGCGATTCTCCATTTCTTGCAGGATACCGACGAATAAATTGTTTTCCTCAGATGCCAACTTCTGGAAGTCGCTCTTGTGGTTCTTAAGCCAAGCAACATCTTTGCCCGCCTATGATTGTATATATAATTAGCTGATGCACTCACGAAGATGGATCCAAACGATATTTAAATCTGATAGTGGAATATGTAGAGAAAATTGAATCTGCTAACATACCTCAGGAGCAACAAAGTCATGCTCAAGGCCGCCTGCAAGTCCATCAATCACACCGACCAGGCTCAACTGACGCTCTCCCCACACAGCCTTTCCTTCATTCATAATCTCGTCCCAAGCCTTCTTGACTTGTTTGGTCACGTCAACGAACTGCTCTCGAGTCCTTGGGCCGCCCCGGAGAAAAGCAATGACTCGATTTGTTTTTTTCTAATACATTTAGTATGTCAATTATGTTCTCGCGCGGCGTTGCTCCTGTGGGAATTGCGCATACCTCCTCGCCTGCAATAAAGCTGGAGCCTTCCTTTAGCTCGGTGAACTGAACATTGACGAAAAGGCTCGGTGTAATGAACTCTCTCGTATGGATTCTTGTGATTTCCTTTGCGAACTTGTTGCGTTCCTCCAATGACAGGGGGATATAATGTTGGACCTCGTAAAGTGGCATATTTGTTGAAGTAGAGCGCGGGGCTTAGATAGTGGAGGAATTGAAACGGCAAGAAATGTAGATGTTGATTTGGTGTCAAGTTATTTATGCTGAGGCGATGGTTTGTTCCCCAAAAGTTTTCTATTGTTGATTTCCTCATTGCTTAATACTTGTATATAATAATCGATATCACAACTTATTAGCCAGCCAGGCGATGACGCCAGGCGGGAAGCTCGGAGTTCGGAGCTCGGAGTGGAACCGGTTTCGGTGTCTCGCGCTACCGCCGGCCGCCCCAAGATACCCGAAAGGCGACAATAGATCAGGTCTTGGCCGCAGAACGGGTGGACAACGTTAATCGCGAGAGCCGAGCAGCTCATAGGGTTCCCGAAAGACTTCTATGTCATGGGCGGACGGCCGAGTGTGTTGCGCCGCAAAGGAAGTTGATGTCGCCAACCTATAGGAAGTCCATACACCAAAATGACATGTTCACACTGCTTCGCCCTGATAGACAAATTATATGAATTGACGTGAATGACGTCGTATCCCAAGATTCAGGTTAATACTATGTAGTTAGGGCGGGGGCTTACAGTGAAATGCCGCCACTTTCAACCCGTAGAGAATGGATATAAAGCCCTGCTTACTGAACTAAAGTTACCTGTTGATAAACTTACGGCTCAGCTCTTAAGAAATAGATTCGCATCAACGTTCACGATGTCATCTTCAGAAGCCATCCACCAGTGTGTATTCATTCACCCAAAACCTGAAAAATTGGATCAGGTGTGTACAATACCGACCCTGGTTACCATTTACATGTAATCAAATGTTCAAGTGTAGGTCAGGCAGATTTTCAAGCGGCTTGCGGACACAGCCCAGGCGGACGAACCCGGCTCGCTCGTTTGGGCTGTGCATGAGCGTGATATCTCAGCGGGGGAACCGATGATTGTCGTGTGGGAAATGTGGGATACATCCGCTGATGAGAGCCCTGTTATTACTAGTTGAGATTGTGATACTGACACTAGGCAAGATACCAAAACGCTGCGGCACGACTCGCGCATCGACAAAACCCGGTGCACATTGAGCTGGTACGGGTTCTAACGGAAGATGGGTTGTTTGCGCGGCCTGCAGAAATTATGCCACTCAATCATTTGGCTGGCAGCCTTGGACCTGGCTTGAAAAAGGTGTAGATCCGGAGAGAGGGACAGGGTTACATGTAGTTGGTTCTACATGCGCATTTTTGTTGCAGATGAGCATCAAGCATAGTGTGGTCAAGAAATATGACCGACCGGTTCAAAGCCCTCCCTTCAACTGGGTTGAAGTAGGACAGCCTTGTACCTAGTAGACTGTGAAGTTCATATCAGATATCCCAAAGAAAATCTTCCAAGTTGTTGATTGGTATCCAGGTGACTGTTGCTTTGCAATCCGATGCACCCGATCTCATTGGGGGCACATTGAAGTGCTACTACTTAGCTAGGATTAGAGAGTTGAAACAATATACATTTTTCAGTTACCTCTTGTACATGACTTTGTGAATACTGAGAGTTCTATTAATACTAAACTGTGGTAGATGAATTCATCGCCTGCCATTCCGAGCTAAACAATTTGCAAGACGTTAACTGCATGACACTGTTCTTTACTATCTAACACGCCTATGCTAACCAAACAATCCTATATATACTGATACAAGCTCATCAATCCCACGGCCCCTGGTAGTTACACGTTGAATGTAGAGGTACTGAGGGTATGAGAGATAGCTACATGCATCGGTCATGCAGTACCCTCGCCTGTGGCGACCCTAATAGCTTTCACTGCAGCGCGTGTAAGCAACCAATTGTTCCGCACCCAACTCTGGTCGTTTTCTCCGGTCAATGTATGCTTTGACTCTAAAGTTTCGAAATCAGGGCAGTCCGACTGTAACATCTCCAACTGCAACATCTTCAACCAAGCCTCGCGGCGTTCTGAAGGGGCCAGCATCTGGTTCATCCAACTCGAAATTGTGTTAGACTTGAGAAGCTGGATAGCGCCAAGCATAGGCGTGCGGCCACTGAACTGGCACTTCCATGCTTTTATACTTACACCCTCCCGCTGAAGCCAAGTTGCCGCCAATTTGTCGTCTCTATAAAGTGCGTAGTCAAGCGTCCACGCTACAGCGATGAGAACCAGCAAGCCCACCCCATCCCAACCTTTCTGTGCCGCGACATATGTCATGGTAAGAAGTTGTAATAGAGCTAGCCCGCGCAATGCGAGCGCCATCGCTGATTTAGGGCGTGCTGTGATGTCCAAGATCATAGGTTTGTTGACAAGCCCATCAACGACTGCCCGGGATCCTCTGTAGAGATACCAGGTTGATGCGTTCTCATGTATCGCTGTGAGCATGTAGGCGTCAGCATGGTTAGCTTCATTGCTTTCCAGGTATCTCGGGGGTCTAATGACTTTGATGCTATGCCGTGCCACACGAAAAGCGATACTGATGAGAATGGCTGCAGCAGTCCCGTATAGACCGAACAGGATAGTTGAGGCACAAGCGCCAAGTAAAGAAAGGATGAATAGAACCTCGAGCAGAAAGAATAACCACGTAATGAAGGGGCTATTAGTCTTTCTTTTGCTAGCATCGATCGTGCAGTCCAGAATATACAACGTTTGATAGCGCATGAAATGAGGGCCTCCAACATTCTCATTTGTCTGGCCTTTGGAATTGTTGCTTGTCTCTACGATAACGGCACTGTCTTTTCTTTCTTCTGGATTGCGAACAAGTTCATTGGCAGCAATCAGGGCGGCCAAGTCAGTTGGGATCTCAATATCACGAGCTTTGGGAATGACATATCTCGTAAGTATATCGCTTGCGGCTCCGTTTGCGCATGGGAAGACACTGCCCCAGTTGGCGTCCCAGACAGTGTGCCGCAGCTCGCTGACGGACGAAGCACGATCGAGAAAGTCGGCACCTTCGCGCAAGAAAGTAGCAAGACTTTCCAGAATACCCAGACGGGGGAAGAGGCTCACACCAATGCATCCTGCAAGCGACGTCTGGCCTACCAACCAATGAGACAAACCACTGCCGGAGAGGTAGATTGCCAGTGGAAGGAGGCCAACCCACTCGAAGATAATCTGAAGCTGAGACGCGGCGACAGGCAGAACAGGAGGATCGGCGCCATTTGTACCGTAGCTAGCCGGGGCAGCAGCACTTAAGATCTTCATTTTTAGGGCGAGATATCAGGGATGGAAAGAGACAATTTGGTGTGGAGTGTAAACAAATGGTGATCTTGAATGGGATCAGATGCCTCTCGTAGAGAATGTATTCGACTTGCCAGTATTGGGATGCGTAGGTTAGGTGTGATTTTGTATTGATGAAAGGTCTTGGCTATCTGTATCCAGTCGGGGGCAGGACTTCTTATATATATACAATCTACGAGATGCACAGAGACAGATCGGTCAGGGATTCACTGAAGCAACAGCCAGCATGTTCATAAGAGTGCCCGGATTGTTGCAAAAGAAAGAAAGAAAGAGCAGATTAGTCAAACAGAGCATAGGAATCAGGTTACAAAGAGCCTTCGATTGTTCATGTTTACTACAAAGAAGATCAAATGCCTTATTGGCTGCTCAGGTATGTACCTAGTTATAGTTACCAATACATTCACTCGTAATACATCAATAGATGTATCAAAGAAAACGGCGAGCTTTGCGACTAGGTGCCGAATCGCCAAATTTAGCTGGCGATCCACGACAAGGGGCCTGTGTTCACCGGGCTCTTTGTCTTTGCCATGTTCAACATCTTTGTTGCCGCGCGCGGTACACAATGTCGACACCATCCGAACCTACAGACTTTTGAGCGGTGTCTTTGACTGTTCGCCCATGGCCATTGTCAGCGGCGCTTTGACTGACTTTTGGACTCCAACCGAGCGCGGCGTGTTATTCGTCATCATGCAACGGTTGAACTACATCATCTATGTCTATCTGATATATGCTAGTAGTGATACCCTCTTATCAAGTTTCTTCTCGGTGCGGGATTTCCGCTTTTTGCAACGGCAATGTATGATCATTTGAGCCAGCGTCATCGCATTTTTGACGGCTGCCATGATCTCGGTGCCGCTCTTGTTCCTCTTTTATAGTCAAAGGATGCGAAGGAGGGTGGGAAACAACCATCGCTGTTATAAGATGACTGTATACCTAGCTTATGAAGTGCGACATCTCACACTACGAGCTTACAAGATGAAAAACGAATCGATATTTATATCTAGTATTGCCTTATAAAGCTCGGTGTGTAAGTGTACGGCACTTGGTCATTCAGTCCACGGTCGGTCCATGGTCAGTCCATGGACTTTCACAATCTCTCCTTGCATGAATGGGCTCATTTCCACTACTTGATTCTGTAAGTCGGAGATATTTGATTCTGTAAGTCGGAGATATTTGATTCTGTAAGTCGGAGATACTTGATTCTGTAAGTCGGAGTAAGTCGGAGAGTGTATATGATTTGTCCATCAACCAAAGGCATTTGCGGGGCGAGGCGAGACGCTTGCGGGACGAGGCGCTTGCGGGGTGAAGCGCTTGCGGGGCGAGGCAGCGCGAATACACATTTAATATATATATTTATTACATACTTAACATATTTTAAATATTCATTCAATGTAATTATATAGTTTATTATTACCCGTTGTTTCCGGAACCAATGGGTAATATTATCGCCAGCCATAAAGTTACTATTCCATAGACTTCACACAACCTTCACAAAGACAAACATAAAAGTATTAAGCAACTGCAAAATGAAACGAGAGTAACAAGAGATAATTATCGTCGTTGTTGAATCGTTGTGTATGTAGGTCAAAGATTTTGAAATCTCATGCGCTAATTAAACTTACAAGTCATGTAGACTATAGGAACACAGTGTCTGTTTGCTGGTGGAAACTAACTGCTTGATTTGGATAGCAAAACAGCATATGTATGATGATGGACTGCAACCTTACCAGGATGGCAGAAATAGATATATCATATTTTTTTTCAATATTGCCTACTCAACTTTCGTTTCAGTTCTCCTTTTGCCCCGCTGAATCGATGTATAAATATTATTGCTTCTACAGTTATTTCCTTAATGCCAGCCCTCAACAATCACGACTGTGACTACGGTACACATCGACAATTACTCCCGTCCTACGTAGCTAGTAGGTTTACTTGCGGTTACACACATTTCTCACCAGCTAGTAGGACTGTGCAACTCTTGGCCATGCTCGCACTTACACTATCCCTTGCCCTTGGTCCCTTCCTCTTCTTTGGCTCGGCTCTCATTGTCGCATTGGCCGGCTATGTGGTCTATCAGTGCTCCTTCTCGCCCATGGCTGCTTTTCCGGGACCATTCGCGGCCAAATTCACCAATATATGGCGAGCGTACGCCGCATACCGAGGCCAATGGCATCGGGAAATAGTAGAGTTGCATCGACAATACGGTAATGTTGTGCGAATCGGACCGAACGAACTGTAAGTCTTTGAACTACCATCCGTCATCTCGTAACGTTTCCTTTTGATCTGTTTCAAAATCTGTGTCATCGTATCTATTCTTGACTCATCCTAGCTGACCATCGTTCTCGATATTGTTGGTCTTTAGAAGCGTAGCGGATCCGGAAGCGTTTAAGACGATTTACAGTATAGCTATACAACTTCCCCCCCTCGTCTCCCTTTTCTCTTTTCCCTCGCCCACTATATTCCGTGCTCCACGGCAAAAATGCGATAGGTGGCATATGATGCGCGGTGTTGCGCTCGGATCTGGGGAAACGAAATCCTTGCTATCGGCGAGTATCGGGTAATTGCTAACCAAAATCTCTCAACCAGGAGTCAACGGTGCCTTTGTCAAATCCGCTTGCTACTCGGTGCTTAAGGGATCGCGGCTTTTTGAATTAATGGGGGAGCGGAATGAGAAGATTCACTCGGCTCAGAGACGGCTCGTGGCACGCCCTTATTCGATGGAGTCTGTTGTCCACCTCGAACGCCAGGTCACCCATCTCATCGACGACTTACTCATCAAGTTTGATGCCTTTGCTGCATCGTCACGCTCCATTGACATTGGTAATTGGTTTCAACTCTTTGCCTTTGACGTCATTGGAGCTGTCTCCTTTACGAAGCCCTTTGGGTTTGTCGCCCAGGCTAATGATGATGGCACGTTTATTCGAATCGAGCGATCCTTGGCCAACACTGCTTGGCTGATGCACGTCTCGTGGATCTTCAACTTTCATCAAAAGTTCATCCTGCCAGTTTTTGGAAATTTTCTCAGAGCAAATGACAGAAACGACTTTTTTTTTAAGTTTGCAAAATCCGAGGTGCAAGATCGGAGAGACAAGGGAGGCAACGACAAAGATCTCGTAGGACAGCTCTTCCAAGCCGCGCATTCCCACACGCAGCTGTATGTCCAGATTCATATTATCCTACGGCCGTGCTAAACCGCTACTGATTTTACTAGCAACGATCTCGTAATCTCTTTCATGATGGCGTCCAACGTCTTTGCAGGGTCTGACACAACGTCTCTCGCTCTTCGGGGCATCTTCCTTAATCTCCTCCGCCACCCCCGCGTCCTATCGAAGCTCAGGGCCGAGCTGGAGGAGCGGCGAGCCGCGGGCCGTCTTTCAAGTACAGTCACCTTTCAGGAAGCTAAATCCAGTCCCTACCTGCAAGCTGTCATGCATGAGGCGTTGAGGGTCTTCAGCCCGACAGGATTCAATGCCAGCAGGGATGTTCCCAAAGAGGGAATGACGATCAACGGCGTATTTGTTCCCGGAGGTGTAAGTTGATAGACTACCGTTTAGTCTGGCTTACATTGGCCTGCTGACTTTTAATGTTACTACATATATAGACTGTCGTCGGCAGTAACGCCTGGGTTATCCACCGTCTGCCTGAGGTGTGGGGTGTCGATTTCGAAAAGTTCCGGCCTGAGCGCTGGTTGGAGCGCGAGAGCTCGCGTGAACTGAGTGAGAAACGCATATCAAGGCGCTGATGCTTGGAGAATCGCTAACACCTGGCCAGAGAGATTCTTTTTCGCCTTCGGCGGCGGTACGAGAACGTGCATTGGAAGAAGTAGGTGGATATGCGAGACATTGAGGGGCATCAAATTGCTAACCAAGGATACCTTGTCCACGGCAGACATTAGCTGGCTAGAGATAGGGAAGCTCGTTGCTACTCTCGTGATGCGATACGATTTTAAGCTTGTCGATGAGGCAAACATAACTGAATCATACAGGTGAGTGATGCTCTGGGGGGCTTTTCTACAGACGTAACTCCGATTGCGATGATTCACACTGACCATGACATTCTCTACTTTCAGTGGACTCGTATTCATGAAGGGATTGAAAGTTCAACTTACGTCCAGAGAAGCATAAGTATTAGTCCGTAGCCGTACAGCGAATCTTCGGCGACAAGATTGCTTGGCTATTGCGGGCCAAAGGAAAAAATGAAACCGGAAAGCCGGTATATGACACTTGACGCCATGGCCAAAGAGCAGATATGGTTTTTTGAAACGTCACCGATTCTTTCTCGGTACGATTGTTTTTAGTATTGCACAGATGCGGTGTTATCTAGATTAAAGCTAGCTTTGCATCTGCTGAGTCTTCTATCATACAGACTTGGGGCCCTTGAAAGAGACACGGAAATGTTAAGTTCGTTCCAAATTTGACAGTATAAAGCCTAGTTCAGGATACTTAGTAGTGTAATAGTGTACTAATACTATACCTACATTTCTAATAAAGTCTTATTGGTCGGCAACAAGCACTCTGTAAACAGGTACTGATGGTCCATTCAGCAGACGCATCCCATGGGACAAACATGGTACACTCCAATTCTGATTAACGCTTTTATAACATTCTACCACTAGTCTCTCAATCCGCAAACCACCTCTTATTGTCCGCCAACACCTTCACTCGGATACCCGGGCTATCTCGAGAAGCCTCGCCTAGGAAGCAGTCCCGCGTGTACGCCACATCACGCTCCCAAGTTGTGTCATACAACTCTAAATCGAAACGTGTAATGAGTGCAGAAAGAGACATGTACACTTCGATATATGCGAAACTATTTGACGGCATTGTCAGTCGGCAATATTATGAAAGGGGGAGACGAAGCGCTTACTCGGCACCAATGCACATGCGGGTACCCTTGCCAAATGGAATGAACATTTTGTTTTGCTGCTCAGTAGCATTAAACCATCTCTCAGGCTTAAACTTCAAAGCTTCAGGGTATATTTCGTCATTGTGAAGAATGTCTGGCTGGCTCATGCTAACAGGCGTCTGTCGTCCAAAGGGTTAATGGAGCACGAGTCTATTAAGAACAAGAGCCACTCACGCCGGCGGGAATAACCCAATCCTTATAAATCAGCTCCTTCTTGGAGACAAGAGGAAGCCTTGATTTCACAGTGGCGCGTAGACGAAGCGATTCACGGACTGATGCAGTCTATGGAGTAACAGTCAGCCATTGTCTCATCAGATCTCCTAAACTCAATGTCTTGACTTACAAGCCAGGGCAACGATTCAAGGACTTTGACGTCAGGTAAGTCTGGAGAATCTCCAGCAGCATCCAAGATCTCTTTCCGAACCTTTTCCAAAATCTCAGGATTGTCTAACAAGTGATAAATGGTGTGAGCCAGAAGTCGCGAGCCAGTCTCGCCACCAGCATACAATATAGTGAGACCCTCTTGCATAAGTCGAAGACTCGTCTTCTCTTCCTTGGGAAGGGCGCTGCGGTCGATGGAATGGAAGATAGTCAAAGGCTTGACGTTCTTCTCATCTTCTTCAAACTCAAGCTTGCCCTTGTCTGTACTCCTGTGCGCAACATACTCGGCAGCAGTTCTACCCATGAGCTAATGAAGGTGTCAGGTTAGAACTCTTTGTGACACAAGAAGAACAGAAGACCGTGCATTCAACAAACCTTGTGTGTGGCGAGAAGACCAGCAATATCGGGCTGTAGTTTTGCAACAAGGATATTGAGGATCCACTCTGGCAACATCAGGAGCTTTCCGTTGAGCCAGGGAAACTGTTTGCAGAATGGAGTTGCTTGAGCCACTGCTTCCATGGAGTATCGCCAACTTTGGGCTTTGCTCCAATCCTTTTGGAAGCCAACATCTTTGTTAAACATATAATGATAGATGACATCAGTAGTGTAAGCAAGGAAGGTGGTCTGCATCTCAATAGGCTCGGAAGAGCCAACCTTTTTCTCAAAGACCTCAGTAAGCTCTTTGATGTGGCCATGGATAAGCTCCTGAGCGCTTGCAACAGCACGCTTGGAGAACATGCGAGAATTCGCCATTCGTCTACGACGGTGCATATCATGATCTACAGTGCCGTGGGCTACATAAGCGTCTATCGTTAGCGACAAACTGAGATTGATAACGCTTATTATATGTCAGGTACTCACTCCCATATGTCAAACCAGCCATCTCTGTAGACGGTGGATACTTGTCTCTTTTTGTGGGATTAGTAGCATATAAGGTATCGAGAAAAGAAGGGTCACGAATGTGAATCTCATCAGGGTTGACTCTGACAATAGGCCCTACATGTTTTCAAGTCAGCTACCCTTGAGAAATGCACAATAGGAGTGCTTGATGATTCTTACCATATTTATCGTGCATCTCACTCACTCGCACAAAGTATTGACCGCCCTGTCCTTTAATAATATCGTGGTAGAACTCGTACCATTTTGTGACCGCCGCCAGCTTAGGACCCGGAAATTTGGCTAACGGATGGAAGTAGAGGCGGTAAACAGTTAAGCCTACGACGTATAGCACAGGAAGACCGATCAACATCAAGAGCTTTTGCTCTGTCGACAGAGTCGGCTCCCCCAGCCGAGCTTTGAGCTGTTCCATTGACTCAATTGCTGAGAGAGTCGAACAGGTTCAATGGTAAAGTCAACAGTTGACGACTTCGCAGAGACGACTGTCAAGCGCATTTATTCAGAGAGATAGAAACAAACTCATACGAGTAATGGTAAATAATTTGTCGAATTGTACAGCAATGATAACAAAGACCCGCTTATAAGCCAGCACATAGACATGGAAGCCTGACAAGGGGTGTGCCAAAATGGAGGGATCAAGAAATAAGCATACTCCGTACAGAAACAGACAATCCGCACATATGTTGTAGTCCCATCATGTATACAAACTGTTCGTTTACACTCACTTTCTCTTGTTCTTCTTCCTTCTTTGGTCTCAAACCGCTTGCCTGACTCGCCTTGGCGATGCTAGTCGATCAATTGTGTAGGCACGAGTAGCAGAGTGGTAAGCGCCTGCAGACTCAAGGTCCGGGATCCATTTCGTGATCCATATAATTCTTTCAAGGTTCTCTTACAAGCAGGTTTACCATCTCACAGCATATATGGAGTCGGTCTTAGGACTAAAGAGGCATCGCACGTGGGTTAGTCGAGCGACGCCCTATCATTCATCTCTCCTCCCCTTGATATATTACATCAACATGTTAGATCAAGTCCGCCCGACATCTTAATGCAGCCAAGGTTGAGTCGTTGCCGTTGCCGTTACTCCAGTGTTTATATCGAATACGCCTGATTAAATTATTGCTGCCAGCTGCATGGGCTAGTTGAAGTAAAGAACTTTTTGTATTGGTATTGATCAAGTCCACACATTATTCATTGATCGTAGTTCTTCAGTATTAGTAACGTAGATACAGTTAACCGCGATAAAATACATTAACAGCGAGAGACTATAGATCTACTTGACCCCGTCCTTTCACTATCGTCATGGTTCGCCTATGGCACCTGAAGATTTACTGCGTTTATGTAGGTACCAAACCTTCTTAGAACACCTGTGAAGAGCTCAGGAAGAACATCGATCGATTTTATGCTGCAGCCGAGGATCTTCTCGCAATTGTGGCAGAGAGAGACTTGGAGTGGGTCGGGGAAGTAGACAGATTCATCGTTGGATGCAGACACAACATGATGGGCAATCTTTTGTGGAGGTATGTGGCAAAAATAATCCGAAAGTCCGCCGATGGTCATGACGTGCTAATATCACTTACAGCCTTACATCTACATTATACGGCCTTGGAAAGATTGAGCGTGATGGCTTGACAGTTGTAGTGAATCACGCAGCTTGATGTCTTCGGTTTACGATTCATGTATCTCCTTGAGTACAGTATCATTTGTTTGCCAAATATCGTGATGGGGAGAAGCGAGAGCGAGGATATGGAATTTTATAAACTCATTGAAGGGGACCAGAAAAAAATTGCGAAAGAAGACTACACTTTCTTACTATCCAGCTGAATGCATCAAAATGAGCCGAAGTGGTGAACCAGGGCTTGAACTGCCAATCGCCTCTTCCATGAGCGCATAATGTGATTTTGCCGGTGAACTCACTACAAAGGTTCAGTCATGCCAATAGATCGTCATAAGCACGGTATCGCATTATCCTATTTGCCTCTCGAAGGTTGCTAGATACGAACCAACGTTAGCAGAGAGGCAATAGTAATCCCAGGAGGAAGCACGAGTAGTTTTGATTGGACAAAAGCACGTTGCGAATAACCTATCTACACGCGAAATCGTAGGATTCAGATGCGACCTAACAGATTCATTCAGATGTGTCAAAAAATGAGGCTGGATACTACTGCAGTAAGGATTTCGAGGATCCCTGACAGGAGACGTTATCGCCACTTTAGTACCACCAAACCCCCTGTCTATCAGATCCCGCCCCCTTGCAACGATCAAATAGCGCTCAACATGGCTGCACGCACTACTGCATGCCGCCACACTCCGGAGGTGGTGTTAACGAGCATCGGACGATGCTTGCAGACAGTCGACTATCTCATGTTGCTCCGATTCTTCCAGGTGCTACAGATTAGACACAGGTTAGGTACTGGGATATGAAGCGTTGGTTGCGAGCCTGATTAGTGATGGGATTGTATACATGCGGTCTTCTCTATTGTCTCAACACCCAACAGTCAGTAGCATATGACGCAACTGCACATCTGAGATAGTACAGAATTCCTTTTTAGAAAGAACGAGCCAATCCGTGATGCCTTCCTAT
This sequence comes from Trichoderma simmonsii, assembly GCA_019565615.1. NCBI lineage: Eukaryota > Fungi > Ascomycota > Sordariomycetes > Hypocreales > Hypocreaceae > Trichoderma > Trichoderma simmonsii. The sequence goes on from CP075866.1 coordinate 525,286, forward strand.
AGAGTTTGCCATTCTTATCTCACTCTATAAGTTCTATCCTTTCCCCCTCTCTGTTCTCATCTTTCCTCGTCCTTTCTCCTACAGTCTCATCTTTCTCAAGCATTGTGATCTTACTGCTGCTTATAGAATTCGCAATTCTTTCGTCTTTTTGTAAAAATGGTTCCCAAGGTTGGCATCAACGGCTTCGGCCGAATCGGTCGAGTTGTCCTTCGCAATGCCCTCGAGACGGGCGATGTTGAGGTTGTGGCACTCAACGATCCTTTCATTGAGCCTCACTACGCTGTAAGGAAACGGACTTCTTCTTTTACACTTTTGAGGCTATGAGCTAATCTCACTATTACATCTTGTAGGAATACATGTTCAAGTACGACTCCACTCACGGCCGCTTCAAAGGAGACATCAAGGTCGATGGCAAGGACTTGGTTATCGACGGCAAGCGGATCAAATATTACCAGGAGAAAGACCCTGCCAATATTCCTTGGAAGGACAGCGGCGCTGAGTACATTGTCGAATCCACTGGTGTTTTCACTACCACAGAGAAAGCCAGTGCCCATTTCAAGGGTGGCGCCAAGAAGGTCATCATTTCTGCTCCCTCTGCTGATGCCCCCATGTATGTGATGGGTGTCAATGAGGATAAATACGCAGGTGCCAATGTCATCTCCAACGCTTCTTGCACAACCAATTGTCTGGCGCCGCTGGCCAAGATACTCAACGACAAATTCACCATTGTCGAAGGCCTTATGACCGCTATTCACTCTTACACTGCGAGTCAAAAGACTGTCGATGGTCCTTCGTCCAAAGATTGGCGTGGCGGTCGTGCTGCTGCACAGAATTTGATTCCTAGCTCCACTGGAGCTGCAAAGGCTGTTGGAAAGGTCATTCCCGAGTTGGCAGGCAAGGTCACGGGCATGTCTGTCCGAGTTCCCACCGTCAATGTTTCGCTTGTCGACTTCACGGTCCGGTTTGCGAAAGATGTGACTTATGACGAAGTGAAAGCTGCGATTAAAGAGGCTTCTGAGGGGCCTCTCAAGGGTAAGAAACTTTTTGTCTATGAGTCGTTTGGACTGAAGCTAATGACATCCTTGTGAGCAGGTATCCTTGGGTATACTGAGGACGATATCGTGTCCACTGACATGCTTACTGACCCTCACTCGTCAACTTTTGATGCCAAGGCCGGAATAGCCTTGAACAAGAATTTTGTAAAGGTCATGAGTTGGTACGACAACGAATACGGTTATAGTCGCCGTGTGGTGGATTTGATCGTCTTTGTTTCCAAGAAGGATGCCGGCCAGTAAAGCAGACTGACAACCTTGAGTAACCCATGGGTGTTAGTGCTGACCAGTGGGCCAGACACTTTGCATGTTGAGATTTCCGAGGATGAAATTGTCCGAGTGAAGGTGATAAAAGTAATTAATAAAATAAAGACTGGTAGTAACAACTTCTCTTGCCGATCGTGACGCCTCTAAATTGATGAAACCCCAAAGTTCCTTCAAAGCAGTTCAAATTACGCTTCAAGTATCCCGCAAACTACTAGTATCGAGGCTCTATTGATACAAGCTTAGAATAGGGGGGAATCATACACTAACCCCGCCTACTACAAAGACATCCTTGTTCACGGTAGTCTATTGCCCTAGCGAAGATCAATCACATGGGCTTAGTCGTCTTACCGGCATATATCTAGCAGGTCGGGCTAGAGTAGGGGTTAGCCTCCCCCCAGGTGCATAAAAGGGCAGAACTGTTCAATGTCAAGGCTGGGTCGCCATCGACATCAATACATCAATTAGCAAATTGCCTGCTCTTTCTCACTGTTTCAAGAAGTCATAGCAGACCCAGACAGTCTTTCGGCATAATGTCTAAGGCCACCAATGCCCAAGAATTCATCACCGAATTCGCCAATGCCTTTAGCGGTAGTGGTGACTCGGTTAAACTAGACGAGTTCTTCGCTGATGATGTTGTGTTCTCTGACTACAGTAAGTAGTTTATTACATTATTGACACACAATGCGCTACTTCTTTATCAACCCAGTCATACAAAGAGAGAGGAAAGCTGACAAGTTTCCACAACAACAGTGATGCCCAACACCGTTGGTCTGGATAAAAAAGGCTGGTTGAACCATTGCGCCAACTACTATGCCAATGTGCACAACATGAGGGCTAAAACATTCAACGTCTTTGGAGATATTGACGATTTAGTTGGGTGGGAGTATCGGTTTACCTTTACCTCCAAGAAGGATAACCCCGAGATGGGCGTCAAAGCAGGCGAGGATATTACCCTCCGAGGCATGTCCATCTTCAAGCTCCGAAGATCGGAAAAGGGGTTGCAGATTGTGGAGGAGAGAGATTATTACAGTTTCTTGCATAAAGAAGATTAGAATACTCTATGTATGTATTGTAGACGAGTGATTACGTGGCTAACTTGGGGTGCTGGCTAGTATTTCCTCGTAAATGTACTTCTTATGTTGAGGGCATATATCACATGTTTCCAGCATACAATTATAAAATTACAAGATTAACTTAATAACTCGCTTGGAGAGTGTAATGATGGTTGCATGTTGTTTTGATGAAAAGATATACCAAGCTACATAGACTCTCGTGCGCTCAGTAGGCCAGTTCCCTTTATTTCCTGTATTCACTTGTGCATAGAGACTTCATGTTTTACCTCCACAATCCATCTTGAATCGGCGGAATTTATCTTTTTCGACCAATTCACTAACCTCACCCATGGTACTTACAGGTACCTGCAGCATTCACAGGTTTCACAAGCTTCAAGATGAGACGTCTTCCTTTGTAACCTCGTGCAAATGAGTGATCACTGTCTGGATGGATCTTTTACCTATCTGGCAGTAACATGCACTGCATTATGTTCCAGGAAGCTGGTAAAGGTCATTGGGCATCCAGAGAAGAGCAAGTCAAAGCGCAGCATGAATCACAGCTGGCAACCATGTGGCAGTGCAGCCTGTGTACAGGCACCGAATTCTTGTGCCGAACTCAAACTGCTTCTCTGAACGACAAACAGCGCTTTTGCTTGTTTGCCTGCAAACACACACCCCTGCGGCACAGCGTTTTGCATATTACTTCTTGGTACATTTTCGTTTCTACGTGGAGCCATGATTATCTCAACGTCAATAGCTAATCTTTCCAGAGAACTTGAAGAAGGCTTTCATTTCAGATTTCCTCGGCTCCGAGTTTCCCCAGGAGAAGCGATCCAACATTTTTTCCATCCACCTCGAACACGAGACAGCCAGCAGGACTCAAATGTGCGGAGCAAAAGAGGTTTACTGTTGCCAAATCCATTGCATTCGGCCTATCGGGTGGTATATCGTGGAACCATGCGAGGCGTTCGTCATCGCCAATTCTCTCCTTACCCAGCACCCCGCCGGCAGCGGAAGTTGGAGTTGGAACTGGAATACCAGCACATGCGGGTGTTCCGTTCCCAGGGTCGTGCGAAGACAGAGGTGCCGGTATCGGAGTTGTATCACTTGCTCTTGGAGTACTCTCCATTCAACGTTTACGGCGATGCAGCAGTGGGCAAACGCTGCGAAAGAGTATCCGGAGTGGTGGGCACAGAGTCACGGAGACAATCTGCTGTTCCGAAGAACCAAGAGGAGACTGAGGAGCGAATACGACCAATCTCGAAAAGACAAGGGCAAGAAGCGGGCTATTGATGTTCAACAGGCGTCTCCTGCTGTGAACAGTGGCGAGCAGTGGTCAAGCCATCACGAGACGTTGTGCACACTTTCGAATCAGACAGATGTGTTCGACTACTTGCCGAGATCTACCTTGCAGAACCCCTCGAAGAACTACCAAGGCATATCGAACTCAAATCTCTATCCTTCGTCTTCAGTGGCAAGCGGACAAGTTTGGGATGGCGGCTTGGGGGAAAGGATTCCGACCGCACAAGGGCTTCTGTAAACGACTGGTATGCCGGTTCTGGGTCAAGAAGCAGCGAGCGCAGCGAACGCATCTACCATGTGCCCTAATTTAGAGTATCAACCGGATATTTGGACAGCATATGAACCATCACAACCTAATTTGATGTTTGAGCAAGTCTGGGGCGAGGGAAACGCAACTCAATCAGAACGGCCGCAGCATGAAGTCATGCAACAAACTCCAAGTTTGAGCAACGTTGTGCTTAATTTCAACGATCCATTTTGGAATGATATGTTCGCATTCGGCGGTGAATTCGCGTTGGGGAGTAATACGGACACTGGTGAAGGCGGCAGCAATACTCCGGCGCATTCTCTGCGATAGAGACGTTCTATAGGATAAACATGGTAGCATGTTGGAAAGGGCTATACTTGAGGTGTTTCTGCATGACTCATAGAGAGCCAGGGAAATTTCGATGTTGGTTTATATAGAATGAGGCGGCGGTGCAAGAGACTCCCCTAGCAACAGTCAACTCTGTGATAGATAGTTGAATCAGCCTGCAATAGACGAACTCAAAGTCTTGTCCGAAGTCGGACGCTCATTATACCTCCAACGTTTTGGCTTTTGAAGAAGAAAATATAAAGGTAAATCTCACAAAGCAGGATTATGGGAAAGATGCAAATAGTATTGAAGTTGGTGAGATCTTTCAGCTTGGATTTGGAAGAGAGGTAGAAACCAAAAGTTACCTCTAAACAAATGCAGTAATATCTGCACACCATCCAGTTTGTTAACATCTAAATATTCCTTTGAGCGTAAGTATAAGCGATTCGATAATTGTTTACTACTATTGCTGGTGTTATGAAATATGAAGAGTCACACGCCACTTAACCATACTGGGCTGAACCGCCGATACCATTAACCAGTGAGTCACTCTAGCCAATCCTTCAACGACCTTTTATTTGAATGCGCAAAATCCACCATTTCGAAACACATACTTTCACTTCTACTATTACTTTTTGCAATCTGGTGGAAGGCAATTTCCAGATACAGCCGGTATCTGCCTTTGCAGCCGTCGCCATGCCAAGCAAAGTGGTAGACAGAATCCTACCATCGCCATGCCCTCCCAGCACCGAGCCCGGCACCATTCTAGTCGAAACTGAGAGGGTCATTATACGGCGATATCTCATGTCAGATGCTCCAGCCTTGGCATTGGCCGCAAATCACGACCAAGTTGCCAGCTTCATGAGCGACCGCTTCTCCAGCCCATACACTATTGCCGACGCCGAAGCATTCATCAAGCGCAGCGTTCACGACGATGATTCTGCCGTATATCCTCATGCCGCAGCAATACTTATAAAGCCAGGCTGTCCATGCAATCCATCGGCAACAGAGCCACTCCTCGTTGGCGGCATTGGCACTCGCCCTTTGGAAGATATCCTCTACAGAACTTGGGACTTGGGCTATTACCTCTCACCGTTAGTATGGCGCCAGGGCTATGGAACTGAAGCGCTTAGCGCATTCTCCAGATGGGCATTTGAAACATGGCCCAAATTGTATCGTCTACAAGCGCAAGCGTATGCGAGCAACATTGCAAGCCAAAAGCTACTACAGAAGTGCGGCTTCGAGTTGGAGGGGAGGGGAAGAGGGGCGGTTGAGAAGAATGGCGAGATAATGGATGAGGTTCGTTTCGGTCTGTTGAGAAGCGATTTGAAGTAAATTTTATGGAGATGGTTTTTATATAATGATATGTTGTTTTGCGAGTAATTGGTTGGAGCGAGGTTGGAAGCTTTGAAGAAGTTCCGAGTCATACTTGGCGAGAGACTTAGGTAACCAGTCAGTATATACTATGGGAGCGCGGAGTTCACTTCAATTTATCAATCAATGTTTCTTTGACAACAGAATCATAACGATTATATCAATTAATTTCTACAGTCATAATAACCCGAAATAATTGACGTAAACCTACTGTGTTTTTGGTTTGTTGATCGCCATTATAACTGGCTCTACAAAAGTCTATGAGGCAAACCAAATTGCCATTTGCCAATTGCGGCCCGCTGATTGGCTCCCCCAGCTGCGGCGCAAAAATGATATCCCGCCGCCCCACCATCACGGAACTGCAAGCTTCCCCGATTCTCAAATCACCAACTCCAAGGCGAGCATCACCCGTCTAACCAGCCATTGATCTCGGGCTAGCAGAGGCTCTTCTGGGGATTGAATTCCTTCACCTCCCTAGTCCATAGCGCCTAATCTCCAGCTCTTCCCGACAGGGCTTCGCTCCTCCGCAATGGCCATCCTCCCCAGACTCATTGGCCAGAGTGCCAGCCGACTATGTCTGCGACCTGCCACATCTCTCGCCGCTCGCCCGTTCTCATCAACTGCGTTCCGGAGATATGCGACACCCGAGCATACCGGCACGCGGCTGATTCCCACCGACGAGCACTTCAAACAGACCGGCGACGTGTACGGCTACCCCTCCAGGTCCGAGCCCTCGACCACCGACAAAAAGCCGCGCGACAACAGCGTCGAGGATCGCAAAGTCAGGCACTACACTGTCAACTTCGGACCCCAGCACCCTGCCGCCCACGGTGTGTTGCGATTGATCCTCGAGCTGTCCGGTGAAGAAATCATCCGAGCCGACCCCCACGTCGGTCTGCTGCATCGAGGCACCGAGAAGTTGATCGAGTACAAGACCTATCTTCAGGCTCTGCCCTACTTTGACCGTCTGGACTACGTCTCCATGATGACCAACGAGCAATGCTTTGCTCTGGCCGTTGAGAAGCTTCTCAACATTGAGATTCCCGACCGTGCCAAGTACATTCGAACCCTGTTTGCCGAGATCACCCGTATCCTGAACCACCTGATGTCGGTCCTCTCACACGCCATGGACGTTGGTGCGCTGACGCCCTTCCTGTGGGGTTTCGAGGAGCGTGAGAAGCTCATGGTATGCGACTCCAAAGCAGATGCAGAATTTATGAGACTATGACGGTTTTGTGTGGCTAATACTGTATACTCGGATAGGAATTCTATGAGCGTGTCTCTGGTGCTCGTTTCCACGCCGCCTACGTTCGTCCCGGAGGTGTCCACCAGGATATCCCCATTGGACTGCTAGACGACATCTACCAGTGGGCTACCCAGTTCGGAGACCGTATCGACGAGACTGAGGAGATGCTTACTGATAACCGTATCTGGATTGAGCGTCTGAGGGGTGTTGGTGTCGTCTCCGCCGCCGATGCTCTGAACTTGTCCTTCAGTGGTGTCATGCTTCGTGGCTCTGGCATTCCTTACGATATCCGCAAGAACCAGCCCTATGACGCCTATGACAAGGTCGAGTTCGACGTCCCCGTCGGCACCAACGGCGACTGCTACGACCGTTACCTGTGCAGAATGGAGGAGTTTAGACAGTCGCTGCGCATCATCCACCAGTGCCTGAACCAGATGCCCGCCGGCCCCGTCCGCGTCGAGGACTACAAGATCGCTCCTCCTCCCCGAGCTGCCATGAAGGAGAACATGGAGGCTCTGATCCACCACTTCCTGCTCTACACCAAGGGTTATGCCGTTCCCCCCGGAGAGACCTACTCTGTGATGGAGGCGCCCAAGGGCGAGATGGGAGTCTTCCTGGTCAGTGACGGCAGTGAGCGTCCTTACAGGTGCCACATCCGTGCTCCTGGCTTTGCTCACCTGGGTGGCTTTGACCACGTTGCCAAGGGTCACTTGCTGGCAGATGCGGTCGCTTTAATCGGTACTATGGATCTTGTGTTTGGTACGTATCACCCATATGGAGCGGATGTGATGATTAAGGAATTCACTGCTAACATGCCGGTACAGGTGAGGTTGACAGGTAAAACTAAGGGGGTGGAAGGCAAAAATATTAGAATTTCGTTTTCTTTGTCTGTAGCCATAGCTGACTGGGAGAAGTTTCGTAAATACTCTCAAGAATTTTGTCATGTTCATATATGGCGACGCCCCATGGTCATTTGCATGGAAGTGAATGCGCGATTTATGAGGTGATGTGGTATTGATACAATTGGGCTATTTCCTCTCTTGAAAGGGGACATGCCTTTCTGTGCGGATGGATTGGCGATGAGGCCTTATTCTATACAACAGCTGCAAAGCAGAAATTTGTTTCAAACCCTCAATCCCCGACCAGAAGCTTGCTCCATGAAAAAGCTCTTCAATGGCCCGAGGGCGTTGGCAGCCTTCAAACCCAGCGACCTCAGGGGAATCAGGGGACCACTCTCTACAGAATACAGCTTGTGAATCTTGTCGCACACTCCCATCAATACGTGGTTTGCCGCATATCTCTCGCTGTTGTACGACTCGAGCGACATTTGCGTTCCCAGGTCTTGGCCATGAGCGACGGCATACTCGATGGTCCTGACCAGGCTCTGAATATCGCCCTGTCCTTGGTTCAGGCCCTGTCCGGCAAGGGGGTGGACAGTATGCGCCGCATCGCCGACCAGAGCGACACGCTCACCGATGTAAGTGTCTGCATGTCGGAATTTCAGGGGAAACGATGCGATGCTTCCTTCTTGAACGCCAACAACAAGCTGAGGGATGGCCTCGGCGTCAAAGTGCGTGTGCTCAGTCCGCCAGACAAACTCATCTTCCTGACCAGTGGCCTGAGCGTGCATATAAGCCAAGTCGACGGGGCCAAGTCGAAACGCAGAGTTGACCAGTGCAATGAAGTCCTTGGCGGACAGCTTCTTCAGCAGTGAGGCATTCTCCGGCGTCGTTGACCAGACCAGCGTCGCATGGTTTCCAGGTAGGGGAAGCATGGCAACGGGTCCGGTTGGAAGGAATCGCTGATATGCGGTTTTGCGATACTCGCCTCCCCATCCATCGCCTTCCAGCTCCAGCGTTGCGACAACTCCATGTCGGTTATAGTCCCATCCCCGACTCTCAATGCGCGCAAATGATCGTACAGGGCTATTGGCGCCATCAGCTCCAACAAGAAGTCGAGCCGCCAGAGACTTGCCGCCCTGTAAATGCACGACGGGCCATTCTCTCAGATCCAGATCCTCAGTTTCCTCCCCCAGCGTAATCTTCTCAACTCTTGAGCTGTCGAAAACATCCACCCCGCCAATTTCATTAATTCTCTTCAAAAGACCGGATGTGATGTTTATATTCTCCGCCATATAAGCAATGACGTTTCCTTGGCTGGCCGTGGAGCCGAGCTGATAGTCAAACTCGATGCGGGCGTCTGTTACGCCGTCCCAGACCTGCATCTCGTGAAATTCTTGAATGCGACTGCGCTTCATGTGTGGCCATGCTCCGATAGTGTTGAGGAACTGGGCTGTTGTGGGCGTGAGGGAGCTGCATCGGTTGGAGAATTGTGTTGGTGGTAGGGAGAGAGAAGCTGTCTTGGAGAGGTCTTGAGCTTCGACCAGGGCGACACGGAGACGAGATGTGGTAGGATTGGCGCCTAGAGGATCAAAAATCCATTAATATTCGCTCTTGGAATTTCTCATTAAGAGCAAAGTGTTTGGTTATTTCTTACGCAGCGCAGTGAGGAGGCTCAGCCCAGCCGGACCACCTCCAATGCAAACCACATCGTAAATGTCCTGGGACGAAGAAGCTGTGGCATAGGATCGTCGATAAGAGCCAGAACCACGTGCCTGACGAGAGCAGCTACGACAAACAAAGCGAGGGCTCGCCATTAGGACCCTATTCGACGCCATTGCAACGAGGCGGCAGCAAAGTCGAGCCTTCAATGGCAGATGCGACAGTTGAGCATCTCCATCATATGTGAAGCCGCATTTGCATCTGCACATGGCATGACGGCAGCTGTGGCGGGGTGTAGTGTGGCGCACCCTGTGTGGCTGTGCTCGCGCCACTTGCAGTCTAAAGTTCTAAAGTCCAGGCAGATGCCACATGGCTCGGTTATCTGCCTGGACCCAACAGAATTTCTGCGGTGGATTTTTATATATTTTTTTCTTTCCAGGGCTCCAGAGGTTGCCACTGACAACGGCGCTACTACAGCCTCGAAAACTCACATAGAAGCAGACTTCGGCCAACAGCGGGCAGCCAGCAGAATTTTATTCTTTACAAAACAATTATCAATCATCCGTCCAGACGAACTGTTGGTCATTGCAGCTGCAGCTCGTCGCAGAAAAAATCCCAAAGCTTCGCACTTTCATTTCTCGAAACTGGGGGGTGAGACCGGAAGCTAGTTTCACATTTGGAGAACCCCCGGACCTTTTTATTTGGGGGCCCCTTGTCACTTGTTTTGATCGCTGTGGCGGTTTCGTTCGGGCTAGCTGTCAAGTTCCGAGACAAACGGGCGAAATTGCGTCGCATTCCTTCTGCGCTTCAATTTCTCTAATTCTTTTTTTTTTTCCTTCACGCAAGTTAATACTTGGTGATTTTTACTCTGCGCCGAACAGAGATTCTGTTCGTTCTTTGCCTTTTACAAACAAAAGAAATCCCAATTGAGACCGTGTTGGGAGAAACGCTGCAATCATGGCGGACGCAGAAGATTACCTCCAGGACGGCTTCGACCCGCGCAGCGTCACCGTGCCGCGACTGCGCTCGATTCTCGTCACGCACAACGTCGAGTATCCGGCAACAGCCAAGAAGCCTCAGCTTGTCGAGCTCGTCGAGCAATATATCCTGCCGCAGGTCCCGAAGCTACGCGCTCAACGCGCTCGCGCGAAGCGATCAAGCCAAGGCATCGTGAATGCGGGCAGCCCCGAAGACAATGGCAGATGGGAAGACTATGGGTTGGAGCCTACGCCAACGGCTAAGCCGCGTCGATCAGCATCGCCTCGAAAGGCCTCGAGCAGGATCAAGAGGGAAGAGGATGAACCGGCGCCGGCGCCGGCTAAAACGAAGCGCACGTCGCGATCCGTCAGCCGATCCGTGAGCCGCCAGCCATCTCACTACGATGAGGATGAGGCAGATGCGCCGCAGTACGAGGCGCCCAAACCAACGCGCCGCTCTGGTTCCCGGAGGGCTGCGACACCGAAAATCAAGGATGAGCCCGAGGAGGAGGAGGAGACGCCCATCTCCTCTCACTATGCGCCCACTCCGCAATCGAGCACCCTTTACGCTACTTCTTCTCCATTCACCCAGAAAAACACTCCGTTCGCTACCGCTAACGCTACTCCATACGCCTCGACTCCCTACTTCAATGCGCCCCAAAGTGCGGTACCTCCATCGGTTGTTGCTCAATATGAGGAAGAAGAAAGTGTCTTTAGCGACGACAACCCATTCCAGAGGGGCTCTCCCGCATTCAAGACGCCGAGCCGAAGACGAGTGGACGACATCGCTAGGGGCGAAAAGCTCACTCGACGACGCCCTGAAGAGTTCATTGAGCCCCTGGCCATCGAAAGACCATCCGCTGTTGCGCGATCACACGAACTGTCTGCTCGTAAGCCGAGACACCAGTCACCAGATTTCGAAGTGGATGCCGGCGAAGAATTCACTCCTGATGCGCAGTTGGAGCTAGAGGAGGCAGCCAGGAGGGGAGAGACCACCATTGTGCCTAGGAGACACTCAAAGCCCGCCCGCAAGACAAATCTCAAGACGCCATTCTTTGTGCTGTTTGTGTCTCTGCTCGGCGTTTATCTGGCCTGGTACCGACAAGAAAAGATTGCCGTTGGCTATTGCGGGCTGGGCCGGCCTGCAACACAAATCATCCCCGACGATGTTCCTGTGCCGGACGCCATCATCCCATTCGTGGAGCCTCAGTGCGAGCCATGCCCTCCGCACGCTTACTGCTACGAGGACTTTTCTGTCCGCTGCCACAGCGACTTTGTCCTCAAGCCTCACCCCCTGTCTTTCGGTGGCCTCGTCCCATTGCCCCCGACTTGTGAGCCCGACGGAGAAAAGGCACGCCGAGTCCAAGCAGTTGCCGACAGGGCCATTGAGGAGCTGAGACAACGACGCGCCAAGTTTGAATGCGGCGAATTGGTCGATGAGTCTGGCACAAAAGTAGACTCTCCTGCCATCGCCGAGGAGGAGCTCAAGTCCACTGTGAGCAGGAAGCGCAACAAGCGGCTGAATAGCGATGAGTTTGAAGATCTCTGGGTGGCTGCCATTGGCGAAATCACCACTCGCGAGGAAGTGATTGTGGAGATTGCAACAACCACGTAAGTTTTAGAATCTTTCTTCTCTCAATGGGGGCACCACTTGATGCTACGGCTTCAACCCCATGTCCCCTTCCCCAATTTTCAATCTCTCTTCTTTCTGACACAAACAACTAATCAGATCCGCTCCTGATCCCACAGATCGCCCGGTTCCCCCGATATTTCAATCCGCAAGTTATCGTCCAGCTCTCTCTCTCGCCTTCCGATCACCTGCGCGCTCAAGCGCTCCGTCCGCCTCGGACTGGCAAGATATCGACTCCCAATTGGACTTTTAATGTCCGTCGTGCTGGCAGTCTTTTACCTGCGGGCGCGATACCGCCAGCATTTGGTGGATTCGGCGCAGGTCCCCGCGCTTGTTGACCTCGTCCTGGAACGGCTGGCCAACCAGAAGGAGCTGGGCGCGGAGGACTTGGACGACGCTTGGTTGTTTCTGCCCAACTTGAGAGACGACGTGCTTCGCTCGGTGCATAAAGTGGCTGAGCGCGAGAGGATCTGGCAGAGGGTGAAGAAGGTCGTTGAGTTGAACAGCAATGTTCGTACTGGTCAGCGAGAGGGCCGGAGTGGCGAGGTTGGTCGGGCTTGGGAGTGGATTGGCCCTATCAAGGGCGAGGGAGCCCGGAGAAGACGGATGAGCGGTCGGTGGGCGCGAGATCCGGTTGCTGCTGATTCACCTGAATCGAAGCCAACAGCTACAGCAGCAGAGGGCAAGAAGTGGACTGAATCAAGGGTGATTTACTAATGAGGGTGATGGGTTTCATTTTACATTATTTTGTATTTTTTATTGATGGGTTTTTTTACCTGTTCGCGAGAACTGGTGCTTTTTCAGGTAGGATGATGGGAAGTTTTTGTCCAACCGCTGTATTTATTATCAATTGTCAACTTATGTTTATAAATGTGCGCATGTGTTTATTCACTGGTGGGATTGGGCAGGGTATTTGGGTTCAGTACAGTAGGTAGATATGATCACTGCTAGGTAGGGTTAGTTGTATTAGTTTGAATAACATCAATGGAATAAATAAGCAGCAGCTTGACGGATTATATGTCCTTTTTCACCCTCGAGTAGATCAACAAAGGCATCACCATCCATTATGGAGGGAGGTATTTCTCCGCATGTATGGAAAGTTTTTTTATTATTCTCTCAAATCTGCCAACCCCCTATCTTCCAAAAAATACAGAGTATATAATTTACACCCGCAATCCCCCCCTCTTCCTCTAAACGCCTAGCCAACGCAACTAGGACAGACAAGCATGCACTTCATCATCTCAGTCAAAAATCATCATTAGTGACGAAAATAAATATCGACTAGTGTCTTGATTGATTTGGCTAATGCACAGGTGCGTGGTTATATGCACAGGGGGGGTTTTTTGCTTCGATGACAAAGGAAAGATTTGCGGGGGACCTTGAAATCTAAGACTCTAGTAGTTTTCGTTTCGTCCTCTACTGCTTGGCAGAAACAATCTCTGTAGAAAAATCAAAAACTGTCAGCAGCCTTCCACAAAATAGGACTTAATTGGTATTGAACGTACTCTCGACATCAGCTACGCTCTGCTGCAGAATCTGCTGCAGAACCTTGGGGTTCTCGAGCTCCTTCTGGACCTTGGCGATGATGGAGGCAGCCAGCTCCTGCTGCTGGCGCTGCTTGACCTGGCCCTCGTAGCGAACCCAGGAGTCGAGGACGGTCTTGGCCTCGGCAGCCAGGGCGGTCTGCTGCTCGAGCTCGAAAGCCTGAGCCTCAAGCTTAGCAGTCTCCTATATAGCGAATCAACATCAACATCTTGGTCGCATATAACATGGCTTCTTCGCCAGGCTCGGGTTTCAAAAATTCGCAATTATTTACCTTGGAGACCTCAAAGAGGGCCTTGGTGATGTCGACAACGCCGCTCATCTGCTTGACGTCCTCAATGCGGGTCTTGACGGCCTCGGTGTGGTCGGCGCGGGCGCTGTTGAGGATGTTCTTGATCTTCTCGTTCTGAGCCTCGGCCCACTCCTTGTAGGCAGGGCCTCCGTACTTGAGCAGACCAGTCCAGACGGCCAGCAAGCACACGGCAACGACCGTCTCCTCGTTCATGACGTAGTACTCATTGCTGAGGGCATACACACTAAGACCGGCGGCACCGCTGAGGAAGGCGGTCTTGCTGATGAGGCTGCTGCCGGGCAGGGCGTCGATGATGCTCTGGGCCTTCTTCTTGGGCTCCTCGGCGGGCACGTTGCTCGAGTATCGCACGGCGGCGGCAGAAATCGCCGGGGCGGATCGGGAGATGGTGGTTCGGAGGAGGGGAGATGCGCCTGTGGTTTTTAAATTGCTCTCATTGTCAGCGTCTCGGGCGCACCAATTGCGATTGTGAGCCGCCGTATATTCAGCGGGTTTCCGTCTCTCTGCCAACACATACCGACAGCGCTTCGTACCAAGCGGGACGCCATTGTGAGAACGTTTCGGACGGGGTATCTCGGCCTTGTCGTTGATTATCGGGAGCTGGGAATGAGGTTTGAGGTTTTATCGCGCTAGTTCGGTAACACGTTTGCGTCACGTGATGGCCGAGTTTTGGTGGTTGAGCAATTCGATTTGTAGCGTAGCCGAGTTTCTCCCGAGTGAGTGCGGGAACCTTGCCTTGGCGCGGAAAAGGCCCGTCCGCTCATTGGCCAGAAACGGCAAGGCTTCAGTGAAATCTTGAAATTATCTTTTCATGAGATAAGAATTTCTTGTGTCTCTCATATCAGAAGCCCAATTGACAGAGAACTTTTGCCAAACTATTTGCGGCAGTTGTTCAAAAGCTTCATAGACTGATTCGCCGTCTTACTTTTCTCGCATAAACATTGTTAGACTATTCGGCCTGTATAGAGAATTCTTTTCTTCTTATTTTCAACATCTCATCATGCCTGCCGGCTCTAAAGACAGCGCAAAGCGCAAAAGGATTTCCACGGGAGACAAAGTCACCAAAGTCACCAAACGGCGGCGATCTTCAAATGAGGAGGCCGAAGACCCAAACGCAAAGATTCTCCTCATGGAGCAGGGCATCCTGGAGTCCAAGAAAAACTACAACGACATTGCCACTCTCCTAAGCATCGCCAGTCGCTACGAGGATGGAGAGGACGAGTCAACGCTTGCCGCTGTGACTCTGTGCCGAATCTTTCTGCGGTTGCTGGCCCAAGGCTCCCTCATCGCAAAGAAGGGCTTGTCAGAGAAAGATTCGGTGGTCGTTGGCTGGCTAAAGGATCAGTTTTCTCAGTACAAGACGCTGCTGCAGAACATGCTAGGTGATGAAGACCTTGCTGTGACTGCGCTTACTCTCTGCATGAGGACTCTAAAGGCAGAGGGAGAGCATCTCTACGACAAAGAGGAGTACACATTTCCACAGGCTTTTCTGGAGAGTATCGTTGCAGTTTTGATCACATCAGACAACGAGGATGCGAGAAAGGCATTCCTCGAGTCCTATGTGGAGGAGTATGATGATATTCGATACTACACCTTCAAATCAGTAAAGTGAGTGCTTCTTGGAAGGAAATATTATGATCTACAATATGGTACTGACCAGCATTCAGGTCAATCCTAAACAAACTGGACAAGGATGATATTCCAGACAACTTGTTCGACCAAGTGTATGCTTTGCTGTCTGCCTTGGACGGCGTCCCCCAAAGCGCCGAGGAGCTCGAGGACTTTTACATCCCACGTCCTAAGAAAAAGTCTCACGATCTGAGATCAGCCATTCAGCACAAGCGGCAAGGGCAGGACGCTTGGCTAGCCATTCTGAGTATTGTGCAGACCAAAGACGAGCGTAAACGCATCCTCAGCGTCATATCCACAAACATTGCTCCATGGTTCACAAAGCCAGAGCTTCTATCCGACTTCCTGACGAGCTGCTACAACACCGGCGGTTCCATGTCCCTATTGGCCTTGTCCGGCGTCTTTTACCTCATCCAGGAGCGAAACCTAGACTACCCATCATTTTACACCAAACTTTACTCTCTTCTTGACAAAGATATCCTTCACTCCAAGCACCGCTCACGCTTCTTCCGCCTCTTGGATACGTTCCTTGGCTCAACGCATCTTCCTGCTGCTTTGGTCGCCAGCTTTATCAAGAGGCTTTCACGACTCTCATTAAATGCCCCACCAAGTGCCATCGCGACGGTGGTTCCTTGGGCTTACAACCTCCTGAGGCGCCACCCGACGTGCACATTCATGATCCATCGAGATGTTCAGGATCCGGAGCTGAAGAAGCACATTCAGAACAACGGGGCAGAAGACCCATTCAACGCCACCGAGACGGATCCCATGGATACCGGCGCCATCGACAGCTGCTTGTGGGAGATTGTTCAGCTGCAGTCACACTATCACCCCAACGTTGCAACGATTGCCAAGATCCTTTCTGAGCAGTTCACCAAGCAGTCGTACAACATGGAAGACTTTCTCGATCACTCATACGCCAGTGTAAGTACAACCCCGATGGTCCCTCTATCAGTGGGCCAGTGACACATTCACTAACACATATCACAGTTGCTGGACGCAGAGATGGCAAAGGATATTAAAAAGGCACCGGTGGTGGAATTCCAGATCCCCAAGAGGGTTTTCTTGCCCCAAGACGAACCTGCCACCAATCCAGACAGTCTCTTGGTGAAGCTGTGGGACTTTGGAGAGCCAGCAAAGGGTGTGGCGGCTGCATAGAGAGACCAGGGTAATGTGCAGTAGTGCGTGCGTTTTGACCGGCACCTCTGTCACTTGACATGTGCATATTAGCATCGGAGATTAATCATTGGTCTGGGTTTGGGAAAAGGAAAAGAGAGCTTTATTATTGAAGACTTATTTACTCATATACAACATTTTATTCGGTGTTTATATCCAACCCGTTTCCGTAGGTGACTCGTACAGGCACCCGATAAGGAAGATCCACGGATCGTCGCGGCGGAGAAAGCAAAGACAAAGATACTCCATTCCTTGCTGAGCTGTTAGTGGAGACGGCAGATGTGGCACGCAAAACCTTATCTCAGGACAAGTACCTCCGGCCAGCACACACAAACGTGCACAATCAAGTGGTCGGGCATGCGCTAACGGAATTTCCCCCCGCTAAAGCTCTCCCCAGCCGCTAATTAACTTGCAGTGTAAAAAACCAGGCAGGGCTCTTTCAGCTGTGCTGACATCACTATGTGCATGTCTGCTCATCAACGATTCCTCGGCAGGGCACAACAACCCTGGACAGAGCAGTTTGACGGCTTCTGGCCCCCCTATTCATGCCATCAATTTGCGATTAACCATTAGTATTACGAGTACTGATAATTACTGCTATCAGCGACCCCTAGCGCAGGCTATGCAGAGGATCATGGTGCCTTGCACGTCCTGAAAGAAGCTGCTGAAGATGTCGAGCAGCAACCGCTTCAACCCCCTGGGCCACTCGCCCTCAGCAGCTGCATCGTCAGCCATGGCCGAACCATCGCAGCCGCAGCGGCCGCCCAAGAAGAGAAAGGGCCATCGCGGCGGCAAGAAGAAACGGTCCAGGCGAAAGAGCTTCGCCATGCTGCACGACCACGAGCTGGGCGAGTCGTCGGGGAATGGATTCTACCAGGTGGCGCAGGCCAGCCTCAGCGGCACGAGCATCGACAGCGAAGCGCTACTGGATCACAGGTAAGATAAGACCTCGTGATCACGAGCTACATGCTCGTCCCCCTTTATTGCCTGGCCTGACTTGTAACCTCTTGTCTTCTTCTCCTCCTGCAGAGAACAGCAACCGATGCGTGTGCGCCGGTCGTCGACGATAGCCGGGCCCGGCTCCTTTCAGAATCCCTTCTCGTCCATCAGCGCCACCCGCCTCCGGTCCATGCAGACGGCCCAGAGCGGCGACGAAAGCCCCTCTGGCCGCTGGGATGAATCTTCGCCGCTACTTACAGAGCCGGCACGGCGCCCGGGATCGCAGTCGAACGTCCCGAGCTATGGCACGAGCGATGCGCGACTGGGCCGAAATCGAAGTCGAAGGGCGTCCAGTGCGTCTTCCAGAGCGAGGTTGAGGACCGCATACAGCACAAAGGACAAGTACGATATCAACCACCCGCCGTCTATCCCCGGCTCCCCTACCTTTGGTCCGACAGATGGCATGGATCTAAACTTTGGCGATGTCATGATACGAGATGAGCTCACCATGGGAAGTGGTGATGAGGCGCTTTCCGACGCGGAGGCGGATCGTGGCGACAAAGACAGAAGACTGGCACCGGAGGGTTCCGGTGATGTTTGCTTCCCCGGACCTGGCATGTCTGATATCGGCGACGATGAGACCGCCTCCCGATACGGGAGACGGTATAGAACGCGCCGGCGCCGTGGTCGGTGGCCAGATCTGTCTGTTCTGGAGGACTGGATGCGATACGAGAAGGAGGATCGCAGCGATGAGCGGCGAGTCAAGACGATTACAGAGCCGCAGCTCATCAACGGCCGTCTGCGCCCGGTGCGAAAGGGCTGGTTCCAAACCGACGAAGAGGCGCCCTACAGATTTACCTATTTTAACGAAGAATTCCAGAGCACCATTCACAGTCAGTCTATCTCAGAACTTGTTCAACAGGGGAGCGATTTCCAAGGACTATTCATTCCCGAGCCACGCATCCTCTCGTCGGATGAAGAGAGTGACTCTGAGGATATCATATCGCAGCCATCCAAACCACGATACTCAGGAGAGCTAGAGGCCGACGCAAAGCCCCCAACGCGGCAACCTTCTCTGGATACTAGAAAGGATGGCTTCATGTCGCCACCGATGAGAGACGAAACGAATTCCAGCTCGAGATCCGCCTCGATTCGTGGTGGAAACAAGTCACCTGAGAATCTTGGACCAAAAGACAACCACACAAGCATACCAAAAGTGGCGGAAAAGCCGGTTCGATACGGAGAGAGGCCAGTGTGGTGGCTCGACGTACTCTGTCCAACGGAAGACGAGATGAAGGTCCTGGCAAAGGCATTTGGTATCCATCCTTTGACGGCCGAAGATGTGATGCTGCAAGAAGCCCGTGAAAAGGTCGAGCTGTTTCGCCATTACTACTTTGTCAACTACCGCACCTTTGACCAGGATATCAACAGCGAAAACTTCCTGGAGCCCGTCAACATGTATGTGATTGTCTTCCGAGAGGGCGTCTTGAGCTTTCACTTTTCCGTCACGCCACATCCTGCCAACGTTCGCCGACGAATACGACAGCTGAGGGATTACTTGATTCTCTCCTCTGACTGGATCTCATATGCCATCATTGACGATATTACCGATGTTTTCCAGCCCCTCATCCAGAATATCGAGGACGAAGTTGACGAAATCGACGACTCTATTCTGCAACTCCATACGTCCTCCGGCAAAGGACTACAGGATGAAAAATCTACCAAATTCGATGATAACATCACAATTGAAGATTCCAGTGGTGACATGCTCCGACGAGTTGGAGATTGCCGAAAACGAGTCATGAGTCTATACCGATTACTAGGCAACAAGGCGGATGTTATCAAGGGGTTCGCAAAACGCTGCAACGAGCGGTGGGAGGTTGCTCCCAGGTCAGAGATTGGCTTGTATCTTGGTGATATTCAAGATCATATTGTGACTATGACTTCCAACCTTAGTCACTATGAAAAGTGCGTCCAAACCCTCAGCTCATCATTCCTCGGAATCTTTACCTTTTTGCCCAGGCAGCTAACCTTTATTCCAGGATATTGGCTCGATCTCACGGCAACTATCTAGCGCAGATCAACATCCGGATGAACGAACGACAAGAGCAAACCGCCGACGTGCTCGGCAAGCTCACCGTCCTAGGAACCATCGTACTGCCCATGAACATCATCACCGGTCTATGGGGCATGAACGTCTGGGTTCCCGGGCAGGACATCGAAGGCGACCTCACCTGGTTCGTGTGCATCACGGCGGGACTGCTCTTCTTCGGCTTGGCGTGTTATTGGATCGCAAAGCGAGTATATAATATTGTTTGAAACGTGTATTCAACGGGGCGAATTGGATTCAAGGCGTTACAGGCGTGCAATTTTTCATCTTTTTTTTTTCTTTTGGAACTTGGAATTGAAATCCTGTTGGATCAGAATGAAATGGCATATCGCATAGAAACAGGATATGGAAGGGAGTCATTTTGTGCCCGTACCGTACAGCGGACAATTTTGCTTTTAGCAGTTAAAAGCACGAGCTTTAGCATACTTTTATATCAAGTATTATTTTAGTTACTCTCTATATTGATTCTTAAATAGAGGTGAAGTTATTCTTCTTTGTTAACGATTACTCTTTTTGCGGTTTGATCCTTTTGTGTATCATTTTCCAGACTGTGTTGTAGCTACGTGCATGGATATACACTGAAGCAACGATCCTATCATAATCTTACAGACTATGCAATCAACACTCTTATTTAGATTTTACCCTCATATACCATCAAATCATTTTTCCAATTGTCCTCTCAATGCCAACAACGAATGGCCCACTGCTTTTGCATCAAAATATGTAATTTACCAGATAAATATTATCGAAACTCGGACTGTCTAGGGTAGCAAGACAGGTGGGATCTTACGCAGGCTTCCTTTCACATGAGCAGAGTATTGTTCCATCATAGCTTCACAGCACAAAAGATATCAGCGGAAATTATTATAGCAATGATTATTTGTCCCATGATATTAGTCGGGATGTTGTTTTGTTTGATCCAATTGATGGCACAAAATTGAGCGCCCCTCCACGATATTTCCCTTAGTCTAAAAATACCCATACATTGGTGCCCTCAGACCCCATCATGCTAACATATTTGCTGGCAAGAGTTGCAGCAGAGCATGCTGCGTAGTTCCTCAACTCAAAAAAGATACACCTTTCGCTTCTTCCAATGTGAAGCCCATATTGTAAACACCCGGCACTATAGGTTGCGAATGCCCCTTCTTCTCTCTTCTTTAATATTTGTTAAATACTAGTCGTCAACACTCCCGAGGTGACGAAGTGTGCCGTATATCTCCATCCAGAGCATGCATTATCGCTCAGCAGTAGGAGAGTAATCCATCAATGGCTATCAAGTGCAATATGTTGCATGTGCCCCAGCTCCTCTCGAAGATTTTTGCTCGAGGTACATGCCATGTGATTCGGCCTGTAGAAATTGCTGTCCGTGATGCTCAAAGTAGAAACTTTATCAAGGTTGCAACGCTTTACATCCAACAAATTATCGTCGTTGGCCCGCAAACGTAGCCCTAAGTGCCATAATCTGCTGCCTATCTGCCTCTGGGAGCATGTCAATCTGAGCCTGGGGCAGTTCCATGACTGCTCGCATCAGAGCATCAGGGTCCTGTGCCATACCCGCAGGAGCTGCTGCAGGTGCCGCTGCCGGAGGAGCATAAGCCGAGTTATTCGCTGGAGGAGGCGCATAAGGCATCCCAGTAACGGGGGGTGTGTGATTTGCGACAGGAGCACCGGGGAATCCTGCTGGCGGAAAGTTGGCAGTTGGAAGCTGGGGAGGCGGCGCGTTCGGGTCAACGACGGACTGAATGGATTCGGGGGAGACGAGTCCCATCAGGAGAAGCGATTGGAAGACAGCATAAGCCAGCTGAGGGGCCTGTTGAAGTAGTTCTGTTGCCCGTTGAGGTTCTGTTGTAGCCAGTGTCTTCATCTGGCTTAAGATGTCCAACAGCTGTGGCGGCGGTAGAGTATTGAGAGTTCTTGAAATGGCATCGGTACAGGTCAATCCTGGAGGTATCTCCTTTCCGGCTGGAAGTGGAGGAAGTGGTGTTGATTGGGAGCTATAGTTTGAAGCAGCGCCCCCGTTTGAGGCGCCGGTGTTCTGTCCAGGCGTCTGCTGGGGTTAGTGAAGGCTAGGTTCTATGGAGAGCGTCTTAACATACCTGGCCATCATCATCGCCGCTCTTCTGCTCGTTGGAGAAATCGACTCGGAGTTTTCGACCCATGATTTCATATTCGTTAAGGTTGCGGACAGCTGAGGACGCCGAGTCTGCGAGAGAGTATAGTTAGCCAACATGCTACGGAGAGAGCCCAGCGATATCATATCGTACCGGTATCTGGATAGTCTGCGAAGCCGAATCCCTTTGGCCGTCCGGTTTCCGAATCGTAGACCAGGCGGAAGCGCTCTACCTTGCCGGCGCTACTGAAGATGTCTGTGATTTGCTCCTCGGAGAGGCCTGGAATCGAATCTTGCTGTCAGTCACATGCACATGCTTCGTCCGGATGGGCGCATCAGCCAAGCCCATTGACGCATCTGCAACTGACCATATGGAATGTTTCCCACAAACACGACCCTCGAAGGAGGCCTACTCGACATTTTGGAGGGAGGCGTTGAAAATTTGGGGAAGGCCTGGACGATGCTTGGCTGTAGCGTCTTGGAGATGATGTGCAGCTCCGAATAGCAGGTGCGCTTTGCTTTCTTCTTCTTCCTTTCGATGATGCGTGTTTCACCGCCTAGGAGCTACCAATTGACAAATGCGGATGCGTGACAAGATCGAACGAGGTGCGAATGGGTATCTGTGGCTGGCGGACGAGATAAAGTTGATGAGATCAAATTGTGAAAGCTGGGAGAGCTTCGCGTTTTGCTCTGCTCTGCAAGATAGCCTAAGCCGTTTGATACGGGCCATTCGCTGCACCCGAATAGGCAACGGAACCAGCAGCCGAAGATTCGCCGGCCGGCCCCCACCAGCCGCTACAGCCCGCATTAGTTCAGGGCCTTGCGGCGAGTCTAGGCGCCTGTAGCCCGGGGTTTAGCTGGTGCTAGGATTGCCCTGAACAATCAGTAGTCAGCTTCAGGTGTTGCGACAGGTGGCCTCAAGACATTTGACCTTGAACCTCCAGCTCTTGCTCTTGTCAGCCGCTTTTGCGCCATCCTCGTCCATGGTTCTGGTTGCTGGCCATCGATGCAATTGACGAGAGAGAATTGATCTGTGCTGTTTTGCCTTGTGTTTCTGCGAGCTCTGCTAAAGAGACTGCGCTTTAACGGAATACGAGTAGTGCTGCTGCATCTTGTTGGCCAAACTTGACCAATGGCTCCCAAGTCGCGATTCACAAGGCTCGACGCCTTTACCAAGACGGTGGACGAGGCGCGGATCCGGACGACAAGCGGAGGAATTGTCACCATTGTGTCGCTGCTAGTCGTCGTGTTTCTCTCGTGGGGAGAATGGAGCGACTATCGGCGCATCGTGGTGCACCCAGAGCTGGTCGTGGATAAGGGCAGAGGTATGTCATGTCATGTCATTGTCGCCTCCGACCTGTGCCCTGCGTATGGTTATGGTTTGACTAATGCGATATCATCAAGGCGAGCGAATGGACATCCATCTCAACATGACCTTCCCCAACATGCCATGCGAATTGCTGACGCTGGACGTCATGGATGTCTCTGGCGAGCAGCAGCACGGCGTCGCCCACGGAATCACAAAGTTCCGCCTGAAGCCATCTGCTGAAGGCGGCGCCGAGATTGAGAGCAACGCTGCTCAGCTGCACGAAAAGGCTGAACACTTGGATCCCAACTACTGTGGTGGCTGCTACGGAGCGAATGCCCCCGCCACCGCCCAGAAGCCTGGCTGCTGCAACACCTGTGACGAGGTTCGAGAAGCCTATGCGCAGGCCTCGTGGGCCTTTGGAAGGGGTGAGGGCGTGGAGCAGTGCGAGAGAGAGCACTACGCCGAGCGACTGGACCAGCAGAGGGAAGAGGGCTGCCGCATTGAGGGTTTGCTGCAGGTCAACAAGGTTGTTGGAAACTTCCACCTTGCTCCTGGCCGAAGCTTTAGCAATGGCAACATGCACGTTCACGATCTGAAGAACTACTGGGACCTCCCTGAGGGCAAGTCGCACGACTTCACCCACATCATTCACTCTCTCCGATTTGGACCCCAGCTTCCTACTGCTGTCGTTGAGAAAATGAGCGGGAAGAACACTTGGTCCAACCACCACATCAATCCACTAGATGCAACCCGCCAGAGCACAAATGACCCCAACTTTAACTACATGTACTTTGTCAAGATTGTTCCGACGTCGTATCTTCCCTTGGGCTGGGAGAAGCGGACTCCTGGCTACGCTGATGGCAGCATCGAAACACATCAATATTCCGTCACTAGCCACAAGCGAAGTCTTATGGGCGGCGACGACGCGCAGGAAGGCCACCCCGAAAGATTGCACGCAAGGAATGGTATCCCCGGTGTCTTTTTCTCCTACGTAAGTGTTTATTGGGCATAGACAATGGATGAGAGATTGCAAGCTAATTGTGTGTCTAGGATATTTCTCCCATGAAGGTCATCAACCGTGAGGAGCGGGCCAAGACGTTCCTTGGCTTCCTGTCTGGACTCTGCGCGATTGTCGGAGGTACCTTGACTGTTGCAGCTGCTGTTGATCGTGGATTGTTCGAGGGTGCGTCCAGGCTGAAGAAGCTCCGAGCCAAGGATCTATAAAAAGTAAGTAGGAGTATGGTCAAATGAAAAACGTCCCTCTGTAGAATGCTTTGCATGGACTTTTGAGGCGTATGAACCAGGGCGTTTTGGCTGGCATATATACATGTATTTTTTCCTCTCCTTTTTTTCTTTTTGAAAAGGGTTCATTGTCAGTATATAGTAGGTAGATGGATCTTGGACTTGAGGGCAGTGATGAGCACTTTCAACTGTTTACGGCTCCGCCATCGACTTTGTTGATGTTTTGATGCGTTGATATTCCTAGTACATAGTGCTTTGTATAGATTGCTACAGCTTTGAGCACGAATGAGAGACAATTTTCAGCCCATAATGCGAAATGCGGATCTGGTTTATACAAACGTGAGATAAATACAAACAGAGTACTCCGTCACATGGAGTTGGCTCCGACGCAGAGCATTATCGATAGACGGCAAATAGCCCCGACTGTGCTCCGTAAATCCAGGCACTACCAAGGTACGGAGTTTTAGCTTATGGAATATTGATATAAATAGATTCAGGACGGGCTCTTCCGCCAATCTAGCAGAAGGACGACGGGAGTAAGATGGAATAGCGCCAGCAAAACTCTCGGGACCCGGCTGTGGCCTCGTGACCATATCAACATTGACCGAACAGCTTACTACTGCAGTATCGTCAATGCTCATTGATTGACAAAGACGAAGGCTGCGGATGATTTTTACGAGCTGGAGCTGTTATTAGCAGCCTGCTCCATAGCGCTAAGCAAGGTCATTGCATTGGCATCACCTTCTGCCCTGCGTCGTCTCAGAATCAAATCATATGCGGCGCCCTGTGTTTTGGCATTTGCACCACCGCTGTTTCACTCGTTGCCGTGGCGGAGTCTGAGCCCAAACCCGCTCATCTGTCTCTGTGTCTCTACATGCTCATGTGGCCCAATGCATGCAGGGAAAAACCCACCTGTTATTGTTTTGTATCCTCGGTCTTTTCTTCCTTTGTTCATTTTTAGGACTGCAGCTTTGGTTGATTGGGCGACCAAACTTGGCATTGCACATGATTGTGTTCGCTGGAATTGAAGGAGATGAAGAGATGGAACCCCCTTGCGTCAGGTAGCAGGATTGACCTCATCGTGCATGCACTGCCGACATCACATCCCCCCATCACTGTGCGACCGAAGCTTCGACTCACAGAAACGATATTAATATAGATACTATCGGTGCTAGAGCAGCAAAGTGTGCATGTGCAGCGTAGGGACGAGTAGAGTAATACACGTACTCGCACATGGGTGGAGGGAAAAACGAAGCTGCATGACATCGTTAGTGGCAGGCTGTCCAATTTCAATTATAGCAACATGGGCCAAGCTTAAGCGGCGTCTGATGCAATCTGCTCAATAGACTTTTTTTTCTTTCTTTTTCTTCTTTGCACCCCTTGCTGGCATATGGACTGACTCGGTTGCCAGGCGTAATTACATATGGACGTGTATAGAAAACCGATAGTGTGGAGCATGGGACCGTAGAATTGTGTATTTATAGCTCGATTACACGCGAGATGCTCATGCAGCATACACATTCTTTTGCCACGAAGACGGCGCAGCTGAGTAACTTGCGTAATCGTGCAGTCTATCAGCTACTATTGCTGCTAGTAATAGAATACTATTGATATCAAAATGAATCATATGGTATACTATAGACCAGATAGGTGTAAAGATAGATACAATGCTCCGCAATAATGCTCGTAAAAAAACAAAAAGTGAAAAAGTGAAAAATCCAAGTGGTGTATATACGGTAAATCCATTAGCAAATCACCATCTTGCTTGCACGCAGGAAATAAGGATTGGCCGGTTTAGCCTCTCTAGCCACTGTTTGAAAATAATGAAGGGCTCCGTCCAAAGTACCGGGTACTTGCCCAGTGCCCCAGAAAAAAAAAGGACCCGTCGCTCTTCTCAATTTGTTGAGCCCAATGCACCCCAGACAATGGCTGTCGCCAGTGCGCCCAATGATATGGCAAGGGTCCCTGAACTCGCTCCAAGTGGCCTTGTTGAACCACAAAGTACCTGTACACAGTGCTCCATGGGCTCGGTAGCAATACTTGTGGTCGTGGCCTGGATCGGAGGGTGTTTTGGAGTACAGATACATGGCCGTGGGCGGGAGGGTAGCATGGGCACGGGCGCATGCATGTGCGCTGCAGCTCGAATGAATTGAGGTTGATGAGATTCCATCAATTGGCTTCAACCAGAGTATGTACTTTGGCTGATGACATTTCCGTTGTACGAGTAGCATTATTGGTGTGTAATCTGGTGCTAACAGCAGAGTAGATCCATGTACCTATAGGCTATAGCAGGCAGTGATATCTTACTGAGAAGTAGCACCCAAGGGCATTGATGGCGAGTGCTCGTACGAGCGAAATGACATCGATGAGCCGTCTGTAGCGAGACAAGACAAGACATGGAGTCTGATGACTTGCAGGCCATGTGAGGACTTTGATGCGCTGAAGGGGCCACGACGTGCTGGGGAGATTGCCCGAGATTACCTTGGTGCTACTAAACCTACCTTTAAGCCACACGAGCCAGGGTGGTTCCGCAGTGGCATCCATGTCTTGGAGATTCTCGGACGCACCTCTGTGTTTTTTTTCTTCGTACTCTTTCTAATCTATGATGCTGTGCTTCGTATTGATGACGGGTTGATGCTTCTGTACTATAGCTATGGATCTCCTCGAAATCGTAAAACATGGGTACTATCGTCTACCTATACAGACTATCCTCCGTATTAGCTGGATCTTTCATTGTATGACCCCCATTCGTACTGTACGGCCTGTAAGCAAATGTCCTTGCACCTCGACCGGAAAACAAATACTAGAATACTACTCGTAATATACCGTGCATTTAAGTACATGGCAAAAACGGGCATTTCCGCCGGGGCTTGCATGCAGCTCGTACTGCACTGCACTGTACGTGCTCGAACTTGATGGATCATTGATGTTATTAGATGAGATTAGCCTTTTGTACCTTGAAGTCTAAAGGACAAGCCACCACCTTGGGTTAGGTCGAGCCCTTCTGCTCCCGCCGTGCCCAGTACCTGGCCTGCCCACTGCCATCTGGCCACGCGCTCAAGTACAGAGTACCCGGCCGCCAGCCGCAGCTACGGGGCGCCACTGGCCTCCTAACCTCCTTTTGCTGCGGTGCCTCGTATCCATCCACCATCTTTGTATTGTATTCCTCCTCCTTTCTCCGTCCCATCAGATCAGACAGGCAAAGTAAAGCAGAAGAGAAGCGCTGAACTTGCCGCCAACGGGTTTCTGTGCAGGCCTCATTGCCGTGCTTCTTCTCATTCTGCTTCTTTGCTTCTTGCTTTCTGCTTCTACTTCTGCTTCTGCTTCCACCTTGTTGCGTTTTGAGCCATTCGTTTGTCGCGAGGCCATTGCCGCTCCTCTTCTCTTCTCTCTTCTATCTTCACTTCACTTGGCTTCACTTCTATTCTCTCTACCTCCTCTTCTCTTCTCCGTTCTCTTGTTCCTTTTTCTTCTTCTTCTCTTCTCCTCCCCCGCGACTTTTGCAAACCCCTCGTGTGACCGGCAGACGCACGTTGTCCAGTGCAACACCCAGGTACTTCCGTGGCTCCGTATTTCTGTGCTCCGTATCTCTACTTTTGCACCCTCACTTTTGCCGCTCGAACCTCAACGCCTCGCTGCCCACTTGCGGCGGCCTTTGATATCGCGCATCTGCTTCTCGCCCCGTCTTCGATTCGCCCTTTCAACTCACCCCAGTCCGTCCTTGGCGCCTTCTCTTCGTGTTCCTCTCTTTTGTCCCTGTTCCTGTTCCTTACTTATCTCGGATCCATCGTGCCACCCGTTGCCCGACCCCGACGGACGCCTCCACCTTGGATACCCTTCGCTCCTCTCTCTGGTCATCCGAACATCATCGCCGCACTGCCACGACAACCTGCACCTCCATCTGCACCTAGGCCTGCAACCGCAGCTGCGCCAGCGCATTCATTACGCAGCGATCACAACCGCAATAGCAACAACGACGACGACTTCTCGACTCTCTCGCGCCCAACCAGCCAGCTAATCGCCTCGGTTGCTCTCTCTCGCTTGCCTTGCTATTTTGGCATCCTGCGCGTCCCACCCGGCCTTTGATGATACCGTTTTGGAGCCTGCTTGTATTATTTATTTACCCTGTTTAGCACCCAGCGCTTGCGCCTTGGCTGCCATCATTCACCACCACCCGGCTGGATTTGGGCTTCAAACAACATGAAAGACTCCTCCCTCACCAATCGCCCGTCCTTGTTGGACTTGCGATCCCACTCCGCCAACTCTGCTGCCTCTTCTTCTTCTCGGCCTCTTCGATCACCACGGCTTCATGTTGCTGGAGAGGCACCCCCCGAGCTTTCTCCCCTGGATGCCTTTGCCCTGCAAAGCCGACTGCTAGCTCGACAGCTCCAAGAGACGACCAACAAGGATGGAAATCGCGTCAGCCGATTACCCCCTCTCACGGCGGAGAGCCCTCTAATCATCCAAGGTCGATCAGAGTACTTTCGATCCATGTCCCAGGACTCGGGATCCGAACGCGATGAATCTCCCGCCCCTCCACTGACCCCTGGCTTTGGCGGTTTGGGGCTACGCACCGAGATGGAGGACGCCTTCTCAGACGAGGTCCAGCGGCCGAGGTCCATGCACCCACGGATGAGTCGAATCCCGCCCACCCCCGATGAAGGTGTGCCTCCTCTGCCGGAGGACATGCCAGACGTGCCAGATATTCCGGAGTATGCTCGGGGTCGGCAGCTGGGACATCAAAACGACAATACCAACTTCTTCGGGGCCCGCCAGGACCGTTCTCCATCACCACTTCAGAGCGACACCCTCTCTCAACTGGACCGCCAATCAACAAAATCCCCCACTCCGTCTCATCCTCAATTAAACTCCTTTCCTTCTCTTTCAAACATGTCCCCTCGAAGGACCAAACAGAGCTCCTTTGACGAGGTTGGATTAGCACCACCTAGAAGCCTCCTCGCTGGACGATCGCTGAGCGCATTGTCCTCCCCTGTACCTCCAGATGAGGAAACATTTGGCAACATGTCTAGCTCCGTTCAGTCTCTTCCTTCTAGAAAACTCTCTTCTGGCAGCGCAGCCCTCCCACCTCACATGGCATCCTCCGTCCTTCCCCCCTTTCAACGATCCCCATCCGTTGCCTCTGAATCCTCCGCTCTTCCTCGACCCGCCTTCAACTTTTCTCGGCCCATGAGCAGAGCCGGAACGCCAAACCTAGACCATCCCATTCGACAGGCTTCGTCAGACAGCCAGCCGTCTTTTATACTGGCCGATGAGTCGGCTCATACTCCCATAAGTATGCACAGCGAAGCTTTCGCAGAGCAACCATCAGACGACAAGGCCGGCGGGTCATATGTCTATTCCAAATTTGTTCTGCCTCGAGGAAAGTCAATTCAGCGTTCAGAATCGTCCGACCTCCCACCCCAAGCGGGTGCACCACCCTCTCCCCCTACGCGACCTTCTAGCTCATCAACTCGCGCTATCCCAGACGATGCCGCCAGTATTTCCAGCGCCATGTCGAGACAGCGAAGTGATGCGGGCAAACTCAGCATGGAGAGTTCTCAGTTTGCACCTTATGGACGCGCCTCACCGAACCCCAGCAGACCTTCAACTGAATCCAGGCGGCACGCAGAAGACAGCTCCAGGGGCAGATCACGAACGTTGCATACCGGAGAGGCGCCTCGAGGCAGGACACCAGCCTCAGTCGGTACAAGCGACTCGGCCCAGACAATACGCCCTACCATGTCCGTCCGGTCTACTACCAGCACCACTACACCTACAGCTGCTGAAATGACAGCCGAAGAACATCTTGCCAAGGGAATAGAGTGTCACGAGAACGGCTCGCTGAACGAGTCGACCTATCACCTCCGGCACGCCGCCCGACTAAACCACCCAACAGCCATGCTTCTATATGCTCTTGCCTGTCGCCATGGCTGGGGTATGAAGCCCAATCAGAAAGAAGGAGTCCAGTGGCTACGAAAGGCAGCCGATATGGCAAGTGGTGAAGTTGCAGAGGATGAAGGGAATGCCAAGGAGGGGAAGCGC
Source organism: Trichoderma simmonsii (assembly GCA_019565615.1). NCBI lineage: Eukaryota > Fungi > Ascomycota > Sordariomycetes > Hypocreales > Hypocreaceae > Trichoderma > Trichoderma simmonsii. The sequence goes on from CP075866.1 coordinate 555,670, forward strand.
ATCAATATTGCCGAAAACAAGACCCACAAGGCTCAGTTTGCTCTGAGCATTTATGAACTGGGCGTAAGCCATATGAATGGATGGGGCATCGAACAGGATAAAGCTCTTGCGTTGCGCTGCTTTGAAATCGCTGGCAGTAGGTTTGAACCTGAAGAATCTCGTGTGATTAGGTCTTGCTAACATTAATTTCAATAGCCTGGGGCGATGTTGATGCTCTAGCGGAAGCTGGTTTCTGCTACGCGCAAGGAATTGGCTGCAAGAAGAATCTGAAGAAGAGTGCCAAGTTCTACCGTATGGCTGAAGCCAAAGGCATGAGCATGGTGGGCAACAGCTGGTATGTTTAACTACTTTCCTATGCCTCTTCTGTGGACATTGGCTAATTTTCAAAACTCTTTAGGATTCACAAGGCAAAATACATGGATGACGAGGATGCTCCTCCTAAAGCCCCGGCAGAGGACAAAAAGTCTCGAGCCCGCAGCAAATCCCGCTCCCGCGCAATGTTTGGCAAGAAGTGAGGGGGCAACTATAATGTCTGATGAAAATCTCTCTTCGTCTTTACCCATCTATACCGGAGTTTTTGGGGGTTTCGGCTGTTCTCGCATCAAATATCGGGGTTGTGCTCGCATGGAATACTGGGGATCTCTTCTTATCGGCCTTTGTTTCCCTTTTCTCTTCTCTCTCCTCCCTCTTCAACTTTTCTTTTCCCTCCTATTCTCGGCATATCAGTAGAGGCGGGCTCTTTTGCTACGTTGCATTCATGTGCTTTGAAAAGCATATTCGGACTTTACGACAAGCTCGTTGACCACCCCTTCTCTTTGGAGTACAGTACTCCAATTTATTTCTCTTCCCTCTTCTCCTTGTTTCTTTTTCATTTACCCTTGGAGAAATCTTCATTTCTTGTTAACTTGTAGGGAGGGGCTTGCTTTGGTGGCTGTTGGCGTACATATAACTACATTTCCTTTGTTCCTTCTCCAATACCGAGTCCGTATAGAGTGCGGCTGGTTGATTTTTTTCTTCTTCTTTTCTGGCCGGGCGTTGGGCTGTTCAATATATCCAAAAACAAAGACGTTGTGGGAACGTCTCGTATCTAGGGGGCAAATAAGGCGATAACAAAGTTATAATCCAATAATTCCAACATCAGCAGCGCCCTATAGGTAGTCTATTTGTCGTTCACTGTATCATGTGGTAGTTTGGAATTTTCCCTTTGTCTGATTTCTAGTATGTTTACTATTTTATTGGTTACAAAACAACCATGACAATGCAATTCGCATCCCTGCACGCTCTTCTTGTTTCCCGCCGATTAGGTATCAACATCCATGCTCTCTCCCTCAACTGGTAAATCGACCACGGTGGCGTATCGTCCGATCTCGCTCTTAGTGATAATCTTTTCGTTCAAAACGGCCGTGGTGCCCTTGGGGAAGCGGTAGCTCTGCAACTTGGCGCTCTTCTCGTTGGGCTTGATGTAGTTTCGCAGCAGGGTCGTCTTCTCCTTAGTAATAACGGCAACATCGACGTTTGATCCAGAGCCCAAATCGTTCCAGACACCAGCGAGAATAGCATCGCTGCACAGCTTGACGGCGTCGTCCCTTGTCAAGTCCGGCTTCCACTGGGTCTCGAAGACGCTCATGGCCGCGAGACTTCCGGACCCCATGGTGACGTAGGGGAGCTTGTCGGTGCTGCCGTGGGCGTGGACGGTGAAGAGGTGGGTGCCCGTGGGGTCGCAGCCGGCGACGACGAGGTAGGCGCCGATGTGGCCCTGGTGGCGGAACAGGTGCTGCTTGAGGAGGGTCATGCAGGTGACGACGCGGGGCTTGCGGCCGGTGGAGAGCGAGTGCAGCTCGAGCTGGGAGGAGATGAGGGCGGTGGTGAACTCGGTGTCGGCGGCGGTGCCGGCGCCGGCACACCAGATCTGGGGGGAGATGTAGTGAAGCTTTTCGCAGTTCTTGTCGGCGACGATGGGGCCCGAGGTGGCTCGCGTATCGGCAGCAATCTGGCGGGCAGGAGGGTTAGAAGTTGTCGTGGAGTTTTGTGTGTGTATCGCCATTGTGTATAGGCAGGTAGAGGGGGAGGGGTGATTTGATGATGAAGAGGGCAGGGAAATGCAGGATCCCAACTCACCACAACGCCGCCGTCAAAGATGCAGCCGACAATGGTTGTTCCTGTGCTCGTCGCCCTGGGCAGAGGCACTCCCCTGGCGTGCAGGGCCGCATTGCGGTTGTAGTTGGAGAAGTCGAAGCCCGGCATCTTCTGCTGCTGCGATGCCCTACCGAACGGGTCGTGCCGTTCTCGTCTATATCTCGCGTGTACCGGAGAAGCCCTTCTGTATGGTGCTTCAAATCTAGCAGCTGTGCAGCGTCTGCATTCGCTGTGGAGGGTCGTCAAGGGGTGTGGTTGCTTGCTATTCAATGGAGGATGGAGGGTTTGGCTGTGCTGGAGGTTGATGTTTGGTTATACTCAGCAAGTGAGTGGTAGCTGATGACGAGGCTAAAAGCTGCCTTCTGCCTTTAGGCACTGGTGGCACGTCTGCCAGGTATCGCAGCACCCAAATACAGCGGGCTCGGTACTTCGCACAAGCTCCAACCTGCTTGTTTCCCCTCTATAAATCGTCCCCCTAGGCAAAACAACAAGCTCTGATTGGCCCGCTGCCGCCAGGTGGGAAGACGGAGCGCAACTGCATGCGCCATTGGCTGGAGCTGTCATGAACCCACGTGATTGCGCTCAAGAGCTCCCAAAAAAGTGAATTGTGCATGCAAGGGTCGCGACAGACCGCCCGGTAGAATATGGTACAGGCGCAGTTCCCTCTGCACTTCCAATCGCTACTTTTGCATCATCCGCCGCAGCAGAGCAATCGACGCGTTTTGTCGCCTCTTTGGCCCTCGACCCGGCCCTCGCCATTCTCGCAGTCTCTGCCTCCGAATTGGGCCCCGAATCCCGCCGGTGGGAGCTCCAGCGACGGACCTGTGAATCGCGCCGCAGACCCATGTTCGGGAAGCTGGATAGTTGACGAGATTCGGAGCTCATCCGGGTTGCTCTCTTCAGCCGCCATGTCTTTTGGCTTCAACGCTTCGGCCAACGCCATGAGCGGAGGCGCGGGAGGTGTAAATGCAGGGCCCGATCTGGAGACCATCCAGACAGAGGTAGGCAGCAGCTTTCTTCTTGCTTTGCTTCACTTTTTGTTTTGTGTTTTGTAAAGTTCAACACAGGCCGCGAGTCCATCACTAACACACTGCTTCACAGGCCCTCGGCTTCCTATCCATCGCTGGTGATGCCAAGGTTCGCCTCACATCTGCTTGGGAGACACTACCGACCGCTACATCCTCACTGCTCAGCGTTGCCTCGAAGAGAGGTCTGGTTGCTGCCGCTGGTCCTGATCAGCTGATCATCGCCACGACCGAATCGATTCGAAAAGCTTTCGAGGCTCCCAAGGATGGCGATTCCGATATTCGCGGCTTTGAGCCGCAGCTCAAAATCCCCATGCCTATGCGGGTTTCGCAACTGGTCTTTACCGCCGACGAGAATTACCTGGTGCTCTCTGCAGAATCTGGTGGCGGCCTTGCTGTTTACCAAGTTCAGAGCCTTCTCCAGGGATCTTCAAATTCCGCGTTTGAGCTCTCTACCAATGGGGAGGCCCTTAGGTCGTTGGTACCAAACCCAACAATCCCAGAACTTTGTGCCATTGTCACAAACAACGGCAACCTCCACATGGCAAATCTCTCAGAAAGAAAAATCAGCAATGCACTCAAAAACCAAGTCAGCTGTATTAGTTGGAGTTCAAAGGGCAAGCAACTTTGTGCTGGATTAGCGGATGGCACCATCCACCAAATGACGCCTGAGGGAGAGGGAAAAGCCGATATCCCCAACCCTCCCAATGTCGCCAACTGCCATGGTAAAAACTAATGTCCCCCAAGTAGAGAAAAGGCCTATGCTAACCATGATTTAAATAGTATCATCACTTACATGGCTTGAGAACAACCTCTGGCTCTCTATCCACTCAACTAGTGACTCGCCTCCCTCTTCCATTTATCACATCATTACGCGCCAACCGCCTTCATCATTCACCTACCAAAAACTCACGGACCCTGTTCAGCCTTTTGGATCAGACAAGACCCCCCACCATTCTATACTACGATTGCGAGATTTCCCCCCCGATCTGCAGGATCTCCTTATCGTCTCGTCTACTGCATCGACTGATGTTGGCCTACTGACCCGGTCTAAAAGTGCGCTGACAACCGATTTACCTGCCGAGTCCATCACAAATGTCTTCACTACTACCGAGTTGCTTGATGACTCTAAACGACCAACACTTCCGATGACTGACTCCGCGGACGATTCTACACCCATTGGAGTTGCTCTTGATCTTTCCAGCAAGGATAAGATTTACAAGCCTATACCATCGGACGAAGAGCTCGAAGAATCGCCTACTCCCTTGCCAGGATTCTGGATTCTCACTCATGAAGGTGTGCTCTGCTCATGGTGGATCATCTATACCGACTCAATTAAGAGAGCCATGCCCTATCCAGGGCTGACGGCAATCCAGGGAGATGCGGGATCTGTGCCAGCACCTGCCGCATCTTCGGCATCACCCTTTTCCAGTAACGCTGGACCATCTCCCTTTTCTTCATCAAGCGCAGCTGCTCCTGCTTTCGGGTCTTCGGCGCAGCTTGGTCAAAAGGCGTCACCTTGGGGTACGGCAGCAGCGTCGGGAACTGCTGCTCCCAGCACAGGAGGGGCCTTTGGGTCGAGTGCTTTTGGGTCAGCAGCACCAGCCGCCACGTTTGGGAAGCCCAGTTCAGTAGGATTCGGCCAATCCTCGCAACTTGGTATGCGAGCCTCTCCCTGGTCGTCTGCTGGTGCAGGAACGGGAGCAGCAGCAGCAGCGGCCGCTCCAGCATTTGGCCAGTCGGGGTTTGCTAGTTTTGCAAATAAGAGCGCTCAAAGCCCGTTTGGGAGCACACCTGCAAGCACAGCTCAAGCCTCCACACCTAGTTCTTCTGGAGGATTCGCTTCGTTTTCTTCTCAGGGTGGCTTTGCTTCCCTTGCCGGCAACAATAGCGGCAATACTGGGGGTAGTGTCTTTGGTAGTGGCGGCACTCTGGCTGGAGCTGGGAGCGCTTTTGGATCCACCTCAACAGACACAGCTTTTCCGTCAAAGCCCGCCGGCAGTGTCTTCGGCAGCAATCAAGAGAAGCCGTCTGGTAGCGTTTTTGGCTCTACTCCTTTCAAGTTGGAAAGTTCTTTCAAGCCCGATCCGTCCCAAGGAGGCAATGACAAAGCACCGGCAGCTTCTGGGTCGTCCATGTTTGGATCTACTTTTGGATCTGCTCTCAACGACGCTGCAACCAAGGCTCCTGACTCTGCAGTATCTGCCAAGGATGAAGATATGGATACCGGTGAGGCATCTCCACAGACCGGAACTGGATCTGCAACTCCGCTAGCAACACAAGGAGCGTCAAGCTTTGGTGCCCCTTCAACAACAGTTCCTGCTGCCTCAACCACTAGCACGACTTCACTTTTTGGCGGCAAGACAGCCACTCCTCAAACTACCGGTACCGGATTATTTAGTACAGGGGCCGCTGCCAAACCTGCAGGTGGCTCTGGCTTATTTGGGTCTGGGTCGTTTGGAAGCGCTTCAAAACCACCCGCTACATCCTCTGGACTTTTTGGTTCCGCTCCCAAACCAGCCGAAGATGAGTCCAAGACGCCCACACCCAAGGTTGCCAATCCCTTTGCCACACCTCTTCCTCCAGATGCGACCAGCAAGTCGTCGTATGTCGTTGGCGAGTCGTCTGACTCGTCCGTAACCTCTACCGCATCTAGCTCATTCGGTAGTACCTCCACCTCCAAACCGAGCAACCCTTTTGCCACAGGCCTGAGCGGGACCGATAAGGATGCGGCTGCCAAGGAATCAGTCGCATCAAAATCATCTAGCTTTATCAAAGTTTCGAAGCCTTCTAATGAGCCTCCCACAGTCGTTGAGGATGCTCCTCTACCTCCCGATCCAGTCAAGTCAAACTTCTTTTCCAAACCCAGCAATACCGCTCCACCAGCCGCATTCGGGCTTCCTACTTCTGCGCCCAAGACTCGACCGAGCGTAACCTCTGCTCCGGCGCTCCCCTCTGATGGAGAGGCAGAGAGTGATTTGGACGAGGAAGCTTCCGAGGGCAGCGGCGTGGATGTGGCTAGAGATCTTAGTCCCACGGCCATGGGATTGGGTACGCCAAAGGGCCCATTCAACGGCCTTGCAGAAACCTCCAGAGCTGATCGGGGTCGGTCACAACAGCTTTTTGGCACGCCCACAATTGCCCAGCCAGACGCGATTCCTCGATCGCCCAGTCCCGTGCGAGGCGGAGCGCCAAACCGTGCTCTCATTCCAGATATCACTAGATCCACCAGTGCACCGGGCGTAGCTTCTCAGTTCTCGGCTCCTAAAAAGTCGCAGCTTGTTGCATCAGCTTCTGCTGGTAAAGACAAAACAGCTGCTGACGATGCATTCATCGCCCAGTCTAGAAAACTGAGAGAGGACAGCGGTGTTGATGAAAGCCTGGGCAGCTTGATCAAATGATGACTGAAGAGGCAAGCGGTCTCCTGAAATTGAGGGCACTCTGGAGCTGGATGAATTTATTGCTCGCATCTCCAACGTTACGGCCAAGAGACATTCCTGCTGTTGCTGTTTGATAGGGACAATCAATGATTGACACTGGACAACGCTCGTCTCTGATGGCCTTCGATGGGTGGGTCATGGACGGCGGTGTTCCTGACGGCCGGAGCCCTGACGATCTCGATCATCCAGACGATTGGGTTCTATGCGAGATTGGCGACTTGGGAGAGATTCTCGAAGTTGAACTTTCTGGTGACTTGGATGATGGTCGAGTGCAGGATCTAACCGAGCAGCTCGAGGCCTGCCAGGAGCTGGCCAAGGACATGCATCGACTGCGAGCCAAGCAGGAGGATCTGAAAAGGGTCATTATGGCGAGGGTGGATCCCAACCAGGCGGAGGCTGCGCGGTCGCTCCCTCTTAGTGCTGAACAGCAGACGCAGCAGAATGAGCTGAGGAGGGAATACACAAACTTCTCAAAGTTGCTTGCCGAAGCGGAAGAAGCACTGACTCTTCTCAAGACTCGCATCGCATCACTTTCCAGTGCGTCCGGAAGGGGAACCACAAACGTTCCCACCGTGGAGGCGGTGATGAAGACCATCACGAAGATGACCAGCATGGTGGAGAAGCGTAGCGGAGACATTGATGTGTTGGAAACGCAGCTGCGGAGGATGCGGCTGGAGACTCCCAGCAGAGAGGAATCTCCTTCTTTCCGGACACCACAGTCAAGGAGGAGCATCTTGCTCTCTCCGGACGCGACACCAGCCCGTAGCATGCGCCAGAGCTTATCTAGCAGCGTCATGTCTCTTGGAACTCCGGTGAAGACGTCGACGCCACGAAAGAAGGTCAGCGGCTATAGCAGGGATGAAAAGGGAGACTTAATGGATAAGAGAGCCAAGCGACAGGCAATTCTCGGGAGATTGAAGGATAACGTACAGAAGAAGGGTGTTAGCGTGTGGAACATGGAAGATATTGAGTAAATGGAAACAAGCGGGAAAACACAATAAAAAAACACTGGGACAGGAGGATATGGCAGCGTTGCGAGATATAGCAGGGCTGCTTGATTTGTAGGATAAAATTTAGGTTGCTGCAATGGGTCAATAGGGTAGATAGCATGTCATGAAAGCTCAGCTTTGGCAGACAATTAAAGCGACTCGATATGGGTTATGAATTCTGCATACTCTTTTTTCCCTCTTGAATAGTGTATTGGGGTGTAGAATTGATTATTGCTAGTCAAGCAAGAGATTTGGTCAATAGATTCATCATTCATGACTGGTACACCCCTGTGTGGCTCTTATTCGCTACAGTTGCTTATCAACTGCCTGGCAGCCAACCAACATGCAGAATTCAGTGATTTACCAGATGCAGGCACATACATATGCAGGTGGTGTCGCTTCTGCCGTTGTTATTACTATCTCATCCTCGCGTCTTATTTTACTTGAGTAACTCATATCCCTCTTCCCCCTAAAGAAACCAGCATAATAAAAGACAACACCATGGATCCCCCTCCATCCTCTCAATATCAATTTCAAGATGATTCTCAAGACGAGTCTCAAGAAGAAGCTTGTTAATATTATTGATTTGATTGATGCAAGACGTACGAATAAAAAGGTGAGGGTGTGGCGCGACTTTCAGGCGTTTCGGAAATATACCCTTCAAAAGGAACACAGAATCAGCGTCGACGAGGCGAAAAAGGATGGTGGGTATCTTGCGTCTCTGCTGCAGCATTTGCGACATCCGCGGGACCAAAGAAGAGCCAGAATGAAGAAGGCGGATATGAGTCGGAGGGGGTGAAATATGTGAGAAATACTGTGTATTGATTATTTCAATGATGCCACCAAGGCTGTTCAATTGAAATGCTGTCTTAGACGCATCGCTACTACTATAATGAGTCCATGATGTCCTTAGAAGGATATGAAATGTTGTTATAATAATTACAAAGTTACACTGCTAATAATCAACACGATTCATTACATCTCTTCATGATTTCTTGCCATCCGTATCTGTTATAGGTTATGAACGAGAACTTCAGAGTACTTACAACCAAGTGTCGCCAAATCCCAAACCAGTTTAGTGCCAGATCTTTAAGACCCACCCTTTTCGGTGAATGCCGTCCTTCACCGGCCCTCACCTTGGAGGGGCTAAATTCTAGCTATCGTCAAATCGTTATCGCATCCAAAAAATTTCCCCAGATCACCACCCAGTCGAGCCGAGTCAATCCTTTCTTGCTTCTCCAATCTTCATATTCTCGCCCAGACACAATGGCTCCCAGTGCGGAGGAGCTGCTGCGCCGAAACGTAAGAGAACAATTGCCTTTCCTACCAGCCTCACACTGAAGTTTTTTCTCTCCCGGATTTTCTTTGCCCATGAGTTGCTGCTGACATAGACATCTTTTTTCTTTATAGACGGTTGGCATCAACAAAGAGACAGTCTCCAACGTTGCCTCGACAGATTTCCCTGGCCACTTCCCCGGCGAAGACCACGCCTTTTCCATTGAGCGCTTCCGATCCGCCTTCTCCGTCCAGTTCCACCGCAACGAGCTCAACGATGCGTCCTTCTCGCTCATCGGCATCGACGCCTCGCTGGCCAACGCCTTCCGCCGCATCCTCATCGCCGAGATCCCCACGCTCGCCATCGAGGACGTCTACATCGAGAACAACACCTCCGTGATCCAGGACGAGGTGCTCGCACATAGGCTGGGGCTGATTCCCTTCAACGGAGGGCGCGACGGCATCCACAACTTCCTCAAGTGGTACAAGAAGCCCGAGGCAGGCGAGGACCCTTACGCAAACAGCTTCGACTGGAACACGGTGCGCCTCGAGCTCAACGTTACTTGCACCGTCAACGAGGACGCAGCGCCCAACGAAAACGACCCGTTAAAGGCATACAACCACGCCCACGTCTACGCAAAGGACATTGTCTTCGTGCCCACGGGAAGGCAGGTCGAGTACTTTAGCGGCGACAACGCCATCGTCCCCGTCAACCCGGACATCCTCATCGCCAAGCTGAGGCCGAAGCAGACCATCAACCTGGCCATGCACATGCACAAGGGCATCGGCGCCGACCACTCCAAATTCTCCCCCGTCGCCACCGCCTCGTACCGCCTGCTGCCCCTCATCCACATCACCAAGCCCATCATCGGCCCCGACGCCGAAAAGTTCCAGCGCTGCTTCCCCCAGGGCGTCATCGGCCTCGAAAAGGTCACGCGCGAAGAGGCCAGCAAGTCCGGCAGCGGTTACGAGGGCCACGCCGGCGAAGTTAAGGCCGTGGTCAAGGATTCGATGAAGGACACCGTCAGCAGAGAGGCCCTGCGGCACCCAGAGTTCGAGGGCAAGGTCAAGCTCGGCCGGAGGAGAGACCACTTCATCTTCTCCATCGAGAGCACGGGGCAGTGGGACAGCGACGAGCTGTTCCTCGAGGCGGTCAAGCATCTGAAGCTAAAGTGCAAAAAGTTGGAGCAGCAGGTCATCAACATGGTTCAATAATTGGTCTTTGTTTTGGTTGAAGGCGTTTTTTGTACATAAACGGGGGGCATGGTTAATTGCGTTGTACATAGGTTTCGACGCATGCATTTTTTCTGCTTCTTCTCTGTGTGTCTCATTTATCTCATGGAATTGAATAAATAAAAAGAAAAGAAATCAAAATATCTGAGATCCTCTCTTGATCTTGTTTTCTTCAAGTCTGTGGACATGTACAAAGATGTGCTGATATGACCTCCAGAAAGAAAGAGGACTGTATAGAAGTGCGTCCCGCCGATAGTGTCTCCAACGCCAGGAAAATGCCCAAAATGAAAAGAAAACCTTCCGTAAAAACACCCAAAGCGTCATTGCAGATGAAAAAAAAAAAACAAAAAAAAAAGATAATAGACAAGAACCAATAAACGTCCCGCTAGGAACTCTCTGCTTTGAACCTAAAGAAGAAGTTGAATTCGAGGGGGAATGCAGGGTCGGTAACCACAACCTCTTGGCCATTCTCCAGCCCCAGGTCTTTAAGCGACTTGTTCAGGTTTGGCCTCGTTTGCTCTTCCAAGCTTTGCGGAACCTGCATGTAAAGAGTCTTGCCTTCCGCTCGTATGGATGGCTTCTTGAGCTGAGCTTCGGGACGAACGGCAAACGAGTCCAAAAGGTCCTGGAGCGTCATGTTGGGATCAACGTCCAAGGGCCGAGCTTCTCGTCCGCAAACTGGGCAGTCTTCCTTCTTCTCGTGCTTGAACGTATACGTATAGATGCTGTCGTTGCCAGAGTACATCATGTAGTTGTTCTCAAAGCCCAGGCACGTCGCTGTGGTTGTAGCAATCTTGAATGCCTCGTTACAGCACGCGGCCGCGATGATGGCATTTGTTGAAGCAATGGCAGGGATAATGTTTTTGATCGTTCCTTGTGTGAGCGAGTATGTGATTCCTGGAATGTTAAACTCCTCTGCGCGCTTGAGAGCCTTTTGGTAGATCCATGTGACATGCTCGGGATCGTCCTTGTCGAGCTTTGGAAATGGCTTCTCTTGTTCCCAGGCAATGACATGAGCCCACTCGACGCAGTGCTCCGGCTGCCTCGGGATAGAAGCAATCGTGCAGAGCGGAACAGCAGCTCTAGGGGCGTGCATGTCTAGCTGGCATTCTATACATGAAGTAAAAGAGGGAAAGATGACCCTGGCCTGGCCCTTGAAGCCCTCGGTACCGCCGTCAATCAGTGGCTTGACGCCATCAGGATCTTCAGACTCTTCCGCGATAGAGACCAGCATGGCGTTGATCCACCGTCGAGCTTCGATGCTGTCCAGGCCGCAGATGACGAGCTGGAACTGCTTGTAGAATTCATCGTCGAAATCTTGGATCCGTTTATTGTGAGCTGTGATTTTAACGCCCTTGACTCTTTGCTCGACAAACTTGGCTGCGACTTCGGCCTTGAATTTCCCAACGTCTGATTTGCGAAAGAGGAATTGTCGGTTCAAATTGGAGATGTCGATGGTATCTTATCCATGCGCCGCGTTAGTTCGAACGACAGCCCTCTTCATGTATACTTGATGCGCCTTACCCATATCAATTACATGGATATCCTTGAACTTGGACATGGCTAGATTCTTAAGGATTTCGCATCCCAAACCTCCTGCGCCACTACCGCCGCCATTAGTCTCAGTCTCGAGTAGGAAATATCGGTGCGAGGTATGACAAACATGACCCTGTGTCTGGTTAGCCAAACTCTCGCCTCTACTTCTGCTTCGCCTCTTGTGCTACGTACAGAATCTTGAACCGCTCGAATTGGGCCAGAAATTCGTCTTCCACCGCTTCTGGGTTTGTAAACGGGCCCGGCGTGCGTCTGATTTGCTCGAGGTACTTCCTGCATCTCCGTCAACACATGCTCGGACAATCGCATCACCATTTCAGGCACTGACCATCGTGCCTTTTCGCTGTCGGCAGCGACACCCGCTGCTCTCTGGGTCTCGACACTCATCTCGCCGTTAATATGGTCGAACTGGAGTTTAGAATACCAATATGAAAAGGCAGAAAGATCGTGGGATTCGTAGGTGCTGTGCTGAGTATGGAGGAGGAAGAGGAAGCTCCGTGCAGCTGTTGGGCAAGGTGGGGAGGAGCTTGCCTTGGCCTCGGTGGAGGTCGGTGAGCATCGGTGAGGTCAGGTGAATGTGGGGTCTGGCATTCACTTGTTCGAAGCTTAGTAGCTATGCGTCTTTCTAAGCTTCAACAACCACGAGCAAGCAGTAAAAGAGCTGGTCGTCTTTCTTCATCTACCCAGTACCTGAACTTAGAACTTCTTTTGATATTATCAATTATCTTATCAGCTTGATGGCCCTATAAATGTCGCTGCCGCTGCTCTGAAATATCTTCAGAAGCTTAAGGTAGTGGCTATGGACGAACTACTAACCCCGGTCAGCACCACATATCTCAAGCCCCGAAAAGATGCCCAGCCGCTCCTTTCCGAAGTCGGTTCGACTAAGAGGGTGACTGAGATCCCTAAGATCTCTCAGGTAGACTCACCGGATGGTGCTTTGGAGCTTCTTCGAAACCAGCCGGATTACGATTCCCTTGTCCAGGTGTTGAGATACCTCACCAAAGATGATGGACAGACGGATAGTTTCAATGTCCACGTGCCAGGTCCGAAAAGCGCAGCGATAATTCACGTCCTGGTTACAGATATCGCTTCCAACTACTGGGCTTTGTTGAAAGAAGGTGGTGAAAATGACGACGCTGAGGGCAATCATAACGACCTACGTCTATTTGTGACATGTTTACAAAGCGTCACCGGGCTCAATGCAATTCTTTCTCATCTCAAAGCGCTCATACAAGAGCAAAAGTCTGGATCCAAAGAATTAAAGCGACCTGATCTGGTGCTGCATATTACCATTTTCCTCGACTTGTTGGCGACAGTGCTGGACGGTGAAAATGCCATTCAAACCTTGTGGACAGCTTCAACAGAGAAGCTAGGTGCTCAAACACTGAAAAAGGTGCAATCTCAGGTATTACTCTCTTTAATCACTGGGGGCCGTATACAATCCATCGCTGCGGAAGCAATTGAAGCTGCTGGGTCAGAAAATGTTGACTCCAAAACAATATGGCCGGCCGATGGAGCCAAGTTTTCGCAATGGGTTGGTCATAATGTCATAGCCTGGGCTAAGCTGATAAGAAGCGAAGGCGAATTGCACTTCTGCTCGGACGTTTTTCAGCGAGGAATGTCGCTAGGCTATCTAGGTATGTTCTACAGATATCAGCATCGTTACCCTCCACTTACACGGCGTAGAAACCCTTGTCAAGACCGTCATTGATGGTCTTCTTCTTCAAAAGGAAAATAATCCCCAGGACTTTGCCAAAGTCTGCTTTGCTCAGCCACATGGCGCCAGGAAAACCATGAATATCCTCCTACAGCACCTTGCTCAGCAACTAAACAGTCTCGATTTAGACCACCCATCTTCCAGAGGGCTCATTTCAGCCGTTGCTGGTATTATTAACGCAGTCATAAAAGGCAATGATACACTCTACAACCATCTCGTCACCTGGTGTGCTTCATCCTCTGGTGCTGGCCTAGGAGACGCTGTTGGCATTCGAAGAGCCATTCTCGCAGTTGTAGCCCAAAATAAGGATGGTATTACAACTGTGTTTGAGAAGAGCTTGGCCCAGTTTGGAGATCAGTTATACATCAAACATGCAGCGATATTGCAACAAAATGGTACGACTCCTCTAAACAGCTCACATTGCACAGCCCACTGACACCTTTTAGTCCATACAGAAGTGTTGCTACTAAGTGCAGGGTACATCTCCAGATTGTCGCCCATCAAGCTGAGAATAATTGTCAGATCTGGGTCCTACTTGACAGCAATCTCAAATCGCATTGCAGCAACTCAGGCAAGAGCTCGATTCCTAGGTTTGGTTGTTGGAGAATCTCTCTCAACCTTGATGGACGACAAGACCCAGAAACTTGATTTTCATATGGAGGAGACCGAGAGCGAAGAGGCTCAATGGCTAAAATCTCTCACCACCATCTCCGATGAGGTTGGCTCGATTGAACCTATCCTCAAGGCAGAATTTACAGGACTGCCAGTGAAGAAGGAGACTCGACCACCTCAAAAACGAACGCAAAAGCCTAAATCAAAGCCAAAAGCAAAACCAGAGCCCAACATCTCAACCATCAAACCCATAGCCATCATCGAAGAAATTGATTCCTCAGACGATGAAGAAGATCTCGTCCCTTATGCCAAAGGTTCTGACCCAGAAGATTCCGACGACGACGCCACATTAGTCCAACGCAATAAATCAAAGGCTCCCGTCTATATCCGTGATCTGATTCTGTATCTTCGCGACACGGAATCATATGACAAACAAAAGTTGGCCCTGCAGAGTGCACCGCTCTTGATTCGGAGGAAAGCAAACTTTGGCATGGAAGTGAGCTCACACGCAGATGAGCTCGCCGGCTTGTTCGTCGGACTGCAAGACAAGTTTGATATAGAAGATTTTTCAGATTTGAAACTTCAGGGCATGATGGCTTTGATCGTCGCTCAGCCGAAATCCATGGCCCCCTGGTTCTCCCGGACCTTTTTCGAAGGCGACTATTCCTTGTCGCAGCGAACGCAGGTGCTCGTTGCCATTGGGTTATCAGCCAGGGAACTCGCTGGATTCGATGTCTCTGAATACCAGGCCAACGCATCGTTCCCTTCAAAGCGATTACCAGGGAAAATTGAGCAGTTATACCTCGACTCCCCCAAGCCGGGCGACGCGAAGCCCCCATCTCAACTGAAAGCACTACCTTCAACCGCTCTAGACACAATAACGCAATCCCTCACATCCTCTTTCTTGCAACCGATGGCCGCCAAAGCAGCTGACGCCACGACCGGACCCGACATCCTCAAGCTCCAAACCTTCACAGCCCGCTACAAATCCAAGACCAAAGCCAAGCCCCGAGTCCGCGCAATCCCCAATACCACCGCCGCCCTCATCGCAGAGTCCTTCTTCTACCCTCTTACCGCCCACTTCCAGGTCGCTCTTCGATCATCCCGCCCCGTCATCCTCAACCCCGCATTGCTGGCATTGTATCTTCAGACATTGGGCATAATCATCCACTCGGCAGGCCCTTCGACGCTTTCGCTGCCGCAGCTCACGACGGAGTTGTGGGATTTACTTCTCGCAGTTAGGATTCATACACAGGATGATCTCGGTGCGTTGAAAGGCTGGCTCGTCGCCATGGCTTCGTTGCTGGAGGTGAATGATGGGGATATGCGCAGGTTGTGCGAGACTCAGGGGCGGGAGGTCATGGAGACGCGGGAATGGGCTGCGACGGTGTTTAATAAGATTCGGGGTGAAGATGGAGGAGAAGAGAACGAGGTCAAGATGTTGTCTGCGGGCGTACTTATTAAGCTTGGAGAGGCGATTGAGAAGTACCAGGCTCTGTTGATGGGTAACATGGTTGGCTTCTCATGAGGGAGAGTTACTGATGGACGGTGGAAAAGATGTGTCACAAAGCGGAAATATATCAGTGCTAATGTATTGAAACCCAAGAACAAATTCCCTGTTGAATCCAACAATTGACTTATCCATCGCGCCTATCATAAATCTGCCATTGCTAGCGTTGCAATGATCTCCCTTCACCAAGCTTTACAAAGCAAAGAAGTGCTGTTTTTAACGTACATTTGTCATGGTACAGACATGTTGTGCCTCTCCTCATCCATCACCATCAAACACCCTTTTCTTTCCTAAATAACAAGATCACACTACCCCTTTCTCCCAGCCATAATCACAAAACGCCTTTAGTTTAGATCGCACCCCCCTCTGGGTCCAACGAGTAGTGCGTATGCGTACTTTTCCTCCTCACAGGCAAAGTCGACAAATACGAGTTGACATAAGTAAGATGGTCCCCAAGGCTCATCGCCAACCGCCTCAACTCACTCCTAACTTCTTCAGGCGAAGCTTGTCCCAGCATGGCATTCGGCATAGGAGCCGCCGGGAGAGGAGGAAGCGGCGCCTCAAAGTGCCGCATAGCAGGGCGCGGGCGCGGAATGGGAGGGGATTGACTATGCGGAGACCGGCTTCGCGGCGAGTATTCTCGCTGCGAAGATGCATACTGCGACGGCGCATACTGGGGGGTGCTTGGGGCGGGAGCTGGTTCTGGAGGTAGTTCAGGATCCATATCGGCGAAGTCGCTGAGAGAGTAGGGCCGGCCTTCGTTGAATACCGCAGTGTTCGGCTCTCTGCTAATGTGTGAATCGTCATGCTTTGATTCTTCATCCAACGAGAGGTCGGGGATACTCGTGAGCACATGAGCATACTCAGAGTCATCTGAGATGTAAATCGAGGGCTCTCGGTTCGTAGCATTCATGACATAGAGCGAAGCGTGTTTCTCCAGCTCAAACGGATTCCCGCCTCCAATCTCCGAGCCGCTAATGGACCCGACATCAGAATGAGATGTCGAAGGGCGGGTAAAGTCAGTCGATGAGTCGGCGAAGCTCATGTCGAGATCTATCAAACTCCCCACAGACGCACGATGGTCGGCCGAGGCAGTCTGCGAAAGTTCGCTAAGACTGGCAGTATGTTGATAGGGCGGTTCGGTGGCGGCGTGGTGAACAAGTGCAGGACGGCCGTCATCTGGCGGGGGAAGATTGTTGGTAAAAGGAAATTTGAATTCCTGCGGATCGGCAGACACAGGTGCCGCCATTGAGGGAAATTTCCAATCCTGAGTGCGCCTGTTGTCTTTGAGATCAATTGGGTCGCTCATCGGCCCCCTGACGAAGCTTGCATCATCAAAGTCATAATCCAAAGGTGCATGCGAATCAATATTGCTGGGCTTGATAGTGTCCAGGTCGACAAACTGCGACAGCTCTCCGCCGTGAAGCGATACGTCCAGGTCAATCAAGGATTCTCTGACATCTGGCGTAGGTGCGGTCTCGTCTCGAAGAGGTAGATCCGATATGGGGGCCTGGAAGGGTTGGCTATAGTATGCTCTCGAGTTTTCTTCATAGGTAGATATAGTATTCGGATCAAAGATTTTCTCCAAAGGTGCTTTCACCGAAGGGAGATGGGGTGGAGGCCTCCTTCGCGACTTGGGCTTCTGTGGACGAGACGTTTCATCATAGCCTTCTGGGTTGAATTCCACCTTTGACCCATACACATCGTAAACATCTTGAGCATCGCCTTGGTCGAGAACTTGTTGGTCAAAGGCGGCAGTCGTACTGAAATTCCACTCGTCGTTGGAGATTGCAGCTGAGAGATCAGCCAAGCCCTGGGCGCCACCGGCAGAGAAGAGTGACCTCCGATCTCCTCCCTGAGCCTCCCACAATTTGAAGGCTCGAACCAGATGCACGAGAGACGAGGTCGGGTGCGACTCTTCCGTGTTGCGGACATATCTGTGGAGCTGTACCTGCTCAATCGTTGGCCGCTTTGCGGCGTCGTGCTGAAGGCAGTAGGATACCAAATCTCTCAAGCCAGCTGAATATTGATCACCCTCGAGTCGAGGCGTATGGTGCTTCAGATGTGACCCTAGTCTTGAGAAATCGATTCCAGCAGTGACATTCGGTGGCAAGCCAGATGCAATTTCATACACCATGGCACCAAAAGCCCAAATGTCGACCTCGGTTCCATATGATGCATCCTTGTCGAAAAGCTCAGGCGCCATCCAGTGAGGAGTTCCAATAAAGGTTGTCCGCTTGTCAACCTTTGTTTCGATCACACCGGCAACGCCAAAGTCACACAGCTGAACATCGCCAGTCTCGGTGACCAAGACGTTGGCACACTTGAGATCACGATGGATGATGCCTTGACCGTGGACCCAATGAATGGCCTCGGCAACTTCACGCACAATGGGAATGATCCATTTCTCCAACAATCCACCGGGGGCTGTCGGCCTCATGAGCGTAGCAACGCTCCCTCCGGCGCAATACTCAGTCACCATCCACATGGACTGGCCAACTGGCAGCGCCTCGATAACGTGGTTGATGTTCTTGGCCCCGCTGTCGCTCAGCAACTGCAGGGCATTGATCTCCTTGAGCAGGTCGCTGTAAGTGTCGGCCAGCTTGGGATTCAGCGTGTCGCTCTCCTCAATGTCGATGATCTTGACGGCAACCAACTGGCCGGTCTTCATGGCGGTCGCTTTGTAAACCCGGCCAAAACTTCCCTTGCCAACGAGCTCTTGAAGCTCATACTGCGGGGCTTGCTTGCCGGCCTTTGTGCAGCTCTCGAAGACGGCATTTTGCATCTTTTTTGCGTCCTCGAGAGCCTTTTGCTTTGTGACGGACACGTCGGGCCATCTCACCTGGAGGGACATTTTTGCGTCGGGCCTCTGATGGCTGGATATGGCGTTGTTGTCATGAACTAAACTGGTTGTTTTGGTGATGGAATTGATCTCGTACGAAGAAGAACACAAACGTTCTGCTCTGCTCTGCTCACTCGTGAAGAGATTGGCTTGGGTTCTTCACAGCCATCTCTTCATGCAGCTTCACCAGCCCCAGATGAAATGAATGTCGTGGATGCAAATGATTCGTCTCGAGAGAAGATGTAAAGATCAAATGAGATGCCTGACATTGAAGTCCAAGGGAGAGGCGCAGCGCTTAGGCGGGGTTTAGCCGCGTGAAGCCTCAGCCATTCGTTTGTTTGGCTGGCGCAACGCGGTGCCAATTTTAGCCTCCTCGGAATGTCATCGTTATCTGCAGCAAATAAGAATCAATAAGCACAAGACACACGAAAGAGAAAGGAGCCTATCGGATAATTCTATTGCCAATATTCGAAGCAGGATAGAGCCATCAAACGAAAAGAAAGAAGAAAAGAAAAGAGAATCCCATTAATACAGCGCTTTGCTTTGTACCGAGGAGCAAGCATCAATACATGTAATTCCTTTCCCCGCCTTGCTGAGACGCTGACAAGATGACATGCATTTGCATTTGCCCACCTACTTCTATGATGACGCCGGGCTCTCCTTCATCAGATTCACAATCTTGCCGTGAAACGTCGTCCAGTTTTGGCTGCACATATTCTTCACCGTGCCAACCAGCAGTCTCGATGCCTTGATCAGCACATCCTCGACCAGCTCTATCCCGCCGCTCTCATTCTCTCTCACTGTCCAGACCGTCTCCATCACCACATTGAGCGGGCTGTACAGCCTCACAAAGACACCCTTTTCCAGATTCACAAACTCATTTACGCTCTCAACGTTGGAGTCCCACAGCCCAGCAGGGAGCGTGTGCACCTTATCCGTCACAGAGTAGTACTCAGGCTCGCCTATTGCGACAAGCCCTCTGTTGGCTGGGATAGTTGGCGTCTCAACCTTTGATGGCCGAGGAATGGGCTCGAACTTGACCATGTGAGGATCACACTGCATGTGAAGATTGTGATTTTGTATGATTTCTAGGGCTCTGGCACTTGTGATTCCCGCGGGCAGAGTTGTTACATTCTGCAGCGTCGCAGTTGTGTTGAGCCACGCTACAAGATTGTCAGTGCATTCCGCACCCATTCGGTGGCAGTTGAGGACTCACAACTCATGATTTGCCAGATATAAATAAATAATGATAATTAAAATCGGGCTTGTAATGTTAAAAGGCACTGCTTAAAACTAGTGAATAGGTAATTAGGTATTTAACGGTGTTGACGCCTCTCAGGAGATGCAAAGTAGGTATGGTAAGGAAGATGAGACGGCGAGGCGCGGCGGGTACTTGTAGAAACCCGAGAGTTGCGACGTCTCACAAAGTACCTACCGACTGTTACGTTTTATAAGGGTGACGAAGCCTCAGATACGTTCCAGCTACGCTAGTCAGCTGAATCAAGGAACACGAGGGCGCATCTCGAAATAAGCTCTCGGGCATCATATCATAGCGCTGAATATGGAGTGCACATGAAAAATGTTAACTAACAAGCAGCGTCATCAATCATCTCCTGGGGATTCGGGTTATCAGCAATCCCAACACGGGACATCTTTTACACCGCGGGCATTCTCAGGCGACGCTCCAACAAAGGAAGGCCTTGATAGCTGCAGATTGATAGTCTAAATATTTTGAGTGTTTTTACTAGCCGGATATTATTTCAGCTTACTTTATCCGCATTTACAGCAGTATTTTTCTGTTCAAAGACCCAATCTACTTGACTTGATCTACTCAATCTCCAAATTCTGTTTGAATCAACATTCAAGTCCCAAAATAGAATAATCCAGCGTTATGTAATCTTCACACCCCGCCACTTAACATCCACGTGACTACGTGAAGTCATTATTCAAGCCATTACGCGAGTTCGTGTGCAGACGTGTAGAACGTTAACGGAGAAACCGTGCAAGCTGCAGAATCCGGTGCTGTTGTGTCAAAGCTTCAGCATCCGCCATCATGGTTACCTCTACAAAGACCAACCGGATGAATACGCCGAAAAAGGCAGCCGCGGTTTCAAGCTTCAATAAGAAACCCGCCAAGCCCAACGCCAGCATCTTGAGCTTCTTCCAGAAGACGGAGAAACCAGAAGATTCGCTCTTTGTCGGTGCGGTACCTGCGGAAACGGCTGAAAAGGATGACTTATATGGCCGTGACGATGGAAAAAGATTCAATGAGGTCGAAGCTCCGAATAAAAAGAGGAGGGTCAGCAATGATTCTGTACAACCGGCGGCGAAGAAGAAAGCGGCGGATGCATTAGAAGCATCTTCCCATGATAGCACAATAAAGTCGATAAACCCTGAAAATGGAGACGAGCCAAAGAAATCTAGACCTCGGATCAAGACACCCTTTGTCATGGATTCTGATAGCGAAGATGACGATGTTGACGACAACGACGACAATGACAACAAAAACCCTAAGTCTGTCACACCACCGCAAACCAAGGATGCCAACACTGCTGCTCCATCACCTCCATCCGCACAGCCAGAACCATCCAGTGAGACCGCGGAAGCCCAGGATGCCAGTGTCAAGTATGAACCGCCGCCGCTGCTCGAGCAAGAAACCTCGACCGATATTCAATTTAACCAACTGGGGGATTTCGCTGACTTGGACGATTTCGAAATAGACGAGTTTGAAGGTGAAGAGATGCGGGAAATGCGCTTCATGCAAGAGCAGGCCCGGCTTGAAGCCCAAGAGGCCGGAGTTCCTGGCGACGACCTCGACGAACTTTTGGATAACCATGCCATGGTGGAAAATTGCCCACTTTGTGGCGGCAGCTTGCTCGGCATATCTCCAGACGAAGCCACGCGACATGTCAATTCATGCCTCGATGGCAATCCCATTCCACTGCCTACAAAAGAAGACGCCGCGCCAAAGGATGTTGATCAAGTGGAGGCAATGGAAATCAGCAAAAGATTTGCTCGAGCTGCCGTCCCTAGACCTGGCCAAGCAAATCCCTTTGAGATCAATACTGAGAAAACGGCCAAGAGTGCTTTTTCTAAGCTTATGTCTGGAAATGCGGAAGATTCGGCTTGGGCTACAGCGGCCGCGGCAGAAACTGCGTCTCGGGGCCGGCCTGCATACGAACGGACATGTCCATTTTATAAAATCATGCCGGGATTCTCAATATGCGTCGATGCATTCCGCTATGGTGCTGTTGAAGGATGTCAGGCCTACTTCTTAAGCCACTTCCACAGCGACCATTACATCGGCCTTACCGCAAACTGGCGGCACGGCCCAATATATTGCAGCAAGGTAACCGGCAGCTTGGTCAAACAACAGCTCCGAACTGCGGCCAAATGGGTTGTTGAACTGGAATTTGAGAAACCCTATGATGTCCCCGGGACTGAAGGCGCAACCGTTACCATGATGCCTGCCAATCATTGTCCCGGAAGCTCTCTATTTCTCTTCCAAAAATCGTTTGGCAATGGGCCAAACAAGCGAACAAAGAGAATATTGCATTGTGGCGATTTTCGGGCTTGTCCAGAGCACGTACAGCATCCCTTACTCAGACCCGATGTAATCGATTCAATATCGGGTAAATCAAGACAGCAGCGGATTGACATTTGCTATCTCGATACGACGTATTTAAATCCACGATACTCTTTCCCTCCTCAGGGAGACGTCATCCAAGCCTGTGCAGACCTGTGCGGATCCATGTCGGCTGATCCCAACTGCGCTGATGATGTCTGGCAGAGGTCTGAGAAGTCTGCTGAGACAGGGACCATGAGCAAATACTTTCAAAGCGACAAACCATCGGAAGATGATACTAAATCAAAAGCAAAGTCCAGACCTAAACAGCGCCTCCTGGTGATATGCGGTACTTATTCCATCGGCAAGGAGAGGATTTGCGTAGCCATAGCCAAAGCCCTTGGCTCCAAGATTTTCGCATCCCCAGGGAAAATAAAGATATGCAAGCAGCTCGATGATCCAGAATTAACCTCGCTGCTGACGTCTGATCCTGTCGAAGCCCAAGTCCATATGCAAATGCTCATGGAAATTCGCGCAGAAACGCTGCAAGAGTATTTAGACAGCTACAGGCCGCATTTCAGCCGCATTGTTGGCTTTCGTCCCAGCGGGTGGAACTTTCGACCTGGAAACGGCAAGGCTATCGGGGCCAATACACCGCCGAGTAGCATATCGACCCAGCAGCTTCTTCATGGGAAAGGGTGGCGGACAAGATTCGGGGTGAAGGACCTTGTGGCTCAGAGGGGTAGCACGAAGGAGGCCATGTGCTTTGGCGTTCCTTATTCTGAGCATAGCAGTTTTCGTGAGCTGGCTATGTTTGTCATGAGTTTACGCATTGATAAAGTTATACCTACTGTCAACGTTGGCAGCGATCAGTCGAGGAAGAGAATGAAGGGTTGGATAGATAGATGGATGACTGAGAGGAGGAAGGGAGGGTTGGTGAGGCCGTTGATTGAGGGAGAAGACGACGAGCATAAAAACGACTCCCAGCTATGGCAAGGCAAAGCTGGTGAAGGAGGTGGAGCTTGGTGGTAGATCCAAAACGAACCGGTTGGATATTATAAAGCTTTTATTAAAACGTCCAAAGTGATGCTGGTGAGAAAACCGGCGGTCCGTTGCCCGTGCCATGAGAAACGCCAAATGACTGCTTTATATCTGCAACAACCCCCAGTGACCATCCATCATATGTAAATTCCATCACACTCCGATGCTCCGATCCAGGAATACAGGTGTTTAATTTTCTTCTTTTTCTTTCCCTTCTATCTCAAGCAAAATAGCAAATATCTCTTCCTTGGCTAGTAATCACATGTCATACCAAAGATCCATTATTTCGCTTTCGCCTGCTGCGCAGCAGCTTCTGTAGACACAGTTAGTCTCTGCTACGTGATAATCTCCCCAGCGTTTAGATCTTACCTCTTCGAGTAGCATCCTCCAGCAGTTGAGTGTCAACCGACGCCGCTGGAAGGTGAACATATCGCACGACAGAACCACGAATAAAGACATTCTTGACGGAGCTCTACAAAGATTCATCAGTCAGTCATACTACTCCAACAAAGAGAACCCTAAGTTAAGTTACATACCAGGTGAGGATATTTCAGCTCCTCTACCACTTGGATGTCGTCGAGCTTAATGTTGAGGTACTGGTCCACGCTTTTCAGAATGCCTTTGAGCTGGATGTCGTTTTTGAGCTCCACGGTGACCTCATGGTCGATGAGCGTCTTGAAGAAACTATCATCAAGAAATCAGCGTCCATTCTCTCTCCCTCTTGCTACTGATACTGTATCATGCGTTGATAAGGATTGTGGGGGAGAAGACTCACCTGAAGAAGAGCATGATGACAGAATTCGGATCTCAGCTACCCTTTCTCAAAGCTATGTCCCAGGCAGCGGGGTGAATTTTCGAGGTCCAAAACAGAAGTTTCCGTCCAAATGCGGCGCTTAGAACGACGATATGCAGCGTTGAATGTGATGGCGGAGATTCGAATTGCTGTAGATTTTAATCAGGATTTTTGGCAGGGGCGTTGTATATCTTTTGAGGTCGCTTTTCATGGGTGAAATTGTCACGGCTCATGATGAGCGAGTGTCCCCACGCCGACGTTGGTACTGAATGAGGTGTTGAGCGATTGGGGTCACGTGATGCTGGATTTGGCTGTTTTTGGGCGAGACAAGATGAGCCAGCAATTCATAGAGATGAAACAGATAGTTTTAATGGCTATTTTAAAAAGACAAGAAGAACGATATCCAATTATTGTAAAAGATTTTTTTGGAAATTTAATCCAGAATTGTTATCGAACCTAGAGCAACGTTGTGTGTGCAAATGATCATGATGAGGTATCATGACAATATTGGCAAGAGACTTGAAGGCTACAGTAGCGAAACGTCCACTGGCCGGTCAATGTACAGATATACACATATTACAAAATAATTTCTTTTATTATTCGAATCCTAATCCAGAATGACTCCCAAACCCGCACCATGGCAGGACATCACCAGTGAATCTATATATGCAATGCTACTCCTTTCACACCACCAACATCCGTTTTCCTTTAAGCAACATGTACAAACGCTCGCTTCTTGGCGCTGCGCTCCTTGTTCTCCTCCTCCCACGTCTCATCAACGTACTCCTTGACGCTCTTGTCCCGAATCTGCATGCCCACCACCTTGAGCGCAGCAATGTTGACTCCCATCTCATCCTTCTGCTTCTTCAGGGCTGCTCGCAGGTTGGTCCGGATACCATCCATCATGACCTTCATCGTCCGGCTGGCCACAATCTGCTTGTGATGTGTCTTGAGCATGAAGAACAGAATTCGGCACGTAAGAGGAATATTCATCGACCGCATGGCGAAGATGTTGATGAATGTAAACAGGATGGGAACCGAGGCAAACGGAAGCACCAGCAGAGCATCGTGTAGAGCGGAAGCCTTGATGCGCTGGAGCACAGACATGACGTAGGCCTCGGCGGTGATGTTACCCAGGGCAAGGAAAACCGGGTTGCGCTGCGGAGGCATGGCATGAGGATTCGTGAGCTTGGCCTCCTCATACTCCTTTAGCAGGTTCAAATCCGCCATGCCCATCTCCAGAGCCTCTGCTATTCTCTCACCAGCCATCAACGTCTCCGTGGTCTGCTTTCCCGCGGCGGCAACCTCGCCATTCTCGTCGCCCCCTTCAGGGTCCTTCTCCAAAGAAGCCGTCAAGGTACTCTCGTACAGCTCTTCCATTTCCTTTTCTCGTTCTTCTTCCAAGAAAATCTGCTCGTCCGTCTCGTCCCATACGCGAATGCTCTTGTCGTGACTGGCGGTGACGAGGAAGTTTCCGCTGTGGCTCATGGCTATGGACCAAATCTCACCGTGGTGACCATCCAGCCTCTGAATCTGCTCAAATTTGTCTCCATCCCAATATCGAATTGTTCGGTCTTTGCCACTGCTGAAGAAGTGATGTCCGTTGCCATCGGAGTTGTGCGGAACAAAAGCCACTTGCAGAATACTGTCTTGGTGTCCAAACAAGGCCTTGTGGCAATCTCCAAAGTCGAGACCCCAGATTCTAATGTTTTTGTCTGCTGAACTCGTAACAATGAGCTTGCTGTCATACGAGATGTCCATGCTCAGCACAGGTAATTTGTGTCCGTAAAGGTTGAGGTATAGTTTGAGCGAGTCCACGAAGAAAACCTTGACCGTGCTGTCGAGAAGTGATACAGCCAGTAATCTGGCATCGGGTGAAAACCGGAGGCTGAGAATATCATCGGAAACCTTGAGCGTCCTGGACTGCACCAACTTGAGCTTGGGGGTCGTTCGTTTTGTTCCCAAAACCTGTTCCTGCACAATCTTAAAGTCCCAGAACTTGGCGCTCTTGTCGGCGCTTCCCGACACGACGGATCGGCCATCAGGGTGAACTTGCAACGCCCAGATAGCTCCCTCATGTGCCTCGACGCTGTCCAGGAGAGAGGCTGACGCAACATCGAATAGCTGCAGTTCGCCGTTCTTTGTACCCACGACGACGACCTTGTCTCCAGGAAGGAATGCACAGCAAAGAGCATATCCACATTCAAACGTTCGGATGCACGTCTGGGTCTTAATGTTCCAAATCTTCAGCAAGCCGTTGGATGCTGATGCCAGCATCTTGTCATCTGAGCTTAGTGACAAGGCTCGTATATCGGCTCTGTGTCCAGGAATCTCGACTGAAAATGCTTTGGTGTAGTCTGGGATATCGTCCTTTGATTTCTTTTCGCTCTTCTCCTTGGGCTGTACATTGTAGTACTCCAGCTGGTTGTTGGTAGTTCCCACCACTAGATGGATTTGCTTTTGGCCAGCCGGTACAGCCCAGTCCATCGAACGGACCTTGCCGCCTGTTCTTAAGATGACGAATTGAACAAATACATCGCTAATGTCTGCTTTTGACACGTCTTCCTGCGCATCATCTCCATTCTCCATGTCGGCATCGTCGTTCTTGGCATCCTTTTGCTTTTCTCGTCTTCGCCGTCTCTTTCGGGCAAGACCCTTTTTGACTTCAGATTCTGATCTAATGCGCCAAATGTCGACGCTCTTGTCCGAACCGTGGACGGCGAAATAGTCACGCTGAGGGTGGAAAATAACTTCAGTTGCTCGATCCTTGTTTTGTCGAAACAGAGTTCCCCGGTCTTGCAGAAACTGCGCAGAGGCGTTCACCTCCACCCGCTGGGCAGTCGAGGCCAGTCCCTCGGAATCCAATGACCACACTTTCATCTCTCCATCGTTGCCTGCCGTGATGCAACCGCTCAGGTCTGGAGACACGCCAAGGGCCCAGCACTCACCATTTGTCTGCGAAATGTGTGTTTCTATGCAGTGCCTTGACGACAGATCCCAGAGCTTGAGAAGAGAGTCTTTGCCGGTCGATAAAAGAAATCCGTCAGGTGCATCCTCTCCGTTGAGTATCATGGCTTTGTTGCCATCTTCGTCGCTCACTTGGGATTCGGGTTCCAAGAATCGGAGTCCTGTGATCTGGTCTTTGTGTCCGCGCAGCTTGAACTGTCCCACTTCGGCGACGAGATCCCAGACAATAATGTCGGTGTCTTTGGAGCCGCTGGCAAGCCGCACTCCCGATTTGTCAAAGACGAGATGCGTGATGGCGGACTTGTGTCCATTGAAGTTGACTAGAACAGTGGCGATTTTGCTGTCCCAGATACGAATGCTTCCGTCTTCGTATCCCACGGCAAACATGTCCTTATCCACGCCGCTCTGCGCAATGGCAGTGACGGGGTAGGAGCATCTTTCATCTCTCCATCGGCCTGTCAATTCACCCTTTTTGATGTCCCAGCACAAGACTTCTTCGTTTGCGGCCGTGATGGCCTGGCCTGCGCCAGTGCCCGTTCGGTCTTTGGATGTCCAGACGAGGTTCGAGGAGCCGGACAGGACTGTGCCAAATGATTTGGCGTGCTCGTACTTGCTGGGCCAATTATCAGTATGCTGTCTTGGCCTTACTCGTCAATAGTTCTCAAGCCACTCACAGGTATGATTTGACCATGATTGTCGATGTCAACCTCGAATACTGGCTTTTGTTCTTGCCAAAGGAACTTGCATTTACACGCCGCTGCTAGCCAATTGCGCGGGTATGGATATTTTTTTTCGAAGCGCTTATCGATAACAGGGATTCGGCTAGGTAGTGCTCCGCTGTGTTACAGTGGTCTGCTTACCTACGATAGCGCTAAAGCTCAGTGCTGTCACGTGGCAAGCTGCCCCCCAAGCTTGACGTCTTCAGCAACGTAGCTCAGCCCCACCACGGGGGTCGGAGTCGTCAACCAGCTCCAAGACGATCCGGAGAGACACACCAGCAGTTGCCACGACTGAGCCGCCACGATGCTTCTTCTCGACTACCAGAACGCCCTCATTCAGTCGGTGCTTACCGAACGATTCTCCGGGTATAAAATGGCCCATTGCCCTGAGGATGAGCCGAGCTGACTGCGGTATAGTGCCCCGCCCGTACACATCGACCAGACCGTATCCGACTTCGACGGCGTGACATTCCACATCTCGACTCCTGAGGTCAAGACAAAGATTCTACTGTCCATCGCGATCCGCTGTTTCAAGGACTTGGCCAAATACGGTGCGGAGCAGGTTCTCCAGCGCGAATACGGCCAGTATGTCGTTCCGGTCGAGCCCGGCTACGACTTCTCGGTGCTGGTTGATCTAGAGAACCTGCCCGAGTCCAAGGGTAGGCCATTGCGAATCACAGAAGCATTCTTTCTTCTCGGTCATCAAGCTTACTCGGAGACATAGAGGAACGCGACGCGTTGGCGATGCAGTTCGCCCTGTTGAAGCGCCACGCAATGGCTGCGCCGTTCGAGGAGGCATACCAGGAGCACTATACGCTGAAAGAGGAGGCATCCAAATTCAGCTCGGAAGATGCCCCCAAGGGCGTGAT
This sequence comes from Trichoderma simmonsii, assembly GCA_019565615.1. Taxonomy (NCBI): domain Eukaryota; kingdom Fungi; phylum Ascomycota; class Sordariomycetes; order Hypocreales; family Hypocreaceae; genus Trichoderma; species Trichoderma simmonsii. Next base: position 583,960 of record CP075866.1, read on the forward strand.
GGAAGGCGGCGAGGTCAAGGCTATCCACTACCGAGAGGAGGAGGCCATTTACATCAAGGCTAGTCACGACCGTGTTACAGTCATCTTCAGCACAATCTTCCGTGAGGAAACCGACAGGGTGTACGGAAAGGTCTTTATCCAGGAGTTTGTCGATGCACGAAGACGAGCCATTCAGAACGCACCCCAGGTGTTGTTCAGAAACGACCCCCCGCTTGAGCTGCAGGGCGTCCCTGGCGTGCGAGATACTGGATCTGGAGAAATTGGATACGTCACATTCGGTAAATACAGGATGGGCTATCAAACTACTATAGACTTGGTTGTGCTAACTCGTTCAAGTCCTCTTCCCAAGGCACCTCACCCCCCAGAAGATGGCGTCTGTCATCTCCCACATTCAGACTTTCCGAGACAACTTCCACTACCACATCAAGGCTTCCAAGGCATACATCCACTCCCGAATGAGGAAGCGAACCGCAGACTTTCTGCAAGGTGAGTCCAATACGGCATGCGTCTATGTGATTAGTGTGCTGACAATTGTCAAGTGTTGCGCCGCGCACGCCCAGAGAACGAGGAAAAGGAACGGAAGACGGCCAGTGGCAGGACATTCAAGGTGCAGGGCAGCTAAAGAGAAGAGTAGAGCAGAGCTTCATACCTCTTTTTCCTCTCCAGCCAATTGTAGATTTAGGTATGGCATGTTGAGTAGATGTAGCCTCTCGTTAGAGCAGGGGGTTAGTTTTGAGGTTTGTGACTTATTGGCAGGTGTAGATGAATTTTATGATGGGAAACATATAGCCATGACTCCTTTTTCCATAAAGTCCGGCGATATTCTTGCAGTTTGCTTTGCGTAAAATTCTCAATCTTGATATTCGAGTGCATACGTCCAATGATGTGTCGTTGGATGTCATTTGCCAGCTCTGTTCTTTGTTCTCCGCATTAGACATCTTTACAGTCTTGCTGATACTCGTTCGATGTCACTGCGGAGAACTCGCTGCGCGGCACTGTTACAGCGAACACGCCACTATAAAACCAGTCCATGATTTTACGTACTGTGGAACATACATTGGGCTAGTGGCCGGCCAGCCTCATATCTCGGCCTGCCGTTCAAAACTTCAGCACAGTCGACCTACTGGTCGCAAATACGATGGTATGGCCATTTCGAGCCTCAGCACCCGACAAGCGCGCAGGCGATGACGATCAGTCCAAAAAGCGGCCGGTCTCATGGCCAGATTCCTTGGGCACTGGCGATTCGAGTCCCCTAGCAGCCGCCAAAGAATGGGCACCCGTGGTTGGCTTCTCCCTGGTAGGCCTCGCAGCGCTGCAGCTCTATGCGAATTACCTGCGCCGAATCCCAGGCGCTGCCTACGTGCGGCCCAATTTCTTTCGGAATAGGAGTTTGTTCGGCAGGGTGACGAGCGTGGGCGACGGCGACAACTTTCACCTGTTCCACACGCCGGGGGGGAGGGCCGTGGGCTGGGGATGGCTGAGAAAAGTCCCTGAGACGAGAAAAGAGCTCAAGGGACGAACTGTGAGGAACCATTTCTTTTTCTTTCTCCCTTGCTTCTATCAACAAGATGTGGTTGCTAACCTGGAGCGTAACGATAGATACCCATTCGCATTGCTGCGATTGATGCGCCAGAGGGAGCGCACTTTGGAAACCCAGCTCAGCCCTACTCAGACGAGGCCCTACAGTGGCTTCGAAAGTACATATTGAACCGAAACGTCCGTGCGTACATTTACAAGACGGACCAGTACCAGCGGATCGTGGCGACCGTCTACGTGCGCCGGTTTCTGCTGCGCAAGAATGTCGGCCTGGAGATGATCAAGAGCGGGCTGGCCACCGTCTACGAGGCAAAGTCTGGCAGCGAGTTTGGGGGACTGAAGGAGCGATATGAGAGGGCCGAGGCCAAGGCGAAGAGGAAGCGCAAGGGAATGTGGGCTGGAGATCCCAAGACCTTTGAGAGTCCAAGGGAGTATAAGACAAAGTGGGCGTCGCAGCAAGACAAGGCCCAATGAAGAGTTGGGCAGTTGTTGTTTGTTTTGAGAAAATACAGGTACGAATGAATGATTTCTCAGTGCTTGTGTTCGTTCTGTTGTGTGAATGGAGCTCTCGTTCATTGGCATGGCTACCTATAGAATGAGGCTTTGCAGATGTTTCCTATCTGCGGCAGTGGGTGTTTCGTGGTTAGCCCATCTCAAAAGGGTATTTCACCCAGGTTTCCCCCTTCCGCAGGTACTCGACCCGACGCTCCCGTGCTTCGCAGCGAGATTCTGTGTGAAACGAACGGCGTTCACCAATGGCAGCTTGTTTCTACTCAATGCCATCGGGGGGATGTTGGGCATTCGCATAAACGGGCCTGGACCATTGTTTTCATGGCATGATCAGCAAGTGGGTGTTATGTCAATGGCATGCACGGCCTGGGTTTGCAACAGCAAACAAACAATGGTGCCATGGGCTGCGGGACCCAGGAGTTACGGCTCTTGAGCGTGATGAGCAATAGGCATGTCGAAGCGATGATTTCAGAGTTCAGCCATGAGTGATCCGTGGATTGTGCGTCTTTCGGATCTCTTCCGGGTCCCGTCTCCAAGGACTCCGTAGAACCTTCATAACTGGATCGACGCAGACTTTGTTTCTGTTTCCATGCAGGTCGTATTATACAGTAGCAGCGTTTCGCATCGTTTGGTGGCCAAGCAAGAGTGGACCGACGCTCTGTGCTGTGCCCCTGACATGATGCAACGACGCATTCCGCGAATAGGAATCCCGCGTGGACAAGAGCCGTGCTCCGATGCATCTCACAGTCGCAAACGCTGCCAGGGGTGCTTCCGGTAAAAGGCTTGCCATCTGCCCATTTTTTGTTCTCTTGAGAATATTAATAGAAGAGCCTTATTTGTAGCGTCTCATGCCGTCGGTGGAGAGGGATTATTAGCCCTGTTCCTTTCATTGTTTCGAGGCTCACTAACATAGCCTCTGTCACTCTTTTCTTCACCCCGTGTTGTCTTTCTTTGTGCCCTCGTTTCAAGACTGACAACAGCTCACGATCCATTCACTTGATCCCGTCGAGTTTAGTCATACATACTATCGTACTGTACTCTCTCGACTCCTTACTAGTTGCCGCTAAATCATCAGACTGTCGCACGAAACTCTATCGCACCAACGGTCGTATTACGGGACCTTGTACAGCAGTGCTCCGGTGGTATTTTAGTGAGGCTGAGCAACAAGTACGTGTGCTGGTGAGAGTCTCTCAGGCCGATTCGATCTCGTCGCGCACAAATCTCGCTTCGTTCCCGGCCAGCAACCACACCGCTCGACAGCACCAACTTTGGGCTGCTTCTCTGCCCAAGCAGTGTAACTCAGGCAAATCTAACCACTGGAAGCCATTCGCACTGCACTGGAGCGTTCCTGATTTCAGCGCCTCTCCCGCCTAGAGCCACTAACCTTATAAGGCTTAGCCGCCCTGGCCAAGTCAGAGAGAAGAGCAACAAGAGCAATTTCGCGCATTTCTTGCTTTTCCTTCTCGAGCCCAACCAGCAGCCACTTTCGTCCTGCTCCATCAAAAATCCAGTCCAATTGCCCCCATCACCAAACTCATCGCAGGCGACGAGACACTGCCCGAGCATTTCCTAATTCGCGCGCTGCTTCGGCTTCAAGATTCATTGTTACGCTCGTTTCCCTCTCGATCGATACCCAGTCCAGCCGTTATTTATCCATTTTATTTTTAATTCTGCCTCCCTGTCGAGTCGACTTTGCCGCCCAGCCAGCCATCGAATTGATTACATTACTCGTAATTCACCACGCACGCAAACCTAGACGCCGTGATGCGATAGCCTCAACCCGCGCCCTCAGTCTGTCTACACCTGAAATGACCATTAGAACATCATCGATTCCGACGTTTCCATCATCCTTCGCGTCGTCTGTCGCTCCGAATCTGCGACGTTCCGCCTTCTAGAACTCCGTCATCATTTCGAATTATCATCTCTCCTTAGCGCGCGCCCAAAACAACATGCGATTATCCTCACAACGACGCCGGGCGGCGCGACGCCCCCATCCGCTGCGCTCGAGCATTGCGTCGCTAGCAATCATTGCGCCCTCGCTTTCGCATGCCTTCAACATCACAGCAGCTCCCTCTGCGAACCTCGATTTCTCCCAGCTGGGGAGCGTAGGCATTGCCGGAGACTTCAATGGAATTTCGCTGTACCAGTTTCAGGAGCAAATCGCACAGCCCCTGAGCACAAATGGCAGCGAATATCTACTGACACAGTTACCAAATGGCGCCCTCGCTCCCATTGCCGCAACCGACGCGTCGATTTTGGCCATGTGCTCAGTGACGCTCAAGGATGGTGCCGAGGGCGTCTTGTTGGGTGGTAATTTTACCAGTATGGATGGTATCAAGTCGACGGCCCTCGCCCTCTACAACGCCAACACAACCACGTTTACGCCGCTTGAAGGACTCGAGGGCGAGGTCAATGCACTGCTGTGCGACGATGCCAAGGGAATAGTTTACGTGGGCGGAAACCTTAAGGGGGGTAACTCGACAAATGCTATTGCGTGGAAGATTGATGGCAACTTCACAAATCTACCTTTTGCTGGCTTCAATGCCCCGGTTAGCTCCATTACAAAGGCATCCAATGGCCACATCATTTTCGGCGGGAGCTTCACTGGCCTGGGCAACGTCACTGCGCCAAACAAGGCGGATGGACAGGCTATCAATCTTTCTACCGCAAATATCTCCGCTGACGGCTCCGCTTCGACCAAGGGCTTCGACGACCCCAAGAATGTCGTCTGTTCTGATGGCCTTGGGGGCTCAGGCAAGACTTGGTTGGCCCAGGACGAGGCTCCCGGCTCTTGGCAGGCCACCTTTGACTTTGGATTCGAGCCCACCAAGCTGCGGTTGTGGAATACGCATCAGGATGGACGGGGCACAAAGACCTTTCGTTTCGTCGCCCTACCACTTAATGGCATCATGAACTTCACCTACATCGATCCTGCTACAGGAAAAAACTCGAGCTGCACAAGCGAGTGCCCGTTGAGCCACGACCCCAAGGTTCAGTTCCAAGACTTTCATTTCGTCAATAGAATTGGCATGAATTCTTTCCAACTCGACATTTCAGATTGGTACGGAAAGGGAGCTGGTCTCAATAGTGTGCAACTGTTTGAAGACAACATGTTCTCCTACGCCATCAACACTTTCAACGAGCCAGCGTGCAACATTACCTTCCCTTCCAGCTCCACCTCAACCGGGCCTTGGAAGCAGTCGCCTTCTTTACAGAGCGATTCAAAGTATCTGACAGCACAGCTTACCGGCCCCATTTCGTCCAAATCAGCATCTGTCGTTTTCGTGCCCAACATCATCGAATCCGGCAACTACTCTATCAACATGTATACCCCAGGCTGCGTTCCCGATGGCTCGTGCCAGACTAGAGGTCGCGTCAATATCACCGGCATCATGTCGAGTGGCACCATTCAATCAAACTTTACAACTTCCATCTACCAAACCAACAACTTTGACAAGTATGATCAGATCTATTTTGGTTATATCGAAAGAACCTCAGACACCTTCAAGCCGAAGGTCACAATGACTCCCCTCGATGGCCAAGACTTGACTGAAATGACCTTTGTTGCTCAAAAAGTCGGCTTCACCCTCCTCAACTCAACTGGAAACCTTAACGGCCTCTTTGACTTTGACCCAAGTCAAGTAAAGATTGACACATCTAGCCTTGACGATTCGGCAGTTAACCAGCTTGGTGCAAGCTTCGATCATAACACGGGCGTCAACTCTCTTGCAACCTCTGGAGATGTCACTTATATCGGCGGCAACTTTACCTCGGATGCGCACCAGAACTTCGTCGCCATCGACACCAGCGGTAAGATTATGCCTCTCAACGGGGGTCTCAACGGTCAAGTGCTGGACATGTATCTCCAAGACACGAAGCTATTCGTAGGTGGAGACTTTACAAACCTACGGTCCAACGGCAAAAGCGGATTGAATCATGTGGCGGTTTATGACACCAAGAGCCAGGCCTGGAGCCCATTGGGTGCAGGCGTCAATGGCAGGGTTGAGCAGGTTGTGGCCTTCCAGGTCAATATTAGCGCCGTGACTGAGGATGCCATTGCCTTGACAGGTTCCTTCACCGAGTGTGAGGCTTTTGGTGGCTCTCAAGCACTTTCTGTCAGCGGTTTTGCGGTTTGGGTCTTATCAAGGGACAACTGGCTGCAGAATCTAGATGGCCCGACTCCTGACTTCGGTGGTATGCTCACAGCCTCTCAACTGAACCTCACCACTGGCAATTCCCTCTTCGCGGGCTCCATCGAGTCTTCGCAATTAGAGGCCAATGGTGCCGTGATGCTGGGCGACCAAGGATTGGGTCAATTCCCGGTCCATATCCAGCCCGGTAGTCAATCGACTGGCAACCAGCGACGAGATCTCTCTCAAGAGCCCACGTCTGGTGTTCTCACGGGAGCCTTTTACACCGGAAACAGCAGTAGCAGCAACATTACAGTTCTCGCAGGTCACTTCTCCGCTCGAGCTTCCGATGGCTCTACCATTAATAACTTGGTGTTCATCGATGGTGCCAACAACAACTCCGTCAGCGGACTCAAGTCTGGCATATCCTCATCATCCGTCTTCACCAGCGTCGCCTTTCACGGAAGCGTCCTCTTCGCAGGTGGAAATGTCACCGGTAATGTTGACGGCAGCAGTGTCAGCGGACTCATCGCCTATGATGTTGCTTCCAAATCATTCTCCAGCCAGCAACCTGCGTCGCTCCTAGGTGGGAACCAGACACTGTCCGTCGTCACTGTTCGGCCCGACACTTCAGAGATTTACGCAGGCGGCTCATTCGAGAAGGCCGGCGCTCTGGACTGCCCTGGTGTTTGCACATATGATGCCGACACTGCTCAATGGTCAAGACCTGGCAGCACCCTGGCTGGACGAGTCAGTAGCTTCATGTGGTACAGCAAATCTCAACTCATTGCTGGTGGCGACTTGCGTACCAACGGAACCAGCACAGGATTCCTTGCCATTTACGATGCCAACAAGCAGGTTTGGACGGACTTTGCCGGCGCCAGTCAGATCCCCGGCCCTGTCAACGCCATCACTGCCGGCTCGAATGACAACAGCCAGATCTGGATCTCCGGTAACTCACCCAACGGATCTACCTTCATTATGAAGTATGACGGCAAACAGTGGCAGGTCCCTCAGCTGCTACCGCCCGAGGGCAGCGTTGTCCAGAGCTTGCAGGTTTTTACAGTGACTCAGGCCCATGCCAAGTCAAACCTTTTCGATGACCGGGAGGTATTGATGCTCACGGGCTCCATCCCTTTCCCCAATGTCGGAATGGCCTCGGCTGTTATTTACAACGGCACTGACTACCTGCCCTATGCTCTTACCAGCACGGACACTGGGGCCGGAAGCATTGCCAGAGTATTCTCGCAAAAGGACAACTTCTTTACGTCCAGTGGTATGTTTCAGCTTTCCCTTGTACCCGTTATAGTTTCCTATTCTTACTAACTTTCTCTTCAACAGGTCACCACTTGCCTCTTGTCTTCGTTGTCCTTATCGGCCTCGCCATCTCGCTGGCACTCATCGTCATCCTCGTCGTTTCAGGAATCGTACTAGATCGGATACGCAAGAAGCGCGAAGGATATACCCCAGCACCAACGTCCATGTATGATCGTGGAAGCGGTATTCAACGGATACCGCCGCGTGAACTACTTGAACAGCTTGAGAGAACCCGGCCAGGGGAAGCACCGCACGTATGAGGCTACAGCTCTACAGCGTGATAATAATTTTTCAGCATACATATCCGATTCAGCGTCCGGCGTTTGGATAGGAGTTTGGAACATTCTCAAAAGATTTGCAAAAATATAAAAACAAAAGCAAGGGGAGAAGGTCGAAGAGCTAGAGGAGAGTGACTCAACAATGCCGCTACCTTGGGCAATCGAGTTGGTACAGGGAAATGCCAGACGCTTAATTTTTTCTCGACCAAAACGACATCTGGCCATCCTTTCACTTGCGCAAGGACTCTTTTAATATCTCGCTTTTCTTTCCAAGACCTTTCTTTCCCACCATTACGAGGTTATGACTAGTGATTAATACGTTAACCTATCTCTTTTATTCTTTTTTCTTCCCGCATAGACGCCTCTGGGTTTGGACCTTGATACCCAGTTCCAATGCTCTTTTTTTCCCTCTTTTGACCGTCTTTTTTACGGTCTCGTTCAAAATGTATCATATATTTCAAACAGTCTCCGGCACAAAGACTGTTGCGGTTCTATATCGTGGTTTTTTTTTTGTTTCTTTTTGGAATTGGCTGCAGATAGGAGCAGGTTTTGGTTTTGGGGGGATTAGAGAAAGCTGACGTGGAATGAGACAAGTGGAAGTGTTTGCCTCTCGCTGGGACTGGGCATATGGGGATAGAATAGGAGCAGCCTAATCTGAGAGAAGGAGAATCTGGTTGGCAATGATAGAATTTATTAAATAGTAATGCGTCTCGCGAGAGGTGTTGAGGATGAATGCTTGAATGTTTGAATGTTTGAAGACTGTTTTGAATTTTGTGAATAGTGTTGGGCTTGATGATGTGAATGTCGTCAACGTATTTACATCACTGGGCTTATCGAGTGGTGTGTTCATTGATTGTTTGGTGAAGACGGCGAGATGTTCTACCAACATTATCGTCTTCTCTAGAAATGTCTGTTTGAGGTTTCTGTAGAGTTAGGGTTTTGTCTCAAAAAGCTTTATTATGAAATGGTTTCTAACACTCCTCTCGTCTTGTATAGACTTTTACTCTATTTACAGATTTGATTAACACCGCACCAAACGATTGGTATAACAATTTCGAAGATTATGTATTTTGTACTACAGAACGGCGTCTGTATACATATCATTAAGCCACATCAATATAGCCGTTTGTGTTCAATAGGTGAGCAAAAGAGCCGTCAATGCCAGTTCCAGGTTTGCTATCCCACATCCCGTGTCTCGATCTGAGAGAAAAAAAAAGCCGAGATGAGTGGATGAAATGAATGACTTGTCCTAAGTGTTAGGTCTCCGCTAGAGCTGCTGCTACGTTGCTTGAAGCTCTTTGTGACGCCAAGGTATACGAGAAGTTGTATGCTCCATACTGTATGCGCAGCTCCTACCATTTCGAGCCCAGTCGCCAAGTCATTTGACATGTTGGATGTGGGTTCTGTAGTCGTAGTTCTATCAGGCAATCTCAACCTGAAACAATTAATATAGACACACTCTGCCAATCTGCAAGCCCCAAGTATAGAAACAAAATAGACTACTTTAGAGGCCATGGTAATATAATATCGAAAAGTTGCTAGCAAGGGAAATTGAGTACCCCAGATGAAGCTATTATAGTGCTTTTCGATGATATTAGTCCCTCCCATGGCATATTACTCCAATTCCAAAAAGCTTATGCTGGCGGGTCTTGTCACCAGGGTCCAAAGGGTCCCTGGCAAGATCTAGCGGTTTGTTCGTAATATCGGCCGTCTGTGCGAATATCTCCGCCATTTTAATTAGACAGCGGCAGCTTAGCTGTACTTGGCGTATAATCCCTAAAGTTCCAAGGTTCTCTATTTTTTCCCTCCCCCGGACCTACCGAGTGAGGCGAAGCAGTTTTGGAAACTTGAGGCGGAGCAGGGATATGGGGGGGGACGCGCAGTCCGAGATTGATTAATACACAGTATCCATATCCACAGAGAGGACAACGAGTTGAATACAGCAAGGAGAGTGCTGGATCTGTTTGGATGCTTGGCAAACGAGACGGGTGTTGGTTTATACAAGAGATACTGTGTTGATATGTACGAGTTTGTGGATGGAGATGTGTATATTATCCATGTGATATTATTACCCTGTATCTTAATGACGGGAGGCAATATCCACTTTTCTGATACGTGGGCGATGGAGACGCTGAAATATGGCTGTGATGCAGACATGCGACTTGCATATAGACACCTAGCAAAAATAGAAGAAAGTCATAAGAAAAAGAAAATTTCAGATGGAAGAAGACCCTACTAGCAAACAATGATGTGGAACGGGCCAAAGATCATAGCGATATGTATACATCTGGTGTTGCTGGATGATGTGGCTTACGGAAAGGACTGGTGAGAAAATAAAAGAGAAGACGCGGCCCTGGCTTGGCTTGTTACAGATTATTTTTAGAGTAGCTAGCCCAACTGAGCAAGTGTTTTGTGTGCGAGTGTGCTGTAAATCCATGTATGAAAGTTCTCTTGGTGTTTCAAGCCGAGGCTCATGCGTGTTTGTCAGGTATTTGATGTTACATAGTTGATACTGTTGCCGTCCTCATGTTCTTAACCTAGAATCCCATGGATCTGATGCACGATAACAGCTTTTAGACAACTAAATATATGAATATATAGAGACAATTGAGTGATAGTATCGATGTCGCCTTTTTTTAATATGAAATTCAGTTGACATCAGTTCCCTGCACTCTCTATTTTTAGCAGTCAGGGGTCTTGTCATGTCAACCTATCTGCATCAAAGACTGTGTTTCTGCGATAAAGCACACGTTGCCTAAGGTCTCAACCAAAACAATTGAAGATTTGCAGCAAAGAGAGTGAGTAAAGAAAAAGAGTAAACACGGCCTAATACAGTGTGCATCAACCGTCTTACTCTATTCCAAGCCCTCCCCTTCTGAAACGGCAAAAATGATGACGGTGGCTGCGCTGGCCATGGGTGGGCATCTCCCACCAAGGAAGTTCCGCCCGTTGTTCTTGTAAGCTCACGTCCCTCCGTCGACATAGCAAAAGTCAGAACCTGAATCGTTAAAATGAATTCATGGAAGAAAAAACTGGTTCTTTTGGAAGCCTTCGAAAACGGCGCCACGCAATCATCAGGTACTCATCAGTGCGCGGGAGAGGAAAAAGCCACAGCGTGGGTGGCTCCCGTCCACTTTATTGTTCTTTTCGTTTGCGGCGTTTTTCTTTTCAAGATACGAAACGTCAGTGGCACTCTTTAAATGAAGCCAAGGGGAAACGGTTTGACAGATGGAGGCTCCGCCAACTGCTGGACTAACATGAACTTGTCTAGTAAGTGTAGTAGAACTTGAAAGTTCCCAACGCCAGTATGACTAGATAGACGCAGATGCACTTATCCCCAAGCGCAGTTGACGGACGGAGGAATACAGTGCAGTCCATTAGCATCATGGCCCCCAAAACAAGCGCTGTGGCTCGGGGAAATACAGCGCATGCCAGCCTGGAGCTTCAGTGGATCACAGTCTGATACATTTGGTATTTGTCCATGCCTTTTGCCTGCAGCCCAGGGTCGCACTGTGTGCAGCTCCGCAGGTACTTGTGGCTCGGGAATCTGCGTCACAGTGCGTGGCTGTCACATATCAGTGATTTAATATCAAAATCAATCAAATTGCTACGGGATTTTTTTTGTTTAATATCCAGGAGAGGGGAGAGACGGGAGGAGAAGAGGGAGATCTACACTATCTCAATGGACCTCGAAAAAGGAGGTGCTGTTAATTTACAAGCACCATTACTCAGATAAAGCTAACAGAAGCTTCCAATTCAGCTTGTATCACTACGGGAATCTCTACATGCCTACCAAAAGAACCTCCACCTATTTCTCTCCCTCGCCTCGGCACTCGCATCCTCGTACAGTCACCACTCACACATCGCGCGTGTAGCTCGTACACAGTCGTATTCCCGAGACCCGCACACAAGCAAGACGCAAGCACAATCCTGCAATGAAGCCGCTGCCCAATGACGACGCTACAGAATGACGTTTCGAGATCCATACTATGTGGGGCCATAGCGCCATGCGAGGGGACCCTTGTGCCGCGTCCACTGACGTCACCCGGGTCCATTCGACAAAAGGCGCTAGTTCTAGTTGGGGACTAGCGCTTCGACGGCAAGGAAAGCCTCCTCCACGGCGCGCGCCTTCTGCGTTTGGGGAATTGCTGTCCTTGTTTCTTTTTTTGGAGAGGGATGCATATGTAATTGAGTGGCTGAAATCAGGTTTTTGCTCTTGTTTTGAAATTATACCCAGATACATTTCACTGTTGAAGATAAGGCGCAGTCGAGGTCTGTACAAACTGTCTTGGGAATGTACCTGTCGCTATTAGTACTTCTAGTATGGACTTGATACTCCATAGCGGACGGAGAATTACAGCACCAGAGGTGACTTCAATCAAAAACAAATACCCAAACTAACACGGCACTAATTCCACCTATCAATCAAAAAATACCAAGTCCCACCAAAAGCCCTTACGTTCGGCATGAATCAGCCAAAAAACCAAGCTCTTCCCAATCTCCAAATACTAACCGCAAACAGGCCGCCAACGACAAACAAAGCAGCAAAAAAAGGAACCGCATTAAACCCAGATGACAAGGCGGGCGATCCGATACGATCCGATGCATCTTGGCTAAAAAAACGCAATGCTTTTTTATTTTTCGCTCCCCTGAAGTCCGCTTTCCCCTGATTCGCGCCCCCCGGTTCTTTTCTCGGGATTGCCCACTCCTCCTCACCCCCTTTCGCCAGCAGCACACGCAACTGCCCTAAACAGAGAAAGCTGAAGAGGAGTTGAAAAGCGTCAAAAAAGAAGAGTAAGAATTTGATCCCTTAATTCTCGTATCAATACGTGCTATTGACGAGTACCTCCCTTGACAGGTATTAATCTACATCGATCCTTACATCGTGCGGGCATGTCAAATACCAGGACAGGAAGGTCACAGCTTTTTTTTTCCCCGCCGCTGTTTTTTTCTCCTCCCGTCTCCTTGTCAGCGGCATAAGAAAGAAAGAAGCTTTTTCGGCCCACAGTACCGTTTAATGCTTGATTGTTTTTTTTCTGGGTCTTTATTCATGGTTCAAGCATGAGATTGTCTGTCCTTACGAGCTGGTTGTTCTTGGCTGATACCAGCCCAGTCCGGGAGAGGTAACCCGGTGAGAAACCCCACTGATATAATATTATAGGTACATGTACTCTAGGCAGAAATATACTACTTGCTAGCATACTCCGTATTATTGTGGTGTAAGTAGTAAGTTCTATTAGCAGTATCCAGCAGCATCCTGCGAGGGGGGTCCAGTCAGTGCCAACAGGGAATCCAGCAAGCCCAAGGGGCAAGGAACCTTTTTTTTTTTTTTTTTACCATGATACATATCTTCAACCTCCCACATGGCACAGAAAAATAGCCCCCGACGTCACTGCGGCCGGGGGAGAGCATCCCCCAAAAACAGCCCCCTTTTCGAACAAACTCGACGGGAAGGAAAAAGCCCAGCGCGGGCAGAGCTTGTTTTAGATGCACGCCCCCCAGACCCCTGTCTTGTTCGTTCGTCACCAAAGAGAAGAGGATGAATATAAAAGACACTGTGTACTTGGCCTGTGCACCACACAAGTACACCGTACAGTATGGGCAAAAAGTGCTGCTGGCTCCCCCAGTTGTTTTCGTTGGCTGGCGAGTTGTGTGCTGTACTCGTACTGTACTGTATTGTGCTTCTTTTTATTCTTTTGGAATGGTGCGAATAACTGCAAAGGGCATTCTTCGGCGGGCTACTCATGTAATTGGACGGCCGATGTGCGTTTTCCTTCGTCATACGGTACCAGCATTCTTCCGGCCCATGCAGCCGGCAGTTGGCACACCTTGACGACAACACCAAATGCAGAACGAAAATGCAAATGTGTGTACTGTTCATCCATCAATTTGCAGAATACCAGAATAATAAGAAGAAACACAGAAAGAAACACAAAAACTCTGGCGCCTGACATGCACTAGAAAAGTTCCCCCTTCTCCAACTGCTAGTTCCCAGAAATTATTCCCACCAAATCTTTCCGCCCAAAAACGCAGTGGCTACCACCAACAAAAAAAAAAAACGGCCGCTTGCACAAAACGGACCCCAATATCAAAACGCCACTTTCGTCGGAGGTTGCAAGCCGTCCCTTTTCTTTTTCTGCCTTGTGTCTAAGTCTTGTGTGTGTATTGCAGGACCTGTGAGAAAACGGTGACGGGCGTTTCTTGCCTTCCATTGTTTGATAACGGCAGGCTCTGATTCGCCGCGAGCCACATACATAGTGTAGATGCTTGCTTGCACCACCACCACCACCACCCTCTATCAAACGGCTCTCCGTCACCACATACGTAGAATGCTGTCATAGCGTTGCAGCACTCCCTTTCGAAACCGTCCACGTTATTCTTTTTTTTTTTTTTTACCGTAGCCGGCTGAATGAATTTGGTCAAGATACGGCCATCGAGATTCGCAAAGGTTTTAGTCTCCCACCAGTAACAGTAAACGGCATCACATGGCTCACATCATCCCAACAACCCTTCACGTGTATACACGCACATAGGAAAACAAAACAGAGGTACGAAGCAATACGTCCAACACAGCAAACATCAAAAACAGCTCTGGAAAAGTTGCCTCGGCTGAAAAACAAGCTTTTGATACAACTGCACATCACCGCCAAAAGCGTCAACTTGGCCCTCCCAGTTTAGGTAAAGCCAGTGATGCAGCATTCGTAGCTGATAGCCAGATTCATCCCATCTGCAAAAAGATCCCCCCCTTGGACGATCCCCCTACGTATGCGGTCCCCTTTTCTCCTCATCAACTTTTCGAATGAAAGGCAATCCCGTCATCGTGGCACCGTTCAGCCTCCCCAATATCTAGCGATATCACCACACCTCCTTCTTCTTCTTCTCTTCTCATGCCGTGCCCACCAACCCGCGTCTTGCGTGTGTAAGGTATATCAAAAAAAGAAACAAAATAAGAGGAGCCCGCCAGCCAGAGATGTAAGCAACCCTGTCTGGTACAGGTAGGTAGTACTAGTATAGAAACAACCGCGCCATGACTACCTTCTTGAAGCATTCAAAAACATGTCCATCTCCTACATCATAACATAAAGATCTGTACTAGCTGTCCCGTCGATCCCCAAAAACCAAAAACCACACCTCGCTTCGCCCTCATCACTTTCCCCCTACCCATGCTTGCCATACATACCAATACCCACTCCTCCATAATCTTCATCCAGAAATCCAAAAACCCACAATTTCCCTCTCGCCTCCCTGTACCCTTTTCGTTTTTAAGAAAAGAGAGTACGCAACTTGGCATTACAGAGTACTACCCCCCACAAAAGCTTGTCCGGTCTTGACAACATTTCTCGACGGGTCCTCCTATACCACATCAAGCAGTGATGTGTCGACTCTGAAACGCGCCCTCCATTCCTACTCGAGCAAATGATCATCCCCCGGCCATGTACACACGCAACTTCGTCCTTCATCCCAATCGTGTATGTTTCCAATCATTGAAATTCCCATATTTCATATAAACTCTGCATTCAGCCGAGTGTGGTTGATTCCCATATATCCTCACCGCAGCGTTACACCAAGACAAACAGAAAAGGCAATCAAAAGAAAGAGGGGAAGTGAAAATCAATCAATTTCCTTTTATCCCAAATTCTCAATCCCCTTGCTCCATCTTTTTCTACCTCGCGTATGCATATTATCCCTTTTTTTTTTATACTAGGTAGCGTACAGTAGTTAGAAAACATCCATCAGCCGTAGCCTGCAGTGTGCAGAAAGAGAGAGCTTACATGTAAGCCAAGCGTGGGAAGCTAAGCAAGTCTAAGCAATTTGCCATATTCCCTAGACACGCCTCTCCCGCAAACTTGTGTCGATCACAAGACAACAACTTTGATAGAATCCGATTCGGCGCCTCCGCTCCAATTTCACCCACCTCTTTGGGACATCAGCGCCGTTGATCGTCGCCGTTGGACAACTCGGCTGGCTGGCCTTTCAGTTTCCATCTCTCCTGAGCTGTCCTTGCCTGTGCCTCCTGCTCCATGGAGCCAACTGCTAATGCACCATGAGTCGTGTAAAGGCAGTAGGTAGAGGGATCATCAGGGACCATGCACAGCGGTGCTGAGAAACAATGAGAAACAACAGAGAGACACTTTCGAACAAGTTGTTAGAATGAATTTCGTGTATTCAACCAAAGATCCACAGTGCTATCGAATGGGTATATCATCACCATGAAATAGGGCCTATTTATACAATACTAAACCACCGCGCGAAGCCGCGTGATTGCCATCCTTTCCTTCCCTCCCGCCTGTGCCTGTTTTCGTGATGAGACCAAGCTCCAGCTGCTTCCCCTCGCAATCGGCAATGAAAGCCAAGTAAGGAAGGCTAAACGTAACGCAAGCTTGATGAAATCCCTTTGAATAATGGAAGAAATCCCACTCCCTAAACGCCAGACTGGAAAGATCTCGTGTATCCCGTCGTTCCAGCCGAGATTCATAGCCCTGTAAAGCCTCCATTCCAGCAAGGACAAAGGAAATAAAAAAAAAATGAGGAAAAAAGACAAATGAAAAGATAGAAATAAAACAAAGGCATCACACGCCAATTAATGGTCTCCCGGTGTTATGCCTGATTCGCCAATGCGTCGCATTGGTATCCGCAAACAAGTGGCAGAAATCCGGGTGCATATAGCCACGCCATCTCGTCAAGAAATCCTGGCCTCCTGATTCTTGTGATCCCACATCCTCTAAAATAGTGTCATGAGATGAAGTCGTCGTCTGATTATTGTCCCAATTAAATCTTAGTAATGATAGTCAATCTTTCAGCCGCCGCCATCCTGCAACAACATCTCATGCATCTTCTATGCTGCTACAGATGATTAAAGTGCGGAGATGGGGTGGCTGAAAGATAAAAATGTTGAAGGGGTTGGCCTACAAGGCCGTAGTTCGTAACGATGTCTATTGATACAACCGAAAGGAAATCCACAGGGGCGCTTTAGTCCGAGTGGTGGTCTTCAGAACCAGCCTCGGATCGAGCATCGCCTCTGTGAACTTTTCGGTGACGTCGCAGGTTGGAGACAACAGAGAAGTGGCGTCCACAGCCCTCGACTTCGCAGGCGAATGCTAATAAAAATGATAATGAGCTTGAGGTTCTTGACGACTGTAGATGGAGTGTAGAGTACTTACGTTTTTCGCCAGTGTGGCTGTACATGTGTGTCTGCAGTGAGCTTGGTCGTGTGAATCGCTTTTCGCAGACCTTGCACTTGTGCTTCTTCTGGGTGCTGGACGAGACCTTGGAGCTGAACTGGCCCATCATGGACTGAGGTGCAGGAGGGAGGGAGGTTGACAACATTCCCTGAGGTCGAGGGAGCGTCCTCGAGCCGACAGACTCAATGTCTGAGCCGGCGGTTGAGTAGTCGGAGACGGAGTCGCCATAGTAGGAACTGAAGTTGCCAGACGACGATATGGAGGAGCTGGTCGAGTGGGTCGATGGGAAGCCGTATGAATCTACAGAAGATCGGTCGTTGCGGTTGCCATAGATGTTTCTTGGTGTCTCTTGGCTCATGGCGAGCATGCCGTGGCTGGCATCAAGAGCTTCGGCAAAACCTCTGCGGTCATCAGGGTGGACGCTGTTTGGGACGCATAAGGTCAGTCATTTAGTTACATGGTGCAGATGGCGAGCCGACTCACTGTTGAGAGAATCTTCGCGATGCATCTGATTCGTGGCCAATGGCACTAAAGGCAGATGACCGCACAGGAGCTGGTGCATAACCCATGGCATCGTAGGGAGTAGCTGAAGGGGGTGCAAAGTGGCCGTGGACGGGAGAGGCTGTCGTGGCGTAGGTGGCGTCTGCATACGCAGCAGAAGAAGTCTGTAGGCGGTTCAGGTTGAGTAGATCTGGAGATGGGTTTCGGTGAGTAACGGTGAACTATCATGAAGATACAGAATGAAAGAAAAAAACATACCAGCTGAGGTCGCGGTGACGGGCATTGAACCGTATGACGGTAAAGGAGGTGCGCTGGAAGTAGGGGCGCGCGCTGTCAGAGGCTTGGAAACGAGACTGTGGGCGAGTGAAGGCTGTGGAGGGCCAACATAGAGGTTGCTTCCGGCGACGGCAGCGGTATGAGGTGCTGACGGTGAGGACGACCACGGATTTGAAAAGGCCGGCGACTGGCCGTGAGGCGGATAGTCAAAGTTCATGACGGGCCCAAATCGCTGCTGTTGTGGCGTATCCAGCGTCATGGTCATGGTGTAATGTGCAGTGGCGATCGAATATTGAAGTGTAGTGTAATTGTGTTGCAGGGCCCGATAATCCTTTCTTTTTTCTTCTTCTTCGTCTTCTTCCTTTTTTGTCTAAGTGATGAACAAGAAACTCTTTGACAGCAGGAGACGTTGTTCGGGTGATGTGATGTGCGTTGCGTGTGTGTGTGTGGTGCGTGGGAGAGCAAAAGAAGGTTTGTTGATCAAATGCGGGATCCCGACTAGAAGATTGCCAAGTCGGTAACACAGTCCAAAAAGTCAAGAAGATCCCGTCTGGAGTTGGGAGCGATTTGTCGGGAGGACCAAGGTGGGATCAGCGAAGTCTTAAGTGTGTCCTTGGGTCAGTGAGTTGACGTGCGTCAGTTTTAGCGGGATGCCAGAGGAGGTCCCAGGTTGGCCTGGTGTGACGACTCTGGCTGTGTGGTGCAAAGTGATCGGCAGGCCAATGTCCCTTTCGCAAAGCCCGAGGCGACAGGGTTGCGGCGATGAAAGTAGACAAGAGACAAGGTATTGGTAGTGGTAGTGGTAGGGTAATGCTAGGTGCTAGAGGATGGATCAAATGTATTGTGGATGGCCCTAGGAACAAGAACCGGCCGGGGAGGGCTGCAGGCTAGTTGAATTAAGTGACGAGCATTTGGGAGAAACCCACAGGGAACCACCAAAACTCCGTTATGGAGCAGCGCAATGGCCAAATCGCGGTGGAGAGTATGGAGAAGGCGAAGAGGAGAGCGAAGATGCTGGGAATGATAGGGATGATGACGACTGCTGGTGCTTGTGCTTGGTTGATATGGATATGGCGTATGGAGAGAGGGATAAAAAAACAAGTTTGAAGACTTGTTTCCTGGCAGGGTCTCCAGAAAGTGCGCAGAAGCGGGCAGGGGAAAAGAAGTTGGGGGCTTGTCTTTGTTGCGAATGCGGCGATTGCTTGTTGTCTTTGATGACGGTTCCAGGTATGAGGTATGCGCTGAAAAAAAGCTGGTTTGGTTTGAGTTTGAGATTTTACAGACACTGACGATGGAGGGTGAGAAGGAGAAAGATGAGGAGGCGAAAAGAGAGAATGCTACCTCTATAGCTGATGCTGCAATTGTACTTTGTAGTGGCAAGATTTGAGACAAGGCAAAGACAGCGAGGTACTTTGTATCTTGGAGAGATTGCACGATGATGTACTGGGCACAATGGAATGAAGTCAATTCAGCACCAAGAGGGGGGAGGAGATGCTTTGTGTTGTGTTACGAGTAAGATGCCAATGCAATGCAGACGAAGCAGAGCGTTTGATACCACAGGTGAGAGTGAGGTGAGAGGTACCTTGATTCATTCTACAGACTGTGTGCAGCCAGTCTGGTACATACGAGTAAATACAGAGTACTGGTACCTGCACAACGCAGGTGAATGCGAGCGGACGACAAGTAGGCAGTACGCGGGCCAGCTAGCAGGAGCCATGATGTCGACAGCGAGACAAGCAAAAGCCCAGCGAGCGTGGATCTGAAAGGGGGGTGGAGATGCAATCTGTGGGACTGGGAAGGCACGACAGGGGGAGGTGTGGACACACGGGTGGGGTGGGGTGGAGGAAGGCAGGAGCAGACTGTGCTGAACTGTGCACTGTATACTGTACTGTACGAGTTAGTGGATGTAGAGAGAGAGGATTTGATGAAGCTGGATGTTGGCTGCGTTCATTCTACCATAATAATAGGCACCAGGTGCATCAAGAACAGGTATATCTCACTGAAAATGTATACAAGTGGCAAAGGGATTGCGCATACAAGCTACCTTGTCCTGAACGCAGCAGCGCAAAGAACTGGATGAAGGAGCTGGAAATGCTGGCTGTACTCTCCACTGTATGGGCTGGCAGCTGTGGAGTTGCGCGGCACGGAGTACGAGGAGCTGGGTACCTCCCCCCTGCTGGCATGCGCACCTGGCGAATGTACCCAGGAAACCGTGTCCATCGCGCACTGTCCCGCACGGTACGAGTGCCAACCCCGGGACAAGGACAGGGCAAAGCAGGGATGTGACCAAAAGGTGCGGGTGGGCCAGACGACAGAATCTGATGCTTGTTGGATAAGGCTACGGCAGTTTGACCAGGGGCCTGCGACAGACAGGTGGATTGTTGGCTCTTTGCCGCCACTGCGGAGAGAGAAGACGGACGGCTCTGCGAAGGAGATTATGCAGGGGGGGGAGACAGCGAGCGAGGCAAGAATGCCGAAATGTGCAGAGCTGTGTGTGTGTACACATGTGTTCGTGTGTGTTTGGTGGAGGGCGAAAGAATAGACACTGTACTGTACTGGGCACGCGGGCAGATTAAGGTACTGTATGATGGATATTTGTGAAGAACAAGAGTCATGTTAGTACTCGTACCTGGCTAGCAAGTAACGTAGTAGAAGCAGGATGAACCTTGGTTGGTGGTAATTACAAGTAAAATAAATAGGAGCACTTCATCTTCTCTCTGCTGGCCACACACAGAAAAAAAAGAAGCACCGACATTTGCTCCTCTCTCAAACCAGACAGACAAGGGAGCAAAAAAGCAATCTGTCTAGCTGAGGGGGGAGCTTGGCCGTATCGGATAGGGTGCATGCCGGGTACGGGGGTCTCTCAACCACACTTCCAAAAAGTCATCAATCCTTACCATTCCCCCAGTGTGTCCTGGCCAGCGAAATTCCTCATACGGAGTACGAGCCGAGTACTCCGTACGGCACCCCGTGCGGAACACGGAGCGACAGGGATCCAACCGGCCCGGTGGGGTCCAGCTTTTTGGCCGACCCGGGTGTTGATGCAGTTGGCAGCCCTGACGTAAAGGGCCCTCACTCTAGCTCATGGCTGGCGATTTTCTTTGGCTACGGGCAAAACAGGGGAACGAAAAGAAGCACCAAGGCAGAGAAACGCACGGCGTCGACGCCGTCCGGGATGGGTGGGGGGGAGAAACAGGACAGGAAAAAGGGCTGGTACGCAATATACTGCCGTGATCACAGAAGAAGAGAGAGATGGGATGCAGGGCGTACAACTGGGCACAAACAGAGGCATGGCAATGACAGAGAGGAGCAACGATGAGACATGATGGAGGCCAAGGGAGCATCAGAATGACTGATGATGAAATGTTTAATCTTTTTAGCTTGAAATCTAAAGCGAGAGCTGTACGTGTAGGTGCAGTGTCAAGGGTAGGTACATGTCATGTAAGGTATCAACACACTGAGATGAGATACAGTTGACGATATCACTACGCCCAAAGTGAGGCAGGGAGGGTCACGACAGGCAGCCTTGTTCTCAAAACGGACTGCAGATGGATCAAAGCACAATCACACATACGTATGATAAGCCAAAACGGCCAAGTCTGCGCACACCACGCAACGTTCTGAGGTGAGCCTGAGCCAAAGCACGCTCGCCCTGCGGGGAGAGAGAGAGAAGGGGAGGGGCGGCTAGCCACCAAGCACCAAGCAAAAAAGCAAGCCAACTCTGCGCCTATGACCGTTTCGGTGGATCTCATCACGATAACCTCCACCGTCACCACACCTATCGTATTACCTGTTGTTGGTTTCTTTTTTTCTTGCTGGCTGGCTTGCGTTGTTACTTGTAGGCTACTAGCTGAACGGCTCTGCCTTGTCCCTTTCCCCGCGCCAAGGCTTGACGGCCTCTCTTTGGACATCACCCCCCATGCAGTTCCATGTGTTGATGAGACAAACGACCAAGTCAATCAATCCCAAAAGAAAGCTGGGACCCCCCCCCCATCCCCTCCAATCCCCTCTCTTTCTCCAAAACCGGGCTGTCGGATGAAATGCCCGTCATCGTCATCTCATGGGCGGGTTGCAGCATCTCAAGCAAGTTTTTGGCCCTCGACTTTCGTCATTGTGCTCGAAAGGATGGGGCTCCGCGAAAGTGTGCTTGACGCATCTTGGCAGCCCAGGCTTATTTTCAGATTGGGATTCTCTATTCTCAGCCTCCTCCCTGGGAAGATGCATCACAGCTACGCGACACGTGCGACGACCACCTGTGAACTACGAGTATATGCCTCCGCCCCTCTTTCTTTTCTTGTCGCCTGCGCTATTCTGTATCCTGCTCCGTTTTAGACACATGCAGGGCGGACTAAGGTTTATCGTACAGCATCATTCACTCTTCATTTTGTTTACGTTTTTTTCTGTCTGCTGAGCAAATTGTGTTGCATGCTACATACCCAGCCCACCAATGGAATTAGCTCCGTCTATTTCCCCTTTGGTGCTTTGGCTGCCTCTCTTTTTTTCTCTCCTTCTCCAAATCACAATTACATATTCATACTCGTACTACCTAGTAGCACCAGAAATTGTATCCATACCAAAAGACAGCACATATCAGCAGTATCCATCTGTTGCGGAATATCCTTGCCAAGCGGACATACATCTGAATCCTCATTCGCACGGAAGCAGCCCAATAGCATCGCCGTCGCCGCTTACCGCCCTCTTCAGCGCGCAACGAAAGTCCTAGGACAGACAACACAGTACATTCATAAAATAACACTGTATTTTCAGCTCCAAAATATACGTCACTGGGGCCCCCCCCTAGGCTGCTTGTGTTTAGGGTTGACGGACAGTGCGCTGGGAGTGGCGCTGGGACCCCCCCGGAGCTGCAGGCTTCCGCCGGGAATAAAATCGCCTACGAGGGGGGCACCACCCACCCCATCACATCAACAGCTTGCCTTGACACGATACGATGCATCAAGATTTCAAACTACGACCAAGGGAGAAGGCAGAGACAAAATGCTGCCGGCTGAAACGTCGTACGGAGAATATGAGCAAGAGCTAAATCTGATGGTGCTTATTGCTTGGGCCTTGTGTTGTGCAATGCAAGGCGTGGTCCCTCGTAAAGTAGCCGCATACAGGCGGGCAACAGGGAGGGGGGGAGAGAAGTGATGGATGCATGTACATGTAGCAACGGAACTGCCACCAGCACGAAGCCAGATACAGCTTGACAAGGCACCGGTATGGCATATCTGGCCCAGCAGACAAAAAGGAGAAGGACATCAAAACTGTACTGTGCGGTTTGCTTGCTGATGAAAAATGCCCATGTCTGCCGGCCATCTCCTTACCGGCCCAGCAGGGCTCCCGCGATCGGTGTTAACGATGGCCGCTCAACCGCTCCAGGGATCGAGAAAATGCTCCCGCTAGCCGGCCATCACAAAGGATGCCAAACGGGGCCCACCACTTGCGGCAGCTCCACCGGTTGATGGGAACTAGCTTGTTGCTTGTTCTTGTTGCCTCTTCCACCTCTTTCAAAACTCGCTAGCAACAAACCTCCCCCTTGTCTTGTTTCCGTCCTCAAGTGGCGCTGGAGTCCGCCAGTCTGGTTGTGGCTGACCTTTTTGGCTGGGCAATCTCGTTGCGGCTCAAGATTGGGTTGAGGTTTGTGTGTGAGTGTGAGTGTGAGCGCTCCAGCAGACGGCTCACGAAAAATAAGCGGCCTGTGTGATACTCCGGTGTACGAGTACATTGGGTACTGTTCCATCTTGTACGAGTAATTCGAGTTGGTGGCCAATATCAAGGGTGCTTTACTACGAGTACACACGGGCTGAGTGGCAATTTAGCAGAGCAACCCGCGTGACTGGTGTTTATGTACTAATAATAATAAGTGGAAGAAGAAGCATACTAAACATGCAAAAAAGGAAAAAAGGAAAATTGGAGAAGAAGAGAGGAGAAATGGTGGCTGCTGCTGCTGCTGCTGCTCCTCAATAGCATCTGATGCCTAGGTAGATGCTGATCAAGCTCAAGGCGCGTTACTGCAGTCTACGATACCGTCTCCCGAGGCAAATGTACTGCATGTGCAAACATCGCCATGCTCAGATTGCCGTCCATCTCCTCGATCACTGGCTTACCTAGCTCTTCCATCCACACCATATGCAAAGGTCCTTTTAGGATCAAATCCTTGTCCCAAAGAATCTCATCTTAAAAGATGCTGTCACTCGTACTACCGGTACTCCCCCGGAAACCACACACAGTGCTGCCTGTATCACAATGGCGCTCTCATGAATTAGATGCCGTCTGGTGTAAAAAAAGGAAACGCAGACGACATGGGGGAAAAAGTTAAAAAAGGCCCTTTTGGTGGTGGATACTCATTCACTCTTCGTTTCCTCTTGTCTTGTCTTTTCTTTTTTTAGAAGGCATGTTATTAAACATCAGCGGCTTTTCCGTTTTTATGAAGCCATATTTGATTAAAAGGCAGCGGTGCGTAATACGGGGGAGGAGGAAGTGTCAGGTCAAGTCAAACAGCCAAGAAAATCGCAGCAAAAAGCAACAAGATGAAATGGCATTTGACAACGGCAGCGGCTTCTCCACTGGCTTCTCTCTCTGCTTTGAGTAAGAGAGAAAAAAAAAGTGCCATTTCACAGTGGCCCCCAACAGCTGGATTTGGGGTGGAGATGAGAAGAGGCTCCCTTGAAGTGTGCCGGTACGAGGACGCGAATCACAAGCTCAGGTCTGCGACTGGCACAGCCAGCACCACGGACCTCTCTTTTTGCGTTTCTCTTTTTTTTTTTTTTTTGCTCCTTTCTTTTTGTGTGTGATATTTTTCTTTCTTTTCTTTTCTTTTCTTTTCTTTTCTTTCATTTTCCTTTTTCCCGCATTCCTAATAGTGATGTTTTCGTGTGTTTTTCACCCGAGTCGGCGCTGTCTGAGACTCTTTCTAAGCGGAGGACTGCGAGTACCGGACATCCATGTACTCGTATGCATTTTTTTCCTTTTTTTACAAACTCTCTCCCATAAACCGAGGACTTGGGTGCGGAGGCGGTAGGCCAGATTGGGACACATGAAACGCGCCAACTTGGACTAGGGATCCCTTCTTCTCGCTTTTCCGTCCAAGGGGTGTCGAAGCTCCACAAGCTGGGAGAGCACAGTGTCTTTTTCTTCTTCTTTTTTTCTCCGGCTCGGGGAATGCGACAATTCCCCATGGAACAGAACAAGTGGACAAGTGCTGTTCCGGCTTCGGGTTGCCTTAAAAAGATGTTGATTTGGTTCCTCTAAAGTGATACGCGGTTGTGGGTTGAAAGAGCGGAAAGATTTTACTCGGTGTAAGTGGGCAGAGAGGGGATGAGCTGAATCGCCTACATGTACTCGTAATCAGCTATACATGGTCTCTGGAGAGGCCGATATGATTACAATACTGCCCAGCAATGCTTCCATCCACCAAGCGAAGGGGGGAGCGCTACGAGTCGATGCCTGGCGGCAGAATATAACGAACATGACTAGAGCACGAGCACGAGTATGTAGGTACCCATCTCTAATAGAACGCGAGATATAGGCCCCATGAACCGCAAAAAAGAGATTGCCATGCACTTTATTTGCTGCCTTGCTAGTACTTGCCTCGAGATTAAATACCAGATACCCGATATATTTTGGCGGCGACGATCGTCCGCGCCAATACCGGCAGATAGGGCGGGTGCCGGCTGATGTGATGCCACTCCGCCAGCCGCATACGATACGATGGTGGCATCGTTTGGTCCCTAAAATGACTGATACATTGTACCCAGCTAGCCACAAGAAGAGAAAACAAACAAAGAAGTCATGCCATTGTTTAATTCTTGCTGTCTTATGTTTGTGAGTGAGTCCTGATGATGTATGATTTTAGCACTGCGACTTCGTATTTTTTTTCGCCTTGTCTGCCTGACCTTCCTTTCACTCACAACCACGAAGATGCTTGCTCCTCGTCCCCCGCTGGTGGAGAAACAGGGCTTGCTAATTGAGCGAGCCGTTTAGCCAAGGCCTTGTTCCGCTGGAAATTACATGCACCCAGCACTAGCCCCAGCATGTCCCCAGATGAAGAGAGAGGTTGGAGCAAGCCTAATGTAATGTAATTTGCAGCGTTCGAGTAACACGCCGGCGGGCATCTCAGGTCGGCGACCAGAAACGGGTTGTGGGCGAATACTAAATACGGCCGTGTGCAGGTGGTACCGCTACTAAGGATTAGTTTTGTTGACGGGATGTGTTATGTGGTGCTGGTTGCATGGGGAGGAGTCAGTCAGTTGGTCAGTCATTCGTCGCAATCTGTGATTTTATTTCCTTCATCCACATGATGATATTTCCTTGCCGTCCCTTTGGGTGTGCGTGTTGTTGTGGCACCCTCATTTGGCATTGGATGCTTCATAGCCATACGAGTGCCGTACTCGTACGTGCTACATACCAATTACATGATAGCGTGTAAAATACAACAGCCATCCATTCATTTACAGCAGGGATATGGGCATATTACCTACACGATATGTTCCGTACTGTCCTCGTAGACAAGGTGCTCCCATGCAAGTACAGTCTCCATCACATCTCCGCCCACTGTGTTCATGTCACAAGAGCCCAACACGCACACACACACAAGATTGGGCGGATGCGGCGGAGGTAAAAGCCGTTGAGCGAGCGAGCGAGCGAACAAGCATTCATCCAGGGATACCCAAGTGCCGATTCCCTCCTTCAGCTCGCTCACACCGCTCTCTTCAC
Source organism: Trichoderma simmonsii (assembly GCA_019565615.1). NCBI lineage: Eukaryota > Fungi > Ascomycota > Sordariomycetes > Hypocreales > Hypocreaceae > Trichoderma > Trichoderma simmonsii. The sequence goes on from CP075866.1 coordinate 610,405, forward strand.
CTTCTTGCTAACCAACCACCCTCTGTCATTTGACAAATTTGCCCACTACCCGTCTTCCCCCCATGGCTAATCTGTCGAGTAGGTATGACAGTAATCTCCCCAAACCAAAAAGAAGGAAAAGGGAAAAAAACAAGTGCCCATTCTCTGTTTAGCCCTCCCCCCTTCATCACATGTACTGTACAGTAATCATCGGCTTGTGTGTGTCAGTACCAAAGTACAGTAGCCCGTATCTCACATGTTCCGTCTCATACAACGGAAAACCGACGATAGTTGTATACCACCACTACTACACCATACACACATAAAACTCCTCTCACCTTGGAAAATGGTTGTGCAAATAGAGTTGAGGCCAAGGTGGAGAGATCGGCCTTGCCAGACACGTGCGGGAAAGGCCTCGTCGAGCCGTGATCTTCAGGTTCTCCCTTACCTTGCTCTGGAGCCAAGAAACCAAGAGGCCACGATCAACGTCAGATCTGCCTCTGGGCGCGTGTTCTAGAATCAATGCGCCGCCTACCTTATCCCGGGTACCTTGACGCTGGGTTTCTGGATGCAACATGTGTTTGATAGTTTGTCTGGATGGAGCAGGGATTCGCCTGTTGAAAAAAAAGGAGCCGAGGCTTGGTTCCCCGTAGCCTGGTAATTGGTTGCCGACGGCTCTTGTGTTTTTGTTTTTGTTTTTTCTTTTCCTACTTGTCATCTCGTCAATTTCTCTATTTTCTCGCTTCTTACAGAGTTGCCGCCCATTGATGACCAGCCCTTTTCGCCTCCCCCTACTACCTCCCCCTACTAAGTACTCTCGTACCTCGGCCTCGCACAGTGCAAATGTGCATGTCCATTGCGTGCTTCGGCCAACGACCGACTGCCTCTATTCATGACGTCAACCTCCCTCTCAAGCGCTGCATCAGGCTGTCGCTCTCGCTGTAGACCCGCTGGCCATGGCACATAACAGCAGCCCCCCACCACCCGTGTGTCACAAATATACAGTGTCAATTCCCAATTATCGCACGTTGTCCACGACTGCGTCTTGGAAGTGGTTGTGAGACAGCGAAGGAATCAACAGAGTAAACGCCTCATCACCACCTTTCCCCAATACAAACGGTAGGATTGCTATTGCATGTCACTGGAGAGTAGTAAGCCTTGATCGTCTTCACTGGCACTCTGAAAGCGTGCATCTGCGCTGACCAGAGCCGTTTGTTAGTCGTCGTAGCCATTCATGATGAGCCTTCTTCACATAGTCATACGGACAGAAGCATCGAGTCCAAGCAGCGGCGTGGGCAAAACGCCTCGCCATTGTGCATGATTGCTTTACTTTACTTCCAATCTACGAACGCGTTGCGACATGACTCCCCGACTCCCGTCACATTTTTCGAGCATCGAAATGGACAGCTGTCTTACTAGGATTCCGCTCTGCAGACTCGCCGAGACATGGCGGCGCCTCCTTTTTGCTTCCTGGGTGGCCATTGCTTTTCTCCCAATGGCTGTTGTACGACTTGTGTCTCGTTCTCCTTCTGAAGCTGTTCTTCTGAAGGTGCCTCCAAGCCCGCTTTGACGGTATCTTTCTCCGTCGCCGTGGCGTTGGGTTCATGTGGTCTGCGCCAACAAATTCTCTTGTTGTTGGATGACGATGCTGTGCTACTCCAAGCTGAGATTGAGTCCTAACCAGCGCCATGGGTTCGGACAGCATACTATACGAGTACGGTAGAGAGCCCTCAGATGTCATCGGGGGAGTGTCATCTTGAGATGTCTGTGACCAACAGCGAAATCAGATGAAATGCGTCTGCCATTATCCCCAGCCCAAGTCGACATTCCAGGAATCGGAGCCGTTTCGGCCAGAGGCTGTTGGCCCTTTTTCGAGTTCCGTCCTAGGACTGATCGGAAAGGAGAAATAGCATCAACTCCTTTCGGACATTACCTCGAGACATTGCCACAGCCTCTCGTGTCACCTCCTCGTGCATATTACAGAATGTAGTAGCTGCATGGGGGGCGTGCCGTTGCCCCCATCCCGATGCTACTGCAAAAAGTATTTGCATTTGATTTCTTCTGCCGCTACCAACTGCCTGCCACATACAACCACAGCAACAATGTCTGCGTTTTCATACCAGCCATTGCTATTGGTGAATTCGGATGGCTTCTCTTGTCTGGGACACACCCGAATATTCAACATCCCGACCGCCTTTTCCCCTTTATTCCCGGCACTTCTCTCTATCTTGTGCTCGTTAAGCTCGCGTTTTGTTTTAGCCGTCCCCCAACATCCATCCCATCCATCCCTCCACAGCCAACCAAAGGAATCGACTTCGGCAAACACGAAATCTATCCTTTGCCCTTTTTTCTCTTTTCTTTTTCCGTCTTGTGCAAACTTATTTACGGCCTGCATTAGTAGCTGCACGCACTGCTTACTCCAAGTATCTGCTTCCTGCGGCGCTACTGCACGACGGGGCTTTGAATCACCATTTTGCTGCATGCATGCGGCATATGCACGCTGGCAAAGAGGGGAGAACGATGAAGATGGAGGCCAATTCATCTACTCTACACTCGTACATACAGTACGCAGCATTGAGAGAAGAGATTTTTTGGCTGCGTCTCTTAGCGTCGTTTCATTGTGCGACATTGTGTGCTCGTATGCATGCATGTCTCGTCTTGACTTGGTTTCTTGTCTCTCATTTTTTTCTTTTTCTTTCTCTCTTTTCTGACTTTGCTTACCGTGATATGTAATTCGTGCTGGTGGCGCATGCAAGTACTATGCCGTAGTGACCATTTACTCGTAGTACCACCAATCATCTCTTTCATGTCCTTGACTTCTCTCTCGGCGACTGAGACATTGCAGGGGGCTGGAGAGAATTGCTCACGCCCAAAGTGAGACATTGAGCGTGAGCAGATGCAAATCAGATTAGGCAGACGAGATTTCAAAAGGACAAGAGTCAAAAAGTCACAAAGGGCATTGGCATCCAGTGACGTCAATCCCATTCTCATTTCTCTTGGCCTTTGCTTTTGTAGTTTTTACACATTTTGCTGTAAATGAGAACGAGACGAGATGAAACGAGATGAAATCGGCCAGTTTTATCACTCTGTTATGCCAGCCCGAGCATCAACTCACGAGCTCTCGGCCCGCTTGGCTAAGCGGTATAGCGTGTCACTAGTAATTTCACTTGACATGACAAGGTGATCAGTTCGACTCTGATAGTGGGCAGCTTCATTTTTTGCTGTTTTTGTAGCATCTTCTTTTTTTATTGCTACAACTCTTCTTTTTGTCCTCTTTACATGTATAAGTGTCCATGATGAAGATACAGCTGAGGATCTCCAAGCTCTTGGTCGTATCACGCAGATGAATCCATCAACACAATTTCGTATATTTGTACTTCATTAGTCCAAGTTTTTCTCCTTCCTCTCTTCACCCATTGGAATGTCCAGATAAGAGTAGCGCAAAAAGCAAAAAAACTACAATAAACGATTCACACGCATACGATGCGATGCAAGGCGATGCAAGGCGATGAGACGAAACAAGTTCAAGGCGAGACAATGACGCAGGCTCCGGTATCCTCCATTCCGGTAAAGACAAGCAGCCTTTCCCTTTCTCAGAAGCCGAAAGTGTCTCTTTGTGAAACGAGCAACTCAAGGGAGCTTTTCACATGTCTTGAGCCCTTTCTCACGGCGTCATCATACATACCAGCGAAAACAAGGACGTCATTGGCCGTGGTGAATGCCTCTCGTATAGTTCGAAAGAAGAGATTCACCCAGAGATGGTTCGACCGCCGTCATCCACAAACAAGATACACAATCACCGTTGCTGTGCTAACAGCTGGCATATTCAGTTACTCCAAAAAGGGCGGATGGGGGGAAAAATCACATTTTCTTTTTGGTACCTAGAGAAATCTAACAGAATAAACGCCCAACGCATGCCACTGTAATTCCACCCTTACACATTATTAGAATTCAAGCAGAAAAATTCAGAGTATCCCCTATCCCACTCCTTCGTTCAGTATACGGGAGAAGAGCCCCTCCCCTAATCTCACCACGGTGGCCACTTATCGTAGCAGAGAGCAGTCGTAAAAAGCAATCATAGAATAATGGCTAATTCTGGTCGGTCTGAGATGTCGTCGTCCAAGTTGGGATAGTATGGCACCATGGCATCGGCCGCAGCCACGTAGGCATCGTTGTACAACCGCCAGTACGGCGTTCGCACTTTTCTCGCCGGGTGGAAGAGTCCGGCCCAGACATAGTTGAGCACCAAGCCAGGACCGGCAGCCACGCGAATGGCCTCAATGGCTTCGATGATACGGTCAATGACGTGGGGACTGGTCTCGAAGAGGTTGGGATACAGCAGGTTGAGCAGGTGAATCATGGCGTCTTCACAACCAAGACCAACCACACCGAGCGCAATATGCTTGACAACCGACGCGGCCGTCTGTCGATGCACTTGGTCTCGATCTGTGAGGGCGTCTTCCAGCAGAGGCGTGACGGCGTAGACATAATCCTTTGCCATTTCGCCAATGTACTCAAACAGGAAGGACAAGGACTTGAGCACACCGTTCTGGACGTTGAGCTCAGGCACACGGTATTCGTTCATCAGAGCCGGCAGGACGGTAAACGGGGCACAAGTTTCGGCAACGATACCAATGGCAACGGCAGTGTTGACACGAGACTGTCGTTCCTGTACTCTCAGGTTGTTTAGCAGCGTGGCCAAAACATCCTGGGGACCGATGGCTTTGGCAATGAAACCAAACGTGTTGTTTGCCGCTCGACGGATTCCCTTCTTGTGAGCTTTGAGCATATCAAGAAGCTCAAAGCAAATTCTCATCCACTCTCGAGCATTGACACTCTCGGGGCCTCGGTCGGCAATGCGTCCCACCAGGTCAATCGTGTTTTCCTGCACCTTTTCGTGTCGGTTACGTAGAATAGGGGTCAATCGAGGAAGCAAGTCCTTGATAGGAGGCTGCATCTGAGAAATACCCACGACCGTGACAATGGATCGTAGGGCTCCCAGAATCGATCCGAGAACTTCAGGATACTCTTCTCCGAGGTACTCGTACAGGACAATGCCCAATTTGCCCATGAGAGCATCCTCTCCGCATTGCTTCATCACCATGGCGATTCGAGAGATGAGATCCGCGGCCTGCTGTCGAACAGTGGCAGACTTGTTGTTCAGTCTCCACAGGATTGTGCTGACAATTTGTGGCAGGTAGGGCTTGCATCGTGTTCCCAGGGCGTTGACCACCGAACCAAAGCCGTTGAGCATAACAATGTCCTCGACACTCTGCTCTTGGAATGCATGAAGGATACCGTCAATCAGGCGTTCCTCGAGACGCTCGCCGATATCTGCGGCACCGAGACTGGCCACCACCTTTTCAACTGTCTCTACTGTCATCTTTCGATAGGCCTCGCTCTCATCCTTGAGATTGTTGACAATTCTCTCCAAGATCTCACTCACGCCAACCTTTTGGCCAATGTCCACTGTGGTCTCAACGACTTGCTTGTAGTTTCGCTTGTCCAGAGCCATTCGCCGCACCCAGAAGCTCTTGAAGAACTCGTCCAAGACGTGCTCCTTTAGATAGCCGGCTGTCACTCCCTCTGTGCCTGCGCATTGAGACACCACCTTCAACACCACCTTCTTCATCTCCTCATCTGGGGAGGAAAACTCTCGCAGCAGAATCTCCATGATTTGACTGGTGTAGTAGTTGGCGTACTCTTCGTCCATGAGGGGGATGATGTATCCCACAGCCTTGAGAAAACCAGCCAGGCCCTTTCCTCGTTGTTTGCGGGCTCCAGTCCACAGTGGGTTGAGGATGTCGTCGAAACTCTCGATACCATACGGATTGGATGCCTCAGCAAGGGCGGCAATAGCCAGACTCGTAACGGTTCTAACTTTGGTCTGGTCATCGCTCAGGTTGGGGGCGATGCAGTCTACCAAACCCTTAAGGTGAGGCAGCACCGCGCATCCCATGAGGATGGGAATCTGCTGGACGATCTTGACTCCAGTGTGCCTGGCTTGCCAAGACTTCTTGCTTCGGCACACAGCTCTGAGGAAAGGCAGCAGAGCGGGAATTCCGAGGGCAGATGCGACAACAGCAAACGCTCGGGCGGTTGTGTTACGGACATACTCATCAACGTGGTCGATATCCGGCCGCATTGTACTGATCATGGTGGCGAGACCTGCTGCTTTACTGAGGTTGGAAATAATCTCACGACCTTCGACTCTGGCATAGTAGTCTTGATCAATCAAAAGTGGCTCGATAACGACAAGGATCTTGTGCACGTATGGTCGGACCAAGTCGTCCAGCTTGTAGAGAATTCGGTCAATGACCTTGACGAGCAAATGTCGCTCCTGATCTTCCAGCGACTTTTCCATCAACAGGGGTAGAATCTGGTCAAAGAGGGCACCGGCGCCGAATTGCCTAGCATTGTCCGTAATCTGTCGAAGCGCCGTCTTTCGCATGGGCGGGGTTCCGTTCTTGATTTTGAGAAGCAGTCTCATGATCTTTCGCTCTTTCAGCTCGTCCACGCTGAGGGCGTTTTCATCAGAGCCGTCTGTCAGCTTGCCAAAGTACGCCATGTCCTCGGGCTTGAAAAACTGCAAGTCTCCCACTCCGGGAATCTCAGCTGGCATCGGCTTTCCACCAAGTCTGACTTGGTCAGGGTCCTGCATCATGAAGCCAGTCTGAGGTGCCGGAGTGGCCATGATCTTGTGAGTTGGGGCCCGGACAGGCTCATATCCAGGAGGGGGGTCAAGGACTTTGTAACCCTCGGCTTCGCCTGGCAAGAGCAGGTCAAGCTCTTCGTCGCTCAGGGGCATGTTTCGTCCAGAGATGTCAGTTCCAAAGGTCGTGGGCATCGAGGTTGCCTGGGACTGATGCATGGGAGTTGCGAGCCCCTGGTTGCCCATGGGTGTTGCAGATGGCGCTTGGTCCCATCGCGAGCGTTTCTTGGGGCCGTCCATGGCATCTGGTCCCGGAACAGAGGGTGTCTGATCCCACCGGGAGCGCTTGGGCTTGACTGCATCCCCATTCTCCTCCTTTACTTCGTCTTCTCCAGCAGGCGCCGATGAGACATCCCATCGCTTCTTACGCTTGCGTACCGATGTGACGGCCTCCGTGGAGCCCGCCTCTGCGTTTTCCTTGTCATGATCGGCGAGTGTCGGCTTTGCGTCTTCACCACTGTCATCGTCCAACTTGGCTTTGATAGCTTGCTTCACACGCTCCTCCTCGCGTTCAATCTCGCGCAGCTCCATGATCTCTCGATAGCTGGTCCCATTCTCTGCAGCACCAGCTGCTCGGTTCTCAGCAAAGGGATCAGCTCGAGTCGGCGTGAGCACGCGATTGAACCGTCGCTTCTGATAATCCGTCTCACGGTCGGTGATGCGTCCGCTCTTCTCGCCCTTGCCAGCCAGAATATCATCTTCTTCAACGCCATCGCCGCGGGCAAACTCGTCAATCATCTCACGAGATGCCGTGTACTGACCAACGAGTCTACGCGTGTTGTCTCCATCTTGCATCTCATCGTCATCATCCCCCATTGGCAGAGACGTGTGGTATCCCGCAAACTTGTCGGCTTCCTGTCGGTCGTACAGGTCGTTGTCGGCGCTGTCGGTGAGCCGCTGCTTCGTCGAGTCATTGCGTTGATTCGAGGCTGCCAACGCGCGGGAGCCTTTGGAGGCGGCTGCCGCAGCGTTGCGCTCCTGCTGGAGCCTCTTGATCGTCTCGAAATCTGCATCAGACATCTTGGCTCATCGAACTTCCTGCTTCATCCCGGTTCTAACGTGTTTGCCGTAGTTCCAACGAGAGCGTTGCGCATGGAGGTGTGCTGCTGAGAAGCTTGTTGATTTTAGATAGGGATTGCAGGCCAAGCTTTGCATAGAGGCGGCAAAAAGTCTACCGCCAACGCAATTCCGACGTTCAGCCGACGCGCCACTACGTGCAGCCAATGCGACGACAGTTGCGTTATCACGTTAGCCTTGGACCAAGAAAATATTAGAAATACAGAGAGAAGAAGGATGGAGAAAAGAATTAATTTTATCATCATTGATTTCATGGCCGGGCTCTTGTTCGCCGCCTTTTGGTTGTCGTGTCTACTTCCAGAATGACTCCCTCCTTTGTATCTTCCTCCTTCACAAGTACTACACTCTCCACCTCCACCTCAACAGCAGCTTTCCTCTTCCTTGGAGACCCCTTCCTTGAGACTGAAGCATCTTCTTGCTGTGATAATTCCTCGACTTTTTCCTTCTTGACCTTTTCCTCCTTGATACGGCTTGAAAACTCTCGCAGGTCGGCTGTAAACAAGACTGAATGGGCCCAGCCCGCATATTTGCCCCATATGCCTCTGAAATGGTCTCCAATCGCATCGTACATGACCTTGTTGATCGTTTTGGGGCCCTTTTTGCCAAAGCGATAATCTCTCTGCGCAATCTGAAGAACATGTGTATCTACCGGGACTGATTCTCCCCATCCTAAACCCATTAAGCATACACAGTCGGCCACCTTTGGGCCTACGCCAGTGAGGGAGAGGAGTGCAGCCTGGGCATCTTTGTAGGTGGATTGTGGCGCATCCACTACTGCCACGGCGTTGAATGCAGGGAAGTCTGGGTTGCGTAGTGAGTCTAGCCATGCCGAGGGTTTTTCTTTGGCAATGATGCGAGCCGTCTCTGCGATATACTTGGCGCGGTATCCAAAGCCAAGTTCTCTTAAATGGGCCTCAACTGTCTTTTTCGTTAGAGACTCTGGGGTTGGGAAATCGTGCATGGCCTCGCCCTCTATATGGCCAATCAACGGGCCATAATGCTTGCAAAGTTTATGGACCTGGAGTTGAAGTTTTGTTAGTCGAAAGTTGTCCTTCGTAAACCGTTCGCATGAAGACTCACCATCTGAGAGATTCGAGATATGTTATTGTTGCTGCTGCATATGAAGCATATCAATGCCTCCCATGCATCTTGGTTTAGAATTCGAACCCCTGTAAACTTCGGCGCCTTTTCCCGAAAGTTTGGATCATCCCTCGACCACTGTTGATACAGGGAAGCCAGATCAAGGTTTAAGCTGAAATAGTGGCGAAGAAGATCTTCTGTATCGTCCATCTGTGATGGTACGTCTTTGCCGGATGATTTAGTCTCAGCACGGTGTTCTGGCCAAGTCACTTTGTAATGTAGATGAGTTTCATCTTGCTTCAAGGACAGTATCCTCCCATGCAAAGTACATGTCCTGTTTCTGTTAGTTCAGCATCGGTAAGAGCAGCAAAGAGGTGAAACTAACCATTCATCATTGAGTTTCCGCCACCGAAATGATTGGCCACACCGCAAAGTCGTGTCAATGGAGAGTTCTGTGAGGCTCACTGGCAGTTTGCGCCAATCGACAATGCGCTTCATCGCCATAATTGATGAATCTATTGGGTTGGATTCTAGAAAAGAAAATAAACAATTACAGGTCCAGGTTAATACCGTATCTGCAGATAGTGTGTAAGTCGTCGATATGATAGGGGCCACCACTATGGACTTTTCGGGTCCTGAGGCGCGTCACTAAAGCACTAGCCGCAGATAATCCGGCAGGCTCTCCAGCACTAACGCCGAAGCGGATTAGCGCCCATATTGCAAAAAAGCTCCAGCCTCGCCTTCCATGCAAAGCATTGGCAAAGGAGCTTTTGGCCAAGAATCTTGCCGGCGACTCCATCGACTGTCCTTTTCATCACAGAATCCGGCATCACCAATTTGAAGGAGTTGCCCGGCCGCTAGAATTGGCGATCAGAAACCACAACAATGAACGGCGACAGTTATTCATCTCGAGGTACGACGCGCGTTCCAGCGGCTGCTCAATTGGCGCCTGTGCTAACCAAAGTTTCGCGTCAATCAGATGGGGGGCGAAGAAACCGAGATTATCCTGTTCGTATGCCAATTGCTGTTTCCACCCGCCGTATCTAATTGCTTTGCTCTAGAGCTCGAGGGGCGAAAGAGATGACCGTCGCGACCGACACAGAGACCGTGGAGATCGGGATCGCCGCCGCTCTCGATCACCAGACCACCGTGGAGGAGGCCATCGCCGGCCTGAGGGAGACGTCGATGCATACTCTTCAAGTCGCAGCCACCGCGATAGGGAACGCGAGGACAGATACTCATCGGGGCGCGACCGTCGGGGCGACCGTGAGTGGGACCGTGACCGAGGCTCTTACCGCCGAGATGCTCGACGTGACGATGACGAGAGGCCTAACCGACGAGACCGAGATGGATACGACGATCGCCGAAGAGGAGGACGAGGAGAGCGAGAGAGGCGTGGTGGTGATGATGGATTTGCAAGGCAAGAGCAGCCACGCCGCAGCCCGTCGCCTCCGAAGAAACGAGAGCCCACTCCCGATTTGACGGACGTTATCCCCATTCTCGAGCGTAAGCGACGTTTGACGCAGTGGGATATCAAGCCTCCTGGTTACGACCTCGTGACAGCCGAGCAAGCCAAGCTTTCTGGCATGTTTCCTCTTCCAGGTGCCCCTCGTCAACAACCGATGGATCCAACAAAGCTGCAAGCCTTCATGACTCAACCTGGTGGCCAGGTCACCAGCGCGGGGCTCAAGGCGAGCAACTCTCGCCAGGCAAAACGCCTGCTCGTTTCCAATGTTGCAAGCGGTGTTACCGAAGACGCACTGATTTCGTTCTTCAACCTACAACTTAATGGGCTGAATGTCATTGAGAGCTCTGATCCTTGCGTTCTCTGCCAGTTTTCTCAGGACAAGGCATTTGCCGTTCTAGAGTTCAGAAATGCGTCTGACGCAACTGTTGCGCTCGCATTGGATGGCATCACCATGGAGGCCGATGATGCACAGAATGGCACCGCCAATGGTGGCAACCACGGGCTGAATATCCGCCGACCCAAGGACTATGTCATGCCTGCGCTACCAGATGAGATGCCTTACGACCCAGAAGTCATTTCCAACGTGGTGCCTGATACCGTACACAAGCTGTGCATCACCAACATTCCGCCTTTCCTCTCCGAGGATCAAGTCATTGAGCTGCTCGCCGCATTCGGCAAGCCCAAAGCATTTGTTCTGGTGAAAGATCGCAGTACCGAAGAATCTAGGGTGAGTCGAGTTTGGTTTGCGGATGTGATCTGTCAGCGTAAATCTGTGCTAACCATGTTATCAAAGGGAATCGCATTTACTGAATATCTTGAGCCTTCCACAGCGAATGAGCCTGCCTTGAACAGCCTGAACGGAATGGATGTAGGCGGCAAGAAGCTCAAGGTGACAAAAGCCAGCATTGGACCTACACAGGTCGCCAACTTCGACGTGGGCATCACTGCAATCAGTGGTCTCGCTTCTCAAACCTCCAATGACATTGAGAGAAGCTCTGTCATCCAGCTTCTCAACATGGTCACTCCTGAAGAGCTTCTGGACAATGACGATTACGAAGGTATGTGAGAGTGTTGTTCTTATTATGTCAGTATTCTAATCCTAGATGCAGAAATTTGCGAGGACGTTCAGGACGAGTGTTCCAAGTTTGGCAAGGTCGTAGAGCTCAAAGTCCCTAGACCATCTGGCGGCAGCAGACAATCCACCGGTGTGGGCAAGATATACGTCAAGTTCGATTCTGAAGAATCCGCCACCAAGGCTCTTACAGCTCTTGCTGGAAGAAAGTTCGCCGACCGAACTGTAGTGTCAACGTATTTCCCAGAGGTTTGTACTCCCTATTCCATATTGCTCAACCTGACCAGGAAGACGAAAGCTAACCCATTGGCAGGAAAACTTCGAAGTAGGCGCTTGGTAAATTGTTGTAATTAATACTTGGGCGAGGCGGTTTAATAGGTAGCTCATGACAAGTCACATTTGCAGCCACGGGAAATCATGATTGCTTTGGTTAAGGACGGAGCGGTGCAGATACAATGACAAACGTACTTTGTTCCAACATGGAATCACAGGTACGAGAAAAGAAAAAAAGGGACGGCGTTTGTGTGCTTTGCTTGGTTGTGGCTGCGAAGAATAACGGATCAAGGCTCAATAGTAAGCGAATATGGAATGTCAAATCTCATTAAGACTACTACGGTGCTATCGCTAAAAGAAAAACAAGTCGAGTCTATAACACATCTATTTGCTTCATGTTAGCAATACGGCTCATCCATGAGTGTCTTGCAGCAAAAAATGAAAAGAAGCGCCAAAAGATCAGAAGTCCAGTTAATTCATTGGCCTTCCCGAAGGAAAGCCTAACATAAGAGGTGCCAAAATATAACAAAATGTGTCGTGTCATCATGTAGGTGCGTGCCATGAAGGCATCGCCAGTGTTGAGAGATTGAGTAAAGAAGAGATGGCTTACCAGTTCAGAATGGCCTAATAACAGCGCTATAAGCCGGCCATATCAATTTCCTCTCCAGACTCTTGCTGCAGCCAGCAACATTTAGAATCAGCTGAGAAGACAAGGACGGACCAAAAAGAAAGACGCGGCGCGTCAAAAGTCTTTCTGAGGGAAAATTTTGGAGGAAAGAAGATATAGCGGGTCGAGATATCGAAGCCAAAGAGAGACTGGTCAGGTCACGTGCCAGCGCGGAAATCTGGTTAGCTGGACCACCAGTCACGCAACGGCGCTTTCCGCCTTTTGCCCTAACTAAGCGAAAATTTCATACCTCCCCCCACACGACCTAATTGTTACTTGCTCTGGCAACTTCGCGACCAGCTTCTCGACAACTTTTTTGCATCCTCCGCAGAAACCTCCAAACCAGACAAGATGGGTAGACTTCACAGCAAGGGCAAGGGCATTTCGTCCTCCGCCGTCCCCTACTCTCGCGCCGCTCCTTCGTGGCTGAAGACCACCCCCGAGCAGGTCGTCGACCAGATCTGCAAGCTCGCCAAGAAGGGTGCCACTCCCTCCCAGATTGGTGTTGTCCTGCGTGACTCCCACGGAATCTCCCAGGTCAAGGTCGTCACTGGTATGTTGAAATTCAAGGGCATTGGCAAAACTACAATATGAGGGAGCGCTTTTGACTGACTGGTGAAATTTTGCAGGTAACCGAATTCTGCGAATCCTCAAGTCCAACGGTACGGAACCCTGAAGCGAATGAAGAATGTCATGTTCCAACAACGCATGCATGGATGGATATACATACATTTTTCATGAGATACCTCTCTCATGTGCCTCTGTGCGGTCTTGACTGACAGAGTGATCTATATAGGCCTCGCCCCCGATATTCCTGAGGACCTGTACATGCTGATCAAGAAGGTGAGATTTTTCTGCAGCTCTCTGAAAAGAAGACTCTGGGACGAAATGAAACTAACAGTAAATAACCACCAGGCTGTCGCTGTCCGCAAGCACCTTGAGCGCAACCGCAAGGACAAGGACTCCAAGTTCCGCCTCATTCTCATCGAGTCCCGAATCCACCGTCTGGCTCGTTACTACAAGACCGTCGGTGTCCTGCCCCCCACCTGGAAGTACGAGTCCGCTACTGCCAGCACCATTGTCGCTTAAACGGGGAAAAAAAAAGACCACGGGTTATTTACGGTCATGGTCGTGGAGGTTTTCAGGTCTTAGGAGTTTGGGACGTTTATGAAAAAGCTGCATTTAGAGCTATGATTCTTCTGCGTTGGTCTGGAAAGACCAAGCCGGCAGTCAAATGCTCAAATCGAAAGCAATTGGACTGCTCATTGATATAGATGTGCTCTGGGTATCCTAAAATCCCTGATCCTGTAATCTGAAATCCTCAACGCCTTCAACGTGCCTTTGTCCCATGATCTAATAATGATGCTTTGAATCAAATTATCCTGTCCCCTCCAGCTCCCTTGACTTTTGTATCAAATACTCGCCCAAAACTCGTAAAGGGTCTTCTGGTCTGTAGCAAGGTCGTTGTCAGTGACAGCTTCCAAATGATGATGCCCACCAAGGCAATCAACCTACTTTTCTTTGGCCAGCAGCTTCATCCCCTCCAGCAGGGCCCCCGTGACCTTTGAATTCAAGTATCGCCGCGTCGAATCGCCATGTAACGGCGGCTCTGAAGGCATTGTGAATCCTGAATCTGGGTGCGCTGACGCCGCTCTGGAGCCATGCGCTGGAGTTCCTGTTCGCCCAGGAGCAGGGCTAGGTGCAAAGGCAGCGGGTGCCGGTGACTGGTGGCGGTCAGTCGATCAACACAGCGACAAAAGCAGCAGAAAAGCCATTGCTTGGAGCAGAATTAGAATTATAGAGGCGGCCTTACTGCTTGGTCTGTTGGCACATCCGCCATGACGACGTCGTTTCCCTGGCTCTGCTGCGAGGGCGGGTTTGAAGCTTCATTGTTGGAGATGGACACCTGCGGAACATCCACCGCGGGCTTGTGATCGTCCTCTGCCATGATTACGGAATGCCGGCGCCAATTGGTCGATTGCAAGCTGGGCGATGGGCAAAAGAAAGCTGCCATTCCAAGCTCAAAGAAAGCAACATGAACTGTGGTGGAGACAGGCACTTAGAGGGGTCAGCTGACTTCGCGTTTAGCTGTTCACGGGCCTCCGCGTCAACTTCCACTCTTCTTGTGCAGGACATCATCCATTCTTTCAGCTCTCATTTTTCATTTTTTGCTGTCAAGAGGCCAGAGTCTTGCTTTTGAAATGGGCTGCTATGGATGCTTTCGTGAAGCGGCTATCAGATGCAGACGCTGAAGCTCGAGACGCTGGACGCTCACTTGGTGATGCATCGTCAGCTGCCTCAAGACCGTCTAAGCGGTTAAAGAGGGACAATGGCACCGATTCAGAGTCGGAAGAGCCAAGTGAGCTTCCGGTGGAATATGGGCCACAAGAAGTTGCTGCTGCAGAAGCATTTTCGGATGAAACAGACCAGCGCCGCAGCAAGGAGCGAGTCACCGAGTTTGAGAATGCTCTGCCGCCCACCGAGACCAATGAAGAAGCAATTACGGAGTACGAGACTCTCAGGTCTTCCCAAACCAATTCCGGCGAAGAAAGATCGGGTGTAAAGACGGCTCCTTTATGGATCAAGGGAAGAAGCTCGATATATGTCGATGCATTCAACCTCGCACTAGATACAGTTTTGGAAGAAGAATCGTCCCTGTTCAGTAGCAGAGAGAGCGAGATTTTCAAGCAATGGAGAAGCTTGAACTACGAGGCGCAGTATTTGTAAGTCACTTCAGCGGCTATATCTTCTTCTACTTATTGGAGAGGATAGATACGTCCGACTGTTTCTCCGGAAAACTGCGGCATGGCATCGATCCTCTCGTTTGGGGTATTTCAACGACATCTCGGATCATGACAGCGCCATTGCCACGCTCCAGGAGTCGCGAACTCTTCCTCTGGAACATGAAGAAGAGTCACCCGTAGAAGACAAGCTGGAAGCCACTGGGGATGTCAATACGTTTTCATTTGCTGATGCCTCTGAAGACTATCTCGATACAATCGAAGAGGCTGCATCGCTACTATACCTTGATGAGCTCAAAGCTCTAGCTAAAGAAGCCAAGATCCAAGGGAAGACCAAGATGGATATGATCAAAGCCTTGTGCCGGATGAGCCAGCAGCAGGCTGGGCTGCTGTCTTTGGGCATTAGCAGACAAAATAGCAGAGATTCGAACGCCCCTGAGGGAACAGATCATCCTACTTCCACGGTGCGCAAAGTGAAGAGGGAGAATTCCAATCGAGAACAACATTTTCTGGCCAAAATCCTTGCCATTGTCGGCCCATGTATTCGAATATCGCCTGCTACTTTCACACTATTCGAGAGAGTTCACCTGGTCTTTTACAGATCTACGGAATGGACGGAGAAATCACTGACGACTATTATTCTGGCAAAGATTGCTAGGCGGAATTTTCCAGAGTACCTTGTGTGTCGCTCTTCCACAATATTTGCATCTCGATCTCACTTACTAGAATATGAGGCGGCCATTCGTATGGAAGCGGAGGTTGATAGCGTGCTTGAATTCAATGGACCGCTAGATGAAAAAGGTTCACAGAAAATACTCGACATTTTCGAAAGGGTATACCCCCGCTGGAAGGTGTTGGTTGAAGAAGAAACTGAGAAAGAGCGCCAAGTCTACGAAATGGGAGAGGGTGCCTATCTCAGGAGATTCAATCCTGCTCACTCATATACACGAATAATCGTGAAAGCTGCCTTTGTCCTTGGCAAACTGAAGAGATACGCCAGAGAGCATGAGTTGTTGACTGAACTTTTAGAACAGCGACTCTTTCACCTTTCCCGAAGGGGCTCCTGGTATCAACGCAAGGCTCTCCTAGAAGAACATTACATGCCCAGCCTTGATCCGGAGCTCACCACCCATGAGTTGGAGCAGCAAAAGAAGCGGTGGAGGGCCATAGCAGTCTCGACCTGTGAGACAGGCCTTCAAGACCCCGATTGCCATCTCATACACCACTACGACTTACAAAAACGATTGGTCAAATTAGAGAAGAAGCTTCGTATCCCCAAGCGTCTTCAGCATGATTTCGGACATGTACGGCTTGCTGATCCCTTGGAACTATCGGTTGAAGGGATCCAATTGAAGAAGAACCTACCACTGAAGCCGGGAGGCCAAGCTGCAAGCACGAGAACTATGTGGTTGGACGATTCAGACTCTGGCGGTGTGTGCACCGTAGAAGAGATGTGCTTGAATCACTTCCGGTCACAGGGATGGAAGGGTTACCATGCTGAGGGAGGCATTATTCGCACCCTGTTTGCTTACTTGTTCTACGACATCCTGTTTCTCTACATCCCCAACGTATTCCAGACGGCCTTTCAGACTTGTCCGCTGGACTTGCATACAGACGCCTTCTTCCCTGCTCGGACCTCGGAGATCAACCATCGACTGGTCGAAATCGCCAACGGAGAGGGTGAAAGACTGCTTCGTGGGGTCTGGGAAAAGGAGCATGAGCGACGAACCAGTGTGATAGGTCTCAATTGGGATTTCCCGGTGGAGGACTTGACAGAACTAGTACGCTGCTTCCAAGGTAGCGCTTTAGCCGCTTTATGCAAGGTGATGGCTCAGGAGTACAGACAGAGAGGTGGAGGCATCCCGGACCTTGTTCTCTGGCGGATGGCGCAAGATGAAGAAGCAGACGGCACAGACAAGGAGCCAGGAAAGGCAAGAGGAGAGGCCATGTTTGTTGAGGTCAAGAGTGCAAACGACAGGCTGAGCGACACGCAGCGGCTATGGATCCACGTCCTCACTGGTGCTGGGGTCAAAGTCGCTCTCTGCAATGCCGTCGCAAAGGAAATCAGAGAAATTGACTAGTTGTCTGCCCACTCAGTCGCCTGCAGGCATGTATGCCTTGAGATGGAGAAGAGGGGGGAATATTCCAGTCGTGATGGAGGGTGCTCTACTCAAAGGTGGAGTTGGAGGCGTGGACAATTGACCGCCCCTCCTCCTTCTTAGAAGCCTGGCCGTCGATGCCCCTGCGGGACGATCTTGATTTGCCATGTTTGCCATGTGCAGGCGTTAGTCGCGAGAATAAAGACTGCGTGGGACAGGTTCCCCGAAGGCTATGGAGAGGCTCCACAGAGCTCCGTGTGATATTGAAACGAGTGTTTTCATCACCGCTCCGTGCGTGTGAGTGTGCGTGCGTGCGTGCGTTTCCAATTATAGCAACAAATGGAACTCGTCTCAGAATGTTCCATCGAGGTAAAACGGATGGCATCTTCATCCTCCTCTTCCAATGGCGGCTTAACCCGGTTTCAGCAGAGGTGATACGGGCCAGGATCCCCGCCGCTCTCGTTTCAGAACCACACATCAAATATGATTTTCTCGAAAATCTTGCTAGTCTGACGAAAAACTGGGACCAATAAGAACACATGGCGGCATCCAGATAGCGTGACTCGCATGACTGAATGTCACAATACTACTCTACAGCACATACATGCCTTGGCAGCACGACGAGCTTCAAGTCGAGTGCTGGGAGACGGTGATTGAGAGCAGGCTAGCATCAGCAAAGCAGGGGTGGGAGAAGCTTAGAGTTCCCAGCCCAGCGGTGAGCCGATGCTAGTCCCGCGGATAAGAGGCCTCGCGTGTAGGAGAATTACCTCTGCGTGGTAGCTCGGCAGTTGGTGGTCAAAGAAAGATTGAATCTAAGCACTAACGTCTCCCACAGCGGTTCTAACTTGAGCTCACGAGGCAGCCTTCGCTTATTGAGTTTTTCAAATCTTGGAAACCCGGGATTTTGGCGTCTCTCAAGGGGCACAGTCAGTTTTCTGCTCGCCGTCCCCGAGTTGCTATTCGTTGCAAGTCGCAGCTTTGCTGGCCGCACAGATTAGCGCAGCTCGACGCAGCTGTACAAGCAGCAAATTCCTCGCCACATACGATGTCACGGCATGAAGGGTCCTACTCGTGCCGTCCATGTACATGATGACCGACTCATTTCTTCGTACATGCTGCCGACATACGCCCTCGTACATACAGCAGGGCCTCATTTCATAGGCACAGCAGCATAGGCAATGGACCCCCGAAAGCCACAGTAGCGACGGCTTAGTCTTCTGCATCTCGAACAATGTGTTGCCCACATATCAGGGCGCTTAGATCCCGGCCAATCATGTACACCGGACCCGACGGGTGGGTGACAGACATATCCACGCTAACCAATGACACGGCTCGCGGGAGCTCGACGGCGCTTAGAGGTCCACCTAGCACGAACTGGGGTGGCATTGGGTCGTTTGTCCTGGGAGGACGCCGCTTTTAGCTGCTCCCAAATTATGCCCTTTTTTTAGGACCATGATGTCCTACGAGACCGGGGTTGGGGACCGAAGAGGGTGTGCGGCCAGTGACGTCGGCGAACGTCACGAACGCACAACGGATATGCCCGGACGACGAAGGATGGGGGTGTTCTAATCAAAGAAGGATGGAAGGAAAGGCAGCACAGAGCAAACGGGATGGTGTCGTAAGGACATGGAGAGCAGAGGAACCTGAGGCGACTCCTACTACAGTAAGACGGTGCTTGCTATGACGAGCATGTCTTGATGAAGGAGGGGGCGTGTGCAAGATGACTTAAGCCCAGGCACGACAGGAGAGGGCTTGAGCTTGACGACAGATTCGAGATCGAGAATTGGCCTCGGCAATGACGACGATGGGCAAGACAAGCTCTGCGTTTTCATTTGCTCCAAGCTCGCTGCCTCTCAGCAGGGAGTAATACGCTCTCTGCCTATCCTGCGTTCTTGAGTGGACAATCCATCATACGTGTATATGCAGCCATCCATATTGATGACACAAGGACGGGACATAGCCGCTCAACGAGATGTCGAAAGAGGTCTCGCCAGGCGGCAATTAGGCTCGTTCCGATGGCCTGGCCTTTCGCTCAACCCACGGCGCTACGATCCAGCAGATTAGATCACAGCAAGCAAGTAGAAAACAAAACAAAACGATGGGAATTTAACGTAGCACTTCTTGGCCTCTTGCATCGCGACCTAGCGGGAAGCATCTTCCCGTCCGGCCCATTATCCGGCCCAGACACACGCCCACCACCGCACACGGCACGCACGCACAACCGCTCATCTAGCATAAAATTTACCACGCGGCCAAAAAAGAGAGAAATAGGAAAGTGTTGATACCACACAAAACTGTCACGATGGTCCTCTTCTTCTCGTAAGGGAGGGGGTTGAGTGTCTTTGACGCAGTGACTTGTTTAGGGTGGGAGGATTCGAAGGGGATCTTGTGTCCCTTTTATAATGAGAGACATCACAGAAGGGGGGAGATGAAGAAGAGAGAGGAAAGTGATTCAAACAAACATCAAAACTCTCTCTCTTTCTCTTTGTCTCTCTCCCTCTTGCTCTTCAACTATGAAAAAGCCCTAACATGCACAAACAGCTCACAGATACGCCCACCTATATCCTGCATATTCGCGCCCAGTCAACCACAAGACCATCCACATTCATTCACACTATAAACACACATCTCATGTCATAAAAGAAAAGCAAAGACGAAAGCCCATGCACATGCGCCAAGGACTCTTTATAAGGCCCCATAACTACCTAGTACTAGTATAAGCAAAAGACATAACTGGTACTAGTATAAGCAAAAAAGACTCCAGGCGCCCACTCCCATGCGACCGCCTCTGCGACCCATCCTCCCCCGGCCTGGCCTCTTTTTTTTCTTCTTGCTTCCTTTTCGCGCAAAGTGTCTATCTACCTGCAGCTTTGCGTGAAATAAAGGAAGAGGCGGGGGGACAGAAAGAGAGGAGAATGACTGAGGAAAAAGAACAAGGCATGCATGAGAAGGCGACGAATGAGAATGGTCTCTTATACCGAGTTTTGCTCTTCACGCAGTACAGAACTGTTGCTGCTGATACACACACCAGCAATTGAAGAATCCTACATGTCGTAAAACGGGCCAGAGTGATCGCTGTCGCCAGTAGACGCTGCATCTGTCATGATCGGGCTTGTGTTGCAATCGGAAGTTATCCCACTAATCAGAGCTGTCCCTCGCCATCATGATTGGTCACAAAGCAAATTCTCGCCCAATGGTTTTCATCAATAGTCTTTTATGTGTTCTCTAAATAGTGTATAAGTGCGTGCTACGAGCATCCCATCTGCGCTGTGCAGATAGCCCGTCTTGTTATTCAAGAGTGAAACTGCCTCCGTCAACCCTGTCCTGTCTTATGCGACCTCGCAAACAGCCGGCCCCTCTTGGTTCCCGCTCCCGGTGACACACGCCGCATCGCCTGACCCTCTGCCGCCCCCGCCCAGACTCGAGCAGGCAGACCATTATCCACAGTCCGACTCAAGCTGGTCGATGCGCTGTTGAACGCCCGTCGGACGTCCAAGGCCGTGCCCCAAGGAAAACGCCAACAAACTCCACAAGGAAATCCCTTGATTCTTTCAGACAAAGCCTCCACCCTCGCACGTCCTAACGGATATGGAGGAATGCGGTAACAAAAAAAAATTGAGATAGCCGACATGGTGATGGGAACGGGACAAAAACAAAGTTAAAAAAATAGAAAACTCCCCACACCACTCTTCCATGATACGCCAGTAGTAGTGTCATGCCGGGACTCGCCCGGGTTCAAATGGTTAACCATTACATCGTCGACTTCAGCTTCGACCAGCGTATTAGTGCTGAAGGTTTCGTTAAAAAAGCAAGAACTGGAAGCACGTCCCCCTTCCAATTCTCTGATCATCCGTTTTTTTGGTCTCCCACAGGGAGACATGTAGTCGTCTAGACAAGAAGTGAAAACACCCAGTGATGTCGGATCATGGTTGGTATACAGTTGGTGCGTTGATAGTTAAAGGATGTGCAGGCTGATGGCATCGCCATCAGCATATGAAGAGGTGATTTGAAACAGAGCATCGTAATCTGCCGAAACATGGCTTCCCGTTGTCGTCTCCTTACTCCACCTTCCGTCGCTTGCCTCGGGGAGCGGGGTCCATTTTGGGGGTGTAAGTGACGGTTCTTGTCACCACCTCACGGATGTGCCGTACACTTACCCGTGAGGACTTTTGCTTCTTCACTTCTCCTAGGCGAGCCTTAAGAGCGGCATCCCAATCAAACACAGAGTGGATGGATCGGGCACTGAACGGGGAGCCAATGAGTCTTGAGCTCAAGGGCGAGTCCAGATTGGAAATGGCAGGACTCGGTGGCACCTTCAAGCTAGGAAAGCAATTCGCCCCAGTAGGAGGCGCGGACATGGGCAGCGGTGCCGTGAATGGAGTTGGAGGGACCGCCGTTGCCGATGCCGGCGATGAGGGCTTGCTGCTGGCGGCGCTGGAAGCCGGAGATGGACGCCCATCTGTTGAGCATGTCTCCGACTTATCGCTAGCGGCAGATGTTGGCGCAGATTCGGGGGAGATCTCGCCCGGTGCAAGAGCCGGTGAGTTGAGTGATAGAGCCTTTGAGAGGAAATCGGTATATGCCAATGGCGGGCTAATGGGCGTCTTGATGTAGCTGGGATCAGGTTTATAGGCGAACAGAGCGGACCTAGGAGTGGCCGTGTTTGCTGAGTGTATATCGGAGGGAAACGTGCTCGTCACTGGGGTAGAGAGCTTGCCCAGCTTAGGCCTGGCTGTGGCTGCGGGCATGATGGCGGTTGTTATTGAAAATAGCTGGTTGCTGTTGTTGAAATAAGATGATGGGTGATACGCAAGTTAAACTGTGCGTGTGAGCGTATGCGTGCGTGCGTGCTGCGTGTGAGTGTAATTTGAGTTATTCTTGTATTCCCTAGTAGCAGTGGTACGTAGGTGGGCAGTCGGTGATGGCCAGAGGCGAGCAATGTTGAAGGAGACGTGAGATGAGTAGCAGTCGTGGCAGCTTGTAAGCCTCGAGGCTTCAGAGCGTTAACCAGTGATGCCCTTCAAGCGAAGATACGCAATGAGATGAAGCCAGAGAAAAGTTTGGCGGGGACGAAAGAAGGCAGGCCACGGCGGATTATATTGTGTTGGACCGTTGGTTGGCAGTAGTGGTAACAAGAGAAGAAGCGGATGGGGCGTGTTCCTAGGGAGGTGTGTTGGAGAGCGTCAGAGACAGCAGCACCCCGGCCGACGAGGGGTTTGGCGGCAAAGGCGAGACGGGGTTTGGCTGTTTGAAAAGAGCCAGTCAAACCAGAGCAGGCAGTGTAAGGCTCGGGCAGGGGCTGTGTTTTGGATATGCGCCGGTGGCCTGGATGGGGGGCGTTGGAAATCCCTGCCGCTGGACGCCTATTGCAGGCTGCCGATGGCCAAGCGGATTGGGCGACGACACAGGAAGGATTTCTCAAGGGGGGGTGGGAGCAGGGGATGGAGTGGAAGACGGAGCGCGCGAGAAGGAAATTGGCCTGTTATGTTGCTTGAGCCTATGCCTGCCTATGCCTGCCTGTGCCTGTGCGTGGGCGGGTTGCTTTGCTTTTGGGCGGGTTGACGTCGGCGGATGCGCCGTGCTGTGAATGGGCTCTTTGGCGCCGAAACAAAACGAAACAACGAATGGCAATGGATAGTCGAGGTTGAAGGTGAAGGAGATCGTGAAGAGGAAAAGGAGAAGTTTTGGAGGAGACGGGAAGCGGGAGAAGAGAAAATCCAGGCGTCTACAGAGTACATAGGAGGGAGACGAATGGATCTCCCTAGAAAGAGCGAGTGCTTCAGCACCTGCTTGTTGGTGATGGCAATGGTGATGACGGAGGCTCAAAGTGCAGGCACCACCAGGCTCCAAACCCTCTGAGGGAAGGGGGAACCAGAGGGGCGTTGGCTCTTAAAGCAGCGCGAGGCCGAGGGGTGTGCGCACGGGTACCTCAATGCTACCTTACCGGTGCGGTGACGATGGCCACGAGTAGCGGCAGCTGGCCAGTGGTCTTGAGGTACTGAGCAAGTACAGACCGTTCAACCGCTGGGGCGCTAGAGATCCAGGCACTGGAGGTGCTAATGGCAAAGTTCAACGACGGCTGGCTTCAATTCAGTTCCAGGTCCCCCAACTACAACTACACGTACGATACGAGGACACTTTACGGAGTACTATCACCAACTAAAGGTACAGCAGTGCTCGTTGCCCGAAAGCTGAGATAAGAGAGACGCCGCTGCCGCTGGTTCTGGACGGTACTGAACGCTTCCTCCACAGCTTGGTCAGTCACATTGCAAGGGAGGGAAAAAGCAATGACAAGCTGAAGAAAAAGCAAAGAGAAACCGACAAGCCAGCTGGTACAGTCAGTCCTAGAATGCTGCTACCACAGTACTAGCACTCGTAGTAAGTGCTTGGGCTGAGGGGTGAGCCGTAGAGACACAAACTAACTGACAACCTCGCAGGTCTTGTGGTTCAAGGGGAAGATCTCCGGGCGCTTCTGCTAGGCCGCTTTGGTCGTCGGGAGCGACTGTGATTCGACGGCCAAGTACGAAGCAAAATGGGCGCGGGCTACCGCCGTGTCCAGCTGATTGGCCGGCCTCCCAAGTTCGGTGCTAAGGGCGGCTTGGGAGAAGAAGGGCGAGCGAAATCCATCACGGCATCGCGCGAACTGGTCCCAGAGACTTGGGATGGCCGAACGTTCCTAGCTCGCTGACAAGTCACTGGTGCTATTGTGCTAGCGAGATGGAGGTGATGGGACTGGATGGATCGGGCCCTGTTAAGCTTTCTCCCGGTCTGTGATTCAGGCCACTAGCTTCGGCCTCGAGCTCCCAGAAAACAGGTCACGATGGATGGTCCAGTTGTCGCTCTTTTCCCACTCGGCTGGCCGTACCGTTCGCGTGGTTCGCAACTTGGGGAGGTGAGGGTCCGAAAACTGGGGGATGACGCGATTCCCTTGCCCGGTCCCAGAAGGTGATGCTTGCTCGGTCACGGAGATCAGAAGCGGATCCAAACAGCACCCAGAACCGCGGTGATGTGGCGGTCGAGATATCAGCGGCGCTATTCTCGAGTCCCTGCCCGGCGCTGAATTCAGGGGACGATGAATACGGTCAGGCAGGCCAAAGCGAATTGCCTGTGCACCCAGCAGGTCCTTTGAAATTAGGAGCCAAAATAAGCAGCTGCCAAAGCAATGGGCAACAGAGGCCGTTCAATATTTGTCAATGCGCATCGCTGCCGTTTTCGTCTGGCGATATCTGGGGGTGGCTTGAGCATTCAGCTGGGGTTTTGAGCGAGGATCACGATCCAGCATGTCGTACAAGTCACAAGTGCTGTACCCGGGCGACGACATGGACGCCCCAACACCAGACTCCAACTCGCTTTCCAATTAACCTTCTCTCAGCTTCCCCTCCTGAGGCACCAAACCAACCACCGCAAGGCGTTCTTCCCTGCTGTTTGGTTAGGAGTACATAGATGTACGACGCAGCATCTGGGGGCGCTTCTCGCCGTCCATCCTGTCCATCGCATGCCAATCATGTTGCGATGAAGTTTCCACGATCTGGCACAACCTCTTGATGCATCGATGCGCGCGCATCAGCTGCTCTGCGGAGCACCATCTCGGGCCTTGGTTTCGAAGATCTGATATCAGACCCCAGACAGCTTCAGTTTCGTTCGTTCCAGCACCATTCACTTGCCCAGTCTTCAGATCGAGCTCTGGCAACAGCCGGCGCTTAGTCACACTTCAAACCTGTCCCCGCGATGGAACCGTAGCAACAGCCGCTGGCTGCATGTCGGGAGCAGACGCCGTACGAATGCGACCGGGCCATGGCCATGAGCTATTCTTCCGGCAGCTTTCTGATTGACTGATCTCTCCAAGATGACCGCCAAAGCGACCCGGCTTGGTTTTGATAGGCCACACACGAGCGCGCTTGTTTGAAGGCGCCAGCACAGCGCTGCTGCCATGCTTTTGATCCGGCCTCTGTTTCGTACTATTCGATGCGGCCACTCAATGCGGCCAGTGGACGCTACTTTGGATGGCAGCCAGGACATTTCGGTCCAGACACAATCTCAACAGGTTGAAGGCGGCCACCGCTACTACACCCCAGTCTAAGCGCCGCCGCTCTGCATACATGCATGCATGCATGAAAAGAAATGAGAGAAAAAAAATTAAGCCGCCAGGATCCTTCTCGCGCTTCATTGGCGTTGTCCGCTAACGAAAGTAGGCGCATCAAAGGCCCAGCGACCGGATGGCGTTGAAATCGTCCAATCCGCCTCGCGCCTCCTGCCTGAGATGTAGGAAACATGGCCGAGGTCGCATTCCGCTGCTCCTCTCCGATTGTATTACCTTGATACAAAGCCAGAGTTGTGCTGGCCACCATTTCATTCAGATAGATACGAGTACGAAGTCCAGCGTGGCCCCCTTGCTCTTGGATTCTCAACTTGTTGTTGGTCGTTGGCATGTTCGACCAACATGCATTATAAGCGGCTCCGCCAAAACAGCATCCTCATACCGCATCTAGGAAAGCTGTGTTCGTGTGGATCTGCAAAGACCTATAACATGCAGCATCCCAAATTCTTGCGGCTCTTCTTGGTCCATGCGTTTCCAATCCGTTCGGCCTCGCCCTCGGGCATCGCTGCGTTGTTCGCCTTTGTCGAGACGGTGCATACACTTCGCTCCGCAGTCTAAAATGAAGATGCAAGCCTCCATCCTTCTCGTCCATCCTCAGAGGAGCGGGCATCAACGCTATTCGCTCCATGGGGACCCCCTCTTCATCGTCTCCCATTCCTTCCCGCCGGGCTCTATCCTCTAGTTGATGGCCACGACATCATGGCAATATCCATCCTGGCCTAGGCTCGCGGCGCGCCTATGACTGCGTAACACCACTACAGATATGAGTGGACGCCTTCTCCGCCAGCCCAGCCGGCGTCATTCAGCTTCATGCTTCTCCCATGTCCGTCGGACATTGGCATGAAAAATTACGTACAGAGGGTGTTGGCCCAGGGTGTTCGAGCTAGAGGCCAAAGATCAACTCCCGGATTATGAGATATCATATGTCGCCATGTCGGTACTCCTCTCACGGTGAGAAAGCAGCGTTAAGAGACGTATTCTTGACTGGTCCTGATGTCCCAAGGTGTGATCTTCACGAATGCGTTTGGACGTTTTAATATACACACATGCGGATCTGGTCAGCTCCCAGAAGAAGAAGAACATCTGGCCAGCTCTTTGCTACCATCATGGATCTCCCTGCCAGTGATGGATGCGCCAAAAGTAGATGAGTTGCGTTGGCTACACCAGACGACCTTTAGCGAAGCGTTCGACCCTTGCAGTAAGTAGGGACCAATTCTTTCGACCTAACGATGTCGGTGAATCGTGTGCACCAACGGGACTAGACCATAAGCCTCCCAGCCATCCATGATGATTTCTTACTCTGTTCACCCTCCCATGTACTTGGTCTTATTGCTTCATCACAGTCTTACCTGGCCGCGGTCATTTGGGTTCTTGAGGAGTCGCCCTCACATATCAGAGCGTGAAAGCATGTAAACTGGGCCTTCTATGGGGCATCACCATGCATGTTGCCTATAGAAAAGGGTTTCAAAGGCCGTTGGTTCTCCTAGGTAGGTGAGAGGCTCAACATGGATGTTCTTCTTTTTTCTCGTGAATTCGTTCACCCAACAACAAAATAACGCCCCGTATGCATCCCTTCAGCGGTTTTGAACCTGATTGACCAACTTCGGCGTCAACGCTGCACTAAATTCTCTTTATTTCCTCTAGGCCGAGCATCTGAAGTGTTGGTAAACGCTACACGGCCTAGATAGACTCACCCCTCCATCACAGAAAGGTGAGGCATTGCCTGAGACATTCTAGACAGCGCATAAGTGCCTGCATTGGTCGTGTGGCAAATCCTTTAAGTGATTGCTGAAGAGGAGGGGATGGAATCCAGTAGTTTACACCGCTGTTTGAGCCTCAGAGTTGCATCTTCAGCACCACGTGTTGGTGGTGTGTATGTTATGTGATGAGTTTTGTTGATGTCCAGAGTTGAATTCGATGTATGCTGGAGTTATTCGTTCATCGCCCTCGAAAATTTTCGCTTGAGGCTGCTCCGAGGAGGCATACACTGGCATTCCAATAGAACAGAAAGACATAGAAGAGAGGGTGAGAGGCAGCGTGCGCGATGAGAGGAGAAAGAATATCGTATTGCCAAGTACAGATGAACAAAGCCGAAACACAGCGGATGCCTCCAAGGTGATATTTTCTTCGAATTTAGTTAGTATCGTCACCGTAAGCCACAGCTGAGGAATGATATCGACAGCGTGTTGCTCTATCAAGATTACTTTGTCACAATGTTGAGTTCGGTGGTCCAGGATGTCACAGGGGAGTGCTACCTGATAACTCTCGGCTCCCTTACAGATCTCGTAATACATGTATCTAGGTATTAATGATTAAAGAACTCCTTCGGCCTCTAAGTAGATGCTAAGTACCTACTATTACATGTATTTTCCGAGTGTATTGTAGGTACCTGAGATACCCGTGTAGACCCGCCCCCCTATTTACTCATCTCATCCGCTGACTGCCGCTGGAGAAATGGCCATACGATTCAAGAGCTTCTAAGAAGAAGTCACTTTCAGGTATATGTCTCGCACAGTACTACTAACTAAAGAGAAATGATGCATTTTGTCGGATTGCCCGAGTTGGTGGTATCACACCAGCAGAACCTTGGCAGCTGTGTAAGCCGACAGTGACTCGTAACTGCATAAACCATGACACGGCGTATTCTACAATTCTACTATGCCAGCAGTAGATTAAGTTAGAAAAATCTACTGATTTCATCTGCTTTGGTGTCATAATTGAAACTTGCATTCCGGTGGGGAGGAAATGATTAGTTTCGTTATCATCCTTACCCATTCAGACGGCGCGCCAACCAGCACTATATATCTAGCCATTGTTCGAGCCATTGAAGAAACAAGCATCTAGTTTTAAATCCTAAAGAGATGCTGTATTCTCATGTGACGTAGCTCTGGTATTACCTGGATCTAAGGGAAAAGACGCGGATGTTCCCGATGGAGTAACCATAATGTGAGACATTTCGACCGCATTTTTCGAGTTATTTTCAGATATGTGAGATGTTTTCGGATATGCGTGATCTGTAGTTTCAATTAGAAGAATACTATGCCCTCATTAGAATCACACTCACTGAACTTGATATAATTTCCTCGCCTATGGATATTTGAGTTTCTCTACTTCATAACAGCTAGCACGATGTATTTCTCAAAGCTGCTTGCTTGCTTCGTAGCGATGACTAGGCCAATCATGTCTGAAACAAACGCAAGTTTTCGCTCTATATCTACACTATAGCCTTTGCAACTGCAGCTGCTAATGGAGTTTTAGGTATGGCTATACAATTTGCCCAACTACCAAGGGGCCGTCTACGAATACGATGGGAGTCAATATGGATGCCAAACGATTGGCAAAGGATTGTATGTGCCGTTTTTTATTTACCAACATCATTCGCGAGACGAAAGATTGACCAAGCCAAAGGTATGGAAACGTACAGTCGGCCAAGATTGTACATTTTGAACCATATCCTTGTTTTGTCTGCAACTTGTTCTAGTAAGTTTCTCTTCTGCTATCCTTACATCTCATAATTTCTATCCAAGATTAATTAATGACTTATAATTTACAAGCACCGATGATTGCCATCTAGGTTCTAGACTCTTCAACATCTCGGCGGATGGTCGAGATATACCTCTTGCCCCCAACTTTGGCGCCCGTTCGATCGAATGTGAAACCTGGGAGCCGTAGATAGAGAGACCGAAGAAGCGATCGTGAAGGTAGTTCGTTCATCCAAAATATGATGGTTTTTTTTTTTTTTCGATTTCCTTTCTCTGGTTTTTTCATGGCAACACGCATTCCACATATCTATACAGTTCTATCTCATTTGAAGGCTAGGGATATCATTGGGATCATGAGTGACTTGCCGCCTCTGATTCCCTGTCAGAGCAAATTAAAGCTGAATAAGTCAAATGCTGATTACATGATCAATCAATTAAGCTCGAAAGTAAATGTGAAAAGGGCTGATTTAGGGGCAACCAACGCGCATAAGTCACACATGGCAAGTCGGGGACCCTTGAACGCGGGAAGAAGAATGGTGGTAGTATTACGGAGCACCTCCATGTTGCTACAGCCATTGAGACGATTGCAAAGTGCGCGGGATCAGGGTGACGAGCGCCCAATCGGAATACGTGAGCGATCAGCGCACGGGGATGGTGGAGATGAGGCTCTTGTGTGGTGTGGTGATGAGTGAGGTGCACATATCAAGTGTGAGAGGCTTTGGATGGTTTGTTTTGATTACATTCTCTGAACATCTACAAGCTCCCGTATACGTATACAATGGTGTTACAACTCAGAATAGAATATACATGGGATTACGTATTACAATTTACTACTCCTCGTGCCTGAAGCTTCCCCGGTCTATTCCACCGTTCTACTGTATCCTGTTGGTGAGGTAGTGATCAACATTGATGTGCGGTTTCGTCACCGAAGCCTACCCTGGAATAAGAACGCGGGCATCGCAACTCTGTGCCGATATTGCCTGTACCCTGTGCTCTGTTACCTCGTGCAGCATCCGTCGCCCTTCGAATCTGCATGTTTACGTAGCCTGGATGCGCCACCATGCGAGGGTCATACCAGCTGGCCAGGCAGACGGACAAAAAAGCTGAAGATGAATGTTCGACTGATGCACCACCCCATGTCAGGTGATGCAATGCGTTCCAGGTCCAGCCCTTCGGGGGATGCGAAATGACCACAGGCGTTGGTAATCGACTAATCTCTCCCTACAGCACGCATGTACAGTACAATACATGGTTCGCAATAGATTTCCATCTTGGGCGTGATAGAGGGTGGTTCTCTGATGCTGGCCAGGGCTTGTCGCTCAAGTTTACAGTACGACGAGATGCTTCATATGAAGTACACGGGTATTACTCCGGGCTTAGTTCGTGGTTCTTCGGCAGCAGATGCTCCGCTCCAAAAAGAGTGCAATTGCCCGTATGAACAAACAAGAACAAGGCAGAGGGCAAACAAGAAAAACAATTGGCCCTGGCTATCTCCGGGACCGAGGGCCCAAACAGGGCCATAGGCCGAAATCCTACAGCCCCCAGTGTCCACTCACGCAAGCGGACCAAAAATGCCGCCCTCGAATTTTAGCCACTCAGCTGGGCTGTACCGTACGATGGGCCTCATGATTTGCTGCCTGCCTCGTCACAGTCACACGGGCCGCCCCCACTGATTCGATGAAAAAAAGAGGGAGAGAGGAAAATAGGTACGTAAGACTGCGGTCGGGCAACGATTGGCTCTGCGCCCTCCTGTCGTTTAAAGCACAAGAGAGAAAAAATAGAAATGGGACGAAAAGATAAAATTGGGCTTCTTCGACCCAACGGCTTTTTGTGACAAGGAGCCTAGGTTTTAGTTTAGACCCTGCCCGAGATGTGACTCCGAGATTGGTTGGTCGAACCCTTGTGGGCTCTCTGTCACATCGAACTGGAAATTAAGCTGCAATGGACAAGAAGCCGCCTAGAATGCGACATCATCACCAAGGAGCTGCAAAAGAAAACGAGGCTGCACATGTCGCCGAATTGGCCCTCCAACAGCTCGCCAAGGAAGAGCCTGGCAGCGTTTTGAGTGCAGTGCAGCGCAGTGCTTCATTGGGCACACCGACTTTTGGGCGACAATGGATTCTGGGAAGGGCAAAACTTGTTTTTTTCTTTTTTTCAGGCGCGTTTTCGTCACACCCAAGGTCCAAGGTCGGGTCAATCTCGTCGCATCACGTGCCGCGCGGCGCTGACATGCGTTGAGTTGCTCTGCGTTGCCCTGCTCTGCTCTGTGTACCTGTACAACTGGAAGCTCATGGACGAATTGACTTTTGCTATAAGCCTCAAAAAGAGTCATGGAAAAACACAATGCACGCCACATTCTTGTCGTGCTTGTTGCTTGGACATGCATTGTACTCGTAGCTGTAGCTGTAGCTGGTTGAAGCTATAACAGCTGTGAACAAAAGACCCTTTCTTCGCATCCCAGTGATCTGCATGGATATACATATCACAGGCAAAGGTACCCTAGGACTATTGCTCAACAGTATTCGTACCTGGAGTGCTTGGAGCCTCATCGCACTCGCGGTTCGCGGCTGTCTGGCTTATATTGGCTTTCCAGGTTGTCTTTTTTCTCCTTCTTCAGCCGCACTTACGAGATGCGTCTTGCGCCCGCTTGCGTTGCCCCCTTGTTTGTCACCGCTTATTTTCCCAAAGAGTATCCAATACGTAGTGGTTTGGCACAATGCACGGCACGCAGTAGGGAGCTGCAAGTATAGAGTACTTGCATTGGCCTCCTCTGATAAGACAGACGCTCACCGGTTTCAATCACCTTCATCTCCACGGAGCGCCTTTGCAAACAAAGACATGCCACAAAGACGTAGGTAATGTCCGAGCCATCCTTTACCTGATGGGCGACCTGGCATGGGGGCCTGATTCATGTCCCTAGCAGGGCTGGAAGTCCGGGGTGGGAGGATTGACAGCTCACACGGAGCACCCAAACCAGCCGCATGAGAGAAGGGAAGACGATCTTTCCGAAGGCGGGGGAGATGAGAGAGGATGCTGCTACGAGCGATGGTGAGCATGGGCAGCTTGTAGGGGTAGCTGTTCGTATATCCGTAGGATGCTAGCAACTCGCGTGGAGATGGGGACCTTTTGGATTTGGTGTTGTTCCCAAGACGCCGCGTCTCAGGCTTGACGTTGTGTTATCAGACGTGTCGTGAGGCGCGAGTACGTCCCGTAAGATGGGTGGCAATTCAGCGGCAGAGCGGAACAACGGAAAGATTACGAGAATAGGCAGCCCTGCCACTCTGGCGAAGACGAAGTACATACGAATACTACTCGAAACACAGGAGTCGAGACAGGCTGTGGGAGGCTTGTCCGTGCATGTGCGAGTCCTGTCATTGCTCCGTACGAGTATATCTTCTTGGTGTGGACTTGGGAAATGCTGCCAAACACACTCTGCTATTGGGTACCAACGGCAGACAACTTTGGACCACTAAGGCTCCCGAGACAGGGTACCTTGGGCAAGACGCACACAAGGATTCCATTTCCTTTAATAGACTTTATCAATGCTTTCGACTTGCATGGGCAGGGGAGGCAACATGACGCCTGGCTGCAGATGACCGCTGCAACAGCATGAGACCTGCTAAAGATTCGCAGTGCTACCAGTGCCCTGTACGAGTACTGTAGGGAGCATCCAGTAGAAACACGTGCATCTTCTCAACCAGGCATGGACATGGGCCGCAAGTACTGGTACAGCTTCGTATCTGCTAACGGACGGCACAGAGCACGCTTTGACGGTGCAATGTGCAATGTCCTCGGGTACAAGGTTTCGGCACGTATCGCAGCACGAGAGTACTCGTACACTCTACCAACGGCACGATCAATGATACAATCAGGACCCCAGCATGGTTCGGCAGTGGCAAGGTCATGACGGTCGGGCTCAGGTTCCCAGTACGAGCGGCTCCGTGCCGAAGCGGACAGCAACCAGGAAAAAAAAGCATCTCGCGGCGCTAGCAGGCATCAAACAACAGGCCAGAGGGAAAAATGATGAAAAAAAAAGAGCGCCACAGTGGCCCGTGCGTCGTCTCATGGCGCGCGGGCCAATCACAGTGCAGGCGCCAAAAGCCAGCCACCGGCGTGGCCCCACCCTAGGGCTGAATCAGCCAGTCACAAGTGTTAAAAGACTACCTGGCCCCCCGCCCCTCAAATCATATCTTCGCATTTTCCCTCGTCCTCTTTCGCGAGCCTTGCCATCTTCCCTCAACCAATCAATCCGCCTTCGCGCGCCCTGCCGCCCTGCCCTGTCCAACGAACGAGCAGCGCAAAAGCAAGCCCGACCAAAGGGCAAAAAAAGGGCCCTTCCCGCGCTCACGCGTGCAATCAGATTCGTCCGCAAGGGAACAAACGAAACACTTGCCTCTGCCTCGCTGGCCATTCACAGCGACTCGACTATCTCGTCCCGATCCGCTTGTCCAAGCCGCGCGCCAGTGAGCGCAAACCTTGAGCCACGCCGTTTCCGGGCTTTCTTTCAGTTCAGTTCTGACGAGAAGCGCACACAGCTTTCAGCCTGTGCTGTGCCCTGCCTGCCCTTGCGCGCTTGTTGCTGCGACTGACTGCGACGTCAGCGCCCTGAAAGCGCCGTAGCTGTCTGAAGCTGTACGAGTAGCTGTTCTGTCAGTTCAGCTATTTTTGCCCGGCCAGAGCACATTGCCTTACACGGCCTACTTTGTTTTTTCACCAACCCAAGCCCTGCATTTCTTCTCGTATTTGCATTGCATTGCGCTGAATAGTTCTATTTTTTGCTCTTGTTCTTTTTTTACTCTCGACTCCGCTGCCCTCGGATTTTCGGAGCCCCTCAATCTCGGCGCAGTGCCACAACGCCCGAAGCAGAAGAGCATCGCATCAAAGGCCATCAATAGCTTCCGCCTCTCCCCCACTCTCTTTGCGGTTCGCTGCGACGTCAGCCATTCCATTGACTCGACAAGCTGCTGCTTTGCCAGAATCAGCCCGAAACAAGGCGTGCACAGGCACCCAGGGCTCACCTAAAAATTCAGCCTGCCCGCCAGCAAATCAGCTTCCTGCACCGGCGTAGCTCTTCATCATCGATATCGCAAGCTCCAAACCCCAAAGGCCTATCATCGTCGCCAGCCTCAACCTCGCTCTCTCCATTGGCGCAACACGCCATCAGGTGACAGCGCGCATCTGCAGTGCCCATTTCTCAATTATCCGAGCCTTCAATCAGAGCTCTGCACGCCTCTGTCCATTCCCAAAAGCTGGGAATAGGCCCAACGCAAATCACCTCCAGGTACCTCATACCTTGTCTGTACGCGCTCTCGTTGTGGCTGCGTATAAGAGGTACGTAGTATTTCTTTCGTTTCTTTCGTTTCTTTTTTATTCCCTTGATGCCGTTATTGCCAATCCCCAGCACCCCGGCTCTTCTTTTACCTACTCGATTCATCCCTCCAAAGCCCTTGTTTTCTCTTTTTGGCCATACGACTCGCCCTGTTGGGGTTGACGTCGCTTTGCTTGTTACTTTACTTTTTGCTTTTGCCTTGCCTTGCCCTGTCTTTTGTATAGCCCCCCCGTCTTTGTTGCATTGCTTTCATGAGCATCTACCCTCTTTTATTCCCAGTATTGTTCGTATTTTTGTTTGTTCGTGTATTTGCACGTCATCCAGTCAAGGCACATACAAGGCATTGCCGCTCGCTCACCTATTTACACCGACTCTTCCTACTTGCTCAGCCCAGCTCAGCCCAGCCCAGTCTACTGAGTCTCACAGCCCAGATTCTCACAGCCTCTTTTTGTTTTCACCCTGACAGCTGTTACATCACTTTCACCCTTGCTGGGCTGAGTACGTTCGGCCAACCCTTCCCTTGCCTCTCTTCTTCTCTCTGCCCCCAAAACCTGCCCTGCCGTCACCTGTTTGAATCGAGCTCCGCAACATGTCCATTTTGGTGCGCCAGAAGCTCGAATTTTACCTGCCCGATTGCCTCACTCGCCTCTATCATCCCGTCCCTCCCTCCCACACATGATTGCCAACCTCGGCCAAAAGGTCGTTTCCTCTGACCGGACACGGCCAACACCCACCACCAGCCTGATCCCCCACCTCATGGCGTGTCTTAGTTTCCATGCCCAACTCTCCGCTTTGCCAGTCGGATGAGACAATGAGACAATCTAAATCCCTTGGCTCTTGAGGCCTTGAAAGCCCTTCTCATGCCGTCCTCGAGCTTGCACACTGCATCGCATTAGGAGATGCGAATCTCATGGCGCTTATCTGGATCGGCGCGGCCTCGTTGGCTTCCCCTCGACGGCGCCGGCTTGGGCTCTCATTTGCTTCTGCCAAACTTGTGTGCCGACGTGTCGGCAACAAGTTGGGGGCTTTGTTGTGGGCTCCGTTGGCCTGGGTGGATCTGGCTGCATATTCCGTCATGCATGAGCTACAACTATGCCAACGCATCACAAGTGTGGCTCCCTGGTGCTGGTGGCTCGCACCCCTGTCCCATCCTTGCCTGGATACCTCTGGCCGTCTCACCATTCGCAGCGTCTCGCCTATATACAACTGAGCTAACGCCTGTGGTTGGATAGATCTTTGTTAATCCTCGATTGAGAAGTTCTGGGGAAGTGGAAAAGGCGACTCGCTCTCCATCCCGTACCGTACAGTACCTTGTCGCAACGACTTGGGAGGCAACAACGACAAGACCTCTCTCTTCTTCACGTGGCTCTGTTCTCGCCCGGCAACTCAGCCACCCTCCACTTGTGCCCCGCGGCTACATCTTTGCCTGCAGACGCCTTGCGGCTTTATGAGCCACGTACTTGGCACCATCCCACCAACCTGCCAGCTCACCAACGCATGTCTGGTAGACTTGGGTGCCTGAACATTGCACGCTTCTCTTGCGATTACCCAAGCATCGAATCGCCAGCTTCCCAGCCGGACGTGCCCAACCTATACCCAAGCGACCGGCGCGCATTTTAAACCTGTTTCCAAAACAGAATTAAGAGGGAAAAAAACGAAAGGCAAAAAACACAACGAACTACTGTCCTAGCACGATATTTTTTATTTTTTAGTTTCTTCATCTTCGGTTGTTCGTCATTGGGCTTTTCGCGGTCCTCGTTGTAAGCAGTCGTCTAGCGTTGCGCTGTTGATATTATTCGTCCCGGATCTCCTAGCTTCAAGTTTCGGACTTGTGATAGGGCGAACCGCGATAGCGCCACCCCACAATTTGGCTCGCGACATCTTCGCGACACCAGCTTTGGTCCTTGTCCTTCTTGGAGGATGATGGAATACGCGCAATATCCACAACAGCAACACAATTCTCACGCAGGTTACGCGAACTCTGCCGTCGGCGCAAGTATCACCTCGCCCACCAGCCACGGCATCACCCAGCACGCAGTGCAATCATCCCCCATCGCATCGCAACAGCAGCAGCAACAACAACACCAGCCCGGTCAGGCCCCAGCTCACGGCATGTATCAACCACAGTATGGCGTGCCTCAACCCAGCATGCAGCCGGTTCCCTACGGCATGCCTGGAATTCAGGCCGCCGCAATGGCCGCCACGGCCGCCGCTTCAGGGTCCAGCTACCCTTACATGCACCCAGATCCGAGCATGCCTCATACGTCCCCGCGAATGCCCAATGCCAAGAAAGATGGCCGGCCGTCTCCTCGTATGAACAGCATCTCTCAAATCCCCGGCCGCCGCATGAGCCAAGTCACCAGCCCCGGCGTACCGAGCGCCCCGGGCATGATGAACCACGGCGGACCCCGGCCCCCGCCCATGCCTCCGGCCCCTGCCATGCAGCACCCACAATCTCCCGAGATGCCTGCGGGGGCTGTCGAAGAATCGCCCCTTTACGTCAATGCGAAGCAATTTCACCGAATCCTCAAGCGACGCGTCGCTCGCCAGCGCCTCGAAGAGCAATTGAGGCTGACGTCCAAAGGACGAAAGCCATATCTCCACGAGTCTAGACATAATCATGCGATGCGCCGACCTCGTGGACCAGGCGGTCGCTTCTTGACGGCCGAGGAGGTGGCGGCTATGGAATCCAAGGGAGAGCTAGATCCCAGCGGCAAGGGCCCTGAAGATGTCTCACCCTCAAAGTCCTCTGAAACATCAAGCGGCAAGCGCAAGTCAGAATCTGGACCCTCAACTTCGAGCAAGAAGCCCAAAACGCAAGCCGAGAGCGCCGAAGGGAACCCGGAAGACGACAGCTAATAACTGATTTCGTCTTTTCTGCTTCTCTTCCACTCTTTTTTTTTTCGAGTATGCTCAGAGCACCTCGGAAGGTGCAAATGGGCATTCTCGTTTTCTTACTCTCTTTACTATAATGAGGACACGATGACAGGGATTTTGAGGACAGATGCGTCTTTGCTATCATTCTCAGTTGAGGCATCGAATGGGACGGGGAGTTTTCTTTGATGTTTTCTTTTATTATAACGGCCGACAAATGGTGTGTGATCTCAGAACATTCTCCGATTCGAGAGGCTCAGCATATCCCGCTGTCTAAGTAGACTATTCCGCTCCATTATTCGTCAACTTGAAGACTGATAATGTTGAAGATGGATCTGTCTTGGTCTGGCGATGAGTTGAGGCTCGTCATGGTCGGATATGAGACTTCGGACGGCTGGAAGGGGGGGAACTGGTTGGGCGGGCAGAATGCATGGATGACTCGACACGATGGATACCCCTTACTGTTTTCTTCTTGCCACACACTTTTTTTTTCTTATGTTTATTGACTTTCTCTACTCACGGAATGTTCGAAAGAGTTGAACCTTTGGAGGAATTTGG
This sequence comes from Trichoderma simmonsii, assembly GCA_019565615.1. NCBI lineage: Eukaryota > Fungi > Ascomycota > Sordariomycetes > Hypocreales > Hypocreaceae > Trichoderma > Trichoderma simmonsii. Next base: position 647,914 of record CP075866.1, read on the forward strand.
TCTGGCTACCATGGAGATGCATCAAGGCAATATGGCATTTATCTTCTTCTTTGACTTTTTGCTTTTCTTCTTCTTCTTCTTCTTTTTCTTTCTCGATTCACCCTTTATTTTTTCCCTTTTATTTCTATTTTTCTTTTTCTTTTTTTGCATCAGCTGGTATAAAACACCCGACAAAGCATAAAAAAAGAGAATGGGACTGGGAAACAAAGAACCAATTAAAAAACAGGACTAGGCTGTGTGCAGGACACAGATAGACATTAGCATTGTTTGAACAACAACGGAGAAGTAAGTGTCTGGACACTTGGAGAAGGGGGGAAAGAAAGATTATGTAGTTTGTGTGGATATAGAGGTGAAGGTGTCGTCCGTCACCGGATATGCTCTGGGCTTTCCTAGCTTTCAAATTGAAGATATCATTTGATATGCAACGATATTATCAAGTACATGGATCGTGATAAATACGTGTTATGTGAGTATTAAAGCGTAGACTATATTATGTACAGGTTGAGTTGGTATAAATAGCTCAAGTCGGATTGATCAGAGTTGAGGAATTGGCGTGCTTTAATTGCTCAACTTGTCGAGATGCATTGGTATCTGCTTGTACTCCGTATCTTTGTCCAACATACAGGCACAAGAGGGAGCAACAGTTTGGAGTTGTCATCGTGGTACTTAATAGGTAATTGCCTTTAATTATTGTTTTTTTACCTGATTGGGCGAGCATCACTCATCAAGTTAGTAGGCATCAACAACTTACATGCTGTCCAATGGGGAGGAATAAAACCAATGCCCTGGCAGAGATCCGGGCAAGGGAAAAAAAAGAAGAGGGGGGGAGGAGACTTATCGGGGGTGGCTGAAAATCTGGGGTCGGTAGCTGCCAACCGCCGAGCCTCGGTATGTCTGACGCTTGGCCCGTCTTTACCTCCATCTTCTGCGATCCGAGGACAAGATGAAAAGCTGCCCTCTTCTCCTCTCCTCGTCCTGGTATGTCTTTTGATACTGGAGCTGGGAATACCGATCCATTTAGACCGATTGCCGCAATATCCCACGTTTCTGGAGTTATATCTTCTTTTTTCACGACAATCTGGTCACTAGACGTGACCCGGACAGCAACACGCGATTAGACATTAGACGATAGATCATCGACGATGGCGGGCGCAGTGCGGCAACCGATTGACGAAAAGGCGTTTGCAAAGTACCTTGAGGAAAATGTACCGGTCATCAAGACGCCGATTGATCTGAAGCAGGTTCGTTGGCATCATTCCCACTTCGCGAGCCCAGCAGAAATCGGGAAGCATAATGTAGCTAACCAGCCCGCCTCTCTCGCTATAGTTCGGCTTCGGACAATCCAACCCAACATACCAGATCACCGACGCAACCGGCAAGAAATATGTCCTGCGCAAGAAGCCGCCGGGGAAGCTGCTCTCTAAGACGGCGCACAAGGTAGAACGCGAATACCGGGCGCTGCACGCGCTCGAGACGACCGACGTGGCCGTCCCCAAGACGTTTTGCCTATGCGAGGACGACTCGGTCATCGGCACGCCGTTTTACATCATGGAGTTCCTCGACGGGCGCATCTTTGAGGACTTTCTGATGCCGGGAGTCACCCCCGCGGACCGGACGGCGCTGTGGAAGGAGGCGATCCAGACGCTGGCGCGGCTGCACGCCGTGGACGTGGCTCAAGTCGGGCTGGACAAGTTTGGCAAGGCGAGCGGGTTTTATAGCAGGCAGACGCAGACGTGGGCGACGATTTGCATCAGCCAGAGTAAAGCGGTGGATGTTGAGACCAAGGAGCCCGTGGGACAGCTGCCGCACTTTGATGAGCTGGTGGGCTTCTTCAAGGACGAGAGGTTGCAGCCAAAGGATAGGGCGACGCTGGTGCATGGGGACTTTAAGATTGACAATTTGGTCTTTCACAAGACGGAGAATCGGGTGATTGGCATCCTAGAGTGAGTTACAATATCTTTGTTTTTTGTTTACAAGGGCTAACATAATGGGGTGATATCAACAGCTGGGAAATGTCTACGATAGGCCACCCCCTCTCGGACGTCTGCAACTTCATCACGCAATTCTACCTCGCCCGCTCGCCCGGCGCCTCCGCCTACAGCGACAGCGAAAAGTTTCTCCCCGGAGCCACTCCCGGCCTGCCGCAGCCGGACGAGATCCTGCAGTGGTACACCGAGGTGTCGGGCTATGACCCGAGGCCGGAGCTCAGCTGGGGCGCGGCGTTTAATATTTTCAAGCTGGCGGGCGTGTGCCAGGGCATCGCGGCGCGGTACGCGGCGAGGCAGGCGAGTAGTGCGAAGGCGAAGATGTATATTGGGACGAGGGGCCCGTTGGCGGAGTTTGCGTGGGAGTTGGCGCAGCAGGCGAGGGATGCGAAGGCGAGGGATTCGAAGCTGTGAGGAGGTTTGGCTATGTGTGAGGTAGGTGAGGGATGTAACTGGTATAGTCTTCACTGGAGACGAGAGCCTAGCTGTGTTTTAGTTTATTCAACTAGAGTAATTTCGCCTTGATGCATGATTTGAAGAGATGGGCTAGTTTGGGAGAGGTGTTGTGATGACTTGGATGGGCATCAAGATGAAGCATCTGTTATGTCTCTGGTGCAGCACTAGCAGTTGTGCCATGTATGGATTCGATATAAATATAGCAGCGAATGACTTATTGTGAAGCTCGGAAATAAAATAAATAAAAGAAAATTCATATCAAGTCCATCTAACAGGGGGTTTCTGGCGGCAAATGTGCTACAAGTAATATAAGCAGGGCCCCAGCGTTGCAGTAAGATTGAATCCCATCGGCACCTGATCGATCCAAGACAATCGGTTCGTCGAATCGAGACGGCGTTTGGACAGTCGTGGGGGCGCGTCCAATCAGGCGCGTGTCCAAGCCCACCAAACTTCGGTGCCCAGCGGGAAATGCCATGACGCCAAGGGGCGGATTTTGGGGAATTGGGTATTTTTTTGTTTTCTTTTCCATGTTAGCTCTCTTGACTTTCTACTTCATTGGAGTTTTTGGCAACTGTTTGCAGATTAGAGTAGACTTATTTATCTTATTTCATTTCATTTACTCTTTTCATCTTGTAGTGTTGTTTCATTCAGGCCTGACTGAGAGAGCTGCAGACACTTGTCGCTCCCTTATAAATACAGGGCTGGTATCAGTGATCAGCCACCATCGTCATCATCACCACAGCACATTTACTCCCAGCTATCTCAGCACCTGAACCTTCAAAACCTCCAACTTCCAACTCCCAAACCTCCGCCATTCTCTCATGGCAGAACGACGCAGGAGGCTCCAACTATCCGTCCCGCCCGACGAGCGCCGGCCGCTGCTCAGCAGGCTGTCCACGGAGCACGAAAATGGCGAGCACGTCTTCAGCTGCCGCACGAACCCGCACAGCGACCTGCCCGTGTACACAAACATTCACCGCATCAGGCGCGACATTGTCAGCGTCGTGGAGGATTACTTGACGCTGGAGCAGCTGCGGGATGTTAAGATCAATGTTACCGTCATAAGGCCGCTGGTGGACAAGTTTTATGAGCTGGGGGATGTTTCCATTGGTACGCTGCCTTTTCCATTTCTTGCCTTCTTCTTATCAGGATCAGGGTGGGCGGTTTCGTGTGTCTGGATATCTCAATTGGCTTCTTGATGGGTTGATTTGATGAAGAAAAAAAATGAAAATGAAATAAAAGGGAGAATCAGAATGCTAACTTCACCTGCAGTATACTGCTTGCTGGTCAACAGAGCCCAGTTCCTAGACGAAGAATCGCGGTCCACCAACCGCCAAAACGTCAACTGGACTCGCGCCACTCTGTGCGAGCTCATCGCCACACGTATCCTGCGCCGCTTCGGCGAGGACCACGACGACGACCATGAAGGCCTGCTGCTACTAGCGCACATCCTCGTCGCCGGCTTCGAGCCCTTCCAGCATGCGCCGGCGCACGTCCGCGAAGAGGCCGAGGACAAGGCCTGGTGGACGACGCACCGCACGCTGCCCGCGCTCGAGGTCGCCATCTTGACCGAGAGCAGGCACTTTCTCAGCTCGACGACGGCCCAGAGGGTCGTGTCGGCCATCTACGAGGGCCGCGTCATCTACACGCCGTCGACGTCGTGGGACATTATCCCCGACCACTACAAGCTGAAGCCCATTTCCATCTACGAGCCGCGCGAGTCGCCGCTGCTGAACCAGTATCGGCTGATTGTGCCGCGGACGCGGAATTACCTTGAGGCGATCCAGTTTACCATCTTGCTGGGGCTGTATGTGGCTGTCATGACTTTGCGGAGGAATGGCGAGATTCCGTATCTGGAGGCGGCGTTTGCGATATTTGCGTTTGGGTGGTGTTTGGATCAGTTTGCAACGATTCTGGCACACGGATGGTGAGATCCCTCTTTACTTGCTTATTACTTTCTAGGGGTGTTTTGGGTGTTATTGAGAAGAGAGCTGACATGTTGGATTACAGGAACGTGTACACGCAGAATCTATGGTCCTTCCTCGACGTCACCTTCATCTTCCTTTTCGTCATCTACAGCGGTCTGCGCCTCTGGGGGGTATGGACCGGATTGCTAGGGCCCTCGGAGCAGGCATTTGATGTCTTGGCGCTCGCGGCACCTGTGCTGGTTCCTCGCCTGGCTTTTAACTGGCTGTCTGATAACTTGGTCTTTTTGTCGTTGAGATCTATGATGGCCGACTTTTTCCTGCTCACTGCGCTTTCGGCGTGGTGTTTTTTTGGATTCTTGCTGTCTCTGCTATGGCTTGGAGAGGGAGCCCATCCGTTGCTGTAAGTTTGTTTCTTACCTGTTTTGTCGATGTTATCATGAGCTGATGGATTGTTTACTCGCTTAGTACGATTTCGAAATGGATGATTTACATCTGGTTTGGACTCGATGGCACTGGAATTCACCGATCGGTAAGCTCTATGACAAAGGGAGGTGACATGGGAGGAAGTCTTGCGCTGACATGTTCCGGCTCTATAGGTGGAATTCCACTGGCTGTTGGGACCCGTCGTCATGATCACATTTGCTTTCCTTGGCAACACTCTCTTCCTTACCATCCTCGTCTCCATGCTGTCGAATACGTTTAGCAACATCTCCACCAACGCTACAGCCGAGATACACTATCGAAAGGCTGTCCTCACGCTTGAAGGTGTCAAGGCGGACGCTGTTTTCGCTTACCAGCCCCCTTTCAATCTCCTGGCCGTCTTCCTTCTTTTGCCGCTCAAATTCGTCGTCAGCCCGCGATGGTTCCATAAAATCCACGTCGCCACTGTTCGCTTGGTCAACCTTCCCCTATTACTCTTCATCGCCGTCGCCGAACGCCGCCTGCTATGGCCGGACAAGAGTTCCGAAGGAGGAACGGTAAGCTCGCTGGCCCAGAAATGGTTCTGGCAAAGGTGGCAGCTCTCAGCATATCAGTATATCCGCGCCGTGTTTGATGTGCCACCCCCTGAAGATGTATATGATGACATTGCCGTGGACGATGACCTGACGCATCACCTCATTCGGAGGCAATACACGCGGCAGGAGACCCACGACTCGGTGAGGAAGCCCTCACGCCGAGATTCCATGTTTGAAATCCCGCCTAAGCTGCGGGGTTCGCTCACGGAAACGGGTGAAGATTATGCAGATATGGCGGGTAGGCTGGCTGCCATGGAGAAGGCCATGCAAAGGATGGAGGATATGCTCTCGAGGCTTCTGCCGCAGGAGGACAGCGAAATCGGGGAGAGTGACACACTACCCATAGGCGACGGCACTACTCTAGAATCGTCTTTTAAAGGACGCGAGACAAACTTTTGAAGATTGAGAAATTGCGAGAGTGTTTTTAGAATAGCGGGCTATTTATGGATTTTTCGACATTTGGCATGAGCATTTGGCGTTGGCTTGACATTTGTTGCATTGAATGTGGGAGCGTTGGTAAGGACATATACTCAAATTGAATTGAATCTTTGTAATGCACATTGCTTCCCATTGTATGGCTACTTTTATGGATGTTTGTCACTGTGACTGACTTGCAGCGTATCACTCACTGTATATTGACGTTTGTCTTAGACTGGCTCAATTCACTGCCGGCTGCGCGCAGTCCGTCATTGATCCTGAGATTTCAGCTTCTAAGCTGCTACAGGATAATGTTTGTTCTTTCATTGTCATTAATATTCTATTGTGTGGATCTATTGTGCTGTTATCTCATCAAACCAATCTTCACTCGAATGTTGAATCCAAATATCCAAGCTCAACTCTCGAAACGCAAAATCTAATAAAAACCAGCTCGAGCGCACATAAAAATAAATCCTCACACAGCACATCTTTCCATCCATATAACAATAAAAGAAAAGGGAAAGAAACAACCCATCAAAAGCAAAATCGCAGCAAGAAACACCATGTGCAACGTCACTTTCTTCCAACACAAATCATGCAAACACATCTGGGCCACCATCTCCCACCCCTGCGGCCCCTACATGGACTTCCACACGTGCCCAACCTTCTGCGGCGCCGGCGGCATCAAAAAGACGCCGGGATTCTACAAGACCAAGAGCAGGCCTTGTCCGCGGTGCGATTTGGGCGGGCTGTATGATCGGAGGGCGGTGCGGATGGTGGAGAGGATGGGGTGGGGGATGCATTGGGGATTGGATCCTGATGGGGGGGATTGGGCGGTTGAGGTGAGGATGGGGGAGACGAGGGGGTGTGTGATTTTGTGATTTGTTTTTGGAAAAGGTTTGGTATGGATGGATGGAAAGGGGGTTTGTGAGAAGAGAAGCTGGAGTTGGGTGGTGAGAATTGGGTTTATGGTGTTTTTGGAGGGGCATTTTTGGGGGCTTGGGGAGTTGAGCTACGTCTTGCTTGAGAAGAGCAACTGGGCATGTTTAATTTCAAAGAATCCCATGACCTGTTACCAATTCGATCTTTTAAACTCATTTGTATAAACAATGAAACCTTTACAAATAATAATATTGATCATATTAATTCATTTCATTTCTCATGACATCACGTGGCCCCACCATCCGCTATTCCATCAGTCAACTTTCTTCAACCTACCTAAAAAAAGTCTTCATGAAGCTCTCACCATCCCAAATCTCATATACCAAACAAACTCACCAATTCCTCTCCTCCTCAACCCAAAAAGCATGCTTCCTACACCAGATACTTCTCACGTCCCCTACGAGCGTGTCTACGAGCCCGCCGAAGACTCATTCCTCCTCCTCGACACCCTCTCCTCATCCTCCGAAACGCAATTCCTCCATGACACATTTTCATCATCTTCTTCTCTCCCCTTTGTCGTCGAGCTCGGCACCGGATCCGGCGTCGTCCTCGCCTTCATCACCGCCCACGCAAAAACCCTCTTCGGCACCTCCCACATCCTCACTGCCGGCATCGACATGAACGCCTTTGCCTGCCGCGCAACAATCACCACCGTAGCAAAAGCCCAAGCCGATTCCGTCATCGAAAACAGCAGCAATGAAATCACTCATGGAATGTACCTGGGCTCCGTCATGGGCGACCTCGCCGCTCCCCTGAGGAACCGCTCCGTCGACGTGCTCGTCTTCAACCCGCCGTACGTGCCCACGTCAGAAATGCCCGAGCGCCCGCAGACCTTCACGGAGGACTTTTCGCCCAAGACGACGTTTGACGATGATTCTTACTTGCTGGCGCTGTCGTATGCCGGCGGCGCGGACGGCATGGAGACGACGGATAGGCTGATTGACGGGTTGCCGGAGATTCTGTCGGCGAGGGGCTGTGCGTATGTGCTTCTTTGCGCGCAGAATAAGCCGGAGATTGTCAAGGAGAGGATACGGGCTTGGGGGGACGGGTGGAGGGCGGAGACGGTTGGGTCGAGTGGGAAGACGGCTGGGTGGGAGAAGTTGCAGATTGTGCGGATATGGCGAGACTCGGCGCCGTGAGGGCTTACGGATGGATGATTTGAGATTTAGGGGTATGAGTGAGACGTTTGGATAATCAACTCCAATGCCTAAACTGGACGATTGCTGTTTAGATACCAAAGACTGCCAGGAATGGGCTATACGAATCACTCCGCCACTATATTCAGCTGGATGTCATCATATATCAAAGTCTACGGCTGGGAGAGAGCATGTCGTTTGATGCTGTGAAAGGGCTTGGACATTGTTTATACCACGACGATAGCCTCCTCATATCAGACGAGCTCAGCAGTGTACATAGAAACGGACTGGCAATTTATATATTCGAATATCTTGTCATCTCGAAATAGATTTTTTTGGCCGAATATCAAAGCGCTGAACCCCACCTCTTCCATCTTCCCCCCGGAACAAGTGTCGTTTGTTTCTTTAGTTTTTTTATGTGGGCAAAACGCATCCCAAACGCCGTTTCCATCGCAGCTTGCGACGCCTCCACAGTCCCTCGAAGTCGAAAAATGGTTCCCTTTGTTCTGTATCGTTTTACAAAGACCCTTCTCCCAGTGATATCGGCCCTCGGCCCGGACCAGCTTTGAAAATAAAAAAAAGATATAGTGCCTCGGTTTCTCTATCCTTTGTCGTATTATTATCGTCCCAATTGTTGCTTTAGCCACGTCCACGTCCGCGGCCACGACCGCGACCTCGGCCACCACGACCACCACGGCCTCCGCGACCTCCTCTGTCAGCCTCTTTTCTGGCCTTATTCTTGGGCTTGGGTGCGTCGTCGATTAGCAGGGTGTCGAGAGGCAGGGAGTCGGGGAGGATGAAGTATCGGATTGTTGAGCCTCGGATGTTCATGGTGTCGAGGGCGATGGAGTCCTGGCCGCGGGCCGTCATCTTGACCGTGCGGAGGGCGACGTTCATCTGGGGAGTGACTGAGGAGATGGTGCCGTGGACGATGGTGCCTGACGCGGGGTTGGTTAGTGAGACTGTCATGTCATGCTCGTTTTGATCGAAGCTGCGCGACGTTGAGAAGCAACTGGGAGCTCGCATTGGGAGTTTGGAGCGTACCATTTTTCAATTCAATGGTCACCGTTTCGTTGGCGCACTTCATCAAAAATCTGCCATGGCGCAATTGTCAGTGTCATGAAGCTCAAAAGCTCAGAAGATGCATGAGGGTGGATAGAGACGCTGCTCGCTCGAAGGGACAATTCAAGCGGAATTCTGCAGCTTAGGGGATCTCGCTCACCTGACGAGCTTCATGGCGACGGCAGAGGCCTTTGTGGCCTGTTGTGGGATGAGTTCAGGGATTCCGATGTGCCTCGTCACGCGCGTTGCCTCGTCTCACGGTTTATATTGCAAGGCTGGCGGATGCCTTCAATTGTCGGTCGGAAAAATAGTTGCCCATTCATTAGCTGGGCAGTCGTTACTAATGGGAGTTAGCTGGGTTTGGGGAGCCAAGGCGGGCACGTGACTCTGTAGCTGGCGAGAGGTACCATCGTACAGGTACCGGGTTTCCAGGTTCATTGATGGAAATCGACCTCACTCACGTGAAGGCGTTACCTTAACAACCTTTGTACTCCGTACTTTTCTCCCCGCCGCATCAAACGATAGCTCCCATGTACTTCGTACCTCGAACCTTAAAGCTTCTGCTGACTACGAGTGTCTCCACCCAATTGCTACTCGTACTAGCAAACTGTTTATCGATAATAGACGATGCTTCGTTCAAGAGGAAACCCCGGCAATTCTCTTCGGGCCGGAGTTACTATTCGATTCACCCGTTTGGTGCTTTGTCACAGGCAGCTTCAAGCTCCTTCACCTTGTCCAGCAAGCGTTCGTTTCTTGTCCACCTCGATGGGGAGAATGCAGATGCTTCCACCATCACCGTCTCGTCTATTCTTCCGCCGAATATTGAATATTCACGCCATCCTTGGCCCTCTGCAGAACCCACTAGCTGAAGCCCTGGCCAGCCAGCTGCCTACCTATTAGCTCTCCAAACCCCCACTATCTGTGCGACCAGCGTTTTTGGGGCCTCTTGTGCCGCGACTGGGCTTCCACGATAGCTGTCTTCCTGACACTTCACCTACTCGATTTTGCCTCTCGGGTCCTCACAGAGAGCTGAAGCTGCAATGATTTCAGGGCGAGGGGGAGCGGGGGCTCGAGGGCGCATCCGCCCACCTCGTCGGATTGTGCGTGTAAGTTGCAGGCTGGACCTGGACCCCCAATTCACGGCGCATCCCCTCCTCACTGCTCAGCGCATCTTGGGCGCACTCCTGCTATGCGAGGCTGAGGCCCATCAACACCGCTGCTCTCGATGAGTTGCCGTCTCGATCAACTTCTTCCGCTTCACCAGACATGCCACGATGGGTTCCAGCGAGAGCAAGCAGTTGCCTTCCCATCCACAGGCGCAAACTCCAGAACCCTCTCACTTCAAGGCCAAGGCTTGCGGATCAGCAGCTAATTCTTCACAGCCCAATGGCCCTGGCGGCGAGGGAGCCGACTTCGATGCATGCTGGAACATGATTCAAGAAGCGCTGCGCGATATCCACAACAAGAGCTGCGGCCGTCTCTCCTTCGAAGAGCTATACCGAGCGGCGTACAAGATCGTGCTTAAGAAGAAGGGTGAGGTTCTGTACGACAAGGTCAAGGAATTTGAGGAGCAATGGTTTGCCATGCACGTCATTCCCAAGATTGAAGTCTTGGTCACTAAGAGTCTTATCAACATTGGCATCGATAATTCGTCAGCGGCCTCTGTCAACGAGCGGCGACAAACGGGCGAAAAGTTCCTCAAGGGCCTTCGAGATACTTGGGAAGATCATAACATGTCCATGAATATGACGGCGGATATCCTGATGTACCTAGATCGGGGCTACACGCAACAGGAGCCACGCCGAGTCCCCATTTTTGCCACCACCATTGCCCTATTCCGAGACCATATATTACGCTCATGCCTTAACTCGAATTCCGACAGCTTGATTGTGGACATTCTTATTTCCGTCATGCTAGATCAGATTGACATGGAGAGACGTGGAGATGTCATTGACCGAAATCTCATCCGTAGCTGCAGCCGGATGCTGAGCTGCCTGTACGAAACCGAGGACGAGTCAGAGAGTAGCAAGCTCTATCTTACCATCTTTGAACCTCGATTCCTCAGCAACAGCGAAACTTTCTACTCGAGAGAGTGTGACCGGCTACTACGGGAGTCTGATGCTAGCACTTGGCTTCGACACACTGAGACCAGGCTTTTGGAGGAAGAAGATCGTTGCGGCACCACTATAGAACGCGAAACCCTTCCCAAGGTGTCGGATGTGGTGGACAAGAAGCTTATTCTTGGTCACCTGGATGACTTCCTTGCCATGGAGGGCAGTGGCGTAAGGTGGATGATTGACAACGACAAGATAGACGACCTCAGCATTTTGTACAGACTCATCTCGAGGGTGGATGATAAGAAGACCGCTCTTCGTGAAATACTACAAAAGAGAGTTGTTGAACTGGGACTGGAGATTGAAAATGTGTTGAAAAACACTGATTTTTCGACAGGGCAGGGTGAAGGGGAGGACGGCGGAGATGGCGACAAGGCTAAAACGCTCAATCCGGCCGCGCAACAGACGGCAGCAGCTATTAGATGGGTCGACGACGTGCTTCGGCTGAAAGATAAGTTTGACTACATGCTGGAAGCATGCTTTCAAGAAGACCTGGTTCTCCAAACAGCTCTGACCAAGAGCTTTACCGATTTCATTAACCTGTTTAATCGAAGCTCGGAATACGTCTCTCTCTTCATCGACGACAGCCTGAAGAGAGGCATAAGAGGCAAGACGGAAGCCGAGGTAGATGCCATCCTGGAGAAGGCAATCGTGCTCATTCGTTATCTGTTGGACAAGGATCTCTTCCAGACATACTACCAACGCCACCTGGCTCGTCGACTACTCCATGGTAAATCAGAAAGTCATGATGTGGAAAAGCAGATCATATCACGGATGAAGCAGGAAATGGGACAGCAGTTTACAAGCAAATTTGAAGGCATGTTTCGAGATCTCGTCACCTCGTCAGAGTTGACATCGACGTACCGCGACCATATCCGCAAGCTGGACCCCGAAGGGCACACCATCGATCTCAATGTCAACGTCCTCACCACCAACTACTGGCCCCAAGAGGTCATGGGCCGCTCTGCTCAGCTTGGAGAGACCCCAAGGATGGGCTGCACCTACCCACCTGAAGTTAAACGACTGCAAGCTAGCTTTGAGCAGTTCTACCTGACCAATCGCAACGGTCGAAAGCTGACATGGATTGGTACAACCGGCAGCGCGGATATCAAGTGCGTATTTCCGGCTATCGAGGGGAAATCTGGCCCATTGGCGCGGGAACGTCGTTATGAAATGAACGTTCCCACCTATGGCATGGTTGTCCTCTTGTTGTTCAACGATCTAAAGGACGGCGAGAGCCTTAGCTTTGAAGAGATTCAGGCCAAGACAAATATGTCAACGTCAGATCTGACGCGGGCACTCATGGCGATTGCCGTGGCGCCCAAGTCTCGAGTTCTGGCCAAAGACCCGCCGACAAAGAACATAAAGCCTACCGACAGGTTCTCCTTCAATGCTTCTTTCCAGAGCAAGACGATCAGAATCAAGGCACCCATCATCAACGCCGTGTCCAAGGTCGAAGATAAGGACGAAAGGAGGACGACGGAAGAGAAGAATAACCAAACCCGAGCTCACATTGTCGACGCGGCGATTGTGAGAATCATGAAGTAAGTTTGAAAACCAGTTGTTACTGTGATTTTCTGGGGCAGTTACTAACCAGCCATTATCAGGGCGCGCAAGGAACTCAACCACTCTCAGCTGGTAAGCGAGGTTCTGTCTCAACTAGTAGGCCGCTTCAAGCCCGAAGTCTCTTTGATAAAGAGGCGGATTGAGGATCTCATTGTGAGAGAATACCTGGAGCGGCCAGACGAAGACGGCGCGCCGTCGATGTATCGCTACGTGGCGTGATCGAGCATTGCAGTTCTTAGTACATATGGATTTGGGTAAGGGTTGCTTTTGATGAGTTACGAGCATGGGGCTGTGTCTTGTTGTATTTATTCTTCCAAACGTGGCAAGGCGTCCAGAGAACGACGGATTATTCTTTGAGTTATTTTCTTTTTTCTTAGCATTTGTGGTACCTGGAGAGGGAAAGCATGCATCTACAGAATAGCATAGGTTGCGGTTGGATGAAGAGGCTTTAAGGGGAGGAGGCGGCTAGATGGATTGCGTTCATGGTACATTTTGATGCTGGGGAAGCGTCAATAGGCTCAAGCATCAAAGAGAGTATGGTGCATAGAGTATAAATCAAAATAGGTACATTCGGTCTTTGTCTTGTCTTGACTCTGTGGAAGTCAGTTTGCTCATGAAATGTAGATGTCATCGCACGGTGAAGCTAATATTGAGTGGTGACATATAACGACGAAATAACGAAATGGAAAACTGCGAAGTCGGACACGATGCCAGTTAGGCTATGAGTTTTACCGATCGCTAATAGCACTGAAGATGCCCTGTAGATCGTGAATTTCTAGGGGACCTCGTGCTGTAAGTCGGAGCAGCTCGTGTGCCGAGGCTAATCCGAGCACCAACTCTCTCACCCGCATTGAGCCTTCATGTCATCAGCTTGAACTTGATTTGCTGGCTTAAAGCAGAGCTGTAGCTATTTCAACACGCAGCTCACGCACTGTACTGGGATCAACATTGAGCTTTTTGGATATTCATAAAAGGAGAATACAAATTTGTTTATCACAATGTTTGGACTAAGGAGATCAATGGCCACTGCGGCCTCACAAGCTTCTCTGTCTCTGAAGCAGGCCGGCAAAGTCGTCTGCATTGGCCGCAACTACGCGTAAGACGATTTACTTTCAACTTTTTCTACTTTGGTACTCATGAAAGAGAGAGAAGAATATAGTTGCTAACGTTATGTTTCTTCGACAGGGATCACATTGCAGAACTGGCAAACGCAAAGCCAAAGAAGCCCTTCTTCTTCCTCAAGCCTCCTTCGTCCATCGTCTTGCCCGGCGAGGGCCCTTGTCTGCAGCCCAAGGGCGTGGACATGCACTTTGAGGTTGAGTTGGCGCTCATCATTGGGTCGGTGGTGAAGAATCTGCATCCGGAGGATGAGAAGGGAGCGTTGGATGCCATCAAGGGTGAGTTTGAGCTTTGTTGCATAAAGCTTCCCCTTCCCCCCTACAGCGTGCTATATATCATAATTGGGAGGATATGATATGATGGATATATATATAGATGCTAACAAAGTTGATATAAGCATACGCCATCGCCATCGACATGACAGCCCGCAACGTCCAAAACGAAGCCAAGAAAAAGGGCCTCCCCTGGGACATTGCCAAGGGCTTCGACACATTCCTGCCCATGAGCAACGTGATCCCCAAGTCTTCCATCGCCGACCCGCACGACGCCGAGCTGTACCTCGAGGTCAACGGCCAGCCACGGCAGCGCGGGTCCACGAACCTGATGATTTATCGTATCCCGCGCATCGTGAGCGACATCTCGCGCGTCATGACGCTGCTGCCGGGCGACGTGGTGCTGACGGGGACGCCGGCGGGCGTTGGGCCTGTGGTGCCGGGGGATGTGATGAGGGCGGGGGTGAGGGTTGATGGGAGGGAGGTTGAGGAGGGGAGGATTGAGGTGCCTGTGGAGCTGTCGGGGTCTGCGTATGAGTTTTCGGAGACGTGAGAGTGTTTTGTGTGTTGTGTATATAGATGTTGGATGAGAGCGTGAGTTGTGTGGATGGATGGATAGATATATATATGAGAGGGAGAAGATGAGACAAAACAGGGATTCTTATTTTCATTCATCATGTTGTGCCTGTCCCCTAGTGGAATCTACTTATACAGCACATTGTCTTCATACATCCTCATCCTCATTCATCACTGCAAATTAGGATCCTGAATCGACCCCGGCTTCGGCGCCCAGTCCGCCACCGTCCCGCACCTCCTACACGTCCTCTTCTCCTCATCCCCCCTAAAGTCCTCCACAGCCTGCTTAATCTGCGTCCCCAAATCCGTACAATGAAACGCAGCCTCATGCACAACCACCGCCTCAGCACCAGGCTCAGCACAGCATTTCGCGCAGTACCAGCGCATGCGATCAATAGAATCGGCGGGGCGGCGCTGCTCCAGGACGACGCCGACGGTGTTTGCGAAGCGCACGGGGTTGTGCGGCGTGTTGGCGGGGAGGAGGAACATGTCGCCCTCGCGGATGACGATGTCGCGGAAGGTCGTGCCGTCGACGACTTTGAGGGTCATTGCGCCGCGGTATTGGTAGAACCATTCGGGGGTTTGGTTGATGTGGTAGTCGGTGCGGGCGTTGGGGCCGCCGACGATCTGGAGGGATGTCAGTGAGCTGGGAGATATAAAGTGAGAGCTGGATATGAAGCTATATATTCAGAAAGGAGTATGAGAACAGGACATACCATGACGGTGAAATCATCGTTGTAGACGCAGTAGTTGTTGATGGGTGGCTGAAGCAGGTGAGAGTTTTCCTCAAGCCTGGTAAGCAAGACGAAAGAACCAATGTTGTTAGCACATTCGCTTTTGTTCCTTATACACGACGAGACAAACTGGAGATGCTTCGACTTACCACTTGGGCAGGTTGACCGGCGGTCCAAGCATTTGTAATGTCGAGTGGTATGACTCTTACAACACGAAAGTTGGGGTAAGTGGCTTAGTATCGATAGACCAACTGAAGTTGAAACAAGCAACAGAAACACTAAAGAAAGCAGAGTTAACTAACAAGACAAGTCTTGATGGAAGGGAGAAGAAAAGAGAGAAGAGAGAAAAAGAACTCACCAGAGAGATTATTTTATAGCCACACAGAAACACAAGTTGTCAGATCACAATGGAAGAGGCAAAATCCGAAAGTCGTCCAAAAATGCTTGTTTATCAATCAAAGCCTCCAAATTCCTCACAAGGGACTAGCTAAAGCATTCTTACTTCTATTCCGGCTCTCCGAGCTGTATATACTATACAGTGCGAAGGGCATCCATATCCCGCATAAACAGTTGTTAGGTCTCGCACCGTGTGGGCGTCAGCTCGACATCATCCCACTTGGCCAAAAAATACAAGTTGTTGATATTTGCCCAGATTGAAACAAAGCAATACAAATCCTACAAACCTATTCTACAGTCCAGAGCTCCTGGTCAACTCCCGCCCACTTGAGGACATTCTCCTGAGACGCCTTGAACCTGCGCCTAAAAGCCCTCGTTCCTGGCACGGGCCCGTTGTAGTTGCCCTTTTCCTGCTGTAAAAAGGTGTGGACGATGCCCGTGGTTCGTCCTTGGGGCCCGTAAAAGTTGAGTAGTATCCCGTGTAGTATGTGGAGGTGGCCGATGAAGATGTCCTGAAACTCCTTGTGCTTCGGCAAAGAAGGGTCCCGCAGCGACGGGTGACTTGGGAACATGGTGAGAGTCGACAGACTGAGCACAAAGTCGATGAGATCCTCGGACCAGGGGAGGCCCTTTCGCCACTTGGTAAAGGCCAAGGCCTTGATTCGGATCTTGATGCTGTTGATGAGGTCTCCTTGCCTCTCGCATAGCGCTGCCAGGGCCTTGAGCACCGTCGGCAGCGGCTCGAGGCTGTTGGGCCAGGGACTTCCCGCATAGCCAGTCTTGAGGATATGGTTTACTTTCCCCAACTGAAGTTCGACGTTGAATGAGGTGGGCGTTACGAAAGCTTGTTTCTTGGAAACGTCTATGACATCGAACAAGGCTGCCTGTGTGCTCAGGATGAGCGGGAGCACATCGGACTCGTTCTTGGCCTCTTTATAGTGACGATCGGACTCTTCTCTACATCTGTCGCCTAAATTATATCATCTTTTATAAGTATCCGAAGTTGTCTAATTGACTTCTTTTTCGTTGTAAAAGAGGCAAGGGGGGGTTGATTAGACATACACTGGCATCTGAACTGATATCTCACCGCAATTCGCGGATTGCGAAAGGTGAAGTCATATGCAATGTCTCGGTAGCAATGAAGGAGCTCCTCGCCGGCCTTGAGCTTTCTGAGAGCCCGAACCTGCACCTGAGTGCTGTTGAACACAACGACAACATTGGGATCGCAACAGTGGTTGAGCAGAGCTCCCCCAAAGTCAAGGGCGTTGCCAAGCGGTGCATTTCGGTAGGTTTGATCAACCGGCAGCGAGTTGCAACGAATCTAGAAAAAGGGGGTAACAAGTTAGCCACCATCTTATCCATACACGTACATGCTGCCAACCTCACTACACCTACACCATGGGGGAACACTCACAATACCGTACAGCATCAATATCTCCCCAATGCTAAGCTCGCTCTTAGTCCGTTCCTTGGCTTCGCGGGCAATGCTAATGATCCTCGGCCAGCTTTTCTTGGTGCGCCTCTCAAAGTTGGCCACCTCGTGCTCAAGCCTGGCCAGGGCTTTTACCTGCTGTGCCAACAAGACTTTCTTTCGCATCAGAATCAAGAGACGGTATAATGTTCTCGTCTCGACATCGGTTGACGCGCCGGCAAGCAAGCCGCATTCGTATAAATGGCCCGTGTCCCAGGCTCGTTGCCAACAAGACTACCCACAAACATATTAGTGAGGATAATGACGACAAAGAACGAGTTCCGTCAAATGACATTGTACTTACCTTTGAGCAATACTGGTACATGCGGCAGCCATTGCAGATATGGAGAGGAGGCAGAACCTCTCCAGGCTGGAGAAAGCGGTCCTCTACAGGATGAAAGACTCTTCGTCTCTGTTGGAAGCAGAAGTCGCACGCTTCCATACCCTGGCCAACCTCTGCGCACAGAACAAGCGGCACAGACGTAAAGATGAGCTCGCCCTCTGCAAGATCCCGCTTGATGAATAGGCCCGAGCCAGCATCGGGAATGGTGGATTCTTGAATGCTGAGCGAACCTTCGGGGGCCTGGATAGTGCTCATGATGTAGCTGCAGAGCGCCGTGTCCTTGTGTATGGGCCAACGCTTCTGGCTATCGAGGCTCGCATTGACCTGGTCCGGGTCCATGGTGTTGATGCTGGCCGAAAAGGCCTGCTCGATGGCATTCATTATGCTGGTTGTTTCTCTGTCTTCCTTTGAGTGATGACAGCAAGTTTGAATGACTGTCTTTTGGAGACGAATTGAAAGGGAAAGGGGATTCAATTTGTATGAAAAACGCCTGGAATCGTATGGAAGAAAGGAACAAGGCAGGACAGAAAAAGAAATGTTATGCAAGGGGCTGGCTCGCAGTTACACCGAGGCTGGGCTCAGATGCTTCTGTCGTCACACAGCTTTGGCCTGGACTGATGTATACGAAGCAATGCAGCATGCAGGCGGCTTGAATAGGATGAGGGAGATAGACAAAGAGTGGTGGAAAAGAACACGAAGATAAGGTATCGAGATGAGCTTGTATTGGATGGAAGTTTTGGTGGTGATTGATGGATGGATTGTTTGCTATTGAATCCCTCTTGCTCTTGGCCATTCAGTGTTTCAGCGCGGCCAGCCTGCACTGCACGCGTGTTGTCGAGATACGATTGGCTGCCATTTTTGGATGCAATGCAGTTGCTACTGCTGCAGCTGCTGCTTTTATTGAAAATGTACTTCTTTCGATTCCATCATCTTCTTCCATTTGATTTCCTATATCCATCTATAACAGTATAACAGCCTAGGATCCCATTGAAGTCGTTGGATCGTCATCTCCATACTGCTAGCCAGCTCCAAAAGCAGTGGAGTCCCCTATAAAACTCCACTGTAGCATGGCAAGCTCCCTGTAGCGCCAGCCAGCGCGTCGAAGCTCCGAGACAGGCACAGGCACAAGTGCCGCAACCAAGTACATAACCTGCTCACATGTACCTTTTCGTACCCCACCTTAGTCCCCGTTGAGATTCATCAGCCTGTTACAGCCTGTTACAGCTTGTTGTACTACTGTGGGTACAACTGAGTACCGGCACATCCCCCGCGGTACGCCCTTCTCTGATGGCGTGAGCTGCCCTGTGTGATGAATGGATGTTTCAGCTCCACCAAAAGCCACCGCTCTGGCCGTTGCCTCGATAACAGCATCAGCTTTCAACCACCAACGTCCAGCACTTTTTCTCCTTCTCATCTTCTTTCTCTTCTCTCTATACTTTTCTCTATCACTGTCTTCTACTTATACATCTTTCTCTCAGCGTTAGCGCCATCACCATCTCGTCATCAAGTAATAGCTATTCTTTACAATGGATCACAGCCATCACATGCATTCCATGGAGGGCCACGAAGGCCACGGCGGCCACGAAGGCCACGGCGGCATGGACGACATGTGCAGCATGAGCGTGAGTATCGACAATCCCAATCCCTCTACCTCTACCTTTAGTCCAGCTTATCAGACTCACATCGACTCCAGATGCTCTTCACCTGGGACACGACCAACCTCTGCATCGTCTTCCGCCAGTGGCACATCCGCTCCAACCTTTCCCTCGTCCTGTCCCTCTTCGCCGTTGTTTTTATCGGCATTGGCTACGAGTATCTGCGCTCAGTCTCTCGTCGCTACGAGGCGTCTTTGGCGGCACGGCTGGAAACTGTACCTAGTGAGTAAACCCATGTCTCTACTTTGTTTTGATCCCGCCTCTTGTCCTTTACAAGGACAAAAGCTGCATAAAGAGCTGTGGCATCTTCACACTCTTATACAAGCTTGATGTGGTGCCAAACATATCACATCCCCATCACAATGGTCCATCCCCCTTTCAGAAATGAACATGTGCATGCTAAAATGCCGTTGAGACGCCACTGCGCATGCTTATCGCGATGATGATGATGAAAACGTTACTGAGACACCCGCCTTCCTCCGCTCAGGGCAGAACCGCGATAACGCCAGCAAGCGAGGCCACGTCATCAAAGCTATACTCTATGCCATTCAGAACTTTTACGCCTTTATGCTCATGTAGGTCCATTGATCTTCATCCTCGCAGACGTCCTCAACTCTGGCTCTTCTTCTAACGATTCAAGGCTCGTCTTCATGACATACAATGGCTGGGTCATGGTGGCTGTCTCGCTGGGTGCCTTCCTCGGCTACCTCTTGTTCGGCCACTCTACATCGGCCACAAAGGACAACGCCTGTCATTAAATAGCGAAATGTGACACATACCGGCCAGCTTCGATTTAAAGCGGCTTGAATTTTGCATTGGAAAGCGACAATGGCGTGTTTTACATGCAGCAATGGCAGCCTTTTGGCTGAGGAGAAACAGTTATACTGAGCAGTTTTGTGAACCATTCAAGGCCAATTAAACATTCAGCGTCTAAACCTACTCCATATACAGGGGTAAACAACATTAAAGCCGACTCTAGGTTCATACAGAGACCGTGCCTTGTCCCGTGCCGCGTGTATTTCATTACATCTTTGCTGGCTTGTCTTCTTCTCTCTTCGCAGGAGCGCCGTGATCATCCAGCGCGCCCTCTTCCTGGGCAATCTTGATGACTTCGTAATCGCCAAAGTCGATGTTGTGCAACATTTCGGGGTCCTCGTTGTAGGCAATCCTTGCTGCATCGACGAGTACTCTGCCAGTCAAGCCCCAGACCTTGAACCGTCCTTGATGGTCCTGGCTAACCTCTAGCTGGTCCGCCAGCTCTATCTGCGCCGCGCTTCCCCTTCTAGGCCTTGAGACTTTCTGGTTGTTCACTGGCACGTAAAAGTTGTGCACTCTCCACTGCACCCCCTTGTAGTTTGTCCACGCGCCTTCATACCAGTGGCCCGGCGGCAGCGTCTCGCCGTGTCGAGGTGGTAGATCCTTTTCCTTGAGGAAGTTGTAGAAAGGGGCACTAAATACAGCGGCGACCTCGCGAGCATCTAGCCGGGGGATCATGGAGTCTTCAACGAGAGCTGGTGGTGAGTCGGGAGAGGTGCGATCGGCGTGGAGGAACGCAACGCAGGGAGTCACCACGAGGTGCGTCCGAGCCAAGGACGGCGGGAGATTGCAGAGCTGCTCGATGCGAAATGGTTTGGGAATCCGTGAATCGTCCATGGGGAGGCCAATCTCTTCATATGCCTCTCGCCGCGCAATCTGGTCTGTTTCCTCAAGTCAGCCGATGCCCACTCCTGTCTCTATGCATGAGAACATAACATACATGGTGTTTCTTCTTTGCTATCTGCTTTCCCTCCCGGCAACGCGGCGTGGCCCGAGAAGCTCCTCAGACTGGCCGCGCGCATGGTGATGACAACCCTCAGGTCGCCCCATCTGTCCGCAAACAAGAGGACCAGGATGGCTGCTCTCTTGCGCGCAGGGAGCGCATCCCATAACGGGAACGGAGGAGGTTTGTACGCTCTAAATCGGTTGAGGGCGGCCTATTTGAATTCGGATTGAGCATGTCAGCAAGCATTCACATGATGGACACAGACCGGACAGGACCGGACCGGGCGCAAAGACGAAAGCGATATAACCAAAGCACAAACCGACCAGAGAAAAGGGATTCAGTGACGCCATTGTCGATGCATCATAGTATAGCGACGCGCCGCTGTAATCATGCGCAACAGCAACGCCCAGCGCCTCGGCGATCTGGCTCTTGACCTGCGCAACCTCGGCCTCGGACAGAGCAGCGTCAGCGTCGGAGGCGTCGACTTCCGGCTCTGCGGCGGATCCGGCGATGCTGCTTTCTGAGTTGCGCTGCAGCTGTTCCTGAGCGGTCATTTTCCAGCGTCAGCAGCAACGCGATTCCTGAGTCGCTGTGCCAGCTTTTCTTTCTTTGTCGTTTTTTTACAAAGAAAAGCTGACGGGGGTTTTTCGCTTTGCGTCGGAGGTAATGAATGGATGATGAGGGAATCAAAGCAAAGGGCGGCCTATCGCATTCGCCATCTGGAACTGTTTGAGCGGGGGATCCGATGACACAAGCCGAGGAACGGGCCGACGGCCGGACGGGGCCAAGTTTTGACAATGCCGGTGATTAGTCGCGTCTTACTCCGATCCGATTTGATTCACGGACGGACTACAGGGAATGCTAGGGTTTCAACGAGAGGAAGAGATTAAAGTGTATTTTGCGCCTTATTATGATTAATATGCCTTGTGCGGGATGAAAACGACAAACACGACGGCACCGACATTAAGCTACAGTTTATTGACTTGTGAACCCAATCAACAATTCCCAACCACCGTCTCACACAATCCGACTCTATCCCCCTTTACAAGAAAGCAGCAACACCGGCAGCCAGCAAGCTAAACAGCTCGAGCGGCCTCACGCCAGAGCCGCCAGAAATGACGGGGGTCAGCGTACTCGTAGGGTGAACAGGAGGCGCAGTCCCGTTGTGAGGAGGCTTGTGATCGTGCTCCTCGTCGCACTTCTTAATGGTCTGCTCTCCCTCAGCGGTAAAGGGGTTAAAACCGAGGCATCCTGCGTACTCGGACGCGCATTCTGCCTGGTTGGCATCGGGCTTGCCTTGGCACTTGCCGCGCTCTTCGCCACACTCCTTGATTTTACGGCAGTCCGGCTTAGGAGGAGGAGTGGGAGTAGGAGTAGGAGTGATGATGGGCTTGCTACACTTCTTCTCAATCTCCTCCGGGTCATGCTGCCCATCAAAGGGGTTATATCCCAGACATCCAGCATACTGAGAAGCACAGTACGACATGTTTGCTCCAGGGGCGCTGCGGCACTTGTTGTACTCGTCGTAGCACTTGCACTCATCCTGCGGCGTCTTTGTCTGCGTGGGAGCAGCCGTAGTCGCCGTCATCGTCTTGGAGCACGCAGTAGGATTGACAAAGGTGCCTTCATATGGGTTGTAGCCCAGGCAGGCGGCGTACTCGGAGGCGCACTCGGCCCTGTTTGCGTCGGGCTTGACGAGGCATGCGTCGTGGGCGGTGGTGCACTTTACGGCGCATTCCTCGGGGGTGCCGTCGCTGCCTGTGTAGTCGGCGAGGGCCGAGGCGATGAAGGCGGTGATGATGATAGCTGAACGCATTTTGTATGGAGTTGTGGTGGTGATTTACTCAAGTATGAAGGATGTTCAGAGCGAGCAGATGAGTGGGTTCAACGAGTGAAGGACGCTGAAGAGCATGATTCCTCAAGAGAAAGAACAATTGCAATTCTTATATACCGCTAAAGGCTTAAGGGAGAATGAGAAGAGCCCATTGAAAGAAAAACAGAGAGCTGGTTGTAATAGTGCTGGCATTCCAGCTGATGAGGCGAATATGATCGGCCTTGCTACTGAAACAAAACACACGAAACTTGGTTACCCCGTTACCCGGGAGAATGGGAATGGAGGGATACTCTTACAAGCTTCTCGGTCGATCGGCCGATGATGAGAAGAAGTTGCATGTTGTGTTCATGATTGAGATTCTCAAGGTTTAAAACTCCTCATCTGATGATCAATAAGTATCTATATAGGCTTATAGTCTTCCATGCTACAGATCCGTTTATTTACCAACTCAGAACACTTCAAACTCAAGAAAACAAGCCATTTAGTAACGGCGGCAACAAGCAAAATAGTCCATCGGGCGATCGACCGCAAAACATACCAACCCTTTCCTTTCCCACATTCCTCCTCCCCTTCCTCCACAGCCTCATCAACCAACATACCTATCCCAAGTCCCATCTCCTCCTCACCCATACCGAAAGTAAACATCAATGACGATGCTATAATAAGAAAAAAGTATTTGACCAAAAAAGGCAGTCCCCGGCACGGCCTAGCTCTCACAGCATCTTCAACCTTATCAAGCTTATATTGTCCTGCAAAAACCAACGTTACTTCGTCATCACCAATCATTCCAATCGCATCAGGGCACGGGCCAAAATCTCATTCATGCATCTACTTTGCGCCCGTCGTCCTGCAAGCCGGTGGAGTGTTCTTATATATATATATCCTTTTCGGCCCGTCGCGGGATCTAAACCACTTCCCAAGCTTCTTTTTCAAGATCTTAGGCCTCGTTAGCGTCGGCAGATGAGGAAACTGGCTGATGAAATCTGACACGACATCAATTCACAGGAACACAGTGTCATAGTCACCAGATACGGAAATGTCACTTAGACTTAGTTGGACATGTGCTTCGATTTCCGTCAATTTTTTATGCTTCCGATATTATAGTCGTTGTTTAATCCAAATACCCTTTCTATCAACGACCTTTTTTATATGTGTAAAAGATTCAAGGAAATGTGGTATATAGTCGTATACAGACAAAAGGCAATTTGCCAACCAAACGGGGGATATCCATGTGCAAGCCCATTACTCCTTATAAATGCACGAAAAAGAAAAAGAAAAAAACACAAAACAAAACAAAGAAACCGGAGAGGGGAAAAACGACAGTCCAGATAACGTCCACCATGCTTGTACATAGATTCGTGCCCATTGTTGATCATGTCTTCGTTTCGTGAATAAGACTGGGGAAAAATATAAAGAAAAGGGGGAAATTCAAGTTGGGGGGTTTTCTCTCTCACTTGCTTTACGCAAAAACATTCTCGCTCACGACGCCAGCTTGCTGCTGGTCCCTCCGTCTTCTACCGACGGTCAGCAGCCGGTTCATTGAGTCTCCTGTCTTCGCCCATCCTCGCGACAGGCTCGACTCGTCGTCTCGGCGCACCATGGCCGGCGAGTCTCTACCTCGTTCTTCCTTGTGTGAAGAACGGTTGCGCCATCGGCTCCTGCTGTTTGGTCGCGAGTCGCTATCCGAGTCGCTCTCATCAAAGGCACTCTTGGGGACTGAAGGTTCCTCGGGCTCAGCGGGCTCAGCAGGTGGAAGAGCAGGAACAGGAGGTATCTCGACTGAACCGCTGCTGCCCACTCTCCTAGAGTGCGAGTGAGGATCAGCAGTGGTTGGTCGAATGCTAGTGGTTGCTTTCCTTCGGAGGCGAGAGAAATGAGAGCCTGATTTGAAGCTCAAGATGGAAGACCGCCTCCCCATGGACTCTGCAGCATTGACCTCATCGAGGCTAGTCTTTGGCACCGCGGAGGAGGCCAGCTCGACAGCAAACTTGTGATACTCGCCAGCTGTCAAGTCTTCGTCACTCTCATCACCTAGCTCTTCCTCCTCGTTCGACGGCACGAAGCTATCTTCCTGCGCCGCAAGATGGCCTAAGCCATCCTGGTCAAAGATCCGGGCACTTCGGCGGCGACGAACAGAATTCTTGGAGCCCAGAGGGAATGCAGACGTAGAGTGCGGCGATCCCGGCCCCCAAGAGCTCTTCTTGCTCGACAAGCTAGCCATACCATCGTCGTCTTCCAAAACAGGGATGAGCCCTTCCTCTGGAAGCTGCAAAAGAGCAGCCGGATTCGGGGCAGATGGGTCCTCAAAGCTTCGGCTGCTTCGAGTGACAGCCTCCTTCTCGGCCTCCTGGGAAGTGATGCCGACGAGATTCGTAACGTCGACGTCGAGCCCCATGAGCTGCAGCACCTTCTTTGACTTTCGGTGCCTAAGGCTGGCCACAGGGCTAGGGAGGCTCGACTGGCGAGGCGGATGGGCGTTCTTGACGGGGGTGCTCGGGGCTTGGCGGGGCGAGGGCGCGGGCGAGGGCGAGGCGATTCGACTTTCAGCTGCAGCTTCAATTTGCGGCGCATTCTTCGGTCCCGGCCCCACTGGCAGGGCAGCTGGTTTGGTCCTCTTCTTGTTGATCTTGAGAGGCGGCGGAACAACAGCCGAGTTGTTCTTCATGGGAGGCAGAGGCGGGAGAGGCCTCTTCACATAGGCGTCGGCATCGTGTGGTTGCAGTGCCAGAGGCGTCACAGGCCGACTCGTCAAGACAGGCAAATCCCAGGAACCCAGCGTCGAGGGACTCAGTGGTGGATCGGAGTTGGACCTTAGGTGGAGCATCTTCCGGCAAGTGAATTAGACCCAAGGACCAACAAACTACTAGTAGTAAGAGCTAGATAAGGAAGTGGGAAGAAGTGGTATGTAATTCAGCTCGAGCCCAAGACTGGCCTGCTTGAGATTTGTTAATGAGGGAGAAAGGGCAGAAAAGCAGAACGGCGGGCACACACCTGGTATAAAAAAGATAGACAGGCAGAACCCAAGGCAAGCAATGTCAAGGCAGGGTCAGGCAATCCCAATGGTACCCACGTGGAAATGGGTGCACCGGCCTCTGGGGTATAAAATTGACAGTGACAGCGATGGAGCAGGAAAACCACACCACGGAGTCTGTGCTTGGAACCACCCCCACAAGGCCACCCCCTTCGATTGCTAAGCTGTGAGAGACAAGAACGCACAGATAGTATAAGTGATTTGATGCGAATTGGTCCTATGGACATGCATACAGAGCGTGAATGTGAGAGAGGGGAGAGAGGAGAAACAGAGGGAGAGAGACGCGGAAACAGACGGGCGTATGCATGTAAGTGCGTATGTAAGTGTGTATGGGCGTCGGGTGCAACAACGCGGACGTGTGCTTGTGATGCACAAAGTCGTACAAAGATGCGAGAACGAACTCGATATACATATACTTTCGCGCCTTTGTATTCCGGAAGGTCATACACAAAGGACGAGTACAAAAGTATATGCAACGTATACTCGTACAAACCCCAAGGGGGCGTGGGTGCAGGGCGTGGATAAACGAACAAACAGTAAGATCATCAGCAACCTCATCCGGCATGGCCGATCATCAGTGCCGAGTGGAGGAACGATTGCCCGCACCTATGCAACAGATTGGCAGGACAAACGAACTGTCGACATAAAGGGAATGTACTGAACGAGTAAGCCTGATGGCAATCGTCCGGAGGAATATGAACAAGGCCGAAGAAGAAGAAGAAAAACTGTTTGCAACAGGGCTGTTCAATGACAAAGGCCAGAAGAACGACGACGGCGCAGGAATGAACGCAAAGAGGAACAGAAATCGTCATGACAACAACATATACGCGGCCCGTGACCCGCCCGAGAGGAGCCTTCATCCTTTGCCAAGCTTGCACAACCTTCTGGGGGAATGCAGCTCAAGATGCTTGTAAGGCTGCCTGGCCATGGGCTTCATCGTCGGGTTCTCGGTGTGTCATCCTATATGGCCCGTGTAACATCTTCAAGCCGCTTTGTCTCTTCCTTCTCCAGCCTTTTGTCCTATCAGCACAGACGATACATGCAGGCCGACAGAGAAACGGGCGTGTGATGGGTTCCCATCATTCCAGTCTGACATGCCCATCGATACTTTTCCCTTCATCCTCATTCTCCCTGCTTCTGAAGCTTTCGCCTCGGTCGACGGCCCAGCGTCCCGTGCCTCGTACTAGCAGTAACCCGTATCCATATCCAGGGCTCCCATACGAGTATACCTGGCCGAGTATTTTCCCCCGTTTATGCAGCATGGTGGTAATCCTTGAGTCTTCCCAGCATACGAGTGCTGCAGCTCGTCGGCCTGGAACGCAATTTCGCTTTTGCATCTCCAAGGCCCCTTGTCCGGGACATGCAATCCATTCACCCTCACCCTCGCCGTCGCACCGCCCCGACGGACCTACATTGTTCTCCGTACGGAGCAGCACGGAGTACTCGTACATACATGCATGCAAACTCCCCAGTACCAGTGATGCAAACTCTTCGTCTGCCCATGTCTTGCTGCAACGTTCTGTCGCACTGCCAACTTCTGTCAGTTGACTAGCTCAACCCAATGCACCGGAATGGAGCACAGCAGACGTGCCAATGCTGACGCTCTCGTCTAAACTGGCCATTGCCTGCAGGGCACTGACCTGGGAGCCCCTCTAACGGGGACTCGGTAACATGGCATGGGCTCCTGGTCCTGTCCGGTTCGGGGAGGTCTCTTTTCCAACCCCCAACGCCTGACTCTTTGTGTCTTTCATTTTGCATGGCGAGGCCCCCATGTCGCTTCTAAAACAGCCCTCCTCTCCCCCGAGTGACGTCTCATCATGCGAAGCAGACTTGAGACGCAATGCACGTGGCGCAGGCGCAGAACGCAGAAACCTGTTGCATGGGCATGTTGATTTCCAAGTCGCGTGGTCCCCTGAGCAATTGAACTCATCCCTGCGAGCGGAGTCCGTGGAGAGCCAAAGGCGTGCTCCGTACCTGTATCGTAGCCTGTAGGCCAAGCAATTTTTCTTGATCCGTAATATCTGCTGGATCATCACATTTTCATGCTCAAAACTGATTGACGGAGTTTAGGACTCAATGCAACCAGCGGCGGACTTCCTCGGCTCATTTCGTTTGCCTCTGTAATCAGGATGATTATCCTCCGCGTGGGGGCTGTCCACTGCCTGTCAAAATAATCCTACTTTCTCGGAGTAGAGCCTCGCCTTGCTGATGTCTTTTAATTTGCGTTGTCAAGTAGCCGTCGATGCCGGTGATAATCGCCCGCGCGCCAACTGACTGGTCGGAGAAAAAGACCCATGATCGTCTAGCCGACCTCTCTTGTTCCTCCAATCAGCCATAAGCATATCGTTCGCTTTCATCCCTATGGTGGTACGACGGCCGGCATTTGTCTAGCCCTGCATCTGTATTCATACGCCTGCCAAGCTCCTAACCTCCCGCCCCCAATTTCTTCTGGCCCCTTGTCCCAAGTATGAAATAGTACAGGCAACGTGTATGCAAAGTGCTAGGCAATACCGAATGGTCCGTAGATGTCTATATAAATAGAAAAGACAAAAAAAAAGATTACCAAAATGTATCGAGCCCAAGTACGCCAACTGCCATATACAGAATATGATGTCTCCTAAAAATAGTCCCTTCTTTTCTCTCTCTCTTTTTCGCCAAAAGTGAATATGACAAACCTCAAATCTTTATACTACAATCGTTGCTTAGTCGTCATCGTCTTTCCCCTGATAGTCGCCCAACAGAATATCGTCAATTCCGAGCCCCGTAGAGGAATTCCTAATCCACTCCGTCTCAACGCGGAAGAAGATCCACATCCACCGCCGGAACACCTCGAGTAGCTCAATCAAAAAGATTCCGCTCTCATAGTCACTAAACTTGTCCAGATGAGGGCTCAGCTTCATCGACCACGAGCAGCGCAGCATTAAATCGAGGCCAATGACAAAGTAGTACAGGCCAGCTGAGCGGAAGACGAGCCGATCACGCAACCCCCACGGGTGGTGCACTGATGCTCGCTCTCGCGACGAGAAGAGTGTCAGATCCCAATCTTTGGCAACGTCCCAGTAGAAGGAGTAGAGCGAGTTGACCAAAACGGCGACCAGCCAAGCTCGGTGCAGCGCGACCATGTCGCTCTCTGGCCCGGCCCCCCTTTGCATGGCGCTTGTGATGATGACGGGGAATGCGGTAGAGTACTTGAGAGCGTTGGCCAGGTGTTGGCCACCCCAGCCCGAAGACTCCTTGTACGGGGCCCGGCGAACTCTCAGGTACTCGATGAGGCACTGCCGGAAACGGATGATGCTCGGCACAGCCATGAGCAGCGGAACAAAGACCGTCCCCCCGCAGCTCCTGTTGGGGTGGTCTGTCGAGGAGCCTCCGGCGCTGAAGAACATGCACAGCGTGACGAAAACGTCTCCAAACACCTTGGCATATGATGTCAAGACATCAGCCAGCAAGATGTCTCCAAACTTGCCATCCTGCGCCTCTGCAATGCCACCTATGCTCACCCGCCGCAGCGTCGCAAGGAAGCGTCTTCGGCCACCGGTAGGCAGATTTCGCAAAGGAACGAAGAAGATGGCTACCAGCGCGACCAGGTACGTCATTGGCATCCAGTCGTAGTCAATGACCCGGGCTGGCACGTGCCAGGTGCACAGCCAGAACAGCGTAATGGACAGCGAGAAGAGCGCCGTCAAGACTATTGCGAGTCGGTATGTAGACAGATGATGTGATATGTGCTGCGGCGAGCTTCGTCCAGGGTATCGGATCAAGGCGGGAACGTCGATTCGGAAGCCATGCAGCCAATGGAGGTTGAGGCCCCATCCCCAAACAGCTATTCAGCATGCTGTCAGCATTATCAATGCCCTCGTAGAAACATTGTTTCCCAAGGGGTGCAAACGGGACTAACCTAGAGTGACGATAAAGCCGACTCGGTACGGCAGAGGAAACACCAGGCTGAAGCCATCGAGCTGAGGCTCTACGGCCGGATCGCCATCCATGATGGAAACGTGTTGTCAACCCAATTGCACCCGCAAATAAGCATGAAGGGGATAGACATGGAGCGGGCGCTTTTGCGACTGATCCCGTGAGGAGGGCGAACGAATGGGTGTGCAAGTGTGCTCTTGCTGCGCACGCTTTGTGCGTTGGTCAAGGCCAATGTCTGGGAAGTTCGATGAAGACGGGAGAAGTGATTTGATGTCTGAGGCGACAAAGGACCAAGCTGTCCCTTGCATTTTTTGGCGCCAAAATTAAAGGGTAGGTGCGGAAAAAGGTCCCTGCCGCAGCGCAATCTAGCAGCAATACGTCACTGCTAGCTTCTTAGCGGTAACTGTAACCGTAACTGAACAATGCCGAGATTCAACTAGCCCAAACAAATAACAAGCATAATCAAACTGATCTTCTGACTTATCTGATCAAAGGATTGAGGTCATCTAGACTCCAGTACTAATACCCCATGACCTTACCTAGTAGAAGATTGATCAAACAACCGTCTAGAGTAACGTAAGTCTTTGAGTGTCGTCTTACAACAGATCTCTAGAAGTAGTAAATCTCTAAACAGAGCATTTGCTCCATAGAGGAACTATTGGCTTTCAACGACAATTCGTGAGAATAGCAATCTCCTGTTCAAAAAATATGTCTCTCCATACTCACATGAAAGTAATGCCCTTAATCGATCTACTTTAGCACCAATCGCAATCTTGTTGTATCTGTATGTCACCACATGGCTTCGGGCAATCATCTTAGCCTAGCCGATTTTAACGGTAGCGGCACATGGGGCTCTCATCAACTGTCCCGAGGTCCAGCGTGTAGCGCTACAGTACAGCCGAAAGCTGCAATGGGCCCAAAACTTTCAGCTTCCAAATCAACATCACTTCCTCCCAAACGTCTCGCCATCCAAAATACCACTCCTCAAACACAATACATTTCAACACACAAGCATTGCGACTTTCTTTAAATCCCACATAGCGAGCTTATCGCGTCGAAGAGAGTGAGATAGAGAGAGAGGATCAAAAGGAGAACCCAGATACCCAACCATGGCCGCCACAACAACACCATCACCATCAACACCATCATCACAATCCTCATCCTCCACAACGCCCTACCCCTTCGCCGCAGCCCCCGACATCGTCCGCTCCCACCAAAAGGACGCCTACTTCACCGGCCAGCTCTCAAACTCCTTCACCGACCTCTACCGCCGCCTCTTCGGCGCCCGCTCCGCCCACTCCCTCGCCCCCGAACTGCGCACCGCCGCCTCCCTCCTCTACTTCGGCCTCACCACCCTCCCCGGCAACCGCACCCTCGGCGAAGAATACTGCGACCTCGTCCAAGTCGACGCCAGCACAGGCACGGGGCTATCACTCCCAGCCCTCCCCTCGCGCGCCGCCTACATCGTCGGCACGATACTACTCCCCTACCTCGCCAGCCGCATCCTGCCCGGCCTCCGCGCCCGTTTACGAGCCCTTCTCGACCGTCGCCTCGCTACCTTAAAGCAGCAGGGCAAGACGAAGACGCGCCAGGCTCGCCTTCTAGACTACCTCTCCACACATTTGTCGTCGGTCACGTCCGCCGCGCCGCTGCAGGCCGTCGTCCTCGCCCTCTTCTACTTCAACGGCACCTACTACGAGCTCTCCAAGCGCCTCCTCTCCCTGCGCTACGTCTTCACCCGCACCGTCCCCGACACCCCCGACCGCGGCGGCTACGAGCTCCTCGGCGTCCTGCTCGCCATCCAGATGGGCGTCCAGGCCTTCCTCCACGTCCGCGAAACCTTCTCCTCCGTCGCCTCGGCACAGCGCGAGAGGGCCGCCTTCCACTCGGGCGAGCTCGACGTCTCGCTCAGCCACAACAACACCTACACCGCATCCAACAACGAGCTTCTGCTCAGCGGAACCAATGGGGCCCCAGCCAGCAAGGTAGACATCGCTACGACAACACACACGCCCATGAGCGGCATTCCGAGATTCCATCTCGAAAACGAGTCCACCATGGGATACATCAAGGGAAGCCAGCAGCGCAAATGCACGCTGTGTCTCGAGGAGATGAAGGATCCCGCCGCCACGCAATGCGGGCACGTCTTCTGCTGGGAATGCATCGGCGACTGGGTTAGAGAAAAGCCCGAGTGTCCTTTGTGCAGAAGAGAGGCCATGGTACAGCACATCCTCCCCTTACGCGTCATGTAATAAAACTCTTTTTTTGAAATAAAATTCAGATGTTCTTGGATAGCTAGGTTGTAATACTCATACATGTAGTAGTAGTAATACGTTGTTTGCAGGAAATGAAAACAAGATGTAGAAGAATAGATATGAAATAGAGCAGATGCCTCGCAAGGCTTGTCAGCCAATGATCCACCTCTTATGCCATCATACACAAAGAAAATGAAAAAAAGGACAAGATAAATAAAACAAAGAGAATTGAAGCTTTCCCATCACACATTTCCTCCCTTCATGGTATCATTCATCTCCGTCATTACTGCCCTCAATGCCCATCTTTCCGTCTCATACCACAGTATTAATGCCACAAGATTAGTTGACGACTTCCATTCCATGGCCAAGAGCAGCTACCTCTCGCAAACCCCAAATGTTTGCTCCGTAGGGGCGCGCCTTTTGCCACAGAATTCCTGGAAATGTTGTCGTCGATGTTGATGTTGTTACAGGGGGGGAAGACCAAGTGTGCCCGTCTATCCATGACCCTTTAGAATAGTATGACAGATAGAAGACATAGTAGTACAGTTCCGTTCCGGCCAAAACATATAAAAACGCTGTCAAAAGAAAGCAAGATGATCCAGCAAAAACTCCTTGTATCCAAGTAACACTGAGCAGGACCCGTCCTTTGGACGAGGCCGTCGAATTTTTGTTTTCCATTTTTTTCATGTTATGTTTTTTTTTTCGTTTGATTTCTTCTTTTGTTTATTCTTCACAAAAAAGAACAATTTCGCCTCGGTCGTTGCGTCGAAGTCGCAGAGATCGCCACAGTTCCTTCTCTTCCTTGCCCTTGGGGGAGCTAGAGCCGGCGGCTTGGCGCTCCCGGTGGAATCGCTTCAAGGCCTTGTTCATGCTGCAGCCGCGCTCACTCTCAGGTCCCTTGTTAACGAAGCTGAGGAAGACGTCGGCGCGAGGCTTAAAGACAATCATCTGCCCGTCGAGGTTCTCGTGCTTGCCGTCCTTGGAACCAGGTCGGAACTCGATGAGCTTGGGCTCCTTCTTCTCATGCCTGTGGGAGGAGTGCTTCTTGGAAGACGACTTGTGCTTGCTCGACTTGGTCTTGGGTGGAGGGCCAGAAATCATGCCAAAGAGGCTGTTGCTCATCGTGTGGGAATGGTGGCTCTTGTGGTGTCGAGAGTGCTTCGTCTTCTTGAGCGGGCTTGTTGGGGAGAGATCGTTAATGTTGTCTCCAGAGTAATCGGGTGAAGGTGGGAAGGCAGGTCGCATCATGTTCTTCAGGCCGCCAGTGAGACCAGAGTGAAGAACGGGAGGTGCATCAGCCATGATTTGGTCGCCAGTAACATCGACGTGCAAGCGCTTCCGCTTCTTGTCCTTCTTGGCATCGCGTTCCTTTGACCTCCGTCGCTCGGTCTTGGGTTGAGGGGTGGCGAGAGAACCCGTGGGTACAGGGCCGGTTCCGTATTGTACAAGCGGCTCTCCGTCTCGGTCCATAAGAACCGGCTCCAGGAGCTCTCCGCTCTTTGTCTCGTAGCGCACAAGAGAGGTGCTGTCGCTGGGACCAGGAGCTTTTCGGTCTCGCGCATGGCTCACGTTTGAGGCAGTCGGGGTTTGAGAGTTGTCCAGAAAGTCAAAGACGTTGACGTGGTCATCGTCGGCGGCAGATGGAGGGGTTGGCGCCTCGGGGGGAGGTCGAGACTTGTCTTCGTACTCGTGCCACGACTCGTATTCCTTGTCTTCGTTGACATCTTCGACAAATGGCTGCAGGGCCAGCGTGTTGGCCATGCCTAACCGATGCGAGTTCATGGTGGGCTGTTGTTGTTGATGTTGTTGTTGTTGTTGTTGCTGCTGCTGCTGCTGCTTCTTGTTGTTGTTTTGCTTCGGCTTATACAATGCGCCTTGGTATTTCTGCTCTTCTGTCATGCAAGACTTGAGGGGTGCCGTGTTAGCCCTACCAAACAACAACCCCAGATTCCAGCCAGGACTTACTGTATGAGAACGGTATTCGACGCCGGGAAAGTATACCATGCAATCAATACAGGTAAAGGTGGCGCCTCGACAGCGGCTGCGATGAGGATCAAGTTTCTTTTTGGTTAGGATGTCACCGCACTCCTATATGGAAACAAAGTCAGAGGACAAAGTCGAGGTCGAGGTAGAGGTAGAGGTAGAGGGCCGGGAGTTGATAAAGAGACTAGTGCAATGCAGAAGAGGTGATGCGAGATGTGGATGGATATATGAAAGCGCGGTTGCGGGTAGGGGGAGGGGGAGGGGAGTTTGCGAGACGAGACAGGGGAGTGGACCCGAGGGATCAGCGGGACGCAGCAGAAGGGATGCTTGAAATAGTGTTACTCGTCCGGCGCTGGACAGTAATACTAGCAGCCCTCATGGAGGGTGGTGTGTGCAAAGCAAGTGATGTCAGGCTATGAATAGGGCCAAGGCATATCGCATGTTGGAGAAGCGACCGGGGGGTGCGAGCGCAGCGCCACGGAAGGGAATGGCAGACCAGGCCAGGGGACTAGCCAAAGCATGGGATGGACAAGACAAAAAGCATGTAAGTTGGTTAGTGCGTACCTCACACGAGAAAGAAACCATGTTTGCGTCGCGATTGATTGGGCGCCCGAAAAAAAAGTTTGCCGGTTCCTGGATTCTGAGTGGCCGCAGGCCTTTTTTTCTCTCCTCGACGGGGGTTGCGATTCGACGACGAGCGGATGGAGCAACTCGAGGTGCAGCGGCTGCGGCAGCGTCAAAAGCAGGCAGTCGGGATTCCAGCTGGCGGAAGAAGACGCCGGGATTCAGCAGAATTTTCCTGCTTTGTTGTTTTGTGTCGCAGAGGCAGCTGGGCAAATCGAATGAATGCGCGCAGTGCTTCGTGGCTCGCGGAGACGCAAGGGGTTGCTTTGTGCTTTGTTGGAGGAATGCGTCTCAGGATTGAGGGCGTGCGAAAGAGCAAAGAGAAGAAAGAGAAAAAATTGCAAGAAGAAAAAATAGAATCCGATAGGCCCTTTGATCAACGGGAAGAGGGAATGGAAGTGGGCAATGGGGAATGGAGGGGCGATTTAGAGGGGGGGAGGGGAGAAGAAAAGCCGCCAAGCAAGGCCTGGGTCGTAGTGCCGGGGAAGTGAGAAAAGTGGCAGTGAGATTGATGGAAGTGAGACGAAGGGGAAGAGGCTTGAACTGATAGTCGGCAGCTGGGGGGGTTATTTAGGATTTTAGTCTCCAGGGCTCGAAGCAATATTAATATTGGACTTTTGGAGGTGAGCGAGGGATTGATCAAAATGGAATCACAACCTGGAAAGGCGGTAGAGATTTATCGCCGTCCCAGTTCCCGTTGTTGTTGCTGGTATTGAGTGCCCAGGTGGTAATTCCCAGCTCAGGTGGTGCCTGTAAAATAGTGGCGGTAGGTGCTAAATGTACCGGCTAACTGCACTAGAAGCGCGTAATGGATGGTGGATGCCACCCTCCAAAGCTGCAACATGAATCTCCATACCCACGACCCAGAGTTTGTTGTTCGCTTTTATCCTCTCGCCAGGCAAGGCGGCTACAGCTCCGTCGTACAGCTGGCCGTTGCCTCTGCCTGCGCCGCTGCACAACGACGTCGTTTGGCGGCACAGACCCATGAATTTTTCTTCTTTCTTCTCTTTCGTGTTCCAGTCCTGAGCCCTATCTGGCCGCTCTGATCCCTGTTGGGCACCAGGCGGCGCGGTAGGGCTTCACTTTGGCAGCAAGCGAAAAGTCCAAAAATGCACCGAAAATCCTGCCTTGCTGCGGTGAACGGCAGAGAACCCAGATCTTGTTGCCACTACTACTATGTTCACCCCATGCCAGCTCCCAAACACACGCCCGGCAACCAGCGCCACAACTCGAAACTCGAGTGAGGCAGCGCGGCGATTGGCTATAGAGCTTCATTTCCTGCAACGGTCACATGAGCTAATCACTGCAGATGCACGCCCCGGCGTCACCTTAGGCCGTTTAGTGCACGGCGATGGCGACTTTGGGGCTCTGCTGGCGATGCCGCCCAAGCAGTTGTTTGGCAGGGAAGAGCCAAGGCAACAATCGCTTAAAACCCTACCGTCGACGTGGATATCAAATTGTACCACAAAACCGAATTTTTCTTTGTTCATGGCGGCCCAAGACGTCGGTGATGACGGTGATGACGACGACCTTGTCCGAGCCTTGCCATGGTCGAGACGGCAAGAAGAGAATGGAAAAAAAAAAAAGAGGCGGTCTCTTTGTTGTGCAGCCACGGCAGTAGCACAAGCACCTAAAAGTCATGGGGGCCAAAGAAGTGTGTCAACAAAGACTCCATCCAGTGCCGGTACGAGCGAGTGCATATGAGCACTGACTGACGCAGGTTGTGAGCTGCTGTTTAGAGAAGCTCGCGGCTGCAAAGGCGAGAAGCCGTCATCACCGCTCTCTTCTTTGATACCCCATAATTTGTGCCTGTGCCTCGCCTCGCCTCACTCAGACTCAACAAGACAAGACAAACGAAATCTTGGCGGGATGGTATGGCAGCATTGTCGCAGGTAAAATCCATCCTGCGAGCGCCAACATCAGCGCCAACGCAGACGCAATGTGAGGCATGGAGAGCCAACCGACCCCGTCAGCAATCCAACTGGACGCTGGAGAGACGGTGCAGGCGCCTCGTCAGCGCCAGCGTCCAGGGATGGGAATGGGAATAGTAACAGACGGACAGACAGACAGACCATAAACAAGCAGCCCATGTCGACGCAGGGACGGACCCAATCCACGACGTGACTGTGCTGCGCGTCTGCCATCTTGCATTGCACCTTGGAAGGGGGAAGGCTTTTGGGGCTGCGTCAAGCCCCCATTTGCCCAGCTTGCCTGTGCTTGTCCACAACGAGTCTCATGGATCACCCAGATGCAGCCAGGTCCTGCTGGGTTGGTGCTAAGGTAGTGCATGCATATTCCGTTCCATGGAATGGAGCAGGCTAACGAGAGACGGGGGCAACGGATGGGTATTCCGGGTGTGTATTACGGAGTGCTGCTGGTACGAATGATATGGACTGTAATCTTGCGTCTGTTACTGTAACTGCTGCTAAAACAGGTACGAGATCTTATGGAACAGAGCGTTTATTGCCTCTTAGCCTGTTGGCTCCGGGCTTATCAATGTCTCATGCTTCGGTCTCGATATTCTGCATGCCCACGCAGCAAACACGCGATAACGATCGTCGGCCGCCTCTCGCCATCCACCTCACGCGCTCCTCGTGCCACCGGCCGCTTGCCCACCTTCAAGATTCCGCCAGAGGTCATCTGTAACATTTAAAATGAGATGCGCGGCACGTGTGGCGACTAGATGCGTAGATGGATGGATGGAGAAGGGCTCCGTCCATGATGCTAGCAGAAGTTGCAGGCCAGCACTGGCTTGACTGGACTACCGCATACCTGCTTCTGGTCGGTGGAGGGAGGCATGCATGCTGCATCATGCATGTCTCAGAACCCAGGGCGGGATGGTGTCAAGTGAATACGGGCATGATTGTCTATCCGGTTCAAACGACTCATCATTCAGGTCCGGTACGGGAGTGCGGGCTAGCATTTTCATGATTGCTGCCGCTCGAGGCGAGAGACAAAGTCGCGCCCAGCAAGGAATGGCGTCGCATTAAAATGCTGCCACAATGTTTCAGACTTGCTCAGACACCAGGCGAATGAGAGCAGCGGAGCGGCCAATCTTGAATCCCTCAGCCAGGCCCGGCGATGCATGGTGATGAATGAGGTCAATATTGGTACTAGACTAGCCCCGTGTGGTGGTTCTGCGACACAACCACCACGGCAGAGAATTGTGACGAGCTACTGGCACATCCGTTTCGCCCTGCTTATTGTGATGTCTCTATCTTGACCGGGGGGCCACCTACTCGAAGCGGGATCTTCTGTCCGTTGCCTCCGGTTATGCAGGTCCAGAGGCGCACTGCTTGCAAGCGAGTCAAAAGGAAGAGGCACGGCGCCTGGCCTGGGCGGTGCAGATGCAGCTACAGCTGCTCGTACCTGTGCAGTTAAGCCACGGCTAATGCTGCTTTGCTCATCGGACCATGCTTTGTACGGATGTTGTCGAGTGTTTGTCCTTGATGAATCTTTTAGAATGGAAGTTGACGATGGTGGCATCATGAATGTGGAAAGTAGCATCAAATGAACCGTACGTCTCTAAGTGACTTACCTTGGCCGCAATTACAAAGTCAAGAGCAAGTTCAAGTCGGCATTCCCTCATCCGAGCTGCGCATATCGTATTACTACTCGTATCAAACATTGCTTCACATGAGATGTGATTCATCCGAGTCATTGATGTCGAAGATGGACACCGCTTCTGTGGTCTGTTGTCCTTGTACGCATCAGATCAGCCATCGACCTCGTCAGCAATCAGCTGTTTGTCTGAGGTGAGGCTGGGCTGAAGCTGCAGCCGGTCGGCGAGTGCATGATGCAGAGCGTTTGCATTGCAGCAGCAGCAGCATCCAAATCCCTTCTTTTAGAAGCCAGCTGTCAGCCCTTATCTTGTGTCGCCAATGACAATTTGCTGTGGTGGGCTGCTGCCGAGGCAGATGGAGACTGGCAGTGGGCGGTCCGGAGGTAGGAAGTACCTTGTGGAGAGACCGCAAATGGCGCTGCGGCTAAGGTAT
The DNA here is from genome assembly GCA_019565615.1 of Trichoderma simmonsii. Lineage (NCBI taxonomy): Eukaryota > Fungi > Ascomycota > Sordariomycetes > Hypocreales > Hypocreaceae > Trichoderma > Trichoderma simmonsii. The sequence continues at coordinate 686,501 of CP075866.1, forward strand.
CGGGTACTGATATTCGCAATCAAAGCTCACTTCCAGAACAGACAGAACCCCAGATTTTCCCAGATCTTTGGGCCTTCAGCTCCTCGTACTACGACTAGTGGTGAATTTAGTGTTAGGCTGTCAATAGTGCCTGGTTGGCAGCTCCCTCGGCCCGCGAGAACCTCAATTATCCCCAGCTCAGCGCTTCCCTTGGAATCAGTTAGCAAGGCAGCGCTTAACGAGGCCAATTGGGCCTGGAGAACATCATCTCCATCCAACGCTGGCGGCTAGCATCTGGCCTTTTGCCCGAATCAAATCACGGCAAATGGCTCGAAACGCGCCCGCGATGCCCTGCAGGGCAGCCTGGCCACCGCTCGCGCCTGGCGGAGATTGAACGTTTCCACTCCAATTTTCGTTGCAATCACAGCGCTGGAGCTAATCAAAATGCTAATACTACTCACTACTCGTACCTGCTCGTTACCGTAACCAGATGCGCCGATGCCGATTCAACTATTACGGAGCATCTAACCGGGAAAGCAACGGTCCGTCTGGCTCCCTGGATTCATTTGGTTGGGTTGGGGAACTTTTTCGGTCGATTAATTTTTTTTTTCTCTTTCCCTTCTCCCCTCCTACTCTTTCTCCCTCTCTCTCTTTTCTCCAATTCCTGGATTCTCACCATCACGCTCCTTTTTTTTATTTTCCTTTTCCTTCAAACTCTCCCTTTTCTTCTTCTGGCGAAACCCGGTCACCGACTCGACGCTGATGAACGCAATGCAGCCTTGACAAAGGAAACACAACGATTCGACACTCGCCTCCAGGCAGCGGCATAGCCAATCTGCACGGTGGCGTCCAGTTCAACTGCATCCAGCGGCCGCGAGTAGATCCACGTCGACTAAGCTGACCTGTCGTTATAACCTATAATCTATCATCCTTATCATTTTTTACTTCATCTGCCTTCATTGGCCTCTCTGGACGACGTCTCCTGCCTCTCTTCCGACACCCCTGACCGACAGCAAACTTTTGGCGCTTCCGAACACAAGAGGGTGGGCATTCGGCTGAACCGTGCCACAGCAGTCCGGTGGATTAACCGCGAATATCAATCTCAACAAGCGCTGGCCTCCTATCCCGAACAGCTCGCCTCACTTTTTGTTCAGACCGGGCCCTCTTTTTTCCTCTTTTATTCCCGAGTACTACATGTTGTCGTGTCATCGGGCTGAATTGCTGTGGCTTGGGTATGGGACCACATGCGATATTCAATCCGACGCTCGGCTGCATCACCTTCTCCCAAGAATGGAAAGATGACCCCAAACTCCAACACACCCCCTCCCGGCGCAACAAGCAATAATCACCACCACAACAACAACATGGCGAACGGCTACTTTGGCCAGACCGCCTCTTTCCTGACCTCTGCGGCGGGCTACATGCGCCTGCCAGCTCTGGCCTCAACGGTAAGCCAGCGACATTTTGCATCCTGCATTGTGCATTTGCGTCTGCATCTGCGTCTGCATCTGCGTCTGCATCGTGCCATTGCGATTGGAGAGAATCTCGACTGACCGCGAACCGTGACTCAACAGGGCATTGTCGCCATCCTCACATCCCTCCTCTACTTTAAACAAAAGTGCGTCGAGCTTACTCTTACTCCCCCCCACCGTCCAACGTCGGCGCTGGCATTGGCATTCCTCCTTCATCGCGGGCATCGAGCTGACAATTCACCGTGCAGGGCGCTCATTTATCCCTCTCATATGCCGCCAAACTCTCGAACCGACATCCCTCGACCTACGCAGTTCGGAATCAAGGATTTTGAAGAGCTGGTAATCCCCACCGACGATGGCGAGAAGCTCTCGGCTTACTACATTCGCGGCCCCCGTGGCGGCAAGAACTCGGACATCACAATCCTCATGTTCCACGGCAATGCAGGCAATATCGGTCACCGCCTCCCCATCGCGCGCGTCTTCATCAACATGATTGGGTGCAACGTCTTCATGCTCGAGTATCGAGGATACGGCGCCTCCACGGGCGAGCCAGACGAGGCGGGCTTGGGAATCGACGCCCAGACCGGGCTCAACTACCTGCGCGAGCGAGCAGAGACGAGGAACCACCGGTTTGTTGTTTACGGCCAGAGCCTCGGTGGAGCCGTCAGCATCAAGTTAGTGGCCAAGAACCAGGACCGGGGCGACATTGCGGGTCTGGTGCTGGAAAATACTTTTCTCTCCATGCGCAAACTTATTCCCTCGGTTCTTCCACCTGCCAAATACTTTACTCTGCTGTGCCACCAGGTATGGCGCAGCGAATCCCTCTTGCCGTCCATTGACAAGATTCCCATCTTGTTCCTCAGCGGACTGCAAGATGAGATTGTCCCGTAAGTTAAAACTCTACTCTTTCTTGTCTTCTTGCATTCCTCCTCCCCAGATCATATGATGAACAATTCATCCACAAAATCTGAAACCATTCACCTGGCTCTGATTAAAAACCTTTTTATCAAACCCTGAACGATCCCACCCAAAACAACCTTTTTTCTTCCAAATACAAGTGCCGGATATCAAAAACTGACAAGATATATCTGTCCAGTCCCAGTCATATGACCCAACTGTACAATGTCTCCACCTCCCCCAGCAAGACGTGGAAGACATTCCCTGGTGGCGATCACAACTCGAGTGTGCTAGAGGAGGGTTACTTCGAGGCCATCTCGGAGTTTATAGCTGACGCCCTGGGCAGCAGCGCACCCATCACGGACGGCAAAAGCCAGTGATGGAGCTGCACCTCGCCTGTTCGTGATATAACCACCGTTCAGGCATATATATCCCGTCTCAGCGGAGCATGGCGATAGCTGCATCAACGGGCCTCTGCAGAAACGCTCTGACGCGTCTTTCTTTTTTGCATGCTGACTCCGTATACGCACAGCAGACGCAGCAAATGGGAGATGTCAGCTAGATAGAAAAGAGGGCGGCCCGAGGCGAGACAGGCCAAGCGTGTGGGATGTATGTGGTTCCCGTGCCCATGTGACGATAATATTGGAGTGTGTGTGGAGGGAAGAAGCGTCGCGTGATTATACCCAGCCCGAACATCTACATGAGTCTTGTTGTTTTTTTGTTATCTGCATCTTCTTATTACTTGAAGAGGGAGATGGTTTTTATTCCCATGTGCAACGAATTTTAATTTTTCGGCTGCTCAACGCAATTTTTTTTTTGTGCGCATCATTTTTTTTCATACACGCACACCTGTGTTTTCTCCACTGGTGAACAAAAAACGACGCGTGTTTGAAGCGATACCTATTATTGGTCGGCTTATTGTTTTTTTATCATTTTTCTTATTCTCTCTCTGGGATTACTCTTTTTTTCTTTTTATACATCTGCATGATGAGGTAGGTAGCAGCAGCAGCAGCATATATCAGTACATTACGGGTACGACAACGGCCAACAACCAAAAAAAGTAGCGTGGGGAATTTTTTAGAGGTTGGGTTATGGAGATGGGTTATTTTTTGCTTAGGTCCTAGAATTGGGGGGCGGTTCACATATTCATAGATGGGATACGGCGTATGAGAAAGAGGATAATTAAATAATTATAATGTTTTTTTGACTTAATATTTTTTTGACTTTTTTTTTTCTCCTTTGTTTTCTTGATGCTTTTGGTGGGCTTTATGCATATGTATGCATGTTGTCCACTGCGTATATCTACTTATACCTGTTTCCAATGACTTGAGCTCATCAAGTTGGATATACAGCTTCTAATACACGTATCTCCTGCTTGTCAATACTGAGATGGATATCTTGTTTGACATCCATAACCAATACAATGCTGCCATAATGAAATCTCGTAACCACCCTCTATAAGAAAACCTCATCCCCATGCCAAAATCAACACTCAACATCCCCATCAAGCTGCGCCGTCCAAGACGCACTCGGCGTCACAGCCTTCTTCTTCTTCAACCCAAGCAGCAGTCGTTTTCCAGATCCGCCGCCCGAGGCCGCCGGTGTTTCCACCTTGACCTCGTCCTTCTTCGCCGCGGCCCGTCCCGCGACGGCGCTCCAGCCTGAGGCATCATTCTTGCTAATATCTTCCCTCCGCGAGATGTTCTCGTTGTCGTCGACGTGGCAGAGCAGGATGTTGCCCGCAACGTCAAGACGCTTGATTGTGCTCTCGAGGCGAGGTTTCATGTTCTGCAGAGCCTGCTCGACGGCGGCAGGCGTGAGGAAAGACGAGTAGTGCGCCGTGGCGCGGATGAGAATCTCATCTGAAGGCAAGAACGCCGTCTTGAACTTAAAGGCCGTCTGGCTCGCGAGGTCGGCGCGAATAGCGGCGTCGACGTCTTCCATGGTAAGCCCAAACCGAGGAGAAGTGAGGAGAAACGCGTTGAACGGATCAACTATGACAAGCGGGGGAGGAGTCGGGGCTCTCGAGTTGGCAGCGGCAGCGGCAGCTGCTTCTGCCGCCTGAGAATCTCTAATCTTGACGCACTGCGCCAAGGTTTTGCTTGGTGCGGAGACAAACTTGGCGCCTTTCCAGACGACGACGTAGCGATACGGCTCGAGATCCTCGCTTTTACTCTCCAGCCCGTAGTCTTGGGCCAGCACATGCAAAAACTGTCGCTGATGGTTGGGCATCGGCTTATATCTCAGTCGTTGCTCGTTAGGGCTCTTGGAAAAGACCCGGAACTCGCGCTCCTGTGTCTCTGCCCAGGAAAGATTCTCCTTGAAAAGACGAAGAGTCGTGTCTGAGTAGGGAACGTGATCATTGGCGTGAGAGGCGGGATCAATGTTGAGAGCCGCGGCAAGACGCCTGTTTCTCTCTAAGCGAAGACACTCGTCGTCACATTTAAGCTCGGGACGAGATGGCGTAGGATTGGAGCTGCTGGCGAGACATTTGACGTCCTGTTTACGCAGGCCGCAGGGACAAGCGATAGTCGTCTTGGCTGTACAAGGGGCTGATTCGTTGCAAGCTGTGTAGGGCTCTGTTAGCAACTCTTCTGCTCTGCTTTCTGTTGGCTTGGGCTTAATCTTGGACTTACGAGTCTGACCATGGCATGGATTCTGGCAAGCATGGTCACAGAATAGCTTAGTCTTGCCGCAGACTTGGCCGCAGGTCTGGCTAGAACTGGCACTATCCTCGCACTCTCCTGGCCTATGACATAATTTCCGGCACTTGTGCAGTCTAGAAATACCCTGTCAGTATATGTCGAGAACCTTGATGGGTAGTTCAACAGAAACATAAAAGAAACACATGTCACGTACCCGCACTTCAAGCTCTTCCCGCAAGGTCGACCGCAGTGCGCTGCTTGAAGGTGGCATGGCTGGCTGTGCAGCTTCTCCTTGCCGCAAGCACACCACTTGTCTACCAAGAACGGGCACTTGGGACAAGTTATGTCGTCCATGTGGCAGTTATGCTCAACGGGCGGGTGTCCGCAAGCCGGTTGCCTCGGGCAGTTAAATCGACACTCGGGAGCGTGAGTCCCGCAGGGCTGTGGCGGTTGAAGCACCGTTCGGCCACAGTTGCAACTGATCTCATGGAAAATGGCTTCGGGGCAGCTTGCGCATGCTCCGCGATGGCAGATCTGCTGGCAGTCATGGCTGCCGCATTTCAGCGGCCGTCCACACGTCCGGATGCAGATGTGCTCAGCTTCGACGGCAGATTCTGCTGCCGGTCGATTTTTCCTTTTGCTCGCTGCCTGTCTCTCCGCAGCCTTCTTCTCTCCTGGACAGCAGCGCTCGCCACACTTGTGACGGCCGCAGCTCAGGTTCGCCTGGCATGTTCTCATGCACCACGGCTGTTGGACATCTCCCTGGTGACAGACGGATGTAGATGTGGTTCGGCCACATCGACACGAAATATCAATCACCTCCATACAGAACCCACAATCGCCGGTGTGGCATTTGGCCTTGCATAGGTGGCCACAAGGGAGGAGCTTTTCACAAACTCTATCACAGTGAGGCACTGGATCCTCGCAAGATTGCCTTGGAGCCTGCAGGAAATTCTCAAGAGGCGTCTTGCCACAAGGGCAGTGGGTAACCACGTCGGGGGAATAGGGACAATGGGCCGGATGCTCATCCTGGGCGTGGCACGTCGCAGAGCAGCTGTGAGTCCCGCAATCGAATTTCCTCTCACAAGGCGTGAGGCAGCTGAAGGAGCCCTCAAACCATGAGGCGTCCTCTACATTGTATGAAGATTGCACATCCTGCCGCTCGAAGCAAGGGATTTTCTTCTCGACACGCCCGCAGTAACACTTTGCTTCAACCTTGAGATCGCAATCTCCACAGAGTCCGGGATGACATGGGTTTGGACAAAAGTGCTCTCCGCAGGGCAAAAGATCACCGCAGATCTCCTGGCAGCTCCAACCATTTTCGTAGTCGGTCTCTCTGCACAGCTTCTGCGAGGTATTCTTCCCACAGAAGCAAGACTGCGTAGGGCCCACAAGACCACACGGGGGACATGGCCCGGCGTGACATTGAAGGCCGCAAGGATGTGGGCACGTTCCTCGAGGCTTTGAGCATGTCTGCCCACAAGAATGCGGCGGGAGCGATGTGCTTGAGGGCCTCGGGTTGATATCTTTCCCACACCAGCAGTGATACGAGCCCGGTTCATCGGACAGCTTGGAATTACATCCAGGGCATCTCCATAAATTCTCCGGCTGAGACTCTGTTGGCGGCCGGGCCGCATTCTGCTTCATTTGGTTGTGGTACCACTTCTTGGCACACTTGAGATGAACAACCGTCCAGCAAACATTGCAGGACCACACGTGCGACTTGCGAAGAACCTCGTCCGTGCACACTGCGCACTCATAGTTTCCATGGCTGATGTCCTCATGAATCCTGGTTCCAAGGTCTGCGGCGGTTGACTTTGGAAGCTTCACCTCAGGCTGTTTAGAGGTCTCAGTCTGCCTTGGCTTGCTAAATGGTTACGGCAATCAGTAACTACTACAAAACTTACGGATACAAGGTGGTGTGCTGCGTGATTAGACTACTTACGCCCTCGGCAATACTGGCTGACCAGGAACAAACTCAGGAGCTTCCGCACTTAATGAAAGGGCATCTGATGGTGTTTCGTCCGCTTCAACAGTGAGATGGCCGCCAAATCGCCGTGTCGGGCCCGGCTGGGGAGCTCGAGGGGCGCTTTGCCTGGCGCCACCTCTTTCGCCCTGCCGCGGCCCTCTTCTGCTGCCTCTTCCTCCGCGAGATGATCTTGAAGGGTTTGATGAGGATGCTGCTTCCTGTTGTGATGGAGCTGCAGTGGGTGTGGGAGGGTTCTCTGAATTCTCGGTCTGTAAGGCTGGCTGCCCTTGAGTTCCCTGAGTGGAACCTGTGTGATGTCCTCGTCCTCTGCCGCCACGACCCCTGCCTCTACGAGCTCGTGAAGCCCCTCTGGAGGCACCTTGCGCCTGATTTTGAGCCTGTGAAACCTCGCCTTCGGGCATGATTACAGCTGAGCTCTGAGAAGAGCTTCCTCGTGGTTGATTTGCGATTTGATCGTCGTGGTGCATGAAAAGTTGGTAGGGCTGAGTGAGAAAACGTATCTGAGTCTGAGGCTCCAAGCTGGGCAATATGGCGCTATCGCACAAAACGACGAATATCAACAATCCGAACAAATGAAATGCAAAGTGATGAGACAAAGTTGAAAGTCGCGGCGATGCGCCAAAGGAGCGCTCGTGGCCTTGATATTGGAAAGATGGAATCTTTGAAATTCATCGAAACTTTGGTGGGTCTCAGTGCCTTGTGTGGCAAAGCGGCAAAGCCTCACGCAACGGCTGCTGACAAAGGCATCGTTTTTGGCTGCTAAGACAAGACGTGTGAGTCACTGAGATTGCGGAGAAGGTAAAATTGGCCAATCCAACCGTCTGTGGTAAATGAAGTTTTCTAAGAGTCATAGACGTAATAGCAGCATGATGGAGTCAGCCTTCCTAATACTGCAACATGCATCGAGGGTTTTTGTGTTTGTTGACTCAAATCCAGGGGCGTAGTCCTGTGGGCTTATTGCGAGCAATAGGTAGGAGAGTTTGTACTCAATAATCTGCCCTGCATTTCATCTCTCTGCACGGGTAAGAATGGGGGCGGTGCGCCAACTGCGGAGTCGATGACTGACCAAGAAGGAATTTTTCTTTTCTTTTTCTTCTCATGGTCCATAGCAGTGAGGTGAAATTGGTAAATTGAGACTTACATGGTAGTTGGCAGTAAGAGGTAAATACAACGAGGTGGAGGAGGTGGGCGGCTTTTATGGTGATGCTACCCTGTAGCTTCATGAGATCATGAAATTTACATACAATGCATCGAACAATTGATCAACTTTTTGGTGCTATAGTGTAAACAAAGGGTGCGCCTATTCTACAACTCTTTTTTTTCTATTCAGTATCCCGTGTCGCAAATAATACTGAGTACTAGATGAACACAGGTATAGTAGTAGTCACCGGAGAAATGCAGATGAATTAGTAGTAAATACTAGAGAAATTATAGTCATAGTGACAGTTACTTGAAGAACTGGGTATTTATTTGTCGTGAATAAACAGCTTTCCGGTTCTAATGCTCAGTTTCCATCTAGGCGCTAGGGTGCTAGATTGCCAACTTGATGTACCGAATAGCTATTCCCTTGAATACCTAAGCATGAGAACATGTCCATATTCTTTGAGAGGAAGAGTATAGAAATTGCTCTCTTCTTCAACTAACATGTATAGGTACTCGTAGGAATAAACGATACAGCTACCCCACGCCAGACGTCAAAACGTCACGAAAATTGGGCGCTGCGGGGGAGGGTTAAGTCAAATTGGATGCTATTATATGTACAGAGTACTATCAAGGACTCGAAAACACTTCAACTCAATGTCTTGAAGCCGACTGTAGCAACACTGCTCTTTGTGAGTTTCATATATAATCCTTGAACCAAATTACTCTACCAACTACTCACGGCTATAGATGTTCTCAATGCATACATCGATGACTCTCTGGGTGATCTCAAGAACAATAGTACTCTAGAGGGACCAAGATGAGTTCTGGGCTTTCATCCAACAAACCCGAGTGCAATATCGTCTCTGGCGGTGAGTCCAGTGCTATCAATAGCTTCATTTAGTCATGATCAGCAGACGGAATATATTAATGTGGCTTGAGCGGCTGAGACCAATACACCAATAAATGTAGGCTGCATGCCAGCCGCCTTGGCGCACCCCAGGAGAGAACACAAGTATCAAGTAAACTCATGCATGCAACTTGGATTCTCCGAATCCCTTGGCATCCACCACATCTGGAGGGTGTTGTATTTGTATTACCCGTTTTGACCATGAGTGGCTATCTGCGGTGTGATAAACATACGGCCAAGTTACGTGAACATGGCCGCGTGCTCTTGGTCATGCAGGGCTCAGCTTGATGTCAAGTGAGTCTATTCACATTCAATATACTACTCCTTACAATCTCGGTAGATACGCCACAAAAACCCCCTTTATGACCTTGTAATAGACAATTCTAGCCGCTTCTCACTGAAATGACTAGTAGTGTATGTGTTGCTTTTCCCTGATACTGCTATTACTAGTAGTTGGTCTCGATGCGGTGCTGTAGGAGTAAAAGTAGGGGCAGGGGATCAAAGGGCGGCTGTACAGACTCGCTACACATACTCTGCATTAGCCAGCGCAGAGTAACCCCAGTTGAAGCAGCTTCTCTGGAGTTGACGACTGTTTGGATTCGCTGTTTCCCCCTGTTCGTCACATACTGGGCGTAAATAGTTCTATGCACTGCACTTCGTATCGAGCAATGTTTACAGTAGGTTGCTTTCTCATCGCAGCACGCATCCTCCCCAAAGCGGACAATGTTAAGCCCAATGTGGTGCCGCTGGGTTCAAGACGAGCACTCGGGGCGCTCCCCAAGGCAACCATTCAACGACGGCGAGGCGCAATTTTCCTGTGTGCTCAGCTGCATGTGCGTACATATCGTACGTGGAGGTTTCGAGTGCATGTAAACGATAACGCAGAGTCGCTGACAGGGGGGGCCAAAGGGCTAGTGTCCTTGTCGCTGGCAAGGATGGGGGGACTGGGACTGCTGATAAGTTCGCAACTCGGTGCGGCTGATGCTCCCCTTGGCTCGATTCGATTCCGCGTGGATAAGAGATCGGCTGGGATGCCCCGAGAGTGGGAATTGGACGGGATGTCGTTGGCGGCATGGCGCAGTCTATTGGCCTGCGGCGAAAAGGCGCCTGAGCTTAGCATCCAATCCCAATACAATAGTATCCACGTCCGAGGCCTTGTATGTACGGATCATGGATGTACGAGGGCTCGTACTTGTACAACCACCGCTTGATCGCTTTTGCCGATACGAGATGCGGCCTGAGCGCCATGCATGAGCATTAGCATGAGCGAGGGCTGGCTCGGAAGAAAATCTTCTAGCCCAGGACAGCTCCATTGCCCTTGGCATCACCAGATGGATGGACAAGATGAGAGGCAAGGGCCCGCACTGTCGACACCCGAGGCCTGCACTCCACGTGCCTGTGGTTGGTTGTTCTACTTGTAAGGAATTACTAGATACCTACCTGTGAGTGATACGATACGAGCATTGATTATCCAGCATTGCCGAGCAAGAAGCCCAGCGGGTGTCGGCCAATAGACGCCCGGAACATCGAAGGATGTGTATCTGGACCCAAGTCTCGCATCCAACAGTGGGAGCAATAGTAGCATTGAGCTGGTCTTGCATGAATTAGCCCTGTGGAATAGCAAATGCTGGGCACTCGTAATGGTAAAGGGAAAAACGGTGGGTGCGTGTGCTCGTATGTGCGTGTCTGCACAAGCAAAAAAAGTAGAAACGAATCAACTGCACCGCCGACTTTGTGCTTTCCGGTGGCGGGGCATTTTTACCATGCATGAAGGCATCCAAAGTGGTGGCAAGGGGGGAGCCATTGAACAATTGAATGTGACGTCTCTATTTTTTCTCTTCTCCCTTCTTTTGTTTTTCTTTTGTTTCCTTTCTTTTTTTCTTGCCCCTGGCAGAATTAGTTTGAACCGGTGCTGACCAGTCCGCCAATAGAGTTTTATTGTTGTTTTCTCCAACTAAAACCAAAGACTCGGTGCATTACCAGTTGCCAAGACGGACCGCGGATTCCATTGCCCACAAATAAGCACTTGGCAAGTGTCTGTCATTACAGTACCTTTGGTCTGCAGAATGAGAGGGGAGCGTCTCCATGTGGTTTGGTTTGGGACAAAGCCAGCGAGCTGGACACTGGACACTCTCGCTTCCTTGCATTGAACTATTATTACTCCATACTACTAGCAGTATCCGGTAGCAGCCCAGGGAGACGCACAAGTAATACAAAGTATGGAAGACGCACGACAAGACCAGGCCGTGAAAAGTCTATCTGGACCGGCAACGGGGGGGATCCCTTGCTCAACAAGGCAGTACGTTATGTAGCAGTACGGAATATTACAAGGTACGGTAGCTGTGCGTGTGCGTGTGTATGGCTAGGCTGGTTTGGTGGTTGGATGGTCAGTCGGCTTCCAAGAGCCGGCAAGACACGACAAAATTAGAAATGCTCACAAGTGGCATGACGATTTGCCCTTGAATGCTACTGTACCGCATGTGTACATGTGCTGTACAGTGCTGTAAGTACTTCAATTGCTTGCTTGCTTACATCTCTCAGAGTTGCAACGGCAACGCAAGGGGGAAATACAATGGAAGCCAAGCCAAAACGTGGTGGTGACAAAAACTCAACACCACATCATGTTTCAGGTCTCCCGCAATACATACTTTGTACGCTCTCGCCCTCTCCGCTGATTGTTGCCCGTTTCTGCCCTCAGGACTAAGAAATTGGCGTCGACTTGGCTGCCGACGCCGGTGAATCGCACCCGATTTTCCCATCCACACACCAAGCGGCCCTTTTTAATTTTTTTTTTCGCTGGCTTCTTCCTCGTGCCTTAGTTCAGCCTGAAGAGGGAACTGTGCCTGAGCCACCTCAGCTTCGGCCAATCCCCCACTGGCTAGTCTTATCATGCATGTTTGTAGCCTCTAGGGGAATTGTTGCTAGGCAAAGTCCGTCAAAAGTCCCGATAGCCAGCCGACGAGCCTCGGTGCGTGCCTCGTAAAAAGTCTATATACACCGGATTTTCTTGTAAGTCGTTCTTAGCGCTGAGAGAGATCAGGCTCTGAATCCGATCCGTCATATCACTAATAGTAAGAGTAATACGGAGGATTGTTGCTTAGACTTGGAGATGCCCACCAGCGATCCTGGCCACGGGCAGGCTAGGATCTAAGCCTAAGCCTAAACTTTGATTCGCTCCATGTGCCGTGTCAATATTCAAGGGCCGTTGTGGCGCCCAGCACCTGAGGTCATTCCTGGCATCGTGGACCTCAGCCCCACGAGAATATTGAATCGACTGACCCCAATATGAATCCCGGGGGAGACAAGAGACTCACTCACTCTGATTGCATGCCGCATCTTATCACACACATGCAGACCCAAGCATCTCCGGTGGCTGCACAGTCCCCAGGCAGGCACCCGGATGCTCAAATAGTCGTACCACCGGGTTGTTCAGCTGCTGCGTGTGGATGGTAGCACTCGAATCCAGTAATCCTCCTACTTGTAAAATCCGTACTCGTACATGCACACTTACTCTCCATACATTAGTAGGTAGGTGGTGTTTAGGCACCATCCAGCACCGTCCAACACATCACATCAAATTTGATCCAGTGCCCGATGCACAATGGAGGCCCTGTCCTGTCCCTGGCCGAGCTTGTTGAAGTTGACGCCGTGAGAAACTTCTAGCCAATGCTGCTAAGCACTGCTAAGCTCTGCTAAGCTCTGCTAGTGCTGTGCCTGTATTTGCTAGCACCGCTAGAGCATCGAATGGATGGATGGCCCGGAGTGCCGAGCCGTGCCTGGCCTCGTATTTCTGGCGCCAGTTGATGCGCTGTACCTGTGGCTCGTACCTATACTTGTGCCTGGAATATTTTTTCATCTTTCATCCCACCAGCACCATACGAGTAGCGCCGTGATCCAATCCAGCTCCCCCACTAACTACCCGCAGCCTTCAATCGGGACGCTTTGGCTCTTTGCTGGCCTTGCGGGGGTCTGTCTTGGCTCCGGCATTGGGAGGCGTTGGCTTTGCTGAAGAGGCGTCACGATAAGGTACGATTCGATTCAGTACGATGCCGAAGATGGCGTCTCGTGACCTGGCCTCTCTGTCTGTCTGGCTTCTCCCTGCTTCTTCGGCTGGCTGCAGACTGCTGAAGACGACGAGAACCCGTTCCCTGATATCGACCACTTCCATCTAGCTCAGGCTGCTCGACTCCGGCTGACCGACCCTGGATCGGGACGGGGGGTGTGGCTCTCGCCTGCATACGCGCCCTACTGGATTCTGATTCTGCGTGGATGGACAAACAATTGCTCATGCGTACGGTACGGCGGATCCAGCAACCCTCTGTCTGTGTGAGTGGCTCCTTGTCCCCCTGCGCGCGCTTTGCTGGGTAGCCTGGGATGGCATGATGGCCCAGCTCTTGGCTCAGGTTCAACCTACAGTAGGTCGAGACTCGATCCTGGCCGTGTCAACTTGGGAAAACATATTGCAACGACGCCAAGTCTCCGGCCTGCCGCCTCAGCCCCATTAGTCTCTTTCCCGAGTCCCAGGTAGGCCTCTTCTGTCCCTGGGTCGCCATCGTAGCAACATGTCCTCGCCGAGTACAAGAAGCTGGGGGTTATCCGCAATTGGACGCTGCTGTCCCTCTCTTCTCTCTCTCGTTCAACCCTAAGCCGACTCTCTTTTGGTTTGGGTCTGCTACTTCACTCGTTCCCCTTGCAGCCTCTTGCCATTGGCGAGAGCCACAACCCGCAACCATGAAGCCTTCTCCGGCGGCTTCGTTCTTGTCGATCTCTCTGCTCTCTCTGACGTCGTGCCGCGCGCAGGAGCTCCAGAAGCGCGCTCTCGTTGCGCCGCCCTCGTTGGACAATGGCTGGACATATCAGGGATGCTACATGTATGGCGTCTTCCTTTAACCTCTTGGCAAACTTTAGCTTGCATTGCCTACTCGTATGCTGACTGGAGCAAAACAGCGATGTTGGACGTACAATCAGCGACGCGTCCTTTACGGATGATGAAATGACCAACCAGGAGTGCGCTACTTATTGCTTTGAGCATGACTTCCCTTACGCCGGAACAGAGTACTTCACCCAATGCTACTGCGGTTCCACTCTTGCAACGGGAGGTGTAAATACTACTGCTACGGACTGCAATGCTCCATGCGGCGGTAACTCGACCGAGGCGTGTGGTGGTCCCGGCCGTCTTACTTTGTACAAGACTGCTGAAATCACAGGTCCTGAGGTCAACCCGGGCCCCGACGGATGGGTGTCCAAGGGATGCTATTCGTGAGTTTTGCGAGCCCTAAGCATGCAGCTAGCCTCAGCACCGAATCTAATCATGCTAACGCATGCTCGCAGTGAGGGCACCACTGGGCGAGCTTTGACGTTTGGTTATGGCGGAGTTGCCAATGCCCAGATGACCGTGGCCGCCTGTACATCAGGATGTAAGGCTGCCGGATATACCTTTGCTGGTGTCGAGTACGGTGGAGAGTGCTGTAAGTGACCCGACGCCCGCCAAGCGGACCACGCCTCGTGTAACGGGGTGTGGTTATTCGTCTTTTATCGTTCCCTCTAGATAGCTGACCATTGGTGATCCATTCCGACATGCAGATTGCGGCAAGTCAATCTCCAATGGCGCGCTGCCCGCGACAAGCGGCTGCACAATGACCTGCAACGGCAACCAGACCGAGTACTGTGGAGGACCCGGCCACCTGAACATTTATGGCCTCAATGCCGTCCGGTAAGCAAGCAGAAGAACCAGATGATGAAAGAAGCTAGGGTAGCGGCGATCCTCTCGTATTACAGATATGCTAACATGCCTTGTGCAGCGACGGAACTGGCACCACTTCTGCAGCTCAGCCCGCCCAGACTGGTGCCTGTCCTGGCCAACCAGCTGTGGTGAGCAAATACAACTGGTACGGTTGCTATACTGAAGGAACAAACTCGCGGGCCCTCGCTGCCAAGACGTATGCAGATGACGCCATGACCTTGGAGAGCTGTGCAACCTTTTGCGTGGGCTACACATACTTTGGAGTCGAGTACAGCCGAGAATGCTACTGCGGCAACTCCTTTGGCGCCGGCTCCAAGCTCACCACTGCATCCGACTGCAGCATGACTTGCAGTGGTGAGGATTGTGAATTCTGTGGCGCCGGTAACCGATTGTCCGTCTACTCTCTCAATGCTCCTGGCACAGGTACCTCATCGGGGCCCGCCGTACCCCCCTCCACCACTTCCGCTACGACGCAGCCGACTGGATTCCCTCAGGGATGGCAGTCTTATGGATGTTACGTGGACGGAGTCAATGGCCGCATTCTTAATACCCAGCTCCCCGACGATGATGACCTGACCCTCGAGTCTTGTGTCCAGTCCTGCGCCTCTCAAGGATTTACCATTGCCGGTGCTGAGTACTCCAAGCAGTGCTTCTGTGGTAACAACATCGTCAACGGCGGTGCCAAAGCTGCCAACCAAGGCGACTGCAACACTCCTTGCTCCGGTGACGCAACCGAAAACTGCGGCGGCGGCGGCAGAATGAGCATCATTTCCAAGGGGGCCCCGACGGTCCAGCAGCCTCCGGGACCTATCCAGCAAGTCGGCAACTGGACTTACCAGGGCTGCTATGAAGACAATGTCAACCAGCAGCGCACCTTCTTCTGGCAGAACATCTTCGCCAACACCATGACCCCTTCGCAGTGCCTTAACCAGTGTGCCGAATTCGGTTACATGGCTGCCGGCTTGGAGTATGGTCAGGAGTGCTACTGCGGCGACCCTGAGAACATCAAGACCTCTGGTGCTACGAAGAGGCCCGAGTCTGAGTGCGGCGTCCCCTGCCCGGGTAATGCCAGCGCCATCTGCGGTGGTGGTTCTCGCCTCACCACTTACTTCTGGACCGGAACACCCTTTTACTCTTGGAGCTTCCCTGCTGCTGGCACTGCCGCTGCCGGTTCCTATGAGCAGCTCATTGGAGGTGTCTGCATCCCTCTGATGACCACCCAGTCCATCACTGGCAAGGTTACCTTCCTTGAGAAATGGGGCACTGGTGAGCCCAACTCTACCGGTGCTTATGAGCTCGACCTATCTCTCGTCAACCAGTACCAGCTTGCATGGCGAGAGATGCACGTCAAGACCGACATTTTCTGTGCTGGAGGTGTCACTCTTCCCGACAAGGCTGGTCGACAGCTTACTGTCGGAGGATGGTCTGGTGATTCCACCTATGGTGTCCGTCTGTATACCCCCGACGGCTCCCCTGGTGTCAACGGCACCAACGACTGGCAAGAGAACGTCGACATTCTGAAGCTCCAAAACGGCCGCTGGTATCCCACCGCCATGAACATGGCCAATGGCTCTGTGCTCGTCATCGGTGGTGAGACGGGATCCAACAGTGCTCCTGTCCCGACTCTCGAGATTCTCCCCTTTACCGGCACGGCACCGCTCTACATGGATTGGCTGGAGCGTACCGACCCCAACAACTTGTACCCCTTCTGCACTGTCCTTCCCTCTGGTGGTATCTTTGTTGCCTACTGGAACGAGGCTCGCATCCTGGATGAGAACACTTTTGCCACCATCAAGACTCTGCCCAACATTCCTGGTTCAGTGAATGATCCTCTTGGTGGACGAACCTACCCCCTTGAGGGAACCGCTGTCTTGTTGCCCATGCACGCCCCCTTTACTGATCCTCTCAACGTTCTCATTTGCGGTGGTTCTACCGATGGTGCTTCGTATGCTATCGATAACTGCGTGAGCACCTACCCCGATGCTGCAAACCCTACCTGGGCTCTTGAGCGCATGCCTTCTCAGCGAGTCATGCCCTGCATTGCTCCTCTTCCCGATGGCACGTACATTATCATGAACGGTGCCCACCACGGTGTTGCTGGATTCGGTCTTGCTACTGACCCCAACCTGAACGCTCTTCTCTACGACCCTCAGAAGCCCCTCGGCTTCCGTATTACTGTCATGGCGAACACTACCGTCGCTCGTCTGTACCACTCTGAGGCCATTACGCTCCTGGATGGTCGCGTGCTTGTCACCGGCTCTGACCCGCAGGATGATGTCAACCCCGAGGAGTACCGTGTCGAGACCTTCACTCCTCCTTACCTGAAGAGCGGCAAGCCTCGCCCATCTTTCACCGTCGCCAACAAGGACTGGGGCTACGGCAAGCCCATTACCGTCACCCTTGGTGCCGCTGCTCAAAATGGCGCTATCCAGGCCTCCCTGCTTGGTGCCGTCACCAGCACTCACGGCAACTCCATGGGAGCTCGCACTCTCTTCCCTGCCATCTCCTGCACTGGCACCACTTGCACGGTTACTTCTCCCCCATCCAAGTACATTGCTCCTCCCGGATGGTACCAGTTCTACATTCTGGACGGCGGAATCCCCGCCGTTGGTGTATACGTCCGCATTGGCGGTGACCCGGCCCAGGTCGGTAACTGGCCCAAGGGTACTGGTTTCACCACTCCCGGTGTTTAATTCACCTTGTTGGATTGTTTTATTTTTCTTGTTTTGGATATGACGGGTATTTTTAAAGCTACTACTCTAATGTAGAAACTTAGGTGAAGGGAAAGTGGGAATTAGGCTTGTCTGTATTGCAAAGGCAACCCCATGGTAATAGAATTGGGAACGGGGAAAAAGGGCCACAGAGAGACAAAACAAGAATAATATACCCCCCAGAACATTACTTTGTCGCTTGTCATGAAGAGTGTCATTCGACGTAAAGCTTTTGTTTTCTTCTATTCTTTTCTTCCCGGTTTCGTCAAGACGGTAGCTATGAGGTTGATGGGGAGCTTTGTCAGGATAGGTCGTTTTATGAATGAATGAATGCAAATTATCATAATTCTACTTCAATATTCGTTTTGTGATGTTGTTTGGCTTTGATGTAAATGAGGCGCTGTATACCTTGGCAATTGCAGTTTATGGTCATGTTCACATTTTCCCCTGAGTTGTCGTATATGAGATTCTATTGGAGTAATCCTGCATTCCGTACCTGAATTGGGGGCTGCATTAGAATCGGTACCGTTATGCTTATTCCGGTTTCTTGGTGCAAACCACATGTTTCATCAATTCACTTGATGTACCAGTTGGTACAATAGCAAATTATTCATCATCCAATTAAACAAAATTATAATTAAATTAAGCATACACTGCAGCTACAAGTGAGGTAACAATTGATAGCAGATACCTGATGTCGTATCTCGCACGTCGCGAAGCACGTGACCCGCATTCGATCTTTCTTCGGCCTCCAAATTTCGGCCGACATGGGTAAAATCAACGCCGCTGACAACGAAACTGAGATCGGACTTTTCTCGCCCTCCAACAACCCCTTCGAAGAAAAATAGCCTCAGCGGCCAGTCCCAACGTCCCTTTTCGCGTTCCCGAAACCCATCTCTTCGTTCATCGTCTTCCAAAATGGCTGCCCTCGCAAAGGCCATCAACGCCAAGATCCGGTCCAACCCGATGCTGAGCTATGTCTGCACGACTCGTACGTGTCAACGCTTCGCGAGTTTCTTTGTCTTTCTTTTATCGGAGCCTAAAAAAGGCGCCTGGGTGCGCGGCAGTGAGGGGGGGAGCTGTCTTTTGGCGATAAATTGCGCCTAAAATGCTTCTCGCTCGACTTCTTGCCTCTGTCATCCTCAAGGAGCAAGCCCTATCGCCGAGTACCCAGGCGATCTCGAACATGTTGGTTCCCGAGGAAGCCATAAGCTAACACTACTCGGCCAATAGACTTCTGGGGACCTGTATCGAACTTTGGCATTCCCATTGCCGCCGTTTTGGACACTCAGAAGAGCCCTGATCTGTAAGAAAGCTCACCCTGCAGCTTCCGCCGATACCGGCCCGTTTGCTAATCAACTCTCGTTTTCGTCCGTATAGGATCTCCGGACAGATGACAGCCGCGCTTTGCGTTTACTCTGCGACTTTCATGCGATACGCTCTTGCCGTTTCCCCCAAAAACTACCTTTTGTTCGGATGCCACGTCGTCAACTCGGCGGCGCAGCTGACCCAGGGCTACCGATACCTGTCATGGCACAAATGGGGCGGAAAGGAGAATGCTGCGCTGCAAGCTGGTGTCGAGGCTGGCAAGGAGACGGCTCCTCTTAAATAAGCAATATCGGGAAAAAAGGGGGAGCTCTGTTTGAGCGAATGGGACTGAGATAATTCAACAACAGATGGATAGCGTCACGTGGGAGAAGGACGTTGTTCGCGGTATGATACCGCAGGGGAGGGCCGGGGTCGATGAGAGGCTAATTCGAGGAGTTTGCATCTTGAGATAGGGGTTTTCAGTGACTTATAGACACTCTCTCTTATGTGCTGAAGATTTTAGTAGCCGTTGGGGCCATATGCTTGTTTCTCTGGATGATTTTGTTGAAGATATTTTGAGGGCTGAAGGGGGTTGGACAAAAACAGCAAGGCTGGATAATAGAAATGGATCAATGCTTGCAAAGAGCGTGGACGCAGCATAAAGTGAGATGAATGTTCATTCTTGTAACAACATTGTATATCTATTGGGGTAGTTCTAGAGCCAGCATGTGATAAACACGTGGTTTTGTGCCTTGCATTACCTGTACTAAGCCATAAGTGGTGGTCAGAGATCGATCCGTGGACGTTCTACAGGTCAGAGTCGGAGGCAATCACGGCATCGTTTTTGGGGGAGGGCCTTACGCTGTGTCGTCTGATATCTCCAGGATAGGCAAAAGGTGTGTTGCCCTGGTAGGCATAGCAGAGTTAGCTGCTTTTGGGGCTTTTGCGTCATGTGGGCCGAATCTACAGTGACAAGCAAGTGGCTGACATGCTTCGTTTCTGTCTTCTGGAAAAAGAATTATGACGTTTCTGTCTTCTGGAAAAGAATTATGATTTGAGTTGATGGGGTCCAAGGAACATCCCGAGTCCTATGACGGAAGCAGAGAGTACATTCGGAAGAGTACATAATGGATGCTCGTTGCGATTCGGGACTTCCCAGCAGGCTTGCCCGAGGCTATCCTCTTTTAACCGGGGTTAAGAAATCGTGACAAAAGATATTCGCTATGAGGTATTACAATGGGATTGACGTAGAATGGAAGTAGGCTATTTGAGCATCTAACCAATCAAGGTTGGTGGGAATGACGGATGTGTTGGTGAAATGATTCATGTTGAGACGAGCACGAGCAGGGCTGGAGATGTGTGTGTACACTTGCCTACAGGAGTAATACAGGAGTAATACAATAGAAGGGGGAATGGGTCACGTCTCACGAGATGAGAAAAAAAAAATTGCCAACTTGGAATTGCCTAATTGTCCAATACCATGATTGAGCCAAGAAAACCGATTTCGGTGACTGTGAGTTATGAATAATTCATGACTTCAGTCTACGTTACATAGCTACGTTGAAGCTCAATGGAGGATCCGACGTCGGAGAAATTTCGCTCTCTTTTTTTCCAAGAGGCTGTTTACAATCTTGACTCCGTCCGAAGAGGAATAGTTTAGTACAACAATGGAAATTGCTAAGATGCAAGGGCGGATATGATTGCCATTCGCTCGATGTGTTTCGATTTAGGCGACGGGATTTGTCTTGGGGAATTGAGATAACCAGGCGCGCTAATCGGCCCTGCTGGCTATCGGCTATGGCTATGATGATGTGCGAGCGGGAGAGGGAGAGAAAAAAAATCTTCAACTACAGTGACTAGATCCCCAAGTTCTGTCACGGCCCAATAAGCCGACTCAGGGCGCCCATTTTACTGAACCTCCACCGGCGCTAGATGGCGATATCCAGATGGCTGAAGGGTAGTGCAAAGTCGGCTTCATGCGCCGAACTCGAACTAGGCGGGGGTGCCTCATTCGTCAGCCCGAGTTGGGGGGAGACCGTGAGATGCAACCCGAGATCTATCTAAAAGGGTCCCCCTTATTTGCACACGGAGTACATGCTGCAAGATGTGCCGCCCATGAAAACTAGATCGGCCCTTGGAAGTTGGAACTACCTGGGAATACGGGGGTCCTAGAGATGCGACGGATCCGAAGACGGATCCCCCAGCCAAAACACCCTCGGGCCGGCGTTACGATACCAATTACGTTTTACGGGCACTTCCTCCGAGCCGAGCAAAGATGGTGACCAACAGGATGACACGGCGCGGCTACAAGCGAAATGCTGGCACAAACGGATGATCATCACGCGGTACTGGCGATAAATGATCGGGCTGGGACGAAGTGAAGTCGTGTCGACATTTCCCGAATATCCCATGCTGAAGGGCATCAGCCGCGTCTAGGCGAGCTTTGCTCGAAAACCAATGGTGCTCTGATCCTCGGTAAAAGGGCATCAGATGAGAAAGCAAGACGCACGACGGAGAGAGGGGTTTGTCCCAATGGGCGAAAGGCAGAGCCGGGATTGGTGAGACGTACAGTAGAGCGTGGGTGGTCATCTCTGGTTAACGGAGTTCATGCACGAAGATCCAGATCCAAAGTGCTTGCGGTGCGGTAAGCACTTCTAGCTCCGGGCGTGCTACGGTAGATACGGTACAGTAAAGCTCGAGAAGAGAGAAAAAAAAAACTCCCCCAAAGACAGAGACGGGACTGCGACAACGGCGGCTGATGCCATGTTGCCTCAACAAGCTCCATCCATCTCAGCAAGGCCAGCCCTCTTTCTTGGCTCTCCCGGTGGATACGAATCTGGTTAATGTAGCATCTCGCACCGTCCGCTAGGCCGGGTATTGCGCAGATTTAGTTAACCCAGGACAGCCGCAGAAAAAAGAGAGCACAGAGCAATCCCGCTCTGGGGACTGAAGCTTAATATAACAGCGCCAAACTTGTAAGAGGCTGCGTTATCCCGGCGGGCTGATTGGCCAGAGGGAGAGGCTCCGCCCGTTTGAGCTGGAATTTGGTCGAGCTAATGGTGATACAAGTTGGTTTTAGTTGGTAACGATCCAAGCTTAGGGCCCCCATCTGGCGGGAGGAAAATCTGGTATGTAATGGGAATGACTGCACTATGGCTGTGGTAGGGCATGATAAGATGAGGTGAGTGTAAGAAGAGGAAGAAGAAAAGATCAAGTTACGAAGAGAGAAAAAATTGTAAAGAGCCATTTTCGAGACACACCCTCAATTGCCACATTCAAGACACCCTCTGAAGGTAGTTTTTTTCTCTTGGCTTCGGGTGGGCACAGAGTCTTGGTTTGACAGACAGCTCCCCCTCATCTCCTATACTGTACGTCTGCTTTCAGCCAAGCCTCTTGGTAAAACAACATGTTAAACACCAAATGTCTGTTCTGCTCCTTGTCTCACCGACAGGTCCATCAGCTGACGAGGCGCCATGGAAAAAGCTGAGACAAGATACTTGCTTGCTTGATCCTTTTGTCCATCCAACGCCGTGCCGTTGCCGTCCATTTTGCTCCAACGCCGTAGCCGCCATATTCCCAGATTTCCTGCCCCCCCTCCTTACACCTTATACCGCCAATCTTGGCCCAGGTTGAACGAGGTACTATGTACAGCGAATAACGTAAGGACGCATCTGCCCCAGGCCATGTGTTTGCATGGGCGAGCCAGAGTGGGCGCCCATGGACTGGAGAGTGTCTGTGCTGTGTCACATCACGTCAGGATGGTTGGCGTCTCAGTTGCTTGCGCTCGGTCCACTCTCGCTCCTGCTCGCGCTGGCTCGGAGATTTTGGCTCTGGCTTGCCGCGGGAGATCAAGATCAATGCTATCCATCCATTATTGATTGCAGCGGCAGTGTTTCTCTGTTGTTCTCCTCATTCTTTGCGTTGTTGGATACATGCACACATCTCTCGGCTTAGCAAGGAGAGTCATTTGATGCTTGGAATTACCCAGCTTAGCAGCACCTTGATAGCCTCGGCCATCAATTTAGACTTAGTAATGGAACATTCAAGGGAAGCACAGTGCCGAGTGACCAGTAAAACTTGTTGAGCTCTCCCAACTCCCGCCTGCACCGATGCAATCAGCGTCACAAGCCGCCTGAAGCTTTGACTTTCCGGCGCTCGTCGCTCAACTGTGACTCGAGACCCCGCCCCCACTTCAACAGCACCAGCACCAGCACCAGACCTACAGACCCCGCCAGCCCTTCCAAGTTAAGTTCCTACCCCCAAACCGAAACCAAACCGGCCGAGCTTGTGGCTTCTCAGTCTTAAAAAGCAGCCGATCCGGCCATTTCCCTCGAGCTATCTTTTTGCTGAGCTGCTCTGTTTTCCCTCTTTTCCCTCTCCCCATATCCTCTTTCTGGGCCAGTATCTTTTTGATTTGTTTTTGCTTGCAGACGACCTGACCTGCCCACCATGGCCGGCACTCCGTCTCCTCACCCTCAGCAGGCGCTGACCTTCAACGATGTCTTCGAGGACGACGACATCGATGAGCCCAAGGAGGCGCAGACTATCCACCACATCCGCGCAAACTCCAGCATCATGCAACTGAAGAAGATTCTCGGTGAGTCGCAGCCTTCAGAGGTGCCTCGGCCGGTGCCAATTGGCGCGAGACCGAGCCGACAAGAGACTGTTACTGACCTGTGGCTGCTGCTGCGCTGAATAGTTGCCAACCGTGGTGAAATCCGTAAGTCGATAACCCCACCATGGCCTGTCGCGTAACTCCTTGCTAACCCCTCGCGCAGCCATCAGAGTACGTTTGAACCAGGAAAACAGCTTCGACTCATGATATTTCCTACCCCCCTCTGTAGCGATGCATTTCAGTGGTACTAACGCGCATTTGCGCATCGCGAATAGATTTTCAGAACAGTCAGTCCTCCCTCTGTCCGCCGCTGCCGCAAGAAATGCAAATGCTTACCCCTCCTCGCAGGCCCACGAGCTGTCATTACACACAATCGCTGTCTTCAGGTGAATAATGGGAAACCCCGATGAAACAATTCCGATACCGTCTTGAGAAAAGCTAGCTGACTTTTCTTTCTTTCCCCTTCAAAGTTATGAGGACCGACTTTCCATGCACCGTCAGAGTATGAATACCTCACCTTAGATGTGCCCCGCGCATGCTCTGTGCCCTGTGCTAACTTATTTTCTCAGAGGCCGATGAAGCCTACGTCATTGGCAAGCGAGGCCAGTACACCCCTGTCGGAGCTTATCTCGCCGGCGACGAGATCATCAAGATTGCCGTTGAGCACGGCGCTCAGCTGGTTCATCCTGGTTGGTTTTTTTCCCATGCCTTCTTTTTAAAAAAAGTTTAAAGAATATTTTGGTGCTAATATCATTCAGGATACGGTTTCTTGTCCGAGAACGCTACATTTGCCCGCAACGTCGAAAAGGCCGGTCTTATTGTAAGTCTTTGGCCTGCATTCTATACCTACTTTAGCCGCTTCTAGCCATTCCATTATCGTCAAACTCAAACTGACTCTGATGCCCATCATAGTTCGTTGGCCCTACTCCCGATGTCATTGATGCTCTTGGCGACAAGGTCTCTGCCCGCAAGCTTGCCATTGCAGCTGGTGTCCCCGTCGTCCCCGGCACTGAGGGCGCTGTTGAGAAGTACGAGGAGGTCAAGACCTTCACTGACAAGTATGGCTTCCCCATCATCATCAAGGCTGCCTACGGTGGTGGTGGCCGTGGTATGCGAGTTGTTCGCGATGCCGAGAGCCTAAAGGAGAGCTTCGAGCGAGCTACTTCCGAGGCCAAGACTGCCTTTGGCAACGGCACCGTCTTCGTCGAGCGATTCCTCGACAAGCCAAAGCACATTGAGGTCCAGCTGCTCGGTGACAACCACGGCAACATCGTCCACCTGTACGAGCGTGATTGCTCCGTTCAGCGTCGACACCAAAAGGTCGTCGAAATTGCCCCTGCCAAGGATCTTCCCTCCGAGGTCCGAGACGCTATCCTCAACGATGCCGTCAGGCTGGCCAAGTCTGTCAACTACCGCAATGCAGGCACTGCAGAGTTTTTGGTCGACCAGCTGAACCGCTACTACTTCATCGAGATCAACCCCCGTATTCAGGTCGAGCACACCATTACTGAGGAAATCACCGGCATTGATATTGTCGCTGCCCAGATCCAGATCGCTGCTGGTGCTACTCTTTCTCAGCTCGGCCTTACCCAGGACCGAATCTCTACTCGTGGTTTTGCCATTCAGTGCCGTATTACCACCGAAGATCCCGCAGAGAACTTCCGACCAGACACTGGAAAGATTGAGGTCTACCGATCTGCTGGTGGTAACGGTGTTCGTCTTGACGGTGGCAATGGCTTTGCTGGTGCCGTCATCACTCCTCACTACGACTCCATGTTGGTCAAGTGCACAGCCCACGGAAGCACTTACGAAATCGCTCGCAGAAAAGTCCTCCGTGCCCTCATTGAGTTCCGTATCCGAGGTGTCAAGACCAACATCCCCTTCCTGGCCTCTCTTCTGACCCACCCCACCTTTATTGATGGAAATTGCTGGACGACTTTCATCGACGATACCCCGCAGCTGTTCGACCTCGTGGGCGGCCAGAACCGTGCACAGAAGCTGTTGGCTTATCTCGGAGATGTTGCCGTCAACGGCAGCTCTATCATGGGCCAGATTGGTGAGCCCAAGTTCAAGGGCGAGATCATCACCCCCGAGCTCTTCACTGCCTCTGGCGAGAAGATTGACGTCAGCCAGCCTTCCCAGAAGGGTTGGAGGAAAATCATCCTTGAGCAAGGCCCCAAGGCCTTTGCCAAGGCCGTTCGCGAGTACAAGGGCTGCCTTCTCATGGACACCACATGGCGAGATGCCCACCAGTCTCTGCTGGCTACCCGTGTCCGAACCATTGATCTCCTCGGCATTGCCAAGGAAACTAGCCACGCACTTGCCAACCTCTACAGTCTGGAGTGCTGGGGTGGTGCCACCTTTGACGTTGCTCTGAGATTCCTCCACGAGGATTCATTCGACCGTCTGCGCAAGATGCGAGAGCTGGTCCCCAACATCCCCTTCCAGATGCTTCTTCGTGGAGCCAACGGTGTGGCCTACTCTTCCTTGCCCGACAACGCCATTGAGCACTTCGTCGAGCAGGCCAAGAAGAACGGTGTCGACATTTTCAGAGTCTTTGATGCCTTGAACGACATCACCCAGCTCGAAGTCGGTATCAAGGCCGTTCACAAGGCTGGCGGTGTTGTTGAAGGTACTGTTTGTATCTCTGGTGATATGCTCAACCCCACCAAGAAGTACAACTTGGCCTACTACATGGACCTTGTCGAGAAGCTTGTTGCCCTCGATATCCACGTTCTTGGTATCAAGGATATGGCCGGTGTGCTGAAGCCCCACGCTGCCGAACTCCTGATCGGAGGCATTCGCAAGAAGTACCCTGACTTGCCAATTCACGTTCACACTCACGACTCTGCTGGAACGGGTGTTGCCTCCATGGTTGCTTGCGCCAAGGCTGGTGCCGATGCTGTCGATGCCGCCACCGACAGCTTGTCTGGAATGACCTCCCAGCCTAGCATCAACGCCATCATCGCCTCTCTGGAGGGCAGCGACCTTGACCCCGGTCTGGACCCCAAGCAAGTCCGCGCTCTTGACACCTACTGGTCTCAGCTGCGTCTGCTCTACTCTCCCTTCGAGGCCCATCTCGCTGGACCCGATCCCGAAGTTTACGAGCACGAGATTCCTGGTGGTCAGCTGACCAACATGATGTTCCAGGCTTCGCAGCTTGGTCTCGGATCCCAGTGGCTTGAGACCAAGAAGGCCTATGAGCATGCCAACGACTTGCTTGGCGACATTGTCAAGGTTACCCCCACCTCCAAGGTTGTTGGTGATCTTGCCCAGTTCATGGTGTCCAACAAGCTGTCTCCCGAGGACGTCAAGGCTCGTGCCTCTGAGCTTGACTTCCCTGGCTCGGTGCTTGAATTCTTCGAAGGTCTGATGGGCCAACCCTACGGTGGCTTCCCCGAGCCTCTCCGCACAGACGCCCTTCGCGGACGCCGGAAGCTGGAGAAGCGTCCTGGTCTCTACCTCGAGCCCATTGACTTTGTCAAGGTCAAGCGCGAGATGGGCAAGAAGTTCGGTGCGCCCGTCACCGAGTGCGACATTGCCTCGTACGTCATGTACCCCAAAGTCTTTGAGGACTACAAGAAGATTACAGCCGAGTTTGGCGACCTGTCAGTTGTGCCAACTCGATACTTCCTTTCTCGACCTGAGATTGGAGAAGAGTTCAACGTGGAACTCGAGAAGGGCAAGGTCCTCATTCTTAAGCTTCTTGCCATCGGTCCTCTGAGCGAGCAGACTGGTCTCCGCGAGGTCTTCTTCGAGATGAACGGCGAGGTCCGACAGGTTACTGTCTCCGACAAGAAGGCTGCTGTTGAGAACATTAGCCGCCCCAAGGCTGATCCTGGCGACTCCAGCCAGGTCGGTGCCCCGATGTCCGGTGTCTTGGTTGAGCTTCGTGTTCACGAAGGCTCCGAAGTCAAGAAGGGTGACCCTCTTGCTGTTCTGTCAGCCATGAAGATGGTACGATTCCTCCTTTCCCTTTTTTAACCACATGAAAGAATGTTGCTAACAGTGATGATAGGAAATGGTTATCTCAGCACCCCATAGCGGAAAGGTTGCCAGTCTGCAGGTCAAGGAGGGCGACTCCGTCGATGGCTCAGACTTGGTGTGCAGAATCACAAAGTCCTAAGTTTGTTACAAAAATGCAGGTAGAAGGGTTGTCTGAAATTCTATGATGCTTCTTAACGGGATGTTTGGACTGGGCAAACAGGTAAAAAGCAAAATACTTCCCTAGGAATTAGCACAACTGGCGTGTGGTGGAGAAGAAATTGGTTATCAGCATCGTTATTCAGTATGACTATACAAGATATGAAATAAAGTTCAGTTAAATTATTTGGCTCTCTAATATTTCCCTGCACTTGGCCAGACGTTAAATCATAGAGGTGATGAAGCAACATATGATAACAAAGAACATAAAGAGAAGGGACACAAGTATATTGAGGAGAAAACCTAGATTCTTCATCTTTTACAATAACGTCCGTCTACATCTCTCCACTTGCCCCGCCTCTTGAAGGTGAAGAAGTCGGGATTGTTGTACGATATGGACGGTAAGGACAACACAAGATGACGCGGTGACTCGATGGCGATGGGGGGCGAGAATCTTGGACAATATTTCCAATAGGGAGACAAACTAGGAAATAATACGGGGACGGGATGGCTGGACGATGGCCTGGCTGATATGGCATGACGCGAGCGGCATATGATAAAGCACGAGTGGTGGAATAGAAAGGGAAAAGGTCAGGTCTATTCCAAAGGAAAGGCTCGTCGGCGAAGGTTTGATGTATTATTGGTGTTTCTGGGTATGGAGTGGGCTGTCGAGGGGTGTGGTGTTGAGATACTGGTGATGATGAGGTTGAGTTATGCTTGTTTTTGGTGGAGAAGAGAGTGTCGAGGTTGTAGCGTTGGTCGTTTGCGAGGGAGCGCTCTTGGAAGGATTTCCATGCGCGAGAGGTCTTTTTTAGGATTTGGGAGGAGAGGGAGTTTAGTTTTGAGAGGGGGTTTGGTGGAGTTTGTTGGTGAGGTGGGTTGGGGACGTTGTTTGGGATTTGTCTATGATGGGTTCTTGGTTGGGAGATGTTTGGTGTGGATATTGGATGGGTGGACATGGTTGCGGTTTGGGGGATGTGGATTATGGAGGAGAGGTTCATGGTTATGGTAAGTTTGTGGTCTGTTGGGATGGATTTGTTATTGGGCTTTGCGTATGTCTTTAAGATTTAGAGTGTGGAAATGGAGAGTGTGGTTTAGTTATTTCAGGGGCTCTTGTGTTTGGCTGTTTTAGGTGGAGGTCCAGAGGAGAGGAAAGGTTGGAGAGGAAAGGTTGGAGAGGAAAGGTTGGAGAGGAAAGGTTGGAGAGGAAAGGTTGGAGAGGAAAGGTTGGAGAGGAAAGGTTGGAGAGGAAAGGTTGGAGAGGAAAGGTTGTCTATTTGTAGTTGATTCAAAATGTTGTATTCACTTTACGTAGAGGTAAGGTAATTGAATAGGGGGTTTAGGCAGTAGATTACAGAGACAATGATGAGAAGTTGAAGCAAGTATGTACAGTGTAGTGAAGTTGGCCTTTGGCTCTCTCGTGATGTTGTATTACATACAGCGCGAATTTCCCCTGACTTGCTGCCTCCATCTGCTCAACTTTTCCGGCGGAATTTATGTGAGCATCCTCGCCCACTTTCATCAACTTGGCTTTTACGAACCTGGATAAGTATTCCCGTTGGGCAATTTACATGAAGCAAAAGAGTTGTTGAAGGAATTTGCCAGCCAGCTCCCCGAGTTGGCTATGAGATATCCTAGTGACTGCTACTTATTTGATTTGTTAAGAAGCCTCGTCTTTTATCATCACTACTGGTACTCTCCTCTACTATCCCTACATTTTGCTACTATTTCTACTGTCTCCTATTATTTCTACTTTCTTCTACTGCCCCTACTTTCTTCTGCTGTCCCTAATTTCTTTTGCTGTCCCTAATTTCTTCTACCGTCTCTACTTTCTTCTATTACTCTTTCCCGTACTCGTATCCCCTAGATTTGTGACCCGGGATGATGTATAGCCAACTCTTCAAACTCATCTGTCACATCCGAACCCATTAGAGAATTACCGGTACGGAAATAGAGATTGTGCTCCGGAAAAAAGCAGAAAGTAAACAAACACTACATAGAAAGGCGCCCAAACGGCCAAAGATTATTTGGCGGGCTCACCCTCTTTGCCATGTTTCCCATTCTCATTCTCATTGTAATTGTAGGTGATAGTGCATTTGGAATGGATTTGCTTCACGACTCGATGGTTGGTTTGTCTACAGATTTTGATTAGAACTTATGAAATGCGGGCAGTAAGTGAGCGGGAAAAAAAATTATCGCAATGGGTACCTAGTAAAAGCAAAGTCATGTCCAGCCTTGTTGTCCATTTTGCTGCAGCGTACTAACACTCTAGAACAGCTGCAGACGCTCAGAGTACTACGGAAAAAATGGAAGGACTTGCACTTGTCGAAAGCTCGTACAAACTCAAAACTTGTTGAAAGTGCTAGCAACTTGATCACATTGCCAAATTTTGTACCAACAAACGAGTTCGGCTTCGCAGAATGTTATTTGACAAAGCTTTTGAGTTGTTGATTTGAGGCTGGATTAATGAAGGGAATTGCTAGCCAGCGCCCCAGTGCTTAGATACTTGGCTCTTTAGATTTCCGCTACTATCGCTATTCTTCTTTAACTACCCCTACTATTACTACATTTTTCTCAAATTTGCTATTATTAATATATTATTTTAGTATCTTCTACTATTGTTATATCTCTCTGGCATCTGCTACTATACCTACATTTCTCTCGTCCCAAGTACGACCACTTACTATTACCTTCCACATGGTAGCTGTAAATGTAGGACATGGGATGCTGGCTAGTATTTCCCTTAATGAACGGCGCATTGAGGCCTAGATTAATTACGCCCATAGGTATACGTACTTTCTGCTGTGATTGTGACTTTCAGGCCAGTCATGAAATGTTAACATGCATGTTGATCAATTAGGCTATTTTGACCGAAAATATGCATATTGCTGCCCAAAGTATTGCTGCCTGTCCGGATAGCAAAAATGTACCGCTGGGGCAGCAATACTTATTATATAGTTCCTCATTTCAATCTATGATTATTTTCATTCAGAATTGAGGATCTATTAATTTAGCATCTGCTATATAATTCTGTCCCACTTGAATACTCAGGACCTACTATGGATAATACCAGGCAATCGGTGATTTCGGAGAACATCATTGGGAATAATGCAAACGTCCACCAAGGCGACAACATCATCAATGTCCCTCAGGGCCATTTACATATCTCCTGTTCGTATTCCGCTCCACTATAGTGCCCCAATGTTTGTCTTGTTAACTTTCCAATAGCCTATTATGGAACGGGGCAACTGAACCTCGAATACGTTCCCGCCAGCTTCAATGATGCGAACAAACAGCATCTTTCTTTGTGCCTTCCACATACACGAGAGCAGATGCTCCGTGACATTCGGACATGGATTGATGGCAATAGCAAAAAAGGCATTTATTGGCTCAACGGCATGGCTGGTACAGGGAAAACCACCATCTCCCTCACGATCGCTCACGAATATGATCAAAAGAAGCGACTGGGAGCCAGCTTCTTTTTTTCTAGAGGTGGCGGTGACCTCGCATCAGCTAAGAAGTTTGCGACTACTGTAGCCGTTCAGCTTGCAGAACAATCTCCAGAATTGCGACGGCTTATTTTGAATGCCACAACGCTGAACCCTCGAATCGGTCACCTCAATCTATACAACCAGTGGGAGAAGCTTGTCTTGGAGCCCTTAGGCTTATTGGAGTCGAGCTCCGTCCATCGGCCTCTTCTTATTGTGGTTGATGCCCTTGACGAATGTGATAATGAAAAAGATATTGGAATGTTAATTGAGTGCTTTGCCAGCACTATTGCGAATGCCAAAGAGATACCAATCCGAATATTTATTACAAGCAGACCCGAACTTCCAATCCATCTTACAATAAGTCGCATATCTATTAATTTACGTCAACACTTTACCCTTCATAACATTGAGCAAGCTATTGTGGATAGTGACTTAAGGATATACTATCAGCATCACCTATCGCAATTATCACAGCGGTATGTGTGGTCTCAGCACATTATACTTGACGATGTGATTCGGTCTCTCGTGGAAAAAACTCACGGATTATTTATTTATGCCGCCACAGTCTGTCGGTTCATCAAGGAAGGGGGCAGGAACTCGGAAAAACGGATGTTGGATCTTTCTGCTCCTGGACCTTCTGCCTCTGAAGCGGAGAAAGAACTTGACGATATTTACACCACAGTTTTGAAAATCTCGTTCAGCACGGAATTATCTTCTAAAGAAGCTATAGAATTACAGCCTGAGTTTCAGAAAATAGTTGGGTCCGTCATGGTGTTATTTGATACATTGGCCTTAACCGACCTTGTTGATATTATCGGCGGGCAAAAAGAAAGGGTTAAGTCAATGCTCAATAATTTAAGGTCTGTTTTGGATATCTCAGAGGACGACAGACGCCAAGTTACCATCCTGCACCCCTCTTTTCAGAGATTTCCTCTTGAATCCTGGAAGATGTTCTCACGAGACATTTAGAATTTCTGCCCAACAGCTGCATTATGAGTGGTTTGAACGCTGTTTGGCAATCATGCATGGCTCTCTACCAAAAGATATTTGCAAACTCAGAAATCCAGCTGCCAAGGCCCGAGACATTGCCAAAGATCAAGTGGACAAATGCATTTCATTCCCGATCCAGTATGCTTGCAGATATTGGATACAGCACCTTCAGAAAAGTGGACGAGACTGGATGGATCATGGAGGCATGAAGAATTTCTTTTGGACGGACTTCCTCGGCTGGTTAGAGGTTCTTTCTCTACTAGGTCGACTATCCGAAGGAATAAATATGTTGGCAGGCCTCGAGTCTTGGCTACACGACACATCAAGGAAGAAGAACTTCCAAGAAAGCGCCCAGAGCCAATGGGATTTGATGGGCTGGTTTACTAAAAATATTTTCAACCATGCAGGCGATAATTCAATTCCACAGAGCCTTGGTATGCTTATACACGATGCCAAGCGATTTGCATTTCAGCACAGCAGTATTATTGAAGAGACACCGCTGCAAATATATTGCTCAGCATTAATATTTAGTCCTGAGCAAAGCCTCATCCGTCAACGCTATCATACTGAAATTCCACGCTGGGTTATTCCCTCCTTTAGAAGGCACAACGCATGGCCCAGATATACGCAGGCCTTGTGGCACACACAACCAGCCAAGTCACTTGCATTCTC
Source organism: Trichoderma simmonsii (assembly GCA_019565615.1). Taxonomy (NCBI): domain Eukaryota; kingdom Fungi; phylum Ascomycota; class Sordariomycetes; order Hypocreales; family Hypocreaceae; genus Trichoderma; species Trichoderma simmonsii. Next base: position 719,207 of record CP075866.1, read on the forward strand.
GCCCGATGGCAGTTACTTGGCGTCCGGATACGGAAACGGAACTATCTGCCTCTGGGACGCTGTAACAGGCGCAAAGCAGCGCATCCTTGAGGGGCATGGGAGTGGAGTTAGGTCGATTGATTTTTCTCCCAAAGAGCAACTCATAGCCTCCGGGTCGGGAGATGGCACGATTCGATTATGGAACTCTACGACTGGCGCAACTCAGGGCATCTTGACAACTAGCAACCATGTTGAGAAGGTTGCATTTTCACCTGATGGCGCCTCACTTGCATCACTCTCATTAGTCTCATCACTCTCGATACTCAGTAGTTCTGAGTCCTTCATAGTACACATGTGGGATATCGCGAGCCATAAAAAGCAGTGGACATTTGAGAGCGACCATTACAGCGCACACATCGCATTCTTACCTGATGGTGTACATATTGCCTACAGCAGCGACTCCGTGACCGGCCTCTTAGACTCCAAGACGGGAAAATCCGTGTGCAATCTGGCCGAGTATGGAGGGGTGATTTGCTCATCTAGACTTTCATCTGGCCGACAGATGGTGGGCCTAAGAGCAGGCGGTCATATTGAGCTCTTTGACGTTCAACCGAGCGTAAGGCGGCGGTGGCAGTCTAAGACTGGCGACGGCCTTCACATAGCTTTTTCGCCTGACGACCAGATCCTTGCTGCAAACATATACTCTGAGAGCCGCATCGAACTACTAGATACTACGTCTGGTCATAAAATACATACCATAAGCTGCGACAGAGAACTGACAGGATTTGCATTCTCGGCAGATGGGACATTCATCGCATCAACTTCGTTCGACAAGATCATCCACTTCTGGAACGTGTCTGTGAGCAGGCAGCAGTCCGCCACCGATTCCGATCTTTTGAGGCTGTGTAAAACTAGGATATCTGATTGCGCCAGATTCGTTGCTTTGTTGAAAGAACCCTCTGGGCGAATTACAGACATCTATGAAAATCAGTTGTTCATCTGGGACGCCCAAGAGATGAAGATGAAACAGAATATCCGCATCAAAACACACGCATCTTCTCGTCTCATGACATTCTCACCCAGTGCCCAGTTGATAGCAATCTATTGGGAAAATGGTATCGTTGACTTGTTCAAATGTGGGTCGGGAGAGAACGTCCTCACAGCCACCGGGGCGGATTATCGTCCGCGTTTTGGTGTTCTCAGGGATCGCACGTTTTCCCCTAACGGCAATCTCCTTGCCCTCTGCACTAATTTCGACTACTACACAAAAGTTACTAATATACACATTTGGGATATACGAAGAAGAACCATCGCCCAAAAATTCCAGGGGGAAACTGAATGGGTGGCATTCTCGCAGGATTCTAAGCGCATCGCATACCTATCTCCAAATGAGAACACAATATACATATTCGATCTCGGGACATACGATCACGAGGCTCAAATTGAGGTAGATAAGGAAAAATTAAAATTTTGGAGCTTTGACTCTAATGATCGACTTGTTTTGTTCTACCTGGACAAACCAAGCAGTCCCGTTCAAATCCAGCTCAGGGGTGCTCATACGGAATCAATCTTCCGTATCATCGAACTGAATCACGCACCCTCGTCTTTCCTTTTCTTCAGGCCAGTCGCAGCTGCCAACGCCGTTATCGTAAAGTCGAACGACAGATGTGAGATCTGGGATTTGACAACTGGCACGGTGATGGGAAGTTTTGAGAATACTGATGAACTAACACATTGCCAATTGCTTCCTTGCAGAGCTCACTTGCGGATAAGGGGGGCTGTGGTGCCGGTTACGAAGGAAGATTCATTGGGCTGCTGTTCTCACAGGCTATCTCTCGAGGGTTTTTGGATCAAGCGTGGTAATGACAAGTTGATGTGCATACCTCCTGATTACGCATCTGCTCTTATAGCTGTGCGACGCAAGGGTGTTTCCTTTCAGGCATTTAAAGAAAGCAGCTGGAACAATTTCCGTTCCAATTCGGAACCCATCAATACTCTGAAATTTGACTTTTCGGGGATTAAAAACAGGTATATCTAATGCTGCGCGGACTTTGTCCAAGGAAGGCTGAATGGAAGAAGATACGTCACTAGGCACTTGATGATTTCTCTTATTCTACCTCATGGGTTCTGGTGTCTTGAATTCTCGCCGTGTGGCTTCTTACGCTGATGTCAGCAAGCAAGACATCCGATCGGACGCCGCACAGGAAAGTCAAGATGCAGTGAACGAAAATGAAGAACCGGTTTATGCAAAGAAAATGAGACCATGTACCAATAAGTAGGTACTAATGCAGCATGCAGGCATATCTTGGTTCGTGAGGGGGAAGCTCAAATGTTGTTCGACCGGACCGGATAAATGGACGGCGTAGGGCACATGTACCAGCTTAATAGCAGCAGTACTAAGAAGCTACTTTCTCCGCGTCGGCCGTCAATTGTAGCGCCCGGGTGGATGGGATGGATTGGATGGGAAAACGGAAGAAATGGAAGAAGCGCGCGCAGAACAAGTTGAGCCATCAAATGTTAATGCAGAAATAGTAGCTTATCAGCTAAGGTTTGCATAACGGTTCAAATCATCTCGTGTGCTATCTTCATGTTGTTTTTATGTACATGCGCAGGGCAGCGGTTCGTATTTCTGTACAGTACAGGTACCGGCAGGTGGTCTCGTGCTCCCAAGTACATACTTCCGCCATCAGCATCAGCATCGGCATCAGCATCATATCAAAGCGGAACGGAGGGATTATCCCGCCATGCCCGTACATGCAAGGGCCCCTGAAACTTTGCCCGTTATCGGTCAGACTTTTCTCGCTGTCGTTGACAAGTACGAGTTGACGAGGTATGGACGGTACGAAGCAGGAGTATTACGAAGTACATATAACAGGCAGAAAGATTCCCGCGGTTGGTGTCTAAGCTCCCTGCCGATTGATCCATCCTTGCGCTTCCCCGTAAGCTGGGGCTAGTATGTACTCGTAACCCTGCCAATTCATAGGACGGCAGCTGAAGAGATCGGGCCTATGGAAGGAAAGGGAAGCAAGGGGGAAAAAAGCTTGCAGAAACTGGGCGCAGTACAATGATTGGAGGTGCCTGATGGATATCTATAGTATCTATAGGAGCTGATAAGGAGTTGAAACTAAAACTAAAAGAAACATGTACGAGGTTTGCATCCCGATCTCAGTTTGGACTTGAAACCTTGAATACGGAAGATGCCATGCCCACGCGGGATTTGTGGAGCCCTGGAGACGAGCTTTAGCGGGCTGCAACAGCGCTGGGGAGCCCCCCGCAAAAACACTCAGCGAGCCTCCAGTTTTCCAGTTTTTGCGTCGTAGCGTCGCAGAGTTTGATGAATTCGGTGGCAATCTGCCGGATCCCCGCTTCCAGGCTTCTGCTTTCAGCACCTCTTGGCTCCTCTGTGTCTTGACTTTTTTCGGCCATTTTGGCTTCTCCTCCTCCTCCTCCTCCTTGATTTCTTCTTTCTCCCTCATTCATCCTCGCTTCTTCCACCTTCCTCAACAACACCGCTCCTATCGGCTTTCCCTCCAGTCCAGTCGCAGATTTTGTATCTCGCCCACGCTCAGTTTTTGAACCTTCCTAGCTGCTCCCGACTGCACACGCGATCTTACTCGTTTATGCGCCTGCTAGGAGGAACCCCAATCTTCAACCTCGCCGACCGCTGCGCTTCATACTAGAACCCTCCCGCCGAGACAGGAACAGAATTATAGAACACAAGAGAGGGAACTATTATCAAGATGGAGAGCCTGCAGCTGTCCCAGGTCCTCGCCGACTTGAGCAATCTCGGCGCAGCTGTATGTCTTACTTGCCATTGGCTTACCTCTTCCCAAATACCACCCGCATAAGAATCTTTCTTTCTTTCTTTTCTTTTTTTTTTACCGTTTCTGACTGTTGTTGTTTCAACGATAGGAACCTGCGGCCGCAGCCGCCATTGTCAACGCCAACCTCCCCGTCATCCAAACCGAATTCATTAAAAACGACACTCATGCATCTTCTCAGCAGCAGTCGAGGCCTTCGTCTGGCCTGAGGCGCGCATGGTCATCCGAGGCTGCTATGCAACCCAAATTCGACAAGATGGGGCGCCGCATTCTCATCAGCTCTCCCAAATCGGGATCTGCCGCCAATTCCACCCCCGGCACTCCTCAACCCTCTACTGTAAGATGCGCCACCTTTTGCTTGAGATCGGAGAGACAAAGTTCACAACTAGAGTTTCCCCCAATCTACTTGCAATGTATAACTAACCGGAGCTTGCTCTTCCTTTAGTACGATGACGATCTCGAGCGAGCTAATACCCTCATGGCTCTATACGACATCCGCGCCAAGCTCAAGCAGCAGGACAACAGCAGCCTCATGCGAGCGCGCGAAAAGATTAACGCTTTGGCTCAGAGGCAACAAGCCCAACAATTCGCCGAGCTTAATATGAAAAAGGCCGAAGAGATGCGACGAAACCGATATTCCTTCCCAAAAGTATAAAGTACTACTACGCTTTGGGCGCTATCTTTTCCTCGCCTTGTTTTGGTTTGCACACATAGCATAGCGCAAACCGTAAAAGCCGGCGTGGCCAAAACAAGGGTCCTTGAGTTTCCATAGGGGACTTATTCGAAAACCCTTTCTCTTTTAATCGGAAAAACAAGGCGATGAAAGCAATTAATGATACACGTTTCTTAACCAACATGACCTACGACCTACGACCTAACATTATACGTTATTCTCAACGATGAACGAGCAAGTCAATTTTGTACCGATGGCGAACCGGGATACGGTTGACTTTGGAAGACGGGTTTTACTTCTTATACCCTCCTTTTTGGTATTTTTGGATGATATTCTTGGGTTTTTGAGTACACGGCAAAAGGACGGTTTACCTGGCAGCCACTCTCCTTTACACAAGCGGAATCGAGCACGGAGTCTTGGGAGAAAAGGCGTCTTTGTCTGTCATGATCGCGCGCAAAGCCGACTATCAGTTTCTATATGCTTATTTTCTTTCTTTCTGTTTCTGTTTCTGTTTTCTTTCATTCATTTCTTTTCTTGAGAGAATGACGGAATGACCTCTATTTGGTGGCATTTCTCACCTGGCGTGCGAATGGAGCACATTTGGAGCTCTTGTACAATATAAAACAACTAATACAACGGCATACTATCTCTAGCATTGAATCAACAAGCAACGTCGTGATTGCTATTTGAATGGCAGAACTGAGCATTATTAACCATCAGAGCCTGCGGCTACCCCGCGTTGATTGATTCATCGGAAAGTCTTGAGCCCGAAAAAATCCGGACGGATGCAGCGGCATCAGACGAGGTGGGTTTGGAACATGTGGAACATTTGCAGCGATGGCCGCGTATACCCCAAAAGATGCCCTTTGTTTTCTAGGAGGTTTGCGGAGTAACGCTTGATCTGGAAATCTGATCAGAAAAGATGAAAAGGAAGGATGGGAATGTAGGCAAGGTGGAGCTGTCAAACATTGGGCCATTACGATTTCCTAATTCGATTTGACAAAGAAAAGGCGCCCTCTTTGGCAGAGTTGGGACTTTTACAGAAACAGGGGTCGGCACATTCCTATTTCAACGATTACGAGACGAATAGGGCATGATCCGGGCTAGGCAGAACATAGCAATCAGATGATGAAGGCTGAGTGCTGAACAATTTGATAAGAGGAGGTTGGGCTATGATGTAGATGGATATATTATGTCAAAGATGAAAACAGCTTGGTGTTGATGGCTTGATAGAAATGCGCCCTTGCCTGTGCCTGGCAGCCTTGTGCTAGTACCTGGTAAATAGGAAAGAGGCGTATTTTGAACGATGAGCCTCTACAGTATACACAACGGACCAAAAGATGACAATGATCTGAGCAGAGCAAAGCCAAACAGAGGCGTGTTGGCGTATACGGGCATGGCCGGGAAGGGCTCTTGGGCTCCTTGGCAGCATGGCTTAGGACTTGCGCCAGGAATCGCAGTGCGTCATAAGCCGGGGTCGATGATATAATCACAACGAAGCCATACCATTGATCGGTCGCAGGCAATAAGGTTCCGGCTGGCGATGGTTTTTTATGGAGCAGCCTCGTTTGCGAAACGAAATAGCTGCTAGAAGCGATGGAGTGGAATTACGGAGTAATTTTGCAACCGATGCTAGCTGGTGATGGGGACTTTGGAGCTCTGGATAAAACGGATCAAGATGGGGAACATGGCAGAGCAGATGCAGCGAATATTTGTCATTGCATGCAGGGCTTAGCTTCAGACGTCAGATTCAGTAGAGCACCGAGAGTAGAGAAGAATGCACATGCTCTCTGGTTCTTTTCTTTCTAGAACCCTTACAGTAAGGTAGAACTAGCATTCTGGTCGTATTCCCTATGCGGGTATTCCATGCGATTGCGTTTGAACAGCGCCACCCGAAATGCTGGAGCCTTGACCCGCTTGATGGGGAGAGCTGTTTTCGCAGAAGGTGATTGGATGAAATGGAGAAGAAGTGGGTTCTGCACAGCCACCCCACGCGGAGTCGGACAAGAAATAGTTGGAGAGAATGTGAAGAACTGGCAGCTTTCATCCTTATCAACGGTTCTACGGAGTACTGTACATTCACACTAACAGATACCGAGGCGAAAGTAGTGCGCTGTCAACATCTGTCAGTGTCGGAGCGTTTGTTGCCGGATGCCGTTGGTGGATATGTGTTTTGAAGTTGGGTTGCACGATCGGATGCTTTTCCTTTGAGCCAAGCTCGTGTTTGCAGGCCGCTTGTGCGCTGTGGCTGGTGTGCTGGTGGTGTGAGATGCTTTCCATTTCTCGAGGGCAGTACCGGTACATACTTTGCGATGCATGGATGCTTGCAGCTTTTGCTGGACTGGATGGATGGATGATCAAACAAAAGGAGCAGCAATACAATAGGTAACTCACTTGATGTGTAATACTGTCATACTCTAGACATGGGCCCTTGGCAGCTCCTCCGTTCATCACCCGTCACGCTGCGACAGAAGCACCCTCAGAATAAGCACGCTAAGAGGGTCTGGCATCAATGCGGCGGGCAGTGCTGTAACTCGTTGCTTGTCCCAGTGATGTGTGATCACTTCCCAGTGGCGGGCTGGTGCGGTGGCACTGCTGCTGGTACTTGGAGCAATCCAAAAGTCCGAACGCAAGCGCAAGGATTTTAATTCCAGATTCCAATGCCTTCCATTGCGATAAAATACGCTCGGCCCATTGTATATAATGCGACGAGTTTTCTTTCCTTTTTTTTCTTCTATTCCTTCTCGCCCTTTTAGACTGCTTACAACCTCGAACTTACCTTACAACAAACCTTGTACTTGTACTTACTCGCTCAACCTAAAATAAAATAAAAGAGGGGAACTGGCGCCGGGCTTCTGATTCACAGGGATTCCGCAACGTCATACAAGCCAAGTCACAGCTTTGTTGCTGCATGCACCACGCACCAAAAGCTTGGCCCCGAAAGTAAGACAAAAAGGACAGGACACGCGCAACGCAAGCCAACGAAAATTCTAAACTCTCTTGCCATCCCTCGAAAACCTAACCGCTCATACACGTAACCTTGTTTTTATCTCTCTTTCTCCTCCTTTCGCATCATCCATCCGTCGTCTTCCTTCTATCAACTCATCGGAAAAGAATAGCGATCGCCTCTCTCTCTCTCCTCCTACTTTAGTACCTACGAGTACTACATTCTGCAGACATGGCCCCGACCATGGTGGACCTTTTCGCGCGAGATGACGGCTGTGGATATGGCTATTTCTTTGATGGAATCGGATGTCGGCGCAAGAGTGGGTGGTACTTTTGGGGCAGATGGGTGCTCGCTGGCATCGCTATCGTTTTCGCATTGATTCTCTTGTTTTGTTGCTTGTAAGTTGATTCCCCTTTGTTTCCTTTCATCATTACCTCTTTCTCTTTTCCTCCCTTATTATATTTTTTTCTCGCCCCTATCCGTTTTCGCATATTTTGTACTAATCGCCGTCATCGCAGGTGCATTTCAAGACGCAATCGCAGACGTGGTGTGACGCCCATGTACGGCACCGGCTGGTTGGGTGGCGCCCCAGCTCAGGGAAGTCGGCCCCATGGCAACAACAAGCACAACAACAACAACGGCTACGAGATGAACAATTACCAGCCTGGATACACTCAGGGCGGCTACACCCAGCAGCAGCCTCCCTACGGCGAAGGATACGGATATACTAGCCCTCCGCCGTATGGTCAGGCACCTGTGGGCAATCAACAGACAGGCACAACGTTCCATACCAATGATGGATACATGACCGGCCAGCCTCAGTACGGTGTTCAGCAGCCTCAGACCTCATACCAGCCCGACGGTCATTATCAGCCCCCTGCGGGACCTCCTCCAGGAAAGTAAAGCGTCGCGAAGCAAGAGCAGACGCCAGAAAGCCAAAGTGAAGAGGGCCCGAAGGTGACTCTTTCACACACACAAAGAAAAAAAAATTAACAAAGAAACACAAGAGAAAAAAGGGTATACACAGGGAATGGGATTAGTCCGGCGTTTCGGTAGGGACTGGGAGACGGTGGGAGACTGATATCCAACTTTGCTTTTTTTTGCTTTAATGGGATGAGAGAGGCTATGATCCTTGATGAAACGGCATATGCCTTGACGAATGCCTTATGCGACGGCGTTGAATTACTACTTCTTGGAGCGGCTGAGAAGCCTGAGCTAAGACTAGTATATGTCTTTTTTTCCTTTTTTATCTTCTTATTTTTTTCGGCCTGGTACATTTCATTCACATCTTATAGTCAAGTTTTAATACGCATGCTCCGAACAACGCTTCCAAATAATTGCATCTGCCGTGATGAACAGACGAGATTGTGATGCTCTCCCAAGATACTCGTCACAGTGTAATAATGATGCGGCCAAGACTGGCAGTGCTCGGAGGCCTCTCTGCTGCACGGCAGCGGGGATTGCGTGCCAGTCAAAGGCCTATCAGATAAGATGTCCTTAAGCTTGACGCTCTGCAGATGCCGCATACTGCACATGTTTATTATTTTCTCACACGTACTTATATAGGATTTGTGCTCCATATACGTATAGAGTAGAGACCGGAATAAATGTTCGGCTGTGTGAGTAGTGAACCTCTTTCCGCATATGTAGACAGCATCATGGGGCTTGCAACGTAAGACGCTATTTGGAGTATGGCGAAACTTAATTCCGTCGACGCCAGGAACCATGGCTGCGTGTGTTGCATCTCAGAGCCCTATGTGGTTCCTTTGTTGCTGATTAAATCAGCTTCGCCTGAGGAACAACAACAGCACCATTGAACGATCACGGCCAGTTCATCCGTTGATGGACAGCATCCGGACGTGATTAGGCCCCATTCATCTCTCGCTGCACGATGCAGTTCGGCGCGACAGTTGGAGAGGCTTGCGCCACATTTGCCATCACCAACATCGACGACTTGTTCGTTTTGGTCACTTTCAACGCCGAGGCAGCAACGAGCAAGGTTATCACACCTTTTCGAATAGCCATCGGACAATTCATCGGGTTTACCGTCATCATTGCTATTAGTATGATTGGATTCGGTATTTCCCTCGTACTGCCTCCTGAACCTATTGGGTTCCTTGGTCTGCTACCTATCCTACTTGGAATATGGAAGTTTTGTCACCTTTTCTTCCCAGAGCCCGAGGAACATACTGAGATTAGCACCGCGGCTTTGATGAAGGGTATATTGAAAGTCGCGCTTATCACGATAATGAATGGCGGTGACAATATTGGCACGTACATTCCACTGTTTGCGCAAGTCGAAAGGGCAGCAATCGCAGTATACGTTGTCGTGTATTACATCTTGCTTGCCGTATGGTGTTTGGCTGCCTCTCTTATCATGAGACAAAGACATGTTCTAGCGCTCGTGCAGAAATACATTGATTATGTTATACCGCTGCTATACACTGGTTTGGGCATCTTCATCATTGTCAAGTCTGATTGCTATCCGTGGACTATTCGAGAGATTAACGATTCGACTGCTTCGGATCCGGGGCAGGGGACTATGGCTGGTGTGACTACGTTTATTCTTCTGGCGGCGGGGTGTGCGATGGCGTGGGCTACCGTGGCGAAAAGAAAGACTCAAAGTACAGTAGACGTTGATCTGACTAGAACAGACGGGACACCATTAGAAACTGTTACTAGAGATGCGGATGGAGATGCTCATTGAGAGACAAAACTTGGTACGATGTCATAGCAAGCTTTAAGAGACATGATATAAGTAGTCAGAAGAATTGGGGGGTGGGTTCCAAATTGTCCTTTGTTAAGATGTTCCAGGCTGGTAACGAAAGATGTCAAGAAGATCCAATAGTAATGGTGCTTCTACAAACAGCACCGCATCACCTACGCATATGGTATGCCTTGGCTGATAAGAGGAAGCATTGTGTGAGCTAGAAGACGAGAGGCTAAATGATTGACATCCGCATTGTACTAGCCACATTACGCCACGGAGCTAATCCGTGTGAAAGACTTCGGAGGTTCTCTTTATAACGGAGCCCGGACACGGATTTCATTTATCGTCTGATGTCTCTACCGCACTCAATACCCATCTTTTACGCTTATTACAAATTTGAATACTAGATTTAGGCACCTGCATGTCGTAGCCCACATTGCAGTGTATTTGGTGGCACCGGGAGCCTATTCTTCCTTATGATAGTGGAACTGCTGCAGGGGAAGACTGTGGCTTTTTTCTTGTCTTTCTTTTCTTTTTTACAGCCCGTTCGAGACCTTTTTGACACATTCTAATAGGCTGGCCATGGGACGTGCGTGCCCAAGAATAGTCCGGGTCAGCGGGCCGTGAACAGCTAAGGGCTGGAGGCTGAAAGCTGAGAATCCAGGAGCGAAGAGGCTGAGAAATAGTGAGCTGCAGTGCAACAAAGGAGAATGAAACGAAAAAAGCAAATCACAATTTGAATAGAACAAAAGAAGGGAGACTCCATACGGTACTGTAGTCGTATGTTCAATGGAAGAATTGGTACAGTACCCAGAAAAGGAAAGGAAAGAAAGAAAAAAAGAAAGGAAAAAAGAGGGTCTGACTGTCAATCCCCACGACGTTTGTTGCTAGCGGCCCCCATTGCGAATTGGGATCCTCTTGTCCCAATTACCGTTCTTGGCGCAAGGCCAGATTTTGACGAGGCAAGGGGAGGCGATCCGTGACCCGTATCATTGTCCTTTTATTCTCTTTTATCCATGCTGGCGCGATGACGTTGATGGTGATGATGTGCATCCCTTTCTTTTGCCTTTGCCGATGCTTATTTTACGTGATGACTGGTGGAACTCATGCTTTTTTTCCTCTGCAAAGACGGGCTGAAAGCTCGGGCACAGGCACGGGTCAAGATTACGAGAGCTTCCGGGTCGGGTACCTGACTTCAGTGGACGCCAGCGATACAGTAGCGTGCTGGGGCTGCTTAGTGCGAGTACCTGTACCTGTCCCGCCTGTACAGCCTCCAGTTAGTGCTTTGAACCTCCACTGTAAGAAGCCCCAAAGTATCCAGTACGGGGCATCACCGACGTCCCCAGCCCGCCTGACAGGTACCGGTACCCCCGCGGCTCCTTCCCCTGCAAGGCACGTTCCCAACTCCCTGCATTGCATATGCGTGATAAACGGCTGGAGCGACAGGTGCCCCTTCCCATGCCGGACATGCGGCACGATGCCCGTGGCCTCACTCCAGATTAATTTTCTTTTTTCTCTCTCCCCTGCTCTTTTGTCTTTTGGAAACCTTCTTGTTGGATCTTTTCTTCCTTTTCACACTCTCTCTCCCCCAACATCTTCGTCGCCTCCTCCCAGACTTCGTTCATTCCTTTTGCTTTCTCGGGCCCCTGCACCAACGGCCACGTTCATTCTTTTTTTAGGAACTGGATTTTTTCGTCCTTGTTTCCGCCCCTCATTTCATCGTTACTGGGAAGGGAAGATTTGAAAGAAGAAACGACGACACCTTGACGGTATTACCAGCACAACGACGCACAACATCCTGAACGCGCGCGCGATAAATCGACCCGAGCTTTTTCGTCAGCGTTTCTGTTGGATACGACTGCCTCTCCATCTCGACGAGCGACGTTTTTTGTTGCACAGCCCTTCTCTGCACACTCACCTCAAAGTTTCGCAATTTACGCGAGGGCCTCTGTAGCCAATCCTTCATTTTTCGGCGGTTTCGGACCACCTTCATACGATCCTTGCTTTTGCGGAGAGGAACTGTGTCACGTCTGTGCTACGACACCTCTAGCGAGTTTTCGCCAGGGGTAACATTCACGTTCATATCGCTGTTGTAACAGACTACACAGCGTGCGACACCATTCTTTGTTTGGTTTTTGACCAGAAACATCTTTCGATTCTGCAGTTCTGCGACACCGGTGGTGGTTTGTGGAATTTACAAGTCGCCCATCTGTTTAGATTTACGACTCTTTTCTATACTTCAGAGCATATTGCTTTTTTATATTTCAACTCGCGAGAACATAACACATCAACTGCATTATCACATCGATTGACGCATCGAATCCGATATCGAAAAGACCGAGCCGCTTTTGTGCTGCTAATTTCGCTTCCGAGCCTCGCCAATTGGAGCATGACTTAGACACCCGTTCGCCAAAGACGACATCAATTACGAGCTACAGGTACTACCAACCTTATTTATACTCGACTACATCCAGAATCAATCACACTATATACATCAAAGACGCAAGTCGAAACATACACGATGCCTTCGGTCGATGTTGCCATGGCCCGAAGCCTTCGTGGCGGGCTGTGGGAGACCGTGGTGGACACTGTTGCAAGGAGCCTTGCTGCCCAAGTTATAAAACGAGATCTCATCTCTGATAGTGAGAACAAAGCCTCGGAAATCAAGCAAGCCTTTTCCAGCTGGGATGGCTGCATGGCTCACGTCTATTGCAAGTAAGTTGAACAGCTTCAGCATCCCATGACGGATCATCCATGAAAGCCATTGCTAATCGCTCAATAGGTGGCCTGCTATTGCCCTTATGATTATCGGTGGTCTCATCCTTCTCAGCATCGTCATCTGCATTGTCCGATGCACCTGCTTGGGCATGTCCTGCTGCTGCAGCTGCTGCTACTGTCTCAAGTGTTGCGGCAACTGCTGTGGCTGCTGCGATACCCCCGGTGGAAAGCCCCACAAACATCTCGATGAACCATACAATCCCCAGCAATCTGGATACGGAGGATATCGCCAGGAGGCTCCCATGGCAGCTCATGTGCCGGCCCCGGCCCCCGCGCCCGCGCCAGCCTTTGTCCCGCAAGCTTCTCACGGACCTCCGCAGTACGCCGAGTTTGACGTCTCCAAGCATGATGCTGATGCCCTTCCCGCCATGCCAAGCTGGGAAAACGCCAACTCCAAGAAGATGGTACTCGAAGAGGAGGTCGAGATGGATGATTTGCCGCCGCCCAAGAAAGAGGCTCTCCCTCAACAGAATCAGGGCATGAACAGCCCCAGGTTTGGAGGACCTCAGCAGCAACAGCAGCAACGACGACCCCCGCAACAACAGAGGGCTATGGGTAGAAATGACCCGTACAATCGGCAACAGACCACTTCCCCTGGCCAAATGAACAACTATGGCCAGCCTGCTAGCCCATACGGCGGACACGATCAAGGTTATGGTGCCCATGACCAAGGCTATGGTGCTCAAAATCAAGGATATGCCGCTCACGATCAAGGCTACGGTGCTCATGATCAGGGTTATGCCGCTCACGACCAAGGTTATGGTGCTCACGATCAAACCTATGGAGCTCACGATCAAGGCTACAACGCACACAATCAAGCCTACGGAGGACATGACCAGGCCTATGGCGCACACGACCAAGCTTACGGTGGACATGACCAAGGGTTCAACGAACTTGGACAGAACTATGGCGCACACGAGCAAAACTACAATGGCCACGACCAAGGCTACGACAACCACGTGGCGGATGGATACGGTGCCCATCAACCTTATGATCATGCAGCTCCTGCCGCAGGCATGAGAATGAGCCCTGTCCATCAGTCGCCTACTTCCAGCCAGAATGGATTCGGCATCCCACGACAGATGACGCCAGGCCCGGCGCACATGCCGATTGCCCCTCAGGAGCTTGATGGACACACCTCACCAGACCACTATGGCGCGGATCCCAATATGCGAAAGTCTACTGGTCCCGGCCTAAACCAAAGACAATCCCCAGGCCCCCAGAGCGACTTTGGCATCGCCCCGCAAAACAAGCCGGTTCCTTACAGGACGTATACTCCGGCGCCGCAGAAGGCCGTCGAAGCTCCTGTCGCTCCTCCTCCCATCGCCAACAACGGGGGATTCGACTTTAGCTCGGGTTATTCCCGTCCTCAGACTCGAGAGGGCCCCAACTACGACCGCCGCCCCAGCGAATCTCACGAGCGTGAGGACCACGAGGGATACCCAGGCTACAAGCCCTACAGCCCGTCCCCACAGAACTGGACCGGTGTCTAGAGAACTTCTGTCGAATGATCGAATATTCATGTTTAATCCCGTTCTATCTGCATGACATGTATGTTGGTGTATCATATATTCTGAGGACATTTTTGCGTGGCGTTTTTGAAAAAGGCGAATCAGCAGCCAGTTAGAGAGGTCAAGTGGTGTTTTTTTCTTTTTATATATACAAGGCAAACCCTCGTGTTTCGGTGCTTGGATCATTGCTCACATGATGACGATATTGTTTTGGATATGCTCGCTGGGTTGATTTTCTTTTTACGATTCTTTGACGGGCATTGCTTTCCCGGATCCTTTTGAAGACATGGATGATGAGCACGGCTTGGGGCTTTTGTATGTATGACACAAAGTGACTGGAGTTTTTAACGTAACTATGATGAAGAAGCTATTTATATGGATTTTGATAGAATTTTGTTTATCTTTGTGAGATGAATTGCATTCACTAACGCGGATCTATCATTGATCTGTAGTATCTTGGTGCGGTCCAGATGGAACAAATTGCTAGATTACCAGTTTTGGGAAAATCCCAATGTCACATGTCTGTCACGCACGCATAAAAAGGAAAAAGAAAACCACAGGAAACAGACAAAAAAAGGCAAAAAAACATTGTCAGAAGGATTTCTTCATCGCTTGTTATGGACGAACGGGGAATCGAACCCCGGACCTTTCCCAGGCGTGGATACCGGCTTCTCTTCAGGAAGGAAGCCAGATGCTAAGGGAAAATTATACCACTAAACCATCCGCCCAGCTTAAGCTGTTTTGTTGACGCCTCGGCTCGCAAATTCTGTACATGAACGGAACGGGGGTCTGTGCTTTGTAGCAGCTACGTTTTGAACACCAAGAGTATCTATCTATCTATCTCTTGTTCTGTGTGATGCACGGACGGACAGCGTGAGGGATGAATGAAGAAGCTCCACTGGGTGGGTGGTGCCGTGTATTTCTCCAGAGGGGATTCTATCCTGTATAAACCGCTACTTTGACATGAAACAAACCAGGATCACAAAGATACGGAACAAGCAAAAAACAAGCAAAGCAAGAAAAAAAATCAATTGCAGCCCAAAAAATGAAGTGCGCCCCCAAAAGTCTCTTGCGCCAGAATATGAGACTGAGCCATTACAGCTCTTTCAGCAGAAAAAAAAGAGTCCCAAGCAATGATGACGTTGTGTTTTATATACAAAGTGTAGCTCTGTGTGTGAAAGAGGGAGGTGAATCTTTTGCAAGAGCAGTCGGTGTTTACTCTTTGGGGAACAGCTCGACTGAAACTCCGCTGGGTGGTTTAGAGGAAGACTGATTCGAGCTGCTGCCGATAATCGTCGGGGCGTCTCCGTCCACTTCGGGGTCGTATTCTTCGCCAAGGTTGTTGCGCGACCGTCCGTTGATCTTGACACGGCTCTCGCTCCGGTCGTCTGAGTTGGTGCCATCGGCGCTAGATCGCCTTCTTTCGTAGTCATCATCGTCGTCATGGTCCTCAGACGGGAGCATCTCGTGGTCCGTCACCTTTTGCTTGATGAAGGAGTCGATGATGTAATACTGGAGAGCGTTCATGATGAGGGGGAAGATCATCATGACGAATGCGACCTGTAGCTTTTCGTTGCCCTCTGTCCATCCAAGCGCCCAGTCGCCGACCTGCGAGATCCAGGGCATCATGATGAAGATGATGAGGACGCAGACCTTCATGCCAAACAACCCGGCAAAGTATATAAAGGACTGCTTGAGCCACCACCAGGCGTTGGGGGGGTTGCCGTAGTAGCCCGACTTGATGGACTCGACAGGCTTGCCGAGCGGTGTGAAGCTCGCCAGGGCGCTGAAGACGCGCAAGAGCACAATGAGGATGGGAATGCCAACAGTAGTCTATTTTGCACAAGTTAGCGCTCGAATTCAAACGAGGTCAAGATTGTGATATTGCTTACATCTATGGCCAGATTCAAAAGATAGAAGGAGCACGGATTGGGCACGTAGTCATCGTCGCCTCTGGCCACCAGCACCAGCCTCTCGACGACGGTGGGCTCTACCTTGATGGAGAAGCGGCCGCTGGTGAGCATCGACATGAAGATGTTGGACATGTGCACCAGCACCGACCCAAAGACCTGCTTCGAGACGTCAAAGAACCAGACCTTGACGGGCCGTCGCGGGTGCTCCCTCCAGCGCTTGTAGACCAGCGACAGCATGGCCAGGCCGCCGAGCGCCGCCTGGACCAGCAGGGCAAAGGGCCCCAGCAGCTGACACTCGCCCTGCGAGGAGTCGATGTGGAAGGGCCCCGAGGGGGAGGAAGTCGCCGTGGCGGTGGCCGAGGCGAGCGTCGTCGTTGTGAGAGTGGCCATGGCTGTGAAGATTGCGGGAGTAGGAATGTCGACTCCTATCGCCGCATCACGAACGAGCTGCATGCCGTTGGGAAGAGTGTCGTCGAAATAGGAGAAAAGAGAGGAAGAAAAGGCAGAGATATATCGCGGGCCGCGAAGGAAGAAAAAAGGGTAGGACGACAAGGTTGGCGGATATCGCCCGAGGCTGAGTGGCGGAGCAAACGTTCAGTCGAAACTGCAAATTAGGCACGGGACAGCGATTTGGGATTGTCACGAGAGACTTTTAGTTGCTTTTTCTTTTCTTTTTTTGGAGGGTGCGTGCCCAGCACAACAAAAACCGCAGCCAGTGAAGGAAAGAAAAAAAAAGCAAGGAAGCTCGAAAAGGGAAACCGACGAGATTGGCCGATACGAGATGCTCAGCCGTGCTTTTGCCTCGTTGGTTACATCACTGAGTGTCGTTGATTACCTTATTTTCGGCGCGGGTTGGGTTTATTAAGCTGCCGAGAGTACCTGGGACTGGGGCGGCTCGTATTGGGCAAGGCGCGAAACGGGGTAGGGGCTACAAAGGCGGGACGGGCCAATCATGGGCCGGCGTTTGGGATGACGGTCTCGATCTGACGGCGGCATTCCGTCCCAGGCCATCCCTGAACTGCCGGCCCAACACTTTTTCCGTTTCTGTGTAGAGAATTTACAGTGACAAAGTGACCTGACAGCTTGTGGCTTGTGGCTGTGCTTTGTCCTGTGGCTTGGTAGTGGTGGTCTGGTACAAAGCGCACAGTACCTCTCTCTCTTTTTTGGTGGGGCAATCCGATCACCAGCGGGAAAAAGTTGGAGGCTTCTGAATATCAGTCTCACGACCACGATCCCCTCCATCTCTCCCTCTCTCGAGAACTCAATTCCCAGCTCTCCGCCCTTCTACAACCCAGCCCGCCATGTTCCGCACGCGGCTGCTACGGATGCCCCGGCAGGCATTGGGCCTGAACCTGCGCGCATCCGCCGCCAATGGCTCCAGCTTCAGCGCCAACTCCAGCTTCAACAAGATCAACGCCGCACGAGGCCTGCACTCGGTGCCCGCGCTGCCTCACGATTATTCCGAGGGCGTGCCCAATCTGATGAGCCCTGGCGGCTTCTCGCTTGCTTGGACAGACTACATGACCGTCACGGTGGACAAGCTCAACGCCATGATTGCCGGTAAGCCAAACGCCTATTATAAAACTCTTTACTTCATATAAACTCTTTCCTTTCCCTTCTTCTCCGACTAAATGCTGATATCTTGTTTTTCCACAGGCACCGAACTCGAAACCCACGACGTCAAGACCATCCTCCTCATGACGGCCCGCGAACCCAGCCAAGCCCCCATCTTCAACCACGCCTCCATGGCGCACAACAACCACTTCTTCTTCCAGGGCATCGCCCCCCAAGGCACCCCCATGCCCGACGAGCTGCGCCGCGAGCTCGAGGCCTCCTTCTCCTCCATCGAGTCCCTCCGCCTCGAGTTCATCGTCACCGCCTCCGCCATGTTCGGCCCCGGATTCGTCTGGCTCGTCAAGGCCGGCCCGGGAGACTACCGCCTGCTGCCCACCTACCTCGCCGGCTCGCCTTACCCGGGCGCTCACTGGCGCATGCAGTCTACCGACATGAACACCGTTGGCAATGACGGCTCTGCGCGCTCGTATCTTAGGAACCAGAGCCTTGGCGCAAGGAGGAGGGTTGGGGATTTGCCTCCGGGAGGTATTGAGCTGGAGCCGCTGCTGTGTCTTAATACCTGGGAGCACGCTTGGTTGCTGGACTGGGGTATGGGCGTGGATGGAAAGGGCGGGAAGGCTGCCTATGTTGATGCTTGGTGGAAGTTGATTGACTGGGAAAAGGTGCACCAGAGGTCTGGCGTGTTGCGCCCCGAGTACATGTCAGAGACATCCCCATAAAGAAGGAGACGATGGGGCAAGAAAAAGATGAAAGGAAAGAATAAAAGACAAGCCAAATAAGAAGACGGGGGAATTGGCCAACGGAAGAATAAGAGAGGGCCAAGATTAACGTATATATGTCATGCTAAAAAAGAAAAAGGGAAACCGGTCCACTGGGCGTACTTGATCCGAGGGGTTGGAAATGGTCGGATCAAGACGCCTGGTCGGAAGAGATGTAAGATAGTGTAAAGGTACTATATATACTTGTTATGCTCTATCTGAAAAACCATGAGTAGGAATGTATTTTTGGAGAGGCAGGTCGAGGTAATGGCTTCTTAGAGGTGTCATACCCTGGAATTAATATGGATTTTCAATATTTTGACAAATTGTGGCATTTTTGTCTAATTTCGCTTGTCATGTATAATGCGTCTATTACAATCGTTCATGAAATTGAATTCATCTGATTGGCACAAGGAATGTAGTTCGTCAAGGGCTAGTTGTAAGATTCAACAAGGCTCATATATACACACAAGTACAGCTGCATTCGTTAATGTATGGCGAGAACATGAATTTAGAAGAGCATCAATGTTAATAACGTGTTAATACCAGCCTCGATACTTATCACCTTAGGCACACTTAAACTCATTCTAAATACTTTTATTTTTTATATATATTCTGCAAAGTATACGAAGTATTAAAGCCAGCTATTTACTATCGCAGACTGCCGCCCATCTCAACGAAATGTGCTATTCCTTGTTCATGCTTCCTCCCATCGACAATGACGATTTTTCCATCCCACCCACCCAAACAAATTAAGCGCCTCGCCGCCATACTGTCTCCGACCGCCCCCATTGCCCTTGGTATATATACACAAAGGAAAATGTATATCGTTAAAATAAATGGAATCGCTTGGAATCCATGGTATCACTCATTCTTATTAACAAAAGAAAAATGACAAAAAAGAAAATAACAAAGACCATTTTGCCTCTCGTTGCCGTATGCACAATTTTAATAGGGAGGAGGATTAAAACAAAGGGAAAAATCGAGAGAAACAAAAAAAGGAAAATCCTAACCAGAACAAAGCAGACTGCTTCATGAATGACAAACTGAAAAACAAGAAGCATCATGACGTAGATTTCGACTAAATGATGAGAGAGAGAGGGTTGGGAGATATTATTGGTGTCATATTCTGTTCATCGAATGAGGACCGAGATATGGCTCCCCTCTGTGTACGTCGTCAAGCTGAGCCTCGACCATGAGATCCGTAAACGTCGTGGCGTGCGTCTGACGCCTATCATAATCGCTGTGCATCATGATGGGGTCAGCAAAGATGTTGATATTCTCTCCGCTTGGCTCCCTAGGTACGTTCTGAGGATAGACTCTGGTGCTGGAAGCTTTCATGGCTCTTATAGGAGCCAACCGGTTCCGAGACTCAACCTGCCCTGTGCGAGCATTTCGTTCGTCGTCCGAGATGGTAGAGTCTCGAGAGCTCGTAGGCGAGTTGTTCGAAGGGCTGGGAGAGTCAAATGGATTCGGAATGGAAAGACGCTGAGATGTATCATGGTGGTTGAGAACAATCTGCGGAGGCCTCTGGCTGACGGAAGAGCTGATGGAGGGACTTTTGCGGATAAAGTCGGCGCGGTAAGAGTTTGGCTGGAGGATGGGATCAGAGACCATGATGCTGGTGCCTTGAGGACCGGGGCCGAGATGCTTAATCCGTCCAAAGCCAGTCTTCTCGGAGTAGCCATTCTTGCTGCGGCGGTTGCGGCGACGGATGAAGAGGAACAAGATGGCTCCCAGAACAGCCAGGACAGCGCAGCCTCCAATGACACCACCAATTATGGACACTGTCTTTGGGTTTGTTGCCTTGGAA
The DNA here is from genome assembly GCA_019565615.1 of Trichoderma simmonsii. Classification (NCBI taxonomy): domain Eukaryota; kingdom Fungi; phylum Ascomycota; class Sordariomycetes; order Hypocreales; family Hypocreaceae; genus Trichoderma; species Trichoderma simmonsii. The sequence goes on from CP075866.1 coordinate 739,685, forward strand.
GATGTTGATTCTGGCGCACCGGAGCTTGCGTCGGCCGTGGGAGAGGGATCAGAGGCCGATGTGGAATCCGGGGCCGATGTGGTGGATGGGACAGTCGATTCTTCCGTTGGGAACGACGTTGGCGTGGTAGCAATTGGCGCAACAACCAGAGAAGAGGCAGGCGTAGAAGATGCTTGTGCAGAAGTCGGCGCAGTGGTCGCTGATGTAGCGCTTGCGGGTGAAGTGCTTGTATGTGAAGCAGTTGTTTGCGAGGGACTGGATGAGGAACTGGCCTTCTCCGGAGATGTGCTCTGATCAGAATTCTTCACACACTGGGTGTTATCTGAAGAACACGAATATCCAAACGGACAGCAGAGGTTGGTGCCACATTTTGCCAACGCAACGTCAAAGATGCTGGTCTTGATCGGCGAGTTTTGGTTCTTGCTCGGGTCCTGCTGGCTAACATCGCAAGTGATGGGCTGAATTTTTTCGCAGGTCGAGCCGTTTGGACAGCACAGCGCGGTCGTGTTGCCAGCTAATGGGAGGCACGATGTTCCCGTGGCACAGCAAAAGTTATTGGGCAGACCCGAAGGACAGGAGTTGAAATTAGCAGGGCACTGCGCGTCCTGGATATAGACGGAGCCTAATGGTGAGGCTGAGACAAATGATGCCAGTGCCGAAACCAGTAGCAAGAAACGAGCAGACCGTGATGCAATAGTCATTGTGTTTTGGCCACAAATCTCCCAGTTAAACACGTCCAAGTTGGTGATTATATGATTATCGTCCCAGTATGAGATACCAGGCAGGAGGGTTGGCGTCGGTGTCGGGAGGGTTGGCTGAACCAGCAGCCGTGTAAGCCACTGAACGGAAAACTCCCGAAGAGAAAAGAATAAAGCAGGACAAAAGTGGAAAATTCGTGGCGATATGTGAACGTGAAAGAAAGTCGTCACGAGGTGAACTTGGCACTCGTGTGTTAGATCAAAGAACGAGTTGTGTGTGTTGTGTTCCAAAGACAAAGTGGAGGAAGGGCATACACCAAACAACGGAGGAGAAAGCAAGCACTGAACGGTTGTCAATGTGTGAATGAATGTAACATGAACAAGCAGGTAAGTAAGGAAAAGAGAACGAAGAATAGAGGGTAGAGGGTAGAGGGTAAAGGATAGAGAGTGGAAAGAATAGGTGAAGAAACGAAACTAGGAGGGACTCAAGTCACGGCGGGTTAAGAGAGACGAGCAAGGCCTCATGATACGAAGAACTACGATGTAAATGCATATAGAGGTAGATAATAGATAGGCGCGCATCAGACGACTCTGGCGTGTTGAATCGCTCTGGCGCGTCTCAGAAGCGGCATCATTTCAGATCTCGATGCCTGGGCGGCTTCTTCACCATGTCGAGAACGAGCACGTTTCAAGGACCACTCGATTGCATTCTGCACTGCCAGCGAGTGAATGCAGGTCCGGCAGGCTGTCGAAACAATCGCCAAGTAGCCAGTCGATGCTTCAGAACCACTCGAGAAGCGGTTACTCGGCGCCAGTGCCACTCGACACACGCCTGGGCAGACCAGGGGGACTCCCGGAGGAACGACTGGAGATGCCTCAAGTAAGAGCATGTCAGCACGCCAGCTTGTCTTGCAGGTTGCTGTCATGGTGGTCGCTGTAGTAAGTATAGTAGGACGGAGCTCTTCGACATGGTACTTGAGCAAACGACTGGCGGGCAGCTCACGGCGGGCGATGAACGATGCGTCATGCTGTAGCTTATGGATGGAGTTGATGCACAGCGTTTGGCAAGCTTTGGTGGGCTGGCGATGCAGGTTGGAGGTTTCGAGTTTCAGTTTAGGCGCGCTGGAGGAGGTGGTTGGCGCTCATTGGCCCTGGAGAGAAACAACTGGCTGTGCGGTAGGCGCCTTTGCTGTGCTGTAGCCGCTGGGGAGGAGCCTTGGTTGGGCGCCTATAACTGCAGCGAGCGGCAAGGTGCAGCAGCTTGTTGCAGTACCTGAGAATCTGGGCGGTTACGGGTGGGCGGCAGTGTACATGTACATGTTGCTTGTACAGAGTGAATGGAATTGAACGGCCGATGAAACAATTAATTAATTGATCCTTGACGGCGAAACCAAACATTATTTCACCAGGAGCATCTAGTTATTCAGTACTCAGTATTAGTTGGCATCCAAATCTAAATCCTTCTATTATTACTCCACACAATCGCTGGCTTACATACACATTGAGCACATGCCAAACCAAGAACCAAACCAGAAAACGATGCCCCCATGAAACCAAACAACTCGCTCGCTCTCCCTCGGCATCTTTGGCCAGAGATGCCACTCCAGATGCCACTCTGCGGTACAACCACTCCCCCCGGAGTATCCCCGTGTGCAAAAGGGCCATCCTACAGTATTTTTCCTCTGCTTCTTCGGCCATATCAAAAAACTCCACACCATCAAATCCAAGCGAGGATTAATAAGAAGAGGGAGAGTACACAAGAACACCTGAAAAGACAAGAGGCAGATAGACGGAGAAGAGATTGTAGTAACCACCACACCTGGTCCCGGCTAGTCTTCCGTCTTACTTTTGTTTCCAAGCAAACAGTCGTCATCGTTGTCATGCAGCTTCCACCATCTGTCTTCCTTTTCGTTTGGTGTTCTTACAATCTATCCCCTTGTACCCAGCACCATTCCCTCCGTTCCCACGAAGCAGGGCTGTAATATCGTACCGGTCCTTGTCCTGTCCTCTCCGGCCGCCCCCTGGTACCTGTACTTGCACCACCCCGTATCAGATGGAGCTGTACACTCGTCCCATGTGCTACCAGGTACCTGTAATCCCCTTGGCGCTCCATGTTCCTGCATGCTGCACTCTCTCTCTCTCGCCCGTCACCAACAGAGTTATCGTACTCGTACAGGTAGCAGTACAGCGTGCCCCAGCATGGAGGATTGCATGTACATGCTCCCACTTGCAATGCCTGTACCTGTACATGCACGAGGTCACCCGCTCAAAAACTCCTCATCCTCTGCTCCCCAGCAAAAGTCCAATGCCGAGAGTTTTTTTCTTTTTTGCCCTGGGCCATCGCCTCACTCTTTCGAAGCTACCCCTGTTCCTTGGGAAGAAAGAAAAAATCAATTCCACCAAGTCCGACATCTCTGCTTCTCGTGCTGTTGTTGTCCATGTCCCCCGGCTGTTGTAACCCGTCCTTCTCTCCCAACGCTGCAGCTTGATACCATCCTCGTAGATGCACCTACTACACAGCAAATCCATCATACCATTGATTAATACACACACAAAAACATCAAATACGATATGCATCCTGCCTCTCCGCAACGCAACTCCCCTTCCGCATCGTAATCAATCAATCAATCAATCCATACCCATGACTTACACAAACATCGCTCCATCTACCTACCCCATCCGTCCAAACCTCCCGCCCGTCATCCATCCACCCGTCCCATCTGGGCTCCCTCACCTCAACAGCCAACACACACACATACACCCATACGCGTCCGTTATACGTGTTTTCCTGTCCAGCTCACCCACTCGCCCACGCCAACGCTCAGCTGAGACTCACCACCCCATCTCTGCATATCAATAGTCCGAAAACCATCTAAACATCAAATCAGGTACCTATCACTCAAAAACGCCACCCAATTTTGGGCCGCACCGCCACCACGCCACGCCAAGGCCCGCCCCAACAACGAATGTCCCCGTGGTTTGAAAAAAACACCAACAAGCAAATCAACGTCTGAAAACCAATCATCCCATGCCCTGTCGTTTTTTTGTTCCCTCCCCAACCCTGGTCCAGAAGATGCATCGTTTTTTGCTTCTCCCCGGCCAATTGCTCTCCATCGCCACAGTTGAGAAGAAAAAAAGTCAACTAAAAACTGCAATGCAATGCCACACCCCCCGTCGTTCCCCGTTCTCCTCACAGTACGCATGCAACGACACGCTCTGAAAGGCTCGCTCTAAAGTGGCCACATTGGCTTTCGATTTTTTATTATCATTTTTTTACATGGATCTATCCTATGGTTTCTCGCATGGCCTCTCCTCTCCGCGGCACAGTATCGTTGCAATTGCAGCCCTTGTACACCCACACCCTTCCACCCGAATGCTCCCTCCCCTGCCAAAAGTCGGGACTCGTCCGCAGAACATGCCGAGCAAAGTGCTCTACTGCACGAGCATCTTCGTCCTTACTCTCTATTTGCCTTGCTCGAGTTTATCCCCCAATGCAGAAACTTGACTTTTTTCTTCTTTTTATCCGGTCAGCTGATTTCCTGCCATGTAAATACCTTTTGGCCTCGGCCCTCACTCGCTCCGGGCAGGGGTTACTACGCACCGCACCGCATCACCCCGATTCGGTGAGATTCTGAATATGACGGGCTGCCTGATAAATACCTATCCCTACCCAAAATGCCGTAATTCTCTGTGTAAGTGGATGCAGTCCCCTCCCGATAATGAAGGAAAAAACATGCCATCATCGGTTCCATCTGCCCGGGCCTCGCTCAATGAAGATTCTCTCTTTTTCCCTCCCTCTTCTCTTTCCTTTGCCCTATCTCTTCATCCAAATGTCCCCTCTCTCTTCATTTCTCTTCTCCCCGCTAATGTCACCCTCCACCGGTTGCATCTTGCATATTCTTACCCAATATTAGTTAATATCCATATGCATATACAGTATGCAGTAGCCCGTAAATGGGCCAATGAAAGGATGCATCATGTCGTAAAACCGTATAAAATATATTACCTGGCCAGTATGTTGATAAACTCAATTCATTACGCTATCTATCACAATTTGTACAAAAAGCAATGCAGCATGCAAGTGTGCCAACATCGACCCTGGTCACAATAGCATCATCTCTCGCGGAGCTCATGATAGAAACAAGTATACATTAAGGGATGAATAGTCATCAAATTGATATTTTAGACTAACTAAATCATGTCTGTATGAGAAGACATGCATCATTCAACAGAAACTCCAGTTTCCTAAGTCCCATCCATGATGATCGCCGCCAGCTTGCTCTCATTCTTTCTGTATCCCATATCCATGCTAGATGCTTCATGAAAACCAGCCATGGAGGCGTTCCGTCCTCTCAAAGGCCTGGAAAAGAAAATGAAAACCCCAAATACACACGTATTGCGCCGAGCCCAATGCCAGCCTGGTATATTGTATAAGCATAAAGCATGCCGAGCGTGATACCGCAAACTCGCGTCCCACTAATGGGGACGTCCGAAAAGAAATCCAAAATGCATCATTCGTCACCAGTCTGCCATCCAGGCAGACTATCCACGCAAAGTCTTCGTTATTTCCTCCAAGTATTCCAAGTTATCCAAAGTGTGTCAAAAGTGTCAAAGGCTTTCCCATATCGCACTAATCTCTGTTTGTGTAAAAACCACTGTGAGCCCTGCTTGCCTTGCGGCATCCTCTAATAAGCCCATCTCAGAAGGGGTATATGTGAAAAAGGTGGAGATGGCATCTCTTAAGAACGAATCATAAATAAAAGAATGAAGTATAAAAAAAAAAGTAATTAAAGAAAAGAAAGGTGGCAAATGCCTGCTTTGCCTTTGTGGTGGAAAAGGAAGAACATGGAACATTGGCTGCTCAAACAGGCTCTTGTGCTTGTCACACCTCAAAGACCAGCTTGTAAAGATATGCCAAGTTCGCCTTACATGAGCAGGTAGTCCATGTTCTGCATCCGCATGAGATCTCGCCAATGGAGATACTGCTGAGGCACATCGGAGCCGGCGCTCTCGGGAGTGCCGAGCCTCGACAAGTTGTCGTTGTGAAGCCAGAGGCCACGCAGCACCATGACCATTCGGCCAAAAGAGCCACAGTTGGCCTGCTCGCCCAGCTGCGCAACGCGCTCCTCAAAGAGGGCGCGGAATTCGGAGCCGGGCAGGCTAATAGAGCCGCACAGAAGGTAGACCCAGACCAAGCTGCGGTCAAACCCTTCTGGACCCGACGGGATAAATCGCAAGACATTGGTCAGCTTATCAACCAGACCCATCGGTGAGTGCTGCTCAGGGCTGAAGCCAGGCACCAAGCTGCACAGGTAAATGCGCGCAGCAAGGCGGAAGGCGGCCGTGATGTTCTTGGAAAGTTGCTTGGGCGACAGTGTGCCGTTGGCGTTGTAGGGCATCCTGGGCGTAAACTCACCGACCTCGGTGAGGCTGATCTGCTCGCCCAGAGCGGAAACGTGCTGGCAGAGAGTGAAATCATCCATGCCGTCTCTCTTGAGAGACTCGAGGCAGGCAATCTCAGAAATGAGATACATGACTCGGTCCTCGCAGCCCATGAGCTCGCGCAGGCCCATGTATGGATTGGCTTGAGACAGGTGCTTCTCGCGGTACGTGTGCGCAAAGGTAGGGGATGTTCCCTGCATAGTGGCCCCAAGGATGTCAATCCAGGCGGTCAGGGTCATGTTGAATGGAGTCTGCGTCATCGGCGTGGCAGGGTCCAAGACTTGACGGGGGAGGTCCAGCTTGGTCACCAGGTTGATGGCAGCTTGGAAGTGCTGGTGCCACGCAATGTCAAGCAGCTCCTCGTTTGATGAACGGCCAACGACACACTGGAAAAAGATGAGTCCAAGAGTAGCCTCGAGGATCTGCTGGTAGTTTTCATCGCGCTTCAGCGACTCGCAGAGCGACCAGATAGTCGCGTAGCGGTGTCGCATGATGTCATGGTCAATGTCCTCGCTGGGGCCAGCGGACAGAGACTTGAGGTGCTGGGCGGCGATGCTCAGGCAGCAGTGCAGATATGTGTTGTTGGATTGCAGGGCAGGGAGAATCAGGTCTGACGCCACTGATCCATGCTGGTTCGTCTCCAGGATGGGGAAGATGGTGGGCAGGACGAACTGGATGAAGTGGTCAAACAGGCGCTGGTCATTCTCATCCAACTCAATCTTGACCTGCCTGGAGTCGTAGGAAGGTCCGTGAGAAAAGTCAAAGAAGTTTACGTTGAGCGCCTCCTCGGCCAGCGATTCGCGGCGCTCCTCGTGAACCTGCTCGACCCAACTTCCCGGAAGGCTACCCGACTGCAGCACGGTTCCCGGTGGCGGAGGTGGGCAGTAAGTGCTGAAGGTAGAAACCTGAGACTCTTTCAACGTTGGGATGTCGTTGATGAACATTTGTCGCTCCGTCTTGACATCAATCTCGTAGGGTGAGTAGGAGCCAATCATGAAGTCTGGAGGCATCTGAGAGTTGTAAGAGGAGTAGTCGGCCTGGTGCATCGGGCCGTTGAAGTTGAAGCCATTTGAGAAGTGAGAATCGATAGACGCCGACCTGTTGCGGTCCATGGGATCGGTGTATGTAGCGGATGAGGGCACGGAGTGTGACAGGCCAGGAGGTGAAGAAGTGACAGAGGTTGAAATGGAGGCGTGCGATGACTTTTCCGACAGCTTCTTGCGCTTGATGATGCCCTTGATGTCCTCCTTGTGCTTCTTGCGCGCATCGTTGTTGCTCCACCACATGGGTCGCTTATACTCGCATTGCAGGCCAAGGTGCTTGCAAGCTGTGCAAAGAGGAGTGCCTTCGTCGCACTTCTTTCGTCTTAATCTACAGGTGTAGCAACCTAAACAACAGAGGATCTCCGAGTTAGTCCAAGTTTCAGTGCAGAGTGTTTGCTCCCCAAGTAGATTATAGACGAGAAGAGGCAGCTCGTCCATGTGTCAGTGACATACCTGTTCTTGAACGGCGGTGCATCTGCGTGCCGCGTCGTGTTGAGCCATTGCTGGCTTTGGGGGCCGCCTTGGCCTTCCCAGACTGCGAAACGGCCATGTGTACGGAATTCATTGATGCTCTTGACAAGATATTGTGGTGATTGGGGGGCAGGGTAGACATTTGTAGCTTGCGATGCTCAACACCCAAGGTACCTTCTCTTTGTGCGCTGAGGGACCAGGGGAGGGGTGTACTTGCACAGTCCGGCAGGGGTGTGAAGAATACTGTGCTTGGCCGGCTGGGAATCGCACTGTATGTCCTTTGTTGTGGGGCTGGGCAAGGAGCGGGACGATGAGCAAATCCAGTCAATGCCGCCGTTTGTATTGCCGGGGGTCCAGGTCTCGGACGATGAAAGGCGATAAGGATTAGTTGGACTGTTCTGTTGCTGGCTTGTCCTGCCAAAGCTGGCTGTTCGGGTCCGAAGTTGAAAATATTAAATTACGAGTCGGTCTTTTCAGATCTGAGTGGTCGGTGTAAGTCGAAGCGAGATGTCGTATCAAACAACGGTGTCGCTTTGTTCGTCCGTCAACGGATTCTGGTGAAATTGCGCAAAAAGTAAAGTTGAATAGTGTGTATAGTGAATGACTGGTTCCAAGCAAGTCCGGCTTGCTTTTCACTGGAAATGATGATGATGCCTGATCAAAGAGGAGGAGGAAGAGGGCGGAGGGGGAAATAGGGTTAAAAGAGCAGGGGAAAGCCTTTTGGCGACACTTGAATACTCTCACCAGCACAAGAAAGAAAGAGGGTTAAATTCGAGGAGCAGGATGGGCCATGACTTATATCATGGCCGCCTCTCTCGCGGCCAAGCGTGAAGGACCATCTCGACCGATTGCCCAAGGGAGGTTTTGCAGCTTGTGTTGCTATTTTTGACTTTCAAATGGCACTAATTATGCCCATCTGGAACCAAAGACGCTTGTGTCCAGAGCTGCGCTTAGAGCAGCCAATGAGCGTCATCCAGACGCAGCTCCCTGGACTCGTGGAGGGCGGTGGATGTGCGGAAGAGCAGCTCTAGCGGGAGAGATGCTGGCCGGGGTTGGGCCAACCACCGAGGCGAGAAAATTCCTCTTGGATGCCTGTCTGGACCCGCGGACATGTCACCCACACCGAACGCCACAGCGGAAAGAAATGGGCGATATCTGGACGAGTTACCCGCACGAGTTGCTCGTATGTCTGTCCGAGAGACCCGCTGGTCAAGGGCTAAAAGCCTCTGGCCGCTTGGCCTGGGCCTTTTGGGCATGATGACGCCGAAAAAGGTGCCATGCTACCAGTACTACTACCAGTATTGGCATCCCCATGAGAACGTGGGCAGCAGCTCGGCAATGAGAGAGCCATGCCCCGAGACCCTGTAGGCGGTGCCGTCCATCCCAGCGGATGGCCATGTGTTCACACGCATCACATCCCGTGTAATGAGCAGCACCCGTACAAACGATGGTGTGTCGTTCAGCATACTCTGTGCAAGTCGGTACCTTGCTTTTCATTTGGATGCTGTCAGACATGCCGCTGCAGCGCAATGTACAGTGCTTACTGTACTTGAACTCTGTTTTGCTTGACATGAACGAACGGAGCAACTAGAGCGAGAGCTGCCAGGGTCTTCTCTCCATCTCCCATCAAGAGCCCAACGGCCTAAACCGCATCGGCGACTTGCAGCGTATTTGGACGAAGGAGGTTGCAGATCGAGACCCCGGCAGCAAAGCTGATGGTGTCGTCTTCATTAGCAAAGCTTAGGTCTCCGCAGTAGCTTCTTCTTGGTAGGGCACCTGAGCAGTACTCGAAGACGGTCGCCAAGATGAATCACAACGGAATTGTGCAAAACGCTACCCACCATCCACAGAAGCGTTTGTGGCTTTCTGCCGTTGGCGGGATTGTTGCAGCACTGCTAAGGCAGCGTAATGCTCGCACCAAGCAGGTACAGAGCACCCAACTGCCAACAGCCGAGTCGTGGAAGAGGAGTTCGGGTACACGCGAGTAAGGTGACCTCACTGTGCTTCAAGAGGTACCAATGATGCCCCAACACTGAGTACCTGGTAGACGTCGGTGCCAATAATTGCTGCCTTGAGAGCTGGTATCCATAAAAGGTCAACATTATGGCCAGAGAGCGGGCTGCAAGAGACACTATCCTCGCAGCGAGAGGAGCCAGACCCTGGCCGGCTTTTCTGTAGGTTGAGGTAGGGATTTCCAGCGCTGCTCTGAGAAGCGGCATCGTCTCCCCGCAGATGCCGAGCACAAGTACGAGTACACGGGTGACTGCGGCATTGTAGCGCAAGGCATAGGTACTACGTACGACGGGAAACCCACAGGGGATGCAAGGGAGTCGAGAGACGATGCCGAGAACGAAGTACGAGTACTGCACTTGTACGAGGCCCTGTGCTCGGATTGCCTGTACGAGCAGCTGTACTGCACCTAGTACAAGTACCTCTGTACTTTGTCGTTGGGATAGGTCCGAGCGAGGAAAGAGACAAGGTGAGGGTTCCTTCAGTGGCGGCAGAGTTTACGCGCTAGCGGCCTGTCCCCGCTGCCCAAAAATGCTTCCGGCCACGTTGATTCGACGACGGGATGTGACGAAAAGCTGGCTCGTGCAGCAAGCGGCAGGGGCCGCGGGACCAACCGAACTGTAGCGCCTTCCCTGCGCAAGGACCAGTCCCTGCCAACAGACCACCTAGCGATCGAGATTGGCTCACTCGCGCAGGTAGCATGGCGCGCTAGCAGGGGACCGGGCTGCAAGAAATGGCCAATCACACGCGCCGGGGGTCCGCTACAAAGGCAAGTCCGCACTTTCGACCGATCTCAGTGAGGAGAAAGGGAAGGACAGCACCGCTCGCTCCTTCTCAGTTGTATCTGGCTTCGCGGCTGGTGTGGCTGACTGAATGAGTGAATAAAGAAGGAGAGAGTGGGCCGGGGTAGCATTTGGGAAGTTGGATTGCTGCTGCTCTTGCTTCTCTTGTCGATGGAGATGGAGATGAGATAACGCCAATGAAAAAGTCCATTTGCCTAAAACGGCTGAATTCAGTGCTGTGCTGTTGACGAGAACAACAGTTGGTAGGAACGTAGATTGGGTCAGATATCAGGTATTCATTCATTCTCCTTTGCCCTAATGCGAGCTCCTAGGGGCACCGTATTCAAAGTGAGCATATTCGGTGTCTTCCACGAAGGATCATCCAATTTTCCGCAATACAACGGCAAGACTCCAACGGTCCCGAATGAGACAAAAACGGCTCTTCTTCTGCTTCCAGGTGACAAGCAGCACACATATCCCTGCTTCTATCAGATGTCCGTTAACCCCTCACTCTGGCCCAATCCCGGGCTAAATTTGGCGACGGATCCTGCGGCCATCTGTTCATGCTCGCAGCCGGGCGCTTAGATACAAGCTACCGTCCCCTCTGTTTGTCATGACGCGGCAAATCACACTACTGGCGCTATCGCGGTGCCATGGATGGCCATCACTCAGCACGCACGTGTCTGCCATGGCCGCCGCGTGAGACCACAGCTGTGATGCTATTTTTAATTTATCCCGGAATCTTCCTCTACCTCTTAGTAATTGTGGCCTAATCTTTTCCGTGATGGCCCTTCCTGCGTCTGCGTCTGATCTCGTCTGATCTCGGCTGTCGTGAACCGCTAAGCGCCGAGGCCAAAGCGCGATATGCAAAGCAGTCAAGGTCAGTCACCTTGCCGCTGGTGGCATCGATCTCAAATGCTACAGATTCGTGTGTTGTCGTCGGATAGGCGTCACATCGTTTCCACTCGCTTCTTCGAGGGCGTTAATCGTGGGAGTATAAAACCTGGCGGCCTCGCGCTCGCTAAGATTGTTGCTGCTCGTGACGAAGCTGTGTATGACACATGTTGTGTCGTTGGGCTGCCCACGTTTTTCCAGCATCTTTCGAGCCGCTGCTGTTGGATCTCGCAGGAACCCCGCGTCTCTTAGCATCGGCTTTTGGAGGTGTCTAGTGCGGCACTGCGCTACTCTACATGTCGTAACACCGTCTCTGCTTCTGCTGTTACTAGCCACCTACTTACTAAAGCTCTATCTATATACGACTACCCTACTATTCACACCAGGAGTACTTTTGGATTTCACGGGTTGGACTTACACAGTCTTGTCAGGGCCGCCTTGGGCAGATATTGCAAGGATACCACAGGATACATGTCGTCTACCGCCATACCTTTTCAACATGGCCTCGCCTCCCTGTCCCGCAGCTGGAGCTGGGACCATTCCATCACCGCCGCGCAGTCTCGGCTACCGACCTCGACCCCTCAATGCCCGATCGCACCCGGATTAGTACTCGTACATGGGCAGGAATTTTGGTTACCCACGGAGTATACTACGAAAACTCGTGCTACCCGGTAGTTCTTGGGCTAGAAGGTAGTGTCAAGACTTGGCCTCGAAAGTGGGTGACCCCAGTGTCTCTCGAAATCGAGACCAAAAAATCGACGGCTCCATTGCCTTTTCCCCCGTCCCTCGTCCTGATATCTCCGGTCTTGACCATGGCTCGGCTCACGAAGTATACTCGTACGGATACAAGCACTCATATCCATTATCCACGAGTAGTGCGGCCGTGCGTAACAGGGGGGCTCACCAGCTCTCCGACGACATACGATCATCAACGCCGATAGGTGCTCATTACTCATTATTTAATCTCTCATCTTCAGCCTCAAGGACGCCACATGCACTCTGTCAAGCTAATCACCGTTTATCACGCTCCATCAGGGCACACGGCATTGAGCTCTCACATTTCATGCCATGAACTCGCAGATGCCCGCACACAGTGTCAGGACGACTAGCCTCTTGGGCTGCCAATCTAGCTTATACCAGAACATTGCGGAGCAGGTATTTGCGCGAATACTCGTACTCATCCCTCGCTACTAGACAGTTTGTCCGCCCCGATCTCGCCAGTAAGGTAAAAAGTAGGCTATTTTCCGCGTACGACTAATGCTACTGTACTTGACCTCTTTGAAAGGGCAACTAGCGTCCACCCATCCTGATGCGGATACGCGCAGCTCTCCAGTCCAGCTCGTCCAAAGCCGGCTCCGAACAGGTCCCTAGTACGAGAACATGCATGACAGCTTCGAGTCAGTCAGTCTGCCAGTCAGGTCGGGCCTCGCACTGTCGGAGAGAAAAGAGTCCATCTGAGCAACTTGACTGATCAAATTAATAATTCGATTACGACTCTATCCTTGCTTTTAAGATTGCTGAGTGACTGGTAATATTTTACACCAAGGCAGGGGGGAGAAATGACAGCTCTCCAGGAACAAAGCCGAGCTACATCCACGAGTGGGAATAAACCCAAAGGCATCCTCTTCCGAGGCCGTCCAGGGCCCTTATCCCCAGATGCACAGTACAGAATCAACTTGCTGTGGAGTAGATGCAGTACTTTTACTAGTGGATCTTCCGGGTGGTGTGCTTCCGAAGCCCATGAATTTTTTGTCTCTCTTGACTTGATGCTCTTACGGAGTTTATAACAGCATTGGAGGTTAGCGTGTGATTTGCCATGGATCTTGTTCTCTCGCCGTAGATTACCTGTCCGAGTGCATGCTTGGAGCCAGGCTGGTAGTACAGTGTGCGATTCGGCGTGATCGAGAGAGTCGGTGGTGTACATACTTGCACATGTCGATCGCACTTCGTCCGAGGCCACCTCGCACACCAAGCCAGTTATGTATGCTCGTCTACGCTGTGGAACTCGGGGCAGAGCTGCGAACCATCCACCACGCAGCAAAGATTGGGGCGCATTTATTCACGGCCATGTGAGCCCTCGAGATGGGGGTTTCACGCAAAGCCATTGGTGGACGTCTGGTGCTCTGGGTGTTTGAGGCCGGTGGTCGACGGAAATGAGCAGTGTCAACGACTGGCCCATCACTTTTCGACTTTTCTGTCTCTCTCTCTCGGATCGAATCCTCTTGGTGGCTGGTGGCTTTTGTGGGTGGGATTTAGCTTCCCCTCCTGGCCAAGAAGCAGCAGAGAGAGAGACAAGGGGACCAAGATTGCTTTCCCTTGCCGTATGCTCGTTAGGGGGGGCCTGTATGTCTTGCGCACTGTGGCGAGACGGGTGCTATTTCCTAGCTGGTGATCATCAGGGCATCAGAATTGGTCTAAAAGACCCTAGCGGTGGACTTTTTAGCTCGGCCTATCACACTATTCGGCCGGATCGGATAGGCTCATTGCCTTGCCTCTTCGTACAAGTATGGGGTAAGCTCAAGGATTCCTGCTTGTGCTTGCTCACCTGCGTGAACGTGAACCCTGCGAGCTTCGTGCAGCTCGGTCCCGGCGGGCCCTTGGCTCACTCATATTCCTCCTCACGACTTTCTGCTCCGTACTTCTGACGAGTAGTTGTCCTCCGTTATGAAGTTGACGGGCGCCCCCATTCGTCGTCTAGCGGGAGTCTAGCGTTTTCGTTAGCAAAGCCGTTTGTGAAGAAATCGGCTCAACATTCTCCGTGCCCGTAGTCCGTAGTCCGTTAACTACCTTGCTCAACGTCGTAGTTGTGTGAGACACCACGAAAAGAGCAACAACAAAAAATCCCCCCCCAGGGAGTAAAAACACCGCCCTGGTCTGCCGCACGTTACGCCGCCCGCGGTGGGTTCTTTTTTTCTCTTGGGATTTTCTTTTGCGTAATACTGTCTCTCAGGGTTTCCACCTCTTAGATAGCGTCATAGAAGCTCCGTTACACGATAAACATGTCGGTGAGCAACGGCCAGGCCTGATGAGCCATGCCATGGTAGCTTGTGTCCATGCTAGTCATTTGTCTTGCCGGCGCCGTTTCCGTTGCGTGAGGTAAATGCAAGGCATTGGCGGAGACTGGGGGTCCTTGGAGACGGGAGCGAAGCACTAGTTTGCTTTCTTTTTTAATCAGCTGGCTAGTGAAGAGACGGACTTTGGCTTGGAGGAGTCGAGACAAAAGATTCACGGCCAAGTGCGGGTTTACTGTGCTCATACAGTCACCGTATATGACTCTACGAGTACAATCGTGCAAATCAGGTGGGCCGTTGCAGCACGTTCACGTTGTAGGGTAGCCCAATCTTTTGTTCTCTCGCTCTCTTTCTTCTCTTCCGTCTTGTCCGCTCCGTTCGACGACGCTGAAATGGCGAATGATGCGATTGATGGAAATCTGGCCAATGGGCAGCGCGGAGGCCGGTGCCGCGCTGTGATTGGGCCTTGGGAGTGAAATTGTGCCGTGCCCAATTGGCCTGCGTGACCTCGCCGGCACGTGGAGTCTGGAATATCGCCGCCTGGATTGGCTGCACAAGGGACATGAGATTTCGGCCATTTCGAACCATCTTGGCAACTTGGCTGTTCAATGTTCTTTTTTCTCGTTGCCTGATATCAAAGCGAACCCCCGCTCGTCATCCAGAACCCGGTGGTACCTGTATCAACCGGGCAATAAGGTAAGACATACATGTACCGCAGATGGAGAGCAATGAGGAGGGATCATTATCGTCCCATCCCCTCCCTGCGCCTGTCCTCTAGCTCTCTGGCTAGTAGCACGAAATGCCTCTGCCGGCTTGATAGTCTCATGCACAGTAAAAGATACAGTATGCGCAGGGACCAGGGGTCTTGCAGCTGCTGCTAATGGAGGGCTAGCACGGGCCACAGCGCATGAGACCACCCCCCCCCATTTCTGTGTCTCCCACAGGCTCTGTCTGGCCTCTCTCTTTGTCTCTTTCAAGGTTCTTTTTTTTTCCCTCATCAATCTTGCTGCTTATCGCCAATTGGAGCCTCTGCTTCTGTTTTCCCGCCGGATACGATGTGGGGTAGCGGCTGGGAGGCTGGCTCGATTCCGAGAGAAAAGATCGGCTCCCTTGTCCTGGTGTCACGTCGCATCTCGCTGCTTGACCGAGGTCGCTAGTCTATCTAGCATCCCAGCGACGTTGTCGTGATACCCGTCTGCCCTATCACGGCCGGCGGTGGCTTGCAGGGTTTGGGGGATAGCTTGCTTCTGATAGAGCCCAGCTGCTAGAGGGCTAGGTCGTCGGCCGGCCGTGATCAAGGTTGCGCAAGCTCCAGATCCTCATTATGCGCGAGCGGCGCCGCACATGGAAGCTATTGTGTAAGATTCGGCCTATCGAGATTGACCGCCGTGCGGCCGAGCAGCATCTTGCAAGCAGAAACTATCATCTGTGCTTCGTTCAGTCGTCATTGTGCTAGCATTGGGAAGCCGACAGCCGAGACTTGCCTGCTCAGCATCGCGAATTCACGTCACCGCAACAAGGGTGAGCAAGCAGAGGCAAGCATAGACGGAGCCTTCCCTACAGATCGAAGCAGACCGAAGCAGACCGAACAAGGCCTCGACTCGCTCAACAACTTTTGTGTTCTGATACTGATGCCCGTGCTGGTCTGGTATGCTCCAATGCTGCCATGTCTCAAACCTGCGCTTCCCGTTGCCGCCACATCAGTCCCGTGTGATGAGATGAGCCAAAGTCATTATGAGCCGGACCGTCCCACTAGCTCGCCCGAGGTCATCACAGAGCCAACAATGTGATGTGATGATCGCGGGCTGAGGATTTTCAATCTCTTGCCCGTTCATCACCTAACACTTATTCTTCAATTGCCCAAAGAGGCAAGCATGCAAGCGTTAATGTCTATCAGAGTAGCGCCCAGAGAAGCCGTGGCCGGTTGGTGGCCGACTGTGGGGTCTATCACAATGACAGAACCAACAACATATGCACTCTTGCCGTTCGCACTTACACGGGAGATCAAGACGCCAGAGACATGCAGAAGTGGGAACGGTCAACGGTCAAAGGATTTTCGGCCTCGAGCGTGACCGTTTACAAACATGGCAGCTGAGACAGTCTCAAGCCACCGGCCGGCCGATTTACGCCTAGAAGGCTAGTCGGCCTCACCGACTACTGCACGAAAGAGTACTTTGTTGATCGGAGGCTGGAGAAGGAAAAAAAAAATCTTGGGCTCCAAGACGGGTCCCAAGATGGAGCCGTTTGGTTTTTTCACCCTTCTATTCTCGCTTGGCCTGCGAGGGAAAAGATTTCGTTGAGTCACGAGGCCACAATGACGGCATCTGATATTCCACCGCCAGTTTACGGAGTGGCTTTTGTGAGGTCCTTGCCTTGCCCTTGCTTGATTTGCAGTTGATGGGGCTTCGTGATGCTGACGGAGGAGACGCTCGGGTCGGTGTTTACGAGTACATGTGTTGAGTGACAGAGTGTCACCTTTGATGTGTTGGGTCACCGAGATTTGGATTTGCAAGGTTACGGAGCACTTACACTTTTAAGCAAGTGATGTCGTAGCAGACATTCAACCACCTGCGAGACGGGGCGGGGATGCATGAGTGCAGGGCCAGGACGGAAGCAAGACGGACGAAGCCTTTCTGGCCCCCTTGCCTCCCTTCTCTCGCCTGTCTTGAGTGCTTCTGTTTCTCGCAGCAACTGGAAGCCCGCTTCCCATGCTCCGTGCATACAGGCACAGAGAGACTGCACGGAGATCCTTGCTTGTGCATGAATGATCCGTCATTGTCGACAAGGACCGAACTCGAGCTTGTCTGCATCCTAGTCGGCTGCTAGAGTCTAGAGATCACGGCGCCTAAGCGCCGGCTATATTTGGACGAGCACCGGCGACAACGGTCTTGAGCATTACAGCAAATCACAAAGCTCGACAACCCTGCACATGCTCCACAGATGGGACCAGTGCGGCAGCCTCCATGGGCGGCCAAGACGATTGACTGGCTGGAAGAAACGACACCATCTGCCAGTGTTTGACTGACGGTCCAATTGATCCCGTCGTCTTCGCGCCGCCCTCACGGCAGAAGGGACCAGCCTCAGGCGCCAATAGGAACCAGCTCTTTGACTCTAGCACCGCGCCCAGTTGTGTCACCTTGTTCTCGTACGGGCCTGTGCTGTGCTTGTCGTTCTTTCGGCCTGTGGGACTGCTATTCTTGTCCCCCGCAAGACTTCTCGCAAGCCGGATCGGTGTGCTCATCACATCGCATTACAGACTAGCTCTGGTGCTGACTACCGGGACTGAGTCCCCTTGCTCAAACGCGCAGCTGTAGGCGTATGCGTATTTTTGCCCGCACGAACTCGACGGGTGGTCCCTGAGATGCGACCTTCGGCCCTCACGAAGAATACTTATCAACCGCTAGCCGCCCACTGAGACGCAGAATTCTCCTCCCCCTTTGCGACCTCTGTCTCGTTTTGGTGACGTCTACTCCGTATCGAGCTGTTAATTTCCTCCTTGGTCTTGCATTTCTTTTTTACTACCGTAACTCTGAAAACCTACATTGTTACATTGTTCAGCTGTTTCCGTGTCTTTAGAGAAGTTGCCGGCAACGGCTGCTGATCTTTGTTCTACCTCTTCCCGAGCTATCCCGAAGCACCTCGAAGCTACCCTCACCACTTCCATGTATTAGACAGGCCACCTTACCAAAAAAAGAGAAGAAAAGGACGAAAGCAAAAAGATTAAGCAAAAAGAGTATATACATCTAGAAGGATGGTATGTAGCAGGATTGCTTGCACAGATTCCAACCCGGCTGGCCGCTAATTGAAAGCTTATCCAGGACTACAACTCCTTCCATGTCGGCGAGAGCCGCACATACCAGGAGATGCGCCAGAAGCCCGCTCCCCAGAACACCTTTTTTAACCTCAAGCAAGAGCCCCAGCAGTTTAGACCGACGTCAGTAGCCACTGAGTTTGTGGACACGGATTGGGATGAAGAAGACGACGAAGATGAAGTGAGCGAGGCGGAAGATAACTCACCCCGAGTGAGTCTGCAATCAGTAGGTGGATTCCTTTTCATTCTGCCCGTGTTTTTCGGAAGCAGAAACAAGACGCTAACATCGGGTCCTCGCAGTCTGGGCAGCCAAGTATCACAACGCTCTCTTCGTACGACGAGGTCCCCACTCCTCGTTCAAGTAGAGTGCCGCAGTTCTATCTCGAATACTCTCCGAAGCAGGTTGAAGGCCCTCGCGGCCCACACCTCTTCCAATTCCCTGCCGACCAGTACTCGAGGTACCAAGCAGGTGAGGACGATGCAGTTTTGACACTGTCGCCCATGACTCCGGCTGTGCCTCGAGAAGTTGTTTCCCATGCCCGGGCATCTCGCTGGAACGGCCCTTTCCAATACACCAATGCAGACCTCGACCCATCGACGCTAGCATCTTGGACCCCCGAGATGGTTGCACAGTCAATGCTCGATGCCGGTATTGAGCTGGCGATTACGGAGAGGTTCATCGAGAATGATATCAATGGTGCTATCCTGATTACGTTGAAGTTTGAAGATCTCAAGGAGCTAAGCATCTCATCTTTCGGAATTCGAACAAGAGTATGGCATCAAATCCAGACATTGATGGATAGCAGGCCTACCTCACCCCAGGCCACGACTCCGATTGAGGATAGGCCGAGCCGTGAAGCTAGGAAGGTGATGAAAAAGGATAGCAGTGGCTCGACACGCCGCCATGAGAGCAAGCGCAGAGTCCGCCGGGCTACCGATCCCATTACACCAATGGAATCTGTATCCATCATTGGCATTGAACAGGTCATCCCAAAGCCGCACAACTGTTCAAAGGGCGAGAAGTGCTCAAAGTGGAAGAAGCAGCAGAAGATCATTGAGGAGTTCAAGGCTATGAATCCCCATATCGACATCAACAAGGCTAGTGGAGCTGTTCTCGTCTATGGCGATGCAGGCAACCCTGACACGGCCAGGGCTCTGGATCCTAACGAGACATTCCGGCCGTTTTCCGATTCGGTTCCGTCTGTTGTGGCATCGTCTGATATCCTTGGCCCTGGTGGCCTGCCACCTCTGCAGTATCTTCAGGAAACGACCCTTCGGAACATGCAGATGCGCGATCCCCAGGATAACGTCCGCCAATTCCTTAACTTTCAAAGGTCCAACCCAGGTAGCAATGAAGTGCCACCCACTCCCCCCTTTGAAGTTACACCGTCTGCCCAACCTCACCAGGGCTTGAGACGCCTGCCAAAGCTGTCTATCCCAGGGAACTCTCAACCCGCGGCGCGACAAGCACCTCCCCGACCACCTGTATCTCAGTCCGTACAACAGCAACAGCAGCAGCAGGCATCACGCCGCTCCTCTCCCCTGCAGCAGGAGTTTGTGCCATATCAGATGGACAAGGCAGATCCGTTGTCTCCCGACTTGGAAACCGCAAAGAACCCCTATCGATTCGGGACTCCTTTCTCCGAGATGGATGTCCCGATCACGGCCGTGCCTCTTGGGCCCGTTGCTCGTGACGCCTCTCAGTCGGTGCCTCCCGATATGAACTACCGGGCTGCTCCTACTGTGGGCCACAACCGGTCCCAGTCGCGAGCTTCTGGTCGCCGCCCGTCTTTCCCTGTTCTTCCCGCCTTGGACGAGAACCGGGCCACTCGCACCTATCAAAGGGCCCCTGAGCCCAGGTCGGCATCTCCTAGAACTCCAGTCCGTCCACACCAGCAGCAGCAGCCCCAGCAGCAATCTCAACCTACTCAAGCCCCCCCTCGCTTCAATTATCCTTGGTCACCTGTCGACCGCACCACGTATGAGCAGGCCATCCCTCCCATGCCTTCAATGGGCCCGGGTGTCTCCAAGGAGGCACCAGAGGCAGCGCCTGCCAACGGCGTCAGCTTCCAGGGCCCCATGAAGAAGCGCAAGGTGCGTTTGCTTCGTCACGAATGGCAGGACGGCTACTTTACCTTGAAGGGCACTCGCCTGAACATGCACAAGGATGCTCAGCAGGTTGATCGCACGCTCGAGTACGTCGATATTGACGACTACGCTATTGCCTGCTCCAGTCTCGCATCTACTTCCAAGCTCAGCGCAGCTTTCAAGGCGGTCTCTATCTCTCACAACCGTGACAAGAGCGATCCCGTTGGTGCTTTCAGCTTCCAGCTCATCCCTCAGGATAAGAACGGAGCTCGACTGCGCAAGCGTGACAGCTCTCTGCAGCCCAACGCCTCAACCGAGGGTGTCAATGGCACTGGCAAGACGCACCATTTCGCTGTCAAGAACCGTGACGAGCGCATTGACTGGATGCGAGAGCTTATGCTGGCCAAGGCGCTGAAGCAGAAGGGCGATGGCTTCGAGATCAGCGTCAACGGTAACATGATTTAAGTCATATTTTATAAAAAGATATATCATATTCAGTCTTTTTACCTTCGATTTGTTTTTTCGTTTCTCTGTCTGTTTCTTTTTAGTTTTGATGACTTTCCTTTTGTTTATAACGAAGAATGAATGATGACCATTTCCTTTTCTGTCTTCTCTCTCTCTTCTCAACCTCCTTCAATTCCATTATATCCCCTTCTCTCGCCGAGGCCAAAAGCAGCAAGACTGCATGCACCTACCTCCGCTGTTATTTATACTTCTACCGAACCCCCCTTTTTCTTCTCTTCATGCAGAAAACAAACCTACCCAAAGAACAAAAAATTGGCGAGCGAAAGAACAAAGATTTCATAGCGAAAGACGCGCGAATTTGTTTTGTTGTAATTTTTTTTTTTGAGAGCTAAGATTGATGATACCTATTATTTATAAGTTAGAAAGCGTCCTTCAAAGGATTATGAGAACGATTTTTTGGAAAAATGTTGTTGGCTTGGGGATTTTTTCGATGTGGGGAAGTGTTGGTTTACAGAAAATTGATGCAATCAAATATATATGAAAATTTACTTGAATATCTTGTGTACAATTTTGATTGCTTGTGATTGTAGCGCCCTATTGTTTGGCTGGATCGTTCGACAACAGATTATACTGGGCCCTTGCTACCCTTGTTATCTGTGAGCCTTGTTGAGTTTTACAGAGAGTCCTTGACGAACTATATTCCTTGTGCCAACCAGATGGATTTAGTTTCTTGGACTTAGAATAGACGCATTATATATAAAAAAACAAAGCATTTAGAACCACAAGCGCCATAGAATGAGTTTGAGCATGTCTAAAGATGACAAGTATATCGAGGTTGGTATTAACACGCTATCAACATTGATGCTCTTCCAAATTCATGTTTCTCGCCATACATTAACGAATGCAGCTGTACTTGTGTATATATATAAGGTAATAAAATGCACGCAACATCCCTCTCATATACACCACGCACATTGTCGCTCAAATATCCAAATCCCGTATAAAACAAAAAATCGATTCCCAAAAGCATCACTTTTTCTCTCTTTCCCTCTCTTCTTTCTTTCTTCCGCTTCCTACACGCTATGCCGATGATAGATAAGATGCCCATCATGAGAACAAAACAAACGCAAAAGCAGAAATCCAATAAAACAGAAACTTGCAGAGTAGAAACGACCCGGTATCTTGTTTTGACGATATCCAACGTAATAAAAATAATAATACTGACAACCATAAGCTCGCTTTCTCGCTTCCTCGATGTATTATATATATAGATGCCGGCCAATCAATCCAGATGAATAGCGAAAAGCAATAAAAAGCATTGTAAGCACAGTTCATTACATGACGCTGCACTTCTTGTCTTTATCATGATGGTCCTTGGGCGGCACAGGCGGCGGATCCATGTCCATCCAGATGCTGCCATTGTGGTCTTCCTCCGCAATGACCGGCTTGGGGACCTCTTTCTTCTTCTTCTTGGCCGTCCACCCTCGCTTCTTTGCGTCGCGCATGTTCTTCGCCGCGCTCCTCTCGGCTCGACTGGGCCGTCTGTTTACCGTTGATGGCTGCCGGCCAGGCGAGGCTGGCGGTCCCTTCATCCATGTTGGCAAGACGAGATTGTTAGCCTGTATGGGTTGGGGACGACCGGTGGAGATGGTTTCCAGTCTCTCTACCGTGGGAGGTGCAGCAGAGCCACCAGTTGGGCGAGGCCGTCGGGGCACAGGGGCCACAATGGGTAGATCGCCACGACGAGATGTCCTTCGCCCTGGGGGATCAAAAGCACCGCCCACACCACGCGGAGTGCTGATGATCAGGGGTTGGTCAACGTCAAGATGAGCCATATTTGCTGTAGGGAGAGCCAGAGAGCCAGCAACCGGCTGTGGTCTCTGAATTTGCTGGTCATATGTCGAGATCAGGCTGCCTGCTAGGTTGAGAGGATTTCCCTGACTGGCTCTCCGAATCAGCCTGGCCATTTGGTCCGAGCTAGGAGCCGGGGGCAGGGCTGACTGCAGTTGCACCGGTTCAGCGTAGGTTGAAGAAGGCGTTGGGTAACTTTCAGACGATGGAGATACTAATGGCCAAGTTTGTGCATTCGATAACCTTCGTACAATATTATTACTTGAGGCGCTGGTGGTCCCTACTGTTGACATCGGAGAAGTATCGAATCCAAGTCCCGGCCCGCCAAAGTCGAATTCAGGATGCACCAGAGGACCTACAGTCGCTGGACTGCTTTCATAAAGCCCTACCGAAGTGTTTGATGTTGCGGTCGTCGGCCGTGGCGTGGCAGAATTCTGAGAAGTAACTATGGACTGGCTGTCTCGACTTCGAACCCTCGATGGTGAAGCTGGAGGGGATACGTCGTATATGTCCTCATGATCCAACGGACCAGAGGTGCTTGAAAGTGGTAAATGCAGTTCTTCATCAGCTCGTAGCCTGCTTATCACGGTTGAGTCGCTGGATGATCTGGCATGGTTTAATCCGTGGTCGCCGAGATGGCCCGCCGCGTGAGCTGCCAACGATAGATTCGGTGGAATCACCAGGGTCGGTGGCTGAGGCGGGACACTGTGACTTGCTGGCATTGGCAGATACTGCTGCGATTGCGTCGGGAGTGAGGCTGGCGCCAAAATTGCGCGGCCACGCAGAAAGGCGGGCGTGTCTCCGGGATCCTCAGCTTGGTATGGAGGTGGCGGTGGTTCCCAATTATCCGCGTCACTCTCGTGAGGATGCTCTCTCCTACCGTCAGCTCGCCGGTACTCTATGGGGCGTCCATCAGCTGTCCGCGGATTTAACAAGCGGTTGGCAGCAGCAACTGTAGCCGCTCGGCGAAGAGTTGTCCCTGAGCGCGGGCTAGAGTGCGCATAGGGGGCGTCCATGGCTTCCTGTTCCTCGATCGACAAGAACTCCTCGTCGTCGACGACTGGCTCGCGTATGATTGGCCGGTTTGCGACAGGATTGCGGTTCATCGTCCTTGGTACTAAGGGGTCGTCGTCCTCGTTGCTCCTCGTTGATTCAGGCGAAATTGGCGACACTATATGGTGGCCGGGTCCAGTAGCAGAGGTGGGAGTAACGGCGATTGTAGCAGTTCGCATCAGGCTGCCTCTCCTCCCCCCTGCTCTCCCCCCGCGTTGGGCTACCGTCCTCCGCCGCACAATGGCAACTTCGGTTTCGATATCGCGCTGCTCCTCTTCAAGTACCTCTGCATCATCGGTTCCCACCTCAATGGCGATCTCAGTCTTGGTTCCGTCGGTGAAAGCATATCCAAAATCCACCAGAGCAATTCTGCCACCATCGACAAAATCCATGTCCTCGTCTTCGGTGACAAGCCTAGGTCCAGAAACTCCAGAGGCAGTAACGATGAGCCTTTCCTTGAGTGACGTATCGCCATATCCTGAAACCCATTTCACATTGCTCACACCGGTAAGCTCCGATGTTTGATGTCCCGCCACAAAGTTGTTCCTCAGCTTATCGCACAAAATCTGCCACTGAGGAACTCTTCCCGTAGGAGCTGTGGGAGCAACGACCTCCTGTGTCCTTGTCGATGGCGATCGCGAGGAATGGCTTTGAGCGCTGTTCCTCCGAGCCAGGCCAGATGCACTGTCGGTGGTTGATGGGGCTTCGGGCACCGCAGTCAAGTCCTCAGGCACGCCATAAATCCAAACCTCGCTGCCGTGGAAACACGCCGATACCAACTCACCATGATACGTAGCTGAAGGCAGTGTACAAGGAAGCAGCTTGGCCTGTGAGGATGTCTTAGGCACTGGCCCGGTGAAATGCGTGGTGCCATTTCTAAGGTCGTCAATCCGGACAGCTCGAAAGGTCTCAAAGCTACGGTCATACGCAAATGCCCAAGCGGCCTCCTCCTGACTCCCGTCCTGTAAAAGCACGGCATGGCTGCAGTCTCGACTCGAGTTGGGGAACAGGATGGATGTGGTCCACATTGCGCTGAGGTTCTCTTCGGCTTGTTCCATGGCAAGGGCGCCGGGATCATAGTACGGCGCAGTGATGACGACCGTGCTCGGTGGAGACGAATGCAATGTTGTGCCAAGAATCTGCGTGCCGTCAAAGGAAAAGGCCAAAGCATCCACTGCATCACACTTGACCGCGCGCCTTTCGGTGGAAGACGCTCCACGGCTCAGTGACTGAACCTCAATGCCTCCATCATATGCTGCAGTAAGAACAGTACCGCAGGGCGACAGCGCAATGGTTCGTGGATTATTGTCGAGGATCATGGACTGCTTCCGTTTAGGCGGAGATTGTTTCAGATCGTAAATGTCGACTTGCATCTCGGTGGAAAGGACGGCCAAGAGGGTAGCATCGTTGGAAACGCATGCCGATACCGGGCGGCGCAGCATCTTGAACTCGCGCTTCATCTCGATACCCGAGCCTTGGGCATTTATCAGGTACATCCGTGATGAGTTATAGGCCAATATGTGGTGCCCGTTTGAGGACGTGGTGAAGCCCATGCCCTCTCCTCCTGGACATGATGAAGAGCTGATGGCCTTGGAAATGAGTTTAATGATGGTGACGCTCGGCCGCACATAGGAGTCGAAGAGGTTTCGTTTGATTTCACTGGCGAACATGCGCCGCAGACGAGGCAAGTTGGCGTCATCGGCGGACGGCAAGCTGGCATGGGACGTGGCATATGTCGGACATCGTGCGAGGTGATATCGGTAGAGGTGTGAGCGCTGTGACACTTCTCTCCATTTGCGGTTGAGCGTCATGAGCGAGGCGAAGCCATTGGGATCCGTGGCTAGAAGTATTCTGTGATGCCATCGTCAGAATTTTTTCTCCCTACCCGCCGTTTATGCTCTCCCGCTCTTCTTTTGTTCCCATTTTGAAGCCTCGTCTGCCAGCCCAGGGGAGAAATTGCTCACTGCTCGATGATTTCGTCTGGTAGCCCATCGAAAGGTGGCGGCGCCTCGAGGACGATGGGCACCTTTTCGATGCTTAGCCGTCGCGCCTCAGGCGGCGCCTCGGCGTCGTCCATGACGCTACTCCGCTGGCAATCGGCTGCTTATACACGATACGGCATGTCCAGCAGAGTCGGCGAGGGGGGAGAGACGCTGCCTGTGCAGCTGGAAAGAGTCGCGATGTTGGCGGAAAGGCTCTGCAGAGGAAGAGACGGCGGATTGGAGGAGCAGAGGAAAGGATACGAATAGGTAAAGGGAGCAAGCAGCCAGTGATGAGGCGGAGGAACGTGGCTGAGAGGCTCTAGTCAGTTGTCGAGGCAAGGCACCTTGAAAAGTAGAGGTGCGGACGCTACCTTGTACGGAGTAGCAACATGGACGCCAAACATGACATGTGCAAGTACCTGGAACGGGGTGCCCGCAAGCACCTATGCTGGAGTAGCGGGTACTTGCTGATGGGATTAGGCCCTGTCAAGCCTGTCTCTAGAAGCTGAGCTTCCCGATGTTAGTGGCCACCCGCGCCCCATGCGGGCCAGCTAGTGCGGCAGAGAAGCCCTGGAACAACAGAAGGTCAAGGTGTCCAAGCACCTGTAGAGGATTGGGGCTGACTGCAGTGAGTTACCTAGGGCTGTACCTAGGTAGATTAGGTAGTTGATGCCAAAACAGGTGCACGTATAATGAGATTTGATGGTTAGTAATATCCATATTAAGAAATATTGGATGATGAGTAAAACTGAGAGGGAAAAAAGAGGCAGCAAGATGACATCTGATATCTCGCCAAGAATGTTGAGTCTGTTTTCATCATCGTCCATCCGTCCACGTACCCACTCGTCTACGGAGCAGGGTCTGTATGCAGTATCGTAGCTTTGATCCATCCTGCTGCTACTCTGGCAATACGGGACCCTCAAGCAGGGGGGGAATACGGAGAGAGACTACGACTTTGAAGGCATGAGATCTGTACAGTATCTTTCTTAGACATTGTCTTTATTTTTGTTATTTTCTTCTCCTTTTCTTCTACTGTTTCTGGATAATGCTAACTCCACTGAACGGCCTCTTATATCCATCTATACGAATTTACGGAGTCTATACTTCATGCAGCTCTACCAACATCCTCTTCCACCTCCCTCCCTGAGCATCGCTCTCGTTTATTTTGTCTCTATAACACGGACCAAACGGCATCGGCATATTCACCTGTGTGCGCACGAGCACCCGCGGCAGATCCTTAGCTGTCAAACTACGGATTTGGCCGCCTCTACACTAGATTTGTCTCCTTCTCTCCCTCTCTTACCAGACCAGACAGGGGGGTTGAATAGCATGGAATCCCCCCCAAAGCTGTCTTACTGTCTGACGCCTCAGCTGCTGATTTCCAATGCGCCCGCCCACTTTGCAACTTGGAATCTTTGCCCAAACAAGCAGCCAGTTTTCTTCTTCTTCTCCCTTTTTCTTTCTTATTTTTGTTTCTAGTCTCTTTCCCATCTTGGCCTTTCTCTAAAAGATTTTCCGTTTCTCTTATGCCTTCCCGAACTAGACGCATTGTCGCATAAAAAACACACTCTATCAATAGCATCATCCCATCATCCCAATTTCCCGAGAAATAGGCTATCCAGCTAATCAAGCCTTGGCGCCTTTTCCCTTCCCGTCACAAAAATGTTTCTTTTTTTAGCCCCAAGGAACAGTAAAAAGCAATCGGCTCCTTTTTTCTAGCTGCGTGCATCACGTGAGGCTGCTTTTGCACACCACCTCGGTTCGGGTGAGTAGAGCAACGAAGAGCGACATGAGCAGAGCATGGACTACAAATAAATCCAGTACAGGGCACAACTGCAGGCATGGAGTACGGGGGAACAGGGAGGATATACTCCGCATCTCATCTCGAATCAGCTGTTTATTCTTATTTCTATCAAATTCATTTACTGAATTCCATGGACTGCTTAACCCAACCCCTGCACATCTGAAGACGCCTGAAGCAAGCCACCCAACGCCTCTCTAATCCGCACGGCCCAAGAAGGATCGAGATGCGCAAACGCCTGGAAACTGTGCTTTGGATGAGCTAATATTTGTTGCCCCCAAAGGATTTGACGGACCAGTTCCGCAGTCGCTCTGATTCTGATCCGACAGATGAATTTGGTCGCACAAGACGTGGCGGTGAATCCCATCCCTCAGATCTACAGTATGGAGTCCCAAAGGCTCCGCATCGCAGCATCCTGGGTGTCCATCCGGCAGCCAAACGCTCTGGCCATCACCCTTGATCTGATCCCTCCAATCTTTTTTTCACCGTCATATTAAGTCGGCATTACCTAAAAAGTGTCCGATGGAGGTAGAGCAACAGATAAGCTCCCGGCTTCGGGGCAGCTCTTCTCACAAATCATACTGTGCTCTAGACAGCACGGTCGGCATGCCAAGAAGATGACCATCACACCCTCCGCACCTCACTAGAAGAGGCGCATCGCATCGCGATGGTGACTGGAAATTGGAAATAAGTGTGGCGCAGCCTCGTTCAAGACGGCCCTGGCCCTGGCATCTGGTTGAAATCAAACGGCTCAAGCCCAGGCCCCACGATGGGAAGCTGGGCACTCAAGAACTCGTCCGTAATAAGAGTGCCAAGGTCGTCTCCCAAGTTCTCCAAGAAATTATCGTTGTTGACTTGTAGTCCGTTCATAAGATCCGGCACATTGAGAGGATCTTCGGGTGGCATTGCCGTCTGCGTCTGCTGCGCCTGCAGGAGCACGTCCCGAATCTCCCGCACGCAAGGCCAGGTATTCTGAATCTCGTCCATGGCTTGCATGATGAGTGACAGCGCACGTTCAATGTCCGGATCGCTCCACGATGCCTTTTGGAGGAAGCGTTTCATCATGACTGTGCTTGCGGCTGTAGAGAGCGTGTGCACAAAGTCCAGTGGGAGTGACCGGTAGCGGTAGTAGCGAGAGTAGCTTCGCATTAGACGTAGAATCGCCTGCAGAGATTCGTAGCAAATTTCCACGTCTTCACCTTCGGCAATCCCTGGGTTCTCAAACATGTGCGATGGCGGGCGGTGGAGGATGATCATGATGGTGTGAAACATCATGCTAATGACGTTTGAGATTAGCCCTTATGAACTTGATGATGATGGGATGAGGAATCTCTAGCAAACAACTTCAACTTACTGAAGATGTAAAACATACGGAGGCACCTGGCCGACCGTCCACTGATTCCAGTGTAGGAAACTGGGGATACCCGCGAGCCACTTGGTCAACAACACATGGATCCTTCGTGTCTTAGTTGCAATTATAGTAGCATCTCCGCCTCCTCCTTTCCGGTTCTCGAATAAATCCGTGATGATGAGATGGATAATCTTGGCCAGTTCAGCTCGGTAGATGAACGAGCCCACGAGCGCCACACCATTGTCCCATTCGTTTGCCGATGCTCCCTTGCAAATGTACGTCTCAAGAAGGCCTTGCCAGCCCGGGGGATATTGGAGCCGGATGGTATTCCGCACGTCCGACTCGCCCGGGTACAGCGCCGGAGGTCTCCCGAAATAGAGGCTGAGCTGCTTATCAGCTGTAAAGACTGCCCAGTAGACTCTACGCTGAATTTCCCTATCCCACCCACCGCTCGTTTCGGAAGTAGACCCATCCCAGTTGGTAGGATCAAGATGAAGCCCCATTTCGTGCGCGAGGCGAAAGGCCATACCGCAGAACAGCCAGCCTTTAGATGCCCGTCCCACAGCAATCTCATGATATCCAAGTAGAACGAGAGCTTGAAGGGTTGTAAGGTCAGGGCTATCAAGGGTAGGATAAAGAAGGGCCTGGGCTTGGCCTGAAAAGATCTCGGAAACGTTGAGCATGTCGTCGTATTGAAGCGCCCCCAGAGCACAGACGGCATAGAGCAAGACGTCTGAATAGTATTTCCCTGACCCGACATCATAGTCTCTCAGGAAATACTCGCGATAGAGAACCATGTTGTACGGGTAGACCTCTTGGAAAAATCTCGACATCATCTTCTGTGAAATCTCATGGTGAGGCTCGTACTGGAAAGACGCACTCATGGGGCTGAAGTCGTCCAAGTCTCCATACAGATCGCCCAGGTCCAGCTTGTTGTTATTGTTGTTGGCATTAATATTAAGGCTGTTATCATAAGGTTGGCCGTCTGTTGAAATGGCCAGGGACTCCATGCCTATGGCATTTGTCGGAACTGGGGACGAAGACGTCTGAGAAAAGTGTATCTGGAGTAAGCTTGTCCCTCCAAAGAACTGTGCTGCGTTGCCTCCTCTCAGTCGCCTAAGCTGGCCGGACTTGACTCGAGCAGCAGCAACGCTCGGGTCCATCTTGATGTCAACCTGACCGCCTTCCGCCAGAGCCGCATCAGGAGCTGATGAGGTCAGCGATATCTCAGAGATGATCTGAGTGCGCTCCGCATCGTCTGCCACAGCAAGCTTCTGAATGACTCGCTCCAGCGCGGCAATCTGGCCCTCAAGAGCCTGGACATAGCTCTTTGAAACCGGCCTGCTCGGTGTTGTCATTAGCAAACAGAGACAGCTCACAGCGAATCCCCCGCCTTACCGCTGCTTTTCTCCGATGCCTTGGAGGACACACTCGGTGCCCGCCTTGGCGCATTTGGAGCACGGGCGCTTCCGATCGCATTTGATCTATAGATGCGGGAGAAATAACGTCAGCCTCCACGCGAGCCATAGCAGTTTAAGAGAATAAACCCATGGCTAACCTTGCGACGACGGCATCGCTCACAGCTAAAAACGTGGTTTCATTAGTAAAATGCCAGTGTCATCAGGTGAGAGGACTTACGACGTCCTGACGGAGTCTCCTAAGAGGGGCTCCTCCATTGCTGCATGTACACTGAGTCACCTCACAAGTGCAGAGGGATGCGAAGAGTTTCGAAGAGTTGAGCGCTGTTCGAATCAATTGGATCGGCTGTGGTGGCGTGAGTTGGAAGCAGAAAATCCTGGCATGATGACTGCGGAGTTGAGGCTTCGCAGCTAATGTTGCAGCATGAAAGCAAGATCGGAGGCTGACCGGCACGGCTTCCCGTTGGTCTGCGGCCGCCCCGGCGCTACATCGCTTGGTCGCCTAAAAACCGGGGATATTGCCCAACTAGGACTATTCACAGCTACGAGACTCCAACTAAGACCAGAAGAAAGATTCATCATCGATCTCATATATATAGATATAGATATTTGTTCTTCTCAAGTGACTGTGGTTTTGGAATTTTGACAGTAAATTCAGAAGACAGTAAATTCATCTTGTTCAAAGTCACTGCTCTGCGTCTGAAGATATATCCATCTTCCTCTAGTGACGAACAATATCAGCATTTCCTTTCAACATAAAGACGACAGAAAGGCTGACTCAATCCAAAGATGGGCATTAGTCATAAACATCTCAACAGAACACATCACCTTGCGAGATCTTCGTCTCGCGCATCCAACACCAGCATATGTCCCGGCGCATGAGCCATCACCACTCCCTCCAGCCCAGCCCTCATCACCGCCTCCTGAGGCGTCACTCCGCATCCCCAAAACACTGGAATCTCCTCGTCATCATCACCATCACCTTCTTCACCTTCGGATCTTCTCTGCCTCTTCAGCTCCCCAAACGCCCTCTTCCCATCCGCATTCATCGGCGCATCCCCCCATTCCGGCGCATCAATATCCTTAATCCCAAGCCTCTCCACCGCCTCCCACCCCCAATCCAACGGCTCCCCATGCGTAGCCCCAAACCTCCTCGTGATGCCCCTCACCCTCTCGATATCCCGCCTCTTATACGGCCTCATCGACACCACATACGTCCCGCCCTGAAACACCCCCGAAGGGCACAACCTTAACGTCGTCCTGTACATTGGCACATTTCTCCCCAATAAAAGCTGTCTCGGCGGGAGTCCTACCGCCGCCAGTGCCGTCTCAAAAGAATAAGAACACCCGATTAAAAAGGCGACGTGATCGTCCGTCCATTCTGCCACCACGTCATTGCAATGGCTCTTTTCCAGCTTCGAGTCCTTGTATACCATATAATGAGGAGCGTCTCGCCTTATATCACACCCTTCTCCTAGAATCTCATCGCCACGGAGCTTGTCAATATGGGAAATAACTGCATTGTCACACCCCTTGGTTGCAGACTCGGCAATCAAAGGACATGGGACCGGATTCCGAGCGCAAAGGTTGCGGAAGTCGTTCGCATATCGCGATGGTAGAATGATGAGATTGGCCTGTAGATATCCAGGGGCGAGACCTGAAGTCCCTGCCTTGTGCGACTTGTTGTTCCGTGAAACTAATCGGGCCTGTTGCCCAGTTACAATGGAAGTGTTCATGATTGTGATTTTTTGTGATTTTTGTGTTGATCTGATATCATCAAAGGCGTGCAACATCAGAAGTAAAGCAGATGCACAAGGTCTATATATCATTTACAATAAGTATAATACTCGTCGTATATACTATTCAAACATTCGTAGTTGTTTGACCCCAATATACTGGCTATCTGCCTTAGTAGGCAGATCTCATACTTAGCTTATACCCACCCGCGATGGGGACGGAGTTGCGCCTCCGTCTCAACTACGATATGGAAAATCGCCAATTCTTAACTAAAAAGAGGCCAATACTGTACCAAACACCACATGAATAGGCATGTAATTAAATAGTGGGAGCAACAGGCCTCGGGGATGGACAGCGATCAAGCTAGATGAACGGATGTGTCATTGGCTTGGACATCTCAGGCATACTTGGTTTAGTTATTCTGCAAACTAGCGTATATTCCCACAAACCCTCTCATCAACGCCACATGACTTCTCTTCTCGTGGATGCATCAATAGTCCCCCGTTGAGCCATTCATAATATGCTAGTATTAGGTAGTTGTGATGTTCAAAACGCCACAATCGTCGTTGTGAGACACCTCATCCAGAACTCAAGCCAAACCATACACCAATCAACATTCTGTGAATCAGGTGTCCACCTTTACCTTGGGAGACCGTTCCCAAGTCCTCTTCACATACAAACGGACAGCTTTTTTGACATCTCGCGCCCACCGCTTGACACCCCGCCTCATTTTCTCTTCTTTAACAGGAAGCGGCTGATCTGTTGTGCCTATTTCCGTCCCGTAAGAGCCATCTGGACCTTTGCTGGCAGGTGCGAGTGGAATAGAAGACGCCTTTTCATCCGTGCAAGGCACATCCAATGTCTCCTCTGGTGCAGTAGCGTAACTTTGCTGGCTGGCGAATCGCAACCGAAGTACCGAAAACTTGCCTCGCAGCCCACGAGGCCTGCCTGCATTAGTATAAACACGACTGCTGTATATCTCAACCTCTTCTTCCCCATTTGCTGATGTAGCAGGATGCCTTGAATGTGCTGCTCTCCTGGCCGGTGATGGAGGATAAGGGATATTAAACTGATCAGACGGCTGTGGCGATGGCTCCAAACGGATAGATTGTTCCTCTGTTGCTGCCATGTTCGCTTCTGTTGAACCAAGGCTCGATGCTTGTGTTTTGCTGCCCATGTCAATCCCGATATGTTCATCTGCTGCATCCTTTTTAAGACAGGGTGCCAGGTCTGCGAGCGAGTTGCATTGTTTCAACCGATTATTGTATGGAGAAAGCCCGCTGTGGCCTGATTGAACTTGATTACGCGGTATTTTGAGCTTCAGCTTTGGTCGCACTGCTGGCCCATACTCGTGATCGTGGCTGCCGGCATAAGTTCGCTTTTCACTTGTAACTGAGCATAACAGATTGGCACGCTTTCCGGGTGATGATGACGGTGCCCGAGCTCTGAGTTTTGACTTGGGGTGAAAGTCCTGCGAAAGCTGTGAAATTGCGGGCGAAGATGAGGTTTGCTTTGTTTCCAATGGCCACTTCATTGCTGCAGTACATTCTTTGCCCAACATCAAGCCGTTATGCCCCAAGTAGCCATTCAACAGCGGGGTGCCCGCAGTACCGTAGCCTGAAAGCTTCTCAGCTTCTCTTGGGAGCGGCGGTAGGGCTTTCATCAACTGAGGTATACTCTCCTTGACTCTTAGTTCACGTACGGGAGAAATGGGTTCTGGGCAGAGGATTGCCAAGTCGTTGTGACGCTCCGGTGAATGCTGTACAATTTCGTCTGGGACAATGCCAGTTATGCTTATCCGCATAGCCGCAACATTCCTGCGGTGGCATTTTAGATATACACCATCTTCTTCGTCAACCGGGCCGAGTGATGTCGATGACGACTGCCGACTCGAGCGTTTCAGGGTAGCCGCGTGCAAATCATCCTGCTGGTACACAGAGGTGTCATGGCGTCCTCCATTCATAGACTGCATCTCGTTGTCTTTTGAGATCTGAATCCTTCCTAAGCGGTCAAAAGATGACAAAACTGAAGCAAATTCCGACAACGCAGGATCCAACGAATATCTCAGCTTCGAAAGACCAACCTGAGGTGACCGTTGACTCCAAGACTCGCTCGCCACATTAAAGTGGGTTTCTACTATTTTTGAAGGGGTCTGCAAAGGAGCCGGTGATCCCAAAGAAGTCGAACCGCTCGTCATTGAAAGTATATCAGTTGCATCTGCGTCTGCATCTGGTGACACTTGATCTGAGAGAATCAGTGGCTGGCTCTGATCTTCATCGGAAAGAGTTATCAAGGGGGTCGCCTTTGAACCTGGCTCAGGGGTAGATTGCCTTTCCATGGCACCATCTTCCTCGTTAGAAGCTGGCTGCTGAGCTTCATCATCTTCTAAATGGCCATCTGCGGCATCCGACAGCTGTGAAGGCTCTATTGAAGCCTTTCCGACCTCTTGCGCATTGGATTTTATAGAGTCTGGGTAGTTACCGCTTACTTCAAAGCTTCCCTGGATATTATCTAGTAGCAACAGAGAGTGGCGAATATTTTCAATCCTCTGCGGTATGGGATGTAGCGGTATGTCCAAATCCATGTCCCAAGGCGGCTGGTCCTCGAATTGCTCACTGTAGTCGTAGTAGAAAGAGCCGGGCGATTGGACGGGCGGCGGCGCACAATTCGAGTTTGAAGTCACTGGCCTATCATACATTTCAACGATGGAAGTTAGACTTGCCGAGCGAGTACTTTGGTCGATGGAGCCTCGCTGGTGCCGATTCGGCTGCCTGGCGAACCCCCACGGCAAAGAAGGATAGGGACCTCTGGCATGGCAAGGCACTGGTGCGTAGAGATAAGGCGAGTGTAGCGTTCTCGATGGCAATGAAGACGTTGACCTATTTATATCGGGACGAAAGGCCATTGGAAGGGGCCGTCTAGGGCCATGGTTATAAGTAGGCTTGTATGACCCATGAATAGTTCTCTATGATGAAGTCAGTAATTAGATGGCCTCGGCAGAGATTTGAATTCGAGCACCTACTTGGCAAAACCGATCAAGCTCAACCATTCTACTGTAGTCGATATCCCCATTCTCCCTGAGAGCTGGAGAGGCAGGTCGAACCCCTGGGCGCTTCAGTCGGGTTGGGTATGGAAAAGGAGATCTCGGGCGTTGGAAACCACCTCCGCTTGACTGACTTTGTAATGTGCCAGTGGATTTTTGAGATGGAATCCGCTTTGAGCTGGTTGTAGTCATGGAGTATGATCTGGGGTCGTCGTCGATGCTCGTTGGCGAGACTGAAGACAATAGTGTTTTCTGACTTTCGGAGCCATAGAGAGAAATGATTTCAGACGTGGTGTCGCGATATGAACGCAGCCTCTTAGGGCTATCTGGGCGGCAGTAATAGCCATCATCATACCCCGAAAAGCGTACAGGTAGCGGTAGATTTGCCTCTCTGGGATGAGATCTGGCCCTTTTGGGACGAGCGAAAGATGCCGAGGAAGAATTTGGCCCGATGGAAAAGATGCCGATGTCACCAGTTTCGGTTGTGGTCTTGAGCATGCTCTCCAGGGGATCCGGGGAGCGTAGAAGAGCGACATGTTCGTTGACGCTGCGCAGCGGGTGTCTCTGAGCTGGTGGACGCGGGTTAGTGTAGTTGATCATTCTGGTTTGATATCGATACTGGCTGCGCAGCGAGCTATGACTGGCAGATCTTTGGCGTAATCGAGAAGCATCCATGGAAACGCATCAAGTCGCGTACAAGTGGAATATCAATATCATATAGATTAAAATACCGTGGGAGGGCTCAGGAACCAGAACAAGAAAAGGGAAAACCAAAGACGGCGGATCGACACCCGGGAATCAAAAACGTCCAGAACTCGAGGACCATAAACCAACTCCAAGAAAACGCGGACGGCCGGCAGCTTGGCACAGACATCTTTGTGAAAGATGAAGCAAGAAGGAGGAGGAAGACAGGAGTGCAAAGGCCTCGAAATTTTAGCGAGCAAGTCATGATGAAGAATGGAAGGTTCGTCTGTAGATGGAAGCATTAAGCGATTCTGGGCGGGAACTGAAAGAGAAGAAGAGGAAGCTGCGATGAGTATGGACGACTGATGTTGGGATATCGATAACATCAGGTACTTCGTTACAAGTGGATAACTGCCTGGAGAATTTGTATTCAGGTCCACATCTTATCGACATTGCATACAGTTATGATCGATGGGGCAGATGCTATTGAAGGTATATGGAGAGCATTTAGGACAACGATGGGAGATTCTCAAATAGTGAGAGTTCCTATGGGCTTTTTTTTTGTCGAGGCCGGATGCGGTGTTTGTTTGCTTCGAGGGAGCGAGTCGAGACAAAGGAAAGGGCCCAAGGTGGAGGTACCTTGGAGGTGCATTGGATCCAAGTTGAGATACAATCGCCCCATTGTCCGGTACCAGCAGATTGAATTGGACTCAACTTACCTCTTATTGATGCCTTTGAAAATTGAAGGATTTTATTCCCAAACCGCAGGTGTGACACCCATGAGCTTGCGCAATTTCCACAAAGGCCACCACGGAAGAAAAGGTGCTGGCGTTGCCCCAGGAGAATGCCTCCAAGATCAGCGCTCGAGGTGTTGTAGAACAGGGCTTCCAAACCTTGCTCTTTATCGTGCAACCTACAGCCACTTACATGCCACATTGCAGACCAGGCCGGGTAGGTCAGCAAGCTGATAAGACATCCATCCACGGATTTAGTAGACATCTCACAGTTTGGCCCGTGTAAAGTCTAATCATGCTAGCCCAACGGTGAAGATAGCTAGACCAACCGTCGTCCAAGCACGTGTAGCCATCCATCTCGACCAGCTGAAAAGACGGGCATCAATCATATCGCTTTCACGACACCACCTGCACTAGCTTGCCCGCAGCCGCGGATCCAGGAACCCGGGCAACGATAACATTGAACCATCCAGAGGGTGACGTCGGGGGAGGCCATCTCGGCCAATTGCCAGGCTCGTCCTGCATTAATTTGAGACGTAGCTGAACTCTGTCTGCTGGAAATGACGGCGCCTCTTCGGCTGGCTTCCCACCGCTTCCCATGCAAAAAATAAAAGAAGTACACAGACCCCCCGGTTTCACCTGGTCGTGCATTTTAATCATACGTATGACAGGTGATTCTGTTTTGTCGTTTATGCGGGCACTTTGGCGAAATGATTTCCCATCGCGGACGGCTCACGTGTCCTCGCTGGCAAGGCTCCCCTCCCCGATCTTTTTCACTAGGAGCAATTCTTTCAGGCTAAAGGACGGAATAGATAGTGCTTGTCTTGCGGCACTGACCCGAGACAGTTGTTCTAGAATGTGATCGGAGATTACTTGGGAACGGTAGCACAAGTACCGATGGGGGGAGAAACAAGATGATGCTTGTTTGCCATGCTTCTTTGGTCTACTCCGTACCAAGGCTCTGATTTGGTTAGAATGGTCAATGTCAACAGCAAAACACGTCAATGATATCACGAGATGATCAATCAACTCGGATCAGCACTCGACTGCTGTACACGCTGTATTTAAACTTTCCCTCGGCATCACAAGTCTGTAACATGCAGCGGCCACACAGCATCCTTGAAATGGTAGCCCATCAAATGCCCTGCGCCAGACAGCTTTGCCGGCCGCTGCCGGGTCTGAACCCTAGCGCCCCCAAAAGCCCCTGATGAGGGGCCACAGGGCCCATCTCCGGATCTTGACTGGCTGGATCCCCGCAACTCTGCCAGGGCGACGTGCTCTAGTCAGGGGCATTGTGGACAGCCTTTGTGGGTAAAGTTGGAAGTGACATGCGGCAATCCTTTGTTTTCTGCGTATTCCCACCCGCTGGCTGCTTGTAATTCTCGGCTGCAGCGTTGGTGGACGAGGGAGTCATGCATGTAGGTACATGTACGAGTACTGTTTCCGAAGTACCTGCAGCGTCTGGTGCAATTTTTTCTTTCTTTGTTCCATGTTATTTATTTTTAAATCCATCTCATTCGCCCTGCTGCTGTTCCATTTCTTCCGCTCTTCCGAACACAAAAGAGAGTTTTTATTTTCATTTCGTCAACCGTTGGTTTTTACTTTCATTAAAATCACCGGCACGTTTCCAGGGAGATTAGGTTCTGAGAGAGCTCGTCGTCAATATTACAACCGATCAATGAGTCCTCTCTTCTTCCAGTGGCCAGAATCACACCTGCTGCAGCTCTCATATATATTACCGTCTGCATCAATGACCTGATTTTTTTCTCTCTTTTTTCCCGCATTGTTCAAACGTCACATCACACTCACACTCTTTCAACAACACACACTCGTTTCACACACACGCTCCTTTGATACAAACAGTCAATCTTATACTTCTTCGTATACACCACCAACTATACTACATATCATGTCTCTCCGCAAACCAGACTTCCACCTCCAGATGCCCACCATGAGCCAATCCGATCTCCAGTACCAGCCGCGCAGCCCCATGCGAAGCCCTCGTTTCCGCGAGGACTTTGACGCCCCGTTCTCCGAATCTTTCCTGGATCCTCCGCAGCCCCCAAAGACGTCCTACTTTGACGAGAGCAAGAACAAGATTGCGCCGCCGCCTCAGCGGAGCTACGACGACAGCTGGGTGCCTCCCAAGCGGCGACCAAGCGTCAACGACAAAGTTCTGCAGTGGGCCAAGAGGTCCTTGACTATCAAACGACAGCGCCCGCCTCGCCTTGGGGAGGGCTTCAACGATGTGCGAGCACCTTCGTCTAGAAGCTCCAGGAGAATTAGCAGCTTGCCGGTCGAGTCAGTCTTTGGCAAGCGCAACACTCACATTCAACCACCAACCATCATCACCGTGTCCGAAATCCCCAAACCCGTGTAAAAGGGAAGAAGAATGAAACACGAAGAATTTAAAATTCAAATAGGGGAAAACATCAACAACAAAGTGTATAGAGCTGCAGGGAATGGATGGGGAAAAACATTGGAAACAAAAAGGATAGCATTGAAGTTGCAATCTTCACTGACATTCACCACAGACAGACAGGGATCTAGGCAGTGGCAGCTGCATTGGGCTTGCTGAAAAGCAATCTGTATGATAATGATTTATGAATTTAACAAAAGGACAAATCAAAATACACCGCCACCAATGATGAACAACCGGTTCTCCTCTCTCTTTATCCATTGCATAATCTTATTGGCACCCTGCGCCATTGCTGCCCGTGATAGATTCGGTCCGCCAATGCAGTAGAGCTCAAAAGTCGGAGTGAGCCAAGCCAGCGATGTCGCATCGTCGCTCACGCATTGCAAAATCTTAAGGTGCGCATTCTTTGCGTGGGTTGAGGCGTGCAGCTCGTGATACGCCGTCATGAGCCGTCTTCTCTTAACCAAATGTCCAAAGGTAGGTTCTAGCGCCGACATGCAAAACTGCACATTCGCTCGCGACTTAAACAAGAAATGGCATATTGGACTTCCCGGCGCGATTTGTCCCATGGTAGGGCGGCCGGCACGAGCGGCGTCTCTGATGATGGCGAGACTGCCATTCTTTGCCAGCTGTTGCGCTACGTCGTCTCGCATCTGTTTGAGACTGAAAAAGGCTTCTCTGTCCGCGCTGATGAGGATCATGGCAATCTCCTCATCAACCGGCTGCCCCACGGCCGCGGCCGGTGCCGTCGCTTGCTCGCCCGACACCCCTTCAAAGAAGCTGACATACATGTATAGGTAGCCTTTATTGTTGAAGGCCGGGAGGCACAACGGGATCCAATTTTCACCGCCTCCCGCCTTGATGCCGTCCGACTCAAAGAGCATGTTGAAGATGAGCTGGAGATCACTGGGATGGAGGGAATGGCGCCGTGGCCGAATAACGCTGACAAGCTTGCCTCCTGCCACGATAAGCCCGTAGAGCAGTTTGTCGGCTCTTGACTTTAGAAACGTATTGTTGATCGTGTGCCGCTGAGACTTTCGCAGTTTCAGACATTCCAGCGAGCTTAGCAAAGCCGAAGGAGAACCTTTCGTGAAGCTGTCCGCTAGCGATGAAAGCAAAGCCTCGGTCCCTTGTAAAGGCTTGCGCAAATCGGTGGACGGTCGATTCGCAAATATGTTGGTTAGGGAAGGTAGAGTCAACGTTGACAAAATCTGCATGTATAAAGCTTCCAGCTGCACTCGTAGCTGCGAATCGCTCTCTCCAAGCTTGCTGATGGCCACAAAGTAGAGTGGTCCCTGGGTCAACACCACGAATCGGGTGTTGCCGGCCGTGAAGCCCTGAAGGGGGTTCTTGGATCCCTCATAGAAGGAGATGATGGTTTGCACGACTCCAATCGAGGAGTTGATGAGATTGAGATCTCCATGTCGGCTCCAAATGGGTTTGCCGGCGGACGATAGAATCATGTACTGTTTCAGCTTCGACCGCCAAATGGCCAGCCTCTCGTCGTCTTTGAAGAACTCGTTTGTCTCGTCGGGAAGCGCGGCAAACTCCTTTTCAAAGTCGGCAAGTCGATCTTGTGCGCCCCGCTGATGCTTCTCAAACGGCTGGACATTTGCAGCCTGCGACTTGAGCAGGTTCCAGGCGGCGCTCTTCTTGCTGAGGGAAGAAGTCAGCAAGCTCGCAATGTCTCCAGCTGGGCGCATCGTTGGCGCAAAGCTCATGATGCTGGCGGCGTCATCTCCCTCGATGCCCGAGCTGCTCGGCCGGCGATTGGGAGACGTGTAACCGCTGCCTGTCGGAGTGGACGCGGACCGGGTGGTTGGCGTCGAGAATGTTCCCCGGCTTCCGTCGGGAAAGGACAATGTCTGGATGTCTAGGGGAGTTATGGCAGTTGTCGCCTGGGCCTGCAGTGCCTTCGGGTCGACTGAACTGTTCGAGCTGCTCGCGGCCGGCCGAGGCGGGAGCGGAGGGGGTTGCTCCTCGTGGGAGGAATCGCTCTCCTGTCCCATCTTGACTCGCAGCCCTGTCGCATCTCAAGGAGGGCTCAAGCAGGCGATCATCCAAAGGCTGGAGTGTTGCGCGATCCTGATGCTAGCGGCACAGCGATTCTATCCATCATGCCATTGCGTGCTGGGAGCGGCGACAATGGCGGAGGAGCATCGATGAGGGAATGCAGGAGACAGAAGCGAACCTTAAGCTTCCAGGGCCGTATCGGAGCCCTTTTAATGATGCCGCAGCCTGCCGTAGGTAGCGGGTACTTGGCGGCCAGGGCCTGTGCGACGCCTCTACAGGTACCTCCCAACCTCTAAGCTGTTCCAACGTTGGCAGCCTCGTCAGCCAGCGCTCCAATCAAACACCTATAGTGGGGTTGGTTGCGTATGTCGGCACATGTCCCTTGTACCTTGGACCTTAGCTTTGGGCGCAAGCCACTGAAACGTAGCCTTCTGGACGGCTTCATTTGGCGAATAGACTGAAGCCATCTTGCAAACTGCATTGTATCCACAGCTGTTCCTTGCAGCTATGCGCCTCGCTTCCTGGCTTCCAAACGCCGCTGTCATTCACCTCACCCATGAACCAATTAGCCCGTCATAATGGCGCTTGAACTGGGTCCTGGAGTGCGATCCGGGTCGCCAGAGAGCTCAGGGCGAGACTCGCCCATTCCACGGCAATGGAGGAATCAGCTCGGTGGAGGTGGGTAGGAGGCCTTGTGGGAAGCTTTTGCCAGTCGTGTAACTGATCTGATACTCCAGAGGACGCTCCTATCAAGGACAAGGCATACCGTAGATATGCCGCCGGAGTCGACAAGGCGTTGGGGTTGTTCGAGACGGCGCTGGAGGAATGGGCCGACTATATATCCTTTCTCAACAGACTGCTCAAGGTCAGACACTAGATATTAGACTTGATTCGCGACACAATACACTAACATGTTGGACATAGAGCCTGCAAGCCCGACCATCTTCCGTCTCCGTCATCCCATCCAAGATTACCGTCGCGAAACGTCTGTCGCAATGCTTAAACCCGTCCCTACCGTCAGGCGTACACCAAAAAGCACTCGAAGTGTATAATTACGTATTCGAAACAATTGGAAAGGATGGGCTATCGCGAGATCTCCCTTTATATCTCCCAGGCTTGGCACCTACCCTCTCTTTTGCGTCCCTCTCCGTTCGCTCGCCATATCTCGACCTACTTGAGCGTCACTTCACAGGCGTTGATTCTAGGTCCTTGCGGCCAGCTATGAAATCCATTATACTGGCATTGCTACCAGGGCTAGAAGATGAGACTAGCGAAGACTTTGATCGAACCATGCGCCTGGTGGGGAGCTTCAAACAAGCCATTCGACCAGCAGATAGCATCGCCCTTACCGAGCAACATGCATCAGGTGACGACTTCTTTTGGCAATGTTTCTTCTTGGCCTCTGTTACAAGCCATAGCCGGCGTGCTGGTGCTCTTGCCTACTTGGTACGCAATCTGCCTGTGTTGGGTTCCGATGTCTCCCCTGGAACGTCTAGTGAGAAAA
Organism: Trichoderma simmonsii; assembly: GCA_019565615.1. Classification (NCBI taxonomy): domain Eukaryota; kingdom Fungi; phylum Ascomycota; class Sordariomycetes; order Hypocreales; family Hypocreaceae; genus Trichoderma; species Trichoderma simmonsii. The sequence goes on from CP075866.1 coordinate 781,990, forward strand.
ACGGCCAAAGCAATACGGAAAGCAACTTCAACAGTGACATTGCCGCTATCGTTACCACGCCGGAGCCTGGTTTGCTCGTGAGATGTTTTGCTAGTGGCCTTTCTGATGATCAGCTGTTAATCCAGCGTGGCTTTCTCGATTTGCTTGTGTCTCATCTACCCCTTAATTCTAAAGTGCTGCAGTCTCTTGTGAAGCCCGGTGATCTGGAACTTCTCCTGAGAGCGGCAGTCGGGGTAGTCACCCGACGAGATATGAGCTTGAATCGTCGATTATGGGCATGGCTTCTTGGCCCTGAGCCGACAGGCAACGAAGGGGAACAAAACCCTGAGTTGCACGGCAACGCGCCAGACGGCCAACAAGTTCTGCTGTCCTCCCGGACGAGCTACTTTGAACACTATGGACTGCAGTCACTTACAAAATCCCTTCTTGAAATGATCAAGGACACGACTCATAAAGGAGTCGCCGAACGAACTCGACCATATCGAATATGTCTCTCTTTAATGGACAGATGGGAGGTTGGTGGGCTTGTGATTCCAGACATCTTTCTTCCCGTAGTAAAAAGTGTACGACAATTTCAAAAACAGAATCCAGCCAAGGCAGAGTTTACCGAGGTGTTGCGCAGTGCAAGCGTGTTTTTCGATGGCATTGAAAGCGGTCTAATCTATGGTGAGCTTGTTGGACTCTTGTCTCAAGCTATTAGTCCAGGAAACTTGAGCAGCGAGGAGCGAAGTGATAAGCTGTCCTTGGTCACTTTCATCGTCACTAACTTCAATGTACGCGAAGAGGAGATGATTACTATTCACGCTCCCTTAACCTGCCTCGCCGCTTTGGTTATGCTAGAAGATGCGCGCAATTCGCAACATGGCGGCAATGCGTCGTTGAATGAGCAAATCCTCAGCATCGTTGTTTCTCTCCTCGAACTGGTTCCAGAAAGAGCGTTTGTTGACTCTGCCACGGGCGACGTCAATCAAAAAAGAAAATCCGACGGTGTTTCTTCTCTGTCGACCGCGGACTTGATTAAAGGAATCCAAGATTTTTACATCCACGGACAAGGAAATCTGGACGCTTCGCCGACACCTTTCTCTCAAGTCGAAACTGGTGAGCTAATTTTGGACAAGGCAATCAAGTATATTGTCGATGACTCAGTCGAGCAAGAGTCATCGTGCTCCTTAAGCCTACACATCAGAGTCCTGCTTCTCATCTTATTAAAAGTGCCCAAAACCTACAAGTTCGATGAGGTGACTCTGGTGTCTTCTCTAAAGGCAAAATTGGTGCAAAGGCGGCCCTTGAGATTTTCAGACTTTTCTTCCATCTTGCACCTGATTGCACAACTCCATTACGTCGAGCGAGTCTCAACATCAGAACTCTCGGAACTGGTGCACCCTCTAGTTCGGCATGCATGGTCATATCTCTCTGCCTCCGAGCCCAAGTATCACGTGGAAACAGTTCGATGCCTGTGGCAGCTCCAGTCTGCCCTTTCGTTATCCCGCCGCGATGTTGAAGCTTCCCTTGCGAGTATCCTGGTTGAACAAAGTGCTGGCGATGGTGCAGATATTGGGCGCGCTTTCGGCGTTCTTTGGTCACACACTCTTCAGGATACACCATCCGATCGTCGAGGACCCAAGATCCCTGCCATTGAAGCAAAGCTAGGCCAAAAACTGAGTGCGACTGATCACTATGAGATCATGCTAACGCGACCTCTCTTCCTCGTACTGGACGGATTATTAGACGACAGAACCCAGATGTATATGACTGTCAAGTCGTGGTTGAACAGCATGGTTGGCATTGATAGGTATTTCCCGGTCCTTCCCCGCGTCTATGGCAGATTTTCTAAGAGCTATATATAGGCTTTTCCTACTTTTTGTTGTTAAATTCGCAGAGATACCCTGTCTTCGAGATGTCGGAAAGAGTGTTGAAGCTGAAAAGGCTCAACCCCAAGGCCCCATTTTCAACGAGGATGACGACATTGACCTCTGCTTGTATTACCTTAGGACTCTCCATCATGTCCTGGACAGTTCGGGAGAAAACTCAAGAGCAGTGCTTGTGTCCAAACACCTCTCGTTTAACAGTATCGGTCAGGTGCAAATCTCTAGTATGTACTTGACGCTCGACAGAATAGGTAATTGGTGTCTCTTGCTAATATGTGATTTTATAGCCGGCGGAGATGAGACCGATATCACGCTGCAGGATTATTTCGTCAGGGTGTGCTTGGCTTGCATCACTGGTGATGCTTCTACATCTGCCAGCGACGACCTTAACAACAGGATCTCCCAGTTACATCGTTATGCACTCACCGTCCTCCATAGCTTCCTCATAAGTCACCATGCTGCTCCTCTTTCCAACCTTCATCTCGACCACCTCCTGATTGACAGATTGATGAAATCTATTGGCAGCCCGGACCCGTATGTGCAAGTCCTCTTGCTTGAGGTCGTCTTTGATGCTCTTAAACTGCAGGATATCGTTGCGGCAGAGCTTGCGATACCATCGGCTGCTGAAAAGCGACGCTCAAGCGCGGATCCTCTACACGCGGTGCGATTATCCATCTCTGCGGGTGACACAAGGCCACCTCCCATGATCATGCCGCCCCAGCTGCTCAAGTGCCTGCAGGCAGGCCTAAGCTCGACAAGCAGCCAGTTTGTTCTAGATAACTGGGTCACATTCCTCGGCAGATGTTTGCCCTTTTATTCTCAGTCCATCTTCCAGATTTTGATACCCCTCGTTGAGACTCTATGCAAGCAGATTGGCGTTACGTTCTCGCACTTGAAAGACATGTTTGAAGACGAAACTTACGAAGTCAAGAGTGAGAGTGGGACTCCGGAATCCACCTTGATCTATCTTCTAAACGCTTTGGAGCAAGTCTTGGCAAAGGCACATGATCAATTGCTAGCTGAAGAAGCTCAGGCGCTGGCCCTGAAGGGTCCTGACCAGCCTCAGTCCATCTTTGGGAGCATGGTATCGGGCGTCTTCCAATCTGATACCCCTCAATCTCGAAGCGCTACAGCCAATGACCGCCTGACTGTTCACCTAGCCTTCCAAGATGCCGTGCGAATGTGCTTCTCCATCTGGACTTGGGGACAGGGAGATGATGCCACGACACAGGACATCAACTCGTCCGCCTCCTTCAATTACACGTCTCTGAGGATGAGAAATCGGGCGAGGAGGCTCCTTGAGCATCTGTTTACGGCAGAGACACTTGAAAGTCTCGAAACTGTGATTGACGTTTGGAGGAATTCAACAAGCGCGACCGACCATGCCACCGTGTTTAACTTTTTGGCAGCCTTGGATGCTGCAAGGCCAAGGCATTCGATGCCAGCGCTATTCAATTCGATATATAGTCGTACAAACCCGGCTGCGCTGGAGCCCTCCCGGAAATCAACCATGACAATCTCACTTCAAGACGCCGACTTGGTCGTCTTTTTGGTCGAGTACGCCAGGTCTCTTGACGACGATGCCATGGATGAGATATGGCAAGACTGCATAACGTTCCTCAAGGATCTTCTGAACAACCCTTTCCCTCACAGACAAACGCTTCCCAGTCTCTTAGAATTTGCTGCTATCTTGGGTGAGAAAGTTGACAATACCAATTTTGGGGAGCAGCGAAAGATGCGCAGGGAACTAGGAGTAAGTTTATTGATTGTGACTACGACGCTTTAATCCCTTGACTAACTGCTTATCCCTATAGGACCTCTTTCTAAGGCTTCTTACCGCTCTATTCACTACAAGACCAACCTTTGCTGAGCCAACGAGTTCCAACGGCACGTCGGGGCCGAGGCTCGTCAAGGGTGAGCTGGAACGTCGTGGCACATTCCCTGGCGCCCTCGAAAGATCTGACGATGTCGTGGCTATTCTCGCATCCGTTGTACCAAACTTGCCCAAAATCCTGCTTGAACCCGACCGCGTGCTGTCTGCAGCAGGAACAATATCAACCAACGTTATTGGCCCAACGTTCCGCTCCAAAACATTTCCAGACTCTGTGTCTTCAAGTACCTTGAAGCTCTTGCATGAGTTGTCTAGACTGCCGAACAACCAGAAGACGTGGAAGAAGGACGTTGGTGACGCCTTCAACGATAGTAAATTCTTCGCAATGAACCTGGCCTTAGTTCAGAATGACTGGCTGCCACTGCTCCGGCAATGGACCTTGACGGACAAAGAGAGGATACCAGAGATAGTAGGCCGCATCAGCGCGCCCTCCTCCGCGGGAATAGTGTTCGGCGTGGGTGCCACCTCGGCTCGTCTCGAAGCCGATCGAAAGACACAGCTGAACTTGCGGAGGATCGCTACGCTGGTTCTCGCCTCGGCGGACGATGCCTTTGTCACGGACATTCCCGTCATTTTCGACAAGGTAGTTGAGCTGTTTGGAGCTACTTCGACGTCATCTCCATCGTCCACGACACGAGCCGAGGTATACATGCTCATCAGGGCGCTGGTCCTCAAGATCAGTCCCATCCACCTCGCCAGGCTGTGGCCCGTCGTCAACGCAGAGATTCACTCGGCCATTTCTTCCATTGTTGCTCCGGACCATAGCACGGCATCCGAAATATACGTCTGCTCGGCGATATTGCAGGCGTGCAAGCTCCTCGACCTGCTCATCTGCGTTGCACCAGACGACTTCCAGCTTCACGAATGGCTCTTCGTAACGGACACCATCGAGGCTGTGTACAGATCCGCGACGTATCAGCCCGTTGCCCTCGTAGACGAGATTTCGGAAGAACTCGGCGCGACGTCTTCTACGCAGCTCACCGCGGTGACTAGTCATGATGATGCGATGACGGCGGCGCAGATGGCGACGAGCAACAATGGCTCGCGTCGTCTTCCGCTCCTGGGACTTGGTGGGATTGGTGACGATACGAGCTTTGAGAGGAAGGACGAGCTGGTGGCTAAAGTTCTTAGGCCGTTCTTTGGCCAGCTTAGCATCTTTGCTTTCGAGTCGACGTATGCCATGGGGGCGCTTGACAGGGAGGCCTGTGTGGAGTCTTTGTTGAAGGATATTTTTGATGATCGCAGTATGGTGAAGGCTTTGTAAATCGAATATTGAAAGAACTTTTATCGTCGGAGGGAAGATGGAAATTAGTATGAGATAGATAGAAGCGAGATAGATAGACTTGGAGTTGAAGTATTTTTTTTTCTTATAAATATTTAATAAATAACAACATTTGGTATATTTCATGTGTACATATCCTCCTTCAATTTACACTTCCCTGCTATTATCCCGGAATCACTCATTTCGTAATTCCCAATGTTTATTATTCATAGCACATTTGAACAAGTTTTGCTCTGTTAAGCAAACCCAACAACCTGCCGCCCCATCCTCCAGAACTCCCTGATAAATAGCAAGAATAGATATCATCAAGCCAAAAACAAGAAGATGTTTTTCCAATACGCCACCATATATATATTTGTTTTTGCACTGAAAGTCATCCGAGGGAATCAAATCATACGACAGGCGGCAGTCCAATCATCCTCTCAATAATGTCTTCGTATAGCTGCCTGTTAATAGCCGCGCCAAATTCTATACACCTGATGAAGGGCCTCAGCTCAACCAACAGAGTTGTCAACAAGCCATCGGCAAAGAGCAGTTCGTAGGAATACTTGGACGCCAAGTCGAACCAAATCTGCGCGGGAGAGATCTCAGTCGGGTCAACCTCGAACTGGGCCAGGTGCCAGAGGGAGCTGATGGAGATGCCGGTAGCCTGCCACTGGAAGGTGGGCGCCTGTGTGGTGGTAGGGTCTATGCCTGCGAAGACCTGGCGGTCGGTGAAGATGGATGAGGGTGCGGCGTTCATCATGAGGGAGGTTGCTGTGAGGATATGGTTGTTGCCTCCCTCAGTCTCGCCGGGGATGTGCGAGTGGAAATCGTTGGATTGGAAGTGATCCCAGCAGATGTTTTCGAGACTGTTGAACAAAAAGAAGAGGGGCATGTCAGTCAGGCTCTGAAGCATGTATGTAGTCTATCGTCATGGGTTAATAAAACTTACGCTAATATCCAATTCATCACAATCTGTTCTTGTTGAGGAGTAAGAGGTGGCGTCAAGGGAGGGTTTTCGAAGCTGGGCGGGCTGGCATAGCCCTGCACGCTGCTGCCAGTTGAAGGGTTGCTGACGGTGAAGCATGGCGTTCCTAGGAGATCGTGGATGCCCAGTGACACAGTGATGTCGTCGACGTTGATGTGGCCAAACATTTCAGCGTCGTTGGAGGTTGAAGGCATCAGGGGGTTTTGGTTCAGGTCTAAGTCTGATAAGTGTCCGCCGGTGAGCCATTCTTGGGTATCCAGCTCCGACATACCACCCAGGCGGGTGCCGGGAGAATCTGTGTTTGAGAAATAGGTAGAGTCGGCTTGTGGATATGTGTGCTGTGTTGGCTCGGTTCTTCTTATTAGGTCTCGGATGCCGTCATTTTCCTTGCGCATCTGAGATGTCTCTTGCTGGGCCTGGGTGATTAGGTCACGCAGTTGAGACACATCAAGCTCCAGCTGCTTGACATAGTTTGCCTTTCTCTGTCGGTGTTGAATCTGGGCCTTCCTGACCTGAGCTCGCCGCAGTTGAGCCTTGTCCTTGGCGTCGGCATCCTTGGCGGTTTCGCCCGCATCCTCCTCTGTAGCACGCAATCTTAGTTCAGCCTCCATCTTCTTCTTTTTGTAATGCACCTTGGACCGGGTTCGTCCAAGCTCTCGAGACGATGGAACACGGCTAAGGTAAGGCATAGCGTGGGCAAATAGTGTGATATACAGTGTAGAAGCGTGTGCAAGATTCCAAACTTTTAAGTGGGACTCGCCGCCATGAATGGAATCAAGACAGATGCAGTTAACGCCCACAGCCTCAAACGAGATGATCAAGCAGTGGATGAAAAAAGCATCTTCAGCCTTTTGCTGGAGCGACTGGCTCGTCTTATGAAGATGGAAATGCATCACACCCATCGAGGGTGGTAGTGCGGAGAAAAGGGTTGGACGCTAGCCCGTGAGGATTCCCGTATCAAACTATTCCAAATCACGAAGCACTTGCTCCGGGGATCTGACAGCCGGTGACAACGGGAGATTAAGATCAAACTGGTAGGTAACACCTTCTTAGATGATCGACCTCCCTTTGGAATACCCGTAGCACTGGCTACTCGGCGCCTGTAATCATTGAATAGCGCCCCGGATTCCCGATGTGTTGCTGTGGACGTGGCCAATCCTCGTCCTTTCGGCAGTCCAGCTCCCCTCTCGCCCTCTAGCGCGCGTCTCCCCCCAACGGAAGCCGTCTTGGGACAAGCAAAGATGGAATCATTGCGAGATTCAATGGGCCAACTCAAGCATAAATCATAGCCTGCATGTACAGGGACGACAAAAGGGGCAACGCGCCATCTGGGAACTCACCAGGATCTTGATCTTCCTCGCCAGCTTCGTCCTGCTGCAGCTCCGCAGTTGACGATGGGCTGGCCGACTTTTTCCCCTTCTTCTTGTGCTGGTCGCCGGCCTCGCTCTTCTCCTTTTGCTTGACTCGCTTCCAAAAGGTGGTGAGCGAGGGCCGCTCACCGTCGGCACTTTCCGCATCCGCCATTGCGCTGAATGTGATGTGAATCAATCACAACACAGCTCGTTTGGTGTTCTTTGGTCAATCCTACGTCACCGAGCAACAAAAGCCAATTGACCTCGACGACGAAATCCCTTGCCCCAAAATTAGCAGGACGCCAGGAAGCTTGTTTCCAAAAGAGAACAAGATGAACAGCTTCCAAATCTCGCCCTTTTGCTCTTCACGGATAGGCCTCGGAAGTGGTGTGCTTGCGTTGCGCTTGTTCGCTGTAAGCAAATTGCCCAGCGATTCACGATGAGCCGGGTGCAACGAATGTCAGCTGCTTAGCCTCGAGTCAAGCCTCAAATCAGCAACCCCGAATATCCCGTTTTGAAGTCTGGCGATGCAGACAAGATCGAGTTACCCGGAACAGCTTTTCGCCTTTGACAAGCTAGTCGTTACGTGTCAAGGTTCAAAAAGCTCGTCGTAAGAAGGCGCCAGGCGGTCGGTTCGCCTCTAGCGATACGGATTTACCAAAGTTACTGCCTGTGCTGGGCGTATTTTTTTTTTTTGCTTCCGGACGGAAGTTGTTCAGCCAATTACCGGACTCGGCTGAGCAGGTACCTGTTACATGAGACCGCCCCCGAAACATGCCGCGCCGTTGGAATTAGTGGCGCTGTAGGCGACTTTGGCGAGCGTAGAGAAGTGCGGCTACACACGCTGTGGGCGCTGAAGAATTCCAGTGTCCGTGCTACCTGTAATGTACTGGGTACATGTTCACATGCAACTGACATACATTGATTTCCTCGTAGTGTGTGCTTTTAATGGAATCCAATTACCACGTCCTAGATCCAGTAAAATAATCAAATGCTGTTGATCTCTAAACTTGGCGCTGAAAATAAGAAAACATCAGGAATCCCTTAACCTCCGTATCTACCCATCCAAAGGTACCCGGTACCGCCCTCCCAAGCGGAGATCCCACACGCTAAATGCCGACAATCCCCAAAAATCCCGTCAATGAGCTTCCGAGCATCGATACAACAAGCAACGACTTCGTCGGCACAAAAAAAAACGAGCAGCTGGAATCCTGCCATCCATAACAATTTGCCGATCGCAGAGACATTAACAGACGCGCGGCATTAGCTGCAGATGTCACCTGCATGCAGCTGCAAATAGTGCACAAATATTATACTAGATGGGAAAAAGCACTTCTCATTATTTGAAATAAGCAAAGGGGGTGGTATCTGCGACCCTCTTCGGCAGATATCCCCAGGTCGCTATTATCAAAGTATTTCAAATACTTACACATAGAAGATTATTTCAAATTCACTTGCATGCCGCATCCCCCATGGTATCGCAAAGCATCCAAAGATCCTTTTAATAGAGTACCTATGAATGTTTGCTTACTGCATGAGGGACATATACTGTAGCATCATGAAATCACAGCATGGCAATCGGCATGGTTTTAACGGGACAAGGAACTTTAAATTCAGCGACCCGCTCCAAATATTACATACATACAGCCGCTGCAGATATCGTGGCTCTCAAATCTCTCAAATCAAAGCCGATAACAAGCACTTGTTCCTTTTTGCCAAACTCCTCGCTAATAAATGAATGAAACAATCAAACCCAACGCCAAGGTCCAAATGCACTTTTGCACATAAGCATGATCCCGGCCTCCTCCCCCTGGTCGTTCCAAAACCAGTAGATCAAATCGAGAGATGCGAAAACAATTCCAAATAAGAAATCTTAGCCATACACACACATTGCTTTTGTATATCCGGCTTTCTTATCTAATCGCTGCCGTCTTACTCAGACTCCCCGCCGTCGCTATCGGTTGCGGTGCCTTCGTTAAGCTCTTCGTCATCCTCGTCGTCGTCGTCGAATTCGTCACTGTCTTCTTCATCATCTTCTGCATTCAAGCCCGGGATTGCTTTCCAATGCACATAGTCGTTCGCTAGCCACCGTTTGCTCACTGGCAGCTGGTATGGGTCAAACGGGAAGTATGGGTCTAACTGGTGAAAACTCTCCTCTTGAGTATCGAACCCAGAATCTCTAAGGGCGCCTCCGGTAGAGTAAGTCGATGACAAGAACTGTGTCAACCGGATGCGTTTGTTGCTTTCAATCAATGGATATGCGTACATAAAGTTGAGTCGGTGTGCCAACTTAGCGAATTCGTCGACAATGACGGGCGCGCACACCTTGAGCGGGTTGAGCTTGCCAAAAATGTGAGTTGAAAGATCTTTTCTCGTCGTGCCAATCCACTCGAGATCCTGGCCAATATAAGATGCTGGGTCTTCGGGGTCGACAAACTCGGGAGCAGACACAATCAAGTCTTGCCAGCGGAAGCAAAAAATGTAGAGGGTGGCTTGTAGAAGGCTGTAGTAAGGGTGGAAGCGCTTGAGATCCGGACCGCGGCAAAGGGGTTCATATTTCCTGCGGTATTGGTCCAGATGATGGATCAAGAGCATAAAGATAGTGCGCACCAGACTGCGCGGCACGAGTGCCCCTCGAGCAACAAAGCTTGCCAGGTAGGCGGCGGCAGCCTGCTTCAAAATATTCGGCGTGTTGCTCTGGAAGGCGCTAGCAATAAGCTGACCGCAAAACGCGTCCGTAAGACGCTCGTGCTGCTGCGCAAAATGAAAGATGAGGAACTGCGTGTGCCGTGATTTGTACGTCGGCAAGACCATTTGGTCAAACTCGCGCAGGATGGTGATGAACATGTCAAACGCCTTGTCCGACCCGGGGTTTGCAAAGTGTGGTGTGTAGACGCTGAACAGGGTATCAAGCATCGAGTCCATCTTCTCCACGCTGTCCTTGAGAGTCTTTATTCGGACGGCCTCTTGGTCATAATCGACGTCGTCGCTATCGACGGATTCGGTATCGCTGTCATCATCTGCCTCGTCTTCCCAGCTGCCTGTCTCTTCTTGAGGGTTCTCGCGCAGCGCGTACATGACGGCGGCAGTGATGTCATCGTCCGTGTCTTCCAAATCCAACTGCATCTGTGAGTCAATTTTAACAACGCGATCTAGTATCATGTCGAAAATGTCATCCTGCAAGTCGGGCACGTATTCTTTGACCTGAAGAAGGTTGTGGATATAGGCCATGTGGACCCTCATCGAATCGTCGAGGAACGGGAACTTGCTTCTCAGCAGATTTTCTAATACTCCAACGGCGGATGGGAACATCTTGAGAAGGTATTGTAAGGTCGAATGTAGCCTCTCTCGCATCGTGTCGCGGCTGATCTCGGGGAAATCGGGGACTCGCCATGAGGATGGGCGAGTGTCGTGGAACTTGTCCACGATCATGGTCAAGACTTGGTTGAGGTAGGATCCCTGAGCGCTGACCAGTGCGGCTAGGAAGTGCGTAAACACTTTAACAAAGGCGGCATCTCGCCCCAACCAAGAGCAGTTGAGAATAACCTTGACCAGGCCGTTGCAATCCTTGCTCTTCAGAATAGGGATGCATCCGGTCAGAGCCATCAGGTAAACTTGCAGCTCGTGAGGCTTGAGCGAATCATCTTCTTCTCCCACCACCGGCGGCAGGTATCTCTTCTTATCGTTGGCGAACATCTCTTTCAGGCCGTCGTACTGGCCGTCGTCTCCCCGGAGGTGTGCCTCCAGCGCCATGCGCACTTCTAACTTGACTTCATCCATTGTTCGCCGGCCGACCTCGTACGTCACATTCTTTATATCGTCGAAGAACACCTTGCGGCGCTTGCTGGAAGCCTCCTGGGCCTCCGAGCCCTCGCTGGGCGTATCGTGCTGGTCCTTCCTGCGGCCAAGAGCTGAGGCAGGCTTGAGTATGGATTTGACCGGAGGAGTGCTCCTAGGCAAAGTACCGGGGAGGGTTCTTGGGGCTGAAATGAAGGGCCGCATGGATGGCAATGTCGCTAGCCGATGGCAACAAAGAGCACAAAGACAAGATGCTAGCAAGATTGATGGCGATTGTTCGCGGCGTCCGTTACGGGAATGCAGCGATGAAAGAAAAAGGCTGTTCACTGCGGTTGCCAAGTCCCTTCATACTCAAGCTACGGAGCACTTAAAAAATACAATCAGTCTCTCTTTCGGATAAGCGAAAGCACATGGCTTGGGCTCCAGCTGTAGAAATGCGAAAATAGCCGTCGACTCGAATGTGGTTGAAATGATGCTGGGGAGAGTGACGGCGTCAATGCTGAACATGGATTATTTTTTTCCTGCACAGTAATATGCGTCAGGGAAGATTTTCAATCAAGTGGGGACCCCGCACGTGCCTTGCAACCAAGTCGGCTTAGGCAGCAGAGGTGGTCCGTGCACACTTCGGAATATTCTTTTGCCTTTGCGGAGCGCCTTTGTTAGACAATGACGAAGTGGTATGGCTTTTGACAGGTAACGAAGTGGATTGTGAGGTGAGAGCCGTAACACATCAAAATCTGTAGCATTTCCAGCCATGCATGCATTGTATGGAATCCCACTGACGCCACCGCAATGCAGTATCACTTGACTATGTAAGAGTCATTCATGACTCAAATAGAGGCGTCGTTAATAGCTACGTACGATGCGTCATCATGGTGGCAATCGCAATTTACATCGCAACATGGAAAACAAATGGCGGTTGATATAAAATGGATATACCTAGTAGCACTAAACTCTTGATAGTACTAGCCCGTAGTAGTAAACTCGTATCGAATATTCCAACTCCGTAACCCACAGTCTGGACCCCATGCATAATCCGTTATCCTGCTTGGAAAAGTCCTGAATTCCCTGCTGTCGAGAAAGATGTATGTCGTATCCCAGGACCGCTCCTGAGTCGACAGGTCAAGCTTCGAGGGAGAATCTACCTGTCTGAACAATCATCTGTAGCTGAAGCCCAAGAACTAAAGAAACAAAAAAAAAAAAAAAAAAAAAAAAAACAGAGTTGAACCCATGCATTCGCCTAAGAAAGAGTTGGAATTCTTTCATGCCCCTTCTCTCCTCACTCTTGCCCCATCCTATCCAACTTCAAGTATAAAAGTCAAATGATCAAGCACTGATGTTTTTACATGTCAAAATGAGAGTTGAGAGCCATGATCCGAGAATCAGGAGAGGTTTCGGAAGAGTCCAGCGAAGCCCCTTCTGCCAGGCTCACCGGGAGGGGTGGAGGTACCGGACCTTGCCATCTAGGCTATCGGCCGGCAAAACCCCCTTAATAACCCTCTCCAGCACCCGTACCGTTGTGACCGGCATGAGAAGTATACATGTAGTTCGGATCGGTGCCACCTTCAGCAGGGTTCGTTCCTTCAGGGGGTGCGTAATCGGCGCTCGTTGTGCCTGGCTCAGTCTTTTCAGCACCCGGGATCATTTGGCCGCCCCAGTTGTTGTTCTCTAGAACGCGATCACGGTTCGATTGATTTTGTTGCTATTTTCCCATCACCTTGTTAGAAAAAAAGAACTGTGAGAAGGGTTGACAGTGTAGACTCTTTCTCACCTCACGGTACTTTGAGAGATAGACCTTGAGAGCCTCTGCGTAGTTCTCGAAGCCCAGCGAAGTCATGGCAAACAAAATGTCTTCTCCGTTGACTGTCTTGCGTTTTTCTTGCTGGCATTTCTCCGAGGCTGAGGCGAGGCAAGGCAAGTCAGTATACGCAAAGGCGCTCTCTTTGAGATAAAGCCCAGAACACAGACATACCTTCGCTAGTTATGAAGGAGATGAACTCGCTCACACACTCCTGCATGCACTCTTTCGCCTCCTTTGCTATCTTGGCGTTGTCAGGTAGTGCATTCTTCATGATTCGGGCGACTGGAGCAAAGTTGCGAATGTTAGCATCAAGCTCATCAGATTTGTCGGCCTTGGAGGCGCGCGGCGTCTCCTGCACATTAGGAAACAAATGGTGAGGCATAGGAAATATGCGAGGCTGAGAAAAGCGAGCAGCTCACACACATGCGGCAAGCAATCATGATTCGAGAATGGCGCCGAGGGGGGGATGATGAAGACATACCATTGGCTATAGGCAACCACCGGTCTTGCTCCTTGACACCTTCAAACTCATAGCCAGTCCCTCCGGCCGAGTGGGGTTCCTGGTTATCATTCATTTGTCCTTCCTCGTCGGGTGACTGTGCACCTTGGTCGACATCCTTTGGAGGAGATTGAGGGGAGTCGGACATATTTGGCTACCTGCAGCGGCTGCTAGCGTCTTTTGTAGAATCTTCGGGTTGGTACAGCTTCGGTAGGTTTCGCGGTGATGTGTCCCCCTGGCCACGTCGCAGAGATAGTAGAGCTTGCCCGATACGTCGAGAGGGGTGTGTGCAGTGCGAAAAGATGCGTCAATCGTGACAAAACGCGAGGGATCTAGGTCGCGGTAGGTTGGGTCTGCCCTGGCTGGAACGACGCAGGACCTATGACGCCCGCTTGGCGTATGTATGTATGGGCTGGCAAGCCGGTTGGGAGAGAATATCCCTGGTTGGAGGGGAAAGGCCGGAGGGGGAGGGGTGGCCTTGGTAAAAAAAAAAATAGGGTCCGCAGTCGTAAAAGAGCTTCCAGTCGATACGATTGGGGAGCAAAACAACAAAGCTCTGTCTAGGCAGAGCAGCGCTGCTACGAGGGCGTGAGCGAATCAAGCACAAGCACAGCTTTCTCAGCTGCTGACAGTCTCTCTCTGGCTCTGGCTACGGCAATGCCAGGCAGATTCGATGATTCACAGCTCGAACAACAGACAGTGACAAGGTCGACGGGGGTGCGCCTTGGACAACAGACGAGGTCTTCGCGTTGCAAACGGCTTCTGGGACGGATTGGTGGCGCGGCCCAAGTTACACGGTCGCGCAGGGTTCCGGGTCGTAAGGCGACTGGTTCGAGGTCAGAACAGGAGGCTCGCGGGGGGGAGTCTGGGAAGCGTCTCACGAGGGTGTATTGCGCTGTTTGCTTCTGCGGCTGGCGTGGGTGCATAAGTGTGAATGTGGATGTGGAGTGCAAAGAGGAAAAAGAAGGACGAGGCTAGTGGTGGACAGCAGCGCGGTGTTGTCGGCCGAAATAACAGCGGGAACCTGGCGGGCAGGTAGCGCGATACTTTGCGCAGCTAGCCCGGTACTAAGGCAGTTGTCTTTAACTGGGCAGCGCTGCAGTGACAGCCTTTTGCAGCTTTATCGATAGAGGGGGGAAACAACGGCTCGAGGTACCGCTTCATACTGCAGTGCGTGCAGCAGTACCGCCAGCCAGTGGGTTGTTGTTGCCCAGCAGCAAAGCTACCTTGGGCAGCTCGATCTGCACTAGCAGGGCGGGTATCTGGAGCTGAAGCTGACAGTACCGGGTTACTTGCGTGATTGGTATCGTTCAATATGTCTGGAGCCATTCAAACATTTCAATGTTGACCACTTACCGAGCAGAGGTACCTGGTGGCTCTTGGGACATGCGACACGATCTACCTATGCCGGCTTAGTATGATGCTACCCATTACCTGAAAAGTGGTGATAGCATCAGCTGCCAGACTACATCGGTCCTCGATTAGTACTAATGCTGCCCTCAATGAGAGCTACTCCATTATCCAGGGAAAAGGTACTATAGTTAGCAGCTCGTGTAAGCGTGGCATCCATCTGTATGATAAATCCAACTGGGTTGGCAGTTGCAGCAGCATTCTCCATTACGAGAAGATCCTATTAAAAAGAACCAAAAAAGGCCCACCGCATATGTATGCGCTCAAATCACCAGACCACTCAATCCGCACACCCCGGTTCGACATGATGCTGCTTTAGAAGGCCTCATGTGAGCCTTTAACCACGACCAACATCACCCTACAATTGATAATCCTCGTCCCAAGTGCGTCTTTTGCTGGGCTAAAACTCCCAAGGGGGGGGGCCGAATGGTCGTACCAAGGCATCAGAGGCGGTGTGCTACAGCAGCTATCCGCGGTGTCCTCTTGGTGGCATCAGCTAAAAGGCCTTCGGATGATATTCCTGCATCGGGAGAAAACAAAAAGGCATCAATGGCATCTTGACAGAGTCTAGCAGCCAGCGAGAGCCCTCCCCCCTGTCCTGGCGCAGCGAAAAACAGGCCGGTGCACTTGTACCAGCTACCCTGTCCTGCGATATGCCGTGATACAGGCATGGTCAGCCTCGTGGCTGTGACGTCGTCGTCGCAAACGAAACTGCATGCCAGCCCACGAAGACGGTACCGGGATGGTGGGTGACTGCAGTTGCTCATTTGACAATGGATCGCAGGCCATGGCCAGAGGCCGCTAAGGCAAGCCTCTCCTCAGGAACCCGGTGGCTGAAAAGTCGGGCCCCCAAAAAACGAGTTGTCAAGTCATTGGGCCGCATTTCAAGTCTGCCCAGTGGTTGGCTGGTGACCGACGCCGGGCGGGAACGAACCACGGCCTGGCTCTCGACAACCACTCAGGCATTGGGCAGTTGTTTGGGCCAATGGTGACGTTGGCGCTGCGAAAAGGCCCATCTGTTGGTTCTCTTCTTGTGTCTTCGCTCCAGGCACAGCTCCGCCAGAGACGGCTACATGCATCCTGTGGTAACCTCTGAAAAGACGGCATTTCGCTCTGTCTAAGCACTTCGAAACGGCGCCCCAAGCTGCCGCCGGTCCGCAGATTGATTGGGTAGCGAGCCCAAACGTCCCTCGCCCTCCCATTCTGCCCATGTCCCTGTGCATGGCTAGACGGAAGGATGGCGGGCTTGCTTGATGGATGGATGGGTGCTGAGCTGGCTTGAAGCCCAGCTGCACCCGGCTTGGGCATGAAGCACGAACATGCGCATAAACATCCGTTTCCTCGATGCGTCCAAGTTCAATCCTCTCCCGCCCGCGTGCTTTCACTTGTTGGGTTTGGATCCTGCAGGCAAGCTAAGCCCATTTGATGAGTAGTAGCTCTCATTGCGCATGTACGAGAATTTGTGGCATTTGCCGTCGTCGATCGACTTGCTCTCTGTCTAATCTGTGCGTGTGAGGAACCAGAAGGTTACAAACACCACTCCGTATCATGTTTCCCCCAGTCGCTGGCGCGGTGCATGACAGATGCGAGCAATGCATAATGGCGGTAAGTGTCATCGTGACATGGAGACGGGTTACAACACTCGCACAACGTAAGCAACCCGGGCATCCACAGTTTGCAGTTCGCAGAAATCGTTTCATGTCCGTAGCCGCTACTGGCTAATATAGTAGCCATTCGTGCGGCGTTCAAGGCACACAAGATGCAAGTAGTTGTCAATGAATGCATATCTAGCGGCTTCGTTTCTTCCCCCTTATTTGCTTCTGGGCCTCTTCGTCCCACTCTAGCCTGGCGACGTAACATTCCAGAAACGATTCCACGCTTCTTTCATGAAAAGACTGCCCTAGTGGTGGTGTCACGAGCGAACATACGAGCCACGAGGAGGGGGGATGAAAAGTAGTGAGCACCCCACTCCTGCATTAAGCCGGTTTGACAACCCGCAGATGGGCCCCCATGTATGTCCTTAAGAGATTCTCATATGTAAGTTGTGTGATTCCCAAATATCGATGAGGTTGATGGAGGGTGGCTACTACCCTGAAATCCGTTAGATGAAGTGTTGTCATTATGGCTTGCCACTTGGCAGTGTGAAGTAGCATCTCAGGAGCTACGCAGCATAGCATATGCATTGGTGATGAAATCTCCGAGAGGGACGCCACATGCGTAGGCGAATACTCGCTTCAGACTTCGGTGATGAACGCACTCTTCGATGTGATATAACATATAGTGCGGCTGACGCTGGCGAAACGTTCCGATTGGGCTGCGGCAATGTAAAGTGATTTGTACGCATCTAGACCTCCCCTGAGACTCCGATTGTTGGGAATCCATATATTGAAAGGCACACCAAATCGCACAGATAGACCCCTGTTTGCATCACTGTAATTAATTCTCACACGCTGCGCATGGCCCAAGGTGCGGATACGGCAAGGTGGAGGCTGCATGCAGTTGGGCTCTGAGGCACCATCAGCAGAAGGATGAATTCCGAGCGGCTGAACAACCAGGCCTCAAGGACCATTTGAATGCCAAGGCTCTGTTTCTGCGTCGTTCAGGGGCATGGCCACGTAGAGCTGGATGGTGTGGCATAGGCAGCTGTATGCTGACGAGGAAAGCAAAATGAAACAGATGGAGGTGCATTCGCAACTGAGGATGGACGGCAGAATCCACGTATTCAGCCGCCTCGTGAAATGGTTGGGCTCTTGCTTGGCCACGAAAAGTTTTTCCAATTTTTTTCTCCTATTAGATGGCATAGTCTGTTGTGTACTTCACTGCTGTACTACCTGAACATTGTTCTTCTTCTGTTGGTTTGGCAAAGAGAGGTTAGCTTTTAGTTGGACTTTGACAAGGCACTGGACGCATTGGATACGAACCTTCCATTTATCTAATTCATCCTGCTTGTTCTTGTACTGTTTGACTAAATCATCAAGGACTTTCTTCAGTCCCTCCTGGTTTGTCTTCAGTGCTGGCACGACGTCCTTGACCGTTCTCTCCACGAGCACTCCGTTGATCAAACGGAAACACTTTCGATCCCCCGAAAGCGGCTCCAAAGTCTCAAGCACAAGCCTAGAATGGTCGCCGAATTAGCGGTGTGATACGTTGAGTCACGCTGAGGCTGAAAATGAGCGGCGTGGACAGGGAAGGGATGAAACATGGCTTGGAAGCGTGGGGGTTGACATCTCAGAGCAAAATAGACCAAAAAGTAGCAATAGAGGGAT
Source organism: Trichoderma simmonsii (assembly GCA_019565615.1). NCBI lineage: Eukaryota > Fungi > Ascomycota > Sordariomycetes > Hypocreales > Hypocreaceae > Trichoderma > Trichoderma simmonsii. Next base: position 800,127 of record CP075866.1, read on the forward strand.
TGGCGAAAAGGTGGGAGGAAGAACGAACTTGTGCTCTTCTGCCTCCTGCTCAATATCGCCGATTTTTGAGGCAATCTGCTGCAGTGTGTTCTTATAGTTGGAGTAAGTTGTCTGAAGATCTATGAATATGATTAGCAACGTGAGATTGAGATGACAAAGGGGGATGACAGCAAGGGCAAGAAAGAAATGCCCGTGGAATGGACACCTACCTTGCTGCTTCCTCACAGGAAGCTGTTGTTGTGATGACGCCATGGCTGCCGCTGTGAAGGGAATATATAGAGAGGCCGTAAGAGAAGGGCCAGCTATCCCTGTGATTCACTATGCGAGATGTTGAGGCAGTGGAGAGTTTCTGTGGCTGTCGGCCATTGCTATCGACTTGGGCATCGGTTGATTTCCGGCACTGTGGGCGGCAGCTATTAGCGGAAACCCCCCGCTAGACGCAACGCCTAATTATTGCCTGTATGGTCCAAGCTTTTTTCTAGATGCAACATCTGCTGATGAAATAATTGCCCGATCTTTTTGTTGAAACGAAATCTGCAATTCCACCGTCTTGCTCTCCGCATAAACCAAGATGCATCCTCATCTGCACACACAAAATGCTATGGGTATGCCAAATGTCTCTTGAAACGTCATTTCTTCATCCATTGATCTAACTGAGGTGTCCAGCATGCCAAGAGGTCATTGCCGCTCTCGAAGAATGCCATGCAAAGGGCTTCATGCACAAAGCTGCAGGCTCCTGCAACGATGCCAAAGACTTGGTAGATAAGTGTCTGCGACAGCAGCGCTCCAAAGTACAAGACGATAACAGAGCCGCTGCGAGGGCGAAGCGGGATAGGATCAAGGAAGAGCAGCGGGCGCTTGGTCTATAAGAGATACCGATGGACGTACCCGAGTATTCTCTATTTCGCCGCATTCTCAACTCATTTCTACATTCAAATACCTTTTATCTTGTACAACATCACCATCTAGTATCATTTATGACCGGCGTTGGGGGAATAAGACGAGCAGTCGGGAGATAGGCGCTACGTCTTGTCAATGTACATATATATTCTCATGGAGCGCAAAACTTGGCAGCCGATGGATCAGGACACCGCTTGAAAGAAAGAAAGCCTTGATTTGGGACTGCCGAATGGCTGAGGCTTTTACCAGCTACATATCCCCCAATACATAAACACACAGACATTCCTCCATCCGATTATCTGCGCAGGGCAGTGCCAAAGGTGAAGAGACCGTAGGCGGACAGGATGCTGAGGAAAATAGGTACAGGTTTCCTCAGACGGATCGCTCGAGGGAAAGCTGAAGCTCCGAGAACAACCGAGGCGAGCAGACTCAATTCCACACCGTAAGGCTGACCATTGGCGATGCGATATCCGCCGAGGCCGTCTAGGAGGACACATGGATGGGTTAACACGCCGGTGCTAGGGTTGACGCTGGAATTGACGGACTACATACACAAGAGACCAACGAGGCCGCCGGCGGCGATTGAGGGAACAGAGCCCGTCTTAGCATAGCCAATTGCGCCGCCGCCGGCTGTGAGAGCCGCAAGGACAAAGGACGCATTTGACAGCGCGGAAGACGTAGTCTTGGACTGGCGCAAAAGAGAGAATGTCAGCTTGCCGGACTCGCGACGCGCATTGAGCACGATTGACGTACCACCATGATGAATTGTGCTGTATATGAGAAGCTACGGATTGAATGTATGTATCTTGATGAGATTCAAGCCTCGCAGATCAGCTTTATATGCCGGGATGGAGAAGCTGGCGGCCTTTTAAGTCCCGAATCCAATCGGGGCTCGGAGTCGAATGAGGCCGCAATCCAACTGACGTGATTGACGAGTGACGGAAGTGGGTCACCAGGTCCCCCCAGATTTGCGAGCCAATCACAGCTCGCCGACCTGCTTGGAGCTTTCGTGGCCGCAATTGTACCAAAGTACCTAACAGGTAGCGCTACGACTACAGTAAGTGCTTCCCAGCCAGCAATTTGAAGATCGATATCATCACGAACCTCGTTTCCGCTCCTCTCCAGACGAACGTCCAACATCGCCCGCCATGGCCCCCAAGAAGAACGCAGCCCAGCCGGCCCCCTCAGCCGCGGCGACCTCCCAATCCAGCACCACGGCGGCGGGCTCTGTCCCAGCGCCTGTGGGAGCAGCGCCAGTCTCGACGCCCGTTTCCGCGCCAGCAGCCAAGAGCGCCCCGGCCAACTGGGACAAGGTGCTGCAGAACATCTACAGCTATTACATGAACGAGACGCCGCAGCGGACCAAGCTCATCGACGTCTTCCTCGTCTTCATCGCCGTTGTGGGCGCATTGCAATTCCTCTACTGCATCCTGGCTGGCAACTACGTGCGTCCCTCCCAGCAAACCGTGGAAGCCTGTAAGCATTGGGCATATTCACATTGCTAATCAACATCGCAGCCGTTCAATGCTTTCCTTTCAGGTTTCGGAGCGACCGTTGGCCAATTTGTTTTGACGAGTGCGTAACTTTGCTGCTTCTCCGTGGCGATTGTAAGGTTCTAACTGGAGTTGTAGTTTCGCTGCGTATACAGACAGCTGCCGCGAACAAGAGCGACTTCCCAGAGGTATCACCTGAACGGTACGGTTCCCACCACCAATATCGAGCTAGATATATACGTCGACATGTGTATATGAGTGTATCCATCTCGTTATGCTAACTTGCGGCCGCAGAGCATTTGCCGACTACGTTGTTTGCAGTCTGATTCTACATTTCTTCTGCGTCAACTTCATCAACTAAATAGCGATCATACAGGGAATACGCGGTGGAATGAGGGCTTTGATTAACTACGTGTCATGAGCCGTATAATACATGATTCATGTAGGAGAGGAGGCTTATACGGGAAAAGTAACTTGGTCCTAGCCAAACAAATAGGGAATCGTTTTATTACCAGAGCTATATCAAGACGAAATCTGTTCTTTTATCATGCTTCGCCACCATCCACCGCATCTTCTTTAGGCTCAGCTTTTGGTGGACCGCTGGCGCCTTTGGGAGGCGGTGGTAGACCTGTACCCTTGCTCTTAGGTGCATTATCCAGCGCCAAGCTCTTCTGCTCTTCTTCCTTAAGATAGTCATCCATGAAATTGTTGTTGGGCGCGTGGCGTTCTTTCTTCTTTCCACCTCGCGGCGTCCCACCTCGTGGAGGCGCACTCCCTGGCGCTGCACTGACTATTTGCGCGGGCACCAAAAAGTCACCGCCTGTTGGTGGTGGCGGAGGGCTAGCCTGTGTCGCGATGAATTCGCCTCCGCTCTTCTCGTTATACTCGCCGTCGAACAATGTCTCGCCAGGAGCATTGACGGGTTCGCTCAAGGGAGCTGGCAGCCGGTGCAGTGCTCCGTAGCCCAAAGTACATCCCAGAGCTCCATCCCCGCCCCAATTTCGACTAGGCTGTATTGTGACTTCACGCGAGACGTCGTACTCGTTGTTGTAGACGTATAATCGCAGAGGTCGCCCGATGAAGTCTTCCACCAGCTCACCGAGAGCACTTTCGCCATGTAGGGCGCCTTCCGGGCTGCCGAGAATGTAGTCGCTATAAGGTAGTAATCCGGCGAGGTCGGCGGGTGAATTAGCCGGGACATCAAGGACATGCCAGATATTAGCTGCAAGTGAGATGGGCGCGAACTGGAGGGAGAGCCCAAGAGCTGCAGTATCCACGGGTACGGGAATGTGCATTTCTCTTATCCGTTGACCCTATGCAATGTCAGATTTCGTCGCCTTCCTCTCCTCTGGCCTATGATGAATGATCCTCACCTTTGCGCTCCATAATCCAAACGTCACTGTTCCGCCGGCGCAGTTCTGAACCTCCTGCGCAAACAAGCTCGGGTCGGGGTTATCCTGCACTAGTCTCAGCACCTGATCGTCTGCTAATCGCACAGGGCATTGGCATATACGATTGGCCTTCCATTGATTCCAACAATGTAATCAAACCAGGGCTCGATTGGTAGATCGAGGTTCGTGTTTCGCAGCACCTGGAAGCCAAAGGAGTCGCGATCGTGTTGACGTTGCGGGGCATCGCCATCCAGGCGGGACATGAACCGGTTGAGGGCGTTGAACATGGTCACTGAGACTGTTGCCCCGCTTGTGTGCGAGGCTTAAATCTGTGTGTTTTAGCGTTATGAAACTGTATTGACGCTCTATCGGAGGAACGGTGTCGCTTTGAGAGTTTGATGTTGCGAAGTTAGTTCTAGATAAGAGAAGAGTGACGTCTGGCCTCACCCAAAGAGAGCTTGTCGCAAGCTGTCCCTAGAGGTGTCAGCCTTGCATGAGTGCCAAGGCGCTAGAGCATCAAACGCGAAATAAAAGTGGATCCGATCGCAGCTGATTTCTCAGCCTTGTCTTTAAATTCATCTGCCGTTGTACATGGGCAATTCTTCTCCGATCAACAACACCCAGGAATCGACATATAATTTGCTGACAGCTGTAATATTCAGCCAAGCTTTTCCATATCGCACCCAAAGCTAGGGCGGTTCATGATTTTTGTCCCTTTTAAAAGCTACCTACTTTTTCCACTCACATTACCAAACACTTCATCGACGACTTCTTATCGACGTGAACGAGGCTGCATCTCCCGCTTCGGCAGCCCATTCATCGCACCACGGCTTATCAAGAGACATCATTCTAAGATGTCTGCGGATGAAAATGTACCCGCGGATGCAATAGAGCAACAACTTGCGCGGGATATGCTCGGTCCTTACGTGGATGCACCAACCGCCCAACTTCTCTTGCCGCAGGCCCGTCAGATGCCCCAGGTTGCGTGGCAGATCATTAGAAATGCTTTGGAGCAGAACCCACAAGCAAGAGACGATATTAATTGCCTAACGGAACTATTAGCAACCGGGGGCCAGGTAGCCAATGGTATCAATACGGATCGCCTCGATACTAGTGCAGTCGCGGAGCCCTCCGAATTTTCACTGAAGCCTGCCGAAAGGCTTCCATTGACGGATGAATGCCACCACTACACAGGCAAGCACGAGGTCCCCTGGGACATTCAGAAGTTGGTTTCTTGTTGTGCGGGCTCTTATTTTCTCAGAGTGCTAATCGAACTTGCAGATACTTTAGCCAGCGGTACTCAATCTTCTCGTATTATGATAGTGGAGTTCACATGACCGATGATGCTTGGTTTGGCGTTACACCCGAGCCTGTAGCAAAGTGAGTTCTGAAATTGGATACTTTTCCGTACTTCTCTATTCTTCTTTGTCACCACCACTGACACCCATCCCAGCCAAATTGCGTACGAGCTCTCTGAGGATCATTACAACCCAGAAAAGACCATTCTCATCGATGCGTTTGGCGGCGCAATACCAGACAGTTGTCGCTACAGATGGAGTGTATAATTACGCACGAGATCCGCAACTTGTAATGTATTAAGCAAGAATGTATTATACGAACCAGGTTCAGTAACTGGATTTGTATAGCGAGTATTGTTGAAAATAGAACAGTTCAAAAGCAGATCTCAGATTCAGGTCGACACAGCCACCACGATGGCCACACGAACCGATGAATATTCTGACTATATATGGCGTCATAGCATTGAACTAGCGTATATATAAGAAAATAGCTGTAGCGGCTTCCTTCCGAGGACACATATTCATCAGATTGCAGAAACGCCTGTTTTTAAAAACTTGAAGTCATCCAATACTGCGCAGAGGGGGCCAGCAAGGCCATGGGCGTCTATATCCCAGCAGAGAAACCGTCAGCATCTAGCGACTGACATCTCGTCTTTTTTCTTTGTTTTACGAATAATGAGCGTTTTGTCAGTACATGAGGCGAGAGACTTGCAATCTATACCCAGTGTATGAGTTGGCGTGCAGCATCGTGTTGTAGCGAGCTCATTCGCAACTTGTATTTTCCAGATCACAGAAGATTCATGTTATTTTTCAGCTTTATTATGATTTATATAATGATGTAGATTGACTTAATATATTCTCGATGAGAGAGCTATGCATTCCCATTTAGGTAGTGGTGTTTGCACATCACCATACAGGGCGGTAATATGTCCTCTACCGAGAACATGGAGGCGCTGCCACAATCGATGTCCGGATTCAAGCTCAAAAATATGTCTTTATATACTTTTCATTAACTTTTACGCTGAGTTTTTGGATGACTTAACCGTGAGCTTATTCCGAAATTAAACGTAGTCAGTAATATTAGGATTGCAACTGGGTCATACATAATGTACAGTTTAGGTAGAATCCCTTTCGCACTGTATGTGATAGGATTTTCCACTTCCTCATCCAACCAGAGTGACCCGCTCAATTCAAGACTGTATTCATTTATTTCGCTGAGCGTGTAGTTGTACCGCCTTTTTTCTTTTATTTATTATTAAAAGGAGATATCTTAATCATGGCCAAAGATAAGAAGAAAAACAACGACGCCAAGAAGGCGAAAAAGGTGAGAGACGTCGAGTGGGAAAATCTCAACCCAGAATTACCCCTCCAAATTCACCAAAGAAAATCTACAAGTATTGACTGAACCACTTATATAGGCCGAGAAGGCAGCCAAGCAGGCCAGCAAGGGTGAGAAAAAGGTTAAAAACAAGACTGCCAAGCTAGAAGGCAGCGATGCCGAGGATGTCGACTTGGATGAGGTGCTGGAAGAGTATCGCCGCCAGCAGGAGCAGTTTCTGAAGATCACAGAGACGGTTGTCGATGGGCCCCCGAAGCCTCGAGCAGCATCAACCATTATGGCCTCTCCTCATGAGAGCAACAGCCTGCTTTTGTTTGGAGGAGAGTATTTCAACGGATCGATTGCGCAGTTCTACAATGATCTGCACATATACAACATCAACCGTGATGAGTGGCGCTGTGTGACTTCTCCCAACGCACCGCTGCCACGATCTGGCCATGCCTGGTCAAGAGCCTCGAACCCAAACTATGTGTATCTTTTTGGAGGAGAGTTCTCATCACCAAAGCAAGGCACTTTTCACCATTATTCCGACTTCTGGAGGCTGGAGCCTGCGACAAGGGAATGGACCAAGATCGAGGTCAAGGGCAAGGATAAGAGCCCGCCGGCGCGAAGTGGCCACCGGATGACTTATTGGAAACAGTACATTATCCTGTTTGGAGGCTTCCAGGACACATCAAACCAGACCAAGTATCTGGCCGACTTGTGGATCTTTGACACTGTCAACTATGTCTGGCATTGCCCCGTTCTTCCACCCGCCCAGCTCAAGCCCGATGCCCGTTCTTCCTTTACTTTCCTGCCATCTGAGCAGGGCGCTTCCCTTTTCGGAGGCTACTCGAGGGTCAAGGCCACGGTGCAGCTGAAGAAGCAGAAAAAGGGCAATCAGCCCCAAGGCCAGAAGAACGTCCTCCTACCCAAGGTGCATGAAGATTGCTTCTTCCTTAGGATGTCTCTCCCCGCAACCGACGCGAATGCGAATACACCACCTGCCGTTCGATGGGAAAAGCGAAAGAAGCCAGCAAATGCTCCCACCCCTGTTCGCGCTGGCGCTACAATGGCATATCACAAGGGCCGTGGCATCCTTTTTGGCGGTGTTCACGACGTTGAGCAAAGCGAGGAGGGCATGGACAGCGAGTTTTTCAACCAGCTCTTTGCGTGGAATATCGAGAGAAACAGATTCATGCCCCTCGTTTCACGTAAACCACGCCAACAGAAGAAGAATGCACCCGAGCAGCGAGTTGGCAGACGTGGCCGTGCCCAAGCAAACGAGGAGGAGCTCTTAAAACAACTGGCAGCACTGCAAGCTGGAACCTCATTGGAGGATATTGACGATATTGAGCTTGAGAAGATGCTCGCCGAACCAGAGGAGGAGGAAAAGCCTGCTAGGGAGATGCCTGTGTCCATGGAGCCGCCACACATGCGCTTCAACGCTCAACTGACGGTTCAGAACGACGTGCTCTTCATTTACGGCGGTACTTATGAAAAGGGGGACCGGGAGTTTACATTCGATGATCTTTATGCCATTGATCTGGTGAAACTAGATGGATACAAGGAGATCTTTAACAAGCCCGTCGAGGACTGGATTGTAAGTTTTGGGTCCTGTACTGTCGTTGCGTATGAAAACCATAAGCTAACCGAGATATTCCAGGAGTCTGAGGATGAGGAGGACGAGGACGAGGATGAGGAAGACGAAGATGAAGAGGACGATGAAGAGGATGAAGAGGATGAGGAACCGGAGCAGCAGATACGCTCAGAAAGCAAGCGCAAGAAGAAGCAAGACGAAGTATCAGAGGTGTCTTCCGAGGCACCTACACCATCAATTACATCGGAAGAGGAAGAAACTGAAACAACCGCCACATCGGTCGACGATGGCCTGCCACACCCAAGAGTAAGTCTTTTATCACTGCAGTCCTTATTCCAAGTCCATCTTTTGGTGGTATCTAGTCTCTAACTATGTCAACCCACTCTAGCCTTTCGAATCTCGCCGCGAATTCTTCGTCCGCACTTCCGCAGAGTGGCAGGAGATCCTCATGACCAACCTTCGGTGGAAGAACATCCAGCCGGAGACGCTCGCCATCAAGGAGATCAAGGCCAAGGCGTTTGAGCTCAGCGAGGAGAAGTGGTGGGACTGCCGCGAGGAAATCACGGCGTTGGAGGAGGAGCAGGAGGCGGCGGGCATTCAAGAGGTGGTCAGCCTTGCGGAGAGGGGAGATGCTGGCGCTGTTGGAGGTGCAAGGAGGAGGTGAGGGAGGAAAGAAAGCGTTTGGGGTACAGCATTTGGCGGTTGATTTGGTTTGGATCAAGGCTAGTGTGTGTATGTAGCGTGTTGAGCTATTTCAGCTTGGATATCCCCTTTCTCACCATCTATCGCTCATCATCTCAATAACTCCTGTGGGATCCCAATCATACCATATTTACACCAACCAACAACAACGATCCGCTAAGTAAAAAGGAATGAACTATACACCGCCTTCACCAACGCCCTCACTCTCTTCCTCCTCCTTTCGCCTTCCCTTCTGCTTTTCCATGTAAATCCGCCTCAACAACCCCCTCCGCAGACCACACCGGCGTCTTCCCCCTCATCCACAACACCATTCCCGCAATCCATCCAACTAGTCAGTTGGCCGACGCGGCCATGGGAGGATACTGCTTCCCATTCTTCTCGACTTTGGGCTCACAAGTACACCACTCCTTCTCATCGACCGAGTCCAGCACACCGGGGATGTGGTTTCCGCAGCCCCACCAGGTTGCCTTGTCTAAAGTGAACGTATGTAAGCATGAAACCTTTTGTCAATGCCTCTCTCTGAGAATGATGCAAATCATGGTGCAGCATCTCAGTTGTGAGAGTCTATAAGAGAGGGGTCAGTGAGTGAGTGATGCTTACGGCAGTTGTTGCAAGTAGCACTTCGACACATGATTGTCTTTTTTTATCTTGATATGAGATAGAAAAATGAGAAGTGAAAGCAGCGTATGTAGTGAACAAGTGTTGTAAAGTTATCAGTTAAACAAGATGCAAGTTGAAACTTGTCCAATTCAAAATCGAGGAAGACAGAGGCCTAAATAAACAGAACGATAAAACAGAGGCGGCAAAAAAGCCCGCGGTGGCTGAGCGGATCGCCGGCCGGGAAGCTGACCAAATCGGCGAGCCCCGCCCGGGCAAGATACAAAGGTACAAACGATTTGGTAAGCCAGAACGGCGACCATTTCGCAGCACATCGCCGTTCTTCCTTTTCATGTCCGATTTCTTGATTACTCTACATCACGCCCGGCTTCTTGGTTACTTTACATGAATCTTCTCGAAGGATTTGTGAGGTGGCAAGTTCGGGTTCATAATTGACAGCAATTACTCAATTTCCTCCGAATTACCATAGTTTGTCATAATCTCCCCTTGTTGCTTCAGTCAAACCTCCCCGAAATTCCTCCTACGACTTAGTTAGTCTCTGATATCATATCACTACCATCATAAACATTAAACTCTTCCTTCTCCTTCAGTCCCCCCAGAACACCAAAAAGTCCAGCCTAAGAGCGTTCGTTTTCTCCGTTCCAGCAAGTCCTCGACGCCATTGCACTAATACCAATTACCAATACCAACACCACTAAATGCTGATCCAAAGCTTGCATAATTAATCAGAAAGGGGGAAAATTTAGGACACCACCTCCGTCGCCTTTTGCTTCTTGGCAACTTCGCTCTCCACAATGGACCGGATGAGATTAACTGCCAGTTCTTGGCCTTGCTTGATCACGGCTTCAGAGCTATCCGCCGGCACGTGGAAGAAAATGACCTTCCTCTCCTTGTCCTGCTTATAACAGGTTGCCAAGCTTGAGTAGTAGATGAAGTCACAGAGATAACGGCCAGCATCGTCAGAGATTCGAAGATCCATGTCATTCTGCGTAATATCACGTCAGTAATGGCAACGTTCAACGGCCAGGGCATCAATATCAATATCCTTACCGAGCTGTGCTGCTGCCATCTCTGCCAGATGTCCTGTATATTCAAGTCCGTCTTAAGCACATCCGGTAGGTCATGCCAGATCCACTCTTCGTCCCGTTTCCCATCGAGCTCGTCAAGGTGCTTCCCGTCCACGTCGAGAGACTTGTACCCCGTACGATGTCCTCGACTCTCGATCTGGTACATGAGCCGCGGCCCTGCCATGCCAATGTGAATGACGACGTCAATCTTGCGGCCCAAGTACGTCTCCTCCCACAGCGTTGGCACAAGCTCCCTCACCACCTTGTAGTTGACTCGGATGGGGTCGGGGTGCACCAGAATGCGCACAGGCGGGATGTCGACGGCATTTCGAGAGTTTGGGTCCTTGGCCCTTAGTGGTGGGAGGTATTCTGGGAGGGCTCTCGCGATTTCCCATGACGGATTGATCGGATATTCTGACCGGAAAGGCTGGAAACATGATTAGTACATGTTGCGCCGGGCGTTGATGGGGAGATGCAGAGGCACGAGACGCACCTGAAATCCAGTGACGAGCACCGTCAGCTCTTCTTGGACCTGAGACCCCATGGAGAGAAAGAAATTGTATCCAAAATTGTATACTCTGTTTACGAGATGATGTAGAGATTGGCAGTGTAAGAAGAGCTCTGGTGCCCAAGCTCTGTGTTAGTAGATCAGGCAATGATCGAGGTAAGCAGGTGAGAGATGTCACTCTGGAGGGTGTACTTGCACATACCTGGATATAACCTGATCGTTAGCAGACAAGCCACGAACGCCAGCACTAAGAGGCGCCCCGAGGTAACTTTATACCCGATCTCGAGGTACACAAAATGTTCCGTGCCCAGCAGCGGCTACCAATCCGGGCACTTTAAGACAAACAAACGGCAATGTCACGCATCATTTCTTGTCATGCCGCTGCTAACGCGGGACGATTGGTGGATAGCCAGCAGCAAACAAAAAGTAGCCGTTCCCGTTGTAATACCTTGTTAAGCCGAATCCTTCCAGCGGTGCGGGGGAATTTGGGACGTGGATTCAGCTTCTCCATGGGACCAGAGCTTTAGCCCAGTTGGAGCTAGCAGGACCAATTGAGCAGCCATGGGGCCTCATGCATTGACATTTTACTGTATTTGTGTCTGTAAGGTTCTTTAGTAGGTTCTTTAGCATGCCCAATGCAATTCAATTCTCTTGATCGATTGACACCTGGGAATGGCCGTGCATTGAAGGAGCTGTGATCCGTGTTATTAGTAGTACCCGTTGGATATTACTCAGGTTCCTCTAGTAGTAATACCCAGTAATACCAATGGAGGTACCCAAGCTTCAATATTTGGTACATGTAGGTATTTTACTTGTACTTTGATAGACAAGCAGCGGGGTTCGCGGGGTAACATCCGCATTCAGATCAATTCTCTTCTGGCAATGGATGCGCAGTACTTGTTCTGCCACGTTGACAGGCTGAGGCTCCATGTACATGTCAAGTACTCGCACTCGCAAAAAACGCAAGTCGTGTGTTTGTCACGTTGATGACGTGTGATTCTTGCCATAAGCACGAGGTCGGTAAGCTCTCGGAAGGTGCATTCTCGCAAGTTGATTGCCAACCGGATTGATGCGCATGTCCTGGCCTCACGTGAGCGAGACAACGCCCAATTGATGCTACCTCGGTTCCTCTCACTCGCATCACTTTAATGTCTTTTCTTATTCCCGTACTGTATATTCGCACTGCCCAATCGTCAAAAGAACCCGGAGCTTACACTGCCAGCTACATCGCCAACCAACAAAACTAACCCGATAATGGGCTGATTAAGAAGATTGTGCATTCATTCCCTCGGGTATTTATCTTTTACCTCGTCTGTCCTCTGAAGAAAAAGCCAGGGAGAGAGCCGAAAGGGAAAAGCACGCCGAATCTCGGGATGCGATGCCTTGCACCTCGATGAATGCTTCTCGCATAGCATCTATTTCGAACTCAAGCGACCCTCCACAATCTTCATTCTCGCATTAGTGTGAGTGATTAGCTGTGTTTGTTTGTTGGCCGCCGCTCTGCTCTACCAAGCTGGCAGGGCGTCCTGCATGTGGTGACGAAAAGAGGCACATCACATCTCCTAATGCAGAGACGTGTAAGGGAACCTTGATATGCCCATCCGCTTCAGTAATCTGACTTACAAAGCTGCCGTCTTTGGATAAACAGACCGTTGAACATGCATGTTATCATTGTGGGAGCTGGCATTGCGGGTCTCTCGCTTGCCATTGCCCTTGGCCAGTCTCGTCACCAAATCACAATTCTTGATGCTGCTCCTGAGCTTACCGAGCTGGGTGCGGGCGTTCAGATGACACCGCAAGCAATCAGATATCTTTTCAAGTGGGGTCTCAAAGATGACCTACTCGCCGAGTCAATTATCCCCGAAAACTTGCATGTGTGGGATGGCCAAGCCGGCAATCTGCTGGGGAGTGTCCGAATCAAGGAAATGGAGGCTCAATATGGCGCCCCATACATTGTCGTTCATCGGGCCGTTTTACATGCAATATTACATCGTCACGCTGTCCAAGCTGGGGCGCAATTGCTGCTCAGCAGCGATGTTATTGAGTACGATTTTGCCAACGGTGCTGTACAGCTGCGAAATGGCAAAAGACTAACCGCCGATCTGGTTGTCGCTGCTGATGGTGCGTATACACAGAATCTACTTCAAAATACTTTACGCTGCTATTAACTACTCCATCGTTCCAGGGATCAATTCTCTTGCTCGATCCCAGCTGCTGGGCTCCCAAGATCCTGGAAGCCAGCCGACTGGATGGGCCGCTTTTCGCATGACGGCGGAAGTCTCTAAGCTCAAGGCAGATCCTGTGACTTCGAATCTAATAGATCTTCAATCTCGCAGCTCCAATTGGTGGATTGCTCCACACATATCGTGCATGACATACTTGATAAAAGATGCCACAATGCTCAATATAGTATTAGCACACAGAGACAATATCAACACCAAAGAATTCACCACGGAGGAATACAACAAGACAGTTCGTAGTATATTCAAGGACTTTGAACCTCGGTGAGTACATTCGTTCAGCTTTAAACCGATATATCCCAATTGTTTCTAATGCAATCTGTAGTGTTCAGCGCATATTCGACCTTTCTACATCAAAAATTGTCAACTACCCCGTGTATGCTGTGCCGCCGCTGCCCTCCTGGGGTCACGAATCTGGTCGATTCATCCTCATAGGCGACGGTGCCCATGCAATGGCCTTTTACATGTCCATGGGCGTGAGTATGGCCGTCGAAGATGCCGCTGCACTTGCAACAGTGCTAGACTTAGCTTGTCCTTCTGATACCAACTCAAATCTCTCCGACAAGCCAAGCACGATGGTTGACTCAAAATTAAAGCATGCGCTGGATGTATTTGAAATCGTTCGCAAGCCAAGGGTTGAAGCTGTGCAAGAAGCCAGTCTACATGGGGGTGATTCATCGCATACCTCGCATGAAGCAGAGCGCAATGTTCTCTACGAAGCCCTTGCCCATTCTCACGAGGAGGAAATCTGGCCTTTGGAAAGCGACGCCGTTAGAGGCGAATATGTTCGGAGATGTAGACGAACGGACCAAAGACTTGGCCCAGGTGGCATCACTGATAAGGGAACAAGAGACTGGTGCTATGACTATGATGCCATTGGGGCTATCGAGGAGTATTACAAGTCCTCAACCGCAGAGCACAAGTTCGAGGCAGCAAACCATATTGACGCCATTCGCGAATGAGTCAGCTGCGTGTCTAGAGGAGTTGAACTCTCCCTGATATATTATAATTTCACTACGCCCGATAGTTCAAGACGCAGAAGGCAACTCCGGCGAGCTCAGGACTACGATAAAAAATTATCAGAAGGAACTGTCCGCAACAGCCTCGTGAATTAAACTCTGCGGACATTATTTGGCGATGGATCTAACCGGCTGAGGAAGCCCCGCAAGTGCGGAATTGCCACGTGGGGGTTTTAATCTTTGGATCTAACTTCGACCTTGAAGATCCCGCTTTTGCAAACGATATATATATAAGAACTCATCAGCAACGTTCAGAGTTGATCAAAACCGCATCGCCTATCGACCGCTTCATCATTTCGATTTACAAGTCTCTTGTACAAGGTCATTCTCTTCTTCAATCACTCGACACCAGTATTTCCGAGAATAGCGGCAGGATGGGTTCTCAGCCAGATTACAGCCTCCCCACGCAGGAGATCTCATTTTCCGGATTCCTCTTTGACATGGATGGAACCATTATCGACTCTACCCCAGCTGTTGTCAAGCACTGGCACAAGTAACGATCCCCTTCCACCTCTCCTAGCAAGCCATCCTGCGCGGAAGATAAACTTTTGCTAACAAAGGGGGAAAAGTGTCGGTGAAGAAATCGGCGTTGCTCCTGAGGTCATCTTGGAGACGTCTCATGGCCGCCGCAGTATAGATATCCTGAAGATCCTTGCCCCTGAGAAGGCCAACTGGGAATGTAAGTTGCATTTGTTTGGCTTGTCCGGTTATCTAGCTGCATCTCCTTCTCCTTGATATTACCGCAGATGGCGCAACGTGGCGTAGTTTCCCCGTTATGTGTCGACGCCTCCAATCCTGCGAGCTGGAACTCGTCCTGAGGCTGGGACTTGGCTCACAAAGAGTTTTTTTTTTGTATTCCACTTGAATGGGTGTCACAATCAAGTAGCACAGAACTAATGTGTGTGCTTATAGATGTGACAAAGATGGAAGGCGAGCTGCCCAAGCTGTACGCCGATGACGTCGTGGAGATCCCCGGCGCCCGGCCTCTACTCGATTCCATCATTTCTTATTCCTTTCCTTGGGCCATCGTGACGTCCGGCACCCAGCCCCTAGTCAGAGGCTGGCTCAAGCGACTGTCCCTCGGCACGCCTGAGCATCTCGTCTCCGCCGAGTCCGTCGAGAACGGCAAACCCGACCCGACATGCTATCTCATCGGCCTCGAGAAGCTCGGGCTGCAAGATAAGGCCGGGGAGGTCCTTGTCCTCGAAGATAGTCCCGCAGGCATCAAGGCCGGCAAGGCGGCGGGGTGCAAAGTCCTTGGCTTGGTGACGAGCCACACTGTGGAACAGGTTGTGGCGGCGGAGCCCGACTGGGTGGTGAAGGATCTCGACAGCGTGAGGGTGGTGAGACAGGAGGACGGCAAGATGACGCTTGAGTTCTCCAACGCGCTGCGCTTTTGATTAGAAACTTGGGGGCGATAGAATCACACACATACTTTGGGGCTTGAAAAAGGAAGATATTCTAGAGGGCAACTTCAAGTCAGATATTCCATAGTTTTTAATTAATATTATAGACACTCTAGCATTCCGGGGAAACAAAAGCCCTTTGTGAGGGGAAAAGAAAGGAAAAGGAATGAGTCTCGGGGGAACACGTTGCGCGTGTTCAGATCAGCCCTTTTGGCAGCTGAAGAATGAACGATTGTCGATCCCACGGGCGTGGAGATGAACAGGTCTCACATTCTGTGCCTGGCCAGGCTTACCAACTTGCCTCTCCCTAACCCTCCAGGTTCCACAATTCGATCGACAATGTCTTACCTTTTGCATCCCTCCTCTATTCAGTTTCCCTCTTTCTCGGGTTCACGGCTTTCTACATTGTCGAAAACCCTCAGCGGGTTGTCAAGTAGTGCAAGTGCTCCGTAACGTGAGACAACCCATCAAGTTGGGAGGAGAGGGGAGGTTGTCTTGTCTTTCACAGGATTCCTTTTTAAACACGAGCCCTTCTTTCTCCTTTTAACCAAGGAGCCTGGTGCCTGTATAAGGCGCGCGCGGTGCTACTACTGTACTCTAACTTGTGATCCTTCTCAACACGCTGCGTAACGGACACGATGAGCTCGTACAGTACGACCGCGCCCGTGTTCGCCTCCCCGCGAATCAGTGAAACAGAGTGGAAGTGATTTACCTATTGGTGTACGCGCTTGGGGTATGATAAAGTCCAGGCAGAAAGAGAGAGAGGGTGTATACACTTGGCCAATCGAAGCGGAAGATTGCGAGTTGAGGGACAAGCAGGATAAGCCGGCAAATTCACAAGTCCCCATCCATAGGATAGGAAAGAGTCTGCGCAACTCGAGGCGATAGAGTTAGACGCCCGCAGCATGTGTTCGTACATACGAGTAGTACCCCGGGGAAGTCTTCAGACGGGTCTCGGGCGCCCGGTTTGTCATGCGTGTCATGTCATGCGTGCCCCTCTCTTCACGTAGGTATATCTCAGGAGTCACCTTTCTCTTGCGTCTTTTCGGGCATGGGAATCCTCTGCTGAAGATCCCCCAGGCTCGGCATGATCTCGCATGCTTTTTTCTTTCGACAGAAGATACAGGGTAATACAATTGGCAGTCCCGGGATAAAGGCAGAAATCGTGGCAACATTGGAGGAGCCCTCCCCCACCAACCCCCTTGTATGCTCTTTTTCTTGCGGACCGATCATTCTGTGGACCACGAGTAGCCACGATGGCGTGAGAAAGGGGGAACTGCCACACAGCACGACTTTTGGACGCAAAGCTGACTGCACAAGTGTGACGGGGCATACCAGGCTCAAGGCTCGAATGTAAGGCGAGGCTGGTTTGTGCTACTACTCGTATTACAGCACTGCTGTACAAGTGATTGTGAGGGTGCGGGTTTTCGATAATTGGCGATTGGACAAGTTAGTATGCTCACCATGTTGTTGCGAGCAAAAGCCCCCATTGTTCGGGAGGGTAGGACAGCCAAACAAGTGCAACCAGCGATCCCGTAAGACTCGCCGATCTACAGTAATACATATGCAGATCTTGATTTCTGCTCTGTGTGACGTACGGAGCATCTGGGAATGTCTTGATATTCCATGCAAGGTCCCGTGCGAGGCGAGACGAACGCAGGTTCTCGTATCATGCCATCACCTACCCTGCACTTTCGGAAGAGAAACTTAGTCTTCGGATATTCTGAAAAACAAGTTGTGCCGAAAATGCCGTGCTTGACGCACTTCACTTGATATCCCACATGGGCGCAGTAGGTTGCAGCAACTCGACCTCGCTTCTGGGTCACGTCTCATTCACAGGCTTACGCTCAAGGTTCATGCAGTTGCCGCCCGTGCGGTGGTTGGCTCTCGTAGCCCGCGCTTGCATCGCAACACTTTTGCCGGAGCCCACTTGTAGACGGCGAAGGGCCACTGTGATATGCTTTTTGACGCCCTCCCCTCCAGCACCGCTACGCATCTGCACGAAGACCTCGAGGCCGAGACGAAATACTTCTCGCAGCTGAAGTGGGATTCCGAAAGCGTGACACGGTTTGTCCTGGCCGCAGGTGGCCGTCCAACAGGCCTCGGAGGCTTTCCCCCGCCCCTCCCGGGTATAGAAGGGTATCCTGACTTTCTTCAGAGAGCTTCGCCTTGGAGTGCCAAAAGCAAGAGAAGGCGCGAAAAGGGGGGAAGGGGGTCTTGTCGTGAGGCTGGATATCTATCCTATCGTATAAATGCACGCCCTTGCTTGTTGAGGAGAAGACTGCTCCGGTAGGACGGTCAATCGGTCAATTCGTGTGTACCCGGCGTCCAACTAGAGTCGCCGAGTCAAACTGGCTCTGGTGCCACTGTACTCGTACGTGGTTATATCCCCACACTCAGGAGATCCCGGGCCTACTTTGGCGGGCAAGGGGGCTTGCTGGTGCTTGTCCAGTGCTGTAGTATCGGGGAACCAACCAAGCCAGAAGAGGCTCAGGGCAATATAAAGTACACGTGGGATGTGCGCTCTTAGGCGTGAACCAATGGAACCGTGTGCGTCGACCCCAAGCTAAAGCGGTTGGGCGGGCACAGCCGCTTCAGCGTATTTCGCCAAACTCGCAGACTTTTGCTCCCCCCTATACGAAATAAGTGCCGTTTGATTGCCATTATGCGCAACCCAATGCCATTGCCGCCAGCGGGGAGCATGTAAGAACCCAGCCGAATGCCCGAATAGAGCGTGTCCATGCCCGCTGCAGCGGCGGGTGCAATTTCGAGCTCCCTAAAAGAGACGCAGCTGAGATCGAAACAAGACATGGCTCCGAGATTCGGCGTGGGCTAGAACGACAGTATGCAGAGCATTTCTCGTCTCCTTGCGCCATCAATCGCGCTATGGTCTCTTGCCATGTGGGAGCCTAAAAAAATTCTCGGGAAGCGATCTGACTGGCCAAGATGCGAGACTGTAGCTCCTCGGCTAGCCGATTCTGAGGGCGTCCCCCATGCTCCTTGCTTGGAGAGATGTATCGTTGTCCAGAAACATACATATTTTGAAAGTTTTCGAGTAAGAGGCTTGAAGCAAAGCGACCGAAATGTTTGCGCCACCGCCCACTTGAGAGTTGAACCCCTGAGCGGCCTGGGAGGAGCTAAGCAATTGCAGCATATTATTGGTGTCTGCGCACGCGTAAATCTCCGGGAGGCTTGCAAAGTCGCAGCTGAGGGCAGATTCGAGAACCAAGATGCAGATACGCTGTACGGCATGCATTCCTGTTGCGGCCATGGTGATGGTGATGATTTCGCTTTTGATTCTGATAGTAAAATTTTCTTTTGCGACGGTAGTCTGTGCTAGGGAGAATAGCTGTGCGGCGTACTCCGTAAGACTCGTGCAATGTGCAGTGCTAATGCGTTATCCGCTACCCATGGACGCTTGTCATCTCCGAGCGGCATTCGTCGGAACACCGCGCATACTGTAGGTGAGCAAGCACGGGATTTGTTGCTTTGCTTGGCCTCCAAGGCTAGAGAGAGAAGGACAAAAACGAACAAGCACGAGGGTCGTGCCGCCGCGAGGCTTGTCAATCCGGACGACGCTGGCTCCTAGTGCTCCAGCGCCAGCTATGTGGTTGAAAGTGGCAGCGTCTGCTACACTGTGGTCGCTCAACAGGGCAATGAGCGACGCTCGCAAGTCTCGATCGAGTCCTCAGCAGACAGGGATCGCGGTTCCATCGCACGTGGCCGCCCGGACCACCAAGGCTACACTAATCTCCCCGTCCCTGGCCGCGGGGACTTGAGTTGGCTTTTGTCTGTTCACGCCCTTTGGAGAATCCAAACGACACGCCCCCTTGCCTTTGGCTCCCCGCCCGTTTGCTGTGCTCTAGAACCTGCCTGAGCTGCCTCCGCACGGCTCCATCCACGTAGTCGTAGATGTGAAAAAATCAGATACGATAACCTAGCGACAAGCGTAGCCTTTGCTACCCTTTAGCAAAGGCTAGAACCTGCATTTTGCATTTTGCTGAGTTGGCAGCGGGGAGAAAGCCCAAGTAACCTGCATGGCATTCGTGTCAGATTTGGCCAAAGCAAGGACACAATGCGCAAAGTACGAGTACCTGTGCAACTTCTCCTTATGGCCCTGCCGCTCTGATGCCCCGCATCGCCCTCCCACTTACGCGCCGTGAGAGTGGGCGAGTGCGTGCCGAGATGCTTCGTTTGCGGTATCTTGGTGATATGATGTGCAATTACTTGGCAGCGCTTCGTGCTGTGCTGTGAACTGCAAAAGACCGCCGTGGTAATTCCGCGAGGTTGGATTGCGTCGTCCCTTTCGGGCCATCTGCGTCCTCACGCCACTTAGGCTGGCGGCGGGGATGCTACTTGCACGGCTGTTCATCACCCTCCCCGCCCATCTTCACCACAAGAGCCCAGCCCTTTCTGCGGTTGCACTTACTCGTACGCTGCCCCATTCCATCTAGATGTGTCTAGTTCCTCCGAGAGCATCATGCAGATGGTGGAACGGAGACGAGCACATGTGAGCACCGTGATCAACTCGCAGCTCTACACCTGCTCACATGACAACATCGACTCACCAAATCGAATGGCGTCTCAATACCCCTGCTTGCTTTGATCTTGCTGCGAGGGGTAGACGTCGCCTCTCTCCGGCTTGCTTCCTTTTTTTGCTGTGAGTCAACAGATCCGTGCGATGAGAAGCTCAGCCGCTTTTCGGCTTCTATTTCAAGCCATCTCGCCACCCAGCGGAAATCTAGATAGCTAGGCAAGCCTCCCGCGAGCAGCGACCACGTCAGATCCACATTGCTGGTAGGAGAGCTCTTCTCGAAAGCTTTAGCTACATCCTCTCAAACACGCCGTTGTCTCGCGTTGGGGACAATTCTCGTTCGCTTTTCTCCTCTCCTTGCTTTCTTGTGACTAAAATTTTGTTTTCTCTATTGGTATACCCAATCGGTCGAGTCATTGATAACCTGAGAAAAGAAATTTAGCAAAAATACTATCCTCGGTAAAAGGAGGTGGCCGTGTAAGATGGCCATGGCTAGATATCAGGCCAGCATCAATCTGTCACCATAAATCCGAAGAGAGAGAGAAAAAAAAGGGTCTCCCTCGTTTGTACTACCAGCAATCCAGATCTTTGCGGCAGGGGATGGACCAGGCCGAGGAGACTAGGATGTTCAGCTCGAGAAGTGCTAGTTTTTAAGCCTAGCGAGCAGATCTGTGAAGCTTGTTTCCCCCCTCTCCAATATTCTGTCAGTCCTGTTACTCCTACCGATGGCCAGTGATCGAGACCGATAAATGTCTGCGGGGCTGAGCTTCCGAACCCTTGGATAAGACCCGAGCGGCCTGCCGTAGTATCATGCGCCGGCCAGGCCCCGCGGATTTTGGCTTCCCTCTTCCTTGCAATGCATCTCTTCCCCGTACAGCTGTCCAATGGATCGACGCCCGGTAGTCGGGTTGGCTGAGCGTGCATGTGGCTTTTGCTTTGGGAAATTCGACAGCATTTTAGGCACTAGAGGGGCTTCGGGGTGTGTGCCGCGTCACACCCAGCAACGCAAAAAGACACCATTTCAGGCTTGGCGAGCTTTTCTTCCCTCCCACATCCAAGACCTCAGGCGCCGCCAGTGGGATGGATGCACACCATCTGGGCAGAGCAGAAAATGAACAACCCATCGGCCGGCCTTCTTTCAAATCAATCTTGGCATGCTCGATCTGATAGCAAGACGGAAAGCGACTGTGATCTACATCCAATTGGACGTTGGCTAAGTTTGTGCCAGGACAAGTAAAGTAAACGCGTGCTTCGCTAGAACATGTTGACCGTGGAGTTTTCACATCGTTCTCATCCCACCTGTATTCTCCTCTCTTCCTCTCTCCTTCTCTTCTCTCCTCTTCTTCCTTTTTTTCTTCCTTTTTTCTTTTTTCTTTTTTTCTTTTTTAGTGAAAACAAGTACTCTGCAAGGGGGTGTTAAAAAAAAAAAAAAAGCCCTTAGTACGGAGATCTCCGGTGCTCTGTAGCCGCGCGGGCGTACAAACAACCACGGTCGAGGCCTGTCTCTGAACTTAGCATGCCAGGTACCAAGCACTTAGCTTGTACCACTCCATGCTTGTACATAGACATATTAAAGCTGCAGCTAGCTTCTTAGATAGGCCAGCGTTCCAGAGCGCTGGGCCTGGCCTCATCAAAAGCAACGAGTTGGAAGGCGAAATGGGGCACAATTGTAGCTAAGAGTTAGGCTGCGACACAGGAACATGCCCTGCCTCAGTTGCTGTCAGTTGTGAGTTTTTTTCTGATGGGACGAGGCGCCCCGACAACCCGAGCTCCTCAGAACGACTCCCCCACATTCCGACTAAGAGTCGACGGCTTGGTTCTTCCTCAACACAATTATTTTGTAACCGTAGCGTTTTGTCAATGAGATGAATGAAACTCGTACTCCACGGCCATCTAATACCAGCTACCTCCCCGTTCGCATTTCCTTTGGTGCCCATAATGTCGATAATTGTACGAGTAGATATCTCGTCTGTCTCCTGCAACCGGTTCTTCTCCTGGGGTGCCATTAGACGCCAACCCTCACCGGAGGCCCGCCACTATGAACTCGGGCTGCTGTCTAAGGCGGCGGCTGAAATTGGTGGCCTGATTTTGCGGTAGACACTAATAGCACACGCGGTGCTGTGCTGCTTCGGCATCCTTTGCGCAGACTGCAGCCGCTGCAGCAAATTAGCCGTACGAAAAAAGACGAACGAGGCGACCTGAAAAAAAAGGGACAGTCTTCTTGCAGGATGTCTCATTCAACACACTGACTGTTGCCGCAACCTAGGGGAGTGTAGATAGAGATGTTCGGCTGCCAACTGCATCGTCCAGCCTTGGCTGATCGGCACTCCAGTTACCCTTCTTGACCAGAGCAAAGAACACATCCAGATCTCTGGGTCGAGACCGCTCCGTTCGGCACCGCCGCCGCTGCCGCGCCATATTTTCTTTTTTAAGCCCTTTCTCCCTGCCTATGTTCGGCTCTCAGTGTAACAGCGGCTGGGGAGACGCAGCGATTAGCGCCCCATCACTTCCAAGCACTCGGGACCAGTGAGCTTGTAAGGCTGATGGCTCTCATTCTGTCTCACTCTGATGATGGACCACACTTGGGACCAAGAATATTTTCTTCCATTTTCGACCAGACAAGTATAGTAATAACATTTTGTCTAAAAGGAAGTCATTTGGAGGCCGCTTGGAGGGAACACCCCCGACCAAATTAGTCTGCTCTGCCGATCCAGAGTAACCTGCGAACTTGGCAATGTTGGAGAGCTTGTAAGATAAGGAGCAGGAAACAGAGCAACCGTCTGCTGCACGTTCATTCAGCGGGTCCACATTTGTGAGACTTTTGCGCAGCTTGGATGTGATCCCTCCCGGATCGATACAATGTTATCTGTGAAGATTGTTCATAAAAGGCAGTACCTTTTACTTGGGTGTGACATGGACTTCAGCCCCGAGCACTAGGATGCTGATCGTGCATGGCCCTGCCGTCTACTGAACAGAAAACAGAGACATGCATATGATGTCGGGATGCACTTCGTCCAAAAGATTTGGATGTGGACCCGGATGTAAGCCAGCGCCGAAACAAAACCCGGAAAGGATTACACGTGAGTGAGACACGTCGTCCGGAGCTCTGCTCCGTGGAACTCTCTCGTACCGGGACACGGATGCTAGAGATCCAGAGCTGAATTGGGGTGGTAGGGGTTGCAGGACCAGACTCTTCTTGCACCTGGTCTGAGCGCCGCGTCACGTTGTGCAAGCGATTTGATGCGCATCATCTAAGCTCTAATGGAGCCTGGGCGTACCGAGAGTAAATCACAGTCGGCCACTAGATTGGATATAGTTAGAGGTGGCGCTTCATCGTAGGTGACGGGCTGTTTTTCCTCAGCTGAAAACGCCAAAGTTGAGAGAAACGAAAAAGGAGCTTACTATTCTGAGTTAGCTGATTTTGGTGTTGGACACACCGCCAATGAGGATGCCGTAGGACAATGCGGAGAATTAGTGTGGTACAAGCGCCTGTTACTCGTCCAGCAATTTGTCAATGGTAGATGACGGTGAAGTTATCGCTTAACCATATCCCGTGAGATCGTTCTGCTTTGTCACAATCCTTGCCAATGTCTGCATGGACAATTGAGCGAAGCGATGTTTGCCAAAGAGGTACCTAGACTTGAAGATGTCCCATAAGAGAGACAATGCCACAGCAATGAGACGAATTTGCCAGCCGAGACATTAATTGGATCAGGTACCAGAGCTTTCAACTATCCGTGACTGGTCCTCTGGTGAGATTTGACACCGACGGGACCGAAATGGAAATTTGAATGCCGCGGCGCTAGGCCTCGTGGCGTCTTCCATCTTCTGGCGGTTTCCCGTGCTTGTATATATGATGGGTAGTTGAGGCCAAGTTGACAGCTAAAAGGGAACCATCTCATCTCTGGTGAGATGAAAGAGAAAAATGATGGAGCTAAGCGCTTTGCCAAAGATGCTGCTTACCTGTACTCGTACTTCGCTGTTCTGAGACAAATGTGGTTGTGAAGCTGGACCAGACAACGAATCAACATGGCAAATCAACGCGCCGAAATAAGCGAAATGGGTTGATGAAAGCCACAGCGCCCAGCCTGGGTTTAGGCTGGCTCGCCTGAGTCTGCGACTGGGGTAGACCTGCAAGGATGGAAGACTGACAGGCTGCTGCTGAGGTGTGTGATGGTCCTGAAACAGGCAAAGCTCCGCGACGGACGGAGGCTCGGAACGGTGGGGTTGGTGGCTCCGAGAGCCCGATCCAACCTCTTTGGGGAAGGGTAATGGCTGCCAGAGAGGAGTGGTGGGTGGCCGAGATAGGGAGCGTGGATGTGCCACGAGGTGAAAATTCCGCATCATGGTGTGTGTCCACTCTAATCGTGAGAGCTCCTAGCCATGAATGTACTCGGACATGGGAGGCGAGGCTGATTTCTGTGCAACTGTAGGAACATCAAATGTCGTCACCTAGCCTGAAAATCTCATTAGCAGGGAAAAGGCGGCTCGATGGTTGAACACGATAGTTCAGCTCGGGATGGTTGGGGCGATTTGATACCTACGAGTACTCCAGCCGCTCCTTGGCCTCTTCTCTTCTGTATCCCGAAGCATCAGAGCACTGGCTGTGTTTGCAGCCGCCATCCCAGCTCCTTTAGGCTCTGCATCTTGGTGGCTAAAGTCAAAGTGGCAGGGGGTGTAGCGCTGTCGTAGTAGCAAAGTCCAGTCACCGGCGCTTCTCTGGCGCGTGGCAAGCTTGGCTCGGGAGAGGTATGTCCAGGATACTTGACAGTACTGTCTCGTTTTGCCGAGCTTCGTAAGAACACACAACCTGGGGAGGGGAGTGGGCAGAAATGGTGGGCAAAATAGCGGGCAAAAAGGGAAGATGAGGATAAGGACATAGAGGTAGTCCGGATGGGCCAACCGGGTGCATCCGGGTGCCACGGGCCAAAACCAGCCGGTCTCTTGGTGGGCAAAATTAGCTTGAAATGATCAACGCAAATTCACGGCGAGCTGTTGTGTGAGGTGAACAGGATCAACACGAGGATGAACATGGAAGATGATGTTAGGATCAAAACGCAGATACTGCAAGCGACTGATGGCCGGATAATGATATACCGAAGAGGGATTTAATCTTCGTTCATAGTACCTTCCGTATCTTAGGGACTGGGTAAGGTAGTTGCCCTCATGGCAGATCAAGTTATGTTGGAAAGTACCAGGGTAGGCAGGAGCTGCACCAGGAAGGAGCACTCTGCTTGGCTGCAGAGTACCGAGCCTGTGTACCGGCTGCTGTGACAAGACTTCATCTTCATCTTTGCACCAGAAACACAAATCAAATACTCGCAACAGCACCAACAACCCAGGATTCGTACCAGTTGCAACGCCATCTCCAGCCTAGTTGGCCGACCTGATGGATGGTTCATCCCATCCGTCCTGTCTCTTTGCGTCTTAGGGGCGGCCAGCCGCCTGCGGTGTCCAATTACAGCGAGCGATGCCCTGAACCTACCGACAGCCAGGATGGACAAGGACATGGCATGCTGCACCACAGCACGCGAGCTGCTGTGCTTGGGAGCCTTTTAGGGGATGTGGTGGGAAACTGGCTGTGCTGGGTGGATCTGACACCAGTTTGGCACCAGAGTTTGGACTTGAAAGGCCCAGAATCTCAGTGTGGGCACACCGTCGCATGTTCCAATTGGCAAAACCTACGCACCTCCGTCCGCTGTGAGATGCTTGATGGGGAAGTTTCCGCTGGAGCTTTCATGATGGCGGCATGTTGTACATGCGTTGATTATTTGGTACCTGAACGGACCTCCAAAGAACAGACACAGGCCAAGTACTGTTTGCACACGCGGCTCAAAGACGTATTTCCGTCCCTGTATGAGTACCAGTAATTGCTTACACATTCCAGCGACAGCATTAAGGTGATTCCCTGTGGCATCTCCTATCTCCAAGTACGAGTGCTAACTAACTAGGTAATTAGAGGCCCGTTTTGTCGTCCTCCCTAGCCTCGAAGGGTTTTGCACCGGTGAGATTATCATGTCATCACGGACCGCGTTCGCACCCTCGTCGTCTTCCTTGGCTACCGCGAAAGGCACGCGGCATCCCGCCGCGATCCCACCAGACCAGAACTCGCTATGCAAGCGCACGTCCGCTTTGCTTGAACTCGAGCTCAAGTTCATCAAATCTCATGGCCAGATGCTCGCGCACGCCCCTCGGAGCCCTGCCAGCACTGTACCTCCGTCGGTTTCTTCCCCAGTCCCACCGCACAGACCGAGAGCGACTCGCAGACTTGCATCGGACACGACGACACACGTTGGCGTGGTGGCGGCTGCGAGCCTCTGCATCCACGGGCAACTTGTGCAGCCATTTTGGCGGTCGTCGGAACGTACAGCGACACCCTACGCTAGCCATGCCCAGCTGGGCTCTGTCCTGGGTTCTGGACCCGGACCTCTGGATGGCTCTGGGCTGTGGCTCTAGCCTCGAAGCCTCTAGCCTTGGAGGCTGCGAGCGCTCTGGGCGCCAAAGTCTGCACAGCGCGAGTCCCGGCCCACCCAACGCGCAGCTGATGCTCTGATGCACCCCCCGTCGCTGCTTGCTGCTGCCCTGGAGTGGCAGGGCTCAGTGCCAGGGGTATCGGTGCTGTGCCCTGATCCTTGCCCCCTGGTCTCTGACCGGGGTGATGCCCTCACTCGCAGTACAGTACCGTACCGAGTACGGAGCAGCCCATGGAGACACCAAAATCCGCCACAGATGCGCGGGCGGGTCGACAACACCACTACCGAGTTTAGAGATGCGTATCAAGGGCCTCTGCCTCTAGCGAGTACTTGTATCTACCTCCGCCCCTCCGAATCTGTTCCCGGATCTTGTCCCTCAATGTTTCTGCCCGCTTGCTCCAACGACGACAAATCCCCTTAACAAGGCCGAACAGAGTAACCTGGAAACAAAGTTCAGGAAAAGCCCTTGTCTCAATAACCCCTTCTCCTTCTTCCTCTTAATTTTTCTCTTCGTCGTCATCATCGCAATTGATACCATTTCACTCCCGAGGATCGTCCTCATCTACCCCTCGCCGCCGGCAGAATTCACATTTATATAAACCAAACGACCATTGCTTGCCATTCCTCGATTCCAATCTGAGTCTACACCTCGGCGTCCTGCCACATTTACAGCGCATAACCGACTTCGGCGTTAACTAGATTACGCAAGTCTCAAGCTGGGGCATAACCGTCATCAAACTTACCACGCCTCGTGTGGCCCTTCAACAGAAACCATGGTTCACCATTCTCAATCGGAGTGGCCGGCTTGGACCTATTCCGTCGCTGCCGCTGACGACTATACACAATATGCTCAGATCCCAGAGTACCCATTTCTGGCGGAATCTATGAAAGCCTACCAGGCACAGCATAACCATCTCGTTCACCACCAGCAAATGTCGCGAACAACGGAATCAAAGCCGCGACTTTCAAAGGAAGAGGTGGAAGTTCTTGAGGCCGAGTTCCAGAAGAACCACAAGCCCAACAGCAGCACAAAGAAGGCCTTGGCCGAGAGCATGAGGGTTGACCATGCACGAATCAATGTAATTGAACCCGCTCCCGATTGACAATTATATGATCATGAATATGTATACATATATATCTACATTGCAGTTTGCTAACGATGAGCTAGAACTGGTTTCAAAACAGGAGGGCACGAGAAAAGAAGGAGAACAACATTCGAGAGTACGAGGCTAGACAACGAGCCGAAAAAGAAAGGACAGGCGGAGAGATGAGCCTGCAGGGCTCTGATCGCAAGCGTGACCTAGTTGCTTCTTCTGCCCCCTTCCCCGAGCCGCGACAGGCCTCGCAAGCCAAGGAGCAGTCCCCAGATGCCCCTTCTCAGCTCTCGACAGCATCTGAGAGCTCCACCGATGCTTATGGGACAACACCGCCTGTTACCCCCCACCTCGGCTCTGCGTCTTCTCTCGTCTTCCACCGGGCGGACACCGAAGATGATGCTGTCAAGGTAGAGCCTCCCTCTCCCGCAACCGACATGTCTTTCGCCAATGTCTCCGCCTTGGACACCATGCTCTCTATCGAAAACACTTCCGACGAGTATGCCAACGAATACCAGGAGATGGATCTTGAGCGGATAACAGCCTTCTTGGATCAGACTGGCATCCCGAGCAGCCCCAGCCGGCAGCTCAAATCCCCCTGCCCTGCAGACATTGCCTCTCGCCGTAACCGTCAAACTCCTCAGCTATTGTTCAACGGCCCTCGAAGCTTTTCGGGCGGCCCCAGAACTGGTATTGATACCAGACGCTCTGAGCAGGTTGCTTCCATGCGTCGAGTTGTTTCTACAGGAGCAGGACGAGTTCGCAAGTCGTCTGCCTCTGCTGCCACACCACGCAGCCCCTTTTTTCAGAGAAATCGCTCACCAATGGCCCCTGGCTCAGCGGCGCCGCCCACGCCAAACACCCCCGTCGTCACAGAGGCACAAAACGCCAACGGAGGCCTGTTCCCCCTGACTACCAAATACTCATCGTCGGCTCTGATTCAAGATCCTACCTTGCGCACGCCGCCGACCACACCCGCCTTTCTGGAGAACTTTGTGTTCAATAACAATGGTGCCTCCTACGCCATGGGCAACTTTGGCGCAAGATCCTTTTCCGACGATCTTGATGGATCAATTCACGGAACGGCAGCGGACTACGATGCCAGTATCAAGGCCTGCTCCAGCCAGCCCACAACCCCCATGTTTCCTTACCAAATGGGTGCTGGTTACTTCTCCGGCTATGCAGACAACTCAGACTATAACTGGTCCTTTTCACCACACAGTGGCGAGTCGGCACCAGAGTTTGCCATTCCCTATACCTCATCTATGAACATGCTTTGATTTTGGATAAGCAAGCAAAACGTTACACACAGCTGGATGCGCAAAGTTCGTCTCAGTTTCTTCTACATCTGGCAACACGCCCATATTGCATGCTCTCATTTGAAAATTGTGCTTGCAATTCTGTATACTATAAACAGCAGTGGCTATTATTTTCCTTTGTTTACTCTTTCCTTTGTAAAGCTTGGTCTAGCGGTTTGCATATACATTAGCATTGGACTGTACTGTATGGGGAGCGGCATTTTGGATTCTAAATTTGAATTATGGAAGCAGTTTTATGGTGGGAGACTTGTATTTTCCTTTGTTATGACTCCGGTACTACTGGATCCTGAATGATTGGTGCCTCCATTGGGGACATCGCTGTCCATTTTTGGCGCTCTGGCGTGGGATTGGGACTGAAATACCCCAGGGTTAGAAGTGATTAGGAGCAGGACGAGATAACTACGCATACTACGTGGCCTTTTTGCAGTTGAATAATGGCAAAATACCTATGATATCTATACCAATTGCAGTATAAGCTTCCTCTTCTGTGTGTATGTGGTATCATATCCGACTTCGGTGCTTACTGACCAGCGTAAACTCGGCGTTATAACATGGAACAGGCAGGTACTAAGAAGCCTACTTGTAGATGTATTCGCCAGTTACACACAAGATTTCTTATATCCCCTAAACTGCATGACTAGATACATTGTTAGGTAAAGTAGGTGACATCACTCGACCTTGGGCAAATAGGTCGGCTGATACCGCAGTCTCAAAGTCGATCGGAAACACAGCCAATCAATGACTTCCAAGTTGATAGTCACCACGAGCTGAGTCTGGTTCAACGGTTTGTCAAAAGGTTTGCGCCACTAGGAACGGCTGAACAACCTCACCAAATCAAGTTTCTAAGACTAATACTAAATGGAATTGGTATGCATCCAACTTTGCACATGAGAAAAATGCGAGTGAAAAAACAACGAAGGTCGGGTGTGAATTTACATGTACGAGTACAGCTTCCAGGGTCAGGGTTACAGGTTACATGGGTGCAGAAAATAGATGAAGAAAAAAGGAATCTAAGAGAACGACGTCACAGCCTTAATCCTTAGCCTCTGTTTAGCGAAGAGCACGTAACGCGCTTTGCAGCAGCCCCACCTCTTCTTAATGAAGAAAGGGCAGAACAACATCCCTTCGATAAGGCGTCTGAGAAGCGATCGAAGCTCCCTTTGGCGTGTTTCTGGCAGCATCTTTATTGCATTTCCTTTCTTTGCTCCCTTATAAGCTTGCTTCCTCCTTCGATAATGCCCGATCGTGAATGATCGCCAGCTCTCCATGTCCTCGTCCGCGTTCCTCGACGCCTTTGAAGACGCGTCGCGTGCGCGGTCCGGCATCTTGACGCCCACTTCCGAAGGCAGCTTGAATCGCCAAGATGAAGCTTCTTCGCCGCGCCGCGATGCGAGGAAGTCGGGAGTGGCCGTTACCATGGAGCAGCTGCTCAAGCCGTCAATTGCTGTAAAGGTGAATCAAGTCTCCCCCAAAGTCTCGCGCCGCTGCGTTTGTTCACTGCTCACTGTTCTTGACTTTCTATATAGCCACATCCACCTAATTTGCATATCCCGCCCCGCGTCCTGCACCCGTTGATGCTTCTGCCTCGCGAACACCTGCCGCTGGCGTACATAGACTTTGCAGCTTCCAACGGCGATTTCCCCCAGTCTCGGTTTTACGAATCCTACATCCATATTCTCGATCTCGAAAGTCGGCTTGGCCCCGCTCCCATTGTGCTCATCGCGCGCAATGAATTGAGGGGTACCACATACGCCCTGGAGAGACAGTCCAATGGGCTGTATGTGCTTTGCAAGCTGGGGTCATGGGCGGACCTGGAAAGCCTGGCGCAAAATGCCACGGCCGTCAGATATGAGCGCCTTTCACCCGTGAAGACAGAGCGAGTCGAGCGCCCCGATATCGAAGCACTTACAACCCCTCAGCTGCATGTCGAACAGAAGAAGAAGAGGGCTGCCATCGAAGCCATCCAGTCTCAAATGAGGAAGCGTGTGAGATCCCAGTCTGTTTCGACTGTTGGAATCTTGGCCAAAGAAGAAGAATCACTGGAACCCGAATCACTGTTGTCGCAGCTACCGTCACCCGACATGAGCTTGGAACAGCTTCCGCTGCCGGGATCTGAGGACCAAGCCAACCCCGCTCCCATAGTTCAGGGTGCAGAGGATATTTTTGACAGCATTAGAACTCATTATTTCGATGCGCTTTACAAATCCATGGTAGGTCGTATATATGTATCGAGCTCTAGTACTGTTGATGGTTACTTACACGGACGCAGGGATCCCTTGCGTACTTTGCCAAAGGACCACTATCACGAGCTCGATCGACTTTCCACTTGGATTTGGAATCGAATCTGGACATGGCCGATCTGATCGAATTCTTGAAGAGTCTCATCCTCACAACCGTCCAGATCGACAAAAAGTATCGCGAGACAATTCCTGAGATTATCACCAAGCTGAAGGACCGGATTGAGAGTTCTGATGAAGGTCGCAAGCGCAAGCGCAAGCCCAAGAAGATGAAGCTTGGCAAGAGTGGACTGTATCCGCTGGAGGATGAAAATGTTATGCGGTGGTGGGCTGCGAACAAGCCAGAGCCAAATGATGATGCTGCCACCACCTCGTCACAAGTCAAGTCTCATGTTTCCATCCTACGGACGAGGGAGACTAAGCTGCAAATGATCCTCATCATGGAGATCCTTGCCCTGGAACCTCTCAAGGCTGCTGGTGAAAGCGGCGAGGCGATTCTACCAACTCTGCCTGGAGCTGCCGATTCTGGAGACCTGCTGGAGAATGCCCTGCACCCTCAGCCAAAGAAGAGAAACAAGCACAATCTCCCAGTGCTGCTGGATGTTCACGCCGATCGGCTAACTATCTGGCAATCAACGGCCAGTGATGAGCAGCGGTTGCTTGAAGATGCACCATCTTCGCAAACGCCATTGGATGGCAGCCTGGAAAAGAAGGCATCGTCCGAACCTCTGAGAGACTTTTGCGTCGATGTTATTGTACCTTTGTAAGACTTGGTATTAACCCCTTGATGTAGTTGGACACTAACACTCAATTAGCTTTTCTGCTCGCTTGCCTGATCTTTGCGACTCAATCAACCGGAAACTTGGAGGTCCTGTGATTATAGCCCCGGCAAAGTCCAGGGCTATGAAGAAGCCTTCAAGCCTGCGAGATCAGAGGCCTGGTGCTGCAGCTAAGCGACCTCAACCTCCGAACGCTCGCAAGACGTTGCAGCGAGCCCTCTCTACGGAACAACAAAATCGAAGGAGTATCTCGAGGGGCCCCAGTAATGCCATTGCTCTTTTGCGATCAGCCACATCTACCACCCTTCCGACCGTCAAGCGGGAGAGCTTGGATTTATCAGGACCCATGTCATTGCTTCCCGACTCTCAGAGAAGGGCCCATTCACTGTCCCGAAGCAGCAGCATGAACAACCTGTTTGATGCTAGAGCTAGTAAAAAGGCCGAGGTGGATGCTGAGCTTAAGGAGGCCATTTCTGCCTTGAGGAAGCCTAACCGACAAGTTGTAAGCAAGGCAATGGCGGAGGCAGATGAGCGTAGAACGTCGGCCAATTTGGCCACAAAGAGTAATTCAACTCCCCCAACATGTAACATGAAGAATGTGCTAACAAATTGTTTCAGAACCGAAAAGAGCACCCCCGAGGAGCATCCCGGCTGTGGTTAAGGCCACACCAGCAAACAACCGATTCAAGAACATGATGCCAGCCAAGAAGGCAGAAGGCCAAATATTCTCTGAAGGTTTTGATGAATTAATCCCCCCGTCTAGTGTGACGGCCTTTGTTCCATCTACAGGCAAGAAACCTGCTCTTAAGGAGCTGTATAAGCGCAGCCCATCTCCAGTGATGGATGCAATAGGCGACACACCGACGAAGACTTCGGCGAAGCCCAGCTTCCTACGCCGACCGTTGAATGAACAGCCAGCATATCCCCCTTCCTCTCCCGCCATACAGAGAACGCGGGCGCCTGAAGTTTTCGTTGTAACGGACAGCGTGGTTAAACCTGCGAGAACCAGATATGAAGCTCCAGACTTGATTGAGACGCCGATCAAGAAAAGCACACAGCAGCGGCTTGATTTATATGCTACTCCTCAGACAAAATCGCAGGAGCCGAAGGGGAAGAGCGTGTCTATTTTTGAGAGACTTGGATGGGATGACGACTTTGATGATTTATGATGGGAAAATTTCTTATGCGTTCTGGCGAGCATAGTGATTACGTGCATTATACTATTATATCCCTGGGGTGTTACTGTACTGAAGATCAATGACTTCTTTTCTTTTTCGGGGGTTTCAGTGGAAAAGACAGCGCAGGGCGTGTGGCAATGGCGTTATGAAGCACAATGGAACAGTTGGCATGAAACAAGTATTCGTTACACATGGGCGCCATGCTCATGGAAGCATTATTTTGTATACATCATTAGCATGGTCGTAGCAAGATAGAGCATGAGATGAAAAGATTTGTTGCTAAATTCAGGCGGCGGCCGCCAGGGGCTCTACTATCATGGTTGGTAAGTCTCCAATATCGACGTGCTCTTGTGATCCCAAGTCGACGACCCGGATGGCTTCGAGGCCGACAACACCCTCTTGTAATGCAAGAAACTGCAGCTCTACGACGTGGCATGCACCTGGTGCCACGGGGCCAACACGCGTATCGGCACTGAGGCAAATGAGCTCCGATGTCTCGAGCGTGGCGCTCTTCTGCAATGCGTGGATCACGTTCTCGTCCAGCACGGCGTCTGCGATTTCCTTGTCCCCGCGGCGTCGGCCGCTGCTGGACGGGGGCCGGATTGGACGAACCTCTGCGCGGCGGCGCTTGGGCACGGCGACGAGGGCGAGCTTGCGCGGCGGGCGGGTGCTGTTGGCCTTGTCGGAGGAGCGGTTGACGACGTAGACGGTCCAGGAGAAGATATCGCCCGGGTGGACGGGCGTCGAGGGCGCGGTGAAGGACATTGTGATGCCGAGGTCGGGGATGGAGGCCTCGGTGCGGTTCGTGGAGGCTTCCAGCGTGGGGAGGGCGTCTGGGCGGATGGCCGAGGGGGATTTCAGGTGGGTGATGACCTGGGCGACGCTGCCGATGGAGAGCTGCGTCGGGCGGTGGGCGCGCTGGATGCCGGATTCCGAGGCGGTGCCGAAGCTCGGGTTGACGGGCAGGGAGAAGTCGAGGGCGGTGGTCCAGCTCATGGTGAGGCTGGGGGTGCAGACGCCCGGGATGACGAGGACGGAGGCGGCGATGGAGATTTCGAGGCTTCCCGAGGTGTCTCTGGGGAGGGTGGTCTCGGTCTGCTGGGGCTGGATGTGGTAGAGGAGCGTGATGTGGTCGTGTGAGACGCAGCTGAGGGGAAGGCTGAGGCCGGCTTCGTCGTTGAGGTTCTCGACGGTGCCGTTGGGGGATGTAAGTCGGATGCTGTTCAGGAGAGCCTCGCATTCAAAGTGGGAGGTGAAGTCGATTTCCAGGAGGGCGACGATGCTCCGGCTCAGGGGTATCGTGTTGGGGCGAGAGAATCTTATTCTCGTATGCAGGACTGGGAAGACCTTGATGCTCAGCTGGGGCAGTGTCCGGAGGCGTGTCATGAAGTCTTGCTGCCGCGTGACGGGGGCCACTCTCGACACTCGCAGCGCCGACAGTCGCGGCTTGACGCCATTCAGGGCAAAGTCGTTGCTGAAAGACTCGAGCAGGTTGAAGCCAGATGGCAGTCCGCTTGGAAGATAGCCGACGTCTGGGGCAACGGGTTCGGTCCAGAGATCCGGGTCGAGGCTCGCGGACGCCGAAAAGACGACGGCCGGACTGTGCAGGCGCATTCGGGGCCTTATGAGGAGCACGGGTAGCTTCCACATGGCGTACACAAACCGCGGCTCCTCCTCTTCCTCCTCTTCCTCGACATCGCTCCCGTATTCCCTCTTGTCCTCGATGACGAAGGGCTTCTTTGTCTCCTTCAGCCTCCCGCTGAAGATGCTCTCAGAAGAGTTGGGAGAGTCGCGGCCAGGGACACTGCCATTGGCCACCTGAGCTTCTAGCGATATACTTATCCTACTAAGATGGTAGTCCAGCTCTTTCCGCGGGAGCCATGGCGTCTTGAGAACAAGCAGGACATCCACAGTTTCATCTTTTATGTGAGTCCATGTTAGTGACTTGGTTTCATGAGCGGTGAGGTTGAGCTTGTTGCCGGTTCCGTACCGAAAAATAACGTGTCTCTTTGCTCTATTAGTTCAGATACGGTCTTGGAGCCATCAAAGCCTTCCAGTGCTTTTTCCAAGTCAATGTTGGTCTCAGCCGGTACGAGATATGTCAGGTAAGAGTTGTTGATGAGGTCGGTTGCCGCATTGGTGGTGGATATGGTTAGTTGAACAGGAGTTAGCTGTCCTGGCGTGGAAGGATTGCGAGCTGACATGACGAAACAAAAAGAAAAATTAGGAGGTTCGTTATGGTCTCATGTATATTATCATAAAAGGTGTTCCTCTTCTCTCATGAATTATAAGATATAATAATACAATAGTAATGATAGGCAGTAATAATGAAATGACCAGCTCAACTTCCCACTAAGCTCCAGCGTTGATAGACTCTCTTCCAGACCCCTGATAAGCCACTACAGGGCCCAGCTGCAGCCCCGGTTATGCGGAACCCGGTTAGTTGCATAAGAACTCCCCGAGGTGGTCCGTGCACGCTGGAAAGATGCGTGTCTCGCGCCATTGCTGCACCCAAGCTTGATTCAAAATTTTGGTACGACAACAGCTTCAGGCCAGCATCGACTCCGCCATCGCCGTCGCCCGCGCTCATTGAGGCGTGCCCGAGACTTTTTATCGCGAGAATCTCCTCTTGAACGACGCTTCAGGGCACAATCTCCAGCGCCTGCAGGATGAACGGCTTCGCGCCTCCTTTCCCTCAGCCGGCTTCGGCCTGGCAAGAGCACAAGACGCCAGAAGGCCGGGCCTACTATTACAACAATGTGACCAAGGTGACGCAATGGACCAAGCCGGAGGAGATGATGAGCGCGGCAGAGGTGAGTTGTATCTTCCTTTCTTCAGCATATTTGGTTAAAACCACCTGGTACCACCAACTCAGGCCCAGTGATGCTAACGCTCTCTCTCTTTTTCCCACAGCGCGCTCTGCAGTCCCAGCCATGGAAAGAGTATACCGCAGAGGGGGGTCGCAAGTATTGGTACAATACCGAGACGCAGCAGAGCTCTTGGGAAATGCCCGAAGCATTCAAGAAGGCTCTAGGTTCGACTGGTGGGCCGAGCAACCCCGTTCCCCAGACTACTCCATATGCGCAGGGTGGCGGTTATCCATCTACAGGACATGACTATCAACGCGATTCCCGCGATTCCCGCGATGCTCGCGATTCCCGTGACAATCGAGAACCCTATCCCGAATCTCGCCAGTTGACTTATGGAAATGATTCCAAGTCACAGCAAGCCTTCGTCCCCGCCACGAATGACCCGGAATACGCCACTCTCGAAGAGGCCGAGGCAGCTTTTGTTAAACTGCTGAAACGAAGCGGCGTCCAGCCAGACTGGACTTGGGAGCAGACCGTTCGTGCCATTGCTCGGGACCCCCAGTTTCGTGCTATCAGGGACCCAAAAGACAGAAAAGATGCCTTCGAGAAGTACTGCCAGGACGTCATCCTCCAAGACAAAGAGCGTGCCAAAGAGAGGCTGACCAAATTGCGTGGTGACTTCGAGACGATGCTGAAGCGGCACCCCGAAATCACTCACTACACTCGATGGAAGACGGCTAGACCTATGATCGAAGGAGAGACCATTTTCCGTTCCACTAATGATGAGGACGAGCGCCGCCAGCTCTTTGAGGAGTATATCATCGGACTTAAGAAGGCTCACAAAGAACAGCAGGCTAGCCAGAAGAAAAGCGCCATGGATGGCCTGATCGACTTGCTCCCCAAGCTCAATCTCGAGCCATACACTCGCTGGGCGGATGCTAGAGACATCATCTCTGCAACCCCGACCCTCCAAGAAAGTGAAAAGTATAGAACCCTCAGTCAGTTTGACATATTGACTGCTTTCCAAAATCACATGAAAGGTTTGGAGCGGGCCTTCATTGAGTCTAAACAGGAGGAGAAGAGTCGAAGATTCCGCAAGGAACGCAAGGCCAGAGATGCTTTTAAATCTCTGCTAGACTCTCTCCGCAAGGACGGCAAGATCAATGCTGGCACCAAATGGAGTCAGATTATTCCTCTTATTGAAAACGACGAACGCTACCTCAACATGGTTGGTCAGGTCGGATCTACCCCTCAAGAGCTATTTTGGGATGTGGTGGAAGAGGAAGAGCGATCGCTTCGCGGTCCTCGAAATGAAGTGCTCGATGTCCTCGAAGTAGGTTTTTGTGGTTTATCCTCTTGAATGTGATGCATACTAACTTGTTCGGTAGGATAAGCGGTTTGAACTCACCCCAACTAGTGATCTTGAGGAATTTCTGTCCATCATGAAAGATGATCACCGTACGGCTAACATTGATCGTAACACGCTCGAACTTATTTTCAATCGCGTAAGATACAACCCTCCTATTTTCTGGATCTTCAGTTCATACTGACATGTTTCCCCTTATCAGCTGCGTGAGAAGCGCGCCTCGAAGCGCGAAGATGAGAGACAACCGGATCGACAGCAACGTCGGGCCATTGATGATCTTCGTGCTTATATTAAGCGTCTCGAGCCGCCAGTCGCGCTGAGCGATACTTATGAAAAGGTACGACCTAGACTACTGAAATCAGACGAATTCCAAGCCGTCACTTCGGAAGAGTTCCGACGAAGTGCCTTTGAAAAACATCTCCGCAGGTTACGCGAGAAGGATGAAGCCGATCGTGCCTACCGACGCCACGAACGACCCTCTATCGAAAGAGAGGTCTCGAGGCGTGAAAGGGATCGATCTCGCGGCGAACGTTCACATCGTGGTGGTGGCCGTGGCGGTCGGCGCAGCCGTAGTCCGGAGCCCGACGCGTACGAGGCAGACCGGCGAAAGGCGATTGCTGAGCGTGAGCGAAACCATCGCAAGTCGACCATGGCAGAGAACCTCTTATCGACTGACCGTGGTCGACTTTCGCCCCCGCCATCACGCCGTGAACGTGATCGTGAACGCGATCGTGAACGTGACCGAGATCGTGACCTGGATCGTCCCCCCCGTCCCAGGCGCGACGACGACGCCTTCTATGATCGCGAGCGCAGAGACCGGGAGGATGAGAGAGAACGTCTCTATCGCCGTCGCGCCGACCGAGGTTCGTATGATGAGCTCCCCTATGGAGATGAACGCCCAGCAGCTCCTCGACGTCGTCGACAGGAAGAGGAAGACGATTATGCCCGCAGGGATTCCCGGGATTCAAAGGTACGTGTAAACTCACCATATCTCACGTTCAAATTGAAGCCGTTTCTTCTCACACATTCATACAGAGACTCAGGAGAGATCGATCACGTGAGCGTTCCCCCCCTCGTGATGGACGTCAACGCAACAGGACCCCAGAACCAGCCAAGGATGTTCGAAGCGGCAGCGAAGAGGGCGAGATTGAAGAATAATCGAGTCCTCGAGCCCGATTGCTCTCACTCAGCCTTCTGCTGTTGTCTGGCTAGTAAGCTTTTCTTTACTTGTATTGCTGGACTACTTTCGCCGCTTTTTTATTCCCCCATTTCCGGAATGTAAGAAAATTTATGTAGCTTTCAAACAAATGACCAGATCTGAACGTCGTAGTCAGGACAGGCTTGTTTACGAGAATAGCTTCGTGTAATTACTGTTGTATCAGGGTACATTAACCAAATTCTAAATAGCTTGAGAAAAAAGTCTTTACTCTTTGTCTCCATTTTCTTCTCTTCACAAGTCCCGGTTATGCAAGTGGAAAATCAAAGTTGTAACGATCCAAATCAATTTCTTTTATTCTGTAACTTGACAAGTAGCTATGAAAGAGTTTCCCGCGAGGTAGGAAACCTGACGACAGTCATCCTGCTTGATCCATTGCCCCTCCATCTGCAGAAGTGTTGTAGGTCGGTGGTTATATACACGCGTAATGGGACCGCCTTCAAGCAATTTCCCGCAGGACCAGACAACAGGGGATAGGCTGCCGTCGCCATTGTCACTCATCTGGGTCGTCATCCTCGCTGACGCCGTCCATCTGTAGTCCAACCTCATGGTCGCCTCCATCTATGCGAATTACAAGCGGAGTGCAAGAATGGATACCACAAACGTCTGGAAATGCATCACGTTGGTTCTGATCGTGGTTGCCCTTTTCAAGCACTTTCTTCGGGCTTCTCCTCCAAGAAGAACTGTAAAATGAGAATGTCAGTATAAGAAACGTACAATGTGTTAGGTTCGTGTCACTTACGAAGTTGCCGCTCATCTTCTGCTCCTGGTCGAGCTGAGAGCCAAGCTTGTTAATACGAGGACGGAAGTTGCTTGGGTCACGACGGAAAGTGACATCCAGGTTCTTCAAGAAGGTGTTACAACCGGTGAGGAGAGACTCGGGTCTGTTGGCGTGGGCATCAATACCGGGCTTGCCGTCAAAGACAATGACACGATCAGCGAGATAGGTGGCCATGATGAAATCGTGCTCGACGATAAAGGCAGTCTTCTTGGAGTGCATGATGAAACGCTTGATGACTCGAGAGGCGATGATACGCTGCTCAGAGTCAAGGTAGGCAGAGGGCTCGTCAATGAGGTAGATATCGGCAGGCATGCCCAGAGAAAGAACAATAGCAACACGCTGCAATTCACCACCGGACAGGTTCTTGACTTCCTGATCAATGAAGTCGTCGAGCTTGAGAGGCTTGACGACGTCGGTCTGGAACTGAGGAGACAGGAAGGCCTGCTTGATCTTCTTGAAGAACAGCTGGCGAACAGTACCCTCGAACTTGGGGGTAATGGTCTGAGGCTTCATGCTGATCTTCATGTCAGGAACAGAGCCCTTGCCATCAGGCTTGAGGGCACCGGCAAGAAGACGGCAGAAAGTGGTCTTGCCAGTTCCGTTCTCTCCCATCATGACGATGATCTCGGAATCGGTAAACTCTCCAGCATCAATGCGGAGCTTGAAGTTGCCGAGCGTCTTCTCCATCGCGGGGTAGTTGAAAGCACGGGACTTGTCAATGGCGAAGTCATCGGTAGCCTCGGCGAGACGGAACTGAAGAGACTCGTCACGGAATCGCAAGTTCTCCGTGGGGATGTGACCATCCAGGAAGATGTTGATACCTTCACGGACAGAGTGAGGCATGGTGACGACACCATAGATGGCAGGCTTTCCGTAGAGAACGCAGACGTAATCGGAGAGGTAGTCAAGAACAGACAGATCGTGCTCGACGACAATGACGTAGTCATCATCACGAAGGAGCGAACGGATCATCTTGGCGGCACTCAGACGCTGCTTGACATCGAGATACGAAGAGGGCTCGTCAAACATGTAGACATCGGCCTTCTGGACGCAAACAGTACCAATGGCGAAACGCTGAAGCTCACCACCAGAGAGGAGAGTGATGTCACGGTCCATGATGTGCTCCAGCTCCAGGACGCTGGTCACTTCCTTCATGTTTCCGAGCGTGTGGCGGCTCTCTAGGAGAGCCTTGACGCTCTTCTCCGGGCCGCGGACAGCCTTGGGAATTTGGTCAACATACTGGGGCTTGACAACAGCCTTGAGGTCGTCCTCCAGAAGCTTGGTGAAGTAGTCTAAAGTTGATGTTAAAAATACCGCTTGGAGATGGAACCTATCACGGCTGAAATTTTATTTACTTACTCTGGAGTTCGGAACCACGGAAGTACTTGATGACATCCTCCCAGTCAGGGGGGTTGTCGTGGCGGCCCAAGTTGGGCTTGAGCTTTCCGCTGAGAATCTTCAGCGCGGTACTCTTACCAATACCGTTGGTTCCGACAAGACCCAAAACCTGGCCGGGTCGAGGCATGGGCAAACGATGGAGCTTGAAGCTGTTGGGGCCATATCGGTGGGTGACCTGGCTCTCGAGGTTGGTAGGCAGGTTGATAATGGTAATGGCGTCGAAGGGGCACTTCTTGGGGCAGATACCGCACCCAATACACAGCGACTCGGAGATGAAGGCGAGGCGGGACTCAGGAGTGACTTCGATACAGAGCTTTCCACTGCGAACCACAGGGCAAGACTTCTTGCACTCCTGACGACACTTGCGAGGACGACACTATTCGAAGAGGCCAGGGGTCAGCATATCTGATATCTGGCTGATAGCGGGGTGATCGGCGGGGCATGCA
Source organism: Trichoderma simmonsii (assembly GCA_019565615.1). Lineage (NCBI taxonomy): Eukaryota > Fungi > Ascomycota > Sordariomycetes > Hypocreales > Hypocreaceae > Trichoderma > Trichoderma simmonsii. The sequence continues at coordinate 841,318 of CP075866.1, forward strand.
GATTTTCATCGTGAACTCACTTTGTCGGTGTTGACAATGGCGATACTATATGCCGCAGGTTAGCAACAAGTCGAAGATATCTTGAAACCGCGACACGACACGGGAGCTGGCATAACAAGAGACAGCTAATGTATCTCGTCGGTGATACCTACCGGGTGAGCTTGTCCGCCATGATGGAAACTTGACAGTCGGAGGTCTGTCTAGGGTAGCAATGGATTCGAGTCGATGGTCCCCCGTGAGAGCTGCAAAATCTCAGCTGCGACTGTTGAACAGGATCTGCAACGAGGTGGCGCGCGAGAAGCTGAGCTGGGGAGTGCAAAACAAAAGGAAAAATCAGATTGACGGGGAGAGTGGGCAACTTTTAGCTCTGGAACAGCAAGGTGTGTGGTCATCAATTTTTCTCGCCCTGTGAATGGCGGGGCTTAGGCCCTTTTCTGGGGAGGGCAGCTGGGGGGGACGGACGATGTTAGCTGCGGCGCTGGAGAGATGTACCTGCGCTGCGAATTTAGCGGGCAGAGGGACCTTGTGGAATCTGTGGTGCTATCTTGGCTTGTCTGCAAATGCATGCGATGGACATCTGACAGGATGAAGAGCATGCCTTATATGTGTAGTATCGAGAGACGCATGAACAATAGAAGCTGAGCAAAAAATTGGCGAAATCATTGTGTCAGAGCACAAGATACTGACTGCGCACCAGGCACATTACCATGCAAATGCTCGTTGCCTACAATTCGAAGACCTCCATCCCTGGCGCCTTGTTCTTATACTTGAATCTATCACACATTAACAAGACTGAACTCCAGTTTGATGGCTTTTCTTTTCCTTATTCTCGCCTCGCCTTTCCACCTCTCCGGAAACTTTTCAGAATTTGGCGCCACAATTCGACGATCCGCAGGAATAATTTTCGATGTAGATAGAACTCTTACTCTGTTTCCCAGTTGATGGCGGTTTATAGTTCCCACACAGCCCATCGGTATCTTCCTGGCTTGTAACATCTACGTACATCAACGCCCAACTCGTAGAACCTTATTCTGCCTCTTTTCTGTTTCCCTATCAACGGAAGATATGGGAAAATCCGGTAGTCTAATCTGGGGAGCATAGGACTCGAGTTCTCCCTCTGCCTTCTTTTCCTCCCAAACCACACCTCACATTCTCCACAGCAACAGCTGACTCTGCTCTCACTTTGTGATCACCGACTACCACTCCCGTCTTGCACTGAGCAAGGCAACAAAATCTCCCTATTTCAACACGATCAAGAAAATTTCTGTTGAAACTCTATACCTTTTATCCTGGCATCCTTAAAACTCCGGCTCTGCATCTGCATCTGCCTCTGCATCTGCGTCTGAGTCTACGATCACCACTTCCGTTCTGCATTGAGCAGGACAACAAAACCGCCCAATTTCAACACAATCAAGAAAACTTGTGTTGAAATTCTACAGCTTTTATCCCGATATCTTTCAAACTCCGACTCTGCGCCTGCGTCTGAGTCTGCTTTCGTTGATTACTATCAGCATCAACATCAAACATCGCCATAGCCAAAGCGCTGGAACGCTTTGGAACATCTAAAGAACTTCTCCAGGGAAGTTTCTCAAACACAATCACAATCACAACGATTGCAGCAAACCCATTACCTGACAAATCAAATCCAATTCAATCATTGTCTGCAGGCTTTGCATCTTCCGGCAATATCGTCACAGTTGCACCCAAGCACCAACACCCCCAGAAGCAGAAATTCCGGGGTTCTGAGGTCCAAAGCGCCAGCCACGTGACTGCAGTGGCCTCTAGCGGCTTCAGCAGTCAGCAGAGCGCCAAACCACCCCAACAGGGCTTGGCTTGGGTACAAACACGCCGGCCGAGCCTTCGGCCCTCCGCCCCGTTGCCTCCAATTCTTTCCTGCCTCTCTCCACCAGCGCATTTTTGTCACCTCCGGCCGTCTCTCGACACCTCAACCCTCGTGGCCCTTCCGCCCACCGGAACATCGCCAGACTCGCCCGAACGAGCCTGTGGGCACCTGTCATTCCTTGTGGTGTCACGGGTCATTGATTGATTACTGGTAAGTCGCTGCTGTCTCCTTGCACTTGCTGTTGCCGCCCGCAGCCCTGTGGCCTTGCGTCTTGCCCGCTGATCCAGCCACGACTTGACCCGGACGCGTCCATGGGCCGGCTCTCCGGGGCCCGGATCAAGGCAAGATGAGGTTTGTTTCGATGGAATTGGCTGCTGCCGGTGATGCCGATGCTTCCAGGGCCCTCAGATGGGCTCCCAGGCGGTGGCCAAGTCTCCAATTGCTGGTGATGGCGTCTCTCAGCCTTGCCAGCACTTACACACGTGGGATGCCTTGGATTGGCATTGCTTCACGATTCCAAAGCAGTATTGCTTTCTAGGCTGATGATCGCGGGTCGCCGACTTGTTCTTTCACCGCCTCTTCACTGGGGCGGACGCGTAACTTGAAATTCATGATGCTAACTGCCGTCGGTTCTGTAGGAGTTCCATCTTCGCGGATACCTCCATCATGTCCTCTCCCAGCGAGGGGGACCCCTCCAACGGAAATCTGTCGCCGGACGACTCCATGACTTTTTCAGCTGTCGCAGACCAGCAGGGAAACGATAGCGACGTCTCCCAAGGCCTGAATGCCACCAATAGCCCTCCTGACCACCCATCTCCCTCCGATCCCGAAGCTTCAAACGATGAGGCTACGAACCATGCAGACGCCGACCATGCCATGTCAGAAAGCGAAGAATCCAGTGTAGCCGACGCGTCAGACGATGGCGACTTCGATATGCAAGCTACCTCGCCATCCCAGCATGGCAATGACGAGGAAGACGACAATGAAGACGAGGACGACGTCACAGCTGGCCGAGCCAGTTCATCAGAATCAGCTCGAGCAGCGAAGCGAAAAGCTCCCGTGGAAGATGAATATATGAAGGCCAATCCAGAGCTTTATGGTCTTCGGAGAAGTGTATGCCTTTCCACCCGAAGCTGTGTCCTCTCTATTCTCTTTGATGTCGAATGCTGACCTCCTTATCCTAGACTCGACCACGAGAGCAACGCAAAATAGTATGTCACATGTCCAGCTGCAATGTCTTGTCGCATTATGTACTAACTATATCAGATCGAATCGGAATCAGAATCAGATGTTGCGCCAGCCAGTCGTCGCCAGAATAAACGCCGGCGCGTTGGAAGTTCCCACGCCTGTGAGTCTTGACGCTTCCCCATATCCTCTCGCTCCCATCAACCTTGAAGCTAACTGAACCGATTGTAGCCTCAAAAAGGGGAACGCCCGTATTGCAGCCTTCAACCAACGATTCCGACTCAGATTCTTCTACATATGGTGGAGCTCGGGCAAAGAGCCAACAGAAAAAGGCCAGGCAACAGCGTGAGATGCAGCCCGCCTTGGCCCTTGCCGAGAAACGGTGGTCAAACCGCCGTGCGGCGCAACAGGTGCAAGAAGGCGCATACGAAGAGAGCGATGTCGACGAAGAAGATGAAGAAGATGCGGAACTTGCTGCGTCTTACTACGTCGATGACTATGTCGACAACTCTCCTTACATCGAAAAAGTTGTCAAGCACAGGCTCAGAGATGGCCACGAGCTTACCTACGATTCTACCCGCAGCGACTTTGAGTACTTCATCAAGTGGCAAGGAAAATCCCACTTGCATGATACCTGGGAGCTCCTTGATTCTCTACGCAGTGTCCGCGGCTTTCGCAAGGTCGAAAACTACTTTAGAAAGTTTGTCGACCAGGAGCTTGACATTCGATTTGGAGATGATATTCCCCCGGAGACAAAAGAGCAGTTTTTCCTCGACCGCGATCGAGACGAGGAAGCTCTTGAAGACTACACCAAGGTCGAACGCGTCGTCGCCGTCCGGGATGGCGATGAGGGCGATGAGTACTACGTCAAGTGGAAAGGACTTACCTACGAAGAATGCACGTGGGAGGCGGCATCAGACATCAGCACCCTGTTCCAAGACAAAATCGACCAGTACATAGACCGAACTTCAAGGTCATGGCTGTCCGACCGAAAGGAGACGAGCCTGGACACGCGATCCAAGATGACCAAGCTGGAGAAGCAGCCTGACTTTATTGTCGGCGGCGAGCTTCGAGAATTCCAGTTGAAGGGACTCAACTTTCTGTGCCTCAACTGGACCCGCGGGAACAATGTCATCCTTGCTGACGAAATGGGCCTGGGCAAGACGGTCCAGACAGTGTCATTCCTCAGCTGGTTGCGCAATGCCAGGCGGCAGGAAGGGCCCTCTCTGGTCGTCGCTCCGCTCAGCGTCATCCCTGCTTGGTGCGACACATTCAACAATTGGTCACCAGATATCAACTACGTGGTGTATCTTGGACCAGAGGATGCTCGAAACATCATCCGCGAGAACGAGCTAATCATCAATGGCAATCCCAAGAAGCCAAAGTTCAACGTCTTGGTCACTTCTTACGAGTTCATTCTACAGGACTGGCAATTCCTGCAGTCTATCAAGTGGCAAGTTTTGGCCGTCGATGAGGCGCACCGCCTCAAGAACGCCGAATCCCAGCTATACCAGCGCCTGGTGGGCTTTGGTATCCCCTGCAAGATTCTCATCACCGGAACTCCTATCCAGAATAACTTAGCCGAGCTGTCTGCCCTTCTCGACTTTTTGAACCCCGGAAAAGTGACCATTGACGAGGACTTGGACTCGCTCTCCGCTGCCGACGCCCAAGAGAAACTGCAAGATCTTCACCGGTCCATTGCTCCTTATATCCTAAGACGCACAAAGGAAACGGTCGAGTCCGACCTGCCGCCCAAGACGGAAAAGATTATCCGCGTTGAGCTTTCAGATGTGCAGCTGGACTACTACAAGAACATTCTCACCAGAAATTACGCGGCCCTGTGTGATGCTACAAACGGACACAAGAACTCCCTTCTCAACATCATGATGGAGTTGAAGAAAGTCAGCAACCACCCTTACATGTTTCCCGGAGCAGAGGAGAGGGTTTTGGCTGGCAGCACACGTCGCGAGGATCAAATCAAGGGCTTGATTGCAAGCAGTGGCAAAATGATGTTGATCGACCAGCTGCTGTCCAAGCTGAAGAAGGACGGACACAGGGTTTTGATCTTCAGCCAGATGGTTAGAATGCTGGACATTCTCGGTGATTACCTCTCCCTCAGAGGCTACAAGTTCCAGCGACTTGATGGCACCATAGCAGCGGGCCCGCGACGTATGGCTATCAATCACTTCAACGCCGAGGACAGCGAAGATTTTTGCTTCCTGCTTTCCACTCGTGCGGGTGGTCTCGGCATTAACCTGATGACCGCAGACACTGTCATCATATTTGATTCTGACTGGAATCCCCAAGCAGATTTGCAGGCCATGGCTCGTGCTCACCGTATCGGACAGAAGCGGCCGGTCAACATTTACCGACTTGTATCGAAAGAAACGGTAGAGGAAGAGGTTTTGGAACGCGCCCGCAACAAGCTTCTTCTGGAATATCTGACCATTCAGGCTGGCGTCACTGATGATGGAAAAGCCAAGTTTAAGGAGGAGCTCAGCAAGAAGGGCGTCAAGATCGACGGCCCATCCACTTCAGAGGACATCCAAATGGTGCTGAAAATGCGATCGTCCAAGATGTTTGAGCAGAGCGGCAACCAACAGCGACTGGAGCAGCTCGACATTGATTCTATCCTGGAAAATGCTGAAATTACAAAGACCAAGGTTGACGACAAGATCAACCTGAGCAGTGGCGGTATCGACTGGGATAATTTCATGCAAATTACCGATGTCAAAGTAGACGATATCAACCTCGACTGGGACCAGATTATCCCAGCCGAAAAACTCGCCGAGATCAAGGCGGAAGAAGAGAAGAAGCAACATGACGACTACCTCGCAAAGGTTGCAGCTGAGAGTGCGCCGCGAAGGGCGGCAGTCAAGAGCCGCAACAAGGATGTGGAGCGCGCAGACCGCTTGAAGAAGCGCCAAAGAGAGCAGCAGCAAGAAGAAGAAGAGCAGCGCGCCTACTTGGCGGATCCCAAACGCCCCTTAAACGATAAGGAGCAGCGAAATCTGATCAAAGCCTACTTCCGATTTGGTTCCATGGAGGATCGCAGCGCCGATATCATCCAGGAGGCCAAGCTTGGAGAGAGAGACCCTGACTTTGTCAAATCAGTCTTGGACGATTTTATCAAAGCTGCCCAGCAAGCCGTGGACGACAACAGCGCCAAGCTTGCCGAGGAAGAAAAGAAGATGGGCAAGACATTGACAAAGAAGGACAAGAAGGCTGTGCTGATCGATTTCGGCGAGCTGAAAAAGGTCAATGCTGAGACTGCCATCGAACGGCCTAAGCAGCTGCAACTTCTTCGCCAGGTGATTCGGGGCCATTCAGACTGGAAAAATTTCCGGGTGCCGGACGCCACCAAGGCGGCCAACTACAGCTGCCCCTGGGGAGCGAAAGAGGATGCCATGCTCCTTGTCGGCATTGACAAGCACGGGTTTGGCGCGTGGGCTCAGATACGCGACGATTCGGACTTGGAGATGCAAGAGAAGCTCTTCCTGGAAGAGCATCGGGTGGGCAAAAAGGAGGAGAGATCCAAAGGCAACGACAAGCTCAAAGCCCCTGGCGCTGTTCATCTCGTACGCAGGTCAGAGTATCTCCTTTCCGTGCTGCAGTCAAAGCACTCGAATGATCGGTCAGTTCAAAAGGCGGTGGAGAACCATCATCGCAACAACAAGAAGCTCCACGCAGTCAATGGCAATCGCGGCAGCAGCTCGACGACAACTTCAACAGGCATCAAAAGGCAACGAGAGCGAGAGAGGGACCACGGATCTTCTGAACAGCGATCCCATGCCAGAGAGGATGGTGCACCGGCTAGACCCGATTTCAAGCGCAAGCATCCCTCTCACGACGATGCCCGTAGTCCCAAACATCGGCGCTCTGAGGACCCTCGCCGGTCTAGCAAGGCTGGTGATGAATATCGCGACGGCCGCATAGAGAAACGACGCCATCGCGAAGATGACGACCGCCGCCATGACAGATTCCGGCGTGAGGAGTATCGTCGCGATGATTATCGCCGTGATGACCGTCGAGACGATCGCCGAGACGACCGCCGAGATGATTACCGCAGGGATGATCGTCGAGACGACCGTCGTGACCGGGATCGAGAACGAGAACGAGAACGAGAACGAGATCGTGATCGCGATCATCGTCGTGACCGCGACCGCGACCAAAACCGCGATCATAATCGCGACCGAGACCGGGACCATCACCGAGATCACCGAGACCGTGATCATGCAACCCGACATCTTGATGAACGCAGAGTCAACGCACTTCGAAGGTTGGATGAGCTACGGCGCATTGGTGATGACAAAGACCAAAGGGCCAAGGACAACGACGCCATGATTTGGTTCCTCTTGAAGCCGGTGAGAGATAACTTTGAGAAAATTCTTTCAACCACCAAGGACAGCGTCAAGTCTAGTAAGGAGCGCGCAGCCATTTTTGGAGCCGAGCTGGTGGCCATTGGGTCGTTTCTCGACGAGAAGCTGCCGGCAACGGTAGCAGACGATGGTCTCAAAAACAACTTCTGGTAAGCGATTGCAAACTTTCAACTCTTTTGTTTTTCTACTGCTAACTTGGCTCATAGGGACTTTCTGGCGGCTCTTTGGCCCGTCGACGATACCAGCAAGAGCGTTACAGGTGACCGACTGAGCTCAATGTATCGTACGCTCCACGCTCGCAACAAGTCGAAGAGTTCTGAGCCTAGTGCCGCAAAACTCAACGGCACACACGCTGTTCGGTGATTGAAAAAGTGACCACTGGAACAAGCTAAAGGGGGAAATTGATGTTTAGATTTGCTCTGTGACGAGTTTATAAAAGAAGAGCTTGGCATTTATTTGCATTGTCTGGCGTTTGGTAATAGGTGGCATTATGGTTCAGTCACAAAAGACTCGGCTGCAACAACATACCCGGATTTGCATGGAAAAAGAAACAAGACGACACGCGTTGAGGAGTTTGTTTATACCGGCTGGCCGGCTCGACGAAGACTTTGACGTCTACTCTCTGGCCCGCCTACCGAGTTGATTTTGAGAAGGTTGTATTGTTTGGCTTGACTGTGATGAAGGGAGGAGAGGAGGGATACTCCTTTTTGCTACCTTGTCTCTTTTTTTCTCTACTTTTTTCTCTTTCTATTTCTTCATTTTCTGACAAGTGTTTTATTTTACTGTTGACGACAAGAGCTTACTCATGCCGTCGGATTGAGGGTACATGTTATACCAAACATTTTCCGGACATTGGAAGGGTTGTGGGAGGCGACGGATTTTTCTTTTACGAATGTAATATGAGCGGTTATACGGCTTTTCCCCCTCCTCACTATGTTTTCCCATTTCACACGGGGATTCTTGTTTTTCTACATCCTCCCGCCTTGTTATACGGATAGTAATTAGAGGAGCGAGTTGGCAGATGAGGACACAAGTTTGATAGTCACTAAGCCCAGGCACAAGAAAAAGCCTGAGGCAGAGGAGGAGTCGATAGATGAATAAAATAGTTTTAAATATCTGTGATTGCTACTATGGTGATGATTTGCTGCATGTTGTTTGATATGTGAGGTTGATACATGCAAATAGATGAATGACAAACATGAAGAACTGATGCATTTCGGCGTGGCACCATGTGAGTGGACAAGTCTACCCATGGCCACTTGTATATGCAGCACATGAAACCACTTACATGCACTCCATAAAATGAGGCGATACTAATCCTGAGTCTTCCGATGTTTTTTTTCTCTTCTTGTTCTGCTTTAAAACGGGCATGTTAACGTCAGACTTTTCAATACATACATAACCTCAAAATTACCATCTACTTATATCCCACACATCCCCGCCTACCTATCTTGTACATATTCATCTTTCGAACAAGCGACAATGTCTCTTCCTCTCCCCTTCACCAAACACTTCGCCGAGCTCACCGTCCTCCGCGCCGCCCTGCTGACCAGAAGAGTCATCTCGGCCGTCACGGAAATCTCCAAGCACGATGCGACCCCCGTGACGATGGCCGACTTTGGCGCCCAGGCGCTCATCATGGCGGCTCTGCACGAGCTGTTTCCCGGTGACGGCTACGTGGGCGAGGAGGACGCAGAGACGCTGCGCAAGGATGATGCGCTGGCGAAGACGGTGTTTGAGCTTGTGCGGGAGATTGGGGATGAGTTTGCTAAGCATGAGGCGGTTCATGCTGATGAGGATCTGGGTGTGAGGAGCTTGCCGGGCGTCGTGTCGCAGGGTGAGATGCTGGATTTGTTGGATTTGGCTGGACGGGGGACGCCGGGGCCGAAGGGGAGGTATTGGGTTATGGATCCTGTTGATGGCACGGCTACGTTTCTCAAGGGCCAGCAGTATGCCATCTCGTTGGCGCTGGTGGAGGACGGCAAGGAAGTGCTGAGCGTATTGTGCTATCCGAACCTCAGCCTCGACGACGGCGTGGTGGCCGAGACGGACGTGGACACTTCCGGCTGCGGCGTCATGCTGTCGACCATCCGCGGCGAGGGCACCGAGTACCGCAAGCTGTCGACGGAGTACTCCCTCGGGCCATCCAGAAAGCTAGACCGCTTTCCTGCTACGCCGAAGAGTCTCGCTTCCCTGCGCCTCGTGGACTGTCTAGCCAGCAAGTCGTCTCGTCTGGACATTGCCGAGGCTCTAGCGAAACAACTCGGTGCGCTGCCCTTCCCCGGCATCGATCTGTGGTCTTCGCACGTGCGGTACGGAGCGCTGATGCTCGGCGAGGGAGAGGACGGGAAGCACATCATGATTCGCGTGCCCGTTGGTACTCGCGGCGATCCTTCTCGTGCGTACGTCTGGGATCATGCTGGCTCGCAGCTTCTTTACACGGAGATGGGCGGTAAAGTGACGGATCTGGAGGGCAAGGACATTGATTTCGGGGCGGGCAGGACGTTGGCGGCGAATTGGGGGCTTGTGGCTGCCCCGGAAGGTGTTCACGGAGAGATTTTGAGATTGGTGAGGGAGTTGATTGCCAAGGATTCAAAGCAATAGAGAGGTGCTCTTGATGCAAGAAGACAGCTGCTGCTTCAGAGAAAGAGAAGAGAATGATAACAGGCAGTTGGGTCACAGTTTTCGCCGTCATTGCAAACGCTGACCATCTCCCTTATGCTCATTAAAACAACTATTATATATCTATCCATCGCCATTATATCCTCGAATGTTAGCCTGAGATGTCACTCTCACCACCTTCATGCCATATGTTCTATTTTATATACACAACCCCCCCCCTCTTCTTCTTTACATCAAGCTACTCCTGCCCCCAATCTCCATGCTCCCCTGCCCGTCCTTCATCTGCCCGCTCCGGCCCACCACAAACTCGTGATAAATCTTTTGAAGCCTCGCCTTCTCATCCTTTCCGATAGACGCTCTGGTGCTCTCCAGAGCCTTTGTGAGGTGAGACCAGCCGACCACCACCTCTCGCTGGTCGGCCGACTCCTTGCCCTCGGCCTCATCGACGCCGGGTCCTCTGCGGGCTTCCTTGGCCTTTCGTCGGGCTACTTTGATCTGCTCTAGCTTGGACATGATGGCGGCGTTTTCGACTAACGCGGCAGATCTGCTCTTAGCTGCCACCGGAGCCACCGCCTCATCGTCGGCGCCGTAGCGGAACTGCACGAAACTGGTGGCCGACGATGCACCCTTGCTGTCCTTGCCACGTTTGGTCGTAGATGCCGGGCTGTTGATGTCTCCCAGCACGTCGTGAATGGCCTCGAGCTGGGCGTTTGACACCAGTGCCTGCAGGTCGGCGCCTGAATATCCCTCTGTCTTCTGGGCAATCGATCGCAGTGCTTCTTCCGACTCGGTCAGCTCGCTCGACAGCCGGACTTTTTGCAGCATCGCCTTGATAATGTCCACTCGGTCGTCGAGTGATGGCATATCGCACAGCAGCGACTTGTCGAGACGACCGGGACGCAGCAGCGCCGGATCGATCAGGTCGGGTCGCGACGTGGCTGCCAGGACGTACACGCCAGACAAACCTTCAGCACCGTCCATCTGCGTCAGCAGCTGGTTGACCACGCGATCCGTCACACCAGTAGAATCATGCCCACGCTTCGGCGCAATAGAGTCGAATTCATCAAAGAACAAGACACAAGGCTTGGCCGCCGACGCTCGGTCAAAGAGATCTCGCACGCTCTTTTCTGACGCACCGATGTACTTGTTGAGAATCTCAGGACCCTTGACACTGATGAAGTTGAGGCCGCATTCTCCCGCGACGGCACTTGCCAGGAGCGTCTTGCCGCAGCCAGGGAAGCCGTACAGCAGCAGGCCTGATCGGAGCCGCAGAGGACACTGGGAGAAGATGGGAGCATACTTTGTCGGGTATTGCAGTGTCTCGAGGAGAACTTGGCGTGTCTCTTGCAGGCCGCCGATGGACTTGAATGTGGTTGTCGAGCTCTGCAGGGATACGTTGCGCAAGGACGCCGGCGTGAACCCCTTAATGGCCTTGTCGAAATCCGCACGGCTAAGATGAACTGCTCCAATGGTGTCTTCGGGAGTCAAGCTAATGGAGCGAATGATTGCCTCGTTTCTAGCTCTGGAGATGAGAACAGTCAAATCACCGGGCAAGTATCCGTCAGTCAAGCCGGCAATATCGAGAAAGTCTAGGTCTGAATCCAATATGAAGCCGCCGGGTTTGCTCAACGAGCCGTCTTCGTGGCCATTGGCACCCGAACCATGCCCGTGAAGCCAGTCGCTCCCTTCTTCGGAATTCTCCGTGCCGTTGGCAGTCGTCGGCCGACTACCGTCGCTCACCTGTCCCGAAGCCTCATCTTGGGCCACTGCATTCTGCCTAACAATGGACTCCATGATTTTCCGCCGTCCATCCTTGTCAGGGGCCTTTAGCTCGATGATCTCGCGCACGACGTGGCCGCTGACGACGACGCTGTTGAGGGTGTCCTTGCCCTCTGCCGTTGCCAACAACGTGACGCCGCTGTCTTTGGTGCAATACTGCCGCACGACAGATCGAATCGTTTCACTGACCTGACGGCTTCGCCCGTTGTCGTTTCCGACCTGAAGCTCCGTTTCCACAGGACTCAGCTTGTCCAGGTCATCGAGAACAACAATGGCTTTGCCGCCCAACCTTGCGCCCCAACTAGCCAGCATGAATATGCGGTTAAGAGTTTCTTTGATAGTGGATATCCTCGCCTCGTCGGTCACTAGCTTACGACAGGAAAAGTAGATGGTATAGAAGAGTGTCTCCTCACGAAGTCGGCTGGCGAGGTACCTAGCAACAGATGTCTTGCCGGAGCCCTTTGTTCCAGTGAGCAGGACGGAAGACATGTGAGCAAGGTGTGACTGCAGATTTGCCAGCAGTGAGTCGATGCCGACGAGCAATGAGTCGTGGGACGGCTGCAATTCGAATAGGTCCGTCTCAGAAATCCAAGGGGGTCGTGGTACTGGTTGTTGAAAGTCAATGGGTATTTTCGGATCCAAGCCTGCCAGCCAGAGAGCCGCGTCCTTGTTCTGCTCTTGTGATGCAACATCTGAGCTATACTCAAACTTGATGATACCCCCTTCCCATCCCTGCGGAGCCTCCAAGCCGTCGTACAGATCAACAACGATACCGTCGGTTATGGGCCCTTGCAAAAGCCCCTCGGATCCCTTGGGCCCAGAGTAGATGTGCTTAAATCTCTTGGTGGATTCTTCCTTCTCTGCCTTCGTCTCAATTCCAAATCTCAGGCCCTCGGGCGCCTTTGAGCCTGCTGCAAAGGGAAAGACTTTGATTTGCTGGACGGCTCCGCGAGGGAGAGGCTGAGGGGCGGCTTGGATCTTGACAATACCGCCAACGATACCTGTGCACCCAAGCGCAGCGCACAAAGCCGCTGACAATGCCGCCGCCTGGCCATTGGGCGGATCGTCCCATGGCTTCAGCTTGGCAACAATCTTGGATGATGCATTGCTCGCAACTGCGGCGGATCCGTCTTCGGGCTGTGGTTTCTGCAGTCCTGCAGGCTTGAGAACATCCACCACAACGTAATTGATGCCCCTGAAGTCGTTGGACAGGATATAGTCACGATCAATCCAGACACAGAGACCGGGCTCTGCAATGCCCTCATCGAACCATTCGTTGCAGGCAGCCCTGTCGATTGCGCGGAGCAGCAAAGATGGTCTCTTCTCCTCCCTGGCACTTCGTCTCCGAATGGTACTGGCCCCGCTTCGTTTGGACTTTGATGTGCTCGCGACACTTCGGTGGTCACCACTGTTCTGCGAGGCCTTGGCTCTCGTTTTCGGCGCGACGATGACTTCGGCGTTGGGGGAGAGCTTCACAAAAGCCACGTCCGCCGCTGGCGTGGGTTCGAGAGACATGATCTTTATGACTGCTGTCGACGTCGGTGATAGATGCAGAGTCAATGGGTGCGCCGGGACTGCAGCACCGCCGGTAGGGACATATGCCGGGTTGGGAAGCGCTCGTATCTGGGACTGCAGGTTAAGCTCGAGGAATGTTGCGTGCAGTTCTATGATTTCCCAGTCCTCAGGCGTCAGCGGCTCGATGTTGATGGTGTGTGCCAGCGGAGGGTCGACGTGGACGGTGGCCATGACCTTTTCACCATCTGTCAGGCCGAGGGTGTTTGCAAAGGTCGCGTCTATCTCGACTAATTGAATCTCTTGATCTCGCGATGAGCCGCGCGAGCTTGTCAGTCCGTCACGTCCTACCAGCTGAGCAGCTCGCCTCTTGCTCGGCATTCCCGTCCATCCAACGAAGACGGATTGCTCCTTGGGGGCTCCGGTCTGCCCACTGGATGGAGCCGGTCGGTATGTGAGCTCGACAACGACATTCTGGGCGGGCTATGAAGAAATAAGAGGATTAGTTTAGTCGCACAATACCTTCGAGATCAGCAGCATTGAGCAGGTGGAAAGGAGTAGCGCTCTCAGTGACGTACAGTGTTTACGTTGACCAGCAGGGTAACCAACGATGTAGGCAGGTTGACGAGACAGTTCTTCAGATGCACGAGCGACAGCTCGGCAGCGGTAGACTGCGCATTCCTTCTGGGAGCCATGTCTAGGAAATTGAATGCAAGTCTGTCTTGTCTCGTCAGAACAGAATCCGGGCGCAAGTTCGGCTGCAAGATGGCGATGCTATTCCGCGTTCCTGGAACTTATGGAGCCGGCCGGTTGCTATGCCGAGGCAAGGCTCACGTGCCGAGCGGCCGGCGCTACCAAGGGGGTACCTCCCGAGGCTACTGAATCGCATCTGGGGCTGGGGTACATGCATGTATCGTGGCTTGCCTTCTCTGGAGCAAGCTGACTGAAAGCTGCACTCAGGTAGCAGTGACTGAGCTCCGCATACCTTAGCCACGTGTGGCTTGTGTGCAATACCGAGTACGTACCTCTTAATTGGCTTTTGACGCCGTTAGACGCGTCGCGCGTCTGTCTCGTGTCTCCCGCCAGCTTTTTCGAGAGCTCTCGAGGCTAGCAGCATTTCCCAACTCCTTACTAACCCACACACGCATCCCTGCAAGTTGGTTTCCCAGCCCACCAATTTGTGCATCGCATCGCATTTGTTGTCTCTTGCCTGCGATTTCCGTCCCTCGTCGTCTTTTCTCTTCCCCCCCATCGCAACAGCCTGAATCGAATCCCCTCGTTTTGGCGTTCGGGCATCATCACGCAAAATGGCGCTCCGCGAGTTCAAGGCGCCCGTCAACTACGAAACTCAGCAGTGTAAGAAAAGCTTCAAATCTGGTTCATCTGGTGGAGAGCGGCAGAAGCTAAGCTAAATCTTCGTGCAGCGGCATTCGAATCTTTTCTCAAGGACTTCAAGACATCGCCCGAGCATACCCTCACCACCGCCCTCGGCAACATTACAATTGGCGAAGATGATCTCAGCGACGAGGATGATCTCATGGACGAGGACGACCAGACTCGCCAGCGTCGCCAGGAGGAGCGGGCCAAGAGGAAAACACCCCAGCACAAGTACAACGACATTCTGCAATTGCTCGCAGACCGCAAGATTGACGAGTTCGCCATCGATCTGGATGATCTAGCTACTGTGAGTTGGAGCGGGAAAGCGGCCTCTTTACGAAACGCCCAGGTGCTGACTGCAGTTAGTGGGAGGGGCAAACGGACGAGTCGATGAAGCTTGTGGACTCAATTGAGATGAACACGAAGCACTACGTCGAGATCATGGCCAGGGCAGTAGACAATGTCCTGCCCCAGCCTAGCGAAGAAGTCAAGTACGAAACACTCTTGCTGGCGAGCAAACAACATGTGGAAGAGAAAAGAAGGAGAATTAAATGGCTAACTGGACGTGTAGCTTCAAAGACGACGTTCTAGACGTGTTGATGGCCCGGCGACAGGCTAGAAATCGAGAGCTCGACGACTTGGCAGAGAGAGATCCCACCACTGCCGAAGACAAGTTCCCAGCTGAGCTAACCCGTCGGTACACCCTCGTCTTCAAACCCCGAACAGGAACAGAGGAGGGCGCTTCAAAGGCGCTGGCCGTGCGACATGTTCGAGGCGAGCACCTTGGTCACCTCATCACCATCCGAGCCATTGCGACGCGTGTTTCCGACGTCAAGCCCATTGTTCAAGTCAGCGCGTATACGTGCGATCGCTGCGGCTGTGAAATCTTCCAGCCCATTTCTGACAAGCAGTATGGACCTCTGACCATGTGCCCTTCGTCCGATTGCAAAAAGAACCAGGCAAAGGGTCAGCTGCACCCCTCATCCAGAGCGTCCAAGTTCTTGCCCTTCCAGGAGGTCAAAGTCCAGGAACTAGCTGAGCAGGTTCCTATCGGCCAGATTCCCCGCTCTCTCACCGTTCACTGCTTTGGCAGTCTTGTCCGAAAAGTCAACCCCGGTGATGTGGTTGACATCTCTGGCATCTTCTTGCCCACGCCCTACACCGGCTTCAAGGCGATGAGGGCCGGTCTCTTGACTGACACATATCTTGAGGCCCATCACATTCACCAGCACAAAAAGGCCTACAGCGAAATGATTGTTGATGCACAGCTTGTCCGAAGAATCGACCGATACCGACAGTCCGGCCAAGTCTACGAGCTGCTCGCCAAATCCATTGCTCCGGAAATTTTTGGCCACCTGGATGTCAAGAAGGCTCTTCTGCTGTTGCTCATTGGTGGTGTCAACAAGGAAATGGGTGACGGCATGAAGATTCGTGGTGACATTAATATCTGCCTGATGGGTGATCCTGGTGTTGCCAAATCGCAGATGCTCAAGTACATCTCAAAGGTTGCTCCCCGTGGTGTCTATACCTCGGGTCGTGGAAGCAGTGGTGTCGGTCTTACCGCCGCCGTCATGCGAGACCCGGTCACAGACGAGATGGTTCTGGAGGGTGGTGCGCTTGTGCTGGCGGATAACGGCATCTGCTGTATCGATGAATTCGACAAGATGGACGAGAATGATCGAACTGCAATCCACGAAGTTATGGAACAGCAAACCATCTCCATTTCCAAGGCCGGCATTTCCACGAGTCTCAACGCCCGTACATCCATCCTTGCAGCTGCTAACCCGGTCTACGGCCGATACAACCCTCGCATCTCCCCTGTTGAGAACATTAACCTCCCCGCTGCTCTCCTGTCTCGTTTCGACATCCTTTTCCTGCTCCTCGATACCCCCACACGAGACACAGACGAACAGCTTGCCAAGCACGTCACGTTCGTGCACATGAACAGCCGACACCCCGACCTTGGCACCGACAATGTCGTCTTCTCCCCGCATGAAGTGCGATCCTACGTCGCCCAGGCCCGAACATACCGACCAGTCGTGCCCGAGTCGGTCTCCGAGTACATGATCAAGACGTACGTCCGTCTGCGAGACCAGCAACAGCGAGCAGAGAAGAAGGGCAAGCAATTCACACATACCACACCACGTACCTTGCTCGGTGTGGTCCGTCTGGCACAGGCCCTTGCTCGTCTCCGTTTCAGCAACCAAGTCACCCAAGACGATGTTGATGAGGCCCTGCGACTGGTCGAAGCCAGTAAGGAGAGTCTGAACACTGACGCTGGTGGTCCTCGACGCGGCCTCAACGCCAGCAGCAGGATCTACAACCTCGTCAAGGCCCTGGCCGATTCGGGTGCCTGCCGTCCGGATGATGCAGATGATGACGACGAATTAGGCGTGGAGCTCAGTATGAGGAAGGTCAAGGAGCGTGTGATTGCTAAGGGCTTCACAGAGGACCAGTGGCTGAATGCCTTGGAAGAGTACACAACTTTGGACGTAAGTGCTTTAGCCAATTTCATATTTCCTTCTCTTTTATATCATCATATGCTAACATTCTTTTTTCAGGTTTGGCAAACTGCTGGCGGCGGCTCAAGACTAGTCTTTGTCACTGCAGACGATGACAGAGAAGACAGCATGGAAGAGTAGGGGCAGAGCACAGCGTGATCGAATGGGGGATGGATGGCTTGTTCTGTGGGGAAAAGCGAGGAAATTGTTGGACTCTTGTAACCGGTTTGGCGTTTTTTTGTTTGTTTTGGACACTCTGATGATTTGGAAGGGTACAAGAGAAAGAAAGATGAAGTGCATTTGGTAGACTTGCGACTAGATCTTGTCAGAAACTAAATGAGAAGAAGAAATCATATAGTACTACTATGTTCGATGAGCTGCATGTCAATGAAATGTCAGCATGCGTATGTCTTTTCTCTGTTAGATCATCAACGTTGATCAGCATTTGGTGAGATTGTAAGGGCGGCATAATATATAATACATATTCATACAACGCATGTTTTCCCCCTTTTCTTGTCTCATTCATTCATCAGCCCTCCCTCCCATGTTTGCTTACTTCTTACTTCCCCCTTTTTTATACCTTTACATCCTCATCGTCATGAGTGAAGCCCTCTCCATCTCGCCCACAATGCCATGTCCTCCCAAAGCCCACTTCTCCGCCACGGCCCTCGAATCAAGCACACTGCGCAACATCCCGCTGGCGCCCCAGTACTCCATCAGCACTCTCGCCTCGTCCTTGGAAACGCCCTCGAGGCGAATGACCTGGCTGTTCTTGAGCGCATCGTAGACCCGGTCGTCGTACTTCTTCTCGTAGGCGTTGGGCTTGGGCACCTCGCGCCCCGCCTGGCCGGCCTCCAGCTGCGACAAGACGAGCTCCTGCGACGGGTGGTAGTGCGTATTGTTCTCCGACGTGGCGGCAATGACGGCGCCGCCGTTGGGGAGCTTCGTCTTGCCGGACAGGGCGTCGACAAAGGTGCGCACGAGGAGCAGCTCGTGGGCGTGCACAGTGTTGAACGACGGGTCGCGGTAGGCGCTGACCTTGTTGATGTGGGCGAGGCCGTCGAGGGCGAAGAGCACGGGGGGTTGTCCAGGTTGAGTGAGCTCCGTCCACAGGGCCGACAGCGTGGGCCAGGCGAACTCGCTCTCCTTTGCGCTGAGGGCCAGGTCGGCGAGCGTGGCTCCTTGCTTGAGGCTTGTGAGGCGGGACCAGTCCATCTTGACGGGGGTCTTTTCGAGGACGGCCTTGTTGGCCTTGTAGATGTTTTGGAGCAGCTTCAGGCAGTACACGGGCTGGGTGAACTGCGTGGGCTCTGTGTCAGGGACAGGAGAGAACTCTGTGTTTCCGTTTGTAAGATCTTGACCTAGATTTACATCAAGTTTGTTAGTGACATGTTCTTTCTATCGACAACATCAACAACAGCAGAATCGAGATATGCATACCCTCGGGAATGTGAATCACCACCCACTCGTTCAGCAGCGCATACGACATGGCCTGAAGCAGCGTCAAGCTCTTCCCCGAAAGCGCACTGCCCGTCAGCACACACTTAAAGGCCTCCTTCTTTTCCACCGACGCCTCCAGCTTGCTCATCAGCTCCACCGTCTCTTTCCGCACCAGCACGTGAGGTTTCCGGAACAGATTCCACGTCTGTGTCGTCTTGAACGCCTCCAACGCCCTCAATTGGTCCACCACCTGGTCCGGCACGGCAAACATCTTGCCACCGCTCTCCGCCCTGGCCATGGTCGCCGCCTCGAGGCTCTCGATGCCCGTCACCGGCAGGGCGCTGTTGTTGCTGAGCTGGATGCGCTTGCGGAAGGCCTTGCGCTCGCCCGGCTGGGGCTTCTTGACGGGGACAATGTTCTGCTTCTTCTTGTACGTCTTCTTCGTCTTCTTCGGGAGGTCCTTGCGGCTCTTTACCGCGGGGGGGCCGGCGGCGAGGAAGCTGGTGGTGGAAAAGGCTGCGACCATTATGGGCTGGATCCGAGGCGCCACTGGGATCGCGGGCCTGACGAGGGTCCGCAGCGATAGGGAAGCCATGATGATGAGATTTTTGCGGATATCAAGACAAAGCGAGGGAAATTGAAGCACCGCTTATGTATTATACAATGGCACAATCGTTGGCTGTCGGCCGCATTGAGGCCGAATGGGCGGGCGGCGTTGCTGTTCTTGTGATATTCCCCCACGTTATTTTTTTTTGGAGGTTTGTTTCTAAACTTGAGCCCAAAAATCTCAAAGTCGCATGTACCTGTGGAGGGGAGACCACCAACGTACCACTCGCTACCAGAACTGCGCTAAAAGATACAAGCCCGACAAGGTACCCTGTGGTTCTGAAGATCTAGCGGCACTCTGAAGGTTCTGGCAAACCCCGGAAAATTGTTGCCCGCTGATCCGATGCATGCAAGCTTTATCGAACAGTCAACGGTTCTTATCAGGACAAAAAAAAAAAAAGTTGGTTCAAGTGAGATTCAACCACCAGTCTTTTTCGTGTATTGCGACGACATCACCACCAAACAAACGGCAATTATCACCCATTGTCGTTTAAATCTCACTCACTATCCGGCCACGGACCTCGAAAAACACAAATCACACAGCAAATCCACGCACAAACTCCCACAATGGCGCTCCCCATCTCAAAACCGAAACTCCCCGTCATCGTCGAAAAGCCCACTCCCTACACCTTCGACCTGGGCCACCTCCTCGCCGAGGACCCCAACCCCGTCACCCTCAACCACTCCGCTCTCGACCAGTCCCTCGCCGAGCTCGCCCGCGACGGCGCCCAGTCCCTCATCAACCAGCTGCTCACCACCTGCCCCCTCAAGTCCACCTCCGACGGCGTGCTCCTGACGCTGCCCCAGCCCGCCACCCGCCTCCCCCGCGAGAAGCCCGTGCCCCAGCCAAAACCCCCGACCAAGTGGGAGCGCTTCGCCGCCAAGAAGGGCATCAAGGCCAAGACCAGGGAGGCACGACGTAACCTGGCCTACGATGAGGAGTCGGGCGAGTGGAAGCGCAAGTGGGGGTACAAGGGCCTGAACAAGAAGGGCGAGGACGACTGGCTCGTCGAGGTCGATGCGAAGAAGGAGGCCGAGCGCAAGGAGGGCACCAGTATTCGTGGTGATGGTAGACGGGAGCGCAAGGAAAAGATTCAGCGCAACGAGAGGAAGATGAGGAAGAACCAGCGGGACGCCGCGGGCAAGATGGGCAAGAAGATCTAATTGGGAGACGCCTCGGCGCATTGCAACAAATCACTGTACTTGTTTCTCTCGTTCAAGGGTCTTTTTCCATGCACCATGGCATCAAGCATGGCTTACGGCGTTCCAGGCGTGGGGGGTTTTAGGAGAGGGGGCTTGCTTCAAAGAAAACCAAGATAATGTCGGCTCGGTCAATATCCGTATCTTTTGGGGGGAGGGGGAAAAGGATGATCACTCAATTTTCACATTTTTTTGTATAGATGTTAGATGTTCTTGAGAACCCAAAGCCAGCATGGTCACAACAATTTTTCTTCTTCTTTCTTCATCTGTCTCTCTCTCTCCTTTCCATATTTCACCGTTCCTCGAAAGGTTTATATGCTGCCAAAAAAGAAATTTTTATATTCCCACCCCTCACTCAAATAATCCTCCCTACTGCATCGGGCCATCACCCTTCTGTATTCGTACACCTGACGCCTTCTATGGCCAGATTTCCACCTGAAATCAAGCTTCGCGGGGAAGCGGAACGAAAAAGCAAAAAATGAAATAGAGGCATCTGGGCAGCCTCCACACGTAAGCTCTAGCCACACCATACTGCTTAGCTTCTAACAAAGGAGACAGGGCCGAGCGTCGTCTCGGCTAGTTTCGATGTTCCACGGTTTTTTAGTCCTTGGATAGCTGAAAAGAAAATCTCAATTGCGTCGATTTTGCAACAATCTGCAATTAGGAATAGAGAAAAAACAAGTCTGGGAAACGGTCGTCGCGACATTGATGTAGGAGTAATGAAAAATGAAAGGAAACCAGACCGAAAATGCAAACGAGGCAGATAGCACTTAGGAAACAAGAAGAGACTCTGGTTCGGGAAGCCAGCCAATCTCTCAAAACTTTTCTATAGTGTTCTCTGCTTCTTCTTCCTCTTCTGCTTCTTTCCTCTCCTTTCTAAGCAAAGGGGGAAGATGGGAAAGGGGGCGAAGTTCGGTCCATGTCAGACCAGAAATTCTAGTGAATAAGAGATGCGCTAAATTCCGAAACGACGAAACAAAAACAAGTCATAAACGGCGTCATGTCATAAGTCGGCGCCGATGATAACTGCTGGGTATCTTTGCCGAAAAGAGTAAATGTTTGTTTGAAATTTAACCTTGTACGTCTTGGGCTCGACTCGTTGCTCAGAAGCCGAGAGGTGACAGAGGCTGGATAGGAGACAAGGGGCGTAGTTCACCAGTTCGAGTAACCTGAGAAGCATGTGTGAAGCCAAACATGTCATCAGCATTCTCATCTTCCTCGCTATCAGCACTCAAGGCCGTTGAGATGGACGACCTATGAGATGAAACGCTGTTGCTGGATTTCGATAGCTGGATCTGCGGCTCGTCCGTATCAATTTCTGGTTGAGTGGGCTCCTGGATAACTGGCACGTTGGCGTGCAACGAAACAGGATTGACATCCTCTGTGGCCTCGTTCTGGAGGGGTGCCTGCATATCAGCAAGGCCGCGCGGTGGCGGCTGATCGAACAGTCGGTACTCCTCCTCAATGAATTTGGGTTCGTTCTTGCAGCCTCTCCAACAATCTCTCCAATCACAGACAAGAAATTTGAAACAAAAGGCATCAATCTTCATGCAGGGCTGGAAGCAGATGCAGAGGTTCCGGAAATCCATCTTGTTCTTGTCGGAGTGAGCAAGCAGCAAGCTGAGGTGGCATGTGATGGCGAAGAGGAGGTAGTAGTTGAAGGGAGACAGGTTCGAGAGTTCGTCAATAAGAAGTTGCGGGACCTTCTCGGCGCCTTGACATTCACGGGCAATCCGTTCCTGAGCCTCTTTGGGAAAGAGTTCGTCGGGCAGTTCTCGAAGCCAAGCCTTGAGCATTGAACCAACAATGTTGATATCATAGAGGTCGTTTTGCTCAAATAGGTTGACATCATATTCTATACACCCATGTTAGCCACCTTGAGACTCTTGATAGACAGGACAGGGTTAAAAACGTACGCTCGTCAAACTTTCTTTGCCACTTCTTCACTTGAGGCCCGCTTCCAGGCACCCGGTAGAGACCTTCGACCTCGGTTCCCTTATAGTTCAAGTAATCGATGGCCCTCCATGGGAATGCAGGCATCCAGAATTCTGTCTTGTCCCTTGAGTCTTCCAGTCGTTTCGAAATTCGAGTCAATCGCGCTTGCTCAACCAGCGGCAGATTGATGACCTTGAGTACGTAATGCTCGTCATCTACTACCGGCTCTTTTTCCGTCGTGCTTCCACTTCGCGTGCTCTTTCCAAATAGCCCCTTGCTAATCAGGTCGGCAGCTCTAGTGGATGTAAATCTCAGCCCGCTGAGAAATGTTGATGCGCCAGTCTCTCGTATTGACGATGAATGTCCCTTGTGTTCCTTGTGCTCCTTGTGCTCTTTCTGTTCCTTCTCTCGCGCAGCATCTTTAGCAGCAGCGGCAGCACCGCCCGCTCGGTCCTCGGGTCGATTCCGAGGATTCGAATTCATTCCGTCGTCTCTCAGTGCCCGATCGTGGGGCACAGTCGGCGTCTGAGCGGTCGCAGGTACAGCTGTAATGGGAGTACTGATGGAGGCAGTGGTCGAGTTGGTGGTAGTGTTCTCAGGGATCGAGGGGTTGTTCGGTGTTGGTAGTGGCACTTGCTGCGCGACAGCTAGCTTGAGGCGGTTGCTCTCCTTGTCGCGAACAGATTTGCTGCGGCCGAGGAGCGCAAACGACTTTGTTTTGTTCTTTTTGATAGATGGTAGGGGCGGCGTCGCCTCAGCCTCCCCAGAAGACGAAACCGAAAGGTCAGAGCGTGATGGTTGAGAGAGAATGGACCTTTGCTGGCCGTCCTCGGTGGTGATTGGGTCTAAGAAAGCCAAATGGCAGAAGGTTAGCCGCAAAGTTTCTAGCATAGTGTTTTGCTATGTTGGTTTATGAATTGGCTCTTGGCCGGCGAAAGGATAACGTGCGCCCCAAAAAACAATGTGGCGTGCTAGCGCGCACCATAAATGTTGGCAGTGCACTTCCATCTCGTCGTTATACAAGAACCAAGGGATGCCTCCTCCGTACTATAGCATATTCCTTCGGCATTCCTGCTTTGTAGCCTTACCTTTGTAACCTGACTTGTCGCCCCCATCGCTCCCTCTCGACATTGGCGGGCCTCGCGACTCGGGGTGCTGCTGGGCCTGTGCAGCCTGTGGATGGATGGGAGTCTTGGGCACCTTGTTGAACTGGAAAAAGCTGGGCTTGGCTGATTTGTTGCCGTCCATCATGGCTTGGCGCATGTGCTGGGGAGGCAGTCCGGCTGAGTGAGGTTCCAAGGTCGACATCGAGGAAGGCTGCAGCAGGTCCGAATCATCGCGAGCCTGAGCGCGATACTGCTGCAGCTGCCGCTGTTGCAGCTGGCGGGTGGCCTCGTCTGGTGGACCGGTGCTAGTCGCTGGCCGTGGCGGCTGTGGTTGCAAGGTTGGCGACCTCCCTGTTGTCCGAGACGGCCTGTTTCTGTGGACGGCGAACTTGCTGATGGGAAAGGGTGATGTTCGCTGCGACTTGGGCGACTTGGCTTCGATGGGCGACGCGGCGGCTTGCGACGCTCCTTCGGCGGACAGCTGCGGCGGGTCGTGGTCATCGAGAGGGCTGCCGTCCGCCAGAATCAGCGGCTGCGGCGTGGGCTTGCGTCCCATCTTTGCAACCCCGGCTGCAGAGTGTCGAGAGGCTGCGGCGCAACGGCGGCTTTGGTCTGGCGTCTGGCGCAGAAGGATTGCTCTGCAGCCCTCTGTCAGGGGTTTGTCGGGGTGTTGGACACACAGACACGGACGCAGAAACAGACACAGACACAGACACTGAGGCTTAGGCTGGCGGATAGGAGACAACGGTCAGACTCCAGAGCGCGCAGGGCGCTGCAGCAAGGCACTGGGAGTCAGGAGAGGTGCAAAGGAGGGGATGTTCCGAGGGGACTCTTGTGCCTCAGCTCTGCTTCAAGATGGAGATGGCAAAGGGGCAGGCTGGTGGGGGGGCGAGACGAGACGAACGATGGATTGCTTGTGGCATCGGCTTGGCTAGCCGGAGTCGTGGAGAAGGGAGGGGCGTGCAAGTAACAGAGCAAGTGCGTGCGTGCGTGCAGATGCGGGTGATTTATTTGTAGTTGATATGTTGCAATGTGTGAGGATGAGGGCGAAGTGAGGGCGACGATGAGGCTGGAGCCGTATCCGTACAGTACAGGTACAGAGAGGTTCAGGCTGTACAGTAGGCCTATATCAGAGGAAGACGATGGATGCGTCCAATGTGTGTGGGTGCGTGCGTGTGTCCGGATCAAGCCATGGATGGATGTCGGTAAAAGCAAGCAGCAAACTACTCGCGGATGATGCTCTTGGGCCCTGGCCTAGACTCTGCAGACTCTCTCGTCGTTGCTGCTGGCGACATGCAAGTACCTTACAAGCAGGTAGCGCTACCGCTTAATGCAACACTTGATGGGTACTGTACATGAAGGGATCGGGGCTGATATTGATCGATATCAAACACTGATATTGATATTGATATTGATGGCCAGCCTGCTGAGCCTATCTGATACGTGGAAACGGGGTACAATACAATACAATAGAAAGTGTCTCAATGTGGGCATCGCGCCAAAGGCCCTCCTGTTTTATTCTTTTCTTCACCTTGTCCACCCTGCAAGGTGGTGCCTCATCCAAATTACTGCGACCGCTAAAAAGCAGATCTAACCCATGCTCTCAACATCCATCCCGTTTGGGGTACCTGGTTATACGTGCTAAAGTACCTTGCCCAGGTGGACGCCAGAAGTGGAGGGACGAGGGGGAAAGGCACAGGTACAAGTACAGTCAAGCACGTTCCCAGTGCCCCTGGCGTCAGGTACGCATTGAGCACATGTGGACATGTGGTCTTGAGGGATCCTCAGATTCTACTTTTATAGGGCATGAAACAAGCCACAGAAAAGCACCATTGAATGAATAGTTACGTCTATTTAGCAGTAGCCAGGTTTTTTTTCTCTTTTTTTTCTCCTTCTATCTTCCATGTGAGCACACGCGCCATCGTATCTGAAACGCCTCGGTGGCCCCGGCTAGAGAACCGCTCTTTCAGGGGTTCCAAGCCATATGATTGGGCTTATTGGCGGCAAATCCCCACCTTGGGGTGGCAGGGCAAAGCAGTCAGCATACTTGCAAGTACTGTGTACAAGCGCTCCAGGGCATTTTGATGCGCTTGGCATCTCCCTTGCAGGGCCACCAGACATCAACTCAGGAACATCAAATGTCAGCTCGGTGCCTCCTTGCAGCTCACTACTGAGGTGGGCAGGCAGACTGCTCGTACAAATACCTACTGCCCAGATAGGAAGCAAGTATGGATCTCAATGAGTGATTTGTTGTATACCAGGTACTAGTATATAGTAGTGTCTGGCAATCTATATCAATGGATCTAATTGATTCAACTAGGTAGATTGTCAATACCAGTATCAAGTCTGAATCAAGCTTGTACTCAGGTACAGTACTGTGCCATACCCCTGGATGCAAATCTTCCGCGCTTGCTGTAAGAGATGTGTCTCCTCCGTACTAACCCATCAAGCCAAAAGGCAAGAGGTAAGAGGTACTTGCAGGTGTTCGTCATCACTCCCGCGCTAAGCATTGTCCGACACACATTCTCCCCAATCCGGCCGGTAGCACGAGCCCAAAAAGAACCATGAGCGACTAGAGATTGCATATTGGATCGACGCATATTCAACTTTGCCCTTTTCCCTGCTAACATCCAAACTAACTCGCCTAGTGCCGACTACTAAAGTATTAAGAAGGTCCCTGAGACTGTAGTACAGGCCATGATCTTGTACATTGACATTGTTACGTGCTAACGTCTGCAATGCTGCATCACTTTTGCATTCTGCCTGCAGACAATTGTCCATGTGACTGTTTAGCACCTGGGTGAAGCATTGTTATTGGGCCACCATTGACAACCTCCGCATTAGCAGCGTCAATAACGCACTCCATCGAGCCCATCTCGATGCGATTCAATTATCCGGCGCTGTTTGACATATGGCGCACAGCGGACACGTCGCTTTCACAACCAAGACGGTGTCGGGCCGTGAACCTCAAAGCCATGATGCGTCAATACGAACTTGCATCTGCAACGTCATGCGCAATACGAACCAAAGACAGGCACCCTGTGATGCGCCATTGTCTTCCATCCCATTACGAGCAACTCCTGACAGAGCTGTCAGATTCTCATCAAACGCACAGCCACTTCTACAGCTATTGATAGCTATCGAGCAATTTCGGTAATGTTCGTTACGCGCGACTCCGTTCAGACTCCTCTCTCACAACACTTTTCGCTGAGCGCCGGCTCAGAAAAGCTCCAGAGGTGGCCTGGTAGTAGTACGAGCATCTACAAGGTAAGAAGCCAGTTGCGGGCGCCTCCGGAGTTAGTAGATCCATATCCTTGGGGTGAAGACAAAGAAAAAGAAAGCTGAGGGGGAAAGAGACGCATAAACAGCCAAATGAACCCCTATAGTTGTAAAGCATCCCCTTTTTCGTAGGGGGTTGCAAGTCAGTTCATGCTGAAATGCTGATGTGATGCTGAGGCTCGTGAAATTGATTACTAATCATTTTCAACGTCATCAGCCAGCGCCTCATCGTTGAAGCCACACTTTGATGCTGGAGCTTTGGTACTTGGCAAACCACTTCCCCAACGATCATCATGGCCGAGGCAACTGGAAATTCCGAGGGCCCAAAGCTTGCCACAGATGCTCATGTAAAATATGTCCTGAGCTTGGACACCAAGACCGATGAGCTGGACTACTGGATGACTGAGCACCTACGGCTAAACGGTGCATATTGGGGCCTGTCTGCGCTCCATTTCCTAAGTCGCCCTGAGGCTCTGCCGCGCAAGGATACCATCGACTTTGTTCTCTCCTGCCAGCACGAAAATGGTGGCTTTGGAGCTGCCCCTGGTCATGATGCCCACTTGCTCTCCACGGTAAGTGCCGTGCAGATTCTCGCCATGGTTGACGGCTTCGATGAGCTGGAAGCACGAGGGAAGGGAAAGGCTGTTGTTGGCAAATGTAGGTGCTGACATGTATCTCTGCCTAAATGGAACATCGCTGGTATCCTAACATACATCACAGTCTTGGCGGACCTTCAAAATCCTGAGAGTGGAAGCTTCTTTGGCGATGAGTGGGGTGAAGAGGATACAAGATTTCTATACGCCGCCCTCAACGCATTATCTCTACTGGGCCTTTTGTCTCTTGTAGACGTTGATAAAGCCGTTGCTCACGTCGTCTCCTGCACGAACTTTGATGGCGGCTATGGGGCCAAGCCGGGAGCAGAGTCTCATGCTGCCCAGGTCTTTACCTGCGTCGCTGCTCTCGCCATCGCTGGACGTCTTGATCTTGTAGAGCACGAGAAGCTCGGCCGCTGGCTTAGCGAGAGACAGCTTCCAGGAGGCGGGCTCAACGGCCGGCCCGAGAAGCAAGAAGACGTTTGCTACAGTTGGTGGGTGTTGAGCAGCCTTGCCATCATCGACCGTGTCCACTGGATCGAAAAGCAGGCACTCATCAACTTCATCTTGAACTGTCAAGATCCCGAGAACGGCGGCTTTTCCGACAGACCCGGTAACCAGGTGGACGTTTGGCACACGTGCTTCGGTGCCGCAGGGCTGAGCTTACTTGGGTACCCTGGCATGGAACCTGTGGATCCGAGGTATTGCATGCCCAAGAAGATTGTGGCGAGAGTCTTAGGTGAATGAAGTCGACAACGGATATTGCATTAAGTATGCATACTCGTATGATGTTTGTCTCATACCTTGTCGTCACCAGTGGCCCTCTCAAATCACTCTCCCGTTACGAATCACTTGGTAATGGCATTGCACGATGGTCAGTGAGATACACTGTTGTCAGAGAGAAGAGTATTGGGGCTTTAGAGGCCTCACAAGCCTAATTTATCTTAGAATATCCAGCAGGCAAGCCAACATAAGGCAGCCTTAGCTTCTAGTCATGCTGGACTTGATCCGTATAACGAGACTTGGGGTTTCAGGACTACCCTAGAAGTGATACAGACTGGGCCTTCAATGACGAAACGAAAGCAAAAAACACAATCAATTTTGGATAAATATTTAGCTCGAGAGGTCTAATGTATTATGATTGTTCTTGGAAGTCTGCAATATTTGTGCGTCTATTCCTCTAGTTGCTGCCGCCGCAGTGCACTATCGCCTCATTGTAAAATTTTGGTTGATAGAAAGACAATGGTGCGCATATCTTCTCCAATAGAACTCTTCCAATTCAACCTCATGAAAGAAAGGCCGATGACATTTTGCTCAGCCTGATTATCAGTTTTGCAAGCTGAATCAAAGCAAGTGCAGAAGAAATTCCGAGTCGACTGTTAGTGCCCCCTTGAGCCCACCATTGAAGATGCCAAAGAAACATGCAAGAAATAAAGACCTAGCACCTGCCTACCTTTTAGAAACTGCCAAGCAATGGAGATATATGCATGACATAGATGCTCAGGTAATTGCTGCATCTTATCAATTACGGCCTGTGTCTTTTCTATCTGTTGTAGCTTAGTCACTAGGTACCTGGTACCTTATGCTCTTTCCTTCCGATATCGACGCTGCTATCAGTGGTTTTTGAAGAAGGAAGGCACGATGCCGTCATATTTCCTCACCCAAGGAGGACTAGCCCCCCTGGTTCCCTCAGGCAGAAAGGAAGCTCAGGTCGAAGGGCGAAGTTGCTCTTCTTCTCTGCATTTCAACGCAGTGAGAAGCAGCGTCTCGATACCCTCATTGCCACAGATTCGCGGGCTGACCGAGGTTCTTGCCAGAATATTGCCAGAATTCGTCCCGTGATGCTTCGTGACCGCGCCTCCAACAGCAACACCATGGATTCTTCCTTCTCTGCAAAGAACTTACGGCGAATTCCAGAGCTGCCTCTTCGCTTAGGCCAGTCTGTCCTGTCTTGGGACGGAAGTGAGTCCGCTCTAGAGTTTCACAAGGGCCCGGAGATGCCTCCATGGGCAGCATCTTCTGGAGTGCTGCTGCCTCCACCGCTAGCCGTGATCAAGCCTTGCCCAGATATGGACGGCTACTATCCCATGGTAAGACACATGACTTCTACTTCTGCTTCTGCTTCTATTTCCATCTCCAAGCCAACCTTCTCTTCTGTCCGCGCTTGAACGAGCCTTTCTCTTCTCTGCCGTCCCAACCGCTTCTTCCCTCCTATACCCACTCTACCCAGTTGCTCTTTTCTGAATCACGTCACTCGTTACCCTTGCTTCTTTGTTTTTGGTGTCATCCCAAGGACCACGGCTTTCGTCTCTCTTTTCTCTCTTGTGCTTGCTGCTATTGTTGCTATCGCTGTTTTCCTGCCCCGGCGTCACATCTTGCAATCAGCCTGACCTGCCAGGTCATGAACAGGTCAGACTTCTCGAAAATCTTCTCGTGACTGTACACATCCTATGAATTGTTTCATAGCAATGCCCTTTTTTATCTCCAATCTTTGGTTCAAGAACAGCGACTAATGATTTGGGGCAGGATATGGCATCAGTGGTTACCGCTGGGAGCTCGTCTGGTTCCGGAAGCAAGCAAATTCCTTTGCACTGCACCGTTTGCCCTGAGACGCCACGTTTCTCTGATGTGTCACACTTGCTCACGCACATTGCCTCCAAAGGTCATCTTCATCATGAAACCCAAACAAAGCTGAAGGCTCATCAAGACGTTGCGGCCTCTGTATCTCTGCAGCGGTATGAGCAGTGGTACAAAGACAATGGCATCGAGGGGCTGCTTGTCGAGAGGATGAAGGCAAAGCAGCTGAAAGAAGCCGCGCGAAGCAAACGAGCCAGAGGAGCGGCGTCGCTTGCGGCTTCGAAGGTATGTACTCGTGGCGGCTTGAGCAAATGTGTACCAGCGCGCTGATTGTATAGGAGCAACCCAAGAGGAAAATCAAGCGGACTGAATCCGATACACTCGTGAAGAACGAACGTGAAGACTTTCCTCCAGACTTCCCCATGTTCCCGGGATTCTATCCATCGGATAATGAGAACGAGGTCCAAGATGACTATTTCGGAGCGGGAGATATGATGGCGCTGAAAGGTCAGGTATGGCCAGGGATGGGCAAAATGGATTTGGCAAATGAGGATATGAAACGCACTCGCAATCAAAGAAAGCCCAAGTCAGTCATTGAAAAGATGAGAAGAACATCAGAAGGCATTGAGCCAACACAAGTCGTTATGACGGCCGAGTTTGAAGTGGAAAGAATCAAGGATGTTTATGACAGCTCTTCGCCAGTGCCAGATCAAGAAGACGCGGTTCGTTCCCAACGCCCACACTATTCAAATGCACAGAATTGACATTATCCAGACTCCTGTCAAAAAGACTGCGAAACCTCGCCGAAAGCGCGGAGAGCCACTTGCTGAAATCTCTGCCAACATTCCCCGAGGCGGAAATCGCCGTCTCACACGCGACAATGCTAGCCAAGGAAAAAGTTCCAAACCGCTTCTAGCATTCAGCCGAACTCCAAGCTCTGATATCACGCCTACTCTTGGGCAGTTCAAGCGTGCTCATGATATTTTTCGGGACGATGACAAGATTCCCAGTAGGCATTCCTGTTTCCGTTTCCCTCATAATCACAATGCTGATTCGGTATAGGTGTCTATGATGGTCGTACCTTATCTAATGCATCCCACAGAGAACCAAGGTAATATTTGTGTGGTCAATTGCCTACATAACCGAGAGGCCGAACTGATTTCTCTATAGCTTCGATCTCCGCAGCCGAATGGGACTCCACCAGTTGAACCCGATCGCGCACTCGAATATTGTGTCTCCAACACCTGGATCCAGAGATATCCCTGACCGAGGGTTTTCGGCACGAGACCTCCATAGAGGTAGGGGCCAGGAGCAAGCCTATCTCAACATGAACGGACATGTGGGACTAGGTTTGTAGCACCCATATTTCAAATCGCTCTTGGCAATGCTAATCAAGACGTATGCCAGGCTCACTCAACCATTCGGATCTCTCTTTTGCCTTGAATGGATCATCAATCTATAATAATACGCCGCGGTTTCCTTTCGCTGCAAGCAACCATTTCAATACTCTTACTCATGACCACTTTCGCCTTTCTTCAGGCCACACTACCCAGCATAAATTTGATGATTATGCAAGCACCAGTGCTAACGAAGGAAGCACGGTAGCAAACCACTACCTTGACATACCAAATACCAATCCTTTGTTTTCACAGGATCGCGTCTTCCTTGGTTCATGTGGCCAATCGGGTCCAGCGTCAAGCCTGTCTCCGTTGAGATTTACGTCGATTAATCATAATCAAGAAGCCTCTCATTCAATGCGCCAAAACCAGCCTCCCGCCAACATCAAACTCGAACCACCCCAGCTTTGCGACGTCCTAGATGATGCGAGCATTGATGATGAAAAAGAGTCACGATTTCCTGGACAAGGTATTTGGGAGTCGCAAGGATCTGACAACGGCATCGACCTCCACGAGGATCTCCGACACGATGAATTGGAGCTCTGATATTTCCTTTACTTGTTTCAACGGATGGATCGTTGACATAATATCCATCTCACTTATCCTCGGCATGCGCCAATATCGAATGATTTGTGAGAACGGTGCTGGCGCATGTTTATTTTCTTTATTATTTTCGGGCGAACAATCCTCTAGAGGCGCTTTACGGGGGGGTTCATGATAGGTCCAAACGAGGTGAGTTCAGAATAACTGCCCGGCTGTTTCCAATCGCTAAAATATTGTCAGACAGAGCAAACGATATCTCTGCTGTTGCATGAGTTACGAAAAGCAATGATCAAGACGGTGGTTCAGCAACTTTATCGACACCGAGGCCTAATAAGCTGCAGAGTCTTCTTCATGCAAAATGCCCGGTTCAGTCGATTGTCATGGGATACAACAATGCATTTACAATAGAAACATAATAGAGGCGACTTCTTACTCTCGGCGCATTGTATTTTGAGGATGGTGGGTATATGTCGAGGTATTTTGCGATTTTCTTTATGGGACGATTCTACAATCATTCTACAGCTTGGGTTTATACTGGACGAGCCGTTTACAATAGTGATAGTCAATTTGAACAAAATAGCCCAGTTGGCAAGCTTATTTTGTCTGTCTGGAGGCTGAACACGGGCAATGTCATGGGAGAAACAATCTTGGCGTTCGTATGGTTCCATATTGATATTCAGATATGATAAATACAGCAGCTTTTCGCTTCTCATAAACCCAGGTACCCCAGTAAATGCTATGGCAGACGTTGCCAAAAGGAAAACATGTGAAAATCCCTAGTACTCGTCGACATTCTAGTAATTATAGCTGCTCAATAGAGGAAATCAAGTGGTCTAATTGGTCTGGACCCGATTCTATGACATGGGCAAGGGTTCGGTATGCTCCTTGCAGCCGTCGCCGCTTCATTTCATTTTCTAGTTGTTTCGACTTGTCCGCAGCAACGTCGATGACTTTCTTAGGAATGCGAGCCAAACGGGCGACGTTTAGCCCGTACGATCGATGAGCTATGCCCTCTCCTACTTCATACAGGAAGGTAATCTCTTCTTCACCGTCCTCTCCGGTCTGCGCGTTGAACTTCATGTGAACGTTTGTGACGCCGGGCAGGCCGTCGGCAACACGTGCGAGATTCTGGTAGTGAGTGATGAAGAGGGTCAGGCACCTGGTCTCGGTGACGACGTGCTGCAGGACGGACTGGGCAATAGCGGCGCCGTCGTGGGTGCTGGTGCCGCGGCCGAGCTCGTCGAGGATGACGAGGCTGCGGGGGGTGGCGGAGCGCAGGATGCGGGCCGTCTCGGAGACCTCGACCATGAATGTGGATTCGCCGGCGAAGAGGTTGTCTCTTGCGCCCGCGCGGGTGTGGATGGCGTCGCAGAGGGTGAGGGTGAGGGAGTCGGCGGGGACGAAGGAGCCGATCTGGGAGAGGAGGACGATGAGGGCGACGGCGCGGACAAAGGACGATTTGCCGCCCATGTTGGGGCCGGTGATGAGGTGTGCTAGGGCGGAGGGGTGGGAAAGCGTGGTGGTGAAGGGGATGTAGCTGCCTTCGAGAGTCTGCTCGGCGATGGGGTGGCGGCCTTGGGAGATGGAGATGGATGGTTCAGCGGTGGAGGGCAGGAATGTTGGTCTGCTGTAGCCGGGCTGAGCAGCGACCTTTGCGAGGGAGAGGAGGCAGTCGAGCGTAGCGAGGGCGGAGATGGCATCTCGGAGAGGCTGATACTCTGAAGCGATGGTGGCGAGGAAGTCTTTGAAGGCCTTGTCACAGGCCGCGGCGAGAGCCTCTCGGTGCTGGTCGCGCTCGGAAATGAGGCGGATGACTTCAGGGGTGTGGAACCGCGAGAGAGCCTTGGTGCCGGATATCTTGCTCCACGATGCGGGAACGTTCTTGATGTCTTTGTTGGGGACGGCGATGAGGTATTCGATGCCTGCGACGGTGACGTATTCAACACTCTTCTGCTTGATTTTCCCTGCGGCGACGGCGCGGTGTTGGTCGAGTTCGTGCTCGACGTGGGCGATTCCAAGCTGGTGGTCCTGGATGTCTTCGGTATGGAACTCTTCCCGGAAGAATTCATACTTGTCGTCCTTCTTGGCAGCGTAGAGATTGATGCGCTCGAGATACGAGACGACGGAGTCTAAGATTTGGGGCAGGGTAGTGATGGCATTCACAATTAGTGGTGAGTCGAAGCCGACATCAGCGGCTGATTTGACGGAAGAGTAGTGGCTAGCAATCTTTTGTAGAGTCTGGAGCACGGATAGGAGCTCTGGCCTTGTGCATTTACCGTAGTAAATACGGATGAGACTGCGCTCAAGATCGGCCTTGGTCGTTGTGAGGAGCCTTTCCAGGTCATCGACAGGCGACGTGGATTGCTTGTCGAGAAGTTCCTGCACTGCGGCAAGGCGTTCGTCCAAACGCTCTCGGTCAAGCAGTGGGCGGCCGACCCATTTTCGCAGGAGACGCTGTCCGAATCGGGTGAGGGTCTTGTCGACAGCCCAGAAGAGGCTCCCTTTTTGGGAGTGATCGGTGGCGTTGCGGTAGACTTCGAGGCTCTCCAGCGTTGTGCCGTTGATGAGCATGTGAGATCGAGTGCTGAAGCTCTGAAAGTACTTTGTAAGGCCAAAGATGTGCTCCAGGCCGTATTCCTGCAAGTGGGTAATCATGGCGGACAGACAGATGGTGATGGCCTCGGGGAGCTTTAGGACTTTGTCAAGTAGAGCGCTCGCAGTCTCGTTATCTGAAGCTTCCTTCACTTGGTCGGCATAGAATTGCGTCACATGAGAATAAGCCTCAGCTGCCATGGTTTTGCCCTTGGGCACACGCTCAACACGAGAGCGATCACCAAAAACGTTGGTGCTACTGCCTGATAGATGCTGTATCAACTTATCAGTGCCCTTGGTGAGGTCGCCTACTATGAGGAACTCGCAAGGTGATATGTGCAACAACCGTGTCTCGATCTCGCTCCGCATGAAGCCATCTTCAAAGGTGTCGTAGATGATGTCACCAGTGGCGGGCTGGACAGCTAGAACTCCGACATTGACATTTTCATCAGTGCCAGAACCTTTGGTAGCCGTTTCTGTGATACAAAGCAGGTAGCCGCCAGAGGGGGTGGAAGTGTCCTGGCTATCTAGCTCTCCATTCTCATCGATGTATGTGCCTTTCGTATAGAGATTGGTGAGTTTGCGGACAAAGGGAGCATTTCTGTTGTCGCCAGCTTTCTTCAACGCCGCGGTTTCAATTTGGCGGACGACTCCAACTTTGTGCCCAGCAGCAACGAGCCGCTTCGCGTGAACCGGCAATCTGTGAACCGGAATACTAGCCGACGCAAATCGATCTAGGTGAGCTTCTGAGGGATCTGGTGCTAGTTAGTGGGACGTATTCGATAAACTGAACAGGGACGGTAGGCACGCACGTTCATCATATCGCATTTTACCCGGTATACATACGATACCCAGCTCTTTGGCAGCCACTCGGGCATCGTCACCGAAGAATCGAAACTTGTATCCGACCTCGACGATGAGGATTGTGTCCATGTGCTTCCGCTTGATATCCAAAAATTGCACTTCCATCGGGGTTAGCTTTCCCGTTTTTGAACCCTTCTTCTTTGCTTTTGTGGCAATTGGAGCTTCTTCCTCTTCGGGGTCTGCATCGGCATCCTCGTCATCACCAGCGCCGGTGTCTTGTGCCTTCAGGGATCTCCAAGCCAGGGCATCGGGATGGCCCAGTTTCTTGACGAATTTCCTATGCAGCTCTTCATTCCGCCTCCTCACTTGAGCATCATCGCTCTCGTTACCAGCATCTTCTTGTGAATTCGATTCGTCGTAGCGATAGCGCTGCGCTCGTGACGAAGTCGGGCTTCGGTTGCTGGCCGTTGTAGGAACAGTAGAGTCATTGTGGAAAAAGGAGCTTTGCACATCATTATCTTCATCTCCTCTTGTTCTCTTTGCTGCCTTCTCAGCGACGCCATTGGACTTGTCGTTGTCCTTTTCGAGCGGCCGTTTCCTTGACGGCAAATCCGCCTCCTTCACGGGGGTGGGCGAAGACGGCACCGCGGGCCGAGAAGACGGTGCAGCGCCATTGACGACGGCCTTGGGCGTGAAGAATGCCGTCAGAGACTTTTGCTTCTTCTCTGGTGCTTTTGAAACGGGTGTCATGGCGTAATTGATGACGGTGACCAAGAACCGCCGACTTTTGCCATGTAATGCTCCGTACTTTTTTGTAAGAGACGACAAGCTACAATTTGGCTGGCAAGAGCGAACCTCTCAACGCGTCCAGCTTTGGAGTGCGCGTTGGGAGACCCCATACTTTGCCTGTTTAGGAAATATCGACGTCAGGGGACTTCTTATCTTATCAAGCAGCACCTCCAAATAAGTACAGAAGTACATGCATGGCCATCTTGTTCATGTTCTGCCAACGGAAAGTTATGAAACACTGAATCTTTGATTCATCCAAGCTCTCCTCCGTATGTTTTGGCCCAGACGAACTCGTAAGGGTCCCCGTAGAACGGGTCCAGGCAGTAGGACATGTCGCAGCTAGCAGCAAATCTAGAGTTGCACAGCACAGCACAGCTATCACGACATTGCGTTGGCTCGGCACATGTTCCGGCTCCTAACACGGCATCCAACATATCAGTCCCTGATGATTGATACCCAATACAGTATACAGTATACCGGTCATTGCAAGCGGAAGCGAGATGCCGACGATGACGACGCTTGGTGTTGCCGCCAGCTTTTATATCTCCTGCATGATCGATCCACTGAACCCTGGTTCATAGCCTTGCATCCTCGACCCAATGAGGGATAGAAGCACAGAGGCCAAAGCAGAACAAAAGAACAGCACAGCCCGGCCCCTCTTCATGT
Source organism: Trichoderma simmonsii (assembly GCA_019565615.1). Classification (NCBI taxonomy): domain Eukaryota; kingdom Fungi; phylum Ascomycota; class Sordariomycetes; order Hypocreales; family Hypocreaceae; genus Trichoderma; species Trichoderma simmonsii. Next base: position 878,043 of record CP075866.1, read on the forward strand.
CCACGCGCTTTGATTTGGCCGTCGCAGCTGATGAGGCCTGCCGGTATGCGAGTCTTGGCCTCGCAATGCCAGCGCTTCCAATCTCATGCCATAGGCCATTCAGGTGGTTTTTCCAAGGTCGGCGCTTACAGGGCTGCCGAGATGGAGATACGCAGCCAATCAGGCGGCTCTGCAAGGGGCCTCCACGTTGCAGACAGGCCGCCACTAGCTCTAGCTCCAGAGCAAGACTCCAGCCATGGCTCCAAAGAAGGCGTTCGTCTCTGTTGACATTTCCTGTGTTGCCGCCGGCCCCTGTTTTGGTTTGGTTTGGCCTGGTCGGGATGGTGCAGCGCCAAAGTTCTTGTCTCGTTCTCGTTCTCCCAGTAGTTTAGCAGTACGGCTCGGTACCGTTCTTTGACAGTAATTCAGCTGCGTCGAGAGGTATTGCGCGGGTACCTGGCTTGATATTGACCCATGTGAACCAGTCCAGTGGCATTTAACTTGGGCAGCAAACCAAATCTCACAATAAGCTCTGTAAGCCACTCATCCCGTAGCCGCTTCCTTCTCACCTTGTTCCTTTTCTTCTCCGTCGTGATTCTTCTTCCATCGTCGCAAATCAACCCTTTTCCTCCCTCCTTCGCCGACCATATTTTCGGCATCAAATCTCACTTACAGCCCATTCCAGCTTCGTTGCAGCGGGCCGTGCGGCCAGTTCTGCGACCCATCCCGTCATTTTGGAGAAGCTAGAGGGGTTAGTACCAGGTACGTATAACGTCAACCCCGCCACCAGCGTCTGTGCCGCCACGACTAAGGAGATCCCGAGGAGTCAAAAGTAGCAGTACGGAGTGCCCAAACAAGCATCTCGGGCATCTTGTCCTCGCCGTTTTTGCTTCTCTCTTGAGTTCTACAGCGGTCGCCTTATTTTCAAGCATTTGCCGCCCTCACATCAAGAACGAGTATGTACGACCTGCGTGTATACCCGCCTAGCTTTCCACGGGCTCTCACTGACAGCTTTGGTGGTCGTTGATAGAAAGAATCTCTCTCAAGTCAAGCAAGATGGAGCGCAGCCGTGGCGTCCCGGACAATGAGCTCTTCATGAGCAAGCCGGCGCCAGAAGACTGCGACAGTCCAACGGTAGAGCCGTTGCGCATCTTCAAGCCTCAAAGCCCCGATCCTTATTCTCGCGTCTCCTCGACCTCCTCCAACAGACCAACATTCCCGCTGCCTCCTGGTGCGTCGAGCTCTGCTGCGCCTTTGCCGTTCCCAGATGACGACGACATCCGAAAGCCAACTGCTCCAAAGCCCTATGGCTCTGCCTACAATGACACGAGCCCTCGGTTGGATACAAACATCGCTGCCGAGAAGAAGCCAGGTCTTGCCGAGAGGCGAGGTGCAGCGCCGAAGCCCATACACTCTCCGTCGAGCCCTGACGCCGACTATGGCCTCTTTGCGAGACCGCTGCAAGATAAGCCTGCGGCTTCGACAACAAACTATCCGACTTACCAGAAGACATATTACCCGCCTCCCGGAGGAGCTGCGTCCGGACCCTCGGGTAGCTCATCAGCGCAGCCGCAGCAATATTCACAGCCTAAGCCGTATCAGCAACCTCAGTCGTATGAACAGCCCCAACCACAGGCGCCTCAGCAGCCCCCGAAGGTCCCCCAGGTTGAGAACTTGAGCGCCAGCGATTCAGGCGTCAATCGATTTGCCTCCACGGCTTCAAACTCAACTACCAGAGCCAGCCGGGGCTCGCCCCCGCCTCCAGAGACTCCCATCGTAGAGCCTGGAAGCATGCCCGGAGGGGGAATCGAGGCTCGGTACGCTGCTTCAGGCATTTCTGGCACAGCAACCCTCACCAGCCTTCAAGCCTCGCAGGTACAGAGTGCTGCGGCCGCGCAGAGACTGGCGCAGTACAATAATCAACAGCCACAACCTCAGCGCCCCTGGACGCCTACAGAGTCTCCCGATCAGGCTCCCTCAGGTCCGCCGACTGTATACCAAGGCATGAACCCAGTCTCATCTCCTCAGCCGCAACAGCCAATCACCAACCCTATTCCTCAACAGCAGCCAGCGCAGAATCAAGCCAACGCTCCAGCTCAAGTAAGCGTTTTGGAGCAGGATTTCCAGCGCATGTCCACCAACTCTCCTCCACCGGCTTACTCGAGTGTCAATCCTGGCGGACGTAGCTCATATCCGAATGAGAAGCAACGACCACAACAAGCCAACCAAGCGCCTGCATCTGTTCCCACAGCTACTCCAACCCCAGCTCAAGCTTCTGCGTCTACCAGCTCGGTACCACAGCCTGCCAAAGAGTCTGTGGTAGCCGCGGCTACGGCTGCAGCCACCGCTGCCGCTGCCGCAGGTCTTAGTTCTACGGCTCCTCATAATCAAGGCCATCCTGCATTTGCAAACGATCCTAAACCGGAGCCGGCAATTCAGCATACTCAGGTCGTCACCATGCCCCCAAATCTCGCAGCGGCTGGCCCTGTTTCTCCGCCTCCTCTTCCTGAAGGATGGATTGCTCATCTTGACCAGAATTCGGGTCAATACTATTACATTCACCTGGCCTCGCAGGCAACTCAGTGGGAGTTTCCCAAGGGTCCAAATCCTATTGTACACGATCAAGCTCCCCTCTCGCCCACCGCCTCGACGTACGGAAATCCTTTGGCTTCCCCCATGTTTGGCAAAACGCCCATGGCTTCTCCCATGTTTCCTCCTCACACACCTGGATATGCTGAAAGCATCATGAGCGTTGCAGCCTCACAGGCCCCGACTGTTGGCTTCACAGGACCACCGCCGAGCGCCGGTGTGGATATGTACAGGATCCAACCGACCAACGGGGTCTACTTTGGCCCTTACCTGAAATACGTCAACATGAACATCGAGACGGGCAAATGGTTTGGTAGCATTCTCATCGTCACAGATGCGCCCCAACCGCCCACTATTCACTTGCACCTGAGCATGGATCTTTCTCCAAACCCGAAGCAGCTAATCCCCCACCCTATCTTCGTCCACCAACGCTGGACCTTTTACAAGTACGAGATTGATATCGACATGGGAGAGGCCACTGACCGATGGACTTATGCGGTTACGTCGCACCTTGGATGTACTCGTTACGAGTTTGTCGTAGCAGGGAGGCACGAGACTGGATGGCGATTCATCGCCCACTCGGGTAACGATTTCGCTGTCGGCACTTCTCAAAATGAGCGCTCCAAGCTAGGTGGCGTGGGTTTCATGTGGAAGGACGTTCTTCAGAAGAATGTAGAATGCGGCGGTTTCCACGTGCAACTCGGTTTGGGTGACCAGATCTATGGTGACCGGTTGTGGAGGGAGGTGCCTCTGATGAAGCAGTGGCTAGCCATGAGTGGAAGAGACAACAAGAGAAATACGCAATGGACGGCCCGCCACGAGGAGGATGTGAGCCATGCTTACTTCCATTACTATACAAGCCACTTTGACCAGCCTTATCTGAGAGAGGCTTTTGCTCAGATCCCCCACGTCTTGCAGATTGATGACCACGACATGTAAGTGTAGAAAAGGGAGAAGGGGATAGTAACCCCTATTCTTCACATATCCACGTTTCAAAGACTCTTCTCTAACCTTTGATAGCTTTGATGGATTTGGCTCATATCCTGACTATATGCAATCATCTGCCATTTTCAAAAACACCGGGCGAGTCGCAGCGGACATGTACCTGCTGTTCCAGCATCATACAACGGTGGAGATGATGCGTAATGTCAGCACTGACCACGATATCTTCACCATTACAGGTACTGGGTGGCATTTCGTCAAGTATCTCGGTCCGGCAGTGGCCGTTGTCGGGACAGACTGTCGGTCGGAGCGAACCCAGGCTCGTGTCATGGCCGGACCTACTTACCAGGGTATTTTCCCCAAGGTTGCGACTCTCCCACCCAGCGTACAGCATGTCATCTGGATGGTGTCTGTCCCCTTGGTTTATCCCAGGCTAGATACCGTGGAGAGCTTGGCCAATACCGTTGCCGCGGGAAAGAAGGCCGTCAACACGACGTACAATATTCTTGGCAAAGTCACAAGTTCTGTGGCGGGTGTTGTGGGTGGTAAGGAGATGGTGGCGCAGGGTTTCAGCCAGGTCAAGAAGGCTGTCGGTAAATCTGGACTCATGGGCAACGTCCTCAACCAATTTGGTGAGCTGGATATCCAGGAAGTCCTTAAAGACATGTGGACACACGACTCCAAGGATCTAGAGAGGACATATTTCATCCGAACCCTTCAAGGAATCGCCCAACAAAAAGGTGTCCGCATGACATTCTTGTCTGGAGGTAGATTCTAAACTGCCCCTATCCATTTACCTCTTGCAAGTCTTAGTGTATGCTAACTCATGTCTTTGCAGATGTCAACTGCGCAGGAGCTGGTCTCGTTCACGACCCGACTCACCCTGGAGACCACAAGACGATGTACCAGATCATCACTTCACCGATCGTGTCTGCGCCTCAGAGTACCTACGTGTTGAAGCTGCTCCATAACCAGAAGACGCTCTACGTACCGCTTAATGGCCAAAAATCCACGCATGAAGTATCTGATACCAAAGAAGACATGATGGAAATTTTCCATACCGATGCCAGTGGAGCGACGAGAGAGCTGAAGAAGCTCATGGGTCGCCGCAACTACGTGGCCGTTGTGGCATATGACCACGATGCCGTCATGGCCCAGAGTCAGGGGCCATTTAGCCCCAACCCTAGCATCCATAGCCAGCAGCCGGGCTTGTCTAGGCTCAGCCTTGCGGTTGACTTTGTGGTACAAGGTGATGGAGCTTTTACGGCTACTACCAAGTACGGCCCTGTGATTATCCCCCACTTGGAGTATGGAAGATGAAAAGGCTGGAGGTAGAAGGGTGTGACAACGAGAGGTAAAGACGAGGGTTTTGGGTAGCGACGCATTTTACGTCAAGAGGTGGATAAAATGTTGGGGGATATTCGACTGCCAGCTTTCTCCCTGGTTTTTTTGTATATAAGAGATTAACGAATTCTGCCTTCTTTCTTGTATTTGTTTTGAGCATGTGCGCAGCACGCTGCTGGTAGTTTTTGTCACCTTTAGAGAGCGAAGCAAGAGGAATAATGACAATGAGCGTATGTATAAATGAGAATTTTTGAATATGAGTTATCTTGGTATTCTTGGTATTATCTAGATTTGATTCGACGGGTCCAATCATTCGTGGACCTGTCCTTTTTGCGAAAGCATTTGGCTCTACTATCTCTCCCACATCTCTTTCAAGCGCGCGACACACCCATGGGTGGACCTCCATTTATAAAAACAAATTTAGATGTCGAACAGCTCCTTCAGGATGCGCATGGTGTCCTCGGGGCCCTTGACAGAGTGGCCGATGGTCCTAGAGTCGCTGTAGATCTCGAAGTCGTTGCCGCCCTCGAAGGTCTTGTCGCCGAAGAAGTGGATGTTCTTGTAGGTGATTCCGTTGGGCTTCTTGGCCTCGTTCTCGAGGTGCTGCAGGCAGTAGGTCTTGTCCCAGCCGGTGGGGAAGACGTCGAAGGAGATCTGGCCACCAATGGAGAAACTAGGTATAAAGTTAGTTGGATTCCCTCGACGGCGAAAGCGCAATAAAAGGGGAAGAAAGACGTACGTAAGGCCCAAGTGTCCAAATCGCTCCTTGAGGGCGGCGACAAACTTCTCTCGAACCTTGGCCTCCTTGTCAAAGGCCTCGAAGTCGTTCCTCTCCTGGGTGCTGGCGTTCCTGCCGACGGGGCTGATGTTGATCATGCCATTACGGAACTCGATGAAAGTTCCCCTCTTGACGGGGATGTCGAGGTCGGCGATGTAGTGCAGGCAAAAGTTTGCGAGCTCCTTGTACTGGGCCTCGCCGATCCAGCGGATGAAGCTGTTGGAGGGGAGGGGCTGGCCCAGCTTGTAGGCCGTGAGGCCGTTCTCGGAGAAGCAGTAGTCGAAGAGGGTGGTGACGGGGACGCCGGCGGGCCTGCCGAGCTGCTCCTCTTGCTTGATGAGGTCGGAGCCGCCGACGAAGCCGATGGAGCACTTCTTGCGGAGGGCTTGGAGGAGGGCGAGGATCTCGGGGGAGGCATCCTGTGAGGGGTCCATGTTAGCCAAGGTGATGGTGATGGTGATGGCATTGGGGCAGCGGATTTGCGAATTGGAGGAGGAAATTGGTGGTAGATTGGGAATTGGAAGTCGAAGAAGATGCTGTGGGCGATATCATTGCTTCTCAAGGGGTGCAATGCCAACTTACAAGACGAGCGGGAGTCAATGTGCCGTCGACGTCGAAGAGGCAGATGGTGTCCTTGAGAGGACGCTCCTCAAGAGGGGTATAAGCGGGCGCAGACATGGCGGGCGATTAAGAGAAAATTAAAGATAAAAGGTATGAAAAAGAGATAAGCAGTGAGACTTTGAAGAGACGCGGGAATCTATGCGAATTCGGATGGAAGCTTTGTAGAACGACGAGATGTTCAATTGCGGGATGGGATGCTCAACAACGAGGGGCAGGGCGGTGAAAATAAATATTGACGAGAAGCCCATCCAGTGACGAAACTCCAATTGGCTTGAGCTTCGAGTTTAGCGCATCGGTCCCCTGTAACAAGCTCTACTAGCGTCTGTATTTACAGGTGATCCTTCGTGCTACAGGCCAAATGGGGGGGTGGAGGGGCAGTGCAAAGTGCCTGGAGAAATGAGAGACCCTTGAGCCACTAATTTCAGTTCATACGAGCCACGTTTATTAGAGCCACGTTTCTCCAAACTTGAAGCTTTTGGGATACTGGGCGATTGTTTATTGGCAAGACATGGATCAGTTTTGGACAGAATGTTAGTTGCTGTCACAGATGAAGGGTATGATGATCATACACAGCCTCTAATTTTGTTTGAATTAGATGAAGAGTAGATTTGGGGACACGCGTACAATGGCAATGTGACTGATTGATGGTGTAAATGAATACGAAGAAGCCATGTAAACATCTTCAAAGGCAGAGGCATATCTCGAAAATTACATTTGGCGGGGTGGATACGAGGGCGCAATGTGGAGGTTGAGATCCAGCTGGAATTCGGTGAATCTTGTGTTTAACAGAGCTTGAATGCTACTTGGAGTACTTCTAAGTTGGTATGGCGATGTTCTCAATTTGGACGTCCATCGATTTCGTATGTTCACATGCCCTCTTATATCTCCAACGCTGCTATCCCATATGCCATCTACCTACTCAACAAAAGCAAAACAGTAAACGTAAAATGAATGTTGTACAAGAAAAAAATGCTTCAACAAGCTCATGCTCATGCTCATGCTCGTAATGATGCATATCCTCAGCCCGTAATGTCACGCCCCCATCAAAAATCATATCCCATACAGACCCAGCACAAATTATACAATCCCCTAAGATATATCCCCAATTGCGCCTGTAACCTCGACTATTACGTTGGCCACCGTGCTAGCCACCCAGATCGCAATCAGTGCCCAGCCGATTCTGCGGCTCAAAATCCACTTGTTCAGAGGCACAGCGATGAGCAGGCCGACCAGAATCACGAGAAGTGTAATGGACGATACCATCAACGTCCCACCTATCTGGATACGGTACGGTTTGTATGCGTAATCGTCTCCTGGGTGCTTATGCTGGTGGCGATTTGCGTCTTGAACCATCATCAGGACACCTCCCACGCCTATTCCAAGTAGAATATTGAGCATTGGCCCACCAAAGCAAGCAGACCTGCAACGGAGAATCACACAGTTAGCAATTATTCACAAGGAAGTATAGGAGGTCCACTTGTACTCACAATGCCATGACCGGATATCCAAGTCGGGCCACTGTAATATCAGCCACCAAATCGCCTACACTGTTGCCAGCTGCGAAAATGGTGAGTCCAAGTAAAGCCTCGGAAATACCGAGGACTACGCCAAAAGTCTTCAAAACACCAACAACTTCGCCCGCCACCGTTGAAATCCAAGCTATGCTGATGATGAATCCCAAGAAGCAAAACAAAAAGTGGTACTCGGGTCGCTTCTGCTCCGAGGTGAGTAGAAGTAACGCCCCCAGCAATATGAGCGATCCCAAAAGCGTCCACAAAATCATGCGCACCAACATGGCCCCCGGCTTCTCCCAGTCTTCGGAGATGTTTGCCCACAGAATAACTACGGCAAACAGCGGCCCCATGAAGAGTTGGAGGCAGACGAGCCATCGGTTCCATCCCAACTTTTCCTCGCTTCCTTGGCTGATGGATCGAACTTCGGACAAGGGTTTGGGCGCGCCAGGCCCTCGAGTGTGGGGAGATATAACCAACGTGTCTTCATTTGGCAGCGCCAGGAGAGGTGTCTGAACGCTCGAAGTCATAGTATCGCTATTCCTACGATGTAGCGAGTATCTCCGAAACCGATCCCACTCATTCTCAGGTTCGATTTCTCCCGGCTGGATCGAAATGGGTGGAGCCACATGACTTGAACGATAGGTATGGGCATCATCCAAGGAATCGACTTCTCCTGTCGTCGTCTCTGACTCAACAACCGGTAGCGTTATTACCAATAGAAAGATGCTCGGTACAGATATGATGCTGATAGCCTTGTCCCACAGTGCCTTTTCTCTCCACCCTTGTAACGTTGGAAACAGGGTAGCAAGGAGAACATGTGGCGCTGGAAGAACCGAGTATGGCCACCATATTACCGGTCGTGATTCAGTCTCGGCGCTGCCAAACGCAGCAAATGGGCTTTCACGAACAGTGGCCGAGGGTGGTGGAAGCATGCTAAAGCCAGCCGGTTCGACTTGCGTATTAGGCGAGATCGGCATAGGGGAATCTGTGTATTGAGGGAAAGGCATCACGGGCGACGTTGGACTGCTCAAGTTACCACCTTGGCTGGGTATCTGCAGTTGAAGCCGGGGCACAAGCGGTGACTGCCGGTGATGACCACCAGCCCCTGGTAAATCGACTGGAGGAGGTGCCAATTTTCCACCAATTTGATACGACGGTGCAGGGCTTGCCGTCCTTTGGCTGGCAGCTCCATCTGAGGGGGACAGCAAACTGGAATCTGACCTTTCTCGCACGACCCCCAACAAATCTTGAGGCACAGATGCTGAGGCTGGAGCAGTTCCGTGCGACCTGGCCCTCTCCCTCCCATTGGCGACGGCAGCATCACGGGCTGAGACATCGGCTTGGTCGGAAGGTAGCAGGTCAGAGATGGCGCTCGTGCTACCCCTCCGCCCTCTATAAACGTGGTTTTCAGAATAGCTCCTAGCTGGGATTGGAGAGAGCTGAAGGTTGCTCTCCCGCTGCAAGTGTGCCAAGGCAGATCTAAACTCCAGTGCTCCAATCAAACTCGGTCGAATGGGTGTAAGTGTGTTCCTCCGCCCGCCTTGGGGGCGCAAGACTCGCATGCTTCGCGTTACCTCTGCCACAACCATTCTTTCATGGTCCTCGTCCGTTTCTCCGCTGTCAACGCTCCCTGGCGTCTCAACGCTCTGGCCGTCAACCTCTATAATGGGGCCGCGCTCTAAAGCGGAGAGGATACTCTCTGCAACAGTGCTTGGCGCATGTCGGCTTGCTTCTTGGCTCGTATCGTCGGGATCGTCTCGGTAGGGCTCGCCAGCCAGCTCATCTCCGCTGTGGCCAGTGAGCCCATAGAAGTGACTACGGGCCTCCCCTTCTCTGCGCAGCCTCCGCTTTCGCCTCGTGATATACCAATGACATCCCACAACTGTCACGACATAGAGTATGTAATATCCGATCATGGCGCAACACTCCCAGAAACGCAGTTCTCCATCGGCCAAGAAGCCCATGGTAAAGGCGACTGCAACAATAAAGAAGCAGATGTCCCTGGCGTATGTCCGACGATCCACCCTGAACTCCCTAACCAGCGCCATGGATCCGGCCACCACGCCCGTGATGAAGCTGGCAGCGCCGATGAGTTCGCCGACGGCCATGCTCGCGCTGTTGGAGCTCATGGCTGCAAAGGTGCTGAAAACATCGGGAGAGCCATTTCCAAAGGCGAGGAACGTGACACCTGCAAGGCTCTCGCTGAGGCCCAGGATAGTCGCAATGGTGCTAAGATTGACGCTGAAGAAGTCGCTCGCCGCGATACCGATAGTAGTAAACAAAAGCCCCAGCCATGTCACCAGAAGGACAAAAGCAAAGGGCTGCGCTTTGCCCAACCTGCAGTAATAGAGTTCGAGATAGGGAAGAAGCCCGGCATCTTCGTCGATGCAATATGCCTTTACAAAAGCGCACTGATCTTTGGCAGTGTGCACTTGACGGCACTCGGGCTCTTCGTCGGATCGTCTGAAGAGCTCCAGGCTGTCGTCGCGATCGCCATGATGACGCTGAGTGTATGTGTGTGCCAAGAAAGAGTACGCGGCCAGCAGAGACAACAGCAGTACCGTGGTGTAAAAGGGCCGGAAGCTCAAACGGCCCCGTCTGGCGTTTGTTGTCCGCATGCTGGTCGCATCGACATATCGCAAGAGTGCGTCGGACGAGTTGCGGGAAGCGATCTTGGGGTTTGGCCGTGGCAATGCGATGGTTATGAGCGTCTCATCAGTTGTGGGTTGCGAGTTGCGGGTGCTGTGACATGATCTTCAATGACGTCCGTTGCGCTAACCCATGTTTCTTTGTGACGCCTCTGTGGCGGTGCAATTCCAGGGCCTTTTTCTGTACTCCGACAGTGCTGAAGGCCCTGCTAAACAATGCGGGAGCCTTGCAGACAGTTAAGGTTTCTGGGGCCGGCTCGGTACCTTGGTACCGGCACCAATGTGGCTGCAATTCATTGGATGCACGGAGTACATGTGCCAGCTCAGACCAAGCAAGCACTTCCAAGTTGGGCTTTGTGCTTTTGAGCATCGTGTTTCACCTAGATTGGTACATTTGCAAGAGTCTGTCGAGAACAAAGTCAAACTGGCCAAAGAAAGCCACAGGGACATCATGTGCGAAATTTTTATGGTGATACAATGGCTGTGCAGGGGCAAGTTTGTCCATTGAGTTCTGACCGTTTGCCCAGGAACAAGAGGTACCAGACATCTGCAGATGAGTACCTGTACCTGCTTACCGTTGTCGCGTAACGACAAACTTCAGCCAAGTGTGGCGCGTGGCGCAGGTGGCTTTCCATTCGCAGCAACTGGTTGGCCAGCCACGGTGGGGTTTCGCAGACACCCGGTAGTTCGTGTTGCTTCACGAAAGTCAACAGTAAACAAAAAATACTTGGGCCGAGACGACACGCGGCAGAGGCTTTGCCTCAGATACCTTCGAACAAACTCAACGCAAATCCGGCGAGGACCCCGATTCCGAAAATGCCTCGGATTGCTCAGATGCCACGCGCTGGTGGCGCAAAGTCGTCATCGACCAACATCTCGGGGTCGCCATTCAAATCTCCCATCAAGTAAGCCGCATCTCGTGAACCCCAAAGCCCAAACCCCGCGTCGCTGGGCAATTATACCAATGATGAACGATAGAATCCCCCTCAACGACGATGCACAAGAAAAGGGCCAGCGGATGAACAACCGAAAAGCACTCCAGGAAAAGCAGATAAAGGAGATCAAGAGGGCGGCCACCCCGCGCAACAGTCTAGGGATTGGGGGATTTGACAATGGTTCGCAAGATCCCAACACGCCCCGGGGGACAAGAGGGGGGCTGGATGACGATGATCCCATCATGGTTGGAGGCGTGTCCGTGACGCCGATGAAGCGCGTTCCCATCTTGGCCAACTTCGAAGAGTGGATGAAGATGGCCACTGACAACAAGATCAATGCCACCAACTCATGGAACTTTGCCCTCATCGACTACTTTCACGATATGTCCTTGCTAAAGGAGGGCGACGGCGTCAATTTTCAGAAAGCGAGTTGTACGCTTGATGGATGTGTCAAGATTTACACCAACCGAATCGACAGCGTCGCAACCGAGACCGGCAAGCTACTGAGTGGTTTGGCAGATAGCAATAACAAAAAGAAGGACCGCGATGCTGAAGACGGCGCCGGCGAAGGCGAAGAGAGCGAAGAAGAGGTTGATGAGGATGGCAATGTCAAGAAGAAGACGAAGAAGAAGGTAAGAAGCAGAAGCAGAAGCAGAAGCAATGGAAGAATTAAGAATATTCCCCTTCGTAGGCTAACCGGCTTGCTCTATCTACAGGTACAGAGGTCATCCGAAGCAACACTAGCGCCATCATTCGCCTCCCTGCAGCTCAAGAAATTTGAGCTCGAATTCGCTGTCGATCCCCTTTTCAAGAAGGCCTCTGCCGATTTCGACGAGGGAGGCGCCAAAGGTCTACTGCTTAACCACCTGATGATTGACTCGCAGGGACGAATTGTCTTTGACAGTAGCGATGACACTGGTGATGCAGATGAAAAGGACAAAGAGGATAAAGGGGACGAGGACGAAGATGATGTCGAGGCCGAAGTCGAGGTTGAAGAGAGGGAAAGGGAAAGGGATGGGGATGGGGATATAGATATGGAACACGACGAACACAGCCAGCCGGAGAAGGACCAGCGTAAGAGCCAGACTCAAGAGGACGCAGATGATGCCGACATAGAGATTGACGTTTCGGCCCTCGGCCAGCGGTTCTTCCCCGACCTCGGCCTTCTGGATGAGCTTGATATTTGCCCGTCTCTGAAGAGTTTTGAGCTGGGAGACCCCTCCGGCTCTATGGACATTCCCTTCCTCAAGGCTCCAGAAGACTGGAGACAAGACCAGGAAAACAAGAGCTCCGATAACCATGCCAATAAATCCGGCATATTCATCGATGAAGATGCGCCAGCCGGCTTTGACGACGACGACCTGGGCCTTGGCAACTTCGACACGCTTGGAGATGTTGCTTTCGGTGAGGGCGGTGAAGCCTGGGCCAAGGAGGCTGCTCTTGAACCTCAAATGCGTGTATACGACGCTGGTATGAATAGCGAAGAGGGCGGAGAGGGAGAAGGCTTTGATGAAAACGGCGAGTATATCGTGTCCATGGCCAAGCCGGAGAATGCAGACAAAATGCATCAAGATATATTGAGCTTCTTCGATCAAGCACTGCAAAAGAACTGGACTAGTGCCGAACATTGGAGGATTCGCAAGATCAAAGATGTCAACAAGCCAGCAGGAGAGACAAAGAAGCGCAAGGAAAAGGAGCCATTCGAAATCGATTTCCTTTCGTCTCTCAGCCCCGCCCAGTCAGACGTCATCTACACACAAGCATCCAGCAACTCGGCTGTCTGCCTACCCAAGAAGGACTGGAAATCAAAATCTCGAAACCTACTTCCAGATGACAAGCATTTCAGCTCAAAGGTCTTACTAAATCTCTTCCTCAAACCCAAGGCTCGCCTAGCTTCAAAACGGAGAGGATTTGGTTCACGCAAAAGTGGCCATGGCTATGGCTCTCAAGACGACGATCACCAGCCAGCAGGAGAGCTTGATGAGGCCTTTTGGGCACAGCAAAAGGCGCCAGAGGATGCTGCTCTACCAGAAGGCGATTATGATGCCAACTTCTTCCAAGACGATGATGGCCTGCCATTTCCTGGTGGCGATGACGGAGATGATGATGACCTTGAGTTTTCAGATGCCCGAGAACATCTTTCACCAGGGGCTGAAGGGGATGCGGGTCTAACGGAAGGGGCCGGAGTGACAGCTATGCTCAACGGAGAGACTATGAACACTATGGGCGCCTTTGGCACGCAACTTATCACTCAAACACGCCGTCTACGTCCTGAATATGTCCAGTATGCCAGAGTCGCGAAGAAGGTAGACGTGCGACGACTCAAGGAGGAACTCTGGAAGGGCATGGGCCTGGAAGAACTGGAGGTACGTACAATTTCATTGATAATCACTACTTTGAAGCCCTCTTATCCATTTATTTATTTGCGGTACTAATACTAACAACCATGGCCTATAGAAGTCTGTTGAGCCACCAGAACCATCAAACGGACCTAGGCAATCACCACCCAATCCGGAGGATAATACCACTCTCAAGTTTACTGAGGTGATGAACTCACTACAATCGGTATATCCAAAGCCTGCCATGGCCGACATTTCCACATCGTATTGTTTCATTTGCCTGCTTCACTTGGCAAACGAAAAGGGGCTTGTGATTGAAAATACGGAGGGACTGAGTGAGCTGGACATTCGAAAGGACTGGACGGCGGATCTCACCGAAGGCGCCGTGTAAATTTCGCTGTAATGCATAACAAGGACAAACTTAGACATGGATGGGGGCGGCCAATTTGAACTATAAGACGTTTGGGGAGATTGCATGATGACCATAGTTTGTGGCTTTTAATGATTTACATGATGATTTCCCACATCTTTTATTACTCTCAGTATTCTTATAACCAGCAAAGGCGCATGTTAGAGTTGTCTGCCAAAGCTTTAGGTTATACAAAATTAAAATGCTCGCAAGTAGCTCCTGCCTCGCAACTCTAAACCTCCACAATGGCAACTGCCTGCCAGTATAAAGAGGCGGGCACATGACTTCCATCTTCCTCTCGGCTTAAAATTGTAAACAATCTTTTCCTCTTTGCACATCCACACATCAACTTACGACTTCACGAGTTTTTGAGCCTCAGTCCAATTATCAATTTAATATTCAACGCCAGACAATACCCTGAATTCCCTACCATTGGCTCTCTTTCTGCACAAATAATAAACCAGAGCGCAGCAAATACTCTTCGCAGAACCCATTTCCGTTCTCCCAACAAGTCTTTAATGCCAAAAGTTCAAAGAATAAGAGAAAAAGAGAAGAAAAGAACAAAATCCGTCACTGTCCCCGAGAGCTTTTCCCTAAAAGCTTGGGTCCTATGGTAAACGACCAGAATCGACCTTTCCATCAACGCCAGCTTCCCGTCATCTCCCAAGTTTCCCAACCACATTCATTTACAGTTCTCGGCCAAAAATGCGAGGAGCCACTTCCTACAATCGAGAGGCAAAATGTGAGAAACAAAGAAAAAGAGAAAAAGAAAAAGAAACCATATATCCAGCACAACGGACAGAATGAGAATAAAACGGTCATGGGTATATGAACAGAACTTCGAAGATGCGCAAGACATCCGCGAACCAGGCAGGAAATGAATAGAATCAAACGACTTTCCACATGTTGCCTCCTAGTGGCAGCTCCGTGTGATCAACATGATCAGCTACCCACTACATGGTGACTCGACCAAAACATTGCGAAGGGGGGAGGGTTTTGATCAAAAGCCTGCCGATTCAAGTACGACCGTGATGGCCGAATATTTCGCCGGCTTTTAATAAAGCATTCACCCCATCAAGCCCACCTACCTCGATGGTGTTGGAACTAGAAAGCGGTGCATCTGCTGAAGTCATCAGCACATCGCCATCGCTTGTCTCCTCGACTTTCATGTTTTGAAAGGCAGAGGAAGCTGTCTGGAATCCTTTTAACAACTCAAATTAGTTGCGTCCTTACAAAGACTTGTCAGTTCGAAAGGACTCGGTACCGTATCCCTTAGGACCCTGGAATTGTCCAAAGGTTGGCCTCCCTCGCTCAACTGGACTAGCAACGTAGCTAGTCGTATACGACGGGCTCTCATCTCTGTGGTGGGGAGTTTGATCATGGTCTGACAATAGTGCATGGATTGACAGATGACCATCGCTCAATTTCCGACTAACTCTGCTTGACGTTGTCGGTACGCTGCTGCCACTGGAGGACGTCTCATGATAGAGTGGCGGTACTGGAGCGAGTGGCAACGAGTGTGTTCCGTGAGATACAGGCATTCTGGGGTTAGCTGTTGCAAAGCCATGCATAAACCCGGCATTCTCAGTCACCGGGCCGCTTGTTTTCCTTTGTCCGGGGGCCAACATATCCGAAAGTGATGGTAAGTATGGTTGTGGTACATCGGCTTGGTGTGTTATTCCTCTTAATGACGAGGAGCCTCGTCGCAAGTGGCGTGACTTATTTTTCGCGGATATGTCAACGTCAAAGTGTGTCGCCGATGGAGATGGCATTGAGGCTACCGAGGAATGCTGCGAGTCCGACAAGATCGAGTTCCCACTGTTATGCCGAAGATTCGGGGGCTCTCGAGATTCACTTTCACGCATTCTCTCACTGCTGCTACCACTGGCAGTTGAGGTTGAGCCACCCATCGCTATGCTGCTGCCCACGGTGCTGCTTCCGGCACTACTACTCCCGTGCAGAAGTTCATTCTTCTCGAGTCTTGCTCGTTTCGCGTCCTCGTGACCTAATTTGGAATGAATCAGCTCCGGTTGGGCAAGATTGAAAGGAAACTCAAAGAGTACACTGCTCGTTTTCGACAACATGTACAATGTACATACCTTGATTGGGTTTGGCTTGCTTCTCATTGAATTCTTCGAGATATTCCATATACTTGCGGTATTCCGGCGTCTCCTTATAGGTTGCCATCTCCCGATAGTACCGCTCTTTGCTGGCTCTTGCTTGCGCTTCATATATCTCCCTCTCTGCTAATGGGAGGCTCTGCCAGTTTTCTCCGACCAGCTTGGCTATTTCTGTGAACGAAAGACTGCGGTCCCCTTTCAAGTTTTCCCTCAACTCTGCGATAATCGATTAGCAAATGCGTCCTGGTTTGCCTAACAGAAAGCAGCGAGGCGCAATATCTAAAACTCACTATTAGAGAAAAGCACATATGCGGACATCGGTCGTTCAGGTGCATTCTCATCGGGCTAATCACCGAGGTTAGCATATTCATTCTCGTCAAAAGAGGCTTCTTCACACAATTTTACCTTGGGGTGTCGCCGATATTTGCGCTTCGGAACTACAATAATGTCTCCGCCGTGGTTAGGAGGCTCTCTCTTTTTATGAGCTCCATCGTGTTTTGATTCTTCCGAGGTGGATTTTATTGATGAGAGCGAGATACTGGGGTCGATTCCCCTTGCGTTGGCAATTCGCCGCTGAAGTCTCTGGGAGCGCATACAATTAGCAATCTCCTATTGCTTCGGATAATGGTTGTTATACATACTCTGCGATGGCCCAGCTTGACGCCTAAAGCATCACTAAGACTACGGTTAGCCCTGCGGAGGCACACAATCAACCTGATTTACCCACAGATCAGA
This sequence comes from Trichoderma simmonsii, assembly GCA_019565615.1. Lineage (NCBI taxonomy): Eukaryota > Fungi > Ascomycota > Sordariomycetes > Hypocreales > Hypocreaceae > Trichoderma > Trichoderma simmonsii. The sequence goes on from CP075866.1 coordinate 894,996, forward strand.
CTCTTGTATATCGAGAATGGTATCCCAAGTATCAAAGCCTTGCTCAACAAACGTGTCGAGGTACTGGGCGATACCAAGCTCTCTGAAGATGGCCTCCAGCTCTTGGCTCATGCGGCCGGGCTGCATTCTCGGACTGAGAGCTATGCGTTTTCTTGAGAAAGTTATGATCCCGATGTTCTAACATTTAAATTTAGTTGCGGAGACTGTATTTCGATTTCCGCGATCGATAAGACGTAGGGGTAACTGGCGAACGGTAATAGAAATCGAGTGGTACGGCGGCAAACCGATAGCCTAAGATTCAGTACGGGCACGGACTTGCTTGCGTAGCAAAGGTGCCTTTCGACAGAAGGTCGCGCTCGTCCTTGAGGGTTATTATCGCAGTGAGCGTGGTCGACTAGCTGCGTTTCCAGATAATGAGCTTGGGGTGGTGGCGTGTTAATGAATCGGTAAACAGTGGCAAACAACTCTCCGTCAGGATGACCATGGATTGCGGGATCGAAAATAGATGAAAGGGCCCAAAGCATCAAGTGATTTCTTCATTAATCAGGCTAAGATGTCAAGTTCTAGCCAGTGAGTGGTTAAGATATAATCCTTGTCAATGTTTGTCAAGTTGAGAGAATGTGGCCAATCTTGGCCGATGACACAAGCCTGCCGGAAGAAACAACTCGAAGCCAGCACGCCCGTGAGAAAGTACGAACGTACGACTTGGAAGGACTTGATATCAGAGCAAAGGCGAGAATTAAGCGAGCTATATCCAGCAAGCTTCGCCACCCTAAGTGGCAGAATCGATCATCTCGATCTGCAACAGCAGGTCAATCAACGGGATGGGACACTTGAGACGTTTGGTTCAAATGATACTCGGGCGAGCGAGAAAATAAAGATCAAGGGCACCTGCTCTCAGACGTCGAGACTGGGAGTGATCACGGTCTTCCTGCCCTTAATGATACAATAAAGGCGACGGCAAGTGGCCAATGGCCTTCCACAAGCGCGTAAGCGGAGATCGCAATGAGGAGAGAAATCGAGATTGGTCGTTAAAGATGAAAAGATACAACCATGTCCGGACACTCTCACGGCATTACAGACATGGGACTGGTTAAGCTTCGGTATGTACGGTGGTGCTATGATGGCTACTCTGCTTGTCAGCACCTCTCCTGGAACGCAATGGCAAGGATTTTCAACAGGCTCCACGGCACTGTATGTATGGATGTACCCTTTTTGCTCTCTCTCTTTCTTCTTCTTCCGCCGTGGGCCCCCGAAGCAACAAAAGGTTATCCAACTTGGCTAGGGTTGAGCAAATGGGGGGGTAGGCAGAGAGAGTTGGGGGAAGAAATTTGTTATGGGGAAAAGAAACCGAAAAGAAAAGGTACGGGACCCCCCATGCAAAAGATAGCAATGGCACGGGATTTGGGATGGAAAAGAAAGGGAGGGACGACGTACTGGGGCTTTCACTGCGCCTTTGCACAGGATGCATTAAGTGCAGGGCATGCCGAGGGTAGGCGTGCCGCTATCAGAGAACCTGGTCTGTACCTCTCCGCCGTCTCGACACCGACGACACGGTGATGAAGGCAAGCGTTGTTCGATCCAGGACCACTAAATGACGGCTAGGGGAAATCGGCAGCGAAGTGAGGGATCGGACTGGGAGCTGTTCTCCACGAGCGACTACTGCAGGCAGACCAACAAGACGGGACCACAGCGTTTTGACTAGCAGCCCTAGCTGGGCGGACACCTAAAGCTGGCGTAACGAGACGAGATTTTGGCAGAGGAGCCATAGTATTTTGGTCTCACGCAGCTACAAGCACAGTACAAGGTGAGGAGCCGTGATGAGGGTTGATGTAACCCGAATGGAGGCGTCAGAGGGTGCAGCTAACGACTAACAATTAACCCAAGCATGAACTCCATGGCCACTAATAGGGCCGAGGTGCCTCATCTCTATCAAGATCGGAGAAAGCTTGACACAGCACCATCTTTACATATGCTGCCTGTCTAGCTGTGCAAGTGGAACATCCAAAAACAGGGTATGAGCTTCTTACCTGATATTACATTACTGAGCAGTGTTGCAGAGCCGTCATCAATTATGAGATGGGCATCTGATACCTTGGTCAAGTACAGATATACACGGGCCAGGAGGATTTTACTCACATTTGCTCCCTGTTTCGTTATAAAAACAAAGGTAATCACCGTACATACTACGGATAAGTGCTCGTCTGTACGGAGTACAGGTAAGTAGGCATGCTTGCAAGGCCATAGCAGGGCAAAAGCAGGGCCGTCATCCAGGTGGTTCTTGGTACCACAAGGTCGGCCCACTACCAGATGCTCCCCAGCCGTACATACGAGCACAAGTATGCCATCTACGGTACATTGAAAGTAAAGTGCGATGAGACGAGCTGAAAAGAGAGCTAACGAAGGGGCTACATAGCCAGGGGATTCAAGGATTACAGGTATCAATGGATGTCTCTTTGTCTCCTTTAGGACTCGGTTTCATGCCTATTGGCGCTCGCGAGCCACTGAACGTTCCAACTCTACTCCTTCCGGCAGACGGAATACCACCTCCATTTACGAGATATTGCACCTCCTCCTTCCTCCAACAGCACCGCTTAGCTGAGACCGAAATGGTACTTGTGCTGACGCTGAGGAAAAAGGGGGCGAGAAGGAAAACGAGGGACATGGTTCATCAGTTGAGAAGCTAAACTAGCCTCGCTACAAGGTTAGGCCCCTCCGGTGTTGCAAGCCAATCCGCAACAGACTCACATGTAGGGTTGGGGCGGCGGGCTGCAATTCGGGCGACTTGGCTGTCGTCGGATCATGGCATTGGCCCTGAAAGGACAGCGATCTCGATCCCTGAAGTTGTTTGGGCTCGTGGCTCAAGGCCAGTGGATAGCTAGGCAAGGAAAAGAGTGGAGGGCGACCGCGGATTGGGCCAGGCACCGGGTGAGTCGATGGAGGCGACAAGTGTCCTATCACAGCCGCAGCTCAGTGCTACGTCACAAACACCGGGGCGTCGCGTTTGGAACTTGGCCCCATGCCGGCACTACGAGGGGACTAATCAGGACGGCGAGCCCTTGCGCGGAGCGCTGTGAATCTGGCTGGAACCTGGGAATCGGATTGGGGTCACGCCACTATGGGTGTGTGAGGTCAGACGCTTCTCCTTACTTTTCCCCCTCTACGACGAGGATTACCACTTGAAGGCCTGCGCGGACATCCAAGACCCTGCACTGCAGAGCGGATCAAAGGAGCAAGGGGGAGGAAGAGGTGAGAGCAAAGGAGGCAAATTCGAGCTTCCGGAGAGACAAAGGAAAAAGAAAAAAAAAAAGACTTGCGGTGCTCACAAGCAGTGTCTCAAACGAGTACATACTCCAAGACAAAACAGTTTTGCCGGAAAGTTGAACCTTGCCAAATGGGGCAGCGGTACATACGTTCCCGCCACGTACAGCGACTACGGCCACGTTGTTGAGAAGGTGAAAACACGACCCGAGCCCTTTTGATAGCTCTCTTTGGGAAAAAAAGGAACGAACTGGGCTGAAGGGAGAGTGTTGGGGTCAAACATTGGCGATTACAAGTCAGAAATCAGCTCTTTGTGCCGCTCCGAATCGGTGAGGAGTCGCCTTACCGCAGCAAAAAATATCCATCCACAAACCAAACCAGGACCATGCAAGCCCACACCTCCAGAAGGCACACATTGTCCCAAGGCCGGCACCCATAGGTATGGGAAATTTGGTAAAATGGGACAGAAAAGATGGAGATCTCGATCCCGTTGAGCTGGTTCCCCTTCCGTGAATCAGGCCGTCCATCTATGCTTCGATTTTACATGCCTAGCATCCCCGGGGGGGGGGCACACACCAATGGGTAATGGGGGAGGCTCGGGCCAGTGCGTGGATTCGTTGGATTGAACTGATCACCATCCGTCGTCAACTTGTGCTCAACGGTTTTCACCACACTGCGAGCACGGAGCCATTGATAAACGGGCAAATCTCACGGCTCCGCCTAAAACGGTTGATCAGCAGCCATGCTACTTCCCAAGCTACATGATACCCACAGTATGAAGTACCAAAAATGGACGTTGGCATATCTTTTTAAAGAGCTCTTCCCGTCTCTTTTGTTATACATACTCTGGCGGTAGATCGGTCGATTGAACAAGCCTGGTGATCCACTCTGGAGAGAATTCCGCGCCAAACCAAATACATGATGTCAGAATACTACAAGTCCAAGACGGCTCACATCTCGATTCACATGTAATTAACTGGACGACCGACGATCAGCGCCGGTTTGTACGTGAGGGGGTTTCCCCCTCGTGTTGCAAAGTTTTGTCCAGCAAGGTCAACTTCTGGTGATGGCGCAAAATGTACACCTCAACGGCATCATCTCCGTGCCTTTATACGAATGCTGTTGGATTTGCAACGCCTCCATCCGAGATGCTCGGTACCTTTTTTATGCCCATCTTCTCCGTCTTGGAACGAGCACCGTAAATAGGTGCTGAATGCCAGAGCAACAGCCAATGGCGGCCGACTGCGGGTTTTTAGAATCTAGACTCGCCGAACCTGCATGGGAGGGGGCGTGTCTGAAGTTTAACAGGGTGCTAACACTTTTAGCCCTCTGACTAGTAATCTCTAGGCACGGCGCACCGAAAGCTGGCACCTCCTCACTCAAGCCACCCGCACGAAAGGACAGCGGCTTCAACGCGCTTCGTCGTACGAGTGGTATCTCGATGTCTCGAGAGTTGGCCTGTGTGTACAGGTTAAAATGGTCGTCCCTTAGGTGAAGGCTCTACTCTATACTCGGTGCTCTAGGGCTATTCGAAAAGGTACGGAATACATACTGTAGCTGAGGACGATTAGGCTAGGCCCATGAAAGATTCTAGCAAAGGAGATGTTGAAAAGCTCGCCAAGCTCGCTTCTGATCTAAGCCCCGGGAAGGGGATTGTGACTCTTGTCTCTTGTCTCTTGTCTCCTACGCCCGAGACAGTGACAGGAATAACACTCTAGCGTCCAAAGGGTCACGATGGTGGAGAGACGAGATGAGCCCCAGGCTCTTTTGGACTTCCGCCGCAACGGATAGCCCGACAAGACAGCCCGACGGATGGCTAAATATAAGAGGGCGGGCCGTCCCAATGGAGCATCCCAATGGAGGAATTTGATATATAACTTTTGGTGGATAGCGACGCCCTCTTGATATACTGTATCCCATCATGATGGCACATTGGCGGCGGCAGCACATTGCATTATGGAGTCCCGTCTGCCGCGTCAAATGCCCTGTTAGCCGGACGGACGCCTTGCAAAAGGGCAGAAGCGCCCGTAGGAGGCTGCAAGTACTGACAATTTCACTATTCCCACACGGGCAGCACTTGACCATCCATGCTGACGGAACGGCATCCGTCTGCAACCCCTTGGAGCGTCAATTGGTCGTGGCGCAAAGCTGAAAAAGCCGATGTGTGCGGTCGGCACCAAGGATCCTTGTTGCTATTGGCAGTAGCAATGTCACCTCTTGTTCGAGACGCGAGGGACGAGGTGCTGTCGTGTTTTGATATGTGAGCCACGGAGTGTTGGCGATGCATCTGGTATGAAGCACATACAGCTGCAGCATGCATCTTATACTGTAGCGAACACGAACCGTAAGCTCACCAAAGGACTAATAGTTTGATTACTGGTCATTAATGATGGGTACTGCTGTAGCATCGTACACTAAACTATACAGAGTATGGAGAAGACGAATAAGAAAAGGGAAGAGAGGAATCAAACTGGTGGGTTTCCCTGAGTATGCTTATTCTCTTCTCTGTTGATGGAGTTGAGTTATAAGACATGGCCTGGCCTACAGCTACGAGTACAGAGGGGTACATACAGGTCAGGTACTTGCACCAGGCTGTACCCGTATGCCACTGGGAAGAGGTACCTTAACCTTACTCGAGGCCCGCATCACGTGAGCCTTCCGGTACAACGGCAGCCCAGCAGCATGTACCCATTACGGAGCATTGAATTGTACCCCGCGATAACTGCTCAGCCTTGCAGCTTTTCGTGACGCAGACGCAAACAAGGCATATCAACTATCTTTATTTCCACACCCAAGAGGTCATCTCATCTCTCTTGTCTTGCTTTTCAAGAAACAAGGACATCCCTCAAGCCCCCAAACCCAAAGACCATGGCTGCGTCATCGGAGACAAACTCAAGTAAACCGGATCAGCCCGAGGCTGCTCCCGAGGTTGATCTCGCCCAGGCATGTGCTATCACGATATATCACTCGTATTCTTTTCCATAAGTTTAATCTAACCAAGGAGTTTCATGTTTCCAGGCCCTTAGAGAGCTCGCTAGGTAAAGACACTTCTAAACCTCTCCCATTGTCATCATATATCTCTTTCAACAACACTCATCTCATTTCCCTTTTATCCCTGTCAGCACTACATTAAAGTTGTCCTACGTTCCTTCTCCTCTAATACACACAAAATCAACTCCTCCTCAGTAAATATTGGTATGATCCTGATTTCTATTCACAGAGGCGAACAAACCGCCACAGCAATGGAAGCCAACCTAACCAACCTCGAAAGCAAGCTCGACGCCATCCTCGCTGCTTTCGACGACATGGAGCGAGAAAAAGGGGCGAAGAGCACGGAAAAGGTCGATGGGGAGAGTAAAGAGGCTGAAAAGTAAAAAAGTTTATATACGGAGTACCCTTGTGTGTTTTTCTTTGTTTCTTTTTAAGCGGGATTTTAAGACGTTGGTTGAGTTACGGTACTCTACATCCTCATGGACCTATACGAAACGACCTGTATGAGGCACTCTGCACTCTCATGTATACGAAACAACCTGTATAATTAGTAGTCATAACTAGACGCCCCAAAGAGTTACATGTCCAACGTATCACAATTCATTCACATCGAAGAGAAATCGAGCACGCGAAAGAACCATCGTCTCCCAGGACAAGAAAACGATGGCAAGTCTTTTTTAACGTTCGCTAACAAGGTCAGGAAACTAGGTAAAACTCCACTCAACACACATAAAGAAATAAACTCGAACAAAGGCAATAAAAGGTAAAACATCTCTTCTCTTTCTCTTATCCACGTTTGCATCCTATGTCTTCCAATTTCAGCTACCAACCCTACCTCCGTTGTGTGTCCATTTGACCCTCCTCATCCTTGAAGGGGGAACCGTCTTCAGTTTCATTCACATCGTGCCATCAACGATTGTTGTTGGAAAAGAGTCCAGACCCGCAGCTTGCATTTTTTAAAGTAAAAATGGAAGAAGGGAGATAAAAAGAAAACCAAGAAAATCCACACACCCATCCCTCCACACCAAACGATGAGAAAGACCGATTCTTTCGCTATGCCATTTCATCCATAAACCCTACGTACTATTGCCACTGCAATATGCCAGCAAACCCCCTTATCCGGTATTGGGAAAAAGAGAAAGAAAGCAAAACGTCCATGCGAATATAGAGCAAAGGAAAACAAATATAAGAGACGGGGACGAGGGACAAAGAGATAAAAGATACCAAGAGGGTAAAATACACCAAAGACAGAGAGCCAAAAGGAAAATTAGGGAAGTTAAAATACTAGAACCAAAATAAACAGGACAAGACCGTTGCGTCTTTTTTTCTCGTCCAACATGATATCAACACCGTATTCGCCAGGTAGGTTGAAGAGGGGGGAGAGCATATTGATAAAATCCCAAAAACAGCAGTCATGCTCTAAAAGAAAGAACATTATGGCCAAACAAGAAAAGGAGTACTGGGAATCCGCCATGGTCCTCATAAATTCATGTCAAGCGGCAGACTCGTAGACTTGATAAGACGCGCTCTCAGACTAATCCAAGCGCAGCGTCCCATCTTGGGCTATGCCGTCTCAAGCAAGGTCGTACTCTCTTTAACTCGAGAGGCTTCGTCTATCAGCAAGTTCTTCGCGTGCTTTTGAAAATGTATCCTCTTCCTCTAGGTCATCCAGCTCCTCTATCAAATCGGCGCCAAACTCAGATAGATCGTTGAATCTTAGGCCAGCATTTGCTGCTGCTGCGTTTCGTGCCTCTTCCAGTGCTTTGCTGGACGCTTTGGTGAGCGATGGCCTGTTCTTGGTCATGGGCTCCCTGGTGGTAAACGATCTGCCCTCAAGGCTTGGGCGTAACATGCCCCTTTCGCCCTCCAGGCGTCCAGACGCCTTAGCTTCCGCTTGCAGCGCCAATTCTCGCTCGCGGTTCTTCTCTAGCAGCGCACCTCCGAGAGTGGCGCACTTGAGAATGGTTTGGATGAGCTGGTTCTGCTGCAAGGGCTTGGACAGGTACTCGTCCATCTGGGCTTGAATACACTTTTCACGATCACCCATCATAGCGTGGGCTGTGAGAGCAATGATGGGAGTTCTGTGTGTTCCCATGCCACGCTCGTATTCACGGATCTTGCCGGTGGCCTCAAATCCTCCCTGTTTGAAAAGAGTTAGCTCATGGCAGCAATTAGATGGGTTCTGCGTGAAGTTTACTACTTACCATGATGGGCATCTGAACATCCATGAGAATCACATCAAACTTCTTCTGCTTCACGGCCTCGACAGCCTCCCAGCCGTTGCCCACAACAGTGACAACGTGGTGGTATTTCTCAAGAATCTTCACGGCCAGTTTCTGGTTGACCGTGTTATCCTCAGCAAGGAGGATCTCAAATGACTTGGTAACATCCGCGAGAGATGGCGTGGCTCTGTTCTCCAGGGCGGGGATCATGCCGTTGCTCAAGTCAATCAGCTTGCATGGCATTGTCATGTAAGACGTGATGCCCAGGTCCAGACAGGATTTCAAGCTGACGTGAACCACGGGAGCAAGTAGGACAATAGGAAGGTACTTAAAGTCATCTACCGCTCTCAATCTCCTAGCAGTATCAATTGAGTCAACGATGATGGCATCATACGGCAAAGCGCCGCCCTCCTTAAGGCGAGTAAGAGCCGAGCTCTTTTCGGAATTAACGACAACGGGGTGTAGCCCGATCTCTTCCAGCATTTCTCCAATGTGGGTGGCCGCATTTGACTGCGACTTGTCGACAAAGAGGACCTGGTGGCCGCGGTAAGGCTTCAGTTGCTGCTGAACGCTTTCTGCGTGCACATCGGCGAGCTTCACGCGACAAGTAAAGTGGAATTCGCTTCCCTTGCCGACCTCGCTGTTAACCCAAAGGTCTCCGCCCATGAGGTTGACGAATCGCTTTGAAATGGACAAGCCCAGACCTGTTCCACCAAACTTGCGTGTCATTGAACCATCGGCCTGCTGGAAAGTGTCGAAGATGAGGTTGAGCTTGTCCTTAGCAATGCCAATTCCAGTGTCCTCCACAATGAATTCAATGGCGTATTCGCCAGGACCGACATGCCTCTTATCTTCTTGTTCTTGAATGGTTAAGCTGACCTCACCGTGCTCGGTAAACTTGATGGCATTGCCCACGAGGTTCAGGATAATCTGTCTCAGACGGAACGAATCTCCGATAACGTAGTCAGGCACGGAGCTGTCTACCTTATAGGTAAGATCAAGGAACTTCTCGTTCGCCTTGACTGCGAGAGTCTTTAGCGCATTAAAGACTGTGCCTCGCAGCGTATACGGGATCTCTTCAATAACCATTCTCCTAGCTTCAATCTTGGATAAATCCAGGATGTCGTCAATGATGGTCAACAGGCTGTTGGCAAGATCATTGACAATGTTTAGCATTTCTCGCTGGTACTGGGTCAAGTCGGTATCCAGAGTGAGCTGCGTCATTCCAATAATACCGTTCATCGGGGTTCGAATCTCGTGGGACATGTTGGCGAGGAATTCTGACTTGGTCTTATTGGCCAATTCGGCAGCCTCTCGAGCCTGCGTGTTCCTCTGGATACTGTCTCTCAGATTTGATATCATCTGGTTAATCTTCTTCTTGAGCTCGTCCATTTCGCCAGAGGCCTCCACGTCGACAAGCTTGGTGAAGTCGCCGTCCGTAGCCAAGTTTGTGATATCAGAGAAAGCACGCACTTGAGTGGTCTAAAACATGCGTCAGTACTTGGAACCTTCTCGAGACATGGGGAATCTGCACTGCGGGTGCACAGGTGGTGGCTTACCAAGTTGCTGGCCATAGTGTTGACATCAGTAGTAATTTCTTTCCATCGTCCGTTCAGCCCAGCTACATCTGCTTGAGCTCCCATCTTGCCATCGACACCGACATCCTTGGCAACTCGTTGGACTTCGTAACAGAAGCTTGATAAACGGGAAACCATGTTGTTGATGGTCTCTTTCAGCACTTGTATCTCACCATTTGCCTCCACATCAATTGTTTGACTCATGTCTCCGTTGGCAATGGCCTGTGTGACAGCAGAGATACTTCGCACCTAGAACATGGTTAGCTTATGAAGACAGCCTACAGTCGTCCATGAGAACGATCGGAGTATGACGACTTCCAAGGGGGGGTAGTGGTATGACATACCTGGACAGTGAGATTCGACGCCATTGTGTTGACATTTTCAGTTAGATCCTTCCACTTGCCCTCAACATTGGCCACCTGGGCCTGGCCACCAAGCGTACCATCTGTGCCGACTTCTCGGGCCACTTTGCTCACTTCAACGGCGAATGTGCCCAGACGGTCCACCATCTGGTTGATAGTGTTCTTGAGTTCCAAAATCTCTCCCTTGACTTCGACTCCGATCTTCTTGGTAAGATCACCCCTGGCGACAGCCGTGGTAACCTTTGCAATCTCTCGCACTTGTGTTGTCAGATTCATGGCCATGCCGTTGACGTTTTCAGTAAGATCTCTCCATGTGCCCTCAACGTCATGAACGGTGGCTTGACCACCAAGACGACCTTCAGTTCCGACTTCTCTGGCAATCTTTGTAACTTCGCGAGCGAATTGCTGCAGCTGATCAACCATGGAGTTGATGGTAGACTTGAGCTTGAACATTTCTCCTCTGCATTCGGCTTGGACTTTCTGTGTGAGGTCTCCCTTGGCGACAGCTGTTGTGACCTTAATAATATCTCGCACCTGAGTCGTCAAGTTGTTTGCCATGGCATTGACGTTTACAGTCAGATCATTCCACATGCCCTTGACTCCGCCGACATCAGCCTGGCCACCTAAGATACCCTCGGTTCCGACATCTCTTGCTACGCGCGTGACTTCAGATGCAAATGTTCGAAGTTGATCCACCATGGTGTTGATGGTTTGTTGCAACTGCAAAATTTCTCCTCTTGCGGGTCGTTCAATCTTCTTTGTCAAGTCGCCGTGAGCGACGGCTGTTGTGACGGAGGCGATTTCTCGCACTAGATGGCATTGTGTTAGATAAATCACATGCATGCGTGGTACTCAAACTTCCTATTTTGTTCGACCAAAAAGTGGTTTGGGGAGCAGATAAGATGGGGGAAAGAAGGGGGAGGGGGGCAGGAAGAGGACAGGGGGAAAACGAAAGCCTCGCAATACATACCTTGATCCGTGAGATTTTGTGCCATTACGTTGACTATCAAAAATTGTCAGCTGTTGTTGACCACGACCATTGCCGGACTACTAGAGCCGGAATTTGACTGAAGCAGGGGACAAGAGTAATAACAAGAAAAGCAAATTAGGGCCATACCATTGTCTGTCAACTCTTTCCATACACCATCAACACCACCAATACGGGCTTGGCCGCCCAGTAGACCCTCAGTTCCGACCTCGCGAGCGACACGAGACACTTCACTGGCAAAGGTCTGCAGCTGGTCCATCATGGCGTTGATGGTGCGCTTGAAGGTTGTGATTTCGGGGTCCATTTCGACGGAGTTCATGCGGACCTTCATGGTCAGGTCACCGCGGGCTACGGCAGTGACAATCTCACCAATCTCTCGGAGGGCCTTTTGGAAGGCCTCGTTGGCTTTCTGATGCTTCCACAGCTCTCGTTCGAGCGTGGCTACCCGCTCCAGCTCGATCATCTGGAGGGCACGCTCCTGGAGCTGTTTCTGTTCTAATAACTGCGCGTTGACGCCAGCAAGTTCCTGGCGTTGACTGTCTAGGAGCTTGGACTGGTCGTCAACATGATCGCGCAGTCCTTGCAGCGCTTCCTTGGTCAGCTGGCGGGATACAAAAATCGGACTGTCCAAGCTACCTTGTTGAGCCTGGGACTGTTGAGCCTGGGACAACCTCGGCTGGGAGGCCACAGGGGAGGCGCCGTTTTCAACCTCATCGTTGAATAGTGTGTCGTTGACTTCGTTGGGCGTCTCCGGGAAGACGGCCGTGGCCGAGACAGACGCTCTGCTCTCTAACTGAGAAACGCGAAGGGCGAGCTTCTCCAGCTCAATCTCTAGGGTCCGTTTTGCGGGGGTCTCACGGCCTGGTAGCTTGATGCTAGAGCCGGGCCCTACTGATATCGACGTGGAAGTAGAAGTAGGGTCGCAGGCGAGCGAGGCGATGAGCTCTGCGGCCGCAGCGAGTGCCGCCGTATCTTCGATCATGCCGGGCGCTGGGGGGTTCCCCAGAGAGGGGAGAAAAGAGGAAATATCGCGGAGGCTGCGAAGCGACGGGCGGGGAGGGACAAGGATAATAAAGATGGGGAGTAAGAGAGAAATTCGTCGAGATAAAATAAAGAGTAGGAAATAAAAATCGAGAAGGAAGAGGCCCTGCTTTTTTTGGTCTTCGGCGGCGGGGAACTGCGGCAGCTCGGCGGGCGAAGTCGAGGTCAAAGGCGCCGGGACCTGGGATCTCGGTCGAGTAAGCGATGAATCAAGGGCGTGCAAGAGTCATTCGAAGCAACGAGGGCGAGGAAGAGGATTGCAGAAGCTGGGATGACTCGGGATCCGACAAGAGAGCGAGAAGACAAGAACAGGAACAGGAACAGGAATAAGAGCAAGAAGAGCAGGGGACAGAGAGCAGGGACAGGGACAAGAACAAGCGCAAGAGGGACACTCTGCCCGTCCGTCTGATTGATCGTGTCGCGGGCACCACACAGAGGCGACGGGAGCACAACACAGACAGGCGTCAAAGGGGTGCGGGAGTTTTGAATTTTGGAAGAAAAATACTAACGTAGGGATTCCAGAGGAGTTTGGACTGCACCACCGCCCGGTGCAAAATGGTCTCGAGGTGAAGAGATGGGGAGGAGAAGACTAGATCTGGGCGGACAGGGGGACAGTTGGAAAAGAGGAGGAGTATATTTCCATCAGCAGGTACCGTCGAAGTAGCAGGTACAATTAGCTCCGGTGCTGGTTGGGGGGCTGCGGTACTAAGGTCAGGTAGCCGCTGAACTGAGTCGTTCTAGGACTTGGGCTGTTGTGGTCGTGTACTCCGTAGAGGGCAAAAGCTGGAGAGAGAGAGAGAATGGCGGGGGAGCATACAGGTACAGGTACTCCTACAATATCAAATCAAATGCACATCTGAACCCTTCACAAGTCCCTGCGCCGGCCCAAGGCACACTGACCAACCGCAGTCTCAGAAAGTACAGACCAGAAGTTAGAAATATTACGATGATCGTCCGGTCTGTGCAACTCCCTTGGCTGCTTGGCCCTCTAAAAAATGCGACTTGCGGCCTCAGTGTGCTTGTTAGTGCCCTTTAAGTCTGGGAACATGAGCAGCACTAAAAGCCGCTGAGCCTCGTACCGGTCAAATAGTACCTAGTACCTCAGGTGGTACTCTTTTAGCGGCATCTTGCGCGGAGAGATTGTGTGGCGCTGTGGGCGGCTGCTTTTGGGCGCTTTTCCTTTTGTTCCCTTGCATGCTCGTACAGACAGGATCAGACAGTCCGCTACAATGTATGTGCCTTTACTTGACAAATGTCCCATCGCTTGCACGGATTTGAATTCGCCCAGGCACTGCTACTCTGTACTGTATGACTTGTAAGTCGGGCTTTTGGAGGCTCTGTGTCAAGGATATGCCTGCAAGGATATACAGTAGAAGCAAGTTCTGGACCATGTCGGTACTGGTAGGCGTTTGAGCAGACGGCAAGCAAACCATGCTCCTCCAAGGCTGGGGGGTTTTCTATCCTAGTCTTTGGCCTCAGCGGCACGTGGATCATCTTTTTTTTTTTCCCTTCTCTCTATCGCTTTCACGCTTTCGCCTTCTCTCGAGCCGCGGGGGGTAAAGGAAGAGAGAAAGGGAAATAGCAGATGCAGGTCAGGAGGATGCGATGGGGTGCAGGCGTTGCAGCCAGTGGCCGGTCTGGATTTACACAGATGAGACAAAAAAGCATGGTCTGATCTGGGCAGAAATGCAAGGCCATGATCGGCCAAAAGAGGAGAAACCAACTCCCCAATGGCTCCCAATGGCTCCTTGAGGCGGTCATGTCAAGACGGCACACTACGAGATGGACTAGCCAGACAGGGAGAAAAGGCCTTTGCTAGTGGTCCAAGAAGCTAGGAAGGATTCAAACCCTCTCACCGAACCATGAGAATACCGAGCTGGCTGGTCTGGTCTCCCCATTAAAAAGCCGCTCTGGCGTCAATCTTGAACGTGGCGGCAGCGAGCCCATGCACAGCTTTGCTAATAATGGGCCGGCATCCGTGCATTGGTAACTATTCCTGTGAATAGATTATTAGTTAGACATCTGTTCTCGTCGTTTCTTTAACCGTTTTCCTTCTCCTTTCTCGTTTCTATTCCTTTTCTTTTCCTGGTCTTATCAAATTTGCCACCCGGACCATTCTGCCGCTTGCAGTGGCATGGGTGACGGCTCACAAAGCGGGTGGGAAAGAAAAGAAAAAAAATTGGGAAAAAAAAAAGAAAAAAGACAACGCCGGGAACCGCAGCAACCCAAGCAAAGAGCTGTCGGATAAGATCCTATTAGCTGCGACCAGTGCCAAAATGGACGGTGTGTGTCATTGGCGCCGTGGTCTGAGATTTGCATTGAGCTTCCCATCTCCATCTCTCCCTTGCTTCAGCCCAACCACCCCGTCTGCTAATCAGGTGCCAGCATAGACGCCATGGCACGGCTCTAATGCCCGCGAGCTTTCCTTTCTGCCGCTCCTTCGACGTCGGAGGCACGAGGCTCGTATTTGGGCCTTGTCAGCCGTTGGAAGCGTTTGCCCTCAAGCAGCGCAGCGTCTCGACCCTTTTCTGACGTGAGGAGGTGGCCGGACTAACAGCAGCTGGGCCTCATAGGTCATAGGGGGGCCATCGAGATCCGATGTCTTTCAGTAAGGCCGAGGGTGTTGCAGCTGCCTAAACATGCCGCGGGCCGCCAGAAACACTTCCGTTGCCCATCCGCACTCTGTACTGTGCAGTCTGTACCTTTATCTGGACATGTTTGTGCAAGCCACTTAGTCTGTGGTTGCCATCCATCCAACACGAGTCCTAGCTGGGATTTACCTGTTAGTTGGTTAGTGCCCAACTGTTCCGATCTTCAGGGAAGAAGGTTGAAGCTGTGCTGGTTTGAATCAGGCATGTGGAACAGCTATCACAGCTACCCGGAGGCCTGTTTGAGTGTACGAAGGTAGTTGGACCTGAAGTTCCCCAAGCGGACATGCAGTCAATGTTGCATGTACTTTGGGAGACAGCCATTGTCGTTTCTCTAACAACAGTACCTACAGGTACATGTAGCTGACGGGTAGCCTAGTACCTGCTTCTTTCTTTATTTCTTTTTTCTTTTTATTTGTCTTCATGCTTTCGTTTATTTCCTTTCTTTTTTCCTTCTTCGTAATCTTCCAGTCGGATAGCTTTTCAAGCACACTCTCCGTATTCACGCATCTAAGTACGTCGCCGGTGCTGTGAGATTCAGAGACAGATAATCCGCCAAAACATGAAAAAGCCAAAGAATAACACGAAATGAAACATCAGCGAGACAACAATAGGTACGGTTACAGCGCTCATTCATTCATTCTTCGAGCAACCAGGTACAGGTACCAGTACCAGTACAATGTACGGAATACGGATTACGGAGCACCAGAGTCGCGCTGTCTCCGTTTTTTGTGGAGAGGACCGCCACAGACGTCATCTAAGCCAGGTAGCAGCTAGTCAACTAATGAAGGTGCCGCAACAATAGCGGCGGAGAGGAAAAGACACCACTGGACCCTTTTACCGTAACGTCAACCGCCAGGATGCCACAAGGGGACTGGCTGACAGGTCTGGAATAGCGCGCTCGGCGTTTTGTATGGCGGGCTTGCTTTTTGCTGTGCTTTCGTTTCTTTTTTGTTTTTTTGCGCCTTTTTCTCCCGGCCTGCAGGGTAGGGGTTCCAGACCCAAAAAATCGCCTAGAGCCGTGTCTGTCTTTGTCTTTCACCCAGACAAGAAAAACATCATGTAAACCAGGATGACGGCACGACATGTCAAAATTGCAGGGCAACCAGCACGTGCCATGGACCCTTTTTGTGCTAACGTTAGAGCGGTGATGAAATCTGGGGCGCGTTGATGGAGATGCTCGACACATTTCTCCATTGGCTCACCCCAAAAAGTCCTCACGCTGGAGGGCGAAAGTGTCGATCACCACCAAATAAACGCAGAGCCCGTGTTTCATTAACCCGCGACCCAGCAACCTCTCAGCCCCCCCAGACGGCCAGGCGCTGATCATGCGGGTTCCCGAAGGATGACGGGCTGCTTTTCTGTTTGCTCGACAACCCTTGAATTACCTTACTCGGGGTAGTGAGAGGCCCGGAGAGCCTGTCCCGCCGTTTTAGATGTGGCCTTTTTTCCCACATGGATGATTATCAGACGGACGACTAACAAGGTACAGTAGTATGGAGGGCACTACGAAGTCTGCCGTTGCAAATTATCACCTACAGCATCCCAGGCGCTGAATCCGCTCCCCGCTTGACAAGGGTCTTTGTCTTTCTTTTCCCGCTGGGCCTCTTCCTCTTCCCTGCCTCTCATTCCATGCACATATCGTACATGTACATACAGGCAAAGAAGCTGAACATGCAGCTCATTGGCCCTCGCTCCGTCCTTGGCCCTTGGCATCAGGCAGGCCGCATCTTCGGGCCCGATGCCGAAATCGCCGGTACTTACTCATAACGTACATACATTGCAAAAATGCCTGCGTCGATGTCGGGCTTTTGGGCGCGGGAGAAAAAAAAAGGAAAAAGGGCTGACGACTGGAGGACGGGACTAAGACACTAACACTAACCCTCGCAACGGTTGCCGCATGACCACAGCATAAATGCCTGTACACTTACAAAAAAGGAAAAGGTATAATGAGGGGGGAAGGAATTGGGAAAAGGCAAGTTTGGGAGGAAAAGAAGAAAAAAAAAGGAAAGAAAATAATACGGAGTGCCCATCGTGAAACCGCCACTCGCCAAGCATTTTGCCTCTCCTCACATGGCCCCCTTGTCTGAGACCTCGTTGTCGTTGACAATTCATTCACACTCTCTCACACCTCATCTGAGAAGTACGACCACTAACCATTACTACCACCATCTTCAGCAGCAGTACAACTCACCTGCTTGTACTCTTACACTATATAGCAGCACGCACAAGAAAAAACGGGTGTGGCCCAGACTCATCTCCGTGCAACCCCAAGCTGGGCAACAAGTCACAAACTGACAGGTCTCTTGAGGCGACAAAGAGGCCAGAACAAAAGAGCCCAAGGCAAAGCCCGGGCCAGTAGGGCGTCGGCAATCCACCGACTCGGTGAGAATACCCTGGTCGAAATGGGACGCCACTCCATGTATGTGTGTGTGTGAGTTGTTTGCCGAGCCAAAGAGCCAAAGGCAGTGGCAGCCCAATGGGCATCCATGGAGGTTTGTCGAAAAATCATTTTTTTAGCCATTCTGCAGTTTCGGATAAGGCAGCAGTCAAGTCGTATGCGTTGCAAATGTGCGATATGTATGTAATATGTACCCTTGATCCCTGCGCTGATTTGCTTCGACTTTTGCCTTGTTTTGTTCTGTTTTTGTTGCTCAGGCACGGAATCTGGTTCATCATCAGGTAGCCAGATCTGCGTTTCATATACTTCCGTAGACGGGAACAGAGTGGCAATTCGCATTTGTATACTACTTCCGTAGACGGAACAGAGTGGCAATGAGCATTGTATGGATGCCGAATCCAGCATTGTACTGGCCAAGATATGCATCCCCGTCCCATCTTCTCCCGAAGGGGAGACGCCCCGGCGGTAGGCTTCCCACCACAATAGAAAGCCTCCTTTGGGCTTAACGGCTTCGATAGTTTCATGTACAGGTATGGCCTTAGGCGAGTAGGATTGCTTCCTACCCCTTGCGGCCGACAGTATAAGCTTTACCAGGATCGTGAGGCTGCAACGCGCGGCAGTTGGAAATGGAGTTCAGGAGTATTGATTGTTGGAAGCGTATTGGAGGGAGATTACGATTCAAATTCACTATGGCTCATTTGACTGACTGACTTTACTTATACAATTTTATTGCTTAATGCCGACGGCTCTTCTTACATGCCCTAGGCAGGCTTGCGCTCTATGGAGGATAACGCCATGCAGGAAGAAACTTCCGTAGTCGTGAAATCGTAGTCGTAGAAATCATATGCTGGTGTAAGAGAACGAACTCAGGACTGATAACAGACTGGGACACTCTTGATCTCAAAGCACAAAATAGAAAGGAGACACTGCTTCCCATTCGAAAGCATAAAAAAGGGAATTTGCTCATTTTCAACGCTAGATATCGTGAAAAGATCTGACATGACATGGTATTGTGATAATTTGACACAAAAAGCCCTAATACACACCCGAAACTCCGAAATCCCCAAAGGAAACAAGAGGATCGATATCAATTGTCCTCGTACATCTTCATTAAGCTGGCCTTGATATTCGTAATCTGGCTGTTCAATGATTGCTTTTCATTCTCGAGCACCACAATGCGCTCCTGCAACCTCACAATCTTAACCTTCTTTTCGTCGAGGGCTGCCCGAGCAGAGTCTCTACCCATGGCGATGCCCCTGGTCCGCCGAGTAGACACGGCAAGAATGTTTCGAACAGACTCAAGGACGGACGGCTTGATGGATTGCGTTTGGAGAAGATTCATGACTTGCTCGGTAATATCGTCGCTGTTCTCCCTCTCATCGTCATCATTTAGCTGAGTTGCCGTCATTGCCGACGAAGGGACAGTCGGAGGAGGAGCATCCATGCTGCTAGGAGGAGTGGTCTGCTGCGTATTAGTTGGCGAGGATTGAGCATCTTTGCTCTTGGTTGGCGTAGGAGGGAACACCTCTGGCTCTTCAAAGGACACGGATTTGGAGCGCTTGGAGCTCTGTGCCTGCGGGAAGAGAGTGCGAGCAACTGGTCGTGACGAAGAGGCGAGAACGTCGTCTTCGCCATCAGCTGCCTTGACATCATCGTAGGCCTGCGAGCGGATAAACTTCTCGACGCTCTTATCCGTCATGTCGGCAAGCTGCCGCTCTTCATCCGAGCCCAGATCGTCAAAGTCGTCTTCTGCAAAAACATCATATTTGCGCTTGGCACCAGTGCTAGGGCCAGGAGTAAGAGGCTCATAGCCAGCAGAGCCAGTGTCAACTGCTTTGCCCTTGCCCTTGTCTGATGCCGTTTCCGCCTCTGGCTGTGACGAGCTCACTCGCTGAGGAGGCTTCGCATCCTCTCCTTCGCCATCCATCTCTCCGGCCGACAAGTTCCCAGGATCGCTCCGCCGTCTGTCTCCTCCCAGAATCTCGAACCCAATGTCTGTGAGGCGGGTCTGCGTGAAGGACGGCTGCTTCGACGGGGTAGCACCCGAGCGGTCACCAAAAAGACTGATTTCTCGCAGCTTCGCCTCCTCGAACCAAAGGAAAAAGCCGCACCCGTCGGGACCACGAAGAGGGCAAGCCCAGAACCATTTACCCAAGTTGGGAGTGTCTGCAGTGACGGCGCGCGGGACGGCCTTTGCGCGCGGGTCACAATTGCCTAGATGTAGAGAGTCATGTGTGAGCTTGCTTGAGCGCTTTCAAGTTTCGTTGTTCATTCTCAAGTGAGACGGAATGAATGTATAAGATGGGAATGATTATGGGATTTCGATGAAGCGGTGTGGTCATGGAGAGAGAGGAGAAGAATAAGTAGAGGAGAGACAACATACACCACCACTCGTTCCGTTGCCAAAGTCCCTTAAGCCTCCGCTTCTCGGAAGATGGTGTCGAAGGATAGACGTTATGGTAGCGATTGCTTGAAGGTGTTGTCGTCGCCATGGGAGCGCAAGAGGCTCTGAGGATTGATAAGGATTGACGCCAACCCAAGACTCTATCAACCAAATGAAGCTCGTCCAAAGCTAAAACTGAGTGAGCCTGTAGCGCACTCGAGATACCGCGAACAAATCAACCACCAAAAAACAAAAAGGAGCAAAAAGGCCAAAAAGACAGTCGCTAGATCAAAAATACGAGGCCGTGCCGCAATCTGCACGGACGCTTCTCTCATAAACCCATAAGAACGTTGCTTTTCCACGTGGGAAATGTCATGGAAGATGAAGTACGGAGTAAGTGTTAACCTAAAGTTCGAGCATGGAGAACTAGGCGGGTTTTGACAGCGGGATGGACGTTGGATCCCCGGGCCACTTAAAGCTTCCCATGCCCTAGCTCTGGGGGATCTGGCGGCACTATCCTGCGCTGGCTAAACTTAACAGCATCATCTACAGCGCTGCTTCATCATTCTGCCTACATCAATAGGTAGTACACATGTATGCTTCAAACATGCCTAGCATATACTATTATCCAGCTACTATCTCAACAGGATCCTGATTTCGTTGGATGATCCATCATGCGTTTCGTGTGTGTGCCTCTCCTCAAAAGAGCGAGGCTGGGGGAAGCGCTTCGAACCCCGTTTTGATTCGACCGCCTACCGAAAGCTGAACATCCTTTATGGCTCGCGCGTGCATTTTATCGCAAGGGGGGCCTGGTTTTCAATGCGGGATTCTGCCTTGCCGGGGCTTTTGCTTTGCCGTTCTGCTGTGCTCTGTATTTCGTACTCGTAGATCGTGAACACATGACGATATGATTTTCTTCTTCTTAGCTTTGCTGAAATACAAGAGGAGAGAGAGAAAAAGAGAAATACTCTCCCTACTGCACTTAAGGTACATGATGATAATAAGTGCGATTTTATACTCTACATGATAATATTTGACGAGGTGGATATCAGCTCCAGGTCTATAGCCAGCCATAATGGCAGTAATAATAATAATGATAATAAAATGCCGTCGATCGGCTGTAGTACAAGAATCCCAATCATTTTCTACCTTGCTCCCCTCCCATCCCGCAGTCTATCATAAGATGTGCGCTGTCTTTAATCCCTCTCCCAACCAAAAAAACACCAATTCTATAAATCCCATTGTCGCATCATCCCTGCAACTGCCCCTCCCCCTCATTCCACATCTTGTACCCCTGGTCAAGAATTCTTGGCCCCTCTAAGAAGAAGCCAGCTTCTCCGTAAGAAGCTTGTTCGTAGTCTTAAACACGTTCTCGGGAGTAGGCGTGGCATCAACCTTGATGACCTTGCCCTCGCCCTCGTAAAAGTTCACAACAGGCATGCTCGTCTCGACAAATGTGCGGAAGCGCTTGCGGATGCTCTCGGCATTGTCGTCAGTCCGGCCGCTCGTCTTGCCACGCTCTAGCAGGCGTTCCTCCATCACCTTCTCGGGGCAGTCGAAGAACAGGACGAGCTTGGCGGGGCAGACGGCCTCCTCAAACTTGTGCGCCTGGTCCATCTTGCGGGGGAAGCCGTCGATGAGGAAGCGGCCCTTGGTGGTGCCCTTTTGGCGGAGGGCGTCGGTCATGGCGTTCTCGAGCAGCTTGATGGTCACTTCCATGGGGACGATGAGGCCGTCCTTGATGTAGTCCTTGATCAATTGGCCAAACTGGGAGCCGGGTCGGTTCTGCTCCTCGCGCAAGAGGTCGCCGGCGGAGAGGTGGGTGAAGCCTTGCTCGGCAACGAGTCTGGCGCATTGCGTGCCCTTTCCAGCACCCGGGCCGCCGAGCACGAAAACAACAGTCACATCAGCGGGATCAAAGACCGGCGTGGTCTGGGAAAGCTGCGCAGCAGGCGCGGCAACTTCGGTCGCGGGAGGAGGCATGTCTTCACGTAGCAATAAAAAGAAAGCAATCGTCAGCAACCAAGAAACAAAGGTCCGGATCCGTGGCCCATGGAACTACCATCACTCACTTTTGACACGAGTGTTTGCCAGTTGAATATATCCCGCCGTACCCAATCCAATAAGCGCAAGAAAAGGCCAGAACTTGATTTGCGATCCGCCGGTGCGAGGTTCTTGCGAGGAGTAAAAGCGCTGTTGACGGAAGACGCGAGACTTGTAAAGCGGTGACGAGCACGATGCTGCGCGTGTGGAGACGGATTTGCCTAAAGTGCGGTTGGCGAGACGCAACGAGGTCGACATGGGGGAGGCCATTGGTTCGTTTTTGGGGTCCTTTGATCGTTGTGTCAGGTGTTAGATCCGTAGGCACAGTAGTCCGGAGGGTTCGTCTTGGTGGGCTGATGCCAGCAGCTGTTGTGTTGTCCCAGAGGTTGAAGCGTGCAAAGTCCAGGTGATCAACTAAAAGTAAAAGTACATCTCGGCGAAAAACAAAGGTGAGCTGTAAAGAGAGAAAGAATGGAATGAAGAAAGGAGAAGTAGGAGAGCCAATTGACTTGTGAAAAGTAAAGACACCTTGTATATGTACCTTATTATAATGCCCAACAAGAAACAATTACAGAAGTCTATGCAATGAGCAGATTGGAGGCATGGCAAATTACCCCCCCAAATGGCAGGACGCGACGTCACGTGATGCGTTCAGGGGGAAATGGGCAATTCATCAACTCCTGATTATCGATACAGCTTCGTCTTATTTGTATGATGCTGAGTTAAACATTAATCTTGATGTATTCGATTTCGTATAGTAAAATCTAAAATGATGCTTAGTATTGCTGAACGGCCATTGCGAGAGTTCTTCAGCTCTTTGTAAAATCCGCTCTCGTAAAACCCATCTTCTCCCTGGGTAATGTTATAGTAAACTCAACTCCATATAAATAGTACAATATTGCTTCATATAACGACATTAATCTACTTTGACAAGGGGTAGATATTGCTGGGTATCTATCCGGCAGTAGAACAGTCTAGCCCACATCAAACTCTAAAATCAACCTGATTCTTTTCATGTTTTAAGTATTTTTTTCTCTTTCGGAATTCTATTGTACCGATAGCTTTTTTCCCCCTCCTAGGCTCGTAATACTAGGAAAGTCTAACAAAAACATCATATGCTAAACCGGCTACGCCATTCGCAATATCCTCCGGCTCGTGATATCGGATTCCCAGCGATGTACTATTAACACAAACGATCAAATATCTCCCTCCCATGCCAGAAAACCCCAGTCCTTTGATTTTTCTCTGTTGTAGCCCTCTCCTTTAAACTTCTGGCTGTCCTATGTTCGATTCAGTTCTGTTCCACCAACGCTTTAGTCGTCGTTATCTGTCCTCTCGCGCTGTGGCTGTCTTCGTCGTCCGCCCTCCTGGCCTCCGGTGCTGGCGTTGGCTAGCTTTCGCTCCAGCTCCTGGACCTCGCGCGCCTTGGCGGCCTTTGCGTTGGCCTGCTCCTGCTGCAAAACGCCGAGGACGTTCTGCAGGGTTGATCGCCAGTGGTCGACACGGGTGGCCAGCTCCTGGTACTGCTTCTGACCGAACACACGGTAGGTGACCTTGTGGACAAGGAACATCTGGCGCTGCTGTGACAGCTTGCCCTCCACGAGACCAGCTCGGATAACATCAATGGCCCATGTCTCAATCTCCTCCGAGGGGATCTGGAGCGCCTTGGTGATCTTGGCATACTCAACCTCGCGGCTGGGGGTAGCGGCAGCCAAGCTGGCAAAGGTAAGGAGCCTCATCTTGCGGTACAACTTCTCGCCGTCCAGCTTCTGCTCCTCAACCCAGCCCTTGTGCTCGTCGTTGAAGTCGTTGTAGTCCTCAAGGTCCTGCTCGGCAAAGATATCGAGAAGCTGGGAGTAGACGGGGTGAGAGTCGCTGAGCGCCTGGACGCTGGGGATAGCGCGAAGGTCCTGGAAGAGGTAGTGGGTGTTGGAGGCAATGGCCATCTTGAGGGCGCGGAGAGACAGCTTCTGAGCATCTTCGGAAGCAACACCCTCGCCATCAAAGGTCCGGAGGGCCTTGAGGATGAATTCGTAGGCAGTGCTAAATAGGGACACCATCGTCAGCATACCGTGCTCCGCAAAAAGTGATCTGGGGCAACAATTTGTTTCTTTCTTACTTTTCTTCTCCAGACTCGAGGGCAACATCAGCCACGTCCTCGTAAATCTTCCTCTCCATGGCGGCATCGGTTCCCCATGACGCAATCCATTCCGGCAGCCTCTCCAGGTAGGTCCGCAGGCCATCAAACATGCCGTGTACCTTGATGAACTTGAGAATCTCCATGAAGACTCGGGCGCGGACGGGGTCATTGGGCTCGAGAAGGTTGAAAATGGTGACGAGCGCATTCAGCGCTAGGGCGGCGCCGTGGACGGGCGAGCTGATGACAGGTTTGGAGAGGTTGGCGCAGAGGGTGGGCAGCAGCTTCTTGGGGTCGGACGACTGCATGGCGAGGTGGATCATCAGGTTCGAGGCGGCAGTGAACTCCTTCTCCGGCACGGTGGTGAGGGCGTTGGAGGCCGCGACCAGCTTTGACAGAACCTCCTCCTTGGGAACCTCCTTGTCGCCGCTCAGGAGCTGCTTGGCATCCTCAGACTTGAGGTACTCAGCCATCTCCCGGGCAAGATCCTCGAATGATCCATCGACAAATAGCAGCTGGGGCTGCGGCCCGTTGGTTGTGGCGCCCGGCATTTTGCCTCTTGTTTTTTTCTCGTCCTTCTTTCTCTGTCCAAACACCGGATACAACTGTCGGTTCGCTCGCGTGAGGTTCTCGTTCTCGTTCTCGTCGTCCCGTCTCGGCTTGGTGATGAGCCTTGGATCCTGCGATCGAATGAGGGCGAGAGGGCGAGCGGGGGCGTGGACGTAGGCGTGGGCGTGGCACTGGACAACCGCAAAATGTGAAGTTGAGCGTCTTTGACAGGGTCGGCGCCTGAATAGCCCTGTGGTGGGGTCAGCCGTTTTTCTCCCTCCTTTCTCTGTGGTCAATCTCAATCCGACAATGCCCACCCCGCCGATTTTTCTGCCGCTCTCAAAGTGTGGGAGCTAAGCGAGGGCGGTGACGCTGCAGTGGTGCTGGCCATGTGATGTGTCACGTGCAGTTTGATCTGGAGGATGTAAAGGCACGATATCAAGCAGTGGACAAAATAAGCGGGACTGCAAACTGACAAGGGAATGAATACATATCCTAGATGGGAAAGTAATTTTTGTTTGATCTCCATCCGTATCTCCTAAATCTATTTATATCTCCGCAATCTATTAATATGGATAGCATTATAAAGTTACATTATTCGCTATATTGATGTATATTTACGTTTGAATGTATCCATCAGTAGTCATATATGCAACGTCTCAGCCCAAAGGCCATATGATGCAAGATGCTGTTATTTGTTATCGCTATTATAGTTACTTGTTGCCCTAACGCAAATCTTTTTTTCCTGGCTCACGAGGCCAGATAGGACCCTTCCAAAGGCCCAAAGGAGACAGCTGGTCTCCGTTACGGCCCCCCAAACGTGTCATGCAGTCCGCAAATATCCCAACGAACGAAAGACAAGCGCAGCATTAAAGTAGAAAAACAGCAATCGCAACAAAGGGGCAAAATAACAAATGAAAGAAAAAGAAAAAAAAAAAAAAAAGATCCGGACCATATCTCCCATACCAAAGACCACACCGACTTGCCAGTTCTATATGTACACGCAAAGACTCCGATGATTGACTGAAACAATCAGCCAGAGCAGAGAAAGCTCGTTGTTGCCAACTAAAAGATCATCACTTCGTTTATTTGCCGTTTGGTTTACCCGCTGGCTTCTTTTTCGTAGCGATATCACCAGCAGGATAGATGCTCCCGGTGTCGTCGCCAAACAGCTGCTGGTCTCCCTTGCCGCCTAATTCCATGAATTCGTCAGGTGCTCGCTGATGTGCCGGCCCGGCTTCATGGGGTGCATTTGCCGTACGGTGTTTGTTCTTAGAAAACACCTTGATAGGGGTTCCCTTGCTTCCGCCGTCTATCTCAGCAGCAATTGATACAGAGTTGAGCGTTGCCAGTAGGGTTCTCTCTCTAACAGGGGCTCGGCGGTTAACTTCCAATCCCTCGATACCACCCACGAGCCCTCCAGTGCTGTCATTGACAGCCGGTGCACCGGCTGTGAGCCATGGGTGCTTCAGGCACTGGTCGATAGTGTAACGACGTTCCGGATCCACGATTAGCATGCAATCGATCAAGTCAACTATGAGCAGTTCAGTTAGCATATGGTGGGGAATCTTAAAGCAGATGTTATTATTAGAACAGTTGGAAACTTACGGGCTGGGTCACCGACTGAGTCCCAGTATGGTGATGGATAATCAAATCGGCCGCTCTTAATTTGCTGAGAGAGTGTAAAAGGAAAGTCCCGTGAGAAAAGCTCATCAGAGAAAGGCGGGAAACCACAGAGGCAAATGTACAGCACAACGCCGAGAGACCAAATGTCAACGGCTTTGGTGTACTTTCGATTCTTAGTATCGGCCAGAATTTCCGGGGCGACATAGCTGGGAGTTCCGCAAAGCGTTGTTGTGAATGATTCTTCTCCGATAATCTTTGCCAATCCGAAATCGGCCAGCTTCACATGCAAATTTTGGTCCACGAGCAGGATATTCTCTGGCTTGATGTCTCGGTGTACAATGTTACGATCATGCTAGGAGAGGAAGGGCATTAGAAACACGCTTTGATGATGGCGACGAGGAAAGCATATTATAAAACATAGGAGCCTTACCAGATATTTGATGCCCTGGAAGAGTTGAAGGAACAGTTTCCTCGACTCGTCTTCGCTGAGCTTCTGCTTCCTGACGATGTAGTTAAACAGCTCGCCTTCGGGAGCAAGCTCCAGGACCAAGTAAACATGGTCGCGTTCAGTAAATGTATCTTTGAGGCAAAGAACGTTGGGATGGCTGACGCCCATCAGAACACCAATCTCCTGCTGCAGGCCTTCGGTCTTAGACTTGTCCTCCTTGGCGCCAGGATGCTTGGTGAAGATCTTGACGGCATATCGCTTGCCAGTTGATTTCTCTACACACAGATAAACCTCTGCAAAGTGGCCCTTTCCGAGCTTTTCCATGAGCGTGTACTGTTGTGAAAACGCGCTCGTTTGCCGGCTCTGGGGATATCTGAAGACAAATCTTGCTTTGCCGTGAACGGCAATTTCGTCCTGGTCCTCCAGTTCGCGACGCTGGTTGCGCCCGACGAGAGCCTCGTTGACGTACGTTCCATTGCTCGACACGTCTTCTACAACTGCTACGGTATCTGTCCCGACGTTTTCCGCGAAAATAAGGCAATGTCGGTTGGAAACGACTCCTTCGCTGACAACCACATCTATCGACTATTCGTTAGCATTGACTGGTCTCCACAGCAAAACTAGGCACCAGTCTTGCCAGGTATATCTTACCACACTCAGGGTGACGTCCAATCAGGTACCCTCCAGCTGCAACACCCTTTACTTTGGTCTTCTCATATGCCTCTTCTTCCTTCACGGCCGATGACTCCTTGTTGTCTTGCCCTGCGCCATCTGCGGCAGCTTCCACGGTATCAGGAAGAGGACATGAGACGCGTTTTTTGAGCACCAAAGGCTTGTCACCATATTTAGGGTCCAGAGGGACTAGATAACCCCAAACACCTTCCTTGATCTCGTCCACAACATCGTCAGAGAAAGCCGGGTGCCGGTCGATGAACTGGCTGAGTGGCTGCGTGTCCTGCGGCGGAGACGACAGCGCCTGGCTCTGGCCCAAGCTATCGGGAGCCTTCCTGGGAGTGAGCTCGTCGGCCACGGCTACGGGAGGAGTCGCCGTGTGCTCCTGGGGAAGCTCGGTCGAGCCGTCGGTGGCATTGTTTGTGACGGGCGACGGCAGCTGATGCTCGCGCGACACGGGAGTCTTGTCCGGGTCGGCGTGGGCCAAGCGGTCGGACCTACGGGGCTTCTTCGAGTCTGTACCATCTTCCGGCAACGAGCCCTGCGAGGATGAGGTTAGCAACGATGCCAATGGATCACGAAGAGTTGCCGGTGCAGTGACGGGGCGTCGGCAGCCAGAGGACGTACGCGAGGCCGTTTCAATTGGCTCTTTTCGCTTCGGTGCGCCATGGTCCTCCGAAGCGCTGATCGGAGGCGCCGAATATTGGCTGTTGATGATCCTCAGGCGAGGGGGATTCACTGATGTTTGAAGACTGCTTGGTGGTTGGGCGATGCTTGTTCCTCGTATACCTAAGATTACCGTGAATAATATGTCCAGGATGTGAGAAACTGGGCTGGGAGCCTAGAAGGGAAGCACTTTGTCACTGCACTTGGGACCCGCTACAGCACCTGGTGAGACACTGAGACACGCTCTGGTAGCGGTACCTGTCCGATGGGAAGTGGCACGGGAGATGAGAAGTCAGAGGTACTTTTGAGTCACAGCTCGATTACCGGGCGGTGCTAGGGCGTGCTAAGCAATTAAGGTATGGTGCTACCATTAAGGCAGCTTGGGGAGTTCCATGCAAGTAAGAGGTACCTGCCGTCCCTTGCGTCTGCTGCTCTCTCGGTGCGCGGACCAGCTGACTTATTACACTGTCATGGGAGGATTAAAATTCATGGTGCTTAATGGAAATGGAAAAGCCTTTCTTTGGTAGGTCAGTCCGGTGGCTGCAAAGCTATCAGAACATCCCAGCTGTGTTTGAGATGACCATCTCATTCTTGTAGGCAGATTTTGTACCTCTCCAAGCTGGGGATGATATTAAGTTTCGTATTTCCACATGGCTCAGCCATCTGCATGGCGTTTGGCAGACAAACTAAAGTCTCGATCATATTTGTACATAGCTCCATGTGTCTCGCACTCACATGCCGGCAAATGACTTGCTCGCCATTTAATTCCCTGCAACTTGCAAGGCTGCCTTCGAGGCATCAGTCCCCGCTCCCTTGCCAGATAGTCACCTGCCACAGCCACTTCCTTCATTTGAGAGATACACGAGGTCCGCATTTCCATGACCTTGTAAGTCCTTCTCAGCCTCAGTCACGATAAAGATAACGATACCGGAGGGCGCATGGCCCGTCATGCCCAAATTGCTTGGATCACGCCTTTTCTCAGCGTGGACATGGAAGCGTCGGTGTCATGCCCCTGGTTTGTGGCAAAATGAAGTCAGTAGACGCTTCAGCAGGACGCACCTACTTTGTCGAGTTGCACGAGAATTTGCTACCAAAAAGCCCTGTCTACTAGATTTTGTTGCCTTAGTAGGTACACATGGGAGGACGGCCAAGTCAACACATTCACATGCGATGAGAGCAGCCCATGCGGTTTGTAGTACGAACCAACTCTTTCATCTCCATTATCAGATAGCCAAGATGCCGATGCAGCGTAAAGTATAACTAACTTGTTTGCTATCTATCTCTGATACCCTCTTTTCCAGCCGTAACATTGGAGCTTTCTCCCCCATCTCATGTTTCCATTAATCATTAATCACTAGTTTTCCTACTACCCAGCACAATTATACCTTTCCAATATTACACTCCCATAGCCCTCTAACCGTATTTCTCCAGAAAAGACGCTTGGGCACCCATTATCGAGCCTTTTTCCATCGTAATCATATCGGCTCGTGCAAATCTTCATATAGCTTCTCTTTCCAGTCGTCAAGACACTGCTCCAAGAACGCCAGGCCACCCCAAGTCACCGCATCACGTCGCATCACACCAGGCCGCCTCGCCTTGAAAAGAAAAGCCAGATAACAATAATAATAACGTCCATCATCAAAGCAAATGTACATGCGTAGAACCAATGCCACTAGCTCATCTGAAGCTGCGGAGCCAATGTGCCTCGTACATTTGATAGCATAGCGTGAATCCCGCCAGTCGATCCCAGAATTTGGGC
This sequence comes from Trichoderma simmonsii, assembly GCA_019565615.1. Lineage (NCBI taxonomy): Eukaryota > Fungi > Ascomycota > Sordariomycetes > Hypocreales > Hypocreaceae > Trichoderma > Trichoderma simmonsii. The sequence goes on from CP075866.1 coordinate 924,770, forward strand.
TCCTATTTTTCCGGGATGGGCGACCTTGCCAGCCTCCCCCCTGCACTCACTCGCTTCTGAAGACGAACTTCCTTGTCTTTTAAAAGCCTATCAGCAGAGCTGCTACCGCTGGTGGGTAACGAGGGCACCGTATCGTTGCCGCCAATGGTGAACCCTTTACCCTTCTTCTGCTCGTAATATTGCTGCGCGTACCTTCCGAGCGGGAATGCCGGAAGAGATGCTGGGATTTCCGCGCCATTCTGAATCAGCAGTTCGGCTACGGGGAAAGGCACCGGCTTGTTCTCAGAGTCTGTTGAGCTTTGCCCGGGAATGGGAGACGGTGAGGCTGGGTCGGCGGCCGCAAGCGCTAGCCACACAGCGTGCGTCCCTCGCATCCTATCCACAACATTTGGGTTCGCCCCCAGCGCCAAAGCGTAGAGTACTTGCTGGATCTCGTTCTTCTTAATAGCAGCCAACAAAGTCTCGTCCGCTGAAGCGTAGCGTGAAAGAGTCGGCGAAATAGGATCGACAAATGCGCGCTCCACATATTTCGCAGTGATGTATCTTAAGCGTCGCTCGCGGTTTGCTTGCGCTCCTAGCTTCTGAGTCTGGTCGAGCTTAGCTTCCCAGACCATGTTGGACACTCGGTTACCGACGAGGAGGAGCATTTCGACAATATCGAGAGTAAATGACTTGATATCCAGAGTGAGGGAGCGTATCTTGCTGACGTGCGTTCCTAGCGAACGATGGATGCCGCCGCATTCGATGCAAAGAATAATGCCCAAATTGATCGATACCCACTCAACCTTGATATCCGAGCCGCAGTCAGCACAGTAGCAGTTTCCTTGGTCATTGTCTCGCAACATCTGCAATAGCCTGTCTGGATGTTCATCGTAAGTCGAGCTGGGCATCCGCACTGGACTGGGCCGTGCGCCAACCGTTGTTCTTCGGAACGGAACCCCGCTATTGGCATTGGAGTGATGCGAGTGGTGTGAGCCATGAACGGATTGAATCTTGCCAGTGAGAACGGAGCCGATGTCCCTCTTAAGAGAAGAATCAGATCCCCTTGATGTTGCTTGTCGATCCCGGTAAGCTCGGCCCTCCACGGCGCTCTGCAGAGCATTGTTGATGGACAAAATCCAGCTGTTCATATCCTCCTCGGACGTTGCTTGATACACACGCTTAAAATTGGGCGTGATGACCTCGAAACAAAATCGCCGCTCGGCATTTCTGGCTTCGCGGACCGAAGCCATGCGGAGGTCAATGGGGTCCATGTGGAGATCCAACTTCTGCTTCCAATTACTGTATTCGGACAGTTTACCCTGATCTAGAACGATCCAAAATCTGTATGCTGTGTCAGTGTGCATGCCCAACAATCAGTCAACCTACTAGGTAGGGAGGTGGGTTACATACTTGTGCCATCCCTGCTTGTTCAAGTTGCGAGGGTCAACGTGCCCGCCTGGCCGGTTCAATGCCCAGAGAAGACCTTCCTTTCTCTGTGATAAGTTTGATTGTAAGCTACTCTGGTCCTCAAGATCACGGATGCCTTTGAACTTTGAACTCTGGCTGGGGCTGCCGATAGCCGAGGCTTGGCCGATATCCACAGGTGCGGGAATAGTCGCTGTTGTTTGCACAGCGCCGCTCGAGGTCGAAGGTTTGAGCTGAGAGCCCGTGCTTTCAGCTCTTCCAAGCTCTGTATCTGAGGTATGGGCTGTGCTGCTGTTAGAGTTTGCCACTATAGTTGCGGCGCTGCCGAGGCTGGCTTGTTCCGGTTCTGTGTACGTCTTGTTGCTCTGTTCTAGTTGACGCCGCTTCTCCTCGCGCTCCCTTCGCTGGTATTGGTATTCCTTGTCGGCCTCCTGGACCTCGTTTGCCAGAGCAACAAGCTGGGGGCGAAGATTTTCAATCTTTTGCGCTGTAGACAAAAATGAACCCGCTTGTGCATCGGCAAACTTTGTCAGATGTGACAACACCTCTTGGTCTTTGCGACCACCATGGAGATCCTGGACGAAACTTGAGTAGTCAAAGCGCTTTAGCTCGAAATTTCGCCGCTTGTTTTGATACTTGGAGTCGCTTTCAGCAAGCTTCTTAGCCTTGACTGAGTCTTGACGCTGTCCAAGATATCGTGAAACATAGGCATAATAGTCTTTGCTCTCTTCCTCGAAATCTCGCTTCTTATTTTCTGCTTGCTTAATATCAAACTGATATAATTTGGTAATGGGTTCGATAATGATCTTCTGAAGATTCGCGGTATTTTGGCGTTCGTAGGCCAGGATTTCTCGAGCAATCTTGTCAAAGTAGTGCTCCAGCGCAGGCTGAACGGCATTTGCATTCGTAGACGAGGCTTCGCGCAACGCATCCACGAAAGCGACAAACGCTTCGTTGGCTTCGGTCTGAGATGTATGAACTTGTTCTGCTCTCTTTAACACCTTTTTCATCTGCGCGCGCATGTTTCCGGTCTTTTGTTCAAGTGCTTTCAGTGTGGCGCGGAAAACAGGACCGTCGTCGGCTACAGTAACGTCTTCGGCTGGCCTGGGAACGCATTGAACGTCTACCTTTGCAGATTCTTTAGTTTGCGGAACAGGGGGTAGGTTCATCTCTCCAGGGGTGAGCAACGGGGAGAGTGGCTGCTCATCAATATCTCCGGCGGCGAGGCGGGAGTCTACCGATTGAGCTGAAGCAATTCGGATCTTGGGTGGTGACGCCAAAAGGAACGGTGCCGAGGGGGAGCTGGGCTGAGTTGGTGTTGTGTATGAACCTGAAAAGAGGTTTGTCAGCAACAAGAAGACTTTGCAACTTTAACCGGCCGAGCATACTTGAAACCCAATATGAAAAAGCAGCGAGAGTGTGCAATCGGTGAGCGCGTGAATCGTACTCGACAAACTTGAGACAGTTAGCTTCACAGCCCGTGGGAAATAGGAGGTATGCGACGAACGCTGCAAGAGTTCCTCCAGCCACCGCCTTTGTCTTCCTGACGACTAGGAGCTTTCCATTTCCACGTCCATTCGAAGGACACTGCGGCGCTCCCGCTTGTTGAATAATCCCCAACGAGAGCCACATTGTCATTTTTATGCAAATTGGGATTGGCGTGGAACTCTCGGGTGACTAGGTTCTCGACTTCCTTTGAGGTGGAAGCGTAGACAAAGGTGAGGCCAGATATGTTGGTATCGGTCGACGCTGTTTGGCCGTCGAGATTTGGCGAGTTCGATAGCGCGGGCTGCGTCGTCTGGCGGATAACAAATGCGAAGGTAAATATAAGCTCATCATCGCCGCTTAGCTTGAGTAGGAAGTTGGGCGGTCCATTGCCGTTGGAAGACTCCGGGTCCTGATCCCGGAAATGTTAGCTTCAGGAGCGGGATAAACAAAGACATTGCGCAGGGCTAACCTGGACAAATTCTATGGGGTTGCTGTCGCCCGGAGGTCGCGCGGCGCTCACTCTGCTGGCCGGGAATGCGTTGGGAGTGATGTGAATGGAAGTGCGCTTCCGCGGGTTCGTAACAACAATCGAGGTGATGCTCACTGCAGGCTTAGGTCAGTACGCCAAACTGTCGCAGATCTGGTCAGGGATGGCACGCACGGCGATTCTGGTCTCTGAGATACAGAGTCGACCCATCGTCGGGTCTGCTACTGACATTGCCCATGGCGACGAGAGCTCAGCGGAGGCCAGCAGCGGGAGCTGGGTAATGGCGATACTGAGAGGCGAGCGAGCTGGCAAAGGGAAGATGGCGCGGGGCTCGAGGCGGGAAGCGGATCGTCATCTGGAGGCCAGAAGCGATCAGACAGGCCGCAAGAAATGCTTGGAATAAGTGATGACAGCAAATGTATGTGGTGGTTGAATGCTGCAAGACTGCGATCGATGCGATGCGGGAGAGGAGAGGAGAAGAGTTCGGAGGGCGACAAGGCGAGCCGCACGCAGAAGTCGGGGAGGTGAATAATAAAGAGTTTGGATGTTGCAGAAGTATACCGCGGCCACAGACGCGCCTATAATGGCTGAATGGGTATCAGGTGGAACTCTGCTGGGTTTGGCCACTGAAGGTGACCTGGAGCGCAGGGCTGTGGAGATGTGGCTTCAGCTACCAGGCACCGCTAAACGCCTTCAAGGAGGCGCCTGTTACAGATAAACATCCATCTGAGCTCCTCTTTGTTAGCGCTGGCTGGGTCAAGGTTCTTTGTTCAAACCGACTGAGCCACGAAAGGCTTGCGTTGGGCCTGCTGGGATTTACGAGAACTGGATGCAATGGTTGAATGGCTATCGATAATGCGATCAAGCAGTTGAGCCGTTTGCCGCCAAGAAAGTATCTAGGTGGTAGATCGTCTTACTCATTGCATTTCTTTTCCGCGTAAAAGGAACTCCAGGTGATCTTGGCCGCTGGCGGGTAACATGCGGTACTCCGTGGATGGTAGAGGTACCCGTAGGCTAAAGAACTTCAATGCAACAGTTTTTGATTACTACCCATTGAGTAATCCCTCTATTCAAGCTGGATATTGCTTTGCTTCTAGTTACCTAAGGAATGATTGATGTCATTAAGCTTCTCCGCACTAACTTCAAGGTACTAACTGACAACATCATGGGTGCTAGACGAGACAAAGCAAGATGGTGGCGAGATCTATCTAGCCTCACACGTGCCATGGGAGCATGTGAATCCGACGCGCGTGCGTGATGTAAAAATATCTACAACACCGGCAATGACGGGGCTGATGGCATAGACATAGACTGCACTACTGTACTTACTCAAGGCAGAACCTATTCTTAGGTTAGGTAGAATCAATACTCCGTACAACTATCATGACTGTCATCTTCGTGGAGTTACAAATTAAAACACCCCCTCCAAAGCACAGCAAAGCGGGGTTTCCAAGGGCAACTTGTGCCAGTTGGTTCGTATCGTCCCCTTGAACCAATTGAACGAGAACAATGTGACAACCCCGGGATTTCCATGTTAAAGCCTCTCGATAACTCTGCATGTACTCGTATCACAATCACAATGCATGTACACTTTCATTGAGACTCCAAGCTCCGACCAGACCAGCAAAGGCTCAGTAAATATCGCATAAGCCCGTGTCATTACCCGTGCTCAATGTCTCGTTATAGATCAGTGGCTGTGGGGTCGCACTCTGCTTCGTATCCCTTCGCACATCCAATGGACATCAACTGCGTCCGTCAAACGATTTAGCGCCCCTCTGCAACAAAAGCCCGGTTCCTGATTGCGCATCCCGTGGCGCATGCTTGGATGTCTTCCAGGGGGGTTCGCGCTTAAAAGAGCACCATCAGGAGATGACGTTCAGGCGCTGCTGTCTCCACAGGTCAGTTACACCACCAAACCTCCATCCATCCTAATTCGCAGTGGCCTCTCTTCCCAACACCACGTAGTCGATACGAATCTCTGCAACACCGTCCAGCCCTTTGTTGTCTTTTCTTCCTTCAAGCGTCGCCCACTAGCCACCTCGAGCCTCGGTTGCCTGCTCGACCCCCCCTTTTAGATTCAGTCCGGCTATGAGGCTTAGCATCCGCCGTGGGCTTGGGCATCATTCTGCCTGCTGAGCGTCGCCATGTCGTCAGCGTCGCACCGCCAGTCTTACCAGCCTCAACATGGGCACAGCAATAGCAGCAAAGACATGGGAAGATCGCGGCCTCAGTCTCAAGCGCAGCATCCTGTTGACCCCGACGAAGCTCGAAGCTTTGCGCTGCGCACCGCCTATCTGCACTACCTGTTGCAACCCAAAGCCAAACGAAAGCAATATGTTCCGGCTCCGAAGGTGCCCACTCGAACGCACACCAGCGTGGGACAGCTCGTGCAAGATTTCGTCTCGGGAACCTCCACGAGCATCAAGCTCCCTCATAACTTCGCTGCCGCTCTGCTCGACCGTGTGGGTGGCGTGTTGAGGGGCAGCGAGGCCCTACCCGGTTACAGCGATGCTGCTGTCAAGAGAAGCTTTGCCGAGGCGTATACGGCGTTCTCCGAGAAGACATTTCGAAAGACAATCGAAAAGGAAAGGAAGTTTGAGCCTTTGGTCTTGATCTTTTATTCTGCAGCGACGAAAGCCGCCCAGAAAGGAAAGGCAGCTGACGATGAATCCGACTCCTGGAAGCTTCTCCCAGACCGCCACCTGGCCATGTTCGTGAGGCTTGCCGCAAATGTCATGAAAGACCTGGGCCACGACCGAGATCGACCTGAACTAATGACTAGGCTCAAAGATCTAGAGACCAAGCTTCTTCGAAACGATCAGGATCTGGTCAGCAACAGCAGTGCTGGTACGGGCACCACAATCGAAGTGATTGTGCCCCTGAGCTACGAGGTCAAGGACATGCCCATGGTACAGGTGGTTGCAAGCATTTTTGGAATGGGCCTCTCAGAGGTTCAGAAGGAACTCAACGCAAACCGTCAGGTATGGACAGAAGAGGCCGCTCTCAAAGATCTCAAATCATACCAGACTAGGCTTAATGCCAATCTACCTGGCACGTTGAGCAGTCATGATTTTGATGTTGAAGATGGCTTTACCGAGTGGAAGAAATCTGAGGCTACACATCTCTCACAGATGATGATGGATATCTTGACTGCCAAGCCAGAGTTGGCAAAAACCAAAACCGGTCCCATCGATAAATCGTTGCCGAGTCGACCGGGATCACTTTACGCAGATGACCAGGCATATGCTGATCTGAGCCGTGTGATATCTGACCCAGATTCCTCTTCCTTCGCCTTTGATCCATCCATCAGCCTAAGTTCCTTAGCGATTGGCGAATCAAGCAGTATCAGAACCGTAGATGAAACGATATATACGTTTACACCCCCTAACCCCAGGGCATTCTACAAATTCATTCTTCAGCAAGCAATGCTGTTTGATCAGATCCATGCCGACCCCAACATGGACTACCAGCCGCTGTCACACAAGTCCATGGATCTGATGAATGAGCTTTGTGTCCGGTGGCGCATCCCGCAGTTCTCGCGACTCGTCGTTCTCCTAGAAGCAGCCGCCAATCAATTCATTGAGAAAGAGATAGCCCCGGAAGACCTTGATGCTGTCTTTGACATGATCAAGTCTCCGTCACAGGAGCTCAAGAAGCCGCCCCATATACATCAATACAACGCGCCCCTGACCGATTTTGATCCTAGCCGTTGGACGATGCATGATTTTGCCGCTTACCAGCACACTCTTCACATCCTTCATGATGCACTGTTGCAAGAACTTTACGATCTCTTAGAAGGGTGCTACGAGGTGAAGCCACCAAACATTGGACCTGTCATGTATCTTTTAGAGAATCACATTGGTCAAGACTCGACTTTCTCTCCACGACCCGAGGTGATGGAAGACTTCAGGAAGCTCTTAGCTGAGCGTCTGGCCCACAAAGCTACGGAAATATATCACGAAAATATGCAGAAACAGATACCAGAGCGAAAGGAAGAATGGGACTTTGCTCACGTTGTCAAACTTGGCAAGGCAGTGAGCAAGGTGTGTGACCGAATTCGAAAGCGATACAAAAAGACTGCAAGCATCATGGGAGTCGATCCCTTGAGCATTCTGGTCTATGAGGTGTTTCCGAAATTTGAACAAGATGCAAGCGCCATCATCCAAATCATCATGCAAGGGGCCAGCGAGGGAGGTGAGGAAATCGACATCCAGGACGGCTTTGAGCTCTACAAGGAGCTGAAGGACATCCGCGGAATTCACGAAGAGTTCCTCCCCAAAGAGCCTTTTGCCTTCAACATTGAAGACTTACTTGTCGACTTCGTGTGGCGCTGGCTACATTCGGCCGAGACTCGGATGACGGATTTTGTAGATGAAGCAATCAAGCAAGATCAGTTCCAAGTTAGGACAGAGAGTCCAGATCAGATCCCTGGAGACGCGCAACGGCATAGTGTGTCCATTATAGACATGTTTATGCTGTTCAACCAGACAGTAGATCAAGTTTTCAAGCTGGAATGGGCCAATGCAGAGCACCATGCCAGGTTCATGACCTCATTAGCAAAGAACTTTTCCACAGGTATCGGTCGGTATTGCGAAACGGTTGACCAACAGTTTGCAAAGGAAATGGATCGGCCCTCTGCCCAAGAGCTCGCAGCACAAACCCAAACTACCCAGGAGAAGTGGATGCAGTATGCCAAAGACGCATGGAACAACAAGGAGAAGGCTGAACCATTCCAGTTCTTCCCAGAGGTAAGCCTCAAATGATTTTATGCAATTACTCGTCCATTGATAGTTCAGGCTAACTTAAAACCCCCCCTAGTCTTTTGTTAAGCTCAACAACATCGAGTATGCCATGCAAGAGCTTGACAAGTTAGAAAAGACAATGAACGTCGAGGCTTGTGCGGCTTTGCTAGAAAAGAAAGATGGACCTAAGAAGAAGACACGAAAGCCAAACAAGTATACGTTCACCATCAAGGTTGTAGAGGCTGAGGATCTCAAAGCTTGCGATCCGTCAGGCTATAGCGACCCGTACGTAGTCTTTGGTGACGAGTATCAGAAGCGACTTCACAAGACGCGTATCATTCACCGGAACCTAAACCCTCGCTGGGATGAATCGTTTGACATTACAGTCCAGGGACCCGTTAACGTCATTGCGACGATATGGGACTATGATACTTTCGGAGATCACGACTACGTCGGACGAACCTCTCTCAAGCTGGACCCCAACCACTTTGGAGACTATCTCCCCCGAGAGTTCTGGCTGGACCTGGACTCACAAGGCCGCCTGCTGATTAGAGTCAGCATGGAAGGAGAGCGTGATGACATTGTGTTCCACTTTGGAAAAGCTTTCCGCCACCTAAAGCGCACAGAAAGAGACATGGTTCGAAAAATTACGGATAAGGTATGTTGTGTTTCTATGTGTTATGTATATCAGGATTCTGGCCGGCTAATTCAACTTCAGCTCACCGTTCAAATTAACGAAACCCTGTCGCTGGAGACTCTTAGGGGCCTTCTAGGGTCTGGAGGCGTAGGCGCATCGATTACGAGTCTGTGGAAGAAGCGAACGTCCACCAATACCCCTTCGACAGGGCCTACCCAGGCGCAGATTGAGAGCGCTCTCACCAATCTGTTTTCTTATTTTGATGACAACTTTGCCATTATGAAGATGACCCTAACAGACGCTACAATGATAGCTGTCATGACTCGTCTGTGGAAGGATGTCCTCATGACGATTGAGAATCTTCTCGTCCCACCGTTGTCAGAAAAGCCGTCGACCCAGAAGCCTCTCTCGCGAAGAGAGCTCGACATTGTCTATCACTGGCTGGAAATGTTGTTCGTCTTCTTCAATGCCAAGGATGAGCACTCGGGCGAGCAACTCGGAGTTCCCGCCGAAGTACTCAAGTCGCCTAAGTGGCACGAACTGGCCTCGCTGAACTTTTTCTACTTTGAAGATACCAGCAATCTCATTCGAGAATCCGAGCGCATGGCTGCAGCCTCGGCACAGCGAGCTCAGCAAGCTTTGCAGCAGCAGAATCAGCCGCAAAGCCAGTCGAGTAATAGGCTGGCAGTGCCGTCAAGTTTGGGAGCATCTCTGGGCGGGGCCGGCTCGTTTGCAAGTATGGGCACCATCAGGCGTGGTAAGAGTATCATGATGAGCCGCAATCTGGGCACGATGCGTAAGGCCAAGGAGGCGAAGCGACGCGAGATGCAGGCAGATGCCAGTGACGATATGATCTTACGAATCCTGCGTATGCGTCCCGAAGCGGCAAACTATCTCAAGGAGAGACAGCGTCAGAAGGAACGACAGGCCGCGACGGCAGCTGCAGCACTGATTGTTAGGAACAGCGTCAACCAAGGCTGGAATTCTGGACCGGCCTTTTCTGGCGCGCCGTTTGGGCGAAACAGCCTTTTGCCTAACAGGAGATAAAAGGTCGTGGTGGATGAAACTACGAAAAGAAAAAAAGGAGGGTGAGGGCGATGGAATATGTGCAGCATATTTGAACGAATTGGCTGGAGAAGAGAAGTGTGGTTTGCCCAAGGGGTTTTTGTGATGAACGCAGCTCCATCTTTGCTTCTGTACCTTGTCTTTAGTGATTTATTGACTGGCCCTGGCGGGAAGAGGCCTCATCAGATACCCTTATGAGTGTAGGTATATACCGAGGTCATAGATTGAGACGGTTTGATTTTACGACCATGTCGAGCATTTTGAGACGGGGGTGGCATTGCGAGCCTAGCAAGATATTTAATTTTCAGCGTGCTATGAGAGTGGTCGTTCTCCAGTGTGATGTAGATGGCAATGTCAGTGTTTTAGACGTGATACTAAGCAACTTCATATTTTGTCTCAATCTATCTTGTTTGTGTGCGATATTCCCCCCTGAAATCTCGGTAAACTGTCAAAATTGCCAATCTTTTGTCTAACCACACAAAAAGCAAACTCGCCAGGCAATCTTTCTCTTTTGCCAATATCAAAACGCCTCCGTCCATAGCCAACTCAGCAAACTTAAAACGAATATCAGCAGTAGGCACTCAGTTAGGAAAAAGATTCTCTTCCCTAGGGAGTATCAATCGTCCCCAGAATCTTCATCCGAGTCATGAAATTGATTCACGGCAGAACCACAGCAGGTATAGTCGATACCGATTTTCTTGGACGCCATGACTCTGTTCTTGTACATAACCTCAAAGTCCAGAGTTACTCCATTTGATTTCATCTTCACGTCGTAATTAATGCGTCTAACGACCTTGCCTATTGGGTTTATCCAAGTAGGTAGACTGTTGAAATCAGGGACACTTGACCAGCGTACTTTGCAGAGTCGCTTGACTGTCTCATCGCATCTCTCTGGCGGAGTAGTTACTGTTGAATAGATGAATTCGGTCTTCATCGTTTTGAACGGCTTCACAAAGTCGTTTTTAAATCCATGGGTAATGCTCTCATCTACAGGAATAGTTGTACCCTCGCCAGTTGTTAATTATGATTAAAACTTGCTTATGTTAGGATGGTGACTCACGATGGGTAGAAACCACTGTGTTTGGTTTGCGGCTCTATATGCCTGACGGATATCACACCAGTATCTGTCACGTATATCATGCTGAGTCGCATCCCATGGTGTACAAGCACAAGATACACCGTAACTCATCCTTGCTATCCTGGAACTTACTGTGGACTCGATTGTGTCTTCAGACAGCTCAAGTCCCCGTATTACGGCCCCTCGACAGACTGCTGTCCAGCTAAGAAACCAAGGAAGAAATTAGATTAGTATTATTTCCCAGTCGAAATCTTACAGGTACTTACGGTTCTGCACCTGAGCCTTGTAGAACTTCAGTCTTCTCTGTTTGGTCCTTCTTTCGGTTCAGTTGGTCGTCAAGTCGAGTATAAAGAAACGGCTGCCTGCCAAATCCACCGACCAGGACGAGGAACTAGATAAAGTATCAGTGTTGTAACTGGGAATGAAGTGATACAAACGTCATACCTTGGGCTCTTTCTTGTACTTTTCCTTGGTTGTTTTAGCTTGGTCAGTCACCAAGGTCTCAATTTCAGCCACTGTTGGCTTGAAGATATTCTGGACATCTTTGCTGTTCATTAAAAGAGTCAGCTGGCATTCACAAAATCCATTGATATCGGCCTTGAATCGCCCGCCTGGCAATACTCACGCATCAAACTTGATATCTGAGAAGCGAAATTGATCATGAGTCCTTTTTCTGTTCAACCCACTGGTCGGCATCTGAAGCAACCAGTGCTGATCAGTGTTGCGAAACTGGGGCTTGATGCCATTCTCCCAATCGTTATGTATAATGCGACTCAATGCTCCATTCTCTTCAAGTATTTGCCAAGCATCTGGAGAGATTTTGTCAAGTTTTCTTCGAAGGGTTGTTTGGAACACTTCGTCCAAGAAGGTAGCGCCGCAAAGCTTTCCTATACAACCTATTAGCTGTTGTAGATCGGTCAGCATGGAATAGATAACATCATACCTTCCCCTTTGACGCTTTCTTTGACTCGAATTGGATCAGTTTTGGTGACGGTGTAAGTGATGACATCCTAAAATTAATGTAAGCTATAATAAGAGCCCAGGAATTCCCTCGACAACTTACTACAGTGCCTCCACCAGCGTCACAAACAACAAAATGATCTCCCGCCTTGTTGGGATTGTTCGTTAGTGGGAAAGAATTGTATCGCATCTAGAATATTCTCACCTCCATATTCGTCGGGCTATATGTGTGCATATCATTAATGGTAGCCAAAGCGGCCGCTTCTGGTTCTGAAAGGAATTCCAGGATTGTTTCGCCAGCAATTCGAGGTTCCAAAATGCCTGCCTTTTCTATGGCCTCAAGCATGCGAATCTGAGCATAGGCGGGCCAGATGGCAGGAATGGTTGCAATAACCTTGAATCTGGAAAGGTCCACCAACTGCCCACCAATAGCTCTCCGAATGTTCCTGGTGGTGTGCTTCCATAGCTCCCGTAGATAGTCGCTAATCACATCCACGACACGCTTGTTTGACTCTCTCAAAGACTTCTGAGCAGCTTCAACCTGTGCTGCATTCCGAAGATTTTGAGGAATATCGCCCTCGTCTAAGAGACAAAGCTTGAACCACTCAAACTTGAGGGGGGATGCTTTCTCCGGAACAGAGTAACCCCAAGAAACTTCACCTTTCTCATTGTAGTATATGGCGCTCGGGACCTTTTCTTTGTCACTGCAGTGATTCTTGACAGCATCCCAGTTCGTTATTATGTTGATATGGCCGGGTCGACTTAAAGTAGTCCAGGCCACGCCTGAATAGCTGCACAAAGTCAGTCATTTTCTTGTTCTCTTTGTCAAGGCACTATAGGCTTACGTTGGTGCCAAAGTCTATGCCTATGATGATCGTGGGCTCTTGGTCCTTTCCCCCACCAGTGGCTGCTTGCGTTTGGTAGGGCTGAGGCATGATTGCTGCCTGTGAGCCGATGCTCTTGCGTGGTAGAAGTGCTCTCGGTAGATGAGGATGGGGGTGTGTGTGCTAGTTGTGAGCAGAGTTAGGAGAGAAGGTTTACACCTGGCAGATCTCTGTCCTTTAATAATGCATTAGGCACAAGTGAATCAAAGGGCGGATATGATGATAATACGCAACAGAAACTCGGTAGCATGCGTCTGTCAGCATGCTTTACTGTCAATATGCTTTACTGAGTGCCAAAGATCCAATTCAAAGCAAGATGGCATAGTGCATAAGAAGCCGTTTCAGGCGCAGCTCTTTGGGCGAAACTCTCACCTGAACACATCACGCCCAGGAGAACATCAGCAATCTTCAAGCTTCGCCAGCGCGCATCGCTCAGCAATGCCAGTGAATATTCCCACAGCAGCTAGCGAACATAGTCAGAACCTCCGCTTTACGAACAACCTTCCGCTTGAACTTGCGCCCCCTCATTGATTGATAGAAAATGACAGGCTGACGCTTCATCAAATAGGAGAGGCGATGTTCGGCCATAATGCTAAGATACATGGGCAAAATGTACCCCAAAACTCTCACACCCGCGGCAATAACCAAGAGCTAGTGAACTCAGGGCAAATGGCAATCAGCCAGCGTCCAGCTCCAGGTACCAGAAAGCGAATTCGCAGTGAAGATGAAGAAGAGGACGAGCTTGCGATGCCCACGAAATACGGCGGAATGCGCACATCTGCTATGCCCGGAGTGGATAGGTGGGAGGCATTCACTCTAAGTCAGCTGGCTCAGCGTGATCCCCAGGTTGTATGTGATCTGCTTGATGCTACCAGGGCTGATCTCAAGAGGCACCAGATCAAAATCAGGTCACTTGAAGCAGAAATCAAGCAAGAAAAGAAATCTCATGAAGAACAGCGCTCCAAACTTATCAACAAGATGGAGACGCTTAAAATTCAAAACCAAGATCTTATTCAGGAAAAGATGGAAGATTTTGGCACAAAAAAGGCGTCCGATGACACCATCATAAGCATATGGTTGCAGCTATCTTCCAAGATCAAGAATATCGTCAGGAACTATTTTACTGAGTGGCATCAAGCCGAGACGCTGTCCACCAACGGTATCGAGTATGATCGATTTGCGCAGTCCCAATCGTTTGACCAAATCCCTGCTGTACGAGACAGCATCAAACGTCGACAGCTTTGGGGTACTATATCCTATCACATCTTCTCGGGTAACAGTCCTTGGCATGTTGGAAATATTGGCGGGCCAATAGCTCGCCTTATTGCGGATCTAGGTACACCTGAAGAACTTACTCTCATTTCTTGCCTCTCACTTTTACGATGACACAGCTGACGTCCCTTATTCAACAGATCCCTACAAACCCCCAAGCCCTCAGTATCTCCAAATGATTAGCAAAATAAAGTCAGCTCTTGACCCGGGCTTTGAACGGAATGTAGATCCCAACAGCAAACCCAAGCAAGATGAGATGATTCGGGACACAATTGCCCAATTCGAAGCTATCATAGCGAACAACAGACTGTACGAATTTCAAGAGGATTTGAGGAGGATATTCTCTGATGCGTGGCAAATCTACGCCGCCATGATGACGTCCAAAGCCATCTTTATCATGCAGTGGCCTCAGGGTGATAATGGTGCAGTCAACGATTACCCCTATGATCCAATGTCCATGGAATTTTCCGGCATCATTGATCTCATTGATGCACCAGAACGCGTTACCGGAGTGGTCGAGTCACCGGTATTGTGGAAGGTTGGAAATGGAGACGGCGAAAACTTCGACTCTACCATGGTCCTATGCAAGCATTGCTTGTTTCAATGTGATGACATAATTGACCCCGGTACTTGTATTTTGGACATTTCATCATCGTAAGGACATAGACTTGAGGTGACATTGGGACAAATGATTGACGAGCTTGGGACCAGAATGACTTTTTCTTTTACCACTGCTAGGCAGAGCGTATTTCGTTGGTGGAATGGTCAATAATGGCACAAAGACAGCTATCTAAACTAAAGGACGCCAGGAAGAATATCTAGCAAACAGGAATTGGCTTTGGAATTATTACTATCTGCATGCAGATATAGGTATGACTTGTGATTATGAATGAGTCCGCGATTTCACAAATTAGCAGCAGCCCCGATACTAGACGATTCAGCTTGGCGTTCATCTTCTTCGTGACGCCCATTGATAACGAAAGAGTTTATTTCTGTACCATTGCATCTTCTTTATCTTGTTCATATACTAGCTAGATTTTCCTCGCGCGATGCTGCTCACCGTTTACTCTTATGGAAGAGTAACATATGGCCATAATCAGGCCATGAAATTGTTCATACCAAAACTTTCTCAGCAAATTCTTGTTTAGATGAACGATCCCTTCTAGCGATTTCGTAACCGAGAACTTAGCTCTGTTCAGCTCACATGCCTGGGATCCTGGATGAGATGTGGTCGTCCCAGTTTAGGTTTCCCCAGTTCGGTGCTTCAGACCTTTCAGAATCAGGTGGAACATAGGTGCCACTGTCATCATCATCATCACTGTCTACAAAGAGTTGTTGTTCAGCAGGGCGACGAGCCGCCACGCCGCTCTCACTATAGTCAACCGCAACGTTCTTCGACGCCACGATTTTCCCTTGATACGAAATCTCGAA
Organism: Trichoderma simmonsii; assembly: GCA_019565615.1. NCBI lineage: Eukaryota > Fungi > Ascomycota > Sordariomycetes > Hypocreales > Hypocreaceae > Trichoderma > Trichoderma simmonsii. Next base: position 940,221 of record CP075866.1, read on the forward strand.
ATCCAGCGATACGCCATTCGATGTCATCTTGATGATGTAGTCGAGCCGTTTGACAAGCTGGCCTTTGGAATTTTTCCACGAGGGCAGATCATCATACTTGGGAATACTCGACCATCGGATATGGCAGAGCTCCTTGACCGTTTCGTCACATCTGACCGACGGATTGAGGGTGTTAGAGTAGATAAGACACGTGGAAATGTTATCCACCGGCTCGTCAAAGTCTTGATGAAACTGCTCTTCCACGGGTTTGCCCACTTTAATAGTATCGCCCTTAATAAACATTAGCATTTCCTGTTATCAGCGTACATGTAGTGACTCACAATGCGCAGAAACCAGGCAGCTTGATCAGCGGCAATATGAACTTGGGTGACAGGACACCATTCTTTGTCCCGTATATCATGCTCTTTTTCGGACCATGGTGTCACATTGTAAATGGCGCCGTAACTCGCTCTCGCAATTCTGGAACAGATTGCCGATTCTGCTGTGTTGCTAGAACCTTCGAGGCCCCGAAGAGCTGCACCGCGGCAGACTGCCGTCCAGCTATATCGTCAAAGAGAAAAAGATTAGCTCTACTCCATGTTGACCATAGAAATTTGTACTTACGGCCGTGCTCCAGAGCTTTGAAGAATCTCAACTTTGTCTTTTAAGCCTTGCTTCATGCAGCTATACAGGTGCTGGCATCTCCCAAAGCCACCAACCAAGATCACAAACTAACAACCCTGGTTAACACTTTATAGGTCATGATAATTCAGTAGCTTCCGTACCTTAGGCAGCTTCTTGTATCGTCTCTTGACCTCCTGGATTTGCGTTATCACGAGCTCCACGATTTGGCTCATTATAGGCCTGAATACGTCAACAACTTCTTGGCTGTTTGCGTAGTTAGCACCCTCTTTTCGTTTCGGACTGTCATCCAACTTATGGCCAACCTACTTGGTGATAGTAATCTCTGGACAACTGAACTGGTCGTGATCTCTCTTCCGCGACGAGACGGGGATCTGGATAGTCCAATTGCGACCATCATTAGTGAACTGGGGCTTTATGCCGTTTTCCCATTCGTTATTCATGAGGCGCGCTACGCCATCTTCCCCGAGTCTTTCCCAAGAAGGCAGAGGAATTTTGCTTTTGAGAAGAAGTCGGAAACGCTCGTCCACAAAGGTAGCACCACATAGCTTTCCTGTGTACGGCGTTAGTTGTATAGGCAAAAAAGAGGAGGGATGTCTTACCGTCTCCCCTAACACTTTCTTTGACCTTCATGGGATCTTTGCTTGTCACCGTATAGGTAATTATGTCCTGTATAGTATAAGCTATCTCGTAAGTCGAAGATTTATCTGCGAATCACTAACCACAGTGCCTCCGCCAGCATCGCAAACAACAAAGTGATCGCCAGTCTGGGGATACGATCTCATCAGCATCTCAAAGCCAAACTCAATATGATTAGGTTTCCTTACTTTTATGTCTACCCTGTCGGACATATCTCGCAAGCTAGCTAGAGCTGCAGCCTCGGGCTCCGAGATGAAATTCAGGGTCGTGTCAGCAGTGCTTCGAAAGTTCATAATTCCAGCTTTTTCAATGGCTTCTTTCATCCTGAACTGAGCATATGCAGGCCAAATGGCTGGGAGTGTAACGATGACCTTCAGCGAAGAAAGATTCATCATGGAAGACCCCTCGGCTCTCTCGATGCAGCCAAGGCTATGGTTCCATAGCTCCCGCAGATAATCACTGATGACATCCACAGCATGGATGCCCAACTTTTCCAAAGCAGCTCTCGCGGTTTGGAGATTCTTTGAATGTCGTAAGTAATCTGGTATATCTTCTCTTTCGAGAAGGCACAGCTTGAACCATTTCAAGGAAGGCTCGCCAATAGGAGCTGCATAGCCCCAGGCAGGTACTTCATCTTTGCCCCTATACGAGATAGAAGTTGGAACTTTTTCCTTGTCGCTGTTGAAGTTGAGAGAAGTCTTCCAGCTTGTTATTATGCTGATTTGCTCTGGTCGAGTTGACCTAGCCCATGCCACGCCTGAAAAGCTACGCAGGTCAGCATCAGAGTCATCATCATGATGCGATCAACTTACGTGGTTCCAAAGTCTATGCCTATAATAACTGAAGGATCAGTCTCTGGAAGGTGACGCGTCTCTCTTCCAGCACCTCTGCGGGTGCGCGTAGGCCGAGGCATGGAGGATGCTCATCAACTCGAGTATCGTCGTCTAGAGAGGAGATACACTCAGCCTTCAGAATATGATGATTGCGCAGGATATCCGCAGGTCAGAAAATTGAGGGATGATAGTGGTTCTCTCCAACTGGAAATAAGAAAGGTGAAGCCAAAGTAGAGAAGCAGTGAATTGAGGTGAAGTTTTAAAGTCAGGGCGTGGTTGACACACCAACAGTGCCAGCTGGCAGATATCTGGCAGAGCGAAGGCGGTGCACGCATAGTTCTGCGCAGTACTTTGACCTTCTTTAATTCTTTCTCTTTCCACTCATTTCCATCTCCCTTTTTTTTTCTCTCTTTTCTTCTTCATTCTCGCGAGAGTTTGTTCTCGACGCAGTTCCAGGTCAACTCTTCTCTCCTCTGCTGATAGCGCAATGTCGCCAACCGTCATCAGAATTTCTGACGAAGGAGGTAATAATAAATCCCCTGCTCCAATATTATCCCTTCTCAAGCTGTATATCTCACTTCAAATGTCAGATTCATGCTGATCCCGTGGCAGATAATCTGGACCGCTCGCAAACGGAGAATGAAGCCCAGCCAGCCAAGGCTCCATCTCGTCGACGCAGTGGGGACAAACGACCTAACTATAAGGAATGCAGCAATGGCGACTCTGGAAGCGCATCTGATACTGATGAAGCAGGGGATGAATACATGGGCTCCAAGGGGGACATACCAGCAAAGAAGCCAAACGTTACACAAAAGAAGACTCCCCGCGCGTTGCGCTCACAAGAGGGTAAACAAGAGCCAACAAGCTCAGAGCAGCAAAAACAAAGACCGGCACCAACTACGCGATTGATTGTGAGATCTAGCAAAAGGAGCCATGATGATCACGAAAGTGAGCCTGCGAGGCCAGCAAAGCGTGGCCCGAAGCCCTCAACCAATACCGAGATTAAGAGATTTGAGAAGGAAGCGCTCGGGTTACTGGAGAAGTATAAATCCAAGGCAAATGATCTCGAAACTGCCAGATCAGAGATCCAAAATCTTCAAGCCCAAGTTAATGGTTTAAAGTCGGCGCTTGAACAAGCACAAGAGGCTCACAAGCAGAGTGAAATATTGAGCAGCCAAAAGATAACTCAGCTCAAGAATGATTCCCGGGAGTGGAGATGTCAGCTTGCATCTGCTCTTGAAGCAGGGAAGAAAGACACTGGCAAATACGTCAAAGTGCCAGATTCAGACATCAAGCAGGGTTGGCTGGTGTTATCTTACAATATCCGCGACCTAGTCACCCAATGCCTCACCAAGATCCCAGTTGATCAAGATACGATTCTCGAGTCATTGGTGATGGAGCGCCGGTTCTTATCCATAGACGATATGTCAACTTTGCGCACCTGTATTCTTCGACGAGCTGTATGGAGGAATGCGATAGTTCCTGTATTTTCAGGAAGACATTGCATCTGGCAGAGAGAGATTGGTGATACTTTGACACAGAGTCTGTTTATGAAGAGTAAGTTTTTTCCTCATCGCATATTTCATTCTCGGGCCAAAAGTCTAGTTCATTAACATAATATATTTCCGTACAGGCTATAACCATCGAACCAACCCGAAATACCTCCAGACTATCAGCCAGATCAAGTCCAGCGCGGTTGCAGACCTCAGTGACGAGGATCATCTCAATCCAGAAGCTATAGAGGTGCTGATTAACAAAGTCACGGAGCGACTTGGCCCTTTTATACCAAAGTTAAGGATCAACCATTTCAAGAATGAGATGAGGAGATTGGTTGAAGAAGCGGTCGATTTTCATCTCATGATGATGAAGTCAAAGGCTATGTTCTTCGTAGCATGGCTTGGAGACGATAATGGCAAGCAACTTGCCCCTTTTGACCAAACAAAAATGGCGCCTCGCCAATACGACAAAGACGCCGATATATCAAACTCCTTTGTTAAATTCGTTGAAGCTCCTGCCCTAATGAAATATGGGACCGCCGACGGAGACAAGTTCGACACCAGCATGGTCCTTTGTAGATCTCAGGTGACACTTGAAGAGGACGATGATGATGCCGGCGGGGATGGAGGTGATACTGGAGGAAGGGGCGATGGAGATAAAAGATGTCATGAATGAGTCTTGAGGGTTCAGTTTGAAAGAAATAGCTCTCAACTGCTGAATGAATCCGCAGTTGAACTTTCGGCATCAAAAAGGAGACGAAGAAGAACAAAACTGACATCAGGTTGCTCTAAAGATGCAGACAGTTGACAAACAAATTACGCGGAAATAGATCCGAGAAATGATAGTGAGAAATACTAAAACGTGAGATTATAGTTCTCTTTACAATTGAAACAAAAGGGAGTGGCTCTCCAGCATTCGGTATTTAATGTATACATAATCACTTATCTGCCCACTGATGAGATAGTACTGGAAGCGGGAGAGAGCAGCAAATGCTAATACGCTAATATAGCAGAGCAAAGAAATAGCTATGAGAATCTAGATAAACTCCTATCCTCCCAATGTATTAATCGTGATCCTCCTCTGTTATACCGGGACAACCGCCCATTTCCGCATCCGGATATGCCATTTTACACCAGAAACAATAGTGATGTGTCTCTCGCAAGTACATGACTAGGCGACTTAGTCTAGTGCCGGGTTCAAGTGCATTGAACTCGTCTAGCTCCTCATCCTCCTCGTCCAAGTCATCCGCAGTTGAGTATGTAACCCGTTTCTTGCCCAGAGCCTTCTTGTCGTCCTCATCCTCCTCATCATTCTCATACGTCGGTAACCGCGAAAGAGACTGCTCTAGATCGTACCTCATTCGTCGGTCACGCTCCTTTTCTTCGCGATGCCGAATCAAGCCTCTATAAAGCACAGGAATAGACTTGAGCGGTCGCGATGATACTGGCTTGGGATTCGGAGTTGAAGTTTCTTCTTCTGATGAATGCTCATTCGTATCAGAGCCGGCTTTCTCATCATCCAATCTCTCAGCCGTGCGTTGTGCCGCATGGAGCTGTGATTCCAGCCTGGCATCTTCTCTTTCCATCCGCATTCTCTCACGGTACTCCAAAGGATCAATTTTGACAGTCTTGATTTCCCTCTCTTCAATGGCTTCCTGAAGCTTCCGCTTCTTCTCGCTATCCATGCCAATGCCGCCGCGATCCTCCTTCATGCTGATCTTGATAGGCTCTGATTTGCCAGAGGATTCGCCATCTTCTGCCTTTTTGCCCAGACCACCACCCTTGAAGCCCATTTTGGCCATCATGGCGAGACCTTTGCTCTTCTTTAAACGTGGATCCTCTAGCATAGAGGTTGAGAGTGCCTTTTCTCTTGCGGCAACTTCTTCTTGAGCGAGCTGTGCTTTGGATTTTATGATGCCTCGGGCGAGTGATTCTTTTTTGAGCCGTTGGGCTCGCTGAACGGAGGATTCTTTGGCGGGAGTAGGGTCTTGGAACGTCATGTTCATGTAATCGTCTTCGTCGTCTTCACCAGACATTTTGGCGGTAGATTATGGGTGCTGTTCTGTCTGATTCAAGATTTCTTTCTGCTCCTTCAATGACTTGATAGAATATGTCTAGAATGGAAGCTTAAGGAGCGATTGAGAGCGCAATTATGTAATAGAGGTTGATAGATTGAATATTCTATGGAATAACAGACCGTCACTCATCAAGCAAGAACCAAGGATGATTACTTTGGAGGTTGAAATCTGGGGTGTGGCGTAGCAAGTGTGGCGCAGAAACGACTGGTTTACTCGAATGGCAGTGTACATCTCAGGTACTCAGGTTCGGCTTCTCAGAAAGGCAAGCGGTCTGTACACTGTAAACATGCTCAAAGCATTCTCACAAGTAGCGGTACTAATAAACGCTCTGTACGAGAATACGATTAAGGTAGTGGACAATAACTATGTGCCGTAATCCGTACTAGACTTCGTATTGGGATCTGCAAACATAAAGCGCTGTATAATTGAAGGCACGGACTACGTGCTCTTTATTTCTCGCTACCAGCTCTCGCTCCTTGGCACTTTTCGGTCCAACTACCTCGATTAGCACCTTTTGACAGACAGCTAAAAGGCTCAAGGATTGCTGCGCCACCTTTTCTTCGTATGGATGTTTCAGGGACCGCACCGTTTCAGGGCCAAAGTCCAGCTCGTGTTAATCCAAGTCCAAAGTCCAAAGTCACTCGGTACTCCGTACGAAGTCCGCGACAGGTCTCACTGTGGGCGGCTAATAAGAGACATTTGATTGACTTTTCCTTGATTGCGGCACCCCCCAGCCACCCGAATTATGGCGGTCAGGGCGCCTTTTCTCTGCGCTCTCCACCTTTGCTTCTTGCTGACTAGAGTCTAGAGGCATCTCATCTCCAGTCCTTGAAAGCTTCGCTCAGCTGCACCTCATTGCTGCATCCTGCATCCCGCCTCGCTGCGCGCATATCGCAAAGGAGAAAGCTCCAGGGACGAAACAAGGTACCAAGTACGGAGTGCCTGGACAAGGGAGGGGAAAAGTACCGGCATTGTTGCATCAGGTACCAGCTCGTAGTCAGCAGCTGAGTTTCTTACTGCTTCTAGTAAAGGCCCTCCTCTTTCTCGCTCCAGCCTGCTTTTTTATTACTTTTCATCTACTTTGCGTTTTTGTACTGCTGCTTTTCTGTTCAGCGTGCATAAGGAGCTTTAATTGCGTCTATTCTTTAAGTCGCACTCTACTTCCTGTCCTGTACTACCTGAGTAGTTAGAGGTACCCAGCCAGTACCGCGTCTTTGAGGGAACACAGCGTCTCTCATCTAAAACAACAAACTATCTCGTTTCTCAAAACACCAAATGCGCCTGAATCTCAGCTGAGCCTCGCCCGCCCGCCAAAGTCAGTTTTTTATGCTTCGCGCAATTTAGCACGAAACAAAGGACCAAAAACCAAAACCTTCCTGAATCGCCAATCATGGGCTCCTCAAGCCTGCTCGACCAGTACGGCGACGCCGTCAGCCAGAGTGGCCGCTCGTCTCGTCACCACGCGAGGAGCAGCCGCCACGGCCACAAGAAGCGCCGCTCTCACTCGCACTCGCCGTCGCGATCCCGGTCCCGGGACCGATCTCGAGACCGCGAACGTGATCGGGACAGGGACAGGTCGCGCTCCCGGAACCGCGGCGGAATCTTTGGCGGCGAGAGCAGCGGCCACCGCAGGCACAGCGGCTCCAAGGGCTCGTTCTTTGGCCTGGGCGGCGGTAACAACAGCCGCTCCAGCCTGTTTGGAAGCAGTACGTGCTACTATTACCATTTCCCTTACATTGAAAACCAACACACATGCTAACTCGATAAACTTGATAAGGCCGTCCCTCGTACTACAAACGCTCTCCTCGCGAGGGCTTCGTCCAGCGCTGCATCAAGCAACTCAAGCGACTCCTCCGCGACCTGCAGCACTACGCCAAGCGCCACCCGTGGAAGGTCTTCTTCCTCGTCATCCTACCCCTCGTCACCGGAGGCGCCCTGACGGCCCTGCTGGCGCGCTTTGGCCTCCGCATCCCGCCCTCGCTCGAGCGCATGCTGGGCGTGGCCAAGCGCGCCGCCACGGGCGACCCCTTCAGTGCCGTCGGCGACGCTGTGCGCATGGCCGGCGAGTATGGCAACCCCAACGCCAGCGGCAACGCCATTGCCAGTGCCGCCGGTCACTCGTATGCCAATGCTGCCGGCAACTCGTACGCCAATGCGGCAGGACAATCATATGCCCGCGCCTCTCGTGTCGAGCGCGGCCGCAGCGGCGACTTACAATGGGAGCGCAAGGCCAGCTACTACGATGATCGCGGCCAAGAGGGCGGCATGATGGACGGTGTCCGCAGGAGCGTGTCCAAGTTCTTTTCATAGCACTAAAGAAGAGCCCTGATTTGTGTGACGATGTGATGAGAATGGGGACGGCGTTGGGAGGGTTGATGTTTGTCTTTTGGCATACGACTGGATACGACTTTTTTTTCTTCTTCTTTTCTTTTTTTACCATTCTATCTCTCACCATTTTATGACGTGTTACGGCTTATGACTCTTTTTGTATCAAAGACAGAGCAAACTGTTTGCAACATTATATCCTACTTGGTCGATACTTGGGTATTTACATTTACCTCGGTATCTACACTTAAATACAATTTTTACCAATACTGTACATGCGATTTATCATAAAGTAAAAGAGACTCAATCATCGATCACAAAGAAACCACCAAAAGTAAATCTTGAAATATTGTAAATTGTTTTTCTTTTTAAAACTTCGCTCAGTTCAGCACTCAATTCCACTAGCTAAATCTGCTATGAATATGTCTTTCAATAAAAAAGAAGCAACTCTATCAGCAGCCAAATCGGCAAACTCATTCGTCAAAAAAAGCAAATGGCCCTCCCATTTGACCCTTGAACGTTTGCATACCACCCAAGTGATCTCCAGATTTGAAATTGCCCGAGGTCCCAGAGTACCACGAATAATAGTAAAAAAAAAATTCCAAATTCGACATGATTGCTTTCGTCGAAAATTCCTTCTCCATAAACCCTTCCAACTTCCCCTCCTGATCCGCCAACCATCCAAAACAAAGGCCAAAAAGAGAAAAAAAAAATAGATTGGTTTTTAAAAAATCAAAAGAGCACAAAAAATGTACTCATCGTGCAAAAATAGCAATGTTCATGCTTATCGTCAAACGCCAATTCCCTGTTCGCACCCGCTATGTGCGGTGACGACTCTCTTTGTAGAGCTCATTGTGAGAAATCGCAAACATGAGACAACATCTTCTCAAGCCTCTGCTTTAATAAAGAAAAAAATCTCGACTCCTTTCACAAACTGGCTTCGGCATATCTTCAATCAATAAATGACTCGCGAGCACACGGCGATGAAAAAGGCTTCAGATAGATCCAGTGTCCATAAGGCGTAGGCGAAAAAAGGATTTTTTTGGTTTGAAAGCATGCGCTACATAGAATACATATAAGTTCGTCAAAGCAGAGTTTCAGTCGGCGAAACTCTGCTTCGTAAATTCTTCGTGCCTCTCTCCTCTTCGCTGTAAAATTCAAGCGGATTTATCATCTTTGATCGATTTATCATCTTTGCTCGGTTTCCAAAACTGCATCATCCGTCCCAGCCGCTTGGTCTTGCTCTTTGATTTCTTCGATTCCGGTTCATTATCTAGGGTGACTTCCATGGAGAGCTTGCTTCTCTCGCCATGAGAGCTGCTAATGAGCCGGCTGAGGCTTGCCAAGCTGGATCGTCTGCGTCCAAAGGGGGCGGACATGGACACGGGACGTTGATCACGGGAGAGAGGTTGACGGGGTCGTGGGACAGGAATGAAAGTGCTGTCACGGGTCATGGCGGAGTTGCTGGATGCAAGGGACGGGATGTCGTAATCCATTGAGATTCTGACTTCAGGCCCTGGCTCCCCCATGAGGAGAGAGTGGAAGCTGTCGTCAGTGACGGATGAGGGCGCGGTGGAAATGCGCTGGGCGTCAATTGACATTGGCGACCGTGGAGAGGGATGAGAGGAAGAAGCATAGCTAGCCGAGTAGGGGCTGAGAGGCGTGGTACTGGCACTGGGAAGAGCAAGAGGCTCATCTACTAATAACTCAGCAGTGGCAGGGCGCTGTCTCGGAGATGGGGCTGAAGGTGCTCCTGAGTCGACGGATTCCCTGCGGCCTTGGAATGTCGGGGCCCGGAAGATGGGAAGCGTAAACTCCTCCATGATCGTATCATCTTGGAATGGGACATTGGAGACCTCAGCCCGCGTGGCATGCGAGCTGAAAGATTCTCTCTCAACCATCCCTGCGCTTCCGCGGCGCATCTTGCCCAAGGCCTTGTCGCTTGGACCGACAAAGGGCTCTTTCAGGATGGGCATGACTGCGGGGGGCGTTGTCTCGCCATCAGACTCCTCGCTGGTTTCTTCACTGGTTTCCAGCCTAGATCTGGCGTTGCCTTTTCCGTCGTCATCCTCTTCATCCTCTTCAAACACGTCAGCCATGGTGGAGCTGCTGCCGAATCGGTGAATTGAGGAGCGGAAATCAAAGGGAGGAAGATCAGGAGCCGACTCGGCGCGTCGGTGATAATGCATGCCAGGACCACTGAAGCCCTTCAAGCCTTGAGCACTGTGAAGGCGTCTTCTGCTACCCGGAGTGCCTGCAGCACGTTGAGCAGCCTCCCACTCAGGATTGTAAGACAGGGGAGTGTTGAAGGGGCCAAGGGCAGCATCAAGATCAATCATGGGATAGGACACATCCTCTGACAGACTTTTTGTCGGTTCAGGTAAAGGTGGCGATTCGGTGATGCTTATTGTGGGTGGTTCGACTGAAGGTTCTTGAGTGACGCTTTCGGGTTCATCTTCTTCCTCATCTTCGGGATGGAAGACAGAAGCTGGCGGTGTCGGTGGTCGAACTGCGCTTGATTTGCCACGCTTCTTGTGGCTCTTCAAAGGCAAGATCGTGCCCGCCCAGCCTTTGGCCTTCTTATCATCCTTCTTCTCCTCTTTGCTCTCCTCTTTCTTCTTCTCCTTCTCCTCCTTCTTCTCCCTCTTCTCCTCTTCCTTCTTCTCCTTTTTCTCCTTCTTCTCCTTCTTGCTCTTTCTCTTCTTCTTCTTGTCGCCTTTTTTGCCTGCCTTCTTTGGCTTTGAAGGAGGAGCTTCTGAGGTTTCTAATGAGGATTCCGACCCACGATCAGAGCAGGAAATTCCATCAATAGGGCGGGGCGTAGAATCTGAAGAACTGGAGGTGCTTGACCGCCTCTTCATGGGGGATCCGGAGGCGAAGGCGTCTAAGCCAAAGAAAGACCAACGTTTGGCAGGTTTGGTAGGAGTTGACATGTTTGAGTCTGTAGGATCAGCATCGGCGATGTTGACGAGGGCAGGAATCGAGTTTCGACGGCGGGGAGAAGTAGGCGGCTCAAGCTCTGCAGTGCGTTCCAAAACGGCGCCGGCGGTGCTTGGTCTTGACTCTTGAGGTTCACCAGTTGGTGTCCGCGCTAGCGGTGAAGAGCCGTCTCGATTGTTAAGTTCAGAAATCGAGACAATTGAGGAGAGACTGCCAGAGACTGAATGGCCGGGTCGTGCAGTTACAGTGCTGGACGTATCATTTGAAACCAGTGAGAGCGGTCGAGGAATGAATTCCAGCGTATCCGAAAATCCAACTCTCGCACGCATCATCGGCTTGCCCATCTTCCAAGGTTCTTCAGGGGCGAGATGAGAGGGCTTGGGATTCTCTGCACTCTTTTCTTTTCCCAACTGCATCGGCTCCGGCAAGGGGAAGTCGGGGCCAATGAGAGGCAAATCATCCTTGCGTCCGAATATTGTAGGGCTGTTGGGAGCACTGTTTCCTTGAGGCAGAGAGCCGATGGCGGGTGGAGCGAAAAGAATCGGAAGGTCAGTTGCGGGAATTGTGGCAGACATGCCTCGGCGATGTCCTCTGCGTGGTGGTGGCTGCAGAGAGGCTGTACTCATGTCGAATTCATTCTTTGGCGGGCTGGTGCTCATGACGGCAATTGTGCTTCCTTCCCGAAGACGACCGCCAACAAACTCGCTGCCGCCCCTTCTATGCCCATGGCCCATGGGGCGATTGGCAGCAGATCCAGGGATGGGCTTAGCAGAACTTGGAGAATGGGGTGGGCTGAGGAAAGCGCGAGAATCTGGAGGAAGAGAGGCACCGGGATTGAAGCTGAATGCCGGTAGCGCAGCGTGTCGAGAACTGTCCACAGCTATGCTGAGGGATCTTGTGTGCATTTCCACTGCGGACAGAGGGCGCCTCCGCTTGGCAATCGAGTCGTGTGCCGGAGAGGGTGGCGCTGCGGGGAACGAGAAATGAGGATTAGGAGGAGGCAGGGAGCCATGAGACGCGGATCCTTGAGCAAGAGAGGTTGTAGTCGCGTCGTCCAAGGAAGCAAGAAAGTCCACAGCCCCCTCCATGTTGTGGACAGGCGAAGCAACGGCTGCTCGCTCGGGGCTGTAGAGTGCGGTTGCCATCATTGCTTCCGGCCGTAAGGTGGCAATAACATCGATGAGCGACTAGATTGAATGATGGTGTACCATAGAGAGGACGTGAATGTGCTATGGTGACGGTGCTTTGTTGGGGGGGGGTTCGGTTGCGGCGTTGTTTTATCCGATTTCTTCCCGTTTCTTCGTCTGAAAAAATACAATGGCGATATAGAACAGGCCGAAGCAGATGAGATTTGATTAAAACCCGAGTCTATAGAGAGTCATGAGCGGTCGATTCACAGATGGCGGCTGCGTCGCTAGAAGGAGGATGAGATGGGATTGGCGATGCGTACCAGCGTATCAACGGCGGCTCGAATGATGCGGCAAAGATGTGAAGAGAATAGAAAAGAAGAAGAGAAAAAAAAAGGTAAAATGCAATGCTGAAGAGAATCAAGTTCAAAAATCGGGGCAAATGAGTGGACGGCCAAAACCAGCAACAACTTCGAAAAGCGTAGCTGGAATTGCACCAAATGGTTAAAGTTTTGGATGGCGTGGATAGGATTAGAAAGGAAGATTTTTGGGAAGAAGAGAAAGATGGAAAATATGGGGGGGACCGGAAACTGGAGGAAGACAAGCAGGAGCAATGGATCCCTGCCTGTGTGCCTGGTACCTACTGCTCGGGGTACGAGCGCGCTAAAGGGCCCGGTCCCCACAGCGAAATGCGGATTATTGTCTGTCCCCAGACATCTCAGCAAGCCCTTGCGACAAGTACTGGGTACACATGCACGCTGGCCGGCGCTAACCCTGTGCGGCCTTGTGCACAAAATGGGTTCGACGGTACAAGTGCGAGTACAAGAGGGCAGTCCGAGTGCCTGTAGGTACTTGAGCTGGTACCTTGCCGGGGGACGCGATCCAGTTGGAATGTCTCAACACGCTTAAGTACCTGCGTTAGTACCCAAGGTACCTCCCTGCCTCGGGAACAGCCACAAAGGTACTAAAGGTACCAACCGCCCGTCAAAACCGCCATTCGCCACCGTTACTTGGACTCGTAAATGCCTCCTCCATTGCAGTTGTGCTTTTAGCGAACGAACTGAGCGCGCGCCCACACAGTGCCGTGGTGCGGGCCAGCACTAAGGCACGTCTACAACAGGGACATTAGCACGAGCATAGGAACAAGACAAGTCAGAATGACCCATGGATCTATTCTAGGCCATCTGCATCCCCAGCCGCCGCCTGCCGCTGCCATTGGCAGAATCTCGAAATGTCCCTGTCAGCCCTTTTGCGTGTGCTTCGTGGTGGTGGTGTCCCCTTACATGTACTAAGGTACAGGGCCGATAAGTGCATGTACCTGGTACGTATTTCTTCTAGCCCAGAAGGTCCGTCTGTTTTGCTCACGGGACTCAGTAAAAGACACAACCGTTCAGTTGCGGGCAACCAAAAGCAGCCTTGCATGCGAAGTGCGCTGTTTACATGCAAAGTACGAGTAGGCTTCTTCCACGCCCTCCCTTCTATCAATTGCTGCATCAATGTACAAGACAAGTCAGAGATACTACTACTGAGTACGAAGCGCTAATAAGTTAGCACTCACACGCATTGTCGTAGTGCTCCCGCATCACCCCGGAACTGGAACTACTGGTATTAGCCAGTCTGCCTAGTCTTGCAACCGGGCAACAGCCTCAAGAGAGATCAAGATATGTAGCAGCTGGGGGAGGCAAAAATCACCCCATCCAGCCTGGCTCTCAAGGTAGTATTATTGGACAACTCAGGCAGGTCCCTTGCGTATCGAGATCACAAGGAAGCGCCCAACAGATTCAACGTGGCAGCGATGGAAGAAGAAGAAGAAGAAAAACCACAAGCGAGCCCAATGCTTAAATCGCCTTCCTATTGTTGTCAGCTTGCATAACAGGCGTCTACAAGCACACTATTGATCCATGGATAAATGGCCATCTCCTGCCTTGGTGGTAATACTACGTCCATCTTGGCACCTAGCCGGTCCGTTGTGGTTGTCCATGGCCACCTCGTGACCCGTAAAGAGGTGGTGGTATATGCAAATACAGTGCATCGCTTGCAGTCCGTCATCCAGAGTGAGTGCGCAATGTCGCTCACAGCCCTCAACGGCGTTCCCTTCTCTCTCTCTCCCTTGCCTTGGAGGCCCATCAGCTGGGGCTGACGGGAAGGGCAGGGCCATCGTCGATTCTATGGATGCTTCCTTTTGGTCACGAGCCCCATCGGCAATCGAGCTTTTGACGCAAGACAGGAACACAGAGTCTCTTGTCACGGTGCCTTGCCTTGCTTGCCTTGCCTTGCTTGCCTTGCCTTGCTTGCCTTGCCTTGCTTGCCTTGCCCTGCCTTGCCTTGCTTGCCTTGCCCTGCCTTGCCCTGCCCTATACAGGACCTGTACCCGTACTCCGTAGATTCATGCGGCACATTGACACCAGGCTCCACAGACAGGGGCATCGAGGCGGTACGAGGCCCCAATCAGACGTCCGCAGATACGGATCAACTCTTCCTAGCCGCAGTTGGGTGCAAGATGCAATCAACAATTTGGTCTGCACCTATCCGCGGTCGTAATCGACACCTACCTGGTGTTCGGACAATCTTAGCCTCACGGGCTCAGCTGGCTTCGGTCAACCCTTTCAGCCAACCCGCGTGTTTTGATTCCTTCTCTCTCTTATTCTGCAGGTATTCCTTTTCTTTTCTTTTTGTTCTTTCGCCGACAGCCTGGCAGCAAAACCGGCCCGCCGGCCCTTCTTCGTGTTTCATCATTTAGCTCATTTAGTGCTAACATGTACCCGTGGACGATGTGACTGCGTGCTCCGTGCTAATTACCTAGCAGTACGAGTACTTCGTACCTGAGTGACCACTAACACTTACTTGAATTCTTCCAACAACCTTGAAGCTACGGAACTTTTTCCTTGGGCTGATTGATGGTGTCTTGTTTGATACATGATATGCAGGCTGACGGAAAATTTTAGCCCTGCTGCTTGCCCTCAGCTGAAGGACGCATAAGGAACTTGTTGTTACGGCAATTTGCCAGTAAATGGCCCAAACCACTGCCCTTTGGATGATGGGAGGCCTTATTAGTACGAGTAGCCCGCAAGGGAATCCCTTCCCGTCAAGTCTCCACCATCCAGGGGTCCATAATCCGAATGGAACTTGTCACTAGGGAGGAAAAAGTAATTTTCCCAGTGACAGAGCCATCAATACATGGAAACCGGAAGCTCTCCATGGCAACGGAAATCGAGGTTGCAATAGATCATTTTGTCATACTTACGAGAAGGGCTTGTCCATGTGCTTGATGACATAGCCGCACCCGTAAAACCTCGACGAATTGCTACCTACTAGCAGCTGTACAGTACAGTGTTGAATTGATGTATTAGCGGTACCTGCATTAATGGACAGAGCACAGGGCACGTCCCCATGCAATCACCTGTCTCAGCCTCTGTTAATATCGTGAGCGACAAGGGAGTACGTGGCACAAAACCCTTTTCTGTTTTGTGTTGGGAAATATTAATGAATCCACCGATCGCCCAGCGGATGTTTGAAGATTAACTTGGAGCCTGAAACAAGGCAAATTAAAAATAGACATGTTCAGGACATGTTAGCGAGGCGTCAGCCTGAGGATGTCTGGGAATCTCCTGCGATGATGCTGAAGCTACGGAATACGGGTAGCAACGTAGAATAGCTTGCCCCTTTATCGCCTATGACGCCAGTTTGCTGTTAATAGATGTGTTATTGGGCATGATTGTCAATTACATCATGTATATTGTAACTTGCTCGTATGCTCGTAGTAATATAGGCAAAATTCATGTGCTGGCATGTTACATCTCCGGGCAGGTTTGTGCAGGAGCAAATAAGATCACTTCATCAGCTTATTTACAGGAACCTACTGAAGAGTCATCTTCACTGGCAGGGGAGGTCATGTTACTGCACGATACCTCGTCTTCGTCTTCGTAAAGATCGGAGCGGTACGGACGCCCCTGCATCTGCAGCGCAACACAATGCGATGCCGGGTAGTTCTGCGTTGTCAGTGTGTGAATGGACGGCGAGGCCTTGGGAGGTGGACCGCGGCTTCAGCTTGAAAGTTGTGACCATCCTGATAGAGAATTGATTGATCATTAACTGTGCAAGTTACTTACAAGGTACCAAGTGAAAATATTAGATGGTGCCGGCAAAATGGACGAGGCTGCCACGCACTGTCTGGTACTCGAGCGCCAGACATGTGTCATTGATGTTGTGCAACCATCGGATAAGGCGAATGCAACCCGCATCCGTTCCAGAAGACAGATGGAACTGTACCTGAAAGTACGGAGAACCCTCCGCTAAAACTGCACTGAAAGGCACTAAAGTGGCGTACCTTACAGTAAGGTCCTTACTGTAGTTCCCAGACTCACAATGTCAAGATCCCCTGGGTGGAGAAGCGCTTCAACCCCTCACCGCCTTAGCCCCACATCAATAGCTGTCTGGCAAAAAAAAAAAGAAAAGTTGGTGAACTGGCGCAAAGAGGAGACTGCTCAAACTGTCGCTTGATCTCCAGTTCATCAGGGACCAGACAAGGCAAAATGTCCACAATGGAGACTTCAGTCGAAAAGAAGGTTGAAAAGGCAACAAAGCCTTATGGCATGCGCAAGAATGGTACGCGCATCTCGGCCTGGCGCATCACCACCACCACTGGTTCCTACTAACTCGAGGCAACAGGAATGCAATGGCATGCTCCGAAGAAGGCGTTCCGCCCGACCAAAGGCCTCTCATCGTATGAGCAGAGGACTAAAGAGCGAGCTGCAATGGCTCAGATGAAGGCAAAGGAAAAGGAGATGAAGGAGGAGAAGGAGGAAGAGCGCCAGGTACGTGGTGCTTCGCATTTGGCGAGTCGATTGATCTATAATGCGTTTACTTACAAACAAACCCGCAGCGACGGATCCAAGCCATCAGGGATAAGCGAGCAAAGAAGGAAGAGAGAGAAAGATACGAGAAGATGGCCGAAAAGATGCACCGCAAGCGAGTGGAGAGATTGAAGCGCAAGGAGAAGCGAAACAAGCTCTTGAACTCATGAGCCGAGAATCCACGCCGAAGAAAGGCACTGGGATCAGACTGCATCGGCAAACCCCGTGGTGCATTCGACATGTTCGTACTGGCGGTATGCAGAACTATCATGCTTGCAACGGATGCGCACTGTGGCATCCGGACTTGGACGACCAGCAAGCAGCAAGCACAGCAAGCAGTTGGACGGGGGGCTGTAGCGACAAGCTCTTCACCGCCATGGACTCCAGTCACTGCTCGCAGTAGTCTGAACATGGTCTTATTTTCGTTCTGCAGCAAAACGGGACTACTAGCTGTTTGGGCCTGTTTGCGGATTTACCTGCATCATATGCCCAGTACTTCATGCTAGAATGATCGATATTACTTGGTTTCGCCAGCTGTGGGACTTTGCTGGGATTTCTTTGGAGCTGCGTTGGGACCTGGATACATATGGACCTGCATCTTACATCTTACAACATCTACTTATAGCATGGGGCAGTCCTTGCATGCTTAGGTTTGGGCGGATGGGGTTTGAAGGTCTTGCATTTGCATGGCGTTGGGGAGCACATTGATTAAACGAACAAACAAATATTTGAGACGGACTTGCCGAAACAATACAAGATTAAAGCAAAGACACAACTTGTAAAAGGGCCAGAAAAAATTGAAGGCGATATAGGTGAAGTATGTATGGGAAAAAGGAAAATTAATGATCAAAGTTCTACGCAGAGTGACTGCTCACATGTCTTTTACAGCTTCAAGTGATCAGCAAACTACAGGTCATGACATGTGAACTGGATTGTCGTCATTTTGCTTGCTGCCGGGCAAGGCCCCACTTAATTTTGCTGGCGGTATGTTCAAGCTGCCCGGCCTCAAGTTTTGTGGATAACTAATTGGACGCAATGCATGCACGATGCTCGGATGGAAAAGGGGGCCCCTCTGACGGTCCAACCAGCGGCAATGTCGACCCAAAACCTGCCCGAGTCTCCATCTGCAGCTGCAGCCCCAGCCAGGCCTGTGCGGCACGTTCTCCAGCGGTCGGCGACGGAGGTCATGGGCGACAAACTCCAGGCCCGGAAAAGGCTGGACGACGATGAGACGCCAACACTCCCCCAGATACAGACACAGGCACACAGGATGCGCCGCTCAGTTGACGTGCCGCGGTCGGGGCCGGTGACGCCCATCATCAGCCCGATCCACAGCCGGCGCGCCAGTCTCTTGATTTCAAAGGACGGCGACGACAAACTGGACTTTGGGCGGCTGGGCAGGGAGGAAAGGGACAGGGACAGGGACAACAAGGATAAAGAAAAGGAAAAGGAAAAAGTCAAGGAGAAGCTCCAAAAGAACAAGGGAAATGGCAAGGAGAAGGCATCTTCCCACACAGAGTAAGAAAGACGTTACCACAGGGCGATGCTACGAGACGTAAGATTACATACATGCTAATACTGGTTCCTCTACTACAGTGACCTGCGGCAGTCTCTCACAGAGCTCAGCAACTTCTCGACCGAAACCACCCGACAGCTAGACCAGACACACTATGCATTGCTGGAGAAGACGAGCAGCTTGCAGGTCATGGTCAAGGCCCTCAAGGACCTCGCGCAGGCGTCGTGTGACCTCCAAGAGGGATTCGACATGGCCGCGCGCGAGCTCGAGACGGACGTTACAGAGCAGCTACGCGGCATTGGACACTTTGAATCACAGCAGTCCACGATCGAGACTCTCCAGAGTCGCATACACCTAGGAAGACAGACCGCCGACAAGCTAGCACAGCGAGTGGATGTGGTGCGCAAACAAATCGAGGGCTGGGAGCGCGCCGACAGGGCGTGGCAAGAGAAGACGCGCAAGCGGCTGAGGCTCATCTGGGCGGCTCTGTCAGTCCTTGTTTGCATTGTTGGCCTCCTCTTCATGGCTTTCAGCTACAATGCCCGCGGCGCCGTCGCACAGGCCGACTCTGGAGCTCGGGGCGCATGGAGAAATACCACGCCCGAGTTCAAGGGACAGCATCAAAGCGTTGAGCAGGTGCTTGCAGCAAACAACCACGACGACAAACCAGAGACGACGAGTACGTGGGAAACACCACTAGCAGACGAGCCGTTACGGATATTCGACGAGCTATGACCTGGGCCCAACCGCGGACGGCGAATGCCAAACAAAACCGAACAAACTTGTCGACACTGTACGGAGCGAAAGCAACTTGAGAGGCCATCGCACTGCCAAGACGCAGAGCGGCCAAAGCCATACACATTAGGTGCACAGCACCGCAATCGACAGCGCCAACAGGATTTTGCATCAATAGCTCGGGGGACAGGAGCCGCTTTGGCACGAGACCAGCTGTCGGCGTCACCGAGCAACAACTTAGCCCACTGCTAGCGATATGCGGAGAACGGACGTGTAGCACTGCTTTGGTTTTGGCTACTCGTACGGTACCCGGAACTGGCAAACCCTGCACCGGCTTCACTGCCACAGTGGAGCTTGAGGAAGAGCCAAGCATCCCGAGGTTTGTGCGTTGTTGCTCAGCCGGTGTTTCGGGCTTGCTATTGGACTTGCGAGTTGGATTGGGACAAAGAGCCAAGGTCGGCTGGTTGGCTGGGCAAACGAGAGACGTGCAGAATTGTAAAATTACCTGCCTGCTTTGGATGCAGCTGCTACTGTACATGCCATGACGCTGCCACTAATAAGCAGCCTCAACAACTAGGTGGTAGTGCAACTATTCTTTTGCCAGGGGGGGCAGTAAGATGGACTGTCTTCCGAAGATGGGTATGAAGACAAAGGACAGACTATGGGTAATACATAATACGATCCTAATTGCAAAGAATTGCCGATCGGCCAAGCATGGAGAAGACAATGGGCCGTTGGTGTTGGTGCAAGAGTCGGCGGTTTGAGAAATCAGTGTCGTGTGGGGAAGTTGTAATTGCGATGATGCGTCTTGAGGGTTTGATGGTTATTTTGGACTGGACATTTTGTGTGTACAACAAACTGCAGTCGTGTACTCTGTAGATCGTGTTTGTTGTACTAAGATCAACGCCGTGCTCTTTGACCACAGTATTGTACTCGTACTGTAGTATTTCATCAATGTACATGTACCTTTGATCTTCCCACTTGTATTGAAAGACGAAAAGACGCTCGTTAGTGAAGCATAGAAAAACTGATTAGTCTGTTCTTCTCTTGGAGCTGGGTCATGTTTGTCCGCACTGCCAACTTGGCGCCAAGGCCCGCGATTTAACCCCGACCCTTTGACAGGTTTCTTCGCAATCGTATGCAAATAATACAATCACCACAGCACAAATGAGCCAGATTAAGAACTCTTTGCCGAGTTCTATCAGACGAGATTACCTTGGTCTCTCTCTCTCTTACCCCTTTGCTTCCCCTCTCTAATTTCGCTGAGAGAAGTGGCTGTCAAAGAATGTCTGTCTGTCTTTGAGATACGTGTTTAGAAACAAAAAAGTATGTTGGGATGGATCTGCCGCTGTGTGTTTTCTCGGCATGCTTCTAGTTGATGTGGCTGAGGGGATCTTGGCGGCTATTTTGCTGGGCCATGGCGCCATGATTGAGTCTGGGCGGCTTGTGACTTTGTTCCGCTGGCTCCGCTCTTTTGTTTCCTTTTTCATTTGTGTCGAATGGGCTACCCTGTAAGAAAGAAGAGTTGTATAAAATGGGGTCCATAACGTAGTGGTGATAGTATCAGCTAGTAGAAGATGGTGGTGACAGTAGCAGATGTTGTAAAGACATTCCGTCAGATTAAAGGGGAAAATCTTATTAGGTCATCTTGATACTTTTGTATCGTTCTATGACATTTCAACAACGCCTTTGCCGCTGAGGGTTGCTGGATTAGTAGCCACATCGCTCCTTGGGGGGCCTATAAAATTATAAAATCTACCATCACGCTACGCCTGCGCCTTAAGCTAGTGATGTCATACTGAAGCCATGCCGCTGCCATGGATCTGTTCCTTGCTTTCTGCTGCTTGCGTGCGAGGAAACGAAATTTGCAGTGCATGGATTCTCTCTCAAGTTCGCGGCGCGAATGGATGGAATTAGTTGGAATTAATGTCTCTCGGCACTCGGCCAGGCGGCTGAGGAGGGGCCGAAAATGTGCAGCGGTGCGGCGGTTACAGAAACCAAGAGTGGCTTGGGATGCTGCAGTCCAACGTCATGTTTCTGGGCCAGAAACTGCGCCCATGCAGGCATTTTGCTTACCAGTAGGATAACGGTAAAACATCCACCTGCATCGCCGTGATACTTGCGAGGACGACTGCAGTGTAGCATGTAGCATGTAGCATGTAGTAATAATCATGGGGCGCAACAGGGCTGTGGATTTGATGTGATGTTTCGGTAACACTATTTGGATTCTCTTTGTGGTTTTTCCTCTCCATCATCACCTCTTAATAGCCGGGCCATTGCCACGATTCTAGACTCTTCGTCTTTCTCTCTCTCTCTCTTTCGTTCGTTGTGTGCGCGAGATTTGCAAAAGTATAGCAGCTACTAGGAGGTTAATAGTTCCCTGGCCAAGACGTTCCCCCCTCACCACCCCTCCTCACCTCTTGTCCAAATCACAATTGTGACCGCGATTCGATTCTGCAGCTTTGCGCCCTGCTATTTAGGCGAACCCGCCCAGTCTCGAGCTTACATATTCCTCGGATTCGGACACAGACGTTTTCCTACCACGATTTCTTAGCTAGCTACCCCGCCAAGAATTCAGCCGGCTCCTCATCTTCTGGCTGACGGCGGCTGTGACATCTGCTGTCATCCGAGACTCGCAAACGCCCGGATTTCCTCATCCTCGGGTTGCGCCTATTCGTCTTCTGCGATCGCCCTCCTTTGGTGCCATATTGGATCTCGGCCATGACAGTTGCCGAGCAGGAACTGCCCGATAGCGGCGCTGCTGTTTCTCTGCCCATTCGCGCCAATGGCTCAGACGTCGCACCCGCATCGAGCAGCAATGCGCTGACGGGAAAACAGGAGCACTGTGCGTTTCTTGATGTTTCTTCCCCTTGTTTGATGCTTTTCTCGTTGCGATGGAGCTAGGGCTAACCAACGATCGCATGGAATAGACTTGAAGAGGGAGCTCATCGGAGATCAAGTCAAGTGGGAGATCAGCGAGCTCAATTCCCCCACGGCCCTGCAGCGCTTCGGTGCGCCTTTCAAGTCGGAACAGGGCGAAGTCTCTCCTCAGGAATCCGAGCTGCCGATTCTGCGATACATATTTGTCCACCATGTTCGCGATTTCCCGTTTCTCGACAAGGCTAGGGAGAAGGAGTTTTGGCAAGACAGGCTCCAAGTGGTACGTTGCGCCGCTATACTGTGAGGATGATTTTATGCTGACACGCCTGGGACAGTTTCTCGAGTCGTTTGCCACGAAGCAAATTTCCTCGTCCGAAGACCGTCTGGAGGAAACGAAGCGGCGGAAGCTAGCCATCAAGGCGCAGAAGTTGGTCGAGCTTATGATGGTTTCTGGCATTCCCACCTCGTCCGGGTTCGAAGAGCGCATCAAGTTTTCGGAAATCGAAATCGTAGATAGCAACGCCATCGACAGGGGCGTTATGAACACCCTCCCCGAAGGAAACTACATCAACGGCTGGGACGTAAATGTAGCCGGCGTTCGCGTCACTTCGGTCAAGCGCAACATTAGATACCACAAGCACGCCGAGTTCATTCTCCGAATCAAAAGGAAGGGCGAGCTGGAACACTTTGTCGGGCGCCGATATGGAGACTTTAGCAAATTGCACCGAAGACTGCGCACCGAACTGCCTGGGAGAGTCATACCTTCACTGCCGAAGAAGAACAAGTCGGATACGCGAACAAGTGGGCTGCTGCCGAGCTTTACTACAGGAAACGACTCTGACGCCTCCTCTGTGTCTTCGCAATCAACTCGGAGGACGAGTAGACTGTCCCAGAACTTGGGCGGAGTGTCGCTACTAACTCCTGGGGGAGGAGGTAAGTACTTGGCCGAGCACAATTGTTCTCCCCACGATCGATAAGGATGAAAAGTCGCCGACTAACTAACTAATGCGATAGCTTCACGTGGCCCAGGATCAATCAGATCATCCAAATCAAACCGCTCGAGGAAGGTAGCTTCACCTCGGCCATCTGTCGATGGTCAAGTAAGCTCTGGAGCAGGTACTCCAAATGGGAAACAGGAGGTTGGCATCTACCGCCTACGCAGCTTGTATGAAGTGAAGAGAGCTAACACGATATGTAGTATGTCCTTTGGCGTGAGAACCAGAGAGTCTCACTCCGCGCTTTCCTACGATCTCTCTTGCACAACCCCCAAATCGCCAATACCAAGGCAATGGTGGACTTTTTCAGTGGTGACCCCATCACACCGTCAGACGAGGACGTCGAAGATATCTTGAGGCGCAAAGCACTTGATGAGAAGCGTATGGAGGAGCAAAAGGAATTTTATGAGATTGCTAGGAGGCGTGCTGCTGAGCTTGATGAGTATATGGAACAGTTAGTGCCTCCCCTGAGTCCCTTGACGACCCTTTTCTGATATTAAGTTATAGGTTCCGGCGGGATATCGTCGAACGCAACGGCCTTACGCTCTTGTTCAAAGAGATTAAGGAAAAACAGACGATTGGCGATCTCAGCATTCAGTATCGTAAGTTTGCCGAATGGCTGAGGATCGAAATCGCTGCCGTTGTATATCACCTGTTCTTGGCCGAAGACAACTCGGCCGATATGTTTGCTCAAGCCAAACGCATTCACTCGCTCGTTCCATACACCGTCATTAAGAATGTCATCCGAATCGCAAATCCCGCAGCGGTCATGTCCGGTATACTGGACATTTTCATTGCCCAACCCTTCGGAGCCCGATCACTCATGCAGCGAATGTTTTCCCTCGCATTGCACGACGGCATCCGAAGCTTCCAGAGATCTATTGACGCATTGGATGTCAAGATTGGCGACCCCGTATTCACTGAAAAGATCAAACTGTACACAAATGCCGAGGAAGACATCAAGAAGGAAATCCGACGCCAGGCCGAGGAAGAGGACCTTGATATCATCGTGGTGATATTGCGATCAGATCTTCTCGAACCCGAATTAACGGGCGAGCAGATTCAGCGATTATTCAACGCATATGTCGCCTTTAACAATGCCGTCGAGAACATTGACGAGGAACTGAAGCAAGGAGCCCAGCTCTTCTCGTACCTCAAACAGCTTCTCAAGCTTTGCACGCGCTACAGAGATAAGAGCATGCTGCTACAACTGATTGAGGAGCCCGTTACGCTGAAGCTCTTCCGAGACCTATTCACCATATTCTACGAGCCCCTCGTGCGGGTGTATAAGTCGGCCAATGTATACAATAGCGTCACTGACTTTGCCGTTTTCATCGACGACATGATCAAGGTGGTTGAAAAGTGCAGGGAAGACGATGCGTCTGCAGATCCTAACCAGACTGTCCAAGCATTTATCGATCTGTGTGCTAGACACGAGCACAATTTCTACAAATTCGTACACGAGATCCACACGCACGACAATGGTCTGTTTACTCAGCTTATGGAGTGGATCGAGGGCATCTTGGAGTTTCTCCGCAAGGGACCCAAGAACGGCACGCTGAATGTCAACGCCTTGTTCGAAGGCGGTGTCAGCAGCGGCGTCATCAACAAGGAGAAGGCCATAGAGGAGATTAACGCCCTGATCGCCTGGCAAGAAGCCCGGAAGAAGTGGCATAGCGATAAGACACAGCAGAAGATGGCGGCGGAAGGAGCGCCGGGCAGCGATATGATGCCGACCGGCTTCAGCTCGTCCGATTTCGGCCTCAACGGCGAAGACCTGGAGGACTTGGCGTACGACGACGGGTCGGAGACTGAGGCGGAGGAGGAGGACGACATGGATCCGATAGATGCCGAGAGGCAGAGAAGGGCCAAGAAGCGTGACCGCCTGCGCCGTTCGGCGGGAGAGCCTGTGAAGCCGGATATTTCCGAGGTTCACAAGCTGAAGGAGAATTTCCTGGTTATGCTGAGGAATGTCTTGGCCGACTAGACGATGGGGGATGGGAAATTATGAACAAAGTTTACTGCGAGTGGGCAGATGAGCAACGTTGGGCAAATGCATTAGAGAGATCATTATGTTAGTTGCGCAAGCGAGGACATGTTTTTTTTTGTCTTGGAAATCGATGATGAAAGTTATAGAAGTAAAGCAGATGGAGTGAGATTTGAGAGACAAAGATTTTGGAGTCGTTTTCGTTCATTGACTACCCCTGGAAGCAGATATCCTTATGGTATGAATTTTGGTAGCTTGCTTTTACAGGCGCTAGAAACTGAATAAATCTCTTTTCATAATATAAGGACGCCGATTTAAGGTATATAAGTAGTTCTCTCAACATGAACATGCCGACATTTTAAAAACAGCTGGCAGTTTGGAAGTAATCAAATATTTGAGCCTACTTACTTATTCTTCGGCCATTTCAGCCTGCAATTGAACTTCTATACACACAATTAGCCCAGAAGAAGACAGAAACGGAGCTGGATGTCGTGGGATGTAAACCACTTACGCCATAGCCGATTCGCCGAGGCTGATATCACATTTGCTTTGGCGAGCAACTTTTCTTCATATTTCTCGTCAACTTTCCCCTTGAGTCGCAGTTTATTCGGTTGGGCCTGAATTCAAAAGTCATTAAAGAAGTTACAAACACGGCCAACCCCAACTCTAGCCATTGAGAGCTTCAACATACCTGCATCAGAATCAGAACCAATTCCTTTGGATCGGCGTTTGCTATAGCACCGACGGTTCGATATCCGTTCTCCCAAAAGACTCGGCTGAAATAGTAGCATGAGCACATGCTGTCTTTGCATTGCTTTATAAGGGTTCAGAAAGTTTACTCACGCCGTGCGGCTCTTGATGAATGGAATCTTGGCGAGCTCCAGCAGATCTGTCCTGGCACCGGCCATTAACCTGTCCGAAAAGTGTTCCAGCGCAGCAGCCATGATGCTTCACGGCTTGTCAGTCTATGAGTGGGAAAAAGGGAAAAGTCTTTGGATTGTGTCTTACCCCCATCCCATGTGCTCGCAAAACTTAATCATGCCTGCCGCGAAGCCCTGGCATGTCTGCGCCAGTGTCTGCACAGAACCCCGAGGCGAGTCGTATTTTCGCGCAACCACATGTATCGGCATCTCATTGCATAGATCTCGTAATTGCAATGCCAGATAAAAACGACGGTATACACGAGCCAGCTCCCTTTCTTCGGGTGTATTCTCCTTAAGCGGAACCCCCTGAGCACTAGAGATGTTGTTAGTGAAGCAGCATTGACGAGAAGAGGACTCATAATGGATATCCCTTACAGCTTGAGAACGGCCGTCGGCTTGATACCCAGAAAGCCAAGGACTCGAAGCCCACTCTCATCTAAAGCGTCCATCTCGTTGCGAAACACTTGCCAGTTGACTATGATGCCAAAATCTTGAACAGGAGTGAAGACGTAGAGAATGTGCATCTCACCATCCATGACAAACGCCTTGAGCGTCTTGGTAAGTTCGGCATGTATAAAGACCCCATCGTAGGGATCAACAGAAGAGGCAACTATGGCTTTGCCTAGTTGCGTCGCCGCAAAACTCGAGTAAGAATCATTGACGATTAAGCCTAAATCGTGGATCTCTTCCAGTCCTGACGTTAGGCATTTTTCTACAAACTCTCGATCGTGAGTATAGCTTATTAGAGAACTGGAAAAATATTCGAGGAGACTCTCATGACTGTTCGCTAAGCGAACGGAAATGACTTCCAAAATGGCTCTTGCTTAAATGTCAACGAATGTCATCCTTGCCGGGAAAGTGAAACAGTGTCTTACCGTTGAACACGCTTATTTTCAGTGTTGAGACAACTAGCAATTTCTGGGATATCCGCATACATGAGATCTAAGACCTGCTCTAGGTCGTCTTGGCGACAGCAGAGATATGTCTCTCCAACAGGGGATTTGCCCTGCCGTCCGGCACGACCTCTCATCTGCCGTAGCATGGAGGGGCCGACGAATTCACGCCCCATCCTTGCATTATGAAGGATCACCCTTCGAGCAGGACTAACATATTGTAATTAGTGAGCTAGATGTGTCGCGATAACGGTAATCGAGGGGACGCACAGATTAATACCAGCCGCCAGGCTGCAGGTGGCAACACATATTAGCAGTGTGCCAGCATCATACGCTTCGGCAATGAGATCTCTCTCCTCGCTCGTTAAGCCCGCCTACCCAGGTCAGCTAATATGAACTCTTTCGGGAAAGAAGAAATAATAGTGCACACACATCTGCGGAATCGTAGTTAGTATAAGCAGCTGAACGTCGGAGAAGGTGACTTACGATGAAATGCAACGCCGGACAAGACTGTTTCTTCCAAAACAGGATCAGCACCTGTACTGAGACTTCGTAGCTCGCTCAGCAGATCCATCCTTTTGTCCATGGTTTTGCTATCCACTTCGTGCGGCTGGGGCATTACTCTGCTGATGAGGCGAGCATCCGACTCGCAAATGCCTCGGCTACCAGCGAATACTAAAGCGCCATAACCCATCAAGGCCGTCTCATGGGCCAAGGATACCACGGCATTGAGGACCGGATCGCGAAATTCTTTGTGGTTGGAATCTTCAATTTGTCGCGTAGGATCTATCTGAGCTTTTGATATCTCCTCGACTCTCAGCTGTCTTTGGGCCGTAGCACCGTTGGTACCGATGTGATAGACTTTTCCTTCGCAGACTAGGTGTTCCTCGATTGGTATCGGTCTATACCTAGTTTCGTACGAATGTGCATTAAGCCATTTGGCAACTAGGTTTGCATTCTAGTAAACTGTCAGATACGGGAAAGGCGCGAGGTTTATCTGATACGTATGACTTACAGGAAGAGTAGCACTCATGCCAATGATCTGAATGGGCTGCTCCAAACTTAGGAGCTTAGTTGCTATCAGCTCGAGAAGATACCCACGATGGTCATCATCAATCATGTGAAGCTCGTCGAGAACTACAGCTCGCAATTGGGATATGGAGGAGTCTTCAATGGCGGTATTGATGAGCATGTTGGCCTGGAATCAAAAAGCTGTTAGATATTTGCAGAAGCATTCGATTGGGTCAAATGTGACAAATCATACCTTTTCCAGGGTACATATGCCAATATCAAAATCCTGCCAAGTAGATCTAATCTTGCCGCCACCAAAGAAGCCGATGACTTTGATAGAGTCATGGTCTGGACGAAGTCGCCATATACTATTGGCTTTTTGCTTCTCCAGTGCTTCAGGATCCAGGTTTGCGGTAAGTCCCTGAACGACGGTCCGTAGCCAGCGAACCTTTTCTTGCACAAGAGCAACATACGGGAGAATAAGGAGGGCTTTGGTCTCGGGCTCTTCCATTATCCTCTTGAGCATGAGTACTGGGCAAAACATCAGCTGTTTAGCCCATGGCAATATTATGAATACAATGAGGTGGGCTCACAATCAGCAACAAGAGACTTGCCACCGCCGGTGGGAGCACAATAAACCAAATTTTTAGCACCTGTAAGCAAGCCTGGCCCTTTGAGGCAGTTTTTCTGCCATGGGTAGATTTGCTTAATTCCAAGGGAAGCAAAATTATTAACAAGCTGAGGCGGCAGATTATATACAGGATGGGCAAGGTCGAGCTCGGGGTCTATGGTAGAAGATGGCGTGGCAGCAAAAATACGCCTCTGGGTGTACTCGGAAGGGCCTTCTGATGCATTAAATGTGACGATTTTGCTTGCAGAAAGTTTAGTAGAAGGTGGAAGGAAATGAAGAGCGTTTTGAAACCGGACCGAGCCCTGGGAAGAAGCTGACGCGGGAGCAGCTGTAGTTGCGGTAAAAGCAGATCCGGACCTAGAAGGCAAGTCTTTGCTGTCCTCATC
This sequence comes from Trichoderma simmonsii, assembly GCA_019565615.1. NCBI lineage: Eukaryota > Fungi > Ascomycota > Sordariomycetes > Hypocreales > Hypocreaceae > Trichoderma > Trichoderma simmonsii. Next base: position 969,090 of record CP075866.1, read on the forward strand.
ACCATTACTTGTTGACCAGGTTCTCTTCTGTCCAGCCAACTGCCGCTCTTGAGCTTCCTGGAGGCTCGTCTTGTGCAAGATGCCCCTCATGCTCTCCATGATGGAGGGGAAGCGCGCGACAAGCACCTATGAAGAAGAGCGAGTCATCGAGATGTACAAAAAGAGAGAACAAAGAAAAAGCAAGAGAGAAAGAAAGAGAAAAAAAGACAGTTCGATGAATGTTTCAGTCAGTTAGCAAATCATGGTGTATGTTCAGCTTCTTTAGGCAGAATGTGACAAGGATCCGGATGGAGTAGAGCGTGATGCTCCAAGTACAAGGTACCCGAGATGATCTACGAACGAACATAACGCGAGATCACGTGCACTGCTTACATAACGTAGCTGATTCAGACGCGTCTGAGGACATATAATGTACTTGATATCTACCAGCCCTTGACGACGCCGACGGTAGGTATGCTGGTCCATACAATAGCGGCCAGGCCCTTTTTATTTTTTATTTCCCTTCTTCGGCCTCGACGAATAACGAAGCGCAGTTGAATGTAACAACGTGATGGAGGCCCACTACCGCCATCCTATGTGCCTACTAGGCGCTCTGATGGTCGCTAGAGCTTACTAGCGAGGGGCGCGACATATGCTTGTCATGGAACTAACATGGACTTCCACCCATGACTTTTTGAGTAAAAGAGGGAATATGTTGTAAAGCAAACACTTGTGAATAATGCAGATAGGTTGTTATAAGTATAACAGAACTGCTAGATGCCCATGGTAGATCTAAGTACAATACCGGACAAGAGGGACAAGATACTGTATAAGGGAGATTTCCGATGTCTTTTCCCATTTGCCGTGTCATCCCCCACTTGTCGATTTGAGCGCCCCGCAGCTTTTCATTGGTCCTCAGCCGAAGCGACGCAATTACTCCGGGCATAATGAATTTTATATCGGAAACTCGTTGCAGAACTGTCCAATGGATCTTCTCTCTTGCTAATGCCCAGTATTAATTAATTGGTGTCAATGCGACGCCCGTCGTTATAATCGCCACGCGATATGCTAATACTATTGTAAATAAGGCATATCCCATCCGTACTTTATACATACCTTATTCAAAAATAGGGATGCGTCGGCTGATAACCTGACGATGGCTCCCGCCCGCCACGCTCTGCCACCCCATTGGTGAGAGTATCCTCAACAAGTTTGGCTTGTGTGGCGATGACTTGCAAATTGGGAGACGGGCCATGAAATCGCAGTTGCTTGTACCATACATGTACCGATTGCCAGCGGGAATTATGGTTTACTATTGACGCCATTCCGGATTATCCCCTCGAGTCTTTAATTTTTCTTGTCGCCTGTGGCGTTGGAGGCGGAGTCCTAGCCCCCACACACCGATCTGGCGGTTCCGCGTCGTGTTAGAGGCTCGACCCAACGTATCCGTAGCATTTGCCTATATCCTCGGGCTGCTGCCTTAGCTTGCCTTTTTTTTTCAACTTCCGGCCTTTTTGGGGCTTCTCTTGTGCGCGCCGTCGTATTCGTCAGATGTCACTGCAGCTGCGGGTTTCTCGGGGGTTTCGCACGGTTGTTCTATCAACTCGTGGTCACAAGGACGATGTCAATCTTTCAGCCTCTTGATTGAAGAGGCACAGACACACGAATGACTCTCTCATCGGAAGAAAGAGTGAAGCGCACACCAAGCCTATGATATCTAATGTTGGTCTCTCTTTTTTCCAAAGACATCATTTATTTGTGTGGCATTGCATTGCTCTTGCTAAAGTAAAGGAAACGCCTACATGAATCTTCAGTGTATCGGGTAGATTCTTCGCAATGTCCGACCGGCATGCAGAAACACGCCGCCAATTTCCCAGCGCCGTCTCAAGGCATCCTATCCTGATTTTGTCATGGCCATGAGCGAGCGCTCTCAGCTTCAAGTGCCCCTCCTCTCGATTCATATAGTAGCCAGGCAAACAGTGGTGTAATGCGTAGCACTTATTAACCAGTCTATCATACCTATTAGGTAGTAATACGTCATCCAAAAAGTCCCTGGAACTGAAAACTCAGAGGAGGCCTAAAGAGACGCTTGGATGCCACATAACACGTGCCGGGGTGGATTTGCTCATGACCTCACGCTCTGCGAAATTCGGAAAGTTCCCACTCTATGTTACTCCAACCACTGGCCATTTGATGAATATCGGCAAGGTAAATAATTCTTTAACCGACTGTAGCTTTAGGATGCAATTGAAAGAGAGAGAAAGATGTCGCCAGTATAAGGTACGCCATCGACAGTACTTGGACTGGAATTCTAGGCATGGATGGGGGATGTCAAATTTCCCTTTCCGCCCGCCAATGCAAAAAGCCCAAAAAGGAGGGACTGGCCAGCAGGTTGACTGATGATATTGGTGCCTCCACGTCCCAGCTTGTGGTGCTGCCCACCCAAAGCAAGACGCGCAGCACACGACCGAAACTTGCACCTCCCCCCCTCTTACAGTACGAGCGCCTCTTCTATATATATGTACGAGTACAGTATCTGGGTTCTCCGTAGATGGCACAGCGCGGTCTAATCGATCTCCCAGCCAAAGGCACTTGGAAGGTTTTGGACCAACCAACTTAATGAGGTATAAGCCTCTGCCAGACGCCACTGAGACTCCTCACAGTCAAATGCCCTGAACGTCTGCAATTCCATTCGTGTGGGCGCTCAAGGGACATTGCAAGGGTTTGTATTCGGTACATGGTGCTCAAGTCACCGCCATCGCGTATCAGCTGCAGCTGGGCTAACACATAGTGCATATCTTGCCGCAAATTGTTAAAAGTTACCACTCACAAGGTATCGAGCTACGTGAGTATCGCATGGCTAGCGTCACTTTAGTAGACAGACCCACTTAAGTACGTACCCTCTTTCTTCCAAGTCGTTCCTTCCTTGGGCGTCCTTCCTTCTTGCCTCTCAGCAGGTATACTTCTTTCCTTTTTCATTATCAACTCTTTCCTCAGGTTGCAAGACGACCTCATTCTCCTTCCTCGTCGCGTATTTTATTATCCCAACTCATCGGCTCGCAGATTCTCCTGAGGAACAAACATTCTAGAATTTCATATTAGCCCAGATTCCCGTCTTTCACAGCACCAACCTTCATCGCTCCCCGTCTTGTTCTAATTGCCTTCACACACTCATCAATCAGACGGGCATGCCTCTGATTTACCTCGTTTCACGGCCGCGCTGCTAATCTGCCGCCAATATGGTGCAACCAACTGTGAGTTTTTCTGCTACAATATGCTTTATACTCTTACACGCTACATTTGGCTTTTTCAATTTTTTGTTTCATTTTCCTCGTGTCCATCTTGGATATCTTTCACCCCGTCGCCTAGGCTGCTCTGACATCCACAACAGGACTCCAAGTCTGCTGAGCCTGAAGCAAATCCAACGTCAGAGCCAATGGCCAAGACGTCGCCCAGCTCGGGCGCAGCAGAAAAAGATACCGTCATTGACGTGGCCATGCCTTATGGGACTCGCTCTCGTAACAGGACGGCCAGTTCTCGTCCCAACTATGCTGAGGACAAGGACATTGAGATGGACATGTATGATTACTACCCCGATAAGAAAGACAGCGACTCCGGCAAGAAGTCGTCGCGACAGATGAACGGCGCCAGCAATGGCGATGCGCCTCGCAGTAATGGCACCTCACGCAAAAATGCTGCTGCCGCTGCTGCTGCTGCTGCCGCCGCCGATGACACCAAGGCCGGCCCAGGCCAGAACGGCACCCAGGACTCAAAATCCGGCGGCACCATTCACGCATCTCAGGCGGCGTCAGGGTCTGGCACGTCGCAGCCTTCACGGAAACGCAAGGCGGCAGCGAGCCAGAACGGCACGGCGGCCGCATCAACTGCAACATCGGCAGCAGCAACGCCGCCAGCAACGTCGGCGGCGGCTAAGAAGAACGCCCTGGCAGCGCAATCCCAACTCCAGGGCATGACGTGGCCCGAGTCCAACATGCTCACGTTCGAGACGTGCAAAGGCATGCCAGACAATGGGCGAATGGTGGCCGACGATGGCACGGTGCTGGAGGCGAATGGTAGGTAGCACGGCCGGGATCCACCTCCACCCTATGCGAAGGCAATTTCCACCTGCGGCGAGACCGGGCTAACAGACAATCTGGCAGATCACGTCTATCTTGTGTGCGAGCCTCCAGGAGAGCCCTACTATCTGGGGCGCATCATGGAGTTTATGCACGCCAGCAACGACACCGCCAAGCCAGTGGACGCGGTGCGCATCAATTGGTTCTATCGCCCCAAGGATATCGGGCGCAAGGCCAGTGACACGCGAATGGTCTTTGCCAGTATGCACTCCGACATCAGCCCCCTGACAGCCCTGCGCGGTAAGTGCGAGATCAGGCATCGACTGGAGATCGAGGGCCTGGACGACTACCGTCGACGACCCGACAGCTTCTGGTTCGAGAAACTGTACGACAGGTACATCCAGAAGAACTACGATCTGATTCCCACCCGGCTCATTGTCAACGTGCCCGAAAAGGTCAAGAAGGTGCTGGACGAGCGCTGGAAATACGTGCTAGTCGAGCAGGGGCGTGGCAAAGAGCTGACTAGCGCCGTTAAGCTATGCAAACGATGTTCGTCGTACTGCGCCAGGTACGTATTGTCGACACGACCCTACAGCCCGCTTCATCGGGCCTAGGGCGGGTTTTTTCCTTTCTTTTTTCCTCCTCGGTCCCTGTCCTTGTCTTCCCTTTCGGTCTGCGTGTCTCTGCCTGAATCCTGTCCGTTGGTGTTTCCAGCTGCGGGACTCGCCAGTACCGGCCACCACCCGGTCTGCCGACCGGTACCTTTCTGCCCGGCCCCTTTTGGCCCGAGGACAAGTATCGACCAGGGTCAGACGCTCTGGCTGCTACGTACTTGATCCATCCCCAACACCCACCCCCCCCTTCCCTTAGCCCTGTCTAGGGAGAGCCCTTTTTTTTTCTTCAGTGCCTCATAGGGCATCCCAATAACCGCAGCCGTTCGACACCCCCCTCCCATTCATTCCATGTCTCCGCCTTTGCCTTGCGTTTTCCCCCCTCCCTGTCTTTGCCGTGCGTGCATGTGCATGCAATTTGCTGGCCTTGGGTCGGACCACTGCCCGTCTCCTCACTCGCGCTGCCATGCCTGTGCCTGAGTTGTCAAGCAGCAGCCAGCAGAGCCGTGTTCCGGCTGCCGTTTAGGCACTGTCGGATGTCACCGCCCCAGCCATCGTGCATCACTGCATCGGCTCCAAAGCTACGAGGTACATGGGCAGCCGCCGACTACACTTCAAGAGGACCATCAGAAAGATGAAGATTTATGGGCTGATTCTTTTACGTCCGTTTCATTTACTCTCTGCTGTTTTTGCCTTTGAATCCTCTTTATTTTTGAGAGGCTTTCTTTTTTTCCCCTCACTTACACGCACATCATTATTTTTTTTCTTTTAATTGGGCTTAACTTGGATACACCCCCCCATGCTGACACAACCTCTCACATAGCAATGATTCGGTTGACTGTGCAGTGTGTCTGCACACATACCATATGAACTGCGTCAAGCCACCGTTGCTCAAAAAACCCTCACGTGGCTTTGCTTGGTCCTGCGCTGCGTGCAGTCGTGCTCAGGAGCGCAAATTGGAAGCCCGCCACACGCCAAATACCATAGACGCTGGAGATGCCGAAGATGACGAGCCTCTAGATGAGGATGAAGAAGATGTCCACGGCGTTGAAACCGAGAGGACCAGCCCCGGCGACGATGAAGCGCCTCACCAGGGAACCGCGGAGCAGATTTATCAGGCTAGCCTCTGGCCGTGGCGTTATCTCGGTATGCATTGCAAGCCGGAGGACGCGCTGGACTATGACGACCGTATCTACCCGCGTGCGGGCACCCGCATTGGCCCAAGGAACCAAGCCTCTGTTGGACCCTGGCCAGGCCAGCCTGTGCAGTATGTCAAGCCGTTGGAATTTAAGAAGGGCGGCAAGAAAGATCAGAAACTGCTCAAGGAACAGCAGGAGGCCGAAAGGGCTCGCCGGGGCCAGCGGCCGAAGTGGGTCCAGGATCAGCCACCTGGATACGTCGCTCGCGGCGAGGACCTGGACGAAGATGACCCCAATTGCACGGCGGTGCTACTGTGGAAGCCACCAGCTGGAGATGACCCGTCTACCGCCAAAATCAACAGCTTTGTTGATGATGCCATGTCCAAGGCCAAACAACTGGATCTTCCCGAGCGCTCCACAAACCTTCGTGATGCGGCGGTGGAAACCTTGTATCGCGAAGACTTTGATGAGTCCAAGGCCCTCACCGTGCTCTCTAAGAAGCCTAGGATCGAGTTCAAAGAGCCCAACTTGAGCCCTGCCGAAGTAAAGAGGTTCGAGGAAGGTGTCTCAAAATTTGGCTCCGAATTGCATCTTGTCATGAAGCATGTCAAGACCAAGTCGCCGGGAGAGATTGTCCGGCATTACTATGCCTGGAAGAAATCAGAGCGGGGACAGCAAGTCTGGGGCAGTTTCCCGGGTCGAAAGGGGAAGAAGCAAGCGAAGCGTGAAGATGCCGCAGCTTCTAAACTCGCTGATGATGTGGCTAACGACGACGACGACTCTGCATTCGACGCGGAGAAAGCGGTACAAAAGAAGCGGAGCTTTATCTGTCAATTTTGCAACAGAACGAACGACCGACAGTGGAGAAGAGCGCCGAATCCGCTGCCAGGACTGGTCAACGACCAGGGCCTCAAGGGCTCTGGCAAGGACAAGGCTGGGAATCAATACGTTGTTGCCTTGTGCCGACGCTGCGCCGAGTTGTGGAGGCGTTATGCCATTCGTTATGAGGTTATCGAAGAGGTGGCGAAGAAGGTTGCACAGGCTGGTGGTCGTGCATGGAAACGCAAGCAGGACGAAGAGCTTCTCAAGGAGTTGCAGCTAGCACAAGAGTTGGGCTACATGACTCCTGAACGAGCTCCGACTCCTTCCAAGGCTGCGTCTCAGCCTCTCGAGACACAGGAGCCTCCTAGGAAGAAGCTCAAGGCTGCCGCCGATAAAGAGGCTGATGCAACCCCATCCGACAGTGGTAGCACTACTAGCGCTGTTCCTGCTAAGAAGAAGGAAAAGGCAGTAGTGGAGCCGCCTGCTGCCCCTGAGATGCCGAAACCGCGGATTCTTCCCTGTGCTATCTGTGATCAGATGGAACCGATGGGAGATCAACACGTTTCATGTCGAGAGTGCCGCCTGACGGTTCATCGCAACTGCTACGGTGTTATCGATCATAAGGTGCAAGGTAAATGGGTTTGTGATATGTGTGCCAACGATAAGAGCCCGCAAGTATCCATCGTGAGTCAAGTCAACTCCCCTCACATCAATCCATATACTAACAACCATGATAGCAATACAAATGTGTTTTGTGTCCTGTTGAGCACACCGAGCATGACTTTGTAGAGCTACCCAAACTCACGCACCACAAGAAGAAGATGTCTGAGAAGGATCGGGAGCGAGAGAAAATGGAAGTCCAACAAGCCCGCAAAGCTGCCGAATTTTACCGCAAGAAGCAAGAAGACATGAATCGCCCTGTTAACCCTCGGGAGCCCCTCAAGCGTACCGCGGATAACAACTGGGTTCATGTCACTTGTGCCGTATGGACCCCTGAAGTCAAGTTTGGTAACGCCAAGGCGATGGAACCATCCGAGGGCATCCCCTCCATCCCGAGGTCAAAGTATGACGAGATCTGCCAGGCCTGTAACCAACAGGGTGGAGCCTGTGTGCCCTGCCACCAGTGCCGTGCACCTTGTAAGTTTCCTTTTCCACGTTTCAGCTCCCGCTTGAAGCGGGCTTGGCTATTGTTGCATGGATCGCAGGCTAATGAAATAACAGATCACGTTGAGTGCGCACGACAGAAAGGCCATGTCCTTGGGTTCGATATAGCTCCCGTCAAAAGCTCCCGACGAGACCAGTTCAATATTGTTACGATCAACGGCGAGAGCGGGACCATGTCAGCCGTTTTATGGTGCAAAGACCACATTCCCACCAAGACGATTGTCCATCGGATCCACGACGTGGCTAGCGAGTCTGGATTGAATGCCCTTCAGCTTTACGTCCAGAACTTTAAGCAGGCCGATCTTACCTTGACAGGAACGGTCCGCAAGGCCACTTTGATGGCAGCGGCAGCGAAGCTGTCTGGAGCTCCAATTCAGCCAGGGAACCGCAGAGCATCTACAACGACGACCCCTAACGGTAACACTTGGGCTCAGCCGCGCAACGGTGAAGTTGTTGATCCTGGGTCTAATGCTCAGCATCCAGGAGAAAAAGTCTGCATTACTTGCGGCATAGATGTCACGCTGAGATGGTGGCCTATTGACAACTCTCAAGAGCGGAAGCTCACCAACGGACATCACGGAGTTATTGGCTCAGAAGCGCAAAAGTTTGTTGAGCAGCGGAAATTCCAGTGCCACAAGTGCCATAAGTTGCGGAAGACTCCTCGCAGCCCGCGCCTGACTTTGCTACCCGGACCGTCGCCTCCACCGCCCGAACTTGCGCGTCCCCAGCCAATGGAGACTTCCTTGATGACTCCGGTGCCTCCCATGACAGGCTCAACGCCGCCGCCCCTGGTGGACTATCGTGACGGGCGCCATTCGAGCCACCCCCTTTCGTGGCCTCAACCGCCGCCTTCACATGCCATGCCGGCCGGATCGACTCCGCCGTCTATGCCAACGCCAGTTCACGCACCGGCTCAAGTGGCAGGACACCGCCCAGCTCCGGTGTATCCACCTGCGCCGTTGCCGCCGACGAGGCCACCTGCTTATGGCGAGTGGGCACCGCATCGTCCTGGCAGTCAGCATGGCTCCCCTCCTCGTCATCTAAACGGGGGTCCTCCGCCTCCTCTCTTGCACAGCGCTCCCCCGCCGCCCCCGATATCGAATCTTTCCGCTCTCAGACCACCTGCCATGGCTCCAACCGGAATGCCTGGCAGCCACCCACATGGACACGCATATGGAAATGGGCTTCCGCCGTCGCCTCGACGCTTGAGTGGGCCCACTCCTCCCGCGCCGTATGTTCCTCCCCCTTACCACGGGCATACCGGCCATGGAGGACCCGTGCATCCCCCGGCTCACCTTATGGGCAACGGGGCACCCCCGCCGCCTCCTCCTCCTCGAGCGGATGCCTTCTCACATGGGCTACACCCTCAACGATCATCATATCCGCCAACCCCCCATGCGAGCGCTCCCATCTTGAGAAATGGGCCGCCGCCTCCACCACCGCAGTCTCATGAGCCGCCTCCACCACCCATGGGACCGCGACCTCCAGAGAGCAGGCCTGCCACAGGCGCGAGTACGAATCCATCTCTTCGCAATTTACTGTCCTGAGATATTGGTTAGTGTCCTGAGATATTGGTTAGGGATTCAAAATTAGCTCGCGGCGCATACGACTGAGATATAGGAGTTGAGAATTGTTCTTTTGCTTGACATGATTCTGTATTTTCTCCTTTTGTTTAACCTTTATTTTCTTTTTAAAAAGAGCGTTACTGGATGAGGACCTTGAAGCAGTGGTATTGTTATTATATGTTTAAAAGCCAGCTCTGCTTAGATGGCGTACTACGGAGTGGATTCTTTGTTGAGGCCTTATAGTGGATGATGACTGGATTCGTACAATAGACGATAATGCTTGATGCACGTCATGATTTAGGAAAAGTGAATAATAGCATATTATTGGAAGTGTTTGACTTACCGCCCGCATATGGAGCTGCGAGGAAACTATGCCTCAACTCAACTCCTTTCATGTGATCTCCCCGTGACTGCACGCTCTCCCCCACGATTTCCTTTCGTAGTCTCTCTCTTCTCTGTTGCTTTTTCTCCTTCTTCAACTAATTCTTTTCTTAGCCTTTCTTCTCCTTCTCAAAGCATCTTCATTTCGTGTGCTGTCCCCTCCTCCTGCCAGCGACTATAGATGCTTGAGTTGAAATTCTTCTTTGTTTCCTTCTCAGGCAAAAGTTGAGACAATGCTGCGAGCAGTAAGCCGAATAGACACTGGCAAGAGATGGTAGAAATTTACGATGGTCAACATTGACCACTTTTAGAATACTACTTGTTAGTCGTGGGAGAGGTCGACTATATTTGCTGTCGGGAGAATCCCTCGAAAGAGCACTTATGTCGTAAGTATCAGAAGAAGGATTATATGGCGAGGATTCGTCTCAGCAAACGGGCTCGTCGATGTGTATTTTCACTTTCATTTCTCTCCCTCCTTTACTCCCCAGATTCTTGATTCCAACCAAAATGTGTAGACGAAAAGCATTCGAGTGAATTCATTGAGAGACCGTGAAATTGAAAACGATGATTCTTTGAGACTCCCAGGAATTGATTTGCGATGGTATTTCTCAAATGTTAACTTGGGATTGCCTCCTGCGGACTCCGGACTAAGCCACTCTTTAAAGAGCTTCTGGGTGTTGCTAAATTTAGAAGCTTCCGGATGCTGACGCTCTGCCTCGTTATGTATTTTTAGTAAGATTTGGATCTTGTGTGAAATATACCCCAATTGAATCAATTCATTAAATTAAAGAAAGAAGAAATCAAATGACTGAATATTCAAGTATCTATGCGAATACATGGGAAGAATGCCCATTCGGCATCATGTAGCCTCAATGACATGATACGTGACGTTTTGGAGAGCCACAAGTGGGATGTTCATGTAGGCTAGATCTTGGGCAGGTATTGATAGCAGCAGATGCTTTGGCCACCATGCAGAGGAAAGCATTTCACTTACATCTCGGAATATAGTCTCTGCTACGGAGCGATGATAAATAAATACCATTGAAGTGTATAAGCCAGTGAGTGAGTGCATGGGCAAGCAGTTCGTCATCAATCGTCTCTTCTGAAACGCACAAGGCTGGGCAGTGCTGGGGTGGTGGGGCTGAGTCTTGGGGGAGGGAGCTTCTTACTTGTAGTAGCTGACACGATTTACATGCTGTGTGTGCGGACTAACACTAACAATTGTGACAGCTGCCAAGTTACATTGTTTCTTCCTCTTCTTCCACTTCTTCCTCCTCTTCGTCTTCTCATGTTCATTCAGCCCAAGCAACGCCCACCGTCACCATGGCGCAGATATTAGCTGATCTGTTTTACTCGTTTGGCAATTGCCTCAACTGCTTCCCGGGCTCCCCGACGCTCAAGATTAACAGCCGGAGCTTCAAGATCCAGCGTCTACTAGGCGAGGTGCGCAAACAAACAGATCCTCCTCCTCCTCTCTCTCTCTGCTCCTCACCTGGGGTTCTCGCAGTTTCTCATCAGTAAACAAACAAAGGTAGCTAACCAATTCATTCATAAAAACAGGGCGGCTTCTCCTACGTCTACCTCGTCGAAGACACCTCCACGCACGAGCTCTTCGCCCTCAAAAAGATCCGATGCCCCTTCGGCGCCGAGTCCGTCCAGCAGGCCATGCGCGAGGTCGACGCCTACCGCCTCTTCGACCACGTTCCCACAATCATCTCGGCCTACGACCACTGCGTGGCGACGGACCGCGGCGGCGGCTCCGGCGACGACGCCAGCAAGACCGTCTATGTCCTGCTGCCCTACTACCGTCGGGGGAACCTGCAGGACATGATCAACGCCAACCTCGTCAACCACAACCACTTCCCCGAGCGCCAGCTCATGATGCTGTTCCTCGGCGTCTGCAAGGCCCTGCGCGCAATGCACGAGTACCAGCCCGCCCCCGCCGAGCGCATGCAGATGGGCCGCGAGGAGGACCATGACGAGGCTGCTGAGGGGTCCGGGTCGAGAGGTGGTCGTAAGATGGGGACAAGGGGGAAGCGCACTGAAGAGGAGGAACAGGGTGAGCATGAGAGGCCGCTGATGGACTCGGAGAACCGCATTGAGGGCGAGTCTGGCGGCAAGATCAAGTCGTATGCACACCGAGACATTAAGCCAGGTAAGTTCCAAGCAAGAAACAGAAAACAAACAACAAAACAACCACTCTGTTTTTCAATAATTGACATTGTAAATTTTCTCCTCCAAAGGCAACATCATGATTGACGACTCGGGCTCCATCCCCATCCTCATGGACCTCGGCTCCGTCGCCGCCTCGCCCACCCCCGTCACCTCCCAGTCCCTCGCCCTGCAAATCCAGGACACAGCCGCCGAGCACTCCACCATGCCCTACCGCGCCCCGGAGCTCTTCGACGTCCGCACGGGCACCGTCGTCGACACCAAGACGGACATCTGGTCCCTCGGCTGCACCCTCTACGCCTGCCTCGTCGGAAAGTCCCCCTTTGAGATGCGCTCCGACGAGACCGGCGGCACCCTCAGCCTCTGCGTCCTCGGCGGCGACTGGCGCTTCCCCGACGAGAAGCCCGGCGGCGGACCCAAGCGCACAAACACCATCCAGGCCGCAAAGGCAAAGGCCAGCGGCGAGGCCGGTGCCGGCGCTGGAGGCTCTTCCGGAGATGTCGTCATTAGTGAGCCTATTCGAAATCTTGTTCGGGCTTGTCTCAAGGTCGAGCCTGCGGAAAGGCCTAACATAGATGAGCTCATCACCATGGTTGAGCAAGTCATTGATGAGCTGCCCGAGGGTGATTTCACATCATGACGCTGATCTTAGTTTCCATTCTGTTTTCTGCTTGTTTATTTGTTTGGGAATATTGGATGCAAATGCGAGCCTGCACATACCATTCGAGTTTGATGGAGCTGTCTATCTACTATTCATGACATATCACTAGGGGGACTTTGGCGTTATGACGGACTGAATGATTCATTTTAGAGAAACGGAGACGAATGCTCGTAGAAAGAATTACTATTTCCTAACAGAGACTCGTGACACCACTGTTCCTCACTGTTACACATCACAATTGAAACGTAGCACCTGGTCAAATCGCCTCGTATCCCAGCATTATGCGAATGGAAGATCCAGGGCATATACAAGTGTCCTCGCTTCCCTACAGCTGCAGCTTGTACGTTGCCACCTCAAACGGCCGAAGAACAATGTTAAACTTGCCATCCGCCAAGGAAACCTCTTCAATCTCATCCTCCAGAATGTTGACCTTGGTGACGCGCTTCACGTTGAACTCGGTCTGGATAGTACCTCGGCTGCGCCCGCCCAAGGATTCGTACAGGCGGACAATAATGCTCTGTCCGCTGTTGATGCGATGGCCCTCGCGGCGGCTGACGTCCTCGTCGTCGTGGCCTCGCTTGATGGTGTCCAGAATGATGGAGGCAGACTCATCCGAGTTGATGAGCTGGATGGGGACGCTGGTCAAGCTCTCAACCGTAGCCTTTGGTGCGGACAAGACCTTGAGAGGGTTGTTAAAGGCATAGCCTGCTCGGACCGTTGTCGCCCCGAGAGCTCCCTTGTGAGGAAGGATGGCCCATCGGATCGAGTGGCGGCCCATATCCGCATGCTCATCGGGGGCCTTGGGAGATCGAAGCAGGGATAGGCGCATGAGCTTGCCGGCCGTAGCAAAACCGTACTTGCTGTCGTTGAGGATGGAGACTCCATAGTTGTTCTCCGACAAATCGGCGAACCTGTGGCAGCAAACCTCAAACTTGGCCATGTCCCAGCTCGTGTTGTAGTGCGTTGGCCTCTTGGTGATGCTGTATGCGGTCTCATACGAGGCCTCCGTGTTGACAATGTCTACGGGGAACTCTACCTTGAGGAACTTGGAGTTTTCGTGCCAGTCCACCTCAGCCTTGCATTCAACCCAGGACTGCTGGCCCTTGAGGGCCGCCGACAGAGTAATGTAAGACTTTATGGAGCTGTGCTTGCTGATCTGAATCTCAGTGGCAAGAGTGACGCGGTGGGGTTTCACCTCGTGGAGGCTTGTGCTGCCGTAGCTGAGCTCTCGGCGGGTCTCGAGATGGTAAACCTCGACATCCCAGGCTTCCCAGAATAGAGGAATGTCATCAAAAATGACAAACTTGTTCGCCTTGCCACCCTTTTCGATAGTTTCGCGGTCATTGACACGGTCGTACAGTGAAGTGATGCAGCCGTCCTCAACAACAACGCGGAGGTCGTCGTTTTCCAAGATGAACTGGCTGCCTACCTGCTGTACTGAAACAGCCGGCTTGTCCTCCTGGATCTTGAAGTTGCGGAGAGCAAGGAGCGGGCCTTGTCCACAAGCAACGCTAACCTGTGTATCGGACACCTCAACAAGCTCCTTGCGATGCCAAGGCAGCGTGTTGAGGACTACTGACTCGTAACCATCAGCTTTTGAATCGCTAGCACCTAGGGCCTTGTAAATTTCCGCAAGCAGCTTGTGGCCAGTCTCAAAAGTTTCTTTGTAAATCTAATAATTGGTCAGCATAAACTATTCATGGGGGAAAAGACAAGCTTCTCACCTTGTCAGAGTCGTCATAGCACATTTCGATAGAGCTACCGGGAAGACAGTCGTGGAATTGACATAGGAGGACGCCCTCCCACATGTTATCAATCTTCTCAGTAGGGTACTTGTATGACTTGTTCTTGATCGAGGCCAGTGTGGCGAGCTGCTCAAGATCTCGCATCAGGACTTCAGCCTTGCGGTTGTAGTACTTGTTGTTGGCCTGCGTGGTGTAGGTGCCTCGATGGAGCTCAAAGTATAGCTCACCATACCATGTAGGAAGGTCGTTGGCCTTTGGAGCAAGGCGATCAAAGAAATCATCGACACTGAGGCCGAGCTTCAGCTTTGGAATGCCTCCAATGGTGTTGCTGATTCCCGCAATTCGTCGAAGTTTCTCAAAGTGCTGCCAAGTCGGGCCACCGCCACCATCGCCCTTGCCGAACACCAACAGCGAGGAGTTGTCGACACGGAGAGTCTTGTGTTGGGTGACGCTGCGTCTCAAATCACCAAAGTCGGCTTCAGCAGTGTATGTCTCGGACGGAGGCATGTGACAAATGACTTGGCTTCCGTCGGGACTCACCCACATAAAGGTAGTGTGGGGGAAGTTGTTGATATTGTTCCAGCTTAGCTTCTGAGTCATGAAGCGGTCCATGCCTGCCAAACGACAGAGTTGGGGCAGCTGACTGGAGTATCCAAACGTGTCGGGAAGCCAAAAAGTACGGCAGCGTGACCCAAATTCTGCCTCGAAAAACCGCTGGCCGTAGAAGAATTGACGCACCAGAGACTCGCCACCGGGCATATTGGTATCGTGTTCGACCCAGCTGCCGCCGATGGGATGGAACTGACCCTCGCTCACCTTGCGTCTCACACGATCAAAGGCCTTGGGATAGAGTTGTTTCAGCCATTTGAACTGCTGGGCCTGCGAACAAGCAAAATGAGCCTCCGGATACCGGTCCATCAAATCACACTGGCTTGACCACGACCGAGCTACTTTGCGCCTTGTCTCTGCAAAGGGCCATAGCCAGCACGAATCGATGTGGCAGTGACCAATGCCAAAAACGACGGGCTCTGGGCCAACTTCGTACACTCGATGAGAGTCAGCATCAGGCCCAATGATTTCCTGTGCGAGTTTTCGACACTCGAGAATGGACTGTTGGTTATTCACTTCGAAGGTGTCGATAATCTTCATGGCAACAGATAGCGCTCGCCCTTGTTCCGCCGAGTTCTCGGGCAGCTCTCGAGCAGCATCACCAAGCTCCCACATGTCAAACAAAAGACCGCGCGCAGGAACGTTGACGGCAACGATGTCGGCCTTTGAAAGACCAAAGTATCGGTTAGGGTCCGGCGGCATAATGCTGGATTTACCGTTTGGCGCGTTTCCAAACATTCCGTTACAAGCCATCTCGATGTAAATGGTATGCGGTTTGCCGTCGCGGAACGAGCGAGGAATCACCCATTCGATCCTTTCGCCTCCACCAGTTAAGCCTTGGAGCGGCATACCATCCTCGGTCCACACAAGGCCTTCATTGTTTGCGTCCCACTGGAGCTCGAGCAGCTCTTCGTCAGCGATTGCCGCAGGGACAGTCAAGGTCACCCTGAACCAATGAGTGGACCATGAAGGTCCAAAGGAGGCGCCAATGTGTGTCTCCTTGAATTGCTGAGAAACTGCATGCTCAAAGGTTGGTCGTTCTTGTCCAGGAGCGCTCCAAACAGAGAGCTCAACGTGTGGCTTGCCCGAGTATCTGGCATTGTAGAGGTTCCTACACGCAAGATGTCAATAGGCCGACATTAGGAGTACAAAGGAGCTTCAGGAAGACGTACGCTAGCAAGTTCACCTTGTCATACTGTCCTGATTTATAGAATGGCTCGATACGGCCCTTGAGAATGCTAGTCTTAGGGACGCCGACAGGTCGTTGCGCAAAGACAGGGTAGGAGACGTTGCTCCTAACTTCGCCGCCGCCACCCATGGTGAGAACGTCGTGTCCTGGAGCTGGCGGTGCTGATCGATTGGACAGTCGCCGAAGCTTGCCCGGCAGAGGCTGGAGGTTGTCCGGAGAGGGTGAATGCTGGGGGCAATCGGAGGAGACGGGGAGGAGCTGGTCAATCAAGCCGTCGTTGTAACTGCAGAGTCCAATCAGCGAGTTGAAACAAGCAGCAGCCCGGACGCCCAAGAGTGAAGTCCCGGCGGTCGATTCTTAAGGGGTGCGATATAATGAAGGAAGAAAAGGTGTGCCAGCAAGTGTGAATTCGGGATTGGAGCCAACGGGTAATAAAATAGTGCAGAGCTCTAGCACCCTGCGATGCGCGGAACCTGCGTCGGGGAAGCTCTTGGTTGTCACCGCTGTGGGGAGGTGGGGTGACCGCTTCAAAGATTCCCGTTTCCCAGGCGATGTAACAATTCATGGGGCGCTAATGACGGAAACCTGGCGCTGCGTGCGGGGGAGTTTTGCCCCGATCCGTCTCCTCTCAGGGGTCATGCAATGGGCTGGAATGATGCTTTGCTTCAGGTGCCAAAGTACAGAGTACGAGTACGCACCTCATGATTGCGATGTTGCTTCAGCAAGGAATAAACAAGTAACCAACGATACAAAGATGGGGTTCAAAGTATCAAGAATGGCAGAAAGTATTCAGGATAGAACAGAGTAGGGACAATTCTCAAGTAGACAGGGATGATGGCGATTAGGTGAGAAGCGGCGCCGCAGACGTAACCCCAGAGCCGGATCGATCGAGAGTCAGTATTCTCAGCGTACTCATAGAACAAGTATGACCAGACTCTGTACAACACAAGGATTAACCAAGGAGAGAAACGAGACAGAGTCAAGGCTGATCGAAATCCAGCAACAGGGTAGAGCTGCTCCGAGGCGTATTGAGTAAGAGGCTGGCGGCTATAACGGATACGAGGCGAGGGTCCGAAACTGTAGATACAACAAATATAATGGGGAGAGAGAGAGGATGGAAGAGATGAAAAAAAGTTCTCCAATTCTGCTGTATAGGTATTGGGTACACTCGGCAGGTCGGTAAAAAGCCGAGCTCAAGAGGGAGAATGTCCTGCAGCTGCCCAACCAGCTCCTTCCATTTACCAGGTATCAGGTACGGGTACGATACGATACATGTACCAATGCACTCTACCAGATTCCCTTCTATCATCTTGCACATCACCACATCCACTATCCTGATCAATATTATCCTCCACGCAATTGCTTCACTCAATTCAGAGCTCTACGAACACACAGCTGCTGGCAATGGGCGCCGCCGTTCTCCAAGTTCCGCAGTGGCGCTGCGACGGCGCTTCAGGCACCGGCATCCGCCTGTTGGTGGGGCCGGGCCTCTATCACGGCCTCGACACCCAAAAATAAAAAAACAACCAACCAACCAACCCACTCGATGGAAATTCATGCTCACGAGCTCAATGTCGAGGGTTTCACAACTTCACAAGGGTTCGACAAAGGGGCAGGTAATCTTGTCAAGTGAGCTGGGATGCTTCGTCAACGCACCGTTCATGGCTTCTGGTCTCGGCCCCTCTATCTCTATGCTCGCCGCTCATCGGCACCGGCTCTAAGAGCTGCGTTTGCCTTGCCTCTCACCACTGCTGCTCATCTCCAGGCTGCCGCAAAGGCAAAGCGAACGAGGACGACTGTCAAGCTTTCTGACTTGCCCCAAGGGAAAATTGCTGCGAGTCCCCTCGCACCTGATGAGCAAAATGGACCACCCTATCCAACCGTCATACTCCAAGCGCGCCGTCATATGGACAAGTTTGACAAGTGTGTTCTCCTCACAAGAGTGGGAGGTTTCTATGAGCTCTATTTCGAGCATGCCGAGGAGTACGCAACGCATTTCGGCATAAAGCTGGCGTTTAAGAAGACAACTGCCGGACCTGTGCCTATGGTAAAGTCCTACCCCCCTCTTTTGCTGTACATAGGTCCTATTATTTTGCATACGCAAAACCTGACAAATTTGAGCCATGCTAATCAGCGTATACAGGCTGGATTTCGTTATATGCAACTAGACAAATATCTGAAAATCCTGGTTCAAGATTTGAATCGCCACGTCGCTATAGCCGAAGAATTTCCCAACGATGCCTCTGAGAAGATCAAGTCGGGTGGCCTCATGCATAATCGTCGAGTTACCCGAATTATCACTCCGGGAACTCTCATCGACGAGAATTTTATTGACCCTTACGCCAATAATTACATCATGGCAATTCACGTTCCTCAAAATGATCTTGATGAAAGTAGGCAGCCAGACACTTCCTCGTCTCACCAAGCTTCAGATGTCATGGGCGTAGATTCTACACCTATAGGTCTAGCATGGCTTGACCTTTCCACCGGCCAGTTCTTCACCCAGTCCGCAACCTTGTCGTCTCTTTCGTCCATCTTGTCCCGAATAGCCCCAAGAGAAGTTGTTCTTGAGCAATCATTCGAATGCAGAAAAGATCACGATGTTTTTACAATATTGACGGATGATCGGCATCTCGTCACATTTTCATCTGATGGAGGTCTAGTGAAGCTTGATGACTGGGCACCATATCTGGAATCAGAAATGTCTCAAACTTTACAATCATCCTTTACAGATGATGAAATCATTGCGGGTGGCTTGGCGCTGAATTATGTTAGGAATCGGCTGCAGGAGACGAGTATGAAGCTTCAACCACCTCTGCGCTATGGGAACATGCAGACGATGACAATCGACAAGAACAGCTTGAGGGCACTGGAAATCAAACAAACCATCCGCGATGGTTACTTCCGTGGCAGTCTTCTTCATGCGATACGACGCACGGTTACAAAGAGCGGCGCCAGGTTGCTCAATGAATGGCTTGGCTCTCCGTCCACATCTCTAGAGGTTATCAAAGCTCGACAAGACCTTGTCGCTCGTTTCATGGAATTAGGCGATCTTAGGGATTCTTTGGTCGTTATGTTACGGTTAAGCGATGATTGCCAAAGACTTGTTCAAAGATTTGCCTTAGGACGAGGTGAGGCCGATGACTTACTTGGAATAGCCAACACGATTCGTGCAGCTGAAGAAATCACTACTTTGTTGAAAGAAGCATCGGCAGTAGAGAGTACACCTTCTTCCACAGACTGTCTTGATACACTAGCGTCTCGAATTGAGCTTGAAGAGCCGCTTAAACTCGCCCATAGGATTCAAGAGTCAATAGACGAGGAGGGCCTTGCCCAACAACAGGCAGTAGAAGATTCCGAGGCAGAAGAAGCCATGTCTCAAGCTCAAAATATTGCTTCTTCCGAAGGTTTCCCGGAGGATATTGCTGCTTTGACCAAAGGAAAGAGGAAAAAGCGAAGCACTGTCAAAGAGGAGCAATTCGGCGAAGATAATCGGCCGTGGATTATGAAGCCAACTGCGAGCAAAGAGCTTCAGAGTCTTCATGACGATCTCGCATCGCTTTTGAAGGAAAAGACTGCCCTTGGAGAAGAATTTTGCGAAAGGTTTAAAGCACCAAGCTTGACTCTGAAATGGGCACCAACCGTCGGCCATATTGCCCATATTAAGGGGAAAGCCGCCAAAAATCTTGCCGAGATAAAGATGGTCTCTTCAAATCGTAGCACGAGATCGTTCCAGCTTGATGAATGGACAGCTCTTGGCCAGCGTTTGGAACAAGTAACGTTGCGAATTCGCCGCGAGGAGCAGCGTGTGTTTCAGGTTCTACGCGAACAAGTTGTTAAGAACTTTATCAGGCTGCGACATATTGCTGCCGTGCTGGACGAAATCGACATTGCAACGTCGTTTGCGAAAATAGCCCTTGAACAGAATCTTGTCCGTCCCACTTTGACTGATTCAAGAACTCATACAATCATGGGTGGCCGGCATCCCACTGTGGAAGGAGGTCTGTTGGAGCAAGGCCGCCGATTTACTCGCAACGACTGTATAGTCGGACCCTCCCCAAACGGCCTCATTTGGTTCATCACTGGACCGAACATGGCCGGCAAGAGCACGTTTCTTCGCCAAAACGCCTTGATTACAATAATGGCTCAGATTGGATGCTATGTCCCTGCCTCGCTGGCCGAAATTGGCATTGTTGATGCAATCTTCAGCCGCGTGGGTTCCGCTGACAGCCTATACCACGACCAGAGCACCTTTATGGTTGAGATGCTCGAGACGGCCCAGATTCTTAGACAGGCCACGCCACGGTCCTTTGTCATAATGGATGAAATAGGTCGAGGAACCACACCAGAGGACGGTACGGCAATCGCATTTGCCTGCCTGCACCATCTCGTGACTGTGAACCAATGCAGGACTCTCTTTGCGACACATTTCCATGATGTAGCCGACATGGCAGCTGCTGAGGGATTCTGTCACCCAAAATATGGCCCCGTCCGGACCTACTGCACTGACGTCAAAGAAAATGAAGATGGAAGCTTCGTCTACGTGCACAAACTACGGCCAGGGGTCAATCGTCAGAGCCATGCTCTTAAAGTGGCACATCTGGCGGGAATACCGCAGCGCGCAATTGATATTGCCCGGAGTGTGTTGGATGCTAGAGAGGCAAAGGAGAACAAGTCTCGTGACATTACATAAATCATGGGCAAATCGCATCTACGATTACAAGTTCGTGTGAAAGTCCTATAAAATCTTTTGCTAATTAGCCTTGGTTCGCCTTGAAAGCATTGCAATAGAATGGTGGTAAACGTAAGGGATAGAGTCATAAGGTGTTGTTGAATATTTGTTTTCATCAGGAGATTTCAGGGTTAAAAAGCTCATGAATAAATTTATAATCATCCAAAGCCAGATGGAGTGTGTAAAAAGAAAAAAGAGACTAACCTTTTGTTAATGAGTGGTTTCCAGCCATCATCATCACGCTTCGACATATGCACAAGTTGGTCCAGTTGATTCATTTGTTCAATAGTTGACTTGCAACTTTCATTGATTTTTCGTGTCTCATGTAATCATTGCTTTGGTCCTAATTTGACCAACCAATGACCTATGCACCATATTCAGATCCATATACCGTGAAACAAGCCGAACAAGCCCTGAAAGCCGACCCAGTACCGTTATTGATTGTTTAGTCGCTATTAAGCATGTTAGTTCTGATTTCAAAAGGGATTTCAAGGGAGTCACATACAAGAGACCGCCGAAGCCCTCCTCATCCTCCTCCTCGGACTCGTCCTTCTTCTCCTCAGCAGCGGGAGCGGCCTCAGCAGCGGCACCACCAGCGGCGGCGGCGGGAGCAGCGGCAGCGTAGGCATCGGGGTTGGCGATACGGTCCTTGAGCTGCTCAATCTCGGGCCAGGTGATCTCGGTCTCAACGGCAACAGCCAGGACCTTCTTGTAGGAGTTGACAAGAGAGTGCATGACGGAAGGCAGGGTGGGGAAGTTGATGGCCAGGGAGATGGTGGCAATAGTGGTGATGGCAGTGCTCAGGGCCTTGAGGAGCTGCTCCTCGCCGATGTCGAGGATGGAAGGAGGGAAGGTCTGGCCCTGGTCGTAGACCTGAGCGATACCCATACCGTAGGTGAAGGGAGAGATGTTGAGCAAGTTGAGCAGCGAGGCCTCGGAGGGGCCGACCTTGTTGCCAGCATCAATGAGCTTAAGATCGGTGGTAATTTCAATGGTACCACGAGCGATCTTGGTGGGGACACCGAGAGCCTGGAAGAAAGAGGTCTTGCCAGGCTCCATACCGGTGTTTCCAGCAGGAACCCACACATCGACGGGAGCGACGGCACCAGCACGAGCGGGAGCAGCGACACGGTTCTCGAGAAGCTGGTCACGGACCTCCTTGAGGTCACCGTTGGTGAAGACGAAACCGACGTTGCCCTTGACGAAAGGCAGGATGCGCTCGTACTCGGGAGTATCGAGGACAAAGGTCCTGAGAGCTCGGCGAACCTGTTAAGAAGAATTTATCCGTTAGTCTTACTTTCTTGAAATTCCGGTTGTCCCAGAAATTGCGCAATTGCCATACCATGGTGTTCTTGCCCATCAGGACAACTCCCTTACCACGAAGGGAGTGTCGGATCTCGTGCATCTGCTGCGAGGAGACATTGTCAATCTCGACGATGAAGATGGACTTGTACTCCTGGAGCAAGCCCTTGAGCTTGTCGAAGTAGCCGGCCTTGTTTGCTGTTTTGCCCCCCATATCTTCTTTTTTATGAAGGCAGGTTATTTAAGGGCAAAAGGGTATCTTGGTATATGGGAATTTGGTTGACGTGATGTCTATCGGGAGAAAAGAAGAGACGAGCCAAATTTCCGGATTTTGCAGCCAGTGAGAAAATGTGTGTCGAATGGCTAGGGCATGGCTTTGCTAGCCTGATTTGGGTAAGCGGTGAGAGCTGGATTACTTTGTCAGCGTTTTGGGTGGGGCCAGTACGTACCGTTTTGCATGTGGCAGGCAGCTGAAGCAAAGGTACAAGCAAAAAGTATCTTTTTTTTCAGAGCTTGTCGGAAAAAAAGTTGATGATACGCCAGAGGATCTCAATACGTGATTCCTTCAAGGCTCAATTGGATGTCACTTATTCAACTGTCACATTCAAGGCACTCATAGAAAATGAAGATTCCTTATAACAAAGTACATGTCCACGGGCAAATCCTCTTTGCTGCCCGTGGAGGCGCAATCCATACCTTCAATCTCACAGACGGCAGCCACATCTCATCATGGAAGCATCCTGACGCCGACAAAGTCGCACAGTCTATCAAAGCTATAAACGAGGCCAAGGCCGAAGCTGCGCTCAAGATAGAGGCGGAAACTCCAGCAACTGAAAGCGATGGCCCGCCCGCTAAACGGCAAAAGCTGGAGGGTGATAATGAGAGCACTTCAGTAAATGCAGAAGAAGCTTCTGCTCCTACGACAGCTCAAGATGAAAAGCCCCAGGCCGGTCATTTCGACGGTAGAGGGAAGAAGGGCAAAGGAAAGGCTGCAAAGGACTTTGATAATGGCAAAACCCGTTTCGCTCGTGTGCCTGACCGGCCCGTGATCACTCATCTGACAAGTACTCCCGATGGAAGCCATGTGGTGGCCATAACAGGACATGATAAGATCATTTGGGTGTTTGAGCATGATGGAAATGGCCAGCTGAAGCAACTCAGCCAAAGGTATGGATATCTCTCATCACGATTACCCTTCAAAAGTGACCCATATTAAGACATGAAATATAGGACTATGCCCAAGC
Organism: Trichoderma simmonsii; assembly: GCA_019565615.1. NCBI lineage: Eukaryota > Fungi > Ascomycota > Sordariomycetes > Hypocreales > Hypocreaceae > Trichoderma > Trichoderma simmonsii. Next base: position 992,481 of record CP075866.1, read on the forward strand.
GACCAAGCGCAGTTGCCATTGGACCAGACTCTCAGATCATCAGCGCTGACAAGTTCGGAGACGTCTATGCTATACCTCTCATTATCCCAGCTGATGGATCAAAATCTTTGGCATCACAATCATCTTTACCCCTACCCTCCAAAAAGTCCTTCAAGCCCACGGCGACCACACTCACCGTCCACTCCAAAGGCAACCGCCTCGCTCTACTCAACCAAATCAAACAAGCTGAACTCGCCAACGAATCCAAAGACCACGCGGGTGGTCCCGGTTTCGAACTCAACTTGCTGCTGGGACACGTCTCCATGCTGACTGCCCTTGTTCTCGGTGAGCAGCAGGGGCGCAAGTACATCATCACAGCGGACAGAGATGAGCATATCCGGTTGTCACGCTACATCCCCCAAGCGCACATCATTGAAAACTTTTGCTTTGGTCACAAGGAGTTTATCAGTGACATGGTTATCCCTGCGGCGAAACCAGAGATCCTCGTCTCCGGAGGCGGCGATGAAGATATTTTCGTTTGGGACTGGCTCGCCGGCAAGCAGCTCTTCAAGACAAGCATCCTGTCTCTCGCCCAGGAGATTGCTCCCGAAACAACAACGGTTGCCGTCTCAGGTCTTTACTCTCTGCTTTACCCCTCTGAAGACGGCCCCATGACATACATATTGGCCATCTGTGAAGAGTAAGTTTTTCACTTCATCAACAGTCTAGTCACAAAAAAATCAATTACTAACAAACACCCACAGCATCAAAGCAATTTTCTCATGGAAGCTCAACGAAAACAACGAGCTCCACTGCCCAGGCATCATCCAACTCCCCGGCAAGCCCCTCTCCCTCACAATCTCCCCAAGCGACGATGCCCCTCCCACCGTCATCGCCGCCATCGAACCCGACGCGGAAACCAAGGCCCAAAGCCTCCACGCGTTCCGCCTGACCATGACCAACGGCAGACTGGCCGTGGACGTTGAATCCTGCTTCAAGGACAAGGAAGTAGAGGCAAACGAGCCCGAGATTAGTGAAGAGGACGTCCGTGGGCTTTTGTACACCGTCGAGAGCCTGCGGAAGGTGGTCACTGGCGGGCCGGACGAAGAAGGGGGCTCGGAAACACCACAGGGCAATGTTGATAGTGATGTGGCTGTAGATACAGGTGATGGCGAACAGTAATCTCGTCTTAACAGTATTCAATTCCGCTACAGTCACAAGATCCTATGAAAGAAGATGTAGATAAAGATATCGAGCTTATTTCTTCGTACGAGCGCTCACTATGTATCTATCACTAGGATGCTGCATGGGGGAAAAAAAAGCATGCTTGATATCGTCGTATTCATAGTCTAAGTCTGCAACAACTTAAAAAGCTCGTCAAATCGTCTATGCCCCCTAAACGCCCTCCAACCTAGTCATGCAGTCCAAAAAGCACCCAGTCCATAATAATGGTCGGCAAAATGGACATGCCCGTGATCGTCCCTCTGCGCATCCCTCGCCCTCCCAAGTGCAGATGGTATCAATGAGAATGCGAGAAAAAAACCCATGTGCTGCGGGAGAGAATGAAATGACGTCAAGTAGTCAATTTCCCAATGAAACCAAACAGTATCCTCCGCCTGCTTCACACGCTTGCTGCCTCTGGAAAGAGGGGCGTCCAATGCCTCATGGCGTCAGCGTGCATCCATGGTCCGCTCTCCTTTTCTATTTTTAGCCCCAAGTTATATATAGGTATATATTGGCTCTGCTTTTACTGCGACGCGCACTGGACGCGCTCGCCGCCAGGGTGGCCATCCTCGTCCTCGTCCTCTCCCATGGAGTTGGGGTCTCCGAAGACCTTGGTCTGAGCCTTGGTATCCAAGTCTTCCAAATCAGCAGGCTCCGTCATGGCCTCAGCAGGGGCAGCGGGCTGTGATGTAGGGGGTGGCAGAATCTTGCGGAGAGTCTCGAAAGCCTCGGCATCGTCGGTCCAGTTCTTTTCGGGGAACTTGACATCGAAGCGGATGTAGAGGTTGCCATAGTCGTGGTGTCTGTATGAGGGCATACCCTGACCGCGGACCATCTTGACAGAGTCTAGAGAATGTGTTAGTTTTGCCGTGAGATTGATAGAACATGGAATAAGAGAGATACATACCAGGTGCAATAGCCTCTCCAGGCAGGATGTCAATGCTGAGCCATCGGTCATCCAGGTGCTCAACGTAGATAGTACCACCAGCAAGGGCAGTGACCAGCTCAATTTCACATCGGTAGAGGAGATCGTCCTCCTTGCGAGTGAAGCGTGCGTGGGGCTTCTGCTCAATCTCGAAAACAACGTCACCGGCCTGGACGCCGGGAGCCTGGTCACCCTCGCCGCGGAACTCGACCTTGGTGCCGCTTCGAACACCCCTGTCGACGTGGACGTGGAGGACCTTTCGGTCAACTGTGGTCTTCTTGCCGTTGCACTGCTTGCAGCGGTCCTTATCCTTGATGATTTCTCCTTCACCATTGCAGTCGGGGCAAACGGTCTGGAAGCGCTGGATCATGGGACCCATCTGGCGCATCATGGTCTTCATACCGGCTCCGTTACAACCTGTACACTTGCGGACGGCACCATCCTTTCCTCCGAGACCGTCGCACTTGGGGCAGATGATGGATCGCTGCAGGGCCAGCTTGGAAATCTTGCCTCGGTAGATGTCCTCGAGGGAGACCTTGTGGGTGTGGTGAATGGTGCGAGCCTTGGGAGGGCCACGGTTCTGCATACCACCAAACATGCCTCCCATGCCACCGAAGCCGCCACCGCCAAAGAACTGAGCAAACAGATCCTCAGCAGCCATGCCGCCTGCACCACCTGCACCGCCTTCTAGACCAGCCTCACCATATTGATCGTAGATCTGTCGCTTCTGAGGATCGGAAAGGATCTCATAGGCGTGCGAGATCTCCTTGAACTTTTCTTCGGCAGCGGGGTTGTGTGCGTTCTTGTCTGAAGAAAGTGCATGTTAGAAATCATGTTGTTTGTAGTTGACAATTATCAAGGTAATAGCGTACCAGGGTGGTGCTTCAAGGCACCAATCTTGTAAGCCTTCTTCAACTCCTGCTCCGTAGCTGTGGGAGCGACCTAGTATAACCCGTGTTAGTCTCTCCATCCAGATCCAAGCCGTGGGGGCGTATTAGGTCCAATACATACACCAAGGGTGTCATAAAGTCCTGTCTCCTTCACCATGATGTCGGATTATAGAATATCAAAAAAACTGATTTTTGTTTGCGCCAAAAAGAAAAGAAACCGACGGCAAGCGTTCGACGATAAAAAGAGGCTCTGTGGAAGAGTGATTAGTCAGAGCTAATAGAAGAGTCCGCAGCAACCGAGCGCCCGTGGAAACTTCTAGGCAGCGAAGAGAAAAGAAGAAGAAAAACAGCAAACTTGTGCTATCGTGCCCAGTTTGGAGAAACAAGGTTGAAGGGATTACGTTGCGAAAACGCTGGTGGTGACGGTGGAAGAAGGTGGAAGCGTGGCCAGCGATTGCGCCGAGGGGCAAATGCTGATAAAAAAACGGCCCTGTGGTTTTTATCGTACCTGAGAAAATAGCCCAGCAGAAAAAAAAGATAGCGTGCCTAGAAAGCCGCTGAGGGAACGGTGGGGCGTTGGAGAAATTTGCGGGATGAAGAGGTTGAAGTTTGATTCTTTTTCTTGCTCGAGGAGGAGGATTCGAGAGAAGCCGAGTTAAGCGGCGATAGAAGCAACAAGGTGAAGTTGTGCCGGTCTGGTGGTTTATTTGAAAGAAACGAAGAGAAGAATGTTCCGGTCAAGGGAAGCGGCCTTTGGTCAGTAGCCAAGGGCAGATCAAGCGCCGCCTTGGAGGATTAAAAGGGCGGCTGCAGGGGTCCCAAGGCTGGTGCGCCTCATGGAATTGTATCGAAGAAAGTCGATGGTGTGGCGGTGCCCGATAACGCAAAAAGCTGGCAACCTTTGTGCTGCCATGCGGGCTAGCAGCGGGTACCGCCGAGTATTTGTTTGTCACTGTACAGAGGCGAGACAAGAGGCCGAGCTTCGCATTGGTTCGGAGTCCGGAGTAGGGAGGACAATATGGTAGCACGATTGTGATTGTGATTGCTTTGTTTATTACTGAGTACTTTTCTCCTTTGTTACTTGTCACTCGGATTCCTGCTCCTTTGGATCTCACGTCTTCCCATTCGATGCCAATGCCCTTTCAGAACTGTGGCCGCGTACCGATCTAGTACCAGGACGGTAAGTCAGGCACTTGTCGCAGCCAAAAGCGGTGCTAGCAAAAGGCACATGGCAGCAGACTTGGAACCCAATCGAAATTGAGGCTGTATCGCTACATGGCTGGTACTTGAGCCCAGCTGCCTCGTACTGGTTCTTGCATTAAACTTTCCGATGCTGCTCTTTCTCCATCTTCACGCACTCCGCACTTGTACCTGTACCACCTCCGCTCCTCACTTTGCTCACCAAACAACCTTGGTAAAGTCAATCTCGGCCATCAGCCGTCGGGCTTCTTCAAGATTTTTCTTTCTTGTCTGCTGGTATCCGTATCCGTCCCGTCTTTCCACCAACAGAATCCCTGTCCTGTCAAACAAACGGTAGGGTAGCAGTCCACGTACTTGTACGTGCTTCGTACAGCAAAAAGGTGAAGAACAGCTGGCCGACCAGGTGCCAGGATGGATCCCGCCTGCACCTCCACGAAAACGTCGGCCGTCGATTTTGCCTGATCAAATCATCGATCTCGCTCAGCGGACCCCCGTTGTTGGCCGCGTGGAAACGGACTAGCCTCAATGCACGCCCGCGAGCTTCTTCCGACAAAAGGGATGGATGGAAGGCAACGGGCTGGCTGACACCGCCACACGTCCAGCCGGGATGTTGGCCAAGCTGTAAAGGCAGCTGGCAAATGCACAGACAGACAGACAGACAGAGCTGTACTGTACTAATGGGCTCGCCTCCCCTGGCTTTGAAAAGGCATCCATCCATATCAATCCTTTGTGAGACCCGGCTCGGCCATTATACAGTAATTTGCCCAGGCATTCTGTGGAACCCGGATACTAACAATATAGGATACAATAAAGTCCATAGCCTCGTATTACTCCGTACACGGTACTCTGCTAATTGTAATCATTGTCTAAGCCAAAGTCCGCCCGCCTGAAGCCGAAGCAAAAGGTACATGTAGGGATTTGCTTTTGTCCATCATACCAGTTAAAGGAATATCCAGCATCTCGTGCCCCAATGATAATAAGCAGGTAGATGCTAGAATAAGAATGAGGCACCCAGTAGAATGATTTGGCATCAGATAACAAGTCCGTGGTGTGTGTAAATATGAAACTGCACAAATTTCAATGGTATTATTGCAAAAAAGAAAGAAAGACGCATACCTGGGTAGTATCTAAGGCTCTCTAATAAATAAAGTCATACTGTACAACTCTGCACCGGTAAACAAAAAGGTGGCAAAGAAGAGGATTGTGGAGGTATCATGCGAAAGGGCGCCCAAGCCAAAAAAGAATGAATGCCATGTCCCGAATACAAAATGCAGCCATACCACACAAAAACGTCAAAGTCGTTAATGCCGTTTGCGTGCCATATGCCCGCCGTCTATCGTCTGCTCTGATTTTCTGCCCGTCCGCTCAACAGTCTTAGAATGCATCCTCAAAGGGGCAATCCACGCTGTCATGGCCATCTCGCTCGCATATGGCGCACCACTTCTCGAGGTCCAGGACACCGCTCTCCTTGCCAGCCACGGGCCCTGATTCCATAGGGTTGGGGGTGATTCTGACTGCCGGAACCGATGCGGGCTCCTCCTTGGGAATGCCAGGGGTTAAAACAGCTGGGTGGTGAATCTCCTCGTCACCCGTGGGTGTAAGAGGCTTGAGGTCCTCCTGGGCATTTTCTCTCCGCGCCTTCTCTTGGGCTTCTTCATCATCTTCGTCCTCCTCTTTAATGGGGTTGGCATTGGGCTTGGAATTCTTGGCGCTATCGGTGCCAAACATGTTTGTGCATGTCAGGATGTCATGACCACCAGTCTCGCAAATCTCGCACCATAGAGTGCTACTCTCGGTGGCGGTCGAATAGGTGTCGCTCTCGTGCATCGTATCGAGGGTGCTTATCCGCTTGTGGGACAGCTCCGGCGATCGTGCTTCGTGGGATCGAGTGGACAGGATGGTGTCCCGTGAATCTCTCACAGATGACCGCCGAATGGGAACAGAATCACGGTTCGACTCGCGGTTCGACTCACGGTTCGGTTTGACGCTGCTTGAGCGCAGGAATTCAATCTCGTGCTGCAGCTCCTCCTCTCGGTGGCTCTTCTCCTTCAATACTTGCTGAAGCTCAGCAACTTGTCTCTCCAGGTTGTCTCGAGCAATCTTATTTTCGATGGCATCCTTTTCGCCAATTAATGAACCGGGGCGCGGCCTGGGAGTATGGCCCTCGGCGCCAGGGATTGAGTCCCGGCTAAGGGAATGGATAATGGCCTTGAGTCCTCGAATTTCATCTTCCTTCTGCTCCAAGCTCTTAGCTAGTGCAGCACTATCACCACTCAAGGCCGCTGCGTTATGAGGGATAACGCGTTCCTTTTCCCGTCGAAGCTCCGAACGGGTCCTCTCAACCTCTCCTCGCAAGAACTCGGCCTCTCCGCGGGCCTCAGCCTCGCCACGACGAGCATCCTCCAGACCTTCTTCGAGTTCCTGCACTAGCTCCTCAAGTTGCTTTAGTTGCGTTGCTACGGAGTCCACATCCAAGTTTCTCGATTCGAGCTCGCGAATATCCGCTATGAGTTCCTCTATCCGCTTCTCATACACCCGCTCAGTCTCTGTGCTGGCCATTTCGAGTGTGTCAATAGTACTCCGGAAATCCGCTCGGTGGGCATCGAATTCAATGGTGAGCATGGCGATTTTGTCATTCTTTTCTCGCAGCATGTGTCGAAGCTGAGATGCATCCTTATCGTCTATGCTGCTCCGTCTCAAGCCCATTCCATCTGGGTTCTCTATCAGAGTTTGAAGCTCTGTGAGACTGCTCTCCATTTCGGCCAATGTTGCGGCTTGCTCCTTCAGCTGTCGGTCTCGGTCTTCTAACTGGGTGCGTAGCCGCTCAATTTCCTCATCGTTGATAGAGGTCGCCCGGGACGGTGGACGCAATGAGAGCGACCCCAGGCTGGTGTTGATCTTGGCTGGTGGTGTAGGCATTGCTATAGGTGCCGGTTCTTCGTCAAAGAGAGGCTCAGGGCCTAGAGACGAAGCGCTACGGGGCCCCCCAAAGCTGGGCCGCCGCTCCATGCCTGGGCCTTTCTTGCTGGGATCACTCAAGTGCCCGGCAGTCCCGCGCACACTCTGCGAAAATTTACCGGTCGGACTGCCAAGTCTTGAGGGAGCTCTGACTGCTGGTGCCCCAATGGACGGGCGTGGACCTGGCGACATGGCCATTTTCCGTTGCGGTGACTCAGTCTGCAGTGAAGGCCGTGGCTTCTTGCCCTGCGGGCTCTGAACTCGAGACGGGCCTGTCGAGGCGCCCAACTTTGAAAGGCCTGATGTCGGAGGCGTCAAGCTGACCGAATTGTTCATGCTCAGCTTTAGGCCGCTCGAACCGGGCGTAGGCGTCATAGGGGATGGACCGGAAGACCTTCGGAGGGCCTTGGCAACCGGGACGAAAATGCCAGCACCAGCGGCGTTGGTGGTGAAATAGGAGACGCTGTAAATCCAGGCAGACAGAACATGTTAGCGATCGACTCTTGATGTAATGCAGTGGCGATGCGCCAGACAGCGCTGTGGTGCGGTTGGTTCTCTTCTTACCCATCAACGTCGCCGTTATTCTTGCCCCTTGCGGCGAATTCTGAATCCAACTCAACGCCGACAAATGTGCCCTTCTTGCCCTGGACGGTGCCGACAAAACGGACAGTGCCGACCATGCCTCCAGGCACATTGACAGAGTCGCCGACAGACAGCTCCATGGCGGGTGGCGTCTCGGGTTCCTCGTGAATGGTGTTTTCGGGCGCTTGGTTCAGAACTGAGTCGATGGCGTAGCTCTCGCTGACATCGGGGATGCTGGCGAGGGAGCTCGGAGTCAGGGCCGCAAGCGACGTCTTGCGCAGCAGCTTGGACTGCGAATAGGCGGAGGCCAAGTCCGGTGTCGAGGCTGTCTTGGAGTTGGAGAGAGAAGGTCGTCTCAGGCGGGAGAACGATTTAACGGGGGAGGAGATTGAAATCGACATTATTCGATATTCGGTGCGGTTAAGACCAGACAGAACCCCACTGGCTTTGCGGTAGTGGCGCCCCGTTCCGGTCGGGAGCTGCTGGGCCAGGAACAAAAGTCAAAAAAAGGGGACACTGACACCCCGGTCGCCAATACAGCTCCCTTCTTATTGAAAGAAAAATCCGATCGTATTCGATCAACTGCTTGTCACTGGTAGTTTCGCGGCTTTCGCTGAGCTGGGAGACAAGGGGACGGAAACGAGATGAGCAAGGTAGGATGCTTAGGTTAGGAGGTACCCGACCTCTTTAATTAAACAGAACCTGGGATGCGCCAATCAATACCCAGATGGATGACAATAAACATGGAAACCTGTAGCGGGAAAAAGAAGGCACGGCAGAGGCAGATTTTGGAAGCGCCAGATTTTGTGAAGAATATCGCAAGGGAAAGGAATGAAACAAAGAGAAAACAAACGAGCAGAGATAAAAAAAAAAGAAAAAGAAGTGACAGGAGGTGGTCGTAACAGGGCAGCGGGCATTGTTTGTTTATTCTCGCAATGAGCTGGAGGCCACCACGTTATTGGCTGTCAACACCCAAGACGTCTTGACGTCCAATCTCCTGCCGCCATCTCGTAGCCAATGACACTAAGCACCAGCAACATCGTCAAGGTAATAGGGCACGGGACTAGCAGTCATAAATCCAGGCTACCTAGGCTCGCCCCTTGTTCAGCAAAAGTAGATCACATCAACCACCGCGTCAGCAGGTCGAGCGGTAGCCAAAATATGCGAGACCTCGAGGAAAATGCGCACTGTGGAATTCCATCCAAGTAGGTGATGTGTTCTACTGTGTTTTATTTTATTTCAATGAAAAGAAATTTGAAAATGAAGTAGGAAATAAATAGCGTAAAATACAAGTACCCTTATTCTGTAAGAGAAGTATAAGTAGATCGGTCCAGCAGATGCATATAGAGAGATCTACAAGTAGACAGGGGTAGTTCTAGAAGATATGGATAATTCTAGTGGATGTAGGCAGATCTATCAGAAACGTGTATGGATATCAGGTAGTCAATGTGAACCTTGTTGCATATCTCCAGCATCATGTGAACATGGAGCACGCTGTCAGCTGAATTCTTATTCAACCTACCCACCCCTCTATTCATACAGGACATGCTACTGTAAAGACCATAAATTAGGGCATGTGATAGCGTTATGAATCATCCGGCCACCGAACAAAGAATGCCCTTCCAGAAGTCTCCTGGTTCAGCTTGCGTAAAGAGCAATACGCAATGCACGAGTGCAAGCTGGTGTCGCCAGATTCGCCCAGTCCCTTTACTACTGCATTCGCGTCAGATGAGTTGATATCTCTCCGAGACGGGGGGCGACAGACCTCATAGCTATTATGTATACATCTCTCGCCACCATTATCATCCCGCTGTGCATGGCTCCTCTCGGTAGATTACCTGTAGGTATCATCTCGCGTGTTTGAATATGTGCTTCCTGCCTACACGCATCACAGCGTCATGCTGGAGGAGATGCGTCTCGTTCAATAATGTCTTCCCGGCCCAGGGGTCGTGTTCCGTCATTGAGAACCATTGCCTCGCGATGTTGGCGCCTCAGCCTCTGTTCTTCTGCCGAATGCTCCCGAGTCCGCCGGCTTTGTTGCTCTCCCGAATGCTCTCCCGCTGCAATCTCCTCTTCCACTTCCATGAGCAGATCGGGAAGCTCTCTCATCCTACGTCGAGAGCTTTCTTTGTCGATCAGCCCTGCTTTTTCCAAAGCCCGTAAACCACGCCGTGAATGCTTGATGCGATTCACAATGTCGGTTATCCGGTTGTTTCGAAACTCCATGTAGTCTTTAAAGTTGTGGCGTCTTTCCTCAACAGTATTCCCCCAAGCTTGCTTCGCAAGCCACTTCTCAACAAATTTGGCCTTGACGAGCATAGTGGCCCCGTATTTGTTAATCAGCTCTGTGATAAACATGAGGCAGAATCTTTCGCCCATATCGCGAAGAAAATATTCGTCCCAGTGAATATCAGTGACCTCTGGGAGATCGGCGCTCTCCATGCACAACTCCATGCATCGCACCAAGGCGGAATAGGCTCTCTCATCATGCAGCCTCGCCAGCCCTTCGTTACCTGTCTGACTTGTGAGCACAGCAAGTGTCCTCAGGGAGTCCATCCGCTCTTCGTAATCTGGTCGAGTGATCCCGAACCATATATATGTTATTACTTCAGGGTCATTGGCAGCTCTGTCGCACAGAATCTTAACCGCAATTTCTTTGATTGAGAAGTTTGGATGGTCCAGAAGCTTTTCCAATGTGTCTGACTGAAGCGAGTCCTCGGTGTCCTGCGTGATGTACTGCGTCTTGGGCTCCGACGGAGGAATCTCATTGTCGTCTCGGATAAACGTGAGAGCTGTGATGATCGTACTCACCACGCCAAACGTAGCCAGCCCGATACTAACTAAGATTACTCGCTCATCGCGTGCAAATAATAAGAACCGGCTTGTCCAGCCCATGTCGTCCCACGAGTACCTCTTTTCCGGCGGGATCACATGGAGAAAATCGATAATTTCATAAAATACGGTTGCTGGTGATGTTGTTATAGGTAGGTGGAAGCTTCTTGACGCAGCTCAGTTTAAGTCACGTCCCACTAAGCAAGGCATGTACCCGCTTTCCTGTTTGTCCCCACCAACGACATTTACGCTAGGCACCGCTATCGATAAGCCGCCGTCAAAAAATTTAGCAAGTTCAATTCGCTGTAGCAAGCCATGTTTCTGTGAGCAGGCAACTTTTCGTGATCAAAGTTTTGGTCGTGAAGACAAGCAATCATCGACCATGGCCGGCTCCCAGCTCAAGCGCCTAAAGGCGTCGCTGAGAGAACAAGGAATCACAGGCCCTCAAAAGTCCAAGAAGCAGCGGCGGAAACAGGCTCAGGATGATCCGTCTCGGAACGACAAGCGTCTGCAGAGAGGCGTTGTTCTCGAGGGCATTCGAGAGCAATTCAATCCGTTTGACCTCAAACATGCTGCGCGCGGACCCAAATTTGAGGTGACCACCAATCGACCCAAGCCTGGAAATGCTGCCATCAAGGGACGACCTGGTCTGGCCAAAGCTGCCGCCGAGGAAAAGGTATGAAGGCACCTCTCCCTCTTCTTACCCGCCAACTATTTCTCTGACACTCTATACAATAGCGCAAGCAAACCCTCCTCGTGGATATGCAGCGTCGTAACAAAGTCGGTGGTATACTGGATCGACGATTTGGCGAGAACGACCCAACGATGGCCCCTGAAGAAAAAATGCTGGAACGATTTGCCAGAGAAAAGCTGAAATCGCACAAAAAGAATTCTCTTTTCGATCTGGAGGATGATGAACCAATGGATGGTTTGACACATATGGGGCGAACCTTGGCTTTTGACGACCAGGAAGATCCGGTGGACGACTTTAACGAAGATGATCTCGAGGAGGATGGCGAAGATAGCGATGGGTCAAGCCGCGAGAAGCGACTTAAGCGCCTGCGCGCCATCATCGCAGCAGGTGAAGAGGAGGCCGAAGAGGGCGAACCCGAGCGCAAAAAGACAAAGAAAGAGGTCATGGAAGAAGTCATTGCAAAGTCAAAGCTTCACAGATACGAGCGACAAGCGGCCAAAGACGACGACGAAGACCTTCGGACGCAGCTCGATAAGGAGCTTCCCAACATTAAACAACTTCTCTCATTTGGTATCAATAAGCGTCAAGACAGTGCTGCGCCGTTGTCTGCTATTGCGGGCGTCGAACGAGACGCCTTTGACAAGAATTTCGATATTGAAGTCAAACGACTGGCTCAAGATAAGAGGGCGGCACCGTCCAATCGCACCAAAACAGACGAGGAGAAGGCAGAAGAAGAGTCTGCCAAACTCAAGAAGCTTGAAGAAAAACGCCAGAAGCGAATGATGGGCGAAGAGGTATCAGACAGCGACGAAGACGAAGCGGATAAGAAACGCGACCAAGTTTCTGGTGATATGGAAGAGGAGGAAGATGATGACGATGAGTTCAGCCTCGGACAGGGTATCAAGGCTAGACCGACAGCGACGGAGCTGGGCTTCGATGATGAGGATGATTTCATCATTGAAGACGACTTGGTGGCTAGTGGATCTGACCTGGACCTTGTAGACAGTGACAACGAGTTTGACAATGAAGGCGAAGAAGATGACGACAGCTCCGCAAGCCAAGCCGAGGATAATGAAGATGACGATGACGAATTCACAAAGGGTCTATTGAACGAATCAGAAACTAAAAACCCCATATTCCAAGCAAACTTCTCTTCCAACGACAAGAACGATGAGAACGGATTACCATTCACCTTCCCTTGCCCTCAATCATGCTCCGAGTTTGTGTCCATCACCAAAGACTACGACCAGACAAATTTGCCAAAAATCGTCCAGCGCATTCGAGCGCTGCACCATCCCAAACTTGACAGCAAGAACAAGGAAAGACTGGCGAATTTTGCTGTGGCCTTGGTGGACTTTGTGGCTCTTCCTTGGAATGCAGAGACATCACCATCCTTCTCCGTCTTGGAAAGCCTTGTGCGTCACATTCACTCTCTCTCCAAGATGTTTCCCCTCGAAATTGCCAAGCAGTTCCGGCATCATCTTGGAGAGATCAGCCAGAATCGACCCATTGCGCTGCAGCCGTCAGACTTGACGCTTCTCACAGCGATTGGGACCATCTTCCCAACTTCCGATCACTTCCATCAGGTTGTGACCCCGGCAATGCTAACAATTGGCCGGTACATTGGCCAAAAGGTGCCTCGAGAGATGTCAGATTATGCCATTGGTACATACTTGTCCATTCTGTCCCTGCAGTATCAACAATTGGCCAAGCGCTATGTTCCCGAGGTGATTAACTTCTCCCTCAACACACTTTGCTCCCTTTCACCAACAGCCCCGTCACATCTTTTGGGCAACTTCCCGATCCATGAACCACCGGCTGGAAGCCGCATTCAAAAAGCCAAGGCTGTTGAGCTAAGGCGTCTAAACTTCTCCGACTGCTTGCCTAAAACTTCACAGGGGGGCAGCAATGCTCTCAAGATTGCCCTGCTCACCACAACTATTCAATTGCTCGACGCTGCTGCAGACTTGTGGACTGGAAAGTCTGGGTTTTTGGAGACTTTCAGCCAAGCCATTGAAGTTTTGAGTCACATCAACAGCAAGTCATCACGAGAGCACCTCCCGGCAGCTGTAAGTGATAAAGCAGAGAGGCTGGAGGAGAAGTTGAAGCGGATGTCGCGAGTCTCACAGCTATCACGTCGGCCTCTGGAGCTTCACCACCACAAACCTCTCGCGATCAAGACGTATATACCCAAGTTTGAGGAGACGTTTGATCCTGATAAGCACTATGATCCTGATCGCGAGAGGGCCGAGATGGCCAAACTCCAGAAGGAGCACAAGAAGGAGCGCAAGGGCGCCATGCGGGAGCTGCGGAAGGACGCCAACTTTATGGCAAGAGAGAACCTCCGGGTCAAGAAGGCAAAGGACGAGGCCTACGAGAAGAAGTACAAGAGACTCATTGCCGAGATTCAGAACGAGGAGGGACGAGAAGCAAATGCTTACGAGAGGGAGGCCAAGGCACGCAAGCGAGCGAACAGCCGCAAGTAGATGTAGATGCAGATGTATATACCTTGTGCAAAAGCTATTTAATGGAAGTATATTCATACCATATTATCGCAACATTATGAGTCAATTCATAAGCGCAACAAATGCTATAGATTCCCCGGTGAAGAGTCATCGGAGAGAACCTTGGAAGTATAATAAGTGATTTTAGGTGGTGGCAAGGCTAGCATGTGGCTGCCCCGCCAGGCAGCTAAAGTGCTGCTTATCGGCTCTATCGCATAAAAAAAGTTCATCGTGGGGTTGCACCTGGAGCTGTAAATGACTGCAAAGCCTCTCTCCTCCTCGTCCTTTCCTTTTCTTTCCTCCTCTCCCGCTGATGGAACAATGTGTATCCAGGCGCCTCGTCTACTCCGTATCATTTCCATTTCGACATCTCTCCTCTCCCGCCTGTAGACAGACGCGACAGCTTAGCATTCCCTGTCTTTCCATCGCCAGATACTCTACCTCTCTATCCAACACGAGACCGCGCCAATCGCGATTAGACAGCTCGATTCACACCTCATATCTGCCGTTGCAGCATCACCAGATACGATTCTATTCCAGAATCTTCAAAAAGGCTCACGCCGATTCCACCACCATGACGACCACAGTCGAGCTTGCCGCCGTCCCCTCGGTCGACACTCCGGGCACCTGTATATACATGCATCACGACAAGCGCTCGTATGTGTTTGGTCGCGTCACGGAGGGAACTCAGCGAGCATTCGGTAGCCGCAAGATACACATGGGAGGGACAGAACACGTCTTCCTTAGCGGCAGCGTCAACTGGGAGCAGTTGGGTGGCCTCTGTGGCTATCTGCTGAGTGTTGGCGGAGCTATTGAGTCAGCCAAGGAGTTCACAACGCAGGAGAATGCCAAGAGGGTGCAAAAAGGCCAGAAGCTTCTTAACAAGACTCTTCATGCCGGAATTGCGGTGCACGGCGCAGACAACCTGTGCCACACGCTGGCAGCATGCCGACCCGTCATCTTTCGACAACCCATTTGCGTGCGAACCTACGAGCACAGGACAGACCCGCGAGCTACAGACGCGGCAAACCTCGAGCCAGATTGGTCAGATGATGCTATCAAGGTCTGGAAGATCCCCGTTCGGCGAGCACGATCGAGTAGTCCCCGTAAGAGGCGGCACAGCGACCCTGCCATGGCCGTGGATGAGGGTACGTCTCCAGATGATGCCTTACTTCAGCCACGACCAACTGTTTCGGATCCGGAAGTTGCGAGTGCGATAGTGGAGAGGATCATGTTCAATGGCAGTTTAAAGAACCGATCCGTCTTGATACCAAAGAAGATTCGAGATCTCAAACCCACAGACAAAGCTGCCATTGTAGAAAATGGTACGATCAGGCTGTACAAGGGGCCTTACATGGCTGACGGCGTAGTGGTTCCAAACCCGGATGATACCGTGTGGCATTTCCCAGATATTGGAGAGATTGGAGTGGATGACCGGAGCAATAACGTTCTCGCGATCAACCACTTCCCACTTCCCAGGACCACATACGGCGAGACGTCTATGAGTTACATCATCAAGACACATGACCGCAGAGGGAAATTCAATGCTCCTGTAGCGAAATCTCTAGGAGTCGAACCTCGGGACTTTAAACTCCTTACTGCAGGTCAGAGTGTCCAGGGAAAGGATGGCCTAGTGACACCCGAAATGGTTCTCGGAGAGACCCAACGGGGTAGAGGTATCATTGTAGCGGATATTAGCAGCCAGGATTTCGTCGAGTCCTTCATGGAGCGACCAGAGTGGAAAAGCAAAGAGTTAATGGAAAACGTCGCCGTCATGTACTGGATCTTGGGGCCAAACATGACCAGCGACGCACGAATCCAGCAATTCATCCAGCAGCATGCCAGCATTAAGCACATTTTCTGCGCAGATGAGGCATGCCCAAACATGATTACACACCCCGGTGCCGCTACTATTCAGACCAAGTTGCGCCGAATCGATCCCGAAAGATTTCCTCTCCTCAAATTCGAAAACACTGTCCGATACCCGGCCCCTTCAGAAGGCTCTCCGATTGAGTTGGGCCGTGCTGGAGCAAAATTCCAGCTCATGCCGCGTCTTGTATTCGACGACCAAGCCATTGCTCCGTTCCCCGATTTGGTCGAGGCCTACGATTCTGTAGACGACGAGGTCCTCAAGATGGCCGAAGAGGCTCGCGCTGAAGCCACAAACCCCAAATTCCTGGAGCGGGTTGAGAAGCAAGAGTTTGATATCCCGAACCGTGACGCAGAAATTATCCCTCTCGGCACGGGTTCATCTGTTCCCAGCAAATACAGGAATGTTTCTGCCACGCTGATTCGAGTTCCGGGAATTGGAAACTATCTACTCGACTGTGGTGAAGGAACTTTGGGCCAGATTCGACGCCTTTTTGGCGCTGAAGAAGCGGCAGATGTTCTGCGTAACCTGCGGTGCATCGTTATCAGTCACGTCCATGCTGACCATCACATGGGCACCCCTTCGCTCATCAAGGCATGGTATGAACAGACCTTGAGAGACAACAGCAACGCTACACTCGCAATATCCTGCATCGGACGCTACCGAATCCTGCTGGAGGAGCTGTCCCAAATCGAGGACATCGGCTACCACCGACTGCGCTTCCCCAGCTGTCCCTGGCCAAAGGAGAAAGACCGAGACTTGACGACCCGCGAAGATCTCGGCGAAGAGAACTTTGGTCTTGCTTCCATCAAGAGAGTTCCCGTCCCCCACTGCTGGCGCTCGTTTGGCACGCAGCTGGAGCTTACATCCGGCCTCAAAATCGCATATTCTGGCGACTGTCGGCCGTCGAAGCTGTTTGCGCAGGAATGCCGTGGTGCGCACCTCCTGGTCCACGAATGCACCTTTGGCGACGACAAGCAGGACCACGCAAAGGCCAAGAAGCATAGCACCATGGGCGAGGCGCTCGGGGTGGCGCGCGAGATGGGCGCGCGGCGGACTCTACTGACGCACTTTTCGCAGCGATATTCAAAATCGGACTCGCTGAGAAGGGAGCGCGTTGAGGGCGTTGAGCATGATGTGCTGCTGGCGTTTGATTTTATGGCAGTGAAGCTGGGGGATTTCCAGAAGGCGGCATGCTATTTGCCGTCGGTGGAGAGGTTTATGGAGAAGCTGGCGGATTGAGTTGCGTGTGTATGTATATATAGCGATCATGAGGATAATGGTGAAAACCCAAGCATTGTTTAGATAGATGGAGAAAATACTCGATATAGAATCTCCTATCACTTCTGCAGGTTTGCTGCTTGCTCTATCGAGCTAAGCTCATCTCCCCTGAAAAATAAAAGACTAGATATCCTCACTTGGCCTCTTATTCTCTCCGTATATATATCACTCTTACATATCCATGTCATATATAGCCCTCCCCGTATCCTAGAGCAAATACTCCATCCTTCAACAACAGAAGCAAGCATAGCATCCATCATCTGCTGGGTCCTCCCCACCCCATCGTCTCATAGCACGACGCAGCATCTTCATGTTCATCCTGCTCTCTCCCTTCCAACATCGCCAATGCCTCCTTGTGATTCTCACTCCTCTCCCACTCCCTCTCCATCTTAGAATAATCCACATTCCCATTTGTCAGCCGCAACGACGCTGGAGTTGCTGATTCGCGCGTAAAGTATCCAGAAATCAACGAAAGCGCCTCACCAAACATCGTCGTCTTCGTCGGGGTTACCTGCTCGTCGCAAGAGTACACGCTTGATGCTGTGTCTTCACGAGTCAAATCTTCGTTGCGAGGCATTTGAACGATGTGTGGTGAATCTTCGTTGATTTTGCTTGTCCAGCTTGAGGTTGTGTTTGTGTCGAAGCTGAGCTTGCTTTGTATGCTGATGCTTTCACAAGATGCGCTGTCGTCAGGGGTTAGCTGGCGGTGGCCTTGCACCAAAAATTCTTCTTCGACGGCTTCCTTTTCGCATGTATCTTTGTCTAATGACGTGTCTTTCCCAAAGTCGTGTTGTTGCTTTACCCCATTAGATTTGGAGTCCTTCATCTTCTCGGTAGTGCCATTGTCCTTCTGAGAAGAGTAAATTGAAGATGTAATTCTCGTGCAATCACAATCCTTGTCCACAACAAGACGAGAAAAAGATCCCAATTCCTGTTCCTGCTGCTCAACCACCGTCTCCTGAAGTGACAATAGCGTCTCCATCTTCTCAGTCTTCCTAGCAACCCTGTCCTTATCACGCCTTCGAAGTCTCGGCTGTCGTGGAATCGGTAGCCCTTCTTTCGTCAACCTCACTCTCACATTGCTACGCCCTCTAGGTGGCTTCCCCCTTCTTCTCCGTCTCTCATTTCGTTTATCTCTCTTCTTCCTCACCAAAGTGCGCATTTCGACAATCTCACTCGCCATAACTTCGCTAGATTCACAGATATCCTTCCGGCCGTCCTCCTGAAAAAAGGATATCCACGAGTCAATCACCCTCAACAATCGCGGCCTCCTATATTCCCGTCCCATAAATTCCGTATTATACGCCTGTCTCGCCAACACACTGGCCCGAAGATCCGTAAGATATATCGAAGAGCCACCGATGACAGCAAGCATACACGCCTCGCACTTGGTCCTGACGCAATCCGGCATCTCATCTTTGAGATGACACCCAAAGACACGCCGAAACTTGTCTTCGCCCAGCCAAAGCGCCGTTATAGAATCGATTCTCTCCATCCAATCCTCCAATGAAGGTTTCAGCATCTTCTTGAGTCGTAGGCTTCGATACCGATTCGTCTGGATCGTACACTCGTCCGCAACCAACTGCAGTATACATCGGATGATTCTCGAGTCCAGAGCTTGATGTGCCGTGCATAGTCTCGGCTCCTCTGGGTAAAGGGGTAATCTGTGCCCACACAAGCCGAGAGTGAGGCGTGCTAATAGGTTCCTTGGACGCAGCAGCGTAACGTCGAGCTCCTCGATTTGTTGCTCTTGTTTGGCGAGCCAGTCTGTAGCTCGGTGACCAAAGTAGTCGGCGGTATCCATGTAAAGCAGCTTGGTGAGCTGCTGAAGGGCTTCATTGGAGATGTCTGCAAGAGCTGGGTCTCGCCGCTTAATGAACCACAGCATGGTTCCGCATCTGTCTCCTTTTCCAGTAGTGGTGGATAGTAATGGTGAGTAGACTCAAAACATCGTCAAAGAAGTGGTAATTAACAAAAAAGACTGAAAGAGGGTTGATCAAAGACGCATTAATCTCAGTGAGATGATGCAAATGCTACAAATGCATCAAGTCGTGCCGCCCTGTCTCCTCCATGACTTCATTCTTCTCTCTTTTGCCAGTCATCCGGCCGAGTAACTCCTTCACATGCATAGCAGTAATAGAAGATTATACGAAGTCGAGCAACCTCGTATAACTTGAATAAGCGTGAGGGAGTGAACATACCATCTCTTTATAAAAATGTCCAACCCCTTAAAGACAGTTCTCTCGGCAGCATGCATGGTATGACCCAACCTGATCAATCAATCCTCCTCCTGGCTTGCTTCGAATAGGCCTTTCAACCTTGGTTGCTGTGAACATCATCTGCAAACGAGCATATTCAAGTTGTAGCAAATCAAGACTTTCAACACACATTGATATCGCAATTGTGGAGGGTATATTAGATTTTTCGATCAAGACCTTTGCACACTTCGTCCACCAACAACGAGGCGCGCCCTGCCCTGCCCTGCTCCGTCGTGTTATAAACCATCCCCAGTATCTCTCCCCCCTAATCCGTGAATGTGGACGCCTAACCCTCCCAAGACGATGAAACCTCTGAGATCAAACCCTACGCTAGAAAAAAGAAATGAAGAACAAATGAAACTAAAAAAAAAAAAAAAAAAAAAAGAAAAAGAAAAGAAAAGGAGAGAAAAGAAGGTTGGAACTGCAAACAGCTCAAAGCGCTAAAGTACAATGGCAAATCTACCGGAGGGTCATGTTGGCACCCCTCCAGCGGGAAATGGACTTTCCCTCCCTATACACATCCAGTGTGTGTGCGCTACCACGGAATCTGATCATGCTTATGTAGTCATTATAAAACGAAATATGTCGGCTCGTCCTTCGGTTATACTTCATCCAACGTAGTGGGCGTGCTGTCTCGCCTTGTCCACCTCTAGTCGTCTCCGTTCGAAGCGAATCTTGGCGGCCTCGGTTCCGTCGTCAGGCTGGGCCATTTCTTTGAACCACGGGTGGTTGAGGGCCTGCTTGGCCGTGATGCGGTGCGCAGGGTCGTAGACGAAAATCTTCCTCAGCAAATCAAGGAAGTTCTTGAAAAAGGTTGAGTTTGAAGGGATTATGTCCTAAGTCGCCCTGTTAATTCGCTGCAACATTTTAATAGCTGGAGGGGTACAAAGTCTTACGCTCAGGTGCTTCATGGCCTTAACAAAGCGTCTGGAACCCCTGGTTGTGTCGGGGGTTGGATAATCGAGCCTAAGTCTCTTGAAGTACCTGCGAGATATCCGGTCAGTATGGTCATTGTCGTTCATCAAGGGTGGCCAGTGCTCACTTGGAAGCGGGATTTCCTCCACTCCTTGTAGACATCTTGTTGACCGCTTGGACAAGATGTGTGTCTATCCTAGAGCCAACGACAGCCTCCATCATGGCTAGATGTTCCAGATTATCGTGTGTCTGGAACAAGGCATCGCCGGTAAAAAACTCGACCAGGATGCATCCTATGCTCCAAATGTCGCAGGGGAAAGACCAGCCCAAGCCAAGGATGATCTCGGGAGCACGATAATGGCGAGTACTGACAACCGATGAGTGATATTCGTCTTGGAACGTAGCTGATCCAAAATCGATCAAACGAATCTCGGTGTCAAGAAGCACCCGTCGCTGAGATGCCTGCCTATTAATCGTGGTAGACGACGAAGGGATTTTCCTGTTATACGTAAATGTTTGATAAGAGTTATCGCACAAGAGAATATTCTCCGGCTTGAGGTCGGTATGAATCAAGTTCAAGTCGTGAAGAACTAGAAAGTGCCCAGTCAGTTTTTGCCCCCTAGATTTCCTTTGCTTGGAATTTTGGTTCTTCGTGTACTTACATGCTACGCTGGTGAACAGCTGTCTAGCAAAGTTCTGGATTTGGCTGTTGGGAAAAGGCACAAAGCCGTTGCCTTTGAGAAAGTCGAAAACGCTTTGGCCCAGAAGATCCATGACGATGCAAATGTGGCCGCGGTAGTCGAAACAGTCTCGCAGGTGAATGCACCGATTCCTGTTCTCTTCGTCGTTGGCCTTGAGCGTAGCCAGCACGCGAAGCTCGATCCGGGAAGCGTCGCGATATTTCTGGACGGATCGGATGATCTTGACAGCCACAGGCTTGTTTCTCTTGACATCCCTGGCTTCGACCACTTTACCAAAGGTACCCTGACCAAGGAGACGGACAATCTGGTCTAGAAACAATGGTGTTAGCTGTCAATGGCCGAATGGGAGAAGAGCTTGTCCTGTTTATACGTACACTTTTCAGTAAGTTCAGCATCTGGGACGACGATGTAGTGGCCATCATCATCATCAACCTTGGCATTTTTGCTGTAGTGACGCTGTGATGGGGGGAGAAGGAGTTAGCAGGTGGCGATTCCTCATCGAACCATTTTTTCGCTCTTCTTAAGCGTAAACAAAAAAAAAGGCCGTACAGGTTCAGACTTACATCATGAATGACTCTAACGGGAACCTCAGCAGACTTCTTGGGCGGGTAAGGGGGAGGCTTGTAAGCCATGTAGGCGCCTCCCAGGCCGTCAACATCCCTTCGCTTGGCCTCGTTGGCAGCCTGCTGGCGGGTGGTGCGCTTGCGCTTTAATGGCGCGGCCAGCTCATCATACTGGCTATTTGACGAGAGAGACGTCGGCGCGGTGGTGTTCAATGCCGAGTTTGTTCGGTCGCTGGAAAGGGTAGAGCCAGCAGGCGTGGCGGCGTTGGGCAAGGGCGTGTTTGTGTGCGAGCCTGTGTGCGAACCGCCCAAATACTGGACGTGGTAGCCCAGCGGCGGGTCGTCTCGTCTTCGCTTTTTCGCGGCCTGCTGAGCGGCGGCGGCGGCGGCCGAGTCGGGCACGATGGTATTACCATTTGTGATCTTGCGGCCCGTGTTGGCCTCAGGCTCAGGCGTGTCGTCAATGACAATGATTTCCTTGGGGAGGCCGTTCCGGTAGAAATTGTTCCAATCGGGCTCCCGAGAGCGCCGACGCTTCCTGGACGGCTGGTCCTCGGCGACAGGGCGACCAGCGGCAGGGACAACGCCAGAACTTGTCGTCGTTGTGTTTGGCATGGTGGAAGTGTAGCTGTCATCAAAGCGAGCAGTCGCGGACGGATTGGAGTCTTGATGGCTGTAGTGGCCGTGAGGGGGTCGAGGCACGGGTTGTGAACTCTGGGCTACGCCATCCGTCAGACTGTAGCCCGCGTTGGCGGCAGGCTGGTGATGATAGTAGTAAGACTGAGGGCGAGCCGGACTCTGCAACGCCGGCTGGTGGTCCACGACTGCCGTTGTGGGCAGCAGTGAATTCGCGGTTGTTGTTGTGCGATAGTTGGAAGAGTATGGAGGGTGGAGGCGGTAGTGTGTCGGCGGGAGAAGGGCCGTTGCGGTTGTAGGTGTCGACATTTCAAATCCTCAGCAACAGTCCCCCAGGACCAAAACACGCGCTGGCTTGCGGTCTGGCAGTGGTGAGAGGGAGCAATACGTCGTGCGAGAGGACCGAGTGTCTCTGCCTGCTTGCTTCTCAATGTCCAAGTTGAAGTTGAAAAGAACCAAGAGGCGATTCTCCGAGTTCGACCAGATGACCGTGCAGGGAAGAGCGCTGTCTTTAGGCGTTTTAGCAGCCCACAGCGTCCATAAAAAACACACAGCGGTTGCGTGTAGCGGGAGAGAGAGAGAAAAGGTGAAAAGGTAAAAAAAGTATCCGGTGCCAGATTAGATTTCAGACAGAGGCCGTTGCTCGTTTCGTTTCCAGGCCAGAAGCTCGAGGACTGCAGCGCTCGTCTGGGGCAATCATGAGCGTTTGGAAGAAGCCGCAGGAAGATGAATTGGGCTGGAATTGAGTCTGGACGACGGCCGTGAGTAAATGGCGTGAGGACATGCACATGGCTGCTGAGAGGAAATCGAGTGAGGCTCACTGTGCGTGCTGTGGTTCCCGCCAGGCGCTCAGCACTGCCCTGCCAACCTTAGAACCCCAACCTTTGGACTCCAGGCGCTAGACAGCGCTAAGTCGGGACTCATGGCGCCCTGCAGGGGCCCTGGAGGCGAGCTGCAAACCACCTGGGCAATTGAATTTTAGTTTGTGCCAGTCCCTGGACTTTTTCGCGATGGATTCGTCTTTGATGTCGTTGAAATTACAGAGATTAAAAAAAGAAGCATAATGAGGTTCTATCGGATCACTGGGATTTCTCCCCGTTGAAGAGCTCGCAGTGAATTTGCTGCTTTTGATCTGCGACCTGCCACAGTCACGATTGATGGAATCCAACCTGCGCCCGTATACTCCGTACTGTACATCCATAGTTTACCGAGAGCCTCCTCAAATCCACTAAGCTGAAAGTTGGGCGGGTTTTGGCGGGTTCCCCGTAATACTAGCCACCACGACACTCTTTGCCACAAAGCAACCTGATTAATTGATGATACGCAAACGACGCAAGTCCAAAGTTTGATGCTACATGAAGGGTGAGGGGGAGATAAAGGGGCAAGAATCATCAAAAAGAAGAAGAAGAAGCTCAGCAAACAAATGTCCTGCTCCTGGCTCAAGTGCAAGTGCGAAGAAGAATTCAAAACTGAACTGAATCAAACATCCATATCCAATGGATCAAATGTCATCAATTATGATCCATTAGGTACCTCTTACAGGTCATCCATACGTTCCATGGCGCAGGGACCACCCTTAGTCCACTACTACCTCCTACTAATAAAGTAGTTCCGGTTACGGTCACAAAGAAAAGGCAAAATGAAACACAACACGCTTCCACTACCGTTATGTGCTTCTCAGATCTCTCTATAATGCCAGACAACCAACAAGGCCGCTGTCGATAATCAAGTTTTAGCTGTTAGGGCAAAAAAAGGAACAAAAACCAGAGGGATGGGTGGAGCGAGAGCAAACAGAGTCCAAGGCCGTGGGTGCGGCCCGTAGCCAGAGACAGATGGATGGGCGGCGTGTGATACGGCACGGCATGATACTGGTAGTTTACTCTCGCATACGAGACCAGCAGAAACAGGAGCAGCTTCAGCCCAACCGCGTCTCTCGGATTTATCAGGGCGGCCAGCCGAAGGATGAGGGTCCGTCTGCCTGGAGCCCGTCTATCTATCACGGACGGTCATGCGTCAATATTTTTCTCTGGAATCAAAATCAACCCCCGGCAGATAACAACACAAAAGTAGGTATTTGTAAGAAAGGGAAAAGGACGAGAGAAGGAGAAAAGAAAAGAACAGAAAAACAAGATCCCGGTCTGCCGCTCTCCGGACTGCCCTTTTCGACCGTCGTACAAAAATGACCGAGTCCTGAGAAAAAAGGTTCCAGTTACAGGCATCGTCGCCAACCCTTGCACAGGAAGAAACGGCCAAAAAAAGAAAAAAGCAAAGCCTCCAGCCCGCAGAAGAGATATAATAAGCGCGGCCCATCCTGTCATCTCCGCTGCCGCGGGACCCTCGTGCACTGTCCAGAGGCCCAGAAGGTTTCACTGCTCGCTGCTCGCATTCATTGCTCAAGCTTCAGGAAAAAGGGAAAACAACGAGAGGGCCCCCTTCTCAGCGAATCAAACTCCTCAGCTATGCTCCCTTTAATTCCCAAAATTCCCCCAATACATAGCGCAGGCATCTCGCTTTCGCACGTCACACGCAAAAAAAAACTCCCTCCCAGCCAGCGACTTGCATTAACTCGCAAGTCACGCATACCGCGGTCCGCGCCTTTCCTAATCCAACTTCCAGCTTTTCCAACGAGAGGCCGGAGCGTGGCTCTTGATATTAAGCCCAGAGAAATCCAATTTATCCTCCATGCAGCGTCCGTGCCGATGGAACCTCCACTAGACCCGGTCCGACCAGATTCTAGTTCGCAAAGATTGGAGGCCATTCACGCAAGCAAGTTTCGAAGGGGGCCCGTTTGTGTTCGGTTTCGCCACCCAAACTCTGCTGTTGACGCTTCGCTTTTCCCAAAGCCAAGGTTACAGTATGGAGTTCTTGGAGTACACGTTATCTCGGCCGGGCTGCCTTTAGTTTCGCGTCCCTTTCTCTCCCTCTCTCCTCTCAGTGTCCACAAGGCATTATGTCACCCTCACTCGCCTTCTGGACGGCACATGTCTGTAACTGGATTCTTCTTCGTTCTTGGGCTTCCCACCCGCCCAAGCAACATGCAATCCCATAGCCGCGTTGCTCTAATTCGCCCGTCCGCATGAACAGAGGCTAAATGGCAAATCTATGCCCTCTCAATGCAACAAACCATCATCCCCCTCCCTCCTCTTATCCTGCACGAAGGCAAACGCGAGAAACTTGGTGCCAAGTCGCGGTGCCCGTTAATTAACACCCGTCGAACCGCGCCGCTGCACTCGGCCTTGCGCCTTGTCGACAAGCCACCGATACGCCATCTCTCCCATCCCATCCACCCCCTCCTTTGCATTACTCGACTCGGGAATCGCCATACAAGTCGTTCGATTCGACGACTGGGTTAACAATGTTCCTGTTCCTGTACTCGCCGTTTTCACAGGCAACAGGCACCTAATGCTGTGAAGTTGCGTCACTCACGCACATTTAAGCCCTGCATGTACTTGCGTGTCTCCAGTTTACAAAGCCCGCTCACCTGGCCCTCTTTCTCTCCACCTGCTTGCCCAGCCTCTGATAGGCAAATCACGTCGACGTCTTACGCGAGAGAGGGCCAGCCCAATTCTTCTAGATCCATTTCCCAGCCAGCTAGCAGCGATGCGGCAGGGCTGGTCCGGCACAACGACAGTTATCACCATGTGCTTCGGACACAGTCCACAGTACGCTGATCATGTGGCAATGAGCTGACGGGGCTCTGTGCCTTTTATAGGTGTCTTTTATGATTTCGAATCTTGTGAAATCCCTCAAAATGCTGAACCGAAGACAGCTGGACTCGGATTACATACTAATGATGTACCTGCATTTACACAGTAATCCTGCTGATGCCTAGGTCCCCATTGCCCGCATGCCGTCCCTCCGATCCATCCATCGACATTCCTCTTCTGACCGCTCGGCAATTGTGCCCAGAGTACATGTATACGAAGTGGGAAGATATATGCATTGTCAGCAAGCGAATTTCTAATAATGTTTCGCATGGGCAGAATACAAGCCTTTTGCTAGCAGAATTTATTCCTGGAGCGGAAGGCATTGTAACTTAGTCGTGCTCATAAGCCCAAGCCCTGACATAAGCCTCCAACCGAGATCCTACAACTCAGAACGCAGGGCTCCATCTGCGTTGACACGTGGATGCAAGGAATTGAGCAGCATACACGTATTCCATAACGGGCTTTGTAATTCACTAGACATGTTTCAGTGTCGTAAGTATACAAATAGGTAGGGAGTGGCTATGCAGCACCTGAATGACTCGTTCAAGCACGGAGTATACCAGGCAGTGGATAGATGCCCGGTTCGTTGAGCATCTTCCACTATCAGTTTGCTTCTAGTATGTGATGCTATAGCTATCTATATCCCTCTGATATATGATATCATCATTCGCAGGTAGGTAGCTTCAAATCGAAGATACGGAATGCTAGACAGCAAACTTAAGGTGCTGAAAAACCACTGCCTGTACCTAATATAATAGGAAGCATTCGTTTTGCAGTATTTCATTGCCCTTCTCTTAATTACCGATGCAACGTTAACTTGGTTTGCTCCATGATATTGACTCGCTGTAATCTCTTATCTACTGTCTAAACAGGAACACACGCATAAAAAAAAAGATTGCATCAAGTCTACTGTATGCAATAATTCCAGGCGCCCAACCCTGCGCAATTCTACCAACAACAATGCTGCCTTCTTCAAGTTGGCCATTATAATGCAAGTGGCTGGGCATTTATCGTTTGGCGAAGCCCAAGGAACACCCAGCCTACTTCTCCACTGGATGCTCTCAGGCAAAACATCCATCTATATCTTAATGTGTAATCTTCGGGGCCAGGTGTGGTTGATGATAGTATGGTTGACAAGGCTCGTCAACGAGCCTTGATCTAAACGCTCGAAAGTTCCATCGAAACTCAATAATGTCGTCTCGTTAAAGTGTCTCGTCCATCACAGACCGCGGTTGAACCAGACCTTGCCATCGTTGCCGCCCTTACCATGGAACTCGGGCTCCAGGCTGCTGGCGCTAATCGCCTGCTTCTGAGGGAACACTGCCAGTGCCAGAGGAAGTGCCACAAAGCCAACAGCAGCAATCAGACCCAGGTTGATGCCAATAGGAATGGTCGAGGCGATCCGCGGTCGGGCCTTGAGCCACTCCTTCTCCATCAAGTTCTTGTACCATGCCTGCTTGAACTGAATATGGTAGAGGGTCATGGCGGGAATAATCATGATAGGGGTGTTGTTGATGACACGGCTGGCCGCAGTTTCGTAGACGGCAATCTTGGCTGCCTTCTGGCTCTTGCCCAGAGATGGGACGTCCGCCTCTGATTTGCCCTCCTCAGTAAGCTTCTTCTTCTCGGCGTCGGAGAGAACAGGGCGGACGTCGATGCCGGTCACAATCTCTCCTCGTCGCATCAAGTATGCGTTAAGAGCTCCAGCAGTTGCCACGGCTGCAAATGGTACCAGTCGGCTCAGAACGTTCCTTGTGCTGGGGGACACTTTCAATCTCGGCACGAGTGCGTTGAGTCCGAGGGCCACCGAGCACGAGGCCGTGACGGCGATACCGTACGACTTGGCGAGGTCCGCAGTGGTCAATGGGGATGACTTGTTCGCATTCGAGCTGTTGATGGCAACGTTGAGCGACTGGTTGGCAACCTGCCATGCTACGGTGCCTGCTGTTCCAAGACCAGGCTGCAGCATACCGGCCGTGACGATCAGGTTCGAAAGGACGAAGCATGACATTCGGAAGGGCAGAAACACTGGTTCTCCGGTGTCTATCCACAAAGGTCAGCTTTGGTTCTTTTGTATTGTATTCTTGAACCGCGCATATGCTTGAGTTCCCGTCTATCAATGCCATACCTGGGTGAAGAGTTGAGTCGACAATCTTCTTGGCGTGCCATAGCTCGGGTGTCATGTGCGGCAGCTTTCCCGTCTTATACTCTGTGACAAGTCTTTTGGCATTTTCGAGGCCATGCGAACCAGCGAGTAGGGTGCTAGAAACAATATACACGTCAACAATTCTGCATTGACAACAACAGGCTTGCGAATTCATCGTTGTCGAGACTCACCTTGGATCCGTGATGCTTATCGTGTGCCTCACCCGTCCATAGTATGTGGACAAATCATACTGCGACGAGGGCAGGTCTCGCGAACCCGGCAGAGAGGCAGACATGGTGGAAGAAAGCCCGAATTGGTGTTCGAAACAATGCAACAACCCGACTCAGTCGCCTCTGTTTATAAATGTCCAGACGAGGCTGGTTGGTTGAACGGCCCGAGTTGCAATTTCCAAGGGTTCGCTGGCCTGGGCCTGCGGGGTGCGGAAACTTTTGGCCCAAAGGGTCGAGCCAGACAAACCTGTGCCGAATCTCCAAGACGACGATAAGCGCAACCGCTGGGTTTTGTTTGCGATCCGATCTCGGCTGGTCCGCTCGTCTTTTTTCCTAGTGGTCAGAAAGCGCCCAGAGCCCCCACAATCATGACACATCAAGACAAAAGACAGCCGGCACAGACATTATCGTAGTAGTAATAGCAATAGACTCATTTGGGGATGGTTGGGCAAGTTGGGGTATCCGAGTCGTTTTGGAGGGTCGCGGATGCCGTCAGAAAGCGTGGCTGAATTACGGCATTTATCAAAATAGAACAAGTAGACGTAGAGTACGAAAAGCAAGCCGTCACATTATGACAGGCCGTGCTCGTCTTACTGTTTGTAGTAAATCCATCAGTGATCTTCCCCACAGCCAATTGCGAACAAGGGATCGATCTCTTTGCACGTGGTTGTAGTGAGTCTAGTTGCATTAATCACCATCTCAATATCCCACCAGTCACCAGTCAAAGTCAATTCCTTGGAGGGGAAAAAAGACACAGTATATGAGCGTATTAGCAACCCCGTGCAAAAAAAGAAACGATGGGAATTAGACATTTCCAACCGACCACGCCAGGAGTCGAACCTGGAATCTCTAGAGGAGGTGATCTCAACCGAAATCTAGCGCCTTAGCCATTAGGCCACGCGGCCCATTTGATGTTCCCAAGCGTTGTAATTTCGGTATACTGAGGTTCAATGGAGACAAATCCTCTTTACGCACTGTCTAGCTCCATTGAGATCAGCTATAGTAACACTGTGCCGGCGATTGTAGACGTACATTGCAGAAACAACATAAGGCGTTCGTGATATCGTCAAATGCATCTAGGTAGAATTGAGAATCGTTTAGTGTATGGGAGATTTATTCAGTCGCCGCACTTGATTCATACGGCCTACTTATCTAGACTAAACGGTTTTTAATGATAAAATATGTCATCTGTCTACTGGTCATCGATGGTGTGAGTAGTCTCCATATCCATTAAGAGTCTCGACATTTCTGATACGATAGTTCCCTAGTTGCAATGGAAGAAAAGGAGTGTCTGTCCAACACCCGAGAGACTATTGCTAATTCGGCTGCTGAGACAGAAGAAATACCTGTTCTTACTACTTGATAGATGCCTGATTTCTCGAGTATCTGCCAGTATCAGCCGACGTATACGAGATGGTAAATATAGTATCTGCCAGTCTTAATTAACAGACATGGAATGGTAGGTTTCTCTTCCCAATAAGAGCTCGGCCCGTTTGAGAATTGGATAAACTTCTCGAACGAGAGCATGACAACAACGTAATGCACCGACTCGCGGGAGCATGGAGTTCACTTGGGGGAAACACTCTCTAGTATATGTAGAAATCCCCGAGTAGGCAAACCAGACTCAAGCATGGTTATAAAGTTAAGACCTTTGGTCCACCGTTACCGCCATGATAGTTGTAGATACAGCGCAAGTGAATTTGCTTGATGACACAGTTGTTGTGCTCCTTTGCCTTTTTAACCAATGTCATCATCCCATTCATGGCCTCTCATTAGCAAGCATAAAGAGCTAATCTCCCTGATCAACATAAATATTAACTCTATCGAATATCTTCAAACGGCTTATCTCAGTAAAGTGATATTGCGGTTACAGCTTCAGATTGCTTGTAACATTACGGCACGTGAGAGGCATCTCTGCTCCTACTTTCGGGTTGCCAGCTGGCAGGCGCTCCCGGCAGTTGCTGCACGCAGCTGTTTGCACATTTCTCTGCGCCTATTTAATCCCCTTCTCTCTCACTCTCTCTTCTCTCGAAACAACCTTCCTCTCTCAAAGACCTGCTCCCTCTAACTTCGCTCTCAGCACGGCCAAGGGTAAATTGCCTCCACTCCTTTCTTTATGTTATGAATAACTTACTGATCGCATAGATAACTAGCGAGATGGACCTGACACCTACATCTGAAAAGTCCAACCTCACCCCGGCTGGGGATGGAAAGGCCAAGAGATTCCTTGGTCTCAGAGTCAAAGAGTGGTTGAACAACGGCCCTGCCACGCCGAAAACCCCCTCTCCCTCTTTTTCGAAATCTGAGGCAGCCCATGAGGCCGCCATCGCAATCACCGAGCAACCGAGCTCATCTCAGACGAAAACGTCCAGCAATGCGTCGGCTCGGATGACCGAGGATCCTACTCACCCAAGCGCCACCGGTGTATCGGAAATCAGCCAGCGTGATCACAAAGAAGTCGCCAGTCCCAAGCCACGAAATTTAATCATTGAGAGCCTCAACAGAGTCCTCGAACCAGAATCCAAGACCAGAGGGTTGATGATCAAGCCTGAGGCTATTCCTACTGAGTCTCCACAAATTACGGAGGGATTGACCGGCTTTGAAGTGCAGTCTCAAGGAAGCAGAGCCTCGTGGAACATAAGTGAAGGTCTCTCGAATGGTGACGGCCAGGATGAGCCAGATCAGCAGGAGATACCTGAGGGCGCCCAAATATCGCGAACAATGGCGTGGCTGCTCGAAACCTCCGAACCACCTGCAGCCATCCATTCATTGGCATTTCAGAGTGCGGTCGGTCATTACAAGAAGGACATTGACACCGAGACGGGAGACTTCTTGCCCGAAATCTGCTACCCCGATACTTTCAAAAGCCTTCACGAAGGTCCCTCGCGTGATATTAGAGATATCGCTTGGCGACAGGCCAATCTGACGGTCGAGCTGCAAATAGCCAGAGAGATAAGAAGTCGAGAGCTGCTCGCAACCAAGATCCGGTCCAAGATCAAACCTCAAGTGCAGGCTGTACCTATTGAACAGGAGACTGGACCAAATGCCGAATGCATTGTACGACTCGCTACGCCTGAAGACTTTGAAGCCATCGCGGCCATCATCAACATGGAAAGTCGGGCGACGGGCAGCCCTCAAATCATAGAATGGAGGGATGTCACCGCTGCTAATGTCCAAAAGATCTACGAGAGTTGCCGAGATAATCTGCAGCCCTTTATTGTCGCCACGACGACCGAGGACCCTTTGCTTGACCGTTCCAACTGGCCTAAGAATGCCACAAAAGCGTATCAAGGCTACCTCGCATTCCGCTCGACTCAAGCACAAGTTTCCCAGGAGGTTTTGGGCTTCGCCTTTGTGGTTGAAGCCAGACTTGGCCTGCTCGGGGGTCCATGCCCTGGATCTAGACATACCGGTCAAGTGAAAGTCGTCGTTCATCCTTCCCACCGAGGCAAGCTGTATGGATCCGCCTTGCTTGATCGAATTCTGCTTTGCACAGCACCTTTCCATCGAAGAGCAGTAGATTACGAGTGGCAATGCCAAGATGCTTCCAAGGTGTACGAATCGATTGCTTGTCAGAACCGTCGAAAATACGCCTGGATATACGTCGAAACCTTCTGCGCTGGCAGAGATGACCCGGCTCTCAAACTGGCGACCAATTTCTTACAAAAATTTGAGTTCCAAGAAGTGTGCCATTTGCGCAGTGCCGTCAAGACCGACCGTTACTATGAGAGCCGATGGCTTGACATCGTGCTGTGGGCACGCGAGACGCAACCTCTATCCAATATCGAGGACCTTTTCCCAGGCGCCTACAACTTGTGAATCAGGGGCGGCGGGCATTGCTGCCGGAACGCGGCAGTGACTTGGGTGATGAGTGAGATGATTTACCTCCCAGGTTTGTCCACGCGAACCAAGACTTAGGGAGCCATTCCAGCTGACACATCTACAGCAAAGATTTGCTAATCAATTGTTCTATTGAAAAAAGCTATATAGTTCAATCATGGATTTGGGAGCTTATTTAGCAGTGTCAGGAGTTGAACAGGAACCGGAAAAAACTATGGGGAATGCTCTGCATCACGTGTGCAACGCCGTGCTTCTGACAGCGCATTACAAGATTAGAGTACTTTAGTAGCTACCTAGCAGGCAGACAATAAATGAAACATTGGGTCTATCAACACCGTGCCTAGGGGTGATATTTCTTCTATAAATACACAGCTACTCATCTCATCTGGAAAGCATAGAAACGGTCTTTATTAATCTAAGCTCTTTCGCCCAAAGGAAGAACAGCAAAGTCTCGGCACATAATCTTTGGGCAGCTAGCAACATGTTATCCATATTACGCAAAGCCCGCCTAAAGGATAAAGAGATGCGAGTACTGATGTTGTACGTGCCAAATAATTTATCAACCCTGATAGTTTGAGAGACTGATATATCAAAAGAGGACTTGACAATGCCGGAAAGACGACAATTGTCAAAAAGATTATGGGTGAAGATGTGAACACTGTTAGCCCAACGCTTGGGTTTATCATCAAAACGATTGACTACGAAGGGTAATTGCTTCTGTCCCAACCCCAAATTTGGTCCAAAGCTAACATTACGGTGACAGATACAAGCTCAACATCTGTAAGGCAGCTCTTGCAGCTCTTTGCAAGGCAAGATTGGCATCAACTAACTCCTATAGGGGACGTGGGTGGCCAGAAGACGCTGCGATCGTACTGGCGGAATTATTTCGAAAAGACAGACGCCTTGATCTGGGTCGTAGACACAACAGATCGCCTACGAATAGACGACTGCAGAGAAGAACTCCATGGCCTACTGGAAGAAGAGGTTTGTGATGGGGTATGCTGCAGTTTCGGTGGATGAGAGCTAACGTCTAGGGTAGCGCTTGGCGGGAGCCTGCTTGTTGATATTTGCAAACAAGACGGATGTGGATGGGTGCATGACCGAAGAGGAGGTTGTTACGGTGAGCTATCTTTTGAGGCCTATTTGAAGGATTGAATGGGTGTCTAATAAGGTTTTTGACTAGTTGTTGCGGTTGAACGATATACGGACGCATCAATGGCACGTTTTGCCGTCGTCGGCCATGACGGGGAAGAATCTCAACCAGGGCATGTCGTGGGTGGTGGAGGACGCGAAGAAGCGGCTTTTCTTGTATTAGGATGACTTTGATTCAAAGAACCAAGGGGAGGTTGCTGACGGAGCATGAGGCACTGCTCCATGTACTCGTATTTACTTGATTGAAGCATCGCATTTTACGTACGGATATAGAACTGGGCCGCGGGACAGGTCCAAGGGAGTCAAGCAGTAATATTAACCAGCATCCCAGCGACTGATAGTAAACCGCTTCGTCAGTGTTGTACTACAACCATCACTTCTTGTGCTTGATGTTACGTACGAGCACTAGCACCGCCTCTAATTCCATGGTCGGCGATCGGTGATACGGAACACGGAGTAGCACAAAGCATAGCACAAGACTCATGTGGACCAGTTGTCAAGGGAGATGGCAAGATGGTGTGGAAATTGTGTGGATAGGCTCATCGGACCAACTCGCCTGACGGCCGTCTCGCCGACTTGATTGGTTCGCAGCAGAGAAGCCTCGATCAGATTTGGTTCCCAGGCACGCAGGCGAGACAGATGGAATCAGAGCAGAAAGCGGTCACTTTGCAACCTCTACGGCCGTTGGAGGGGATTGTGGACGAGATTTAGGTTCAGGTTTGTTGACGACGGGCACTAACTAGCACATCTCGTGTTTGTGTGTGTTTACTGTTATTGGCGATCAATAGTAAACAGTCGAAGGGCCCCCTCGGTGTAGACGGTGCTCGAGCCTTGCCCACCGTTCAGGAGAGGCCGGGATGGCGCGCGCAAATAGTACGAGTAGTATGGAGGTGATTTCTAAAAAGGAGATGCATGCTCTGTGCTCTGTGAGATGCAATTTCATGACGTTGGGATTTAATACCGGAAACCCCTTGAGCGTCCAGTACCCTGCATGAGCGCTGCGGTTTCTCCTGGGGGGCTAGGTTACAGGGGCGTCAATGCTATGGGGCTGTCGTGGATCGCCTAGACACGCCCCAAGACAGCCCCGCGGGCCGCAACCCACGGCAACGGCAACACGCTATTGACCCCCAATAAAAAGGGCGTCGAGTGAACTGGAACTGTAGCGGGTGTCAGGTTCTCTTAAAGATTGATACCGCCAATCTGCTGCCGAATGTATCAACGTCCCATCAGTATCCGTTTGAGGACAATCAACCCCCACCACCAGACCTCAAACTCGACCTTAGACTCGACCTCGACCTCGACCTCGAGAGCGGAACAAGCACAGGCAGCCTCTTTTCCCCGTGCCATGCCATTGTCAGCTGCTTTTACGCACCGGTAGAGTCGCCAATCCCACCATGTCGGACGAAGTATCCCAGTTCCTCGAGCAGGTCGAGCGCCTGCGGGGGCAGCAGATTGAGGACGACGAGATGCGAGCCCGAGAGCGCGAGGAATTTCTTGCTGCCAAACGGGAGCGCCAGGCCAGAAGAGAGGGTGAGTGCCTTGTTCTTTTTGCCTTTGATTCTCGTCATTTCTTCACGGAATCGAATCGGGGACGGTAGTACCTGTTGCTAGGTAGCTACCCGATGGTGTGAGGCTTTGGCTTTTTTGGCGTTGCCTTGTTGCCATGGTGTTCGTTTGTCAGAGCTATCTGAGGGTTGCCACCAGGCACAAGGTTTATTTACTTTTTGTCTAAATGTTTTCTTACGGCCGTCCTCACACCCCTTAGATCTGCTATGGGGGGGGCCTAAACAGCGAGCATATATGAATTTCGGGACCTGACCTACTGATGAAACAACGCTGACCCGCCTTATTCAAAAGAACGCGCCCGATCCATCTCACCGCAGAAATCATCGCCAGCCAACACGCCGTCACCACGCACGCTCCGGCGAACTGTCAACCTCTCCGAATCGCTGAGACTCGACTCTCCAGCCGGCGAGTCCTTGGATAAGCTGCGCGAGCGATCGTTCACCGAGACAGAGCAACCCCTAGAGGCGGATCAATCCGATGCCATGCTGCACTCCACCTCACAGGCGAGAGAGAACGATGCCCCTGAGGCTCTCGACGCACAGCGGGGCGATGATGCCACAGCCGCTCGAAGAGATTCACAACTCTCGTGGCAGCGGCGTACGACCCGATCCAACAGCCGCCCGCTGAGTGTCGTCGCTGCTCGGAATGCGGCCGCCACGCACGAGACCGCTGCAGAGGAGCCTCCATCTCCCACCCAGCCTCTTTCCAAGGACCAGATCGCCAAGAGCCTTGGTTCCAAGGATGCGTCGTGGTTTCGTCAAACTGCCGACAGAGGCGCTGACTCTGCGGCGTACCGACGGAACCAGGTGGAAGACGATGATCGGCTCGACATGTCGTCTCTCAGCGCCCAGCTACCTGGCATGAGCAACGAAAACTCCGGAGAACGCCCCGGCTCCCGAGGCGAGAGTGCTCTCGGCAAGCTTGCTTCTCCGTTCTCTCTGAACCCTCCCAGCTTCGACAACCCAGCCGCTGAGAGGCCTCAAGCAGAACCGATTGCCCCAACAGCGACTGGCCGGACGTCTCCTGTGCGCACATCATCTCCGACCAAGGGCATGGGCGGTTTTGTGCAGAGCGCAATGATGAAGAGGAGTGACAGTGTGAAGCGATGGTCTGTTGCCAGCCCGCCTGCGTTGACCCGTCCCGAGAACGTGACGGCGAGCCATCGTGGCTCAATCGACAGGGGGGCTGCTCCGCCAAGGCCACAGAGCATGTTTGTTCGTGACCCAACAGCGGCTACGGCGACTACAACGTCAGGGACAAGTAGATCTCGTCCATCCTCTCGGCCAACGTCTCGACATGGAGAAGCGTCCGAAAGGCGTCCCAAAACACCAACTTCCACGAGCCCACCTCAGGCCCAAAGGCATGAGCTTCTCGATGATGCATCCCTTCCACTCTCCCCAACCAAGACAATGGAGCCTCGACGTTGGAGCCCGACGAAATCAAGCTGGCTCGAGAGCGCCCTTAACAACTGAAATCGAAGCCTATTTTGAGCATCCTCACGAACAGCATGGATGGTTCAGAACAACAAGAACAAGCGTGGAAGGTTAATGCTGACCAAGCAAAGCTGCTCCCTCTCACAGCCAAGTTCAGTATAGCGACTTATAGGATCCTTAGCCCTGAATCTCAACACTACTGGTCTGGGTGGAATCTATTCACCCCCTGGAACACAATCGGTAACGAATCGTGCGTCGTTTCAGAACTTTCCAACATCGAGCACGCCCATGACTGCCGGACCGGATAGACCCAGATCAAAGTCGAGGGGCGCTCTTGATCAAGTGAGGGAGAGGCGGTCCGAATCTCTCAGCGCCTCGATTAGCCCTAACCCTCTGCCTGCCAAGGTTAAACCTGAGGCTCCGCCAAAGAAGGATCTGGATTTCCGCGGAAACTTGAAGCCACGAGCTGCCGAAGCCCCGACTCCCAAGACCCAGGAGCCCGAGTTCAAGGCTGTATTTGGCACTCTTCGCAGAACTAAGACTCAAAACTTTAAAGCTCCAGACGAGCTAAAGGACAACATCCTCCGTGGCAAGGCGGCTCTCAACCAGACTGACGGGCCACAGAAGTCGGTAATTAGGGACGAATTCAAGGACTCCATACAGAAGAAGAGAGAAGATTTCAAAAGGGCCCAAGCCGAGGGAACAGGAATCGCCAATACGGTAACGCGCGACAAGCCTAAGCCTCTTCTCCCCGAAGCACTCGCCATGAGGAGTGAGCTGGGTAGGTCAACGGCAGCGCTCCAGCAAGACGCACCTTCAGAGAGTCGAACCCCATCCGGTCAGTCGAAGAATTCCGATTACTCAAAACCAGATCCTCCACAGAGAAAGTCAAGTCAAGTGAACTTGGCCAAACAGTCCAGCCCATCCTTGACTCCCACGAAGACCACCTTGACTGAGAATACCAGACTAGAGAATAAGGAACCCGATACGCCAGCCCGGACCGAAGAGTCTCTGCCCAACCTTTTGAAGAAGAAGAGTGCTCCATCAAAGCTTGGCGGCCTGGCCGGACGATTTAACCCTGCCCTTGCCGGGATGCTGGCACGAGGACCACCGCCGGCAGCTTCCAACGGCGGGAGCCGAGGTGAAGAATCAGGACGAGGCAATGGAGAGGCTCAACCTTCACAACCAGGCCCTCAGCTGACACACATGACTAAGAGTCGAGCGCGTGGCCCGAGGAGAAAGGCGCCGACCAATGTAGGCAACGCTTCCACCAATTCCACAAATGGCTCTGCAGAGTCGTCCTCAGTAAGCCGGCAACCTGCCGCCTTTGGAAAGCAGCGTCTCCCCGCGCCCGTTGAAGACAGGAAGCCAATTACGCACGCAATCCAAGATCGAGCCGCCACAAAGCCCGATGTGCCATTTAAACCAAAGCCTATCGAGGCGAGAAAGGCAGAGGCTGACAGCCGACCTCTGGAGCAGCCTGTTGCCCCCTTGCATCTTCGTAGTAGACGGCAAACAGAGTCTGCTATCCAGGTCGGCCAATTATTATCATCACGACCCGAGTCACCTCAGAAGCCGGAAGTAGAAGCACCGAAGAAACTTAATTTGAAGCGCATGTCGAAATTCTTCGAGCAACCCAAGGATAACACCACCACAGCGGCATCTGAGACTCCAAGGACACCCGGCAAGCTCTCACCTCAAAAGACTGGCACATGGGAACCGGTCAAGACCGGAGAGTCTGCCAAAGAGGCTGCGAAGCTGATACAACAAAAGACTGGTTCATGGTCACCGGTGAAGAAGACCGAGCGCTCGCTACCCGACACCCGATCATCTGCCATCAACATGCTAGGTGAATCGAAACCCTCAACAGTAAACGCTGCACCGGAGCGTGCCCCGGCTGCCATGAAAGCCCCAATGCCAGGGCCCAAGCCGACTTCCTTTAACGGGCTACCAAAGGGAGGCGACACACGGCCAGCGTCACCACCGCCTGCAGCGGCAGCCTTTCCCCAGCGGCTACCACAACCACGGGTTGAGGCGCCCCTTGCATCGCCTTCACGGCCGCAAACAAGCCATGGTAGCGATGTATCAGCCATACTCCACGACTTCTTTGGACCCCCGTATGATAGCGTTCCCTGCGACATGGACTACGCTGATATCTTGACAAACTACCCAAAGACTGGCGCAAAGGGCAAGACATTGTCGTTCCACATGTTCCAGATTGATGGAGAGGGCAAGCAGATGATAGTTCCGGCTTACCGCGAGCGCATCCTCTTTGAACAAGAAATGTACGTTGCTGGGCATAATTTCACCAACGAGGCCGGATGGAAAGTACGCGAGGTCTACTTCTGGATCGGCGATGAAGTTGCAGACGCAGACGAGGATGCAGCAGAGGCTGTGGCACAGCAAGAGGCTAGACAGCTGGGCGGCAAGCTCATTAAAATCAGACAAGGCAAGGAAACACCAGAGTTCCTTCAGGCCCTTGGCGGCATTGTCATTGTTCGAAGGGGTGCAAGCACTAGATACGACTCGCTTGCGCCATCCATGCTGTGTGGCAGACGATATCAGGGCCAGGTAGCATTTGACGAGGTTGACTTTACGACGGGCAGCCTCTGTGCTGGCTTTGCCTATCTGATCACCCACTCTGGCAACTGCTACTTGTGGAAAGGCAAGGGAAGCGATGTGGAGGAGCTCAGCTGTGCACGCCTCATTGGTATGGACTTGACGGTGACTGGACAACTGATTGAGTATGACGAGGGCAACGAGCCTGCGTCCTTCTGGGACATGATGGGTGGCGAATCGAAGCCTCACTCAGCGGATCACTGGCGATTGAAGCCTAGTTATGGGAAATACAACGGTAGACTCTTTTGTGCCGATGTAGAGTCTAGGCAAAAGGTGAGCAAAACACATACATGACAGTGGAGATTTGGGTATTCCTTTATTGCATTTTACTGACCACATATTTTCTAGATCTTTGAAATTTGCCCGTTCAACCAGGCCGACATGTCAACATTCAACATTTACATTCTCGATGCCTTCTTTGAGATGTACATCATTGTTGGCTCCCAGGCCCAGTCCCAGTACGCGTCCTTCCGCACCGCCCTCGACTTTGCCCAGGAATACGCCGTCCTGGCTGCCAGCATGGAGGACCGGCCCTTTATCCCCATCTCGACGGTTGTCCTCGAGGGTGCCCCTCGGGACCTGAAACGAGTGTTCCGCAAGTGGACCGACGAGCGGTGCCCGACGCTCTTGAACAATCCTTCGAGCGAGGCCGGATTGAAGCGAGGCCGCAGTCTTAGAGTTGTGCCTCTTACGCAGGCCATCTTGGCGTTGAGGGAGTAAATATAGGTGTCTGCCCGTTTTTCGGCGCAGTGGTTATGTCGTGTACATTTGGTCGTGGTTATGAGAAAACAGAGGAACTGCGGAATGATGGAATCTCCTGGCAATGTGTGGTATCGGAAGAGAAAATAAAAGAAGAAAAAGGGGCAAAAGAGGCGGCGGTATCTGGAGTTTGGCAGCTTCGTGTTTTAAAGAGGCGTATGGGAGGAGCGCATGTAGAGCGTTTAGACACATACCTTTATTTCTTTGGCCAGCTGGAAGTTGAAAATGTAGATGGAGAGAGCTAGCTGTACAGACGAATTGCTATCTGTTTTAACAAGGATAGTGAAAAACAATATAAAAGTTTATCATATAATAATACGAGAAAAAGTTCACCATATAATAACACAAAGAAATGCCATAAGAGGGTTTTATTTTTTTCTTGTTTTTTAATTCTAATGGGTATCAATTTGAAATTGACCTCGCACATGTCAAAACCCGCTCTTTAAATCCTTCCACCCACCATTCCATCCTATTTCGCCATTTGAATCCGCCAGCCTGCCTGCCGTGTCTAATCTAACTTGAGGGCATACCATTCTCTTTGTTTCTTTTTTTCAGAGGGGGTTTTCAAACATGGTTGATTTCTCTATCGCTAAAAGGGGGCGTTTCTCTCGTTGACTTCATAATCTATGAGCGCATACGCTGTGGTGTAGCCGCGGCCAACTTCTAGTTGATGGCGGTGCTCTTTGCTGTGGAGTTGCCGTTGAGGGAGGAAGGGACGGCGATTGGGCGGCCGCGAGCCTTTTCGGTGAGGCTGATGAGTTCCTTGAGCATGAGTTCGCGGGTGGACTGGGTGAGCTCGTCGACATCGGCGGAGGTGAGGTTTGTGGTGGGGATGGGACGCAAGACTAAGTAAGGGTTAGGCATATTAGTATATCGGTGATAATTCCGGGTTTGAAACAGGTTTAAACACAACGTACCCTTGATGGGAATCTTGCCAGAGTTAAAGACCAGGCCCTTGATGTAGAGGATGTGGCTGTAGTTGGCCACGACGACGGGGACAATGGGGACGCCAGACTGCACGGCCAAGTGGAAGGCGCCCTTCTTGTAGGGCAGCAGCGCGGGCTCCTTGGTGTAGCTGCGAGTGCCCTCGGGGAACATGTAGACGCTCTGGCGCTTGGTCTTGATCTCGGTGGCGGCGCCGTCCATGGCGGAGCGGGCGTCCTTGCTGTTCTTGCGGTCGATGAAGATTGTGCCGCTGAGGCTCATGAACCAGCCGAGGAAAGGCACCTTCTTGAGCTGGGCTTTGGCCGTGACGCTGCAGTACTTGGGGAAGATGGCGCCGAGCATCAGCACGTCGAGCTCGGTCTGGTGGTTGCCGATGAAGACGGCGGGCCGGGTGGTGTTGAGGACGTTGTCCGGGTCGTCAATGACAAACTCGACGCCCGTGGTCAGCTGCATGGAGTAGTGGAAGGCCCGCGCGACGGTCCACTGCGCAATCTGCTGCTTGCCTAGGATGGTCAGGACGATGGAGGCGATGACGCCGTAGAGCGCGCAGGCGATGAGCGTCATGTAGGCGGCCAGGACGCGGGCCACGAAGGCCGCCTTGGGGACGACAAAGGACAGCATGTAGAAGGAGATTGTCAGGGCTGTGTAGCCGACGAGGAACTTGGCGATAGCGCCAAGGAAGAGGACCATGGTTTGAGCTGCCGTTGTTTGTAAGGGTTTTTGTCTTTGTCTTGTGTTGTCGTACGGAGAGAGAAGCCGAGGCGAGAGAGAGAGAGAGAGAGAGAGAGAGTGGGATAACGAGGATACCAAGGAGGGCGGGGAGAAGGTTTCGAGGCCGGCGCTGTTACAGTTCCATGCTCTTGCGCTGAGCCGAGAATGACTGCGGGACGGAGGATAGAGAGAATGTGACCAGATCAAAAGGGAAGAAGAGAGGAAAAAAGAAGAAGAAGAAAAATGGATGGCCCAGGGGACGCAATCACAAGCGCACACAAGGCACGGGAACTAAAGTTGGTGGCCAGGAGATTTTGTTGGAGAAGAACGGGTGTACTTGCAAATCTGCATGGTGTACCTGTAGCGGCTGAAGTATCGGTTACCTGCAGCACGCGGTGCCTGTGGGTGTGTCCAGCAGGTACACGGGTACAGCCTCGGGTTTTGGTAGGTTAATGACGTTGGGGACAGGCTTTTAGAGGGGTCGAGCGCAGTGCGGGCGCCGTGATTGGCTGAGATGCTGTGTGGTTTTTGACATGTGGGGGAGGGCGAGATACCTGGTGGTAATTTTCAACACGTTTTCTCGACTTCTTATCAATCGTGGCCGATGGTCAATTTTATGGGTTATACTATTTCAGTTATCAGTACTTGATACAGGTACTAAAGCATGCGGTGTGCTCGGGCACCAAACGGGCCAATCAATATATTGTATTCTGTTTCAAGCTGAAGTATAATCTCTCCAATTGGACCTTGTACTTCGGCACATGCTTCTCCGGTAACCGGGCAATCAAGCCGAGGGCGATCATGTAAGATACGCAAAGTGATTGAACTGCGAGCATGCTAGGTGCGTAGCTCTAGTATCTGCTACTATAGGTGGTAACATTTTTTTTCTCTAATTTACTACTATAACTGTACTCGTCTAGTATTCAGTGTTACTTGCGATACGGGATGCTGAATAGCGAAATCGGGATGCTGAGCAGGCGTTCCCTTCAAATAATCCTCACCTAATAGACGACAGAGCGCCATCTTAAACTAATAGATATTGATATACTGACAACATTGCAATTTAATGTCTACCTTTTACTCAAGTTACCCTGACTTGCCTGACTGCCGCTTCCTAGCCCTCCCATGCCGGGATATGATTTCGCAGCCCACGCTTTTGCCATCATCTCCTTTGTAATTGCGTCTTGTTTGTAGCCGCTAGGGATACTTGTCCTGCGCTCGGCAGCTTTCCGAAGATAGTCGTCGGGCCCAACTCCAAACGGGCTTGTATTGTAAGCTTTGTTACCGGCGGTTGCGAATGCTTCTAGGGCCGACTTTATGTCTTCCGAGCTTATGGAGGACGTCCGTCGCCATGCTTGAGGGCCCTCTGAAGGCGTGTTTTGCATTTCGGTTGTTGCACGGGGTTGAAGTGTTATTTCACGGCGATATGCTTCTCTTTCCGTTGGACACAGAGTACCGCGAGATGGGTCAGTCTCGAGGAAGAAGAAGAGGGAGAAGAGGAAATAAAATCACAAGCACGGCAAGTCTGGTAGTCACGGGAACGTCTGCATATAGTAGTCGATTTGTGCCTACTAAACCATAGTATCGACAGACATATAGAACACTGGGCAGCTCAAGACCGAAGCTTGTTGAATAACGTCTAAGTGGTGTGTACCTACAGAAGCCGTTGCTGTTGGCGTCTGCACCAGGTACCGATGGAGTAGCGGAAAGCCTCAACCAGCGAGTGACATTGGTCTAGAAGAAGAGGGGCACAGGGGCATTCTGGCTCTGTGATTGGTTGGAAATAGCCGACCATGATGTGGGGATTGATGGTCTAATGTTTCCACCACGTTTCTTTCGGCGTCAAAAAGTATCAACGCTTTGATGGGTGGTATTTCAGCTGCTCCGAGTATCCAGACAACTACTTGGAACAATTAGCCGGAGAAAATGGATATTATTTCTGAGTTATCATTTCAATATTATAAGTCTCTCTCTTTCCTTCTTCTCATCTTCCGAGTATAAAAGTTGTCTCCTTAAACAAAGAAACAAGGAACCATCACGTGATCTGCATCTTCCCATTCTGGAGCCTTGCTGATCCACCCTCGGCTCAAGCAAAGTTGCAAAAGACACGCCATGCAAGCTGCATCCCTGTCAGGACCGCAATGGCGACGCTCTGCTTTTAACTCCAATTGCCTGCCTGTTCGCGGAGCTTCGACGGCTGCGTCTTGAGCGAATCGCTGCCGCGGAACTGCTCTGCATATTGCGCTGCATAAGATACCGCTGCTGCTGCTCTTCTATTCTTATACCCGCCAAACAAAGCCTTGGTTGGGCGTCAAGAGAAGAGCATCGTCTCCA
The DNA here is from genome assembly GCA_019565615.1 of Trichoderma simmonsii. Taxonomy (NCBI): domain Eukaryota; kingdom Fungi; phylum Ascomycota; class Sordariomycetes; order Hypocreales; family Hypocreaceae; genus Trichoderma; species Trichoderma simmonsii. Next base: position 1,035,935 of record CP075866.1, read on the forward strand.
TCCAGCAAATCCACTTTGCTTTACTTTACTTCAATACTCTGTTCTGCCGCATTGCATGAGCTATCGATTGTGTGCCGACGCATCTCTGCTCCATCCGCCCACCCCTACTTGGTCTCTTGTCGGCCATTACCAGCCTCTCGCATGAGCTCCGTACGAGGACCTCGAATCAGTCCAATCCATATCATGCTCTGATCCATTCAGAAGCCATATCCAAGTCGCCATGGCCCCAGCTCGCCGAGCCCAGCCGTCTTCCATCTCCGTTCCTCCTCCCGCCCCTGCTGCCACCCTCGTCGATCTCCCGCCCATTGCCGCCCTGTTTCTCATCGACTTCGACGTCAAGGCTGGCTACACAATTGTCTGGAAACAGTCTACGCCGGGACTTGAACTCGAGGGTCTCGTCGAGTACAAATCGCTGCCGTCTGGCCTTCATACCGTGTCTGACGATCTCATCTACTTTGTCCACGATGGTGCACATGCTGGTTTGAGCGCATTTGTCAATGAGCCATGTGAAGAGGAAGAGGCCCGTCATGCTCGCATGATTGCCGTGGGCATTCTGGTCCCCCTCAGCTATGGAAGGCTGGGACGCGCATGGAGACATGCTGAAAATCTGAAGAAAATGGCGGCGTAAGTAATCTTTGTTCCGGTCTACGCTCCAAGAGCTTCAGCTAATAGAACATGCCGGCAAAAAGGAACCTCGCCAAGAATCGCAACCAGACCGAAGTATTAGAAAAGTACTGGGACTCCAACAAGGCCAAAGAAGGAGAGACCTTTTCCACCGTCAACACGCCCATTTCTCCAGTGCCAGACCAGTTGCGTAAGACCCACGGCAGACACTCGTCCCTCACCGATGGCGTCTCTCTGTTCCAGCCCGAGCACAAACTATCTCCTTACCACCCTGCCTGGAGCCTAGCCGAGCTGCTGGACAGTTTCGGCCCCTTGATATTCCCCATCCACCGCGCCGCCCTGCTTCGACAGCGCATATTGATTTCTTGTCACGCTCCGGTACATGAGATTTGCAACTTTGGTAAGTCAAGTGTTGGCTTGAAAATGGACGGCACAGAGACTAACATGTCCCAAGTATATAATATCTCCATCTTATCCAATATCCCTCTCTCTATCACAGACTCCCTGCCTACGCCCGCTCCGCCCCAGCGTCTTCGACCTCTGTTCAGCATTGGCGTGCATGATATTTCGTTTCTCATGGACGACCTCAAGGCATCCAAGCGTGACCGTAGCGATGAAAGTGCCGTCGATGATGCCGATGAATCAGGATCTGGGTGGATTGCCTGCACCACGGACAGCATCCTCGCCACTAAAGACACCCTTTGGGACATGCTCATCACCATGCCGCCAGACTACTCGGCAAACGCCAAAGACAAAGCTTGGCCGGTGGTAGAGTATGCCGGCGGCAAAATCGTCAAGGCCACCCAACGTGACCTTCGTCGCTTCAACGCACTGCGTACTGGCCTTGCGCGCCTGGCTGCCCTCGCGCCAACCGCCCCCGCAGGCCAAGATCCTCGATCTCCCGAATCCGAGACCTCAGCAGTGAGACTGTCGACTAGCCACTCTGCTCGGGTGGTCAAAGACGAGCCCTATGGCGCCGCCGACAAGCTCATCGAGCCTGTCACCTGGGCAGCCTTTGCCTACAACGGCTTCATGTGGTGGGCCAGCGCGGGCGAGCAGATCCGCTCAGAAGAGCAAGAAGAGTCAACGCGCGATGCCGCCCTTCTTGCGGACATGCTATTCCCAGCTAGCCCCCGCGCCTCCATGTCACTTCCGCCGTCCGCTGCGCCTCTACAATCGGAGCCCCTGAGCAGCTCTATCGCCTCCCTTGCTGGCCGCCGCGGCAGCATCGATGGCGAAGCCAACATTGAGCTGGCCATCATCACCTACTTCCACCGCCTCACCACGCAGATGCTTTCCGTCATGGTGGACATTGTCGATGCTGCGGATGAGACATACCGCGACAATGACGAGGGCGACGATGAAAACGACGAGAATGAAGACCTGATTCCCAACGGCGGCGATGACTCTGATCTCTCCGCCATCACCATAGACAGCCGGTCCATAGAGACCATGGGCCTAGACGTGTGGAGCGCCAGCGACGCCCTCTTTGTGCAGGAGCTTGCTGCCGTGTACTTTGGCAGACAGGCCGTTATTGAGGGCAAGGGCGTCGAGGTTTGCGGCGTGCGAGTATGTTGAGCGCGCTGCTCTCTTTTTCTCTATACGCCCCCCCTTTTCATCATTTTTCGTCCTTTTTTTTATTACTTCTCCTCATGCTGTTTATTTTCTTTATTTGGCGAGATGGCTTGGTTGAACTCATCATGATTATCACATGGCAATGAACGGGAATGCTGGAGAGAATAATAATTCATAACGTAGTCCATAGATGTAGTACAAACGAGTGTTCACACACAACCTCACGCACGCACACACGCAATCAAAAGCACCAATATATTATCGACCTTTCTCTCTTCTACGTCTTTTCCCCTCCCCTCGCCGCTGTAGGACAATGTGAAACCAGTGTGACTACATGTAAGCACCGAAATTCAGTTTCGCAATTCTTGAAGAGAACAATAAGCATGCTTCAGGTCACACTGTCCTGTATTTGTTCCAATAACATGACATGATTCTAGGTAAAACTAGGTAATACAAGTTAAACTAACAAACCCAACATAATTAAATTCCTTATGCCGCTTGAAAAAGAGATGAAAAAAAGAACTCCACGCCGTCAGATACGGCTACCCAACCCAGTCTCTCTGATAGTTCCCTTGCCTCAAGTATAGCTCAGATGCAAAATCAACTCGCGCTTCACTGCGGAGGTACATGTGCTTGAGCCAGTTTTTTTCTCGTTCTCTCACTTTTTTTAGTTACCAGTGATTTGGATTTCCTTTTTTTGCTTGTGTTTTTCTTCTTTTATTTTTCCAGTCTAATGAAACATGCTCCGTGACAACCCATCATTGTCAGGGAGGACCTCAGCTCTCATCTTCCGTGTCAGTGTTCGTGTCACTTGTGTCATCCTCTTCCTCATCGGTGCCTGACTCTTCATCAGAGCTGTCCTTGTTCCGCCTAGGCTTGGGTTCTCCACCAACAGGCTGGCCAGTCTTGAGAGCTCGCATTTGTCCAGCAATGGAATCTACAGAAAACATGTTAGCAAACTGATCTTTTGGTATTCTTTGTGGCGAGTAGGCAGGCGGCTTACCTTCTTCCGGCTCGCTGATCTCGTCCTCAGCCTCCATCTGGGCGGCCTTGCTGGCGTCCTCTACAACGAGAGTAACCTCCATCTTGGTATCAAATCCAACATAGGAATCGCAAACGACGTGCATGCAGAAAGTGTAGTGGCCGGGTTGAGGGGGAGCAGCAAATTGAGCCTTGAGAGTCTGCATGTTGAAGGTGGGCTTGCCCTCCTCATCAAAGAGGGGCTGATCAAACTTGTCAAAGGTGAAAGGGGGAACCGCCATCTTGTCCTGCTTGGAGTCGCTGAGGAAAGCGTACCATTTGGGAGAGTGGTCTCGAGCATAGTGAGGGGCAAAAGTCAGAGGCGGCAGGACAGAGTTATCTTCGACGGTGACGGGCTTTCCATCGGGGCCCTTGATCGTCTTCTTCTTGCGTCCCATGAGAGCGTCCAAATCGTCTTCAGCGGGGTCAATGTCTTCCAGAGAGAGCTCATCAATGGCGGGAACCGACTCGGTGCCAGGGGGGATGAATCGGCCCTTGATGACTAGTGTAACCAGAGATGAAGGAATAATGACCTTTTCACCGGTAACCTTGAAGAAAGCCTTGGCAACACGGAAGTAGGGAAGCTGCTTGCCAACGCTGATGGCCTCCTTGTACTGGTCTTCGCTGAGGAGATCCTTGCCAATGGCGAGTCGTCTTCGTTCGGCGTCGGGGAGGTCCATGAATTGCTGCACAGTCAGGTGGGATTTTGAGTCGCCTTCGATGGCGGCAGCAACCTTGTCGTTAATATGCGGGAGCTGGAGGAGAGGAGAAGACTTGGGGGATAAGGCTTGGATGAGATGCTGGTTGGCTTTGAAAGATCCTGCAATGGGGCCAATGCTGCCAAATGCCATCGCAATCGCAGCAAAAGACTGGTTCAATGTCCGGGCAATCGCACCGACCTCAAACTTGGCCTTGGTCAGCGCAGGGTCGTCAAGCTCGACACGGCCAAGGTAAGCCCACAGCAAGGCAAGCACCTTGCGTCGCACGCCGCTGTCCAGGTCTTCAAGCTTCTCCTTGTCCTTAACAGAGAATCCACAGGCAAACGGTGCGGATTCGCCTTCAGCTGTGATCCGGGATTCGACCTTGGACAGGCCAGATTCAGCCTGGTCTCCCTTGAGGACGGCTTCGAACTCCTTGCCAGTGCTAAGGGCGGTAATGATGCCACCCTCATCAATCTCTTCGTTGTAGTGTCGGAACAGGCGGTTGGCGCTCTCCATCAAGACGCCTTCCTTTGACATTCGCTTGGTTCCATACCACCATGAGCCGACCATATAAGGCAGCAAAATACCCATGAGACCAGTGTAAAGCAGAATCAGGTATTTGCCGTTGCCCTCTGCGATGATGAACTGAGGCAGCGCAATGCCGATGCTAAAGCTCTGCTTGCCATCGGGATGGCCGTATTGAATGTAGTTGTTTCGGACGTCCTCATCCGTCAGGGCTTGGTAGGCTTTTGTGAGTTCCACGTATCGGTCGTTGAGCATCTCCAGCGTCTCGTTCTTGGAGGGATCCGGTCGAACCTTGTCTGGGTGGAATTTGACGGATAGCCTCTTATAGTGAGACTTGATTTGCTTTTCGGTAGATGACTACAATTCAGATTATGTGTTAGCTCTGCTGCGCTTGGTTCCCTGCCATCCTGTCAGATGTGGGTGCTGTCGTCTGCCTTACCTCTGAGATGCCCAAAATATCGTAAGGATTCCAAATCTTGGGAACGATCGTCTGGGTCACAATGATGAGATACACCATGCCCGCCATGAGGGCCCAGCCCAACACGACGAAGATGGCCCGCTTGATCTTCCTCTGCTTCCTCTTCTGCGCCGCACGCAGCGACGTTACAACATCGCCATGCTTGGATGTGTAATCCGACTTGATGCGCGGCGCAAGCGCATCGTTGTCGGTGCTTTTACGGAAAAGACTGTACGTCAAGGGAAAGGTGACCAGGCCGGTAACGGTCAGGATAAAGAAAGGGAAGAACTGGCCCTGTAGACAAGAAGACGCCCGGTTAGCAAACAGCAGTCCAAACCCATAGAGCTCAAGCCCACCTCGACAAGGCGAATCCTGGGGCGAGAGGAACGCTGCAGAGGCGGGGGAAAACTGCACATACCTGTTCGTCGTACGAGTAGTCTGAGCTCATCTTGACGGCCTTGGGGAGCTCAGCCGGCTCGAGAAAAGTGCAAAGACTGAGAAAAAGATGCTCGAACTGTGTCGAGTTTGCCCTTCAAAAGTGTCCTCTGTAATGATGGTAGGCGCAAGAATGGCAAGGCTCGGGCGCTGGATAATCCGGTCCCCCACAGTCGGTTCCGCCACCGTGTTCAAAAGAAACGCCACCAAAGTGTCAATAGCACCAGCACAGTAACAGTACAGGGGACAAGGATAGGCAGGACAGGCACCTCGCAGCGCTAACAGCTGGCCCTGTGCCTTGTTTAGGTAGCTGCAAACCTTCTTCTCTGCTTACGTTAAATTTCTCCGGGAATGTCAGTGATCCAAATAGGCATCTCACATGAAAGATGCCGGAAATAGCATCTGATGGAATCTCATAGATGTAGCATACGTTTCATGAATTTTTTTTCTTTACATTCAACTTTGTGCACAACATGCGATTATGAATCGCTGCTTGTGTTAAATCTCAATTTTTCAATTCTGACAATGCTATTCGTCTTATACTGCGCTGTACAGCTGAAAGTAATACCCAACCTAATTCTAAACAATGATGCTTCAAGCCGCTTATTCTATATCCATGGATCTCTTCAAGTGTTAATCTCGTCCTTGTCCTCACCATCTTGAGACGGTGTTATCTCGCTGTTCATCTCGCCATCTTGCTCTGAATCGTCTTCCGTTGTCGAAGACGTCACTGCCATCTCTTCCAGCAAAATGCTTCTCAAGTCATCGTCGCTGTAAATTCTTTGCATGCTTCCTCTTCTCGCCCACGGCCTGGTTTCTCTCCTCCCCTGCTCTATCATTCTCTCTATCTTGAGGCGGTTAGACATGAACTTGAGCTTCGGAAATGTACTCTGCTGTCCTTCATGTATCATCCGGGCAAGTCGCTCGGCGTCGGGGTCTGTCAAAATGTGCCAGTAATCTGAAGGGATCGACTTCGGCCAGATGGTAATGGTGCCGCCAAACTCCTGCAGCCAGAGCTGGCTCCAATCCTGTCCAAGAGGGCGAGGCAGCAGCTCTGCATGGCGAATAAACTTGAGCCACTTATTCATGTCGAGTTTAAGATAGTGTTCTATTGCCGACATGAGGTAGCCACCACGCCAGCCACGCCCTTTGCGATGAGTGACGGGATGGCCAACTGTGCCTCTTGAAGAGAAGAAGAAGAGGTTTATGTGTGGGTTGACTTGGCTCACAACGGTGAAATTGACATTGAAATGTGTGTTCAACGCCTTGATGGGGATATCAGTTCTCAAGCTGCCGTCTTTCCACTTGTGGCCGAATGAGTACGGTGCTAAAGTTCCATCCCGCATTTTCATCATGAGGACAACCGGGTTGAGGATTCCTGGAACAGCCGCCGATGCAAGCACAGCAGACCAAATGACACAATCGGGGCTGGTTAGATAGTTGCAAAGAATGGCTGGAGAGTGAGGATCAGCCGGGACACAGCTAACGTTGAGGATTCGGCCGGTTCGCTCGTATGCCTCCCTAAATGTCATTGAGCCCCTCGTGAACCAAGAGCACCGCTCAGCCCAGTCCACAGAGTCAAAGCGCGCGCCAGTCTTCCACCACCTGGGAAACCAAGTCTTCATAGATTCACCGCAGGCAGTAATTCGATGCGCAAGTGCCGGTATCAGAAGCTCTTTCAGTTCATCGTTGGTATGGGTGGCGACAAGACCGGCTATCAGTGCGCCTCCGCTAGTTCCAGTGATAACGTCAGGCAGCAGGTCGGCATCAAGCATCGCCTTTACAACTCCAATATGGTAATAGGCAAATGTAGCTCCGCCAGATAGACAAAGGGCCGTTCGTCCGTAGTTGGCGTGTACGTGCTTGAACAGTATTCGTTTTTCATCGGCGTCGAGGTGTTCAGTATTGAGGAGAAATCGGAGACTCTTTTCGACTAAGCACAAGTTAGCATCCTAGTCGATTCGAGTTTCATCAAGGCGCAGATAGGCAGCTTACCATCATCGACAAAATTCTGGACCAGGTTCTTGGTTCCATAGTATGTTTGGCTGTACAGTCTTGGATTTTCCACACCAACAAAGTTATTCTTGACGCAGGCCTCCAGTAGTGCTCTCAGATCATCAACGGCCTTTTTCAGTTCCTGTTGGTCACCGTCGATCTCAAGCGCCTCTGCCTTGGCTCGCGTCTTGCGAATTTGACTCCAAACTCGTTTTACAGTTTTGGAGTCGTAGTAGGCAAAGTCGTCAACTTCTCTCCAGTTCTTTCGGCCCAAGAAATCATCCAGTTCTTTCGCAGCCGTGACCCATCCTTTGTAGCTGGAAGTCCGGCGCATGTTCTTACGCAAGATTTCACGTCGGCCACGCCATGTCCAGAACTGTTCGTAAAACCAAATGTACCACCTCGTTGATAGGTATGCGATGCTCAGCCCGATGAGCCATGAGAAGACGAAGAAAAGCAGAGGCCATTTGGAGAGCAGATATAGATATCCTTCTCTAGTCTCATCTTTTGTTCGGGTGCCTAGCAGACCTTCTACCGCCCCTTTGCCTTTTTTCTTCTTCTTGCTACCTCGTCTGTTCCGGTGTTTGCTGGGGGTCACCGGCGCCCAGTCGTTCTGCGCTGTGACAAAGGTCCCTAGGGTCGGGGTCGGTGGCACAAGCAGATCGCCTCCAGCAGCACCAGCTGATGCTGCGACAGCGGCGGCATCATCTTCCAGAACGCTGCCAGTCGTGGAATCTCTCTTGGTCAAGTTGACAGAACTGACGCTTCTCGGCGACCTTAGGCTGGATGTGTCATCGATGGGACTTTGTAGAGGATCGGGTGCCTGCAACGCCGTCTCGAATGCGATCAAATCTTCGGAATCGAGGTAATCACAGTCGTAGTTTGGTAGCGCTGACGGGTCAAAGGACTCGCGAGAGAAGCCATACGCATCGTCGTATGGAGCAAGCTCGGGATAGGGTTTCGTCGTTGTTTCGGCCGACATGGTGATGCAGATTCACGCCGTGCTGGACCTCATTCATCTCCAAGAAACAGAAGAGATCATAGACAGCGCAGCCCATATATGGCGGGACTTGCGCTCCATGTGATTCAGGCGAGGAGTCGTAAGATTACAAGTGAATGTAAAGCGCAGATTTGACAAGCCTCGGAACCCGTTTGCGCCTCATGAGCCCGCTGGCTGCATGACGTCTGCAGTGCAGGTGGCTAATTACGGCACGCCTCCAGTATTTTTTTGTTGGGGGGACTCCCTAAATTTTAGCGGGGGCAATTAAGCCTGATGCATGGCAGCCCCCACTAGAAGAACCTGGAACTACCAGAACCAGCAGGTAGAGTCTGGGGCTAAATATCGATCCGGATCCTAGTACAGGCACACATCATGCAGGTATGCCGCTCGAGAAACAGAAGCTCAATGCTGATATCGTTGATATGAGTATTTGTATGGGGATTTGCCTGTACATTGCCTGTATACATCTCTCCAGCGTCGACTCCTTGTATCTGTTATCGATGTTTGCTATGAGTCTATAAATAGCTGCTGCGGCTCTAGCGCGTCAGGGGCTCATGGAATCCAGCTCGTTTCCAATGTTCTCCTTGACGCTGGGACCAAACCCTGTATGGCTCCTGCAAGTCGAATTCAGGTGACTCGAGCACTGCCGAGAAATGAAGACGGCCAGGGTCCATGGAGTTTTGCACTTCTAGAAACTCTAGACTCGTTTACGGTATGCTAAGCACCTATGTTGGAGAGAGGCTGAGTGGGATTATACACTGCAGCTTGAACGTTTATTACAGTGTTCAAGTACACATCTTTCTCAGCTTGAGCCTAAGGTACCTATTATTTTTGTCCACTCTTGATCCAAACTTCCAGCTTTATAAGGTAAAATGCAGATGGCGCGGCAACAGGGAGCGTGGCCATGGTGCCTATTTGCGTAGAAGCTGATATACTGCTGGCAGATGGCATTTGTACAGTTATCATTGCCTTTTGGCGACGCATGTTTCATTTGAGATCATCCCTGGCACTCGAACTTGAGATACCCGTAGAGTAGCTGTTATCGTTGACTACCTAGTACCTATCCCTTTGAGTGCCATATGGTCCATCCGAAGTATCTTCCCAGGATCGTGGCCAATTAAATCGCCATAAATTGAGAGTACATCAGCTGATGCCAAAATTGGCCTCGAAGGTAAGTCTCGAAATTTAGATCAGTACTTTGAGCTACATAACGTCAATGATCAACACGGCGATCAGGCGACCTTTTTACTGGTAAATAAAGTCCTTTATTGTATCCAGTCCGTATAGGAACAAGGTGGATACAGATACCTGGGTTGGACCATCTGGCACTCAATGGGATACAGGTACCTACCTATACTCTGTATTATGCCTATTAATGTAGGTGCCGGCCCGACAGAGAGTTTGGCGCTTTGCAAAACAAGATCATGTATACCAGTCTTTAAGTCAGTCTTTTTTAAACCGTATTTACTACTCGCTTCGGTGATGGGGCCTTGAACCTTCTTTTCATGCTAGAATATTCTAAATCTTGTCTTTGAACAACCTGACGATGATCAATTTTAAAATCTTGGGCTTATGTTGATTTGTCCTCTAGCCAAACACCTGATAGATTCGGGACACCCTTTGTCTGTTGTCCGTTGCTCGTATCGTATATATCAAGGCCAACCGCCATATTAAACTCTCGCCAACATCCGATTGGGTCGGCAACTTGCATGCTTGGTAGCTGCATGCATTTACAAAGCACGATGCCGTGATTCGTCGCACAGGAATTAAGCGGTCCGCAGTGGGGGGGCTGCATTTACTACCGTTGACTGTAATCGTCTGAGGGACGCCACAGTGGCGGAACAAGTCATGACACAGAAAAGGGCGATTACATGCACTCGTACGAGGACTAGGCTCTGTACTTTGTGAGACAACAATTCCATTGACTGTCGTCCAAGACACCATTATGTGTTGTCGATGACCAGGAGATGCTCTAGCGCTGATACCAAGCGGCGGTGGTGCCATTGAGACAATTCAGTGCAGTTGGTTGTTGGAAGAGATTTTGCATGCGCTGCGCACGGTTGGCTTGTGCTTTTCCATGCTGCGAGGTACAAACATGAGCCCAAAGAGCATCCGTTCAGTACGAGTATCTTTTGCCATACGTTTCCCGTTCATGGACCGCTGCAGATATTTGTAGATCCCTTTCTTTGACCTCTTGTACATAAACCTGCGCACGCACCTCGTTCACACGACCCCCTTGATTCGATAAATCATGTGTCAGATTATTATGTAGGAGGGGGAAATCCTGGCTGCGAGAACCTTGATAGCGCTGCCACAATCCGCCAGTGTGCTACCGGAGTTTCGCGGAGAGAACCTGGATGGCCTGGCACATGGTTTGTCATCAGCTCACAGAGCCTCCAGGCTTCACTTGGCGCAGAAATCGCTCGTTGAACAATGGCTGGAGTTCATTATAGAGTAGTTGAGACGAATTGACAAGTAGTTTACACAACCAACAGCTGTTCATGATGGATGCATTCCCTGTAACCTCCTGAACTGTTGATGTAGGATTCTGTTGGCATTCTCCAGGCATCTATTCACATCTTTGTTCCAGCTGCCTCGCTCACTCACTATAAAATCCCCCTCCTACGTCAGCGGACTGCTCACTAAACCAGACCCTTGCATGTAGACTTCCAAATCTTTTGCAGCTAACCAAGACTCTCTGACACTGCACCACAACTCCTACATAATCCCTCCGAGCACTTAAAATCATCGCCTCCGGTTCAGATTCTAGAAATCGATCACGGCATCTCCATTCCCAACATCCTCGACACTCGACAAATCCAGTCACCACAGAGAGACATAGCACGCAGAGCGCTTGATGCCTGTGCCGCCGTAGCCGCATCCATCTTGTTCGAGGAGAGAAGAGAAGAGAAGAGTCGCCATGAAGCTGCTGGCGAGGAGTATTGACAATGACACCAGAGGGTGGATCTTGTCCGCAGTGAGCGGTTTGGGTATGTTATATTCCGTTGACGTTAGCGACTAGCAACTAACCATCTTGTCTCGATGAAGCTTGCGTCTTTGGCGCGTCCATCATATGCGTCGATATCTTCGTGCGCCTCCTTCCGGGCAAGGCCAACTTTCGCATCCAAGACAGCAACATCTTCCTCGCGTGCTCACTGAGCTTGAGCTTTGGCGTCATGGTAAGCATTCATGTCTCAAATCCTTGTACAATGCAGATTGCTGACCCCCCTTTTAGCTATTCTCTTCGCTCTACAGCATGCTCCCCGAATCGAAAGAATACTTCCAGCAAGAGGGCTGGTCCGACCAAGCTGCTGGCCTCGTCATGATGGGCTTCTTTGCCGGAGGTTTCATTGGCATCCAGGCCGTCTCGAGACTCGTCCACCAGTTCATGCCCTCCCACGTCGTTGACTGCGATCATAGCCACGGCAGTGTTGCCTCTCACGACGGTCATACCCATGGCTCAATTGGCCGAGCGCATTCACGACCGAGTCGAGCCAGACGGCGCTTCTCCCAACCGCCCGACAACAAAATTTCCGACATTGCTGAGAATGGTGATGACCAGCCTCCCACAAGCGAGGTGACTCCTCTGCTCAGCTCGGAACATGTTCATGCCAACCCAATGTTGACTCGCCATACTTCCGAAATGGTGCAGCGGTCCGGCAGCCCTCCGCCGTCTGCCCGCAGCCGTGCCATTACCGACGATACCGTGCTCTACACTCGACGTCAATCCACACCCGGACTTCGAAAGCGGATGATGTCCTTTTTCTGGGATACAGATTGTCGCTGTGATGAGTCCAAACGGTGTTATGGATATACTGATCCTTGTGGACAGGAGTGTTTCAAGCATCTGAGCAGCCGCGCCGCGAGCAACACCCCCTCCTTGCGCGCAACCACCGGGCACTTCCACGCCCACCACTCATTCCACGCCACTCATGATCATGGTGATGGAGATATTCATGACGTAGGTGTTAGCCCAAGCCGAATAGCGTCTCGCGACTCCACGACCCTGACGGACGAAGGGGTCAGCGAAAACGGCTATCCATGCTCGCAGATGGACGAGGGCGATGCCGAAGCCCAGCATCATCACCACGTCCCAGCCAACGCCTTTCTTTCTATTGGATTACAAACGTCCATAGCCATAGCCCTCCACAAGTTCCCAGAGGGCTTCATCACCTACGCTACGAACCACGTCAATCCTGCCCTGGGCTTCAACGTCTTCATGGCCTTGTTCGTCCACAACATCTCTGAGGGCTTTGCCATGGCCTTGCCTCTTTATATGGCCCTTGGTTCCCGCTGGCGGGCCATGGCCTGGTCGGCTCTCCTGGGTGGCCTGTCTCAGCCCCTTGGCGCGGCTATTGCCGCCCTGTGGTTCAAGCTTGCTAACAGTACCAACATCTCGCCGAGCGGCGTTGTGTATGGGTGCCTTTTCGCACTTACTTCGGGCATCATGGTCAGTGTTGGGCTGCAGCTCTTTGTCGAAAGCCTGAGTTTTAATCACAACCATAACCTGTGTATGCTCTTTGCTTTCTTGGGCATGTCAATGCTGGGTCTCAGCAACGCCTTGTTTGCAGAGCACTGATTCCCGAAATTTGTTCATGATTAATTCGCCGTAGGAAGGAGGCTCAACCAATTTGAAATAGCCACCATTTCTTCCCTATGATACGGAAATATTCTGGTTTGTCTCTCACTCTTTTTTAACACACACTCTCTATAGCGCATTGGATTTTGGCTGCACTAGACTATACATCAAGGAGCAATCAGGCGGCTTGTGGATATATACTTGTGTTTCTTATCGCATCTCACACAATGGAGGATTGGGCGTCAGGAATGAGTTCTATTGGTAACGGACGCGGGACATAGGAGCAGTATGGATAGAAACGATATGGGAAGCATTATCATTTAATGGTTTGTTAGCGATTAGGATCACCGACTCTGGAGTCGAAGCATTGGCATAATTGATTGATTGATTTATTCATTCTTGTTCATTGTCGTTTCATTAGTATCGTGACGTCTTTACTGACGCTGTCTGTCTATGTCAGGGCTGTCTAGCAGTAACTTTGTCTAAGCCACATAGAAATCTACCCGAATTATCTGCACCGTTTATCAACATTTACACGCCCAAAACATCTCCATCCCAGTTCGCATCATATCTACAAGCCTCCCAGTGTAGGGTCAATAGTACCATCTAGACCTGCCTCCCCACGAGCCAGCATCAACAGAGTCTCATCACCCTCTACCCATCCATCCTGTCCCACGTCAAACGTCATTTGCGAAGGGAAAACACCGTCTGGAGGAAAGTCCTCCGACCAAGCAGACTGATCAATAGGATGCCCGTTGGCAAGATCATTCCCGTTGGCTACACCAAAGACGGGCGGGTTTGGGAACGGAGCTGCATCGTCGACGGCGGGCTTTGAGTCGTGCACAAATGCAACGTGAGCATTCATATCAAAGTAGCGAATGAAGCCCTCACCGCATTGGGGGCAACGGATTGTCTGTTTCTTGGCGTTTGTAACTCCGGATATCTCGTCGATGAGGTCTGTTGCAGTGGATTTATCCGTCTTGGTAAGCTTGGGTCGTTCTTGACCCAAATGGATAAAACGAATGTGGTCTTCTAATCGGACCTTGGTGCTGAATTTGTCGCCGCAGCCTTGATCGTTGGTCCAGGCTTCGAGGCCGGGGCCGGTCAGATCGACCTCGCCACAGACGAAGCGGAATCCTTCATGTGCTGTGCGGATGTGGACGTTCAGGTTCGACTTCTTTGTAAATTTCTTGTCGCAACCAGCGTGAGGGCAGGCCACTGTCTTGCGGTCCTGGACCGTCTTTCCGGAATGATGAATTTCGATATGTGTTTCCAGCTCCCACAGTGAGCTTGACTTGTATTCGCAGAACATGCAGTTTTGATGCTCTTGCCGCATATGCGACTGCAGCTGTGGATCTGTTGTAAATCCAACTCGGTGCATAGTGCCGTCTTCTCGCATTACAGGTGCGCATTCCATACACCAATACTTGAGCGGGCCGTGCTCCCTCTCGCGATGCCGATTGAGTGATCCTTTGGAGTCGAATGCCGCTGTGCATGTCGGCTCTGGGCATTGATGTGGTGGTAAGCCTTGGTGCTCCTTCCGTACATGCTTGTGGAGTGTCTCTCTCTTTCTGAAGCTTTGACCGCAGTCTTGACAACGGAATCTATCTGCTCCCTCGTGGACTAGCTGATGACGTTTGAGGCGTGTGCCTGTTACGAATGTCTTTCCGCAGCCCTCTCTCTGGCAGACGTATTTGCGGTCATTTGTATGAACGGCCTTGATGTGCTGTTTCAGATGCTTGTCTTCAATGTAGTCTTTGTCACAATCATCGTAAGGGCATTTATGAGGTCGTGAGTTGGTATGAGAGTTCATGTGGTCTCTCAATCGAGCCGGACGGTTGAAACTTTTTGGGCATCCTGGCCAGGAGCAAGCCAATGTCTTATAATCTGATGGAAATTTTGTGCGAGGAGTTGTCGCAGCAGTGACAGTTGACTCGGCCTCTGCACTTGAAACTGGGCTTTCTGGGCTTTCTGAGCTTTCACTTGGGGCATAATTCTCACTCGGGGCATAATCCTCTTCGTCATCGTCTAAGGCGTCTAAAGCATCTACTCGCAAATTCATTATTAGCCATATTCAGTATCAGATTCTTTGGAAATTTGATGACGTACATGAGACTTGAATGCCGCGGAGATTCATTCTCTTTGCTGGAGACGCACGAGGCGCCTCCTCTGTAGCAACCCGCTTGCCCATGGTGAGGATGGCCGGTCAATTGCTGCAAAACTGTGACATGTCGTCGAGCAATCAACGATGGCAGAAATTGGGAACTTTTTATGTGGGTCACGGGACGATAAGATAAGAAAACATTGCAGTAGCATTCAATTGCAGCGGACCTGCCCCAGCAAGAAGAGCGCTAAGTGGAGACTCGCTGATGCACCATCAAGCTCCAGCCGGGGAAGCTACGGAAAAACTTTGAGACTCTTGGTTGGAATAATATTTTTCGCGAGGCTGCAGATTGAACGGCCAGCAACGAATCCTCCTACCTCGCGCCTAGACTTTACACCTATCTAACTTCCTCAAAATGTCTGATTTCGGCGATGACGACGTTTCCGTTGGCGGGTAAGTGCAGCCTCGTGACTTAACAGGAAGGCAAAAGTTGGAAACAAAAGGGCTGTTGAACAGAACGCTGACCTCCTGGTGCACAGCGATGAGCCCGTGTTGGAAGAGGATGAGGTGGGCGAATTCTACGAACCCGAAGTTCACGATGACGAAGATGGCGAGCACGCGAACGGCGACGACCAAGACAACGTTGTCATCTCTGGAGACCCCTCTGCGGCTGCGAATGCGTCAAAAGACAAGTCCGTCAAGGACAAGAAGATTCCCGACGACCAGCGCACGACAACACCATACATGACAAAATACGAGAGAGCGCGTATCCTGGGCACGCGCGCCCTGCAGATTAGGTTGGCATTGCGAGACTGAGAGGGTAGCATACAGACGTGCTAACTGGTTGGTACAGCATGAACGCGCCGGTGTTGGTAGATCTCGAGGGTGAGACGGATCCTTTACAGATTGCGATCAAGGAGCTACGCGAGAAGAAGATCCCTCTCATCGTGCGAAGATATATGCCCGATGGATAGTAAGTTGGACCCTGATCCGGCCAAGGAGACGAGTGTGTGATGGGCTGACTCCCTTTCAGCTACGAGGACTGGACCTGCGAAGAGCTTCTTCAGTAGACGAAGCCCAATCTGACAAAGACGAAGATGGGCGAAGATGACGATACTCGATTCACGCCAACTCTTTTCGTTTTCGCAGAGGAGAGTTTAAGGAATACGATGCTGTATTTCATCGGCCTTTCTTCATCTTGTCGAGAGGAGAAACTTGTTCATCAGCGTGGCGTTTCGAGATTCGATTAATTTCAGCTCGGCTAGGATATAAAGACAACATGTTTGACTCAACACTGTGCTACTCCGCCTTTGGTATAGCATCTAGACTGATCTCAGCCAAAGATCAGATGCGTCTCTGGCCACCCATTTGTCTCTCTGGCATATGCAACCACATTAAGGGCCTCTATCCAAAGCAGCTGAAAAACTGCACCGAGAGATGTACAAATCATATGGGAGTAACTTGGGAGGTCTAGAGCGCTTAGACTTGAGGTGCAAGTCCTAGCCTGTACAAACTGATTTGGCAATACATGGTAAAAGGCTATTTTATACGGATGACTGCAAAGTATGTCAATACAGTAATAGATTATCAAGGGATAAAAAAAATCAATGGAATTGCTTTCTTGCTACAGAAGGATTTGCATGCCGAGAGAATCTGCCCACAGTTGAACCTGTGAACCCAAATACCAATTGCTCTGTAGTACGCTAGGAGTGAAACCATATACCCAAGTGATGTTTGATTTAGACAGTTATGCTCCCAAAGCTACGTTCAAAACGAAATGGGGCATGATTGTTTCTATTATCACGGCTGTTACGTTGCATGTGACAACTGTTACAGCAAAAAAAGACGGGACTTGAACAAATACACAGCCGGGCCATCGGTAGCCGCAGAGGAAGCTAATCCCGGGCCAAGTTTAGCGCTCCGTCTCTCCATATTGCTCACTAAAAATAGCTGGGCTGTGACATCATAAGGGCAGGTCCATTAGGGCCCGAGAAGTATTGTCGTTGCAAATTTCTTTATCCATCTGATAAAAAATCAAATAGAAACAATATTTTCTTCTTAATATCATCAATTAGTTTTTATGCAACAAGCTCTCTACGTTTTATGCATGAACTGCAGCTTGCTGAAATGGTGTTACTACGTCGCGTTACTCAACAGCCGGCAGCGGAGAATAAAGGCCGTTGGCAAAGTGCCGTTCCTGCATGCATATACGAGTTAATGCGCTGTTCACCTGTTGTTTGCCGACTGGCTGTGTAAGGGACAGCTATTTTTGATTAATTTATTATAAGTAAGCCAGTAGAGAGAGAAAAGATGATGGACATTTGCTCCAATAGGCGAGTTTGCTACCATGTGCCATGTGCTGTAGGTAGATTCCGTAGTTACCATAGCAAGGGCGATGCATAAGGCAAATTCCAACCGCCCAACCACCGCCATCTCTCGTATTCCCTCGACAAAATCCTCACAGTGATCGGCTCTTCTGTCGTCGGCCAAGCCACTCGTATGACGTCGAGTCACGACAAACAGAAGAGGATCGACACATGGCTCTCGTATGTCTCACGACCTTTCCTATTCGAGCCGCCATTTTAGGGGACCGTAAGAAGGGCATGTGCACAGCGTATTACCCAACACAAAGAGACTGGATGGATCAATCCTTTATTCTCACCTAAAATCTGGAGCATTTACTCTCGGGTGGCTGCTTAGGGGCCCGTGCTGCTGGGCGGAGGCAATACGGGGGACAGACGTCAGTCAGAATCTTGTTGCAAGGTTACGGGGGGCAACAAAGAGAGTAACAAGGGAAGAAGGGAAGGAAATGGCGGCTGCATTACGTCGGTCAGCAAATGCGAGGAGGCGAGGGAAACACGACGGATCGAGTCCTGCTTTATGGCAGCTGCTTGTATATATAATAGGCGGGTTGGTTCCACGAGAATCGAGACAAACATGCACATCACACCGCAACCTACTGACCTATAAGACAAGCTGTGGCTTTTCTAACTCTTACTTTCAATTTCATTCCAGTGTTGCTACCTTTTCTTGGGAATAACTCAGCTACAAAGACAACTTTGAATCGACAACATAATCATCATCATATCTTATTCAAAATGAAGTTCACAACCATCGTCACCGCTGCTGTCTCTTCAGCCATTGCCGTCTCCGGCACTCCCATCCACAAGCGCGAGATTGGCGGCGTACGTCTTTCTCCCTCCCCTCTCCCTTGCATCTTCTCCATTCCCATTACCTGTCTGAATCAACATTATCTCTAACTATGGGTCAATCCCTCACAGGTCCTCTTGTGCACCGGCGTCAACGCAACCGGCACCTGCAGCTACAGCGTCTACGCCCTCGAGACATGCCACCAGCTTCCCGCGCCTTTCCACCAAAACACCAGCACGTTTGCCCCCGACGGCGAAGACTTTGAGTGCTTCCCTCGCATTGGCGACTGCGGCTCTATTTGCACCAGTCCGACGGGATGTACGTTTGGCAGCGTCGACTTTAACTACAAGAACAAGTTCAATCTGGGGGCTATTAAGTGGAACACCTTGATTTCCAGCTTTGACTGTTCGCTGAAGACGACGACTTCAACTGAGTAAAAACGAAAAACAAAAAACACAATTTTTAATTCAGTGATGGAGGATCGCATTTTGTTTGTTTAATTGCACGACTTATATCAACAAATGAGGATTCATCTCATCCATCGAAAACTCGAAGACTGACAGCTGCCCCTCCATCAGCTTTACAAAACTTACAAGGATGCCAGGATATGACATCAAGCCAGGAGTGTTTTATTTAAACGGGAGAACGGCTGTTTTAATTGTTTTGCTTCTGTTTGGTGTTTGGAAATGGGCGTTTATACTATTACCCGATGCTTTCAATGAATTGCTGCTTTCGGACATAGTTCGGGCGTCATGATGATGGAAATTGGGAGCTTTCGGAGGGGTGTTGTGGCAGGTCTGGTGGTGGGGTAAATACGGATCAATGTGTCGATGAATGTTAAATAGCTTCTACCCTTTTTACCTATTAATGAGTAGCTTGTGCTTCTTCTTTTCTAAGTTCTCACATTCTTCATATAACATTACCTCCTCATCTAGCCAATTCCCAACCTTGTAGCTGTAACTGTATCAACCCCTCCAAAACACCATGGCGAGCATCACCACCAACGCCTCCATCGCCTCCTTTGGCGGCCGCTTCCTCAAGCTCACCCATCAATCTTCCGTCACCGGCGGCCCCATGAACTTCACCCTCTTCCTGCCCGCCGGCATCTCCGAGTCTCAGCCCGCGCCGCTGCTCATCTACCTCTCCGGCCTGACCTGCACCCCCGACAACGTCACCGAAAAGGGCTTCCTGCACGCCCACGCCGCGCCCCTCAAGCTCGCGCTTCTGTATCCCGACACGTCGCCCCGCGGCACGAATCACCCCGGCGAGCACGATTCCTGGGACTTTGGCAGCGCTGCGTCCTTTTACATTGACGCTACCCAGGAGCCGTGGGCGCAAAACTACAAGATGGAGACGTACATCACCAAGGAGCTGCCCGAGCTCGTGTTTTCGCAGTTTAAGCAGCTGGATCCGCAGCGCGTGTCTATTGCGGGCCACTCTATGGGCGGACACGGAGCTTTGACGCTGTTTTTGAAGAATCCTGGCAAGTACAAGAGTGTCAGCGCGTTCTCGCCCGTGTCGAACCCGAGTGCGTGTCCGTGGGGAGAGAAGGCGTTTACGGGATATTTGGGGGCCGACAAGGAGGAGTGGAAGAAGCATGATGCGACGGAGCTGGTGAAGCACTGGAAGGGATATCTGAATGCTTTACTTGACGTGGTATGTTGAAGACAAAACTGTCCCAGCGAAGAGAGGGAGAAGAAGAAGAAGTTGCTAAGAAATTGTTACTAGGGTACTGCCGACAACTTTTACAAGCAGAGACAGCTTCTGCCTGAGAACTTTGCAGAGGCCACCAAGGCTGCGGGCATCGAGGGTCTGCAGCTACGATACCAAGACGTATGTTCTTCTCAGCTTCATCGTGGTAAATCTCATCTTGTGTGTATGCTGACTTATATAATTCTTTCTCTCACAGGGTTATGACCACTCATACTTCTTCATCTCAACCTTTGGCGAGGACCATATTAAGCACCATGCCAAGCATCTGGGTTTGTTGTAATTGATTGGTCCTTTGTACATATATGAATGGCACACATGAAAAAGGAGAATGTCTGAAGAAACTACCTACCCAGCATGATGTCAGAGAAAAGGGGTACTGATACGATGAGACGACGAGCCGCAAAAAGCAACCAAATTCCGCTGCTAAATACTCAAATGCATGCTGTATATATAAACACACTCTGCAGAGAGTATCCGAAAAGATTGATTCGGATTACAAGAAAAGAAGGAGAAAAAGAACAAAGTATTTGCTAGCCCTCAACAAGAGGAAGTGTACAACCACCCCCAAACATCTGTAATTATCTCATATATGTCTCTTCTATATCCTCTGACACTCGAGCAAAATATTAAGTAGGAAGAAAGAAAAGAAAAGCCCAGCAAGAAATACTCCCAAGAAAGGAGGCCTTCCAAGAACCGACTGGAGGGAGAAAAAAAGAAGAAAAACAAGATCCCATCATATCATAACCATGTCGATTTGCTTTTCGCTCCGTCTCGACAACGCCCGCCCAAACACATGACGATAATAATAACATCGTAGACATCCATACATATAAGTACTACTCATCGTAGTATGTACGCCGCACAGCTCTCCCGTCATTGCTCGCCGGCATAATATATACTCACTGGGCAGACCACAAATGTGCCCGCCGTCATGCGTATCCCATATAAATTCGCCACTCTCCCTCTCTTTTGTCTCTTTTTCCTTTTTTGTGATTATGTTTCATTGAGCCTCTCAGCTCATCAACTTCTCCATAACGGGACTGAGAACCAGCCCGTCCTTCTCCCCCTTCGTCCTCATCTCTGCTTCAGTCTCTCGCCGGATTCGCTTATACGCCAGCTTCTCAAACTGACTGAGGCTCTTCCACCAGTGCTGCCCGGCCTCGTGCTCGGAAATTCGCTCTAGCAGATCGGCCGTCCTTAGACGCACCTCGCGGTCCTTGTGGAAGAGGCCAAGCGCAATGTAGAAGAGCCCAGCGTGCGACTCGGGTGCCACATCCAGCAGCAGACAAATCTCTTCATACGAGTGGATATGCTTGGATAGCGTCAAATAAATATCCTTGCTCTGCGCTGGCGTCAGGCGCTGCATGCGAAGACGGTCGTGCATGTGGGCCAGGTCCAACCCCTTGAGCGGGCGGAAGGTGTATATTCTTGCGAGATCCTGTATGGAGTTGTTCTTGTTAGCCAATCCCGGTCCAAGATAAGTTAGAATGAATAGCCCTTACCTGAATGTAGCTGTAGTAACTACGTGTGTTGCGCCACCCTTCAATCCTCGTCACATTGCCGGCCAGCTCCTTGAACTTTGCAGTGTCGTCTGCCCAAACATATCCATGACCACTGGCCCCCGGCAGTGCAAGGTCTTGGTCTTGGCCTCCAATGTACAGAGCAGATGCGTTGTATACGCTCTCTTCAAACTGGGCAGCAATTCTCGTAAACTTGTTGACCCAGCCGCGCCACTTTGCTCGTATGACCCGCTCGCCGTGCCTGGCAGCAATGCTCCTAAGAATATCTGACATAAAGGCGGCATCCCCCGTCAAGTCCTGCGCGTTGTTGGAGACGCCACTGGCAGTGTTGGAGAGGGTGGGGTGCTGCTGCTGAAAGTAAATCAGTCCTTCAGTCACCGGTGCCATCTCAATCTTGCTACTGATCTTGACGCGACCGCTGGGCAAGTCGCAAAGGACGTCCCACCATTCCGGATGGAGCTCAAATGTAGGGTTGGTAACGCCGGCTATAAACCCTGGCACGTTGAGCAGATCATCGACCTTGGTCAAGTCGGTGTAGGGAAACGCATGCCTGGTAAACCCCCGGAGGATGCCACCAGACACGAGAGCACATGCCGCAAGCACTGCCTCAGCTACGTCACCGGAAGGCATGTTGTGGCCCAAGAATATGACTCTCTTCTGTGTGAGGAGCCCATTCATCAGCACAATGATTGGGTGCGTATTGACCCCGTTGGTCGTCAGATGCGGGTGCAGTGGGAACGGCTGCGGCGACTTGGCATGGGCCTCGGAAAAGTTTTGTATCAACTTTATGAGAGAAAAATCTCCCACAGTCTCGGGCATGACCGCGGTGGGCACCTTGATAGGGATAGGAATGCCCTTGTACATGACTTTGCTCTCAAACTCGTGAGTATCTCGGGCCACAGAGTATGTCGACTGCCCGCCGCCCTCGACGTGCGCCTTGGTGCCAGCCCTCGAGATGCCGCCAGTGAATTGCGGGCTCTGACTCCTCTCTCCGGACCCCTCAGTAGCGGTCTCTGCCCTGTCTTCTGCCATGCGCATCTGGATAATGCGCTCGAATTTTTCCACAAACAGATCCTTGTTGTCGCTCGATAGTAGCAGGTTCCTCTCAAGCAAGCTCAATCTGGGCATAAGAGACAAGTCCATTGCATTGACCGATTCGTACAACATGGAAAGAGTCTCGGGCACTGGCGACTTGAAGTACTCTTCCAGTGCGAGGAGTAAAAGTGGCTGGATAAGAATCACGAATTGTTAGTCTATGCAATCCGATGCCAAAGGATGTTTCAGCAAGCTCAGCTGTCAGACTGCGTACCTTGTATATATGCAAGAAAGGGTGTCTTGTGCAAATTGCCATGGCCTTGACGATGGCTCCTCGCTTCACAGATTTGTCGTGCTTAGTATTGACCAGGTTGAGGACGTAGATGAGCGGCGGGCCCTCTAACTCGTCATCGGGCTCATCATCTGAAGATTCGTCGTCATCCCAGTCTTCATCCAGGTCGTCGTCGTCTTCCTCATCGTCGTCTTCGCCCTCGGCTCCATCCTCAGGGACCAGCCCCGCCGCTTTATCCCGCCGTTTCTGCCTCCGAGCTTTCCTCCTGGCCTTTTCCTTGCGTTCTTCATCTTCATCCTCCGGCGAAGAGTCTTTGTGCAGGAAGAACATGGTCCAATCCTGGTTACGTGCGTGGGCCTGATCTGGAAGCATCAACTCGGCCAACATGTTCTCGTCTCCGGTGATGGCGACAGGGTACTGATGCTCCATAACCGGGCCGCGGTCGATATCAAACGACGCCACTAGAATATACTCGACATGGTTGGCGTCGGATCCGCGAGGATACTGTGCTCGGAGTTTCCTCTGCGGCTGTGAATCCTCGTTGGTTCGACGCACTGCCGACAGGGACGAATGTTGCGAAGATGGTCCGATGGAAGAGGCCTTGGACTTTGAGCTCGGGTCCGAAGTCCGATCTGTTTCGGCCATGGGCGGGTGCGGCGACCTTGATGGGCGTGAATGGAAGGACATTTGCGACGGCGAACGTGACGGGGGAAACGAAGAAAGAGACGTTCGGCGATGGTGAGGCAGCGAAACTTGGGAGCTGCTGGCGCCATTCGAACGCGAGGCATAGGGGAGAGCGGCGGCCATTGTTCAAGAGCCTCCCCGCAGGCCAATGCAATTAAATGTAGGATATAGAGTACTAGAAGTCGATCGATATACTGGCCCGCCTGGGTATATATATGTATGCTTGAAGTGTCGTTGCACCAAGTGCGTCCCTGGCTTCCTCTGGATCTTGTAGATCACGAATGGCCTCGATCGGAGCGAATTCGACGTAGACACAGCTTTGCAGCCTGGTTGTTGCACAGGAACAGCTCAGGGACTGCTCTCTGGCTCGAGCGGTCGGTTCTGCTAGGACGCTCAAAGCCCTGCGCCTGTTGGTGATGGTCGACACTTATCCGCCTGGCAGAGATATCACGGCTACGCTGCGATGACGCGCAAGCAGAGAGGCCGGCAGCAAGCAGCAGATGGAGAGGCCAATGGACTGGTGCTTGGATTTGAACCAGGCATCGTCCGCTGCCACTTGCGACGAGTTCTCTTGGGAGAAAGTCGAGACAGGGGCGTTGAGCCATTGTGGAACTCTCCGTATTGACTGTGCTACTAGTGTCAGGGTCCCGTTACAGCGCGAGCTGCTTCACAGCGCTAATTTGGGGGGGCTTCAGTTGGCTCCTCATTTGGTGGCGGGCTACGGGGCACCTTATCCATTCAATGGAACACTTATCAGCGCTTAAAGAGGAACAGTTGGTTGGTGGCTGAAATTGGCGTTTCATAAGGCCGCGCCACACCCGACACGATTGCACCAGCCACACACCATTGGGTTGTCGGGTCAGACAACTTTGATTGTTTACTTTGGGGGGCCATGATCTGAATCTAGATGCAATTGTGCATCAACCCCCCGCAGACAAGACAGAGCCAGACCACTCACTGACTGCATATCTCTGGCCAAGCAAGCAGCCCAGATTATCTGCATTCTGCACCACCTCAAGCGATCAGCAAATCGTGCGTCATACTCGTACCGTACATCAGTCTCCGCTTGCTGCTCGCTGGCCAACCGTTATTGCGGACACCGTTCCAGCACAGATCCCCTACCATCTGCATCATGGTGCGTATTATTTACGGTGCAGCCCCGTACATGGCCGTTTCGCTTATCTGCTAATCACTTCTCTGCTGTCCCAGTCTTTGTCAACAACGTTCAAGCCCTCTCCCCTGGGTTACGGATCGCCTCCCAGCGTTCGAAACTCTCCATTCCGCCGGGCCGACCCGCCTGCATCGCCTTCAGCACTCCGACAAATAACACCAACGAGCTCGCCTACTAAAGCTGCTCCGACCACGCCCAGCAGAACGTCGAGACTCGCGAGACCAACGACACCGACCGCCACCGACGACGTCCCCGAGACCCCAGAGCGAGAGAAGACACCAGGCATGACTACTCCCACAAAGGTTTCACCACCTTCGTGGAAGCATGGGTCAAAGCTAGCAGTGGGCGGCTCCCTTGGCGGTAGCAGTGCTCTCTCACAGCTTCAGCCAACTCAGGTCAGGACTCTGAGAGATGGATTTCAGATTTTAGATCGAGATTGCGACGGCATTGTCAATAGAGAGGATGTGGCCGACATGCTCGGTCAGCTTGGTGCGTTTTCCTGCTGTGGTTGCTCGCAGTGAAGCATGATCAAACCTCCCCCATTACGATGCTAACTTCTAGCAAGGCCTCCCTTCAGGCTCCTCCGACATAGGACGATTCTTCCCGCCATCAAAACCACAAACCATGACGCTAGCCGCTTTCCTCAACTCTCTGGCAGAATCCCTGGCGGTGCTGTCACCAAGCACCGAGCTCTTATCTGCGTTCTCGGCCTTTGACGAGGACGACAGCGGTCAGATCGACTGGGCGGAGCTGAGGGATGCTCTGCTCAACACACCGCCGGAAGCCGGGCAGTCGGCCCTCAGCGCCGCAGAAGTCGACAAGGTCGTCGAGGGGTTCACTGGTCGTCGAGCCTTCAACCGGAACATGAACGCGCAGATATCGGCAAGGAGGGGCGAGGTGTTTAAATACCAGGAGTTTGTCCACTCAATCATAGGTTCCAACGGCGGGTCCGAAGGAGGGTCTCACGAGAGGTCCGAGGAGTAGTGACGAGGTGATTGGCTTGGCTGTCATTCCGCATTCCGCTCACTGGTGGCTTTCCCGGGGTTTTCGTTTCCAGTTGACACGAGTGACACGATGCAGTTACCAGGAGTGTTACTGGACAGGCACGGGTACAGGTACCAGGGCCGGGCCGGGCCTGGCTCCGTGTGATATGTATGGGCCTGTTAAGGAGGACGAATGGGCTGTTTGAATCCTGCTGCGTATTCTAATTTTCTGTTTGTCTTTGGTTTTTTGGTTTTCTTCTTTGGGTATCCTGCACATGTGTACTGTACGAAATATATGGGATAAGGTACGATTAATGGCTGCATAATTAATACACACATACATACCATAGCACAAATAAGCATTGGGAGGAGATTATGCTCCGCGCCATGAGCGCAGACGTGGGAAGCGATCTGCAAATCGCTCCATACCGTGCTCAGTCTTTATTTTGATTCGTATTTCCAAAAGCAAACTTCTCCATATCAATGCTACCGAGTCGCGTATAGTACTTTTCAATACATACATACATGTATTCGTATTACTACCACGAAAGCGCTGCAAGATAAGCCGGCTGTTGATATTCGCTGGGAGGAGGGCAAAGGAGTGACGAAATGAATGGACCAGCGGCTGATTGCAAGTTCCAGGATGGCATGGCGGGCCAATGGCGCATGTGAAGCCACCAGGATCCTGGGTTGCAGCGGCTAGGAGGTGCGGAGAAGGAAGCAGAAAAAAGGTGAGACTGGTCTGGCGGCAGACGGGATGTGACTGATTGTGATATGAGACCAGCCAGACATGACTTAATTCCCTTACTCGTACGCGACGTGTGCCGCACAAAATATGTTGCATGTGCCGCCAACCAGTTCAAATATAAACTATTGCGGGTAAGTAATTTTAGCACGCACAGCAAAATCACCAGACGGTACCGGATATCGCAGCCGGCTCGGTACCTGGTGCTAGTGGTTGCAGTCGGGTGTGCCAAATGTAACTGTCCACTGTACGATATGTTACCTGTACTCAACTTTACCAACGTGCTGTACTGCATGTAGTCGCAGACATTTGATGCATCCATTCCATGGGTCAATTCGCTTCCAAATGCTTCGCTTCCAACGGCCCATGGCAGCTGAGCACTCGAGTGAATCAATCAACCTATCCAATTACTAATGACTTGACCCCGGCTGCATTCTGCATTTTGGCAGGAGCTGACTGCGTGCGCAAGTTCAGCCGGGCTGGACGCAAGGTGGCGCAAGTGTCAGTCACTGTCACTGATACATGAATGTCTGGAGCAGTAATTTTGATCCATCCGGCTTTCAATTGACTCCAGCCCGTCTTGTTGTCAATTCTCTTCTGGAACCTTCCAGCCTTCCCAGAGGTGGGGCAGTATCCCGCCTACTACGATATGCAGTTATTGGAGTGTGAGCTGTTCGTGTACTCCGTACAAAGTACGAATACCTGGACTCCGTGCTTTTGAGCGATTGGACACTGTATAGCCGCGTTGCCCGAAGGTGCTCAAAGGCTGAATTGCCAGGCTGGAAACCGGGGGTTGCAGCGCTGGGTTCCGCGGGCACATGTAAATAAACACGACATGGACATTCACCATTCAAACATGAGTGACGGATGATGATGCCTGCAACACGCACTTGCGCAGCCAATGGTTGTGGTCTCTGCCAGCCCACGGCAATGCCCATTGGCGTCTCCTTTACGCGCCCTGGACTGGACTGAACTGTACAGTACCGACTAACTGTCTGGTACCAAACGTCTTCTGCTGCGTGGCTGGAACAAAGTGCCTTGTTGTGGGGATTGGAGCTGCGGCCCGTGAGGTAGTTACCCGCAGCTACCTACAAATTGAATTGGCAGGCTGCGAGCGTGTGCCTGTCCTCCACTGTCGATACTGTACTGTACTGTACAGCTGGCCGCCCGGAGTGTGCCTGTCAACTGGGCTGTATAGCGCCGCCGGTCTCTTTTGTCTCTTCCACTTGAAATTTCTGACGTGCCCCCCAGCTCAAACCGCTTCATGAGCCTGGCAAGTCTGGATTCAAACTAGCCTTCACAGTGCCGCTGATAAATCTGAGGGCTGGCCTTTTTTTGGGCTTCTCCTGATCCGACTTCGTCGTGTCGCATCGCATCGAACATCCTTTCACTCTCTCTCCCTCAGCTCAGCCATCAAACTCCCAGGCCACAGTGCACTGAAGCCGCCCAGCCTGTGGCGCCTTAGTACCTCCCGCGCCCCTACGCCCCTACTCCGTGGACCGGCACTGTCCAGTACTTTCTTTTTATTGCCTAGGCCTCTACCACTTCTCTGCAAGTCCCAAATATCCGGCATAACCTTGTGTCGGGACATTTTTTTGCTCGCCCAAGATTCGACAGCCTTCCCCAATGAAGTTTTTCGGCAATAAGAAACCGGCCTCGAAGAAGAACGCTTCTGCTTCCAGTGCCAGTGTCGAGGACGACGTTCCGCAGAGCCAAAGCCCCAGCGTCCACGCCGACCCCCCGCCGGCTTATTCCTCCACCAACTCGTCGCCATCGCCAACAAAGCGGTCCTCACGGCCCGTCTCCCACCACAAGGACGCAAAGCCGCCGTCCTCGAGGTCTTCTCGCCTGTCGCGACACTCGACCGACGCAGGCTACTCGTCGCGCCGCAGCAGCAAATACGACCCGGACACCCATCCATTGAACTTGCCCCCTGAGGAGCGAGAGCGGAAGCGCCTGTCCGCCATGTCAGCCAAGATGGACGTCGATCCGCAGCCCGTTAACGGCGCGGCATCACCGCAGCCTTCCAAGCCCTCTTCGAACCCTTCTGCCCAAAAGAACTTTGCAGTGCCCATCCCCAACGGCAATATGAGCAACGATGAGGCTCCAGCGCCGCCGCCGCACAAGTCCAACCCGTCCAGCCCCGTCCCCACGCCTCTCGAGGATGCAGAGACATACAAGACCAACGGAAACCGCTTCTTCAAGGAGAAGAATTACCCCAAGGCCATCGAGCAGTATAGCAAAGGTATGCAAAAATTCCAATGGGCATGGATCATGCTGTTTTCTTGATTTTATTTTGTCCTTTTCTTTTTTGTTTCTTTTTTTTTTAACCATCGCCTTAAAAAAAAATTACTGGGCTAACTATTTCTCTTTTTTCTTTCTGTCGTGCAGCTGTGGATCTGTTCCCCAACTCGGCAACTTATCTGGGCAACCGAGCGGCTGCCTACATGTCAAATGGCCAGTATGAGGCTGCCTTGGATGATTGCAGCCGTGCCACAGACCTCGACCCCAACAATGCAAAGGTCCTGTTGCGCCTAGCAAGGATCTACACCGGTCTGGGTAGGCCAGAGGAGGCCCTGGCCACTTTCTCCCGCATCATCCCACAGCCATCTGCTAAGGACATGGCGCCCGCTCGGGAGATGCTGCACCACATCAAGTCAGCCAAGGACACTCTCCAGCGTGGCTCGGCCATGTCCATGGTGCTACACGCCCTGGACCAGGCCGAGCGCGGTCTTGGCCACGGCGTTAGCAAGCCGCGTAAGTGGCAGCTGATGCGAGGCGAGGCCTACTTGAAGATGGGCCGCGAAAACTCCCTGGGCGAGGCTCAAGGCGTTGCCATGTCGCTGCTGCGAAACAACAACCAGGACCCTGAGGCTCTGGTTCTCCGTGGCCGTGTTCTCTACGGTCAGGGCGAGAATGAAAAGGCCATTCAGTACTTCCGAATGGCTTGCAACTGCGACCCCGACTTCCGAGATGCTGTCAAGTGGCTTAGGATTGTTCAGAAGCTTGACCGCATGAAGGAGGAGGGTAACGCTGAATTCAAGGCCGGCCGATGGCAGGCAGCCATCCAGAAATACAGCGACGCCTTGGACATTGACCCTTCAAACAAGAGCATGAATGCCAAGCTTCTGCAGAACCGTGCCCAGTGTAAGATTAAGCTGCAGCTATACGAAGACGCCATTGCCGACTCAGACCGGGCTGTCAGCCTTGACCCCAGCTACACCAAGGCACGTAAGACAAAGGCCAATGCCCTTGGAAAGACTGGCAATTGGGAAGAGTCTGTGCGCGAATGGAAGGCCATTCAAGAACTTGACCCAACCGACAACTCAGTCCGCCACGAGATCCGCAAAGCGGAGTTGGAGATGAAGAAGGCCCTGAGGAAAGATTACTACAAGATCATGGGCATTGAAAAGGATGCCGATGCCAATGAGATCAAGCGAGCGTATCGCAAAATGGCTGTCAAGCTGCACCCTGACAAGAACCCTGGTGATGCTGAAGCTGAAGCCAAGTTTAAAGACATGCAGGAAGCCTATGAGACGCTGAGCGATCCTCA
The DNA here is from genome assembly GCA_019565615.1 of Trichoderma simmonsii. NCBI lineage: Eukaryota > Fungi > Ascomycota > Sordariomycetes > Hypocreales > Hypocreaceae > Trichoderma > Trichoderma simmonsii. Next base: position 1,065,796 of record CP075866.1, read on the forward strand.
GTACGTTCCCCCCCTTTATTAAATATTTGCGAATAATTTCTTTATGAGACTGAGTGTGCTAACACACGGTGCAGGAAGAGAGCTCGCTATGACAACGGCGACGACCTTGTTGACCCGGCTGATATGTTCAGTGCCGGTGGCATGGGCGGCGGCATGGGTGGCATCGACCCCGAGATTCTCTTCAGCATGATGGGCAACCAGGGCGGCTTCGGAGGAGGCGGATTCCGCGCCGGTGGCTTCCCTGGTGGTGCCGGCGGCTTCCCTGGCGGTGCTGGAGGCTTTCCCGGAGGTGCAAGCTTCAACTTTGGCGGTGCTGGCGCCGGTGGTCGTCAGCGAGGCGGCTTCCCTGGTGCTGGCGCTGGATTCCCCTTTTCGTGACAAGCCGATGAGGAAGAAACAGAAACGGAGGACGACGACGACGATGACAGCGAGGAAGATGGCGAGCAAGATACTGAACCTCGCTTCTCTTTCGTTGACGGTTGGCCAGACGGCGCGTCAGGCAGCAAGTTGCAGGACGACTTCCAACGTCGCCGGGAGAATCGCAACGAGCTGGTCGAAGCATTACGACGTTATGGGATGTGGCTTTTGGCGGCGATTGTCTTGCTGCCTCCGCAACTAGTTGCATTGGGCTTGGTCATGACGGCATTTGTATACTTGTGCATGAGACGAGACGGCCGGCAGCGTCGTCACGGCAGACGCAACACCGCAGGATAGACATTTGGGTTTTTTTTATCATCTTTTCTTTGAAAGTCTTTTGTTTTTTTCCCTAAACCAGAAAAAAGACGCGCATCCTCATTGCTATGGCGTTTTTGGGACATTTTAGAAAGAAAGAGAACCGGGAAAGACAACAACAGTCGATCTTTTGATTCATTTGCACGAAACTAAGTACTGTCTCACGGAGGAGGGGGCAATGGGAAAATATTCTTTTGTCGGAGCCGGGTCGAACAGAATAGGAGAGAGGGAGGGAGGAGGATGGCCGGCTCGCCTTTTCTTTTTTTAAAGACCGAATGGACGGCACGCTTGATGTTGGAAATGACGAGTGTCTTGTTTAAAAAGAGGCCGGATGGGATCGGGGGTGGGATCAACGTAGTTGCAAAGGCTTTATATAGATGAATGCGGGTGACCCGTCTTTTCCACAATCCACTGTCAGATACCCTTGTGTCTTTTTTTATTCTCAGTCAAACTTCTTCGTTTCTTGCTCTTGAATGTGATGGATCTACGAACTGATCGCCTCGGCGGCTGCGGGGGTAGTGCAGAAGCAAAAGTAATGATTGAATAAAAGTGTCAAGTGTGTCAAGTGACTACTTGGTAGATGTCTATAGCACAATTGCTGGTTGCTTTAGTTGACATCTTGGGTATCATATTACGCCCTTCTCAACGCCGAATTTCAAAAGCCCCCGTCCGCATCTAGAAATCCCTTCCTTATCTCGTAACCACTCCCATAAACCTGGCTCTCTACCGAATCCCATCCCCTCCCCTCTTCTCTACTGACTCCCCGTCTGCCCCGTCGGCGCAGGTCTCGCCGGAAGGCTACTATTCGAATTATTCACGCCCAGCCCAGCCGCCGCCGCCGTTACGCCACCGGTCGCAGCAATGGCCGGGTTTCCGCCCGTGGCCTCGAGCACGCGTGCCACGTCGTCGCGCAGCTCGGGCATGGCCGAGGCCATCTGCTCGGCGAGGACGTCGCGGAACGAGGCGAAGGCGTTGACTTTACCGCGCATGAGCTGGTTGCCGCGGCGGACGAGCTCGACGAACTCGCGGGTGTAAATGTCCGGGTTGCGGCCGTTTTCGACGTACTCGAGGAGTTCGGGGGGTACGGAGGGGAGGTGGTTTGGCGGGGAGGCGGCGGTGTGGACGCTTTGGAGGGAGTCGGAGAGGTTTTTGCTGTTTGTTGGTTAGTTTGAGCTGATTGACTTGGTAGCTAGAGGAGGGGAGAGGTTTTTGGTACATTTCGTTGGAGAGGACTTCTTTGCTTGAGCGGCCCATGGAGTCGTATGTTGAGACTTGGACCATGATGCGGTAGAAGTCTTGGATGACGTCCTTGAGCTGTTCTGCTTGTGAGTTAGCCGATGTTTTGCTGTTGTTGTGATGTGGTAGTGGTGGAGAGGCGTACGCTCAATGGCATCGTGGTCTATCCTGTCGACGGGCGCCATGGCTGTGAGGAAAGCTGGAAGCGCGAGATGCGGTTTGCTTGGTGGATTTGGTGTGAAGTTGGAGATTCAGAGGCTGACGCTCTGTAGAGAAGACTACGGACGGCACTAAGGTGGGAGTTTAAGTGGTGGGGCAATGGCAGTTGGGTTGAGCTTGTGAGCGGCACCTGCGCATCGTTACTACGCAAGGTTATACAACAAGTACGGTGATGATTTTGTTTGTTGAATTATATCTGATTTAATGAGTTACAATGGTTTTCCTATTTATTCTTCTCGCCTTACTTTATCCGTTCGAATTATATAATAGCAGTGTCGTCACGCAACACGTGAAAGCAAGACAAAAGAACACCGCCCCGTATGGTCTGTCTTGTTAGGAAAGAGCAGCACAATTTCTTTACACCGCCTACTCTTTCCTCATTCTTGATGCTACTATCATTTAGGTACTGCTCGTACGTGTCTTACTGCATGTGAGACTTTACTCCGTCATCGTTCTTGGGCATCTTTTAGCCATCAACTCTGTGGAACTTGAAATCCACGACATGTGTATATCGGTCTATCAAATCCCAATCTACCTCGATGGCCGAGCGGTGCGCACACCTTTGGTTTAGGAAAAAAAAATTATATTACGTGATTCATTGATGTTCCATAACTTTGAATGTTGTCAAGAAACCCCATATTCTGGATAGGCACTCACAGGGCGGCTTCAGAAGTGTGTGTAAATGCTCCAGAACAAGACTAACGATGCATTAGCAGATCTCTCTCGGTAGCCAGATGACCCATGTCAAAAAGAGATTGCACACGCCTGAGCCATGGGCTACCAGCACGACAGCAAATGTACGGAGTAGCCATCGGGCCTTTCTCAAATAAAGCTATGGCCAGCTGCTCAAGCGAGGAGCTACGGGCAGGCATCCCGCACTTCGAATGAGTAAAGGCGGCAATGATCAACTGACCCTCGTCAAATACGCCTCAATAATGCCGTGTCTCAGGATTAATATCCATCAGAATATGAGGCTGGGAATGAGACAACACCCATGCTGGTCAAACGTTACACAAGCAGCACACCCCCGGACACATGTTCAATCTCAGAAATCCGGTGTACTCCGATACTCTTCTAAATTTACCTGGTAATGGGTATGGCAACACCGAAGGTTCCAAATTGCTTTCAATTTCCCATACACGGTCCCTTTGCTCCGAGGTATCCCCCACAAGACTCGGCCTCCATGAAGCTGTCATGGCTCTCGTCCACCTCGGTGGCTTGGGTCTGTGCCTTGTCTAAGTTATAGCGTGGTGCTAAATTAGCGCAGGGGAACCGGCTTCTGAGACTCCTGGTCCTGTCAGTGATGAAAGTGACATTCAATGAAGGCGTCGTCTGCTTTTGTACGGAGAACAGCGTCGGAGAGCAGCTCGACTGACATGTGATTTGAAAGTAACTAGGAGCAGAGCTGCCCGTCTAGGATGACCCTTCTCAACACGCAGCCTCTGGCGTTTATCCACGAATCCACGACACTAAAAAGACTCTAGAATCTGGGGATCCTTGCTCATCCTTCCTCCCCCTGCAAGGTTCATAGGAGGCCTGCTGTTTTACCATACGGCCGAGCCTATTACTCGTATGCCATTCGTGGCCCAAATAGCGGCCACATCACTGGACTTGAGGCTCAAAGTCCAGAACCAACACTTTAATCCAAGAGGGACATGATGGTTGGCCATCATGTCCCGTCACAAAACAAAAGCGACCGCCAAAGGCATGAGCCGAACTAGCAGGGACCAATGCATGCACACCGGGATTGCTAGGCACGATCCGCGCACACCGCGTCGCTGGGCCATTTCCTCTCACTTAGATGGCTAGCCTGGCGGGTTTAATATCAAGATGCATCAGTGGCGTAGAGACTGAGCCAATGGCCTTTCCTGTCAAGGGCAGAGCATGTGTGAGAAAGGAGATGAGGTGGAAGCTGAGCTGAAAGATGAATGCAACCCACCCACCATCAGAGCCTGGGGTCCGGACGGTACTTCGTACGAGTAGTACACGTTAATGACCTGTCTCGGAAAAAAACAATGAGCTTGTCGACATGGTTATGACATGCCATGACCTTCCTTTGCCAGCCTGGCCTGCTCAAACTTCTTCCTCTTTCTCCTCCTCGTTGCACCTGACCACGCTCTGGCACCATCTTCAGCCTATTCTGCCTATAACTCCGCGAACACCAAGTATACCTGCATGTCCGTGGAGGGTGAGCTATCGGCCGAGATCAGCTTATTGCGATATTATACGAACTACTACTCGTACTGCTCCCATTACCAGGTACACGCTACAACCCCTTATTTCCGACCGTTGGTACTGACACGGACTAAGTAGTAGCACGCAGCTAACAGCTCTATAAGCCGTTTCCATGTCTGCAGACGCAGTAGCTGTTGCTCCCATCGCCCCAGCGCCCCCAACACAGTTTGAATTTATCGTTGGAGATAGACCAGATCAACTCAAAGCCGGGTCCAACCCAAGGCTACGGTCGCATCTGTCCAAACGGGGCTGGCAGGTCTACCTGCTGCAGAACAACGGAGCCTCATCCTCTGGCTCTGGTTCCGCTCCAGTTGATGAAGCAGCTCAGCAACGCGAGGACAGGGCTAAGCGAAAGAAGCGCAAGCGACAACTGCACACTGTCACTTGGAACCTTCCGACTGCCGAAGCCTCAAACGATGCGCTGGCCCAATCCTTGATGCGGACCAATGCCGCAAGAGCCGCTCCGCAGCTGACAATCGAGTACCAACTTGGAGGCGGACGGGTTGATCCTTTCAGAACGTATCCTGCACCATGGAAGCCGTATATCCCCCAGTTGGTCGATCACTGTGAGTTCAGCCCTATTGAATCCGCCTATGGATAGGCATACTCGGCCAAGTCAAGCATAAAATTGAAAGATGACGCTAACACATTGACATAGACATTGTCCACATGGCCGTTGACATCCCTGAGCTTGATGAGCCTAATGAAAGGGGTCTTCTTCGTACCCGCTGGTTCCGTCTCGCTACAACGGAAATATCCACTTTCCAAGTCGTTTTGCTCTTATCCGCGGGTAACTTTATCACGGTCAAGGACGGCAAAGCCTCTGAATCGGGATTCGAAATGGAGCAGCTCAGGATCGACGCCATTCAGTCCATCAACATTGCCATGGGTTCGCCACATGCTTGCAGCGACTCCATCATCGGCGCAGTGGCCAAGATGGCGAGCTTCGAATCCATGCACGGCAATGAGTCGCATTTTAGACTTCACATGGATGCTGCCAAGAGATTGGTCAACATGAGAGGTGGCTTGCACAACCTCGGCCTGGGAGGACTTTTGCGAAGAATGCTCATTTGGATCGACTTGAACGGCGGGCATTTGTTGAATACGCCTCGATGGTTCCCAGGACAAACTTTCCAGGGAGGCGTAGAGGAGATTGTGGAACCTAACCCAGAGCGTTTTATTGCTGTTTAAAAGACGTAAAGGGCAACCTTTGGGCTTTTTGATCTTTCTTTGGTTATTTGCTTTATTTTTTCTATGTTCCATTCTGTTTCTTTCTAACGGGTGTAAGCGTTTTGGGAAGCGATTCTGGGACATTCCAGACTAATGGTTATTACAAGTGTGTTTTATAGAATGGAACCGTACCTCAGGTAGCAAATAATAGTGTCTTCTTTTTCATACTGATACTCTGAATCTTTGACTAAAACAATGGACAAGACCTCCCTGCATCAAGACGAGTCAATTGTAAAACAATCTTGGTATATACACAATGCAAGAGCGGGATCGAACAAAGACAAAGGAAATGTTGGTGTAAACGGCACGCAAACACGCCAAGACAAAATGGTATCCATCAAGAATCAAACGCTCCATCATTCTCTTTTTAAAAACGCAGCTCTCACTTCCTTTCGATCTGTCACCATATCCTTCACTCTCCTTATCTTCCCTAGTCGCCACTTCATTAACGCCCCCGATTGTATGCCATACCCTCCATAACTGCTCGATCAAAGCAATTCGCAATTCAATCAACGCCTCGAAAACGTCTGCGACGCATCAACCAGTAGCGTTGCGGTAAGCAACACCGCGTTAAAGCCCGCCATCATGTAAAACGGCGTGCCATTCGACACCTTGTCAAACAAAAGCCCACCCAGCTTCGTAAGGATCAAGATCGCCGCGCCGCCGCACAGCGAGTACACGCCCGCAATGGATCCCTTGAGCCGGAGCCGCGACACAAACTCCTCCTCGGTGGCGATGCGGATCAGGGGCTCCGACTCGGTGGACTCGTCCTCGTCCGGGGCGATGGAGTGCTGGCGGCGGGCGTTGCGCGGGATCTCGACGGCGAGGATGCCCTTGCCGAGGGAGCCCAGGCTGCACACGATGGAGCCGATTTGGCTGATGCCGATGAGGGTCACGATGAGGAAGATGTAGGGGGTGCCGCCTCTACCGTCAACGTCGCTGATTTCAGGGCTCGAGAGCCGAGGGAAGATGATGTAGCCGACGATGCCGAAGAGGGTGGCCACGACGACAGGGTAGTTGACCCTGCCTGGTTGGCGAGATAGATAGCCGAACACGGGGGCGCAGATCAAGCCCATGAGCTGCGCGACGCCGGTCAGGATGGAGGATAGGACGTATGCTTGGCGGCACTCCTTCTTCAGCTCTGGTGAAGGGTCGTTTGGTGAGCCCTGGCAGAATCCGTTGCCAATAAAGAAGGTGTTGATGTAAAGCGGGACGAAGAGTGAGATGGCAACGGTAGATGCTCTGGCAACGAAGCCGCCAAGGTAACCCAGTGCAATCCGTGAGTCGGTAAATCCAAGAAGCACCGAGTCTTTCATCAGGTGAAGATATGGAATCACCTAGGAGTCAGTGTTAGTAAGGGCGTGCGATTGGATATACATCTGCTTGATTTCTGAGATTCGTACCTTGTCGTGTGTCCTTCCGGGATAGTCGTATGCGATGGGATCGCTATCCCGTCCCTTTAACCCGAGAAGCAGCCTCCATCCTTTTCCTTGCTCTCCTTGGATGTTCCGGAGGCCAAAGAAAACGAAGACCGCAACAAGCAGCGCGACAGCGCCGACAACATAGAAGCTGTACGACACTGCCTCTCCGGGAGTCACGCCATCAACCTCGCCGAACTTGGCGGGCAAGGGCAAGAAGCACGACAACGCCAGCAACGCGCCGCAGCCGGTGAAGAGGCCGACATAGCCCGCCAGCACAGACGACTTTCCCGACCGTCCCTGGGGATCTACGCCGGCCGAAATAGGTCTCCCCTCGCTAGACAATGATCGCGAATACACCTCGGGCGTGATGGTAGCTTCAGATTCGACGGAAAAGGCAGCGCTGAGGCGCGCCACAGACTGGTGCTGCCGCGCGGCAGCTTTGGCCCTCTCGAGGGCATTGTTGCGCAGCTCCTCGTCTTCGTCTGTTAGTGAAGGGAGTATGGCAGTTACCATTGTGGCTCTGTGGTTCAACATTGCGCGTTAGTTATCAAGCTCTGAGAGACACAACCAATATTCCTCCACCTAGTCCGTGAAATCGGAAGAAGTAGCACATACGTAGCCGACGCTCCCAGCGCAAAGAGAATCCTCGCCAGCAGCAGCTGAGGATAGACATTCCGAGCCTGGACAAACACCACCAGCGATAGCCCTACAATGGTATACCCAATGACGGCAACCCATCGCACGCCCAGGCGATCCGATACGAGGCCCCAAGCAGGACAGGCCACGAGGGCGACAATCTCGTCTGCGAAGCCCAGCGTGCCGACGACGTCGCCCACACCGTTCTTCTGCCCAATGAGGTCTGTTATGACAAAGGAAACGGAACTGTTGAGGAAGACGAGGAACGAGATGGAGAAGAGCGAGATGCCCAGCAGGTATGTCACAGCTTGGGTTGGAGTCGTCGAGGCCGCAAAGGGCAAGAAGCGCTGGATGGAGGACGGCATTGTGCTAGTGCTGTGGTTTTGCCTCTTTGCGCGCGCGCGCAGGGCTTTCTAAGGAATTGTATGAGTAGTGGTACGTGAGTTTCTTGTGTCTCGTCTGTGGGTGTTATTATTATCGCGAACGGGCGAAGTGCAATCGGATGCGATTTGGAATTAAAGGCCTCTGTAAGCGGAGAGCGGCCCGAGAAGTCACATGGCGATACGAAATGCGCAATACAGGGAATAAGATGCAATGAAAGAAGCTAAAGATAAAGACGGTGAATGCAAAGGAGTATTAAAAAAAGGCCTGCTTTTTTTTTCTATTGTTTTGGTGGTGTGTTGTTTTTGGTGACGATTTTTTGGAGTCTGACGATGACGGACGGACATGAGCTTCTTACTAGTGCCCGGAGCTCGGTCTTTATTTTGGTTCGGCCAATCGGAGGGCGGGTTTGATCGGCAGAGGTATTTGGTAGGTATTTGATATCCCTTGACTATTTGATCACATGGAGACGCGCTTCGGCACATGGAGTATGAAGAAGAAGAAAAATCGGCAAACAGCTAAGTATTATCTATTGAGGGTTATGTCATTATGTGTGCTCGTAGTAATATGCGATGCTATTGATTGAGAATACTTGATCTATCACATCTGTTGGCGACCAATCTCACACATCTGCCGTCATATACACCCATGCCGAGGTGACTTGTTGGTGATAACGTACCTGCTAACGAAAGCTAAAATTGTCGCGAAAATTCATACCAGCTTACAAAATAGCGCTTATCATACCAAGTTTCGGTGTTGGCACCAGCCTATGATGATTCTGTGTCTCAGGTTCAGGTGAGGGAGAAATCGAACTCTAGAGTATGGCTCTAGGGTAATTGCTAGTGAATGGTTCAGTCATCTAACATAACTCATCCTGGTTCAAGAAGCATATTGAAATTCATTTTTTGACCCGAATAACGTTTTGCTTGGCAAATACGTATGGGCTTACAAACTGTTTCTAGATTGATATAAATAATCGCCGTATGTGAGCTCGTGTACGTGGGTTTGATGTACGTGTGGTGAATATTAGCTTATACAGGTAGTAGTACTAAGATATCTTGGTGCTACAATTGTCAACCTAGCAGAGAAACGGAACAACAAAGAAAATGGAACATGAAACTGGCAAGAAACGGTTAAATAATCTACCAACAGAGCCCATATTTTCACCTTACCACATAAACAAAATTTTATTTCGTAATCATTCCACTTTGTACGGCACGACAAGAACAATATGCTGCAGTACACCATACTCAGGGATCGGTCGGATCAACTAAAACCCGCTAATTCCAGGAACCAGCTATCTTATCGCTCTGAGATCGCGGGAAGGTTAATCGCAATTGGCGTGTCTGCGCGTTCGGGAACAAGACAAGATGACGAGTGCACTATAGCATTTCTCCTTGTCAACAACACTGCATAACGCCATCTGCCATTTGTTTTTGACGCCAAAGGAGCTACACCATCAAGATGGTCGGCAAGGTCTCCGAGAGGGTGCTCCTCAGAGAGGGTACGTGAACATGACCAGTTTCGCATCACTGGCATCTCCGGTTCTGGGTCGGTGGATGAGCCGATCGATGCTGACGCTGAAAAAACTGCACAGGGCTGGAGAGAACCGACAATGGCATGAAATTGACGTCGTGGCCTGATGTTACCCCCATCAACCAGAAGAATTACTACACGTGAGATTCACCTGCGACTCGAGTGGCTGGTGCTGGGCGACTAACTCTCGGAGCAGAGATTATATGAAAAGGGATGACCAGGTCCTTGCGCTCCGACTCCAAAGCGATGCGACTCGCGACAGACTAGTACAAAGCGCCCGAGATCGCGACCGCGCTCTTTCAAAACCAGCTAATGGCGAGCTGCCCCTACCACTGCCAGATCTCGGCGAAGAGGATGGAGCGGCCACTCCCTCAGGTGGAATGGACCCATCAAGGGTCATTGTTATTCACCCCGGAAGCCAAAATCTACGCATTGGATTTGCGAGCGACGCCCTCCCCAAGACTATCCCGACTACGTTGGCAACCAAATTCCCCCAGACCGAGTCCGAGATGTACGAGGCCTTGCCCCGACGTCAGTTCGAAGCTAAGACTACGGATCAACAATATGGAGAAGAGTGGTCCAAGAAATATCAGAAGATGTGCAACGATCTCAAGGTTGAGATGCGTGCCAACAAGCGAAAAGTGCTTCCCAATTCCAAGGAGCTGGTCCAGACCTTTAACCGCCGTACCGAACCCGAGATCATCCAGAGACACAACGACGTGCTGGAAGTCGAATGGACAGACATAGAAAAGTTGGAGGACCCAGAGTCACTGGCATCTTGCTTCATCGGGAGCGAAGCACTGCGAGTCCCTGACGATTCAAACCCAAAGTTTAAGCTGTGGTGGCCCATACAACAAGGATACTGGAACGAGGATGGATATACGAGCCAAGAGCACCTCTATGATGATTTTGAAACCCTTCTGGACAAGGCCCTACGTCAAGAGCTGGGCCTGAAGACAAATAGTGAGTGGCAACAGTACAGCTGTGTCTTTGTCATCCCCGATCTCTACGACAAAAAGTATGTGGAGCAGGTCTTGCGGTCTTGCATGACCTGGTTCGAGTTTAGCAGGGTATGCTTTATCCAGGAAAGCATGGCGGCCACCTTTGGAGCTGGATACACCCAGGCCTGCGTCGTCGATGTTGGCGCCCAGAAGACTGCGGTGACGTGTGTCGAAGACGGGCTGTGTATAGACGACTCGAGAATCAACCTCAAGTACGGAGGATATGACATTACGGAAACATTCATCAAGATGATGCTCTATGACAACTTTCCGTACCAGGAAATCAATTTGCGGAGAAGATATGATTTCCTGCTGGCCGAAGAACTCAAGGCGAAGCACTGTACCATGTCACAGGCCAACATTTCGGTGCAACTTTTCAACTTCCACGTCCGAGCACCCAACCAGCCTACACGAAAATATGCGTTTAAGACGTATGACGAAGTGATTCTAGCAGCCATGGGAGTTTTTGAGCCATCAATCTTTGACAACAGCACAAAGCTCAGGGGCCGAAGAAAACTGGTCGAGCGATCCTACAACGCCTATGATGTGGATATTCCCGACGACCCGTCGTCTGCCGCACAGCTTGCAATTCTGGCACTGGTAAAACCATCACTCATGTCCAATGCAAATGGCTTCTCCCAGTCACAGCCCGAAGTGTCAACGCCTAGCAAAGAGAAGCCGTCGTTCAATTTCCTTTCCGCCAAAGCCGAGACAGCGACGGGAACCCCCATGGCATCACATGCTGGATCGCCAGCGCCTGAGGGTGCCAATACTCCGGTTCCACCTCCCTATGTCTTTGGAGCCAACAAAGATGGTGTCAATGGTGATAGCCCTGCTCCAGGTAGCATTCGGGCCGCCGGCACACCAGTTCCGGGACAGTCACAATCCACTCAACCGCCCCCGGGAATGTTCGTTGACGCAGCTGCGCGGGGTTCTAAAGACCTGGCAACCGAGAGAGACGAGGTGCTGCCTTTGGCGCCGCTGGACATTGCCATCCTCACAAGTATTCACAACGCCGCTAAGGGCGACGAAAAGAAAGTTCGCGACTTGCTTGGCAGTATCATGGTCATCGGCGGCGGCGCCAAGGTTCCACAGTTCACTGTGGTTTTGGAAGAGAGGCTGAAGGCGCTGAAGCCCGACCTCAGCGATAGGATCCTTGTCAGCAGAAGCGCGAGGGATATGGACGAACAGGTTGTGACTTGGAAGGGAGCGAGCGTCTTTGCCAAGCTGTCGACTAACGATTCGTGGATCACGCCGTTTGAGTTTGAAAGACTGGGCGCCCGCACGCTCCACCACAAGGTGCTCTGGGCTTGGTAGTTGGAGTTCGCTATGTTAATATATACCTCAGTGCGTGGCATGCCTGGAAGGGAGGAAGGCACAAGGATCAAGAGGGAGCATTGGAGTTTTTTTTTCTGGTATTGCTAAGGATATAGGAGGAATTGGTTGTTTGTAATTAGGTTGTATCGTGATCATTAACAGATCTCTCTGTCGTAGAGCAAAAAAAGCACAGAAACTATTTAATAGAGCCTGAGACGCAGTATATGTGGTATAGTTGTGAGCTATATACTTTGTATACTATCCCCATTTGTGTTCTTCACATGATAGTGAAGCTTTTGGCAATAGAAATTGAGCATTTCGCCCCTCTGATTAAACAAGTGACCGTTGAGTACAAGTTTATTACAATCATCTTCAAATTGATACGATAGTCGTCGGTGTTGATGCCGTATATGGACATGTGCATTGACGAGGACCAGAGCTACATGTAGGAGCATCTCGTAAACTACTTGAGGGACTCGTATATTCTCCCATTCAACACGGCAACTTTCATTGCTCCGAACCTCCGTGTGAACTTTGTTGGCATCATGCCGAAGAGGAGGTGATGAACTACCTACGCATGAAGGTTGCAATGATCAAGTCCGCGCGACTTGTAGAACAAGGAAATCACAACGAAATAGTTCATAAATACTTAGTTACCTCCTAAACAGATCTTCTGATTAACACTACCTAGACAACATTGAAGGAAACATAACACAATGGTTCATAAATACTCAGTTACCTCGTGAACACATCTTCTGATCAACACTAGACAACATGAACCCACGCGACGTGTAGGGCAAGGAACACAACGCAATGGTTCATAAATACCCAGTTACCTCGTAAATAGATCTTCTGATCAACGCCGGATAGCTACTAATTGAGCCTAAAGTTAATAAGGCATAATTAGGTCGGTATGAAGAGAGATTGAAGTTGGAGAACCTCGGGAATAACTGCACTGCAGCTGATAATCCATGCGAAAATAAGGCGAGGAGATGGAGGTAGTGAGGGGCTTGTGACATTGAATCTTTGTGAGTTGTGCCGCAAAAGTTCGGTGAGGCGGCTATGAGGAAGAGTGCGAGCCAATCAATGGCGATGGGCCGTAGGATGCAACTGAGACTGGGATTGAGGTTTGGTCTTGGGATTTATGCACTAAGATTTGGGGAGGAGAACCAACAGCGGCCATGACAAACGAATGACTGATGATGTTTCTGCTTTTGCTTTTTGTGAAACCCTCGCCAAATTTTGAGCTTACATGTGCTCTCAAATACTGGTAGATGCTCTCCAAGTTCAACACCAATATGCGTATCAAATTAGTTATTGCCCGCCTTGGTAGCAGATGCGCATTACTACACTAATACGGCACATCTTTGGCCAATTTCCAACCCGCTTGATGCTCAAATCAGCTTCTGCCAGCAAAATGCGCTCCCTTGCATCGACCCCGTCCGCCTGCATATTTTAAGTCGGTTCGAACTAGCCCCAATTGCCGGAGCGGATTACCTGATTGTTTGTCTTGGGGATGCTGTATGTCCACAAACCCCGCAAATTGCCTGATGTTTTTTACTGTCTGGGTGTGACTCTGCGCGGTAGAAACCGGCTCTTCTACCCGTGGTGCTTGGACAGGCTGTGGAGGGGTAGCATTCACATTGTTACAACGGGTAATGACGAGGTGTTTGAGCCATGATACTTGTTAGTATTTTCTGTTTGATGGCGTTGAAAGGGACTTAAAATCAAAGTACATAGAGTCCAGATGTAAGCCAGTTTAGCTAGACCAGGTAGGCTAAGCATTGCAGAGGACGAGTTATGGCGAACCATGACACTAGCAGGACAAAAGTCCAACTCTAAATCAAGCCGCCAATCTATTACTGGTATTATGTCTCACACGAATGGCCCTTGTCCTATTTGTCGTCACCGATTGTGTAAACATAGCCGGGGATACCAGTGGATCCAAGATTGGCAGTAACACCGCAGTTGGGCCAATGCAATTGTTCGCATTTTTGTTCCCATTTCACACACTCACCCACTCATTATCCCAATTTCCATCCCCGCCATTATCTTCGCTTCGAAGCGGGCGGACGACAATCCTGTGGCTGCTGACGCCCCAGAAGCTTCCCCTTGCTTAACCAACTCAACTAGCTTCACCAAAAAGTGACGTGTGATTTTTTCTCTTTTCTTTCTCATCCAGTGATAAAAGGTGCTATATATATCAAAGAAAATCCCTTGAGGGGTCACCTTGATTTCAAAGCTTCATTGTCCGTCTCTTTTCCTCGCCTCTCACACTTGCATGTGACACTCAACCAGCCGCTCATCACAGCTCGCATCATGGCGTCTCTTTTCGCCAGCGGCAGCGGCGATGGCATCGCCAGTCGGCTGGGATTGAGCCCGTGGGTGCTGTACTCCGCCGCCGGCTTCACTGTCTACGCCATCGTCTGCTCTTCGCTTCGGTTCCAGAGGCTCAAGACGATGCGCAAGCGCCTCAACTTTCCGGATCGAGAGTCCTTGTCTCGCATGACCAACGAGGACGCACAGAAGATTGTTAGCTACATTAGCACTTATGAGTTTCCGCTTCTTTACGACTTTTCACTTAGATATGCGATTTTTAAGGTGGGTTCTCATGTCTCTCGGTTCAAATGCTGCTACTTACACTTGGCTAACGTTGATGCACATTTACCAGACCTACGCTGTAGACAACATTGGCAATCTTTTATACAAAGTCAGCGACCTTGCCAGGCCCTCCAAGGCTTCCAAACGGTAATACTATATCTCAATATGGCAATGGACTATAATAACACTCGATGATAGATATGACGACACGCAAGTCTTGTTTGCTAGGTAAGTTTGCTCTACTTCTCTCATATGCTGCTATCTAAGGATCAAACTTTTATGTTAACACTACATCTCTCAGCTATGCGGAATTCCCTCCCGGATCTGAATACTTGGCTAAGAGTGTCGCCCGCACAAACTTTTTGCACGCCCCATACAGACAATCCGGCAAGATTAGCAATGCGGACATGCTGTATGTCCTCTTCGAATCCATGTATCAGCCGGTCCGCTTTATGCGTCTCTACGAGTGGAGAGAGATGTCCGACATGGAGGTGGCAGCCGTTGCCACGTTCTGGAAGTACATTGGCGAGATGATGGAGATTGATTACGAAGCCGAGCTGGGCAAGAAGGAATGGAAAGACGGCATTGAGTTTATGGAAGACGTGGAACGGTGGGCAATTGAGTATGAGAACGAGCATCTCGGCCCCTCGCCAGAGATTGGCAAACTCGGCACTGTCTTGGTCGACTTACTCTTGTCGGCGTATCCCAAATTCTCACGGGATCCTGGATACAAGATTCTCATGGTCCTCATGGGCGAGCGCATGCGAGACGCTTTCAGGTAAGTTCTCCCGGTTTCTCTTAGCCTATTGCAATCTTATTAACATGCACTCAGCTTTCCCGAGCCTGGAGTACCAGAATCTGCTCTCACATATCCTCTTCTGCTCGCACGAAAGCTCTTCATCCGCTACCTATGCCTGCCTCGCATCTATCCCGCCAAATTCATCAGCCAGCCGGATCCAGTGACGGGCCGCATCAAGCACTATCATTATCTCAAGGATCCTTGGTACTCTCCGCCCACCTTCTGGTCCCGCTGGGGCCCTGAAGGCTTGATGCGGCGGGCATTTGGCCTAAAGGTAGCTGGAGATGGCGGCGCAGCAATGTTGCCGGATGGATTCTTGTTTGAGGACGTTGGACCGCTAGACAAGATGGGTAAAGGAGTCGATGAGACTGCACGTTTAACCAGAATGGCACAGACAAAGGTGTCTGCTTCAGCGTGTCCTTTTGCACTGCCCAGGAAAGGTTGAGGCTTGAGAGCGTGTAAGCTAAATAGCGAGGCTGTACTCTGTAGAATCGAGAGAGAAGAAACACGGGGGCTGAATCTTGGATAGCCTTTCCATTCCACAATGAACCACTACCGCCGCCACCTCTTGTGATGCGCATTTGAATCTTTGTCATCCTGCCACCTTTCAATTGTCCAACCGTCTGTTTTTACAGCTTCTTCTGCCTCTCAAGCTCAAAAGGGAAATAGGAGAGAATTGGCAACATTGACTTCACAAGCCATCGCTACTTCCCCACAGGAGCTTGAACGGTGGCGCATGGGACAAAAGTCACCTGATGAATGTCACTCGAATGACGTAGTCAGCCTCCCTTTGGATCTTCCAGCCGCTCCAAGGCAACTGTCGCCTCTTTAAAACAACACCTATCATTTACCCTTTTGAACTTGAACTGAGCATCTTATTGCCACTATAAAATACACAAGTCCCTTGCGCATCACTCGTTACTCACAGCGACTTACGAACAATTACAATTACAGTTACACAGCACCACGAACACAGCACTTATAACATCTCTCTCATTTAGGTTGGTCGATTTCTTGCTTCATTGGCTCAACATGCCTCCCGTACCAGTGTACACTGCCAGCCCCATCAATGCCGCCTCCAAGGCATCGGGCATCACTCCAAAAACAGAAGCTGTAGAGGGAAACGAACCTCCTTTGCAGTCGTCGCCATCGAAAACATCGTCAGGGAGCCCAACATCATATCCTCCCGCACAGCCAGGTGCCAGGCCTTCATTACCCGTTCAGACTGGAGCCCCGGAGCCATCCGATAGGTATAGACCAACACCAACTTCAACTCTGGGCGATACAAGTCCTCCGCCTCCTCAGCCCGGTGCTGTGCCTTCGCCTCCAGGGAAAAGCAACTTGCCACCTCCACCCAAGGCCGGAGAATCCATCCAGCAGCAACGGCCCCGATCGCAAACCTTGCCTATGCCGCCTCAGATGCTCTACCCTTCGCCGACAACGAGCTATCAAACCCACCAGAGAGGCACATCAACCTCCGTTTCCACAGCGTATTCGCCTAATGTGCCGCAGCCAACGTTCTTACAAAGCAGTGAAAGCACCGAGCCAGACTTTTCACACCCTCCAGGCTACCAGCAGAACATCAATGCCGCGGAATTCTCGCGCGACCAGCGGGAGGCTCACAATGCCTCGTTTGCTCGAGATTCTTACCAAAACTACGAGGAAGAAGAAAGTATCTGGAACACGGCCAAGAAGTGGGCGGCGGCGGCGGGAGACAGCCTTGCGGCAGCGGAACAGGAAGTCTGGAAGAGAATCAACAAGGACTAGGGTTTCAACCACAGACGATCAAACGATCCGCAGGATGTCATAGATGATGGCACCATGACTGTCTGAGAGCAACGTGGCCAGAGAGATGCAGCGAGCTTAAGCGATGGGATTGCGGTTGCGCGCAGAGGTGAAATATTGACGTTTGTTGCTATACCGACCGATTGCCGGGTAGGTAATTGAAATTAAATCAGACGTATTAGCGAAATTTACTACTAGATACAAATGCGACCTGTGTCTTTTTTGTCCAATTCTTGTAAGCGAGAAGCCTTTATCTATGGAGCCAAAGATTTCCCCATGTCTAGCTTGTGCATCATCATCCGTGCCAACGATGCCGGTGGCAAAAACATGTTGGAGTAAAAAAGAAAGAAAAAAGAGAGGCAAACATGTCGCGCGTCATGCAAGACAGTTCTGGTCAAGACCAAAGTGGCCACAAGAGGAGAGAGAGAAGATCTCGAATCAAGATTCTGACGCAATATACCCGTACAGATCCGTGACAGGGTTGTTTTACGAGATCGACACTAGGCAGTTTAGCACTTGCTGGTGGCCTCAAAAGTTATATATAGCTCCTAGCTGGGATCTGAATCTGGCGCGGAATACGCCTGGGCTTGGGCTTCTTCATTTCGCAGTTCCAAAACAGTAACAATGGGAGTGTGTTGTCGGCGACGCCATGGGATGTTTCACGGTGAGCTGACTCGCCCGCTTCGTATTCTTGTTTGGAAATAGCAGGCAGGCAGGCCATGATAGTACCTTAATTCACGGAGCTTCTCTTCCCCCAGAGGCATCCAGAGAGGGGAAAACGACGACGTAACAACGGGCAGTCAAAACTCGTTTCTGCGGTTTGGATGACCCTTTCACATCTTGAGCCAGCAAGTGGCATGATAATTGATGCTTCAGGCTTAGGGCGCTGGCGTGTAAAACGGATCTGAAACGCGTATAGAGAGTTAGTTCGGGGCCTCATCCCTGTCGGTACCGCGCCGCCCGCTTGTGTCGGCTGCGTGAGGCCTTGTACCTCCTAGTGTAGGGCTGCGGATTAAATAAGCCAATGAGGAGTGTCAAGTAATTAAACTGCGACAATCCCCTGGCGCTGCCACGAACGACTGGGCAAATCACAGCGCGAGCAGCGTCGCATCAGGGCAGCTTCAAACGCATCTCCACTGTGTTTCTTGTTCTTTCTCTCTGGTTTTCCCCGTTTTCCCAGGTCCCCCCATCTCGGGTCCGTCTCGAGGCGAAGACGGTCCGTCCGGCCACTCTTTTTTTTCTTGGCTCTCAACTCGCTGACCTGAGGAATTGGGAGGGGGTGTCGTGTCGTGTCGTCTTGTCCGGGATTTCGGATCAAAAAGAGGGAACAGGACATCGAGGGAAATAAGGAACGAACAAAAAGAACCATAGAGCGGATTCCGCAATTACAATCGTCGAGGCTAATGCGGCCCAGTGGGCGCTCTGTCGAGCTCCGGTGCCACACCCGTGGATCGCCCTGGGGCTGCATGTCAATGTCAATGGACCACTTCCACTGCCGAAGAGCGTGAGCGTCTCCGGTTCTTGTGAGAAGGTTAGAGGGTTACCGACCGTTTGTCTCCTCCTTAATCTATTGCGGGGGTCTCGACCTCCGTTGGTTTGCAGCCAAGCGTTTTACCTGCTTCCGTATATGGCTCTTGACACACGCTTGTCCAGGGCGGCGGGCTCGTGATCGGCTTCAAGGCCGACTCGGTCATCTCCTCTTGCAGCGGCGACACCGTTTCCCTGCAGGTGTGATCTCGCAGCTGGGCATCTCGCATACAGCTGTGTGCCGGTCTTTGTCTCACGGGCTGGTCGGAGAATAGCCGCCTGGTTGGGCCGCAACGACACGACACCACTTGCAGAGGAGGGGGAGGGACGGAGGGACTGACACCACCACCATAGAAACGTCATCATCACACTTTTGGTGGGATCCAGTCAGCGGGGGTGCTTGGGGGGATTTGTGAAGCACTGGGCTCGTGACCGTTGCTGCAATGGGTTTGGTTCAACTTTGTTGTTGTTTGGGCCTTGGGCTTGTGAGCTGACGATTTGTCTTGCCATGATCTGATAGAAGCAGACGAGCAACGTTTCCATTTTCTTGCTTTCGGATTCCGGGCCTGCCTTGTGAGTCCTGGCCATCCCCGCACTAGGATTGATAGATGAGATAGGATTTCGTTTGCTACCCCTCCTCTCTCCGTTCCCGTACCCAAGGATTGGGCGGCCTTCCCGACTGCCCTGGTGGATCGTGGCTGTCTTGCTGGAGATTACCGTGTTATAGCATCTGGCAGCTGGTCGTCTCTATTTCTTCTTTGGTGCGGGTCTCCGTGGCCTGAAGCTTCTCCCGTTCTTCTAGCTTCGTTTTAGCCGGTTTGGCAGTCCCCCCAAGTACTTGTAGATTGCCCAAGAAGCAACTATCTTTAGAACCCCGGGCTGTAGATGTAGCCGTTGGCGTCAAACCCCATGGCCTGGCGTACGAGTACTTGGCCGTATTTGATGTTTACTGTCATGCCTTGCGGCGGCTAGATTCTAGGCTGATGTGAGTGAGCTATTAGATCGGATATGCATCGCAGATTTGGGAAAAAGAGGAAAATCTGGAGACGGCACAATGCAATGCGGGTTTCGATGCACTTTGAGCTTGACTTGACTCGAGGCAACGAAACCAAGGCCATGATGAGCACCGTACATACTCTGTATTGATACCAGACAGCACCAAACGGTAATACCGTACGAGGACTGTAGAAGTGTTGGATTTATGACCATGGATATGGATATGGATGGTATGGAAATGGGTATTGGTATGGGTATGGACCGGATATGGAGACGGATCAATATGGATAAGGATGAAAATGTGGACATGGGGCTGCTGGGACTGGGACAGGGCTCGAGCTGATGTTGCCTGGATGTCACGTTATGTGACGCATGCGACATGCGTATACGTACTGCTACGTGTTGCTGTGGGAAGAAACAAGGAAGGATGTCTTTCCATGTCTCTACTTGGCTCAGCTGCTGGTGCTCGTGACGCTGGACTGCAACTTATTTTCCGAACGGTCAAGGTTCCCAATTTCTTTTTTTAGTCAACGAACCCACCCAAGCCGTGACACAGCTCTAGCCCTGAATTGTTCCATGGTTCCATGGTATGGCGGCTGTTTTTCCCAGACAAGATCAGGTTATGCCTGGGAGATTTGAATCGCCCTTTCGGTCTCAACTCGGCTGCCCTGACTAGCCGGTATTGCGACCACTAATATTTTACCGGCCCTGTGGACCGTGCCCGGACAGGGATTTGGGGCTCCATGTCCCCAATATCGAACCAAGAAAAAAGAAAGAAAACGAAGATAAATTGCATCGCTTAGATGTCTGCTTAGTTAAAGTGGCGTCATTTTCACACCGGCCCTGGTCCAGCCTGTGGAAGAGGCCGTTTCTGATCTGAGCATGGATATGGCGAGAAGCTGCAGCTGGCGGTGATTGCGGAGGGGGGGAAGAGGCACCTCGTCTCGCCTCACCTCGCGGACTTACCTGACAGGACAGGCCAGGCTAACTTAGTGACGGCGGCTGTCGTCAATGAGATGGACTGAAGCCGGTGATGGGCTGCCATCTCTCTTCTCGGACTAGACTACGGAGCAGACTAACTAAGTCGCTGGGGGTCCATTGGATTGACGGCTTTATACTCACAGTCCCGGACTACTGTTCCCAATGCTCAACTTTCAGCCTTCTTCGCTCTCTGCCGGCGTGTGTAGACGCGCTGTTAGTCGTCTGACGTGTCCAGCAGCTGATTTATTCGATTGTACCGATGGTACCTAACGAGAAGGGGCCGTTTATTACCTTGATTGGTTTCACTCGCTCTCTCGAATCGTTTCAGCGCCATTCTTTTGGCTTAACTTGAGGCCAGAGGCGCGTTGCGGCCGATCTCAGCAGTGGCTTGCTGATTGGTCCAGCAGCTCCTTGAAACCCCCAGCCTGGCTACCCCTGTCTCCCAATCCTCTTTCTGCCCACTTTCCTGTCTGTGCCTTGCGGGTACGCCAATGCAGAGAGCCGACGGCCGTTCGCGCATGTAATGTATGTCCATGTAGGTACAGACCCAAGGTACAGACAGGCCACAGGCTGGGCTGGGCTGGGCTGGGATCAATGGCTGTAAGCCCGGCTCCTCTGCACCCCATACTGGGCTCCTGGGATCGCGAGAGGCGCTGCCCGGGGGGGTCTTGCAACGGGACCGGCATTCAGCGTTCTAAAGCCTGGGCCCCGTCAGTTTGGCTCAAACTACATACGGAGCACGGAGTAGGGCCACAAGAGCATGGTGGTATTTTTGTTTTCGCTGGGGGTGGATGCCAGTCCGGCTCTGCTCAGGGTGCCTGCGGACGACTTATGACTTATACATCGTCCCCTGCCCGAGGGACCTTCGCTCTCTCCGGAATCAATCATCCAATTCGATCTGCTGTAATCGCATCGAATTGCCCCGTCACTCTTAATCTCCCCCCTCCTCCTGTGCTGAATTGAGAGGCCGGTTCTCTTCCCGTTCATTTATCACTTTCCTGCGGGCCGCTTCACGATCTTTTTACGATTCCCTCATCTCATCTGCATTAATCTTACATGCCAACTTTCCCATATACTACCCTCACTAGCACTTGGCCAGCCTCTTGCTGTCCGTCCCTCCTTGTCCCTCCCCCCCTTTCTCTCTTTTCCTCTTGGACAAACCACCCCTCTTCTCTCCTTGGACGTGGACCTTCGAGTATACCCCCCCCTCCCCTCTCTCAAAAGCTAGACGATCCTTTTTTCTTTCCATCCGGCCGCTCTGGACACTCCTTTCTCTCTTCTGGCCGCTGGAAAGACACCCTACGATATCAACTATACTTTGACGCCATCACGGATTAGTGTAAGTGGCAAAGACTCTATAAGAAAGGGAACCCTGGTTGTGCCATTGACAACACAGTCTCCTTAACCCCGGTTCACCTTTGCCTAAACGGTGTTGCATGACCGTCTCCAACGGCGCCCGCTGATCAGCGAATAGGACCTGGCCATCAGTCTCGACCGTTTAAGATTATTAAGAGCAAAAAAATCCCTTCGAGTGCCGAGAGCCCATCGACTTTTATCTATAATTAGCTATGGAGCCTAGTCACAATGGATTGTATGTTGCCTCTCCTTCACATATTATCCTCGTCTATCGATACTTACTTGTGTCCCCCCCTGTTCAAGTCGACAACACTTTCAAAAATACTTCTCTCATTCAAGAGGTGGAAACAGTAAGGGCGCTTCCGATGCTGCTCTTCAAGAGCCGCAAATCAATACACTAAGCATCAGCGACATTCCCCAAGGCGAGCAAATGCAGCCGGCAGGGATGTCTTGGATGCCGCCGGCGACACAGCCGCAACAAGTGCCGACAACTGTTCAAGAGAGCCTTAGTTACTACATCAAGGATGGAAGCCAGCCCGTAAACGCCTGGGAACAACACCCTACCTCGTCGTCGATTCAGCAACGATCTACCGATGCCGTGGCCGCGCCGGTCACAATGGCCCAGGGCATCTACCCCCTCAACGCCATGATGAGTGCCGAAGTCTCTCGAGATGCTAACGGCTTTGCCCTGTCCGATGCATCGAATCGGTGGGCTCAGAAGCCACTCGCAGACAACTACGAACATCATCCCGTCCTGGACTCGGAAACGCCCATCGGCCAAGCTTACACGACTGACGATGCCGTGCCTATTCTTGATCTCAGGTACACGACCCCGTCGCATGACAACTCGAACTTGGACGGCAGCGTGGCCAGCCACCGCATGTCCGGCTCGTCCTTTGCCATGTCGACAACTGGGGCCCTGTCCGACATGCCTTCGTACGAAGACTTCTCTGCCGCTCTCTCCGAGGTTCGATCAATCAACTCTGACTATCCCCCTCCTTCAAACAGAACGTCCCTCATGTCGTCCACGCAACTGTCCCCCGTGGCCTCTCCTCGCCTGACCCCCCAGACTCGCCCTGAGCAGGTCAGGACCCAGAGCCGCGGCCGCGCCTCGCCGTCTCCCCGGCCCAGCATGCGGACTGCCCCCTACGACATCAATCGAGGAGGGAACAAGCAGCGCTGGTCCACCGGCTCCTACAGCGTGGCCCAGCGAAGACCCTCCCCTGCGCTCTATCATTCTCCTCCTAGCGTTCCTCAGAGATACTCGTACCAGTCCCTGCCTACGCCCGCCGCCTCGGCCATGTTCCAGAATGCGCAGCCAATCAATGGCAGACCGCCTTTTATGATGACTGGCCCCTCGACTTTCAACCGGAACAGCATGGTCCTCGCCTCTCAGTTGCCGACCCAGGTGCCTTCGTACTTTTACAACCACAACGAGACGCACGGCGTTGTGGCTACACCACCGACTTTGCCTTCGCACGGCCTCCTACGAGTTCTCCAAAGCAACGGCGAGCCGCACCCCTTGACCGGCCTCTACGCAGATCTCTCGGACCCCCCGGACTTGTTTGGCTGCCTTCAGGAAGAGCAGGCCCCCCCGCCACCGGAGGACATGAACCCTTCGGATCCCGAGATGGTGCCCTATGAGCAGGAGCTGCGATTTGAAAACGACTTGTACACCCCGCGCTGGGTTAGGGGACACGGCAACAAGAGGGAGGGATGGTGTGGCATTTGCAAGCCTGGGCGATGGTTGGTGTTGAAGAATTCTGCTTTCTGGTACGACAAGTCTTTCTCGCACGGCATCAGCGCGGCAACCGGCACTCCTTTCCAGGAGCCTCTGGACTCGAGACGCATGAATGGCAACCCGGATATTTGGGAGGGGCTTTGTGGAAGCTGTAACGACTGGATCCCACTTGTCAGCAGCAAAAAGAAGGGGACGACTTGGTTTAGACACGCATACAAGGTAAACACGGTGTTTTGAGTCTTAAAAAACTCCTTGAGTATCAGTTACTAACGAAAAATAATCTTCTAGTGTCACACGCACCCCAAAGCTAAAGATGCCCACAAACGCCGTCGAGACAACAGCCAAAGCCAAGTTGGTGGCCACATGCCTCCCATGCCCGATGGACCAAGACCAGAATCGCACCGATCAATGGCGTCTCAGATGTCTTCTCCTCCGGTTTCTGGAATCGACGCACCAAGCCTAGCCATGACGGCCTCGATGCCCATGCCCACGCAGCCCATGGACTCTCGCTCGTACATGCCGATTCAGCAGACTCAAGCGCCCGCTGGTGCTATGCCGCAGAGATCCAGCTCCGTTCGATCGCAAACGACGCCTATGGAGTCGTATAATGGCATGATCTAACCAGCCATGCCTTGAATTTCCTTAATAACTACACATACACACTCACTCACTCTTCTTGCTTTTATTCTCCTTACACGTCGTCTTTACATTCTCCCTCGTCACTTTTATCTCTTCTTTTTTTCTCCTTTTTATTTTGACTCAGTCAGACTGCAACTCAACGATTTCCTTAATTTTGTTTCGATAACTCATGCGTCACGTTCTGGAAAGTCTTAATGCCCATAGAGACGCATGAAACCTAGATTACGCGGCAACGGAAAGCTCGTCGCGATACCCTTATTTGTTTCCTTGCTTTTTTCTTTTTTTCTTCTCTTTTTGATTATGCCACTCTTTACACTCGTCTCCTAACCAAATTGTTCACTTTCCTCTCTTCTTTTACAACTTCTTGATCAACCTTGTTTGTCTACCTTTCTTGGCTTCTTTTATTATTCCTACTAGAAAAACTTTCCCTTCCCAGTCTCTCCCTCGGAACACACCAACCGTTTTTATTCTCAGGCAAACAAACGACTTTTTTTTATCAAATCAACCTTGCACAAAACAAAAGACGACGATCACGGGATACCAATCATTGATACCTTTTTTTACGCTTTCTCACGCTTTATATAAATAGACATAGAATGGACACATCGAGTATAGGGTTATATTGGGGATTAATCATTGGATATGATCTCACGAGAAGGGAAACGGGAGGAACCAGACTGGGATATTTCAGCGCTGCGGGTCAGCAGAAGAAGCAAAGGGGGGGGATATACCACGGGATATATAGAGGCTCTTTTTTGTTTTTCGTTTCTTCTTCTTCTTATAAATAATGGAGGAAACCAAGTTTGTTATATAGTTAGTTTGGGGTATTTTTTTCTTCTTTAGCTCCTATATCAGTTTTTTTTTTTTTCCCTTGTCAAATAACCGCCTGTAAAAAAGCACCGATACGAGGGCGTGTATTGACTCCATAAAGTTCCACACACACCTCAATGCGGGTAACTGGAACCGGGCCACCCCCCCTGGTCTGAATCCCAATCCTCCCCCTCCAAAAAGGTAAATCTAATATTATGCTGTATTATGCGCGCTGGGGAGGGGCGGCTGAAGAAACAGATTAGCAGTTTTGGAAACTGATGGGAAGGGCCAGCAATGTTTGCTGTTGGTGGGCTCATCTCGGAGCTTGGATGGGGTTCTTTTGAGGGGCTTGCATGTATAAGTGTGTTTTGTATTTGATCCTGTCTATAACGACAACGTCTCATGTGATCAAAATTACAATATAGGTGCCGGCATAGAACAGGCGTTGTACTCGTATGTACGAGAACGGTCGAATATGACGCATGAACGACCGGAGAAGCGAAAGATTTTATTGATTCGCTTTTTACTTTTTTTTGACATGGGAAACCTGGTTAGAAAAATGAGGTGCACAGCCCACCTCGGCAAGATGCCGCGCAGCTGAGAGCCATGGGGGGGTTTATACTGTAACGTGCCTACGGATTTTTAAATGTCCAGTATTTTGGGTTGTTTATGCGGTGCATGGGGATAAAGGACGTACGTCGGCAAAATACCTACTTAGGATTCAACACACCCTTTCTTTGTCTTTGTTGGTACAATGTGTAAGTATTGAGTGTTTGATAGGGAGGTTCAGCTGTCGGTTGGCAGGGAAGCCATGCTTTTTTCGGGATTGGAGGTGGAGGTTCGGTGGGAGTTGAGGTATAATGCGTATGCGTGTATGCATGTCCTTTGTATGGAGGACATGCGGCTCATACCGAAATCATGAACCTGATGCTTACATACAGTAGAAGCAAGAAAGAAAGCAGACAAATACCCTGAACCATGAAATACAAGAGAATAAACTGCTTACAACTGTCTCACGGCGAGACCAATTACACCCGCTAGCGCTGAATGGCAAATGCAGGTACGAGGACGCCGAACAAAACCTGATGAGACAATTATTCCCCCTTCTTCACCGCGCGGGTCTCAGCTAATCAAGCGGGTAAGCAAGCCGTTCGAACGATGCTTCCCCTTTGAATCGATAAGCCGGCGACGATTTGATCAGCTATAATTTAGCTTCGATGTTTTTGCTGCACGGCATCCAATAGTTATTTTTGCTGCTCCTCTTTGCGCGGATATGGCCGGAGATGGTGCTGGGCTTAGATGGATCCGCACATTCGCATGATATCGATTAATGCTTGGCGTTAGTTTGGCTACGGACAAGTTGCATCGTTCCCAAGAGAGAGAATGAGAGAGAAAAGTTGATAGATCAGCCACTAGCTGCGTTTGGCTACCGGAGCAGCAGAGAGATGGATCCATTGGGTTGGGTCTCGTGAGTTTTGGCAGCGGGTTTTCACATCTTTTTGTCGTTGAGTTTGGTGAGATAGTCTGAGAAGATGACTTTGTGATTGCCGTTAAGGTTTTCTTTATTTATCCGGATGAAAGAGTCACATGTGCTAAATAAACATATTTTGTGCCGCCCGTTGTCATCTGTTCATAGCAAAAGCCACGAGGGCTTTCGCTTAAAAAAATAAAATAAAAAGGTGTTCGTTTTTGTGCATGACCAAGTGCACAGGCTCATACCTTTTCCAGGCATAGCGTGTCTGCCTAGTTGATGAGTTTTGGGTCTGGGGAAGATCGAGATCGGGTTTGACCGGCGCATGTGCTGGGAGTGAAGTTGAGATTGGAAAAATCAAGAGAATTGTGCATATCATCTCTTCTATGTATGACAAGCTGGTTGGTTGCCGAACTTATACACATACTCGACGCATTAGGCAGTCTATTTTGTAGTTGAAGCCTGAAAAAGGCAACAAACGGAAATGCATTAATGTCTCGTGAGTTATCGTGTGCTTCTGACGTGGCAAGGTGCAGGGAAGGCTCAGGACAGCGCCCAAAGTGGTACAAGGTTGCTGCAACAGGAGCTCTGATGAGCTTGTTGCGAAAACCCTTTGCTTCTTTTTGTTGTGATTTATTAGTCTTCTTTGGATTATTGAGAACTGCTAGAGCTCCAACAAGTACCAGGCCAAGTGTCTGATCGGTAATACCAAGATGCTTGGCCGCATGCTAGAGTAATATATTGGCCCGTAGCGGAACGGATATGCGGCGTTATCGGATCTTGAGTTATGAAAGATAAGCAGCGACCGGGATTAGATGCTGGGAGCTTTGTGCGTGCAAATGGCCGAATGAAGCAACTGACAAACAAGAGCAAGCTGTCTGTCTGGCCTCGTTGCTGTGGAAGTGAAAACACTCCATTTTAAATTTTTTCTTCAATATCCATCTGATATCCATCGATTTTAATCAATTCTCGGCATCCAGCCAGTCACTGTGGGTTGACATCTCCGTTGGTTAGCAGAAGCCACCATTGTGCAGCTACGCAGCCATTTTTATCGTGTCATTCTACTGCCACTAATCCACCTGGTGGGATCCATGGTGGAGAGCACTTGGCCCAGATTAGGCAAAAGACGCTGCCAAACCGCCATCATGGCGTTGGAGCTCCGGCCCGGGCTGTAAATTGTAGCACGGCGGCGGCTTTGTAGGAATCAGTAGTCTAGCTGGTCGAAGCACGCAAAGGTTTTGTGATATGAGTAACGGGCCAAAGATGAGAAAGAGAGCCGGAATGGGGGATTTTGGTTGAGATGAATCAGATATAAGACGAACAATGCCGGCCGAGGTCCAAAGTGAGGTGATGCGGAGAAAAGTGTCCGAATATTGAGTACGAGTATTAAACGGGGTGCTGCCTTATCTAATCCGTATCCGTAGACACCAGACAACCAGCATGCGGCTGCAAGTAAACAAAAGCCCAACTCACAGCAAAAAGGGCACCGATGGATGCTGCATGTCTTGGTTGGGGAGAAACATTCATGCCGCTGAAATCACACCAGATCGATCCATTGATCTCTCCCCGTAATGCTCTGCATCTTGTTAACAAGGAATTGATTCAATAGGATAAGAAAAAGCACCAGGCCAAAAGGAAGAAAAAGCCGCCTGCTGACGTCTTTTCCCACTAAAAAGGCCATCGTCTGCTGTATCGCTTCCACTGGCGCCGCCCCCATCAGCTGCACTGCGGCTCCAGCTCCATTTTCAGCAGCCCTCTCTGAAAATTTACCGAGCTGGACGGGGCTCGTCTGCCTAGAAAGCGCCTGGACGGATTGGATTCTACCGGGTCAGAACATCACCAGCTGCTGCACTACACTGCATTACACTGCACTGCAGCGCACTGCACTTGTACTCTCGGTTCCTCAACTCAACCAGTGCTCTCTCTCCGCCTTCTGTTCTCTTATCCTCGCAACTCTTTTTTTCTTTTCCCTTCCTCCCTCCAATCTGTCCTGCTTCGTCCATTGCTTGCCACTGCATCTGCTGTTCCGCCCTTGAATAGCAGGTTGATGCTCTGTGGAGCTCCAGGACAAGACTTGCCTCCCTTGATTTTCCCCCGTTCGAACCTGTTGCTCTCCTTTGCGTTGCGTCTTGCTTTGCTTTGCTGTTCCGGTAAGACAAGACCCTCTTCTCTCCCTCTCCCCTCCATGCACTCCCTTTTTCACGGCCTCATATGGGATTCTCTTGGGACGCCGTAGCAAGCAGGCTAATCAGACCAGTTTTTTCTTCTCTTTTCTTTCCTGTTTCTTTTGACCCCTTTGCATTTTGCAGAGCCAGTGCCGGATTTCCACGACCTTTTGCATCTTTGTCATGACCGTTAACGAGCATTTTGGATAATGAGAAACGAGCCACTGCGATTGTACGCCAATATTGCCCAAGCAACCACCACCACACCTTCGACCGTCGCCTGCACACCTTTTCCACACCCTCAGACCTGAATCTTATACCGCCCTCCCTCTACGACGCCGAATCACATACAACCACTTTTTATTATTTGCATCAAAGGGGAATTGAAGCCTCCCTTGCAACGATTATACAATCTCTGCTGTCTCCCACTTCTTTTTTTCCAGGCCTTTTCCCCACGGCCCGAATTGGCGGTGCACGCACTGGGATGCTTGTGTCTGGGTTCTCATAGCCAACAGGAATTCAAGCTGATATGAGCGAGGATCAACAGCTAGTATCAAGGCATGTCCGCCTTGCGAACACTCTAAAGCATGCCTGCCCTCCGCTCCCTCCAGCACTTGGCTAACCAATCTTGTTGACTCCGCACAGCAGTAGCTTTGGAGATCCAAACGCTCACCCACCGCCCACGCCAAAGCAGACTCCAACATCGGGTGCATTTCCGAGCCCTATTTTCGAGACGCCGAAGCCCCCCCAGGGATCCTTCGCCGACACCAGCGGCCTGACGCCTCGCTTTGCCGAGGAATACTCAGTCTTCAACGCAACGCCGGGCAATCTGAGAGGGGCTCAGTTTCCCTTTGCTGACTTTGTGCCCACCACTCCCTTCGCATCGTCGTATCTAGGGCACAAGCGCCTGCTTTCCGTTGAAGAGCTAGCTGTCGAGATTGCAACCCGAGCCAACATCCCGCCGTCGAACCCAAACCTTCCACCGCCGCCCGTCGACCCTTCACGACGTCTGCCCTCCTCCCCGGCCGCTTTGATATTATCTACAAAGGCAGCCGCCGCTGCCAATTCCGACGCACACCTCGGCCCTGCCTTTTCCTCCTCGCACACCAAGTCTCCCAAGAAGCTCCGCCGGGGTACAATTGAAGGTTCCGACGCAGCACAGCCTTTGTCGCCGCCGCCGTCGGCTCACAAGGGCGGCCAGAAGCTCGCACCAAAGGTCAACATGCAAGATGACCGGGCCTACGGTCACCCGGACTTTAGCGACAGCTTTCAGGGCCACCACGACATGGCTGCCATGATGGGCGGCGCCGATGACATGTTTGTCTATCCCATGTCTGCTCCCCCGAGCCAGGCCAATTTCTGGGACCCGGCCATGGGCATGGACCTGGACTTTAGCACTGCCGGCGCCACCTTCTTCCAGCCCTCGCATCGCCATACCGGATCCTTTGACTGGAACAGCGACATTCAACTCTTTCAAGACCCCGTCCCGCCCCCTCCTCCACCATCATCGAACCAAGAAAATGTTCAGCCAAACGCCCAAGGCATGCACCAGCCTGCTCGAAGGGAGAGGATGTTGGCGCCCAAGCCACCGGTAACTGGTCAGTCTTCTGGCCCCGTAGCAGCAACTGCCATGTTTCAAGCATCGATGGAAGACTCATTCGGCGTCGGTACTCCCATGGAAGGCGTGGACCCAGGACTGCTATATAGCCGACCCCCAACGGCCTCGATGAATGCCGACTTCAATCCGGCCATGAATGCGGTATCTACAGATATGGCTGCCGCTGCAGAAGCAAACAACTCTCGCATCATGCCTCAATCCCGCCGGACCAACAGCCTGAAGGAGGTGAAGAGGGGCAAGATGCCAGACCGTACAAACTCTCCCGTCAAGGCCATGGGCCGTCCAGAACTGAATCGTAGCCTGAGTGAGGGTCGAACGAAGAAGGCGGGGGGCCGAGGGGCATTACCAACGTTGGCACCCGCTGCACGGCCATCATCACAGGCTGGAAGTTCAAATGCCGGCTCCGAAGCGGGAAAATCGTCGAGATCGTCGGCGTCTGGGAGGATGTCACCACTAAAGAGCCAACGGCGACTGTCAAGCCTGGCATCTATCCCTGAGTCTGCCTCTCAGCCACACCTGAGTCGACCTCGAACGTCGGTGAGGTTCACCATAGACGCACATGGACGGGCTCGAGCGGAAACCACGGTCATGGTCGAAGAAGCTGGTGGCATAACTCGCAGCCGAAGCTCCCGGGAACTGTCTTCCACACGAAGAAGCTGGGAGTCTTCTGACGACGAGTCTTCCACAGATGAGGAGCCAATCATTATACCCAGCCGAGCCAGTTCATTCAATGCATCCTTTGCACTACCGGACCCACGCAAGCCGGTAGGCTCGATATTCCATTCGGGCCGCCGGAGTGTCAGTGATAGGAGCAGGAGTGCATCTACCCCTTCTCTCGTGACGCAAAATGACGGAGAAAGCGAGGCCGAGACGGTTTTGACAGATCATCAAGAAAGAGGAGGAGATGCAGCAAGCGAGCTGCGCAAAGTGGTAGAGGACCGTCAGAAGCGGTCTATGCAGATTGAGAACTCTCGGCCACAGCAACGCATTCTCACCTCAAGCAGCTCGGGGAATTTCAAAGCAAGCTCCATATCTCCGGTCAGCATGGCAGACTCGAGCTATAGACGCGGAGTTCGATGTGTATGCGGTAGAAATGAGCCTGATGAAGGAAATGGCTACATGGTTCAATGGTATGTTATCATCTAGGATCTCTTGCTCCCTGCTGGTGTTTGAGTGTGCCAGCTATTTCCCCCGTGTTTGATGTTTCCCGAGAGAAGTTGAGCCCTGCTGACATGAAGCCGTTTCTAGCGAGTCATGCGAGATGTTGTTGCACGGAAAATGCGTCAACATAAGCAGGCGTACCATACCGAGCGTGTACATCTGTGGCTTCTGTGCCAACACGCCCAATGTTGCTGCACGGCGAGCGCAACAAAGCATTGGGCGGGGAAATAATGGACAGTCGGCGCTGTCGTCGTTGGCGAACAAGACGCTTCGGTCCCTTCGATAATGGTGTGAAAGAGGATAAAGATAAAGAGTGTGAAGAAATTGATGAAAAAGAAGGCATGTTATATGATTATTATTTTTTAAGAAAACAAGCAAGCGGAGGCAAAAAATGCTGGGCAAGGCTGGGCAAGGGATTTTATGCGTTATGTTGAATAAGATTAAACAGGGCTCTCTGCCGAATTACTACTTACTGCTCCTAGGGAATCGGTATATATTTGGGGGGTGGATATAGTACTAACTAATACTATCCATACTTTTTTTTGTGGAATCGAGATTGAATGCGAAGAAGCTGGAGAGAAGAAGAGCCGTAAAGTTATTTGCCATGGTGTTGAAGCTAAGCTGGAGCTATGTAAGGGATACGTCGATGCTCCACCGAGGGGATGTATAAGATGACGGGATCAAAGTGGCGATTTCTTGATGATTGAAGTAGCTTCCAATGAGGCAATCCATGATAATCATCTAATTGTTGTTCCTACCTGTACAGCTTGTTCTCGGCACATTCGGCATGCAGTGCTGCCTTAGTAGACAACATACATACGACACCTCCATCTGTCTGATATATCGGTAGTTGTTGGAGCTAACTTTAGTTATTGAACTTTAATCACAACCACGGAAAAGGACTGGGGCGGATGTGGCTTTGTATTTATACCAATAAGAAGCTGAGGATGGAACTAGAAGCCGTCCGCAATACCCCGCCATCTTTATTACAGCTTTGGAAGCATCGTTGATCTTCAAGCATTCCAATATCGAAGCTTAGTAATCCTGGGGAGGTGAAGCTTGAACCAGCAACGGCGTTCATCATCTCTCACTTGTATCAATACATGTATCGTAATGCCTACTAGGTATCTAGCCGAAGCTGTTTAGAATGCTAAAGATTGAGTTCAAGTATCTTCAGACGATTCGAAGGCAATAAAGTCGTGTAGCGATAAAAAACGGACCTGTTAGGTACTAGGTACCTAACGAGTTATTGTCACAAGTCGTAAGTCATCCTCCCTCTCCATCAAAATCATATCGTCATTTTAATTCATGATGTCGTTTCCATCATCATTTCATACAAGAATCATCAGATATACATAGTCTTCACTCCCTTTCTCTGCTTGTCAGTATTCCAGTACCGCTCCAAAACAACGACAGGGCACCTATAACGACAGTTATAGGGACAGAAGCATTCTGTAAGTCGTCAGGATGAAACTTGAGCCACAGTCCCCAAAATATGAATGGTCCCGCGACCATAACAAAGTGATAAGCAAGGACGTAACTAAATGAAACTGCAAAGACGGTTTCGAATCCCCATATAGGTGAACTCGAATCGTTGAACCCCGTTGTTCGCTTCGGAATTCGGGCGAGATTAACCGTGGTTGCAACCAGGGGTATGCAATCATGAGGAAAGAGCCAAGTACATGGAGACTGGCAGGCGTAGAAGAGAGTTTGGAAGTGGTGAGGTGAAATAGGCGGGTTTCTGACATCACGTTCGCCGGCTCGAGGGTCATAGTCGTAGTCTTGGTCCCAAGGAAGATCTTTGTGCTCTCGAACAATTCGGTCAGGGTTGACTCTACTAAACTAAACATGGTATCATTAACATGATAGCTCGTAGATTCGCTTCAGTTTTTAATGCGTACCTTGACCACCTCGCAATAATCTAAGCGCCAGACCGAGAACCATAGTCTTAACCTACCTCTATAGATCCGATAGCATCTCTTAAGCTCTTGAAAGAGATGACTGTCTGTCATTTTGCTGGTAACGTGGATATGGGACGGCACAAGCGTTCGCCGCGCTCCTCTGACGCCAAATAATATCCACCATTCGCGATAGCCATAAGAGAACGGAAGAGTCACCCAAGCCCGTCGGCCAGTCGTCGAGCCTTGTTGCTGAGGAAGGGGATTCCCCTTTGTGAGCCTCTGCCGTTGGCTCTTAGACGGCGTGGAAGAGCTGTCTTCTGGTGGAGTGTATCTGGTAGCTGCTCGTGACAGCTGGGCAACTTGTTCGCCTGTATATTGTAAAATTCCTTTAACAGAAGATAAAATAGTCACGCCTGTATATTGTAAAATTCCTTTAACAGAAGATAAAATAGTCACTCGTGCCTCTCTTATACCACATCGAGATGCCAGCGGAGGGCAATTATTTGACCAGTTGAGTATTCTTTCAACAAGCTCGCGCTGTTCTGGCGGTATATCCTCCCATTGTTCTGCGCCACATGCCTATCGATTTTTAGATTTGGTTGATTGCCTCCTAATATATATTGTGTGCTAGTAGGTACTTACGCATTGCCAGAATAATCTCGACTCTCCACCGTTAAGCATTCGCTTCCGTTGGCTCAAAGGCCACCAGTTCCATTTCACCTTGGTCGTGTCCTCTACCAAGGCCTTGAATCGGTTCAAGATTGAAACGTCTTGTTCTTGTGATAGCCAGATGTTATCTTTTGGTATTGATAGAAGCACTTCCCCCAGATCAGCAGATAGAAATAACAGCGTGAATCGCATTTGGAGACTTTGAAATGCCTTGGATGCTAATAGAAAGCTTCTTAATTTTGAGATATGGGGCAAACTGTATGACTTATTGGCATTTTCCAAATCTGATTCCATGACATCGATGTCTTGGTCTCTTTCTTCGTCTTCCTCTTGGGTTTGACCTTGGGTTTGACCTTGGGTTTGGCCTTGGGTTTGGCCCATTGTTAGCTCCAAGGCCACATCCGGAGGGTACTTCATTGCTCGAGAGATCCAATTCTCGACATCCTGTATTTCCAAGGGTGGAATTTCCAAGTCTCTTTTGTCGAAATTTCGAGCGTCTTCATATTCCATACCAACGTGCGCTATAAGCTGCCTGCTAATTCGTCGTCTGCCTCTCTTACTTCGTAGCAACCCCGCGATCTCTTTCTCTTCTTCAGACTTGGCTTCCTTTGACAGCCAGATGTGAAATGATTTGAGCAACCGGCTCATATTCTCAATGACGTGCTGCCTATCCATCCTAGCCAAAGCTTTTTGGCATAGCGCTTTGAATTGTTGCTGCTCGGCTAAAAATGATCCAATGATTGCTTTACCAGTCATTCCTTCATTTGTGGTGGCATCGGTGGCATCGGTGGCATTGGCAACATTTTGAAGGTCAGGCGCTGTGGGTGATATCGGTCCTTGTAGTGACTCATGTCCAGAATCGCCGTCCGCGTCCTTTGATTCGCCTTCTTGCGCCAATTTGAGGGCTTTTTCCGTCTTCGATTCTTCTATCAGGAAAATATTGTCCTTTGGGATACCCAGCCCCATAACCAATCTCGATGCTACCTTGAGGTTCCGTATTATAAATAGAATCGAGCCATTTCGACTGAATGGTAGATAGTCTGAAAAATAGCGTAGCCCTGAAGGACCTACGTTGTCGATGACCAAGACCCAGCTACCGCTTCCCTCTTCGCTTAAAGCAGTCTTGACAAGCCGCTTAACCTCTGCTTCATGCTTGCCAATTCCTTCAATGTTGATTCGTTTGGCAATTTCGTCGTAATCGTTCATAAATGATGTTGTATCTTTTGCTGACGCCCAAAAGATGGAGCAGTTTGCATGCTTTTCATGGAGACGGTAAACAGCTTCCAGTGCAATTTGCGTCTTGCCGACGCCCTCATGGCCTGTTATAGCGGCTCTATAACAGCCATCCCTTTTTGCATCGGGTTGTATATTTACCAAGAGCCTCGATAAAATATCTTCTCTGCCAGTAAAATCCGGATTTCGTTTTGGGACTAGGAAAAGACCCCTTGGTATCTCTTCGACATGTTGGCCATGATCTCCATCCGTTTTGGGATACAGCTCTAGAAGAGCCTTTATTGCAGATGCCGTTGTCCCTGCAGCATACGCACTCCACGTTGGGCGCTCCCCGTTGCTCCAGTTCCAATGGCCATCAGCGTAATCGCACACGCCTTTGACCATAAGGGATGGCAAGCCCTCCAACCTCCTGAGAAACTCCGTCTCCAGTGCGATGACGTGTCCTTCTTGGGCAAGTCTGTCTCGCTCTTCCCCCGACTTCATCTTCGAGTCTATTAACCCAATTTTACCGAAATGTATTGCAGGGCTTGTGCCAAATCGAAGTGGATTTGGTTTTCTCACTATGTATTCTTCATCACATTCCAGGACCTCGCAGGACGAACTGGGGGCTTCTTCACACACGTAGTCGTTTGTTGCGTTACAATTGCTGCAGATGTACGCCGCTGAGCCGTGATGCTTATGACGATAGCTCGGATTGAATAACATGTCCTTCCCGGGAGGATATTGATAGTCAACCATAACAGCATCGGAATCCCCTCCCTTGAGACCGTAAAGAACATAAGTGGTTACTTGTTCAAGATTATCTCGAGCGATATCTGTTTGAAGTGTCGTAATCAACTTGCTAAATTCACCAAAATATTGGTTTGAAACTATTGGTTTCAACAAGCTTCTAACCGAATGTTTGCTTTCGTTAAGTTCGAAGTGGACAGCCAAGTCGCTGATTATCACATCTCCAAGCCATACCTGGCCATGGCCATTATTAATGAACGGCACGCCGCCACAGTTTCCTGCCAGAATGGCTAGCTTAAGAGCTGTAAATTTGGACCTTATGGCATGCTCAGGGACCGTGCCGTGCTTGCTTCTTTGATGTAATAGGATTAAGACAATACTGTGCTGTCGAAGGCGACCAGTGTTGACGCGCATGTCTACTAGGGGGGCCGATCCTCCATATACATCCCCATCTAGATACAAGGGTTCATCAAACAAGCGAGTGACTGCATCAAAGTGCCATTCATCTGTGCAGATAATGGCGACGTTGAAGTCTTCGTAGCGGGATGGTGGTCGTTGAGACATAACGGTGATAGAAGCCTATCCTGTTATTTGGAGAATTCGTGTTTAATACGTTCGCATGGCGACCGAGAGGCCAACGGTCAAAGCTGATATTGTTGTTCTTTAGCCAATCCTCCATGGATAATGAGGGGAAATGCAAACAGCGGCAAGGCAGCAACACCTCTTACACCCATCTCTTGCCTCATCTCGGACCGCTCCCTCACTGGCCAGTGTAGCTGAGTCAGCTGTATGCGAGATATTACTTGACGCGCTACCATTTGCTGCGATCCGACTCTACTGATATATTGAAGAGTATTCGACGTTGATATGCCGTGAGAATAATGAATAGTTTCTAGTCTATTCGTCTGCATGGGTTTAGCGTTACCATGTTCTATAGCAGGCTACTATACGGAGTAAAGCGTCAAGAGGCATACTTGAAGAATTGAGAGCTCTCTCGGTTGCGTATTTAGCATTAGGAACTATACTCATGTATAGTAGCTTGGATAAAGTGCTTTGAATTCGAAGGCTTCTGATAGTAATAGGTGTAGTGCTTCAGAATCTCGATATTCCTATTCTAACAAGTCGAGAATAACACCCTCTTATTCTAGCTGACCCCGCAACACCATAGAAATTACCAGCAGTAACAAAAAGTTCCAAGTCGATCCGTCTCGGCACTTTAAGGCAAATCCTGGCTATTCCCGGCCCAATTCTCTTTAAAGCCTGTGACAATCTTCATGTTATTCCAGCCAATTCCATCAAGCACAGCACAACAACTTTGTAATTTCTATCTCTTTGGAGCCGAGCAAATCAAAGCCACCCGAAAGCGGGGCAGACGAGCTCTCCGTGCGTCGGCCTTCCGACTTCGGCACAGAGGAGCTATACTTTTTGGTATTTGATTGCTTATTAGGCCACTCTGCTTTCTCGATTTCTCCAATTCTCAACGACAGAAAAGCTTAAAAACAATTCATCCCATCTTCTTCTAATCCTCTTACTTCTTTTTCGATCAAATCCTTTCTTCTTTGAAATCACAAACAACTGTTTTTCTCTGAAAACGATGGCGGAGCACAACATTGTCGTGTTTGCGGGAGACCACGCTGGTCCTGAGGTATGGCCTGTATCCCTCGAGGTTTGGAGATAATTATGCTGACCAAATGTCTTGTTTGATCTGGAATTTATAGGTCGTAGCTGAGGGAATCAAGGTTCGTGCAAAAACTGAAGCTATTCCACGGACGTATCGCATCGCACTGCATCCTCTCGCCGTGCTTTGCTAGCTCTGCTCATGACGTCGACGCTGACTTTTGGTTACACTTGCTTAGGTCCTCAAGGCCATTGAGCAACACAGTCCCAGCGCCGGCAAATTCAACCTGCAAGATCATCTTCTAGGAGGCGTAAGCTCAATCTCTCTACCTCGTCCTCTTTCAATCTCAAAGCTAACCATAAATCTCCCCCAGTGCTCCATCGATGCGACCGGCTCTCCCCTAACAGACGAAGCTCTCGCCGCCGCCAATGCCGCCGACGCCGTTCTCCTCGGCG
This sequence comes from Trichoderma simmonsii, assembly GCA_019565615.1. Lineage (NCBI taxonomy): Eukaryota > Fungi > Ascomycota > Sordariomycetes > Hypocreales > Hypocreaceae > Trichoderma > Trichoderma simmonsii. Next base: position 1,103,995 of record CP075866.1, read on the forward strand.
CCATCGGAGGTCCCAAATGGGGTACCGGTGCCGTTCGTCCAGAGCAGGGCCTGCTGAGGCTGCGCAAGGAGATGGGCACGTACGGAAACCTCCGCCCGTGCTTCTTCGCTTCCGAAGCTCTCGTCGAGTACTCTCCTCTCAAGGCTGAGGTGTGCCGCGGCACAGACTTTGTCATTGTCAGAGAGCTAACTGGAGGGATCTACTTCGGTGACCGAAAAGAAGATGATGGCTCTGGCAGTGCCTGGGACACCGAGCCTTACTCCCGAGTGGAGATTGAGCGTGTGGCTCGCTTGGCCGGCTTCCTGGCCCGCGGCCGTGGCGAGACCAAGGTCTGGTCGCTGGACAAGGCCAATGTCCTTGCTACCAGCCGGCTGTGGCGCAAGACCATGACGGAGACGTTTGCCAAAGAATTCCCTGATCTGACGATTGAGCACCAGCTCATTGACAGTGCTGCCATGATCATGGTCAAGAACCCTCGGGGCCTCAACGGCGTGGTCGTAACCAGCAATTTGTTTGGTGACATCATCAGCGATGAGGCCAGTGTGATCCCTGGCAGCATTGGCTTGTTGCCCAGTGCCAGCTTGACTGGCATTCCTGATGGAAAGTCCAAGTGCAATGGCGTGTACGAGCCGATCCATGGTACGTGAACTATCTCTACTCATCTTTCCCTTATCCTCAGAGGGAAAAGCTGACCGAATGGTACAGGCTCTGCCCCTGACATCGCCGGCAAGGGCATCGTCAACCCCATCGGCACAATCCTGTCCGTGGCGATGATGCTGAGATACTCTCTCAACCTGCCCAATGAGGCCAAGGCCGTCGAGGACGCCGTCAGAAACGCCATTGACGGCGGCCTGAGGACAAAGGACATGGGCGGCAGCTCCGGCACCAAGGAGGCTGGCGACAAGATCGTCGAGGAGCTCGTCAAGGTCCTCAAGGCGTAAAAGTCTTCTTTGACTAGCTTATGAAAAAGAAAACCGTAAAAGGAGATTTGAAAAGGACCAAAAAAAGGATGAAATTGAATGTTGCTTGATTGGGAAGTTATGGGAATATATATGCAACGGCTGATATTTGCATTTACGATGACAAGGATACTCTTGCAGAGAGAATGAGGGTCACGACAAGGCCATAAGCCAGATAGCCAGTTATACATAATGGCTGTGCATGAAATACAAACTGTAAAGCAATCCATTAACAAGCTTCTGTTTTCCTGTGTAGTAAGCTGTCCACACGATATGTACGATCTGTTACGTTAGGGAGGTCACAAGATTCTCATAGATTGCATCGTTTGATGCCTAGCCAGAAGCCGAGCTCCGTCCTCATCCAGCTTCCCAAGACCCAGATTATTGCAAAACATCACTCTAGGATAACAACAGAGAAATCATAGAGTGTGACGTAGTCTCAGCCCATAGAGTCCATTTCACCAGCGAAGCGGAAACAGAGAAAAGGGGGGGTATCAAAGACGATTTTCACTCTCCGCAGCATCAATTTCAAAAGGGGGAAAGGATAAAAAATAACGTTAACTTCTTTTCTGTTTTTTCTCTCCCAATTCCTTTCCTGAGTACGGGGAAAGAAAGGGGGAGAACCACTTGGTGTGCAAATATACCTAAGTTTAAAGAAAAAGGAGACTTAGGAAAAGGGGGAATACAGCACAATTCAGCCATTTGTAAAATTGAGTCCCATCGACACCCAGCGGAACGACCAAACCGTCGAGAATACATGGTCAAACTTTTTCTTCTTTTTTTTTTGATCAACTATCAAAACATAAAAGGCTTAAGCGTCCTCCACACACATTGGGGATTTTTTTCTTTTCTCTCTAGATGTGGGAAGCGAGATAAAGTGCCCAGTCCATCAGCCAAGGAAAGGGTCTTTGAGGACTTCATGAGTCGCAGGCAATTTAGTTGCCGCCGAGGCTGGGGAAGGCAGACTGGTCGCTGGTGTTGATAGAAGCGCCCTGGCCACCACGTCCACCGCGGAAGTTTCCGCCACGGCCACGCTCGCCGCCACGGCCTCCACGAGGACCACCACGGCCACCACGGCCACCGCCACGGGTTCGCTCGGGCTCGACGAAGCGGGGGTCGAAGTCGACAGTCTGCTTCACCTTGCGCTCACGCTCGCGCTGCTTCTTGCCACCGGAGGCGGCAATAAAGTCATCCTCCTCCTTCTCGAGGGGCTTAGCGTTGGCCCACTTCTTGTCGAGCTTGCTACCCTCGTTGGCGGAGCGGATGTTAAGCTCAGACTCAAGGGCGGCCTTCTTCTCGGCCTGCTGGGCGAGATAGTCGGTGTAGGAGATGCTCTTGTCCTCAGGCTCCTCGGGCTCAGCGGCCTCCTCGGGCTGCTCATCCTTCTTCTCAGACTCGGCGATAGCCTCACCGGCCTGCTCGTCCTTAAGCTCGGCATTGCCTTCGGTGGCACCCCAAGACTGAGCTGCTTGCTTATCGGAGCCACTTGAAAGCAAAAATGGTCAATATGACATGGCTAGTAAGGAGACAGCTAGAAAGAAATAAAACTTACGTGGTGGCACCGGACTTGTGAGGATGTCTGTCGTCACGGTCACGGGGGAATCGTCCGCCACGTCCTTGTCCCGTGTTAGTATAAATGCTTGGATAGTGCTGCAAAATCCCTCGAAAAGGATTCTTGATAGAATTCAAATTCACTCACCTCCACGGACGCGAGCACCCTGGCCACCACGAGGACCATCTCTAGGGGTCTCCTCGGTGGAACGGCCCTGGTTGCGTTCCCGACCGGCGGCGCGGTCACGGAAAGCTGCATGTCGGCAATTAGCATCAATACCTCACATCTGCCGGACGGCGCCACGACCTCGGCAGCGCCACCGAATCAAGGGACTGAGACAGGGCAACTTACCGCCCTCGCTTCCGCCGGGGCCACCACGGCGGTTGCCGCCAGTCCTCACAGGGGCCTGGGGGGCCTGAGGCTCGACATTGCGCTTAGTAGTGCGGGTTGTGGCCTTGTCGACGGTCTTGACAGGGACGACGGGCTTCTCCTCGCCATCGGAGTCGTTGCCTGCAGGGGGAAAAACTTCGGTCAGTGACCTGCGCTTAACGATTCTATCGCGGCGGGGTTCGTTGGAGGGGTGAGGGTCAAGGTAAAATTTGCGGGAGGAGGGGCGTCAGTACCAAGGTAGGCGAACCGGTTCTATAGCAAAACGGCAGTCAGCACCAGCAACACAAAAATTGAAAAAATACAAGCAAGAGTGACTCCGAGCGAAATATTGCGACGACGACATCAGCTCAGTGTCTCTATTTCGAGACAGCGAGGCAACCTAGCCGTCGGCGCGATGTGTGTAGCTCAAGCTCAGCAACGCCTGGCGGCAGCTCGACATCGGCCAAGCCACGAATTGCAAAGGGGACGGACTGATGCAAGACAATATGCATACCTGGGAGGCGACCTGTGACATGTTGGTCGCTTGGGTGCTGGACAGTACTGGCGGCGCTGAGGGTAGTCTTTGCTACTTTGTGGGGGGTGAAACGACGTCTTAAGATCGCATGGCCCTCCTGGCGCGCGAGTCGGTCTTTCTATTTCTTCTTGCGAAGGAGGAGAAGCACCAGAGCGAGGTCCGGAAAACTGGTGTGCTGCTGATGCAGTTGAAGAAAATGCACGATCCGGCCCTGTTTGGGGGGGGTTCCGCTGCCTGCTCAATGCGGGCAAACTCTCTCTACTGTATGCTTTTTCTGTGCTGCGCCAGCCCACTCCGAAGAAAAAAAAGCGACCAGCAGGCGCTAGCACGCTTGTTTTGGGGGCTCGCTTAATTCCCGTGAAATATTTTGTGGTTGCGCTGTTAGGGCTCCGGGGCGCTGGGCCGTTAGTGCAGCAGGTACCGAGTCGTACAGTCTAGCTAACAACCGCCGAGTAACCCAGCACTCGCAGCCGGCTTCAGCTCGCATTGTCCAGCATTGAGCGCATTTCAGCTGAAGGCGGCCACGATCATTCTATTCTTTCAGAGGTCCTTTACATGGCCGGCTTTGGAGGCGAATCAAAAGTCTCTTTGCTTGCGCCATTGAATCTGATCCCGCATCCGGAGACTGGGTTACCCGTGGCAAGCTGGAGCTACAGGGAGATACAAGCTGAGCTACGACGCAGCCGAGGGACAAACTAGGGCTTCCGCCCACTGAAACTGCGCTAGGCCCAGAGGTACTTGTGCCGGTACTGCTGTTGGCCTGGTGTCGGTCCGCAGGCAGGAGCTACCTCGTAGCAGAGGTAGGTACTTCCGCCCACAGCTAAAGTGGCAGCAGCAAGCAAGCTGAGCTGGTAATTGCTTGAGAACCTCAGTGGCCCACCCAGGTATCATGATAACGTCATCAATACGTGCCTTCATGCCGCCTTTCTCAGGGCGTTCAATGCAGTGATACTCTGGATGTGAATTGGCACTGTATTGGTAGACCTGCTGATCAAGTTAGTGGTACCAAAGAGAGTAAACCGCAAACTGTAAATCCTTTCCTGGGGAAGCTGTGATAATTGCTCTGCTTATTAAGTATGAAGGCGAACTACATATGTATTGTTACAGGTTAACAACGCCACAAAGAGCTGGCACGAAGCTTGTCGTTACGCCTTTTGCAACGACAGATAGAAGAGAACCGCATACAGAGCATGTAGCAAGTTTCATATCTATATTCCATTGGAGCTCCCGTAAAAGCACTCGGTATTTGCTAGCTGAGATCTTGCCTAGGGTAGCATACTGTATATATCCAATTTGGATATATTGATGGTGACTAGGAGCTTTTTCAGTGAACGCCGTGTAACTCAGTGAAACCAAACTCACGAAGTGGCAAAACAAGAATAGAGACCGGCAGTTAGAACTATCGGTAGTACTGCCAACCCAATCCCTACACAAATCTGAAGCGGAGAGCGTACATGAACCATTTAGACGATTTGCCAATACTAAACACTTGATAGGTGTCGTTACTTCTTACATGATAAGAAAACATAGCAATCACTAAACAAAGAGGCATCGTAATGGGTGATTTCTGCAAACACGAAACAAACACGAGAGCAATTTGGGCATTAACAGCAACAATGTATGCGTTACTACTTGTACACAAGTCGACTTTCCGTCGCCCTGACCTCAAACAAACAAACAAACGATCAAACAAAAAGATAGTTTCCCCTATCCGTCCTATTTCCCTTTCCTGCGCCAAGCCAAGTAACAAAGAAGAAAGAGCAAAGTGTCGCTCTCAACAGAGGCCATGTCCAGCCACATTCAGATCCGTCAAGGTATAAACAATCGTATCAAAACGCCAGTGGATCCGTAGCGCCGGATACCATTATACATTGCGACGTTTCCTTCATCATAGCAAAAGCATCAACCAAAAGATGCAGTCTCCAACGCCAAACCGGCAATATATCAAGATTACCACCATGTCAAACCATGTCCCAATCGACCTGGAAGGCTGCACTCAATCCCGGCAAGAAGAGCAGGAGGGAGAATTCTCCAGCCGACCAGGAGCTTGTCTGAGCGGAAGCTCACCCATTTTCCTTCGAAGCGCCCATCTGGCTACCTAACCGCGGTTCTTTGGGCGGGCGAGCATGTTAAGGCGGCTCATACTCAACGTTGGTCTCTTCTTCGAAGTCGATGCCGAGCTAACAGCTCGAACAATGGGACGAACTGGGGTTTTGCCGGCTTTCTTTGCGCTGGCGGAGATAGAGGGTGATTTACCGAGAAGACGAGGAGCCATCAAAGCCTGTCCCTCAGGAACGTGGCTACTCTTGGCCTTCTTCCCAGCGCGATCAGCTGCCTCCTTGTCAGCATCTTCTTCATTCGAGCTGGCGCGATGACGCTTCTTGTTGGCCATTCCGTGTGGAACTCCTGGGAGCACCTTGGCCGGAGAAGGCGCCGTGTTCTCTTTATCCGGGTGAGAGCTCGGCGAAACTGGATCAGGAAAGCTGCCGGGCATATCCGATGTGGCTTTGATAGAATTGCGCACATGTCGCACGCTCGATTGGCCGGGAGAGGCACCAAAGCCGGATGGCGATGGGTTTCCAAACTTGATTGTGTGATCACTTCGGAAGGTAAATCTGCCCGGAACTGAAGGAGAAGGAGATGTGATGACCTCCTCAGTGCTGGAGTCAAGCAGATGCTTGTAGCTGGACAAATCGGGATAAGCAATATCGCCCGATGATTTCGCTTCTTCCAGGGCTTTCTCGACTTCAGTGCGCTCCAAAGCCTTCTTAGTAGTGTTCGACTTGTGAGGCGATGGAGAGTCTGGATCAAAAATGGTTCTCGTAACTTCTGGTGTGAAAGTGACATGCTTAACAGACTTCTTCGTGGGCTGAGTGGCAGCAAGTCGGGTAATGTTCAGATTGGAGAAGCGAGAAGAAGCTGGCGGTGTCTGTGCAGTGGTGTTGACTGGCTGCGGGATAGCACTCCGTCTCCTAGGCGAGAATATGCTGCTTCCGAACACGGACTTCATCACCGATCGCCTCATAGGCGTGTCGGTAACATCCTCGGCTTCTTCGGGCTCTTTGGACTCTTCAGATGCCTTCGTATCTTTGGGCTCACCAGACTCCTTAGGCTCCTTGAGTTCCTTGAGAGTCATGAGCTCCTTGGGTTTCACGAGTTCCTTCGGTCCCTTCGACTCCTTCAGCTCCTTGGCCTCCTTGGCCTCGCCTTGTAGCTTGAAGATTGGCTGCGGCAATGATGTAACAGCAGCAGGAGCCGCTTCAGACTTTCCAGGGCTAGTGAAGCGACCGATGGATGACTTTGTCGGGCTCATCAAGCGAGAAAGGCTAGGTCGAGCAATTCTAGAAGCGGCAGGCTTCTTGACGCTGGAGAACGGGCGAGGAACCGACGTCGTGTCCCGCGACACCGGGCGGGTTGTCGAAGCGTCGTCTTCTGCGCTCTTCTTTACTCTCTTGGCCGAAAGCGAAGGCTGCTCGTCCTTTGCAGAGGCTTGGTCTTCGCTAATAGGAGCCTTGGTGCCCAGTCTCTTGGCAGAAAATCGTCCGAGGCTCTCCATCACCGATGTGCGCTTCCTCGGTTCAGTAGCTGGCAGCACCCTTTCAGTTTGCTTTGTGTTTTTCTGAGGGGTGTCCAGGTTGGCCTTGGATAGAGACCGTTTAATGCCAGGGTTGACAACGGGAACGAATCTTCCTTCTTGTGCTCTCCAAGCAGAGGCATGTCCTTCAATGGAATCCATCTTCTTGAATTCAGCCATATGAGCCGCACTAAACCTTCCCGATTTTCCCTTTGGTTTAGCAATTGTGCGGCCATTGGCATCGGTGGACGCGGCCGATGAGTCGTTTCCTCTGTTGGCGATGAGATCGGCTTTGTATTCGGCAGCCTTTTCCTTGAGGCCCTCCAAAACACGTAGGGCTTCAGCCCCTAAGCCCAGTTGGCCGGCGGTGGTGCCAGCAGGCACACGGAGAGTGAAAGCAGAAGAGGGCACACCGCCAACTTTGGACGGGGTGGATTGAAGGCCTGCTCCATGAGAGCTATCGCGCCGTCGTGTGTCTTCAATATCTGCGAAGCCCAATCTAAGGGCAGACGATGGTTCGGCGGTAGTTGGGTGGAATTTGCTGGGGTGCATCTCTGTGCTAGGGGGCCTTACAGCATGGCTCGCGGGCGTTGCTGGCGTCTCAAAGGCCTCCATTTTCTTGGGAGTGATTCTCTTGGGAGTTTGGCGCTTGACGGGCTCGACACGTTCGATTACAGTTGGGAGCTCCAGCTCAACAGGCGGCTCCAGCATAGGATTGCTCTGCACCAATGTTGTTAGGTGACAATCGATTTTTCAGAACGTGTCTAACCATGGAAAATCTCACCTTAGCAAGCCGAGCTGAGCGGCGGGGAGTAGACATGGTCTATATTGCGCTCAAATCTGGCTAAGACTGTAGGGTAAGGCGGTATTGATAGCAGTACTTTGAGCAACACAGCTGGCTGGTGAAATGTCTTGAAGACCTGGCGAGGAATGTCGTGATGGATTCCTGGTGGGAGGTGATGACATGAAAACAAATGGCACGAGTTTGTAGTCAGCGGGGGTTTGTTTACTTTCTTGTTGTCCAAGCTCCAAAAAAAGGGCACAAAGTGGGTCCACAGTATCAGTTGGAGAGATTACGGCACAAGAGTTTCCCAATTCACACTGTATGATGATTCTATGGGGAAATAACGTGAGCTCTCATACGTCGGTTGTGCACGCATCGGCGAATTAATCACATGGTCAATCACAGGATCTATTACAAAATCGCATTGTCGTCTATCTGAGATCGATTTTATCACAGATCTCATGATGTGCTAAGCCTTGCGCTGATGCTGGCCGCTTTTTGTGTTGAAAAATGTCCAGTACTACTGAGCAGCTGCCTAGGCAACGGCTGACTGAGCAGCAACCTAAAGCGTCTGATTGCCCGCCTATGCAAAAGAGATGAAGAAGAGAGAAGAAAGGCAAACACCTAGAAAAAAAAAGTAATCAGAGATTCTCTTCTTTCTCTTCTTAAATGAGATCTTTGTTCCTCGACGGTACAACTTCCATCGCCAATATGTTCACGGGCAATGTGCATCTTCCTGGCATGGGCAGCTGTTATGAGTGCGACGAACACAGAGTTTCTACTCCGTAGGGGTATATGGACTTGCAGGAGCTCAAATTGAGTGACCTCTTTGCTGTGCACCCTGCTCTCTATAAAAGATCATGTATGCTTTATGTCTCCTGCGAATCAAAGACAGGCTCCCTTGATCTAGTCAAATACGAGGCTGCGGAGTTCCCTTTTCGAGGGTGTCGGACAGCGAAGAACAGCGACAGACAGTGACAGGCGTTGTTGAGATGCATTGCATGTCAACTCCTAAGCGCTCACTCTAGGACTTTAGGCAATTCGTCAGCCACCCAATCATGCTCTCCTCGAGACCGAAAAGAGCCCCCCAGAAAAGCACGACACTGCGGAGTCCTCCGCACTCCGACCCGAAAATCGGAGCGCTATTTTGTCGATGTGCTGCGCTAGAATCCTTCCAGAAATCGCCTTGCGGACCATGTGTAGCTGCCAGGTGATGACGGTGATGACACTAGAGAGAAAGGCTCTTTCTAGCTCGAATGCCGTGACATCCGCCGGACCCGATGATTATTTTCTCACCGGATGACCAGATCCGTTCTCGGTAAGCGACTGTATAAAACGAGATGTATCCAAATCTGTCCCAAGTGTCGGCGAAGGGCGGTTGGGGTGGACGAAAACGTTGTGCAGGCTATGAGAAGGTGGCGTCTAATAGCCCGCCAACAGCCAGGAAAAGATCCATGGATGATCTTCGTTCCCATGCGCATCGATGACGGCCGTAGGATTTTTGGATAGCGGCAACGGGTGTGTTCTTTTATTATTTCGGGAGAGCGGCGTGGTTGAATTGGGTCATTTTGTATTACTTTTCTCGTGTCGCATATATGGGCATCCCTTCACAAAGTATTTGATGCCAATTCGGCTAAGTAATGAATAGAGAGAAGCCTTGATATGTACCGTTTTTTCAGCTCGGTATGTCACCAATTGGAGATTGAATCATGTCGGATACTGGCTGCCGTAGACCAAGATGGAGGGAGCACATCGTTGCTTCACAATTGTTATAGGCCGCTTATTCATCGCCTGACCACCATCACAGTATGCACATTCAAAGTTTGGTGGACAGCGGCTCACCTCCCTTAAAACTGGATGAATTCTACTCGGCAATTCTGCAACTTGGACAAACTTGCAATGATTTTGCGATTTCTTGCGTTAGCGGCGAACTCCTCTTGGAGCTAGCTCCGACAGCCGAGAGACAATCTTGCTTGATGGGGAAGCTGATTGGCACATCTCCGAGGAAGCTGGGGAAAAGTTGGTGGCGCTCAAGTTGGGATGACCTAGCTCTTGGGACCTGGGGGCTGGCGTTTTGGAAGCTGATATCCCATGGCTTTGTGGCGCTGACGGGATGTTTGACATGAAGCGCTCCGTATTTTGCAAGGGAGAGAGGGCATCCGGCTTTGGCAGGCATTATGCGGGCTCAGCGGCGGAAATACTACTCGAAACATGATCCTTGCGTGGTGGTAAGAGAGACGGCGCTTACATATTTGCAACGCAACGTCAATGACATGTCTGGCCGTGAGCCGGTTGGATCTGAAATCAGCATTTGGGCTAGGACACCAATGCTGCTTGCTCGGAATGATCCAGAGGCAAAGACATTTTATGTCTGCCTCTCCGCCCTCGCCCGTTACACCGATCACGCGGGCATTGTAAACTTTTGGGGGCTTCTCAGATGAGGTCGGCAAGCCACAGCCTCACCACATGACTGCGGTTGTCGACGGTTGTCTCAAGAGTTGGTGAAGAGTTCCGGGATATCCTTGGTGGTACCGAGCGCCCGTCCTAGCTGAACCATCGTTGGAGTAAGAAGGCAGCCCCAATTGCGGAGTTTGCTTGGTTGTTGCGAGATGGTTGGCTGAACGTTGTGCGTGTCAGGGGAACACTACTTTTCTGCCCCCATACAGTAGTTAAACGTCGTGGAGTCTCCCCAGAATGGGGTCGAGGAAAAGGAGATGATGTTCGGTGAGACTAAGAGCCACAACGCCACGAATTGACCAATATGAAGACAACAGGACGCCTCGACCGGACCTCCGGCACAACGACGCATGCAGTCTCGTGCATATACATAACCGCTGGCAATGCGGTCCCGAGACAACGCACAACGCCTTCCGACACCACGCGTCACAATCCCCAAGCCGTGCATTCATTATTGGAGAAGACTCTGAGGCTAATCACGGCTACATGAGTTGGCAATTGATGGAGTTCTCGTACTCGCAGCCTGGTGACGGGTCGCGAACCAGGAGGCGTCGGATCTGCAGCAGGGCAATCCTCGCCAGAAACCAATAGGCTACATGTCTCGGGTGGAATGGTGGACGTCTCTGGCTGATCAGTGCTCTGGGCTGCCTGCTAACAACTACTAGTAGCAGTGCTAGTTTTCCGCGGGTGCATCAGGCAAGGCAAGACACGCACAATGTCATCGAGATGCTCGTCGAGGGGCGTGGTGAGACCAGGTTAAGCTTAAACCGAGGAGAGACCAGCTCTGCTGTACGAGCATGTAAGCCCGTTTCAGAGCAACCAAGCAACGGGGCAAAATCCAGGTTACCCATACAGAGTGCTGAACCTGCTTTGCGCGACAACCAGAAAGACCAGATATTACTCCGTATGTACTCCGTATACTCGTAGTAGTATTGCCCTCGATGGTCGTGAAATAGACAGGACCTGAACAGGCAAGGAGCGTTTCGAGATTTGCAACTAGGCAGGCCAGCTGGGGGCCGCTTGGGTTAGTTACGAATAGCTTCGCCGTAACCGCTGCAAGCCTGCCAAGGACGAACACCGGAGTACAAGCATTCTACCTGAAGCAAATCTTGTCGCCTTCTCCTTTCCGCGGCAGCATCGTGGGCCCGCCAGGTCTCGTTGGGGTATACTGCAGCCAGTCGGCACTAGAGCCGCTGGTTTTGTTGCGTGGTGGTGTGGTTCAAAACGCAGCTGCTGATCAATGTCACTTCTCTTCGCTGTCATCTTCTGTACTGTACTGTACTCAACGTATTCGTGCCTAGTTAGTACAGTACGGTATTAGTGGTGGTCGATATTTTCGTTTCCCTTCTCATCCATGCAAGCCATGCTAATATTCGCTCATCGGCGCTGTGCTAGTGAGCAACGAGGCTTGCGGCTGGCGGCGAATGTGTCCGAGCTGCAGCGAAGGAGTTGCCCGTTACCCCTGGCAGGATTTGCACAGCAATGGGACTGTCGACGCATGGACTAGCTAGCATGGCGAACAATTGAAGGCGGCGCGGCGGACATTTGGAAGGGGTGGAGGATACGGAGTATGGCCGACAAAGAAAGCTGTACTCGTGGCAGCTCAGGCCAGCGGCACGGCCATTACTTGTAATGGATTATGTTGTATCAATACTGTACGAGTTGCGAGTGCGAGTGCAGCAGAAGCAGAAGAAGAGGGCAGCACAAGCCAAGCGGGGTCCCACCCATGAGCCAAGCAACCAAGGAGACTCGCTCGACTCCAACTTGGTCCAGCCGATGAAAATTTCAACTGCAAGCCGTGGTGGAGAGAGAGGGTGGAGTGCGCAAGAAAAGCAGATGATGGCCATTCCACTCCCCGGGGCCCCTAGCATTGCCTAGCCCAGACAGTTCCTAAGGAGTTCTAGCCCGAGCGACCACCTGACGCGTCGGCTGGGGAAAAGCCTCCAGACTGGATCGAGGCGAAAGCCAACCGGCCACAGCCCACAGCACACCCACTCGCAGAAGGATGGTTGGCCGAATGAATTTTTTCTTGCCTTTGCCTTGCAAGCAGGCGGTACGAGTACATGCGAGGGCGCAGCCTCTTTGTTTTTCGTGTCGTGTTCGTGAGAGTTGGAAGTACCTGGTGTTATAACGTAAATTCTTTGTCTCTCTCTGGGGTCCAATTCCAGATGCCATCGGAGTGTCGGGTCGCATCTGCCCTGTCCCGGCCTCAGGCCTTGCATCGTTTCCGCTCCCTGAGATGCCGGTGCGCGGAACCGGGGCCTCAAGCTCGCTCTGGTGCCACGGGCTAAGCAGCCAGAACGCACGCCGAGCGCTGTGACAAGAACTTGCACGGCTCACGTCTCACAGGTACCCGCGCAGACCTGCAAGCCCCGGCCCCATCTCTCGTACCGGCCGCTGGCTCGTTTTTTTTTTTCTTGCATCCTTTGCCTTGTCTGGCCACGCCAGCGCCGAGCTCGCTCATCGCTCCACCTTGCGCTGGGTCGTCGGCCGACCCTGCAGTCACCAGTCAGTCGCCAGCAAGCCTCCAAGTGTCGCTGCGAAGCCTAAAACGCTGTACCCCGTCCGCTGTGGCTAGTTCTGGTTCTGGGCTGGTTGGAAAATTGCCCATAAAGGACGGGGGGCCAGCTCCAGCGCAAATGTCGCCGCCGGAGACGCTGCTGGCTCCCCTCTTCGCAATTCCCATTACATAAAACAAGTCGCGGCGCCTTTTCCCACCAGCTTTTCGAGGTTCTGTATCTTCGACTGACCCTCTTGGAGCCTGCAAATTATCTTTCTGGAAGCTCGGGGCGACGCTTCCTTATCTCTCGCTCCTGTTTTTCTTACGTTTCTGCCCGCCAGGCGCATCCTCGGCCGCTCATAGGCGCCACAGACGCGCTGCCGAACGCCTATCTCTCTGGTCGACTTTTTGCGCCCAGAGGACCCTGCAATTGCATTCGCCCGCTGCCTAAACTCGTTGATAACAGTTTCCTTGGGCGAACCACAGACGCCCTTTTGAGTCGGCTGGCCATCCCTCTGATAGCCCGCCGCCGCTGTCCCTGATACCTGATACCGGGCGTCCCACCCCCGAGCGACGTCACCGGGACGGCTGTTTTGTCTTCTTGAAATCACTGGGGCGCTTGCCGCAGCGCGGCTGTCGTCTCGAAGGGCCGCCGCGCCGTTACCCAAGGCATGGCCGACAAGATGTCCATCGACAACAAGCCGCCGAACCCTCACCGGGATGAGAGCGAGGAGTCGACTGGTTCCACTCCGGAAAGGGAGCAGATCCCTTCCATGACTGCCGGCAGCGGTAGTACAATCATCAACGTCTCTCAAGATGGCCAGCAACCCAAGCGAAAGGGTGGCCGCAAGCCAGTCAGTGCCTCTACTTTCCTTATCTCTCTCTGCCTCTTCCCAGCATCATGACTTTTCTTTTTTATAAATGCCAGACGACGATGCAGTAGTGCTGCTAGTCTATCTCGGATCTCACCCAATACTACCCCTCACTCATCCTACTCTACCCAACACTACACACTCTGCCCTCCCCTTCTAAGGGCCAACACACATTCCCTTATCAGCGCTATAATGCTATCTGGTAGGATGCCAACTACCATCGTGTACAAGTATATATGTATACATATACACTGGCACTACCAACGATAGCTTCGATGCTGGCTTGTCTTATAGGACGGCCGCATGGGTGGTCATGGCGTTCTGTTGCCCTTTCGGGTAACTCGCTTCAAACCCCCATGTTCCCTAAAGACAACATCATGGCATGGCTACCACTGCGTCCAAGCTAACATGTACTTTCCTCTCGCCAGATCTATGCGACATCCGAAGAGCGGAAGCAGCGCAACAGACAAGCTCAAGCTGCCTTTCGCGAGCGTCGCACCGAGTACATCAAGCAACTAGAGGAAACTATTCGTGTCCATGAGTCCAACCTGCATAATCTACAGGCTGCTCATCGCACTGCCGCCGAAGAATGTCTGATGCTCCGCTACAAGAACTCGCTACTCGAGCGCATCCTTCTTGAGAAGGGTAGGTTGCTATGCCGCATATCACATACGATCTCTTAACTGACCCTGTCCATTTTCAAGGCATCGATGTCCAAGCCGAGCTTCAAGCCAAAACCGGCAGTCCCAACTTGGCACCCACTCATATGCCACAGAACCTGGTACAGCCGCCTCCCCTTCAACGTACCATGATGCACCGGCACCATGCGCGCAAGTCTAGCATTGCTCCCAAGACTGAGCCCGGCACCGCTCTTCCGCCGCCCCTACAGCCTCACAAGACTGCGCCGTCTCCAAAGAATCGACCCGCGCCCCCATCCCACGCCAACTCCCCCAATACCGTGAGCTCGGCCTTTTCCCCTGCGGCCTCGGATACCATGTCCATGAGAGGATCCATCTCTGGGTTATCCCGGCAGCAGATGACTCCCATTTCCATCACGACGCCCTCGGCGAGGCAGCCAATGATGCAAACTGGGAATCGCGGGGCGATGGGCTCCGGTGCATCGTTCTATCCCACACCCTCATTCCAGAATCATATTGAGCAACTAGGTAAGATGGACACACGGGAGTTGAAGTGAATTCTTTTCATTCATTTACTAATGCTGTGCTGTATAGAGCAAGAATATGAAGCCGATATGGTCGATGATTCGGAGATTGAGACGCCTAGTGGCCCCGGCCCATACCCTGGCGGCTTCAACGGCGAACAACAACCGATGCTTCTTTCACCAGCTTCCACCGGGCCAGGACACCAAGTGACGGCCGGCTCCCAGTATCCCTCAATGACACAGCTGTTGGACCAGCAACCCGACTGGGATCCCTTCGGCCTCAGTGCTAGCATGGCTTTCCCGAATCAGCCGTTTCAATTCGACCAGACACACCTGAGGTGATTGACTACTACACGGCCTCCGCGGATAGCCTAACGATGTTGGCATTCTCTATGAAGCGGCGATACGACGGAGGTCGCCTTGTCCCTCCTGGGACAGATTTTACACTCCCTCAGAGCTGAAATGCATATTTCCTCTTCCCCTTCAGCATTAGCTCTTGGGAGTGCATTGGCATGGCATGGCTCGTCCATCTCAAGGCTAAACTCGGTGCGTGGGCTCGCGGTGTCCTGAAGTGGATGGCCAACCATCGAACCTCTTGGGCCAGGGTGGTATGACACGCTCATCCAAACGCTCGGTATCCAAGAACGAGATGCAGCTTTGCGGTCCCCCTTTACCTGGCAGGTCCTGGGTCCTAGTACCTGGCTCCGCGTAAGACGGGGTTGTGGAGAACGAGAATCGAGATGTTTCGTAGAGTTGTTTAAGCTCCGCTCGTTCCAACGACCCCGGCTACGCCAAGGCTTACGACCAAGGGTAACAACAAAAACACAACTACTAGCACTACTCTAAAAGGCCATTCAAACAAGGAATACATCACGATTACCGAAAGGTTATGCCTCGCATATTACATGATTTGACTCATGGCCCCCAAATATTATTTTTTATTATACGTTTTAACTTTAGCCCCTCGATGTACGAAGTAAAGAAGCATCACTCTGGTGGCATGGGCCATGTCTCTGGGCAATTCTTTTTTAAGCCCGGTCAGAGGAGGACGACGTGGTGGATATACCCATTGTACCACTGGATTGGTGTTACTCAGCATTTTTAACATAAGGATGAAAAAAAAGGGGGTGGTTATGGATTATGGTAATGAAAAGTTGTCTTATTATTTTATTATGTATCATGGAATGTTATTGGCGGTCATGGAAAAGAGATACAAAAAAATCGAAAAAAGGAGACTCCAAATTTCCGTGGGGACCACAGCAAGGGCCCATGAGGTTGGATAAGATGATTTTAAACGAATACAGCGCATGTAAGCTTACTTTGGGCTTTGGTCTATGTAGTTATGTGTCATGAAGTTTAGTTCCAGCTGTTATGTCCACGTTGTTCTTACTTGGGTCTGTGGGTCTGGCCTGGCTTAGTGCTTTAACATACAAAGGCCACAACTACTATTAGAAGCCGGTGTGACATATTAAATAGTATAAATAAATATATATGTATGTATCGAGTTATGTACAGTATCTCCGTCGGATCACGAGTGAAGAGAGCGAAGACGTCCGCATATGGGGATAGTCAGATCTGAGTCACCAAGGGTCAGGTGTAGAGAGTAGTGTCGGGTCAGATCCGTAATATTACCCCGTGCTTCCACGGTATTCCCTGTACCTACTCGTACGCACATTGAGCGGTCTCAGGATATAGGATGGCAGGCTTGTGGATCCTTGTTGTGAGAGATCAACAGGACATTTGCCTGTTATTCTACGGATGACAAGGGAGTGGATGCTGCTTCCTCCGCTTAGAGGTGAGGAGGATTCAAGGGGGGTGTTCAGCGTGAGATGATGCAGGACATGATGGTTGGAGGCGACACAAAAGTGCTTTAAAGTTGTATGTCTTACGGCGGGCACAGACGAGTTGCTTTATGTTTCTGTATTAGTGATCTCACCTGAGAGTGTGCTATTGGCTTAGGATCACGAGCGATGGCAGCTTTGAAAGAGAGACAGTCGGACAACAGCTTATATGGGTGGACTAGGAACTACATCCAGCATCTACTGATACTACATGTCCCTGTTGTGTTACGTCTGCAAGAGGCTGTTGTAGATAGAGTGTATACATGTGAAGATGACGTGAAATCGTCGACGTAAGTCGTGAGTAATATATCGTGTATCGTATATCGTAAATGTTACGCTCCCATCCCACAAGCAAGCCGTACAAGGGCTGCTTCAACAATCGGTATTACAATCGGTATTACGAACCGAGGAAATGTGCTTGCATCCATGTCCTGACACCCCGTGTTTCTCAAGTTCTTCATCCACAATCCAAGGCACAGCCTGGCTCTGGTCCATACCGACGGGCGCCTAAGCAAGGTTCAAAAGGTCCTTTTGGTTCCCGTTCAAACCGCCACGAGCCAGACGAGACTCCCAACAAGCAGGGCCCACGCCCATGCCATGCCATTTCGCGCGTCAGCACCGGCCATCCGCGTGGCTGTGCTACTACTATTCCACAGCATAGTGGCGACTCCCGCTTCCGCGACGTCGTCGATGCTGCACACGACCTTGCAGGTGCGGGACGAGGAGTCTCGCCGCCGGAGCAGTTCTCCCCTGGGGCCGGCGTCGCGGCTCCAGAAGCGACTGGGATCTCTCCTCCTTGTCGACGTCGAGGCGGAGGTGTTGTATATCATCTCGATCCACTGGATCTGCAGGTTCGCCTGGTCGTACACAGTCATGTTTCCGCTCCAGCTTCCGCCGTCGCTCCAGGCGTTGAAGTTGATGCCCGAGGCTTCCTGCGGCACCTGGAAGGTGATGTTGGCGAGCCGCTGGCCGTCTACATACCAGACGCTGCTCTGCGAGGTCCAGTCGAGCCGGTACACGGCCCATTGGCTCCAGATCATGTCATCCGGCAGCGTGACGTTGCGTGTGGCATTCGGATTCACCTGACCATTGCTGTCAAAGGACGGCTGGTTTGTAAGCTGGACTCTTTCCCGCGGACCGCGAGTCAGGACTTCAAAGTCTGCCTCTTGCACGTTGGATGTTGCGGTGGCATCTCGGTATGTGAACATGGCGGTTACGGCTCCGGGGCCGCCGGTTGTTCGGGCCAGCATACGCAGCGACACAAACTGGTAGTCTGACGTCTTTGTCTGGAAAGCCGCTGCAGTTTGAAACTTGGGAAGACGCTGAGTTCGCAGCGTCATGTACGTGTCCGATACGGCATCGCTGTCGTTGTTCTTCTGGATGTACACGTTGCTTGGAGAGTTGACCATTAGGACCGCCGCCGCCCCGGACAGGCCCTTGCCTTTGCCTTCGCTATTGTCCCATCCTTGAAGCTGCCAGACACTCGTCCATTCGTCATCCGAAAAATACTCGCTGGTAGGACGGGCTATCGTTGCCAGAGTCTCGTTGGTGATGAGCGCTGGGACGCCAGCGTCCTTGGTCAGATTCCGAAAGTCGAAGAACATGTGATTGGAGAAGTAGCTGGGCTGCGTGCCATTGGATAGGAAGCAGTCACAGACGGAATCACCATTTGGCAGAGGCTGGGGGCTACTGTTCTCGCCCTGGCCGGCGGCGATGCATGATGGTACGAGGATGGAGATTACAAGTGGTGAGATGGGGGAAAGTGGCGGCCAGTGCATATTGATGAGCCGTTGAAGTACGGCTTACTGATGCAAGGAAAAAAGAAACAGATATTGAAAATAAAAGGGTGAGAACATGCGAGAATTGGAGGATGCAGCTTCAATGCGTATAGCTTCCAAAGCTCTACCTTGTTGGCATGTAGTCAAACAGCGAGCATCAAGACATGTTGCTTCATGGTCAAAAAGAAAGAAAAAGAGCGTGAGCAAGGCGGGAAAAGGGAGATGAGAAGCCATGGCAAGGATCTACAGTCCATGCCTATTTGCGTATGAATGTATGCAGTAATGTGGGCTCTTCAACTTACGAGATGCAGGTGAACTGATCACCGTTGGGTCATCGCATGGGCTCGTATTCTGCAGCTCCAGGGCGGCTTTGGATGAAGTTGAGCGTTGCATCTTGTGAGGCTTGAGGACTAGCTCGAGCTGGAGAGCTGTCAAGAGCAGCGCTAAAATATAGCAGCATCTTGGTCAAATTAGATCAATGGATTCATTTTTTTCGGTCCTTGGCATCAGCTGCTATTGCTACTAACTAATCAACTTTTATCTCGTGTTAAATGCTCCAGAGAACACGGCACTAACCGGGCTTGAATTAACCTTCCGTCTTCCCGCCTTCCCGAGCGAAATCAGATCAAATTCCGGATTATTGATGTTCCCTCCCAAGGCTGAAGTGCCCCATCAATCTGCCCACCCGTCACCCTGCTCCTTGCATATTACACACATACAGGCTACTTCATCCCTACAACATTAGAACATTTACTGCCAATATTTTTTAAGGTAGCAGTGGTGCCAAGGCTGCGTCACAACAGTTGCGAGAAAAAGGAGCGCGACAAAATACTATTCAGGTACTTACTTGTTGCTCGTGCGACGCGAAAAGGCGGAACAATACAAAGCGAGCCTATAGCAATTGTGCCTTTATTCCAAACCTACCTCTTTGTCCCCGCCTGCTAAGCTCTAGGTGCATAAGTATCATGTTGATCATGGCGTATTCAGGATACTCACGGTTGCAGATGATTACAGGTACAACAAGAGCAAGAGCAAGAGCAAGATAACGCAAAGACGACTGCCTGGGTGCGCTGTTTTTTGATCCAACATGTCGTCGCCAAAAACCGCTACAACTACACATGAGCCAGAGGCTGGGTCCGAGTCGCCCGCTGCAGTCGTGGACTCTGTTCAAGAAGCCACGAGGGATGACCGCGACTCCGACTCCGATGTCGAGGCTGGAGAGGTGACCGAGGAAGATGAATCTGATGTAAAAAAGAGGGCCAACGATGCCGACGAGTCTCCTGAAGAATCACCATTCCCTGATGCCGATGCCGCTGCCGCTGGAGAGGCGCCGCCGCTGCCGAACGAAACTGTTCCCGGTGGTCCACCTTTGCCAGCTGAGCCGGTGCCGCAGCAGCCAGAGGACGACGGATGGGATTGCCAGTGGGATGCGAATAGCCAGGCCTGGTTTTTCTACAACCGTTTCACGGGCAAGACCCAGTGGGAAAATCCTCGAGTTCCTGATGCTGCTGGCGCGGCTCCTGGCGGCACAACCTCACAAGGGGCAGAGCCTCAGCCGCCTTCCCACGAGAAGCCCATTGCTGGAGGGTACAACCCCGCCATTCACGGCGATTATGATCCCAATGCATGGTACGCCAAGAATGAGGAGGATGAGAGTGCATCTGCCGCCTTGGCTGGCGATCCTGCTGCCATATATGCCGCGACGGTTTCCTTTAATCGAATCACAGGCAGCTTTCAGTCTGGCGAGGCAGGCCCCGAGCGGCATTCCGACGAAGCGAAGTCTAGGCGTCAGATGAACGCATACTTTGACGTTGATGCTGCGGCAAATGCTCACGGCGGCCGCAGCTTAAAAGCTGAGCGATCAAACAAGAAGCCAACCAAGAACGAGCTCAAGGCGTTTAAAGAGAAACGTCGCGCGAGGAAGGAAGAGAAACGCCGAGCTTGGTTACGCGACTGAGACGCTCCCTGGGTGGTGGCTGAGAGATGGAGCGTTAGTTCGTTCTCATCTGGCTTGGTATGATTCTCTTGCATCGCATTCATCTTCTCCTCCCGAGTTTTATATTCTTGAGGTGTTTTCACCCCTAACCAACATATCTCGGCTTGAATCTTTCGGACAAACAATGGCGTTGGAAAAGAATGGGGTGTCAAGGTTTACCATCTCTCTCTGTTTTTTCTATCTGGGCTATTTCCTGTCATGGCCCAGCAATATTTTGATTGCCTTATAACTTCTGATTTATGTCTTATACGGTGCTGGATCTTTTTACTTCGTTTTCCTTCCTCTCCTTTCTTTGCATTTCTCGAGGGTGTTTATCGTATTCTTCATTTTTAATTAGCAGGGTGGCCATGAGGTAGACTACGTCTTATTCTATACAAATATACCCAATACAGGCTCATGCCACATTTCTCTATCTTTATTTTCCTTCCCTCTTTTTCTTTTATGGTCCACACACAACAGCCATCGCGTTATGCGAATTACTCGTCATCATTCTCATCCTCCTCATCCTCTTCCAGCTCCATATTAAGGTGCACGCTTCCATCACTATCACTATCTGACTCTTCTTCACCCCCTTCCGCCTGCACCACGGGAGCCGAGGCAGCGGCAGGCTCCTTCTTTTCGAGCTCTTGTCGCTTGGGATTAAGGGGGGCTTCAGACCCCTCGTGTTTTCTCTTGGGCGGAGAAACTGCCCTTTCTATGTTTGACGCCCGAGGTTCGAAGGGATTGGGTACGGTGACCGAGGCGGTGCTCTGGATCGGTAGATCGACTTTGGCGTCTGACAAAGCTGCTGCCTTCTCTAAAGATTGATTCTTTTCATCTTGATCTTGCATTTCTTCATCGTGTTGCTCTTCGTCTACTTCCTCGTTCTCCTCTTCAATTTGCTGCAGCTCGGCAACTTCGCTTAGCGAGGCAAACATTTCGCTTCCGCTGCCTGCTACGGCACTAGTGCGGAGGTTGCTGCGAAGAATCTCCAGGCCTTGGTCGTGAGGGAAGAGCTGCGATAAATGAGGCAGAATGCTGGGATACATCCTGCCATGCTGGTCTCTATAGGGGTTGAGGACGCTGGCGAGCATGGCATCGCGGTTGCGTGTCAGGATGGCCGTCTTGTCGAGGTGGCCGCGGAGGGCGGGCTTGAGATGAGACTGCGGGAGTTGGGCGAGGATGATTGTAAGGAGCTCGTTGGCTCTGTCTCTGTGGTCGGCTTCCAGGGTGGGTGCTTCGGTGGCGGCGGCTGCTGCTTGGGGTTGAAGGAAGAGGTCTGTGTTGACTGCCACGGCGCCGTTCTTTGGGCCTTTACCGGTGGTGGTGGCGGCGGGTTTCTCTGCAGGTTTCAAGAACCCGGCGTCCTGCTGTAGGTCTCGACAGCATGCTCCAACGAGAGGGTCCAACATTTCCACGGCAGTTTTTGATAGCGTTGGTCCGGCAAGCTGCAGGATAGTGTTTAAGGTGGTGTATCCCGCTATCCGGACTGATGGGATGCTAATACCAGACTTAAAGATGCGGATTAAGTGGTCCAGGATTTCGGGGACCAAGGGTAGCATGTGCCTTTGAAGTCTTTGAAACAGAGCAATAACGAGCTTCATTGCCGCCACATGGATATCGGGCATCAAGCTCCATAGTTCCTCCTTCTCTTCTCTGCCAATGGCTGGGTTAGTCTCGACAGCTTGTTCCCAGGTCTGGGACTTTGAGAGCCGAGCGATCAGGCAAACTCTTGATATAGTGTCGACCAAGCCGCTGAGTGGGATGGCAACCGCAGCCTTGGTAGGGTAGCTCAGCAAATCAGCCAAGAACTGGAAGAGCCCAATTAACCGGTCAGTACCAGCCTCGAGGCCAGACCAGGCAGGCAGATGCTCAGCAGAGCTGCCTTGGCCATGTGGTTCTCCATCAACATCGACTTTGGTTCGTGAGCGGCCGCTGGTGGCCTCCCAAGACTCATCGACAGCTCGAAGGACTTGGTCAGCGGTGGCGTGAAATTCCTGAAGGATACCATCGACAAGCTTTGCCCACTCATCACTACCGCCTGACTTGGCCGCAACGAAGTGAAGAGAGGCTACTAGACGCCTAGCAGCTCGCTGTAGAGACTCTGGGACGGAGATTTCATCCGAACAAGTTGGCGCAAGGTAGACTCCGACGGCAGCCCGAACCTGGGCGCTGAAAGGGCGAAAGGTAGGGGGATATAGGGGGATCAGGGTTGAAAATGAGCTGCAGATGGTTTCGATCAAGTTCAAAGGCGTAGATTCAGACTTTGTCTTGATAAGCTGCAGGCATGCCGTGCCAAAAGTAGGGAGAAATGGCGTAGCAACCTCTCGCACGAGGGTTTGGTAAGGATGAACCAACATGAAGATCTTGGTGAGAGTCACGACTGCTAGTTCTTTGGATGCCGCAGGGTCGGCTTTCTGAAGCATGTATTAGCTTTTTGAAGTCTATCATAGCAAATCAAATTGAGAAAAATATGAGTTCGCACCTGTACAATTGAGAGCAGTCCGCGCACCCAAGCCTCTGAGCCGCGGAGAGTTTCCCAGCCACCAACGTCGACGGCAGCCTTGATTAGGCCAATAGCAGCGAATCTGCCTTCGCGACTTCGGCCATTCAGGTGAGTGGT
The DNA here is from genome assembly GCA_019565615.1 of Trichoderma simmonsii. Lineage (NCBI taxonomy): Eukaryota > Fungi > Ascomycota > Sordariomycetes > Hypocreales > Hypocreaceae > Trichoderma > Trichoderma simmonsii. The sequence goes on from CP075866.1 coordinate 1,126,976, forward strand.
AATGCTAGTCTTGAGCTTGTGCACAAGCATAGTCGTCTGAGACGCATCGCCTTTGGCCTTGGGGTCCTGAGGGGCGGATAGCGCATCGCGGCATCGAAGGACATGGCGGATGAGAGAAGGGAGGGAGTGAGGGAGCTGCGCGGGCGGGATGGATGTGAGCTTCCGGGTGAGGACCCGAAGGTCTGTGGAAGCTGAAGAAGACATTTCGGAGTGGGAAGATGCCGGATATAATGAGGAGAGATGAGATGAGGATATGAGGTGAGATGGCAGAATTCTCAAATGGGAGATGTTGATCTGAGTGAGAAGATTCGATATCAACAAGCTTGCAGCCCACCCGAGGTGAGTGACACTTGTAGTGTCAACGTAATAGCAAACTCTGTGCCTCTGAGATGGAAATGACCCCAAAATTATCACCAATTGGCTTCTTCGTGCACTGCCTTGGGCTTCCGGCCGTTGCTGTATTTTCTTTGATGCAATGGCAAACTCGATTTTTTTTCTTTTTTCCCTTGCCTGTCTCGGTAAGGTTCAGGTACCTTGTCAGGCTCGTGGGGTTCCGCGTGGCGCCGCTGATTGGCCGCCCGACGTTCCGCCGCAACTGACACTGGAGATTGCTGCTCCCTCGTGCATGTCCAGTGCAGCGATAGTGCTTCGTATTAGTGACAGGCGCCCCAACCCGCTGCCAATTAGGCGCTGTAATTACCTGTCGCCGCCTGAGCGTGCAGTGCATTAATCCCAGCTGGTCATTCAAACGTCGGGTCCGCGTACAGCCACGAGCTGCACTACGTCAAGGGTCCCTATGGAGGATTTGCCTCTGCCACATGCTCCAGCCTCCCTTTGGACATTGTTCATCTCTCAAGAGCCTCACCCCCCCTTTTCGCGTCATCGCGACTCCGTCGTTTTTTTTTTGCGTCTAGGAGGCTGGCTGTTGAAGCTTGACATCAACTCTCCAGCGGCACCCGTTTTTGCCTTGTGTGCTGAGCTGCGTGTGTGCATCTGGGAGCTGGACAGCTACTGGCTACCTGTACCTATCCCGGAATACGACTCTCCCCCCTGAGCCGAGCTGGTCGCAAAATGACTGTAAGACAGCTGCAGCTGGAGCTGACGATTGACAACCAGACACTAACGTACCGCCATCATCTTTAGACAAAGGCAGCTCGCTATGCCGACCTGCTGGACGACGCCCGCTGCGAGGGCAACTGGGCCGACGTTCCAGAGCTGGTTCGCAAGGTCCGCAAACACGATCCGGCGCGAGAATGTACGTCGACTACATGGACCCGAAACCCCCCAATTGTCGCCTACGCATGGAAGCTAACCGCGAAGTAACTGGCTCGCCACAGGTCTGACATTGACCGCCGAAACAGAATGCGCCATCTCGAAAGTCACCGCTGCCGGCACCCAGCCAACCGACCTTGATGTGCCCAACAGACTTCCGAAGCTTATGGCTGTGATTGAGGCCGAAACCCGCCCCGAGGAACGATTTCAGGCCCAGGTCTGCGTTGGATGGCTGCACTGGGTGGTTGGCGAGTATACCTTGGCGCTGGAACGACTTCCCAAAAGCCTTAACGAGCAATACCCAGATATCGACCCGGCAAACACAGCATCGGAATGGACAAGCGTGTGTGCTTTGAAAGCTGCCTACCTCAGGGCCAACTGTTTAATGAGAGATGGACACAGAATACCGGCGCTTGCTGCGTTACAGAAAGGCCTCCCATCCCTGGATCGAGTCTGGGGCGGTCATGGCATCCGTAAGCAGTTGCGGTACTGGTCAGAGCTGTTCTTAACCGAGCACTGCATGCTCACCAGCGAGGCACTCCATAACAGCGAAATCTCCCTGGACGACCCCAATTCCATCTCCAGCTTTCGATCTTGGGCAAAATACTGGAAAATCATGTCCGCCCCCGTTACAGGCGGGTTCGGGTTCAAGGGCTCCGTACCCCGGAGGAGGATCTGGAACGAGTACTATCTGGCACTCTCTCGAATCTTGGAGAATGACTTGCCCTATCCAACCGGACAGGCTGAGAAGATGGTTGAGGATATGTCGGCTCGAAGCCAGTTGAGGGTGGAACTCCAACGAGCGGAGGCAGCTTATCAGGCCCTCTTGCTCGGAGAGACTGCCTTTCCGCGAGCAGACGAAGAGCGTGCAGAAATCGAAACATTCATTAAGCAAGTCATGATGAACTGGTCCATCCTTTGTGGCCGTGGCTGGAGTGAGCAGGACTTGGGCCAAGGAGGCCGAGATCTCCTTAGCCGGAGCGTGCTTGATACTTTATACAGTGCCGCGACAAGGACGTATCATTCAACAGCAATTCTCAGATCATTGTTCAACGTTCATTTGTCGGTGGCTGAATTTGACCTGGCATTCAAGGCCCTCGATTCCTACCTGGATATTGTTAAAAAGGGCAAGGCTCGAGTGGCGAAGACAGGGCACCCAGAACCAAGCTTGGATGACGATAAAACTGCTCTAGAAACCATGTCACAAGGAATCATGATGTTGTGCAGCTATGGGCACCAGCAAGCCGCAGAAAAGGCCCGACACCTAGGCGCCGAGCTGGAGGATTGGCTCTCTAAACTCCCACACAGCGTACAGGAGAATGGCACACCTGCAATTGCAGAAGATAAAGAAGAGACTGAGGTGCATTCAGATGCCCCGCCTCCTCAAACTGTGGCCCTCGCCTGGCAGGCCATTGGTCTCTCACATGCTCACTGGTCACGGATGACGACTGAGGCTGGGTCGAGAGCTGAGATACAGTCCAAGGCCATTAGATGCCTTCGAAGGTCTCTGGCTCCTGAATTCGGCCGTTCAAAGGACGTCCGGAGCTTCTTCAGTCTCGGACTCTTGTTAGCTGAACGGCGCGAGCTGGCTACGGCCATAGAGCTCGTTAGATCAGCGTTAATAGCTGTACACGGATTCGAAGAGGATTATAATCTCTTTTACGGACCTTATTGGCAGGAAAGATCTCTTATCCCTCTGTGGCATCTCCTGGCGCTTCTTTTGAGCGCCCGACAAGACTACGTCATGGCAGCAAGGGCGTGTGAGGGTGCCTTGGAACAGTTCAAAGACCCAACCGTCCTCTTTGGCAGGTCAGACAGCGGTTTTCGCAGCGAGCACCTCAATGACGCCGAAGCTAAGGCCGCGCCGTCAAGGGGACTCATTGATGATATGAGTGATGAGGAGAAGGTGGGCATCTTGGATGTCAAGATGACACAAATCGCCTTGATTGAGCTCATGGAAGGGCCAGACGTTGCTGTAAATGCTAGCTATGAACTGCTGACTCTGTTTTCACGATTATTCGGTAGCATCGACGTGCAGCAGCAGGCACTCAAGCCTCCAGCGGTTGCAGAGCCACCAAAGACTGCACGCACATTCAAAGGCAGCATCTTTGGGTCACGAGCAGATAGATCGAGGCCACCCACCAGACAGATAAGCAACGCTACTCTGGGCGAGAAAACGGTGGCAGTTAGACCTGCTACATCCCACACCACTGCCCCAAGCATCGCCCCAACCGTTCAGGTAACATCAGAAAACGGAGATGGACGAGAACGGAGTGGCAGTGTGGGGACCCAGCGGAGGAGCGAATCTGGAAGGAGAAACAGCTTGAAGAAGAAAACTAGAAGCGGGAGCCAGCGACGCAGGTCATCGAGTGCGGGCGGCCTTTCACATCAAGCTACGGTAGTTGGAGATTCCGATTCGACTGACCACGATTTCTTCTCAGCCTCTGGTAGGCGCCTACAGTCTCGGGTGGCAAATTCCTCTCGAGGCAGGACGCTATCGTCATTAAACTCGTACCTTTCCACGAACTCCAAGTACACTGACGATTCGGATCTGGACATCAGCTTTACACTACCTCACCTTCTACCCCTGATCAAGTTCCCGAAAGATAAGGAAAAGACCCAACGGACAGCAATCCTGATCAAAGTATGGCTCATGATTGCCGGATTCTATCGACGAGCGGGCATGTTGGAGGATTGCAAGGGCGCAGTTGCTGAGGCACAGAAGCTGGTCCACACACTTGAGAGCGAAATGGCAAAAGACCCGTCCAGCGGACCGGGTTCCACCAGGGGTCCAGCTTGGGGTGAAAAGAAGAGCATAGATGAACTCTGGGGCGACGTTTACTCTGAGGTAAGTTGTGCTGCTCTACCGATTGGAATATTGCAAATGGCTAACATGGTATCTGCAGCTGGGTCTACTGGCGTTGGCAAAAGATACCCCCTATGTGGCTCGGACTGATTTTGAATCAGCCCTGATGTATTATCCCGACCATCCCGCAGCTATCGTTGGGTTATCAAATATCCTGCTTGACATCTACAGCGAGAAGTTGCTTCCTACGCCAGCAATTCCTTCCTTGGATGGACACGAGATATTTGATGATATTCGTCCTACCAAAGCTGGTTCTTTGTCGACGACCCTCAAAACCCTACCATACACTCCTCTGGGACTCGTTTCCGACATAAGCGCCACCGAGACCCTCTCTGGCGAAGCCGACGAAAAAGAGACAGCCAAGGCTGCAGGCTCCGGCAGCGATCCTGAAGATGAGGACGAGCTCCCCGAGCCATACAAGGCTTTCCATCTCCCTCTTGTTGACCGACTAGCTGCGCGTGATCGTGCCTTTACGTTACTCTCGGGTCTTACTCGTCTCGGAACGGGCTGGGACTACTCTGACGCGTGGTTTGCGCTCGCTCGCGCCCACGAGGAGAATGGGCAGGTCGAAAAGGCTAGGGAGGTCCTTTGGTGGTGTGTCGAGCTTGAGGAGGCCATGGGGGTGCGTGACTGGCGCAGTCTCGCTGCCGGAGGTTATATCATTTAAGTAATGGTTGGGGTGGATGAGCCAAGTTCATTCCGATTGTGCGTTGATTTTATCTTTATCTTATTTTCTCCTGGTTATTTTAAACAGAGGGGAGGGGGGTTATATATAATAATGGGCATTGTATAGAGAAAGAGGAGGAGATTGTGATAGAGGATGGATGGGGGCAAGCAATAAAAGGTATTAAAAAAGACTTCTCCTATTGAAATGGATGGAATTCCTAAATAAATAAATATAATTTATACTAGACGTTATTTTTATCCCTAAATTACCATCATGGTTTATTAAGGTCCTACTCAAATAGGCCTCCTGAAATCCACGTTATGCTTCTCATCTCCTTAGTCTCTGTTCACATAATTGTAAAGATAGCAGACAAGACAACTTCAAGGATAAGATTCCATCTTTGGAAAGAGAGAGAGAGAAAGGCTTTTCTGTCAGTCGCCTAGACGAAATTTATTTTATTATATACGCTACCTATCCTACCTATCCATCAAAATTCCTACCAGACAACCGGAAAAAGCCCTCCCGTCCCAACCGCCACGCACGCGCGTGAACCGAACAAATGAGAAATCTGTTTCTTCTTTGGTCTTCTTCGCCTTGATATCTTTTTGATTTTCTTTTTTCTTTTTGAGGAGGGGGGACAAAGGAAAAAATAAGGTCGTTTTATGCGGGGGGTTGATTCTATGATATGCCCAAATCACCTCCTCTTCTCCGAGATAATAACTTTGTATCCTGTAACCGCCCTGTCCTTGTGCCTTCCCAACCCCCCTTTGTTCACGTTCACAACTGCCAAACCACTGTTCCGTGCCTTTGTATATAAAGCCATCAATCTCCCGTGTATCATAAATCCTCCCGTCACCGGCTGTTTAGTAGCTGCTGGAGGTATGTTGAGAATTGCCTCTTATCCGTTGAGGTCGTCAAGGATCGCAAAAAGTCATCGCCGTTGATCCCCAGGCTGGGAAACAATTCGTTCTGCATCTGTTGGATGAACATGTCTCCTGTCTTGGTGTATATCGTTTGCTCCAATGCCGCAATTTCCGTCAGAACTTGTTTTGTCTGAGCGTCGGTGGACGGCTTAAAGCTGGGATTCCGCATCACCTCCCAGCATGTGGAATGGAACCTGTCCATCATGAAGTGATCGAATCCAGGAATTGCTGGGTTGGGACTGCCAGTTGGCGCCGTCGGCTCTCGTGAAATGGTGGCAACATCAGGACCACCCCAGAGAGAAGAAATCCGAGCCATAATGGTAAAGGCCAGCCGGCTCGGACCGAGGTTTCCATCCAGCGTCTTTGCCAGCTCAAGGATAGAAGCAATCATTGGCTCAAAGAAACCTTGGTTTGTTTCACTGATAAGAACTCCCTCCAACCCGTTGTTTAGGATGATCTGGATGAAAGAGAGGTATTCTCGCCTTAACTCGGCCAGCTGTATCTCATCATCCGTGCCAGAGATGGGCTCTCCAAGCCCTCCAAAGATGCGCTGAAGAAGTGGTGTCAACAGCATGTTAAGAACATCATATATTTCGGACTTGAATCCGAACACCACTTGGTCCAAAAGCCGCAAAAACATGGCCATCTCATCTTTGGATGAGCTTTGTGAGAGTAATCCTTCAATCCATTTTGGAAGCTGCGGGAGAACGGCAGCACCCAAGACACCCAGCAGTTTAGAGAAAGCAGACCTACAAGCCGTCCTGATTTCTGCCGACGAGTTCAGCTCACGAAGAGCAATGAGGATTGCCTCGGCTGCGCGAGAAAACTCGTCAGAGACAAGCTTGTCTGGTGGTCCACCATGCTGGTTTGATGAGGTGGATCCTGGAGTCCAGTCGGAGAAGCCGTGAGCAAGCGTTCCCAGTGCCATGACAATATGATGGATTTGCAAGGTCGCCTGCGCGTCGCCCCCCTTCGCTCGAGGAAGGTGGACCTCCATATCCTGAAATAGAGGATCCATTACTGATCGGGCATACAGTGCCTGGTTTTCTGCGGGTGTGCTATGCGTAGAAGAGATGCATCCGATAGCCTCGAAGAGGTAGAGTTGACTAGTGAAAAGAGCATCCGCCGAGTGATCGGACTCGTCCGACGACATGTCATCATCTGCATCCTCTCCAGGCACTTCGGCCTTTATGGGCAGTAAATCTCCAATCGACTGTATGACAGTTTCGGCGACGTTTCCTACGCGAGATCGAAGCTGCTTGATGAATCTGTGGAAGAGGTACCACGACCGAGTCTTGATGCGCACATGGTTATGGTGGACTAGGCGCACGAAATTCTCCAGGACTTGGGGGATGTACTGGGAATGGGTCTCAAAAACGGCACAGTATCGGACGCAGATTTCCATGTATTGGAGGAGAATTGCAGGATGTGAGAAATTTGCGATTCCTGTAGTCAACTTGTTAGCTATATGCCCAGAGAGGTACAAGGAATAGAGCGCTTTTGATACTGCTTCTCCGATAGCAAACTTACCAGATTCGACCATTTTCTGCATCATGACCACCAGGCGCTCTGAGGCTGCAGAAGACGGTTGGTTCTTGGTGCCGAGTCCCTGATTTGGCAACGCAAGCTCTCCAAAGAGATACATTTCGTGCAGGGCAAGGTCGAGGTCCCGCCAATCCATATGCGATCCCGCTTGGTCCAACGTCTGGAAAGTAGTCGCCACAAGGTTGCTCAGTACGTCCATATACAGATTCTGGTCAATGGCGGCGATAGTCTTCTGGAGATACTGCAGACGCCTTCTGAGTTCTTGAAACTCTGCCTCATCTGTTTGCTCGTCCTCATTTCCCCACGATGTTGTCTCATCATATCTCATTTTTCGAATGATAGCATTGAGTATCGGCGAGAGCATGGTGGAATATTCTTGGTTGAGTTGGCCCAATTTTCGGAGGAAAGTAAGAAGATCGGTCAATGACGGAATGACAGTCGAACACACTTCGTCGTATTCGTCGGAGAAGAATCGCAAAAGGAGTGGGAGGAAGCCGTCCAGGTGTTGCTTGGCGAGCGTCCGTGTTTCATCACTAGCATTATTATCGTCAAGGGCTCTGATGATATCCGCCACCGTGGTGTTTACGAGCTTGGCAATGGCCTCGGCAAGATCCGTATCGTATTGCGGGGTGCCTTTTAAGTCGTTGAGCATAGGGCTGGCAACCAGCTGGCTCACAATGTCCTGCAGGTTAAGGAACGAGATCATTTCCATCTTGTCCGCCGACCGCATTTTCTTTCCGCAAATCTCGGTGAGGGTATCGATGGCTGTATCTCGCACCTTGTCTTCACTGCCAGTCCGCCCAACGACGGGCAGCAGCAGGTTAAGCATATCCTGACTGACGACAAGCGAAATGTCCATCCAGCTAACCCACTTGCCGAGAACCTTCAAGACCAGATCAATAACGACGTCGTTCCCACTGTATCTGGAAAGCAACTGCTTCCATGACTCGGCGACTTTCTGCATGTCCTGGGCTCGCAGCTGGTCCTTGAGTTCCGTATTTCGCTTCGAATCGCCGCTCTCTCGTGATAAAAGCATATCTGCAATCTCATCGTGCACTGATGATAGGACCCTCAGGTAGAAAAGAACACCAGCCACGTTGTCGACGTTCTGATGGAGTCCAGTCAAGTCGAGGAAATCGTCAACGAAGCTCTGCCAGCCGTCGCGGTAAAGGAAGACGAAGAGGTATGTCAAAGTCTGCGTAAGCTTGTTCTGAAGGGACGCAGGATCGGGATCCTGCTGAGCACCAGCGCCATATCCCTGGCGTACATACTGTAGCAAGGTATGTTTGAGAAAGGCTAGGCTCTCTCCATCAAGACCCTGTGTATGGACCGCAATATTGACCACCTCAAGACACACCATGCGCACGACCTCAGACGTCCGGGGGATTCGAGAAAACAGATTCGTGCATGCCTGCCATCCTTGCGGGTCGCTCCTCAGCTGGTTCAAATATTCAAATGCTTGCTCTTTCACCGACGGATCGGAAGCGGGATTCGACAGAATCTCGACGGCATTCTCGACCTGAAGATTACAACCGTTAGCTCTATGACAAAATTTAGGTAGTAAGGAAGAAATATGTCAGGTGCTAGGAAACAGGTGTTCGCTAGAGAAACATAATCATGTGGTCTTTCTGTCTTCTACTTGTTCTTTCTTCCATGATGGCCTCAACGAAGAAAAATGGCCGATGGCGGGGCACCGCAGCAAAAAGAGCAATAAGGCAGCAGCTGGGGGGTCTCGTGGCTACGAGACATGCAAACTGACGTACCTGACTCTCCATACTCGAAAAAGATTTTATATCACAAAGAAAAACACCAGTGTATGCTAAAATGGGATGCTGCTATAACTCTGGCAGCCTTGTGAATGCAGCATCCGCATGCTTATAATTATTAGGCGGCGACGAGGCTACCGCAAAGGCATGCCTAGGTCGGAAGGTTGTCGTTTTTTCCTCCTGCTGCTGTCGTGGAAAAACTCGACCGAGGGAGGCAAGTCACGAGGCTCGGTTGGTACTGAAGGAGTTGGAAGTAGAGGAGAACCACAGCAGCCAAGGTCAGCTTCCACTCGTCGCTCAGACACAAAATGTGCGTCTTTATTCGCTATTTCAAAAGTCGGTGCAAGCTGTGGGGTGGTACATTTGGAAGAAGTTTGAAGCGGATGATTTTCGGGCAAAAATCCAGCGCTGTGGGCACGGACACCGCACTGTACTGGTCCGTACTGATCTCGGAGTTTTTCGGTTGAAAATGCACAGTGCGGGCGATACGAGCTCATTCGGTTATCAGAGGTGCCGTGTGAGGCTGCGATAGTACAAGCTTCATCCAACCTTTGAAATGTCCATGGTAGATATACCCAGACGGAGCTCTTGCAGCCCCAACATTTCAGATTGCGCTACGTTCGCTGGCAAAGGCTTATTACCAGCTTGGCTTACGAATTTCAAAAATAAATTCAGGTCGTACCATAGCCAATGGCATAGTAAAGTCCCTTTTCTTCTGCTCACGTGAAGCTTTGCGAAGTTAGCATCCATGCCATTCTATACGGTAAAGCCCAATGAGCACAGGCAGCGCAGCCCAAAGGGCGGGTGATGTTATCAGCGAATCCAGGACGAGTTTATATCAGTCTGTAAGGGGGTGGCGATCGAAAGCACTTTTGCCACGGGCGTATACGGCGAGATGCATGGTACCGTGGATGGATTGTTGATGAGCAGACTAAGCAAATCAGAAACCAGATACCCAACTTAGGAGGCACCAGGTGGGCATTATATACATCTTATAAGCAACGGGGGCTCCGCCGTGTCATTTCTGCATGGATAATTGATCAACAAAGTCTTTTGTCTCCGGTACGCGTAAAACAGCACGGATCAAATCGTGTGACGTAGTTCCATAGCTGACGCAAGCTGATATCCGGTGTCGTCGAATTCCGTATAATCGTACCCTATATCGTGATTGCAATTTATCTGTCGGTATCGTACATCCTGGATGCGAACAAGGAGATACTCAGACAATAGTCTAAGACTTTCTACAGAACACTGTTTAGGGTATGAATAGCCATAGGCTTCTGTGAGCACAATGGGTGAGACGTTGGTGGCAGATCAATGTTTGACGTTAATCTACCAGCATTTGATGATGAGGGCGAGCACGCCGCCCTCACGATACACATTTCTAGATTGGAGCGGAGTGTTTCTCCGAGAGAGTCTAGCATCACACCCTGGAGATACTGAATCTGGCGATTTCCTCTCATGAATGATAGGACTCGATATCAAATGGACTCAACGTTATACAGACCAAGCCCAGTGATTTCTGAGCTGAGTTGAGAAGGACTGAGCATAACCATCGCTGGTGGTAACTCAAAAGCATTGTTACATCAAGGTAGACGACCCTGAGTTGAAGATCAAGCGAAAGTTAGGAGCAATACTCGTAACATTTAGCCACGAAACATGGCCGTGCGCATGTAACCAACCGACATTCTGTTATTTCGTCTCTCATCTCGTGTCGGCGTCCAAAACCAACCTTATTTCTGGCTCGCGAGAGCACAATAGCCAATCCCAGGGCCTATGGATATGACGCTACCGGGGTATAATCGTCTGATGAGAATACAGGTAGGTGCTGGCGATACGAGGACAAACAAGAGCGCCAGCGTAGCATGATGAGACAGTCGACGTCACTAGGTACTTAAAATGAAGACCCAAGAGGAGGCGAAAGAAGGACAAAGAAAGACGGAGAGTGCGCAGAATCAGCTCTGCGATCGACAGGAGCCATTGCCGCCAAGCAGTGAAATGAAATCACCAGCTTGGACGGACAAGACGGAGTATCACAGCGCCAATGCAGCCACTGGGTCTATCGGCGGATAAAGGCAGGTCAGCTAACGCGCCGACGCGATGATCTATGGAGAAAGAGTTTAATTGAAGGAAACGCAGGGGAGAGCACGCGGACAAATTTACAAATTTACAGCAGCAAGGTACATTGCGCTTGTACTGCTGGTGGTGCAACGTTCAATGTTCTGCCTCTCCTCTCCGCTCACCGCCATCAGCTGCCGTGCAACTTTCTCCATCGCCACGATAGTCATGTTCCCTGTCCGCACTCCAGAAAATGGAGCAGTGCCGGTTCCCAATCCAGCTAAACAAACCACCCCCAATTCGCTCTGGAGCTTCTAACCACCTTGCCACCATCTTAGAACAGGGAGGAGAGCCAAGTCTTATTAGCACCCAGTAGCCTCGGGCTAATCATGGGCAGAGGTCGCATCCCCCTCACTCGGCCGCAGCGAAATGCCGCCGATTCACCTTCTCAGAGCAGCTTGGGCGCCCGAATAGCTTTGGCTGTGCCTGTCCGCGGCTAATTTGCGTTGCTCCCCCATCTTTTGGACTGGCCGATGAGACGCCTTTTTTCCTCTGGCGACTCCACAGAATGCGGGCGGGCGCAAAGCAAGATTGGTTCGTGGCAAGCCACAGAGGACACAAATCTCCAAGAGATGGGCGGATGAAGAACGGTTCCTGCATTAGCGCACACACGGCGGGTTTTCTACTGTATCTTCAAGTGTGCTTGTCATCGTGTTTGCTTACGATGCCAAATCTAGCCACGCAGGAGCGAGACTACCGCCGTATTTGCGGAGTACTAATAGACGGACTACAATATCGCTGTGACATTCATATTATGGATACGGATAGCAGTACTCGCTTCTGCTTTCAATGCCAGCTGCGATATTTACTAGACCTGTCGGGGGAATAGGATGAGGCAAGCAAGCAAGCAGCATTGCCAGCATCGGCACGGCAAACTCCGCGCTGCAAGGACGAATGTCACCGCTTCTTTATTTTGTCCCATGAGACACTGCTTTTCGAGAAGCAGATTCCCAAAGTGCTAGCATAAGGACTGATATGGAGCAGGACTATTACTCGGTTGATGCTAGTCGCGCTGTCTGACGACTCCACCCAGTCAGCAAAGAGACCTGGTATGCCTTGCTAGTAGCACAAGCAATATGGAGCATCGCTGTGGTTGCTAGTATGAGGCAAATGTAGAGCTCTCTCTGCCCGGGCTCGTCTAGCAGTCCTGTAACGTGCCAAATGGCTTGGATTTATACGGTGCACGTGGGGAGCTACTCCCTCCTTGTTGCTGTTCTGGATTCTGCTACGACAAGGGCAAATGTCCCCCTGGCATACGATGGTACCTGAATTTTCGTTTGTTTGGAAAGATCTGGAACTGTGCCAAGACATGACTACAAGAGAACAAACACGAATGACCGATATGCAAATACCGTTCTGAGGAGAATCAAGATTCACCGATTCCCAACCGCTGGATCGTGCAAACGCACATGTCCATGGAGCAATTGGTCAACAAATCCGAATCAGACGACACTACAGAGTACTGTTGCTCGAATGAAATAAGTCGCCACTAGTATTAGTGAGGGAGCCCGGGCTGCAGACGGCGTCTGGAAAATCCCCTGCTGAGAAGACATATATCCATTACAGGAAGGTTGGATGGACTCGGCAGCTAGATACAGTACCTGGAATATCATCCCCGGCGACGCTGAATTACAGCAAATGCTACTTGCTATTTCGCAGGAGGTCGGCATCTGAGCACAGATGCAACATCAACTACAGGATGCTACTCGGTACTACTCCGTACTCACTTTATTGTGATAGGATGAGCTGCTACGACTGGCTTCAGGATGCTTCACTTGCTCAATAACAGAGGGACGGGCCAACTTCGCCAATCTCGCCAACCTCATGCAAGCGGCAGCCTTCTGTCGCCCCCCTTCCTCCCTCCTTGCGTATTCCGCTGGGTTTGCCGTAGCCTGGACAACACTGTCATCAAAAGCTGCACTTTCGGAGCCCACAAAATAGATCAACTTGAGACTGGATTCTGAAAACAATGGTGCAGAGGCCCGCCTCCCGAGTCCGATCGGTCAAGATCCTCAGCCGTGTCACTTTGGAACCGCGTTAGAAGGTGATGCCTGTGCAAGGCAGTACAATACGAGCTTGGACTATTGAGTTCCAGAGATTAAAGTGCAAGCATAATCACACTTGTAACCAGCGGAACGATGAAGCCGGCGACTAGCACAACGTCGACGAGGTACTTGTTCGCGTACTCCGTCCTCTCTTCGCCGTAGAGGGTATTGCTGCCGAAGAAGCTCCAGTCATTAACGAAGGCCAATTTTAGAAGGCTGAAATGAGAGCATGTATGTCTTGGTTGAATGGTTATTATCAAGGACGGTGAGCATTTCACAGGTCTAGAAGGACGGCGGTAATCAACGACCCATCTCTAGGTGCTGTACTGTACAGTACTCGTATACCGCTACCAGCCCGAGTATTTCCTTGCTCATAGACAGATGCTATGAGTGAGAGTGAGCGCGAGCGAGAGACCGACCTCTGTCTCATGGACGGGCGCCATTGCTTTGGTCGTTAATGCCCAATTGCTCACAGCGATTTGCGCATCAATTGCCTCGTACGGAGAGCTCGCACAAAGTGGCCAAGACAGACGCAGGGGTCCTGGCCAATGGGGAGGTGATCTGTTGCCGCTGCAGGAGCACAAACACACAACCCGCATGCTGATGTGGTTGCTCATTCGCGCGATGGCCCTGGCCGTTTGCCACACAGTATGGAGCGATGTTGTACCTGCAGAAATCAGAGACAGGGGTTGGCTGGTCTCAAGCCCGGGATGGTTCGTGGGTCTTCCATCTTGGCTCTTCTGAGAGGCGGATGAAACTGGCGCGACAAGCATCTCCACCACGACATCCACTTGTGAACCCCCTAGATTGGCATCCGTTCTGGACGCAATTTCCCGGGGTATCCAATGGGTGGCAGTCGAGGTGAGGTTGTTCTTTCGTCGATATGGCTATTAATATGAGGCCACGCTCGGTCGAGGAGCTTCTTCTTTTTTCCTCTCTTTCCTCCTCAGCCCACCAAGCACAATCGCCAGCTCGCTCTGACTTCGGTCGTCCATTCTTTCAAACAAACCAACCAGCAAACAAAGCTTTACGCTTTCTCACACTCTTTCTTCAACCAACAAAACTTCTTCGTTCTTCTAGAACCACCAAAAAAACAAGACATTCAAGATGCGTTTCACCGTCGCCGCTGCTGTCCTGGCCACCTCGGTCCTCGCCCAGGAGCCCGTCTCCACCGACTACACCACCGAGTTGGTCACCATCACTGCCTGCCCTGAGACCGTCACCAACTGCCCGGCTCGCCAGCAGACTACCTCCGTGGCCACCAACTACATCCCCCTGACCACCTCTACCGTCTACGCCACCTCCATCCACACCATCACCTCGTGTGGCCCTGAGGTTACCAACTGCCCGGCTCACAGCACTGTCCTGTCCACCGAGACCGTTGCTGTTTCCACCACCATCTGCCCGGTCACCGCCACTGCCACTCCCACTGTTGTCCCTACCTCCCAGGTCTGGTCCAACAGCACCGGTGTTGTCTACCCTACCGGCCCCGCTGGTGGTGAGAGCTCTGCTCCCGTCTCCGTCCCCGTCTACAGCATTCCTGCCGTCTCTTCTCCCGTCTACAGCGCCCCCGCTGGATCTTCCCCCGCTGTCACCAGCGGCTATGCTGCTCCTACCGGCGGTGCTCCCGGCGCCCCCATCAGCTCTGCTGCTCCTGTCTGCCCCAGCAGCTCCGTCATTGCTGTGACCAAGAGCTACACCACCGTCCTCACCTCTGTTGAGTACCAGACCGTCGCCGTCCCTTGCCCTACCGCCCCTGCTGGCGGTAACGGTGCTCCCTCCGGCACCGGTGCTGTTCCTCCTCAGCCCACCGGCCCTGCTGGCAACGGAACGTAAGTTTATATATACATCCGTTTCTGATATTGATATTTGAACTTGATATGGCTAACACTCAACTAGCACTGGTGTTCCCCCTCCCGTCAACGGCGCTGCCTCTTTCGCTGGCTCTGCCGTCTTCGCCGCCGTTGCCGGTGTCGCTGCCCTGATCCTCGCTTAAACGTTTCCTTTAAGTCATTTTTGAATTAAAGGCCTGCGGGACATGGCAAACACACACGACAGGCGCCCCTGAGATCTGGTTGGACATGTACAGAAGTTGAACTAGAACTTTTCTTCAATAATACTAGAGTTTTACGGCAAATCGGGATTATACCCCTTGGAGTGTGTATACTTAATATTCTAATTGTACGGGCGTTCGCGGGGACGATTCCCGTCAGACAACCGACTGCGGGCCCTGTCCTGGATGTCTTTTTTTGAACGAAGCATTTTTTGGTCACGAACTGAGATATCAAACTTTTTAACGACTTGTGCTTTTCTTAGCCTTTTCTCAAAGATTACATTTTTTACCTTTTACCACTACCATGTCCGCGTTCCCATTTCGCCGTGATGTTTTTGATTCGTGTAGATCTCGAAAGAGAGGGGCCTGCTCTTGACTCTGAAAAGTGTCTTTTTTCCCCTGCTCATTAGAGCGTATTCAAATCGGCTCTATGGAGCCTCCCATGTCGATGCTCATTTCGCAAAGCGCCCAACTTGCCTCTGTGGGCATAGCTCGGTGCGAGCGACGGAAATTAGGCCGAAAGAAGGTGACGGCCTCTTCTGATTGGTGGGGGGATCGAGATGAAGTACCACGCGACAATGCTGTGCGGGTTTGACACTTGGGGGGAAGAATAGGCTGGCTGATCTGTGCGTAGCGACGTCAATGGAAGAGAGGGGGGCCGTATGGAGTGTTATTGTGGGAGTTTGGGATTTGGCATTGATTTGTATGGATGGGATTCTGTTGGATTACATCAGACGGAGGATCCGAGATGGATGGGGAGGGAGGACTGTGCTTTGTGTGAATAGCTGTGAGGCTTTTTGTTCGAGGGTTGGTACTGTATTGGTCTGATGTGTATTTTTAGATGTTAGGCTGCTGGTGGTGCTTGAGCGTTTTGCGTTGAATAACATTGTGGCTTATTATGGCTTCCACAGATGTTGGTATCTGGTGGTCAGTGAAATAGGAGAGCCATCATGCATTACAGTGGAAGACAGCATGTGTGACCAAGGAGGTGATTGGGCAAGTATTTCATGTACTGTGCAACTGTGAAACATGGAAACGCAATGCAGTAGCACAGAAGTTAAGCATCAATCGATGCGAAACAACGGCCTCATACCGCCACGTGAGATACCACAATGGCACAAAGACCAATAAATGGTTGGCGTTGTTGGTTTCGAGATTGGCAACGAGATTCTGTGTCGGGTAGGATGAGATGGAATGTGGCTCACTGAGTCGTATCGGCTGTATAAGATATGTGAATCTTTCTTTTCGACTGTGAGAGTGGTCTACTCCGAGTAGGGGGATCGATGGTAGTGGAGAGTAAGTTGCCTTGTGTACGTTTTGATATCCTAACGTGGACTCTCTTTTCTTTCTCTCTTCATCTGGTGACTCTCAGGTTTTACTCCAGAACGTGAAGGTATCTGCGAGAGCTGATGGCGTAGATCCAGCATCGAGGGACTTAACAACGACAGATGGGATGCGGGATGTTTCCACTGTGAGAGCAATTTGGAGACCAATTAACATATTGGGAAGATGTGTATGAAGTACTTTTGCTGTCAATTTGTGCTCGCAAATGATCGGTGTCGTGATGTCGTTGAGTGTTGGTATATGGTCCCTGCGACGCGGTCAATGCCTGGCACATCCCAAAACTTACATCCACCTGTCTCGCATAATGAGGCATTGGCGTTATTGGTACTATGATAAGAACCAAAGGACAAATTACTGTATCTGGTAAAAGAAGAGATTGGGGCAGTAGACCTCGTATAGAACCCATTATTCATCAAGACTTGCGAATCGCGGTGTATGAAACGGAGAAGGAATGAGAACCAGCTACCGAATGCCGTTTGCTAGATGAACGAGCGGGACCGTGACTCGTATTGATACGGGCCAGTAAGTAAGGAGCAATTTGGCGTATCGTGCTAACGGTGAAGTTACGTGTATTTGCCGTATGTACGGAGTACGGAGTAAAGCCATGAACTGAAAACCACGTGCTGAGATGGTGAGAGTTCTTGCTTGAGTGCGTGGTTAAAGAGCCAAGACTTTGTTTTCCCCTCTGGATCGAGCTATTTTTTCCTTGTGGCTGTGCTGTACTGTAGGGCAGGGCGTGGGATGCGTGATGTGACGAAAGTGCATACGTAACGGTGTCGAGACTTGGTGTTTGTTGGCAGACTAAGGATCGCGATGCTAGTATAAGCCGTCTCGATGCGAAAACTAGCGTGATTCTTTCTTTTGGTGTAATTCCGTGATGGAGATATCCAAGATAGTTTGTCTCGTTTCGTTTCCTTGGTGGTTCTGTAATGATAGTATGTAGTGGTCGATGTTGGGAGATGGAGAAGCGCTGACAGCACTTGGCCGGATTTCCACTGGTGGATGACTCGAATCGAACTCCGTACTCCGTATTCCTCGCTTGAAAACAACGAGAGAAGAAAAAAAAAACTAAATAGATTAAAAACAAACAGAAATCAAGCAGAGCTGATGAAATGAACGAGTCGGTGGCTTTGAACACGTCAACCAGCTCCCCCGCTGCTGTACCTGTTGGAGCCTATCAGCATCGCGAAACGCAGCTTGGCTACGGAAGAAGGATCTGAAGCCATCTCGCACTCGCTTAATATGCTCTTCTGGGGTGAGGCTTGACGGTTTAATCGCCCGCCAGTTGGTAGAGGCGCCACAAATGACCCGCTTCGTGCTGACGGCAGTGCAAGTGACCGCGTCAGTTCCGATCCTCCGCCCGAATCCCTATTTTCCCTATTTTTCGATGGAATATTCTCTCTCTTCTGCTGTCTCGCACTCGTTTAGCCCATGATGACAGGGGCAAGCATTTCCTTATAAGGGCAAAAAAGGCAAAAAGTGGCTGATGATTAAAGTTGGCGATGCAAACATCAGCCCACCATGCCATTCTCGGCCCCGAGCGAGAGCGAGCAGCACGTTTCAATCCCGTTACGAGGCTTATCGCTGCCATGCCATTGCACCATTAGACCAGTAATAATACCAACTTGGGAGTTTTTGCGATGCGGCTAGCTGAGCTGAGCCACGATGGCAGCTCCTCCTCGCATGCCGTAACGCTGGCCGCGGCCCTGCGCATCATCGGTGTCGAGTCCCTCTTCTCAGCATCTGCGTCGAACGATGGCAGTGGCGCCACCTCTAGCATTGATCCTTGTGATTTAACTCGTCTCCCTGGTTTTGTTTGGGCGTTTTTGATAAGGTTATTCCGGGATGACGCTGCGTCGTGGCCACGAATGCGTGGAGGCTTAAGGCTGGGTTTCGGTTTGGGCTTTGTTGGCCATGTGGAGATTGCCGAAGGAGTGCCTGGAACGAGAGCGAGGAGAGACGGGGCAATGTATTGTCCAACGGAGCCGCGCGTGGATCTGGGCCGGAAAACTTGGCATTTTCTGTTGACGACGATAAAGAGACCCCGTTTCCCCTTTGTGCTACAAGAAGATTCAGAACACACCAAGGGCTCTTGTGCATTTACAAAAGAGACACATCCTCCTATGTTCATATTTATAGATTGATACCCCAAATCAACAAGCCCCAACAAGAGCAAAGCAACCACTTCGATCAACGGACCTATCAGAGACACGGAGCTCGATCAAATCGGACAATCACTAACCCAACATCACACCACCATCGCCATGTCTGGAGGCCCGCCCCCTGGAACCATCACCTTCGGAAGCGACACGACTTGTAACTTGGACACATGTCCCGCGGCATGGAGCATTCTCAGCTATCGTCCCTCGCTCGCCGCAAACACTGTCTTTGCCGTTCTCTTTGGCATAGCCGGAATCGCTCACCTCTATCTCGGTATTCGATGGAGATCGTGGAGTTTCACCATTCCCGTCATCATCGGTTGCGTCACCGAGATTATTGGATACGTCGGTAGGATAATGTTGTGGAATAATCCCTTTTCCTTCAATGGCTTCATGATCCAGATTGGTAAGACAAGATGCCCATTCGAGAGTTTGCCCTATTCCCGCTTTACCTAGGCTAACTGCTGGATTTCAGTCTGCCTCACTGTTGCCCCCGTCTTTTACACGGCTTCCATCTACGTGACCTTGTCCAAGTCGATTATGTTTCTCGGCCCGGACCTCTCTCGCTTCAAGCCTCAGCTGTTCTACTACATCTTCATCCCCTTTGATATTGTCTGCCTCGCCCTCCAGGCTGCAGGTGGTGCCATGTCTGCAAACACCACTGGCTCCAACCAAGTCGGTGTCGATGTGTCCCAGGCAGGTCTCAGCCTCCAGGTCATCGTCCTGACCGCCTTCATCGTCACCTTTGCAGACTACATGGTCCGCTACTTTCGGTCTGGCCGCGCCTCTGCATGGGGCTGGCGCCTCACCACTTTCTTCGCCGGCTTGACAACCGCGACGCTGCTCATCCTGGCCCGTTGCTGCTACCGTGTGGCGGAACTTAAGGACGGATATAGCAAAGGTCTTATTAAGGATCAGACAACGTTCATCATCCTGGAAGGTTCCATTGTCTTCTTGGCGGCCGTTGCACTTTGCTTCGGACAGCCGGGACTGGGACTGAAGCGGGAAAGCATTGATGAACAGAAGTGGGAGATGGATACCTCATTCACTTCACTACGCACAACCGATCAGCGCAAGGAGAGACTGGGGAGTCAGGCGCCGATTGTGTAGAGATTTGTATGGTTGTGGTGATGGAATCGGAGTTGTGGTCGGATCTGCAGCTGGAGTTAAATATGGACTAGAATTGTGAGATACATTTTGTTTTTCATTTGTTTGTTTGTTTTTAGACTGCTTTTTTTGGCGGAGGGATCTTGATAGATATATGGTCTTCTGGCACAAAAGGGATAGGAAGCGTGGGTTTGTCTTTTTGGTAGCTGCTTTGATATTTTTTGATTTTTATCAAGAGGGGAATGTAGACAACTACTGTTTAATGCTTATCAATTTTTGATTAGCCATCTATATCCACTACTGCTTCTTATTTTGTTCCTTTTCTTACGAGTTGTTGAGTATATTCACACTTGTCCAATGTCTTATCCGCTCCCCTTATCGCGGGTCTCAACGGCCCTCCTCGGCCCCGCTCTGCCGCCTCCAGTGTGCCGCTTCCGGGAACTTTTGGACCTCGAGCTTCCAATTTTGCCCAACGCCCGCCTGAACCCCTCTGGAACCCCTCCATCCCAGTAGATCAAACTTCTCCGCACTCTTGATATTTTCCCTCCCATTTTCCTTGTCACATATCTGCATGATCTGCTCTTCGACAGCGAGACGGTCGAGGACAGCAATCCAGTCTTTGGCATTTACCAGCCCAACCGCTGTTAGAAGAAGAACCACAACATCACCGTTTTCGACCACCGCCTTCATCATGGCTCCTCCTCAGGCCGCGCTCGACTTTGTCGACTTTGTCAACTCTTCTCCCACTCGTATGCATTTTCCAGCCTCCTCCCTCATCTCCTGTTGATATCCCAAGATTCGAATCAAATCAAACCTGTCTCATCCAGACTAACAAACAATTTGTCCAGCCTACCACGCCGTCAAATCTGCCTCTGCCCTCTTCGAAAAGGCCGGCTTCACCCTCATCCGCGAGCGCGACTCTTGGGCATCGGCCCTCCGCCCCGGCGGCAAATACTACCTCACCCGCAACGGCTCGTCCATCGTGGCCTTTGCCATTGGCCGCAAATGGCGCCCCGGCAACCCCGTTGCCATTGTCGGCGCCCACACCGACTCGCCCTGCCTGCGCGTCAAGCCCGTCTCCAAGAAGAGCAACGTCGGGTACCTGCAGGTCGGCGTCGAGACATATGGTGGCGGCATCTGGCACTCGTGGTTCGATCGTGATCTGAGTCTCGCCGGCCGCGTCATGGTGCGCGAGGGCGAGAATGTCGTCCAGAAGCTGGTCAAGGTGGACAAGCCGTTGTTGCGCATCCCCACGCTCGCTATTCACTTGCACCGACAGGCAAACTTTGAGCCTAACAACGAGATTGAGCTGTTCCCCATTGCAGGCCTTGCCGCGGCCGAGCTGAACAAGAGCAAGCCCGAAGAACCCAAGGGCGATGACGCCATGGAGGAGGACGAGGACTTTAAGCCGCTGGAGAAGATGACGGTGCGCCACCACCCGGCCGTTCTCGATGTCGTTGCCAACGAGGCCGGCGTCGACGTGGCCTCCATTGTCGACTTTGAGCTGGTGCTCTACGACACGCAAAAGTCCGTCATCGGCGGCATCAACGACGAGTTCGTCTTCTCGCCCCGCCTCGACAACCTGGGCATGACCTACTGCTCCGTCGAGGGCCTCATTTCCTCCGTCAGCGCCCCCGACGCTCTCGACGCTGACTCGACCATCCGCCTGACTGTCTGCTTCGACCACGAGGAGATTGGCTCCCAGTCCGCCCAGGGCGCTCACTCCAACCTGCTGCCCTCGGTGCTGCGACGCCTGTCCGTCCTGCCCGGCAACCGTGACGCCGCCAGCGACGGCAGCTACGAGCACGTCCACCACGAGGGCGAAGAGGCCACCGCCTACGAGCAGACGCTCTCCCGCTCGTTCCTTGTGTCCGCCGACATGGCGCACGCCGTCCACCCCAACTACGCCGGCAAGTACGAGTCTTCGCACCAGCCCGCCATCAACGGCGGCACCGTCATCAAGATCAACGCCAACCAGCGATACGCCACAAACTCGCCCGGCATCGTCATGCTCCAGGAGTGCGCCCGCAAAGCTGGCGTCCCGCTGCAGCTCTTCGTCGTCCGCAACGATTCCCCCTGCGGCAGCACCATTGGACCTGGCCTGGCTGCTAAGTTGGGCATGCGCACGCTCGACTTGGGTAACCCTCAGCTCAGCATGCACAGCATCCGTGAGACGGGTGGCACGGCGGACGTCGGAAACGCCATCAAGCTGTTTGCCAAGTTCTTTGGTAGCTACGGCGAGATTGAGCCCAAGATCCTGGTTGATTAAATGGGGGTTGGGTCAGGTTGTGTAGATTTTTTAAGTTGGCAGAAAGCATACATACTTTATATAAGCTGCGTATAACGCAACGCAAAGCAAAGCATTCATGTAGTGGGCAGTTGATAGTTTCAGGCGTTGACGGGAAGGACTTGGGCGGGAACCACGAAACAATGACTGAAAATTATCTCCAAGAAGAATTATATTCTAAAATGGTGAACTATGAATGCGCGCCCTTGTGTAGACACTGGATAAACAGAGTGATTCCAAAAAAAGACAAAAGTCGAAAAGCCGCTTCATCTACCTAAACAGATATAGTCATTGAACTACTTTCATTCATTGTTCGCTGCGTGCAAACTCTCCCGTCTTTGCTGCCATGACATCGTCATCATCATCATTCAAAGAGTTGTGTGTCTAGCTATTATAACAATACAGTATTCATGACATCAAAAATGAATCCCGAAATACTTCATTTCCTGTCCCCGAGATTGGAAAAAAACAAAACATAACAAAAGACAGAAATAGTCAATAGAACCACCCCGCTGTCTCATAGTTTATCCACGTCCTCCGTACAAGTGCTCCTTAATGACGATACCGGCGCCGGTGCTGGACTTGACATGAAGACCCTAGAAGGAGAATCTACATCACTAATGGCGAGTAAGACAGGCTTGTCTCGTTCATTCCCAGCTTCGTGATCAGGCGTGTTGCCTCTTGTTTCCACCACGACGCTCTCCTGAGAAGCAGGCACGGTCACTGCATCTGATCTAACCGACAGCACTGATGATTCCTGCGATAACGCCGGCACATGAGGGATCGAATCCACGCTCCGGACCCTAGTGTGTGTATTCGTCCGTGCCGCGTGGGCAAACGTATTCGCTCGTCTGCGCGTCGCGGTCGATGGCGGGAGAGGCTTGCGCTGAAGTTCGGAGAGGGGGACGGAGGTTTGGCCGGTGCGTAGCTTGTAACCCGCGAGGCCGAGGCGTAGACGGAGGATTTCTGCCTTCTGCATGGCGGGGGTGACGCTTTGTTAATTGATATTCTTACTATACGAAGAGCTGTGGGGGAAGACGTGGAGAGGAAGCTGTCTACCTCTCTGGCTTGTTCCCTGGTCAAAGCCCGAGGCCTTGTGGCAGCTAGCAAGGTTGTGGTCGCCGTTGCATCTGGCTCTGTTGCTGTCGTCCAGGAAGCATCTCCGGCCGAGCTGTCGAACAGGGAACTTGTCTCAAGACTGGGTGACCTCGATCGCGTAGCCTATACATATTTCTCCGTCAGTAACAGTGTCAAACCAACCGCGCGGATCAGCTGTCTCGTTATCGTTGTTTCTGCTATTACGTGGAATAGCATGACCAAAGGACGGCGAGTATGCAAGAAACATCAAGACAAAGTAAACAAAAGGAAAGCCTGCTCACCCCATCAACACACGCCTTCTTCGGCACTGGACTCTCATCTACCACTTCCTCGTGGTCTTCCCCCGCAGTCCGCTTCTTTCCCTTTGACGACTCGCTCCCAATCAATGGGCTGCTCACTAGCAGAGCCGACGGCGTCAGCAGCATCGACGATCCCATCATGATCATTTTGCTTGCGATTGGTGTTGTTGACAACGCCGCGTTCGCGTCCAGAGAGCCGAGCACGGCGCGTCGTTTCATGGGCGACGAGACAGCTTCCATTGTGTTTCCAAGTAGCTCAAATGTCTAGAGAAGAGGGAATATGTCTGAATAAACAAAACTCAGAGCGCGGCAAGAGAGGAAGATACGTCGCGCCCACTGGTGGGGTGTTGTGTTAGCGGCAGCGCAAGATCGCGTGTGCGGGTATGCGCAGAGGAATCGATAAGCAAGGCACCAGTATCTATAACAATTGATACGGTTTGTATACGATTGTCCTACTGGAGAAGTAGCAGACAATGCAATTGGCGTGTCCAAAGCACCAAAGTCCTCGCGAAAGCCCGTTGATTGCCGAGCACTCAAGTATGTAGGTCTTGTGCTGTTTTGGAGACGGCACGACACAAGAGACCAAAGCGCCAATGGAGTTGATAATAGCTCGCAAATCACCACGCAATCGACAAGGGAAAAAAGAAAAAACGCGACACAGACGACAGAAACGACGAGGATGCTGCCAAATGCTGCCAAAGTGAAGAAGAAAAGATGGTGATGAAAATAGAAAAGTAAATAAACCCCAGAAGCTCAACCATCCATGTCCCCCTCCAGCTCGGCTTAGAGCGAAACCAACCTCGTTCCTCACGCGGCTTGTCCAGGCGCGAACGCACCCCCGAAACGCCCCACCTGCCCTGCCCGCCGCGAAAGCACAGGAACGGAGGAGAAACCGGTTTGTACCTTTTTTTCTTCTTCTTCTTCTTCTTCTTCTTCTTCTTCTTCTTTACTTGCTCTCCCCCATCTCCCACACTTATCACTGTACGGAATAGCTACTCCAAAAGACACTCGGAAAAAAAATAAAACTCTCCATAGCAACTACAGTGCCTACTTAGTACTTTCCCCCCCTGTCCATACCACATCAAGTCTAGCCTCACCTCCAACTCGCCGCGTCCTTCCTTCCCGTCAAAACGGAACCGTGTCGTCGGGATCCCTCTCCCCTCCATCCCCCATCAAGCCTAGCGCCCCAAACCTCGAAAAGCCACGAGAAAAAACGGGCAGTGGGGAAAAGCAGAAGCTTCTTTGACGTCTCGGGCGCTAAAGTGGAAAAAAAACCACACACACCAACACACCTAACCTAAGCATGCAGACTCCATTGATCTGATCTGATCCCCCTCCCCTCATCGGCATTGGATCCAGTCACATGCAAAAACACCAAAGACTTTGCTATCCTTACGTAACCATGATCGCAAGACATGCACGATAGAAGAGCAAAAGACACTAATCTCGTAGAATTCTCACTTGTTCCGAATTAGACTCATATTCGTCATGTAAATCGCTATATTATCCACCGTTCCTCGCAAATCCCTCTCCTGTCTCGTCACGTTAATAAAAACAAGCAACAACTTGAAAAGAAAACGGCCGTGGCAAAAGAAACAGAAAATGACCTCTAAGGTCACGCGTGTTTCCGCTCAATGGCATCCGTTGCCTCCTTGTCCCAACGCCAGTTCCAGATGTTTTTTCTTGATTTTTTCGTTTTTTCATTTTCAGAATTGTGAACCCCCCCTTCTTCGCCTGTTGTCCAATAAACAAACCACTGCGATATCAGTCATATCATAACGCTGGGTATATATCCTGGGTCCTGGGCTCCAAAGAAACAAAAACCGAGATAGAGAGACGTAAAATGGAACAAGTGGACAAAACGAGAAGAAGAAAAAACTGGTATATATAAAAGATCCTTTGACTCTTTGCTTTTCCCGCAACGGTATACGTATGGTTATTCTCCAAGTTCAAATCGCTTTCGCTAAGGGGAGGGACAAGAATAGACAAAAACAAAAGACAAAAAACTGTTTGCTTTCAACAATCCATCGAGTAGTGGCTCAGATCAAACTCAAACGGCTTTGAAAAGTCCGTTTGCATGGAATCCCAATCTGGAACGCCCGGCCTCCTATTCAATAGAACTGGTTTGAGTAAGGCCAGGGCTTCGTCAGGCAGACTTCCGTCATAATTGGCAGCGTGAAAGTCGGCCATGTGATCTTGATCTAGGCTGTGCCAAAACATTGAAATGTCAAGAGCAGCACCTTCAGAAATATCACTGTTGGGCTCGCTCGCAACGTCCTTGCCCGAGTCTGGCGTACCCTTTGGTGTGAGCAACTTGAGTATCTTGGCATCATGGCTGGCGGCCGGTAGTCCATGTTCGAAACCCAAATTCTGGAGTAACGTCTGAGGGTCAATGGTCGAGCTGGCCCATGGATCTACTTTCGTAACATCATTGACCTGCTTGCCGTCACCGGGCTTCGCGCCTGTATCCGACTTGACACCAGCCTTGGCATCTTTGCTCATTGAGCTGACCGACCTCTTCATGCCTGTGCCATCCTGTGACATGGGTGTGCCGGCAAGGTTTCCGGAACTTTGGCCCTGCTTTGATGTGGATGCGCTCATGGCTTGGGCGC
Source organism: Trichoderma simmonsii (assembly GCA_019565615.1). Lineage (NCBI taxonomy): Eukaryota > Fungi > Ascomycota > Sordariomycetes > Hypocreales > Hypocreaceae > Trichoderma > Trichoderma simmonsii. The sequence continues at coordinate 1,153,137 of CP075866.1, forward strand.
CATCCACAGCCTTCTGCTCCTTTTTGACGCTGCCGTCAATTTCCAAGCCTAATGCCAATGCGAGGTTCTCTTGCAAGAATTTGACCGGGTCCTCCTTGGGCTTGGTATGCTCTTCCTCGATGTGGTTCTGGAGTGCTTGCTCGCTATGGAAGCCAACGTACGACATGTCGCAGTCGGGCTCAGTGCAGAGGATTACGGGCTTTGGAGTGCCTTGAGGGCGGCGCATATCGGGAGAGACATTCTTTGCAATCTGTGGCGAGGGGGTGGCTCCCTGAGACGATTGACCAGACTGTTGCCCACTGGCAATCTTTTGCTTCTTGCGAGCGGGCGGTAGCTGCAGGTTGAGGTCCTTCGGCTTGCTCATATAGCTTGGGTTACCATGAGGCGAAGTTGCTCCGAATGGGAAAGGCGGTTGGGTTGTCGTCGGTGCAGGAGGGGGCTGGCCGGCTTTGTTGGCCTGTTTCTGCTGATTCAACTTGTTCAATGCCTGCGCATTCTTCTCTAGGTTGGCAGCGTTCAACGGAGCGGGGTGTGCTTGCTGGTTCTTTTGCTGTGTCTGCTGTTGAGCTTGTTGAGCTTGTTGCTGAGCCTGCTGTTGGGCCTGCTGCTGAGCCTGCTGTTGCTGCTGCTGTTGTAGAGATAATTGCTTCATTTGTTGGCCCTGCTGCTGACCTGGCGCCTGCGCACCAGGCTTCATCATATGCCGGCCTATTACACTGGCTGCCAAGTCTTTGGCCATACTCTCCAGCATAGCGCGAGCTTGGTCCAGATCGGAGGAGCGAATACTGAAAACATCCTTCATTGCCTCCATCTGTTCGCCATCGACGTGTTGCTTAATGATACGCAGTCGCTGTGATCCAAAGTTAGTATTAATCCTAGTGAACAACATTCCTAGCCATCAACTTACAGTTCTAAAGAACATCTTGGCACGTGCATCATCTTGTGTGATGGCGTACCATTTGCTCAGTCCACGTCCGACCTTGCTCATGTCCGAGACGATTCGCTTTAGCTTCTGCGCAGTTTCCGCATACTCTTCGGGGCCCATTGGAATATCCACCATCTGTTCTTGGCTAAATTGTCTCTGCTCTTCTTGCCCAATAAGCTTGAGGCGGTTGAGGGAATCGCCAGCAGCTCCTGCGTTCGCGGCTGGCACCTTGCCGTGATTCTTCAGGATCTGTTCATATCTAGCTCTCTGTTCGGGAGTCAAGGATGCTTCCTGCTGAGGCGTAAGCGGCGTAAAGTTGTTGAACTTGCCAGGTCCCATCCTCTGGATTGTCTGCTGGGCCGGCTGTGGCGGTACCGCCGCCGGTCGTGCGGCGGGCGTGGGAGCTTTCGCGCTGGCAGTATCAGCACTGTCATCTGGGTTAGGACGCTTGAGGTTTTTCGGGGGCTGGGATTGGTTGTTGCGCGTCTGGTTCTGGTTTGCGTTTGGCTGCTGCTTCTGGTTGTTCGTTTGCATCGAGGCCGTCTGGCTCATGGCATTTGGCATCGTCTGCGCCTGAGTTTGGGGAGTGAGATTGGGTTGGGGCTGCTGCTGAAGCATCATGGGACCTTGAGCCCCAGGCATGTGGTTGGGTGTAGGTTGTTGCTGGTTAGCCTGCTGAAGTTGCGCTGCCTGAACCTGCTGGACTCTCAACGACTGCTGTTGCTGCTGCCAGCTAGTCCTCTTCATCGAGAGAATCATATTCCGGAGTTGATCGTCGGGGACGTTGACCAACCCAGGCTTCTGACTCCGAATATGCATCATCTCCTGAGCTGATACCTGAAGCAGGTGTGGGGGTATATTGCCTGGCATCGGTCGCTGCATGTTTGCTTGCTGGTTAGCGGCCATTTGCATGGGCATATTTGGATTCATGTTGAGAGCCTGTCCCGGTTGCTGAGGTAGATTGCCAGCCCGCCTCTGCATAAGGACCTGGAATTGCTTCTGCTGAAGAGCCAGCAGCTGATTGCGGACATGTGGTTGAACGTTGCTGTTGTTTTGGGTGATCCATGCCTTCAAATCTCTCCATTTCTTGACCTCTACGGGCAAGCCAGTGATTTGGTTAATGATATTGGGAGGCAAATCCATCGAATCCATCAGGAGCGCAAGCTGAGGGCCTTGAGGCGGTCCCATACGTCCCATCTGCATTGCCTGTTGCTGGTTGCCTACACCAGTGCCATTATTTTGAGGCATGGCCTGAGGACCAGGGCCTACGTTGGCCCCCATTGGACCGAACTGGTTGGGAGGACGATTGGCCATCTGTTGCTGCATCATCGGGTTGCCAGCATTCATCGCCTGCATCTGCTCCTGGCGCTGACTCTGCCACCGCCGCAGAACCTCGGTGAGCTTCTCCTGGGGGAGGCCATTGATGGCTTGCCTTTGTTCTGGGGTCATGTTGGCAAGCATGGCATTGAATGCGGCATTGTTGGGCCTTTGGATCCCTTGGTGAAACCGCTGGTCACCAAATTGGACGCCACCTTGCGCCATGCCCTGCGGTCCCATGGGAAGGATGCCACCAGGCCTTGTCACGGGAGTATTCAGCGTGTTCATGCCTGGGCTCTGCGATGTGGCCATGCCTGGTCCTATTTGCTGATTCTGCATCTTCATTTGTGCCTGAGCCTGCAAAGCTTGAGACTGCTGAGTAGCTTGGTTCAGCTTGGCCTGCTGTGGCTGCTGTTGTTGCTGGCCGCCGCGAGGCGTCTGGTTCTGTATCTGCTGATTGGGAATATTTTGGTTTGGAGGCTGGGGAGTGGCAGTGTTTCTTCCAGCGCTATTGCTTGCCGGTACGACTACTTGGCCCGCCTCTTGGGCCATTAGGCCGGTCATTTGCTGATTCTTGATGCTCTCCATGTTGGGAGTAAACTGTGAAAAATCGTGAGCGGAGATGGACTGTGGGTCAGCATTCATCATATTCTGCCTCTGCTGTTGGAGTGTTTGCTGGCTATGCTGCTGCTGCATCATGGCGGCCTGAGGGTTGGCTTGGTTCGCAGGACCATTTTGCTGCTGCTGAAATCGGCTATTCAGGGACGACTGCTTGAGAGCCTGGAAGGCTTGATGTTGGTACCACCAAAGAAGAGGGTCCTTCGCCTGCGCGTGGAATTCAGCAAGTTGCTGAGCGCTAAGCCTCGATTGCAAGTGCATTCGTGTGCTGGCTCTCTGTTGTTCCGTGGCTTGATTCATCAACTTGGTTGCAAGTTCGTTCACCTTTGTCCTATCAGCAGGTCCCAGCCTCGCCATCTCAACAGAGAGTGTTGGCCTATTAGGAGCGCCTGGCATGCCCATGCCCTGTTGATTAGGCCCCATGCCGCGGCCGCCTTGATTTGCCATTCCCATAGCGATTTGTTGTTGCTGAAACAGTGGCTGTTGAGGTTGTTGAGGCTGCTGTTGGGCCATCTGATTTGCCTGCATGTTTTGCATATGCTGGAAACCCTGTTGGGGAGTCTGTCCGGCACCACGTCCCATCTGAGCTTGCAACATCAGCGCCTGAGCTTGGGCTTGGGCTTGGGCCTGAGCCTGGGCCTGAGCCTGGGCTTGAGCATGAGCATGGGCTTGGGCTTGGGCGTTGGCGTTGATGCTGTTCTGAAGGTTGGGCTCATTTGCTTGTCGCTTCTTGAAGAAGTCCATGATTTTGTTAGCCATGGCTTGGTCGTATGCTTCCTAAATTCGTTATGTTAGCCAAAAGGGGTTCTCCTTTCACTTCTCCTTTCTTTTCTTTGAGAGCCACTGATACGCACTTTTGTGGGTGATTTGTGAAACACTTCTCGTTCGAATTGGCAACCAAAATCAGTTGCTCGGTTGTAGTCGAGGCCACCCATTGCCAGGGATATATTAGATATTCTAGAGGTAAAAGTTAGTTCACTTATACTTTTATCGGCAATTTCCGCGGACCAAGACTTGGGGTACGTACAAGTCTAATGTTTTGCCCATCCGTTCGTTGGCAGAGAAGCTTGACTGCCACGTCATGCCATTCATTGGTGGTGTGTTTTGCTGGATATTCTGAAAAACAATCTGCTGGAGCTGATTAGGCGTTGGCTTTCGCATCTGTTGAGGAATCATCGGGCCTCCCCCAGCCATGTGCTGCATATTGGCAGCCATGGCCGCTTGAGTTTGCGCCAAACACGCTCCAAGCCGGCTCGAGAGCTAATCGCTATCCCAACTAAGTCGGACAGAGGTCGAATATCGCGATGGAGGTTGATTCGGGAGAGAATCGACCAATCGATGTTTTGGGAAGGTAGTTCTTTTGGGGCAGATACGGTGCCGGTGGGATAAGGTGGGCGGGTGGACGAGCAGATGGACGGTCTCCTAGGCCGATAAGCAAGTAGCCGTCAAAAGGTCGCTGCAAGGTGCCTCGATAGCCTCCAAAGCTGCCTATATTATCCCCGTAGGGAATGCACCCTCGCAAATTCTTGGGCCGCGATCGGGACAGACAGTCGGGTCGCACATGCGCTCAATATCAGAGGTGGGCTTGAGCTGAGGGCGCGGCGTGTGTGGTGAAGTCCTGGGTTCCAGGCGCTAACGTATCGATGTTGTGGTGGTAAACAACAAGGCTTGCCTCAGATGCGATGCAAAAGAGCTGATGGGAGATGGTTGGCGATGGAAACTCCGAGCCAAGGTCGATGTAGATCGCCGAATGGAGGATATCGATGTATCGTCGACGTTGTGAAAGGGTTAGAGTCGGCGGGTAAGCAGCGAGAGGGATATGACGGGCTGCCAGCAGAAATTGTTGTGAGCGGCCCGGTCAAGACACGAGAGTGGCGGATAGCGTGAATCCAAGGCGGAATCTCGAAACTGAAGTTGAAAATCGAAAGGGAAAGAGTGGAGAGAGAATCGAAGAGGAACTCTGCGAGAAGACAAAATCAAAATGGCTTCCGCGACAGGGTTGAGAAGGTGAGAGGAGGGAAGGATGAGGTGAATGTGACAAGGCGGGAGAAGAGGGATTGTAGGGCGAAGAGAGAGCAGTGGGAAAATCGATGGAAATCCAGGCTTGGGGTAGAGGAGAGAGCCTAATTCCACTAGTTGGGGGGGTACGTAGGTACCTGCAACTCGGCATCTTGCTGCAAAAGGTACATGTACCAGGTACCGCATCGCACCGCACGGGACACAGGGCAGCAGAACATTCAACTTTGGAACTAAACCTTACGGGCGACAAGGCGGCTCACCTCCCGCCTGACCATTCGCATTTGATCAGGTCTCTCTGACTCGGCACTCACATCCTCACTTGGCACAATCACAAGCCCGCTATTTCAACTCCCGCGATGACAAAGAAGACGATGCCGATCTGGAGCAGGCAGTCCAAGCAACGGAGATTTCAGAGGGGAAAAAAGCGACCTGGATGGACATGGAGCCTCGCCGCCAAGAGCGAGCGAGGGAGAATGGGCGGTGCCGCTTATGAGCAGCGACGTGTACATGCCCAGCTAGCGTTGTATTAGAGTTGCAACAGGCAAAGCCATGCTACGGTCCTGTCGACGCCTCGATTCGCGGCCCTATCATCAACGATTGCATTGCTCTGCTCCTCTTGCTCCCTATGTACGAGTACCTACCAGCCCAGATTGTCTGCCGCGCATGTGTCAGTGTCAGTGCCAGTGCCAGTGCAGCCAGCGACGGGTACCCAAGCAAAGACGCCCGGTATGGATACGTGGATCATTTCGGGGGAAAAGCTTTTGAGCCTGGCCTGGCCTGGCAGTTGTCTGGCGCCTGGGTCGTGCAGTCCTGATCGAATTGTAGTAGGGCTTGGACAGATTGAGGCCAAACAGAGGCGTGGAAGCCTTCTCGCGGCGAGTGGACCAGCCCAGGATCCCATGTCCCTGTCCACATCCCTGTCCGGCTATCCACTCAAATTAATCCTTGGACCTGGCACTTGCTACTAGGGTCGCTAGTAGGGATCCAACACCAGCTAGTCCTCCGTGGCAGTGGCTCTCTGGTATTACAGTTACTCGTCTTATTTGAGCACGTTGGCGTTTGTCCTCTTGCTGAGCAAAGAGTGAGCGAGCGATAAGCAGTTGTACAGTAGGCGAGAATTGAGACGAAAAGACTGCGAGAACCATTCCAACTACAGTACGAGTATACAAGCACTCCCGCCTAGAGTAGAGCAGGGTTGCCCAAGTGTGAGATTGAGCCCAAGAGGTAGGTATGAAGCAAGATGGGGTCTCTCTCTACCAAGTCAGACTCGCCATTGTCACGGATCATGCAGGCGGGCTGCAGAGCACCAGGCACATCCCTTGGTAGTGCTCTACCTGCAGAATTCAATCATCAAGTGGCCATCTTACATGAGGTAGACTGTGCAAGAAACAATCCATCCATCGCATCGCTGTTAGAGAAAAAGGAACAGGACCAGGTTGGGTGGTTTTGTCCGGAGGTACCTTGTGCTGGGAATGCTGGCAGTGTGCTAGCAGGTACATGTAGACCCAGGTCTAGCGCAATGCATGGGCACCACCACGCAGCGCCTGTGGTTGCTCGACCCCTCTTCTCTTTTTCTGCTTCTCACTTCTTAACCTAGAGGCTTGTGAGCGAGTGCAAGTCATGCTTGTATGAGTACAAGTACAGGTCTCCCCTGGCAGAGAAATGTACCGGGGAGATAAACAGCGATGACCGCCTTGTAGGTCGAGTACCGCTGCTGCGAGATGGGTTTTGGGATAACGACACATGTACCGTAGAGTACGAGTACTGTACCTACTCGTAGGAGAGGCTCGTCATTGGCAGAAGCCGTGCAGGTGATCTGCCTCATCGCTGAAGGCGACTTCGTACTAGGCAAGACGTTGGCACCAGACGCGTCATGGAGAACTGCTCCCAGGTACCGTAGGATTGATTCAAAGTGAGCAATAGGAAGAGCAAGCCTCTGTTTTTCGTGCCCTACGAGTCATAAGGCGAAGAAACCCAAGACTCAGCCACACGACGTTACCGAAAGGCTCTGGAAATGGCGGACGAGGTTATGCGACAGGGCAACAGACGAGAGTTTGATGGCACAAGCACAGATGCCCAACAGGCATAGTACCCTCTTGTACATACTTGGCAAGTACATGTAGCGGTACTACCACAAGCTACTGACAAGGTGCTACATGTAGGTAGAGACCAAAGTATAACTGATAGTAAATACAAACAGACAGACAGATACAGTTTATTTTTTTGAACTCTCCGACGCCAGGTCCATTAGAAGAAAGAGAGAGAGAGAAAAAAAAGGGCAAATGCCCTGTCCTTGCCGTTCTCCCCTCTTGTTATTCGTCTTCGTCTTCTTCTTGTCTTCCCCCGTATCTGCCGAGGCGAGTGTCTTAAGGTCAGATGATAGCGCAGGTAGGGCTCTTCGGATGTCTCCCCCCCACTGAATCTTATTGGTCCGTGGCCGTGCTTGACAAGGGGAGGCTCCAATACTTGCACGTTAGCAGCCTCTGTTGGACTTTCATGAGCCTTTATGGAGAGGCGTTCAAGATAGAGTTAGTAGAAAAATAATGAAAGCCTCTCCCAGTCGCTCAAATGTGATCTGCACCGTGGATGATGGATCCAGGGCCATCAGAACATTGAGAACCTTGAAGTCAGCCTCCGCAAGTTACGAGTACTACTGAGTCGTTGGTGCGACTTTCATGCTCTGCCGCCCGATAAGGTGCATGTAGCTGGTACCCGGGGAATTGGATGAGCTCTCCGCAACAGGACCATGACTTACTCGTGCCCGTGGCCACAGTACCAGGTACAGTAAGAACAAGAGATTGACGTCCTGGTTCAATTGCTTCATGTTGCTTGTTTCTTGACATCTCATCCCAGGTGGTGGTGAGGTAGAAGGAAGCAATCAGGGAACATTCCGGGCCCCACGCGCATTGGCTCTGCATGACTTTTGACTTCTACTGTTTCAGCTTTCCACCTCCCAATCTCAGAAACATGGAAGCCGACGTTTCTGTCTGTCTGCGCTGCCCACCTATGCCGTTTGAGGCAAGGGTGCGAAAAGGCTCATGGCCGCCACACGCTCGGAAGCTGATCAAAAACAGCACGCACATCCTTTACGATTCCATACCGTGCAGCTACCCCGAGCTGGGAATAGCCAAAGGCAGCCGCCGCCCGCGGCTTCTCCCAAGGCTGCCTGGGCCCTTGCGATCGGATTGGATTGATTGATGCCACGGGCACGGAGTCGCTGTGCTAGTCCCTACAGTACGAGCAAAGTGTTTTTGTTCTGCAGCTGAAGCCGTGGCCTCTCCCCTTGCCTACCTAGGTACAGTAGGGCCTTGATGCCATCTCGCACCCAGTGCCGTGGTACAGCAAAGGGCCAGGGTTAAGGGATGACTGAGGGAAAGGAGACGTTGGATCCCGGCGCCTTCAATCGAGCTCGATCATTGATTAGCGGTCGAGCCCTGGCCCATTTTCCGTTACCTGGGCTGGGCTTGAACCTTGGGGCTCCACTCTCGATGGTGGCGGATCTAGACAATTCACGGCGGACCCTTTACGGAGAACTCCATAATATTACCTCTCGTCCATGGTTCTATCACAGCGAGTACCGAGATAGTACACAGCATCATTGATAGTGCTGCTGGTACAATACTCGATGCGACTTGGTGGTGTGCAAAGCCAAAGGCCTCAACCTCACCCCATCTGACTGGATGCCAGGACAAGCAAGTGCTCGTACCGCCAAGTCGGCGCTCGTCAGCTTGAGCAGAGCTCCTTTGCAGCATGGTGGCAAGTCGTGCCGTCTGTGCGTCGCTAGCTCCCGTTGGAGCAGCCAGAGGGGATCGACAACTTTGCCTGCTCTGCTGTGAAATCCGGAACACGGCGATGCGAGAAGGGAAGCAATCCGGTTTATATGGTGGACTGGACGTCCAAGCTGCAATCTCACCTTGGCCATCATCGTCACGAGCATCTTCATATGCACCGCACCGGGTCAGCACCGCATTCGACGAACCCCCCTGTGGTGGTGCAAGTAGCTTCGAAATAAGCGACAAAAACCCCCAAGGGTTTGTGAGAGCAGCTCCGAGACATCTACAGCAAGTCTCAGTCCCGCGCAGGTACGAGAATCATGGCCTCTCGACTCTCGAGGGCCACGCAAGCATGGACATGAAGGGACTTTGAGGCCAGCAGCCTTTAGCTGCTTCTCTTGGCCTTTCTGCACAGCATTCATCGGGCGCCAGACCTCATAGTGGCGTGGCGGACGACGCCCAATCTGACGCTCTCAATTGGCTGGCTGCTACTAAGTCAGCGAAGCTATTAATTGACCTGAGACCCCTCCCAACTTGTTTGTTTACTTGTTTTTTTTTTTTTTCTTCTTATTTGCCGCTGATAACAGCGCACGGGGAGAAAACAAAAAAAGAAAAGGGAAAAAGGGTAAATTTGCAATGCCTTTCAACATGGTTACAGATTGATGCCCGTCCTTCCGCCAGCCCGACATGCATGCAAGGACGAGGATTGTGTACAGGCACCTTGTATCATCCCGCACTCTGCACGGTCGGTTGCCCGGCCCAGCGTGCCGTGCAATTAAGGTGCTAAGCAAATCGTCACGCATTGCTTGAACCGGGGCCATTGTCGCCAGTACGAAGTACTCGTAACTTGGGAGACGACTTGAGTCCACGGACATCTGTCCGACTTGGGAACTGCGAGTCCATGTGCAGCATTCACCGCCGCCCCAGCCCAGCCCAACGCTCAGAACAAGATCCATACGATATACGAGTCGGGAGCTTGAATACTGTCTTGACTGTATGCTCGCAAGGGGCCCTCTCGGCAACGCAAGCCGCCCACGGCAATTTGTCTCTCCAATGCAGGCTGCCTAACCGCCACGCTTCTCCCGCGCTGTTGATCTTCTCGAAAAGAGCTCAGCTGGGAAAATCAGTGGGCTGGAGCGGTGCGGCGCATCCCTCGTGTCACAAGGGGGCCAGTTCCGCCGACTTTAGTGCTGGCTTTGTGTGCTGAATATTTGCCATCCATCCTCGCCCGTGCCTTGTTCCGACGGGGTGTGGCCCGAAACCCCCCTCCCCCCCAAAGAGCTAAGCTGCGCTTACTCTTGTTTCCATACCGAGATGCAATCGTGTACCGTACGGCCGATGCATCGGTGATGTGAGGGCAGGGTTTCTTTTGTTCTGCGGGTTTGCGGGCGATTATTCTCCTCGCTCCCCCTTGGGTAGACTCACTCGCTTTCGAGAACAACTTTCAAAGCCCATTCCCGATCAAGATACAGACAGGCACCAAGTACATATGTACGAGGGCCAAGTTCAAGTTCATGCAGCACTTCTTCTCTCCATGGCTTGGCCCGGACTTGTGCCCCAGTTCGTGTCAGCTGGCTTGGCCTCGTTGATTGGACGCCTCCTCGGCAGCGCTGCGTCAGTGGCAGAAGATCAAGAGCCGATTTTCCCTTCTTGATTCCTTCCGCTAGGCTGGCCGTTTTGGCAGTGCCGAGGAACAGGGTCCTGTCCTGCTCCAACTGTCAAAAATAAAAAAGTTGGTGTCGTGTGTGCCATCCCTCCAAAAAAGCGATGGGGGGAAGCAACGCTTTTTTTGTGCGAGATGGTGCGCTTGTTGCCTATTTTTTCCAAGACAACGAAATAATATCTGGGGGACAGAAAGAGCCTTGCGGCGCGAATAGTCGCCAAAAGTAGGAAGATGAGGGATTGAGGAATGCTGATTCCTCTTGGTCGCCTCTTGTTTACCCATTATGGGGTTAGCAGTTTGTCGGTGCGCGCATGGTTACATCCCGTGTCAGTACCTGTTATGCCTGATGTTTTGTCTCCGAAAGCTTGCTTTTAACCATACGCTTCTTTTCTCTTTTCTCAAAAAATCTTATGCAAAGCATTTAACAAAAAGGCAAAAACAAAAACATCAAAGAAAAAAAAAGGGGAGAGAGAAAAGCTGCCCCCCCCTCCCTTCAGATCACTTGGCATCTGAGCTTGTGGCGTCTAGGATGTTTCTGTCACAAGTACTCCGTCCCTGCGGCACAGCTGAAGAGTTACAGTAATACACCCTCATCCTTAACAGCCGTGCTTCGCATCCGCAATACGGGCCTTTGCGCCATCAGCGTCCTTTTCGTCTTTTTTCCATTTCCACAAGCCGCAGGGCCTAACAGGAACAATGGCGTCGTAAGCGTGTCCCTTCGTCTTACCCGAGGGACCTTTTCAAGAAACCTAGGTAGGTAGATTGTGAGTTAGTAGGTTCTAAGAAGAGTGTGACTGCTACGGTAGATTCTAAAAAAGAGTAGTCTGCTTCGGTAGGTTCCAAAAAAGAGTGTCTGCTTCGTTTCGTCCTCCAACCAGATGCGTTTGGGCGCGAGCGCCTTGTCCAAGCCACCGGACGCCTTGTTTTATTATCTTGGGAGGGACGAGGAACCTCGGGCGATTGAGAAAGCTTATGCTGGCCCTTTTGTTCAGCAGAGGCGTACCAAGCCTGGCTGTGTGGATGCCACGAGGCCTGCGCTAGGGAAATCTTAAAACAGACAACAAAGGTTTGTGGTAGGGAGGGATGCCTACATGCGTATGTAGGTATATGGGTGCTCATAGTGAGGACTCTGTCTGTATCGAACTTGTCCAAGTGGCGAGAATTTGATGGGTGCCTATCTGCCTAAGGATTAATGGCCGCTGATCCAGTCTCTCGGTATAAATGCTCTGCTCTGACTGTAGCTGTGTTGCACAAGGTTTGTAATATTGTGTAATTGTTATTGACATGATAAGATCAAGTGATCCATAGAGACATAGCAATGACAGTTGTCATTATTTGACAAGGGCTTCCATGTCTTGTAACTCAATTTATGCCAGTACGAAGTGGGCTTCTAAATGTTGTAACAGAAGCAGAAGAAGCCTTCCATGGCTGCGGCAAAGGAGGAGGCTGCGGCGGCAGTATTGCAGATTCAACATCGTTTGGCGACATCTTGGCATCTTCGCCTTCTCCTAAAACCGCAGTCGCCACCTCGACATCGCCTTCTCCCAGAACCGGAGTCATCACCTCGACATCGACTTCCTCTCTACCCCCATTCCCATCATCATCTGGGCATCTCTGTCGTTCCAATTTCATGTCCATAATCATGCTAAGCTCCGGACAGTATTCGAATATCTCATTCCGGCGAGCGGCATCCCCCCACATGTCTTCGTTCAAGTTACTGCTGCCTTCACGAACGTGATAGCCCATGGGCCGCTCCTTGTACACGTCTTCAATGGCAATGGCGTCGTCTAGTGTGGATGCAACTTTGGCATCAGGGAGTACCCATAAGCGTTTCCTGAACCACTCGTCTTCGGGCTCCGAGTCGTTGAAGCGTGCTTGAAAGTTGAGGATTCGCTTGATTACCGACACTCGACGTAGGGAGAGGCCGCCATATCCAGAGAAGCGTTCATCACTCATGCTGAATTATAATGTTAGACAAGGGACTGAGAACATGAATATGTCAATTTTGAGTACACACCGCGCAGCACCAGTCCAGTCCCAGTCAAGCCAGTCATCTACACTTATCTCCGAGTTTGCGCATAGGATGCTGTCATGCTCGTATTTCAAGATCCATTCTACGCCTGGTAGAAATTCGTCGTAGAATCTCGAGTCAGTGAGCAACCGGAAAACGTTTTCTTTACTCGAAATGTTCCATGGAAGGGGAAGCTCCACCAAATCCAGCTTGCCAATGACCTGTTGATGTTTGATCGAATAGGCCTGGCTGACACCAATTATGCTCTCATTTGAACCGATGAAGAGGAATCGCCAGTCGGGCGGCACCACTGCCATCATGTGCAGTATCAGAGGAGACAAATGAGGCAGAGGCCTGGCCTCGATTAGAATAGCGAGCTTTGACGAATTGAAAGCAGTGCGGGGGTCTTTGGTTGGCGGAATTGTCCAGTCTAGCTTGACATTGGGGATCATCTTTCGTGCTTCTTCAAGCCTGGATGAGACTTTGGAGACGACGATGGGTTCGTACTGGGAGGGTAGGCGACCCAGATACCACCTACACAACGAACCTCTTCAGCACTTCTATTCTTCTTTGGGGAGTAGAGCAGACTTCTGTAAACATACGTGAGAATCAAGAGTATAGGAATGATCATTCGAGCCGGGGCGAAGCTCAGGACGCCGGAAGTGTTAAATCCGGACATGGCGGCGTGATGACGCTTTTTACTGATCATGTACATTCGTAGGAACAAACGATCAATCATAAAGATCAAATACAAACAGATGAACAAAATTGAAACAATCCAGAATTTCTCAGATTGCCAGAGTAATGCGGGCGGTGAAGGTTGAGTAGGAAGGAGGCAACAGCCAACAAAGGGAAGGATCGTTTGTGAAGTACACAGGTACTTGGATATCTCTGCATTCTGCCTCGACTTGTCGTGGAAATGTCGAGTATCAAACACCCCAATGATTACGAGAATAATTGCAAATGAAGATTGTATATTCACCAGACTCGTTACCGTTGACTGATTCTGGATCCCAAGTTGTCTCTTCTTATCAAAGAGCACTCTCAAGCTCGGCCTGTCGGAATGCCCAACAACAACGAATATGGCCATTTCCTCGGCAACAGACTATTGGCTTGTCTCTGGAGTTTTAAGCGAAGACGACTCGCGATAATACTTATTGCCATTATGTCAGTTGCTATCCCCAACTCTCTTTGCCAACTTCAGTCTCTAACCGTACGTCCACTAGACTCTCCCTCATAACACTCTTGCGTCTCTCTTCCAGTTTCGATATCTCCCTCTACATCCCACACATCACCATCGAATTCCAAGAAAGAAAGCGTATCTCGCCTTGCAACACGTCCAAAGTCGCCCTCCTCATCGAAAACCGTCCCAGCGCCATCCTAGCCCCTCTCATGCTGCACTTCATCTCCGTCGTGCCCCCCGACTGGCACTTCCGCTTCATGGGCTCCCCCCTTTCCGTAGCCTCCATCAACCGCTCCGTCGCAATCCGTCACCAAGTCGCCGCCGGGAAGCTCGATCTCACGTACATACCCGAAAACATGAGCACCAACGGGCAAGAAGAGATTAGCCAGTTTCTCACCACGCTGTGGTTATACGAGGTTGTGCTCCAGCCGGCGGAATGGCTGCTGGTTTTCCAGACGGACTCCATGCTCTGTGGAAACAGCAGGCTGAATCTCAACGACTATCTGGAATACGACTGGGTTGGCGCTCCGTGGAACCCTGGCGGGCAGTGGGGTGGCAATGGAGGATTGTCGCTGAGGCGCGTGAGCCGCATCATCGACATCTTGCGCAATCAACGGCGAGCCAATGACTCTGAGCCTGAAGACGTGTGGCTCTCTGAACGTCTTGCTCACCATCCTGGTGGAAAGGTTGCCAACGGATCCGTCTCGATGACCTTTTCGGGGGAGATGCACGATGGACGGTCTGAACAGACTATAAATAGTTCTAGCACCCCTAGCACCTCTTCTAATATGAATCACGCAGCCAATGACGACTATGTCGCAGGGGTGGATGACTGGAGAGCAGGATTCTACGAGCCAATGGGCTACCACATTGGTGGGAGTGGTTCCTTTCTACATAGCCCAATCTGGGGAATGCCGGAACGACGAGAACATGTGTGGAAATACTGTCCGGAGATCAAGATGACGCTGGCTATGGACGTGGCAAAGTATATCCCGGGGAACTGCGGTGCAAGCTGGGCATAGGCGTGGTAGTCAACTATGAAATAGGGACAAGATTATCAAGAGTCGTAACAATTGTACATCCATTAGCTCCATTATATACTGCTACTTCTGAGACGAATTATCATCAAGAGTCCGGAGCATCCTTTGCTCATATTCTCGAAATTAGCCGTGGGACAACTAACGTCCTAGCAAAAGTTGAATTCCCATCAAGGTCCCAAATCCATCATACATAGTCAACTGCCAACCACCATATTGAGCATATCGTTACATGGAAAGAAGAAAAAGGGAAGGTTGCCGTTGAAACGGGGGCCGTTTAAGCCAGCCCTTCTGCCACGGCATGGCCAACAGCCCCCGCCAGCTCACCAAAGAGGATGCCCCTAAACACGCTCTCTCCCATATTCTGCGTCCACGCACCAGCCTGCTGCATTCTTTGCTTCCAAGCATCCTTTTGTGCCGCAGGAAGCTCATCCCACGTCTTGGCGGGGCCGTGGACCTCTTCATCGTGGACATCCAGATTGATCTTCTTGCCATCATGGTCCACAGCGGGATGGTCGGCCTCCCACATGACGAGCGTCTCCGCTGTATCAATGCCGCTACCAACTAGTCGAGAGACGAGGTAGTCCTTGGAAAACGCAGCCGGCGGGTGAGTCGGATCGCGCAAAGTGCCTTGCCAAGGATTAAAGAACCTTTGCGGATTGAGGATGGGTTTGCCCACGCCGTAGATCTCCATGACACCCTGCCCGATGATGGCCATGATGAGAACCATGATGGCGAGGGTGATGACGAGAGATCGCCTGGAGGGCGCCTTGGCACGCATGGCTGTGACATATCGGACTGGTGCATCACCGGGCGTCTTTGCGGAAGATGCATCAACATGCCTCTTTAGAGCGATGCTGTGGACGGCGACACCGCGCTGGAGAGATATGCTGGCCAATTTGATGAATTGCTGAGTGAGATGCTGCTTCGGAGGGATAAAGTTGGAAAACGCCAGGCCGGTGATATTATCACCTTTGTGAACGTCCTTCAATGTGTACAGCGGGTGCAGGTTGGCAAGAAGCTCAATCGAGGCAAGAGCTTTGTGATCCATGGTGTAGAAAGTTATGGAGGCGTCGTTGCCGGCTACCGCAATGATGAACTGCGTAGTGCCAGCAGGTGTCGACGAAGATGCGGTCGGCGATACATTTGCGACTGCAAGGGCAGTGGCAGAGATTTTCTTCGGGATACGTACATTCACAGATATCCGTGCCATCTCATGACCTGGGCTTGGCAGTCGGAATCCCTGGAGGAGAACGCCGCTCGATTTTGGTAGGTTGGACGCAGCAAGGACAAAGTTGGGTGTCACGAATCGAACGGAGCGGAATGCGGGCAGCTCGCCATGATCGTCTGTCATGGTGAAGATGAGTTGCGGCTCCGCATTTTTCTTGCCAACCTTCACCAAGTACAGTTCTTGCTTGTGGCAGTAGACAACCAGGTGTTCTCCATTCTTTTCGTCCTGAATGACATCCAGGTCTTCCGCATCCTTGTCCAAGTCCAGCACGCCCTTGACTTTGGGCTTGGGTCCGGTGGCATCGAATATGGCCAGCTGAGGCTCCTTTCCCATGCCTGTAGCGGCGGCGCCAACGGATCCAGACACGCGCAGCACGCGCTGGTAGGTGTCGGCATCCCGGTCGGTGAAGTAGGAGCTTCGAGACACCTCTGCGACCTGTACATCGGGGTTCTTAGCTCCGGCAGCTCGCGACTTGGTCTGCTCGATGGAAAAGGTTCGAAGGTGGAAGTTCTTTCCCTTGGTGATTTCTTTGGGGGCCGAGTTGATGCCCGCGAAAACGTACGAGGGCTTGTCGTCAACAGCGCCAACGACGCCGAGCGACATGACGCTGTCCTCATCGCGAGAGAGGTCGATATCTCCAGCTACTCGAAGTTCGCCCTGGTCGACGGTTTCAACAACGGACTGGTGACAAGAGAATAAGAGTCAGCATTCAAATACAGAAGCAGAAGCTAGTAGCTAGGAGCCAGGTCCAGGAGCTCACGTACAATCTTGTTGCCCACGCCAGAACGGCCAACGCCTCCACCGCCGCCGACAACTATGCGATTGGCATCCTGGGGATCAAAGCTGACTGCATAGAGCGGGTAGTCGAGCTTGATGTTCGCCTGCGGGAATGGGAGCGCCATGGTCGATGATGTCAGGGCTGGATGTCGCGGGTTGGTTGCTCAACCCCGGCCTGCTGGTTAGAAACTCGGGAAGAATCGCGGCGGTCAAAGTCACGAGAGGAAGAACAGTTGACAGCTATCGATTGGGAGTGCACGTGCGTGATCGAGTTCAGGGAGCCATCGGGCTGGGATGGAAGACTCTGAAGTAGTTTGTGGCCAGATGTTCAGATTCCGCGAGCTTGGAGAGATTTGGCGGGGGATCGCGGCGGGTTAGTGAGCTGACAGGGGTGGCGGGAATGCTCGAGGTACCTTGTACCTTGTACCTCCACAGGCGCAGAGAGTGCGAGATGCCGCCGCATTCAGCTTCAACCCTTTTCTATAT
Source organism: Trichoderma simmonsii (assembly GCA_019565615.1). Lineage (NCBI taxonomy): Eukaryota > Fungi > Ascomycota > Sordariomycetes > Hypocreales > Hypocreaceae > Trichoderma > Trichoderma simmonsii. The sequence continues at coordinate 1,170,177 of CP075866.1, forward strand.
TTCCCATGAACGAAACGTCTCGGTATCATCTACAAACATGAATAATATTCAGTATAACCATTCTCTGACACAATCGAGCACAAAAGATCTCGCTGCGGTGAATTGATGGCAAGAAATCTGTACTTTCGCCTGCTTGTACACAATATACAGTCACAACCTCAACTCACTCATCTGTCAAGTTCACATGCACCGCCTTGACAGTATAATATCCTCTCAGGCCATCCTCTCCAAGCTCCCTCCCCAGTCCACTCTCCTTAACCCCTCCAAACGGAACTCTCACATCGGAATCGTTGCTGCTGTTCACCCACACCATCCCAGCCTCCAGATCCCGAGCTACGCGATGTGCTCTGCCCAGGTCTTTTGTGAAGACAGCACCCGCAAGCCCATATCTCGTTGCGTTAGCAATCTCCAGTGCCTCCTCCTCGCTGCTGAATCGGGCAATAGCTGCGACCGGCCCAAAGATCTCCTCTCGAAAGGCAGCTGTCTTGGTGCCCACATTTGTGAGAATCGTCGGCGGAGTGAAGTAGCCCTTGGATGGCACAGGGTGTTTGTGCGGGTGAAAGACTTCCGCGCCGGAATCTTGTGCAGATGAAATGTAGGACATGATGCGTTCAGCCTGCGCCTTGCCGACTTGTGGCCCCTGGTACGTTTGAGGCTCAAATGGATCGCCCAGGACTGATGTTTCCTCGGTAAAGGCCTTGAATCTCTCCACGAAACGGTCGTAAATGCCATCTTGCACTAACAGCCTCGATGTGGCTGTACACACTTGCCCCTGATTTGCCATAATCCCTTCATGTGCCCATCTTACAGCCTGTTTCAAGTTTGCGTCGTCAAAAACAATCAACGGCGATTTACCACCCGTCTCAAGAGTGACCGCCTTGAGTGTTCCGGCGGCCATTCGCATCACCTCCTTGCCCGTTGCCGTACTGCCAGTAAAAGCGATTTTATTCACGTCTGGATGCCGAGCCAGAGCAGCGCCGGCCTCCCCGCCTCGTCCGTTGATGATGTTGATAACTCCTGGAGGAAACCCCGCTTCACGGACGAGTGAAGCCACGTAAAGCATGGACAACGGCGTCTGCTCCGCCAACTTGAGCACAACCGTGTTTCCGCACGACAAGGCCGGTCCGAGTTTCCACGCCGCCATATCAAGGGGATAATTCCAAGGGATGATTTGGCCGCATACCCCAACAGGTTGCTTCACAGTGTAAGCCATCTTCTTTGGGCCAACATCGATTACAGAGCCTGGGTTCTTGTCTGCCCATCCAGCGTAGTAGCGAAGGACCTCGGAGAAATGCGGCACGTCGTAGCTACGGGATACCGACAGCGGTTTGCCATTGTCGAGCGTCTCAATGGCAGCAAGCACCTCGCCGTGTTTATCTGCCAGATCTGCTAATCGATTCATCAGGTGACCGCGTTCGGTGCCGGACAGCAGCCTCCATTCTGGATGTTTAAGTGCTTTGCGAGCTGCTTGAACTGCTCTATCTACATCGGGTTCCTCAGCTGCGAAGACGGAACAAATGGCTTGCTCAGTGCTGCACAAGATTTAACACCGGCAAGTAAGCAAACGAAAAGGCCAAAAGAAAGAAACCCCCCGAACCCGCAGCAGCAGTCTTTCAAGGATAGGGAGAGAATGGCTTGGATTACATACTATGGGTTGATTGAAGTTATCATATCTCCCCTACTGCTTTCGCTAAATTGGTTGTCAATGAATAGGCCCAAGGGCTGTGTCCATCTTATCCCGTTTGGCGCCGACAGTTCAGCTTCCAGGCGAGACGATCCCAGCCATGGCGAGTGACTAAATCGCCGAATGCAACTGTGACGAGAGGCGATACTTTGGATAGGTTTTGTCAGCCTTGCCACTGCCGTACACCTCCCTACTAACATTTCGAAGGGTGATCAAGCCGTATCCTCGACGGCTCAGTAATAGCTCGTATCAGCTTCGATATGACGAGTCTCTGTATATGGCGCTGTAATGACTGAATACCTTGATAAGAATTAGCTTAGACATCAGTACCCAAAAATTCTTTGGTGATAGTGGATCTATGTCCCGTTGTAATACGGCCGTTGCAAGCTCAAACAGTCTATTGAATGCATAATCCCATTCTCAAGAGAGAGACTCACAGTAAATCTAGAAGAGAGCAGATATTCTCCAGCAGATAATAATGATATAAAAAGGAAATACTCCAAGGCTGTAAATATCCTTATATTCACTAGCCTTGAGCAAGAAAAAACAACAAATATTCTCTTCCACCTACCCAGTGGGAAAATAAAGTCGATGTATTCGGTAACTTGCAGTCCCGCTTATTCTGTCCGTTGGAGATGTCATCTGAAGTTGACGATGGGCGTATCGCCCCACCCTTCGGAGATCGGATCTATCTTCTCCGATACAAGATGGTACGTGCCATGCTTGAATTCGGCACTCGATATAATATCACGGAGCCAGTTCCGAGCCCTGGAGATCAAATACAAATAAAATACAAATACGTCACTTGTCATCTTGAGGGGCCTCGCACTTTCAGTTGACCACAATTAATATGTATTTGTTTTTGGCCACCTGTGCCCGTAGTCTGGGGCACGAAGATGTGTGTCCTATATCTAACAAATTCCCAAGCAAACCAAATCCCTTCTCTGTTCATCAGTTCTTTTACCGTGCTGAACGTAAATAGAAACAAGCGGTTTTCCAGGCGTTTCGAGAAGTGAAACTTCATCCAATCTGATTACATAGTTGTTGTATTCCCAAATCCATAATAGCACCAATTTGACAGCCGTAAAAGAGCAGACGGGGACGTGTAAGGACCGAATAAACCATCATTAAACAACTTCCATTCGCATTCTCCTTTGCCTCCTTCCTTCAGATAGTCCTCTTCTTCCACAAGTGGCAATCAATCCACAGGGGTATATCTTCGCCGTTCGTAGGTGGACGCCCATTCTGGGCAACATTTCATAAAGTGAATAGATAAACAAACGAATGTAATGTTGAATCAAAACAGCTGATTTGGTTCAACCTGGTTTATTTTGATTTTGTGTTCATGTTTCTTTTTTTCCAGTAATTAATAAATCATTCCCGAGGGGAACAAGGCAAAAGAGGGTATTCATTGCCTCACAACCCCTGTAATGCTTGGGCGAGCATTGGTCGCGACCAGTCGCTTGATTAAGCGGACAGCTATAATGTATAAATGATAGTAACAAATAAATAATTAAAGAATGAAAACAAGTAGAGCAAAGACGAATTACTATATGTAAAGTCAGAAGTGTCGGTTGCCCGACGGAGATTGTATTCGCGCTGGTACAAGCCAGGAACCCAAAAATTAAAAGCTTTGTCCAAAATCAAAGAAAAATTGATATCATGGAAGCGATGATAGATTATGAGTATTATGGTGAGATCGGATTTGTCAAGTGCTGCGTCAATGCCGATGCTAGCACAGACATATGTTATCAAGAGGAGTCGTGAAGTCGCACTCAGTGTCGCACAGCAGAGGGGAGGGCTCAGCAGTTTACTACCAATGGTCTTGGTGCTTTCGTGGTGCGGTTGCCCAGCCCGTTTCGAAATGGGTTGACTGAGCTGCCCTCCACTGACCAGTCCTTAGATCCTGTTCCTGAGGTTGCCCGTGGCCCAACCCATGCATGGGAGGAGGAGGTCCCTCCATTACCCGCAGAGGAGGCAATCTTTCTCCGCTCGCTGACGAAGTCGCGGACGAGGGTCGCGGCGGCGGCACTCCATAAGCCGGACTGTGCATCGACGGGAGGCCGTGCGTCGGACCACCAGACAAAGCACCATATACAGGAGGTGAGAAATCGGGACGATCGTCTGTGCGTCGAACCGGTCCGGGCCGCTCCGCCGATGACACCTCGCTCACGTAACCTTGAGTGGGAGTTGGAATGTGGTGGGATTGCATCAAGGGGCTTCGATCCGCAAAACTGATGCTCTTCGACAGAATAGGGCTTTGTGGTCCGGCAGCATGATTGCTTATAGTGGGTGTTCGAGCAACGATTTCTCTGAGCCGATTGCGTTCGTCCCTGTAAAAGTCCCTATGGGCTTCGAGCTCCTCGAGTCGCTGTAGCATCTGTTGTCGCTCTTCTTTGAGCTCCTGCAGCTGCTTCATGTTTTCCTCCTGTAGTGTCTTCTTCTTCCTGCGGTGGCGGGTCGATGCCTTTGCATTTCGCTGCCTCTTTTCGTCTGCCTTCTTAGATGCTTGGGAGTAGTCTACTTGAACGGGAATAGGTGTGTCGCTTCCCGGAAGAGTCATGTAAGCTTGCTGAGATTCCATTCCAACAAACGAACTTCCCTGTCGACGCAACATCTCTGGCCACGGTGGTGTTCCCTCGGTCGGACCTTCCATTCTCGAAATTGGCCGGCTTGCGGACAACCCGGTGATTCCGTGTTGGAACTGCGACGGTGTATGTAATCCATGTGGTCGACTCTGGAGATCTCCCGGAGGGGGGATCGCCGGCGGCTGTACTTGAGGAGCATCCAAGGGGCGGGCTAAAGGCTGAGAAAAATCTCTTGGTGGAGTCACCATTGGAGTATTCTGGCCAGAGGCAATTCCTGAAGATTGATGAAGTCCGGGAGCGTGCCTGGGCTCATCGGGAGTATCTGGTTCGTAAGGTCGTTTTGTGGGAGCCATGCTGGGAGCCAAGGAATGTCGCGGGTCGAGGTCCCGAGGAGGAAGAGCCTGACCAAGACTCAAAGCCCGGGGTGGTTTGGGACTGAGTATCTTCCTCTGGGGGTTCATTACGGGGAAAGGGTATGCTGATGAAGGAGAGTTTCGTTCGGATATCGGAGGTCTGCCTGTGGGCGTAACACCTGCAGCAACTGGAGTCGTCGGGAGAGAGCTGGTAGCAGCATGGCCATGGAGGTAGGGACGCGGAATGCCATAAGGAGTCGAAGATGCTGGTTGGAAAACCTCGGCTTCCCTTGCTCGCGAAGGTGGTCGTCCGCTATTGTCGGGGCCCATGGAGTGTGAGTCGGATGGATTCAGAATATTGTGGACTCCGAATGACTTGGCCGAATGTTGAGCAGCACGGCCAACCTCGGGGGAGAGTCCAGATGGTTCATACCGCTGCGAAGTAAAATGGGAGAATTGTTCATTGCCGACAGGAGATCTCGAGGAGAAACGAGAGGGTGGGAGAGGGCCAAGTCCCCTTTGAGACATCGAGACCTGATCACCTACACACTCCTGATCCCGAGGATCAGTACATTGATTTCTCCCTCTGCCAATCAGGGATTGCAGTTTCAACTTGGGAGACGTGATTCGGGACAGAGATTTGGGGGACGTAATCCGGGACAGAGTTTTCGACAACCACGACGGAGTAGTTGGCGTGTTGGGAGAGTTTGGCGTACTGGCTCCGGAGGAATCGGAGGAGTGAAGATCAGGGCTGTCCTTGACTGGAGCAGGCAGCGCCCGTTGCCGCACGTCTACAGAAGAGTTCGCCAGGTTGACCGTGGTGTAGTCGGGGACCGGCTGGGAATATACCCAAACAGCCCCAGAGACTAGTGGTGGTGAATAGTTCGGATGGAGACTCGGTTGCGGTACTGGAAGGGACAGCAGGCGATCAAGCCGACAGTCCACAATGCAATCCGTTCTTCTAACTCAACAAAACCCCTTGCCCAACGACTCGAATTATCTCCAAACGAGTATATCGATAAATTGCAGCCCGCGGAGTTGAATATTAGTTGTTGCGTCACGGTTATTGTGATGATTGCCACGGTAAAACTAGGAGGCCCAAGAAGATCTGTCTTGGGATGTTGATCGAGAATGTAAGCTCGTCCACGAGAGATGGATAAAGTTAATTAACAAGTATTATGTTATTAAGCAGCCCGGTGTCTGCTGGATCAAGGGACTCGTTCAGGCTCCTAACTCGAGTTAAAAGCTTTGATGGCAAAGTCAGCTAAACTGCAGCAAAACATCACTTTTGGTGCAGTCCGGATTCTAGGATTCTGCCAGCCGAAGGGTATGACAATTATGAGATATCAGACAAGATAGCCCAGCCACCCAATCGTCTGCCACACAGTTTTGTTTCTTCTGCGGAACAAGAAGAGGGGGAATGTGAACGCAAGACTGTGTTCTATCGTGTATGAGGGGAAAGACGAAGTCGAGATACGCAGCCGTCGATGAGTCTGCAGTCCGCTCTCATGGTATTCCAGAACTCAAAGGAATGCCAGAGTGTTATAACGGACCGCAAGACTGAGATTGCGTGCAGTCTTCTCTCGAGAGCGTACTCGGGTATTGGGAAGTCCGAATGGGCAAAACAAGGAGAGAACGGTGATAGTGAGGGGGGCGTAGGAGAGGTTCGAGGGTAGGAAGAGGCCAAAGAAGATTTCACGAGGTCGCAAAAAAACAATCGAGATAAGGTAGAGGCAAACTGGGGACACGAGAAGATGAGGCGGAGGTAGGGAAGGAGCTGCTTACCTGAATAAAGAAGAAGGAACAAGGAACAAAGAACAACGGACAACTTGGAAAGTGAGGCCTTGGTGAGGAAGGTACCGATTAGAGCAGATTACAGTACTCTGTACTTGGTACTGGGTACAGATCACGCCGAGCTCGAGTGCTTTTGGCAAATTAGATGCACTTGAAGTCCTACAACTCCCAGTCGAGGCCGCCAACAAACGACGCCTGAGCTTTCTATCTCGAAGAGGTCCAACGAGCCCGAGGAGGTAGACAAGTCAACAGTATCAGGATTCACTCGCGGCACTGGCAAAAGCAGACAAAGGAAGAGAAGGGGGGAGCTGTGTGACGAGGAAAAGGCGATGGAAGAGTTCTCATGAGAGAGCTTTTGGCTGGCGAAGGATGGCAAGCCACAGTGGGAGCATTGACTTGTTGACCGTTCGGCTTGAAATATGCCACGCTGGTGGCCCCTTGTCGTCTCGATGAAGGAAAGTACTGCTACGAAGCATTCGCATGGTCACGCCAGCCCAATGGTCTGTCCCACAGCCAGGGTTTCTGTGAGCGAGCATGGGGGTGGAGGCGCCACATACCTGTACATGGAGGTTTTTCGTGGACGGAGCCATCAGTGATTTGACCCATGCCGGAGCCAGGCCAGACCAGACCAGGGAGAGCGAAACGTCAGTCGAGCTACAAGCAGGTAGAGGTGCAGCAAAGCCGCAGCACGACCCCATCGCCATCAACCGCGGTCTCTCTCCACTGCGAAGAACCCGCTAGTAGCATTACAGCGCAGCTCTTGTCTTTCTTCTGGATCCACGACGGTGTTGGAGTCGGCAGCGGCGGGCAGGGATGTTTGAGTTGCGTCTTAGCCTAGGTGACGGTGTGCACTCACTATCACCTTTTACCCCCCCCCCCCCCTTTTTTTTTCCCTTCCATCCAACAACCCTTTTTACCCCGGCAGGGCTCAGAGGCACCAGAAGGTTGGTTTGGTCTAGCACCGGCCAGCGGGCCTGCTGGCTAGCACCGAACATGGAGTCCTCTGACTAGGTACGAGTACCTCTACAGGCTCTGGCTTCAATTCCATAACGATCAACTGGTTCGGCGTCACCAAGCAATGTGACGGGGTCCGGGGGCCGCTTCTGCCTGTGTCGGCTCTTGTCTGCATCAACGGCAGGCCGACGGCACGAATACGTTGCTGCGATTCGTTTGCGCGCCGCGGATGGCGACTGAAGAAAGTTTGCTGCAATCGCGAATGGAAGCCTACTGGACCGGGGGAGGCACATTGTACAGCTGGCATCCGGGGAATAAAAAGGTGGATGGGCCAGGAGGATGGCGCGCGCCACGGTTCATGTGCAAAATCACCAAGCCGCCAAGCTGTGTCTTGACTGCCCGTGTTCAGCCTCTACGCCAGCCGTCCATTCATTTCCTCAGCAACATCACCGGGTAGCCTTCCGGCAGAGACTAGCTCTTTCACCCAACGATCATAGGTCGCGATGAGCCACACGTCACATTGATGCGTGGCTACTCGTACTCAGGTACTTTTTAAAGACGCAACAGCAGACGAAGCAATGCTCCTCTTGGTCGAGTCTAGCCTGGCTCTATAGGCATTCTTCCTTCTTTCGGTCCCCACTGACGTGCGGTGACAATGATCACTTCCGAGCATGGGCGTCTATATGACGCTGTGCCGAGAGACACCAACTGCATCGCATGCCAGGCCTTACAATGCCATTGTATGTATGGTGCTCCGTATTATTGTCGCTGGCTAGGGCGGCTGCTCTGTGGCCTGGGAATTATATCATCTCTCTGCACTGAACCAAAATGCGCATCGCATATACGACACATAGAGCCATGCTAGCCATGATTGTGTTGTTGTTAGCTTGCCAATTGCCTGTCATTTTACCCGGTATCCGCGCAGGTCTTTGCCCGGAAGCTATTTGTCGGTCTGGGACGGAGCAGAGTCGGCCTGGACACGGCTACCAGAGTACCACCGAGCAGCACTGTATCTACCAGGACCGGCCCTTCCAGCATTATCACACCCTCCCGATCGGCCTGAGAGTTAGACTCCCGAATTGTCAAAGGAAACGATGACGGTCAGCTCTCCTAAGCGCGTCTTCAGGGCTATGACGCGCTGCCACATGACGTTTTCCACGTTAGCAGACAAGGAACAAGGGGTGCCAAGTGGCCTACCTGCATATCTGTAACCTGCACCCAGAGCATCCATCGGTGGCCCGTAGGTACGGGTGCCTGGTCTCTGGCGGAATCGAGCCGACGCGGCGACAAGGCAACGCCAACTGGGCCAGATTAGCAGATTTTGGCGCAGGCTTTGCCCGGTTTGGGATGGGGGAGCTTGTGGCGGTTGCCAACTCGCTCACGATGCTGCGAAGGGCGGTCAGCACCAGCGGGCTGGCTGGCTAGCTGGCCATCAAATGGAGTCGTGGGAGGACCTACTCGCGCTTCATACGAGGCATGGATGCAATGTACGGCCGCTGGCTCTTCTTCGATAGGCTAGCCGTGCACAGGGAGACACAGAGAGAGAAGTCTTCAAGACCCACGACAAGACGCGGGCTCTAAGTCTTCAGGCTCATTAAGTAAGCCGGCCACCATTCGACTACATATGCAGCTCCCGAACCATTGGTTCCGTCACAACGCCACACATCACACGGAGCTTGCCTTGCTGCGACGAGTCGCTTGCTCGCTGCTCGTTCCTCTGGCCAACCCCATCCAGAGGCCTCGTGTAGAAATAGGCGGTGCGCAGGTATGCAGATACTACGGGTACTCAGGTCCGGAGCCCACAGACACGTCGACCATACATGCAAAAGTCGCATCGGCCGCGCTAGCTAGAGCGGCAATGGGTTTCCAATTGAGCGGTCGCCAAACAAGCCTTGCAGACACAACGCTAGTTTAGCACGGCACGGCGTTGCATGCAAGACTACCGTGGGCCATCTATTGTGGATGCCTGAGTGGATCGTTGTCTACCTTGAATAGGCACTCAATGATGGAGCCCAAATTGTCCACATGCTCGGAAAGAAAGAATCGCCAGGGGCTCCCTGGTTAACAATTCCGACAGTTCCCAAGCTCTCCCTCGTCGAAGCCTTGCTATGCCTATCCAATACCTACTCGTACTACCGCCGGCACGGAGAACTCCTTGATGCTTCTCACAAGCAGGGAGTGCTATGCTTAGGTACCCACAGACCTGCAGCAGCTACGGTACGGGCTGTCGACGGCAACACAAGTCAAAGAACCTGGTATGAGTATATACGGGAAACGCTCTCTACTGGTGCTCCAAGCTCCGAAAGAACTAGTGCCAGCGACGGGAGTGTGAATGGGAGTATACCTGAGCCAGAAACAGAAGACAAGGCATCCAGGCTACCTGTGTTTAGTCACCACCTAACTTTGTACCGGGAAACGCACACCAAAAGGGCACCATCCTAGTTGCCGAGACCAAGCTCTGCACACTTTACTGTACAAGTAATGGGCAGCGTTGCCACTACAAACACGCCTGGTAAGCCAGGGCAGTGCAGCACGCAGCACCTAGCAAGTGCTCATACTTGCGTACTTTGGGGCATATCAGCTCATTATTCCCTGCCTCTACTGCACCGTAGCTACGAGTACATACTGGCAGTGAGAGCGCTCAAAGGTCTTACTTCTAGCCGCTTTCAATCGCTGGCTTGTCCATCTAGGGAGATTCCTACGGCGATCTCTTGGTCCTCCCAGCTACTGAGAAGAAGCGAGAGCAACATGGCCGGGGATGCCGTCATGGCCGCCTTGAGAGAGAATGGGAGCAAACATGGCGTCTCGGCAGGAAATGAGGTATTCCTGCAGTGCCCATGGGTTGTGAACAACACTACGGACAATGAAACCTTGCAGTGTCAACTCTACATACATACTATAACGTGGGTGCTTGCCTGTGGTAGGCATACGGCAAGCTCTGTACACACTACCTACCTACTAGGTAACACCTACCACACAATGAGGCACCATTCTCTTGCTGCCCAACCTGAGTACTAGCGGTAGGCCGGCCCGTTGACACGCGAGAGACGGCCAATTTTGACATACCGGCACGAGTACTTGGTACTTACAGTACAATGGACGCCTCCAATAGTGCTCGAATCGTCTCAACCAGGAACGGTAGACCCGACCTGACTCGGTTAATGTTGGTTCCCTTTGCGACTAACCATGGCCAGTGCCTATTACTACTGCTTATACGGAACCCTGCCCACATGGCTTAGAGTATGTCTTGCTTCTATTCCGCTCCCTCGGGTTGGGCGTCATGTGTGGCTTTTCCCGCAGTCCAATCTTCTTCCTTCATCCGGCGACTACGGCGCCTATGCCAATATGGGGAGGGGGGGGTCCCAGATGCCGGTTGCCTCATGGAGACGTGATTTGGGGGCAAAAAGTGATGCTGATGCAAAGAGATGAAGCTGGAGAATTTGAAGCACGTGGTACTTGTTCCTCTGGAGATTAATCTCTATGCGAACCAGGTACGCAGTGCAACACACCACCTTTTAGGCCCGCGATGAGTGCCTTTGTACTGGCTGGCTCCTTTGCTGTAGCAGGACTTGAGTGCAGTACCTGTAAGTAGGCTTGGGACTCAGCACTCTGACACATTACATCTTGCTACCAATGCTCGTCCTTGGTACTACCACCTACCTCACCAGGCATCGAAAGCCCAGCTGGGAGAGTCTTGGCGAGTTCCGTCTGCCTCGATTCGTTTTGGGTCAGTCAACCAGAGGCAGCCCAACACACCATATACACCTCGTTCAGAACACGCCGACGGTGATAACCCAAGAGCTTCCAGCATATACAAGTACGAGTACAAGCACTTGCTTGCCCCGGTACGAGTATGATGCCTGTACAAGCAAGGCCCTGCTAAGGAGCCCTATCGGGTAACTGGGGGTTGCATTGGACCAAGGTGGTGTTATCGACGTGTCAAGGTACCTATCTCTCCGCTCAACTTACGGTGAGGCTCTGGTACCCTACCCGTCCTAGCTGCAACTCCTCGCACTTGCCGTGGTCTGTGCCTCATGACAACAACACCATGTGTTGTCAACCAGAAGAAGAAGAAACATCAAAGCGTTCGACGGCTTTCCCTTTTCATCTCTGCCTGCATTAGCCACATCTCAGGCAGGCCAACTCATGCATCTCACTTCCACGAAGCCAGGCAAGAGGAAACAACCGACGGTCTCAGAGGCTCCCTTTTCTCATGCAGAAAGTCTTTTCGCAGCGACGGCCGGTGCATGTCTCTCCCTCGAATCGACGACGGCTGACCTGGAACATGGCTCTCCCCCAGTCGGGCCTCGAAGGATTTGCCTACACCGGCTCTGCCTATCATCGCCATCACCGCATGGGCTCATCACCTAGACCTAGTCTACTGTATAGCGGACCAACCACCCCAACACCAGTCTCATCGGCAATAAAGCTCTACGATTCGATGGGATGATCTCACCTGCACAGACCAGACCGCCCCCGCCCAGATGCCAGGCATGTATGTGCCCTGCCGGCTTGTCAATTGGCGCCCACACGGATCCGACATGTCATTGAGCTTGCGTCTGTCATTTCCTTCTCATCTTGTCTACTAGGACGAGTGCTCCGTAGTGCGAGTGCCAATGCCACTGCTAATCCAGTAGAAGTACTTCGTGTGTACGGGTATAGGTACATGTAGGGCTCCAGCATGGTAGGCACAAGGTTGGGGGCCCATGCCCATGCCCATACCATTTACGAGTACTGATACAGAGTACAGTACATTGAAGCCGCTACTGTCCAACAGCATCTCGTCATTGATGCCACAAGCAGTGATATGCCTGCTTTTGCTAGAAACTCATCTCAAACGACGCTGCTCCTTGCGATGCGCCCATTATCATGCGCCTCAGAGCTTATCAACCTCCTCTATGGCACCAACCCCGACTTGAGGAAATACTACCAATCGAATCTAAGCAGAACCCAGTACCCTCCTGTGTCTATCTATAGAGCGCCTTGGGGGCACTCAAATTACACAAGGGCATACGAGTATCTATAAAAAAACGAGGCGTACAGTTATTCATTAGCATGTTTAATTGGACACCTGATATCATGACTTAATTTCAAGACAACACGCCACTCCATCTCAGGCCGCTCTTTTCAGACTGGCTGGTATGATACGGAGTACTCGCTAGCGATATGTGCGTATGCGTTGGCCGCAGATTGCATGCTAAGGTATTCGCAGTTACTACTATGAAGATGGATCACTAGGCCTCGCTGTGCCCAATGGATAGGACGCTTCCCGTCTCTGCGGATGCTTTACACATGATTGGCCCCATGAGGAAGCCCAGGGCGGCTAGCAGTGCCCATTTACATATCACACACATGCACGACCTACAATTGGTTTCCACACCCGTCCCTGACTCCCGGGCCCTGCCACGGCCTGGACGCGGGGGGACCCAAGGGCTCAAATCCCAAACCTGGGTGCCGAGACATGTTCCCCCGAGGCCCATTATGCGGCCTCCTCTCGTTAAGCAGGATACCTACCTACATGCAACTTGGACACAGGTGTGGTGACACTCTGCAGCAACCGACCCAGCTCTGTGGTTTTTGTAGTGGGATGCGATTATCTAATGTGCTTTTCGCCCGCTTGGGGGAAAATGTTGGAGAAAACTTCCGGGGGCAGGATGCACCTGGACGCATTGGGGGATGATTGCATTCTGCCTGTGACCGTCCTATGACTGCGTGACGACTAAACATTCGGCGACACTGTGGATGCCTTTGGATCTCATGGCACAAGAATAACATCGGCGAACAACTCACGAGGGGACCCACCAAGTCAAGTAGAAATTGGAGGAGGAGTGTGCAACTACGAATGAAGACAAAGTTCTGTCACCTTGCTGCATCTCAAGACCACTTTTACAAGGCGAGAGCCGTCGACATTCCTTCAGACAGGCGTGAGCGACAGGACCCTTGAACTCCAGCGGAATGCTAGCGCCTAAAAGGGTCTTTTCTCATTCAATCTTGGACGGGACAGCAATCTTGCTCTAATTCGAGACTACTTACTGCCAAGTACGAGTAGGCAGATCCCACTTGATGTCTCGACACGGCCGTGATGGGACCTTGGGAGCAGCGCATCTGCTCGTATTCCCTGTCAGCTATGTACTGTACCACTCTGAAGCAGTCATGCGCAAAAGTTTCAAGCAATAATCTTCCGGAACACCAGGGCCAATATCTCTTCTAGCGGCAGAGTGAAGCTCTATACGACGCTAGTTGTGTTTAATCTGCCTCGTCAATTTAAGAAGAAATGAGACGAGAAATGAGGTCGACCGGGATAGTCGACAAGCGGAGCTTCCGTCACAGCTCTACTTCTACTAGCAGTAGCATGAATCGATGGCTTGCATCATCACCCGCCACCAAAGGCCACCATCATGACCAAGCGCCCACACGAGCGGCTCATTTCTGGACCCCTCCTTGTGTAGGGATCGGGCATCGTTCGAGCATCCCATGGCAACCCAACGCCATCGTCACAACCACAAGTTACAATTAGGTTGTACTAATCAACATACCTACCCTAGCGTGGGAGAAGCGAGTGCGGAGTGCTTTCAAACAGAAAGACGAAAAAAGAAGAGAAAAAATTAAGAAGTATTCGCGGGCATTCCCAGCTACACTCTGCTCAAAGTAAATAGCTAGTGGGCACTCTATTACACCCGAAGCTGGGCAATCAGCGTGCCGTCGCGGACCGTCCGAATCCCAGCTCGGCTGCACAGACGCCTTGCTTCTTGTCAAACTAGCAGATCTCAAAAGGTGCATGGTGCATGTGTGAGATGTGAGATTTGTCGAGATCAAACACAGGCATCAAGCACAAGCAATGCGGTGCAGTGCAGTGCAAATGCAGTTTGCCTCGTCTCCTCTCTAATATATTGGTATCCACATGAGCACTGCTTCGACCATCGCGGAACCTCACATTCAGTCACAGTCGCAGCTACAGCCACGAGAGACAGCTGCACGACACCAGCTCAAGCATCTAGCAAGAGGCTTTGCCTTCGGCCCGTCCCTAGCTCTATCAAACTGTGAACTCTCGACATTTTATTACTGAACTTGAAAGGGCACATCTACCTGTCTTTATCCGCCGGTGCTGCGTGAGCTCCGTCCCAAGAGGCGGGGGGGCTGGCAGGCTCATCAAGTTCGGCGCCACATCGTGACTGAGATCGCTCTGTCGTCTTTGATTATGCTTTTTTCTTCTTTGCTTTTTTCTTCGTCTTCGCGGATGCGCTATTCTGCGGGCTGCTTTTTGCGCCTAGTTGGGGCTGAGAAATTACCTGGCAGTTGTATGAGAGCGGCGGCGGCTCGCTGCCCCCGGTGCTTGAGACAAGAAAAAGAAGATCTGTCTCAACCCTGGCCCAAGCAACAAAACATGTACAAGTACCGACCAGGGAACAAGACGGGTACAGAGTACTAGTATGAGTACATGCGACCAACGACCCTGTACCCAGTCCTTTGTGGACACATCAGATGGGGAAGGGCCCAGATGACGCGACAAGTTCTCCGTACTGTATGTATCTATGGCATGCATTGCATGAGGACCTAAGCTCGACAACCGGTCCCTGCAAACCACCGTGGTCTACAGGTCCTGACCCCATCCGCCTACCCGGTTCATGCAGCGCTTTACGGTGGGCCTATCAGTTCTTCTTGTCGCGCCCCATAGCCGTACGGGACATCAATTGTGGAAGTGTGCTGGGAGGCTGGGGCCAGCCAGCTACACCGGTTGTTCTCCGATGGCATCGGCCGACAGAGCGCAGGGATGGGAAAGGGCATCGTCGTGACCCTAACGGTGTCGCATGCAATGGAACATGTAATGGAACGGCCAAAGCGAATCACGGGATCCCTACGTGGAGCGAGTGTGATCGCTTAAGATTGGCAACAATACGAAGTGATCCAGACGTGTGCAAGTACTATATGTTGGAAAGGGAGGGAGTGATGCTACCACTACCGCTAGCACGAGTACTGTTGGTGGTTTGTGCTGGAGGATGTGCATCTCGGCCCCGCAAGCCTTGCTGCATGGATGCAACTACAGGTACGAGTTAGACGTGGCGACCGCCTAGCGGTTGGATTTGTGCGGCGCCCGCCTCACTCTGTTGTCAACGACGCATTGGATGGATGCTGCCCGACTGTCAAGGGAGTTGAAATCTTGGACGAACTCATGATCAGAAGTCATGATGGGGGTTCACTTTGCCTTGGGCTGCAATGTCTGTGCTGTGCTGTACTCTGAATGCACTTCATCGGGAGGATCATGCTGCCAAGTGCCAAGTACGAGTAGCTGGCAATAAGGGGCGTACAGGTATCAGTTGGCTTCGAGCAACAACAGCCAACCTCACCGGTTTCCTTGGTCGCTGCCTCAATGTAACACTGCTCCTTGCCATTGCATCTATTTCCCGGGGGGCCACGGAGTGAGGCATGGCTGGGGCTGTCCGGGATGATTACCTATTCGGAGCAGGCAACGATCCTCAACGCCTGGTTGGCTCTGGGTATCAAAAAGGCAGTGAAATGTGAGAGACCATCGCTTATCCGCATCAGTTCGAAACCACGTGAAATGCAACTGACAGCGACTGATGCTGATGTGATTCGCCCTGTCGGACAAATTCCCGATGGGAGCTTTGCTATGCACAGCAACGGAGTTGCCATGATCCTACGCTGCATGGTGTGATCACAAAGGGGTAGGTACTTCTGGCGATTGATACGCAAAAGTGGGAGCAAATCTGCCCACTCCAGCATTGGTAAAGTACTGTGTTTCCAGACAGGCTAGGCTCATACTGCTTCTGTCAACTACTTGATCAATTTATTCTACTTTCAGATATGCCGTGAGCGGTATAATGGGTAATTTGGCCGACCCCGTAACGCCACAAGCTATAAGGTGTTGCAACACTTAGCACTCGTGTTAGTCCTCACCGAAGAGAGTTGACATTTATAAATCGAATTAGAGCAAAACCAACCAGGCCCGAGCAGATGCAGGCACCGGAGATACTATCATACAACGCTAACTAAACATTAACAGCCAGAGTTTTGACTTATTTGGCCCTGTTCTCGTAGGATTCGATCCCGGGTAAGTTCAAGCATGACGGCTCACGATATCAACCCAACCTTCCGGGTATTACTCCGTAAAAACTCCACATTATCTCCTACCCCGCCATTGCTCCTCAAGAGAAACTCCGTGATCGCTGGAGCCCCGAATATAAGGTTGTTATATAAACACGTTTCTCTAATGAATCAAGATATTCAAACAACATCTACAAAGTTATCGCTTTTCTCAACTTTCCAGCGTTGCGTGGCAGACAGCTGAATAATGGCATCTCAACAGTGGAAAGTGGCGGAGCCCTGGCTTGACCTAAAATGCGCACTCGGCGAAGGACCATTTTATGAAAAGGAGACCAACTCGCTACGCCTTGTGGACATTAAGAAGAAACATGTACACACAGTCTCTTTAAGCGACATATCTCTAAAGACCATCCAGCTGGACGTTTGCCCAACCGTCACGGCTGACATCGAGGGAGTGGACCCTCAGGATCGCATTCTACTAGGTGTTAAACATGGACTTGCAGTGCTGGATCGTCAAACCGGAACATACAAGATGCTCGCGCCGTTCAACAGCCAGGAAAACAACGAGCGTATACGCGCCAACGACGGCGCGGCAGATCCCCATGGCAAGTTTTGGCTGGGGACCATGACGGACTTTGGGCTTGGGGAATTTCAACCAGAAGGTATGGCTGACCTACGACTTGTATGATGCTTTGCCGCCCCCTGGGTGGCTGGCTCACCCCTCACGCTGGCGCTGACGGCCTTTCTGATAGGGTTTCTGGCACGCTTTGATTCGTCCAAGGCAAAAGAGGAGGTCCTAACGGACCTGGTCATCCCCAATGGCATTGGGTGGTCACCAGATAACAAAACCATGTACTTTACGCACTCCAAGACTCGAGAGGTATTCGCGTTTGACTACTCACCGGAAACGGGGGCTGTAAGCAACAAACGCCTCTGGTATCGGCATGAGGGACCAGGCGAGCCTGACGGCTTCCGCGTCGACGTGGACGGAAACGTGTGGCACGCGATTTATGGGGAGAGCTCGGTTCTCAAGATCAGTCCCGATGGCAAGGTTATCGGAAGCATAACTCTGCCGACTAGGAACATTACCTGTGTCCAGTTTGTGGGGACGGAGCTATTCATCACGTCAGCAGCGGACGAGGAGGGTGATGAGACGAGTAAGAGGTATGGCGGTGGTGTCTTTAAGGTTGATGTGGGGATTGCGGGCTTGGAGCTATTCAAGTTCAAGTTATAATTCAAGGGACTTGTTCGAAAGGCATATCATACCCCTTGCAACGTTAAACGCCGACGCCGCATGGACTTATGAGCGAGAGGGCCATGGCTTGCCGTGTTGAGAATAGAAGAAATTAACAAAAGAGGGAACATAGAAGGATTGCTGTTTAGACTGTTTCTACACGCTAGGAGCTGCTTAACTGGTTGTGCCTGACACTATCCTTTGCAATGTAGTCCATAATACTGATGAGTTTGAGCCAGCTACTGCGAGTATATGCCCAACTCTCTCTCGCTCTCACATGAAAAAATATGGAAACTCTTGTGATTGGGGCCACATGGCTGATAAGCAGGGGAAAAGAAGCAAAGAAAAACAAGGAAGAGGGAGACTAGGCTAGATGATGTGTCCAACCCGCCCTACTGTACGCCAAGTATGCAATTCTGAAACAGGGCCGTCTGCAAAGGTGCACCGAGAAGCATGCAGAAGTGCATGGGGAAAAAGTAACTAGATGTGCTGGAACGTTTGTAAGGCTAATAACTAGCCATGCCCGAGATATGAGAGGGAAGAAGTTGGGAGTTGCTCGTGTTAGAATGCAGTGGTCTTTTTACTGATCGAAAAGGGGGACTAATTGGCTACAAGATGATGAAAGATACTACTCCGTAATTGACATCTTTCTCTTCTTCCTTCTTTCTTTCTTGTCAAAGAAGGCGATATCTTTGCAGCCTCGGCCAGTGAATGCAAGGCTGGATAGAACTCTAACAGATTCCTGGTTGCTATTGCATGGACTACTAAGGCAATTGCTCGTCTGGTCCATCAACACCCCATCTGTTCATGCGGATCGATCTAGTGGCTTCAATTGAACATGGATCGTCTTGTTCCCTTCTAGCTCTTGTCCTCAAACTCGATGTTTCATCAATACTACATTCTACAACTAGCAAGCCTAGTCTACAGTAGCCACAGCTGTCGTATGATGGCTCTTTAGGTATCCATCTTGTACAAAGCGCAGTACTGTGCTCGCAGTACATGTAGTCATACCATTGACAACAGCAGACAGCCTTTGCTCACCGCTGCTACCCATTGCTCAATGCCTTGGCTTCATCTACAGCCCAACTTGGAGACCCGACTCGAACCCCCTGGTCCCGCCTCACCGCCTGCGTTGTCGCAACCCCGGCCCCGGTCTCCGGGTTTCCGGCCCCGCATGCTCGGGGCGGTTCGGTCACGTCCTCTTTTTTTGCCCAATTGATACGAGCGTGAGAGAGCAGAGTTACAAAGTGCGTGTACCTTTGCCTGTAGCACTATCGAGTTGGTAGTACAAGTAGCAGTACAAAGCAGCATGGAGAGCAAGCAGTGATTTGCTCAAAGTTCTGGTGGGTGGGCACGGCATGAAAAAAAGAAGACGACAGAACAAAGTGGAAACCGTTAGGCCCGCTATCCAACGACAAGGGGGAGTGAAAAAGAAGCCCATCCATCCTCCAAAAGCTGTCTAAAGTGAACAGGGTCTAACCGATAAACGGCCCCCAAAAACGCTCCTCATGCCAGGGTATTGCTTCTGCTTCTCTCTTTGCCCTGTGTGTTTTGCCAAGTCAGACAAACCTAAGTACTTAGCTTCGCCAGCGTAGCATGCGGCTGCAGTTCTCTCCCAGGCGCAGGAACTGCTAGGACAGGGACCGTTCCCGGGCAAAGGACAGGACAGGGGCGCAAGGGAAAACGTGCACGCTATCGTTATGCATACGATACATGGACTAAAGCAAGTGCGTGCTGCAGGCATCTCGATCTGGTTATCAAGGGCAAGCCGGCGGGCGTTTGGGGCGAGATACGGCGAAGCTCGGCTAGCATTGATGCGGTCAAGAGTGTGAGTTGCTTGGGCTGATGGGTGTATGATTTTGTTTTCTTTTTCATCTAGCCGGTTTCTGGGGAAAAGAGAGAGAAAGACGGAGAGGAGAGAGAGGAGGTTATCAGCCTTGTTGTGCTTACCTAGTACAAGTACCGTATCAGGTGTTTCTCATAAATCACATTGTCGTGAACCAACGGTTTCCAACAAACCTTGTCAACCGTTTCCCCCCTTCACGCTCTAGTTCCAATTGATATGAATTCAATTGATTCTTTCTCTTTTCTTCTTCTTTTCCAATTCTTGAAGCAAGTCCATGCACTCATTGACAAACACGGGCAAGAGCCGCGGATGAGTTATTGCCGCTTCCTTCACCGCCTTCTCCCGGACATTTCTTCCCAACTCCCACCCCTGTCCACAAAAAAAGAAAAGGAAAAAAAGAAAAGAAAAACTTCACACCACAACCAGGGTAAAAGGGGCCCCAACCTCTCTAAACCCCCCTTTGCACTCGGCATGAAGTCAAAGCGCGGCGCAAAGCATCGGCTAGCTGGACCGCTGGCATGTTGGCCTTGTTCTCTCTTCTCGCGTTCGCTACGTCTATTGTACGAAAGGGGACGTGGACGGGGGCATGGAAGAAGAGGCATCGAGATGCTGACCCGAGCCAGACGCAGGGCGTCCTGTACGTACTTTGTCGCGCAGCAAACCCCGTTCTAGATGCTGTGGCAGAGCATATGGAATACTACAGCTCCAAGTAGGTAGTCGGACATGATGCCTCGTCCGCCATGTACCGGTACATGCCTCGAGTTGGAGTTGCGATCCACCGCCAAAAAGCTGCGTCAAAAGGACCCTCTTCACGTTCTCTTCTCTCACACCCGGCAGGGCCATGATTTCTGCTTCTCCAGCTACGGCTACCCCCCTCACAGGCGCAAACATGATGATGATGGTGATGATGATGCCGGTGACTAATCGACGGGCTTCCGCGCTGTCTTCAGCAGACGAACGACAGGCTCGAGCCGCGAGCCGCGAGACAAGGGGGGGCCTTTCTCCTCCTCCAAAGACCTAAGGACGGACCAGAGATGCTCGACACTTGGATCCATCCATGCCACGCTGAGCGGCATGCCCGTCTCCCTGGTGGGTTTTGGCCGCATCGCGGATGGCAGCTCCGTCCTGTCAAGCTCTGCCACCTCAGTCCTGGTGAAGCCTCGTGTGTGTGCTGTCAACTCGACTAACTGGCTACCTGTACTAGCACTATCAGCTCCCCACACGACCGAACCCTGCTGATCCTGCGAGGCAGACGAATGGACCCGGCGTGCTGGCAACCTGAAAAGGGCTGTCCCGCTGTTGGGCTGACATGGGTGTGTTGGCATAGCTGACCAGGCCTTTCTCTCCCCCCCTAACCGATGCTGTCCATCACCCTCGTCTCTTCCAAGTCGGTGAGGTTTGTGAGGGGGAGCCTCAGGTCTCACGATGGCCTCATCACGACGGTTGCTTGATACTCGTACTCCATGTTCGAGGTTGGCTTGCCTTGTCCGGCTGTCAACTTCTCCCACCGCTTCGTTGCGTTCACCCCTAGCAACCGTCGTAGGTGAGAGTGCAAACATCCAAGAATAGTAGCCTTTTTCTGCTTGTTGTCTTTTCAACTTTTCCTTTTTCTTCTTCTTCTGCAGCTGCGAGAATGCCTTTTCCCTTCAAGGTCGGCCGTGTCCCTTCTCGCAGACCGCCCCTTTTGGTTTTCCTTTTTGGTTCCAGCTGGCGGTCCACACAGATTTGGGTGTGGTTTTGCATGTCTACTGTATCCTTCACTCGCTGCAAACAGCATTGGAGAAACGCGGAGTAGCGAGAGTCGACACTAACTTGTATCGTATAGCCTTCTGGTCTCTCTACGTGCATACAGCCTGGACATACACTTGGTGCTAGTACTCCGTACTTACACCGGATACTACCACACAGAAGCATATCTCGTTCCCCGGGTTCGTGCCATGGCCCTGCCTAACCTCCCACGTCGCAGCAAGAAGCCCCAGAAAATTCAATGGCAGAAACATGTCCCTCGTCTTCTTCCCACGTGCAACAACTAGAGTAGCATTGCTGGCGGGCGCAACGGCCACCGTTGTCGTCAGGTTTTTTTTCGTCTCTTGTCTTCTGCCAGCGAATGACCTTTCTCCATCCCCCGGACAAGGTACATTTCATGCGTGTGGATATTCCGACGTGTGATCCAACCTCCCGTTAAAAAAAACCTGCTGGCATATGATATGTACGGAGTACAAGCACACAAAAAAGCAGCAATGATGCCGTGGGCCGTTGGTTCTTTGCTAGGTACGGAGTATTACTACCAACTGACAGATCCACGCCAAAAAAGCTGGAAAAAGAAAGGGCATGCTGCAGCAATACCCTGCCTGCTTCTGGACGCAAAGCCACGCTGGGAATAGCAATCTTCTGCTCTGCCCCCCCCTCCCCCAGCAGCACTAAAGCATCAAGGGCGCTTACTAGTCGGTGATGCTCCTGTCAAATAACCGTCTTGACATCAAGCGTCACGGCCCTCATTGGGCGCCGCGATCGCCCGTGTTTGGGACTTAGTGCATCCCAGACAGCGGCAGATCCATGAGGATCATCCTTTTCTGCCGCATCTGCCTGTAACGTGTATGCCCACCCAACCGTACGAGCAGACAGATGCCAAGGGCAAGACAGAGAAGTAGAAGAAGAAGAAGAGAAATCAAGGGGGCTGGGAAAGAAGAGGAGAGGAGGAGGGATTGCTTGCTTGATTCTTGTCCACGGGGCGTCCCGTCCCCCGTCCACGTCTCTCTCTCTCTCTCCTCTCTCTTATCAGGGCCTTGTGACACTCAGCAATGGGTAATACAAAGGTACATGATTTGACATCATCTTTCTTATTTTTCTTATTCTTTCTTTTTTTAACCTTTTTGACACATGCACGTGCAGACGCCATGACGAGCCTTGTCCGTGTTGCGGTGAATCAACTCAAGATGGGACAAGATCCCCCCCTTCCCCTCCCCTCAAAATTCAGGTGAAGATA
The DNA here is from genome assembly GCA_019565615.1 of Trichoderma simmonsii. Classification (NCBI taxonomy): domain Eukaryota; kingdom Fungi; phylum Ascomycota; class Sordariomycetes; order Hypocreales; family Hypocreaceae; genus Trichoderma; species Trichoderma simmonsii. The sequence continues at coordinate 1,192,679 of CP075866.1, forward strand.
TCATATATCGTGCGTAGAAAGTAGAATTGCCTTACCGTAGTGATCTCAAGGACTCAAATGACTCAGATATGTCAAATCGGCATCTCTCTTGATATTTTCACAAGTCCATCACGGCAACTCTCGCATTGAATCAAGATTATGTAGTAGATACACGCCCCCCTTTACTCCGTAGTTGCCTAATGGATCGGCCATTCATTCATCACGAGATTCGCCCCCTAAAAGGGTTGTTCTAATGCAAAGAAATGCTACTCGTACATAGACAGGAGCATTCCTCATGTCAGGCAGCGTTAAAGCAACTACGTAGTGATGCTGATAATCATGGTAAAGCGTAGGACTTGGCGTGGGAATAGTAGGACAAAGTCACCAGATCTGTCAACGTCAGTACGCTTTACCTCTGGTATACATACATGTATGGAGCAGGTCCTCCTTAAACATGCCATCACAAGGCTCGGATTCCCTTCCGGCGTTCCGATACTTCTTCTTGGTGCCAAGTATACACGTATGATGATTCAAGTGCATTGCTACCTAGCTAACCTATTGACTGTCTCATATTCAGACACTAGACTCTCAAACTAACGCAGATAGCGTCTCATGACCATAATGAATACTTCCCTATGGTTTTATCTTAGACATAGCATACGCTCTCCACTCCTTGTCCTTAGCCATCAAAGATGCCTTCGCTTACTGTTCTTCCCCATGAGCGGGTTCTTCTTCTCTCAAATCTGTGTTGAGGACCAGATCCTCCTTGCTTCTTCTGTGCACAATAATAGTCAACCCCTCGATTCCATAATCATCGTATTGGTGCTGATGAGAAGCACCCCCCAATTCTCCACCAGCAATGCCTTGGCTCGCTTGGTGTTCCAGCGCAATATCCAATTCGATTTTGAGCTTATCGAATGCATCACTAAGCCCCAGATACCGTGAGCGCCACTCGCAGACGTGGCGACTCAGGGAAATCTCGGACTCGCTGTTAGGGGTAACGGAAGGAATCGTCGGCTCTTTCATAACGTCTCCTGCCTGGTTTCTTTCTACTGTAGACTGGTTGAGATCCCTTTGAGAGCCAGAGGCCAACAATGTATACTCCTTACTCGGTGAAGTACTCATCAATGTCGGTGTGTCGTTGATCTTCCTTAATTGTTGTTTCCATGTTGAAGGATCAGAAGACTCGATACTTCGCTGGGGACTCTTGCTTGCGCTGGTAGCTTTCCTCAACGAGTCTTGCGATCCAAGCCCCTTTTCTGATGTTTTTGGAGTCCAATCATTTGCCTTTCTAACAGGCGATCCCATGCCCCCATATGATAACCCTTGGCGTTGTTGCTCCCCAGTGTTTCCATCATCATATCTGACGTCTTGCTGAAGCTCCGGTACGTCATTGTATTCTCCAGCTGGCGAGATACGAATCGTCGGAGTTTTCCAAATAGCCTTATCCGGTGGTGATTTTTGATATCTTTCCAAATCTACCGACTCTATGCTTTCATGGGAAGCTCCTTCTGGAATAGGTCTTGGTGTGTTCTGGTTACCATGGGTCGCGTGAGGCAGAGTGGTACTTTGGGACGTTGCTGGATCTTCTGAACAAGTCCAAAAGGTATCTTGATCCAAAGTGTGCAGGCTGAGAAGCCCTTTCAGAGTCTGTACAGCCGTTTTAGGAGAATCTTTGGAAATCTTATATGTATCTTCTTCGGTGCTTTTATTCGTCTGGTCAATGACATGCCTCCTTGAGGGAGAATGTCGAGCAACGCAACAGATGCTGTGTCTCGTAGGGTCGCTGTTTACATGGCAAGTCGGGCAATCAGAGCACTGCTCAGAGATAGCCATTTCGCTATAGGATTTCTCCAGGCGATGTCGGCGCTCATGTCGAAATTTTTGGCGTGCTTGTCTTTCCGCCTCAGCATGTCCTAGTTGGCTTTCTCTGGGATATCCCGTGATAGAGTCACGGCTCTTCGAATGAGATAGACGATGACCTATGCCAGGATATTAGCTTATTTATGCCAAATTATAACTCTGCGTAAACTACCTTTCTCTGCGTCGAGTACAGGCTCAGATAGATTGGCAAGACTCCGGCTGTGAGCTATCCCTTGGTTCCATGTCCCTTGATTCAGATTCTGCTGTTCTTGCCCGTGCTCTCGGCTCCCTAGAAGATTTGTAGACAGACCACCCACCAATTCTGTCTTGCACTTGGAACAGAACTCATGTCCACATCTCGCACATCGCGCTCGTGTATGTAGATACCCACCACAGGAATGGCATACTTGGACGGTTTTCATCCCTAATGCCTGCTGTCGATCTTTCTCATCTGACAGCCAACCCTCTGGTCGTGAGACTCCATACATGTCAAACATTTCCAATACATCTTGCTGCTCCTTTCTTGAGCTTTCAGGGGCATTCTGTCTTGACCGAATACTCGAATATGCTGCTTGGAGATTCGGGTGAGAACGTCTGGAAAGTTTGAAGCCTGGTCTCGTGTCATTGACTTCGTTGGCAGTCCGGTTTGACCTGTACAGACTTCGGAACCGGCTGGGATCTCGAGTTGGACTTTGAAATCCCAATGAATTGCTCGATCTCGAGGCTCTCAAGCTCGGCCTGACGTTAAACATGTGGGCACTTGTCGACGCAACCTCCCAAGCAACTCCGTTGTCATCGTTATGGTTGTCATTGATCCTCAAGCCTGGGTACGAATGTCCTACTGGAGGTGAAGCAGACACTTCGACCCGCGTCCGCGGACAGGCTGGGCTGCAAAGATATGCACTATCGCGCGTATTCGTCGTATATGGCAAATTCTGGACATCTAAGTTATCATTGCTCGATATGGTGTTGAGCTGCCGTATGCGAGATTCGACGAAGCCGGACGGCACCAGGTCGTCTGGAACGCCATCAAACGATATGGCATCTCTAAGCAGTCCGGTTTGACCTGTACAGACTTCGGAACCGGCTGGGATCTCGAGTTGGACTTTGAAATCCCAATGAATTGCTCGATCTCGAGGCTCTCAAGCTCGGCCTGACGTTAAACATGTGGGCACTTGTCGACGCAACCTCCCAAGCAACTCCGTTGTCATCGTTATGGTTGTCATTGATCCTCAAGCCTGGGTACGAATGTCCTACTGGAGGTGAAGCAGACACTTCGACCCGCGTCCGCGGACAGGCTGGGCTGCAAAGATATGCACTATCGCGCGTATTCGTCGTATATGGCAAATTCTGGACATCTAAGTTATCATTGCTCGATATGGTGTTGAGCTGCCGTATGCGAGATTCGACGAAGCCGGACGGCACCAGGTCGTCTGGAACGCCATCAAACGATATGGCATCTCTAAGAAGAGTGGCGGGGTCACTGAACTCAGGATATGTCATGTTGGTCGACGGATAAGAAGTAAATTATATGGAGTCTAAAATAGACGATGCATCGGTACGGCTATGATTATGAAGAAGCGTTGGGAGAGGGGGAAAGACAAGCAGCCAGATGGAAACACATGACCCCAAAAACAAAGAAGATGCACAGGAGCAAAGCAGAGGGAGTTGCCTTGTGCATCCAAGGCAAGTATTCCGAAGAGGCAAGTGGGCTCCTACGATGAGGAAGGAATAGGCAAGTGATGATTTCGTTTCATTATTTTAGGAGCCGCTGCTACATAGATACAAAGTACATTTTCCAGGAGTTGTAGGATGCAGCAGGTGTCTACTTTTTCTTTCATGTGACAGTACCACAACTGATATCAATTGTATGGACTCTGCGCTAAAGACAGGTAGAAAAGTTGTACAAGGGTTATATTTCTATAATCGTTTATTTGACAAGGGTGGCAAGGGTCTCGAGGATCTGGCAGCGTAATGTTAGTGTTTCTTCGTTGACTCGCAGCATGGACTGCTTCACGCACCTCCAGTTCGATCTTGGCCTCAGCGATGTCCTGCTCGCTGCCGTTGCCGCTGGCAACCTTTTGAGCCTCGGCAATACCAGCGCGGACAGCCTCAGCGCTGAAGTCCTCCAGGGGGTAAGCCTCGGGGGCGTTGATGCTCAGGACAGAGTTGGGCTGGACAGTAGCAAAGCCACCAGACACTATACAGGCGTTCATCAGTCTTGTGTCGTCCATGGAGTCGCACACTCGGAGGGGTCATGACATACGGAAGAACTGCTTGGCGGGGCCGGACTCCTCAACAACCTCGACCAGGCCGGGCTTGAGCTGCTCAATGGAGGGAACGTGGTTGGCGAGGACACCCATTTCGCCAGACTCTGCGGGGATGTTGACCTGGACGACGTCCTGGGACTTGTAGATGGACTGCAAAGCATTGCGGCAATTAGCACCGAGAACATTCGTCGACTGTCGCATTTCCTCCACACCAGCCCAATCGGATCGCATATTCGGTAAAAATCGATTCTTCGAGGTGCAGAATTCATACCTGGTGAGGCAGAGCCAAGCTCAGCTTGATCTACAGAAATTTCAGTTAGCGATATATAAATTGCAAGCCTTTGAGGCTCATGATCCGGAGCATCCTCACCTTGTCGGGGACGGCCTCGGCATATCCTCTCCGCTGGATGGCCACTCGCATGGCTGTAGGGCGAGCTCGGAGAGCCGCACGGGCAACACGGAGGGAGTTCATGGTGACTGTGAGGACGATTGAGTCGTTGCTTGTGGTGAGCTCAATTGAAGTCGCTGGCACGAATCTTTGCCGGACTGCAGTCATTAATTCGGCTAGCGGGAAAATCGCCCGCCGCAGAGCACGTGCGAGGTCACGTGCCCGTCCACTGACATCTTCGATGAGTCGGATCTGGTTTGATCGTCATTGAACTTGATGAATTGTCAAAATGTTATTTTATGTCATACTGATTAAAGTAAGGAAGTACTGATAACATTGCATGTTCGTGTCAGACTCGATTGGGTCTCATACTTCAGTCGTTGGGGAAGAGAATGGATTGCTACTCGTACTGCTTACAGCTTACAGTCGAAGTTTGCAAGGGTTTGCGTTTCAAGACTGCATATACTTTGGTGACCATGCATCATCACTTGCAGCACACGAACGAGGTTTTGAAGATACGAAAATCACCTATAGGCTCATGGAAACTCAATCAATGAACGTATTATCAGGTAAAGCTAATTGGCCTATTATTCGAAGAACTGACACAATTTTGCCTTCTCACACAAGGAAGCTCACCCCATAACCTACAACAGCAGCTTTGATAGACTCGAACTCATTTCATCAAACAGCTTCGGGGGACTGGGCTGGAGCGACGTATCCTGTGGTTCTACTTGCCACCTGTTTCCTTGCTGTCTAACACATAATTTTCTAGGGGGTAGTTGTCGTCAAGGTGTTACGGCAGCATCCGATGGCGAAGACTTACACCCAGCTGAATCAACAACTCCGAGGAAATTATACGTAGCCATGGCACTGAAAGCACACCATCTTCATGAAAGGGATGTGGAATGATGATAGTAACTCTGCCCATGGCTTAGCTTCATGCCATTTCTTCCAGTTATCAGCTCACTTCGTTCGACAGCCGCCTCCCACAGTCCACAGGTCCAGCCAAATCTATACCATGCCACTCAACACACGGGAATGGCATTCCGTCGGGTGCCACAAGCAGCTGAAAAAGCCTGGATTCTTGTGTGGCTTTAGCTGTGCCCAAGAGACAGAAGTAACGTGGTCCGCCATCAGGAATGGGGTGTAATGGCTTCTCGGGTGGCTTTACAGTTTTGACTTTGCCCGCCAAAACTCTCTCTCCCTCAACTCCGTTATCGCTATGCAGCATCTCCTGCTGTGCCACCCGTGATGTTCCACTGCTTTTGCGACAGCGCGGTATGTCAATTTGCGTGATTCACAAGTGCCAAGAGAAAGGGGTGTCCTCGCGTCGAGTTGCCATTGCTTCAAGACTTGAGGACAAGAGATCTAGACTATGGATATGTCTCAGAGAGACGGATGGACAGTAGAGTTTGATAAGGTTATAAGGTAGCCAGCACGTGCGGCCGCTCCTCTGTTGTTCAATACGGGCCGCCAGCCGCCCCCTTTATTGATACGAGAGTTTTTACTGATCTTGGCAACAAGAACAAATATGATTTCGTGTTGTTATCTGCCAACCCAATACATACGGGCTTACAGGTACGAGGTATGAGCCAAGCTGTACGGGTATGTAAATGGGGAAGAGCTGAGTACGAGCATGGGGTACAACAGCCTCACCTCCAGGGTGGACCAAAAGGGAAAGAAAAAAAAAACTTCAAGAATCTCGCCGAGGAGGAAATGTCACCAACCCCAACACTTAGTGCGCCAATTTTTTTCTTCTCTTCTTACGAACTTTTTTTTTCTTTTACCCCATCTTCTTAGAGCCCGCTCAACCGCTGCAGACCGATTGACCTTCGGTGGGTGGCCCCATCGGCGCCGACTGTTTTACTAGCGAAAGCGCGAGGGAAAAAAAAATTTAGAACAAAATTTTCCAACAAAAAGAAGCACAGTCTTACACGGTTGGACCAAACTAGCGGGTGGCTTGGGACTAAGGGAAAAAAAAGGATGGCCAACTACACTGTGTACTTCAATTTTACTATTTCTGCCCCCTTGGGTAAAAGAAACAATAAAACACCCGACAACAGGCGAGGCCGCTAATTTTGCTTCGGCCGTCAAATCTCCAAGCTTGGTTGAGCTCTTGGACGTGCAATTGTGCCGTATTTGGGGAGCTTTGGTCAATCTAGCTTCATCGAGAGTGGGCGTCTGGCTTAAACTGATTAATTTGCTCTTGGCTTGTCTCAGTCGAATTTGCTGTCCTAGCCAATCGCCAGAGAGCAATTGGCAACATGGATTTCGCGTGTTTACACGTCTTGAGACGATGACTCTGGGAATCTGGTTCATGGCTCAGTCCAGGCCATCCTATTTTAAGCTTATAGTAGAACAAGTCAATTGACTGAGAATGCCATGTGTCTCTCTCTGCAAACATCAGGCTGCTAGTATCCTACCTTATTTTTACTTGGAGGGCGTGCGAGACAAGCTCTGTCTCATGAATGACTGAATTCAGCATTAGACATGTCCGTACGAGTATACTCGTCTTCCTGCAATTGAAGTGTGCATCCAAGTTACATAATCAGTGTAAATAACGAAAAGGCCCAGGCCAGGTTGTAGGAGCCAGAACGGAGGTAATTAACCGTATCAAACTCGCATCGTTGCAGTGCATTAAGGGGACTTCCGTAAAGGGGACCAATTGTTCTTACGGAGCAACCGTTGTTCCCAAGAGTACGAACAAGCAACCGCGGCGAGTAATTCTGGTACCACGGAATATGACGGAGCTCATATTCCGCAGCGGTATCATTATGTACGGAGTCTCGTGGCCGAAAAGGGCTGTTGACGGCCAGGCCAGACATGCGCGATGCCATTGGCTCAGTGGCTCTGACTCTCACCGCCAAACGGCAGGCCAAGACTGCGAGTACAGGCAGCAGGAAATGAGGCTCTGATGCCTGAGGCTAAAAGGCATCTCTCTTGAGGCCGACGTTAACCCGCCATTTCCATCCCCCGTATGTCCGTGGCTTGTTGAACGAATGAGGCGAGAAGCCCTTGCTCCAGCCGCCCCCGTAGCTGAAGGGCTGTCGATTGGCCGTCTGGTTTACGAAGGGTCCTTACCTGCGTCCAGAGGCCAGTAGCATGTGCATGGCAATATATCGCGACGTCGTTGGATCAAGGTACGGCGACGCTTTGGGAAGGCCTCGCATATAAAGGTGTGCTAACTTGTGCTGCATGCACGGGCAATGCGGCCGAACTGCCAACAAGGTGGCATCATTTCCCACAGCCTCCCAGAACGACGGGCTGTGTTTGGCTCTCGATGGGCTGCGTGCCGCATTGCGCATTCTCACACAGGATGCGCATCCCTTGGTCCAGCTCCAGCCAGAACAGCCAGACCCTTTAATTCGTGGCCGTATCGAGCAAGCAGAAAAGCATGACAAGACGATGCGGGGTTTGTGTGTTGCAGCCCATCCTATCCATTGAACCGTCCGTGGGGTTCTCGAACCACATTAGCGCACTGGGTCGACTCGTCGTTTTGAGAGAAATTGAAGATTATGAGGGGCGAACCGCGCAAAGCGACGTGGTATCATGGAGCTCTTGGTCGTGTCGGGCTCGACACCTATTCTGGCGTAGAGCTGGCTCCCAATGGCTGCTGACCCGATGACCGCTGACGAAGATGCGAGCCCTCTCTCTCCCACCCCCGCGCTGTCTCTCTGCGGTTCGCATTGGATATCTTGTGGCAACAGTTGGGCTCGCATGCTTTGGGTTTGTCACTCCGATGTCTGCTGCTTTCTTTGTAAGTTGTTGTGTGTATGACGAACTTGTCCACTTTCGGAACCACACAACGGCTTCTATTCAAGCCCTCCTGCCGATCCGAATGTGTTAAGGGCGGATGTGGCGGCGGATTGCAGCTCTCGGAAGGGATCAGCTGCATGCGCCGGCTCCGACGGTAGTTTGTGTTCTGTCCTGTTTATTTCCCTTTTTCGTCATGTCGACATGTTTCTGGAGGCGCCGAGCGGAATCGAATCTACTGCACGGAGTACTCGTACCGACTGCGCCCTGGATGGCATCCATGTCTCTCCCTGTGTCCGGCATACATACTTTGTGCATGCAATGCCCAACTTGCAGCTCTGGCTGAGAGATTACTGCATGCAGCCGAGTGATGAGGTTTGGCTGCGCTGCTCGGCATGGGGCCCGGAGCATGATACGCGAAGGCAACGTGGTTCCATTTGCTGTGTCACTTGCGATTTGCATGCGGCCAACTGGCTGCAACATGGATGGCCATTGATAAGGGGGGGGTCGCATTCCAGTAACCTGATCGACCGCTTCTAGAGTCATGGCGGCCGTTGCCTCTTTTCCAAATACTACATACGGAGCACTCGAATTCTTTTCTTTGCCATTGTTTGACAGACGCTAGGCGTCATGGCGCAGCTTGCTGTGATCGCCGTGTGCGAGGTCCAGCTTGCGCTACATACATGTCAATCAACGACCGCGCCACGCGATGACAAGCCGTTGGCGAATCCCAAGCGTCCCCTTTACTTGTATGTTTGGGGTAAGGAGCAGCTCGTGCATGCAATATCGACATAGGGCCTCATGCACGTCGGCTTATTACAGCACTAACCCAGCCGAGCCAGCCTGTTTCTCCCTACCTTTGTTTGTGCAAGCGGGATTTCCGCGGGGGGGGGGACGAAACAGAGAGTTTTGGGTGGAGCGAGGAAATGCGTGTAAAGGGGTGACTCGCTCAACAGCCTCGGCTCCGTGGAGAACGGAATCAACGGAGTACGGAGCTTGATTTTTGATCAATCCGGCTGGAGGACGGAGCGTCGGTCTTCCCACGCCTAAGGCTGGATCTTTGTTAAGATGCCGGGCAAACACCGGCAAGGCCGAGCCATTGCGAGATGGCGATGAAATCTGCGGCTCCAACGGCTAAGAGGGAACTAACAAAGAGAAAAAACGAAAGAAGAAAAACAGACCCATCAATTTCTTCTCTGTTACAGCTCTTACAGGATGGTGCGGAATTGGAGCTAGTGAATCGCGTCTACAGAGGTCTGGACTTGACTGTGTGCCACTCTGTGTGGGAGACCAAGAAGACCTCACAGCAGCTTTTGCGCACTGGAGCTTGCCACATCCCTCCGAATGCGGCCGTTGGATAGTGGCGTTTTCGCGCTTTCGCTTCAACGGCACGATGCGATCAAGACGGACTGTGGAGGGACCTCGGAAATGGCGCTATGTGAGATACGGCCCGCCCAGGCACCGAGTACTGAGACAGTGCGATTTCAAGACGAGAAGGACGATTGGAAGGCAAAATATTACTGGTGTTGCGGAGAACGCGCCTGTGCCGAGCAAATCGAAGCTACCGTGGGAGCTGCAGGCTGGCACGGTTTTCACTCGGTTGTGGCCCGAGGCGAGGGTCCCTCACAGTACTCGTACATACGCCTTACAGTGAAGCGAGATGCATTCATGCTCACACATGCATCTCCTGATTAATGTGCTGCCGTTGGTAGCAGCCGAAACGAAATGCTGGGCTTGATTGGATCTTTCTGCCAGCACCTATCAAGATACCAAAGCCTGCCACTCATTGGTCAATTCAGCAAGCAATGCGACTTGAACGTCTGATCACGCAGTTGCATTACCTACAAAGTATGCATCATGACCTAGACCATTGCTACCAAGGCTCCCGGATCTGGTTATATGATGGCGCAGAGTTGTTATTCTAGGCGCGAAAGTGAGCCTCGCCTGCTGACGGCTCCCCTGAGGGCAATGAGCCTTATCCTTGTTGACCTCAATCATTCTCACGCTTCTGTTGTTCCATCAGCGTTCGAAATGCTAAAAAAGGGTTGATCTTACAGTACCAGCACGGCCAATTTTGCACCGGGCGGTGAGTTGGACCCAAGGCCTTCCTCTGCCTTGTGAGCGGAGCCCAGCTCTCTCGCTTGGAGTGATCCTCTGTGATGGGATGGCGCACAGCAGCACAGCTTTGCTCCGGGCATGAGAGCAAGCACCCCCAGCTCACGCGCCAAATGACCCTGGGTGCGGCGCGCTAAGGGTTCATGTTTGGCGCTTTTTTACTATGAGGCAATATCTTGCCAGAAAACAAGGCCCTTGCCTGCCCTCGGCCTAAGAATAGGACGGGATTGGGATAGGATGGAATTGGGGAGCCTAGTGGGTTCGTCTCCCGTCATCATGATGCACTAAACAGCTGCATAAAAACAATCTTACGGATTGCTACGAGTGCAAGTAATGCATCCAATGCCATTCGTTGCTTGGCGCCGGGTGACTCGACTTCTGGGTGCTTGCTGAGCCTCACATGATGGCAAGTTTGAGGCTGTTTCCAAATTCCATGGCGCCTGAGGCTCCCTTTTTCTTTGCCCGTTTCTATTCCTGTGCTACCCATGTAATCAGACATTTAGATTTGCCAAGGAGGATCTGTTTAGCGGTAAGATTTGACGGCTGGGTCAATCCTCGCTTGCCGCTCTTGGTACGGATATACCAGCAAGATGGCGAACATCCCTTACTCGTGCTTTGATGTACGCACATGAGGGAGTGCTCACGAGAGTCAGGTACTACCTGTACTACTCCGTTCAAGTACATGGCCTCAGGTACCCGAATTGGAATTGGGGATGGGGGGAACATCTGCTGCAAGTTCGCATTTTGCGGTACAGCACAGTACGCACGCACGGCAGGGTCTCGTATCCTCGTATCCATTTTGTCTAGGACATTTCTGCTGGGACGAGAGAGAAACATGTCTTGTACGATATATGCTTAACACGAATAGCGCAGAGCCAGGGCGGCTGGACAGTTAAGCGACAATCTGTGAGACATTTGGACGTCCAGCCCCAAGGACGAGGCAAGCGGAAATTTGCAAGGTACGGAGCAAATATCACAGGCTGCATGTACGGGAACATGTACCGCCGGTGGTCGGGAGCCGCTACGGAGCAAATATGGACAAGAAAGACGGAGTAGCGTGATTGCAACATCGATACACATGGTGCTAGTCATGCGAAGCTGAGATCTCCATGGGAAAGCTGCCTGCTCCTTTTGCTCTCGCGCAGCTCTGTGCGCGCACCCCTGACAAGGGCATCGACGCTTTCACACTGGCAGCTGTGTGCTGAAATGCAGATGCGAGCGGGGAAGCGAGCGGCACATGGAGAGGAAACGCTCGCCTCCCCTTGCTGTTTGTTTCGCCTGTCTGAACAACCAAAGGTGATTTGATGCTGTAAGTGGTAGCATTGATTGAGGATGGATGGTACCGTGCAGGTACAGTGTTAATATTAGCAATCGCCTGTCTTTCCCCTTTGGCCCCCCTCCCTCTATCTCCGTCTATTTGGCTGATTGACTGCTGAATTGATTGATCAACTGGCGGGTTTGCCTCTTTCTCCATGGAAGATGGATGGGATGCGAGCTTCTGGTGGATGGCAAGCAATCATCAGCTCACCCTCCCTTCGGCTGCCCTATTGCAGCTCTCGATGCGCCATGCGTTCGCCCAGGCAAAATCGAGCCCGTTTGGCCGCACCATGACGACAGCGGGCTTCTTTGTGGCTAGCGCCTGGGGCTAAGTTGGCTGGCTTCGGCCGGCCGATCGCTGCTTCGCCAATTTTCTGCGTCCAGCGCGGGCTTGAGAAATTTCAATCGACGTCCACTGGTGCTGTGACCCGCACGGCGTTGGCAGCACAGCGCTGGAGCTGTATTGGCTGGCGCGCAGGCCCTGTAACGGTGCTGCCAGTCCGCTACAGTACAATCCAGTACAGGCACTAACTGCGCTGGCCATTCGCCGGCTGGAGCCCTGCAGCCAGCGAATCGAGGCGGCTGCTCAGCCACGCCATACCGAAAGAGAGCGAGTGGAAGGGCCAGAAAAAAAAAAAAGAGCGCCTGGAGCAGAGAGAGAGAAGACACACTGGCCGCTGCGAAAATCAAACTGGTCCAGCGCCAAGGAAAACCACTCACTCAGTGGCTCCTCTTCCTGGGCAATTTGCGAACCCCCCTAAAGCCTTGCGTGCACCCCCTTCTGCCCCCACACGGTTCTGTAACTTGTCAACTGTGTTGCTGCTCAGGTGCTTTTTGTGCTTGTGCTTGTGCTTGTGACGGTGCATCCCACCGTGCTCGTGCCCGTCCCAGCTTGCGGCGCCCGCACACTGTGCATACTGTGCCCCCCAAGGCGCCATTGCTCATCTGCAGTCCAGAATGATGCGCTCCTGAGCGGCACGAGACGCTAAAACCGGATGGTCAGGCACGTGCAGCGATCAGCCTCGCACTGTACGGGCTTCCATTATTCTGGGGCTTTCTCTCCATCCCCCAAGACCCCGTTTTTTGCATTTTGTACTCCGTACGAGAATGAAGGGTGGATGGATGCTTTTGTGCTAGTCTGCAGTGGCGGCAGATCAGCTATTATCCCTCACCAGTTTTCAGGTTCTCCAGTCGTTCTGCCGTCGGCCTGTTTTTTTTCTTCCCTCTTCTGCTCTTCCACTGTGTTGCGTGGCGGCCTCTGGTCTTTTCTCGCCGTTCTCCTCATCTCTCTCTCGGCATCATTGAGACACAAAGGATTGCGCCAAGCACGCGGATTCGAGCACGGGCAGCTGTCTCAGACGTCTGTCTCGCCTTGTCTTGTCCGAATCCAAAATCCAAAATCCAAAATCCAAATAAATCCATCTCCCAGACATCGCAGATCCCTGCATCGGCGTCTACGTCCACGCCTCGGCACACCCCTACCGACCTCCCGGCTTCTGTCGTGTCAGGTCCGCCACGCCACATCTGGACGGACGTCATCCGGAATCTGCCAAGAAGGGCTCCTCTATTGCTATAACCGCACACCCGTTACTGCAAGACCCTTTTTTGTCGTTGCTTTGCGTTGATTCGACTGCGAGTCTGCCCCCCCCCGGATCACCACACTGCGCTGCTTAAAGTGGACTGGCCTTCCGCCCGCCTCAAACACACTTATACCACACACGCGGGCCCCAAAAAGGCTTCTTAGTCCTTTTCACATCCACTACCTTTGCTTGCGACTCTTTGGTATTGATCATGTTGGTTTTGATGTTATAGCATCGTCGTCCTCAGGGACACATTTTTGTTACGAGACCTTGTTCTCGCCCCGGCTGCAAGCCTCGTGTCGGCTTACACGCTTCGCCCTACTACGACACAATCCTCTAACCCCTCTCGAGTTGAACCGCCTTCAAACTCTTTTGTCGATTGCTTCCTAGTCCTGCTTTAAAGCAGAATCGGAACGTTGAAACGACTTCTTTGTTGCTATTCCTGGACCTCACTTTTTTCTCGACCCGGACACCAAATCAACCGCCTGCTTGAAATTCACTCACCACAACCGCCACCTCAGAAGTCCTAATGCCTACCATATCGATCATGGCAACTCTTCCTTCAACGTCACAAGCCCCCGAGTGGGCGATACAAGGTTCAGATCTTGTCGAGGACCTTGACGAACCCCCAGAACTCAGGCTCTACATGCCCACGCCCAAGCCTCTGCCTTTCCAGAGAGCGCCGGTCCGCCCACAACAGGTCGCATCCTCGCTACTGACCCAGGCCATCTTGGGCCAGTCTGATGAGGAGGACGGCCACATCTTTCACCCTTCCAAGACCTACAGCCAGCGCCGCCGTTCCATGGTCAGCAATGCTAGTATTGCCTCTACCGCTGATTTGACCAGCGATACTGGTCTCACCAGCCCTTCTCGAACCAATACTCCCAGCCCACCTCTCCCGGACCTCTCATCGCTTCGTCTTCGTCATGGCGCTACTGGCTTCCTCGCCAGCTTTTTCGGTGCCAAGAAGGTAGAGGAGCCCGTCCAAGAAGCTCCTCGTGCCCAAGAAGCTCCTCGAAAGCGATGCATTCAGTTTGCCTGTGCTGCCAAGCCCCAGGCTCAGCCACAAGCCGTTCCTGTTGCCGCTCCGTCAGCTGCCTCTCCCCCTACGCTCAAGACCCCACTGGCGCAGGAACCGCCAAAGCGCTGCATCAAGTTTGCCTGCACAGCTCGCCCGTCTTCTGCACAGAAGACTTCCCCCAAGCCCTACGAGCCCTCCACTCCTAAGCGGAGCATGACTCTTCCCGTCCCCATCTCTCCTCGAATCGTACCTGCTCAGCAAGAGTCTGTCAAGGCCTCGCTTGTTCGACCTCGATTCCTTCGTGCTTCATCAACCGAGCTCATCAGGGATGCATCTCAGTTCCACGAGTTCGCCAGTGGCATGGCTCGCGAGGATGACTGGATCCGACAAGAGGACTCCACTCAGACCAAGCTTACCATTTCGGATACCCTGGTCAAGGAGAACCTGTTTCGCCGTCTAGGAGCTGAAGCTGAAGAGGAGGCTGAGCAGGAGGAACGAGAGGAAGATGAGGCCGAGACTGCTATGGATGATGAAGATGAAGATGATGACGAAGACGAGGATGATGAAGATGATGAGCTTGATGTCTTGGATATGGAAGATGAGGATGAGGACGAAGAAGATGACGAGGATGATGATGAGCTGGACGACGGCTCCGACGGTTACCACACTGACGAGGAAACCGGCTTCGCTGATTCCGATGAGGAAGATGACGAGGACGAAAACATGGTCTTGTGGACGCCGGGCCGTGCCCCATCTGTCCCACGCCAGGTCACTCCCCGCTTGGCTCGTCGACTCTCGTTGACTGAGCAATCGGATTCTTCCATTGGCACCAGACGCAGCCCTCGTCGATCCGTCAAGGCTCGCCCCATCGGACCTCAAGTCGAGGCTCCGGACTTGCCAGACAGCACCGACTTCGTGTGCGGCACTCTGGACGAGGATCGACCCGTCGAAGACGCCTACCTCTCATGCCTCGCTGCTCGTAGAAACGAGAAGCTGCGCATCATCCCTCAAGACATCGACCCTAGCTTCCCGGCTTCGGACCTTGACGAGGAGGACGATGAGGATGTCTATGTGGCTGCTGCTGACAGCGACGAGCATCCTTGGATCCACGGCGCCATGGAGGATCTCGATATGGAGACAGACCGTGCTCGCAGGAGGCGAAAGAACGCCAACCCGTCTCCCCGACGATTCCGTTCTCCCCCTCCTAAGCGACGCGGCTCTCCCGCCCCCAAGCCTCGCGCTCGATCCCCCAAGCCTCTTTTTGACCGCCAGTCGCCTCGTCGAGCCCGTTCGCCGGCTCCCAAGGCTGTGGCCATTGCCACTCCCATCCAGACTCCCCGACAGGGTGCGCACACCAAGTTTCAACTGGCTGGCCGCCCCGGTCTTACCCAGACCAAGTCCCTGCCTAGACCTGCAGCCATCTTCCGCCATCAGAAGCAGCCCAAGGGCTCAAAAACCTCCTCTGACACTGATGCACATATTCGCAGTGCCATTGACATCGTCAAGGGCCTTGAGAAGAAGCGCTTGCGCCGCAAGGAAAAGTTCTTCCAGAAGTACTGCGATCGCGCCCGACGTGGGCAGATCCCTGAGCGCAAGCCGCTTCCTGGCCTCGGCGCCGAACGCATGCGAGAACTTGGGTTGCTCATGGCGGGTAAGAAGGACCCGGGCAACTACGTTCTCTCGTGCTAGAGGAGAAAAAGTTTTTACTTTCTGATGAGACGCATCGGAGAGGAGTTGAGCATTCAATAGGCAATGGGTTCCACAGTCCCGTCCTATTAGACCAGTGTCCAATCTTCTTTCTTTTGTCCCTTTTTCTTTTTCACGATTTTTACGACTTTTCTATTTTATATAATTACATGACTTTTCTCGGAGACTTGCCTCTTTTGACAGGCGGCTCCTGTACATAACGATATTTATACTTGATCATCTTGTCATTTCCCTATATCAGCGGAAAGCAAGCAAACTGAAGACAGTACAACAATGGACACAGGGCGGGAAGGCTTTTTTGTCTGCTTTTTGGATACAACCATGAGACGCATTGGGATGCGGGTTCTCAGCTGGCGTTGGAGGCAGACACTTGAATGCTGTCGGCATTATTACTAGATACCTTAGTGATACCTTAGTAATATTGAATCTGAAAAGATTATAACTCAAAAACTACTTCCGTTCCGGTGACAACGTTGTGACTCCTATGTTCGGTGAGAGATAAAAAGGGATGCTCTCGAGCCACGTAATCCGTAGAGGTGAACCAAATTGGGTCGATCTACGCAACGTATATTGAGTATTGAAAAGGCCAGAATAGATTGAGCAAGGATACTGTAAAAGAACACATCATCATGAAATATAACCTTGATCTATGAATTCTAGAAAGTTATATATTTTGTAAGATATCCAATCTGATGGAGGTATTCCCAGTCGGTTTGCCAACAAAATATACTTTCCGCTCGCGCAGAATTGCCACCATCTCAAAAGTCACGAAGTTTGGTGCCTGAGCAACAAGGCACGTCACGTGTTCCCGTCCCTTGCCTTCCATACAGGCGGTAAAACACATGATTGTCCTTTCCGATCCCATTCTAGCCTGCATCGACATCATCACACTTCAACTTCTTTTGCTTGTTCCTTTTTTGTCTTCTTCTTCCCCCTTCCACCCATCGAGGCTCTGAGATACCAAACAAGTACAAAGTTCCTTTTGGCTTCGCAATCAATCGCCCACCATGTGGATCGTTAACTGGTGTATGTATTCCGTCCTTTGGCCTTGATCCCGCCGCTTTCTGCTATGCACTCTCTTGCATACGGCGGCGACGACACTGCAGAGGCTGACATTTTTTTCTTGCTTTCTCGCTCTAGTCTACGACGTTTTGTCCTCTTTGGGCTTGCTCAACAAACATGCCAAGCTGTTGTTCCTGGGTCTCGATAATGCCGGAAAGACCACGTTGCTTCACATGCTCAAGGTATGTCGCTGATAAGAGAGACCGGGGGGCGGAAGAGGCCATGGCGCAACACGCACACGTGCTCCTGCGGCGGATGGGCTGTTGCGCACATGGCCGATTCCGACGACACAGAATACGGACCGAGCTGCGAGGGATACGATATTCTAACGTGATGTCGGGGTTTCTTATAGAACGACCGAGTTGCTATCCTGCAACCTACTCTCCACCCTAGTAAGTTTTCCGTTCCCGCCGCGGGGTTTGCATGCATGATGGCCTTGATCGTCCTGACACACCGGTAGCTTCTGAGGAACTCGCCATTGGCAACGTTCGATTCAACACTTTCGATTTGGGCGGTCACCAGCAAGGTATGTCTATTATTTGACTTTTGATTGTTTAGTTTTGTCTCCCTTGAAAATCCCAACCCCACTATTGGGAGCTCCCCCGGATCTCACGTGTATGCTTACCATACTGCCTACGTACCAGCCCGTCGTATCTGGAGAGATTACTTCCCCGATGTCAACGGTGTCGTCTTCCTTGTCGACGCCAAGGACCACGAGCGATTCCCCGAGGCCAAGGCTGAGCTCGATGCCCTTTTGGCTATGGAGGAGCTTTCCAAGGTTCCCTTTGTGATCCTGGGCAACAAGATCGACCACCCCGATGCCGTTTCCGAGGACGAGCTGAGACACCAGCTGGGCCTGTACCAGACGACTGGAAAGGGCCGGATGCAGCTGGAGGGTATCCGACCTATCGAGCTCTTCATGTGCTCCGTGGTTATGCGACAGGGTTACGGCGATGGTATCAGGTGGTTGTCCCAATACGTTTAAAAAGAGATGGAGGGTGTTTGTGTGATGTGAATGAGAGGAAGGGGGCCACCGGACTCATGAGTCGTGGCTCAGTGACGATTCGATTTGAGAAACCGAGGAGGTCAAGAGGCGTTGGGTCATGAGTTATTTTATGAGACTCAGCATTCTCTTTTTAGGCGAAACCATTTTTTTATTAATTGTGAAATTTATACAGTACCCTGCTGCTTGATTTTACGTGGAGACTTTTCCTCTTCCCGGTGCAGTTAATGGTCAATAATGGGATGAAGACGTTGCACCATAGAGGGGACTAGTATTCTTCTTCATGGTAGAATTAAGCCATAATACGATGGTTATTGACATTTTAGCTTCCAATCACCAATGACATGCTCAAGTCTAGACAACAAACATCGTTGTTTATATACCCAGCTCTTGAAGTATTTGCCGCTGTCACTGCTACTAGGTAGGTCCTTTCTGCTATATATGTTTCTGGTGTTGGCCTATTTACTATTCCAGCCTATAAATAATAAAAAAACACATTCATTTTCTCGTCAAGGCCAAACGATTAAAAAAAAAAATAGGCGCATGATGCTCCCTATAGCAAACCGAATATCCAACAAGACTGGGAGGAAAACCAATAAGATAAGATAGATAAATAAAATGCTGTATACCTTCAAAAAAGAAAGAAAAACCAAAACTAAAATAGATAATATCATTCATGTGTATCATACAACGTTTCGTTGTGGTCATCGACGAAAAAAAGAAAACAAGACAAAACCCAGCTGAGCAATATTACAAATCCGACTTTAACTTTCCTTGTTTCCTTCCTTTCCCCTTCTCTTTCTCTCTCTTTTCTTCGACTAGCGCGCAGGGGGGTATATCGTAGTAAATGATGGTGCTGTTGTTGTGTATATATAAATGTATGGCGATTTGGATGAGCTGTGTAATGGGCGGACAGCTGTAAATAAAAGATGTAGTAGTCGATGGTTATGCAAAAAAAGAAAGATCTCAAAAAAGTGCAAATGCTATGCTATGCTTGCTTGCTATGCGTCCTCTTCCTCTTCCTCCTCCTCTTCGTCGTGGTGCTCTTCCTCGTCTTCTTCATGTGTGGGGGTATCAAATGTTTTCAGCCAGTCATTCGCGTACTGAAGGTGTTCTCTCATGCTTGATATCATGTGATATAGTTCGTTCTTCAAGTCTTCTTGTGAGCCCAAGCCTTGAAGAACATTTGGCGAGGGGGCATTGGGAAGGGGCGGGAGGGAAAGCATCATGGAATTCCGAGCACTCGTCATGATCCCCAGGCCAGATGATTCCCATGCAATATTTGGCCTCTCATCGGGAGTTGTAGGCGTGCTCTGCAAGTCGCTCAATTGCCGTGTGAGGGAAGGGACTGACTCCATGTCATCGTCTATGTATAGAGAGGGCTCTCTTGTGTTTGTTTCTGCCTCGGCTTCAAGTTCCAAGTCAAATGATAGAGATCCGTGTACCGAGTCGGACGATCGTATATGCGAGCTTGGTACAAAGGAACCAGGGGCACTGTACCCCCCATCATCTGCCAAGGAGGCATCGAGATCAATAAGACTCATAGCCGAGTCCCGATTCGTTGCGACGCCCATGTCGTCAAATTGAGGCGGCTGAGATACGTGTGCGTCACCAACGTAATCCTCATTATCGCTATAGTTGTCTGGGTTGGGCGTAAAGGTGGCCGATGTGGGCGTCATGGCAGGAAAAGTCCACTCCTGGGTGTCGCGTTTGGCCGTGGGAAACGTCCACTCCTGCGTACTGCGTTTGTCCTCTGAAGGAAAGCTCCATTCCTGTGTCTTTCGTTTTTCCGAGGTTGGAAATTTCCATTCTTGGGTCTCGCGCTTGTTGGAAGGAAACGACCACTCCTGTGTGTCCCGCTTGTCTGAAGTAGCAAATGACCATTCCTGAGTGGCGCGTTTGGTTGGAAAGTCCCAATCTTGAGTCTTGCGCCGCTCGTCAACAGATCCGCTCAAGTCAATCGAGATGGGCCGTGTGGCTGGCTTGATTGTCTCCTCATCGAGGTTAATTGTCCCCGGGGTGTCGTCAAACGCCATGTCAAGATCGATCAACGATTCGCGAGCTGGCGCTGCTGGTTCTGATTTGGGCTCTGGCTTTGGCTTCATCTGAGAGGATGGCGGTGGAGCTGAAGTTGGAGGCGGCATCGGTATTCTGCCATACCAGGCTCGCGAGTTGTCGCCATAGTTGGTGATTGTATACGGATCAAAGACCTTTTCCAGAGGCGCCTTGAGTTCCTTCATGGTTGGAGGTGGACGCCTGCGACGGCGTTGCATTGGCCGTGCCGTGTTCTCGGGGCTCGAGGCAACGCTGGGGTAGTACTCGGGAGCGGCACGCGGCTTGGCCGTGTTTTGGAACATGAGCTCATCCACCTCGTCGAAATTCCCAAAGTCCCAGCCGCTCTGGCGGACTGGAGATCGGTCCCTGCGCGGTCCCTGAGCGCCACCAGCCGAGAAGAGAGACTGCCTGCTGCCACCCTGAGACTCCCAGTGCTTATAATCAGCCACCAGCTTGGATAGAGAGACAGTTGGATATCTGTCCTGCGTGTTGAAGATGTAGGGGTGTCGTTGGATTTCCTCTATGGGCGGCCGTCGCTTGGGGTCCTCAACCAGACAGAAGGCGATGAGGTTCTTGAGGTTATCAGAGAACTTGTTGCCCTGCAGACGCGGCTGGTGCTGCTTGAGGTAGGCGCCAAACTGCTGGATGTTGATTCTGGCGGTTGCGTTTGGCGGCAGGCCGTTGGCGATCTCGTAGGCCATGGACCCAAACGCCCAGATGTCGACCTCGATGCCGTAGGCGACATGGGGGTCGAAGAGCTCCGGGGCCATCCAGTGCAGGGTGCCGGTGATGGTGCTGCGCTTGTCGAACTTGGTCTCCATGATGCCGGCGACACCAAAGTCGCACAGCTGCACGCCGCCCGCATCGGTGACGAGCACGTTGGCGCACTTGATGTCGCGATGGATGATGCCCTGCTTGTGCACCCAGAACAGCGCCTCGGCCACCTCGCGCAGAATCGGGATGATCCAGCGCTCTGCTAGGCCGCTCGTGGGCCGCATCAGGGACGCGACACTGCCACCAGCGCAATACTCGGTCACCATCCACACTGCCTGGCCTACCAGCTGGGTGTCGACGACGGCGTTGACATTGCGGGCGCCGCTGTTGCTCAGCAGCTTGAGCGTGTTGACCTCCTTGATGATGTCGCCAAACGTATCGGCCGCGCCCGGCTGGATGCCGTCGCCCTCCTCGATGCTGATGACCTTGACGGCCACCAGCTGGCTCGTCTTGGTGCCCACGGCCTTGTACACGCGCCCGAAGCTGCCCTTGCCGATGAGCTCCAGCAGCTTGTAGGGCGGCACCTCCCGGCCGGCCTCGGCGCACTCGCGCACCACGATGGCTTGGGCGGCACGAGCATCTTCAATGGCCTTGTGCTTGGTGGCCGAATAGTTTGGCGCTGACGAGAAGCCGTTGCCGTTGGGGAGGCTGCCGGCATGGGGGTACTGCATGATACCGGCGCTGAGGTGATCACTATCGTCGCTTCGTCCGTGTCGTTATAGGGGTTCCAGTGTCTCGGTCCCCTAGAGCCTGGCCGGGCTCAGCGTGCCACCGGCGCTGTAGCGTAGCAGCTGTAGCGGCCACAGTGGTCGAGTGGCAGCTTTGCGAGTTGAGCTAGGCTGCTGCGCCGAGCGGTTGGATCAGCGAGTCTAAAAGGGCCAGTCCAAGTACAGTCCAGTCCAGTCACGCGGGGACCAGCACCTGTAAGCTGCTTCCACTGGCCTCTCTCTCTCTTAGCAGGAGACTGGCGGTGGACTGGTAGAGGTAGAGCGGGTGAGGATGACGGATCTCGGAGGCGGGCAGAGGCGAGTCCAGAGACGGTTCCCAGACCATGAAGAAGAAACCAAAAAAACACGCTTGCAAGAGATGAAATGGAGAAACCAGCAAGGAAAAAAAAAAGAGACAAGTACAGGTCGGTGCTACTGCTCGGTAGAGAGAAGCAGAAACGCACTTTCCCCCCTGGCTTATGCTACTTGACATAATGCCATCAAATCAATCAGCATGTTGCAGCCCCTGGAAGGCAAAAAAGCGACCGCCTGAGGGAGCCTAAAGCGACATAGCGCTACTTTGAACCTGGACCCTGAAGGCCTTCACAAGGCGCTAAGTCTCAGGCGTGGAGCCCCGTTCTGGATGGAAGCCCGCTAATCTATTTTTCTTTTCGGGCTTCTTTTTTCCCCTTCAGCCTTGTCCAGGGGTCTCGTGCGCCTTCAGCCGGGTGCGACGTCAGCGTTTCTTTCGAGACATCCATGATCCCAAGCTTGCATGTGCACATGCGGTGATCAACCCTCCGTCGAGCAAATCCCGTGAGCAGCTTGGCCTTGCCCCGTGCTGGCCTTTGACCCTTTCGCCTGACGTGTCGCTGCGCTGCGCTTCGAAACGTTTCTGCTTCTCTTGTACGTTTCGCCTGCTATTACCAGCTTTCCGCTGCCTGCCCATGTGCTTTTTGCTCACACATACATATATACAGGTACATATATATAAGCCGGTCTGCCTACATATATAATCACCATGATCAAGACTTCCGTCGCCATCGCTGCCCTCAGCGCTGGAGGAGGCGCTGCTCTTACTGCTGCTCTCTATTCTCTCCGCCCCAGCAAAGACAAGACCGCAGAGATGCCACCCACGCTCGCTCCCTCTTCTTCTTCTTCACTGTCCTCTACTGCCATCGCTTCTTCCTCGACCGCCGTCGCTACAATCCCCGCCAACCAAATCTTTGGATCTGCGGCAGCTCCCTCGCCGGCCCTGGGCTCTGCGCCCGTCAACCCAGGCGGCCTCTTCGAATATGGCTTCCCCGGCCCCGTCTCCGACATCGCCAGCCGCGCCGCCCTCATCTCGAGCTACGACCGGCGCATGCGCAACCCCCACTGGGTAGTCGAGCACATCACCCCCGAGTCCCTGGCCAAGCGGGACGGCGACCGCAAAAACAGCCAGTTCCTCGAGGACACGGGCGTGCCCGCAAAGTTCCGCGCCCTGCTCAAGGACTACTACCGCAGCGGCTACGACAGAGGCCACCAGGTCCCCGCCGCGGACGCAAAGTGGTCGCAGGCTGCCATGGACGAGACGTTTTACCTGACCAACATGAGCCCCCAAGTCGGCGAGGGCTTCAACCGCGACTACTGGGCGCACTTTGAGGACTTTTGCCGCCGCCTGACGCAGAGATACCCCTCCGTGCGCATCGTCACGGGGCCCCTGTATCTGCCCAAGAAGGACCCCATCGACAACAAGTGGTACGTCAAGTACGAGATGATTGGCACTCCGCCCTCCGTCGCCGTGCCCACGCACTTCTACAAGGTCATCTTCGCCGAGGACGGCCGCGCCGGCGGCAACGTCGCCATTGGCGCCTTTGTCCTGCCAAACGCCCCCATCGACAACGCCAAGCCCATCACCGACTTCGAGGTCCCCGTCGAGGCCGTGGAGCGCGCCAGTGGCCTCGAGTTCGCCAACCAGCTGCCCATGCAGCGGAGGAGGAGGCTCTGCGCCGACACGACCTGCTCCCTGATTATCAAGGACTACAGCGAGAGGCAAAAGTCCTTTGGCAAGAACCGATCGTCTTCTGCGTGAGGCTGTTGACGTTCGCGAGGGAGACGAGGGAGCCTGGCGACATCTTGATGGAACTGGTCGTTCTGTGTATCCGAAAGCTGAGATTGATTGCGCACTTTATCATCACCAACCACACACTATTTCTCCTTTGTTACCGTTACGCCACGACATGGACGGATATAGATCTAACGTTTTGCTTTTTTTCACCGGCATCTATAACGAACGCCATAAGAGAGCGATATGTTTGAATATGTATGCCATTACATGCATTTTATCATTACGGCCTTTACCTTTTAAATAGACACAGGCAACCTAGCAGCATCACACAGCACAGCATCACATGTACTTTTATATACTATTAGCCCCCATCAGATAGAAATCAGATTTGAAATGTCCCCTTGATTAGCCGCTATAATCCTGTAAACCTTACTCTGTGATATGACTACTGTAAAAGAAATAAAGCAATTGTGCCTTTGAAGCATACATTGAACGGCAATCTCCTTAAACTAAAAAGGCCGTGATAAAGGCCGCTTTCACACTTCCGTCCCTATGCCGCCAAACGCCGAAAAAGGGGTATCGACTGATCAACGTTTCAATACTCTTCGACCTTTCAATACTCTTCGCCCTCTCTACCGGGCGCGGGTGTATTTCCCGTGACGCTGCTCCTGGCGAAGACTCTCTTCTTGACTAGGAAGAGGTGCACGTCGACGGTTAGGATCCAAGTCGGCAGGATTCATAGGTGGAGGAGGGATAGGTAGCTGGAAGTTACCCGGCGGAGGAGGAATACCTCCCGGCGGCGGGATCAGACCAGGAGGGAGGGATCCTGGAGGTGGTATGGGGACGCCGGCCTGCTGCATCAGCTCGAGAAGCTTTGCCGGGTCTGGAGGGTTGTGGAGATCCAAGCCGGGCAGCGGAGGCGGCGGTGCCCCGTTGAAGCCGGGGATGCCAAAGGGAGGCGGAGGAGGCGGAGGAGCTACTGCGCCAACGCCGACTCCAGGAGCAATCGGTGGCGGTGGTATATTCGAGCCGAGGCCAGGAACGGCGCCTCCACCCAAAGGCAGACCAGGAATGCCGCCAGTCAAGCCGGGGACGCCGGTAGGTTTGGGGGCATCCTGATCGACAAGAGCGTCCATCTCATCCTCCAGCTCGCGCTGCTCTTCCTCTTGACGCTGGCGGCGATTGCCGCGCCGATCCCATGTTCCTTGTGCTTCGGCAGCTGCCTCACCAATATGGTACCGGTCCTGGAAGATTTCAGTCTCACCAGGTCGGGCACGGCCCCAGAATCGGGTGATGCGGTCGTTGGAGCCGGATGCCAGGATGTGGCCCTGGGGGTGCCAGTCCAGAGACCAGATAGCGTAGTCGTGTGCAAATGGGACCTTGTGCGTGGGCCAAACGGATTGGGCTGGAGTTGATTCTGGGTCGAGACTGTCGTAAGGGGCGACGGTAAGAGGTTGACCAGCTGGGGGATTCGGGGTGTCCAGCATATAGTGGTGGAGTGATCCGTCCATGCCACCAGTGGAAAGGAGGTTGGCATGAATTGGGTGGAAGGTCAAAGTTGAAATGTCCTTTTCATGGCCCTTTAAGAGAACAATGTCTCGCATCATTCGCAGATCAAAGACGCGGGCCGTTTGGTCTCGAGCCGACGTGGCAAAGCACCGGCCGAGCTTCTTCTCAAACAGAACCTTGGTGATGGTACTCTTATGGCCGTGAAGCGTGGTGAGGCTTCGCGCTGTCCGAGGGTCCCAGAGCTTGACCAAGTGGTCCTTGGAACCGGAAATGATCAGGCCTTTGGTTGGGTGCCAGTCGACGGACTTGGCATCCCAGCCGTGGCCTTCAAGCTTTAGCTCCTCCTGACCAAGAGCAAAGTCGAAGATTTTGAGGGTAGAGTCGTCCGAGGCAGTGACGAATTTGGAATCATTGGGACTAAACGCAAGGTCTCGGATGGGATCTGTATGAGCATTGATACTTTTGACGTTATTGAAATTCGGCTGCCAGTACTTGATAACTCCGTCGTGGTCGCCTGAAATCAGCCAGTCATCGCTGTGCGAGTACTCCAAGGCACGGATGGCGGAGTCATGAGCCTGCATTATCGTCTCGAAGTTGAATCCAGTGCCATTCCAAAGGGTAAATTCACCGCTTGTTGACGCTGTAAGTAACCTGCGCCCTTCCGGAGTCCAGCGAACCACATTGATAGGGTGCTTGATTTTGTTCAGTGATGAGTGCAGGTGCTTGGCCGGGATGGAATCAGCGGGAAATACTGGTCGCCCTGCTGGTGGAATCATCTACAAGAGTGTTAGTCTACTTCATTGGTCGACGTATTTGCTCAAAATTTGGGTTGTATCTCACATCCACGATGTAGCTCGCGCTTGGGCGTTCCCTCTCGCCGGTGTAGCCACCTCGATAGTTGGGAGCGCGGTCTCGCATCCAGTGGAGGACACTAGAGCTGTAGTCCGTTACCGGCCCTGTTGAGATACCAATTAGCTTCCTTGCTCTGGTAGATGCTGAGGCATTTCAAGCTGATCCATGGTTGACGATATAAATGGAATAGGCCGAAGCAGATCAGGATGCACTTGGCAAAACAAGAGGTATGCTTAGACAAGCGGCACAGAGGCATCTTGGTAGGACACTTGTCCAGACACGTTTAAAAGCTAGACAATAGACCATCATTTATGGTCAAGGCAAATGGGGGAGCTATCAAGAATAAAACTTTCATAATGGGTAGGACATGGCCGTATTTGAAAGCTATAGATGAGAACGAGTAGGTCCTACTAGGTAGTAGGTAAAGACGAATGGCACAGCAGAGGTACATGTGATGATGAGATCTGGATAATAAAGGATAGACTTACTACGACCGCGGACTTTCATATAAGAGCCATCTTGGCCCTGACCACCACCACCCCGATCGCCATGCTCACCACGAGGCTCATAAGCCATCGTCGCGTGTTCCCGTTAAAGTGCTAGTCATGCACCGGAGTGGTAAATTCGATGGATGCTACGGATAAGCGGATGGAATATATATTGAATATATATCTGCACGCCTCCCAATGAGAAAATTAATAATTCTTCGCCGAAACAAGCCTCAATGGAGAGTTTGTAGAACTGTTTGCGAAGATGAAAGTCTCATTTCTGTGAAGCCCGCGCCTTGAGAGCGTCAGGCGAAGAACAAGCGTTGATTGGCTGCAGGTCATGTGATGCAGCGAGGTCGTCTTGCCTTAGTCAGCAAAGTTGGAATAAGTGCCATATCCTTGCGGTAGAGCAACTCGTGCTCCATTGGGGAATATTAGTGGTGGAAACTAGAAGACGTCAGTTTTGAATGTTTGTCTTGGAATGATGCGTTATCAAAATTTGAGTGTGACTGTGACTGCCGCATGATCAAAGGCGAAATCTCACGTGGCTTGCTGTTCACGTTATGAGATATGAGAGAAAGAATAACTGGTGCAAGCACATAAGATGGTTTCAGATTTGATAGCTTATCAGCTCTCAACTGCAAAGGTGGTAAAGTGGAAATCCATGCATATCACATATTAGAACTCATGTAGGGATGCTTGCCACTGCATGGAGCATAAACTTTGCAAAGCCGTTGTTAGTGCCTGGGACTACTAGGTAAGTAAGAGATGTCCGCGAGGGACTTGTTATACATGGTAATGGATGTATGAGGTATATGGCTCAATTCCATATTCCATAGCTTATCATAAAGCATTTTCTTCACTGGACTGCTCCTGACAAAGCTTCTAGATGATGATCATGCAAAATGTTTGGTGCTTGGCAATCCGCAGCTTTCACATGCTTTTTTTCTTCATCTCTTTCTCTCGCTGCTAATAACAGGCAGATGCCCTTGTTCATTGAAGCTCCTGCGCCCCACCCTCCGGAACCCAGCAGTCGATTACCCGCTATTTTCCGCTAATGCCGCCACTGGTCAATTTGACGATACAGCGACTAACGCAGGCTGTGTACCTTTTAATACCGTCAACCGCACCTAAAATACGAAGTCACCTTTTTTCATGCGGTTTTGGAGCCAGGGAAATGTCCTCTCAGCCTGGCTCCATCTTAACCGTCACCCTTACATTAGATAGGAGTCTGACTCTCTCACGTTCATTTCGGTCGACGCCGATACGTTGGATTTACACCGAGGCACATGAGGCAATTTGCCGACCGGGAGAGTTGCTATAATGTACACGTAGAGCACAATACAAGGCATTTAGTACGAGGTACGCGGGCTGCGGGAAGATAAACTCAATGCTATGCCGGCCAAGA
Organism: Trichoderma simmonsii; assembly: GCA_019565615.1. Lineage (NCBI taxonomy): Eukaryota > Fungi > Ascomycota > Sordariomycetes > Hypocreales > Hypocreaceae > Trichoderma > Trichoderma simmonsii. The sequence goes on from CP075866.1 coordinate 1,220,580, forward strand.
GAGCCCCTCCCTACTTACCTAGCTGAAGCTTGATCAGGACCTAGTAGCTTGTTCCCTGTTTGCCGTACTGTCCCTCGATCTCCTTCTATCACCTCCCTACTCAAGTAAAAGCAAAGTTTGCCCCTTCTCTCTCTTTGCAAGTTACACCTACAAAGCTCTCTGCCAACAGCAAAGGGCCAGATCGTAGGACCCGAGCATGGCGCCTCCCACAGAGTCCTCCACGGCGACCAGCGTCGAGGCCTCTACCGGCTCCGTGTCTCGCCGCAACGCCTCACAAAACGAAGCAGATCTAACCTCAGTGGAGCCCGTCAACGGCACGACCAAGGACCGGCTGTCCAAGACACCGCAGAAGAAGTATCGCCATGTCGCCGCGGTGCATTCCCAGACGAGGCCATCGTGCCTGAGCCACGATTCCCCTGCAGCTCCCAGCTTTCTCGGATTCCGCAATCTCATGGTCATTGTGCTGGGTACGGATCACTTTTGAATGGCGACTTGTCCTTCTTCCCTTAATGAGAGCATCCCTCTAACGTGCAATCAGTTGTTGGCAATCTGCGATTGATGATTGAAAACATTCAAAAGGTGCGTAGAGCATTTGCTTCAACATGTCGCGAGACGTGGAGTGGGTGACGTAGCACTGACATGCATCTGGCTTTTTGGTGTAGTACGGCGTCTTGATCTGTATCAGGTGTCACGACTACAGACGACAAGACCTGCTCCTGGGTCTCTTGCTTTATTTTCTTATTCCCTGCCATCTGTTTGCGGCATACCTGATAGAGTTTGTAGCTGCCAAGCAGGCCGAGGGATCCAGGAAACGAATCAAGGACAACAGCGCTGGCCCTTCGGAAGCAGAGCGCAAGAAGTTCCACTCCATTTGGGTTCTCGCGGCTTTAGCCCATGGAATCAACATCACTCTTGCCCTCGCAATCACCACTGTTGTGGTCTATTTTTATGTCTATCATCCGTTGATTGGCACATTGACCGAGATGCACGCCATCATCGTGTGGCTCAAGACGGCCTCATATGCATTCACCAACCGAGATCTTCGTCACGCCTATCTACATCCAGTTGCAGGAGAAGAAGTACCTGATTTGTACAAATCTTGCCCATATCCGCAAAACGTGACGATGAAGAACCTGGTTTACTTCTGGTGGGCTCCCACCCTGGTGTATCAACCTGTTTATCCGCGGACCGACAAGATTCGATGGGTTTTTGTGTTTAAGCGACTCGGAGAGATCTTTTGCCTGGCTGTTTTCATCTGGGTTGCCACCGCCCAATATGCAACGCCCGTTTTGCGCAATTCGCTTGACAAGATTGCCTCTCTCGATCTACCCAACATCTTGGAGCGACTTATGAAGCTTTCGACAATCTCTTTGGTCATCTGGCTGGCTGGCTTCTTTGCGCTCTTCCAGTCCTTCTTAAACGCCCTTGCCGAGATAATGAGGTTTGGCGATAGATCGTTTTACGACGACTGGTGGAATAGTGAAAGCTTGGGCGCCTACTGGAGGACTTGGAACAAACCTGTTTATACTTACTTCAAGCGCCATGTCTATATGCCCATGATTGGACGAGGCTGGAGCCCTGCTGCTGCCAGTTTCACCGTCTTTTTTGTTTCTGCGGTTCTTCACGAGGTCCTTGTTGGTGTTCCCACGCATAATATTATCGGTATGTCTTGGATGCCAGAGGCTCACTTCGAGAGCTGTTTTCTAACAGGTTTCACTAGGCGTCGCTTTCTTTGGCATGTTTCTCCAGCTTCCCCTTATTGCCATTACTACTCCTCTTGAGAAGATGAAACTCGGCCATGGCGGCCGCATCCTCGGAAATGTCATATTTTGGGTTTCGTTCACAATCTTTGGACAGCCATTTGCGGCGCTGATGTATTTTTACGCTTGGCAGGCCAAGTACGGTAGCGTGAGTAGGATGCCACAGCCGGTGCACCACTGACCTGGGCCTGGGGTTTCGCTTTGGACATTTTATACAGCGGTTTTGGATTGAATAATGATAAAGACGTCCATAGATATACAGACGTAAAAGATACACGGTATAGGTGGACTTTTGATTGTAATCTCGGCTCGTTCAAGTGCGAGGAATACACAAAAAATGGGTATTGATGGCAACTATAATATATGAAGATTCATACTTTCGATTCGCAACCTCTATAAATGCTGAGCAATGCTAGTTGGTTTATTACCATGATTCCTCCCCACAGTCGAGCCCATTTTGTCTTTCTAGCTTTATCGTATAAAGGGCATCAGTGTACCAACCCTCTTCCTGTAGCTTACATAGTCGTCACCAAAGAATTCGACCAACTTTCCTTCTTCATGGATGATTCTCCCCCGGAAAAACATGTACAGCACAGCCGAATAAGCAACAAAGCAAAGCACATTGCCCAGCACGAGTTGCGTGCCCAAGCCCCAGTAAAAGAATCCAAAGTAACTAGGATGTCTTATCCACCCATAGATGCCCGTCGTTACGAGAAGATGCGATTGTGCCCTCCTCGTCTGAATTTGGTGGTTGAAACTAGCCCCAGCGTGCAGCATCGCCATGGAGCGAACAGCCTGGCCGATGAAAACCATGAAGAGGCCGGTAAGGAGAAGCACTTGGCCAGACCCAAAGGGCGCCCAATGCCGGTCAGGGAAGAAGGCAGAGACAATCGTACACTCCACGAAGGCGGCGGAGTGAGCGATGGCGTAGGCCGGCCAGTTCGCCGTGAGCAGAAAGCTGTCGATGCTGACGACGGCGGTGTTTCGCTCGGCTGTGGTCCAAAACTCCAAGAAGTGAAAGGTGGAGAGGGCGAGGAGGAAGAAGGGCACGCGCCAGATGGGGCTGTCCGTGAAGAGCAGGACGCTGACGATGCCGACGACGCTGATGGCGAAGGCGATGCCCAGGCAAAATGCGCGGAGGGCGATTCCGGAGAGAGACTTTGGCTGGCCCGGTAAGAAGGGCTTGAGGGGGTTTTCGGGCTGGCGCGCGTTGCGGCTGGGATCTGAGAGGAACGGGGGGAGGTCGTCGTGATGGCGGGATTGGGGGGCGAATGAGTTTGCCATGGTGGATTGCATGTGTTTTTTTCTTCTTGAGATTTCCGGTGAAATGAGCGCTTGGAGGAAAACAGGAATTTGCTGGAGTCGGCGAGACTGAGTCGTCGATGAGGAGTGTCTATATCATGGTCCCTCGTGACAGTCTGTCTTTGGTTTTAGATATGGCGATAACGTCTTGATATGTGGTTTTTTATGCGAACCCGCACGTAAGGATACGTAGACGGAATTCGGCTTCACAACTCGGACAGGCCGCGCACGGAGAATTTCGGGTCCTAAAATAACGCTGAAGATGGGCACGGCAACAGAGTGTGTGTGAAGTTGTGATGCTTTGCGAGAGATTGTTCCGTAGAGAACAATGCGTGTATTGCGGCAACGCAGGTGTCAAGGCCTGGCCATGGCGAGAGTTGCTTACGGGCGGTTTGTGGTGGGGCTCAGGGCCTTGCAGCGGGAGATTCTCAGGGGCGCAGCTCTGGGGCTAGCCAGTGGCCACACCTTGGCAGCTACACCATTCATAACATTGATATGACGAGAATACAGTGAGAGATCCATGATCTAAATAAATCTGGAGACTTAAACTGCACTTGATTGTCCTATGTCTTCAAAATCTTAATTACTTAATGTACTATCTAGGCTTCAATGGCTTCTAGATGGCACGTATCAAGTGGCTGTGTCTCAGATGAATGCCACAGGGCTGAATCTGTTTGACAACGTCTACAACGCCAAGAGGCAGCGTAACCAACAGACTCTGGAGTCTCCACAATCCATCGCTCTCTCCGCGATCTGGTCTCATCGGCGAGTTTCGGCTCAGGTTGTTGCTAGTTGATTTCGACATGATCTCTATCTATGTCAATACATCTGACATACTGCGGCAATCCGGCAACTTTTACCTCATTGTCTCCTTGTTGAGTTTGTGCTAGCTCTAGACTAACTTCTTGGATGAAACCAGAGCAGTAGAAGCGAACTGTTAACGGAACAGACAAGTGGTACTCCGATGTGTCGATGCAATGGATAAAATCTCTCCGTGTGCCGTGTAGTAGAGTAATAAACGTGGCGTCAAACGTGAGGTTGCTCCATGAAATGGCGAATTTGGTATTCTTCTCATTGGTTGAATCATAACTCGAGTTTTCAAGTTGCCGCTCTTCACAGGCCTCCCTGAATCGAAAAGGAGGAGATGATGAGCGTAAGAACATTGATGAAGCCCCAGGTACAGGGAATCCAAGTATTCATCTCGTAGTATCCCGCCTGATAAACAGCGCCCAGCCTTACATAGCAGTCAGCATTTCCTCGTTTTCACTTGTTCGGCGGTCCATCTAGCACTAACATAACTCCGGTAATGGTGCCAGAGAGCAGAGCTTCAAGCCCGGCGACCACCAGATAGACAATCGGCGTCATCCAGAGATACTTCCATGACGACTTCTTCCTGGACCCGTGGGTGAACATGGCGATGAAGACGGCGCCGAGGTGGAACAGCGCGAACGTGATGAGAGTCCATATTACTGTGAAGCGCCAGACGTCGCCGATGAAGAAGAGCGTGTATCTCTTGTCGGGCGTGGCATCGAAGAGAGTGTGGACGTTGAGGGACGGGAACGGAGGAGTGGTGTAGTTTGCGGGAGGATTCAGCCGGCGCGTCATCTGCGCGATCGAGAGTGTTGACTGCAGGCTCCTTGTTAATGTCCACTCTTGCTGTTAGCATAGCATAGACGCAGCTTGCCTGTTGAAATGTCTCCCTTTCCGCTGCTCTCTCCCGCACTGGGATTGCCGGTGACGGTACATGTATGTCGTTCGTTGTATGATGCACAATGGCGAGCTTCTCCTAGCTGCAGAGCTGCTGTAGCATGTCGCTAGAGAGACCAGACGGTAATTTCGGGTGGGTCCCCCGGAGACGTCACTTCTAGAGCCTCGGCAAAAGCATGCGCTAAACCACAGCATCAACCGCGTCTGTCTGCAGCCAGCCTTCCATTTGATTTCCATTCAATCAAACAACAACAACTTCATCACCTGCCACGAGAGCGCATTCGCATTCGCATTCGAGCCGCGCCGCAGCAGATGCATCACGATGCCTGCTGACCAACTCCTCAACACCGTCCTGCAGTATTACCAGGAGCTTCACGATGCGGCCAAGACGGAACAAATTATCGGCACGACCGCACACCTGCTCTCGCAGCTCTCCAACCCGCTCAACCTCGGCGTTCTCACGTCCCAGCTGCTGACGGCTCCTGCGATTTGGGAGAGACACGATGGATTGCGCACCTCGGTTCGCATCATCAGCATCTACAACAGCGCAGCGATTCGCGTTTGCGAACAGGAGGCTCTCAACGACAAGAACAAACTGGAAGGCCGGCCTCTCGAGGGAGGTGCTATCAAGTGCGATGCCTGGACGCGGGCGGTTGTCAAGGGCGCAGATGAATATTCAAAACGGTGGCAACACCTGCTGGTCCTGACGGGCGTCCTCATGGGTATGGAGGGCAACGAGAGACGCGCACTGTCGAGCAGCCTCAGAGGGATCCTTGGACAGGCGGTTGTGCTGGCGGCAAATATGGCGCTGGAGAGCCACCGACAGGACGGACCGCTCGCTGGCGCTTCAATTGCGTTGGCACTCAACTTCTCGTTTCCTCTACTCTCCGATTTCCACAAGGCCCAGATCAACTGCAATGAGTTATTGCCCGTCACTATCTGGGCTCTCACCGGCCCGGAAGGCTTTTGCGAAGGCCAATTTCTTCAGGTTATTGGGGAGAGCATCACTGAGGCTCCCGGTCAGCAGCTCTCCTGGACCTCTCAAACGCCCTCGTTTCAGCTACTGCAGGCCATGGACCAGCGACCTCTGATGGGAAACATTGGCCCATTATCGAAGCTTGCAGCCTATGCGGCCCTGCACGCCACTGACACGAACATTGTCTTGGCTGCACAGGATGCGTTGCTGGTTTTCTCGCGTCAAGTGCTGGACGCTTGGCGGTCGAACCGGTTCAACGACATTGATCCTGCGTTCGAGGCCAACAAGCTGAGCCTTGAGACGCTCCAGAAGACGTGGCCAGTGCTGTGGGGAGTCTTTCGAAAGCTGCTGTTTGGCGCTGTGGCTGTTCTGCAGGCCATCGTTTCCCGCAGTCTCCTCGATCATCGCATGTTGAATCCCGTAGCTGCTTCAGAAATTGCTGCTAAATCACTAAACATTCTGCGGAATCTTTATTTCATCTCCAGCCGGAACAACAATAGCGCTTTCCAGGTGTATACTTTCAGCTACTTAACCTCCATCGACAGCCTCTCCCGGCATCCTGCCGCATGTGAGCTGCTCCTCAGGGAGATTCGCCCTCCCGAGGCCCCTGCTGCTCCTATCACACACCTCGCAAGGACGCTGGATCTGTTTTACTTGAATGTTGCTGAGCACTTGCCCCTGGTGCTCTCTACAGCAGCCTGCGAAGCTCTCATCATCAAGCCAGCGACTGCATACCTTTCCCAAGAGGGCCCAATGACCCCATTCACGGTCGAACTTTTTGAATCTTCCCACAGCGCCATCCTCTCTGTTCTCTCCTGCCCGCAGCATAGTTCACTCACCATTGACATCACTCCCTTCTATATTGTCAAGCTATTCGAATCCTTCCCCCAACAGATTTCCCCACGGCAATTCCGAGTCGCCTACAAGACTGTCATGCAAATTGTCTCTCCTCCTAACCCCATCGCCGCAATGGAGCCTCATCTTGCGGAAACTCTCCTTGAGATGCTTCGAGCTTCCATCGCCACCGCAGGCACCGCTCTTCTGCCCCAAACCCCAGACGCTGCAGCGCCAGATGGTACTTTGCCAGAGGATGCCGCCAAGGAAGCTCCGGAGCCTTGCTCAGAGCAAAGTTCACTGACTATGGCCCTGGTTGATACGCTGCCATCCGTGCCTCTGCATTTGGTGGAAGAATGGCTTACCATTACGGCACAGACGTTGAATATGATTGAAGATCCCAGGCTTCGAGCACCAGTAAAGAAGCGGTTCTGGGACATTCTCATCAATGGAGAGATGGATGTAGAAAGAGCAGCCATCGGAGTCGCCTGGTGGGCGGATCAAGGGGGAAGGGAGATATTCGTCTCCAAGCCCGCGCAAGAAGCAGCCATGATGAGCGGCGCAATTGTGTCTAATGACCAGGTGGCCAGCAAGTTGTAAGGATATTATGGGATGCGTCATGCATTACTACCGTGCGATGGCATGGCGGCAACTGCAAACAGCGGCTTCTTGGACTTATTCACTGATGTTGGAGTATGTTCGTCTGAGATGGGTATGTTTTATGCAAGCAATATTAGTTTTTTAGGAGACGGTTACATGGCGCATTTCTGTTTGGCGATGATATATACTGCTGTGGGAAATGCAGCGTGATCCCAGGCTGGTGAGGATATATACGAGGGCCTTTAAAATACATAGGATTAATACACTTGAACATAGACGAAGAAAAAAGAAATTGTTCTTCAAGGAGGCTTGTTTCGTCCTGGGAGCTTTGGGCTTCGCGTTGCTGGTTTCATCCATAATGACTGCACCATCGCACAACTACGTCAACATTTTCTGTCTACAGCGGAGGCCTTTGATAACCCCAGCCAACACCTACATCTACATCAGTTGAAATGCAACGGATTATGAGGTGTGCAAGGACTTGGTCGATTGTGGGTCGAACCCGTTGGGATCTCTGCCATACTGTCATACCTGGCAATCTCAAATATGATGATGAGACAAAGGCAAGGAGGATGAATACTGCACGTGTGGATTTTGAGCTATATACTGCCTACATGTATTCGGACCAGCTAGACTACCATATCAATCTCTGGATAGATGAGATGGTTCGATTCTAAGTCCCTTTCGGCTGAGACTTGTAATATACATGATACATGTTGTTTGATAGCATTACCAGAGAGGTACATTCGGCTCTCTTCGATTACCTGGTAGAGGTACGTACGCATGTAGACTCCTCTTGCCAATTGAACAAAATGTCTCACACTTTACCAGTTCTCACAAGAGCAAACAGGCAACCAGACCTACCTAAGTCGAGGAAAGTGCATTTGGGCCTCGTTTTCCAACCCTTTTCTTTTTATTTTTCCTTTCTCTCTTTTCTTTACACGTCGTGATGACTTCAATTTCATCACTACCGACTGCTATTCAGCCAATTGGACACGTCCTGATATTCAACAGGCAATCCTCGATCGTATATCCTCCTTTGCCATCATATCCTGATATCATTCTTTCTGGCCGCATGCGGTAGACTTTCGCTATTTCCAATCCAATTCGACGCCCACCTCCAGCAATACCAGCATAATGTCACGATGAGATACCGGTCCAACCCGAATGATGCAATACTGCATTATCTTTGAACACGGGTGTCCTCACAATGGCCCTCAACATCAACCATGATCGCTCTTGATCAAAATACTCTGGCTTTGCCAATGATGCCATGTCGCGTCATATCTCACTCTGGTTTCTATTCAAAGAAAAACCCAGACCCCTCCTTTTACTATCAACACCCACCTCCTTCGCCTCATCATGCTGCAGCGAGCAAGCATCGGGATCGGCAACAGATTGGCCGGGCATCACATCATCAAAACCGGAGACCCCTCCTTGCGTGCGCAGTTGACATTCCACTTCAATGGTCTTTGGCTCGCAGGGACCACTGCTTGATGAACGTGGGTAAAGTGCTTTTGCCTACGGCCCCTTCGGGCAGGCGTATCGCCGGCATGGCTTCTTTGTTTAGTACGTAGATGGCTCAATCCGTCCATTTAGCTAGCGTCTCCAGATCTGCAGCTAAATCATCGCAAGATGCGCTCATCCGAGTTCCAGCGAGGCACTGCTCTTTATCCAACCCGTTATTACCCCGCCGCCAACTCTTGCGAAGCTTTTGTCTTAGATGACGACGGCAACCTCTCATCGCAAAGATCAGGAACTAACAACGCCACTTGCCCATCAGCACCCGAATCTTGCTGGAATTCTTGCGGACATGCCGGGACAAGATGGGGGGGAAGCGCAAGCCATCCAGTACTACAGGGCTCATCCTGAGAGAAAGCTGGCTATGAGCTCCTCAGATAGGGGAGATGAGCAAGACATAACCCGTCCAGGAAATAGAGCACTCCATCAAGGAACAAGCAAAAAATGTTGACAATTGAGCTCTAGCTCACCAAACGTTACCGCGAAGAGTATAACGCAGGGCTACTAACAGGGGGGTTACAGCTGGGCATGCCCAGTTGGCGGGGTATCTGGGGAATATTGGATACGTCAATGACGATTTCAGCTGTGCCGGGGTGTCCTGATACTGCTTCGCCTATGTCGTGCTCTCTTCCACTGAGTCGAGGCCAATACTATTCAGCTGCATCAGCATTTCGGGTGGGGACCCTCTCCAGACACCCGGTGGCGTGTGCCGTAGCAGCTATCCAGGACATACCGACCTCGTCTAAGTTGGATAGCTTTGAGTATGAATGCGACAGATGCTTATGGCGCATCTCCCTCCATCCCTCTGGTATATATAGGGGTGTGACATGTCCTGTTACGTGTATGACATTTCAGACAGACTTCAATCCAATCTCGACCATTACCATCATATAACCAACCTCTACATAAGCACAAATATCATTCAAAATGTCTTACGGCGGTGACAACAACGATAACGTGAGTTTGATACAATTCTCCTCGGTCTCTCATCAATTGAACATAAACTAACCAGCATTGGGTCTTGAATGTTATAGTACGGCGTGAGTTAACACGATACTTTGAGATGAAGTGACAAGCATAGCTCGCAGTTCAATCACTAACACCGATCAGTCTCGCCGTAATGACGACAACTTCGGCTCCGGAGGAGATTCCTTCGGCTCTGGTGGAAACCAGCAATATGGCTCCGGAGGTGGTGACTCATTCGGCTCTGGGGGAGATTCATACGGCTCTGGTGGAAACCAATTCGGCTCTGGCAACCGCCGTAACGATGACAGCTCATTTGGTACCAGTGGCCAGGGCCAGGGCGACTTCGGCTCTGGAGGTAACTACGGCAGCTCTGGAGGTGACTCGTTTGGGTCTGGAGGAAACACCTATGGCTCCGGCGGCAATGACAACTTTGGCTCCGGAGGCAATGATACCTACGGCTCCTCCCGTAACCAAGACTCTTCTTTTGGATCCAGCGGCCGCCAGGGTGATTCGTCATACGGCTCATCAGACACCTATGGCCAGAGCCAAGGCCAAGGCACCGAGTCGTATGGTTCTAGCAACCGCAACGAGTACGACGAGTCTTCGGGCCAACGCTCCAAGGGTGAGGGCCTTTTCGAGAAGGTGAAGGACAAGGTGTCGAACATTGGCCACCGTGGCGGCAACTCGGGCGGCGATAACTACTAAAATAATTCATGGGATGATGGGAATGAGTTGAGCTGAGAGATGTGGAAGTAATAGTTTGATCTAATGACAATCTCGGCATGGATGCGGAACCTGTCTATTGAGATTTTTTCCAAGGTTTTCAAAAAGTAAAACCTAATGAACAAAACAATAAAAACAAAGTTCGTCTACTACTTGCTTGAAGGCTTCTCCACTACAAGTTTTTCCACCTTGACTAGTATTGCTCCATCCGTTGCCTCTCCCCTTGTATTCCTCAAGTGTACGAACCTATATCCTTGGCCCAGCCTGTCAAGCCTTATGCACGCCCAGGCGGCCAAATCATCCCTGCCAATCTCATCATCCCTGATCGTAAATCTCACAAAGGTGAGTTCTTCGACTAGCCCCGGGATCGCCTTAAACTCGAGCTTCTCCGCTCCGAGATCGAGGTCGCGGCCCTTGTGCGTCTTGGTGCGGACCTTGTACTCGCTCTCGTGGACGTGGCCGTCGCTCTGGGCGTGGCTGTTTTTGGAGCCCTCGGCGTGGAGCTCGACTTTGATGTAGGGCTTGAAGCCCTTTGCGGACTTTTCGCCGGCGGGGAGAGGGATGTTTTGGGCGGAGAGGAAGGTGAATACCAGGGTGGCGGTTTTGCGGGTGATGGCGATGGGACTGGCGGCGTCTTCTGCTGCGGTTGGTTTGGGGCGGTATCCTGTCGAAGAAGACATTAGTTAATGAATTATACTTGTTTTATACATGAAATATCTCATGATTGGAGTAGATTTTGAAATATCTCATGATTGGGGTAGATTTTCAAGTGGCACGATGTAGACTTACCCTCTGGCTTCAAGACATAGCCCCCTGTTCCGGTAAACATGCCCTCGTTGAGCATCATGCCTTCATCCGTCTCTTGCCAGTTCAGGGCGATAATCTGAGCACCTCCACCCCAGAAGATGGCCGGGTTGAGGTTGGAGGATCCGATGCGGAAGCCGGCAGGGTAGGCTCTCAGAAGATAGCGCTTGTTGTGGTTGAAGAGGACGGACCACTGCTTCTCATGGTAGTCAATAAACTTCTTCTCGGAGATGGAGAAGATGTGCGTCGGCATCGTGGCCTCGGGCTGCGTCCAACCCTTGAAGGTGACACCCTGGGTGTAGATGGCAAGCCGGGCGAGCTCCTGGATGGTCTTTGCGGGCTTCGGCGGCGGGCCGGCGGATGGCATGGGGACCTGCTCGCTGCGGATGGTGTCGACCTTGTCCAGGGGCGTGCCGGGAGGGACGTATTTCACCTTGATGAGGATCTTTCGCCGCAGGGCTTCGGGGCTGGGCAGGGCTTCGATCTCGGCGTCGGGCTCCGGCGCCAGTAGGCCGTCCCAGACCTCCTTCATGATGTCCACCATGACAATCTGCTGCTTGGCGCTGCAGTGGACTTCCAGGCTGACGATGAGCGGCATTTCGGAGGCGACGAATGCGCTGTCGCGGATGGCCTCGCAGACCTTTCTGAAGGGAACGTCCTTGGTGAGGGTGTATCCGTGCAGCACTCTTGGCTCTATAACGGCGTTGGGGTCTGGCTTTCTCGTGACGGCCTCTTCTAGCTCGGCCACCTTCTCGGTCGCCTTCTCCTCCATCTTTTCAATCTTCTTGCCAATGTTTATCTTGTCCATCTTGCTCCTCAGTTGGTCGCTCCACCCACCCTTCTTTTCATTGTCCTTGGCTTCCTTCTTTTCCTTCTTCTCCTTCTTCTTTTTCTCCTTGAGGGCAGCCTTCTTAGCAGCAGACTCATCGTCGCTTGTATCACTCTCTGAAGAAGTCTCCGCATCACTCTCATCACCATCCCACACGTCAATCTCGACGCACCGACATCCTCTCAACAGGACGTTGGTGTAAGCCCCAGTGGTGCTATCACTCGACAGCTGGTTGCCGGTCAGATACGTGTTGTGACTCGAGCTGATGAAGTAGCTGGACAGCGGCCACGAAAAGTCCTCCTTCTTCACCGGCAGCACGGCATTGCTGTGAGAAGAAGTCATGAACGCCAGGAAGCCGCTGAGGTCGAGATCCGGCGAGCTGAGCAGCTGTGCCGCTGCAGCGTCGGCGGTGACATCGTGGCCTTGGACTTTCTGCGCAAAGACTCTGGCCTGCTCGGCTGTCCATTTCCCGTCTGGAGTTGCGTGGGATTCGAAGAGGCGCTTGAGGTAGGCGAGGGTGTTCGTGCTGAGGGCTTCGATTGTTCGTTGGCCTGAACCTGAACCCCCGCCAGATTGGAGCGAGGGGTTGGCGGATTGATCTGGACTAGCCATGGCGGAGAGAAGAAAGAAGATAGACGTTGAAATAATACAAGACGAAAAAAAAAAAAAAAGAAACTGAAATGAGATGATGCTTTTTCTTTTTCCCTTCCTCTTCTTATAATTCTAGGATGACGCAGATGTATCAAAATGCTGGGATGATATGTATGAGTATGAGGGGGAACATGAGAGAGAAGGAGTGGAATACTGAGGTGATATACCGTATTATGCCAGCGAATAAGGGTCTCGTGAGATGGTTCTAGACCACGCCCAGCTTCGCTTCGCCTACCCTGAAGCGAGAGCCAAGCCAAAAGACCAAGACCAATGAATGGACAAATCTTGTCACGAACAAAAGTCAGTACAAAAAGCGCAGCTTACGGGTTGCCTCTGTGAATCGCTGCAAGAAAACGAAACGGGGGGCTCAGCCTCTTTGGTTGCCCCTCCATTGTAAAACCGGCGGTGGAGCCGTGAATCAATCGCTGACTTGACATGACATGACAGCTGGGCTTTAGGAGGGGCAAAGGAGGAGCCCCCTAAATTTGGCGATCCCCTTATTTTGACCACATCACCTTTGGCAGAAGGAAGGTGAAACTATTTTTAGTTTCTGTGATTTATTCATGACATGGAGAGTCGTTTGGTGCATAAATTATTATCGTCGTGTATATATAAAAGTCCATACGTTCAACGGGGTATTCAGTGTTAATACCATGACTACGTAAAACCATATATACCTCTCATCGTTCCCATATAACTAGATCAACAAGATGTAGTAGCATCATTTAGATGCAGGTAGATTGAATACTTTGCCAAGGATGAAACCGTATAGATGTAACTGTACCATGTAGGATATACTAGGGTAGTACTTATAGAGGTGCCCAACCCCATACAAAGCAGCGTGAATAATGTCCAAGCATTCATACACTCATACGCTCATCTCTTCTTCTCTCTCAATGATTCTGCCCTGCGCCTCTCAAGAAACTCCTCCATGTCAACGTGCACCCTCATCCCCTTTGACGTCATGGTGTTATACACCGCCCTAAGCTCCTCCGATTCCATATCACGAATCAAAGTCAGAAAAGCCTCCATCATCACCTCCTTCGATCCAGGGCAGTGCCTCAAAGCCCGGTAAAACACATCCTTTGCCTTTGTGCGGAACTGCGTCTGGCAGAATCGAATGTAAAATATCCACAATGCGGGACTGTTCTGACAAGTGTCACTCGCCAGAGCTTGCTCAAATGCACTCTTTGCCGTATTAGCGTTGCCATGTGTAAGCTCGTGTTGAATGGCAAACACGCGGCTGCTAATGCAGTCATGCTGCTTCACTAGAACTTGGTCATACAAAAGGTCACGCGTCTCGTCAATGACCCGAAGGCTCGCATCAGACCATTCAAACATGGATAAGAAGACTGAATTCTGTGGGAATTGCCGAATGGAACCTGACAGCTTCTCGCGCAGGTACACTCTCCGGAATGGTCTATGTGTTGTATATTAGCTCGACAGCCCACATATCCAGAAGATGAATCCAGTGGAAAGATTGGAATAACAGTAGAGTAGTAAAGGCATATGGTCACTTACCCTTTTGATGCATGTAGATATAGTAGCCGAGAAGCATACTGAAGGACACGCTCATGCGCCGCGGAGCCGGCTTGGTCTTGGGACCGAAACTCTTGAGATATCATATCAACAGTGCTCATCGCAGCAGCGATATTGCCTTGTGAAACTGACGCGGGCTCCAAATTTCCCGACGCCGTGAGATATGATAGTAAAATCATACATTCGGCGAGTACGCTGGCTCCAACCAAGTCTCGACCGAGTAGGTATTCGTGGAAATCCGAAACAAATGTTTGATGGGCTTTGAGAAGCGTAGTACTGCTAATTTCGGGGATATTCGACCCCGTACCCTTGAGATTCTCGTCCACGGACGCACAGAGACGCACTTTTGCCAAGTCAATGTTTCCCGCCTCAAATTCCATCCAGCTCCAGCTCCCATGAAACAAGAATTTATACCACTTCGAAGAAAGCTAAAAGATATATTAGTGTTATTTCTCGAAAAATTTAATATCAAACCACATACCGACGAAGACTCAATTGCAGCCCCCAGCACTCTACTCGCCACACTGAGATCGTTGGCAGATTCAGCAACTGCATATGCATTATAAAGCTCGGAATTCGCGGGATATTGTTTGAGCAAGGCTTTGGCAGGCTTCTTGACGCTCGTCTGCTCATTCGAAAAGACTGTAGCAAGGTAATATTGAGCCAGCCCTTCCATTCCCCCAATGTGAACAAGCTGCCTCAGTGCCTCTGATGCCCAGAGCGAGCTCACTATAGGATTCTGCGACTTGGGAACATATTGAAACCATCTCGAGCCGCCAAATAGTAAATGAGGAGAAGCGGCCGCCTTTATACCCATTGCAAATCGCGGTTCGCTCTTATGCCAGTTCTCTGTCTCGTCGTCATTATGCTTAACTGGCTGTAAGTCAACCCTGATGAGTGACGATGAGATGAACTGATCGCCATAGGCCATTTCCGTCCAACTGCTTGCTCGAAATGCCGGAGGAAAGCCACAGAAGAGTAGAAATGCATCAATCAGCTGCGTCGAAACCTCTGGTAGAACAGAACTCGGTATGAGAAAGAGAAATGGTTGGATGTCAGAGTACATTACGACTCTGAAAGGATCATCATCTGTGCCATCATCCATTGCTCTTGCTGGCATCTTTGCGGCTTGAGAGCGAGAGTGCTCAAGATGGGCCCAGGCTTTGTAAACATCTCGTGAGGAAGAGGGTGCAATTTGAGCAGCCTGTACCGGCTCTGCGGCATCATCATCGCTCCCAGTTTCGACGTAATGTCTCCAACCTTTCGCGCCGGCGTCGCCTATCCGAGGAACTTCGCTTTCCCAGAAGTCGTGAAATGACTCCAGCGCAGACTGCTCGCTCTCAATGTCCCGGGGTCTAAAGAAGTTGAGCTCCAGCAAACCCTGCCACGCCGCGATAGCCAGTTCTTTGTAGCCAGCATCATGGACGAAACGAGTGGCCCTCAGCAACACAAATGTGGCTTCTTCAATGACTTCTTTAGGTTGATCTGATGCCAGGCGAGAGAGCGTAAGGCGTAGCCTGTCTAAAAGCAATTTTTTGATGTCATCATATTGAAATGTCGTAATGTTGGTCGTCAAAAAGTCAAGGTGAGTTTTCCACAGGAGGAAATCATCATCGTCACTTTCCAGAACTTCTGACCATTTCTTCATGGTCACTTTGCTAGTCCACACTTTGGCACCCTCTCGCATCAAGTAGACGAGAACTCGCCTGCGGTCTTCTACACTCTGTGTGTTCTTAAGAGCCGACTCGAGCATGGATACTTTAATCTCTGCAAAGCTATGAGCCTCGTTTTCTAATACCGCATGATCCAGATCTTCTCCGGCTTTCAGTAAAGCATCTTGGTGATCTACAAGCTCTAGCCAGGCATCGATATCTTCCGGGGTATCCTTTACTTGCTTGCTGAGCCTTATGGACTTTTGCTTCAGTGGATTGCTCCGATCCGCCGCCAGCATGTCGATTGACATGTCCGAGTCCTCATCCGAGTCACCGGATGAGGGCTGCCGTGGCTTTGCCTTGCCCTCGATGGACCGATATGAAGGACGGTCATCATCCGAGGACTCTTCATCTCGCTGATCACGCTTTCGTTTTTTAGCTGAACTCAAGGACAGGTATCCTTCAGCTTCATCCGCGGCATCAGCATCACTCCTCCTTGCAAGTGCTCTGACTGGCCTAGATTCCACTCTTGGCATCTTGGATCGAAGACCATCTCTACCGGAAAATGTGTGAAAACCTTCGCCCGGCATGCGGAGACTGAACTGATCCCTTGGGCCATCACGGTGTATGACTAGGCGACCCTCAGTCCCGAGGACTCTACCACCCCCATAGCGACGGTATGCAGGGACCTGTGATCTGTCAATGCCGCCGTATTTTATAATCAGGGGGTCGCCTTTTGTATCAATCACAAAGAGGCCCGGAACACCCTCTGGCTTGGTGGCAGGCCTTGGCTTTTCTGCTGCATCTGCCGTTTTCTCACGGCCGGAAGGCTCTCGACGAGCTCGGTCTCTGTCCCTGTCTCGGTCTCTGTCGCGGTTACGGTCTCTGTGGCGACGAGACTCCCGGCCACTGGGCCTTGAGGTACGATCCTCATCAGACCGGCGGCTGCTTGGTCTATCCTCATCACGAGCATGCCTCTTACGACGAATCTCATGCTGCTTCTCAAGCTTTGGAGGGTTCTCTTTGCTTGTATCCTTGGATTTGAAAGAGGAGAACTTTGGCACACTGAGCTTTACGTCTTGCTCGTCTGGTGAGGCCATCGTGAATGAAGCTCAGTAAGATCCTTTGAGAAGTACCATGTTGTTGATCCGATGTAAGATTGACTTGTAAAATGACCAGCAAAGATGAAGTGAAGAATTTTATAATCGACGCTTGATTTGAACAAATACTGAACTGTACAATGAATCTGAAGTTGATTCGTTTGAAATGAATGGAGAGCTCGGAGCATGTACTTGATGTCGCGTATCTGGTACCTCAGCATGAGAACACGCACGTGATACGGCACAGCACACTCAATGCCGTCTATCCCACTAACCTACAGTGCATCGTGCCCCTGTAGAATTCTCACGTTCCCACTATTCCGGCAAGCTCCCGACTAGCGAAGCTCCCAGATAACGCAACTACTAGCGACAACTTCTCCACGTCAGCAGCAGAAATAGCCGGTATGGAGGATTCATGTCCCTGAACCTTACCTGGTGCTAACGGATAAAGAACCTTGAAACATAAGAAATTGGGTTCAATTGCTAAATAAAGCCATCATCTCCAACAATTCTTATCTCTCTCCATCTCCTGCCCTCGCTCTTCTCTATTCAATTTTCCTCTCCCTTCGCAGCGCTGGGCCATGCCCTCAGTCGCACTCTCGGATCATCTCGTTTGGATCCTGCCCGCTGTCGTTACGCTTGCCATTGGAATCATCTCCGCCATGGGCTTGTTCGGTGGTAATCAGATGCCCGTCGAGGGCAAGGTTAGTTAACTCTTCTTCCCTTTCTCTCCCTAATCGATTGGCATCCCAAAAGAAAGAGAGCAAGAACAAGATGGGTCGCCAATGGATGGCCAATGGCTTACAATTTGATGCAGACAATCCTCATCACGGGCGCCTCAGAAGGAATGGGCCTATCCGTTGCCAAGATTCTCTCTTTCAAGGGCGCCAACGTCGTCCTCGTCTCTCGCGGCGTCGATAAGCTGAAAGACGCTCTTGAAATCGTCAAAGTGCGTATTTGCTTTGCTTCATGCCTGAAACTGTTTCCGCTGACGCAGCGTCTTTTTCTTCGTCTAAAAGGCTGCCGCCAAAGACAAGAACAAGCAGCGCTTCCACTACATCGCCGCCGATGTTTCTGCACCGTCCTACGCTGTTCCTCTCCTTGAAGAAGTCAAGCAGTGGAATGACGGCAAGTCCCCTGACATCGTCTGGTGTATTGCCGGAACCTCCACGCCGGATCTGTTCATCGACATGGACATGTCGTCGATGCGTCACCAGATGGACGTCAACTTTTACGGAACGGCTGAAATGTCCCACGCCATCCTCAGAGAATGGCTAGCCCCCGAGGCCCCGGTTGAGAAGGAACCCAAGCACCTCATCATGACTGCCAGTGTCCTTGCGCTGTACACTATCCCCGGCTACGCACCTTATTCTCCCTCCAAATGGGCCATGCGAGGCCTCGCCGATACCATCTCCCAAGAAGTCATGATGTACCCTCAGAACGTCAAAGTCCACGTTGTTTTCCCCGGAACGATCCTGTCGCCCGGATACTCACGCGAAATTCTTACCACGCCAGAGATTACAAAGATCCTCGAGTCCAGTGATCCCCAGCAGACTCCTGACGAGGTTGCCGAAGTTGCTATCAAAGGACTGGAGAATGGCAACTACTTTGTGACCGTGGCCTGGCTCGGTGCGCTTATGAAGTGGGGAATGATGGGCGGTTCGTTCCGTAACAACTGGGTGGTCGATACTGTCATGTCGTGGTTGGTCTCCCTTATCTGGATATTTGTGCAGCCTGATCTTCATGGAAAGATTCGAAAATACGGCAAGACGCACGGCCATCCTAGCAAGGCCAAGCAAGATCGCCAAGCATAAGTCAGGCTTTACGCAAGTTTGAATAGTGTAGACACATACGATTGCGTATGAGCGTTTGATCTATATTATTTATTCTCAACCCTAGTTCTATATCCTAATTTTTAATTATATACCCTCCATGTGCCTAAACCACTTAAACGCCGCTCCATTTGCCAAACTTGACATATCTCTTAAACATTTCCCTCAGGATAGCTCTTCCACTAGCATCCATCGCGTCGTTCAGAATCTTCCTTACTTCTGGCGGCGTCACGTCGAAAATTGAATTCATCGCCGGCTCAAGAGCCTCGCCCACCTCTCTCGGCACGTCGGCCTCAAGCTGCAGCTTCACATACTGCATCAGCACCAAGTAGACGTGCCGGCCGGCAGACCGTTTGGCAGCGTCTGTCGCAGAATCCAAGGCGTTTTGGTGCTGCGAACGGGATACAGCACCTGCGGTAGGTTCGCAGATGAGTGTGATGAGGCGACCATATAAACGTGCCATCATCTCCTGCGTGGTGCCATCTATAGCGCTCTTTGGTTGGTTGAGAATCAAGCTGTTGAGCAAGGCTTGCACAGTGGTCAGAAGTAAGTGGTGGTGGCCCTCCAGTCGTAGGCGGTGTTTCTTGATAATTGTCCCGACCAACTTGCACAACCACGCAAATGGCACCGCTGAACCGTTTGTGCCCTTTGACAAGGCCAAGTCACTGACGGTGCTTAGGGTCACCTCGATATTCCACTGGCCCATGGCTTGCGGCTTCTTTTCCAGAAGAGTTTGAACGGTTTGGCATGTGTAGGCCACATTAGGCGACTTCTTCAATAGTGAGAGTGTTAGCTCGCTGTGAGCTGTTGATAGGTCAACACCTTCACCCTTGCCATGTAGATCAGTACGTTCTGTAGGGTATTTATTAGCAGTGTCCCTCAGCAACTCCTTATTCCGTGAATACATACCGATGAGATGGCCAACGACGTGTTGGATGGCAAGAGCCTGGCCATCCGTATCGCAGCCCCCTGTAAATTCACTAATCAACTCTTTGAGATAGTGTGAAGCGTCAGCCACATCAGTATTGGCAATGATGGACGTGATATATTCCCTCAAGAGGGACTCGCGAGCCTTTGACGGCAAGTTCGCCAGGCCAGTAAACTGGGTTGGGCGAGGGTCCTCCATCCCGCTCGCTAGATATTTGTGAAGGAAAATCTGAATCTTCCAGGCCCTCAAGTCTCCAGCATCCATAGCCTCCTTACTCCGCTTCTCCAGCTTACGGATCGCGCTTGACTTGTGCTGTGACAGTTCAGAAGCGCTGTCCATAACGTCCGCAGCGTGTGTCGTTGCAAAGAGCCCCAAGTCTTTCAACTTATCGTGTTTTGATAACAACTTTTTATCTGCTATGAGCTCTCCCAGCACCGCCGCTATGTGTCGAGTCAATGCATTCTTAGCATTCTGCTGTAGTTGACTGAGACTAGATTGGCTTTGAAGAGTCGACGACCGACTAAGCTCAACAATGATGGCCTTTAACAGGGTGATCCGGAGCGCCGGGAGGCTCAAGGGGTCACTCTTGGTCTCTTCCGTTTCGCATGTTTCAATAAATGCCAAGCTTTCTGAAAAGTATTTCGCACTCCGTTCATCGAAATTATCCGACATTTGCCTTACTATCGTTGAAGCCATGGCAAAGTACCTCTCGACAAGTTCAAGCAGCGTTTCGTCGTTTATCGTCTCTTCGAAAGAGAGACTAGAAATGGCGTCAGCATAATCGGCAAGATTGGAAAACCGCATTCCTTCGTAAAAGGTCGGCCGCGCCATCATTTTGCTTGCCAAATCAAGCACCAGCTTCCAGCCTTCGAGAGATACCCGCTTCGGAGACTTGACCATCTTTTCTCTCCTCTTGTCCAATATGCCCATAATCTGCTCACGCTGAGTGCGGCTAAAGGCTTCCGAGGGTACACTGCATAGCGTTCGAATCCACAGCTGCCCTCGTTCTCCTGGCCAGCCTTTCTCCTTCTCTGACTCGGCCAAGGCTGTAATCAAACGGTCCAGAAGTTTTCTTGAAAGCTTTGCATCGTTAAGATTCGCGTCATTGCTCAGGAGAGCACTCCAAAGAGCATGGAGCCCAGGAGGGCTCGCATCTTTTGTAGATGATACAGTCTCGAGTAGCGGAATCTCGTCTGTTTTTCTTGAATAGAGCCGGGAGAAACGGCTGCCACCCAGAATATACAAAGACAAGTACTGTTGGAAAGCAAGTTCCTCATCAAATTCTGACCTTGCCCCGGAGCCGAGAGAAGCTGATAGCTTTGTGATTTCTAGGACATCGTACGATGCAAGCTCTTCTACCAACCGCTGGGTGAATTTCTCCACCAACTTAGATGACTCGTCAGCCGCATCTTCATCTTGGCTCATGGAATCCCAAGCCTCATAGCAGCATTTTAGAGCCTCAAATGTTTCAGCCGACTTGATTGCGCCTTTCCGTAGAAGCTTGGAGAGCTGGTCTTTCACTTGGTCCCAGACATTTTTCCGTTCTTCGGGGGAGGTCCATGAAATCGCCTTGGAAATAACCCTCCATTTCAAAGCAGTCTTTGAAGAGTTTTTCAGTTGGAACACCGGGTCGAACAGCTTCATACCTATGGAGTCGATAAATTGCTCACTATGCAGCCCTTGCGCAATGACGCTCGTGAAAACACAAAGGGACTGGGGATATGAGCCAGGCTCCTGCCCACCGAGCCATTCGATAATCCCGAGGAGCTGGTGTGGCGACAATTCAGACTCTATCAAAGAAGAAATCGAATTCTCCCGGCTCCCTTCCCGCCCAATATCGAACCAAGGACTACTCGGGGCTAGCTTGCGCTTCTCAGTCAGACACAGCTGTGAGAACCATAATCGCAGAAACCCTGAGAGATCGCGGCGCGTTTGAAAGCTCTTCTTGATAGCTGCAATGAGATCCAACTGATCTTTGAAAACATCGGGGTCTGGCTGTTGGCTGATGCTCTGCGAGCAAATATCATTCAACAGAGCTGTGCCTTCTTCAGACATTTGGAAAATATCTGGGTTACACGTGGCAGCACTTGCGAGCAGGCTCCAGTCGATTTCTGATCCCAAACCATAGTTGCGGCATACCTGGCGAAGGTCCCCAGCATCGATCGCTACCGAGTTTCCCACCGCCTGCGCTAGAATCCGCTTCATCAGGGCATTTCTTTCCGGCTTTGTACGGATTTGCTCCTCCACAGCCTTGAATATCCTGTCCATCCAAATAGTGTTAATCCTGCGCAAGTCACTCTCAGTCGAAACATCGGGCATTCCAGCAGCCAGGAAGTATAGCGCTGGAGCGGATGTCCTCGTTTTGCTATCTGATACACCAAGCGCCCTGGTAATGACCTCAAAATCTTGGCGATTCCAGAAGTAAGTACGAGCAGGGAGTATGAAATTTCGGTGCATAAACCTCTGGAGGTCCGCACTCCATCGAGTCGTCAAAGCTTCATTGACATTCGGTTTTTGACCTTGGATAGAAGGTTCCAACTGTCTCAAGATCGCGGCGGCTGGTCGGAAGAGGTGTGTCGCAATCTCAAGAGCGTCAGTATCGCCCTGTAGATGGAGATCCCATATCTTGGAGACAGTGGAAATCCAGTCTTCTTTGCCCTCGACGTCGTCGCAAATATCGCTGGCTAGTAACAGAACACAAACTATGAAGAAGGACGATGATAATGTCGCGGCTTCGGTGGCAGATGTAGAGAAGAGAGATTTGATATGTTCAGCTCCAATCCTGTCGCGGGAACCCACAGCGTTGTTCTCCAATCGGCCAAGCAGAGATTTAAGGGCATTGAAAACAGCCTGACCTGTTGCCAAACAACCTTCCAAGCTCTTCAGTTCGTCCAAGGCGTAGAGTGGAGCTAATGATCTCTTCCTTTTCCCACCCGAAACGCCAGCCTCTTCACCGGGATTCGATGCATCCTTGAGAGTCTGCTGCAAAACAGCAGCGAATTTCCTGTCCGCTAAAGACTTGGCCAGCGAGAAAAGTGGTATCTTTTGAAACACAAAGTCCAGGATCGTCCAGGTCAATGGGTACCGCCGTATGGTCTCTGCTTCAGGTGATGACCCGTTCATGGACTTTAGCAGCCATCTCAACGCGCTCTCCTCCGCTGCGTGGAATTGGTGATCGGATGCCTCTGTGAGGTTACTCCATAACTTTTCAAGGTTCTCTCCGTTCCCTCCAGGCCCATTCTGATCGAGACCTCTTACGGTCTTGATGAGGTCCAGCTTTCCCTATATGCAAAATTGGTGAGCTTCACCTCAACGCGACCAATCATGAGTGTGAAAAAAATCTTACCATTATATAGAGCAAACAAACGAAAATCAAGGAGACATGAAGAGAAGAAAATGAAATAACGATTGGCGGATATCGGATTAAAACCAATCCAACTTATCCCGATGCTTTTTTGAAAATGAAAATTTATCTATAGCAGAAGGAACCAAGCGTATAAGCTCGAAGCCTCAATGTAGCAGCTCCAAAATTTTGGAAAAATTCTGCCGCAATCTCCACCCCGATCAGGCAATCGCCCCTCACCGCCCTCGAGGCGAAGAGCCATGATGAGGCCGGCTGGTTTTCGTGAAGTTTGACATCACTGCATCCACGCTTTTTCCCTTTCCTTTGCTTCACGCCCAAGCCCGGCTCCTTGACGTCAATTGCACCCCGTACGTAAGTGCGACATCTACCGCTTCTCAAGCTACTTACGCATCTCACACGAAAAACCCCCTCCCAGAGCAACGTCTGCCACCATGTCCGAGACCGCCGCCCCTCGCTCCCCAAGCGCCATTTCCCGGCCCGTCAGCGAAGCGCTTCTCAACGAGAAGGTACCGAGCCGAGCTTAACCCAGACGAAGCAATCTTCTTTTCCAGGATGTCATTTTACTAATCTGATATTGAAAAATGCAACAGTGGGATCGCTGCCTTTCCAACCTCCTCGTCAAGTCCACCCTGGGTCTCGGATTCGGCGTCGTCTTCTCCGTCCTTTTGTTTAAGCGAAGAGCTTGGCCCGCATACCTCGGCGCTGGCTTTGGCGCTGGACGAGCCTACGAGGAGTGCAACTTCAACCTGAAGCAGGCCGCTCGAGACCTGAAGAAGCCCTCGGCATAAAGAAACAGAAGAAGGGATGTAGAGCTACGGTTAGGAGAAGGAAGAACGAACAAAAAAAAAGGAGATACGGTGGAACGGAAGCAAAATCTCAGTGGTGTATAAATTGCACGGATGATGAGGATATAGAAGATGACACCGGCTAGGGAGGCATAGAGGCTGCGTTGCGAGCTTTTTCTTTGGTCGGACAGCATCAAATTCTGGTGGGCAAATCAAAGTTTACTGGTTTTTATTTTGTTTTGTTCTACTCTGTACAACAATTTTTATCCAAACGATCTCGATCCTCAAAACGCCGGCTACCATGACACGTGAAACACCAAAGCTCCCGTACAACGACGAATCTGTCTGTCTGTGTGTTTGTTTGTTTGGTTTGGTTTGGTTTTTCAAAGCTGCATCCAGGCAAATCATCAGCCATGCGAGCTGATCTCTTTTTGTCATGTCAATTCCATTCATGTCGTCGTCCCTTCCTATGACAGGGTTGTTTTTTTCGTAAGCTGGAACCGCACCAATTCAACGCCAATTCCCATTGTGCAGCCGTTTGCATAACGCCGTGAAAATGCATAGAGCTCTACAGAGTAGCAGCTCCGAAAATGGTTCGATATGAAGCTCCCTACCACCAGAAAAACAGGTAGAGAAGCTAGGTAGTCTTTTTGTGAGGGTAGACAACACCATGAGCTCCTCAATTGAAGCAATGCATTGTGGTTTTTTCTTTTTCTGATATTGTAAAAAAGGAAAGACAAATGACCCAGAGCCAAGGATTGGGAGTTCAATGGATGGTGCCTTTGTATCCTCGCGGCAGACCTCTGTTTAGGCAGCGCGACCGAGACCGAGTCTTATACGATTCGGCACTTAGGCTTAGCTTGCGGGATTGGCTGTAGACATCGAGATTGAAGAGAATAATAGCACCAAGCACCGACACCAGGAAGAGCACCTCGGCAGCGAGAAGCATAATCTCGAGCCGGATGTCTTCCAAAGAACGCTGGAAGTGCACTTCAGACATTTTTTTGGCGATGATTTTGTGTTGTGTTTGTGTTTGTGAGTGACGCTGACGCTGGTGCCCAAACTGTCGGTGTGTACATGGACAGCCTCAAAGAACAGGGAATGGGAAACGATATAGCAGCCTTATCACTTCTGGAGACGGGTGGAAAGTGCCGGGAGGGGTATAAGGCGGTAAGAAAATAAAGAGGATGAGGTCGTAAGACAAATCGGTCGAGGTGCAGAAGAATATGCAAGAACAGCGGATGGTTTTAGGGATTTATATAATAGGTCAAAAGGCATGCAGTCGAGTCTGTATGTAGGCGTAACGAGAGGGAGGCGGTTTTGGTCCCCGTACCGCTTCGAGCAATGATATATCCCCACGATTGCTCCCGCAGTCCCAGCAGCGGTGGCACGTCCCGTCGAGCCCGTGATACAACGCCAGCAAATGAGTGAATATTGGCAATCTGCAGCAGGCGGGGACTCATGCATGGGCTTGCATATTCGTGCCCTCTTTGCGCCTGCTAGAGTTCGCATCGCGGCCCAAAGGACAGGAGCGACAAGTGTCCACGCGACCATGCAGCCTTAACTGCCTCGGCCATCGTCGTCAGAGCCAAGTCAAAAGCAACGGCTAATTACAGTTACAGTACGGCACCACCTTTGGGCAGTGACGGGATGCGATGCAGCGGGAGAGTATTACGAAAACAGCCGTTTTTTATCATGTGTCAACTGCAGAGCCCGCAGGGATCCTGGGCGTCCTTGGGACTTTCCCCTCAAAAAGGGCCCCAGAGAAGGGCTGCAATGCAGCAGAAGAGAGGAGTGCAGCAGAGGAGAAAGAGAGAAAAAATCTCATGAGTCAGTCAGGGATTGCAATGCATGGGTTTTTCTTTTTTTAACTTGGGCGATATGTATGTCGGAAGAACCACCAAAACGGTAAGACGAAAAAAATTCACATCTCGCCGTCATGTTTTCAAAGGGCAGAAGAAGAGTCCAGTATTATATAGCACGCAAATATGACCCAGGGCACGTGGATGAATCGCCGTAGGTTGATTAATCGTGCAAAAAAGTGTATCAAAGAAAGGAAAAAAAGAAGAAGAAAACACTGAGCACGCGACGGGCCGCAAATAGGTGGCAGCCCTCAGGACGAGCATCACGTGATTGGGCAGGGTCCAGAAGCCTTTTTCTTGAGCTGCTCCGCTTTTGCGGCCGTCACAATTTTTTCTCAACCTTCATCAGCACTTGCGCATGCGAGATGCAGACAAGGAAAGCTTCAAAAGCGGCTTCACTGCAACCATTTCCGGCTGCTCAATGACCTCATGGCGTCTGCATCCTGCAATTGGGAGGCAGACATGACTGCCTGAGCTCATCTGGCGAGTATCGAGAGGGGTAGCTTGGCGATGTGCTTCTTCTCCCCTCTCCTTTGGCTATTTACCTACGCCAAAAACCTGTGACACGTATACCCACGATTTGCCTACACCTCGCCGCTTTCAATGCGCAAGAGTGTCAACTACTTTTTTATCGTTCGATGTGGGAGATGAATCCAACGGTCTAGACAACCAGTCTGCTCCACCCTGATGCCATTGAAGATATGTGTGGCATTAGGACTAAAATCAGACAAACATATTGTAATCCAGTTCAGCATTGTTCGTTGCCACGCTGTGACTGCGTGATCCGCAACTACCTATATCATTTACTGCTATGTATACATGTAGATGTACTCGCAATGATCCAAGGCCCATAATAACTCCGTATAATCCGAATACACACACCAAATCCGCCTGAGATGTGCGTTATATATCGTCAACAAAATGCCTACTATCTAGCCAAAAGAGGTGGCAGCCGCAGAAAAGAAAAGCACGAAAGAAAAATACATCCCATCATATCTTGCTTGCAAAAATGACGCTCTCGTTCGTAAATGATAACAGAAACTTGGCCACCAAACGCCCAGTATAAAGAAACGATGTATCCATAGGGTAGGGATGCTCCTCTCTATGTAATAGGAGCTCGTCGTCAGCAAGGAACTGCATGTCTTGCCCTGTTTTCAGCAGTCAGTATCATGTCTCGCGGTTAATCCGATGGACATTATTCAACTTACAGTCCTCTCCATGGAAAAGCTCTCTCAAAGCCTGCACCATTTCCACCGCAGCGGGGTCAAGCTCGCCCTGTTCGACAAAGCTATTATCGAACAAGGGATTGAAGCTCCTCGTGTTTGCATCCTTTGTATGTGTCTGATAAAGATGATGAAACTGGTACGCAAACTGTTTGAAAGGCATGTTCTCCAGTTCCTTGCAGGTATCCAGAGCTAGTGATCTCTTGTATTTGGGAGAATATTTGTTCCTCAGGTCGATTTCGTTCTGCGACACGACGAAGTTATCTGCGGCGGTTTCAACAGCCTCCATAAAGAGGCAAAGGACGAGGAATGATGCAAGACACGGCGCCCACTCCCGTCGAAGCTTCGGCTTAAGTGACTTGGAAAAGAGCTCAAAGAGATGTTGCATATCACGCAAGATGAGCTCGTCAATGAGAGACTTGATTTGCCGCGCTAGCACTCGGGGAGTGACCCAGGGGGTGTTCTGAGGCACAAGACCAGTTGGTTGGAGAGAGAGGATGGATTGGCGAGTTAAGCAGAGATGTCTGGTCATAACATAGTGCATTGTATAGATCGAAAGGGCCCGTTTGACCATGGTGGACTAATTCACAGTGAGTTATTATCCCGCTGTAAGTTGGGTAATCATTCATTTTACTTACATCGGACTTCTTTGCAAAGTTTTGTACAATGGAAAGGATTTTGTTAGGAAGCCTAGTGGACCTGAAGGAATCGGTCAACTGATCCGCGAGCAGCGGCTCGTTCACAAGGGCTTGGATATAACCCTTGGTCAGCTTCTTCATTTCGTCTTTTTGTGGCCCCTTGTTAACTTCGATGCCAATGGGTGCCGACCCCTGGGATTGGAGATCAACATGATCTTCGCCATTGCTCAAATGCCAGTGTTGTAAGACGTCACACGTCTTAGCCGTGAAAAACTTGGCTTGTAGCGTCAACGTAGTCGCAAATCGTGGGCCCGAAGAAAGTTCAACATTGCAGAACTGCTCTGCTCCGTTGACTGTGAAGCCCTCAACATTCTCCGTGATGAAGCTAGCCATGACATCCTTCTTAAAGTGCCCACGAATAAACTCGGGAAACAAGACAGGCAAGAAGTCTTGAAACTGCCAGCACACCACTTGCGGAACCTGGAGCATCAGCTTCTTGCAGTGCTTGCATGGCCTCTCTTTGTCACACTTGACCTTGCGGCTGTGACAGCAGAAGCATGCGCCCACTCTCCGAACCTGTAGCGCGCTCTCCTTTGTCTCATTTGCTAGGGGGCCCTTTCGACCTTTCTGTGTCGTCCTCATGGCCTCAAAGCACTCAAATGGGTTCGGCTTGCCAGCACGGGCACTAATCGTCGTCGGCGTGACAATGACAAACTTGCTGCTGGAAGCATCACTCTTGTTCTTCTCAACTTTGCTGCCAATTACTTTGCGTATCGACTTTCCAGACTTGCTGCTCGCCTCGGACTTGATAGCAGGCGACCTAGGGCTTGAGGATGAGGCGGTGCTCAGTTGGCTCGGCGAAGAGATCATTTCTTCAAACACAAATTTGTTTTCGGCAGCAGAAAGACTGGGACTGGTTTGATTCCATGGTGACATGCTGGGATCCGAAGGCAGTGACTGAAGAACATTTTGCTGAGGCAACGACTGTGACGCAGGACTTGTCTGATTCATCACTGAGAACGAGTCGACCGGGAAGTCGTTCATAAAGGGGGTAAGATCTGTGTATACCAATCAATATCAATACAATTCTCTGCACTCTCCACGGGTAAACCCACCATTGAGCTCTTGCGGCTGGAAGTTTGCCGTGCCAGACGGCATAAAGAGATACTGCTGCGGCGTCATGAACGCAGCATCGCCCTGCGAAAAGCTTGCATCTGCACTGCTGGGCGGCCGTTCAGCACTGTTCGAGAACAGATCTGCGGTTACAAATTCGGTCTCTTGCTGATATGTGGTGCTGGCTGGAAGGAAGACTGTAGGATCCATATCTACCATGGATCCTGGCGAAAGCCCGCCCTGGGACGGCGTGGAAACATGGCCGACGATGGCGAAGCCGTTTAAGCTGCCGCTTGCAGGACTGGGGAGAAATCCGATGGACCCGGTGACAGATGCGCCGCTCGAATAATCAATGTATTGCCAAGATTCATCGGTGTCGCCATTAGAATCGAAGTCGTATGGTGAGGATCCAGCGTGCGGGGAGGCGTTTTGTGAGGTAACGGAAGCCATGGCGAAGTGATTATATCTGTATATTCGCCGCGGCAGTCGAATGAGATGAGAGAGACGGACGGGCTAATGGCGTTGTGCCAAGTCGTCGCGAATTCGCTATTCGTGGAGTCGACACTCCGCAGCTTGTAAATCCCTGGCTGCGATTTGGTCGACCAGACTCACTCCATCTGGCTCAACTGCGAGAGTGAATCAGAGGTCCGGAAAACAAAAGATGCATCAGCGATAGCGATCCGGCGAGACCTCAGTACCGGAATTAAATAAAATAAAATCAATCAATCAGCTGTCAAAACATGTTCATGTTCGGTCGCAAAAACAAAACCCAGCTCAGGCTGACCGTCGCTGTATCTCATGGTGTCGCAGCGATTCAAGAGCATCTGGCGCTAAACCGGAATCGAATACCGAACCGCTTTGCCATCGATCGGATGCGACGCCGTCATTGGCGGCAGCCGGTGGGGCCAACGGCTGCTAGAGAGTCCCAGCCATTCACAGGGCAGCTCCAAAGCACATGCATGGCCCGTCCCAATCTGGAACTTGAGCATGTGTACCAAAGTATTTTGATTCGAAGGTACCCTACAAGAGCTTTGAATAATGAGTTTTGGTTTATATCATGGCTAATGAACTCATTTTGGTTGCTGTAGAGTACTAATTTCTACATGTTACTAAAAGAGTAGAAACTTTCCATCAGGGTAAGAATGTCTGCTCGCTATGATAGCAGAACGTATTAAGTGATCCCTGTATCTACATATACTACATGCAACTCAAGTATCTTCCTCAGCGCTATACAGAGGCAATACCACCTAATACCGACAGTCTAATCGAGACACCGAACCTCTCAGCTGATACTCGTGTCGTGTCGCCTCGCCAGCCTCAAGTAAAGATTCTGCCTTGAATCCTAGAGCGCAGTTTTCCATCTGCCTCGGATGACCCGATTTCCCGATTTTGCCCACATCAGTCTAAGACACCACGGTTGCACTCACACTCGGCTTCCTAGCTCAGGGCACATAATTAGCAGCCCGTCTAATATTCTTCATCAGCCGTCTGTAGCAGCGCCCGCTTAGTACTATTCTAGGTTAGCAACGCACACAGACCAAATAATAGCTGTGCAATGGCCAATTCTACCCGAGAGCTTCACAACACCAGGATTGACTTCATATGTACAGATATGTGTACTCATAAACCAAAATATATAACGGCCAAACTCATCATTTTACTTAATTTTATGTGACAAAATACTCGACATCATAGAGGAGCATCAACTCCAGCAAGTACTGATCTTTACTCCATACAGTTACTCTCCCGAAACACATCATGCATGGAGAAAGCACGAACCATGCCCATCGCCCTAGAACAAGGCCTTGATTCGAAGGTCATCTCACAGCATGTGTCCCCAGTCAATTCCATTCATTGGTCGTAGCCACCTCGTTATCATCAAAAGAATGCATAGAGCATGTATCTCTAACAGTACAAAAGTATTACAGTCCAATCGTAACCCCCAACAATGACACAGCTGCCTCGCATATGCCTCACCCGGGCTTCCCCTCCCTCCCATAATACCGCCGCAACCTTTGCACTCCTCCCTGCTTGTTTCTCTCGTCAATGCAGTACTGTAGAATGTAGAGTTGATAATCATAGCACACCAATGCAGGCAATGCAGTAATATGCACCGGATTCTCACACCGACTGGTCAATTCTCAAGTACCTCGTTTGTTATCAAAGCAAAATGTGGCTGCAAAACTCGTTCGCTGATGATGTCTGAATAATGAATGGAAGAGTGTCCTGCCAGCTTCCAAAATGCAAGGCTACCATGACACGAGCCATACTTGAAAGATGTTAAAAAAAGACAAGTATAAACAGAAGAACCAAGAGAAAAAAAAAAATCATCGTAGCCAATCCCAATACAGCCTGTCAATTTACATTGCTAAAGCAGGCCGCCTTAGAGCGCAACTTTTAGGTCTACATATCGTCATCATCATAGTTGGATGCCCGTAACATGACTCGATTTTTGTGAACTATCTCAACTGGTCAGTTATGGACGTGAAGAATAAAAAATAATAAGCTTTGTAGGGATGGTGGCATACATGAGTATTCGTTTTCTCGTTATTCGTTTTTTGCATTGTGAGGGAACATGAAAAGATAAAAAAGGAAATCATAAATCATTTTCAAATCTGCAGTCTCATGATAAACGTGATCATTAATGCCAAAAAAGAGACTGGTAGAGATGGGGGAGAAGGCTTAGGATCGGAATCGCGCGCTGGCACGCTCCTGAATCTGCTTCTCCGTTGAAACGTATAGTCGGTCGAGATAGTCCATCGCCGACGCATCCTTCAGAATTTTAGCCACCTGAATTCCAGCAGAAATGAGCTGGAGGATGTTTCGATCATCTTTCAGAGGGCGGCTCTGATGCTTAGCAGCATGCCGCATCTCGAGTGAGTTCTCGAGGATGGTGACAAACTGCTTGATTTGTCCATTGTAGAGGACTCTGGCGGGAATCCGTCTCTTGGTGGCAAGCCTCTTCAAAAGGTAAACCCACTCGGTCCACTCGCGATCCTGTGGTCTCTCTACGGGCCTCATGTCTTGAGTCAACGGAATTGGGAATTGGTATTTGGCCACAAAGTCGTAGGCGCATTGAGATAGCCGGTCATTGACCTGGTTGAGAACGTTATCCTGCTCCTGTACGTGCAGGTTGGTTGGCAGATGCGGGAGCTCTCTCTCCTGCATAGCAATAACATCGGGTGGCGGGCGTTGCAAGAATTGATGCGGGCCATCAAACTCGTCTCGGTTCGATGGTCGTCGCTGCGATCGAGGTTTGTTGTTTTGTTGCTTTGGCTTGTTGGTGGGAATGACCATATCCAGTCCATTGTCCAAAGAGTAATCGGACAGGCTAGGGGACGCAATGATATCATCAACAGATCCCGTCGGCGAATACCTGCCTTGTCCATCCCAAGCAGATGATCTGCTGCGCTTGTGGGATCCATATACTGAGTTGGAGTAGACCGAGCTGGAGCAGTTGTTTGTCATGGGAGGAGAACGAGGAACATAGGACGGCTGGGTCGACACCGCGGGTTCGATTCTCGTGTAATGACCATTGGATGGTGCGGGAGGGCTGTCAGCCCATGGATAGGTGCTGGACGAGAGGTTCAGGCTTCAAAAGGCACTGTTGTTAGCTTGGCATTCGTCAATGGGCTCCGTTGGGGCCTATCTTGTCTTACCTAGAGATGGGATAAAGGTTACCCGCCAGCCTGCCGCCGTTGTATGGCTCGGAGAAGAGGCTACACTCGTGTTAGTCAACTTGGGTTCTCGTAATTGGCTGGTGATGATCATTTCGCACCTGCGAGGCGGGTTCCAGTGGCCGTTGGAGGCGGAAGGCATGTTGTAAGCAAATCCTGGCTGGGCCATGTTTTCAGGGCTCATAATGTAACGGAATACGTCCGGGAGTAGTTGGATAAACAGACAACAAGCTGAAACAAGAACAGTATATATATGCCTGCTTTTAGAAAAAAACAGAACAGCAAGGGGATAGAATGCAGAAAATTCAAGTTAGGCAAAAGGGAACGCAAATGAGTTCAAAACAGCACTGGTTGAAGCCTGTAGAGTCCGGCAAATGCAAATCCAGAGAGCACCTTGGGCATTGGTCCTATTGCGAGCAATCCAAGAGGGTTTTCCAAAGCTTCCCGAAGGGAGATCCAAGGGGAAAGCGGTATTCCGAGGAAGATGAAGGTCTGGTCCTTTGGGTCTCTCTCACAAGGTGAGCTATAGCTATAGGCGGTGTGTTGGAACAGCCAAGGCGACCAATCCAGAAAGGCCAACTTCAAACTGGGCTGTAGGTCCCTGGGGGTATGTAAGTTGTATCAGGCACTAAATTCAGTGCGAAGGCCCGAATCGTCCTTGAGGATCCAATCTTCCAGGCAATAGAGGAATAGACACTGCTTGTCTAGGCAAGATAGACCTGTCAGACAAATGCTTCGTCAGCCCGGAATGGACACGCTTTATGTACTATGCATGATCAAGCTCACTGGCAGTTGAGCACTCGTTAGTCCCGTCAGGGCAGAGCAGGGCAGCCCCGGTCTCAGTCGATCACTAGCGATGCTCGGGTTGGCATTGAGAAGCGCGAGGAACCCGCCGGAAAAAAGAACAAAGAGAGGGAGGAGAGAGGTGCGGGAGGCAAATCGACAGGCACAGCCAAGCTTCGGTGCGGTGCGTCGTGGCCTCTTGTTTCGTCCCAAGTAATCGGGCGCCTACGACTAGATCCGGGGTCAACGGGCCCGCGCTTGTGAGGCAAGGGGAAGCTCTTCATACGTGGACTCGTACTTGTAATGTGTTCTTCTGCGTGCTTCTCTGCTATGCTATTAGATAGTAGTTGTGTGCCGGTGGAGCGCGTTGTGGACGGCGGGAGACGTCGGTGGGACGAGGTGCCGTATCAAGGTCAAGGGTGCGAGCCGAGAGCTAAGGAACGCTGCAACCAATCTGTGGCTTACAGCAAATGATAGTACCAGAGTGGCAAACTCCCGAGGCTGTTTCATGACGCGGGTGATGCTCGCCAACCTGCTTTTTGGAGGAGGAAGAAGCAAAGTTGATTCATGGATCTTGTCGCCTTGCAGGACCAGGACCTGAACCTTGAGGAGCGAAGCACACGATCGTGGGGTAAGGGCAGGCTTTTGGTTGGGCTCCGCTGATTGTTGCCCAAAGGCGAGCCGACGCTCAAAGCAGTCATAGCCGTTGGGGTCCGGAAATTGGAGGTAGGATGGCAGGGAAAAGGGCGATGGGGAACCGGCAAGGGAGCGGCCATTCTGGTAGGCTGATGCGTGCTTTGGGCATCAAAATTAGGCTGCACCCGCTCCCAGCCCAACCACATTGATCCGGACCGCTGCCCACTTAGATCCAGGCATAGGCCACACGCGATTGGAAACATTCATGCGGCCAGAAGCAAGTGACGAGGGATTCAGCCGAACGCCCGCGTCCGAGGCAGGCAGGCAGGCAGGATATCCTCGAGCTTCGCTGAGACAGACGTTGCAAGTCTGGGGTAGAATCGGCCAACCCGGCTGAATTCCTACAGACCAACATGAACCTAGTAGACTCGTGCTAGCAGGAGGAGGCAGCTCCCGGCTTTCACGTTGGCTGAGGTGTATGCATGTCGTTCGCACGCACATCCTATGAGAACAGAGAACCTAGGTCTAGGAGAGGGGAGAAGGATGGATGGAGGAGAAATGCCAGGCAGTAGCGCTGGTACGGGTAGTTCAGGTAGTTCAGGTAGAGGTAGTTAGTGCTAGTAGGGGAGAGCTCAGAGCTACAGCAAGCTCGGAGCTGGTCGATTGGGCAATTGGGATTGAAGCTGGATCGGGGATAAGCGAGGACGCGCGACAAGGTCTGGTCAAGGACATGGATGAACCCGTTCATGGGTTATACACAAATCGATCGCAATTTCTCGACGGCCTCTAGAACCTGCTGGGTACCGGGAGCAAACGAATCGACTAACACCAATCCAGGTGCTCTGCAAGGTACCAGGCATGTACTGTACTGTACTTCGTACTGACGGCATCTCTGCCATGTGCTTGGGATGACTTCAAATCCGTACGACTATGTGTACATACACAATCTACCAGTTAATTACTTCAGTTTCGGATCACGGCGCGGATAGCTGGTCTACCAGTACATGTACCTTGCAGAAGAGAGGAGAGCTCGACATTTCTCTTAGTGTATTCACTGCAGTGCGTGGGCACGGTTTCTACTAATGGCAGCACCCGAAGGTAAGATTGCTTCATGCCGCATTGAACTACCCGAATTGCAGAATACGAGCATCACTACCTACGAGTACGTCCACATGTCACACGGAGCACAAGCCCGAGCACTATCCGAGACATTTTATTCTAGAAATCTTGGCCAATGCAAATGAGGAGCCAGACATTTACGAATCAACCAGTTAGTACAGGTAAAACCTTGACAGCAGGTCTCAATCGACCGCCCCGGTTACATCCGCCAAACCTTGTTTTCGGTGTGGAGCGCCGGACGAGGTGGATCCAACTTCAAACGATCGGCGGCCTGGGCAGCAAGGGATTCAGAGGCAGCACTTGATTTCAGCTCTCCGTATAAAACGGAGTTTGTTAGTGTGATTCCAGGTGAAAAAGCACACTCGTAATAGATGTGGCTCAGCAACCTGTTCGCAACCAAGACCAGAATAGCAATAGTCCAGGGATCCTGAGTATGAAGCTGATGGAATAGAGGGATCGGCATGAACGGGAAAACAACCGCTTGGCTGTAGTTAAATTGGGTAGCCACTTCATCTACCCATTACAATCACGCCAAGCTGCCCAATGGGCTGATTCCAGCGCTTCCAAGAAAGAAGAAAAGAAAAGAGAGCACCCATCTGAAAGTATTGTACAGAGTACGGAGTAGTTTTAGGCATCATAGAAGATTCTATGAAGCAACTGTAAAATTGTCTGGGCATCCATCGAATGCCCAACTGGTCCGTGTCCGGTGTGAAGCTGGCGACTGAATATTCCCGTGGATGAAACCGAACATGCTTATGCTCACAGCACTTGCTGCATTTCTGCCAGAGGCGGAAGGTATTATGGCAACAAAGAGATCCGATAGGGCCTTTTATTTCATCTGCTGTTTCATCTGGCGATGAACCGTCCTGCCTTTGTTACAGGGCGCTTATGGGGAAAGGTTCAGCCTCTCTCATCGAAATGGAGCCGTAGGGCCAGTAAGACGCAGGAATCGCACCGTTGCTATTGGGAATAGCATCCTTTTCCATGGAAATCCGGAAGCAGCTACAAACCCTTTCGTCCGGCTGGATTAGCATGTAGTTTCAATGATGGATTTGATTTCCAGGAATTCATGCTGAGAACGTATACCGTCGGCGTGTTTTGTTTCTGCTCGATTTCAGTGAGGGGGAGAGAGGATGGTTCAGATAGGAAGCGGGTAGATAACGTTGGATTAGCTAATCCAGCCTCGTGGGCGGTCTCGACTTTGTATCAACTTCAGCCATGCATATCCAACCCATCTGGTCAGCTTCTCTTTTATTTGAATGGCTCACCTGGCACCGCACGGTGACGAAATGGCTGAACGAGTGCATAAAAACGTTTCTGCGTGACCATGACCGCGGCTCTTTATTCGTCTGCAACGCTCCCTGCCTGCATGCCAGCGCATCTCGTCTGGCGACATTCTGGCCGCTCGTGCTGATAACCCCGCTTCCAAGACTCTCTAAGCGGCCAACGAGAGGCCCGAGATGCCCTCAAGTGGTCCACCATGTCACAGCTTCACCATGTCGAGAGCAAATGGATGGCCAGCGTGTGGTTCGCTTGACACGACCTTCGACAGCGTGTACAACGCATAGGCTGATTTAGCTGCTCCTGGTGCGGCTTCCGGCTACAGCGGATCGCGCTCTCGTTTTCACGAGGAAAACACCACACCCGAGTTGTTTTCTTCGCTCGGGGGTGGTCCGAGACGACTACTACCTGGACCACGCCTAGCACTGCTAGCTACTGACCAGGGATATTTTCAGCCGCTCTACTCTGAACAAGCGCCCGTACAGTTCTAATGGGACTGGCAATTTAACGGCAACGAGCACAAGCAGTTGCTTCACTGCCCGCCTCACAGCTCGAGTTTTCTTTCCTCCTGCGGCGAGGCAATATATGGCCAACAAAGCAGCCGCAGCGTCGCCTCACCGACCGGCTCCGCCCTGCAGCTACAGATATCAAGGAGAAAATTTTTCGTTGGTGCCCGCCTACTCGACAAAACTGCACTGCTGTGTTGTCCTGCAGCCATCATCACTACTCATCACATTGCACGACGGCGCTCGTCATTGATAGGACCCTGGTAGACCTCCTGCTCCACTAGGTCCATTCAACAGCCAAGGAAGAGGCCCGGTCAGCGCCAGCACACCATGCAGGCCCCTGTAAAGCGAGCCTATCATGCTTCATCATGTCGCGCCAGCGCACTCCTGCGGCCAGCACAGAGGCCGTTCCGGCGGCCGTCTATTGGCACGCGGAGTGGTGAGACATCCTGGCAGCGGGGGTGTTGACTCTGTTCTGATCGGGAGTCAGACTGGACCGCAACGATAAAACCCGCAGGGCCCCCTCGTTGCCCAACGTTCTCTCTTGATTCTTCTTTCAGCCCAACGGTTTCTGCCCAAAACATCCTTGAATCCCTCAAGACCGCCTTTTCGCTACTCAATTGTATCCACTTGCAAGCCCCCATCTCATCAGTCAGCCGACGGGAACTGCAAGCCATTCCAAGGAACCGTTTTTGCCTCCTACATCACTTCGATCTTCACCGTCAACTTCTTCCAGGTTGACCTGCCGGATCTCCCATCCAGGGCCTGTTCACAGATTCCATCCGGGATACAATGACAGTTGCTCTTGTGCCTCACCAGGCCACCATGCCTAACTACAACAATGTTGACCTTAATGAGGTCTCTTCGCTGCCCAGGTACTGTTTTCTTTATGCTCAGGATATTGCGTGTTTTTGTTTCTTTTGCTTTTGATCGGTTTGCTTTGTTTGTTGCACATGTTGAGCGAAAATCATGTACATTTCTTTTCTCTGTCAGCATTGTCTTGCCGCCATGAAACCAGCCACAGGATTCAACCCGGATGCCAAAAAGCCATGGAATAGCCACGCGGACCTTCTCACACGGAACACAAATCTTTTGGAACAGGACTTGTCCAGCCGGGCAAGGAAACAAATAAGAAATCAATGATATATATACTTTTTGGCCTCGTGCCAGCGGTGAGTACGGTCCGCCATTTGAATTGAAGCGACAGGTTTTCGACACCTTCCATTGGCCAAATGTTTGCGTGAGCCACGTGTATACTGCGGAGAACCAACGGAGCCCAAGTAACTTCTGGACCGGACCATTGAGCGAAATCGCGGACCTGCTTTTCTGGATCTCGGGATTACCCTTCACCGCACGACTACGATTGTACAGCTGGCCATAAGCGGTCTACACGTGGACCTGAACGAAATGCAGTTTTATTTGACTGCGAACGCAAACTTGCAGAAGCGGATCTTTGACAACTGGCCTTACTCTGAGCTGGACCTGCTTCACCGACTCCAGAACAAATGGATCTCTCGACTCACGTGTCTGGACCTTGTTGGCCTTTCGACTCGAACTGTATGTGCGACTGAATTTTCTTGTTAGCTTTGTTTCAATTGCGCTGCCTTTTGTTCTCCTTTGGCCTGCCTAGCCTGGAAATCACAAATGTCGAACCAGAAGACCTTGACCTGGAGCACTGGATACGCCAACACTTTCGCACCATTGGAGCTGGAACCCATTATGCACACTAGTCGTGGACTTATGAGGACTTGCTGTCAGAATGACTGCCTCTTTTTTAAATATGGCTCGGTTTGTGTGACCATGTAACCCCCAATATACCATCCGCCCAGCTTACTAACCCCCAATTGTAGGATCAAAGTTGACTCCCAATGCCAAGCTTTAACTTTCTTTTCATGTTGTGCAATTTTGGTAGTGGTGAGAACAGCACACTAACCTGACTTAGCGACTTCAGCTACCCCCAGTCATCCATGGCCTCGACTGCCCCTGCCATGTTTTCTTTTTCTCACACAGAACCATCGGCGGACCATATGAATGGTTCGTCATGGGGTGCAAACACAGAAGGGCCACAGACCTTACATGATTACCCGGACAATGGATCATCGCACTCAGGAGATGCCGAGGAATTTCTTTTCACATCTGGTCATAACTCACCTAGGGGACCAAGACTTGATCAGGCCCAACCTGCTGATGTGGCATGGACCGCCGCTCCCAAAGCAGTCATGTCCATTGCCTCCGGAGCCCAGGCTATGTCTCGAGCTAACTCGAGCCGCTCCCACGTCTCTGCTGTCTCTCAGACACAGATGTCTAATATGAGCGTTAGAGGTAATGCACAAGTTTTCCGGAGTGGACCTCAATCTACTGGCTCCATGGCCGGAATGGATTCCTGTCTGTTGCTGGACTCAGATGCCCACGGTGTTCAATCCCAAATGTACCCCTGGCACGACTACTCTCTCGAAATGAACCTTGGCGCCGAAAACGTTGCTTTCCCTGTCCCCAACATGAACCCTCTCCATTTGGTTCCTTCACAGATGCACCTTGCCAATGATGCCATTCCGGATACGTCATCCCCTAGCAACTGGGACTGCTTTTCTAGCTCCATCTCCAGAACTTCCTCCCCTGCTACCATTGATGAAGCATGGCAATCTGCTCCTTTTAGCCCTGAAACCTCCCCCGAAACTTGCCCATCACCTAGGTATGTTATCTTCCAAGCTGGAGACGAACAATCTTCTTACCAGCTTGGCTCGTCTAGAGACAGAAAATTCCAAATGATGACGGAGCACAACGTCTCCCAGATGGAGGATGCCTCCGCTCTTCCTCAAGCCTACACTGCCCGCCGACAGGGAAGTGAGGGAGAGTCTGCCAGAGATCATGCCTTGTACAAGAACGTTTCTCCCCGGGAGGACGGTCTCTTTCATTGCCCTTGGGAAGGCCAGCCAAACTGCAACCACCGACCCGAGAAGCTTAAGTGCAACTATGAGTAAGTTTGATCAAATTGCGTCTCATTTGTTTCTCTCTTTCTTGAAAAAGCTAACACTCATTGCAGCAAGTTTGTTGACTCTCACTTGAAGCCCTACCGCTGCAAGGCTGAGGCTTGCGAGGGTGCCAGGTTTTCTTCCACTGCCTGCCTTCTTCGTCACGAGCGTGAAGCCCATGGCCTGCACGGCCACGGCGATAAGCCTTTCCTTTGCATGTATGAGGGTTGTGAGCGATCAATTCTTGGCAGCGGATTCCCGCGTCAGTGGAACCTTCGGGACCACATGAAGCGAGTTCACAATGATCACGGTAGCGCTGGTGCCTCCCCTACTGGGGCTGCTCAGCAGGCTACCAAGGGACGAAAGCGCAAGTCAGACGCTGAAGCCCAAGGCTCTCCCAGCCGCAAGGCCTCGATCAAGTCGATGCCGGCCCCAGAGCCCAAGCAGCCTCCTGTCAAGCCTCTTATTGAACAGTGGCTGGAGCAGCGCAAGGCATTGGAGGAGTTTGTTCAGCGCATGGACAAGCCCGATCTCCAGAGCCTTCAGCACATTGCGGAGGCCCAGAAGCGTCTTGAGATTATGACCAAGATGGCTACTGATGCGACCACCGTCGTCCCCAAGACGGAGATGCAATCTGGTCGCCGATACTTTTAAGGTGTTGATGCAAGTTGGTGATTCTCTCGTTTATATTACGCCGCACCAGCGGTTTTTTTCTATGTCTATATACATACACAGGACGGCCGCTCGCGTCTTCAAAAGACGCTGAGCTCACCGGGAAATGACTCCCAAGGGACGTCCCGCGAGTAACAGTCTCGCAGAGTGGGTTACGTCCATCACGGACTGCTAAGCCGAGCAGGGCTGCTGGACCAGGGTTTTTCTTCATGTTACTTCAGTGTTTTTTCTCCTTATGGATGGATCAAAAGCATCGTACTTGTTCTGGTTTGAACATTAAAAAGTATTGGGTTTGGACAGGAATGGAAGGGCTTGGAATGGTTTGGAAAGGATAAACAGCGTTTCTGTTCTTTTTGATTTTGATTTGTTTTGTCAATACCCACGATTTATGACCTTGTTTAGATTTTAGATGCTTGTTTTTGAGCATGCACCATTCGCTCAACCAGTTTCGACTGGCAGTTGTTTCCTTAGTTTAGCTTTTTACTTTGAATATGTTTTCATTGTTTTATGAATGAATATTGAGCAGCACTACTGGCAGACCTGACTTTCTCTACATCCTTCAATGTTATGTGCCTATGTGATATGTTTGAAGTGACTCGCCTCTGCCGTACTTACCCGCACATGCGCTGAGGACTCTGCTTGCTACTGGTTCTCCGGCTCGCCAAGACAACTATTAGGCATCAAGTTGATGTACATAAGGTAGCTTATATTTCATGCTGCCGATGATGATCGGATGAATGCCCTATACAATACCATGTGTGTACAATGTTGTCTCGCAAACTACGTAGTCTCATTGCGTCCACGGGTTTCTATTTGCAACTCTAAAGCGCAGTGTTTGAGGGCCAGAAAAGTCTCATTGACGGTGACGACGGATTGATTAATGAAGAAGCATGAGTTAGATGGTGGGTATAGAGGGATGTTGATTATATGTCGTGTGTTAGGGTAGCTTGGAGGGGGATATGGGAGTGAATTCACACAAGGGGGGTGGACTGTGATCTGGATACAAAGGTAAACTATTCATCACGTTCAAACTCTAGATACACTTGTTGAACTGTATGCGAGCTTGAATATTGAAGCTTTACCACTGGCGTTTTCAATGCATCATAAAGTATATGTACTTGTATCTATATACCTAAGCATCATCAAATACATAGATACTAGGTAGATGAGGGCATTGCGAGTCCAGTAGCTATCTAACAGACCCCCTGTACTTCAAGTCGGCAGATATTCATCAACTATATGGCCACCAGACACATGATGCTCGCATTCCAGCGACTTTTCGGGTAGAGCTGAGATAGCCGATGGTGGGGCCGAAGCCAGCCAACGAAGTCTGCCGGATTTCGGCGCATTTGCGGCATAAAGCTAACGGAAGTGGAAAGCTTCCTGATGCTCGATTTACCCCTCCATCCATCCAGCTGCGTTTTCCCATCCTCACCTAACACCACCAACGAGCTTCCTCTTAGACTGCTGTTTTGGCATTGAATATCTGCTTTATTTTTAGTACTACCAACTTATAATACAGTCATCATGGCTCGCAAGTTCTTCGTCGGCGGCAACTTCAAGATGTGAGTTTTATTTATTGCATATTCTTTTTTTAATCGAACCATCTCCCCGCCCCTCTTCAAAACAACGCAGAGCTTGGGCATGGAGGATTGGAAGCAGAACGCACGAGGCTAATTGATGCCTGATATCAGGAACGGGTCCATCTCGTCCATCAAGGAGATTGTCGAGAACCTGAACAAGGCTACCCTCGACCCCAATGTCGGTAAGTGCTCGCCCAATGTCCCTTGGCGGTAGCTCAGCCGCAGTCGAGAGATCTCGATCGTTCTAACCACCTTGTTCTTCCCGCTGTAGAGGTCGTCATCTCTCCTTCCTACCTGCATCTCCTCCTCGTCCGCGAGAACCTCCGCGAGGGCCTCGAAGTTGCCTCCCAGAACGTCTACGACAAACCCAATGGCGCTTTCACCGGCGAAGTCTCCGTCTCCCAGCTCAAGGACAGCGGCATCAACTGGACCATCCTGGGCCACTCCGAGCGCCGCACCATCCTCCGTGAGAGCGACGAGGTTGTTGCCCTCAAAACCAAGTACGCCACCGAGAACGGCGTCAGTGTGATCTGGTGCTGCGGAGAGTCCCTGGAGGAGCGTGAGGCCGGCAAGACCATCGATGTCGTCAGCAAGCAGCTCGCCGCTCTCAAGGCCCAGGTCTCCGACTGGTCTAAGATCGTCATCGCCTATGAGCCCATCTGGGCCATTGGCACTGGCAAGGTTGCCACCACTGAGCAAGCTCAGGAGGTCCACAAGGCCATCCGAGAGTGGCTCAAGACCAACGTTAGCGACAAGGTCGCTGACGAGACCCGTATCCTCTACGGCGGCAGCGTCAACGAGAAGAACTGCGGCGAGCTCAGCAAGCAGGCCGATATTGACGGCTTCCTCGTCGGCGGTGCTTCCCTCAAGCCTGCCTGTAAGTCGAAGAATTCCGACTAATCATCAAATTTGCCTTCATGCTAACTTTTCTTTAGTTGTCGACATCATCAACTGCCTGAAGCAGTAAATGGGTTCTCATTTATAGGGAAAACAGAACTCGGTAGAAAAATAAAATTGTGCTGCGGAAAGGAATAAAAAAAGCAATGAGGCTTCTGCATGGAGAATAGAAACCATAAAATATACCCAAGTCTCTCCATATGATTGGACTGATTTTACATCTGTGAAGGCATCATTGCTCATATATAGCGTAGTGTCCTATAATGTTCCAGCAACCCAATACCAGTGCTTCTCTATGCGGTTCATCCAAATACAAATACACGGACATCATACATAAAACCCACCATGAAAAATTCGCTCAAATTATACAGCCATACCCTTGCCGTGGTACGGAGACCAGATACCTCTAACACTTGGCTTGGTGCTGAGAACAGCCTTGTTCGTCCGCCTCAGCTTCTCTCCGCTAGCATCTCTCAACAGTTCCACCTTTTGAAGAATCTCGTACGGCGAGAGGTTACGCACACAGATGGGCTTTGTCCGTCCGTTGATGTAGTGGCCGATGATGACGGGATGCTTGCCGGGTCGCGGGGAAACGGCAAACTCGATCTGTGGGTTGGCGGTTGCGAACTTGGGGAGCAGTGACTTGATAAAGCCGCTATAGATTTCGTCAGCAGATATTTTCCAATTAACCCTTGACACATTCATATTGCCTACTTCATTCCCCTGGAGCTGCCCGCCCAGTCACAGTAGTGGAAGTCCAGTTTCTTGCACTGAAGGACAAACGCCCCCAGGCCATTCTGGTGTTCGCTGTCAGTCATTTGTCGCCAAGTAGGAATGTAAATGAATTGCGTACCTTGCCATCTGCAATGACTCGGAGC
Source organism: Trichoderma simmonsii (assembly GCA_019565615.1). NCBI lineage: Eukaryota > Fungi > Ascomycota > Sordariomycetes > Hypocreales > Hypocreaceae > Trichoderma > Trichoderma simmonsii. The sequence goes on from CP075866.1 coordinate 1,264,293, forward strand.
GCCTTGACCGTCATCTTGGATGTGATGTGAATATTCCAGCTAGTATTCTCATGATCCAGCTCGCAACATGCTTAGCGCAGCATCAAAATTCAATCAGTTCACTTCGACACCCGTCCTGATTGGGACTAGCTTCATCCGGCACAGCTCCGGCAAAACTGTGTCCCAGGCATCGCCTGAGCTACACGACAATTTATTGCTGCCAGAAGCGCGCAGCTTGTCTCGCATTCGCACTCTCTCGCCGCAAGCAATCAGCCGCAGCAGGGCATCTCCATCTGTGAACGCCAGAGCCCGCGGCCTCTCCAGCAAGCGACATCTGCATTTTCCGTGCATCTCTGATTGATTGCAGCCGCCGCGATTCGCCTGTTCCTTCGCCATGACCGACAAGCTCCCCCCTAACTTGTTGGCGCTCTTTGCCGCGCGACCGCCGCTGCGATGGGTAGAACCCTCTGACCATGCGCCTGAGAAGCGCAGGACAGCTCCCATTGGTGGCCTCGCCGCTTATCTGCCCGAGCTGCAGAAGTACAAGGAGACGGATGACTATAAGCCCACCGAGAGTTGGCTGGAGATGCGCGATCGGAAAAAGCGAGAGCAGAAGGAGGCTGCTGCAGCTTTGGTGACCGAAGGACCAAAACAATGTAAGGATAGATGCTCCCGACTGAGCGAACCTAGCATCTCCTTGTCGCGTGACTAACCTGAGCTGATAGTTAAACCCAACGAGGATCCCAATATCCGTGGCGATGCCTTCAAGACTCTCATTGTTGCCCGTCTCAGCTACGACGCTGACGAGCGTGATTTGGAAAGGGAGTTTGGACGGTTTGGTCCCATTGAACGTGTTCGTATTCTCCCATTGTCATGCGGTGCATCTGCTCTGCACATATACCCGACCCTAAAGCTAACTTGCCACAACAGATTCGCATTATTGTTGATACCCATGCCCACGAGAAGCCTAATAAGAAGAAGAAGCCACACAGGGGTTACGCATTTGTCGTTTTTGAGCGCGAGAAAGACATGAGAGGTAAACAAACCCCAACCCCCTTCTATGCTATATGACCATCCGATCCAATCCCGGTGGATATACCTCAAAGATGTGGCCCTCAAGCTTGCCCATCCGTAGAAGCATACCACGAGACGTTCAAAAGGCCCTCAAGCTTGCCTGTCTCACTCTTGCCCGCTCTTTTTTTCCAAATCGTGAATATCTTTTCTATGGTAAGAGTTGCTAACAATGGCGTCTGATGACGCAACGATGAATAGCTGCCCTGGATGCTTGCGATGGTATTCGCATTAAAGATAGGCGCATCAAGGTGGATGTTGAGCGCGGCAGGACTGCCAAGAACTGGCTGCCTCGCAGGTTAGGTGGCGGGCTCGGTGGCCGAGGCTATACTAGAGCAATGCCCTCTCGCCCTGGTGGCCCTGGAGGCTTTGGAGGAGGAGGCGGCGGAGGCGGCGGCGGCTTCCGTGGCGGCTTCAAGGGAGGATTCGAGGGTGGCCGAGGTGGCCGAGGCGGTTTCCGTGGAGGCTTTGGTGGTGGCCGTGGAGGTTTCCGAGGAGGCGGTGACTTTGGCCCCCGAGGAGGCGACCGAAGCGGCGGCTTTGGAGCGCCCAATGGAGCCCCATCCGGTCCTGGAGGATTCGACCGACGAAATGGAGGCGACAGGGGCTTCTCCGGTGGTGGGTATGAGTCTCGTGGTGGACGCTCATATGATGATAGATCCGGCGGTCACCGAGATGGCGGCGGTCGATATGGTGATCGTGATCGTGGCGACCGCGGTGACCGCGGTGACCGCGATCGTGACCGAGAACGTGGTGACCGAGGTGACCGTGGCGACCGAGACCGCGAAGGACGCCGTACTGGCAGCAACATGGAGCCCATTGGCCGCAGAGAAGGTGGGTATCGTGACAGGGACAGGGACTACGATCGCCCTCGCGACGATGACAGCCGGAAACGAGGATACGAAGGCGGTGGCTACGAAGACCCCCGGAAACTGCGTCGCTACTAAAGCTGGAGCCCGTGCAAGTCGACTCAACTTTCGACATTTGGTGGGTAAACTAATTGTTTGACGAGTTTCCTTCGCATCCTTTCTTTCACCTCACAAAGGGTAAGAAGCCTGCCGTCTTCCACCAGCACAATCTCAGACCTAAGGATCGCCTCCCTCTACCCACCTTTACCATCGTACACTTGTCTTCCTAAGCTAGTAGCCCATGCATCTTGGACCTATGGGTAATAACTTCCCTTTGTCTTGTTTCCTGTGGCTGGAGACCATCACTATCAATAACTGAGCACCAATCAACTGTCAATAATGGACAGGAATCACTTAATAATAGGGACGAAGACGAGAAGTGTTCTTCTCGCAATGTATTATAGCACATTTGGCAGGGAAAACAGCTTGAATTTTGGGAGCTTCAGGTAAGGTCATAGGTAAGCTCTTGTGACCGACTGATTGCAAGTATGGAGGCAATTTGCTTTCTTTCTTTGCGACAGGGGAGTTTTTAAGGACTTTTAGCCAGCAAAAGAGTAAAAGAAGAAGAGAAAAAAAAATTTAGGGGAAAAAAAGAGAAAATAGTTTATATGCCCTTTGATGTGTATTTGTATCAATGCGCGAGCGAGAGTGTAGATAAAAACTCTTGAAACAGCACTAGCGAAAGACTCTTGAGACGCAGAATTATTTTTTGCTTGATCATCATTTCAGGAGCATAAGCATGTATATATCATGTAAGTATGTCCTCCATCTTTTTGAAACCCTGTGAAGAACCTTGGAACGCCGAAATACCCAAACAACCCGTTGCTGGTATATGTTGTATGCGCACAGAACATTTCTACCAAAAACTACAGCCACCAAATACTGGCCAGATGCCTTACTCCTCCTCCTCGACACCATCCATGGCGGCGTGGTCAATCTCTGTTACCTCGTTGGTCGCAGCGCTCCAGTATCTATTGGATTGTTAGTTGACAACGCCACTTGGTGGTGCGTAAATACGCAAGGAGGAGAGAAGCAGAAAACTTACGCCAAAACCTTGACTCTGAACTCGCTCAGGCAGACATCAAAGAGCTTCAACAGCCTAGTCTGCCGTGAATCGAGCACCTCACCCTCCTTGCAGATCGTATAACCCTCACCCTCACCATTCTCATCACCCAGAACGACCTTGCCCTTGACCATTCTCGTAGGGACGCCCAGTCTCCGCAGCTCGGGCTCAATGGTGTGCTGCAGCGGGATGTCGTTCTCCTTGGGGACCTCGCCGGCGGTGGCGTACACGACGCCGGGGGGGATGGTGAAGGTGCGGGAGGCGGTGACGCCGGCGCGGGCAAAGTCCACGGGGGAGATGCTGTTGAGGTAGTCGAGGACGGTGTCCACGGGGCGGTTGGTCAGGAGGAGGCCGACGGTGCCAGTGATGTGCGGTGCGAGGCCCTCGATGCCGGGGACGATGGCTTCCTCGGCGGTTTGGCCGAGGGCCTTGGCCATGAGTTTTGTCTTGCCGAAGAAGAGTCTGCGTTACCGGGCCAATTCGTTAGCTATCATGGCATCATCTTTAAACGGGTAGAGGTGTAAACGTACCGGCTGTCGGAGAGCTCGCGGCGGACATCCTTGAGGTAGTTGTTGCGCATGTTATCCACGTTGAAGACGATGCAGTGCTGGTACTCGGGGACCTGCTCGCGAATGTTTGAAAACAGCTGGTCCTTCTGCTCACGGGTCTTTTTGGCGACCTGGGTGAGGTGGACGACCTTCGATCGCTTGGACTTGGGCATCTTGTCGACTGAAAAAGGACGCTGCTGAAATAAAATAAACTAAATTTAGGGTAATTGAAGAAGAAAGAAAACAAGGTAGATCTGAGGGAAGCGAATTGGCGACTTGGAGGTTGTTGCAAAAGTTCGCACGTCGTCCGAGGTTGGTGGTTTGGAGTTCTTTTTTTTTTTTGGCCCTTGAGATTTTTGGCTGGCGATAAGATTGCAAGAAATTTTATTAAGGTGGACTAAAAAAAAATCCAGGTGTGCGGAAACACCCCGCATTGCTCACCGAGAATTTGACCAGGGACGGGATCTGGGTGCGTGCAGTTGTCTTTTTAAGGTGGTATTTATTACTGGGGAGGTAATGCTGGGGTATATGTGATGCAAATTCGACAGACTCAATCGATACTTGCTGCTGCATGAGGTGGAAATTAGACAATTATTATGTTGATAGTACTGAGCGTGCACTATTGTGTCTACGCGTGGAATTGACTCTGCTATTGTAGTTAGTTGCATTGGTTGACGCTTGAGTCTTCTTACTTTACAAGACAAGACATTGCGTTACCAGTCCCATGTCCCTTCAACGACGTCTTTACGTCAGAATTCTTCTCTTCTATGTAATATTATACCATTAGCTGGACATCATTTCACCATCTCATTCACCGGTCGAGAAGCGAACCAAAGACAATGCAGTTTTGCTTGGCAAGCGTCAGTCTAGTCGCCCTTTGCTTTTGCCTTCATCTCGCTCCCGCATCCTAGACTGAGACTTGCATGGTGGGACCAGGATGGCTGCGGACTATTACAAGTCCTAGTCTGACTGTCGTCCATGCCGTACGTAATACTAGGAGCTGTGATGCGCTGTGTCTCATGCAAGGGGCTGCCAACAAAGCATTGAGAGACTGAAATGTTTGGCTGTTGCTTGTTGGCCTCCCAAGGCCATCCCGGCACGTTGCATTTCCCATCTTGAAAGAAGCCATTGCTCCTTTCAGCCAGAGAAAAAGCAGCCGTCATCTCGCCACACTCTTCCACAGCCTCCATATAGACCAACAAAAAGCTTTCAAAAATAAAAAAGACAACGTAAGACGCAACCGTGCATGATGTGATGCGTCCACTAGCACGTAAATCTGCACATCCAAGGCAAAAGCAGCCCGCGAAAAGTCCCCCCGCGATACTAATTCCGTTCCGATGGGCGACTTGCGCACGGGCCATGCGGCGTTAGGCGACTGACCCCAACCAAGTGCCTATTTTTTCCTTCTCCCACGCACGAAACATCATAACGGCAACTTCAAAAGAAGCTCCGAATTCTTTTTCTCTCCTGCACCCGTGCAGCCCATCGCCTCTTCTCCCCCTTTTCTCCTTCCATCGCCCACGGCCTCGCCACCCCGAACAGAAATCACCACTTCACCCGTGAGCTTCGCCAGCTTCTGTATCCATTGAACTCGCCCTGTCCCGCTCGCAATTCCCCTCCCACTTGTGCATCGATTTGTTTGTCATCCCACAAGTGCCCGCAGCTCCTCCACTCGAATCGCCTCAAACTTTTTCCCCTCCTTGTCGATCATCGAACAATTGTTTTCTCTTGGACTAGCATTCAGCTTGTGTGTCGAGACGGTCATTTTCTACTCGTCAATTCTTCTCTTTGTTCCTGGATTGCGTTGATACCCAACTTCGACGTGATCGCTGCCCCACGATAAAACTTCAATTTCCCCACGCCGTTGGATCTCTCGAACATTACTTTTTTCTCTTTCTTTTTTGGCTCGGCTCTATCCTCCAATCATGGCTACCAACGGATCATTCGACCAGCCCGCGGTTACAGCAGGCCCTGCTGATACGAGCGCTTCTGGAAACAATCTTTCCAAGGATGAGGTTGGCTGGTACTTTGTTGAGCAATACTACACCACTCTGAGCAAGTCTCCCGAAAAGCTGCATGTGAGTTGATATCCGATTCTCCCCGGTGACATCCTTGCGATACTAAGACGAATTTTTTAAATAGCTGTTCTACGGTAAACGATCTCAATTTGTGTCTGGACTCGAGGCTGAGGTTGCCAACGTCTCTGTTGGTCGTCAGGTAATGGCTTCTTGTTTATGTTTTTTCTCCTCTCCACCCACTAAATAACCTAAGCTAATTATGTACCATGTAGCCGATCCAAGAGCGTATCAAGCAGCTCGACTTCCAAGACTGCAAAGTCCGAGTCTCCAATGTCGATTCCCAAGCTTCATTTGACAACATTGTCATCCAAGTCATCGGCGAAATTTCAAACAAGTCCGGAGAGCCCAAGAAATTCGTGCAGACTTTCGTTCTCGCCCAGCAACCTTCCGGCTACTTTGTCCTCAATGACATCCTGAGGTACATCAGCGAAGATGAGGAGGAGCAGCCTGCTGCTGAAGCCGAGCTAGAGGCCCCTGCTGCCGAGCCTGAAGTGGCTGCTCCAGAGGTCCCTGCTCCTGTCGAGCCTGAGTCCGTTGAGGAGGAGGCCAAGGTGGAAGCTGTCAACGCTGACGAGGTGGACCAGAAGCTCCAGGAGGCTTCCAAGGTCAATGGTACTGATGCTGAGGAACCTGTTGTTGCTGCCGAGGTCGCCGAGGCTGAGCCGGAGAAACCCGCTCCGATCGATGCTGAGACTGCCGCCAAGGAGGTCGCTGAGGAAGAGGCTAAGGAGGTTGCTGAGCTTCCCAAGGAGCCCAGCCCTACTCCCGCCGCCAAGGCTGTTCCTCAACCTGAGCTCGCTCCTGCTAAGCCCGCTGCTCCTGCTAAGCCGATGACTTGGGCTAGCCGTGCCGCTGCCGCTGCCGGCCCGCGACCTGTTGTCCCTCTGCCCAAGACTGCCACTCCTCCCGCTGCCGAGCAAAACAAGGCTCCTGCTCCCGCTGCTGCCCCTGTGGCCGCTCAACCCGCTGCTGCTGCTGCTGCCCCGGCAGCTACTCCTGCTGCTACCTCTGCTCCCGCCGCTGATGCTGCTAAGGAGGCTTCTGGATGGCAGACTGCCGGCGCCGATTCCAAGCGCCAAAACCGACCTCAGTCTATTTCTGCCAATGCAGCCGAGAAGGAGGGCACAATGGGTTATGTCAAGTACGTCACGGAGAAGGTCCAGGATGCTGATCTTCGGAGCGCATTGGCCGCTTTTGGCGAGTTGACCTACTTCGACATCAACCGTGCTAAGGTGAGTTTATTTCCCCAAAACAACAATTGGACATGCTGGAATATGCTTTACTGACTTGCGTGTGTTAAGAACTGTGCCTTTGTGGAGTACAAGACTGTTGAGGGCTACCAGGCCGCTCTGGCTGGCAAGAACCTCACCGTTAACGGCGAGAACATTGTTGTCGAGCCACGACGACCCAAGACTGCCGGCTTTGCTGGTAACTTTGGCCCCGGCCGCAGTGCTTCGGGCCGTGGCCGTGGTGGTGCAGGTGGCCAGAATGCTAGAGGCAACTTTACCGGCCAGGTTCGCGGACGAGGTGGTGCTGCCCGTGGCCGCGGTGGTGCCCAGGTCGCCAATGCTTAGAGAGCTCATGCTGCCTTAGGCGTCATATAAACGAAACGTCGAGCGGCGAAGGGAGAAAAAGAAGAAGTGGTTGTTGCATCAATACTATACCCCGGCCAATAAGGAGGCCAGTGGGATGGTAGCATGAAGATTTGCGAGAAACGGAAAACAAAACAGAATCTGCAGGTGCCAGAACGGAAGCGGAGGAAGCTTGGAGATGGGACTGGATTCGACACAGAGCCCTCCTAAAAGTTATCTGTTCTATTTTGGAGGTGGAGTATAAGCAAGCCCAGGCTGGCGTCTTATTTTTTTTTCATTTTTTTCATCATTGTTTCATTTTTTTCTCTCTCATGGCATTGTTGGTATGGTTGCATCGATTCCTTGCGATCAGGGGACTCACGGACAGAAAATAATACCGGAGAGGTGGACCGTCTGGGGAGATTTGGAGGATCATTCGTGCTTTATGTATATTTCAAAGGGAAAAAGGGGGGGCTCTGGACATTGTTTCGGCTGCTGTCATCGGTGGGCGGAGCAGTCCTGGTTGGCATGGCGCATGGCGATGGGTGGTGATATTTTCCTATTTCCACTTGGGCCTGGTTGACGGAGACGTTCTGGCAGAATGTGCAATGGAAATGGAGAGATGTATATTAGGCAGTTAACGCAGGATGCAAATAAGGTATGCCATGACTTGATGGTGTTATGACTGCATTGGCCTGGCTTTACTTGAGTTGTTCTATATGTTCTGTGTACTCTAGCGGACGAAATTGTGACATGGGAATTGCAGATGATATCAGTAGAATGCTTTCACCTATACTTTATCTTCTTAGTTGTCATCAAACATGGATGATGGCTATGCTCTTTGACCTATCTTGATTTGAGACTGAGAGCATATACACACTCATGTCTTATGTATTCAGAATGTGTGTGAAACGAGAGAGTGTTATCATCGCGGTGTAAGAAACAAGAACTGAGCCGCAAAGATGAAGCAGGGAGATGCCATAGTATCAGAGACTGTGATTGCAAAGTTGACAACTCTCTATTCACGAACCACATGTCTGAACATACTCAGCCTCTACAGCTCGGCCATAGAAGTGTTACCGGAAGATTACCGAAACACCGCTGCAGTTGTACAAGGTTGTGTATAGTAGATTTGATGCCTTCCGCATGAGTACGGAAGATGGAGGTATCTTGGAAATGCTACCGTTACAGCCGACACAACAAAGGTAGTACTGTGCTGTAATAAGCATAAAATATCAGACGAGGCGAAGTCCGATGCAAGGTTTTCTCCTTTGAGCTGAGTTTTTTTTTGCCAAATGAACAGTTTCTTTGCCGAATGGACGTTCCGTCTCTTGGCAACGAAAAGGTTCGAAGAGCTTCGAAAGTCTCGTCGAGGTAAACGAACAATGCAACTCCCCCCTTTTTTGTATCAATCGTTTGACGAGACCACCGGCGCCAGAGGTGTGAAAGTCCGTTGCAGAATGGGATTTACTAACAAACGAACAGAGAACAGTTTGTCACATTTCACTTCAAGGGCTAGGTGTCTATCATACGATTGCCCATATTACATGGCAACACCCAATTGCTACGGTACGGCTGGTTTGCCCGAATTATAATGTTTCCTCCGTTGAATGATGTCGGTGTATAATAGGAATAGGCTATAAGCGCATAGCGACGGAAGTGAAAGTGTAGGCGAAACAAAAGAAAGCTCGTGTCCAAAGAATCACACGAGGGTAGAACGAGAGAGTTACCTGGCATGCCGACGATTGATTGGATTTTGAAGCCTCGGAGACAATTAAAAAAACTGCCCACTTGCTGCTGTACATACAGCCCCTACCTTGTAACTATACGATGCAGACATGGGGAGGGTTTCGTGGTTTTCGTTTTACTAGACATACTCCGTTTCACTCTTTTATTCAATTGCTGGCCGTGTTTGTATCAATGGATGGATACCTACCCGTTGTTTTTCTGACCCTCATCTTGTCTCGGTCAAGGGATTCGCAAAGTGTAAGCCAATTATAGAATCCATTGGATGTTCGACAAACCCAAACAAGGCAACGGGGCCGAAGCCTTTTGTCCGGATGATGTTACAAACGATCCCTGGCAAAATCCCGTCAATAGCCACGGCTATCCTCGCAGAACGAACATGATCAGCCGTCTTCTATTCTCTAAGAAACATAAGAAAAAAAAAGTTATACCCATAATGGGAGTATTCTCCATTTCGCTCGCCTTCTGGAACACGAACAGATTCTTGCCTCGAGTCATTCGCTCGACTTGGCCGAAGAAAAACAGAAAAAAGAAGATTCTATAGAAAAGGCTAACGGCGGGCAAAAAAAAAAGTTCCCGCTGAGATTCGGCGGGCGCTGCTTCAGCCCCGAGTCAAGCTTGGAATCTCTTACGTACTGGAATCACTACATGAACTTACACGTGCGAGGTTCCGAACAGCTTGCTTGTAAGACAGATGGAAGGACAAGAAAAAAAAAATCAGACCCTTGTTCACCCACCCAATCTGAAGATGGGCCTGTGTATAATATAACATTTGTAGCGTCGGACAAGCTATTTCGCCGCTTTCGTCCAGACGTGCCCAGTAACATGGGACAAATTAAGGAAAAGCAGGGCAGAATACGGCAACTCTGTATTAGAGTATCCAGTAAGGGGGTATTCACTTTAGGAAGTTAATAATTGCAGAGTGTACTGGACTGGAACAATGGCGAGATGCGAAATGCGAAATGCGGACGCGAAGAGTGGAGATTGACTGCATCGTCGATTCTTTTATGATGCTGGACAGGGCAGAGCAGAGAAGCATCGTCGATTCAGCTCAATACTAGCGATGCTAGATGCCAGTAGTATTAGATGCTAGCACCTTGGCGATAGTGTCCTTTGTAGTGCTCGTACAGGTCGTAACGGTACGAGTAAGCATATTTTGGTGGCGTATAACAACCTAAGCAAGGGTGGATTGTATTTGTCCGCACCCAAGGCAGCTTGCCGATGACCCGACAGGATCAAAGCAATGGACCTTTGTTTGGCTACTACGGAGTATACAAGATTGAATCCCCGTTGGTGCATCCGCCGTGGAAACTAAGGCCCTTTTGTAAGTGGTTTCCGCCCGCGAATCAATGGAGAGCGGATGCTGGAACTACTATTTCCAAAAGGACCCCGGACATGCCCTTGTCTTGGCGACCCAATAGGTTCGTGTAAATGGAGGAAGAGAGACAATGGAAATATGCAGGCCTCTTCGGCGTATGCGTCATATTCGCCATTCTTGCTCCGTTGAATCCATCCGGGTTCATTTTTCGCTGGTTTTTTTTTCTGAGGCCATTATTAGGGCATGGGACGGAATCCTGCCCACATCCATCAAACAAGTCAAGTGGAAGCACAAAAGTTCTCCATCAAGGTCCCTTTATGTCTCTCTTTCTACTACCTGCTTAATGCTGATATGCTGTAATCATTACGAGAAGCAACATGGTAATCGTCAGCACCGGGACTTTTACACCAAAACGCGGCTGCGTAAAGGCACTCCCTTGAGGCCTTTCCGTGTGTTTTAGTTTAGGCGACTTGGACTTGACTCGAGTCTTTGTCTCACGAGAGCAAGCGGCCTTGCAATGCCGGCAGAGGCGCAGATTAAGGCGTCAGTTCGGATCGGCATTTGAAAAAAAGGTCATATGCGGATGCGCGCAAACAAGGACGGAACATGACTCTTTCACCAGATTGATCAACTGCCTAAAGCGGTGGGGAGAAAAAGAGGGGGCGTGGGCTTCGAGAAAGAAGGAAAAACGCAGTGGATGGAATCAAAAACAGCGCAGACAGGGAGTTGGCATTGCAGAGGATCAGAGGGATTGACGCGGCTAGTTGAGTTTAGTTGGGGCTGTTTTGTTGTCGCAATAGCTTCTAGTTTGCATGATGTGACAGGTAAGAAGAGTAAACCTCCTTATTACTCGTACACAGGCAGTAAATGACAGTTGATCAAGAAGGATTCGACGCCTCTAATAAGACAGTATACATCTTGACAACACGTACTGTGTATCATAACCCATCCACGGTTACCTGTATGCTTGATGTAGGATGTAAGTAATCAGATCGGCTGCTAAGGCCCAGGTGCCGGCGGAAGTACCGGCACGTTTGCAGATGAGTCGAATGTCCTCGACAAGGTTTGTTGATGCTAGGGATCCTCCTCGACTGGAAACTGATTGGTGTGGTATGAACCCATGAGCAACAAGGCCATGTACCTAGGGGGTGCATTTCCTTTCAATTCTATTTTAAATTTGAGCACCAGGCCGACTTGAGCCCATACAGTGTATGTATTGAAGACAGGAATAGACAAAAATAAGAACCTTAGAAGAGCAGCGAGTCTCGGTTTACTCCGGGGAATGTGCCTGCCAAGATGCAAATGACGGCAAAGCACAGTGCTTATCTTATTGCTTGTTCATTTCGGACTCCGTAACGGCCGATCATGCCTCTGTCAGGAAACCAAAAGAAACAAGCCGCCGGCTATCGTAAGTGTGATACAAACATGGCAGATTTTCAAGCAAGTACATCATGTAGGCGAGAGGGCGTTTCAGCGAAGCATCGGCGTTTATAACGGGTTCAGCATCCTATATCTGTGAGGCGATATCGGGCTTCGATGCAGAGACGGGACGGATTGATTAGATGGTTGGCTTACTACGAGTACTCGTACGCACTCGTATATGCTGGGCTAGGTCAAGCTACTGCTGCTAGAAGGAAAATCGGACGACCGGGCATGCGACGGATCTGTTTTATGCGCAGGCCACACGTAATTCAACGGCAGCAAATCTGTGCTAAGACTTGCCAGAGCCACAATTTGGCATGTCGGGGAATTATGATCGGAGCCGAAGTCCGCTTCAGGATTCTCTTGGAATTAAAGTGTATAATAGGAATAGGTACCTAGTAGTCATAGGATCCGTTAGGCTCTCCTAGGAAGTATTAGGCCTATGGATATCAGAAACCGTTGTCTGACATGAGACGAGACATGGCGATGGCGAATAGGTACAGGACACAGCTGTTGATCCTGCTTACCCTCTTGAACTGCCATAATCACACGTACACACGCACACGCATTCACACAAATTGTGACAGGTTCCAAAGGCTGCTCTGCACATGATGCCCCTTTGATGAATGCAACAAATGCCTTGCCTACCATGTACTCGTCGTATGTGCTTGTCCAAGTCCATACTTTGGTACCAGGTAACATCGTATGGCGTGCCCGTCCAATAAAGTACTCACCCCATCCTGTGGAGAAAGACAACAGTTACATAGAGCCACTGCTCCGTCCGTCCCATTACCAATTACCAATACATATTGCGGGGGTCGGAGTTGCAAGCAGCCAACCGGCGGGACGTGACAATGGGAGCAGGGCTCCTTGAATGGGGGATGCGGCTTTCAAAGGTGCCTGGGCACGTCCAAAAGTTCCGAGATGCTGGAGGGGGGGTGGCCTGAAGGGTTGAAGGGCTAGGGGAGGGGGGTATGTAGGGGAAACGGACCCTGCCGTAGTAGCACAATTGGCGAGCTACAACTTGGCGCAACCGCAAGACAGGAGAAATACATACGCAACGAGTGTTGTTCAAAGTAATATCACATACGACTTGTAAGTACGATTATATGCTCATCCGTGGTGATGACGATAGGATGCTGCAGGCGAAAATTGATGGCGCTGCTACTGGCACTGAACGAGGGAAATTGAAGCAGATGAAACACAGATGAAAGAGTGTCCAATAATAGAAGTGCAATTCATCGGCGACTGCCCAAACGAGAAAGGCACCAACACGCCTTAGATGTACGAGTACAGACTCGGCCCGTACGGGACGGACATCCAAGCTTTAAGGCAGAAAACCCGCAGACAAAATAAAAAACCTCTTTTATATGCTTCTTGCCTATGTACCGTCAACTGTATGAACGAGAGCGAGGGAGGGCGTCAATCCTTTTTAGGTCTCAATCGCGGGATACGAGCCACAACCAGAGCACAGCACACAAAATAGTTACAGTACTCCGTAGGTATTTATTTCAATTGACGCCCTCGCTAGCGGGAAATCGCCCATCTCCGAGACCAGAGGATCCCATCACTTGGCACTTGGCACATAAGCTTGTTCGCGATTCGGCGCCGACGCAGCCGCTTGATTCGCCGGTCCTTTTGCCAGTGCGAACCTGCCCAAAGGGGGGATCTCCCCCAATCCGGCACCAGGTGGATGGGAAGAAGGGGATTTGGGTTGTGTTTTCCCCCAGAGTTTTTTATTCTATTTATTAATTTGACGCGGCAAGGGTTGCATACAGTACATGTACATACGAGTATGTGATTGCAATAACCTTAGTAGCTACCTTAGGTATGATATATGAGATTTACATGCGCTATACCGGCCTGCTAAGCCAAAAGAACAAAACTATCAACTTTATGTGTACAGCTTCATTTCAAACCCCGCCTTCTCACACGCCCTGCGTGGCACCTACCGCGCAAGGCTTAGCGCACCCAGCACCATTTTTTTCCCAGGCGGGGAGGAAAAAGAGAAAGAGCAAACAAACCCAAGTGGCCGGGCCCTCTTTTTCTTTTTTCCAGTAGCCCTTTCCCTTTTTTCCCAATTGTGCGCTGCAGTCAGTTGGTCTGTGCTCGGTATTTAGTTGTAGAGCCCAGCTGGGGGGCAGACCAGAAGGAACTTTTTGAGAGGGCCCGGGTCAGCCCAGAAATAGCAGTCTGTGAGTGGGCAAGGGGCGGGTATTTTTTGGCTGTATTTTCTTTTGTCACGCTGCACGGAGGTACCTTTGTTTAGTATTGCTCGTAATAACTGGCGACACGTATGATATATTGCTAGTACCCGAACTGACCTGCAGTGTTTATTGCCAGCATCGAGGTAACAGGTTACCAGAGTCATTCATTGTTTGATCAATGCAAAAACACAAGATTTCTAGTAGGATTGGCGTATATTGGCGTATATTGGCGTATTATTACTGCCTCCTAGTACTTGTAAATGAGCCTCAAAGGGAAAGAGATAGGCAGATCGCTTCGAGATTAGCACAAATGGCAAGGTCTGATACCAAGGTCACTCGCTCTCTCTCTCTGTCGCCATCATACTCCGTAACAGGTACCTATACCCGATCATTAGCTCTCGTTAGCTGGTCGCTGCACTCTGTTTGCTAGCCCATGTAAGTACCCCATACAGGCCGCTCCTAAATCCGTAGTATTTGCACAATTGTGGGGAATCTGTTCGTACTTCGTATGTACACGGCAGTACGTACCCAATCCTGCCTGTCCATCTCAGCTGCTGGCTGGCTCTCTCCTCTTGAAACACCAATCAATATTCCTCAATGGCCTCGTCTCGTCAGCCTCCTTAAACCATCGCTGACGAGAACCGAACTGCCATCTCATCTCATCTCATTGTTAGGTAGGAATCATCGTCGTCATCATCCTCGTCGGAGCATCGCATCGCTCACGGACTTCAGGTATATCCGCGTCCGCATCAAAGGCGCACAAACCAGAAACACAAAAACACAAAACCGCTGGAGCAAGGAACCGCCTCAGCCAGTAGTGGCGTTTCCCCAGCGCCTCGTTGGCCACCGGGCTACTGTTAGCACGGCTCTCCCGGGTCAGGCTCCCGAAAGCGGCTCAGCTGGCGAAAAAGGGTCCGTCCGTTGGTCCAAAGTTGGTCCAAAGAGGCTTCCACGGTCACGGCTACGGAGCAAGTGAATCTGATGCTCATCAGAGTCGTCGTCGTCGTGGCGCGGCTTCGTCTGGATCCTCGGTCCACGCCCATCCCCACAGCTGCAGCTGCACTCGCGGCGACACCCCCTTGGGCAAACCCCTGGCGTTGACTTACATGAAATGCCAAAGCGTGCCGTGTCCGTTCTGTCGCCGACGCTCATTCGCCTGTCGCCGCTAACGACCTGCTATCCTCCGTCCTGCTACTACCACTACCTACTACCACCATACAGTAGACGCCGCAAAAGTCTTGCTCGCCACCCGCACGTTTCCTCAAACAAGCACCTCCCGTGTCAGCGCAGCGCAACATTGGAATCCGCTTCGCATAAGCTTTCCGACTCTTCCTGGCAACCCTGAGAGGGAACGCGACGCATCGGGTCCAGTGCAATACCCGACAAGATTCACGCATCGAAGCCCACAACGGGTCTCATCGACACTAACAAAAGAGCCACCGTGCAGGGCTCCAGCACCTCATTGCGACCACGGCCCCGTTCTTGTTTCCTGTCTCGTCTCTCCATTTCGCCCTTCACCCCTCCCCACCGTGCTCCTCTTGAGACTCTTGTTTCGTCCTCGTCCTCGTACCGTAGTTGTCGTTTGTGATCTTCACTCGGGTTCATCATGCGCCAGGGCGGGTCGTTATGAGCACAAACGGTCATGATCCATCTACGGAGACTCCTCCTGTCAGCAGCAAACGAATAGAGTTCCCTGTCGCCAGCCGCCCACGCCACTGGAGGCAGATCGGATTGCCAGTGCTACGTCAACACACCGACTCAGCGCCCGTCACCTCAACGCCGCTCTTCCAGTCTCCTGTTTGCCCCGGGACATATAAGCCGGGCCCGCCCCCATGGACCGCCGTGGCTCGGCCGGAGAGAATGGACACTCACCGACCCAGTCTGCGCCGCCTCTCCGGCGGCGTCTATCAATGGAGGAGGATATGCACTACCAGCGCATCATGACACTGTCTCAACAGCGGCGTCCATCACATCCACCAGACTATCCAGACGACGATCTACCCATGATGCAAGGAGAAGGGGATGGTGCTGGTGGAGAGAGGAGTGAGAAGGTCGAGGACAAGGACCAAGCACCAGTGAAGAGCAGTTGGCTGGATCGTATCAAGAGCAGAGGGAAGGAACCCAAGATGGCCAAAGTGGGTGAAGGTCACGACGACGAAGGTCACGATAGCTCCGACATCATGGTCGGAGGCCCTGAAGAGCTTCCTAGCTACTCAAGCTCTATTGCCATCGAAGGCATATTTCACAAGAAACATGAGATCGAAAACACCACCAAAAGAGCCGAGGATCGCCAGTGGCATACCGTCTCTGTCGTCCTCAACGGAACCGCCCTAAGCATCTACAACACCAAGAAAGACTGGGGCTGGGGCAAGGCACGCGATGGCCCTTCCATTAGTCCCGACAATCCCCCTTGGATTAAAAGAGCGAAACTGGAAAAGACGTATAGTCTTTTGCATGCTGATGCTGGTATCGCCGCCGACTACAAAAAGTGAGTTGTTTCTTGCTCATCCTCATTATTGTATATCCCGCATATCACGACCAAGGCCTCATCAAGTGGGAGGGCTGATGGTGGGATAAAAGAGAAGGGGGAAAAGGTCTCATATGGGCGTGGACTAATCCATCTTACTTCTAGACGTCGTTACGTTATCCGAGTGCGAGCTGAAACAGACCAGTTTCTTTTGTCTTGTATCGAATTAAGCACGTTCGTCAAGTGGCTTGAGTGCTTGTTTGCGGCTATTGATGTTGCAGCCCCCATCGATGAGCGAGATTTCCCGCGCGACATGTCTATCCCTAGAATCCAGCGAATCCGGTGGTTCCGCAGCCAAACAGGCGTCGTCTACCCAAGCACCCAGCCGGAAATTCAGCAAGACCCTCCTCCAGAGGCCGAGACCTCCGGTTCTCCTGATGGAACAGAGCAACCGCCTTCATCTCCTCCGCCTCTGCCAACACCGACGCCCGCGCCTTCACGACCTCGCCCTGAGGAAGAGGCACAGAGCACCGAAGTTCTAGCTCCCCACCTGAGAATCGATCCCAGGAATGACCCATTTCACACCATGAGCACATCCTCGTACCCAAATCCATCCATCGATCCTCATACGGGCAAATGGTTTCCTGAACACCAGTGGTCAACTGCTCACGACCTTTTGTATGCCAAACTTTGCTACAGCAATCTACTGTTCCGAAGCCCTCGCAAATCGAATTATATCATCAGCAAAGGGAAGCAGTGGTTCGTCGACTGGGGCACCGGCAGAATGGTCCGCGTGCTCCCACCAGCTTATGGCGAGATAGAATACTTTGGCCCCTGGCAGGTCATTCATACCGAAAACAGAAGGATTTAGAGGGATGCTTTGGATAGGATCTCAAGGCATGAACGTGTCACATATTAGATGATCCCAACCGGAAAGGGACATCATGGCACGGGTATATATTGCGGGTTCAGATATGCCAGGCTCACCGGCACAAGGCGTGAGATGTCATCAGGGACACTATGAGTCTCGTTGACATTCGATCATTGGCTCCATGGACATGGACAGGTGTTTTTCTATATTTCATTTTACATGATATAAAGGCCTGATTATCAAGGCTTAGGAATCCCATGTGAGAACTGGGATGCGATGGAGGGAGGGGTTGGCTCTGCATTTGTGAGCTTTTGGAAAAGGTGTTGGCTTTTGCTTTGTGCATACAGGGGCGTCTGGGAGGAGCATTTTACACATACATAACCGGCGGCAACAGCATCATGGACCGGAGTTATTTTTCTTTATTTCCTTTATCTGTCTGTCTCTCTTTTACTTTCCTATATCTCTCTGTTGTTCCATTGCGCATTTCAGACATGTACAACTATCTCCATTGCATGGCGACGGGGAGTGCGAATACGGCTTACTTGTGCATGCTTGCTAGATACAGCTGCACACTGGCCTTTTGTATATATCGCAATACATTCAGTTCATACAAGGTTCTCATTCATTACTGCCCAAAGGTCCCAAAGGTGAAGCCTGTTGAAAAAAAGTGAAAGCTGAAAGCAACGTAAATTCGTGGGGTATCATGTAACCAAAAGTCCAAACCGAAATCCAACTAATTCAACAACCTGACGCTCTCAAGTATTGAAACCCATGCAGATGCCACATTCTACCCATCACAATAGCGCCCAGATACACATAAACTCCCAGAAAAGGCCTCGCATAAGAACAGAAACGATGGCTATTCCTCATCCTCCGAAACCGTCTTGTCCGCCTCCCTTGCCTCTCTCGCTAACTGCGCCACCACGGGCTCCAGTGCCTCGTTCGCGCTCTTGACGTCCCCGACGGTAGCTTCCAGCGAGTCGAGCAGCTTTTCGATTTCGGCGCGCTGGCTCTGAATCTGCTCGTACAGTATGGCGTTGTGGGACTGCGCGGTTTGGAGGCGCGCGTTGAGCAGGGATTGGTGGGAGGCGAGGGAGGGGGCGAGATGGGCGGAGAGGATTTCTTTGGCGGGGAGGAGATGGGGTCTATGAAGATGTTAATAATTTCTAATTTCATTGGCGAACTTTGCTTTTTGATTTTTTGTCTTGTAAAAGATTGCGTGGGGAGAGAAGGAGAAGAAGAAAAACTCACGGAGTTGGTTTGGGAGCGTCGGGGGGTGCTGAGATGCGTCGGTGGGTGGCTTCGCTGATGAGAGTTTCCAGGTCGTTGAGCTTGGGGACGACTTGTCTCGTTACGAGTATGCTTTCAAATTCCTTCTGCAAATTACACATATTAAGTCAGTCAATGATATTTTCCACCCTTCCCCGCCCGTCACCACAAAGAAACAAAGAAGAAGAAGAGGAAAAGAAGTAGGAGAGGAAAGAAAACGAACCTCGCACTTCTCGCCCAGCTTCTCCACCATCTGCGCCTGGACCTGCTTCAGCACCGGCTCGGCCCTGCTCGCCACCGTCGGGTAGCACGCCGCGAAGTTGTCCCATTTGAGCTTGCCCAGCGTGCGCTTGAGGCTCTGCGCGTAGAGCTCTTGCAGGCGGGAGGCGCGGGGACCGGGGACGACGGGCTGCTGTGGTTGTTGTTGCTGTTGTGTTTCGGCTTGGGCTTGGGTGTCGTTGTTGGGAGCCTCGGGATGGCTGTCTTGTGTCGTCGGGTCTGGTATTGTTTCGTCGGTTTCCATGGGGGTGGATGTTTGCGCTGGAGCTTGGGAGGGAGGTTGTGATGTTGTTGCCATTGGTGGGCGATTTCGCAGGCTGGGAGAGATGCAGTATATAAGAGGGAAAGGATATCTCTGGGTCGCAATTATAGTTTCATCTAATACCGAGGGATGGGATTAATGTATATGAAGGTATATAGAAATAAAGAATCGCACAGCATAGAGCAGGAGGAAGCGATCAAAAGTCAATCGTGGCTGAAGGTGGTTTTACTATTGAAGCGCGTTATCAATTGGAGGGGACGCGACGTGGGGTCTTCGAAGTTCTGACGTTGGTTGTGGCACGTGACAGCAGCAGCTTTGGTGGAGTAGCTGGCAATTGCCTTTCTTGGTAAACTTCATTCTGCCTGCATGTACTTCAACTGTGACGCTCATATTGAGTGCATTTCTTAGTATCGCGATCATAGCTGTAGGACATACAGCAAAACAAAAGAAATTCCAGCCTCATTACTCATCCAGCTGAACTAACCAGTGTATAATAATAGCAAACAATAAATCATGAATAATACATCGGCTGAGCACCGTACGATGTCCATGCAAATCCCGCTCATCCACTTGCCCCAAGTGCTGTAGTCCGTTGACCCATGTCTATCTCTATATATTCCTGTCAACTCATGTACAGCTCCCAACCATGTTCTCTTTATACAAGTTTCTTTTCTCCTCTCCCCTCCCTCGAGCCTATATAAATCTCTTTGTCTTCCCTCGTCTCCCTCGCGATTTGGTATCAGAGCTCTTTTCCCAGTTCATAACACAGTCATAAATACACCATTGCATCGTCATCATCCTCCTCCTGCCGAGGCCAAAGACCAGCCCAAACCTCGTCCCTATCCCGTGGAAACAGATATGAAAAAGCATTATTAGTTTGCTGCCAGGATTTCTGCTGCATCAGGTGCCGAGGTACGATCATTCTTTCCGCCATCCATCTTTAGCTCCTCTTCTTCCTTCTTCTTGCGATCCAGCTCCCGCTGGCGCTGATGACTGACATACGTAGCGTACCGGATCGTTCCCAGCGTCAGGATGGCCATGAAGAGGATGCCCACCACGGATCGCCGGATGAGAATCCACCGAACGCCCTCAATCTCCGACTTGGAGTCGCTGCTCAGCATGATGCTTATTTTGTAATTGATTTGTTGAATCTGTCAATCGATTAGCAATCGCAAACTCTCTTCCGAATCTTCAGACGAGTTAGTTGGGACGTACAGCACTCTCCGCTGCCTTCTGCTCTTCTCTGACTGTCATCTTGCGGTCGTTGAAGATCCCGCGCACATTGTCGTTTAGAGTCAACAGTTCCTGATTCAGAGTCTGCGTCAAAATGTCGACCTCGTGCTGGAGATGCGTGCGCTGTTGCCGGATTTGCTCATCCTGGCCCCGGCGATTGTTCTTGATTTCGGCGCTCAGCTCCGAACACGCAGCAGAGAACAGATAAGATTCCTATAAACCAGCGTCAGTCCATTTCCATCATCTAGTTTGGTAGGGAGCACATGTGCTCTCTTGTTCATTCGCTCCGAACAAGTAAAAGCGGGATGGAACATTGCCTCACGTTTTCTATATCGCTCTTGCTGACAAGCTTTTCCTGCGCCATGTCTAGATTATGGGCCAGGATCGTCCGGATAGCCTTCATCATGGTGATGGCTTGATCGCTTGAGTAGCCCCCTTCCTGCAGCTGCTTGACGAGAGAATAGCTGTCAAAGTGATGAATATACTTTGGCGGGGTCATGGAGGGCATAGTCGTTGCCAAATTCTCGGGAGCACCCATGTAATAGACAGTATCCAGCTTGTCGCTCATCTTGGTGCCTTCTCCAGGCTTATTGGCCTTGGGCTCAGCGCTCCCGCTACCACTTCCACTCCCATCGCTCGGATCAGCTTGCTTGGGTGCGCCGAGAGGAATTGCGTCTGCTCCTGCATCCGCCGGCTCTGATGACTTCGGCTCTGCCTGGGTCTGAGCAGCCTTGGGCTCCTGCTGCTCACTCTTGAGAGCGGCCGCATCGATCTCCGGGGCGTCAGTTACTGCCTGGGCTGGCTTCTTCTCGCCATCCTGAAAATACAGCTTGCCAATGTCAGATTTGGCCTGAATATCGGCTGGCGCACCCGCTTCTATCACTGTCTCATCGGCCACTGCGTCCTCCGGTGTCGGCTTGGCTGAGACGTCTTGCTCCTGTTGGCCCTGCTGGTCTTGTTGCTTCTGTTGCTGTTGCAGCTTCTCCCATTCTGCGGGCTCGACAGCCTTGCCATGTCTCTTTGCAAACGAACTATTCCACCTCGTGGCCGTCGATGTCGTTGTCGTTGTCGAGGCCGTCGTCGCCCATCCCCTCGCTGGGCCGCAGCCCCTCGTCGCAGCTCGCAGCAGTTGGGGATACAAAAGCGTCAGTCTCCCCGCCGCAGCCATGGCGAAAGCAGCTTCAGGTCTCGCCGTGCCCGAGATTGAGTGCTTGTTATAAGGCTAGAGGACTCATGAGGTTCGGCGTTCGACAAGTGCCTGAACGCTACTCTGGGGAAGTAATTAAAGGAGCGAAACGAGGCCATTGGCAAAGGCAAAGGAGTGTGTGGGACATATAGTGGCTATCGTCGGAACAAGTGCCGCAGCGGCAGAAAATAGCGTCCAGGTTGGGCGAATGGCGCTAAAACGTTGACCCGCCATCGTCATCTCCAACATGTGCCGGAGTATCTCATGTTACTACTAGCTACAGGTAATAGGCTGCTGAGTGGCTCGTGGTTAACAAACGGAAACCAGATACCAAGTGCTACTTTTGGAATCCATTATTTTGAAGCCAAGATTATTCATAGCAATTCATTGGAAAATCACGTTCTTGTAGAATGGATAATTGAGCAGACTTCCAAGGCATCAACAATTGGTCCTCATTCTGTAGCGGGACATATTGAGCATCCCAAACTTTCTACAGCTTTCTCTATGGACGTAATCCCAGACCCAGGTGTCAGCGCCTCCCAACCATAACGATAAAGTACATTTGCATCCCTCGCTATCCTATGTGCCCAGTGCTGCCCGGCTCCCAACATCCATTGTAAAGGAGTGACCAAGTAGAAACGCTGAAATCGGTAGACGAGGTAGAGGAAGAAAAGAAAGAAAGAAGACACAGAGAAGAAGAATTAAACAAGAGGAAAACGACAAGAAAAACAAAACTCCTAATAGTCCCCAGAAGAAAAATCCCAAATTTGTGTTTCGTCATCCATGAAAAAATGCCAAGTTCCGGGATGAATATACCGCCACGTCTTATTCGCATTTGTCCTGACAAATATCCAGAAACGACTGGCCCCATGCCATCGTCAGTAAAGCCGGCCAAGAGGCAGCCAAGCCACTATGCGTCTTTCGTTTGCTATATTAGAAGAAGAATAATCGAATGAATAAAACAGACGTGCACAATATTAATACCACTTAGCCATGCCGTTGAAAAATAAGGACGATAGGGAGGGCTCTGCAGAAGGGCGCCAGCCGTTCTGTGACCCCACCCCATCAAGGCAGGCAAATGCACTTGTGTAATTTATGTTTCTTTCACATTGGAACCACCTTTTCTTTGTAATAGAGCAGTAGTCGTTGTCCATGTTGGTGGTGGTGGCAGTGTTGTCTTTGTCGTATACATTTATTTTCCAAGAAGCTGAACTGGAAGATATGCTCAGCCAACATACAACTCGACGAGTATCCTGACTACTCGGCATCTTGCACCTGCACAGACACTCCGTGGATAGGGTTGCTTGAACCTTTGTCTGTGGCATCAGTGGATGGGACTCCGACCGCGCTGGCATGAGTGCTGGGCGGGCTGCTGGTTTGCGGGCTATTGGTTTCATGCGTCAGGGAGGG
The DNA here is from genome assembly GCA_019565615.1 of Trichoderma simmonsii. NCBI lineage: Eukaryota > Fungi > Ascomycota > Sordariomycetes > Hypocreales > Hypocreaceae > Trichoderma > Trichoderma simmonsii. The sequence goes on from CP075866.1 coordinate 1,287,181, forward strand.
AACTTCGGCCACAGAGTTGGTGTCTGACTGAGTAGATGATTCGCTCTTGGAGCCACTCAATCCGAGAAGTTTCTCCAGCGCCTGAATCTGTCGAGACGCCACACTCTTCTTCAGACTGTAGAATTGGGGTTTAATCTCCTCGACCAAGAGGTCCCTCTCTTCACCCTGTAGCTGACCCAGCATCTTTTCTGTTGACAAGTTAGCACATCGGCATCGTAATCACAAATGACATTGGGTGGTTATATCGTGCCAGTCGCAGGCAGAGAACTTACGAATGACATAATTTCCAAACTGGTCTCTCATCATCTGCTGCAGTGGGTTGTTTCCATCGGGTCCGGTAGTTGTCAGCTGCTCTCGAATGGTCGTACGCTGCGCTGGTGTGCCGTACTCAATGCACTTCTCCACAACATTGGACGCAAATTTATGCTTGGAAAGGGTGAGGAGCTGGCCCATGACAAGCTGAATGATCCTCTCGCGATCCTCTAATTCGCCGTTTTGGATGACATGCTGAGCGACATAGTTGCCGTACTGGTCCGTGATGAGGATCTGAGCTGAAGCATGTAGTTCGCCCATAATCTCCGCTTTGTCGGCCTCGGTTCCATATTCCAGCAATCGTTGTATGACTCGGCAGCCATACGCGTGAGAAGCCAGGGGCGTCACTTGGCCACGCACAGCGTTCATAATAAAGTCAATATACTGTCTCGGGACGAGTTCAATAATCTTCTGGACAACATGGTTGCCGTTCTGATCTTTGATTACTCGCAAGATCTCAGGTTCCAGTTCCCGCGTCAGCTCGGCCTGTTGTTCGACCAGGATGTGCTCAAGGGCCTAAAAGAAACGTTGTGAGCAATTGAGAGGGAATAAAATTCTGAGCGGGGAGGGACAGTTTGCACTAACCTTCTGGACGACACGACAGGCGTAAACTTGGACTGAAAGATCAACCACTTTCCCCTTCATCTTTTCCGCCAAGATTTTCTTCTGAAGCTGGCTTCCGTATTCAAAGAACTTCTGCACGACGTAATTGCCAAAGACGTCTTTCATGAGTTGAAGGGCGTTAGGCTCAATCTCACGGAATATCTGCTCCTTTTCATCACTGTTCGCAGATTCCAGTTTCTGCTGGATAAATCTCGAGCCATGCTGATCTCCACTGAACTCCACAGCGTGGTTATAAATGTCCCTAAGCTCGTAGCGCTTGTTGGACTTGTTGCCGTTGACACGGAACTCATCCAGTAGGGCACTGCGCATGCCTTTGCTGGGATCTTGGTCTCGGGAGGGCCGAATTGGCGTCATGGAGTTGAGTGGATACCCAGGATGAATCGAGGGGACGGGATAGTTGGGCATGATGGGGCGGAAGTTTTGTGTATACGCCTCTGGATAAGAAGGTGAATACTGGTTGGCGATTTGGCCATAACCAAACTGGTGGTTTTGGTAAAACTGCTGGCTTGGGTAGGTGTTCGCACCAGCAAACTGTTGGCCTGAGGGCCTCCGCTCATGCTCGGCCGTCCGCTGGCCTCGTGAGGATGGCCTGCCTATCCAAGCATCTACACCCGGAGCGAAAGCTCTTGAGCTAGAACCCGAGTCCAAGCGGTAGGTCGAGCCGGGCGCCGGCGAGACTCTATCAAGAGAAGGGCGCCTTACACTAGAAAGCAGGAGAGGATCTGGTGCGCCAAACTCGAGGCCGTTTCCAATCCTAGAGGCGCCGGTCTCGCCCATCCACGGCATGGTGGCGGAGTTGGAATGGAATGGCACGGAGGCAGGGTTAAATGCCTGGCTACCGGGCGAACCGTTGATGGTGATCTGACGGGCCATTCTCAAGGAGAGATCGTCATCGACTTGTCTGTTGAGGCTGAATGCTCGCTGATTTGCTACTTGGGGAAAAGATAGAGGGTGCTGTCTGGTCGAGTGGATGGAGTTGCTGGGGGTATGGCCGCTGCCCTGATATATTTCAGCATAGGCTGGAGAGCCTTGCGATTGTCGAGAGGGCGGAAGGCTAGCATCTCGAGCCTGTGCAAAGGCTGCCATGGAATCCATGTAGGCTGCATCTTGGGGGCCTCGCTTCTGAGCGGCAGCAGCAAAGGCGAACGCTGCCTCCGTCTCATCAACAAAGGTGCCGGGAGCGCCCAAAGACTCCTTCTTCATGCCAATGGCTGACGGGTGGTGGTTCGCATAAAAACCAGAGGCATTCGGAATGCCTGCATCTCGTGCTCGGCCGGGAGAGTTGCTGACGGAGCGGGCAGGGTTCTCTGTGCCCCAGGGCTTGGAGTTGGAGCCCCAGACATCGGCCTCGGAATTGGCGTGGAGAGCGCTCGAGCCAGTGGGATTTTCTTCTGATTCTGCATCACAGTCGTGGTGAGTCGTGTGCGTCCAAGTAAAGTGCAGTACATTACAGTACAGGCAGGGTGAGGATGAGGGAGAGGGGGTTGGCCGCGCTGACGCAATCGGCATGCCATGTTGCCATGGACAAGACAAGCAAATACGCACCTTTGGATCCCGCAGCACGATCTCGGTTGGTCTGAGGGAAGGACGACCAAATGTTTTTGCTTGGATAGAGGTTGGCGCTTGGAAAGCCCGAGCCCGAGCCTACGGGCTGCTGCTGGGCCTTTTCGGCAGAACTAGAGGGCATGACAAAGCTTTGATAGGCCCTCAGCCGCGTCTGTTGAAAAGAATGAAGGATGACAGTTAGCGATTGTGCGGCGGTCAGAACAGAAGCAAAGACGAAACAATGCTGAGGTTGGGACGAGGGCCAAGGCGTGGGGAGTCAGGCCTTTGTGACCCGCTAAGGGCGAATCAAGCCTCCTTCCGTGGGCGCTAGGCTGGCGCAACCTTTTGAGACACTCAAGCGGCCCCCCCTCTGACGTCGTCTTTCCGCGCCGGGATCAGGCTGGGGGACGACGATTTTGGGTTGTGGTGCTGTTTGCACTTTGGCAGCGGGCAAGGGTTTGGGCAAGTGGGGGAGAGGATTGACGAGAAAGGGAGAGTGGACGAGGTTTGTACCTTTGGCTGACTCACCGTGGTCGCCATCTCGGGCTTTTTGCTCCAGGTCAAGGTTCAGATTTCAGCGGGCTTCCTTAAACGGGGAGCCAGCGAGACGAGGGACACTGCACTGGACTGCAGCTAGTGGTACAGGTAGGTACCTAAGATAGTGGCCGTTGCGCGCTGACGGACAGCTGCCGATGCACTGCACAACCACTGCCAGGCCTCGCGCTGGTGCCAGCAGGCCACTGCAGGATGCTAGAGCTGCCTGGGCGGGGACTCGACTCTGGGGAACGACTGGAGAGTTTGGCCGCGACACAGGACGGACCAGATAGCCGACTGGGCTGGACTGGGCTGGGCCTTTGTTTTCTGTGCAGTCAGTGCAGCCAGTGGACACGTTTCCGACCCCTGTGCCTTTCTTTGTTCGCAGCCGATAAACTAAGGTAATGTAAGGTTTGGATATACAGGTACTAGTGAGCAGGCAGGAAGCCGGCGCAAATAAGTACTCGGCGGACGCTGGGCCTCCCTTTGATAAGGGTTTGACTTTTTGAGTTGAGACCGCGTCAAACGGCCGACAGGACGGGGGCTGAGCCGTGACGAGACGCGGAAAAATTGGGCGAGCAGCAAGAGAAGCTCATGTATGTTTCGTCGGGAATCCTCGCTGTGCTTGCTCTGTTTGTCTGGGGGGTTTTGTCGACTCAAGACTGCGGTTTCGATACGTGTCAGCGGCCTAGCGAGTGAGTCGCGGGCGTCTCTCGTATGTAATCAGGGTTTAGGTTTCCTTTGCAGGGTCAGGGAAGATGAAAAAGGTGTACAGTGCAGGGGTGGAAAGCATTCAACGGGAAGAGAATGTGTGTGTGTGTGTGTGAGAGAGAGAGAGAGAGAGAGAGAGCACAGGATTGTGTACAGATAGGTTTGGTAGACAATTACGATAGCCAGAGAGGGGGGAAGGCTGAGGAGAGGCTCCAAAGAAAAGGGATCAGAGATGGGCTCAAGGTGCACTATCCGTACAAGGTGCGAAATGAAGGTTTTCCATGCGATATAGATGTGGGCAAAGCAGCGGGGCCTAGAAGACGAGGCTCGTTCCAGATGGCAAAACTCACTGTCTTATTCCGAGGGACGCAGTTGTGACCTGTCAAGGGGAAGACCTTGTAATATGTAAGATGCTTGTTTTTTGCTAGACCAGGTCGAGGGTCGTTCTTTGATTTATTTATCTTTTTTCAAAAGTACGGACTGCAGACTGCATGTACAGAGATTAAAGTGCCGAGAAGGGCCAGAGACCTCAATTGGGTGCCAATTAAGCAGACGAAGAGGAGAAAATGCGAGTAAAGTTCAGGGCGAAACAAAATGGACAAGGAGGGGCGCCGATGGGGGTAAACCTTGTGATGCCGTCGATGACGAGATGAAGTGGGCGATGGGAAAATTATTTCCAGCGTGGCTAAAGGCAGGCGATTTGGGAGAGGAAGAGAGAGAGAGAGAGAGAGAGAAGGACGTGAGAGGACTGGGGCCAAAAGGTGCGGGCTCGACGGGTTAGATGTATGTCGGCCGTACTGAGGCGAGGAGGTGAGTCCAATGCGCAGAAATGCTGGGTCGGAATGTAGATGTAGCAAACTGGGCGAGGATCGTGTCAATGGCCGACGTGCCCTCGAATCACAGGAGGCGTAGGGATGGGAATGGGTAAGGAATGTGTCAACAGGGAGGCAAGACGGGATTGAAATTGAATTGGCTTCTATTCTGGCTCTGGCTCTGATTCTGATTTTGATTATGGCCTTGATTTTGATCCTGCCAGTCCCCTTGTGTGTGCCTGGTGCAATACTTGGTTGGTACGGAAGTGTGTTGGGACCCTGAGCGCGTTGAAATAGCGGCCTGGCAAGCACGCAAGCAAGCATGAAAGCATGAGGACAGACACAGACATGGAGGGCACAAGCCGAGCAGCAGCGCTCACAAGGGCTCACCGTGGCACTCTATCTCTTCGGCCCATCTGCTACAGCTCAGAGGGTGTCGCACAGCGCAAATGGCGTTACGAAACATGTCGTGACGGGACGAGTGATTGGGCCGGGCGTTGGCCTGGGAGAGGGGCCAACGAAGGGTGCTGGCAGATTCCGAAGCATTGATCGATAGTAGGGTGCATCAATGGCATGCCACTTCCGTATGCCGTACTGTAGACTCCAATCCTCGGTCAGTAGAGTACAATACAGCCCGTACAATCAATACTACCACCAACTCAGCTCCCGTGAAGCTTGCGCCATTCGGCACGAATTGACCCAGCACCAAAGCAAGCAAGTGGAGGCCCAACCTAGCAATCAAGCATATCGATGCTACGCTGCTAGAATTGGAGGGGTGACGGTGCAGCACTAGGGCCGGCCATTTGTGAGATGGGCAAGTCAGTCTATAGTTCCTATGTATTGACTATGTTGAGTCGTGATAAGATGAAGTGGACAAGATCACTGACAGGTGTCCGTACAAGGCAGCTGGTATACTGAGGTACCTGCCATAATAAACATCCGTTGATACAGGAAACAACAATCTGGGCCACGTGAAGTACATTTGATTTGTATTTACGTGAGTAAGCATTATCACAGCAATCTATCTCTCTTTATCTCTTTCTTTCCTTCTTTCACTCCATCAGTTGTATTCCTTACCTAGTACCTATTATTTTATTCAATTGAACTCACTGCCTTCTTCATGTTTTCAGATCGATGTAACGCCTAGGAATACAGGACACATCACCTGCAATTATTGCCTAGCGGAGAGAGAGAGACGGAAGACACACGGCACAGCACAGCACAGCATACAAGAAACGCTGGGCTCGGAATGCCAGTGCTCTCATCCGCCGCACTGCAGATCGACAGACAGCCACGTTTATGCCATTGATGTGTCCTGAAGTAAGACGGCCAAATGCGCCGCAAGCTTACATGAACTGTCACCGCTACGAGCTGATTTGAAGAGCCATGCCACAGGTACTATCTACTAGCTGTAGATGCCTGCAAGGGTCGCTGCTAGCAGAAGCTCAAAGAGCATGTATAGGAATACACACTTGACACAATACAGTACACGTACCAGGCCAAAAGGGCCAAGTCAACCCCGAGGGAACGAATAGGCAGTTGAGAAAGTGGACGCAACTACCGAAAGAGACCCGCCTGGACTTTGTTGACGGCACTCTGTAAGGAGACATGGTTCGGGGTAATATCGACCATCCGTTCCATGCGGTCCCACCCGTGTCTCGATTTGCTTCCTTCTTACGGAACACTGACATGGACCCTGCTATATTTACTTCTTCTCATCTCGTATCTCACAACGGCGCCGATCAGTGCAATGCCAACAGCCTGGACAATGACAATGAGAAACGTCGAAAGAAGAAGGAAGACGGGAAGAAAGGAGTTAATTCGAGCGGCGCGCATCGTCATGTGCCTGGACCCCTGCTTGCGGCCGACCTGAGATCAATATACAAGTCTCCGCTGACTGGGGCTAACACACGACATGTCCAATCAAGCTCAGCAACTTGATGGATGTTGATCAGCCAGGCGATTGACATCCCTCTCGCCTGCATGCAGATCCCAACCTTGAGATGACGGACTGCCTCATCCAGGAGGCACATGGCAAATCGCCATTCTAGCGACCGGCGTCTCAATTGACTTGACTGCCTTTGTGCTGCCGCGTATGTAAAGTCGCCTTGGATGTGTTGATTTCTGGTCCAGGGCAGGGCGGTCCACCCACGGCCTCACGCGACCAATAACTTCGCTGCGGCGTTCTACATGTCTCTCACTCATCATCTGATTCTAGTACAACTGCTACGGAGCATTTGGTGCTACAAAATACGAGGCATCTGCCTACCTACCTATAGTAGACAAAGCAACTTCGTGTTGTTTCAACGGCTCGGAGTCCACTCTGACGCCTCCCGGGCCGTGGGATCGATCCGACTGCTGAGCGAGGCGAAAAACGAGTGCCCAACGTACCAGGTGATTGAATTGTACTAATCGAAAACCGACATCTCTTACCACTCCAAGATTCTACACAATACAACTACAGCCACGTACCAGGCAGGCGTACACAGACTGAGTTGAAAGTTACACAAAGGGGGCGCTCAACGTCGTTGTCTACCCACTTTATGCCGCGCATTGTGCTACGAGTGCTCCTCGCTGCCACATCACTCGCCGGTCACTTTTCGTACACAAGGAGGCCTGCTTCATTCAAAATGGGAGACGGGTCTATTCCTGTTTATCCAAACGGGGCATGCCTTTGAGAGGGTAGTTTCCCTCCCTCGCCCGAGGTTACCAAAGGCCGATCAAATCCATTTATTTTCATGGTGCTCAGAAGCAGCCCGATGGCAGTAACTGATATTGTTACTAACACCATCTTCCCATGAAGCTTCTTTCTATCCTCGCATGGGTAGGTGTCTCACTTTGACACATTCCCCCGTACGCGATAGGGGAAGGGTTGAGAAGTGGGGGAAGGGATGAGTAGGCCGAATCTGTATGTACGAAGCATATTGAACCCTCCCACTTTGAGCCTATGACCAAGTCCCTCACCCCCCAAAGCAATAAATCTCCAGAGACTAAGGGGTATTCCGATATCCGGGACACTAAAGGAACTTGTTCTTTCTTGGCAAAGCCAATAGGTCTGCGAGCTATCCAGGACCATTTAACAATATGTCTGGTGTTCTAGCGCTCTCTACCAGGATCAAAGCCGTGTTTATCTGCACAAGAGCGATGGTACTGTAGTGTGAGTCTCACGAAAATACGTTGACACATGAGAGCAGCGAGGAAGCGAGACGCAGTCTCAGCTACACTATGGGGCTATTGCGACTGCGGGAGATCTTGACTGCGTGTAACTCAGGCGGGTCTGTTGTCAACCCCGGCCGATGCTCCTCTGCCTTTCTCTCCCTCTCTTTACAAACGAGAGTGGCTCGGTTGAATCAGACGCAGTAGAGAGGATGTTATGCATGAATGCACCTTGATGTGTGAGGAGGGAGACTCCCTCGTGGTCGAAAACTGGCCATCAGCATGGCGGAGTCCATATCGGGACACGTGCGGAGGATACATGTGCATGTTGAGGTGTGTACTACATGCTCCTAACACTCAAGTTACATGTAGCAAATCCTCTGCAACGTCCGCGCGATTGGTAGCCTGATGGGTTTCTAGGACCAGACCAGAGCTTGCTGCATTCATGGACACTACGTGTACTCGGATCGACATGCGCTTCAAGCGTTGCCTCGCCTACCCTAAGCTTTTCGATCGTTGGGCTGAATGCACGGCGACTCGAAAACTTTGTGACCTATTCGCCACGTGTATCCAGCACTGAGGCTCTTATGCTTGCTGTAAGGCATCTGTGCTTGGGCTTCCATGCTGCCATATAAGCAGGGTCTCCATTGGACGGAAACCTTCATCGGTACGTGTCCGTATGGTTAAGGCCACCAAAGTGGGCCAGCAATCGCTTGATGCCTCAATGTTTGCCTGCTATGGTGATTTGCGGCTCTGGGGTATGACGGGATGCAGGCCTATCATGTCCCACATCACATGGCATCAAAGTGTTGAAGCGTTGTGTCGGCCACATCTCCCCCATGCATGTACAGTCTGGTACGCCTCATGCGCGCATGTGAGTATGCAGACCTTATTGGAATCACGCCACTAATTTTGGGTAGCAAAGCACTCGTTATACTATCGGGAGCATCCGGTGGCCAGCATGTATAAGCGAAGGGCCTTCTCCGGCCTGAATGCAAGACTGCCCGATTCGGTCCAAAGCCGGAAGGAGGAATACGAAACCAACAGCTGCATCTGAAGGGCGAAATCACCACAGACCAAAGGGGGATATTTGTGACCGCCACAAGATAATAAACACCTATACAACTAAGATGTTGGCAGGACAGATTTGGCTGCTTATACTTCGACTGTATAGTATGCCATGAGCCAAACTCCCGCTGCTATGCGATGAGCCCATTGCATGGCATTCCTGGCTGTTTGAATCTGGAAACTTGAAGGATTTAAAGCCTAGCAAACTTCTGGAATAGATGTCCGGGTGGTCGTTGATGCGAACCATGCAAGTGTCGTGCAGTCCCACAAAGCTGAGCCGAAATAGGGATGTCGAGAAGTCGGAGAAGGCTTGTGGGGAGAGCGGGACAAGAAGAAGCGTCCACGGCGAAAGATGCAAGGTTTCCCACGAGCATGCGATGACATGGGTGCGATGGCATGGCATTGGCAAGGGATGGAATAGGATGCTGGTAATGGGCTCGCTTGGGACAGCTGAGGTGTTGGGAATGATGCCATGTCTGGTTAGGATGCTGAATTCGCCGAGTTTAGTTTTCGGGGGGTATTATGCGAAGAGTTTATGGCGGTACTCGTATCAGTTCGGGGTTGGTTCCCGGAGAACCAACCGATGCTATTAGACGTGCAGGCTCTGTAGTCGATGTGGTTGCATCGTAACTATTGAACTGCATGGTCTACCGCCCTGACGGCGGAAAACTGAGCGGAGAGCTTGTGCATGATTTTAAGTTGAGGCTGCTAAAAAATTACATGCACCTACTGTGACATCCAGTGCTCTCTGAAGTTGTAACCCATTAAACTCTAGTGACAAATACGAGTGTCATTCTGTCATGTTTATTTTGACGGTGTCTTGGGGACAGGACTTTAAGGCGTTGATGTGTGATTGAATCACATCCCGCAACTTGCAAGTAACATTTGGAGACGCTACGATGGAATTTGCGATGTATCGCTTATATTACATAGAGTCTTTCATATTCACGATATTTCAACCAACATGTTTTTCTTGTAAAGCATCACCGCCAGCGTCATTTACTTTCCGTCTTCATATCCGTGTCGTCTAGGTTAGCACCCAAGGAGAGGGCACCAGAAGGCACTAAAAGCGACTAGGTACTGTGATCTGAATCAGCGGGCAATATTTGGGTCTCAAAGCTCAAGGGATAGCTGGCTGATGCTACAAGGTTGAGGTGAGGATAGAAAAAATATGACAAAGGGAGAGGCGTTATGATGTCTTCAGTTGCGCATCTCTCAGCTACATGATAATCTCAACATAACGCTTCTAGTTCTGGTTACCTTTGAGCGCAATGGTATTCGATCCTGTTCGAAGAGCAAGAATACATGTATGACAAGTCATCGATAGCAATATCAGGCACGTGACTCGCCAAGTAGCAAAAAACTCTCGGCTTCCCTGGAACGAGCCCAATCCACCCACTCTGAAGATATCCGAGACACGACACTTTGACACTTCTGGAGGCGGGCGACAAACAAAACACGACGCCGCCCTTGCGTGCGACTTGGCCACAAGGGAAAGCCTCCCTTCTGCGCCGGCTTTGTCGCGTGCCACTTCGAAACACCTGTTTCAATGGGCGCAGCAACGTACGAGTACGACTGACAAGTCAGGTTGAGCGTTTGTGCTGTGTGCGTGTTTGTCTGCCCATTAGCCGAGCAGTGCCTTGTCGTCCGTCTGGTCTTAGTCAGGCTGCGCAGGAGATGATGGTGTATGACGGTTCTAACTAAAGCTACAGCTAGTAATGATGCTAGTCAATAAGTAAATAACATTGATCTCCAACAAGCAGAGTCTCGTTACCGCATTAGGACTGGCCTCTCCTCAGTCGGCATCTTACTGTAACGCGTGCCTTTTCTTCTTATTCTTCATTTTTTTCTTCGTGCTTCTTCTTTTTCTTCCCGCATGCACGTCTAAATGGAGCAGGGGAGATTGGATTGGCTTTCCAGGTCACCTCGCTGCTGGCTAACCAAATCACGGGCCCCAGTTGTCCAATGGATTGCCGCTAGAGGCGTTCGGGAGGCCCGCCTAGCTTCGACCTCGCTCATGGCTCAACGGCGCTATAAATGGGCTGCAGGGCTGCGCGGCGCCTGATTGGCCGCAGCCGTGCTAAGCGTCAGGGGCACGACGGGTCCGTGGCCCAATTCGAGCTTGTAGGTAATTTCCCACAGGCGCAACCCCGCTCGGCTGGACCACTTAGGGGACTACAAGGCCGCTGTCCTGCATGCTGTAGCGCCTCGAGTGCCCTGTGCCGCTCGCTGCCACAGCGGGACCCGCGCCAGGTAGAGCGAGGATTGACCTTCAACCTCCCCCCGTTTGGCTGCCAGTTGATCTTTCTCGTCCTGCTTCAACCATCGTCGCTGGCCAGAACCAAAAAAAAAAACTTACATCTCTTACCGGGAGAGAGAGGCGTCTCTACGTTCATTGTCCCTCTCTGCTGCCGTTACCTTCTTTTTTCTCTCTCTTCATCCGAAGACTCTCCTTTTGGATTGCACAGGCTTCATTCTTTTAGCCTTGCATCCGTCCGGTCCTTTCTCATTGCCTATAACGCGTTCTTCACCACTCCTTTTTTAACCAACAAAACGACGACTACGATATACATTCCTTTTTTCTTCAGTCTCGCAGCTCAGCCGGCTTCAAGCGTTTGCTAGCAATCCTGCGGACAACCTGCCTACGGGGAAGAAAAAATTATGTGAGTTGCACCTGTTTCGCAGAGACACACAATGGCATGGACACGGGGAATGGTGTGACGTTTGGGAAGAGGCTGGGGGATCTGCTGCGCCAACCCCTCCTTGGAACGTCGCGATGTTTGTCTGTGCGTCCGATCACAGCTGTGAAATGGCAGTGACGTCTGCATCGATGGTCATGAGAGACAGATAAAGAGAGAGAAGACAAAAAGAGATTCTGCTTGTCGTCATCTGTCGATGTTTCCGCCTCTATATATCCCATCATTTGGCTGGACACACTCTGTAGTACAACATGTCTTGAAACAATATGCTGACCATGACGCCTCATTAGCTAACCATCCATTCATTCACTCTTGAACGCAACCAAAATACTTGGGACATTTTGCCCAATATGCCTTCACTCACTATGATGCGGCGATCCGTCGACGAGGCTCACTTCGATGTAGCCCGCTCGGTTTCTCAAATCGCCAACAAGATCCGTCCTGCAGGCCAGATCGGTCCCCTGAAAGTCTTCGCTCGAGGCGATGACTCTGACAGCGGCTCCGACACGGTCATCAACGCCTTGTTGATCGTGCTCGGCATTGCCTTCTTTATTCTCATCCTTGTGTCCATCCTGCTTGTGCTTCGCCGAGTTCGCCAGAAGCGACAGCTGCAGAACCCGGAGACCCAGGAGCCTATTCTACCCTCTTACAATGATGTCAAGAACCACCGAGGCCTCACCATTGAGACCACGCACAACGGTCGCTCCAGCGTTCTTTTCATCAGCCGCGATGGCCAGCCCATGCTGCGGACCCCCGGCTCACCACCTCACTCCCCCGACAATGTTCCCGAGATCCACATCACTTTCCCTGATGAGCAGGACGAGCAAGGTCGCCGGAAGAGTGGCCGAGTTGTCGTCGTTCGTGTTGGAGAAAATGCCACAGTCGGCCTTGAGCCCATGCACGACGAAGAGCTGCCCGCTTACGAAAAGGAAGCCAAGGGCCAGTTCTACTCCGTCGACATGGACAAGATCGGTGGCCTCAAGGAGAAGGACCACTCCTACTTCGACCACTACTGAAGTAGCTAATTGATAATTGTTCTTCGTCCACCGAATCTCCTACTACATCCCAGGCCATGCCTACAAAAGCAGATCAAAAAAAATACACGACGACATAAAAAAAATCTACCTCCACTACGCTCTTACCTAGACTTAACGATCCTCTGTGTAACGACTTCCTTTGGATACCAAGTCTTGGACACTCAAAATTCTCGATACCATGTTTCTCTATTCGTTCTTCTTTTCATAATCTTCAATTCGGTATTCTCGAGTCCCGGTATCTTCTTCTCCGAGGAAGGTTATTTCATTTCTCTCCCTAGCGGATCTTATGACATATAGATAAGCACATGGCGCAACTACATGTGAGGGGTTACAGTTTATGCAGCGGTTACTTCAAGTTCTGTTTTTTTTATATCGTACACAGCTGCCATGATTGGGTCTACTATTCTGTCATCAATTCTCTCCCCTGTGGGGCTATTTTTTTCAAAGCTTCTCCTCCGCGTCAATACTACAATCTTCTGCCCTCATCAAGGGATTTGTGGAGGAAGGGCGGCACCAGGCTGGGGTTGGCTTGGTATTGTTCTATTGGGCTGGTTGTCTTAGAAGCACATAAAAAGGGCGGTTTTTTAAAGTAAGAAAGGGGGGGGGGAGGAGGGAAGGTTTATGGAGCGGAGGAATAAAAAGGGGGAGAACTGGACACAAGACCTTAGTACATAGCGAGACTGGCCATCTTGATGAAAGAACTGAAGATATGGCTCTTTTGTGATATAGCTGTATAGGATATTACATAGTGTATAATCAAGAATTATGCCTTTACAAGCGGGGTTTGTCTTTGTCATTGCGACCCCATGCCTATTGAGTCAGTATATCACGTTGTTAGACTGATATCAGGATATATGATTTCATCAGAATATATAGTATTCGCGAATATGAGGGATTCTCCTTATATGCTCACAGAGACCCCTTCATGACCAGCATTAATGTATATGTCGCGCAGCATGTCAACACGCCATTCCAAACAGGAGAGTCGCTGCCGCTTCCCAAACCTTCACCTTCACCTTCTTCATCGTATATATCGGCCATTTGCAGTACATACAACCGAGTTATGAATCCAACGTGCAGTCTCGCACACATATAACGATAGAAACCCCTAGCTATACACATAAAGCCCCGTCTTCATTTTCCAAAAGGGGCATTATATAAAACCAAAACGCCCTAAACACCGACGCTTTATCATCATATGATCAACATCCCAAAACACCCCAAAAGTATTCTCCCTTTTTTCTCCCTCTTTCTTTCTTCAACTGAAGCCGTTTTGCTGCGGATACGGAGGTGTACTGGTATGGCTACCAGGGTACGGCGGCGGCACATATCCATTCATCATCATGCCCTGCTGCGTCGGGATGAAGTGCTGCGGCTGAGCGGGCGGGACGTCCTGCTGTCGAAACATGGCCTGGTTGGGGATGGCGTCGTCTATCCTGAGCATGGGCATGCCGCCCTGTCCGCTCAGGACCTCGGTCTGCATCATCTGGTAGTTGTTGGGCATCATGGCCAGCATGTCGGACGGCTGCATGCCGACCGCCGTCTCCGCGTCGTAGATGTCGCTGATGCCCAGGGATACGTTGCGCGCTTGAGCGAGGAACAGGGGGACGCCGGGCGGTCCGTGGTCACCGTCATAGCTCGATTCTGGGGTAGAATAAGGCATCATCAGTGGTGACGCACTCTTGGAGGATGCTTGCTGGGTCGTTGATGGACCCATCCACCAGTCGGACACGGGCATATTCGCGGCTCGGCTCCTCTGTTCATCTTTCATGTCAGGGATGCTCATTCGCTCAATAAAAACATCCGATCCAAATAGAAATTTGTCCTCGGTTGGCTCTTGTCCGGTGTTAATGGCAGCGTTACCTCGATCGAGTATCCTCCCGTTCTTGTAAAACTCTTCCACCATTGCCTTGTTACAGTCGTGCTATCCGTCGTTTGTTAGAATGCCACTTAAAGTAGTCGCAGAATGAGAGAGAACAAAAGTTGAAAAGAAAAAGGGGAAATGGGGAGGGAGGGAGAATAGTTAAAATACAACATACAGCTTGCTTAGCCATGTCGAATATCTCGCCCCATGCCTCGGTTATCTCCATGATGGTGCCGATCAGCGACTTGATCTGACCCTCGCTAGTCTCGGCGCCTCTCCACACTGGTGCTGTAGTATCCATCAGGTTTTCGTACAGTTTGTATTGCAGAGCGATAAGCAACACTCGAATACACTGAGTGGACATGTGGGCAACCGAGTAATCGCCAACCAGTTTAGGAGTTCCAGGGTTTGGCATCCTGTCCGTCTCGATCTTAATGGCTTCCAAAAATCGGGCTAGACTCATGGCGTGGGCGACGGCCTGCTTTTGACACCGAGCAATAAAGTCCGGAGGAAGTTTCCGAAGGATTTCTATCGAGGACTGATTTCGGGGGCCCGGCAATGAGAATCGATAGAGGTCAATGTGGCTCACGGCCATGTGCGTATGGAAGAAACAGTACCCTCTCCACTGGTCTGAGGTAGCATATCGAGACATGCTCTGGTCAGTCAGTCGTAGCTCGTCGTGTATGGAAACATGGAACCTAGTCAGCTCGCTCTGCAACGCAGCGATATCCTCCATAACCTTTGATGGCTCCAGGGCCGCAATGGCTGTTCCAGAAGGCAATGCTAGCTTTTTTGTCGATCTACCATCTTGTAAGTACTCTGACCTAGTTGTTGACGGCTCTTCCGGGAGAGGGGAGAGACTTACACTTGTATGCGGTGCCGAAGATCGACAAGAAGGATTTGGATTCCGTGTAGGCCCAGAGCCGGTGAGCAGCGCGAAGGCCTGTCATGAAGCCTCTCCGCAACCACCGGTCGACCCTCCCTAAAAGCAGCTTCATTGCAGGGCAGTCTAATCTTCATATTCTCCGCTCGACAAGATATGTACTCTTCATATCCACCTGCTAATAGGCGGTCAAGGCTGAAAAGCTGCCAGGCAATACGTCGAAGGCATTCTTGCTGAATAAAGGTAGAGTGGCGTGATGTGACATCCCAGTTCAGCTGCAAGCCTATCATAAGTCTTGAGGCCACACCAAAGCATTGCCACACTTTTGCGTGCGAACCGTCCAGAATGTTGAATAGAATATTAAGGGCGAATAAAAAGAGGGCGCTCTCAGAAAACTTGTAGATGTTGCGGTAAATATGCATTTCGACTTGCTGGCTGCATTTTCTTGCAAACTCCCGGCCGGCCAGGCCAGGATTTACGAAGAAACTCGTAACGGAGCACACGGCCGCTGCTTGAGCAGGAGGGAATCTGTTTTCCTAAGCACAAGCATGTTAGGTGATTCTGGTAGTCACTTGGCACGCCATGGTGGCCCTCATACCTGAACGTCTCGATAGGTGACTTCGGGGTGCAAAAAGCCTAAGCTTGGCATCATGTACAAATATTCAAAATAAGCATCCAAGTGGGTGAGAATGATATCTTTTCTGAGTAGCATGTCCCTGAATCATTTACCGTTAGCCGCTGGATACAATTTTTCTTTACCGTAACAAGGGGGAGAAACGCGTACTCGGCCTGAAGATTCGATGTTTCGAGGATGTAAGATGGAACGCTGGTACTATTGCTGCTCGTGGGGCTGAGGGCTGTGTTTTCTTCCAACTTGAGGGGTTGCAAAGTAGAAGGGGCTTGGTCCTCAGCTTTTGGACTGTTGAAACGAACATTGGTGAACCGCCTCCTGGTAGGAGTATATTCGCAGACTAGGTTGGCAGCTTCGCATCTTTTACACCTGGGCAGGTCTCCAGAGCACTTCGTTTTATGCGTATGGCACTGACTGCACGCCCTCTGTGCTCTTTTCCTCAGCGTACCTGCTTCTGTATGGCTGGATGAAGGTGTTGTTCTAGAAACTCTTTCTGGATCTAGCTGTCAGAAACCCCCTAAGATTGAACTTGTTGCGAGCCTTGGTAATTTACCTTCCTCGGAAGCGCCAGGAGATGCAGCAAAGCTACAAGTGAGCTCTAGTCTAGAGCAGTTGCTGCAAGGTCCATTTCCAGGGTTTCCGGTACATTTGACCTGGAAAGGAGGGAAAGCCTCTTCGTCAGTCCTAGGAACGCAACAGAAGAGATAGAAGAATCGCAACAGCAGCAACACAACAAACAGAATGAACGCTTGTGCGGTTAAAAGGTATCTAGCTGTGCAGCATACAGAACAAATACAGACGTGTAAACATAATGAATGGACAGGTTTCAGAGCCCAGCGCGGATATATGCCTACCACGCTGCGCCTTGCGACGATGATGCGAAAACAACAAAGAATCATTCCCTACCTTCCGTAATCTGCAAGTGCGACAACAGTCACCGTTAGTTGTCGTAGTCCGTCGGCGCTTATTTGGAGGTGACAGAGATGCGGAAGAGCTGTGTGGTGGCGGCACAGAGCCTTCTGCGTCGTGCGGCTGAGGCGACTCCATCTACCCGTCTGAGGGATAGGAGTAGCATGAGATAGGCGAAGGATGCGAAGATGAAGAGGCCACAGGCAATCAAGACGTGACCGGAGTTGAAAGACGAGGTTTCTCCCCGTGTCTCCCCCCCGAAGGACCCAGCTAGTCGGCGAATGGGCAGAGAGAAGCTGCAGATGGGGCTGGCTGAGGCTGGCCAGTGGATGGGTTCCTCGGCTCTCGCGCGAGGCCCGTGGAGCCAAGACAGGCCGCCACGGAGAATGGCGGGAGAAGAAAGCAATGGGAATGCTACTCCAGACTTGGCAGCAAATCTCAAGCGGCTGAGAATCGTCGTCACGGTGCGACGAGGTGGCGCGCCACGCACGAAGTGGGCTAATGATGGCGACGGACGAAGTCAACGTGAGCAAGGATGGCGGCCCTCAAGCCCGGGACTAAATCAAGGCTCAATGCTATTGCTAGCAAATTAATCCGCATTGCGGCCGCTTCCTTTGGCTCTCGGGGGAGTCGTGGAGTCGTGGAGTCGTAGCGTCGCCCTGGCAAGTCGGCACTCGCTGCTACTTGGCACCAAGCAAGCCCTTAAACCCGGCCTGTTAGCCTGGTTTGATGATGACTTTTGGCACTTTCTTTCCCACCTTTCTTTTTTTCCCAACAGGGCCCTCCCCAGAACGTCCAGAAGCGCTCGATCTGTATGACCTAGGCCGCCAGGGTCCAGACGGCGTGGTAGCGCGCCGGCGAGGGTTCTTGTGCGCTTGTGCTTTGGTGGTGATAAGCCGGCGAGGGTTTGAGGCGTCTCTCGTCCAGTCGATCAGCGTTCCCAGGGATATCCTATCCTACCCTCTGAGGTAAGCAGAATGTGCGCGGAGGCAGCATCTTCGAGCCCTGCTTCTCCACGACCAGTCGTATTTGGGGGGTTCTTGCGCGGAGGCCCTGGCACCACAACGGCGGTATTTAGGCGTTCAACGAGGCCAATCTGCGCGCAATCAACGCCGTCACTTGCCGACGATACGTAGAATCTCGTGCTCCCTCCCAAGAGCTCCTATCCAAGCCACCGAGATTCAGGCCGCCAGCCACGAGGATTAGAGTGTGGGTAGCTTTCCCTTCTCTTCCTGGACGTCATACAAACCGTCTACTAATCGGATGTATCGGAGGCGGGAATAATGTGGTATTTGGTCTCTCCACTTCTCCTTTTTTTCTCTTTTCCCTTTTGCAAAGTTCTTTTCTTCCCTAGTATTTTCCCAGCATCTTAGCTCTTGTATGTCAGCAATTTGCGATTCCTATTTTCCCTTGCGCTTGGTTAGCTTGACTCGCGGGACCCGTAAATAGTTCGGTTCGCGACCTCGGCATAAGCCCTATGACGATGGATTGATTGACCTACAACGAAGCTTGTCTGTTTCCATGTCAAAGGGCCGGCGATGCATCTTGTTGTTGACCCAATGGCGATTCAGTGCATTGATCATGAAATCAGTAGAAGCGGAACCTTTGAACACCTGTTTACTGTAGGTAGGTACGTACATTAACTTACTCAGGCGTCTGTTGGATTATACGAGTACGATGCAGTACAACGCGACACCCACGTCGTCTGTAGCTGCGACTTACCTGGTACATCTTATCTCCCCGTGCTTATACGCTCACCTGTCGCGCGTTTGTAAGATCTCATTGGCTACGAAAGACACAGCACAAGTACTGTACGGCCCTGTTCTGGTAACCGCGAGGTAGAATGTTCCTATATAGCACCTCTTGTGCCGTTGCAAGGTACTTGAGGGGCATCTCAAGGCACTTGTGCTTTTGCCCTAGCGCGGAAGGTGACTAGAATGCAGCTGCCTGTAATGATTATCGGCGTCGGCCACATTTGGCAAGGGGCATATTTTCGAGAATGGATCTCTTCTCTTCTTTGCACTGTTTGTTGGGATCTTGTCGAGATCAACAACTGGGGTTTGAAGATTCTCGAACACACGTCGTTTTTGTCAGCATGCAATCTAATATTCCGTATCCCGTGAAGCTTGTGTACGAGTTTACAGAGTACCCTGGGCCATATGACACATCAAGACGCCAAAACTGGAATTACGACAACAGGGCAAAACAAGGTGGTTCGCGCGAGTGCCGCGCCCCTTTCGCGACAATCTTCTTTCTCCCCGAGAAATACTACCAGTTACCAAGCTATGGCAATGCTGCTTGTACCAGCACGCGTCTCCCTGCCGTCAAGAGACTGTCACTTGCATCCCAAGCATGAGCTTCATCTGTTTGAGTTCTCCCGCTGCCCCTGGGGCTCTCGTTAGAACAAATGTCAAATAAGAGACAAATGACTGTTTCGTTCATGATTCATTCTCGTATTGCTCCAGAAAATTAGATAGGAAGTAAAAATACATTAATGCCAAGGTCTCCAGACAGCCAATGGATGTAACATGATGACTACATCCTGTCATATCTCAACACACGAGCCAGCCACTTGCGGTAGAGGCGTTCAAAGACACATATCAGCATGAATAGCTTCGGCCTCATCTGCCATGGATATTGTAATTAGTCAAATGGTTATGAGAACCTTGTCTAAGCTTAGAGAGTGAAATAACTCACATAGAGACTCCTGGCATGTCCGCTGAATACACATATTGAGCAGTGATATGAACTCTTGATTCTTGCAAACGCATTCAAGGTTCGCATCAGGGCACTGCTTCTCTAAAGCTGGATGATAGCATATTGTAAAGCAAGTTTTTCCATCCATAGCGGTGACGGTGCAGATGAGAGTAAGCACTGCGATATGCAGAGCGGAGACGAGTCCCTTCATTGGCGAGAGTGCGAGATATGATGCAAGAAGTCAAATCACTATGCAGCAACGGACAGATTTGAACAACCCGAGACAAACTTGATGTTCCGGACTGCTTTTTCTCTTAATATGGGAGCCTGTGATGCGATGAGAGTACGAGGTGCTTAGGCATTCTCAAATACGTCCAGTTCGCATAGACCTCTACCTATATAGTGAAAGGCTACATTGCGCACGCACTAAGTTGCCCGAATCAATGGTTCAACTAACGAGCCGAAAAGGCTCAAAAACGCATTCCAAAGCATCTTATAGGATACAGGAGCCAGTGTCCATTAGACATTGATGTCTCACATCTGACCAAGGCTTAAAGCCCCTTGAATCAGTCTCCCTTGCGCCTTTATGCTTTCCATGGTATGCAACTGAACCAACCACGCAGCTGACTCGAGGGAATAAAGCGAAGCCTTGCGTTTTGGGGTGGCTTAGCTTGTATTAGTTTGGATATTGGCATGATAAGCCAATTTTGATGCACCTGAAGATGGTGAAGAAGCAGATCGTAGGAACGCGAGGCCGACTAGGCTGGATTATGTAAGAAGTCGAGATTTCAGAATATCCTCCAATCTAGTACAGAAGTCTTCCGATATACTGAATCACGAGGGACTCTCTTTCTGATTTAAACCCATCATTGAGTTTCTTCCAGTGCTCTTGACCAGCTTCAAGGTTAGCCTTTTCGTGGGCCACGTCGAAATACCATGATGAAATGCCGGTAGCTTCAATGGAAAGCGCCGTGGGATATAGGTCAACATGTCTCAATGCCTCTACTTTTGAAAAAAGAAGAGAGAAAAGGAAACTAATAGAAGATTGAGATTAGTTGGCTTCGGTGAACGGAGAGATATAGAATTAGTAACTATTAATAAAGCATCCACTAAGTAAATAAGGCTGCAGATATGCCAAAGGGGGTTTAAATCGACCACATTGATCAAGGGTTTCCTGCTCAACTGCTATTAGTGTAATTTTCCCGGCAGTCAACATAGCCACCTTATTTGAGGTCAACGTTGTATTTGCATTCAAACCCATGAGAAAAGCTTCGTCCGCGGTCGATTCGGTGATACAGGTGGTTACGGTGGTAAGGGGCTCATTTGATTGGCCGTTGTATCACGGCTTAGTCACTCGTTGGTCTGACTCGAGTCGCTTCAAGCGGCTAGATTGGCTTCGGATTTGGCTGGATTAGGCATTTGAACGGGGAGTTATTTGGGTTATGTCATGGATGTCAACGACAAAACCTGCAACAGTCGTAATTGCACCAATAGAGTCTTATAATTCGACCGTGACTGGAGCACCGTTCGGACGAAGTGACGGACCATTGGAAAAGGAGGGAGAACTCATCGACAACAGTATTCGCAATGGCCGTTCAGTGCTTTAAATAGATGCCGAAGTTTCTTATACTACTTCGTTGTGGAGGGCATTTTTATTGCGCTTTGTACCGGTGCTTTGAACTAAAGAGTGCCGCCCTGACTTATAGCTGGTCACTTCCAATCAACTTACCATTGGATGTTATTGACACAGCTTTATTCTTATAACGAATTTGCTTATTCTCATGCGACTAACTAGGGGTCGGAGCGTCTTATTTTTCCCGCATCAACTCGCAAACAATTGCCCACGGAGTATGGTGGATTTGGGGGGTTTTACTTACACTTATAACCATTGGTTTGCTGCCTTTTATCCTCCAAAAAGCGGCTCGGGAATATATCCGACTTCCGTAAGAATCGCGACCAAGGGGGCGGCAGAATTTATCCTGGCACTACCACGGCACGAATTCGCAGCTAATCTGTTCTGGGACAATGCTCGGAAATATGTACTAATGATTTGTCGTCAATCCGTAATCAGAAATACGCGGATTCTAATTTGAGAACTGTGTAGAAACGGCTCTGTTGAGGATGGGAAAAGTTGAAATCAAGAAGAACAACTTTTCACCCTCTCTAATTCTGTTTATGTGCTAAAAGTTATAGTGGCAAACCATCATTTTACTTAAAATCTCTTCCCGGAACAGTTCTCCGAAACTAGACATGAGCTAACAAACGCTATCTTTGACAAGCGGCTGCTCTCAACTCGTCGAAGGATTGAGTTGTCAGAATAACAATGATTAAAGTTACCGAGCATGGAGTAGACTGAAACTCCCTCAAACTCACGCAGAGCTCAGCTAAATCCATTTCCTGAACCAAGGGGCGATTGGCTCTTTAAATAGTTGGAGAGAGGCTCTCTAACTGATAATTTGTCACGGAAAGTTGGGATCGG
Organism: Trichoderma simmonsii; assembly: GCA_019565615.1. NCBI lineage: Eukaryota > Fungi > Ascomycota > Sordariomycetes > Hypocreales > Hypocreaceae > Trichoderma > Trichoderma simmonsii. The sequence continues at coordinate 1,309,142 of CP075866.1, forward strand.
AGCCGAAGTTCCGCAAGAGAAGTGCATCTGACGCCAAACTGCTTCTGATCTAACATGTCAGAGTACGCGTGTTCACTTTAATTTTCACCTAGAGACCGACATTTGTCTTCATCCTTGTTGATAACAGTAAGCTAGTGTCCGGGTAACTGCATATCTTTCGCCGTCTTCCATGGGAAGCGTACCCAGATGGGCCATAAATTACTCGATGTGGATTCTTGACTACTGGTGTTGACAATCTGACCCCGTTTCGTGCAACACTGCAAAGATAGATGCATAATTTAACATTATCACACCCTGGCAAAAGCATTCCGCCGCCTGTTTACTCCGAAGCTTGCCTCGCCAAGCCTCCTCCAAGCATCCACAACACCCATCCAACAAATTCGTATTGACGGACTAATTCCACACTTGCCATCATCTCTATCCTTATAGCCGCGTAAGCCAATTACAGTCAATGTACCCCCTGGCTCAGTTAAACATGTAGACGTGAAACTTGGGTACCTCTTCTCCTTGGGAGGTTGTATTCTGCTTTTGTTCCTCTGGCTAATCGCCAACTGTGACGTTTTGGGTCGTTCCCCTTTCCAATCCTTTCTATGTTCGATGTTCGAAAGCGGCTGGGTTTATACCCAAAGGCTGCTGTAAAAGTTTTAATTCTTTTGTTTGTGGTTGCTTTTTTGTTTACAACCTATAGACTATGGCCCGACTTAGAACCTCAACGCCCTTTGGTCATCTTGGGGAATCAGGGGTCGTTTGCTTCGTGGATAGAGCATCCCATCTTGAAGCTTATGGTCGAAGCCAAAGCCCATCATGAGGATTTAATGGAAAAGCGCAGTGACAATATTACAAGCGCTGCTGCTAGGTATCGAGAGCGAAGAGGAAGACACCCGCCGCCAGGCTTTGACAAATGGGTCGCAGGCGCGCTCGAAAACAACGCAATCATTGTCGAAGACTTCTTCGATCGCATCTATACCGACTTGGCCCCCTTTTGGTCCCTTGACACAGAGACAATCGCCAAGCGAGCCAGTTCTTGGTTCCACGTTGTCAAAGTGCGAAATGGAACGGCCGAAGGTGTAGGAGACGTCGAAGGGAGAGTGATCTGGCTGCAGCTCTGGACAGAACTGGTCAGCGAGTTTGCTGAACACTTGCCTGATGTCGACATGCCCATCAACTACATGGACGAATCTCGAATCCTCGTCCCTTTCGACGAAATCACAAAACTTCGACAAAAAGAACAAGAGAGCAGGAAAATCACTCCTACTAAAGAAGTTACCACTCAGTTCAAGGGCTTGAAGCGTATTGATGATGCCAAATTGGAGCCGTACGATCCTAAATGGCATTCCTTCGACGATGCTTCATACTGGGACTTGTTTGTCAAGACTTGCGGCCCAGATACACCTGCTTACGGCGTCCAAAGTGTAACGGATTTCACCGCCCCCGCGAGCATTCCTGACGAATGGAACCCGTCATACTCTTACAAAGGCTTCGTTCGAAACTGGACAGCAGCCATGGACCCTTGCATACAGCCACACTTGCGCCAGTTACATGGTACTTTTGTCAAGCCCGTCAGCCTGTCCTCTACGGAGGAGCTGATTCCGTTGTTTGGCGGCTCGAAGCTTATGGCGAACAATGAGATCCTCATCCCGGGAGCAATGTACCTGGTTAACGACGAGTTCTACGCCGGAGGTGAAGACCACGGAGTCTCCTGGAAACACAAAAAAGACGGCATCGTCTGGCGAGGAGAGGCTTCCGGCGGCCGTGCTGGCGAAGATATGTGGCAACACTTCCACCGTCACAGGCTCATCCAAATGCTCAACGGCACAACTGTCAGCGAGATGGAGCACCGCAACGAACGATCCCCGACATTCGAAATGCCGTCGCGACGGCTCTATAACAGCGAGCATCTGTCTCAGGGGCAAATTGGAGCCTGGCTCAGCGAAAACGCGAACGCCGGCTTCGTCAAGCTCTGCCCTCCCGACGCATGCGCCTTTCTCGAGCCGTATTATCACGAGGTGGACCGCGTTCCAATGAAAGAACAATACGGCTACAAGTTTCTGCCTGATGTCGACGGCAATTCCTTCAGCGCTCGATATCGCGGCTTTCTGCGATCAACCAGCATGCCGCTCAAGGCGACGGTATACGCCGAGTGGCATGACGACCGACTTATTCCCTGGATGCACTTTGCGCCTTTCGACAACACCTTTCAAGATTTATATTCGGTCCTCAACTTTTTCGCCGACGGTCCGAGGGGCAGAGGCGATGAAGCTGCTCGGTTCATTGCGGAAACCGGCCAGGCCTGGGCAGAGAAGGTTCTCAGACGAGAAGATATGGCGTTGTATGTTTGGCGGCTGTTGCTAGAGTGGGCTCGCATCTGTGATGAAAATAGGGAAAAACTTGGGTTTGTGGGTGACTTGGTTTAAATCTTTGCGGAGCGTTTTGAAGTATTGACATTTGTATATTTACTGCTTAGGGTAATTGAGGGAATTGTGATATCATGGACGTAATATTAGAGGGAGGCGTTTATTAGATAGTTCTGCACGTTTTTAGCATTGATGTCAATTCAGCACGCAGAGATGATTTACTTGGGTATATGCACTTTCCACGTCCCCAATGGTTTCTGCCTTTGTCCCCTCTCTCTACTATACCAGGTATCCCTTTTGTTTTTACTGCTAAGCGAGGAACTGTTTACAGAACTTTGGTTCTTTCTTCCAGAGCTCATTGTCTCTTGCCTTGTCCTCGAAAGCGTCGATCAAAGCACTCAAAAAATGGCAGTTACTACGGCCTCTGTTTGTTTTGAGCCTCAGCAAGTCACATCCCCCAGTTACGCCCTTCGCCTACTCATGACCAAATGCGAGCCTCCGTTCTGATCGTTATTATCTCTCTACCTTGATACCAGCAACCACAATTCCTTTTGATTTCTCATTTTCAGGCTCTTAGTCAACACTTATTTAACGGACTAGAGGGTTTGCCGTTCGCTCTCTTCGGCAGCCTATAATTTGCACGGAATGTCAATCCTCCTTTGCTGCGGCTTCCGTCGTCCAGGCAGACAACCTGCAGGAGACGCTGACTTGGTTGAATCATCAGAGGAGCACCGTATGCGGTGGGGGCTCCCTGATATCCAACGTTGCTTCGATCAATCGCGTGAGTTCGTGGAAATGCCGATTCGATCTCGGGATGCGTCGATGCTACCGGCTGAGCTGCCCTCTGAAGACCCAACGGAGCTGGGACAGCTGGTGGTGGACGATTCCGATGGCGATGGAGAAGAAGAAAATCCTTTGACAAAAACAAGCAGTGCCTTGCATGTCGTTCGAACGAAGTTAATACGTCACATCTCTCATGAGACCGAGCCAAACCGCCGGTCTCGAGCATCTGCTGGCCACAGCCAAGAAGAGGTTGCTCGAAGGGCCGAGCTCCGGCGATTTCGGCATCAGAGAATCCAAGAAGAGCTCAAGAACGAAGAAAGCAATGCCGAGTCGAGCAGCACGTCTCACCGCAGCACTCGCTATCTTTCCCCCCTTATTGACGCTGGACAACCGAGAGTTGGTCCCCGGGATGCCTTGGAGTTTACAGTTGCAGACGCGCATCTGAATGCAACACAACCGCCTCCGACACAAGATGCGCAATCTACCGAAACTCACCACAAAGAGGCATGTGACTCCTTGCAATATCAAGGCGGGGTGTTGAAACCTCCTGTTACACTAGCATTATCTGGCGTGGAGAGCTGGGATCAAGCTCACCCTTTACGGCCACCCAGTACACACAGCTCTACATCCCAAAAGTTGACAGGATGCTCCGTCAATGTGCCTCGTCTGGGACGCTTTTTGGGTGCGGATAACGAGTTCGATATTCGCCATGGTGCTCATGCTTGGGAGGAACAGTCTGCTCTTGGCATCTGGCTTGCTGCCCAGGGTTTGCAATCACGAAGCAGCTCCGTCCGCCCCGGAGGCAGCGAGACGAATGATAGGAATCTTGGGAGTCAAGTTTCCTCACCCCGGGAAGATTTTGGCGGGATCGATAGTACCGTAGAGGCTCTATTTCCGACTCGTTGCCGAGTCACTGATGTGGAAGAGCTTCACGATCCAAAGAATTCGTTCGAGAGTGTATCATTCGAATCAAGCTTGTCCAATAACCGTGTGCAAAGCGAGGCTAATGCTACCTTGCTTGGCCGGATCTTGCTCTTGAAGCCTGATACCTTGGATATTGCCATATCGAGACCCGTTGATCCCAGCTCTTCCGACTATCCTTCGGTTCTTCCCAGCTTCCAGCCCAGCCCAGATCGGTCTCAATCCAATTTACATCATCTTAGTGCAGAGGATTTAGAAAGCCTTGAGCTTTCGCCCTTTAGCTGTGAGTGCATTCTCTACCTTATCTCATTTCTCACTCATCGTGTGCTGTACGTTATTAATGAAGGTTATTATAGGGAGAGGCAACTTCTCTGTCATTAGAAGCAACCATGCATCCGAAGGAATGAGCTCATATGCCACAGCGGAAGAGAACATCCTGTTCTCCGATAATGATGCTAGCACTACTCAGATCAATTGTACTACGGTACAAGCCTCTCTTGATGCGCCATCCTTAGTCTATTCTGGCGCTGCTGGGTTTCGGCAACGAGAGGTCAAAATGCAGACGATTGGGACAAGACTCGGTGACGCCCTGTCCCGTAAGAAGTCATCTTTGAACTTCGGTAGCCGCTTCAAAGAAGAGTTTCAACCAAGTTCTATTGGGTCGGGCCGCCGATCATTCATGGCAAAAATGAATCTTTCCGTCCCAAGGAGATCTAAATTCAGCTCCAATAGCTTTGGTACGACGCAAAGTAGACACTACTCAACTGAAAGAAGCTCATTGGCTCTGGGACGCGAGGAATCGAATGTTTTGCGACTGGAGACTCCTACTGGTGGACCTTCGCCCTTTGATAAACAAGAAGTTTCTTTCTCGCCGGTTGACTTGAGCCCGACCACACTTGCTCGCGTACATGACTACCAGAACTCATTCGTATCACGGCAATCAGGAGGTTTTGACACCTCTAGACTCACACCACACTCAGAGCTCTTATTGGACGAAGCTCAAAGTCCTTCACGTCGGATTCTCCAGCAATGGACGTCCAATCTCCAAGGCACATTTTCGCCCAACTCTACCCCAAAACCCGGCCAACCATCCAAGACCGCTAAACGACTGACCAAGATACCCCCTCTACAGCCACACACCCTCCAAGTTTGTGAAGAAAGAATGAGGAACCTCAATCTTCATCAGCAACAGATAGATGGAGACAGAAATTTGGCTGATAACGGTTCCCTTTCGGAGCCAACATCACGAGCTGGCAAGTTCGGAAAGGCTGTGAAGTCTGGGTTGAAGAAACTTTTGCCGTCCCACGACAATGAGAACCAAGCTCAGTTTTTCCAGATTCCAGAAAATCAGCGAGGGCATGATGAAAACGAAAAGCGCCTAGGGCATAAGACCGTGAGAATGGATGCAACGACTATCGCAAGCGAGCACCAAAACTTTGCATCGAAGGGGGCGGCTGGATATGGCGCCGCATATTCAAAGCAGTACTTGCCTGCGGAATTAGACTCTTGCCACCAGCCACCTGTAGTGAAGCTTGGAAATGCTATTGATCTAGAATATTCGAAAGAAGTTCATGGAGTTACTACGGGACTGGAAGCGCAGAAGCCAGTTGACGAGTCCAGCCAGACTCACCATGGGAGAGATGAATTGATGAGTGGCGTCCCTATACAGCCATGGAAAAGGCTGTCGTTCGAGGAAGAGAAAGATAGTAATCCTGGAGGGACTGATTCGACATCGGCCTCCAGCGAGATACGGGCTCTTCGACGTTGGAAATCAGCATTGGATGTACCGACAAACAGGAAGCCGTCTTTATCCTGTACTGGCCAATCCATGGCACAATCTCTTAGCTTGGGCAATCTTAGAGCTTAGCAGGAAGTGGACGACACGAGTACAATCCTTACACGGGGAAGTCAGGTTCAGAGCGTGGTTGCGGTTTCTGTTACCTTGATTTGAAGTATATTAGCAAGAATACTATGAAGAGATGGATATGCGCTATCACATTGATTGGCATGAGACTCTTCCTGAACTGCATGCAGCAGATGAAAAAGAAAATGGTCCAGAATATGTTAAAGACCGTTTGTATAATATAACTAGCTAGCCTTGGTCAACTATCGAGAACATACCATAGACCGTTATATATCGCACTCTGCCATGATAAAGTACTTTGCGATGCTTAGTCCTCCCAACAGATCCCCAGATGACATCAATAGGCTCAATGCCTTGCCATTCATTAACCACATGCTTTAATCTAGAGGCACACGTAACCGATTGCGCTGGTATTCAAGTTTTTGTTTTGTAGGGGAAACCACGATATATTCGCCATGCAATAACATTTGTTTGTAGAAGACCTCTAAGTGAATAACACTTGTCACCTATGATGGATGAGTTGAAGATTATCCTTGCACTGCTCCACTGATTATTCTAGTATAACTTTGATTCGTATTATTTTGGCATAATCGCATGTTTTTTCCTTCGAGTTGCGGACCAGCATATAAAATATACAACAACAGCCGCCGCGTTGTGGTGCGAGAGTATAGGGCAGTTTCGCAGTTTCGGTGGTGAAAGGAATTTGTTCGGCCGATAACACACGCTTCGTCACGTCTCCAGGTTGATTTGCTTGCCGAATCTCGCATAAAGCTCAACCTTGAGCTGTGACATCTCCTCTTCGATAGTACCAAGCTTTTCTTCCAGCTTTTCGGTCTCTTCGTCTATTCTCGTTGTTGCGGTGCTAAGCATCTTTTGTGCTTGTTCGAGGGGAAGGTGGAAAAAGGCGTCGCCGATTTTGTATCTGTGAAGACCAAAGGTAAGCCAAGCCCTGCATTCACGTCGTCGTTATCAAAGCGCACTGTATCTTTTCATCCTCGTCCGCAAGCTCGAGTTCGGTGGAGATGTCATCCAGCTCTTCTTTTTCCTTCTGCAGCACAATTGTCAGCCATGTTCCCGTGTGTTGTATGGCGTGTTTCATACGCTCTTGAGCTGCAGCTCCTCCTTCAGGGCAAGCTCTCGCTGGTGTAGCCGACTGAACCTGTTGATCTTGTCCTGGTCTTCTCGTCGAACCTCGACCTCGTCTGCGGCTTCGTCCTCCTTGGAGAGCTAAAACAGAGCTGTAAGTCGTGGCGCGCTGCATATAGGATTCATTCGACATACCATACGGCGCTGCATTATTGAAGCCATGGTTGCAATGATGTCGAGACCGATCTCGACTCTCTCTGATAAGTCTGACTGCCTTATACAGGTCAAAGCAACGATTATCTGGTACTACAAAACTGGCCCTGAGGAAATGGTGGGGTATGAAACTATGGTGGGGTCACTGTGTGTATTTTACAGTGTTTGCACCACATCTGCACCGTATGTCCAATTGGAAAGTAAGTGCCGGAACACCACTCACTAACGGATTTGGGAGACGCGCTGTTGAGACAACAAGCATGACATCTGCATCTGCATAGCGAGGCGCCAGAAAGCGAAACCAGACGGCCACGATGGTGGCGGGCAAAAAGCCTTACCCCAAGGCTACCTTGAAGAAGATTGTCAAGGCGCATGCGGGCATGAGCATCAGAAAAAACACCGACATTACGGTATGGTCCTGGGTGACGCGTTTCCCTATCAAGAGATGTGGCACTAACAACATCGCTAGATATATCTCAACTACGTTTTGTTTATGAACAGGTGTGTCCTTTATTTTGGACAGTTGGCAGCTACAATGCGAGCCTTTTATTTGAGCTTCGGATGTTGACAATGTCACACAGATTAGTCAAAGAGGCTGCCATTCATGCAAAACAGTCGGGAGAACGTGGATTAACTGCTCGGAGCGTGAGAAAGGCAACTCGAGTATGCTTCCTGGAATCCATGACTGAAAGCTACACACACTGCACAGACTAATACGGCGAATAGGATGCTTTGGCCAAGTTCAAAGGCTGACCTTGGATTCCTATAAAAAGAAACAATGGCATGGCTGCTTTGCGATTGAGATGCTTTGTGGCTGGAGCTTGGCTTCTACATGTTACAATGGCTGCAGATGCCGATGTCTCATGAAAAAGCTTAGGTGGGCCACGGTAAGCCTCAAGGAAAAAGCCCCTTTTACCAAAACTTGGGTCCGTAATGAAGTGGCGTGCTCTCTATCTTGAGGCTACCGGCTGTTGATAGACGCACCCTTACCATGAGGCTCTAATCAATGCACATGGAATACGATTTTGATGAAGAATTGTGACGGAAAACTGCTGGTAAAACATTGTACATACCTATAATAGAGGCTGAAAGTAGCAGAGATAGGACGTCTTTAGTATAGAACAAATGGAAACACAGCTGAACCCAAGGCTGTGACAATTTAGGAGTCGGGCCCAACTACACTCAGGCTACATGCACCTATGGAGTCACTGGTGCGGAATTGGTGCCTCATCATATCCCGCCGTGTTTACTTGGTTGACCCGACAATTAGAGAGCACGTGAGGATGCATTGAGCGAGAGAACGTCAACAAACAGGCTCCGTTTGCTGCCTATTCCTGTGCGACAATGGGCAATTGAGCTTTTCCAGCAGGCATTGGCAGTATTTAGCAGCGCTGGCAACGCTGGACCGCCTGTTTGTATCAAGTGAGGCTTGAATTGCAGCCTGAGCCCTTCTGTTTGATTCTAGAAGAGCAACGTCCCGCACTGCCAATTCGGGGGGACAGACACAGTGACAGCTGCCGGCTGCACAGGGGGGTGCCTCTAGGCTCTAAAAGCTTCACTACGCCTTCAGCCTGGCCACGCCTTGGTACCTTAAAAGTCCAGTGCTAAAAAAACGACAACCCGACACAAACAAAACCTCCTCCACACCTCATTACTTCCCCTCAAGAATCCTCCATCTCCAAACTCTGCACAGTTACTTAACATTGTTTCCGTGCCGCCCAATTCCATCCCCTAAGACCTGAACGCTGCGTTTTGAACCCCGCGTTCGCATCGTATTACTACCGTCCACCAGCCTTGCGCGCACCAACGTTTAGTGGACAAGCGCACACGACACAAACCCACGATTGTCGTATTGACGTTGCGAGCACCTTTTTGCCATCGTCTTTACGCCATCTCTTCAACATGGCTGCTCCAGCTCCCCAAGCCGCCGTCTCCAAGTCGGCCAAAAAGAAGGCCGCCAAGGTCCAGGCCCGTACCGAGTCCCCGGCTCCCAGCACCGAGTCTGCCCCCACCGACAAGGTAGCTGAGGCTCAGGACGATGCCTTTGAAAGCCCTTACATCAAGGAGCTGCAAAAGTAAGACATTGCGGGCCACTCGCGAGCTTGCCCTCCCCCCCCAATACCACGAATGCGGCTGCTGACAAGATGGCATAGGAACATTCGCAACACGGCCAAGAAGCTGGTAGGTCCCCACTCTGCGTCATACCCTGGCCACAGTTGAGCATCATGGAACTGACCTTTCGTTTTTGTGTAGACCAACGCCTCCAAAACCGATTCGCTTCTCGCCCAGCACCCCGGCAAATCTCTCGATGAACTCGTCGCCGAAAAGATCCTCAATACCGACCAAAAGACCCAGATTCAGAAGAAGCCTGCTCTCCAAGCTGCCCTGGCCCAGTACGAGGAGCAGCTCGCTCAATACCAGAAAATCCACGAGCAGTACCAGGCACGAGCGGCGGCCGACAAGGCAGAATGGGCCAAGTCTCTCGAGAAGACCAAGGAGGAGGCGATCAGTGAAGCCAAGGCTGATTCTGAGAGCTCTCTCAAGTCCAAGCTTCTTGTTCTGTCACAATTCTTGCGTCTGGCAGCCTACCGTCGCGAGGAATCTCAGGAGCCGGACTCGGATGAGAGCCAAGCCATTGAGGGTGTGCTGCTTGCCATTTACTCTGGAGATGATAACGCCGTCACGGCCATGCAGAAGCTGATTGAGGGATCTGACGATCAAATCTTCAGCGTCCCTGGAGAGCAGCTCCAAACAACTTGTATGTGGAACGACAAAATATGGGCGTTACTGGAATCTGCTACTAACTACAATAGATGCCTCCGTCAAGACACTGGCAGAAAACTACAACGCCCCAGCCTATACCGAGGCTGCAGCTGAAGGACAGCCAGCAGCCGAGATTGTGTCTGACCCGACCATTGTAAACGAGGCCGCAACTGAGATTGCAGCTGGAGACGGCATCCTGGCCAACGGTCATGGACATGTGGAACCCGAGCCTGCTTCCAACGGTCTTGCTAATGCCAACGTTGCGGACGAGGCTGCCAATGCAGTTGCTGAGAGCCACTGGGATACCAGCAACCACGACATCTCCCTTTCCCAGGAGTGGGTTGATGTAGGAGCCATCCCTGCCGAGACAGCTGAGCCTGAGCCTGAGGCTAGCGCAGAGGTCGCTACCCCTGATGCTAAGAAGCAATCTTGGGCTGACGACCACCCTGATCCCGTCGCCGAGGTACGTGTTTGGCATCATTCTGACTCCTCTTGCCTGTTCAAGCGAACCTTACTGACTTACCCCACTCTAGGCTCCTTCTGCACCAGCCGATGCCAACGATGGATTCCATCAAGTCCAGCGCAACCGGGGACGACAGGATCGCGAGGGCAGTGGAGGACGTGGACGCGGTCGTGGTGACTGGCGCGGCCGAGGTGGCTTCCGAGGAGATGGCCGTGGACGTGGCCGAGGACGCGGCGATCGAGGTGGTGACCGTGGCGGAGTCCCTTTCCGTGGACCTCGCCGCAACGAGTCGTAGAGCTCCGGCTCACGGTTCGTGGGTAAGTTCTGATCTCTTGCTTCTCTGCACACCCGTTGGAGGTGATTTGTACATTACGACATGATGGCGTTACCTGGTTTCTCCGCCCGTGTTGGCGGAGCTGAGTTAAGGCGACTTTTAGGCATTGCATTGGAACTTGTCAAAAAGGCAGGTCTCGGGTTCTTTTTGGCGGAAGGGGATGGTTGGGGCGGCTTCTTTCAATAAGCACCTTTGTAAATCCCTCATGGCTCTTAGGAAGTGCAGCATCTTTGAAGCAGGCTACTGGTATTCATAAGTAGTAGAAAACTATATAACAAAAAGTTTGCCCACGAAAATTGTTGCTGCTCTAATTGTCTTTATGCTTTCTTCCCCAGCTTTTCTTTGTTATTATTAGCACAAGTGCCCAATTAATTGAACGTGTTTTTCTGACAGGACCCCTCCATTTTGAGTGCCGACACTTACCGTGATCGGGCGCGTTAGTACAAAATAGGCAGTACCTTAATATTGTACGCCACCTGGCCTTATCCGCTATCAGCCTCGCAGATGTTCGACCTCTCAGCTGCCGTCATTGAAACTTGTCCTCTTCTCACGGCCAAGTCTTTGAAACCCGCTAGGGTGTCAGTTGAGGCCACATTTGCGGTCCGAAGCATTCTTTTCTAAGCTGGAAAGCTCTTTGTTATAAAGTCTGACAGGATTTCCGCTCCTTGACTCTCCTGCAGTCCCGAGAGCTTGTATCTCTGCTGGGCCTGGACGGCTGTTTCGCTATCCAGGTTTCGCTGTTTCGGACAGCGTCTTCTTTCAAGGGCCAGCGAATTACACTTACACACAACCACAAACATGACATCACAACGCCGTTCACCGTTACTGATGCTCCTAGGAGCCATCTTCTTTCTCTCCAGCAATGTCCTGGCTGCCGCAGCCGTTCTCGGAGTCGATCTGGGCACCGAGTACATCAAGGCTGCGCTGGTAAAGCCTGGCATCCCGCTTGAGATTGTGCTTACAAAAGACTCTCGACGAAAAGAAACCTCCGCCGTTGCTTTCAAGCCTTCAAAAGGCGCCGTGGCTGAGGGTCAGTATCCCGAGCGCAACTATGGCGCTGACGCAATGGCCATTGCCGCACGATTCCCCGGCGAAGTATACCCGAACCTGAAGCCCCTCCTCGGACTCCCAGTGGGAGATGCGATTGTCCAAGAATATGCGGCCAGACATCCTGCGTTGAAGCTCCAGGCGCACGCCACAAGGGGGACCGCTGCGTTCAAGACGGAGACTTTGACTGCTGAGGAGGAGGCTTGGATGGTGGAGGAGCTGTTGGCCATGGAACTTCAAAGCATCCAGAAGAACGCAGAGGTTACTGCTGGCGGCGACTCTTCGATCCGCTCCATCGTTCTCACCGTACCGCCGTTCTATACCATTGAAGAGAAGCGAGCCCTGCAAATGGCAGCGGAACTGGCTGGCTTCAAGGTTCTCAGCCTGGTTAGCGAAGGTTTGGCCGTGGGTCTCAACTACGCCACCAGTCGCCAATTCCCCAATATCAATGAAGGCGCCAAACCGGAATATCATCTGGTCTTTGACATGGGAGCGGGATCGACTACCGCCACTGTTATGAGGTTTCAAAGCCGTACCGTCAAGGACGTTGGCAAGTACAACAAGACGGTACAGGAGATCCAGGTTCTTGGCAGTGGCTGGGACAGGACCCTTGGTGGAGACTCTCTCAACTCACTGATTGTTGATGACATGATTTCTCAGTTTGTGGAATCCAAGGGCGCTCAAAAAATCTCGGCAACCGCTGAGCAAGTTCACTCTCATGGCCGCGCCGTTGCAAAGCTGAGCAAGGAAGCTGAGCGCCTTCGTCATGTTTTGAGCGCCAACCAGAACACCCAGGCCAGCTTTGAGGGGCTGTACGAAGACGTCGACTTCAAATACAAGATTTCTCGACCTGACTTTGAGGCTATGGCGGAGGGCCATGTGGAGCGAGTTGCCGCTGCCATTAAGGAGGCTCTGAAAGCAGCTAACCTCGAAATTGGCGATCTCACGTCTGTCATCCTTCATGGTGGTGCAACTCGTACTCCATTTGTACAAAAGGCGCTTGAGAAGGCCCTTGGCTCTGGAGACAAGATTCGATCAAACGTAAACTCTGATGAGGCTGCCGTATTCGGTGCGGCTTTCCGAGCTGCCGAGCTCAGCCCAAGCTTCCGCGTGAAGGAAATTAGGATTTCAGAGGGTGCCCAGTACCCAGCCGGCATTACCTGGAAAGCAGCCAATGGCAAAGTACAACGTCAGAGACTCTGGACAGCCCCTTCGCCCCTCGGTGGCCCGGCCAAGGAGATCACCTTCACTGAGCAAGATGACTTTACTGGTTCATTTTATCAGCAAGTCGACACTGAGGACAAGATTGTCAAGACTTTCTCGACCAACAACCTAACTGCAACCGTCGCGGCTCTCAAAGAGAAGTATCCCACGTGCGCCGACACCGGCGTTCAGTTCAAGGTTGCAGTCAAGCTTCGTACTGAGAACGGCGAAGTCGAGATCGTCAAAGCCGTCGTCGAATGTGAGGCTGAAGTGACTGAGAAAGAGGGCTTCGTTGACGGCGTTAAGAATCTTTTCGGTTTCGGTAAGAAGGACCAGAAGCCCCTTGGCGAAGGAGACAAGGACAATGCCGATGCATCAGAAGATGCCGAAGCCAAGGCTGAAGAGGCCAGCTCTGATGCCAAGTCGGCTTCTACCACCAGCACCAAATCCGGAGAGGCAGCTCAGTCCACAGATGCCGCAAAGGAGGAAGTCAAGAAGAAGCAGATTGTTTCCATTCCTGTTGACATTACACTGGAGAAGGCCGGAATCCCGCAGCTGACCAAGGCTGAGTGGACCAAGGCTAAGGATCGATTGAAGGCATTCGCAGCCTCTGACAAGGCTAGAGTGCAGCGTGAAGAGGCCCTGAACCAGCTTGAAGCATACACATACAGGGTCCGCGATCTCGTCGACAACGAAGCCTTCATCTCGGCATCTACTGAGGAGGAGCGGCAGACACTGGCCGAAAAGGCTAGCGAAGCTAGTGATTGGCTCTACGAGGAGGGAGATGCGGCCACGAAAGCCGACTTTGTTGCCAAGCTGAAGGTTCTCCAAGACCTTGTGGGACCAATTCAGAGCCGTCTAGATGAGGCTGAACGGCGACCCGGGCTGATTACCGAATTGAGAAACATTCTCAACACTACAGATGTATTTATCAACACTGTGCGTGCGCAGATCTCTGCATACGACGAGTGGAAAGCCACAGCCTCCGCCAAAGAGGCCGAATCTGCGACCTCTAGTGCTGCTACTGAAAAACCAAGCACCGGCTTTGAGGACCTAGAGGATGATGATGAAAGTTCCAAAGACGCAGAAGAGAAGCCCGCCAAAGAAGAGGTGGTGCCTCCGCTACACAACTCTGAGGAAATAGACGGCCTCGAGGTTCTCTACAAGGAGATACTGGATTGGCTTAACAAGCTCGAAGTTGAGCAGACGGAGATTCCTCTCACCCAGGATCCTGTCCTCAAGGTTAGCGAACTGGTTGCCAAACGTGACGCGCTCGATAAGGCCAGCTTGGACCTCGCACTGAAGAGCTACAACCAATACCAGAAGAACAAGCCCAAGAAGCCCACCAAGAGCAAGAAGGCGAAGAAGGACAAGACAAAGAGTGGTGAAAAGGCCACCCCCACCTTTGAGTTTCCTGAGGGAAGCACGCCTCTCTCTAGCGAGGAGCTGGAAGAGTTGGTCAAGCAGTATATGAAGGAGGAGGAGGATGCCCGCAGAAACGCGGAGGACACAGCGAAGCCGGAGCATGACGAGCTCTAGGCGGAAGGCGTTTTTGATACACTGGGATTGAAGTAAATACTTGGGTCGTATGATATAAAAAAAGTCAAAGTACCTATATAGATGCGGTATTCTGGATTTTGAATGATATAAATGCATGACAAGGACGTTTTCTTCGGGCACATGTGACGGTTACCTTTCCATAACCATTCGTATGGAGGCAATTGAGCTGCTACGAGTGTTTAACATACAGACAAGATTCAGATGTTCTGTATCGATGCTCGCTGTAGTGTAACCATCGAGGGCCATCCATTGTATGCGATTGCAAATCATTGTTTAGATGGATAGGCATAAGTTGAAGATTGTGCACACATCACTTTTCATGTTACTCAGGGAGATCAGACTACATGTACCAACCCGCCCCCTGAAAAGCTAAACTCAGCAAATGCCCGACGTGTTTCGTCTGGTTTAGTCTTCCTGGTATATATTTGAGGCTTGGCATATATTTGAAGCTGCCATTGAAGGTCCATAGCCATTATGTTAAATAGAAATACCCGGTGGGAACCGAAGTTTAAAAAAACATCATCTATTAAGGATAAAGGGTCAATATCTGCCCAGGAGGTGATAGTGATAAGATAACAGCCGCGCAAGTGCTCGCTTGGTGCGGCAGATGGCAGCCGGGCAACGGCAGGCGGCAGGCGGCAGTGAATCACACCCGATAGGAACCTTCCCCCGTTGCGGGACTACCCTCTACAAGTTTCATCCTGAGCCAACTGTACAACATCGTGAGATTTGCTCCTTTTCTGTCCCTTTCCTCCCCTTCAACTCCTTTGATTCTCCTCAAAATCTGGCGACGAACGGCGTCACCAAGCCAACATATCGCATATCAGATCCAGTTTCGTCCATCCAAATTTCCCTTCCTTCTTCAGAGCAAACGATTCGAAACAGGGAGGGGAAATCATGTGGCACTGCAAACTCTTCCTCTTGCTCGTTCCTCTGTGGACATTGACCGCGGTTGTTGCCTCTCCACACGCCAATGGATTCTCTCTCGCTGTGAACCCAAAAGCAGATGCCTCTCGGAATTTTGTACGTGATTGGGCTGCTGCCCGGCACAAATGGGGCAAGGGGGTGCCCAGAGAGATTGCGTCGGCGTTTTCTCTGAGTGACAGTCGTGAGCCTTTCTTTGAATTGACTGTTACCTTAAGATGAGAGCTAACTTTGTGCAGTTGGCATTGTCGATGTCGAACCCATGGGAAGCGACGATATCTACGTAGCCGATGTGCAGATTGGAAGCCCCCCACAGACCTTGAAACTGGCCCTAGATACTGGATCTTCAGACTTGTAAGTTGAGACCTTATGTTACAGCTGACCAGTTTCCCAAATGCTAATATATATCGTCAAGATGGATCCAATCAACCGATACTACATATCGTGTCAACGAAAAGGGTCCATGGGCTCCTCGATACCACCCAAACGACTCTACAACAGCCCATCTTATCCAAGATGCCAGATGGTCGGTGCAATATTGTAAGTTTAAGCTGAAGAGCCGCCCTATGGTATAAGAATCCTCCCTTACTGACCTATCCCATAGTGGACGGTACCGCAGCTGATGGCATTGTCTACCATGACACGGTCTCGCTAGGCGACTTCAAAGTTGTAAATGCAACTGTTCAGTCTGCGAAAATGGTCACCAGCCGTTTTGAAGAGGAAATCGAGTTAAGTGGCATATTGGGCTTAGCCAAGAGACTACCAAACAACATTGAACCGCCGGCACCGTCTTTCCTCAGCTTGTTGCGGCAACAGCTCCGACATCAGGTTTTTGGTGTTGACTTGAATAGAAACGCCTCTGGAGTCTTTACTTTTGGCTACATCAATGAAAGCCGAGCCTCGGAGGAAATCGTATGGGTCGACACTGACCCTGACAGCCCCCATTGGGACGTCGAGTTCAATCTGACCACCTGGGGAGAGACGACCACGCCATGGTACTCGCAGAAGTTTACGGCCACGATCGATACTGGCACTACCTTGATGTTCTTGCCCGACAATTTGGCCAGCGGATACTGGTTCACCATCCCAGGCATGAAGGTCGACAAAAGGTTGTCGAATGCTTTCACGTTTCCCTGTGAAGTTGCCAAAGATTTGCCCAATCTCATGCTCAAAATACCCGGCAGCAGTCGTACCCTCACCATTCCAGGCCCGTATCTCAACTACGGTCCTGTTGAGATTGATCCGTCCTATTGCTGGGGAGGTATGCAGAGCGCCGAGGATCTGTCTGTGACTGTCCTGGGGGACATTATGCTCAAGGCTCTGTACCTGGCATTTGACCTTGAAAGGGGGCGAGTAGGATTTGCCAACAAGCATCTGCATGATGTCTAGTGACGGATTCGATATCGTGGCTCCTCACAAAGCTAGGTTTGAAATTTCTTGATTTCCTATGAAAATTGGAATGAACCTACTCTCAGTATCATATCTCAGTATCATGTTAATTTAGAAGAAATGCAGACTTCTTTGATACGCAGGGGTTTTGAAGTTCTCATAAGGCTGGATGTATAGCAAAGACCAGAGATTTGCGAAAATGTATCAAGTTTAATGACTCGCATAGCCATTACTGCCATATTATGGCATTCACTCGAGCTGCCTATGATGTTAAACCATTCGCACAACATGGAGAGGATTCCTTGTAGAGTATTTATAGCTTTCTGTATTGCATTCATCCTAAAAGTGGTATATACAAATGCACCCCCAGCCCGTCATCATTGGGAGAGGCCAACGAATGGTTTCCTCCTGTGCCGTGGACCCCATCCATCTAGCCATCCCCATCCAATTGCCCCCCTAGTAGCCCATTTCGTTTCAAAAAAGAAACATGTTTTGCATGTGTGCATTAATGTGGTATAATGTATGTGGTATGTATAGTCTGGTGAGCACGCGCGCGAAACGGACTCGACCGAGGCGTATGTCGAACACGCCTCTTTTTCGTATTATAAGGAAATAATGGGAGAGTAAAAGCAAAAGGGCAAAAAAAAACAACGACGGGAAAAAACAAAGATGCAGCTTCCATTCTGGAAGAACAGTGGTTTGTGGTGGAACCTGTAAAAACGCCGGAGGAAAACGTGTCGTTGAAACGAATGTATGCCGGAGGAAAGAGTTTCTCTGGGTCCGATTCAGGTTTGTGAGATGCGTGAGGTTTGGACTTTTTTATTGTTTTGTTTTTTTGGTTTGTTTGTTTACCTGAGCTGAACGAGAGCGGTGTGGGGGAGAATAAAGACAAGAAAAGCGGTTTGCACAATTGATGGCGTCTTTGATTGTTTGTCGTATCAAGTCCAGGCTCCTTGGGGTCGTTTCCGCGTTGTTGAGAACCTGGGAGATGAAGCGTATGCGAGGATTTGGCGTGGAAGGGCCGAACCGGAGGAGACCATTGTCGTAAGACGGGCGCATCAGAGGAAAAAGAGTGCAGACTTTGAGTTCTTTTTTTTTTGTTCCTTGTTGATTTTATATATTTTTTACTCGCGATCACCATCTTCAATGGGGGAGAGAGAAACCAAAAAGTCAGCGGGGGCCGTCGTCCATTAAATCGGCTCGGGTGACAACGTAATATTCACCTTCACTGGCCCCGGGGGTTGGAGGCATGTCACCAGAGCTGGGGGCTTGCTGGACCGGCCTTGCGGTTCCTGGCCGCGACCTGGACTTACTGTCGTCTGTGGGTGCTGCAGAGAGAGAAGACGAGGCTTCCTGCTTGGGGGTTTCGGCTTCGGATTCCTTCTGTTGGTCGGCCGGGAGGGCGGCGTTGAGGCGCTGTTCCATTTCGCGGAGACGGGCCTCTAGTGTGCTGAGCTCTTCGGTGGTTTTGCTGATGTTGTATTTTCTGGGAATAGTGACATGCACGTGTTAGAGCGGGAGGAAAAAAGAATATCAAGCATGATATATGGGTGTCGAGAAGAGGCGATGACGAACCTGGTGTCATACGACTGCTGGAGCTCGGCCTTGGTTTCGTCGAGGTTGAAGATGTCCTCCAGCTCCAATTGGAAGTTTCTGGCAATGGTTCTGCACGCAATTGAAACATTACAAACGTCAGCCTCTGGTGCGCATCGCATACAAGATGAGATGCCAATGCATCTTCTTTTCTTTTTCTTTTTTTATCGGTCGCATTGCGATTGATGCTGTCAAGGAGAGGAGGAGAGGTTGACATACGACTGAGGGCGTCGGCCGTTGGGCTGCCAGTTGCGGTCAAGCTCCTCATCTGTGAAAGACATGGTGGCGGTAGACGGAATGAGGGGTTGAGCTGAGAAAAAAAAAGGCCGATACTACGGAGATTGGAAAAAGATAAGGAAGAAGAAGCAGAAGAAAGAAAGAAAAGAAATGAGGCGAGTGCTGTTGTTGGAAATTTGTTGGATTGGGTATCGATTGATCTGCTTGATGCGCTATACGCGGGAGATGAGATGTCGTCGCTGGGGATGGCAGATACGACGCAAGTGATATCGGAGGGATTGATAGCGGCGGAGGGAGAGGGAAGAAAAAGATTGGGCTCTGCAAAATTGATGAATGTTTCGTCCAGCTATTACTCCCCTTTAACCTGGTTAGATGGCGGAGCCAGGAACAAGCAGAACAAGCAGGGGAAATCGAATCGACAGGGGGGGAAGCCCAAGAAGTTGCAGCAAAAGCAACAGGGAGCTCCAAATTCGAGTGGGCAAGGGGGGCCGCTGATTTGCTGGGCTCCAACGGATGCTAGTCAGTTCGCAGGGCGGTGGTTTTTCTTTTTTCTCTTTGGGGTTGGGTTGGGCGCCCCCTCTAAATGATGAGAGACTGAGAGAGCCGTGGGAATATTAATAGCGACAAGCTCAAGTCTGTGATGATGTCGTTCATTCGCTGCAACGGGCACAAGAGGGAAGCGAAAGTGGAGGTTTGACAAAAAGGTTAACTCTAATACGAAGTGTCGTTACCTGAGTGGTGGTGAAGATTGAAATAAAGGGGGAAATGGGATGGAACGCAGCTAAAATAGATCCAAGAAGGCAAGTTGGTTTATTATGTACAACAGACCAGCACTAGTATCTAATACAGCAGCCGCCGTGCAAATGTACGGTAGCAGCCTGGGGACATGAAAGATTGAATGGAAGGCTGATAATCATCATGTCTCGCCTCAAAAAAGGCTGGCCCTCTGCCTCACATCCAGCCCTGGGATATCACATGCAAGGGTCTGGTGATGGGACCGCCATGGCATGGGCTGACTGCATGCATCAGTCAAGCTACAACTCTTGCTCAAGAGACTTTAGAGAAACCCAGGCAAGCAAGACAAAAAAGGCACGGGATTCAGCCCAACACCAACACCATGGGAAAGGAAAAAAAGAGCGAGACCAAAAAGTCAAATGCAACCCCCCCAGTCAGGCATTCCCAATCTATGCACTACAGCCACTAGCTCTGATACTCGGGGCGGGTCATTTGATGCATGAGGGCGCCATCAAATCAATCCGCCAAACCAGCCCTAGAAGGAGGCTGGAATATCGCATCCAGCGGCCATCACCTCGCTTGGCTGTGGCGTCCCATCTCGCTCGCCCTCTCACGCGGTGGCTTAGGAGAGCACGTACCAATAAAACAAAAGAGGCGAAGGAGAATATAGAAATAGGGAAAGGGAAAAGGAAAGCAAGAAGAAAAAAAGGAACAAGAGAATAGGACTCAACTGAGCATTACATTGATTGGATTTAGGGGCCAGAGGTGGAATTAGGGGTCTGGGAGCAGCTGTCCTTTGACCCTGGATGACATCAGTGGTAATTTTTGGGGCCCCTCAGTAGCGCCCCATTTGGTAGCCGTTGGGGAGGGGCCACGCTGTGTGCCAGTGGTCTTGGCCTATTACAGGCACATTTTGTAGCGGGTGTTACAGGCACGGATAACAGCAGCAAGGCACCGGTGGATGGATGGGATGGATGGATGGATTTTGGAGCTTTCAATGTGTGTAACATCGGCTGTCAATCATTTGGTGTGCCTGATGTGTCGACAAGCTGAAAAAGCTGGGAGCGGGACACCTGCATGAGAAGAACAGAAACGGTTTTAGCACCGGTGACTGCATTTGATCCGTCAAGCCACTGGCTGAACTGCTGCCTAGTGGGAGCAAATGCAAGGCGAAGGCTCAACTTCTATCAGCTATCAAGAAAACGCCAAAAGAGCTTGACATCAGCTTGACATGCACATGGTTGCTAACTTCTAAGCACAGCTACGCCAGAAGCTTATTGCTGCTTCTTCATTCCAGCGTGTCCGCAACGTGTCCGGGTGTAGCGTAGCTTCGGTAGCTCTCTGATGGCCTTGGAACTTGGAACTCTAATAACTGTGTGCTCGTACGAGTAGCTGTGGGATTGGCTGGAGCTCCGTTTCTGGTCAAATTGTGATGGACGCATGGCTAACGACGCTTTCGTCCAGAGCAGAGACACGAGGTTTATTGACTGCTCCACCACGAGCTTCTTAGCTGCCTCGCCTTGTACCTACTATTCCCTCTACTATTTCCTCTGCCATCTGACTTGTGACGAGAGAAGAAGTAACTCGGCAATAGCTCACAATAGTATGCAGATCATGATGAGTGTTCTTGTGTCGCCGACAGCTGAGCCGCATTTCGCAACGGCATGACTCCATTAATATCCGTCAATTTATATTGCCAACATGTACGATCTACCCTATGCCCTCTGTGATTTTGCGCTGGGTATCTCGTACTTGTTACCCGTCTGCGTATCGGCTTCGTATCGTCACGATGGTGGCAGAGGGTGCTTCGACGGCTCCTTCCTTGTTTGATTCTCATCCTCAGGCCCCCCCTTGTCACTTTACATTGGCATTTCCAGAACGATGTCCGTATTCCCGAAACAAGACCCTTCTTTCATGCTTCTTTTTACGATTTCTCATGCGCTTCGATGCAACCGACACGATGGCCAAGACGGCGTTTTCGCGCTCTCTCTTCGATTGTGCTCACAAGGGAAGACTAAGGCCCTGGTACATACATACCTATGTCAACTTCTCTGCCCCATTTGGTGAAATAGCCATCGTCGTCCCATGAACGATTCCATGCCAACTACTGTACGAATATATTAACAGGCACATCGACGCTTGCAACCCTTGTCGCCGTTGGTCTTTCGTCTTTCCAGTCCCCCACGTTTCCTGCCCTCCTGACTCGAGAGCCGACAGGGACCAGCTCGTGGTTTGCAGCTAGCGCTAGAAGCATGCCTCACATGCTCAATTTCCCTCTTCTAGAGCCCATGATACAATATCTGTGTAGGTTAACTAGATTATTAAATGTAAGTTGTTCTAGCCGCTGAAAGTTGGTATTATATGCAATAGAATGATAACGAAGAATCAATATGGCTAGCGTTCAAAAGAAATCAATACCTGACAAGCTTCCGCTGTTCATGTTCCTGCATCACGCGTCACAAAACTGTGATTGCTTCATCATTCACGTCGTCTGCGTCTGGACCAGGGGCCAGTCAATCTTGTCGTCACAGCTGTCGTGCTTTTGCACCCATGCGTGGATCTTGTCAACGTCCCATCCACTCATCCAGCCGTTGAATGCGTCGACCTCTTTCGGCTTCGGGTGTCCATGAATTATACTCCGGCCAATCCCACAGATGCCTTGGTGATATCTATACTGCAGACATTCCTTGTCGGCTTGGCAGGCAGCACAACATTTCTCAAAGCTCAAGTGGGCCGTCTTCTCAACTTCGGACAACTCTTGCGTTTTTGCCTTGCTAAGCTTCCTGTCAACGTCGAGTATAGCTGACGAGGTATCGAGATAAAGGACGTCATCGCTCATATTATCCCAGTCCGGTCGAATAGGCGCCAGCTGCGGTTCCACGAACTCATGGTAGAGATCCTTGATGCGCATGGGAAAGGCAAATTTTCGTTTTCGTTCAAAGCCGTATAAATCAGACAGCTCTTCACTTCCTGCATGGTGCATGGTAACAATTGGCTGGCACCATTCACTCTCGGAATATGGAATTGTAAAGGGCTTCTCTCCGTTGATTGTTGGCCACTAATACCATGTTTATCGAATCAGCATGAACTAGTGTACGATTGGAAGAGAGATGGCGAGAGGAAGCGTTTCCTGATGTCCGGCATTCGACTTACCGTATTATTCACCTCGATGCCGGTGGCCTCCCTTAATGCTTTTGCAAACATGACGTCGCCACAGCACTCACCCACCGTGGCCTCATCCCAGCGGTTGGCCACATTATGCTTACCCTCGAAGAAGTTACGCATGGCCGCGCTGGAGACGACATAGCCACTGCCGCCGTGGCCGAAAGGGACATCGTTCAGATATGCAAGACTGCCAAAATACATTTGGTCCGTGTGGTCCAGTTTGCCCAACCATTGCGCCATTGTCGGCCACACCACATAGGTGTCGGCATCAACAAAGAGGTACCAGTCATAGTTGGGTCGCATCCCGAAGGCTTTTTCAGCAATGTGGATATTCTTGTACTTGTCCAAATCCCATCCCTCTTGTGCAACATCCGAATCTTTATTGCAGTTGTCCTGGTCAACCGCACACTGACGTTGTCGATAGTAAATCTTGAAATCTGCATTGCTCATCTTTGCCGAGGTTAAAACCTGGTCAAGGCTATCGTGGATCTTGTAACCAGCAATCTCTTGCTCCATGTCGCTGAAGATGAGAAATTCGGGTAGACATTTGAGGTTTGTCAACATCTGGGTTGGAATTTTCGAAAAGGCTTCCGAAGCCCCTGTTTTCATGACGAGGAGGATCTTCGAGGTGTTGGGGAACTGTGCGCACTCGGACTCGGGCGTGCTATTCGGACTACCAGGTCTTTCTAAAGCAGCAGAAATGTTCGACAAGGCATGGTTGGGAGACTTTACTGGCACGGGAGCCGGCGCCTTATCGCCCACCCGAGCACTATCCATATGTTCGTACGCATTGAGTCCTTCTTCTGGTCGGGTCACTTCGCGGCAATAGATTCCGTCGATGCATTGAATTTCTAATCGCCTCAAGGCAAATACCAGCGTACCCAAGAAGATGCCCGAGATCAGTACTAATGCTGTGGCTCGCCTAAACAGCATTGTTGTTGGCTTAGTCGCCCGCATTGAAGTATCGGGTGGCTTGTGCCTGTGCCTCAACGGCAGAAAGCACAAGGAAATTAGAGCTGAGAGCGCCAACCTCGACTTGAAAAAAGAAATCTTTCAAATGAAGAGGCCGAAAAGAAGCCAAAGGTAGTGATGAAAGTTGGACCCTAATGACTGAGCGAAGACGGAGTCATTGACGGCGAGAACTGCTCCCCCTTTATTTTCTTCGACATGCTTCTCCCCTGGGCTGACATGCCGGTAAAGTGTATTTGACTTCTCACAGGTCAGTAGTGAGAGAAATGCGAGGTGTGTATAGCCGTTGTAACCGGCTGAATTGTCAGGTATACGGTGTTGTCCAACAGTGACGTTGGCCCGGTTTCTTCTCAGAACCAACACATAATAAACCACCCCTGCATGGAGCACTCTATGCGAGGTCCAGATATCGTATCATCTATCCGCTCTCGCCGAGAGTTGCCATTTAACCACAGCAGGAGCCTACCCTTGATACTTATATGAATTCTGACATGCTACCTGTATACCAGAGTAGACATGTAAGAAGCGTATCCTCTGTTAGGCGCGTGACATGCTCCGCAGTGCTCAAACCGATAAGAACAGGCCAGCCAGAAGACAAAGTTGCAATGGAAGCCATTATCCAAATTCGCAGCGAATAAAGAGCGCTGGCCCACTTGTTGCTACAGCGAACAACCATCATTGGATTGTCGAGTTCCATAAATGTATTACCGTGAGAATATGGGGTGGAAGCTTGTTCACAATGACATAACCGGGCACCTACTAGAGTCATAAGCAGTTCGTGTTGATGATTTTTAATATGTACAGAGAGCACCGTGCCCAAAAAAGACCCAGCTTATGGAGTTCCCTCGCACCGTTCAAAGTTCATCATGAGCCTCATCAAACGTCCCATCCCAAGGCTGAGCTCTGCCTTCTGAAATAGCCACGATGAACTGGTCAACGGCATCTGGCGAAGAAGCATCGCCCCTGAATGGGAAAACCTGCCCGTTGTGAATGTTTTGCACTGCGAGGCCTCCGCTGGAGCGGACGCCGAGGTTCCGCGCCATGTCGGGATACTCGTTGGAATCGACGGTGACAAATTGGAGAAATTCGGCGTATCGACTGGCTACTTGCTTCAGGGCTTTGGTGTAAGTCTCACGGCCTTTTTCACTGTTGGAGAGGTAGTAGACCAAAGAGCGTCCAGACTGGAGCGATGTTAATAGTCAGGTTAGATGTATAGAAGAGGGAGGGTGGCATACAGAAAGATGGGTCATTTCGTTGCGTCTCGTAAGCTGTGGGATGAGCTCCGCGGTGCAAACCTTGAGAAAGTCCTTGAGAGCGTTTGGATCGTCTAAATCTTCGGCGTTGTTCTCCCGTTGATCGATGCTATTTCTGCACCATATGCCATCAGGGAGATCCGATTTTGCGGTCGTTATGCCGAACGAGTAGCGATCGGAATACTCTTCCGCGAAGTCGCGAAACCGAGCTTCAAGGAGTTTATCCTCGCCTTGCAGCCGCAGAAGAAACACAATGTCATCGCTTGAGATGAACTCGTCAAGTTTCTTGTCATCAACATCCTGTACGGATGGACGAAGAGCTCGCTTCACGAAAGCCTCGATGCTAGAGCCGGCGCCGTCAGGTTTCTATTCAAGCAAAGAGGGAAATGGGCTATGAATCAGGGCAAGACTTACGCTGCGGCCCGACGAGGACCTCGATATCGTGTTGTTGGTCCATCCTTTTGGTAGAGGCGGATGGCGGGAAAGGAGACGACGTCCATCTCTTGGCAGAGAATAGGGGCGGATAGGCAGTCGATGGCAGCGGCAGAAGAGACAGATTTCTGGACAATCTGCCATTCTTTCAAGAGGTTTTTACTGGTTTGTCTGTTTTATGGTTAGTTGTTTGATTTGTTCGAATCATGATAGGATTCAGCTCATAGAGATACTCACAGGTTGGGCTACATGAGACCATAATACCACAAGTCAGCTTTCTCACAGAAATGATGGAATCAGTCCGTCTTACCGCAACAACTAAATCGTGTATTAGCAAAATAATAATCACCAGATTGAGAATTGCAGTTCGACCTACAAGCTAACAGAGTGTATTCATTCTCCGCGAGATACTTCTTCACCTCCGTCGGCCCGCTAAATTGAGCAGCACAAGCTAATTGTGCGCAGGCCAGCAGCCCGCAGTTGAACAAAACACTCGACAAACTCGGCATCACCATGATTGTATACGTGCTGAAATAATCAATTCAATGGTGTTTGTTCCTTCTGATGGAATAAGATCAAAGGAGATGTGATTTTCTTCTTTTCTTCATCGATAATTATTTGGGCCATGAATATTTGGAGGTTTTTCCCCTCCATACATGTATGTAAGACGGGGTCAGATTGCAGGGGTTTGGCTGGACTCGAAACGACGGGGTCAAACCCGCCATCGTCAGTCTTGGGCATCGACGCTACGTCTCGTGTTTCAACGAATTGTTTGAGATTCCGGGGGAAAGATCGAAAGCGCCTCCAAGCTGTGCCGAGATATCCTGGCGATAAGTCTGAATGAGATACATGTACAACTTCATCGTCAAAAGAATATCCCCCCTCTCTTTTCCTCTCATTCCCCTCAGACACATGAATTTCTCTAGTCCAAATTCCTAGTTGAGAATACGATGTATTCGCAGAGTCTAGTCCGCTGGCTGGCCGTAATGGCCGTCGGCATGGGAATTGCTTCAGGCGCGGATGATGCCTCACAGAAGAAGCTGGGCGACTACGAGTGCACTCATCCTCCATATAAAATGCACCTTTTGAGTAAATCACCCTTAGTCATTTACATTGAGAACTTTGTCACCGACGAAGAACGACTACACTTACAACATATCGCGTAAGTTGCCTCATCATACAACTAAAACCAACGAATTAGAACAGTATACTAACTGATGAAATCCTCACAGCCAAGGCCACTTCAAGCATTCCGCAGTGCTCAAGGGCGGAAACTCTGCAATCCACTCCGTCCGCACATCCCAATCAACAACCGTCGACAGAGACGCCGTCGTCCGCTGCATCGAGGCCCGCGCCCTGGACTTCCAGGGCTTCGACGTGCCCGAGTCGCACCTCGAGCCCATCCAGCTCGTCAAGTACGCCGTCACGGAGCGCTACCATTTTCACACCGACTGGTTCACCAATCCCTCCCACGCAACCGTGTCTCTGGGCGGCAATCGTATCAGCTCCTTCTTTGGGTACGTAAAGGCCGACAACATCACGGGTGGGGGCACAAACTTTCCGATCCTGGACGCGCCCCGGGATGAGCGCTGGTGTAAGTTTATAGACTGCGATGAAGAGTATGAGTCGGGCGTTACCTTTAGGCCTATTGAGGGCAATGTCGTGTATTGGGAGAACTTGCTGGCGGATGGCAGGGGGGACCAGAGGACGCTGCATGCCGGGTTGCCGGTGGTGAGCGGAGAGAAGATTGGCATGAATATCTGGACGAGGCAGATGCCATTGCCTGCGGATATTCGTGGAGATTGAAATTGGATGGGAAAGGAGTCCAAAGGCTGAGTAGAGCCTTTTATTCAACCAGCTTTCACAGGATATAAAGACGGACTCTTTATAAATACGCTTTGAATTAATACCATCTACCCATACCACAATTTCCATCTGTACAACTAATGAGAGCTCCAACGCCTTGCCAACGCTTTCAAGTACATATATCATATATACAGCTCATCGCTCAACCAATTACGACATAGAGAATATCATTCGCTGCCATACGATTCTCATATGTATTTTCTCCTTTGAAATAGAAACACACCGTTCTGTTGATATCCAAGCGGCAGGCGCGTGGCATCTTTTCGACTCAAGGTACCTAGCTTCGATCATGCCGGTCCGTCTTCGGCATTTTTGCTTTCCGCCATAGGCACCGTCGGCAGTGTTGGGCTATCTGGGGTCTCCAAAGATGGCTGTGTTAGAGAGCTCACGGCCTCTGGATCGGGCTTTGTCTGTGCCAAAGCTTTCACGGCTTCTGAATTCGGCAGTGTCAAAGTGCTCAAATCATCTGTATCGGGGTATGTCGAAGTGCTCACGGCATCTGTATCGGGGTATGTCGAAGTGCTCACGGCATCTGAATTCGGCAGTGTAAGAGTGCTCACGACCTCTGGATTCGGCGGTGTTGAATTCCTCGTTACATCGAGAGTCAACTCCGTTGGAATGCTGCCAGGAGTTGTACTCAGCGTCCTTGGTGGATTGCAGTCGGCATCTGTACTCGGCATCTCTTGAGGAGATACAGCACCCGGGGCCGACTTTGCTGAACCGCTCGACGAGCGAACAGTCGGCAACGTAGGTGTAGCTGCCGGGGCCGACCTTGCCGAGTCGCTCGATGGGCGAACAGTCGGCAACGTTACCTCTCGAATCATATTTGCTGGCGGGATCGCTCTGCGCACTCTTCCGACTTGCTGCTCATCCTGTCGTAAGAAAGGATCGGGCTGTTGCCCGTCTTCGTGAAGCGACAGCTCAGGGGGAGAGGGAGACCACCACCTCGCAGGCCTAATTCTGTTGACTATGTCTTCCAAGCCGATGAGTACTGGAGATGGGGCTGGGCCGCGTGTCTTGCTTCTCCACCACTCCGATATTCTCGACCCATATGCGTCCCACATAAACGAGCAACAGAAAGAAAAGGCCATGGTACCAAACATGGCGATTAACATGATCTCTTGCCCATTAAGTTTGTGCTTTTTGAGAGAGCGTGCATCAATCACTGCCGCTGCGGGAACAGAAACCATCCTTGGACCGTTCTCAGGGGAGATGGCGCAGGATGTTCCATTTTTAGGTATCAGAGAGTTGTGCATCTCGTCGTAATCCATCCGGATCGCATATGTCACCAAGACGATGCCGCCGGAGAACAAGAGGGTTATGAGAACACATCTGGACATTTTCACGTCTCTGGCAGTGAACATGACTGCGGTTGGTAGGTTGGACGATGCTTTATAGAGAAAGAATGGTGGCTCCTGCGTATGTAGTGATGAATGGTTGTTTAAAAGAGTGACTATCACGGAGCTTGATAATAGAATGAAATCGATGAAGATGCTGCAGTTTGGTAAACAAAAGATTCAGGTAAAGAGAGTCGAAGGCCATGTTTTCCTTTCCCATGAGCATGAGCAGATGTTTAGCCGTTCCCTGAGACGACAATGCAGACGACGCCTGCCGGGAAATCGATCGTTCCTCCTCCATCACGTCGGTGTTATTGAGCAGAGTTTTTCCTTCCTTGTAGAGGCTTTGTTTTCTTTCCAAACGGTTTGTGCTCAACAAGCAGCAGCAGCTGATTCAACGATGTACCACGCAGGTTCTTGTACCGTCATGTTGAGAATGCGATGAATGTACCTAACAGATGCAGCCGGTAACGTCTATTGACCGTAATATTAGCAACTCTCGCCATCTTCTCCTATCATCTGAATAGTTGTAAATAAAGTCAATTCTAAGATTTCATTACATGTGAATTGGTAAAAGAGTCTTGCTGATGAGTGAGTGATTGATTGTTTCGATGTTGTTGGCCATCACCCCATCACGTGACCACGCGCAACGACATATCGCCATCTTCCATACAATGCCATCGACCACCTTTTCCCGCGAAAGAAGCTCTCACGATGGATGTCCCTCGCGGCTCCAGACGAGCGCGCCATGCAGCTTCCGCAGCCTCCAGTCAAGAGGCTTCGCTGCAGGCTCAGGCCCAGCTCGAGCTCGAGGCCGCAACGCAGCATCGCCGCACCCGCCGCCAGGCGCTGCAGGTCCAGGTGACGCCAGACGCCTCCATCGCCGTGGCAGCTGGCGTGCATGTGCACCAGGCGCCGGAATTTGGCCACAGGAGGCGCGAGATGGAACCGCCGCCGAATCCATTCAGACTGCATAGATGTGAGTTGATGATGATTTACTTGATGTTACTGATTTTCATTTATTTTCTTGTTTATATCGAGTATTGGAGGTTATAAAGCGTCAGTGGTTGCTTGTATACTTATACATGAAGACTGTATTATAAAGGGGGGACGAATGATACATCCCATTTCAAGGTTGACCTTGTGTCTGGCTGGCTTCTTGTTCAGTTTGGCGTCACTTGTGAATCCCTCTTTTTCTCTCATCTTCCCACTTCTTTCTGCCTCTGCAATCCTTTTTTTCAGTGGTCGTTTTTTATCCCACCACGCCTACTTTGATCTTTCGTTTTCTCTCTCCTCCTCTTCCTCCTTCTTTCTTCCTCGCATCAAGGATCCATCATCCTCCTTCCAGTCTTTTCCCATTCAGC
The DNA here is from genome assembly GCA_019565615.1 of Trichoderma simmonsii. NCBI lineage: Eukaryota > Fungi > Ascomycota > Sordariomycetes > Hypocreales > Hypocreaceae > Trichoderma > Trichoderma simmonsii. Next base: position 1,338,997 of record CP075866.1, read on the forward strand.
CAGCCAGTCATTCGTTCATTCATTCATTCATTCAGCTGCTTGCCCGTCGCAAGCATTCATTCATTTTGTTCTATTCATTCACTCATTCCTGCTACAATTGTCTTTACCTCTCCTTCGATATCCCACTGCACTGGCCAATCAGAGGCAGCTGCCCTGCAACTACAATAGCCATTCATCTACATTCACCGCAGGCGAAGCCGCTTTCCTATTCTCGTTTCCAAAATGCCTCTTGGACAGCGCATCCTCCAGCCTCGAGAAGAAGTCCCTCAAGAGAACTTGCCTTCCACTCGAGTTGCACCCCCCTATAACAGACCAACTGGAAGCAACCGTCGTCCCCTCCAGCCGCTTACCATCTCCTCTCACGGCAATATCCTTGACCGCAGAGAGTCGGTTCTTCGGCCGTTTCCCTCTCCAGACAAGGAGAATAGAGATGCCACTGTGCAGGCTATTTCGCACCGAGTGGCGCATCGAACTAGAGAGATTAAACGGCTCTCCCTCTTGCATTTGCGCGGCCATTCGTCTCAGCGGCAAAGGCGCCTCCAAAGACGCCGCCTAGGGCGCAACAGCGTTCGCCAGTCTGTAGCCGCTAACATGATTTCAGCCACGCGGAGAAACACCAACAACCGTCTTAGTCTGCAATTCGATAGCGATGGCTCCGGCTCCGGCTCTGGCACTGAATCGGAGCCAGATCTCAGCCACCTCGGAATGACGAGACGAGGCATGACAGCCGTTCTAGAACAGCAAGCCGACCAGATGACGTATGACGATGATGCCATGTCTCAAGGCCAATACGATGCGGAGGAAGCAAGCCTTGACGAGAATCTAGACGAGAATGTCGATGATAACGACGACGACAATGTTGATGAGCAAGTCGAAGGGGAACAGGAGCCCCTGGCAATGATGGACCCCGTTGTCTTTGGCCTCAAGGAGATTTCCAACTTGGGAAAGTTTACCGTGAGCAGCCATAAGCCGGGCAATGGTGTTGAGCAGCTTCGTAGTGATGACTTGACCTCATACTGGCAGTAAGTGTACACTGGCTTCCTTACCTTCCCATCTGTCTACTAGAGCGGGTTATTAACTCATTTGCTTAGATCGGATGGCCCGCAGCCGCACAAGCTCACCATATACTTTGTCAAGAGAGTGGGTATCCGAGACATTCGCTTCTATGTCAACTACAACGAGGATGAATCCTACACTCCCACCAAGATTATATTCAAATCGGGCACAAGCGAGAACAATCTTATCCAATTTGCTGCCATGAACCTCGCGAGCCCCGTAGGCTGGCAGCAAGTGCCTCTCGCAGGCGTTGGCGGCGAGCCAGACGGCAACACACTCGTGTCTTGGGTGCTGCAGATGCAGATCCTAGAGAACCATCAAAATGGCAAGGACACACACCTACGTGGTATAAAAATCTACGCCTTTGATGCAGACGCCGTTCAACCTAGTGAGGCTGAGAACTCTCGTATGGATGAACCCCTGGATACAATGGATGTTGCGGAGAGTCTTGCGGCTGCTAGCACTCCCAGACTGGACGAGATTGCGCAGACGCTGGCTGCGGCGCGGCTTGAGGGTGGTGACTCAGGTTTTACCCTCCCAGACTTCATGCGGGATGCAGAGATTCGATAATGGTGCCAACGCTTGACGGGATCAGGAAGATACGATAATGATGTTTGATTTGCTTTGGACTTGGTAATGACACACAAAGGCTATTGACAAGGTGTTACGAGTAACGGGACGTTTCAAGGCTGCTCAAAGACGATGTCGCCTAGGGGAATTAGAAATGGGTATGGAGTTCAAAATGTGGACATGTAGCCATCAGACATGTCCCTTGTTGTCGCTAGATTATGTTATGTGCTGTTTGCTATTGTACTTCTTAATTATTGATGGATTGGGCCACAGGCTAGGTCCAGGGAAACTCGAGCCGCGCCTCCTTTGTTCCAATTGTCAACCTGACGGCTCTCATTAGACAAACTTTATGCCGTCAACCGTAATCTACCTAAGCGATGGCAAGGCTTTTCTCGATGCTTTCCGCTTCAAGCCACCGCCACGGTGATCAACAATGGGAATTCACCATGCTAGCTTCGCCAGGCTTGGCACCCATTTCCAGATATCTTGTCAGCCTGCCCTGCCACCGGAACTGCCAAGCGGCGATGAGGCACATCAACAACGCGAAGGAACCATCGTCGGTGGGTCTGGCTCAATGTCAAGTGATGCGCGAGGCTAACCGGGAATATTACATGATTGACGGATTTGTGATGTGCATATGTGCGGAATTAATGATGTAGGTCTAGATTCCTTTGAGATTGCCGGTTTTGTGGGTGGCCAAGTCGATCCCAACTACAGTCTCCCAAGCATCCCAAGGCAGACGCAATTCCAGGGGATCTCGTTGGACAATGGACCATGGGGGGCAATTCTACGAGCTATCAGAACGGACATCATTGTGGCTTTGTCGGGCGAAGGATCACGGCAACGAGAAGAGCCAAACCCAACAAAGCCCAAAAGCAAAGCAAAGCAAACAAAGAAAACCGCTCAACCACTGGGCGCAGTCTTTCTCCATGGGCATATCTTGTTCCAAGATTGGAAACCGCCGAGTACGAGTAAATGCTGCTCTTGGACAAAAGTAGAAGGTTTCTGGAAGGGCGGCGGCCGGAGCAAATCACGCAGCATGGCTTGGGTCGGGGTCGGGGTCGGGGGTTTCTGAATGTGTTGACCCGGGTCTGATGATCAGCAGAGCAAATCAGCGCTTGCTGGTGGCATTTCATCATGCCGAACGAGCTAAAAGCATGCTAAGCAGAAGCCATTTCCTTCTGGGGGGAGTGATGAGAAATCGGGCTTTTGACATAATTTGAGTTGATGAGTTGAGCTAGATTTGGGGGTTCTTTGTTGAAAAATTGTACCACGTGCAGAGCTGCAGCGGTGAGTGCTTTTTGTCATAAATGCGGTCTTTGATGCTTTTTTCACTTTACCAGAGATGGTACATTGCAGCGCTGTTACGGAGTTTGCCAAGACGACGTGCTGTGGCAGTGCTCGAGTCGGTAAAGATTGATGCATGTTTCTTTGTGGAAATGGCCCAGGGCGATCTGGCCAGTAAAATGTGGTCAAGCGTCGATACGGAGAATACGGGCGGTCTCTTTGGGTCAGCCATGCTGCAGGATCTGGAAGCTTGTTGTTGCGGTTGTCTTTCTTTGGCGATCGTGCCCAAACTCCACCGAACGTGGCTTTGTTCTTATTGTCCATACTGTATCCTGTCGACATCAGAAGTACTCTGTACAACGGCACCACTAGCCAATGACAAGTAGTTGTTCCGTTATTACCCGTCGAATAGAAGCCTCAATCGTCATGTTGGTCAATGGAAAAAGGATTCCAAAAAGTGAGGCTTCTATGACGGGCCACTTCTGTCCAGGCCCTGGTCTAGGGTAAATCGGCTTGATAGCGCGCATGCGGCCAACGAAGCGAATTGGGCACGATACGACAATGGGCTGTGTCGAAAGCAGCATGGCTTCGATTGCTTTTTTCGTGGGAGACGGAAACATGGATGGCAGGAATTGGCGATCAAGCGGTCTATCTGCTAGCAAGCAAGGTACATCTGCTACTGACAGATGCTGGTACCTACCTTAGTACATTTGTTGAAGCCGTCATAAGCTGACCAAAGCGTCAAGACATGGTTCATGTTGTTGCACAGTGCCGTGGTTGCTTACTCCATGACCCATGTATTGCAATCTGTCTTGTGCTTAACAAACCGAGGTTTTGGATGCCAAGTCTTTAGCCGAGAGAAACAGCCCTTTCGGCTGGTGATGGTTTCGAAACGGAGCGTGTCGCACTCCTTGGAGGTTTGTGCTTCTCCGTGCCGTTGAAACCGACCGGAACGATCAACCACGTCACACCATTGGAGCCCGCGGTTCTAGCCTCTGCAAACTACCCCGGAAAAGTAATTGCGACATGACAAAAACAGGAAGCAGGCCGCATAAACCAGAAAAAGCCAAATAGCAGAGAGAATTAAAAAAGATTGAAAATAAAAAAGAGGGTGTCGAAAGTAACTTACACGTACAGAAACGCAGCCCGCTTTTCGCCTCCCCGCACGGCGATGCGGTGCCGAGTGTGGATTCTCCACCCACTTGCATCGACGGACGATTTGGCAAGGGTTCAATCGGCTGTTGCCTCTTCCACTCGCCCATGTGCAAATGCAGTATGTACTAGGTTCATCGACGGGCGATGCTGCTGCTAGGCCGTGCTAGGTAGATGCAAGCATGTACAGAGTACAGAGTACGGCCAGGAGGACAGCAAGGCTTCTGCTAAATCGGTGAGCAGGTGATATGATGACGAGGCTGTGCAGGAGCTCTTTTAGTCCAAGTACCGGCACCAAGGTTGGGCAGTGACCCCATTCAGGGTACTAAGATAATGGAGAGCTTCCAGCAGCCATTTCCCACCGGAAGTTGTTCCGAGTACCTTACCCATTGGGAGCACCAAGTACGAGTACGGTACGGTTAGTACCCAAGGGAAAGCATTGTCTGTGCTCTCTTGCCATCTATTTCCATTGGTAGGCAGTGCCTTAGACAGTACGTACCTCGTGCCTTCCACACACACGCCCGTCGTGCTCGCGGTTACGTCGTCGCGCTACTCTTGCAGCTACGACCTGGCCGGCTCCTGCTCGACGAACTAGGAATGCAACCACACCACGGAGCTGTCTCATTATATAAGATGTACTCAACAGCCACCCCAAAGCTCCTCCTCTTCTCTAGTGCTCTCTCCTCTCTACTGGACAGCGCTTCCACAGGATTTGTTTACTTTCATATCTTTTTGTATAGGCTCAGCAACAAGCAACAGGCTGTGTTATCGTAGTTGCTGCTTCTCTCCCAAAGTAACCTGATTGTCGCCTTTCCCCCTTGCAATCGCCACCGCAAAGCTCCAATACCGCAAACATGTCTGCTGTCAACGGCGCTGGCCACAGCAGCACCTCCAAGGCCACTGATCAAGATGGCTCCTCGGTTCCCGGCTTCCAGCCCCAGAACAAGATGACGGTCCAGCCGCCTAGGGGAGAAGACCTCCAGGTCAGCTATGCCGCTGAAATTGGAGGCGAGGCCAACCCCAAGGGCTGGTATGGCAGCATGAGTACGTCACTGTGGTTCTATCATCACCCCAAATCTGATTTGCTCCTTTTGCTGACTCTAGTTTCGAACAGTCAACAATCTTGGCGCATGTATTGGAACATGTGGCGCAATTCCCTGCTGCATCCTTTGCCCCAACCCTTATAAGCACGTTAACCAAGGCCATGTTGGTCTCGTCACCAAGTTCGGTCGTTTCTACAAGGCTGTCGACCCTGGTCTGATCAAGGTCAACCCCCTCAGCGAGAGGCTCATTCAGGTCGATGTCAAGATCCAGATCGCCGAGGTGCCTGAGCAAACCTGCATGACCAAGGACAATGTCACTTTGCGCCTGACCTCTGTCATCTACTATCACATTGTGTCTCCTCACAAGGCCGCTTTTGGCATTTCCAACGTCCGCCAGGCTCTGGTTGAGCGTACTCAGACTACTCTCCGTCACGTTGTGGGTGCTCGTGTGCTCCAGGACGTGATTGAGCGTCGCGAGGAAATTGCTCAGTCTATCGGGGAAATCATTGAGGATGTTGCCGCTGGCTGGGGTGTCCAAGTCGAGAGCATGCTCATCAAGGATATCCTCTTCAGTCAAGACCTGCAAGATTCGCTCTCGATGGCTGCCCAGAGCAAGCGGATTGGTGAAAGCAAGATCATCGCCGCAAAGGCCGAGGTAAGATTGCTACTCAGCTGGCAGCAACGTCGCCTGCTCCATAGAAGAACTTTTTCTTTCTTTTAGTCGCACAAGAGGAAGAATGGGTCGGCTAATTCTACTGCTCCTTTCTAGGTCGAATCTGCCAAATTGATGCGCCAAGCCGCCGATATCTTGAGCTCCGCACCTGCTATGCAAATCCGCTACCTCGAGGCCATGCAAGCCATGGCCAAGTCCGCCAACAGCAAGGTCATTTTCCTTCCAGGAAGCAGCCAGCCTCTCAGCGGAGCCGCAATGAATGCTGCTATGAGCGACTTTGCTGCCCAGTCCGGTGAAGGCAGCACTGCCGCCAACACACGCGATTTTGGAGGTCAGGATTTCCAACAGGCCATGAACGCTCGTGTCGTGGAAAACTTCTAGTGCCGTGCCTCGAATGAGGGCTAGCTGCTGACTCTTTGAGTGGCTTTGGTGGTTTAGCGTGGTCTACTTGATTTCGAGAAGCGACTTCCATCGTTTTCAATGACGTCTACGACTTTTTCCCATCCGAGTCTCTTCAAGATGAATGCCATGCCTTGCGCTTTCGATATTGCGACTCAGCTCTTTCGTTTTGAGTTTTGCTCCCCGTCGATTATTACACGCTCTACGTCTCGTTTACGCTCGTTATGATGTGTTTTGTAATGTATGTTGATACCAAACAAAGGTGGAAGTGGATCTTGGGGAGAGGGTGAGAAAGATGATTGCTTGACATGTATGATACCCAAGATACCCAGGAGAATGATGGCCAATAAGCAAAACGTTAGTTAATAGCAGCTACTTTTGAATTCTAATGTAATCACTGTCTTTCATTGCAAACTTCCTATTTCATCGTGTATTACGAGGCACATCTCACAGGGCTTGGTAAAACGGCATCATCATTGATCAAACGGTGTTAATTGAGGACCTCGGTAGCAAATTCCTTGAAACTTCACTTCCATGTCTCTCCATAGCCTCTTCCCCCTTTGCCACCCATCTCTGGCGACAGCTTTGCTTTAGTAAAATAAAAGGAAAAAAAGACAGTTTGTAGTAAACAAAGACCAAGCCACGCCTGTACCAGAAAAGATTTGATTTCCCTCCCCTAACGCCAGCCATATTAACAGTGACAGATTAGCCCGGAAGCCTCTCAAAGAATCTCAGGTATCACATATCTACATGACCACCCCATCGGTAATTCATGAGACCATCCAAGTCGATGCGGGTGCTTTTAACCAGCTTCGCAAGATAGCCGAGAAAAATGTTGCTTTTTAGATTTTTTTCTTTCTTCCTTTCATCAGATTTGCGATCGATTTCTCCAGTTGGTGTTATATATACACACGGCATAATATGTGTGTGTGCAAACATCTTAGTAGATTCGGCGCTTCTTCGAAGGGGGGCTCTAAGCGGCACTCTTCTTCTTCTGCTTCTTCTCCTTCTTCGACTCGGACTCGCCCTCGTCGGCCTTTCTCTTCTTCTTCTTCTCGGGTGTGGCCTCGGCGGGGGCAGCCTCCTCAGCCTTGCGGAGCTTCTTCAGCTCCTTCTTGCTGAAGACCTTGGGGGTGCCGTCCTCGTTGAGCTGGACGTCGCCGCGCTCGTACTTTCGCTTGAACTTCTTGACGGAGAGGCCAGAGAGCTCGGCCAGGCGCTCGTACTCTGCGCTCGAGAGCTTCTTGACTGACTTGGCGGGGGCCTCAGAATCATCATCATCGGAGTCCTCGGGGGCGTCTTCCATATCGACATCGTTCTCCTCGACGACCTCGATGGTGGGCTTCTTGGTCTTTGACTTCTTGGTCTTGGGAGCGGGCTCATCATCTGCGTCACCCATTTCGTGGTCGACAACGCCATCGGCATCGGCACCATATCTGCTGTTGTCCTTGAGAGTGAACTGTCCGGCAGCAACGATTTCTCCGGAAGGAGTCACGTTGGTGCCCTTGGGCAGAGGAGTCTTGCCCTCAAGACGGCGAAGGGTGTTCTCAAGCTTGATACGGTTGGTGAGGCCAAGGATAGCTCGCTGCTCCTCATCCTCCTCGTCCTCGTCGCCAAGAGCATCGACACGGAGACCAAGGGCGACCTTGGCAGCCAGCATACGAGCAATCTTGCCCTTGTTCTTGCCAGTAGCTTGGCCAACGAGAGAAGAGTGGTACATGATACCGTACTTGGGGGTATCCTTCTTGGTCTTGAGAGCTCGGAAAAGAGCCTTCTCGGCACCGAGAATCTGGATGGTGGAACCAGGGGCCTTGGCCAGGCTGAGGACGGAACCGGCGTGAGAAATGAGCCGGGCACCAACCAAGTAGCCGACCAGGGCAGTCAGGTTGGGGGCAATGGCGCGCATTCGGCTTTCCAGATAAGACGTGAGTTGAGCTCGGTACTCGGTAAACTTAATAACCTGGTCCGCGAGGTCAATGGCGTTTTGCAAATCCTCCTCGGTAATCTCGACACCCATGCTGAGTTCGGCAGATGCCTTCAGAGCAGCCTCGACATCTTCGGGGAGGATCTCGGAGAGATCGGCATCCTTGAAGTTGTCGCGCATGCCAACATGTCGAACGACACGGGCGTAGGCCAGGTTGTCATTGAGGGTCTTGGCCATCTCGGGGAAGTGCCATCCGTACCACTCCTTTGTTCTCATGGCGTAGACATTGAGTTCCTTGTCAATGTCATCGAGCATCTTGATGGCCTGGATGATCATCGAATCAACCTTATCAGGAGAGAACTTGAGCTTGTGGCGAGACATTGAGTGCGAAAGACCAAGGGTCATGCGGTCAATGACGTCCTGGTCGAGGCCAGGGATAAGAGACGAAACGTGTTCTCGAACGGCTCGGAAAAGGTCCATTGTCTCGGTGCCAGCGACCGGAGAAACGTTGAGCTTGGGCAGGTTGGAGATGGCAGTGCCCAGCTTGAGGTCGGCAACAGCCAGGGAGGCCTTCTTCTCGGCCTGGAGATCCTCCAGCAGCTGGCTGAGGAGAGGAGGAATTTGGCCTTGGCTAAGAGCGGCAGCCTCTTCCAGGGCCATGGCGGCGCTGTCGAACTTGACAAATTTCTTGAGCTTGAGCCTGTATGCGACAGTCTATTAGCCCAAAGAACAAAAGAAAAAAGTGAAGAATTGAACAAGGTGCAGAAAAAAAAAACGTCACGCAGGGTATAGACAATTGGCAGGTAAATCTTACATCTCAACGAGGCGCTCAGGCTTTCCCAGCTCAGCCGCAAGGTCGGCATTCTTGAGCATCTTCTTGTCGGTCGCCTTCAACAGGCCGTAGCTATAATCCTGTCAGTCGACATTCACATCCACGCGATCAAGCAATGCTGGGAGGAAGCGCTCGTGGCTGCGAAAACTGACCCTGCAGGCGTCTCGGCAAGAACAAAGAGAGACATGGTGAGTGATTGGGACTCTCTCTACGACTCTTGCGCTTGTCGATTGGATCCTTCTTCTTCCCGGGTCCCAATTGAAGGTGGTGTTGTGCGTGAGGATTCAGGGAAGAAGCCGACCAAAATTTTGGTTTTTGGAAATTTTTCAGTCGAAAGCTTAAGTCTCCACCCAAAATTTTTGGCCTTGCATTGGTGCTAATGCTTGCAAGTGGGATGGGCCGCCGGGTGTCGGCGCTACAGAAAGTCCGGATTCACTTTTGGTTCACTGACCACTCACGTGGGAAGCTGTGTCACTGCAATTACGCCTCTGCTCGCCGGCCATGCAGAAGTAGTTCCGAAGATACATAAGACAAGGCAAGCTCTGATAGCACCGCTCTACTGTACCTAATCCCGGGACACCGCTCGTTTTGCCCTCAATCTTGTCCGTCCATCATCGCCCCGAGGATATCTGAAAGTAGAAAAGATGGAAGGCCTTTTATTCAACGTGAACAATGGGTGAGAAGCTTGAATATGTACCTTCTTTGAGCGTTACTGACGGGGGCGCAGCTACGTCGAGGGCATTGTTCGCGGCTATCGCAACAGCCTTCTCACCACACCGGCTTACAGCAACTTGACACAATGCGAGACCATCGATGGTATGTAGAGGCTGCCGACAGCACAGTCACTTGTTGTTAACGCTCTCCAGACCTGAAGCTGCAGCTTGGCCCTGCCTATGGCGACTTCCTCGCATCCCTTCCCCCGAACCCATCAACATCTGCGCTCGCCTCCAAGACGACAGACAAGCTCATCTCGGAATTCCGATATGTGCGCGCTAATGCTACGGGATCCCTGGCCAAGTTTATGGATTACGTGACGTACGGCTACATGATTGATAACGTTGCCCTTCTCATTACCGGCACCCTTCACGAACGAGACACGCGAGAGCTCCTGGAGCGATGCCACCCACTGGGTTGGTTTGAGACCATGCCTGTGCTTTGCGTCGCGACCAACGTGGAGGAGCTTTACAATAGCGTGCTGATCGAGACTCCTCTTGCTCCATACTTCAAGGGCAGTCTCAGCCACCAGGACTTGGATGAACTCAACATCGAAATCGTCCGAAACACTCTCTACAAGAACTATCTCGAAGACTTTCACAATTTTGTCAACACCCATTCCGACATGGCTGGCACACCTACTGCCGAGGTCATGTCCAACATCCTTGAGTTCGAGGCTGACCGCCGAGCCATCAACATCACACTGAACTCCTTCGGCACTGAGTTGACCAAGGCGGACCGTAACAAGCTGTACCCGACCTTTGGAAAGCTGTATCCTGAGGGCACCTTGATGCTCTCTCGAGCTGATGACGTTGAGGGTGTGCGTCTTGCCGTCGATGGCGTTCACGACTACAAGACCTTCTTCGATGCCGTGTCTCTGGGTGGCTCGTCCGGCCCTGGCAACATGGGCGGTGGTTCTGCCGATGGCAAGAGCTTGGAGGACATGTTTTACCAAAAGGAAATGGAGATTTCCAAAGATGCATTCACACGACAATTTACGTATGCTATTATTTATGCATGGGTTAAGCTTAGAGAGCAGGTATGTGTGATCTTGCTGCCATATGATGAGAATGGCAAAAAAGACCAAAGTGCTAACTTATTCCAGGAAATTCGCAACATTACATGGATTGCTGAGTGTATAGCTCAGAACCAGAAGGACCGCATTGGAAACTTTATCAGCGTCTTCTAAGCGGCTCATAAACTGATGATGTATTGTCTTGGGGTTGTGTTTGAGTGTAGTATAATATCGTCGTTTCGTTTCGAGTAATTGCACGGCAAGGGTTCTTTCAGACTAGGCGCATATGGAAGAGGCGAATGATTGACACGGGCAATCACGCATCCTCTGATGGGCTCTATTGTACATATACAGATGCTTAAACTATTCCTACAACGCTTTTCGTTTTTTTATATCTTCAACTCCCCTCCGCTTCACAGATCGATTTGTCCCTTCCATGTGGCTGGGGTGAGACCGAGCTTCTCAAGCATGTTTGTCCACCTCTCACTGCCCCTCTCTTTCCGCTCCATGTATTGCAGCAGCTTCTGGCGTCTGTGTACAAGCAACCTCAAATTTCTCTTGTTGTGCATGTCCTTGTAGCCTCGATTGATTGCCAATCCTTCAGATACTGCCCTAATCTTGGCAGTCAGGATGGCGATCTGTACCTCTGAGCTGCCAGTGTCTGGACCGGCACGGCCAGGCATTGGTGTGGTGTTTGGCGAAATAGACTGCGGCTTGGGTTTGAGGACTTTGTCGGTGTTGTGGCGCCCAAACTCGTCAACGATGCGCCTGACGTTGGCGTGGAATCGATCCCGTGCACTGCCGTTGCTCAGAGCCGTGATCCTCCGCAGGGCCTCGACGGCTTTCTGGTGCTTCTGGTTGTGCGCCTGCTTCCTCTCCTCCTCCGTGCTGGGGTCCATTTGCGATTCCACGACTCCGACCATGGGCTTCGTCAAGGCATAGGCGTGCTTGACGGCATCCTCGAGCTCGGCGTCGCTAAGGAAGTGGTTGCGCAGCCCGGGCGTGGTGGGCAGTTCTCTTGGCTCCTCGAGGGCATTCCCGCTTGCGTCCCTAGGCACTGCGCTCACCGGGCTCTGGCCAGCCGAGTCGAGGGACTCGAGGAACGGCGTCAATCTTCCTCGCACGGGATCTCCCCATGCCTCGTCCCGCTGCTTCTGGAGCTCGTCCTGCCTCTTGAGGTTGGCGGCTTTGCGCTGCTGAGCCTGCGCCCATTTGTACGGATCCTGCTTCGCCTTCTTCTTCTTCTCTCGCATGGAGAGATTGGCCTTCTGGACAAGGGGGAGGAAGGCCTGTGTCGTCGGTGTCGTCGCAGGCCGCAGGCACACTAACAAGCTCGATTAGCGACGATGTCCTACCAACCACCTCAAAGCCGGTGATTCTCAGTGAAGCAATAAGTAGGGTATCATACGATTGACGGTGCCCAACCGCTGCAGCAGGTCTATTCTGGGCGCCATGGTTGATATTGGAGATGCGGTTCTATCTCTCTATCCCACCTCTCGCAACCGGGTCCTCAAAATTTCGCCGATAGTACATGATCAACCCACTCCTTCACAAACTTGCTGACTACTCAAAAGACTCCACTTCTCTGGGAATGGAAAAAATTGTCTTAGTCATCAATTCACGTGCAGCTCAAGACTCCCGACAGCCTCAAAACTAGCGAATGCAACTAGTCTATTCTAGTGCTAGTGCGCTCAGGGCTGGCGGCACACACACTTTTCGCAAATTGTCAGTAGCCCTCGCGAACTTTTGCGAAACTTTGCTCGAACCGTTAAGCATCGCCGCCTTCTTGCCTCCTTCAACGACCAACTTTTTCCCAACACCAAGGAAAAATCAGTCAAGATGGCTCCCGCTAACCTGCCGTCCATTTTCAATGCCACGTCCCAGGACATCGAGATGCTCCTGGCGGCCCAGTGCCACCTCGGTTCCAAGAACCTCCAGGTGCACATGGAGCCTTACCTGTGGAAGACCCGTGTCGATGGTGTCAACGTCCTGAACATTGGCAAGACCTGGTGCGTTTTTTCCTAGCTGAGGGGAAGGGAGGAAGAGGAGAAGCAGAAGAATGCGAAGGACAAAAAAAAAACAAGAGCTTCTGGAAGGGAAATTTCTGTGCAGCGCAATGGGGATGCTAACCACCTTCGATTTCACAGGGAGAAGATTGTCCTGGCTGCCCGTATCATCGTCGCCATTGAGAACCCCGCCGACATCTGCGTCATCTCTGCCCGTCCCTACGGTCAGCGTGCCGTCCTCAAGTTCGCCGCCCACACCGGTGCCTCCCCCATCGCCGGTCGCTTCACCCCCGGTAGCTTCACCAACTACATCACCCGTTCCTTCAAGGAGCCCCGCCTGATTGTCGTGACCGATCCTCGCACCGACGCCCAGGCCATCAAGGAGGCCAGCTACGTCAACATCCCCGTCATTGCCCTCTGCGACACCGACTCCCCCACCGAGTACGTCGACGTTGCCATCCCCACCAACAACAAGGGTCGCCACGCCATTGGTACCGTCTGGTGGCTCCTTGCCCGTGAGGTCCTCCGTCTCCGTGGAACCATCTTCAACCGCGAGACCCCCTGGGACGTCATGGTTGATCTGTACTTCTGTATGTTTTGAAAAATTTCTTACTCGGATTCGTGTGAACCCCAACAAGCTAAACAAGTAACACAGACCGCGACCCTGAGGCCGAGGCCGAGGAGAAGGTCGAGGAGGAGAAGCTCATCACCGCTGCTGAGGAGGAGGCCCCCGCTGCCATCGAGTCTGGCTTCCCCGCCGCTGGTGGTGACTGGGAGGCTCCCGCCGCCGGCTTCGCTGGTGCCACTGCCACTGGCTGGGACGGTGCCGGTGCCGGTGCCGGCCAGGACTGGGCCGCTGCTTCTGGCACTCAGGAGTGGGCTGCTGAGGCTCCTAAGGAGAGCCAGTGGTAAGCGATGCGGTATCTGGTCAAAAGGGGCGATGGGGAAGCTTTTATTCCACGGAGCGTGGTAATTCTGGGCGGACCTGATCAAAGGAGGGGAGGCGTTTTTTCCGGCTTTGCAACGGCGGGTGGTCTCGGATTTTTCTTTTGGGTCTTGAGCTGGCTGCACTGATGAGGGAAAGATACTCTCCCCTTTCGTTTTTCAGGGAGAGGGAGAGGGAAAGCCCTGTGCGGCTGCTGGGGGCGGACTTAATCGTTGCCTCGCCCAAAGGTTCCTTGATTTTCCTGCGGTGCATTAAAAGGGTTTTATACAGCCGACCATGGTGAAAGATTTAAAAAAAGAGAATTTAAAGATATCCCCTTTACAAAGTTTCCACTCTCGTGCTATTTTTTTTAGACTGTTTCTAACCCCCTTTCTTGAGGGCAATAGGTGTATATCCATCGTACAAGATCGTAATTCAGGAGAGTGAACCGGCCACGAAGTGTGTTTTAAAGCGAACTTTCTTTGTATTCTATGGGCAACCGAACTCGGTGCCAATTATAGGTATGTATATATCCTCTTCCAAAGGCTGTATATATGTGTGTCCCTATACGCTATCACCCAAATTTATCCACAATGCCCCCAGTATTGGTATCTAAGCCCCCTATTTGTTATATCCTTCTTTATACTCCCACGCCCGGAAAAAAAAAAAGAGCAAAAAAAAGCCAAAGAGACAAGCCATCCGAAACAAATAAAACTAAAGTGAAGAGACAAGGTGGAGAAGAAAATGACAACCTGATCAACAGAGGAAAAGAAATCTCGCCTAGGAGTGCAGTAACAGTATTTGAATAGAAGCAGTAATGGTCGTGGTGGTGCCAGCAGTGACCAGCTGTTGGTTGTTGTGGGTTTCTCCTTTTCCTTCTCATTTTTTGCTTTTCAAGTTCATTCGCTATATGGTATCGTCTTGGCAAATGCCCCTGAAATAGACACGAACAAAAAGAAAGCAAAAAGGATAGACAGATGGACAAAGGTAGCAAAGAGTAGTATGCCGCGCAAAATAATGTGTTGGCCCAAGTTGCGCGCCCGCTGCAACTGAGCCAAGTCACAGGGATAAGGAAATTATGAAGTTCTAGTCAAGTCGGACGTAGTGTGACTCCTATACCCATGCAAATAAAAAAGACAAAAGGGACGCGTGAGAAGTATGGTAAAGTAATATGTGTGTGTTTGTGGAGAGAGATGGAGATGCAGCTGAGTGTTGTCTGCTTGCGGTATGGTGAAAATCCATGGCACCAAGTAGGAAAGGAGAAGAGAGAAGGTGAATGTTGAGCGGAAAGAGAAAAGGGCTTACTCCAGAGCCTCAGAATGTCGTCGAATCTCATCGTCGTTCAGTGCGCCCATCCAGAGACATCGTTCCGTGATACCTTCGATTGGTTGGAAAGTGTACCGCGTGCTAGCTTCCAGCAGCCTCAATAGCGTTTTGACTACGGCCGCGCCAATACGGCACCGTTCAAAATTGATGAGCGGCGGAGTAGTTGGTGAGCTGGCAATCTCTGAGGGACGTTGCGCGTTGAAGAGAAGATCATGCGTGTAAATGCCGACAAATGGAATGCAGCCCCCATCTGAACCGACCTCCATTTCAGCTCGAAGGCTATAAAAGTTGCGCGAGGGGGTGACGAGGGCCTCGAGTTCGCCGAGGGTATTCAGGTCACGAGCTGGAACCAAATCCCACGTCTTTGACAGACGGGCGACTTCAGCACTGGACAATGCGATGGTAAGCTGCGCCAAGGTGGCGAAATTGCGATACCGCCGGCAATGCGCAGCAATGTGAATGAGCTTAATGATGCATCGAGCCCGCTCTTCAATGTGCTGGGTTAGCACAATCTCGGAAATGGCCCATTTGACCATGATATTGAACCGTGCAACAACAACTTCGACTCCGTGGGCATTGGTGTTTCTCAAAAAGTCAACCCATGAGCGGGAATCGTTGCTGGTGGCATTTCTCCAGTTCATCTCAATTAATTCTCTCCAGTCTATGTCGTTGAGAGCATCCTTCTCTATGAGGGTGAACTGCTGAGCCAAGATATCGGATTCAAACGCCAGGATAAATGGCAGGTGGATTGAATACTTGAGCGTATTCGGAGTCTCCGGTTGAGGTAGTGGGGGAAGAGCTTCAGAAGTGCGAGGAGGCACATGTTCAGCTGTGTTGGGACCATCTTGAAATATTTCTGGCGAGAGAGGGAGAGGTGTGCGGGTCCATATTTGATCCAGATCCAGGGTTCTCTCCGTGTTCGTCAGCACCGGGCTCATCATCACCGGACTCATCGCTAATGCTTGGGCGAGTGTCATAGGAGCAGAGGAAGAATTTGACCGAGGCGTCGCAATAGGATCTCCGAACGGATGCGGCTGTGATGAAATAGAAAATACGCCTGCTCTCTCGCGGGAATTGTTCGAGCCCTCATCCTCAGAGGGGGAGAGCTCAGAAGAGAGATCTGAACCGCCGACGCTAGCATCTTCCAAGAAAGTCTGATCTTCTGCCAATGGGAGAGAAGCCGTCTTCCGGGTCTTGACCCTCTCGATGCTCTCCGTCTTTTGGACAAAATCATAGGAGAGATGAGAGCTGGAGGCTTGGTGGGAGGCATGGTGACTTCTCGTAGCTACAAGATCTGACGTTGTAGCATCATCCTCATCAGATGAACCGCGAAGAACTGATCGATTAGTCCACTGGGATGTCCCTCTGTTGCTTTGACCATCATCAGTCAGACCCCTTTCAAGCAAAGGTATAGAACAGTATGATTCGTCAGAATCAGCGGTCAAGAATGAGCGCGTTTCAAGCGTGGCTATCCTGCTAGGGGCAACCAAAGTATCCCGGTTATGTGTAGTATCCAGTGGCTTCTTTCCTTTATCCCAAGAGTGGTATTCGTCATCCATTCCACCCGCTTCACTCTCCTGGCTTTGAGTCTCGCTGGCATAAGAATCAGCTGTGGCTGCTTGTCCGCCAAATTCATTTGCGTCTATCATGGCTGTTTGTCTGAGCTGCTCAAAGGATTTTGGTTTTGGCTGATATTTGCCCTCCAGCTTCAGCAAGGCAGACTCAATTCCGCCGTCGTCCTCATCGGGTATCTGTGCCAGTTTCCGGGCCTCTATCTCAAATGATGGACGCATAATGGGCTTGGATGAATGTGTACTAAACAAAGACAAGTGTCGCTTGGCAGGCTTCTCGGTCAACTGACCAACGGAAAATATCTCTTGTCTCTCACGAGGGTGGTCACCCACACCAGAGAAGCTGCGATCGTCATCGTCCTGCTCGGCATGAGTACCAAGGAGATAGGAGCTCCGGACAGAATCGGTGTAATTTGTCAAGGAGCCAACGGAATGTGATTTCCGAACTGTGGGCTGATTATTCAAGCCGCCCGCGTTGTTGACTGCAGCTCTCAAATAGCCACCAGGACGCCGTCGAAGCATGCGAGGCGGCTCAACGGCGGGAACTTCGTATTCCCTGTCCAACAGGGAAGAATCTGTTGTAGCATCAAAGCTCCGAGCTGTCGAATGTCGCTCGAGGTGGCTGCCAAACGAAGCATGGCGCCGAAAGGAATAGTTTGATTGTTGAGTATTCGTAGACTGGTTTCTCCTATGTACCCGCAGCGTTCCCCGGCTGATGGGCGGGCGGCGCTGAATGCTGCGACGCATTGTCGAAAAGGAGACTCGGCTCGCATCATCTGACTGCCCTTGGCTATAGGTATGACCCAATGTTGCCATATCCGGGACGAACGGGGGCAAGGACTCCCCCTGGGAGGCGGAAGGCAGAGCGATAAGTTGATCGAGAAGATACGACGATCTCCGTGGTGTCCCTGCCATGAGTTGCGCGGGGGGCGTTGTAGGGGGCGTCGGATCACCGCCAGCTGTTAAAAAGGAGCCGACCGATAATCCACCAGCAGAGGGGTTGAAAGTGGCAGCGGGAAGTCTGTCACGTATGCCTGGCATATCGAAAGGAACAGTATCATCAACAATGACGATGGATTGGCTTCCAGTGGTGAGGCCCATGTCACTCATAGGTCGTGACCTCCGGTTCTGAGGCAAATAATCGCCGGTACTTGACTCCATATGTGCAACTGAATACTCCATATGCCGCCGGCGCCTGGTTGAAACAGGGGTTGGAGCAGGTCTCGGGACACCCAAGCGTTCTGCTTCGGCGGCCTCCTCTTCTTCCCGGATGGCCCTCTTGAAGTCTTCAGCTACTTCGGCCCCAAGCACGTCAATCCTCACCTGGGGACGACTAGTTGTCTGGGCGTAGCCACCCTGCGTGATGATGGCTGTCCCAGGTAGCTGGTCGATACTGACGGTGTGAGCACTCAAGGAGGCGACGGCAGGCAAACTTGTGTGTGATCCGGACGACCACTGCCCTCGGTTGTTCAAGGCGCGTCGAACACCGCCCAAGAACTTCTTCATTCCGGATCCAGACATGGCGACACCAAAGATCCGGTCTTTGGTAGCATTGCGGGATACGGGCTGAAAGATGGTAGTCTGCCTGTTGTCGCCAGTGGGGGTACCAGATTCAATGTCGACAAACGGTTGACCTGGTGGGAGAATGTTGCCTCGAACGAGATTTCCCGCGGACTGCAATATCATATGCAAATCAACGTCCTGCGACGAGGAATGGCCCGAGCTAGGGGCCCTTATGGAGTCAGTGGCGCTGTTGTTACGTCCATGGCTTTGAGCCGGTCGAACACGTTTGCCAGAAAGCGCCTTGGGAGTTGTTGCTATAGCTCCCGGCGGCAAAATGGGAGACGTCGAGTAAACAGGGTGAGCTGCCAGTGGCTGACTAGAGTTGGGATTCAGTGATCTCACGTTCTTGGTGGGGAATGAACAAGACACAATGTCCATGCTGGCGATGCTGAGCGGCGAAGCGGGTCCGTTGCTCACCATAGTAGTGGTGATGATCTGATGTTCGGGGGTCCCTGGGCGATGATCCGATACAGTAAAGTCTCCGAAACGGGCCGTCGTGGGGACATCTTCAGCGCTCGAGTTTGGAGCGTCACTCAAACCGTCGGGTATGCCAGACACGGCATGCCACTGGGGGGGATCTACTCCTTCCTTTTCCCAAAAGGTAGGGTCCAGGTTGGGATCCCGATATCCAGCAATGCCCCCTGGTGCAACCGGGGCTCCAGGTCCCAGAGAATCGTCGAAATCAGGGCCATCCCAGTAGTGGGCACAGATCCGTCGCCAACATTTTTTGAGTTCTGTCAGTATCTTGAGTTGAACTCTACGCTCCCTCGCATCCTGAGACAGTTCGTCAAAGAGATCGTTGAGCAGAATGCAAAAGATGACACGAAGATCGTAGTCCAGGACAAAGTCATCGACAAAGTAGTTGAGGATCCAGTGTCGCATAGCGACAAAAGTTCGAACGCGGACAATCATGCCAATCTCGTCGGTTCGTTCCAGAGCCCACCGAAGCCTCGCCATGAGCATTCGCAGCAGGATGTCCGGCTCGAGAAAAGCTCTGAAAGTCAAGAAGAAATCCGAGATCAGCTCGTAGTCTAAGAAGCTTGGAGATGTAATCTCAGCAACTAGTCGGGAAGGGGTCGCCGCAGTTACGGATCCACTGGGCGAGTAGCGTACTATCAATTTATCGTCGCAAGTAGGCTTGAAGGTGAGTTCGTCAAACATGTCGGGTTCAATAATGAGGTGTGTAGACATATATGTAGAGGGCACGACGCGCGCCGGTCGGGTTGATGCTTGCGAGGATGCATGAGAGGTTCGAGGGAAACGGAGTTTTGGAGGGACAAGATGGCTAGGACGTCTGGATCTCAAGCCACTCAGAGGCGCACCGAGACTTCTCTCTGACGAATGATACATGGATGCGCGGCTGTTGGAACGGAAATCGTCGGTTGGAGCGTAGGAAGAGCCTCTCAGCATCGGAGTGCCTCTGGTAGAGAACCGTGGTGTCCCCAACTTCCAAGATGGAATATTGATGTTGAGCATCGGTACACCATCAACATCCAAGTCTTCCAGATGTTCGGTCGTCTTGGGTCGATGATCATCTCCGTGGGTTGGCTTTGTGATGACAATTCTATATCCATCCGTATCCGTACCAGTAGGCGAATTGAAGTCGCGAATCGTACCGTCCGACACAGCCCTGCGGTGTTGCGACGTAAGATTGCTGAGATCTGGAGCGTAGGCGGGAGGGATGATGGATGTTCTCGGTGTAGGCGTGAATTGGTTCTCATGATGATCCGCTGTCAAGCTGGGGGGTTCGTCACTATTCTCTGGATATGCACCCTCTAAGCCGGCAGTGCCAGGCGGCGTTATGGGGAACGTGAAATTGGGTTGGGGATATCTCTTGTTTCCACGGCGGACAGAGGGTCTGGGGGGAATATTAGCAAATAGAAGTTTTTGACGTATTGAAACGAGCCCGAATGCGTACCTCAGAAATAGTTTGCCATTATTCCCGACATTGGCAACGGTAAACTGACGCCCTTCGCGGCCAGCCGAGGCGCCATCTGGCGCTACATCCCACCGGTCACGTTCTTCATCTCGCTTCCCTATCGAGAGTGTTCTGCTTCTGCTGATAGATTTCTGCTCAGTCAAGGGCACAATTGGCCGGCCAGTAGCCGACACTTTGCGGGTCACCTTGCCCAGCGTCTTTGGTGGTGATCTTTCCTTTGCATCCACGAGGTCCCCGGAGGATTGTATCCTGCCAATGGTGTCATCTTTTGCTGCTCCAGCGCCTTGAGCTGCGGTTTGTATGGTTTTAAGTTGTGGTGCTTTTCGCCGTTTCATCGAAGGCTTCGATCTCAATGCGTGGGATGGCCGCGCCGCCACAAGAGGAGGCTCGGCAGCATCCATGGCCCATCCAATGTTATGATGGGACGGAGCTCGCGTTGCTCAAGGATAGCGCTTCTGGAAGGCCATTGAAAAGGAGAGTGTCAGCGGCTGTACTCTAGAAAGGAGACAGATCTTGGGGGGGAAGCAGCCGGAAGCCAAGGCGTCGCGATGGCAGACGGCACGGCAACCATGGGCCTCTGCCCCGGCGTGGGTTGGCGGAATAGGAGTAAAGTGTGCGGTTTGTGATGAAAACAGATGCGCGACAAGGCTGAGGCCGAGTAGGCCGAGACAAGCAAATGCAGATGCTGGTGGACAGAGCGAACGAGCGATACTTACCAACTGACGCCATGCAGGCACACAACAGAGAATGGTTCGAGAAGTGGACGGCCGCCGAGCCCGTACCACTCTGCGTTCAGTGACTGGTATCGAATCGAGAGAATCGCCTGTACTGCACTATACGGTATCGTGTCGGATCGGATCGAGGAGCGTGTCGTGTCGTGTCGTATCGTATTGTACTGTATCGTAGGTGAGGTTCTTGCTGGTAGTTGTCACAGCGGCGGTATTGAGGCGTCTCGCGCGGCAATTCGATGGGCAAGTTGAGGTGAGAAGTGTCAAAACTTTGCGAAGCTACGGCACAGCGCAAGACAGTCGCGGACAGGCATGGCAGCGGCAACGGCAGCGGCAGAGGAGAGAAAGAACTAGCAGGGATGCGATGCGATCAAGCCGGCGCCTGTCTGTGTCTGTGTCTATGTCTTGTGTCTGGACTGCTTCTGGTCTGGGATGGCACAGACAGATGGTTTGCCCTGGGGCTGGCCGTGCCTCGTGAGGGCCGGCTTCTGGGGGAGAGAATTTGACGGGAGGCCGAGGGGAGTCAAATCAAACCAGAACGGATCAAATCGTCGAGGGCTGGCAGCTGGCAGCGCGCCATCAAATCTTAGTGGGTATTTGGGCCTGTACCTGTAAGGACGCGCCCCCTCAGGGGAGTAGCCGACCCTGGCCCATAGGGCATTTAGTGGCTGGCGCTGGCATTCCAGCGGTCGAAGCCCCTGGCGGCGTGAAGAAAAAGAGCGGGGGCTTGCCATGCACCCCTTGAAATGTGAAGCGATGCGAGGATGAGATGCCGCCTCACGGTAGCATTTGCAGGAGTACCTACATGTTACAGGTCGCATGTACGAGTGTGCCCGGCGATTACTCTGTACGTACGGAGTACCTACTCGTATGTATGGCATCAATGCATTGAAGCTTCACTGATGCAGCCCGGGGAGAAGGGGAAGAGAACGCCACAGCAAGGGGGAGGCCAATACGGGTCCAGGAACCCGGGACGCACTGCGATACTCATCATATTTGATCCATCAATATCAACTAATACTTACGACTGCGTCCACATCAATACGTGTATTCGTAATTTGATGCTGTATGCACATGTGCCGTACCTGCGTATGTACCTGCGCATGTGCTCGCTCGACGTCAATGCACGTCAACCAAGAGGTTTCGTGTCTCCAAGATCGGCGCTGCCAAGGGCTGTTTCCGACATTGGCAGCGGATAGGAGCCTTGCAAGTCGTGTCTCTCCGCACAACGGCTGCTGTTTGCAGCATTGATCTTCCAGGTCTGACATGTGAAGTGCATATGCACATACATACGTCACCGCCCATGGATACGAAATATTCTTCAAATCCTGTTGTCGTTAGAGTTTATCGCAATTTTCCATTGATGAAGCGTTCTGTAATACTTGACCCGACTTTGAGCCTCCAGTCTCGAATAGCGCTCAACAGCACCCACGTCGCAGGGCGGGCCAAAACAGCCATCGGCTAACACCGCAAAAGTGGCAGCACCTGAACCTTCTACAGTAGCGCCAGCATCAGCAAGCTCGGTACAGAAGAGTACTTTATATCACGCAGATGCCTCGTACGATGCCAAGGTACTGCTACCTCTCAAGCCTCGAATCCAGCTGGTTGGCTCGCCCTAGTTTGTGTGCGGACCGCCTTCCGCGGGCTTCAGTTAGGCCCCTGCTAGGCCCTGCTAAGATTAAATGCTGAGAAGCGTGACGCTAACTTGCACCAAGCGACAGGCATTATGTATACATGCCAAGTGCGCCCAATCCGACCAAAATGGCGATACTTGCAGCCTGTGTAGTGTACAGTACAGTAGAGCAGTATTCAGATCAATGACGAGTGCAAAGATCACTCCTCGCATTGAGGGGTTTTCTTCTCGTTTAGTGGAGGGGAAGAGACGAGGAATGGGAGGGTGTAAAGATCCATCAGTTGCTTTTCTAAGACTGCAAGACGTAAGCAGATTGAACTCTCTTTGCCTGGTAGCTTGCCTCTATTTGTGCTTGGATCAACATTATACTTTACACTACTACATACAACAATGACGATCAGCAACATCGATCAAGACTATTTGTACTCGTATTTGAAGCCCAACTAGATTCTGCAGTTAGGGCTATGCGACGGGCTGCTTCATCGACACCTAGAATGGGGCAAAATACAAAGCCAGAGAGAACAGGACATCTATGCATCCGTGCTCCCTATGAGGCCTGCATTGAAGGTGTTGATGGAGGCACGGGTTAATACTTGTTCTACATCTACATCTACAGCACCAGCTGGCCTCTGGCTTTAATTTCCACCAGCCCGACCGAGTCTGCTTACAGCATAGCTTCGTAATATGTACGAGTACTGCCTCTTTCAGATGTCTCACCTCAGTACCTCATCTACCGCATTTACATGTAGTTGGTTTGTTTGTTACTCGTCATTCTTGCTACACCACGATACCACCTCACCATACTCGTAGTACATATTTGCATTGATTCTCGCTGCCAAACCAGCAAGAAACTTGAAAACACCACAAGCCGGTGGATCCCCGGCCACCGTTCCCGGACCCGCTCAGCTCATCAAATCTCAAATTCACTCCAGTCTTCTCTAGAACCCGGCCAGCCAATGAGCACCCCAAGATGCCGCTTCGACCAGCATCAATCGCTCTGCTGCAACCTCACAAGCTCGCAACCCTGCCGCCAAACTACCGACAGCCGATCACCAGCTCGTATCAACCGAAATAAAGAGGCGCTTTTCTTACTTATTTTGTCTCTTTAACAGCAGCTAGACAAATAGTACCATAGAAAGAAAAGATCCCCGGCACCGAGAAACTGGATGCCGGGTTTCAGCCGCCCCCTGCAAGGCAGCCATGCGGAATCCGAAACGATGGGAAATTCGCTTCTTCTTCTTCTTTCTGGGAGGGGGGAAGAAGGGACCGGATCCTTAGGACCCGGCTGGCTTCATGTTCTCTCTAGACTTTCTCGAGTCGTCCACTGCCGTACGAGACTTGAAGTTTTCAGAACTACAGATAGCCTGGGCAAAAGGCAAATCCAGTCACAAGCGCACTGATGGAGAAAGCTAATGTTCTTTTCTCCGACAGACCAAAGCAAAAGCTAACTTAAACACTTGCTCCACGGCACACGGTAATAGTACTCGTACTGTACGAGTGGTAGTGTTCATACCACTACGGAGCCCATTCCGTTGCGGAGTTGAGAGTTTGTGACAGGTCACATCAACCCAACAACGCCAACAAACGACGGGAACACCAGCCGGCGAGCTCACCTCCCGTGACACCGACTTCATGTGCAGCCAGACCCAGACACTCGGGGTCTAATTTACCGCATGAAGCATCCTTGCCCAGCCCTCCGTATTGCGGCAGCAATCAATGCTCCTCCATCGCCAAATGTCTCACCACCATCGTCACATGGCCATATGCAGCCCGTGTCTTGGCCCATCATCATCACGACCACTCTCCAATGCTACAGAAAGAAAAGACGCCAACAAACCGTCCATGACTCTCTCTCCCTCTCTCACGCCATCCCACGACGGCACGAGCAAGCTAGCATTGCCGCCCACGCTTCCCAGAGCAACTAGCGGGAAGCCCATCTCCCGGTAATCAGATTCTGTGCCCACCCTCATATCGGCAAACCATGGCCATGCCCAAATGCCCCCCGGTTCCCAACTGCACGGTTCCTCCAATGATCCCAACCATCTCCCCATGCCCGCGCCACCACGTTTCCAGACGCTTCGGCTTGGCCCTCCCGCGCCTCTTTGCTTCTTTCTTGTGTCTGCAGGTACTGTCCAGACCAAATGATGCCGTGTTTCAGCACCTTGTCTTGTCGTCTCGTTTCTAAGAGTGACAGGTGATTTTTTTTTAACCCAATACAGGCATATCAGAACACAAATTAGTCCGGAAGATAGAGTACCGTATATGTATCAGTAGGCACGGCTACATAGTAGTACTAGTAGTATATGGCTACTCATACAAAAACGTGCCCTAAGCATACATACTGTATCGGATGAATCAATTACACCGACCCTATAACAACCGAAAGAGCCAGCTTCGTAAAGAGCTGCTTCTATCGTGCAGCTATTTGGGAGTGTTCCGCGCTCCGATATTGCTCTCAAATTATCATTGCCAACGATACATGTACATACACAATGCTCCCACGGACAGCCATTAGACACCCAGATGCTTCCCCCTTTGTTCGAGTCTTTCCCAGTCCTTGACGACAACGTTAGGCGAAATGGCCAACATATGGAGGAGAGGAAAAGCCCAAGCCGTTCAAATTAAAGCCTTCCTTGTATTTTCGTAAATTCTAGCTTGACGATTTAGATTTAGAGAGTAACTACATGTATACAGAATCCTATATATTTGTACATTACCCAATTCTCTAGAGGTAGGGAGCTGTATCTATAGCCCTCATGTGCGTGGTGCCGTCTGCAAGCTCTACTTCTCTTTAGATGCGCATCACTCGTTTCGTATTGATGGTTCAATGTTGCTGTGATGCCCGTGAGACTCAGTAATGATCAATCGAGGCCATCTGGGAGGAAGGATGGACAAGAAGGAAGACTCCATCTTCGGCGACTGCGAATGATAAACAATTGTGGTTCAATCACCTACGCCAGTCTCAGCTTGCTACCTGCCATCACATGCAACGGCATGTGATTCTCAAGCAGGTGAGTAGATCAGCTAGATGGATAGATCAAGTAGTTGATGGTAGATCAAGCAGTTGATAGTATATCAATTCTATAGAGTTTCACACTGTATCGACGGCTAAGCTATTTGCGTTCTATCTCTGCAGCTAGGAGTTCTACCAGCGTCTCAACCAAATTGCCGGAGCCTTGGTTTCGAGCTTCGAAAGTGCGATTTAAGATCGACTTAATGCCCACCCCCACCGCTATCGATTCCAATCCTGTGCGATTCTTGAGCATATTAATCGTTTGTCCCGCGCTAGTATCATCTAAAGCAGGGGATTCTCTCAACACTCCTTGCAGTTCATACAGATCCGAGACGGCTGGAACCTCTATCATTGTACCAAAATCCCGTAAAGCATCCAGATCTTTCAACGTCCAATACTGTGACGTTGTAACGAAGACGAGAAGGCGGTGTCCCTATGGATTCATTAGCCATGCATAATATAAAAGAGCACAATCATATCATATCATATTTACCTTTGGTGGCCTTGCGGCAATCAACACCGTCAGAAGATCCAATATAGCGTTGGAAAACCGTGGGCCTATTGGATTCCAGCCAATCAATCGCTCAATGTCGTCCAAAATTATGATGCTGGCAGTTGACTTGTAAGCATCTGTAAATGCCTTGTGGATGTAGTCTCGCTTTCCAAATTCGTCCCGGTAACCCGCCAGGTCAGATGGAGTCACTAGTTTAATGAATGGGAATCCAGATTCCATAGCAATGTGCGCTGCCAGGGCGGTTTTTCCGGAACCTTTTGAGCCATGAAACAGCACGGAGGAAAGAAACACTTGAGGATCCGACTTAACCATGTTTGCGATACCCATGACCTTGCGGATAGAGGTGTCAACACGATCAGCATATCGAATTATGCCCAAGTCAGTAGCCTCTATGAGTTTGGATTCGGATACTCCAAAGGCAGGTTGAACTTCATTCAGAGCGTTCAGAAAGTCTGCGCGAGTAATCATCGGGGGCGGGGAGTCTGCTCGAATGACAGCCATCGTTCCCAGTTCAGTGTGCCGTGACAGAGCACACGAAGCCGCTGATTTGACAAGACCATTGATTTCGGCACCTGAAAAGTTCTTTGTGAGGCCTGCCAGCTCTTCGAGGTCGACATCGGGGTCCACTCTGTTGTTTTCTCTCGCTTTTGCGGTGTGGATCTTTAGGATTTCGAGTCGGCCTGCCTCATTTGGCAGAGGGATCTCGACGTGCACTTCGAGACGACCAGGTCTCAAGAGAGCCTCGTCAATCAGATCTTTCCTGTTGGTCATTCCAATGAGGAGAATGTTGTTGAGCTGATCGACACCGTCCAACTTGGATAGAAGCTGGTTGACAATGCTGTCGCCGACGCCAGTACCTCCCCCTGTTCCAGATCCACGCTGCTTACAGACAGCATCCAATTCGTCAAAGATGATAATGTGAAGGCCGCTCTCATCACCCTTTTCCTTGTATTCCTTTTCAGCATCGGCAAAGAGCTTTCGGATGTTCTCTTCAGACTGGCCGACATATTTGTTCAGCACTTCGGGGCCATTGATGACCTTTGGCGGCCTGGCATTGAGGGTCTGACCAATCTTTCTCGCAATCAAGGTTTTTCCTGTTCCTGGGGGGCCGAAGAGAAGCATTCCTCTGACGTGCTCAATGCCCATATTGGCGACCATTTGGGGAGGGAAAACACGAGATGCGAATGCACGGCGGAAAATGGTCGAAATTTCGCCACCCAATCCACCAATTCCCATGTCTTCAAATTTGAAATTCGGGGCAAGGATTGAATTTGGATTTGGCTTCGAAGCCGATGGTTTGAGATTGAAACCTCCTTTGGCATCGCGATGGAAGATAACACGAGTTTGGTTGGTAAGAATACCCCTGGCGTGAGCCTCCCTCTGCATCTGTTGCTTGTCCCCCTCATCTGCCATGGACAGATCAACCAGGCCAACAGTCTTGACCACAATCATAAGCGGTATGTTTTGAACGTCCATGAGAATCCTCTGCCCGGGAGCGAGGACCTGGTTCTGAAAAGTATCGATGAAGAGCTTGGACAGATGATCTTCATCGTATGGGCCGTCTATTCTTTTAGTCGGTGAAGCGAACCCGACCTCAACATCCAAAGAGCCCAAATATGCCTTGCTGCCAGACGCAAAAGGATCGAACACCTCTCCGGTGAAGGTATCTCTCAAAGCAACACGACACCATGTTCGTTGGGGGTCGGACAGACTGATGCAGCCTCGAGGATATCCTTGAATAGGTCTCGCTGTGACGACGAACTCGCCAGGCGGCTGGCCGGCACGGAGGAGAATATAGTAGTCTGTTTTATCGAGTTTAGGAGGAAAATCCTCGGGAGAAACAGCACACCTAGGCCGTATTAGATAGAAGACACATCGAGCATGGAGAACGAGAGTGCTTACACGTTTCCATAGATCAGTCTCGCTTGCTGGGACTTGTCTGTAACTTTCTCAACCTGCAGTGACACCACCCGCCCGCCTCCGGACGGCCCCTTCTCAGTATGTCGCGACGGTTGTGCGGGTGGTTGATAGGATCCTTGAGGGTATCCTGATCCTTGTGGTTGATAGGATCCTTGAGAGTATCCTCCTTGAGAGCCGCCATATCCTTGAGAACCGCCGCCGTAGGGCGCCTGTGGCCCACCCCCAAAAGGGCGGTATGATGCGCCGCCAGGAGGAGCTCTAGACATTGTGAAGGATTGTGTGTTGTGGATTGTGTAGGTAGAGAGTGAGGGGGATATTTCAGATAGTGTTATGGGAGGAGGAAGAGAAGGAGGAAGGAAGGAAATGATGAAACAGCAGCTTCTTGGAGGCAGGAGTGACGCCCCGCGAACCTATGAATGCAAGTTGCCAGAGTGGAGCGTCGTAATATTTCCTGATTGGGTTTAGCGTCAATCACTGCTGCCTCTATAATAAGACGCACCAAACCACGGACCTTCAAATTCCTTCATTATTACAGTATAAGAGGACAGGTTGTTAGGTATCGAATGAAAGAAAAGTGGTCATGTTGGCCTTTTACTTGGCTTTCTAGCACTCAAAGGCTATGATTAAAGAAAGTGGCGACGGCGATGGTATGGATCATATGACCAAATAAAGGATTACAGGACAGCTAGCTTTTCAGCAGTCTGTAACTATCGCGACTTTCCTCTACTATCGCGACTTTCTTCTAGTATCGCGATTTTCTTCTAGTACTTGCTACTACAACTATATTCATCTAGAATCCGGTATTTCGCTGCGTGTCGTTTTCCATTAGAGATACGGGATGCTAAATAGCAAACTTGTGGTGCTAGATAACCACTCCTCTCACAAACCTTTCATATATTATACCTTGCCATCAAAGGGAAATGGCCATGCCTGCTTTCTAGCACTCGGTAGTCATACCAAATGAACGTGGCAGTGACATCATACGCAAATACTACCCTAGTACTTGAAATAAAGCGGAAAATCAGCAAAGACGCAATGATCGGCTTGGAGCTCGCCCATCATCTCAATAAGGCGGACGCGGGCCCTGACACCTGAATTCCACAGTTACCAGATCAGTAGCCAACCTGGAACGCTGAATAGGTAGGTAGGTGGCTTCTCCCTGTTAAAACGGCCGTGGTTGACGTACCGCTACGTAGTGCTGTCCCACCCTTTTGACTGCCACGCCTTTCCAAATGGAGCTTTATCTCTTATCGGATCCCCTGTGGGTGTAACTGAGTGTGACAGCTATTGTACGGCCAGCTCCGTCATTGAAACTTGAGACGAAACAATTCTAGACGCCATCTACAGATTCCATCATGCCGCTGTAAGTCATCTAATCATAGTTCCAACATTCAGTGCATATCACTGACATAAATTTAATTACAGCCACTTACTGGGAAAAAAGTCGTGGAATGTCTACAATGCCGACAATATCGCCCGCGTTCGGAGAGACGAAGCGGCCGCCAAGGCTGCGGAGGAAGAAGAAGAGCGACGCATGCAAGAAGTCGATGCTCAGAGACGACTGGCAATCTTACGTGGCGAATCACCTCCCCCGATAGAAGATGAACGAGACACCGAACCAGAAAAGACAGAGGGCGCTCCCGGTAGCGCGCGATCAAGATTTCCTGGTCCGGGCCGCAAGAGGAAGCGGCCAGGGGAGGACGATACCGAGTTCGAGCTGCGTTTGGCGCAAGAGAGGAGCAACGCAACATACTCAGTTGTCGAGCCCAGTCGTAAGCCAGCGAGCTCGGCTCCAATTGTCGATAGCGCCGGATACATTGATCTCTTTGGCGACGAACGAGCGAGGGCGCATGCAGAGAGGAACGAAGAGGCGGAAGCCGAAAAGAAAAAGAAGGAAAAGGAGTATGAAGATCAGTACACTATGCGATTTGCCAACGCGGCTGGTAAAGATGGCATCAGCAAGCCCTGGTATTCACAGCGCGAAGGAGTCGCTCCAGACGCTTCGTCCAAAGACGTCTGGGGCAATAACGACCCCGATCGCAAGACTCGCGATACTCAGCGAATCAATTCCAATGATCCATTGGCCATGATGAAGAAAGGCGCGTCGCAAATTCGCGATCTGAAGAAGGAGCGCATGCGGATACAAGCAGAGAGAGACGAGGAACTCAGACAACTGCGTAAAGAAGAACATCGCGACAAACATGGGCATCGACATAGAGGGAGAGAGGGGCGAGAA
The DNA here is from genome assembly GCA_019565615.1 of Trichoderma simmonsii. Lineage (NCBI taxonomy): Eukaryota > Fungi > Ascomycota > Sordariomycetes > Hypocreales > Hypocreaceae > Trichoderma > Trichoderma simmonsii. The sequence goes on from CP075866.1 coordinate 1,369,036, forward strand.
GGAAGAAACAATTCAGATTCCAGAAGGCGTGATTCAAGCAGAGGGTGGCACAAAGATCGAGACTCGGAAAGACGTGAGCGTCACGATGATCACCGTGAGAGGAGACGGCACAAGGAAGAGGAGCGGCGAAGGCGGCATGGAGACTCGCGCTCACGCTCCCCAGACAGGAGGCGACACCGGCACCGGCGCGATGAAAGATGAGAAGTGGATGATGGATCTTGTATTGTAATACCCAGAAATTAACGAATTATGACGAGCGTGCGAATTTCTCTAACTGTTCAGACCAATGAAGCAAATTCCAAAACAACATTGGGTATCATTTCTCCGTCCACGGAAGCTTAATCTCAACGGGCTTCATATCCTGCGCAACCATGTCCACCAACGGCTTCGCATCCAGGCCCCTCAGCGCCTGGTCAATCTTCTCATACGTAGCCTCGCTCAGCCCTTCCCTCTGATCGCTGTAAATATCCAAGCCCTCCTTCGTAAACAGCGTCGGCGCAAACCACGTCACCGCCCACCTCTCCGTCCTGCCATCCGCCAGCGTCTCCTCCCCCCAGCCAAGCAGCTCCCAATGGCTGCCCACGAAGAAGAGCCAGCCCTTGCCGCGCCAGTCCCAGCCGCCGTCGCCGGGGCTCTGGGTGTCGACGCCGGCGACGGACTTGAGCGCGCCGGCCTTGTCGCTGGGCTCATACTCGACGAGATCGTCGATGCGCAGGCGGCCGTCGGCCTTGGGCGGGAGAGGCTTGTAGGTGATGCGGACGTTACGCGCCGCGCGCCACATGGAGAGGGTTGAGTGCGTGACGGACCATGTTCGCGAGAGCCAGTCGACGGTAGGGGGTGTGTTGTCAGACGTCGCTGGTGAGTATTTGGAGGGGAGTTTGAGAGCTATCGTGGGGCTTGGCTCTGCCATTGAGGTTGATTGACTTGCTGGCTGAAGGAGATGTGCGTGAGTTGTGAGTAAGAGATTCAGCTGAAGGGGATATTAAGGAGCCGTTGTAATTGTTATTTTAGAAATTCATGTATCAGTGGTATCGGTATATGTTCATGTAAGATGAAACAAGAAGTGTTATGACTGAGATTGCATTGTCTAAGACACCAATGCGAGCCCAAGATCGACCGGCCCGTTTATTCAGTCTTGGCCACAATTGAATAGTCATACGAAAGTATTTATAGAACTCAAATGAATATCTGATATCATTTACTGATGCAGCACGAAGCAACATGACGTTTTCCCTCTCTACCCACTGGTAAGCTCCAGGGTAGCCATACCTATCAGCAATGGCTATACAGAGCCCCGCTTTGAAGCCCACCTCTATTGGAGGCTTAAACTCATCCACAGAACGCGTGACCCAAGATCGTAATCGAGAACCAACTTCTGCATCGTGAGCATTTTCACTCATCATTGCATTGAAAAGTCTCACAATCAACCCACTCCGCAATCCTGGAAAATCCCCAATAGCCTTGTCCCCCAGGCTTCATCCATCCATCTCCCTGCTTCACTTCACATCGCAAAAGGCCACACACACTCAATGGATGCGCCGCTCGACGACGACGACATGGCCCAAGCCATGGGCTTCTCCTCCTTCGGCTCCCAGAACCGACCCCAGAAGCGCAAGTATAACCCCCATGCCGACGCCATCATCAGCTCCGACTCCGCGACTGCTCAGCGCGCGGCCAGGCCATCCGCCACCGGGTCCAACTCCACGCCGCTCGGCCTTCCCACCAGGAAGCCTGACCAGGCCGCTACCGCCAATGCTGACGAGATTGACCTGGACGAAGACGAGGACGAGGTTGACGGTGACGGAGCTGTGTCAGATGCGACTGGGATCCCTGAAAGGCCAGGTGAATCATCAACCCCGGCGTTAGTGCGCCCTCCAGGATTGCCAGATCGCCCACCGCCAGGGATTGGCTTCATGGGCTCCTCCTCCAAAGGTCACCAGGACAGCCATGGAGCAGCCCAAGATGGCTCACGGCGCACCGTCGAGTGGGAGGGATACTATGACCCCTCGTCAAACGAGAATCCCTGGAGAAGACTGGAGGAATCGAGAGGCTTACAATCCTTGGGCACATGGATCCCTCGGGGCCAAAAAGCAAGTGCTTCAAGTTGAAGCCAACCTTTCGAGTTTGCTTCACCACTACCGTTTAATCTCAAACACTGGAATTTTTGGGAAATCCTACAAACACAGCATCGGCTCAATCAGATCGGCATTACGGCGTATTGAGCAGACAAGGATACTGCAATTTAGCTTTTTTGAGCTGTTCCCGGATATTCGCGGTGATGAATATCATATCACGTGATGCTTCCAACCGACACAAAGAAACTTTCAACACTCATCCTTTCAGTGTGGGATGACGACAGGCCCTCTGGCCCGGGGTTAGTGATGGCTTCAACACCTACTCCAAGGTGACCTCAAACATCAATGGGTACGGGACGACGCGTACGGGAAATGGGACCATTCACATCGTGGAAGCCAAGCTTAAGAGGAACTCTTCATCACGTCCAAGACTGGAAACGGATACTTTTATTGCTACAGAGCTTACAAAACATCCTCATCATCTCGAATTAGACTCCAGGGTGCCCACAGCAACGCCAACAACGCCAAATAAAGTAGTACCTCCTTGCCTCTGATTCCCGCCGATACCCAATGCAGCAATATTTCATCCCCAATAGGAAAAGCGCTTTCACATCCATCACATCTCTCTATCTCTACGGAGAACCTGCTCGCTCAGCCGGTCCAGCTCGTCGCACACCCCTGGTGGGGAAGAGGGCCGTCTTGGGCGCTGAGGACCCTGCAGCCCTCGTGGTTTGCGCGAGATGGCCATTGGAGCCCCCCGGTCTTCCTGCAAGCTTCGAAAGAGGAGTGGACGTTCCGGCCCTGCTCCCCGATTGCCACCATCTATCCAATCATAAGTCATTATTATCGTCGTAAGTTTCTCGTTTCTCACCCCCACACCGTCACAGCGCCAAAACGGGGCCTGTGGCGGGTAGAACCGCCCGGTTCGTAGGGCTGGTAAAGCAGCAAGAGATCTGGCATCCAACCCTGCAAGATTGCCGCGCGGTTCGCGCCAATTTCAACGTCAGTTCATGCTAGTGAATGGAACGCTTTTCCTCCCCAGTTGAAATCGCCTAGAGTGATGCAAAATGTGACTGCAAAAAAGGCTCAACTTTTGTTCGTGAATATAGCCGTTGGCGCAAAGATTGAAGAAAATCGCTTTTTGTGAAAACGCCGGAAAAAGTAGTCTTGATGAAAAACACAAAAGAAACAGTCTGGAAGGAATGGATCTTTTCCCCGGTTTAGTTGTACTCTGGGGAGGGAAAGCGCTGGCGAGCCTTGGCATGCTCCTTGGGGTGCTTTCGAGCAGCCTTTGCGTTGAGAGATCTGCAAGTTTGGCGGCCTCAATTAGCTGCAATTCTTACATGTTTATAAAGATGCGCCGTTGTTTCTGCTCTCAATTGCGCCTTGCTCCGCCACGTTGACCGCGGAAAAGGTTAAACTTGCTAAGGGGGTGACACTTACGAAACTTTCTTCTGAGTCCACTCCAGGTCGTTGCGGACCTCCCTCGCATCTCGCATGCCCTCGGAAAACCGTTCACGGGTTCTTGCAAGGCGAGCCTGGGCCTGCTTCTGCAGCTCCAGGAGTTCACGGTGCTTGGCGTTGAGTTTACCAGAACTAGTGTAGAGACGAATATTTTAGCCCAATTCTGATAGATAAAGTGGTTCTTAAACGAAAGAGAGAGACATCTCGTCGTAAAGAGCGTCTGCTCTCCACTCGAGACGCCTGTGCTTTCGACCACGTGGAGGGAGATTACTTACGTCTGTGCTTGAACTGCCATGCTCCGATCCAGAGGGATGGGGTCGAATGAGTTAGAGAAGCGCTCCTGCATGTACTCCTGGAAGTCGACGCCGCTAGCGGAGCCGGTGCTTTCGTAGTCGCCGCTAGAGCTACCAATGTAACCAGCAGAGGTGGCGGAATATCCAGAGGGAACACCAGAGGCGGAGCTCATAGTGTCATCGCATTCTGGTGGGGAGCTGGAGTATTGACTGTAGGTGGGGTATTGGCTGCCTTTGGAGGGAACAGCCATGGGCATGGAGTAGGCAGCAGTTTGGAATGAGCCAGACATGATGAATAATGGCCAATTGGAGAGATGGATGGGCTAGAGTTTATCGAAAGGTAGTGGGTAGTGTGTGTGATGATGTATCGGACAAGTGACTAAGAGTTGCCAGTTGCCACGGGTAGTAAGATGAGTATAAGTCTTGATGGGTTGGAGTTGAAGAAGATGTGTTTCGTTTTGGAACAAAAGGCCAATTGTAAACTTGGAGAGGCAGTTGAGTCTTGCTGGAGAAGAGTGATACGAAAGGAAGAAGAAGAATTCATCTCAACTCAATCACAATGGCCCCTTTTATACTTTTTCAGGACCCTCCCCGGTCGTCATTGACCTAGTCAAAGGGATAAGAGGCCATGTCTTCATTCGCCGGGGCCGGCTATCCTCGACCCCGCCTGTGGTGAGTAGGCAGACAAACATGAAGTGATGGCGCTATCACCAGGGAGCAGCATGGACGAGACACTCGTCGTGGAGACTTGCATAGTGTGAGCCGAGAGAGTACTAGCAAGGGGAGGAGGAGGCGTGGTTGTGAACGTTGTGGACCAGAAGCCTCTGTAGAGCCAGCCGAGCTTTCACCATCCGGGATATCATTGAGCACTGAACCAACCAGAACAAAGAATTGAGAAGCAAGGTGAGGGAATGGGCAGGGGTGGGAATAGAGCCCAAACACCAGTTGGACGAGGCAATGAAAACATGAGGTGCGGTGGTGCAATGAGAGCCAGCTTAGACTGGACAGAAAACGGCTTTGAATTCCTTCACAAAACACACCAGAGAACGTCGACCCCTACCCGCATATGCCGGGGGGAGGCAAAGTTGCAAAGGCCCCGATCAGTGGAGCCGATTCCCATTGTTAGATTAGACGCGGTGTGTATAAGTGGGAAAACGTACATACATATTCCCAGTTTAAGGATCGGTAAATGTGCTAGGAAAAAAGGGCAGGGATGGGCGTGGGATGGGGGTATGACGGAGACTCGGGTCTGAGCAAGAAAAGATGGGATTTATTTTACTGATGGTTAACAAGACCGGATAAGTGTTCCAAGCCAAGCAAAGGCGAGGAGGGAAAGGGTGGCAGCACTAGCCATTGGGTCCAACAACAGGGAAGCGCCATGAACCGGATGGAGATGGACACACGGACTCTGACAAAGGCAGCATCAGGGCCTGCCTGCTTTGCCATGGGTCCAGTACTTTGCATTTGGCTATGGGGGAGGCAAAGTGCTAGGCTGGGCATGGCCGGGATGAGGTAGTGGAGAGGATTGTGCAGGCTGAGGGCACGCCATGCCGTGAACCACGGAGAACCGACGGGGGCGGAAACGAGAGAGAAGAGAGCACGGCGGAAGAACAAGAGGAGTAGGGGGGGTGGTTTGTCCAAGCCGGAGCCAGCAAGTGTGACGAACGGCCGTCGATTCAATCGGCTCTGGAGCTACATTAGCTGGTCAGTATCTAGCGGCTGGAGCAGGAACAGACAAGAGAGAGATGGAAAAAGTCTTTTCTGTTCAACAAGCGCGGGCCACACTAGTTGGACGCGAAAAGTGGTGTGTGCCAAAAGCAGCACTGGATTTCCTCTTTTTCTTGTCTGGATTTTTCCCCTGCGCAGACCTAAAATCTCATGGTTGGCTGCGTTGACGACGCCACGAGGGAGGGACCCATCGGATGCAAGCGTCGGTGCATTGATGGGCCTGGCGGATGCGAAAAGAAAATTGGAAGAAAACACCAGGCGGACCGTCCACAACGAGTGGCAGCGGGTCAGGCAGGAGTGCAGCAGAAGCGCAGAAGCAGAGAAGCCAGCGCGGTCTTTTTCCCTTCTGGCGCTTGGAGAGGTGAGGTGGTGGTGATGCGTTGTCAAGATATCCGCCAGAGCATGTTCCGAAAGGGCCCAGAGTCGATGCGTGTACAAAGTGCTGCTGGGCTGGTACGGGACAGAGCAGTTACCTTAGTTGATCCTTAAGGCGACAAAGGCAGCAAGGGGGGTGTGGCCGCAGCGGGCTTTTGGCTGTGGATGGAGTAAAACGGCCGTGATTCGTCTAAATTATAGCAATGTCGATATCATGTATCGCGTATCTTGTATATATATGACAGGCAAAATGCAGCGATGTAATGATGGGATAATTCCTGGAACTCGAGACCCGAGTATACGCAAATTAAATCCGACCAAGCAAGATCCCCATAGGCCCTTTTGCCCTTCACCTTCCGCACTTTGCTGATGCTGCATCCAGCGCTGCCGGCATTGGCAGATACGACATGCAGCTTACTTACACCTGGGTTAGTGAAGTATTACGACCGCCTACTGTACTATACCTTGCTTTGCCTTGCCCTGCCTGGTGTCATGTACGGTATATGTACGAGTATGTACGTAGGCGGCACAGATGGAGCATCTTAAAGGATTTAGTGGTGGTAATTGATTGCTTCAATCAATTGATGTCTTCAATGTCTTGCTCGTAATTACATACATCCGTTAGTACCTACGATAGCCGCACACCGCCGAGCACCGACAAACCATCCTCCGCAACGCTTGATAGTGAGACACAACCTTGAACTGGGACAAGCCTTCAATACCTTTTTGCGCCTGCTCGGCTGACCGATGACACCTAGGCACAAATAGTGGCAGCTTTACTCGGCACCGCTTCGTTTTCTTGTGTTGCACTCAGGCTCGGACTCCACCACCTGGCTCTAGCTTGTCGAGACCTTGTGCCGCTCTCATTGGAGGTTAATGGCCATCCGAGGCCGCGGTTGAGGCTAATTCGCTCAGGCCTTGGGGGCCTTCTGCATCGTCAATTGGCTGAAAATCCGATGGGCCAGTGAAAAAAAAGCGAGCATGGGCGTTCGTTGGAACTCGGTGAAAAGGACGGCCTGGACGGTCTTGCCCCTCCCCCGCCATGTTCATCGTATCAAAGAGAGACGAGAGAGCTCGAACACGTCAGCCGTACATGAAGACTCGCCACGACCAACAGGCGAATAACCTGTATCCTCAACCACGGATTTACATCGCCAGATGCCCTGGGCGTATGCATCAACCGCCATGGGTCTTCCAGTGGAGACGGCATGAGTTCGTCTTTTCGGTGTGTGCAGGGCGTATGCAAGTCCGTAGGGCCGTGCTGCAGCTCCAACGCATCAGGCAAGCAAGCCTCCTAGTGCATCGTGGAGGCCAGGAGCCCAATAGAAGCAGCCCAAGATACCCGAGATATCATTGCTCACTCGGCTTGACGCAGCAGGCCCTGGATGTCCCCCTGCAGCGCCGCTTGGGGCAGAAATCACGCTCTGTTATGCCGCGGTAGGTACACATGTTACACATTAACGGACGACTAATGCGGTAAGAGGCATGATACCGGGTTTGGTGCTAGATGGTGCCAAGGTATACATTGAATATCGATGGTACGAGTGTTCGATGGCATCGAGAGCTGAAGCCGAGCTTAGCCATCGGAGGTCCGATGGTTTTAGCAAGGGACTGCTTATTTCGGCGCTTTACGGAGTACACACGGCCACCGGAGGCTGCCTCGAATGTTGAGCATGGTGTTTGGGTGAGACACACAGGCAGTTGTGCGTGACACCAGCCATTGCTCGGGCATCCTGAGACGACTGACATTTGTGCCTTGCCGGTTGCACCAAAAGAAACCAACCCTGGGCTCAAGACTGCAGACTGCCTTGACCGCTGCCTTGATGAATGAATTAACGGCTGGTTGCCTCTTACTTTTGTAAAATTCTCAAGTATTAGCAGCTGTACGCTAGCCATGTCGTGCATGAATGTGGCTTTTTGAACGATGCCATGACACAAAACTTTACGACGGAGATGGCGTGTAGGTTTTTCTATGGACCGAGATGCGGGCTTATACGGCTTCGTCGGCCGACTTGACTAGGCCGCATTGTTAAGAGTGACCAACCCAGAGTACACTGGAAATTGAAACAGACATGAACGCATTCTCTCCAAAAAGCATTGAAAATCAATTCCAAGAGGCGTATGAGCATGCCTCGCGATGTGTGTTTTGAAATGCATATACATCACAGGCTGTGACGGTGCAAGCCCAAGAGCAAAGAGGATCAAATCGCTAAAAGTCAGGACATGGGTTAAAAAACCAAGAACCAGCCGAAACGGGAAAATCAAGTTGCATTTCGAGGCCTACCCTCCCCTCCCACACGCCCCCTCCTCATGTCCAGAAGCCTCTCCCGAAGGGCTGGGAAGAAGGTATGTGTTGTCAATGGCAGGGGGATAACGACACTGACCAGGGGTTGAACAACCAGAGTGGGATGGTGTTTGCAACAGTACAAGAAAATTTTGGCATCAAGAGAAGATGAAGATGAAGAAGAATGAAGATAAATTCACAATGAATAAGATGCAATTGTGGTCTTTAGTACTTCGACGATCTTTGCTTGAATAATAGAAGAAAAATGAAGGGAAAAAAAAGAATAATTAAAAAAGATCTTCAATGCCAGCGTTGCAATTGAGTTCATGGGCTCCTATGCGGCTACGCCCGCCACCCCTCCAAGGCGCAAAAAGACAACTCATCAGTGATCCAAGGGATTCGCAACCGAAAGCGACACCCTTGACGAAAACTCGACTGGCCAATCTGCTTTTTTTGTTTTGGACCCCTCATTACAATTTTTTTTTGTTTCATTTTATTATATAGATATATGAATTAATAATAATATTAAAACAAATTGGGAAAAGACTACGTATCTTGCTTGACATTGGAAGGAATTGAGTGGCAGACACACCACACACCACAAATCCGTCATGGAAATCAACCAATTCGACAAAGGCGCTGTTTGTGCACGCTGAGGTGGCAGCGCCCCCACCTCTCAACTTTTTGATGTCCAGCCCCCCAACTCTGTTTCTTCCACAGTAGATGATGGATGGCCCTTTCCCCTCCAATTCATATTAGGAGCCATGATTGGCTTCGTGGTGTGAAAGTTGGTTAATTTGCTCTCATTCATTACCTCTTTCCAATCAATACACACAAAGAAGATGGGCATTGGTTAAAGAGGGGGAGCGAGAGATTCCCACCAAAGCAAAGCCTTGAAGAGAAACAACTACTATAGCAGTTACATCACAACGTCCAAACTATTTCGTGCATCAGGAATCCTGCTTCTTGGGACGCGCTTGTGGCACCTCTTCATCAATGGGCATCAGTGCATCTGCCGTGACATCTGCGCGACATCGTCACGGCATAAACTGGCGCTACACCTCGTGTGTCTCCTCCTGGGTAGAGCCGGCCAGCTGCGTAATTATGCAGAGGTAGCTTGATGAGTCCATTGGCGGTCAGGTCACTTGTCGCCCAATCCGAAGTGAGGAGGCACTTGCATGGAATTTATGCGGATGATGCATGCAGAAGCGTTTGGAATACAGTATAGGTATATCAATTACATGTCTACCTTATCTACCTAGTACTTTATCTACCTAGGAGCTATCTACCAGCACCTCCTGGGTGACTACCTCGCACGTATGTGATCGGTGATCCATCGTATAAATAGCATCTCGCCGATAGCCTCTGCCATGTGGCCCAGAGGAGCCAGATAACGCAATCAAGAACCAAGAAACCCCAAGTGTCGTGATATAGAAAGTACAAGTAAAGAGGGGGAGGAAGAGAGAAGGAACTGCATTACAGAGTGAAGAAGATGTGAAAACACAGATATATACCATTATCGAAACAAATGCAGCCTCCTATAGAGAAAGGTTGTGTATGGTTAACCAAACAGTTTGAGGAAGCCCCAAATGCCGATTCCGCTAAGTACCGGGATCGTCAAGTTGTCGTCCCATCCGAAGAGGTCGGCCACTTCGCTGGCAGAGGCGACAAATCCGGACCAGACGCTCATGATGCCGAGGGCCACGGAGCCGGAAACGGATGCCATGCTGTCCGGGATGCCGACGGCCTCGGTCAATGCTCGCGGCAGCGATAGAGTGCCCGTGAACATGAAGTTCTCGTCACCGGGCATGGGTCCTATAGTTGGGACCAGCCACCCGTACCAGAGGTACGAGGTGGCCACGCCGACGAGAAAGGCGGCGAGAGATCCGGCCAAAGATTTGCCGCGGCGCAGTCTCGGGGTATATCGTCCCCAGAGACGGCCAAATGTGCTGGCGGCTGTGTCGCACCAGCTGAGCAGCAGGACGCTGATGACACCAACGTCCTTGGGGAAGAAGTAGAGGGTGATCCAGGCGCCCAGGAGATAGAAGATGACGCCATTCCAGCCCGCGTACTCGCTCTCCCTCATGAGGGCGCCGAGCACTTTGACGTAGAGCCGGTTGAACGAGGCATATCGATGCCGCAGCCAGTCGACGGTGGTGATGGGTACGAGACCTGCCATCAGGTACGGTGGCACGGCGCTGGTCTGGGTTCCGGAGCTGTAGAGCCAGACGACAAAGAAGCCGATAGAGACGTGCAAGGCCTTGCGGGGGACCTCATGCTTGTGCACAAACGTCCGCCAGTGTCTGTGGATGGGGATGAGGCCGAGAGGACTGGGGCTGCGGCTGAAGTCGCGCCAGCTCCATCCCGTGGTGGCCGGCTGGGGAGGAGCCAGATGGCCGTTTGTTGTCGTGGCCAGCCGAGTGGCCGTTGCCGTTGCTGTGGCCATGATGCCGTCTTGTTCTGTCTTGGACGCTGCTGTCGGCGTCTTGGTCATGCGAGGCACGCGCGATTCGAGGGGAGAGCGGCTTCTTGTACGGGATCTTCGGGGCCCGGAACTGGAACTGCTGCCATCGCTCGGCTCCTCCTCCACCGCCTGCTGCGTCGGGGCCTTTCTTCGACTCCGGGTCATGGGGCCCACGTAATCCTGCACGTCTCGTTCTGACGGCGTCGGGCTGGGCGAGATGATGCGAGGCGTTTGCGGCACGCGAGCCGACTGACGACGCAGCGACATGGTGAAGCTTGCGGGCGGGAGCGCAGGGCAGTTGACGGCGCCCACGACGAGCCGCCGCAGCGATTCAAAGCCCGAGGGCCACAGAGACTGGTGATGGTCCCGGCGCGAGAGGCGCGAAACGTCGTCAATGCCGTGGCTGCTACTGCTACTACCGCTGCTGCTGCTGGTGTCGCTGTCGCTTCTGCTTCTGCTTCGGCCGCTGATGCTGTGAGGGCTAAAGAGCTCGAGCTCAAACAGGCTGTGCGATGACGAGTGGCTGACAGGGGACAGATTGACGGGGCGAGTTGGGTCCTCCAGGATGAACGATGGTTTAGCAGCGATGCGGTAGAGGCTAGACCCTCTGCCACATTACCAGCGCCGGTACGGAGTGACAGATACGGAGGATGCGCCCGAAAGAAGACGAGTGGGAAGGAGGATGAAGAAGACCAGCGGGCGTCGATGATATTTATTGGCTGTTGCAGTTGACGGAACAAGGCCAAGTCATTCGTTCGTTTTGCAAAGCGGCCAGGATGCTACTAGGTAATTTCATTCGAAGATGTACGAGTACACGGAAGGCTATGTCCAGTCCATGGCGAAGTTTTTTTTCCCTCTGCCGGCCAGCCTCAACCAACCCCCAAGCCACAAACACAAAAAAAAGTCACCCAGGCAGTGTCGTGTGCGTCTCTCTTAGCCGTGGCGCCCTAACAGGTACTAGGACAGAGCTGCTTGTCACTTGTCAAAGGGGCACATGTGACCCGCCAATCTGATCATTTTTACGGACCAGTGCAACCGACCTGAGAAATTGTCCGCCCGGACATTAACAAAACGTCATCGGGCCCTTTGTTGGGGCCGCGAGTTTTCTCTGTTGGACTTTCACGTGCCGATTTGTTTGTTTCTGCTGTGCGGCCGGAAGCGCGGGTGTTCGGAGCCTCCAAGCCCGTGCTTTTTGCTTTTGGCCTGATCAAATTTCCTGTGCATGAGATGAATTGCTTGCCGCTTACGGTTAGTCTGACAGGAAAGTTCTTTTCCACGTTCCGATCCCTTACGGTCGTCCATTTCTTCCAGAAGAATGCTCATGTGTTGAGATACCCTTATTGCCTAGGGTGGTAGTTTTCCGGAGTGTTCCGTACCTAGTTGGGCTTAGTAGCCGCAGCCAAAGACCAATTAATCGCGGGGAGATGTCCGAGTAGAAAAGTAAGCGGATCTCCTCACGTGGAGATAAGATAAGATGTCAAAATAATTTCTTAGATAGCCTCAATCGTATCGACGATAGGCCTTGCGCTGTGGCGCTGGGACATTAATTTTCACCAGACTCGAACACAATGGCTCCTGGAAAGGTTCCCGTAAAAAGAGACCCCAGAGCTTGGGATGCTCTGACTCCCCCTTTGGCGGAATGGATCCTCGATGCCGTATCCAGCATGGGGTTCAAGCAGATGACGCCGGTGCAGGCTGCGACTATGCCGCAGTTTCTGGGTAACAAGGATGTAGTAGTTGAGGTGAGTCTTCTATCACTATTCATTGTTCGTCTGCTGTTCTTTATTATTCTAACTCCATTGTTTGCATCGTAGGCCGTTACTGGCAGCGGAAAGACACTCGCATTCTTGATTCCCATAGTTCAGAGACTATTGCGCTTGGATGAACCGACCAAGAAGCACCATATTGGTGCAATCGTCATTTCGCCCACGCGAGAACTCGCCGCACAGATTCATACCGTCCTTTTGTCCCTCCTCGAATTCCATGCACCCTCCGCTGAGATACTACCGCACCTGAAAGGCGAAGAAAAGCGACCCAGCAGCGCCGTGCCCGCTATCGTCCCTCAGTTGCTAGTCGGAGGAACCACCACACCAGCGCAAGACCTCAGCTACTTCGTCCGACACAGCCCGAACCTTTTAATATCCTCTCCAGGCCGTCTTGTTGAGTTGCTGGCCTCTCCCCACGTTCACATTGACCAGTCGTTTGAGGCGCTTGTGCTCGATGAGGCCGATCGGCTGCTCGATCTTGGCTTCAAGCAGGACCTCCAGACCATTCTTTCGCATCTTCCTAAGCAGCGACGAACGGGCTTGTTTAGTGCCAGTGTTAGCGAGGCTGTCGGCGAGATCATCAGGGTTGGACTTCGCAATCCGGTCAAGATTGAGGTCAAGGTCAAGATGAAGGATGGTGGAGTTGTCGAGGATAGAAGGATTCCTGCAAGTCTGCAGATGTCCTACCTTGTTACCCCGGCTAGCCATAAGCTGCCAGCCTTGGCACAGCTCTTGGAGCGCCTTCCCGTGCGACCTCAGAAAAGCATCGTCTTTCTGTCTACATGTGCCGCTGTGGACTATTTCCAACACACTCTTCCACAGATATTACCTCAGGGATTTTCATTGGTACCCTTGCACGGCAAGCATCCAGCTAAAGTGCGCGAGAAGAACTTCAACCGCTTCCTGACTTCTGTCTCTCCTACTGTTCTGTTGACAACAGACTTGGCGGCGCGTGGTTTGGATATCCCTCAAGTCGACTTAGTTGTTCAGGTCGACGCTCCTTCAGATCCCAAGGTATTCATCCACAGGAGTGGGCGAGCCGGTCGTGCCGGTAGAAAGGGACTGGCTGTGGTGATGCTTCATCCCGGACACGAAGAAGACTATGCAAAATTTTTAGAGATTCGCCAAACCCCTATTACACCCTTACTGAAGCCTTCAGTTTCCGTGACGGAAGATGAGGCTCAAAGTGCGACGTCAAAATTCCGAGCATTACTCCAGGCGGATCGCGCGATTCACGACAAAGCTCAGAAAGCTTTTGTCAGCTGGGTCCGCAGTTACGGAGCACATCAAGCGACTTCCATATTCAGAGTTGCCGACCTGGACTGGACAGATCTTGGACACGCATGGGGGCTTCTCCGTCTACCCAGGATGCCTGAGTTGAGAACATGGACTGGAGATAAGATGTTGGGAGTTGAAATGGATTGGGACACATTCGCGTATAAAGATGCGACACGGGAGAAGGCGAGACAAGAGGCCATGGCAGCCGATAAATCAGGAGAGACAGAAAAGAAGGCGGCCGAGGCTAAGCGGAAGAGGAAGAACAACGAGGCATGGAGCGGAAAGCATGAGCAAGAGGAGGTGCGGATCGAGAGAAGAGAGAAGAGACACAAGAAGATAGAAGCCAAGATGACAGCCAAGATGACAGACGAGGAGAAGGTCAAGCAGGCTGAGCTGAAGGAGCTGATCAGGCAGGTCAGAGAACAGAATCTAGCAAAGGCAGCAGCTCAGGAAGAGGAGTTTGAAGGCTTTGATTAAAATAGCGATAGGTTATTATTATTATTAATGCAATATACCCCTTGGCGGGATCCGTTGGGTAAGAATCAAGTAGTCGAGTTTGCAGATATTCTAGCTCTTTTCACCCTCCGGTATGCCTAATACCTCTAATACCTCTAGTATCTCTAGGATCTCTATTCATCGCCTCGCCCTCGCCCTCATTCTCGCCCTCATTCTCACCCTCACCCTCATCCTCACCCTCACCCTCAACCTCACCCCCACATACACAATAATCTAAATAGTCCTCCTTTTCGCCTTCATCCAACAAGTCATCTGTTTCATTGACCGCACCACATATGGCGGCAACCCGAGTAAGATCCCACAAAATCTGTAAAAGCTCAAAGCTGGGGGCCCTAATACCAACGTCTGAGTTTGCCTTCAAAACAAACAGCTGGCCACTCAGGAGCATTTTACCGTCTTTTCGGAAGACCAACGATGGACCCCATTCCTGGTTATTTTCGAGTCCTGCTCGCTTCAAGACGTCTTCAAAGGACACAGACTCGTGCGGCTTGAACAAAAAGTCCTGAGGCTTCAGCCTTGATTCCTTGAGCCAGAAGAGCTGGACAATGACTGAGCCGTCCTCCATCTTGGCCAAAGGCTTCAGCGCCAACTTGGCTTCGGCCATGTCCTGGCGCAGGTAGCTGCTAATAAGGAACCGGCCGTCTAACGAGTAGGGGGACCAGCCGGGTGCAGATAATCTATCCCACGTTTGTGCCTTGTCTTTGTCCCAAAATACGCGAAGCATCAAGCTAATGTACTGGTGGAATTCCATGTCCCTTCCGAAGCAAAGCTTTGGGATGATTCTGGCCCTGCAGACATCTTCATTGGTTCCTCGAATGGGACACACCGCGGTGCGCCGCGCCGAAGCAGGTATATACCTTAAAGAAAAGGCGAGCCTCTCCCAAAACTCAGGTGGCATTCCATGACATTTGCGGCCTTCTCTAACGACTAATTGATACAGATGTAAGCAAAACGCCACTGGTCACTGCACATCTGAGAAGGGGAGGGAGAACAGGGGGAGGGGGTTCCTTGTTGGAATTGAGAAACTCACAAGCCTTGATTCCTAGAACACCGTCTGCATGCATAGTCCCGAAGAGGCTCGCGGCTACGATTGCGCATAGAGGGTACGTGGTCATATTTAAATCGTTTAATATGCGCTGCAGTTGGTCAACGGGCGCAACCAAGATAATGGCCAATCCCACTGCATTCAGACCAAGCGGGATGTTGTTATCATCCTGGATCTTTTTGATTTGAAGGAAGATTTCGCGCCTGGCATCTATATCTGTAATGTAATCGACCTTGGGCTTTTCGAGAGGAATGCCTTCATTAAGCATTCGAGCTGTGTCATCCATTTCAGCTAGCAGACGCTCTACTAGAGAGCTTTCTTGCTCTTGAGCAGCAGCCATTGGCAAAGCGAGGTGGTTCCGACAGGGATAAGAAATAGAAGAAATGAAATAAAGGCAATAGTACAATTATTTCCACAATCAATGCAATGTTAGAATGATAATGGAATGGATAATATCGTGTACGCAGGATTTCTTGTGCGAAGTTTGAACCTGACCTTGTTGTTGCGAGAACCTTTAGCCTGTCTGCAACACGACAGGCCTCAGCGGCCTTTATATGTTCCCTTTACAGTTTTAAAGTTTTTTGTTTTGAATCGTGTCCTGACTTGAAGCTTCCTTTACTTTGAAGAGTTTTCAATTCTTAAGGCGGCACTTTGAGGCTCTCATTTTACTTTGATGAGTTTTCAATTCTTAAGGCAGCAGTATCTATAGAAGTATAATCTTCTGTGAGGAACCTTGATGGCATCCGTTGATCTCGATGCGATATTCTCGGTATCACCTACCGAACATACTACCAAGCAGGCGGTCGGTAATTGGTATTTATTGTTACAAGAGCGCTCCTCATATTATTACAGAGTCTATATCCAGCGCTCTCTTTAGACGTAGAATGAATGAAAAGCGTATAAATAGACTAAGACAAATAGCTAGAGATTCGAGAGATGCTAGATAATTAGGTAACGATACATAGATAAATCATAGAGAAGATAGATTGATGGCTTAATTAGATGCAATATACAATCAACAACTTGATCGATCGGATACTCGTAGAATTCCGTACCCGCAATAGGTACATGTATGGATGCTCCCCCTGGTAGCTGTAATACGCGTATTTCGCAGAGCTAGTTGCCCGTCTAGGGAATAACTCAGTAGCTCAATGTCCGCTACCCACTATCATTCGTCACTAATCCGCGACCCACGCCCGGTGTCTAGAAGGCGTCCATACGAATACTGCACTGGGACACTCAACCCCTCTCAGGTATTGTGGCTGAGTTTCTTGTTCGTATAAATACTTGACCAGCTTCCATCTCCTACATATACGCCCGCTTCTGTCGAAACTATACTTTTACTCGTTCCCGCCACGATGCAGAATCTCTGTGGTTGCACGAAACATTGGCATTTCGAGACGCCTTGACGCCCGCCACCCGCAAGACAACGGACGACGTGTCAAGATGCAGACGTGACGCTGACCTGCAGCAGAGATCAATGCAGCAGTGGCATGTTGCTACGAACCATGGAGCTCCGGCCGATTGCAGGATGCCGGGACATATTCCTGGTTGCTGATTTACGATGAGGCCGGTTTACTCGTGCCATTGATGCGTTGCGAGTCTCCCAATCAGCAACTGCGCTCCTCGTTACAAGCAAGTCTTTTTTACGCATCATCATCATCGGCAATCTATCCCATATCGTGAATCCCCTGTTCTCGATACCGTCATGCGGCTCGGATTCTTTTGGCCAATCACAATCCGTATGTATCTGTCTTGTACTCCATACTGCCCATCTATCTGCGTCAGCCCTTTTGTTTGTGAGCTTTGTTGGTGCCACATCAGCTCCCGACAGCGTTGGCGCTGCCAAATCGGACGTTATCCTTTGCGGCTATCTCGCAAATGCCGTCACTGGCTTGACTGACTGACTTTACTGACTGACTCCACCTCATCTGCTTAGATGGAAATGGTATCCCAAAAAAAAAAAAAAAGATTTTCTCGACAAGACGACACGACTGTTTCTCTGCAGACGATATCGGTATTACTTCAGCGGAGTTCACCAGCCACACGGGTTTTAAGCATGGCACCTCACCCCGTCTCGTATTCGGACTTTGCTCCTCTCGGCTCCGCTCCCGAGGCTTTGTGGCGGAGCAACTGCCTGTGCGGCAGCTACGGCAGCCACGGCAGCCACGGCCTGACATAAAGCATAAAGTTGGCAAAAGTACTTCTACATGCCATTGACGGCATTTGACCTATCACCGGCAGCTTGTGATTGTCTACCACTCAGCTCAGGCTGACCAGAGACAAAACACCACCCAGAGCTTCCGGGGGGTTCTTTTGGGTCGCCATCCACTTGGGTTTCTTTGTTTCTTCATCCTACATCTTTCCCTCTTCCTGCCGGGCACGCAGCCATGACCATGCACCACCAGCTCAACGGGAGCTCCGGTTCAAACGGCGTCGTCAAGACGAGACGATCGCACCGAAAATCCCGGAACGGCTGCAGTGAGTGCAAGCGACGACACATACGATGCGACGAGCGCCGTCCAGCCTGCACCAACTGCACAATTGCTGAGCGCGCATGCTCGTTCCCTCCTGCTCGCCAGCCGCAGAGCCAACTCGAGCCCCTACCGCCGCCGCAGCTGCCGCACAGCCCGGCCGACTCGCATCTGAGCCGCAAATCTCAACATTCGCCATCGTCGTGCGAGCCGGACCACCCGGTCTCGTGGCCGCCATGCGGTCCTGATCCCTCGTCAACATCTCCAGAGTCTGTACTCGGTGCTGGTCGCTACAGGTTCGCTCCGGCGCCTCCCGCCGGTCCTCAGACCTTGCCGTCCTTTACCGAATCCTTCACCAACACCGCATACCACCCGCCCGTTCCTCCGGCCTCTCTCTTCACGGCCGAGCATCTCATGCTCTTCCACCATTTGTCCGATGCCATGAGCGACTGCATCTTGGCTCGCGGCCAGGTAAAGGTCGTGCTGGACGTCGCCATCAGGCACTTGATAGATGCTCCCTACCTCATTGACCAGCTGCTTGCTCTGTCGGCGCTGCATGTGGCCTTCACCACCAAACCGGGGGAGATGCCATTGAATGGTACAGTTGCATCGTTCCGGAATCAGGCCACCGAGCTGCAGACGCGCGCTCTGTCGTCCTTTACACGCATCACAGCCATGGTTCCCGCCGACGATACGGCTACCTGCGTCCCTCGGTTTCTTTTTGCCAGTCTGTTGAGCAACCAGGTCCTAGCTGAGACCCTACTGCAGCATCAGCAGCCACAGCCCCTTCCCTACCACCACGATGTCATGGGAGTCCATGGCGGAGGCGGCGGAGGAGGTGTTATTGGAGGTGGAGGTGCTAGCGGCGGCGCCATCAGCTTTCATGGGTTCATTGAACGCATGGTTGAGTGTATCCATCTTCATCGGGGTGTTCTGGCCCAAGTCCGCCCAACTTGGGATTACCTCATGCAGTCCGAGCTGTACCCCCTACTTCACATCACCCACGACGCCAACATCGCCGCGGTGACACTGAAATCTGGCACAGAATGCACTGCTCTCCGGCAAATGATAGATGCTGCCGCCTCTCCGGTGTCCCGGTATGGTGACGCCTCACCACCCCGCCTTGACCAAGCCAGCGCTGATGCCTGCCGCGTGGCCATTGACTCACTTCAGTGGGCATTCGACATGCATCGAGCTCTGCCTGAACAAGACATCTCGCATGCGCCCTCTGCCTTTATCGTCACCCTTGAGGCGGAATACGTGGACGTGTTACGAACACTGCTGCCTGAAGCCTTGATGATTCTAGCCTACTTGGGCGTGCTGATCCATCGGTGCCGGCACTTCTGGACGTTTGGCACCGCAGGCGCAAATCTGATCCGTGCTATCGCGGGGTATCTGGGAGGTCACTGGCACGAGCCGCTGGCATGGCCTCTTAAGGTGATTGAGGAAGAGACTGACTAAAGGGAGCATCGTATAAGATGGGGGAGAGTTTCTTGGTGAAGCAAGTTTCACGCATCGCCAAATAAACTACGTTTGCACACACACACCAAAAAAAGAATGGATACAGACGACCGGTCAACGGGATATATGGGAATTTATGAATCAGAAAGGGGGGCATCTGGAGCATGCATCATGTACTTTGTATATTAGTGGTACTCATTTTTTCTTTTGTTATCGCGGCATCGGGGATGGGACGTATATGGGCATTCATGATACATGGACTAGGCCGAGTTTGGTTTCGAGCATCGTCATCTTTCATGCTGGGTTTTCTTCTTCTTTTCTTCTCTTCTTCCTTTCCTTTTTTACGTTATCACTGCTTTCTTGCCATGAGCCTCATGACTCTCCTAGGTACTCTACTTTTCTAGTATATATGGCAGGGGAAAAAACAGAATTATAGAAGAATTATTTATTCATAATCCGTCCTACTGACGAGTTACCAGCAATCCATGTCGTCCTCTCAGCTGATCTATGTCTCCTCCTGATTTAAAAAAGTCCTACATTTCGTAAAGTAATCGTATTGTCATTGCCATTTCTGAACTCTCCTCCCTTTCTCCCTCCTCCCTCTCCCCCTCTCTCTTCGCAGCGCCTTTTTTCCCTTATACCACCCCTGCTATCAAGAAATCCCCCAATTTTCTACATAAACCAGCCTTTTTTCCATGCTTGACACGCAATAATTTTTTTTTTTCAACTGCCAGACAAAAAAACCCTCAAAGGGTGGGCGAGAGATGATGGAGAAAAATAGTCTGGCATCTTACCTTTGGTGCTGGATGAAAAAATGTCAAGCCATAAAAATCGAGACCACGTGGCTCTATGGTTTGGTATCACTACAAAAAGAAAATGGGAGCCAAACGTCCACACTGGTGAATGAAGCCTTGGCCGAAGCCCGAAGTCACCCAGACGGGTAACCAGAATCACAGCCCGTAGAGCTCCCAGCCATCCAGAGCTCCATACTGTGTCTCGG
Source organism: Trichoderma simmonsii (assembly GCA_019565615.1). Taxonomy (NCBI): domain Eukaryota; kingdom Fungi; phylum Ascomycota; class Sordariomycetes; order Hypocreales; family Hypocreaceae; genus Trichoderma; species Trichoderma simmonsii. Next base: position 1,389,259 of record CP075866.1, read on the forward strand.
CCTTCTTCAAGCTCGGCAGCTTTTCTTCGGCATCCCGCTTCGGCGCAACTTCCGATCGGAGCTCTTGCGGAAGTCAGAGCTCTTCGTCGTCCAGATCAGATGGCTTGAGAAGACCGCCGACCTTTTGTCGCCTCTCCATGTCTGCAGCTCGGGCATCGCGCTCCTGCTGTTCCTTCTCGACGATGAACAGCTCGGCGTTGTCACCCGCGAATTCCTTCAATGAAATCAAAAAGTCTCGTAGGTTGAGGCGGAACTTGTCATACTGCGTGTTCAGTGTGAAAAGACCCTCGACAAAGCTGGCCACTTGAGCTCTATATGGATTATTAGTATCAGAGCTGAGATAGGAAGCATTAATTATAAACTTACGATTGAAGATTGGGGAAAGCATTCTGCAGGAGAGTAGCCACAGAGGCAGCGAGGAACTCTCGGTTGCTGGTTCCAGCCTGCGCCTGATCAGGCATATAGATGGGTCCCTGGATCTTCGGCTGCGTGCCATCGGCAGGGTGGATGAAATAAAATAGCTTCATCAGCAGCATGGACTGCGTCTTGAATCCTGCCTTGTGATCGCTGTCGGTCACAACAAAAAGCACATCCTGAAGAATAGTGACAAAGAAACGCTGGAAGAAAGCATTAGCGGTGCCGATATCTGTCTTCTCGGCAATGTTGTTAATCAGCTCAAGACACATGTTAAGGCCCGCAGCTTCAACGTCTCTGTTGTCGTGCTTGAACGCCCAAGAGCATGAGTCGATGACAAACTTGAATTGGTTGTTATCAAGTTTAAGCAGAGCTGGGAAACAGTGCAGGTTGATGGCTCGCAGCAGGTTAAAGAATTCGACTCGGTGCTCGGGGAATTCCGAAAAGTCTTTGTTGATCATCTCTAGAGTACACTCAAAGACGTTTTCCATGATTGTTGGAACTTGATCCTCCATCAATGACTATTGCGGCGTTAGCTTTCCTCCAAAAAATAATAATAAAACCTGCAAAGATGACGTACAGCAAGCTTTGTAATGATAGTTGACATGGCCTTGAGGACTTCTGCATCACGGGCTCCTGGAACATTTCGGTTGTAGTCAACAAGAACCGAATCCAACAGGGGTGGTACCATCTGAGCTCTGACGGCCTGCAAGTCTTCGGCCTTGTCAACGTAGGTCTCAATCAATTTGAGAATCTCCTTCTTGATAGTGCGCAAGCCGCGAACCTTAGGCATCTTGGTAGCCAGGTCACCTACACAATATATTAGTATTCAGCTCATTGCATGGAGGGAGCTACAGCAGGAAAGGGCGAAACGAATTGCATCATTATCACATACCATCTCGCGCAACAGCCTCGGAGATGAGCGAACTCGTGGCTCGATACATCTGCAGCATGTCGTGATAGATTCGACCAATTTGAGGGTAAAAATAGGAGCCAGTCGAAGAACAAGCAGAAACGTTGGTCTTCATGATGTTTCCAATAACCTTGATCGTCTCTGCGTCTTGCAAGATTGCCGAATTCATGTTCGCCTGTTTGATAATCTCGTCCCAAGCGGCATTGGGAATGTTCATCAGCTCGGCCAATAACCTTTCTTGTTGATTCTTGTTACCCTGAGCAGCAACCATGTATCCGCAGGCCTCGTAAAAGGTGTGAACTTGTTGGGGCGTGAGGTCACAAGTGATCTTGCCCATGTTTCGCACAATCTCTTCGATAAAAGGCTCTGTCTCACTAGGCTGCAGTGCGACGAAGTGACGACGGCATTGCCTAGCAATCTTAATGAATGTATCACAAGCCATGTCCTGGACACCTTCGTGTGATTCGTGCATGAACTCGAACAGCTTGTTGACAACCGTCTTAAGGAATTTCCAGTGAGCTTTGAGGAAACGAGGGTATTGTCCGACAATGTACATGATGTTACTGGCGACGACGGCCTTGTTATCCTTGCCTCGCTTCATTTCGGTAAGACCCAGAAGATCCTTAATGACTGTGACCAGGAATCGCTTCTCGGTTTCTTCATTCATGGCCAGGGAAATGGAGCCGATAGCCCAGCAAAGCACGTTGCAGTTGTGCCACGACCACTCGGTGCCGTCTACCTGTCGAGCCAGCTTCTCCGTCATGATGTTCTCAGTATCAACCACATCCAGATGTGTGAGGTAGACCAAGCATTCTCTGATGGTCTTGTAGAGCTGGACAGTATCGCCTTCCTTGACGAACTCGCGGACAATTTCTCCCTCGTCGTTTTCCACAATCAAGACTTCCTCTGGTCGAACCATCTTCTCGATCATAACGACTCGCAGATTAGACAGAACTTCGTTATATTTGTGCTTTCGGAGAGGGTAGTTCATCAAGAGGGTCGGGTTAGGAGCTCCGCTTCCAGACATGCCGCCTCCGACAGCAAGCAAGGGGTTGAGATCGGTAATGGGGAGCTGCTGCATCTCCTCGTAGAGCTCCTGGACAAGCTTTAGCCAATAGTCGAGGCAGATCTTGAAGACTTCTCGGTCGTCGATTTGCGATATTCTAACGAGGTAGTAGTGTCCGTGGATGAGATAATCTCTATTTGGTAGGTTTTCAATGAGCTAGAAAGTGTAATTAGCCAACAGGAGCACACAGGGGGGATGTGAATAGGGAAGTATATATCTCACGTTCAGGTGCATGCCGAAAAAGTTGCAGAGAAATAGAGCAAGATTCTGGACAAATTCTTGATCCTTGGAGTTGCTGCTCGGGTATGTCGCCTTGAGGTCGAGCGAGACAGGGATGATATCGGCAATCGTCGTGAGAACCTCGGTGAACATTTTGACCAGCTGCTCATCGTACGAGTTGGGTTGTCCTGGGCCGCCCGTCTGAAGACCACCAATCTCCGTAAGGCACTGGAGCGTGACGTTTCGGAACTCTGGTACTGATAGGAACCGGGTTCGCAAAGTCTCGATAAGAGGAGTCTCAAAAATGTAACCGAGCGGGATCCAGTTGCAGAAACGGAGCAGCGTCTCGAGCGTGGCCTTGATAAGACTCGGCTGGTTGGCGGAATTGAGAACCTCCTGGCAGAGCGTGAAGATCTGAGAGAACTCGGCACACATGGTCTGCTTGAGATTCCTCGTCTTGGTGGAGGTCATCTGCTCCGCTGAGTAGTCGAACACCTCTTCGGACAGCAAGCGAAGAATGATCATGTTGTTCTCGCAAATCGAAAGGCTGGAGTGGCAAGACGAAATGATTTCGTTGATAAATGTGGGCCAGTTGTGTGGCCATTCTTGCTTGAGGATCGAGACGAGCACGAGGTTAAGCTTGTTGAGGAGCGTCTTTTGGGCTCGTAGAGTTTCTTCACTGTTGGAGCACTGGATAATGAACTGGACGATGAAGTTTCGGATACCTAGAACCAGCAGAACCAAGCTATCAGCAACGCCATGGCAGTTGAGAAACAGTTCGGGTGAGGGCCCTTACCTTGGCACTGTTCCCGAGGCAAAACTTTCCATCTTGTCATGATGACATTGTCGAGAACTTGTAATCCCAAATCTTTGTCAAAGTTGTCAGCCAAATTAAGCGAAAACGATGCAGCAAACGCATCTAGCTTAGTGGTGGTTTGCCACACACGCGATGAGGGGGAGAGGGATCACGTACACTTCGTTTGGGGATACTGCGCGTCCGACAGAATCTTGTCGACCATAAGCCAAGCATCAGGATCCTCCTTAAACTGTAGTTGATACAAACATTAGCGAGAGTGTTTCTAAAGCGCCGCCGTCTTGTTGCGAGTTATAACAGGTCGGCGGCTATGAGGAGAATAAGGCCGAGGAGTGTTTACCTGGTTCAAGGCTGCCTGAGCTGCTTTTTGCTACAGATGGAGAAAAAAGACAAAGGTCAGCTTCAATACAGTTCCCGCCAGAGAAATCCGAATAGCTAAATAAGCATACCTGCTCGCCGCGACCTTCGTAAAAGGCCCGGACTGTGCTGTCGAGCTCCTCAATGGTAGGCATGGTGGGCAGACCAGCGAGCGAGGGGGGGTTCAAGGCGGGGGGATAGTTGAGATCACGGTTCGATTTCGATGGCCAAGGGCCCAGGACGACGCAGCGCACAAGATGGCAGCTGTGCGGTGCGTCGGCGGCGGTTGCTGGGGGATTCTCTGCCTTCTCTCGGCGCGCAGGAAGAGGTTTCGGTCACAGGGAAAAAGAAGGGAAAACACGATCGCGGGTCGTGGAAAGGAAAAATGCGAGGAAGTGAGGGAGAGTGAAAAGGCGGGCGGCGCGGTGGGGAGACTGAGGTTAAGGAAGAGTTGCAGCGGATCCTTTTTTTTCTGCTGGTTGCTGTCGGGTGCTTGGACAGCAAATGAGCTAAAGGCTGCCCCCGTTGCTGCAGCGGGGAGTGCGGAGGCTTCCAGGCGGTTGGATGCCTACCAGCTGTTCACTATAGTGGCTGTCGATAGCACTGCGGTTGCCTGTGGGTGCCTGTAGAGAACGCCACAAGGTCGAGGGCGATCCAGTTGCATCGGCTGGAGGCAGCTAATATTGGATGGCGGGGCCGAGCTTCAACGGCTGTTTTGTTCCGATCAGTTCACCTGCTCTTTGCGATCGATTGGCATTAATGACGCAGAATTGTGCTGCTACTTTTACGGGCCGTCCAGCTCAGGCTCAGCTCAGCTCAGCATGGTTTCAGCTCTGGCAGGTATTGGATTGCACTCTCTCACTGCCGGAGATAATTGATCCATCCATTGCATCGACCTCAGCGTCGTCCCTATCGCTAGGCCGGAGTTAGCGTTATCATGACGTTGCTGTCCCAGGTATCTCTACATTCCCTCCTCAGCCATCAGTCTGCCAGCCTTGCCTTCAAGCTGCTTCCCCGCCTGTTCTTGATCCAAATGAGGCGCAAGCCCATATCAATGACTGAGGGGAACTTGAAAACTACATGCTGTTGGCTACATTCACCAAGCTCTGCTGCCCCCATTTGCCCGAGCATAAAGTCACTTGGGAGTACTCTGTGGGTAGCTAATGCAACTCTAAATGGGCATCACATCCCGTGTATTATTAATACAGATGCGGTTGCTCAGGGAAGAGATCAGGGTTGTAACAAGTAATCTTGTAGTTTCATAAACTGCTTTGTTTCTTCTAACATGGCAAACGCCACTCATCCTTTAGGACAGAATCGCTTTATGTGATTTTCTAACACCTCATTTTCCTTTATAAATGCCAGCGCCACCGCCCGCCTGATTCCTATGCCTTATAGCCGCACTCGGCCAAGCTGGTCTTCAGAGCATCAAGAGCCTTGTCGACGTCGTTTCTGTTGGGGTCCGTCTGCAAGGGGATGTTGTTAGTATATGTATTTTATCACTTCTATTATCCGGTAGGTGAGTTGAAATGCTTACAACAGAGACGCCCATGTGTCCAAATCGAATGTACTTGGTAGCAATCGCCTTGTGCAGGCCACCAGCAAAGATGACGCCCTTGCTTCCCAATTTGGGGAGAACGTCGGCAATCTGAACACCCTCGGGCAGATATATGGCAGTCATGGCGTGCGACTGATCCTCAGGCTTGGTTGCGACAATCTTCAGGCCAAGGTCGGTAATCGCCTTCTTGATCTTGTCAGACACCTCCTTGTGCTTCTGGAAGCGCTCGGACAGCGGTCGTGCCAAGATCTGTTTCAAGGCCGTGTTCAAGGCGTGGACGAGCTGGGGTGATGGGGTAGCAAAGTACGAAGGCTTCTTTGCCTCGTAGTTTTGCATAACTAAACGCGAGTTCATGTCAGTATTAGTTCTCTTGAACCTAGCAAAGCACGCGCAGTCGACGCATAGATAAACCTACTAGGCGTCCAGTTCTTCATCGAGGCAAAGTAAGATGCCGGAGGTGACTTTCTGTTCTTAAAAGTCTCCATCGCTCGTCCGCTGAACATTGAGATGGACAATCCGGCCGGGCAGCCAATGGCCTTCTGGCTTGCAGTGATGACGCCGTCCAAGCCCCAGTCGTCGAATGCAATCTCCTCGCAAGCTACACTGCAGACGCCATCGGCGATGACCAATGTTTCCGGAGAAACCTTCTTGACAGCCTGGACGAGGCCCTTGAGATCGCTCACAACACCAGTAGAGGTGTCGACATGGGTGACGGTGACGAGCTTGTACTTCTTCTCCGACAATGCCTTCTCGATCTCCGGAAACTGGGGTCGTCCGCCAATTGGTCCCTCAAGCTTGGTTGGCTTGGCTCCGTAGGTAGTCAGGCAGTCGGCGAAGCTGTCACCAAAGTAGCCGGTGCTTAGAACCAGAGCGTCCTCACCGGGCTCAATCAAGTTAGCAGACACCAAATCCCAACCCAAGGTGCCGGAACCGCTGAGGATAAAGGGCTGAGAGGCAGGATCGGTGGTCTGGAAGAGCTGGCGGAGCATGCTCAGTGTCTCGCCAAAAGTGGCCACGAAGCCAGGGCCAACATGAGACTCGCTGCCAGACACAATTAGCTCCTCCATCAATGAATGCGCTAGGGACAGTGACAACCGTACCTGAAGTGGCTCATCGACTGGAGCACAGCATCGTCAAACTCAATGGGCCCTGGGATGAGCAGGGCCGGGTGCGCAGCTTGCGTAGACATCGTGGCTAGCTGGCGTTTCTGTGCGTGACTCGGAGAAAAGGACAGAGGGCTCGAACGATGCGAAGATGAAGACAGAGACAAAGATGAAAACGAAGACAGAGATCTGGGTCTGGGGATGGAGGGGTAATAGCTGGACTGGTATCCTGCTGCCGTTTTGCGGGGCAATGCTCTCACAGCCGATCGGACAGAGGCCATGGTCTCCGCGCCGAATTATATCCCCACAGCCGAGGAGAGAGAAACAGAACCTTGAAAAGAAACACCAATGAGAATTCCAGGGATTAAATCCTAGCACGAGTATACCGGTTGAGCCACATGCAATCGGCGCTTGCGCTTCAGCAATTGCCCGATTGCCGGTACCGGTGCCGGGTCAACCAGCTTCCCCGCCGGCGAGCCCCGGAGGTGCTTCGGCATTTACCGCCGTCCCAGAGAGGCTCACATGTTTGTCATTCGATGCCTGTATTGGGCTGCAAAATCAGACATGATTGTCACATTGGTGCTTGAATTTGAATTCACAACAGATATATAGAGAGAGAAGGGCTTCATATCATCCCGATCCCTTCAGATTTTGACCGATTTCGGGTTCTTTCAGCACAACGCTCGGCTATATTTTTAACCGCACTACAGAAGTGAAAGGTGAAAGTCAAGGTAGCGGAGGCAGAATGCCGCAGCTATGCGCCTTAGCTAGCAGCCACACGTCTACATCAGACATGCCAGCTTCCGGCTACTACAAAGCTCTGAAGATGCTACCTTGACACGTGTCGAAGGTCCAACCCAGGTCCACGCCTCCACAAGCCATTCATACCAGACCTTGGTATCGTCGGTCTGTCTCCACATGCTCACCTCCAGCTCAGTATCCGCGGGGAAGTAAAGGGGTTGCTGTTATCGATGTTAGTAGATAGCTTCTCCTACACATGCCATTGGGTACCGAATTTCTAAAAACTCACCTTGAGAGGGAAGAATATAGGGAACCAAGATACCATGTCCTTGCTCTTCGCATCGATTCGTTCCGGGTGAATGCTAATCTCCGTTTTCCTGCCCTTGTTCGGGCCTGCCTTTTGCTCGTACAAGGTAGACTCGAAATATCCTGCCAGTCCGTGGGTAACTCCGCGAGTACGAGCAACAAATGTCAGGTGGCAGAACCTAGAGTTGTGGTCGTTTGCTCCCGCAGCGCCTGCCATGGATCCTCCAGTTCCGCCAACAACTCCTCCAGACCGCCGTGCCGCGATGGCGTCAAGCGTTGAATCGGGAATGGGGTGTGAAAACTCCCATGCCTGCTGGAATCGAGGGTGGCCAGGTACCCTCTGGGCCACATAGTCGAGTGAGAACAGGCTCACCACCCAAGGAGTGTCATAGGCATTGGAGTCAGTCTGAGCTCTTGCGCTAATGTCCGTATACAGCTTAGGTGTGGCAATAGGACTCAAGTGTGCGGTGTAAGACTGCGGGATTGAGATGCCGTGAGGCTTTGCCAGAACATGCTGGATGCCATCCAGACACTCGGGGGAAAGCTCGTTGTCGCCAAAAGAGCCGAGCAGTTCGGAAATGAGGATATCAACTTTGCCATATACTGGACCAGTCTCAGGAGAATCTGAGATCAGTGGGCCCTTCCAAGCTCTCATGTCCGTCTTGATAACATTTACCTTGCCGCCCCATTTCTGAGCATTCTGGCGAAGGAGGTATACATACGCATTGGGATTCTTCTCGACGGCCCAAACTTCCACCTTGACACCAGTGGATTCTGCTGCCTTAATAGCCTTGGTCACTATAGGGCCACGGCCAGAGCCAGCGACTGCCATGACGACAACGCCAGGCTTGGAGGTAGGGAGCTTCAATTCGCTCCACTCTTTCAAAGCCTCGGCGATGGCTAACTCATATTGGTCATATTTAATGGCATCATTCTCAAAGACTTCGTAAGTTGCCGATTCCAGGTTGTCCGACAGGGGCTGCAGCGGTGACTGTAGCCAATCCTGGAAATTGGTAAGGATGGGTGTCTCTAGTACTGAAAATGGAGGTTGTTGTCTTTCTAGCCATCGCAAGTAATCGCAGTGAACATTAGACTCGGTATTTACGCGAAAGGCGGGCTTATGAGCTTCTTCCAAGCTGGGGAAATCGGCCTCTGTTAAAGGCGCATTCTCATCTTTGCCGTCTTCGGTAATGTGTCGCACATCAGGGCCGACGTCGCAGAGTAAAAGCCAAGGGGCATTTTTCAAGCGCATGTAGGCAAAAATGACCTCCTGGTGGTTCTTGGACAGGCTAGGATAGCCAACCTTGTTCTTCTGGAAAACTTCGGGGCTAAAGGTCAGGTAGTGAAGGGGTTCGCAGAACCATCGATTTTGCAGATCCTTCTCTGGCACGACTCTTGGCATCTTAAGTGCTATTGAAGGTTTGGAGTCAGTAACGCTCAGAGGTGAATGAAATTAGGTAAGAGGTAGAAAGGTGGTTTTTTTTTCTCTTACCAACGAGGAGCCTGGGGTTGTATCTGCAAACTGATCTGATTTGATGCCAAGAATCCCAAGTAGTAAATATATCAATGTCTCCCCCCGAAGACTTGGAAGCTTCCTCTCCATTCAGTGAGGATAGGGTCTCAGCCTGTGTTCCAACAGGTGGTTCGCGGTACATGGGTATATGAATCAGAATGGTGATGGCAGGGGCAATAGTCAATGCCTCTTGAACAGCCCGAGAGTATTGTGCGATCCCCTGGCTCCCCCCATCCTTGGAAGCATCTCGGCAGGGTCCTGTGATGATGATGCTCTTCACGCCGCACCAGCTTGCATAGTTAATCTCGAGGTTAAGCACCTGGCGAGAAATGTTGGCAATGACCGGGTCAGTCGAGCAAAGATCAATCCAGGGGCTCGTGTAGGCGACATAGGTGTTGACGGCTTGAGAGGGGAACATGCTGGTGTCTTCCGGGGTGAGAGGTAGGAGAATAGGGTCTGCTCGATTGGCCGTGGCCTCACTCGTTCCCTTCTCGCCATTTGCCTTTAACGTTGCTAGATGATCCGACACAACCTTGAAGACTCTGGACTTGAAGTGGCTATTGGTGATGGGCGTAGTAGCCACAGAAAACTGCAAACATGGTTAGTATTATAGACAGCATTGCAGGGCCATCAGCTCACTCGCATCTTGGTTCAGCAGGTATCCATATTGCATCTCTGAGAGCGGCTGTTCTCTCTTAGAGTCATGATACCCAAGAGTAAACACAGGCCGATTCTCCTGATAGTCCCCTCGGAAGGAAAAGCCTCCTGCCTCTAATTCTGAGCTCATTTTGGCGTGCAAGTTGTAAGAGCTGTCTTGTTGCCCTACCCGGAAGTTTCTGTCTTGGTGGGGGTGATGAGCTTGAGCTTTTTTGAGTCGCTTCTTTTCCTGTGAGAGGATACCCAGCTATGAGACGGACTTGTCTGAAAATGAAAATGAAGACTCCAGATAATCCTGGCCCTTCTCAGCTCGTAGGCGGATCGTGATGATCCGTTCCCTCGCGCTTGAATGTCAAGGCAAACTGATTTGATGCGGTTGCTTTTCTCAGTGGGAGAGAACAGGGCAGTGTAACCACAGTGCGCATTGTCAGCGACTTTGATGGTGGATGCTTCAATTATCACGATGCTTAGCTGACTGGGGGCCATGGGTTACAGTGCTTATAGGTCCTTTTTTCAGAGAGACGAGATAGAAATATCTTACTAGATAGACAGTTTCTTGTACAGCTAAAATACACATACTCTTCAAGACATCCAATAGTTCATATTGCTCCTTTCTATATCCTCTCGTAGTGTAAAATAGGACAGTGTTAATCTGCAGACGACACCATAGAGGCTAGGCAATAATATCTTATCGATAAGAGCGTTTTGCCAGTCCCGCCAAATTTTTTTCTTTAGGCCAACCGCGAGCCGCAAATCTGCAGCGAGCGACAGGCAGCCTCACTCCAATCCCGCTGCGCGACGCCTTCCCATTGCTTCAAAATGGCCGACAGAGGAGCCAAGAGAGCGAGTGCAGACTCGGAAGAGTCATCTAACAAGAAGACAAAGATGGATGGAAAGGCGAACCCGTATCTCGCCCACATGTACGAGGAGGAGAACGGCTGGGGATCTGGCGAGCCTTCGCCCAACTCGCCGCTGGCGGGCATGAAGCGCCGCCAGACATCTGCGCAGGAGGCTTCCAAGGCCGAGGATTCCGACTCGAACCCCTTCACGGGCCGTCAGCACTCGCAGAAATACTTTCAGATTCTGCAAACGCGGCGAGATCTCCCCGTCCATAAGCAGAGGTTTGTGCCACCCCTTGCTATGCACCGCTTTCCTCGTTGCGCAGCAGAATCACTGACCTCCCATCTTTTAGGCAAGAATTCCTCGACAAGTATCATTCGACTCAGATCCTCGTCTTCGTCGGTGAGACTGGTTCCGGAAAGACCACACAGATCCCCCAGTACGTCGTGTATGATGAGCTGCCGCATCTCAATGGCAAGCTTATTGCCTGTACGCAGCCGCGTCGAGTCGCTGCCATGTCAGTAGCCCAACGTGTGGCCGATGAAATGGACGTCACGCTCGGAGAGGAAGTCGGTTACAGCATCCGTTTCGAAGACAAGACGACGCCCAAGACTATGCTAAAGTACATGACGGATGGTATGCTCCTGCGTGAGGCCATGCACGATCACGAGATGTCTAGATACAGCTGCATCATCCTCGACGAAGCCCACGAGAGAACACTGGCCACCGACATTCTCATGGCTCTGCTGAAGCAGATTGCAGAGAGACGCCCAGACCTTAAGATCATCATCATGTCTGCTACTCTCGATGCCCAAAAGTTTCAAAAGTACTTCAACGATGCGCCTTTGCTGGCCGTACCCGGACGAACTCACCCTGTCGAGATCTTCTACACCCCCGAGCCGGAGAGGGACTACGTCGAGGCTGCCATCCGAACCGTTCTCCAGATCCACGCCTCCGAGCCCGAAGGCGATATTCTGCTCTTCCTCACAGGTGAAGACGAAATCGAGGACGCCTGCCGAAAGATCGCCCTCGAGGCCGAGGAGCTGACGCGGGAGATGGACGCCGGCCCGCTGGCGATTTATCCTCTGTACGGCACGCTACCACCGCACCAGCAGCAACGCATCTTTGACAAGGCACCCGGTCCGCTCAGGAAGGGTGGACAGCCCGGCCGAAAGTGCATTGTCTCGACCAACATTGCTGAAACCAGTTTGACCATTGACGGCATCGTCTACGTCGTTGATCCCGGCTTCAGCAAGCAAAAGATCTACAACCCCCGAATCCGAGTCGAGTCACTCTTGGTTTCGCCCATCTCAAAGGCCTCTGCGCAGCAGCGTGCTGGTCGTGCCGGTCGTACAAAGCCTGGCAAGTGCTTTAGACTCTACACCGAAAAGGCATTCAAGAAGGAGCTTATTGAGCAAACTTATCCTGAAATCTTGCGGTCCAACCTCGCCAACACCGTTCTGGAGCTGAAGAAGCTAGGAGTGGAAGATCTCGTCCACTTTGATCTCATGGACCCTCCCGCCCCCGAGACCATGATGCGGGCGCTGGAAGAGCTAAACTATCTCGCCTGCCTCGACGACGACGGCGAGCTGACCACTCTCGGCGGCCTGGCGTCGGAGTTCCCCTTAGATCCCGCCTTGGCCGTCATGCTCATCTCTTCGCCGGAGTTTTACTGCTCCAATGAGATCCTCTCCATCACCTCCCTCTTGTCAGTCCCTCAGATCTTCGTGCGGCCCGCGAGTAGCCGTAAGCGAGCAGACGAGATGAAGGCGCTCTTTGCCCACCCGGATGGCGACCACTTGACGTTGCTCAACGCCTACCACGCCTACAAGGGCCAGGAGACTTCGGACCCAAGCTCTGCCAAGCAGTGGTGCCACGAACACTTCTTGTCCTACCGCCACCTTTCCAGCGCCGACAGCGTTCGTGCCCAACTCAAGCGCATCATGGAGACGCACGGGCTCGACCTAATTTCCACCCCCTTCGAGGACAAAAACTACTACACCAACATCCGACGGGCTATGCTGGCCGGGTTTTTCATGCAGGTCGCCATGAAGGAGAGCTCAGGCAAAGTTTACCGAACCGTCAAGGATGAGCAGGCCGTCCTGATCCATCCCTCGACCGTGCTGCGTACCGAGTACGACTGGGTCTTGTATAACGAATTCGTCCTTACGTCTAAACAGTACATCCGAACATGCACAGGCATCAGGCCGGAGTGGTTATTGGTAAGTTTGCGACATATGAATAAATGAAATACCCCGCTACCTTGCATCTTTTGCGTAAAAACGAGGCTTGAAGGGCTAACTCCAGCAACCAGGAAATCGCACCCGTATACTTTGACATGGACACCTTGGAGGATGGAGACATTAAGCGGTCATTGGCCCGAGCCGCAGAAAAGAAACGAAGAAAGGAGGCCATGAAAAAGGCCAGTCGGTGAGAGCTGCACGAGTGACGTTGCTGAGACATGGCGCAGCCGCGCCGCTCTCGCTTAGAGAGCCAAGAGACTCTCTTGTCAAAAGATTGGCCGCCCTCCCTTGTTGCGAGACTAGAGCAATTCGGCTGCCTTTTTTTTTCCTTTTTCTTGTTCTTGTTTTCTCCTTCTCTATCTTGCCTTTTCACCTTGACTAAGTTAGAACAACCCCCCCCTTTTTAATTGGTCGTGGGGTCCAAAATCCTGAGACCCCGCTCTTTGGGGACTCAGACATGCAGCAGAAAGACAACATGGAGGATGAAAATTGTTGGCAGCCATCAAAGCTTCGGTCATTGCCTGGGAGCCTGACGGGAAAACCAGGATCATGGACGTGTCCTTGTGCAGCCGAGTAATGGACGAAGGAACCTTTGTTATGTAAGGGAGGGCATTCACACTAGTAGCCTACCTGTGCTTTTGGGGGCGTTTGCTTTTGGACCAGTTAGATGTAGACACGGCTTGCTTTTTGGTTTCAGCATGTGTGAGCAGGATTCATGGGCAAGCTGCAATATAGAATCATTTTGAGACATGGCCTCGAACTCGTCACTCTGCTGCCCCTTTTTGCCTTGCTCGTATTCTTCCTCGTTTCGCGGCTGAAAAAGCAAGCGTGTCGGTGGAAGGACTGCTTTTGGCGTGGATCACTGTAGCAAACAGACCTCCCTAGACATGCTTCTCCTCCGCACCTAGTAGACCAATCTGGTAAGCTGCTGCGGGCTAATGGTCGATTGCCCGCGCGGAGTCAGGCATGAACGGAATGTCACGCCGAAGATCCGTCAGCTGGACGGGCGACCACACCGGCGATAGCCTCTCCCGGAGTGTGTTCCCCCGAAGGCCTGATGCTACGTATAATTCCACATACACAGGCACTCCGTACTTGGTACACAGGACCATCACATACATACTGGCCCATCCATCTTACTGACGGGATGGGCACAGCTCCAGCCCTCCTCTACCATGCGGGCAACAGGACCCAGAATCCCGGAGGCTGGCACGGGTGAAATGTCACGTAGGTATCCAATGCCGGCCTTGCGTACATCCCATCTTGTTAGTGACGGCAGCATCCGGGTGGACCGTCACAACCTGTTCGTTGCTTTGAGTTATCATGTGTGCCTTGGCTTGTGGCACATGCGGAGCACCATTGGCCTGTGTTCCCATCCTTCGCACCTAGTACCGGGTTACTATCAGAGTGCCCAAGGTACTAGCCCGTACGCGCCTCCTCGTGCTAATGCAGCTATGCAGCTGTTTTGAGTAGGAGGCTGGGGGTTGGTGAGCTGGTTCGGCACATCAGATAGAATTGGGGCCCCCTCCCGCCTGCTGTACAATGCACGAAAGAGAAATATTGGTCCGGGGAATGATAGACCCATGACCCGAGGCTGAGAGTAGGTTAGTATGCATATGCAGGTCTTGGGGGTTAAAAAAAAAGTGAGGCGGTTGTAGGTGCCAGATATTGCTCGAGGACACACATTCGTTTGAGCTGGACCAGGTGCGGCTGTCACTGGAGAGGAGGGGCGTGTATGCGCGGCAAGCTGTTAGCGTAGCCGTCAACAGAATAGGAACAAGGACCGATCCGCGCGGAATTTTTGGATCTGACACTACGCTTATTCTCGAACGGCTGACTTATGAAAGAACAGCATGGTGGCGGCTCAGGAGGAAAGAGTGGACTGAGACCACGCCTTGGCCAGAGGTGCATAAATCAATCACCAGCACCTGAGATTCTATCCAGGCAGCAGTGACATCAAGCCAGTCACGACGAAACACGATCCAGACTAAAGCACCGTGGCATTGATTCCAATTGGGCCTCAGTATGAAGCATTCGGATTGCCCGACGGTCTTAGAATGCACTCTGATTCATGCTGTCTTGTTCTCTCGGGAGAACATCTCGGTCTCTGGTTTGGTACTGACGCCACAACACAAGGAAATGAGATTATTCACGGCTCTAGGAGCGCATCTGATGCTCTAGCATGCGGCTGAAACACCGTCGGCGTTTGCGTGGGAGAAGACTTGCATTGATGTTGTTTTCTCGTGCTTATAGCACAGCGTCGGCAGCTCGGCGTGCGATGCACACGTACCAACAAACCCCGGGTTCCACTTCTGAAGCCAGAGGCATTGAAGTTGTACGGCATCGCGAGGGCATTGCGGCGACCAAAACATGACATGTTTCCAGAATGACTCGGGTAACAAGCTATATGAGCCCATTGTGTCTAGCAGGTAACGGCTAGATATTAGAGGCCTGATGCTGGAGGTGGCGGCCTGTAGGGCGATGCATGAAGTTTCGAAAGGTCAACTTGGAATCATAATTGGTCTCCAGAGCCGGTGCCAGAATTTCCCGGCGCGTTGCAGCAATTCACAACTGGAAGTTTTACGCGACGATGCCCATTTCCCTCGCTGACTTGGAGCTGACAATGGTGTGCCAAGTTTATGACAATTGGGTTGTGGGCAATGTTGAAACAGCTTCGGATGACGCAGGACCATGCCTCTTCTCCACTGCATCCAGACCTTGTCTCGGAGGCTCCAACACAAGCACTATCAACCCCCATTGCTAGTGTCCAAAAGAAAAGGCCCCTCAATTGCGACGGTGCCATTGGACGGCTTGGAATTCCAGATTTAGCAGCGATGGCATGCCGGGTCGATAGCCGCCAGCACACGGGGCGGACCGAGCCAAAATCGAGGCGGAGCAAGGTAGCAGAGCCGAGTCCACAGCGGATGTGCCTTGGTCAAGCATACCCAAGGACACATTCATCTCAATCCATGACGTCCTTGGCCACAAACTTCCAATGGAGCCTTCTTGTCTTGTCTTGTCGAGGAGTTTTTGTTGCATCAGAAACTCTCTCTCTTACCAATGTCGTAATTCCGGCGTTCCGTGCATATATGTGTAACTCTATTTCCGCCTCGACTCGCTGTTTCTAGGATGCAAGGTTGCAAAGCGATGATGAGAAAACATGCTGCTTTTTGCTCATTTGAGTTAACCCAAAGCCGAAATGATTCCGCAGCAACAACTGCCATGGTCCTTCTCCCATACTGCCTTGCATTTGGAATTTATTATAGCCGATGAGCGGCTGCGGCGTATGCGAGCGAAATGATCAATGTACTTGGCTGTGAATCTCGTCTGCGCCCCTCCAAGGTACATGCAGTACAGAGACAACAGCGCTTGTGGATGCAATGCCATTGCTTCCGCGCCGAGTCACATCGAATAGCACTGCTTGGCCTTTGGTTCAGCGGTCTGTGAGCCAGCTTCCGGCGTGGAATTTACACCCCTTTGCAAATCTTCCGGGGAATGCCGTCCATCTCCCGGGCTCAATGAGAGCAAGGATGCCAGCCATTGCGCGGTAGGGGCTTCAGTCTCCGACGGCGGGATTTTCTCTTTGGTTGATATTGAGACAACACCATGGGGTCGTGGAAACAATAGGCAACAGCTGATGAGCGGCTGTTTACGACGCAGGAGTATCCAAGCACATAGATTCTCGGGGAAGTAGTTGTTCGGTATCTTATGCTCACTGGGGGGGGAAAGGGGGGCCCCTCGAATCGAGCATTATGCACACCGAATCCCAAGCGGTACGCATTCCGCCAATCATCATACTGGCAAAGTCCGCAGAACCGCCTGGATGATTCGGAGTCGATCTCTTCTTCACCGTCATAGAGGGGCAACATTCGGCCCTCCGTGTTTGAGCGGCCCGTGAGATGTGTACACAGATCAGATAGTGCGACGTTCGACGGCTGCTGCTGATCATCAAACCATTGACTAAACGCCACCCACTACTCGGCCGATAAACAAGCCCTAAATCCCCAACTACTACTCGTCTAAGCACGCGGGCCGGCCACTCCCGTTTCCCCATACGGTTATTCCTTTAATTCTTGCCTTTAGTGCAAGTTTTCGGTATGTTCCCTTGGGTCCCAACTTGGATTTCGAGTTCGTCTCTTCTGCGTACGAGGCCAATGCCGTCATCTCTCGACAAGCGGCGTATAACTGAGATTCGCAGGCTAACTTGGCTTCAAGGACGCAAGGGGTGTGTGAGATGCACATGAACGGCCCCATTCATTCGAGAGTACGAGCATGTACGTACATGCAGCTGGATATTAGAGTGTGTGGACCAAGTTGCACAGGGCTGCCCCTAGCTGCTTCTGACTGGGTGCCAGAAAGCCACCCACAGAAACTGGCAAATTTTGACGACGCGCTAAATGATAGAGCAGTACTCGTACAGTAACCTGAGCTGCTAGTAGTATTAGTCTCTGGGATGGGATGCCATCCTTAGTCGCGGCAGCTGAGAGGAGTTGCTGCTTTGCGTCTGTTAGTATCGTAAATAGCGCCTTGCGTGTCTGCTGTAAACTCAATCATCAGGCCCGAGGCCATCCACCAGGAGCATTCACATACTCGTAAGTGACGAGCTAGGGAGCTCTTCCACGCTACCTGCAGGTCACAGTATCTTGTTGCGCTCTGGACGTCAAGTCGGTTGGAGTTGGCAATCTCTGCTCTGCAGTACTCGTATGCAGGCAAGGATTGGCTAGTGCACTTTCTTTGCGTCAAGGCGGCTGGGGAGTTGAGGGCCATCTAGCCAGACACCCCTGGACAATTGACTTGATCCCCGGGCGCCACCTTTTTCCCATGTAGTATGGAGGATGACCTTGTCAGGATAGCTAATGCAATACAGCGTTGGCCAAACACCCCCCAGAGTACACGGCGACAAGTGCTTCTCAAGATACGGAGGAAGCGGATAGGCCAGGGTGAGAATCTTTTCACAGTGACGCACCGTAGCATGTGCGTATCTTGATACGGTGTCCGGGGTCGAAGTCTCGTTGTAAAGCCGGCCGTCCGAGATGTCGATATATAAAGCAGTCAAAGGACCTCTTTTTTTGCCTCTATCTCGATCAGCACTTTTAGCATCACTTTCAGTATTCCAAGAAGTCATACCGCACACCTCTCTGCAATCTTAGCACTTTGTTCCCCTTGTCCACAAGTCTTGACCTGTTCCTTCTTACCTTTCCTTTCTCCCAAGCATACACCTTTCGTCATCACAATGAGCAGCGGAGGTTTCTACAAGTATCGTTGCAAGAACTTTTACTCGCACAATTGCCCCAATTGGGTGTGGGTAAACAACTCGCCATGTGCGACCTGTATTGTAAGTCACATCAATGGTTGAATCGAACATCCAGACGGTGTGAAAGCTCTCTGTGGGTGGGTTCAGAATGACCAGTCTCGTGAAGCTAACATCAGATGAAAAAAACAGGCTGAAGGCAGAGATGCCGAGGGGCAATCGTTGCCATCTTCGACGGCCTGTCGAGTTGACATTGTCGCACCTCGTATCCGAGACGACATCTTACAAGATACATTCATGGAATCTGTTGCCCCAAGTGATGTTGGAGAGAGCTGGATCCTCCACGACAAGGGCAATGGCATTATCGACAATGACGAACTGTCACAGACTGTGCCTTTGAGAAGCAGCAACATGGCATCTTCGTACCGAGCCATTGCTCGTTGGTAATTGCCCAATGGAAGCCAGCTCGATTGATTCTAGTAAGAGGACGCCAGGCCCGCTTTTGTTTGATTCGAAGGGCTAACGATGGGGTAGGGGTCATTTGAATCAGATCTCGGCAGCACAACCGTTTGATGTTGCAACTATGTAGGTAGGAGACGCAGGCCTTTTCTGTTCCTGCTTCAAGTCGTGACAAGTGTCATGACCTGATGGATTATGAAGGGCTGCTCTCACACATTCCTTTGAAGAACACGGGAAGGGAATGGGAATTGGCTAGGATAGGTTCACTGGTTGAAGCGAGGGAAAAAGTTCGGCGTTGGTTCAAAAGAGAAGGAGATCCGGATTAGAGCAAAAAAAAAAGAGATAAAAAAATTTGCGCTACCCTGTTGCAGCAGTCCTTGGCTGTTGCGGCGGGATGGCCTGATGCCCACGGATGGACTAACTGGCATCTGAAAAGGGCTGCAAACAAGGGATTGGAAACTGGCAAGGGAGTTGGGGACTTTTTGTTCTCGGAGGGATTTGTGTGCCGCTGGGAAACGCCGGGAAACTCTCGAGCTTGGGGCGGGAAAAGGGTATTTTGTCTTTTTTTTTTTCTTTGGGGGCGGAACGGTGAGGCTCTGCCTTGGTTCTCGTTCATGGTTACCTCGGACTGTCGTTACAGGGCTTAGGCCAGTCTTGACTAGAATAGCATGGATAGCATATCGTACGGCGATATTTTCCTCTTAAGGGCCGGGGAGCCAAGAAGTGGTCCGTGGTCGAAGGAGTGGCTCGGTGAAGCGTTGGTGAGGTTGTACTCGTAACCGCAACCCGCAAACCGTAAACCGGCGATGCAGGACTCAGACGGCATCGGCCCTTCATGCTGGCCGCCACGCCTCAGTTTCGGCCGCGCGGTTCTAACTTCTAAGAGCGTGCAAGAGGTGAGCGATCCCTTTGCCGTTAGTTGCTTCGAGGCCGCGTTCTGGCGAGTCGGATCCGTTGCCGTTGGCTGCTTACGAGCTTGAGCGTCAAAATTGTTGTTTGAGCTGAGAGCGTGCAAGAACACACCTTCACCCTTCTGGCATGGTGGGGCGATGGCCTTGGGCTTCTGGGTGCTTCTTGCGTCTTGGCCCAGATGCAAGTCATGCCTGCCGTTCCCAGGGAGTCCACTTTCCTCTCGGCCGAGGTTGTACGGATACTCCGTGCCTGGCAGAATGCTCCGTACAAGCTACTCCGTACAGAGTATTCCGTGCAGAGGAAACCCCGTACCGCCTTGCCGATAATCTCACCCGACGCCCTTAGTGTTCGGTGCCTCTGGTACCTGCGGGTACTTTTGGCGTTGGTCCTCGATACTCTCGCGCAAGACATGTCTGCGGTACCCAGGTACGAAGCGATGACGCTAAGCTGCAACTTGACGTTGCATGTCATTTCTCCCTGGATGCCCTCCAGCTTCCAATCCCACCTGGGCGAGCGTCTCTCAATTGCCTGCTGTGGTGAGGCATTGTGATGTTCAATTGACGCCAGCAGTGCTGCTAATGTACGGTCTGCTAGCTCTCGGCCTTACCAGGTTTATCCACGGACTGGAGCACTATACGGAGTGCGGATTGCACACTATATCTGCCTGTACTAGCCACTAGGCAGCTGCATTTCACCTGGACGGACCTTAATCCTTTAGCACTGCTACCTTGGAAGCAGTACTAGAGCAATGATACAGTAGGTCCCGTTAATTAGGCGTCGAGTAGTATTACAAGGAAGTCGAAGCATCTCCAATTCCGCCCCGAGCTTCAAAACACCAGCCCTTCGCCCGGCTTAGTTATAGCCCACGATAGGCAGGCTAATCTCGCTGCACACACACACTCACACTCACACGCAAAACAAGGGATCCAAAAGCGCTCTCGGTGACCAGCCCAGTTCTCCGGGTGAACCACTCAGAGGAGCAGCTGGCCGACGTTAATTGCCCGCCCAGGGAACTCCTCCGAGCAGCCAGGCTTGCCAGGCCCTAGGATAGATGCTGTTTCATACGTCTTGCGACATCAACCAGGGCTGCGCTCCACCTCCCTGCATCGCCCTACGTCCTGATTGAGAAGCGACAAAGGTTTTTTTCCCTCTCGCTCTCTTCTTCCTCGCTCCCTGTGGGGCTGATCAACACGGCCAAAGCCGTTGGAGCTAGCGCTGCCATTGGAACATGAATCCCCTCAATCGAAGCTCGATAGATTGTTCCTCAACTTCCTGTTTAGAGGGCTCTCGGCTGATTAATATTAGACAAGACTCCCCGGCTAGGCCTGTTTTCTCAAAGCCATACTCGTACACCTTTGCCTCCACTGGCACAAGGTCGACGGTCCGCGGTGGCTCCCCATCGCTCAATGCGGTAGGCTTCAAGAATCTTTCTCAGGTTGCGCTGCATCTGAACCCTGTACATGACATCGTTAAGTTTGCCGCGCCATTGTCTGCCAGGGACTGGCGTCGTCGTCATATGGAAAAAATGACACCGACTTTAGCCGTGATGCCACCCACTCGTTTCGGGAAATTGATGTGTACACGACCAGGGCTGCCTATCTATTAAAAAAAATTCCCCAAAGACATGAGAGGCTAGAGATGCCTCATCTTGATCGCTAACCATTCCCGCTTACTGATCGCAACAGGAGCTCAGAGCCGATTTCTTGGCTTGGAAATTTGGCGATAGCGATTACGAATACTCATTGACGTCAACTTGGCTAACATGGTTCGTCATTGCACCTTTTCACAACGGCACACAAGAGGAAGTTGCAAGCATGAAGTTGCAAGCAGCGGTGAGTTTACAGCATATCAGTGGAGAGATTCGAACATCCTTAGATGACCTAGCCTGACCTGCAAAGCATTGTTAGCGAGAAGTCTCATAGCCATCGGAACAGGGGTTACTTATCCCCTCACCAGCGGGGGGTTGTCCTCCGACCATTGCTGGGAGAAGGACAACCAGGACTACCTTCCAAATCTATGGTGTGTCCTTATAATCCAATATTCGTACAAAGTACGTCGTGTCAATGAACAAGTCAAATGGTGGCAGCCCGCGAATCGGACTCAAAGAGGCGAGTTGAGCAGGGAACGAGACAAGTGCTAAACTTTGACACCAACTCGAGATGGGTCCTTGTTCAATCAAGCTCAAACTCGACACCGAGTCGTATTCGCGGTATCCGAAATAGACCGATGCCCGGAGCCAATCCTCTAATGGATTTGCTGCCTTCTTCAAGTTCGCCGAGTCCAAAGTCCGAGTAGCGTATTGTAGCCCAGATATTCCAGATGTAGTCAGGGGAGCCTCCTTCTGTTTGTCTCGCACTGCCAACGAAGACTTGTTTTTGTTTCCTCTCCAGAACATTCAAGGTTAGGAGGGCATCAACACGCGTACAAAACACATCTGTAAAAGCCGCGTTATCATCTCAGCAGTTCCTTGACGAAATCTACTGAGGAAGTTGCTGGGTAGCCCAGCCAGGAACTGGCGTCCTTGCAAGATCGAGGGACAGAGCCAACGACCGAAGGTTAATGCGCTTGGTCAGACTAGATGCCGCAGCATCACACACCGAAAGCGGGTGCTGTGGTGTGGTCCAAGGAGCAAACGGCTAATAGACAGAGATCATGACGTTGGTGGTCGTGTTGGTGTGTATCCAGAAAGTAGGCGGGCATATAAGGAGCATCCGAGAGCGTTGCAGAACGGCGTTGGGTTGGTCAAGAACCGTTGCATTTCTGTGTGCTTCCAGATGGCCCTCGCGACACTGCTATGAAGCAGGCTTCCGGCAAGGTGCCACAAGGACAGAGTGTAGTTTTTGAAATGCGATCTTTGACAGCTTGAAGCCCTTTCTGTGCTCAAGCCCCCCATGCCATAGACCTTGCACCAGGGCAATGAAGCCACCGCTGCAGATCCCAACAGACAAGGCCAATCTCTCTGCCTATAATGCCAGCTGCATCACAAGGACAGCCTATTCTCGACCATAGTGCGAATTCCAGCGGAGAGGGCTGACGGGCGTCCTGCAGCGGACTATAACGACCCATGGCATCCTTCCTCTTGCGCACTGTTGAGTGACTGGATGTCCTCTCTCCTAGTCCATCGACAAAGGACGCGATTTAAAAAGGAGATTGGACGACTGAGCGCAAACTAAACCAGATGTATGCTTAGGGTTAAGTTCCGAAACTCGTGTCTCCCAGCTAGACTTGGCTGTCCGGGTGCCAGACAGAGACCGACCGCAATGGATCCAACTACAGCATTCGGCGAGGTCCTGGAACAGGCTCGGAAGCTGCATATTGCGGGTGAACCAAGCCTGGAAGAGAGGCCTACGATAGACATTCCTTGCGGAAGCAAGGAAAACGAGAATCGGGAAACTGTGGGGGAGGCGACGTGCGGATGGAGTGTTGCTTTTGAGGGCAACGAAGGAGGCTCTGCCTTGAGCTACATGAGGAGATCCAAGAGACGATGCGTACAAAGAAGACATTGTATTGGATATCGGTGAAATCTCCGGCATTAAATCGAGGAATTGGCGTATCTGAAGTGCTCTGACGGTGGTTGATGAGTGAAGTAGTAAACATGAGGAAACGCGTGGGGAAGGCATGTGATGATGGAGAGCTCGACGCACGGACCAAGCAAGCCCAGGAACGCGTAAGCACGTGACTATGAACTGGTTAAGCTTACAGTGCATTTGTACAGTGCATACAGTTTTCACTCGACGTCAAGCTACTTCCTATCTCGTGCCACAAGGCAGCTTATTCTCATTTGTAAAAGAGCTTCGCCTCGAAAATCAGTCTGGCACTTAGTTTCCGCAAAACTTATAAATCGCATCTACATGGTGTCTGGGTGCTATGGCAGACTTGACGGATACTCAGCAATCTCAGCCGAAGATCACACAGGATATCGTGGATGCTGCAAAAAAAGCATTCGATCCATCGGCCGCTGCTGAAAGCCGACAAGACGGCTTGCGTGAATACAATGAACTGATTGAGAGGTAGGTGAGGCTGCTTAGAGGGGGAAACGACTTTCAAAACAAACCTGACGTGCGGTCAGAACGCAAACATGGATCTTGATACATGCTCTCAACGCTCTGATCAAGCCTAATGTGCTTCCGCCATGGCTAAGGGAACCGCTGATGCGGAGTCTGACGCATCTGCCACTGCGGTCCGACGGCGTTCGAGCTACTATGGAGTTTGTGTTTGCAGTTCATCCGAGCAATACCGGGAAACCCGCGGATGACAGCGGTAGCCGCGGAAAACAAGGAGCTGCCATTACGCACGAGGCGGTAGCCGTTGCAACGAAACTTCTTTCCTCTGTTCCGGCTTTGATGAATGCTCAAGAATGGTTCGATGGCATAGCGGGCCAATTCATGGCTTTGTTTGATGGCGAAGCTGGACCTGATGTTGCGAAAACTGCTGCGCAGATTGTTGGGTTCGGTATCTTGGGTAAAAAACAATTCGGAGCCCCAGGTAAGAACATAACTTTCGATTATATAGTCATGCGCCGTATTTCTCTACTCGTTTACTTATGAGAGAAAACAGGCGCACCTGGTTGGAACGCTTTCGTACAGCCTTTGGTGGAAGCTATTAACCCGTCGCTGAAGTCTTCAAGGGGAGATTCTTTTGGCTCACACGACGACGATGAAGTTGTGGAACTGGGTCGAGAAAAAGTCCTTGTTGCTGCTGCCGACCTCGAGAGGTCGCTTAAACGGCTGCAACTACTCATCATGTCAAACCCATCACCCGGCCTTTGTAAGCGAGTCCTGAAGCCAGTCCAACTGCAACTTTGGGCTCTCGCTTCCTGGATGAATCCCTCTCAAGAAACCGAAAAGCGTTTCTGCAAGCCTGCGCGGATTCTTGTGCAGACTCACTTCAGGTTATTCGGTGATGTGAACAACCTCATCCCGTTTATTCGTAATATTCAATGCAAAGGATCCCTGTATGACTCAGATGGCCTACAATGGCGATACCACCATGGGTCCGAAGGAGGAATAGAGAGCATTCGCCGTCCGTTTGCCGAAGGAAAGCAAAACGAGGAGCTAAACTGGGGAGAGATTGAGAGTAAATCAACCACCTTGGTTGAATTCCTGAGTTCCGTGTGTACAACGGAAGAAGTTTCCTCGGTCTTCTTATACCTCTTGCGACGATGGATACAGTCGGCCAGCAAACAAAGCAGTTCGGCCATCAAGCTAGTCACTCATGACGAGGAAGCAGATTCTGCTATCCAAGATCTTGTCGACGTGACTTTGTTGCAAAAGTCCATGGACAAAGCTCCGGAAAAACTGATTAGCCATTTCGACCAGCTGCTAGAACTTATATCGCATGTATTGCGAGCCGACGGCCAGGCACCCCTTGGGGACGATATCATTGGAGTTGTTCTCAGTTTACTAAACTTAGTGATCACAGCGCCGACCTTTCGGAAGTCAGACATTAACCCGACTGAGCTAAAAGTTGTCGAGGATGCACTGGCGAGGATTGGCAATGCAGATCGGGGTGAAGCATCGACAACTGCAGGCAATCTGACGATGCTGCTCAAGTACCGGGATGACGTGGAAAAGCCAGATGACAAAACGGCGGCTCCTACTGCCCGCCAGATTGAAGACCGTAAGACTTACGATCTAGCAATGAACTACATTACTGGAGGCGATAACCCGCCACCGGTGGTGTCCGAAGGCCTCAACCTATTATCGAATTTGATCGTGGCAGAGAGTTCAATATTGGACATATCGGCCGTCACAGTGCTGATGGCAAATCTTTTGAGGGAAAACGAGGACTATATCAATTTGCGAGTTATTAAGATATTCACGCTACTGGCAAATAAGCATCCCAAGGCGACAATGCAGGAGCTTCTCGACCATTATTTGGATGCACAGGAAAGATCATCTACAGACACTCGCCTCAGGTTTGGTGAGGCAATACTTCAGGTTATCGAGCGATTGGGAGAGACTTTCACGGGAGAGGCAGCCCAGAATGCAGGCGAGAGCATGCTGTCGATTGCAGGTAGAAGGGGATACAGACCCAAGACGATGGCCAAGCAGGCACGAGAGGAAAGGTTGAACGAGCTGAAGAGAAAAAAGGCAGAAGCTAGTGGAGACGCTGACCAGGACATTGAAATGGCGGACGAGGAAGAAACACCGGAGCAATTGGCCAATAATGAGATACTGGCGCAAATTGTTCAAGGCTGGGAAAGCAAAAGGGGGAGCGAGGATATTCGAATGCGGACTTCGGCTCTTTCCATCTTTGGAAATGCCATTGAGACGAACATTATTGGTATGGGGCCGACTATAGTCTCGGCAGGAGTCGACCTCAGCATCAATGTCCTCGCCATGGAGCCAGAGCTGGAGAAGGGCATACTTCGACGAGCAGCCATCCTCGTTATACTCAGTTTTGTGAAAGCCTTGGACAAGGCCAAGGAGTCTGGACAGAAGCTGGGATTTGGATTGACCAACCAGAGCCGGGAGGATATACAGAGGACTCTCAGCTACATTGCGGCAACAGACAACGACGGACTGGTCCAACAGCACGCACGCGATGTCGTGGAGAGCCTTGAGAATTGGGGCATGGCAAGCCTATTGCCGAGTCAGGCAGAGGCGAGCGCCGTGCCCGGTTTGACGAGATTAGCGGGATTGCATGTCAATCCTGAAGGCACCCTGGTGGACGCTTCTGGACGGCCACGGCCAAGGATAGAGGAAGTGGAATGATGGAAGCTTGAAAGATGCCGTAAGACAAAATCATCACCAATAGTAATCACACGGAGTACGCCGTACGGATGAAGAGCCGATATGCCCAAAAGCTGCTTTACACGCGGCGCTGACCTGTGAAGATGATGACATTCCGCTGAGACGCAATTTCAGCGTGCCGGTTTGCCAAGCCGGCCAGCCGAAGATGGCACGGCTCATCGTGTAGTCACTTTCAGGCGTTCGGTGCTAGAGTCACCGTCACGCCGTGATTCGTACTGTTGTGGTCGTGGCTGACTCGGAGGCTCCCCACCCCGCGGTCCGTGACATGTCAACTAAGGGGAAAAAAAAAAGAATTTCATTGTTTTCTTATCCCGCCGATGGCAAGGGACGGGAGAAAGGCGAAAGGAAAAAGTAAAACGCCTTTTTTTCTGGCTGGCGTGGCTCGGGATGAATACGTGTATCCGTGCATTCGCAACGCAGCGAAGCAAGGGCGCTGGCTGGGGGTGACGCAGGGGCCGCATGTGTTTCTCGTTTCTCTTATCTCAAACGGTTCCTGGAGAATAAGGTTGGCTGGCCCGGCCCTTGTGAAAACATGGAGCGAGTAGTTGGAGAGACAACATGGACAATAATAGACACGGGGGAAACACCAGTGACACAAACGGTGATCCTGGGGACTAACGTGGTGAGGCGTCTGATGGATCGCCAGAGACTCAGCTCAAGTCAATATACTTGCGACTATTAGCTCTGGATGCCATTGCGGAACAGCACAACAAGCTGAGCGGTTGCGTGAACTTTGGGTACAAGTCCAAACAAGCCCGCAGTTGGCCGTTTCACAAAGCGACGCAGCGGCAGGGGGCCCAAGGGGGCGTCTTGCGGGGGGTTTTTCCCAATTCTGGGGGGGCGGTGGCATCAAGCGAGCGTGAAGGCGAACATGACCCACGCCGTTGAGAACGTTGGTGTCAGGATGCAGGCGAAGCCAAGCCAACGGCGTCACTGAGTGAATTAATCACTATCATGTAAGTGCGTGCGCATGCAAAGGGCGGTGTTGAGGAGATGGGCAGACTGGGGAGAGCAATCAAACAAAATTGGATGAGTCTGCGAAGCGTACGGGTACATATCTGTACGCGCACTAACAGACGAATAGATTAAACTGGAAATGAAGAAATCAAGGCATTGCAAACCGCATGTTGGACGATGCAAATTAAGGGCCCTGCTGGTGTTTTGGTCGCCGCCCTGGACAAGGTCGAGCCAATGGGAGACTACCGTCGAAATTGATTCGGTCGGGGGTCGCTTGGCACTTTGTTTTTTTCTCATTAGAGACTTGTCCAGGCCGGGTTGCGGGATCCGTTTCGGGGCATATTTGCATTCGGAAGCATCCAGAAGAAGCTCTGTTTGGTGTTGAAAAGAAGAAAAAGTATACGGAGTGGTACAAAGTCGTACGAGTACACGGAACTGACCGACTCGGTTGAGCGCCGTGGTACGAATACGCATTCCATGTACGTACCGGCAATTGGAAGTTTTGGTTTGACCGCCTTGGACTAATTATTTCACCGACCACAAGGCAGAACAGACTTGGGCAGTTATCATGTGAAAATATCAACTACCTCAGCTACTCCTCCATGCCGCAAGTCAGCCCAGCGCCACCGCAAAAAAACACAGCTCGAGAACAATAGACACATCAGCCAAACAGCGCCTCTTCCGTGATGGCTGAGTGATTGGCTCTGGGCGCGTCTCAGGTGCTGATGCGGCTCCGGCTTGGTGCTGCGTACCTGCATCGGCCCCTGGCACTAGCAGGCCTTCAGCCAAATGCTAAGTGGCCGGCGATGTTTAGCGCCGCCAGATTGGTGACATGTATGCATGCCTGCGACTCCATCAGGGGTGGCGGACATGGATAGACGGATGGGATTTCGGGGGAGAGTCAGCAATCAATTGACGCAAACTCGGAGAGCTGGCAGAGGTCCGGCAGGCAACAGAGGGGCGTGCGGAGGGGCCGTTGAAGGGGGCGTTTACGTTTCGTTTGACTGGCGATGGTGTTTGCTCTCGCGGACAAAAAGGCTCGATATCCATCCCGTCCTGACTCGTCCTTTTCCCTTCTCCTCTTGTTCTTTTCTTCTCTTCATCATAAATCTTGCTTTTGCCTGTCTTTGCTCCGGCTCGTCTGTTTGACAGCTAACTTCCACTCCTTACAACGGAAAACAAGCTAGACTTTTTTCCATCCATCGGCTTGACGTCGACTTACACTCTCTGAAACCCTTTTTTATATAAACGCGGAATCGACTTTCGCCCTCTCTCCGAGCATTATCAAAAAAACAAAAACTCCATCACACAAATCGTCAAGATGAAGTCCGCTGCCGTTGCTGCTTTTGGCCTCTTCGCCGGCCTGGCCTCTGCCAGCTCTCCCATCCGCCACCTGCACTTCCCCAGGTCCAACACCACCACCGCTGCCGTTGACGATGCTGCTCCCACTACGCTGACCGTCATTGCTACCTCGGTTCACACCGTCATCAGCTGTGCTCCCACCGTCACCAACTGCCCAGCTCGCCTCAACTCCACCGGTGCTGGCAGCCTGCCCGAGTCCGCCAGGAGCACCGTGGTTGTCACCGATACCATTGTCCTGGCCACCACCGTCTGCCCCGTGGCCGAGGCTTCCAGCATCTCGTCCTCTCTGCAGGCCGCTCACTCCTCCGGCCTCATCACCGGCTCGACCATCAAGGCTACTCCTCCTGCCGTCACTCCCCCGCCTAACGCTGGCGTTTCTGTCACCGATGTTGTCACCGACAAGACCCTGACTTACACCATTGGCAAGGGAACCGATGCTTCTGTCGTCACCACCACCATCCAGGCTACTACCAAGAAGACCATCACCCTCACCAGCACTCTCGGCAACGGTGAGAACGGCCCTGAACCCACCACCACCACCACGGCCACCACTACTGACACGACCTACATTACAGTCCAGCCCGTTCAGACTGGCTCCGGCAGCTCTGGTTCCAACACTGGTGGCAATGCTCCTCCCGCCAACAACGCTCCTCCTGCTAACGGTAACGGTAACGGCGAGGGTTCTTGCGCTTCCACCGTCACCGTCACCGTGGCCAAGGAGACTGTCACTGTCCCCGCCTCGACCGTCTATGTCACCATTGCTCCCAGCTCTTGTGACTCTGGCTCTGCTCCCGCCGTCACTGACAAGTCCACTGACAACTCTGGCTCCGGCAGCTCTGGCTCCAACTCTGGATCCAACTCTGGCTCTGGCAGCTCTGGCTCCGGCTCTGAGGGCAGCGGCAACAACAACGGCTCTGGCGACTCTGCTGCCTCTGCTACCACCAGCACCCCTTGCCCCACTGACATTACCACCACCGTCCGTGCTACTGTCACTGTCCAGCCTTACCCCATCAACAACGGCACTGTTCCCACCGGCGGTGCTGCTCAGCCTACCGCTTCTGGCTTTGCCCGTCGTCTCCGCCGATAAATGACTCACCTCCTTGACGGGAACTACCATTGTAAGAATATTGTGAAACCCAAAGGTGGGAGAAAAGCAATTTGGGGGGCATGGGATACTGGTTTTTGGAAATCTCGTGGCCAAGAGGAACGCACATGATGAGAAAAAGAACAATCATAGTCCAAAAAGGAACCAGGAAAACGAATATAGGTTTCTTCTCTACGCTGTTACATGATAGACGTCTATTTTGGATTCACGTTGTTGTTTTTTCTTCCATGTTTTCTTTTTGGATTGGCGAGGCTTGGTCGGAAGACAAACTTGCCGTGTTGTACTGTACTTGACACTCTTTTAACATTCATGTGTGTATATTTGATATTGCTCTTTGAGATGGCCGTCAGTGACGGTTCTTGGGCAACCACTTTTTCTGAATTGAACGACTCGTGACGTTAAAAAGCTTTCTTGCTTGTGTTGCCCGTAATGTGATCTGTCTACGTCTTTTCGAGTCGAATAAGTTTTATGAATGTATTTACCAAACCTGCCTAAAGACATACCACAACACCTGGTCTTTCATATATACGCCGTTCATTCGTCAAAGCAAACCCATCGTAGCATAGCTGGTATATATATACATATATATATATACACGCCAGTCTTCTTAATATCTGAATACACTCCGCTTAACCAGTTGCCTTGTACGCCCATAACAAAACAAAAACACACAATTCTCCGATACAGATGGAGGGAATTTCTCTCTCTTTCTACTACCCAAGCACCACACGTTCATATTGCTCTTGACTCAACTGCCGAAAAAGTACATCTTGCAGGGCAGCACGACTACGTGCTAGCTGCGGTACGATTCCATCAGCTTGCTGGAGATTACTCCTGATGCTTTCCATGTGGTCACTGAGTTGAAGAGCCAGAGACTTGAGCTCTGGATCATGAAGATCCTAAGAAGGCATCACTGTTAGTTATTTTGTACAAACC
Organism: Trichoderma simmonsii; assembly: GCA_019565615.1. Lineage (NCBI taxonomy): Eukaryota > Fungi > Ascomycota > Sordariomycetes > Hypocreales > Hypocreaceae > Trichoderma > Trichoderma simmonsii. The sequence goes on from CP075866.1 coordinate 1,419,740, forward strand.
CTTTTGCTCGCACTTCAATTTCCATCCGTCGCGGAGGAAAAAAAGAAAAAGACAGAGCGAATAGTACTTGTGACAACTTACGTTGAATAGGCCTCCGGGGAGAGAAGCACCGGAGTGAGTAAAGGATATTTCCTGCTCTGCCTTTTGCTTCCGCTGTGAATGGACCGTTTCAGGTGTTGGTGCCAGGACATGCGCCTTCTTCAACAAGCCGCGATACTCCCTCCCCTGGGCCTTGGCACTGGACTCCAAGTTACGTACCGTTTCATAGTCTCTCTCCAGCTCTCTCTCCAGCTTCTCCTTCTCTCTCGTCAGCAATTCGACAGCGTGAAGCGCCGGGTCCAGCTGTCGCTCCAGGGCCATCTTCGCGTCGAGCACGCTTTCAAAGTCCAGCTCTGTGGCACGGCCGTCGGTCACGCCAGGGGCTCCCGGCGCGGCGCCCGCTTGTCTCCCACGAGGCACTCGAGCCGATGGCATGCTTGCTGGAGGAAAAGGGATGCCGCGTGCGATTTTGCGAGTGATGCGATGAGAAACGAGGCGTAGCGCTGCGGAGGTGTGGTTTTGGCGCTGTTCGGAGCCGGAGAGACGCTGGAGGACGGGACGGTGGGCCATGACGAGCATTGAGTTGGCGGCTGCGACGGTAGATTCAGGCAAGGGGCTCCATTTAGATTCGATGGTAGATTGGCGGACGCGATTGATGTGAGGCGAGACATGAGGGTATGGCTTTTCGGGCGAGGGAGCGACGTCGTCCTCCTCGTCCTCGACATCGGCATCTTGGGGAGGTCGGCGCTGTTTCTTCTTTGATACCGGTGCGTCTCCCGCTGGTTCGGAGTCAATAGCGGGAGCCCTTCTTGCGTTAGGAGCAGGTAAATCTTCTGTGGTTGCTCCAGTTGAGACTCTTGTAGGACGGCCACGGCGTCGGCCTGATGTCGTATTTGACGGGCTGTCAGTGGCTGTCTTTCCTTTGGCGTTGTCGCTGGGTTTGCTCTGGATCTTGTTTGGAGCGCTAATATCTCGTAATGATGGTCGCCCTCGCTTTCGTGGCTTCGCCTCTTGCTTCCCCTTTGTTGAGCCACGTTTTGGCACCTCCTCCTCGTCTTCCCGTCGAGCTTGCAGAGAGGGCCGGCCTCTCTTCCGTTGCGCGGGCAATTGCTTCTGAGTTGGGGTCTCGTTTTGCAGCTGGTCCTCTTCCGTGTCTTCATCTTCAACCCCTCGATTCTTTAGTGAAGGACGTCCTCGCTTCCGCTTTTGCTGAGGCGGCGTCGCTTCATCCTCGTGAATTAGATTCCTTGGTTTGCCACCCAGCGACGGCCGCCCTCTCTTTTTCGTGGGCTTGGAGGTCTCTGGTGAAGGGCTGGGATCATCGTCTTGGGAACTCAGACTTTTCCTCGGCCTCCCGCGCTTCTTGGCGCGCATCTGATCGGGCGCATCGGTATCGTATGCTTCAGTCGCATAGTTGTGCTCTTGCGACGCGTCGATATCGAGCTTGGACGCGTTGGATGGCCGCCCGCGTTTGCGCTTCGGGGCTGAAGACTCTGGCGCCTGTGAAGCAATTAGATTTCCATGCAATGAAACGGTTCCGATTGAAGATACGGCAGAAGAATGTCAAGTGGACAATGAAAGGGTTCATTTACCATTGTAATTGTAAAACAATGCTTGCGCAAGAGAAACTGTTGAATCGAGTTGATGCGAATATAATTCAGACGCCCAAGAGAGAGAGAAAAAAAAGGCCATGCCTCAAACGAGCATGTGCATGATTGACGCTTTCTGTGAAGCTTCCAATCATCGCCTCAGGCCTGCAACAGCCTCTAATTCGCCCAGTGACGCATTTTCCAGCGGGGCCCGTGCGCTGTTCGTCTTCTAGATCGAGGCGGCTTCAGGCGGCTTGCAACCCCGCGTCCGGATTCGTTACAGCACGTGCATGCTCTATAGCTTTTGGCGTTTGTTATCCAGCACCCCCAGATCAGCATGAGGTTCAAGTGTCGAAACAGCATGCAAATAGGAGACTATTATTTACAGGTTGCCTACTAGGTATCTAGTAAATTAGATAGGAGTATCTGCTACTATCACTCGGAACTTTATGCTACTATCGATATTCTGCTGTAGTATCTGCTGCTGTAGCTAGATTCCTTCTACGTTCCCTTTTGTTATGATTGGAATTGCAGTCGATACTCACCTCCGTATATCACCGCCTATTTAGACATTCGGCCATTCAATTGGCCACTTAATATCAAGAAACTACTGAGCTTCATCTGCTATTGCTAAAGCATCTCATCTCCTTTCTCAATCAAGCCCGGCTATCAAACTTTCTACAGCATCAAATCCCCGAGCACATGCAAAATGAGGTGATCAAAAATTGATCCTTTCCCGCGCCAATAATCCACCAGCGCTAAAGCAAAAAGACCTGAGCTGGGAGCGCTTGGCTTTCAACTTTGTTGAACTAATTCATACCCATAAATGCTCAACAAATCAAACCGAGCGGCCAGAGCACTTGATCCGCGGCGTTGCTCGACAGGGGCCACATTTCTCCAAACTTTACTCTAGATTCACATTCCCGCCGTCTCGGAGCTTTTCTTTGCTTCCATCTTCTTCCATTCATTCTTCTTCCTCGTGGACCGGTTGTACGCCGAGTAGTAGATAACATTTTTTGTGAATTGGGGATCTATCTGTTTTCTTATACCTATTTTTATTTTCCCTCTCGCTGTATTGGTTTTGCACCTCGGGATTTGTATACATACACAGCCGGACTTAATTCTTTCCCCACATCCACAACAACAACAAACATCGCCGTTCACAATGCGCTTCTCCGCAGCTGCTCTCGTCGCGGCCCTGCCCGCTCTCTCTGCCGCGCAAGAGAATCCCCTGGACCAATACGTTGCTCAGGCTCAGCAGATCTTGGGCCAGGCCGCCTCTTACATCCCATCTCCCAACAAGTATGATGCCGCTGCCGCCGAGGCGTCCAAGACGGGCCCCATGAAGCTCTCCGTCTTGGCCCAGCACAACTGGGAGGACACTCTCTATGCGCCTGTGGCCGCTGGCGCAAAGACGCCCGAGGAGTGGTGGATTTTGATCACCGGTGGAAACAAGACGTGCTTTGGTGAGTTGTTTCATTTGCTCTGAGGCGCAGAATCTCCTCAATGGTTTAATGTGTGTTCGACTAACTTCTCTTCCTTAGGCCGCTGTGACCGGCTTGAAACCGCTTTCCAAGGTGCTGCTGCCAAGTTTGCAGAGCTCCCAACCACTCCTCACATGGGCGTCCTCAACTGCGACGACCAGCCCATCCTTTGCAATTCCTGGTCCGCCAACGTGGGCAACATCTGGGCCTTCCACATGCTCCCCAAGCCCGCCCCCGTCGACATCTACAAGAAGAGGCTTAACCTTACCACCGTCACTACGGACGAGATTGTCCAGCTGCAAGAGGCTGGCAACAAGGAGGACTTTGTCCTGCTCGAGTCCTTCTGGCACCCCTTCAACGGCAAGGCCGCCGAGCTTGGCTTGTCCATCCCTCTTGGCTACCTTCTCTGGGTCTTCAACCTCGTTCCCCAGTGGGCATTTATGCTCATTGTCTCCTTCGCCAGCCGAAGCATGATGTAAGTCTGAAACCAAGTCCATTCTCTCTGTCCATTCATTCGGCTGTATGTAGCTAACAGCCGTGATCAGGGGCAACCGTGCTCAGCAGCGGGCTCAGCAACGTGCCCCGGCTGCTGCCGCCCCCGCTTCCAAATAATCAACCATCTAGGGAAAATCTGTATGAGTTTGCCTTTGGGGGGACTTTGGATAATGACCCAACCTGGAGCATTGGATGCAATGATGCACATGATTTAAGATGGGGACAACCCCCCGGCGGTTTGTTTTCTTTGAATGATAAATACCAACCCGAGGGCTGTTGGTTTCGTAAGCTTTTTGGGTATCATGAGTTACGTAGCTGTTTATGAAAAAGGTAAAATTCGAATAGTCCCAGTCATGACTTATTCTTACATGCTTCTTGAAGTGATTTCAAGCCGTCGACAATCTCATCTCGGAGTTTGCCGTTGGCCAGTTTGCCGTAGCGGAGATCACTCAGCCCGCCAATCGTCTGCTGGATGGACTCTTGGAGAGCCGCCTCTTCTTCTTCAAGCCTCTTAATCTCTGCTTCAAGTGCACCAACGGCACCTTCCAGCTCGGGAATGACAGAGTTGAGGCTGTGCGTTGCGCTCTTCAACCCAGAATCGTGACCAAACAGCTGCACCCTCATCAGCATAGGCATTCTCTAAGCATAAAAGGGAAGCAAGTTTCAACAACTTACCGCTCGCTCCATCTCAACCTCTCCATCTATATCTTCCCTCTCCGCCTCTCTCCTTAGTCGCAAAACCTCCCTTCTCATGACCACCCCGCGCTTCACCTCATCCTGGATACTCGCAGCCACAGCGTCAACCACCGCATTGCGCTGCGCCTGCAAGTCGCGGTACAGAGACCGCAGCTGAGGGGAATTGTGAAGCGGTCGGGGGAAGAGGAGCACGAATTGGTTAAAGGTGGTGATGGATGGAAGGGGCGCTGGCTGAAGGAGGTAGTTTGTGAGGATGTCGGATTCTGATGGTGGCGGCATTGTGGCTGTGGCTTTGCGGGTTTGAGAGGCTTTTCTTTTGACAAGTTGAATCAGATGGAGTGGAATGGGGATTTGGGTTTGGTGGCGGCGGTGAGTATAAGTTCCATGGATATTGTTGTACTGAGGTGAAATGCTTGACGCGTTTATGAGAGTGAGGGTGTAATAAACATTGAGCATTAGCAGTGGTAGCAGAGTGGGTCGGTGAATGAAACCCACACCGGCATCAGGCTCATCATACAGTATTATCCAACAGAGCAACATCACGACAAGTCCATATTATAACGGACTTGTTTTCTTTACAATTTTTTCTCTCCAACAGCTAGGTAGTTATAGTCCAGGTTTATCATCGTGAGCAATCTGTATCGCCCAGCAACCCCGCCAGATAGTGACTCTGCTGCCACCGCTCTCACAGATCTTCGCATTATATACTTCGCGCCGTTGTAGCATTGGTGCTTCAAGCCCGGGAGCTTGCGTCACTGAGGGAAGTAGTTGTCGGTGTCAAAAATTCCAGTCGCTTGACCATTCAACCTTGCTTTAGCAGCTTCCTTAATATATCTTGCAATTGCCCTCTGTTCATGAGGGAGAAGGCTGCGACACAGCTGATTTTGCGTTGAGGCTACCCCGGTGGTTTGCTCTCATCCATTTGGATTCTCGCCCGACGCATCTTCGGAGTTTTTCGGTGATCTCTGGTGAATGAACATGGTCTAGTATATCACATATTAATGAACTGTTAGAGACTTCGACAGTCCTTTTCCGTTGGCATATTGCTATCGAAAAATACGTGCCGCGAAGAGGGTGATCTTGGTCATTTCATCACCGACAAGATTGTGACCCTCGGGCTATTGATCCGCAGCGTTCGGCACTTCGAGATAAACACAACTTGTTATCTTGTTGGGAGGTACTGTGCAAGGAATCGGTTCACCCACGGTTACACCAAATGTCTAGCCAGTTTTACAGCATCAGCATCAGCACTTTCATCCTGCGAGGTCAAGGGTCAGCCATACCAGGATGCCCATGACAGCAACCACCAGGTCAACAGAGCGATACGAGTACGTTCACAGCATGGCAACATTGTCTCTCGTGATGCCTGCGTCGTCGAGATAGCAGATCAGATCATTGGAACCTGCGAAAATATGCTGAGAGATGAAGCTGCGTTGGGACGCTCTGACGATGCCGTTTCTCAACCACACAAACTCGGTCGGGTTGCTTCATGGCGCTGTCAGGATTGCGATTGGATTGTTCCGAGGCATCCAGGCCATCCAGACCATCCAAGATAGGCCGTCGAATCTGGAAGCTGGACCATGTCGTCCGGGGCCCCGATACTACCAGGCGCTGCTGCCATACGGGGGTTTACTGCGGCTTATGTGCAGATAAGCACGGTGAATCCTACATACCTACATGTATCACGACAATCGCGGCGGATAAAAGTTAGTAGTAGCGTCATGCGCATGACTTCTTGTAGTGCTGGAACTTTCCATGATGGCTTCTCCTCCCCGGACAAAAGAAGTCGCCAGCAGCTATAGGATTCCTTTTACACTTGTCTCGTGTGAAAATCTTGACTCAATGACTGACTGTCCTGTGGCCGCATTGCGAGATCGGATCAATGGAGCTCGACTTTTTTTTTTTTTTTTTTCGACCCAACTAGGAAGACCCTTAAATCGTCCGTCGTCGAATCTACCAATGCACCCAACCCAACTCCGTGGGGTGGATTTTAGCTCCAGAATGCTACAGTACAGCACGAGAAGGTACTTTCTCTAGCGTGTACCTGGCCCGGAGGTACTGTTACGGCTGCCTGCAACCCCGTACTAAGTGGAAAGCTGCATTGTTGCATCCGCGATCTGCCAACCTGTTGTGGGAGCACGGGAAAAGTTTGCACGCTCAAAGGTGCCAAAAGTGCAGATGGGAGAACACGGGGCGCCCTCCTATTCGAACATTTGATAGTGACTGAATTGATCTATTGTTGTCTTTTTCTTATACTGAGGTAATGGGAATTTGATATTGGATCAATCGCTACAGAGACGTTATCTCATTATACATGATGCCTGACTCTCGCAGTCTGACATACAGGTACCTGTCCCGGTTGTACTCATGTAGGTGAGTTTTCGGCGATAAAAGCCGCTTACTTGCAGCTCCCCCATACAACGCAAAAATATCATTGAAGGGATCTGCCAATAGGATTCATACTGTACTCCTGTAGGAAGAATTACTGGAGGTGAATCAAGGTCCCTGTATCACTCTGCTGTGAAAACAATCAATGGAGGGGGTTGGTAGATAGACCAGGTATGTACATGTGCTTGGGGTACTCCGCAGAAGCTCAACAATAAAATGCAGAAAATTCTGCACTACAATTCGCTAGCAAGGCACCTCGACTGCAGCGGTGATCTCTAATACAGGGGGCAATGGCAAAAAAGTGCAGTGTAATCATTTTGCCATCCACCTCCCAATGACACAAACGTACATGTACATGCCGCGTAGATGCCCAAATGCTCGTCTTTCCCCCACTCTTGTTCTGGTCTCGAGTTGATTCATTTCAACAGACTGGACTGGTAGCGTGAAGGTGAGTACGAGTACGAGTTGCCAGAGGAATGCAATGCTGTCTGGTCCAATTTTGCATGTGCTCAACGATAATCACTCGCTGCTAAACCCACCTGCAACCCACAGGGCCACTAAGCAGGTACTTGCCCCAGTAGCAAGCGCTCCATATCAACCACAGGTCCCGCGCTAAGAAGATGGATTGATCCTAGATACCGCCAGCGGCAAGGATGGGCAGAGCCTGTCATTACGCACGGCTATGAATAAGATTCGGCCTCACAGCTTGAGAGCTCCGATGGCGCAAATCGCGCAATTCGGCTGACGCCCAGCCCCGGCTAGTCCCCAGCAGTGAAGCCGTGTGGCCAGACAGCAATCAGAAATTGGTTGAACGGTGATGCTCCACTGCCACTGAGGAAAAAGACCCGATCAAGCAGACCCGACCGCCTTCGTCTTACCCCTCCCCCGCTCGGCGCTTTTCCTCGATACACTTAATAGGTGCTGCTCTCGCACTTCTCTCCATCCTCTTCCTCTCCATTCTCTTCACAGCGTGTCCTTTTCCTCCTTCACACTCATCTTCTTCCGCTGCTGATACAGGCAGGACTATTTAGTTGAGAATCAGTGAGTCTTGCGTCTGCCTCTTCTGCTGTCCATCTCTGCATGGGCTTCAATTCCGCCGAACATCTGAATTGACTTGGTTTTTCTCTTCTGCAGCGACTTTTTTATCACAGCTTGTCCAGTCCGTATCCAAACCAATTGTCAAAATGGTTCAGTCCGCAGTTCTCGGTTTCCCCCGTATGGGTGTTAACCGTGACCTGAAGAAGGCCACCGAAGCTTGTTAGTCTTCCCTTGCTCGACCTCATCACCCCCACGCCAGAGAAAATTTTTCTAACATTGACATGTGCAGACTGGGGTGGAAAGATCTCTCAGACTGAGCTTCTTGCTGAGGCCAAGAGACTTCGTCTGGCTCACTGGAAGATCCAGAAGGATGCCGGCGTTGACATCATCCCCAGCAACGACTTTGCCCTGTACGACCAGGTTCTCTCTCACATCCAGGACTTTGGTGTATGTTACAAACTAGCCTCGCTTTCCCCCAACAAATAACCCCGAACCAATACTGACTGTGAATCGACAGGCTGTTCCTGAGCGTTACACCAAGGATGGCCTTGACACTGTTGACCAGTACTTCGCCATGGGCCGTGGCCACCAGAAGGGAGGCGTCGACGTCCCCTCTCTGGAGATGGTCAAGTGGTTCGACTCCAACTACCACTACGTCAAGCCTACTCTCCAGGATGGCCAGACCTTCAAGCTGACCGCCACCCCCAAGGCCGTTGCTGAGTTCAACGAGGCCAAGGAGGCTGGTGTCACTACCCGCCCCGTCCTCGTCGGCCCTGTTTCCTTCCTGCACCTCGGAAAGGCCGACCGTGGCCAGTCCGTCGACCCCATCGACCTGCTCGACAGCCTTCTGCCTGTCTACGAGCAGCTCCTCACCCAGCTCAAGGAGGCTGGTGCTGAGACTGTCCAGATCGACGAGCCCGTCCTCGTCTTCGATCTCCCTGCCAAGACCAAGGCTGCTTTCAAGCCCGCCTATGAGAAGTTCGCCAGCCTCGGCGACAAGATCCCCAAGCTGGTCTTCACCACCTACTTCGGTGACATCGTCCACAACCTGGACCTCCTCCCCAAGGACATCTATGCCATTCACATTGACCTTGTCCGCAACCCCGAGCAGCTCGACACCGTTCTCGGTGCTCTCGGCCCCAAGACCATCCTGTCCGCTGGTGTTGTCGACGGACGAAACATCTGGAAGACCAACCTGAAGCGCGCCATTGAGACCGTTGAGAGCGCTATCCAGAAGCTCGGCAAGGACCGTGTCATTGTCGCCACCTCTTCCTCTCTCCTCCACACTCCCCACACCCTGGCCTCTGAGAAGAAGCTGGACGCTGAGATTGCCGACTGGTTCTCTTTCGCCTCCGAGAAGGTCGTTGAGGTTGCCATCATCGCCAAGGCCGTCACTGAGGGCCCCGCCGCCGTCCGTGAGCAGCTCGAGGCCAACGCCAAGTCCATCCAGGCTCGTGCCACCTCTCCCCGCACCAACGACCCCAAGGTCAAGGAGCGCCAGTCCAAGATTGTCCCTGCCGACTACAACCGCAAGTCTGAGTTCCCCGTCCGTATCGATGCTCAGCAGAAGAAGCTCAACCTCCCCCTGTTCCCCACCACCACCATTGGTTCCTTCCCCCAGACCAAGGAGATCCGTCTGTCACGAAACAAGTTGACCAAGGGCGAGATCACCGCCCAGGAGTACGACTCCTTCATTGAGCAGGAGATCCGGGACAACGTCAAGATCCAAGAGGAGCTTGGCATTGACGTCTTCGTTCACGGTGAGCCTGAGCGTAACGACATGGTCCAGTACTTCGGTGAGCGCCTGGACGGCTATGCCTTCACCACCCACGCTTGGGTTCAGAGCTACGGCTCTCGATGCGTCCGACCCCCCATCATTGTCGGTGACATCTCCCGTCCCGCCCCCATGACTGTCAAGGAGTCCAAGTACGCCGTCTCCGTCTCCAGCAAGCCCATGAAGGGTATGCTGACTGGACCCGTCACTTGCTTGCGATGGTCTTTCCCTCGTGACGACATCCACCAGTCCGTCCAGGCCGAGCAGCTTGCTCTGGCTCTCCGTGACGAGGTCGTCGACCTCGAGAAGGCTGGCGTTGACGTCATCCAGGTCGATGAGCCTGCTCTCCGTGAGGGTCTCCCTCTCCGCTCCGGCACTGAGCGTGATGCCTACCTCAAGTGGGCTGTCAACGCTTTCCGCCTGTCCACCACCGGCGTTGAGGACTCCACCCAGATCCACTCTCACTTCTGCTACTCTGAGTTCCAGGACTTCTTCCACGCCATCGCTGCCCTCGATGCCGATGTTCTGTCCATCGAGAACAGCAAGTCTGATGCCAAGCTGCTGAGCGTCTTCGTCGACTCTGCTTACCCCCGCCACATCGGACCTGGTGTCTACGACATCCACTCTCCCCGTGTTCCCAGCGAGCAGGAGATCAAGGACCGCATCGAGGAGATGCTCCAGTACCTCAAGCCTGAGCAGCTCTGGATCAACCCTGACTGCGGTCTCAAGACCCGCCAGTGGAAGGAGACCAAGGAGGCTCTCGCTAACATGATTGCCGCCACCAAGTACTTCCGTGCCAAGTACGCCAAATAAACAAATCACTTTTGTTTTTTTATAATTTCCTGCGATTGCAACGTAGGATGGCCTGGCTTTAAAAGGGAGCAACATTCAACTACGTTGCTTCTGTAGCTGGGCACGATTTCAACATCGGCGTTTGGGCATGGTTTAGGTGACAAAGACTTGGGTTATTACGGCACCCACCAAAAAAAGGTTCTTTTCATCATTTTGGGAATTCGGAAAGGTCGGTTGGGCGAGCATTCAACATATGCATATGTGCGTTGATTCTCCTGGTTAGGAGAAAAAGCATTGGTAGTTTCATTAGGATGGTTATCCAAAAGTCTTCAACAAGGCGTTCATGAGGTGAGATGAAATAAGGTAAATGAGTTTTATGAGGTTGGCAGTTAGCAAATAGATACCCCGATTCAACCTGGGAAAATAAGGAGAAGAAATTTAAACCTGGTGAATATTTACTGCAACTGCTCCTTATACATGTGATTGTCTTGGATTTTGTTTAAGATGAAGGAACAAGTGAGACGTAAAAGGGGGAACCAATAAAAGCAGCAGAACGGCATTGATCCAATAAGGTGATGCTGGCGTAGGGAGACTTCGCGTCGCGTGATTGAATTTTTATAGAACTCAATGGGTATCTGTAAACACCTGCTTGCATTTTGCGCGCTTCTTGTGCGTGCTCCGTATTACGTGCAGCCAACTGCTCCAAATTGGGGCTAATTGTAGTTGCAGGTACTTGTACTCCATTTTGGGGCTGATTTTTTCTCTTTTTCTCGTAGCCACAGCGCCTTAAGGCTGCTGGGGTGCCGCAGGGACCGCCTAACAGGACATTTTTAGTGGCTACCGGCACAGCAGCCAGGGGCTCAATCGCCAAGGTACTCCTCCGTACTTTATTCACTTCCATCTCACTCACGTGTCTCCCTGTACGTACAATCCTTTTCTTCATCGCCATTCCCAACTCTATCATCGCCAATTGCAGATATCTCGCTGGAAGATATCACAGAAAGCCTTTTTCCATCTCATTCCATCCGTCAGCCGCTATACTTTGACTCACAAAACTAAAAAGGGGGCCATATTCACGTTTTCATCATATTTTCATCATGGCTCCTGCGCGACAACAGCCGCCTCCGCCGTTTGGCAAGGACGAAAAAGTCCTCTGCTTCCACATGGACATGCTGTATGAGGCCAAGATCATGGACGTCCAGCCTGCGGAGAAGCCCAATGAAGGATATCGGTACAAGGTTCACTACAAAGGCTGGAAGAACACGTGGGACGACTGGGTTCTGGTGGACCGGATCCGGCCCTTTGACGACGAGCACAAGGAGCTGGCAGCCCAGCTTCACGCGCAGCTCAAGAACAGCATGCAGAAGACGTCCAAGGTGCCCAAGAAGATCGTCAAGAGCGGCGGCGAGTCGGCGCGTGGTAGCGAGGAGCGAGGGTCCGCCGTCACTCAGGGAGGCAGAGGGGGTAGGAGAGGCAAGGACTGGGAACTGGAGCAGGTAAGACTTGATTTGCCATCAGCAACCGATTTTCCCTTGTTCTCCTCATCTTTTTTGCTGTTCTATCTCGAATCCTTCAAAATTTCGCGGCGTTTTCTTTCTCGTCTCTCTTTGGCTCACGGTGTTTATGTACTCCACGAGCCGCGTCTCCTGAAGTATCTTCAACAACTCCCCGCCGGCAAGTGCCGGGCCGCGCAAGCTGCACGGAGGAGGTTTGATGAGAGGGAGAACCAGATTCTAGAGGCTATGTTTAGCTTTCCTACGAGCAATCTTTTCCCTTTGGTGGCTTCACATGCGCGAAAACTACGAGCATGAATACACCCAGAGTACCGCAGTCGAGATACCGTCGCTTTGCCAACCAGCCTGTTGACAATGTTTATTTTGTTATACTTTGCTTCTCCGGCGGTTTTGCAGTATTATATGACTCAAGTGAGAAACTCTTGATTGTTTGTGGCGTTTCCGTCGACCTATATCATTTTGCTCTCCCCCATGTTGTTGTTCCCTCGGCTCTTTCCCACAGCACCCTCTTCAATTACAACTGCAGATCTCATTGAGAGAAACAACACGCCTTCCACCATCAATAGCTTTACAAATCTCATTACGTGAAGCAACACGCCCTTCATCAGCAATAAGTCAGACAAGATGCCAATGGAGAAAAACGAAACCCTCTTGCCGCGTTCCCGTTACGGGCGCATCCTCAGGCCAACCCTGAAAAGAAAATTGGCTTCATCATCGGCTGCCGAGGAACCGTCCAAGCCAATCCAAAAGTGCAACCGGATCACCTTGACACATAACGGCAACCGGCTCACCTTGACACGGAACAGGAACGGGATCACCTGGACATGGAACGGCAAGCCAATTTGTCCTACGAGGTCTGAACTTGAATCTTTTTTTAAACGTGTTTCCAAGCCTGCGCCTGAGCTGGAAGCTGTTATTGAGCAATCTGGGCCAACACGAAAAGGAATCTAGATAATTCTCACGCGGAATGGCCAGCCTATCTGCCCTTGGATGAGGGCTTTTAGGCAATCCAGGCCAATTCAAAGGTGCAACCGGATCACCTTGACACGAAACGGCAAGCCTATCTGCCCTAGGAAGAGGGTTCCAGAATCAATTCCCAAGGCCGAACCAGCGTCTGTGCCTACTAAGATTGAGGAAAATTAACGTGTTTCCCTGATTATCACAAATTTGATGGTTGCCAGAGCCAAGTGGCTTCTATGGTTTACCTTATCTTACTCTCTCTTTCATCTTTTTCTATCTCGGGATCTTTGCGTTTGGCTTACTTCGGTCACTTTCTATCTGCCACTACTTTCACATTATGCATTCCGAGATTTTGTTTCAAAAGATCTTTTTTCTTTCTCCTGAGCACAGTCTAACAAACCTCAGGAGGACGCTTTCCACAGCAAACCAATGATCAACATTTCCGTGCCTGATCATATCCAGGCCATGCTTGTGGACGACTGGGAAAATATCACCAAAAACAACCAGCTTGTACCATTGCCTCATCCAAACCCAGTTACCAAGATTTTTGAGGACTATCTTGCTGTTGAGCGGCCACGAAGAGAAGAGGGCTCATCTAGTATGGACATCTTGGAGGAAGTTATCGCCGGATTTCGGGAATATTTCGAAAAGGCTCTCAGCAGAATACTTCTCTACAGGTACGTGGATCGACTCCTGGTCTCGGTGGGATCACTACTAACCTTGACTAAAGATTTGAGCGTCATCAGTACATGGACGTACGGAAACTGTGGGATAATGCCGACGAGAACTCGCAGTACAAGAATGTCTGCGATGTTTACGGCGCAGAGCATCTTGCACGTCTTATTGGTACGTATACACCGCGACTGACACACCTCTTATCGTGGACTGGCTAACTTTTACCTTTTAGTTTCATTGCCCGAGCTCCTTGCGCAGACGAATATGGATCAACAGTCCGTATCACGCCTTAGAGAGGAAATCGGCAAGTTCACCACCTGGCTAGGCCGCAATTGTCAATCATATTTTGTCAATGAGTACGAGACTCCATCTCAAGAGTACATTGACAAGGCTCGAAGCTTCTAGATGTCCTTATCTTGTTGACTGCCACAAAAGGAGAACACAACTGCCCACTTTCGTCTGTCGCCAGAGTTTTGTTTATCTTCTCTCGGCTATGTTTACCCGCTCCCCTCTTGTTTATTGTTTGTTTTTAATATCTAGTTGGAATCACGACAACACACTGGCGCTGTAACCGGCAAAGTCGGCAACAGCAATTGCTGGGTCGATGATGGTTTTACTTGCGCCTTGATACCGCATTTTCCGTGGGATTCTCGTCTTATTGAAGGATTCGTTTGGTCACGGCACTGGATAGGATTAGCAAGGTGTTAATGCGATGAAACCGGTGCTTTCTTTTGGTTTTTCGATGACGCAGTTTTTTAGTTAGAGTTGGGGGGAGACGGGGAGTTAGTTTAGTTTCAAGATAATGAATACGGAATGCTTTGTTTTGTATATGCCTCTTTTAAAACCGCCTTGGTGATTCCACATGACTTGTCTATGACCACCCAAATTGGGCATATTCGTCTTTTTGTTTCTTTAGTACATTGTTGCCGTTGATATCGTACAAGTTCGTTTTGTCCATCTCGCTATGGTTCTTCCTCAGCCAGCCATGCACACTTATATATACAAACATCTCCAACTCTCCCCTCCCCAAAACATCAATCCCTTACTTTCCATATATTTCTCCTTTTTTGCAATCATCATCACCAACATCATCCCCTTCACATCCGCTGCACCGCCTTCTCAACGTAAAACCCTTTATCGGGCGTCCTCTCCGCCTTGACCTCCCGCTTGGTCAACCTCCGCTCCACCTCCTGCACGCGCACCAGCTCCTTGACCTTCATGATCATACCCGCAAACTGCGGCTCCGCGGGGTGGAAGACGGTCTGCATGCGCCGCCGCAGGCCGAGCGCCTGGAGAACGCCGCGGGTGCGCTCGGGGAGGCCAATGGCCGAGCGGTGGAGGGTGATGCGGAAAAAGGACATTGTGTCTTATTTCTGGTTTGCTCTGTCGTTGATTCGAAAACGTCTCGGCTGCCATATTCGTTAGTTTGGTTAAATCCAGTGAACCTGAAGAGAGAGAAGAAGAAAAAAGAAGATGCAAGTCCATTCGTACAATTTGATTCCCAAGGCAAAAAAGCTATTCGCACCCCGCTGGCTATGGCGAACCAGAACAAAAATTGGATTCCGCACCACTACAAGTGCTCCCCGTTCGTATCGTATCGATCCCTTTGGGGAGAGGATTGGTGATTGTGAAGAAAGGCTGGGTTTTGGGAATTGAAGCTGTTTCGATTGCATTGAGCCTAGGAGCTAAAGTGCCTGCCGTTGCGCGATAAGATATCATGCAACTGTATTTCGAGGTAGCCTTGCGGGTCACGTGACAAGATGCAAAAAGACAAAGACGAGAAAAAGACTTGAAGGTTTTACCTCTTCCAAAGATTTACTGACAAACAATTGATTCATTATTTATAGAAGAATTGGTTTACAATTGCAAAAAGATGGTCACAGGAAATGATATGACTGTGAATTAATTTTTTGGTCTCTATTGTCATCAATAAAAAAATGATTTAATACTTCATAACGTTCCCACCGCAGCGACTACGGGCTATGTGTGCTGCTAACTTTAGGTCTTGACAAACCACTTTCCCTTCCCAAAATTCCTTCATCAAATGCCCACAACTGTTGTATAATATATTCTGATTGCTCCTTTTTTTCCCTCTCGGCTTCCACTTACATCTGGACCTCCACTCTGCCCTGTCCACTGGGCTGGCCCTCGTTGAGGTTGGGCAGCAGGTAGGTGATGTCATCCCAAGGGTGACGGTACAGACCGGTGCGCAGTCTCTTCTGGTCGAGGAAGTGGGCAATGAGACCAATGCTTCGGCCCAGGACGAACAGACCGTTGAGAACGCCCATGGAAAGGTAGTCCTCGGCCTCTTCGGCGGAGAAGGCGCCGCAGTTGCGCATCAGGTCGACGAAGCACACGGCAATGCAGCCGTCAACGTTGAGGATCAGGCTGTCCTTCTTGGAGGTTGTGACGGTCTCGACGGCCAGAGCATAGTCGAGCAGCTTGTGGCTGGGGAACTTGGCCTTGACGTACTCCTTGACAAGCTCAACACGCAAGTCGGGGTTGTTTCGCGACTTGATACGGTGACCAATACCGGGGATAAGCTTGTTCTGCTTGCGCATGCTGTCGACGAAGTCACGGGGGCTGAGGTTCTTGTCGAAAGCCTTGGTGAACTCCTCAGCGGCGCCGTCAAGGGCACCACCGAAGCGGGAACCAATGGTCAGCAGACCAGAGACGAGGGCGCTGATCAAGTCCTTGCCGGCACGAGTGGTGATGATGGTGTTCATGGCACCAGAGACAGCGGGACCGTGGTCGGCAGTAAGCATGAGAACCATCTCCAAAAACTTGGAGGCGTAGTCGGGCAGTCTGCGGCGGAACCACAGCAGAGACATGACACCACCGACACCAATCTCCTCCTTGAAAACATCGGAGATGGGCATGCCGGCGTAAAGCAGCTCCTGGCCACGGTCGTCAGAAATGGTGGAAATGAAGGCAGCGGGCTTTCGGATAAGGCCGAGCTCCTGGGCCCAAGAGTAGTCGATGGGGATCTTGGGGACAACGGGCTCGGCGCGGGGAACAATGGTACCCTCCTTGACGAGCTTGTCGTAGACCTCCTTGAGAACGGCGGGCATGTCCTCGAAAGTCTTGGGGACATGGAAGCCGGCGTCGCGCATAGACTGGTTCTTGACAGTGGCAGTCTCGAGCTGTGAGTTGGCGAAAGAACCAGCGTGGCCGAACTGAACCTCGGTCTTGAACATGCTGGCGCAGGTACCAATGGCCCAGGCGACAATGGGCTTGGTAATGATGCCCTGCTTGACGGCATCAATCACCTTGTACTCCTCGACACCACCGACCTCACCGAGCAGGACCAAGATCTTGCAGTCTGGGTCGGCCTGGTATCGCAGCAAGTGGTCGATGAAAGTGGTGCCAGGATATCTGTCACCACCAATGGCGACACCCTCGTAGACGCCGTCGGTGTTCTGGGAGATGATGTTGTTGAGCTCGTTGGACATACCACCGGACTTGGAGACGTAGCCAACGGAACCCTTGCGGTACAGCTTGGAGGCAACAATGTTGTCCATCATACCACCAGTGTTACCAATCTTGAAGCTGCCGGGCTTGATTCCACCGACAGTGGCGGGGCCAATGATGGTGACGCCCTTCTTCTTGGCGACGTGAGCAATCTCACGAGCTCGCTAAATGACAGGTGGTCAGCAAATTGGGCTCCAATTGGGGCTATTTCCACTGCTAAGGAGAGAAATCTCCAAAGATCTGTGAAGAGCAGAAGAAACCAGAGAATGGTGAGGCAAAACAAAACTTACTCGCTCGGGAACACCCTCTGCAATGATTGCAATGGTCTTGATCTGAGGGCACTCCATCAATTCCATGGTGGAGCTGTAGACACTTCGAGAAGAGGCAAAGTTGACGACGACATCGACGTCGGGGTGCTTGGCAATGGCCTTGTCAACCTGCTGGTAGACGGGCAGCAGGGTCTCGCTGGTGCCCCAGTACATCTTGCTGACGAACTGGCCACCAAAGGTGTAGATGATACCGGCGACAGAGGGAGTCTTTCGCTTGCAAATGAAGTCAAAGTCCAGCATGCCCTGGACGGCGCGGGGCTGCAGGCCGTAGACGAAGCATCGCGTCTTCTCGGAGAAGAGAGCGTGCGCGGGGAGAGGGCTGAGGGGTCGGCTGGGAGCAGCAAAGCGCTGGATTCTGTCGTTGGCCGACAGGAGATCCTTGGAACCGGACATGGTGATGTGTATGCGAGCTCGTCAAAAAAAGAGGTGAGGAGGGAAAAAGAGCAGAAATGGCGGGGTGAGCTGAGTCCTGCAGAAAAAACACCGGTCAACAGCTGTTGAATTAATAGAGGCTATAACTGTGTTGGCCCACCAAGGCAAAGACCACAACACAAGTCGGAGATGAGGCAGATGGATTGCAGGAAGAAAGGAAGAGAGAGAGAGCCGGGCAATTGAAGGATTGAGACGGCAAAGAACAACTTCAATGGGGGAGAGCCAGATTTCAGGAGTGCAGTGACACCTGGGACCGCGAGAGGGCTGCTCTGCTTTAGCTGCTGGCGGGGCTAGAGCTCAGAGGGATGGGCTGCCAGGTATTGCGCCGTATCCGTACATGTACCAGGCACATGGACCCTGTCCACCATTTGCTCTAGCATCAGCGCGCGCCACTGCGCACCACTACGCATCGTACCAGCACGTACGAGTACCCGGTACGAACGCTAGCCCGGTGGGTACCTGGGCGCCGAGTTGGTGGGGGAGGGCGGACTCGGCCAGCGAAGCTTGCACCGCCTAACGGAACCCAAAAGCGTCGATCGGGGCCAGCATGTGCGCGTGCATGCAGCCCTGTGTGAAAGTGTGGGCAGGGGAAGGGAATCACTCATTGCTGCTTGCTTACCTGTGTGGTAGTTCAATGATGACACCCAGTTGCGACAGTGCTGACGCAGGATGAGCAGATGCGATCAGATGCAAGAAATGGCGGCTTCTTTGTACGCCAGCAGCCTAATTCTATCGTCTCTCTGCCAGCGGGTAAGAGTGCTTCCGGCGTTTGGCTTTCCAAGCGTAAGGGGGAATCACCAAAGTCAATCCGCACGGCAACCAAGCCACCAAAACGAGTTGGGGAAAATCTTTTTTGGTTTTTTGGGGCGCAATGTCTAATTTTGCGAATTGTTGAATAGCAGCCTCTTGAGACACAATGATAACTCGTAGCATCCCGGTCGCGGTCTGGCCTTGCCGCTAACACCGGCTTGGACCCGGTGGTACCGGTACCTCATTCCAGTCTGCCCATCCAATGCCAATGCCAATGCGGTGTCGGAAGTTCCATCAAAAACTTCAAAACCGTTGGCGGCCGAGGAATCGAACGAAAGCCCCTTGCTTGCATCGACTGGTCCCAAGATTACGCCCCTTGGCTGCTTCGCATTCGCGTGTCATGCGTCAAGTCATCGTCATCCCAGCGTTGCAGCACGATACTGTAAATGGATCGTAATCGTGCCCGTGATGGGATCACAATCAATTCCTCGCAATCCAGGATTCCGCGCCCTGGCCCCCAATCGCAATCGCATTCCGTGTACGAGCGAGCGAGCGCCGTATCCAAATCGAACCCAGTCCGAGGGATGCGTGTGTGCCGCTAGCTAGCATTGCATCGTCCGGCAGTCAACATGGAAGAGATATCGCTCTCGTGCTAGGTGTGGCCGTTTGCATTTTGGGCTCTCCCGTCCTCTCTGCAAATGGAGGGGCAAATGCACTGGATGGCTCATGATGGTGGGGTTGCCGAGTCGCTGGTGGCTTACTGGCCTCGTCTGGGCCCCTGTCCGCCCAACCACGGCCCACCCCCCTCTGAACGGGTACGAATACGTGTGCTGTGCTTGTGCCTGAGCCACCTGTACGCTGTTTCGTCGCTGCACTTTTAGCGCAGGAGACCCTCAGCCTTGTCCCACTAAAGCGCGCTGCCGCTCAATAGCAGGTCAAAACGGCTCAACACTGGGCAGTCCTGGGCTTCAGTGCAGCAAAAGCGTCTCTTTGTTGGGCTCGTCCGCATCCCACGTTGGAGTTCGGAGTATCAAAGGCTTCGGAGTATCAAAGGCGGGGCAAAAATGCGAGACAAAGAGGGCGCTCCAGGGTAGCGAAAAGGGCAGCCAGAAACAATCGAGGTCAGCAATTGTCCTAGACTCGGCGTGAGACAAGCCCAGATAAGCCGTATTATCGTAGGTTCCAGAACAGCGCGCAATTCCTTCGGCGCCGCGCTCCGTCCGTCAGGGCCAGGAATTGCGATGCCGAGATCCTTGCATGGCCGCTGCGATTTTCGGGGTGCGTCCGCCGTGTTCGAAAGATTCCCCGCTGCTAGAGCCCAGGCAACACTCCCTTGCCCATTGCGAAGAGGTAAAAAAAAATGATTGAGAGATTGACGATCCACTTGGGTTTGCTCAACAACTGGGGGGGTTGCTGCTCGAGGTACCGGTACTCGAACGATGGCGAGCTATTGGGAGATATCGCTGCCCCAATGCTTTTTTTTGGCGTCGCTGGTTGAATGGGCACCCGCCAACGGCCGACTTTGGCACTGGGCTCTAGCACCGTCTGCACGCCCTTAGTGGCAAGTCCCCTGACCGCCCTCCCAAAGCGCACCCCCGAAATCTGTATGCTCACGGCAGCTCCATGACCCCTCAACCCCCCTCCTTCGAGCTGGCCAGCGTGGAGCTTCGGCCGGATTTCTGAAAGGCTGAAAGTCATCCTCTTCCTGCCATCCACCTCTTCGTCTTTAGGCTCGCTTTCCCTTTCCCTCTCCTTCGTCAGATATCCAGCATTTTGCCTCTTGACATTGCAATTGCAATTCCCAGTCGCTCCATTTTCTTCTCAGCGGTAGGTGCAAATAGACGCCCCTCTTCAGAATAGCTTCTGGTCCCGCGCTCGTCGCATTGTGTCGTTGTCGCTGTTGCTCTTCAATCTGCAACGGCATTTTGAGCAGTTCGGTGCCCAAGCTTGCCTCTCGCGTTTGCGTTTGCGTTTGCGTGTGCTCTGGCGCAGCAATTGCCATCGTTTCTGCTCCATCGTCTCTCCCAACACCTCGCTGACGATATAAAAAGGCCAGACGTTCCTTGACTCACGCCTTTTCCTCATCTCTCATCCTCGTCGTAGGCACAGCTCATCCACAATGTCCGCCAAAGCGATTTTCGAAGCCGATGGCAAGGCCATTCTCAACTACCACCTGACCCGTGCTCCCGTCATCAAGCCGAGTCCTCTCCCTGCGCCCACCACTCACAACCCTCCCTCCAGACTGGCCTCGCTGCATTTCCCTGAGGATGCTGCTGTCGAGGATGTTCTGAACCAGGCCGAGGTCACCTACCCTTGGCTGCTCCAGGATGGTGCCAAGTTCGTTGCAAAGCCCGATCAGCTCATCAAGCGACGAGGCAAGAGCGGCCTGCTGGCTCTCAACAAGACCTGGGCTGAGGCCAAGGCTTGGGTTGCTGAGCGAGCTGGTAAGGAGCAAAAGGTTGAGCACACAGTTGGCGTTCTGCGTCAGTTCCTGGTCGAGCCCTTTGTTCCTCATCCCCAAGACACAGAGTACTACATCAACATCAACTCAGTCCGTGATGTGAGTAAATTTCCTCTCTCTTCTCATCTTGTCTGCGTGTTTTTTTTTTTGGCTCTTCCCGAATCCTGGGCAAATGCTTCACCTGGCAAAACACCACATCGTGGTGGCTGGGAGTCAAGTGACTTTGTCTTGTCACGGACAAAAAAAAAAGTTGCGTGGATGAAAATCCAACTGGGAAGTTGAAGGAAGTTGGGTGAGATATAAAATTGCCTGAAGGAAAGGAGCGTTTTCTTTATAAAGCCGTGGCGCTTTCCGCCGGTGTGAAATTTGCGGTGCCGTAACGTGCCGAAACAAGAGGCCGGGCGGACGAACGGATGTCACAATAGGGAGGGTCCTGGGCTCGACTTAGCCCGGACCCCTGTCCGCACGATTACACACCATATCTAGGCTTCGTCTTATCTTAACTTGTTGTCTACTACTACGAGAGCCTCGCTAACTTTATATCTTTTTTCATTTTCTAGGGTGACTGGATTCTCTTCACTCACGAGGGTGGTGTTGATGTCGGTGATGTCGACGCCAAGGCTGAGAAGCTCCTGATCCCCGTCGATCTCTCAGAGTACCCTTCCAACGAGGAGATTGCCGCTACCCTCCTCAAGAAGGTTCCTGCTGGTCTTCACAATGTCCTGGTTGACTTCATCACTCGGCTGTATGCCGTCTACGTGGACTGCCAGTTCACCTACCTTGAGATCAACCCCTTGGTCGTGATCCCCAACGAGGACAAGACCTCTGCTGCTGTTCACTTCCTGGATCTTGCTGCCAAGCTCGACCAGACTGCCGACTTCGAGTGCGGTGTCAAGTGGGCTATTGCCCGATCCCCCGCCGCCCTTGGCCTTACCAACGTGGCCGGCGGCGACAAGGTCAGCATCGATGCTGGCCCCCCGATCGAGTTCCCCGCTCCCTTTGGCCGTGAGCTCTCCAAGGAGGAGGCTTTCATCGCCGAGCTGGATGCCAAGACTGGTGCTTCCCTGAAGCTCACCGTCCTGAACCCCGCTGGTCGCATCTGGACTCTGGTTGCCGGTGGTGGTGCTTCCGTCGTCTACGCCGATGCCATTGCCTCAGCTGGCTTCGCCGACGAGCTCGCCAACTACGGTGAATACTCCGGTGCTCCTACCGAGTCCCAGACCTACCACTACGCCCGAACTGTCCTGGACCTGATGCTGCGTGCTCCCATGTCCGAGCAGGGCAAGGTCCTCTTCATTGGTGGCGGTATTGCCAACTTCACCAACGTCGCCAGCACCTTCAAGGGTGTCATCCGCGCTCTCCGCGACTTCGCTCCCCAGCTGATCGAGCACAACGTGCAGATCTGGGTGCGCCGTGCCGGCCCCAACTACCAGGAGGGTCTGAAGAACATGCAGTCTGCCACACAGGAGCTTGGTCTCAACGCCAAGATCTTCGGCCCCGAGATGCACGTCTCGGGTATCGTGCCCTTGGCTCTCATCCCCGGCAAGTGGGAGGCCAGTGGTGTCGAGGAGTTCAAGGCTTAGATGGGATAGACTAAAACATGAGGGCCAAGGGGGGTCGGATTGCGGACAATGATATAGCTATCTATCAGCTCAAGTTATTATTGTTACGTTCTTGTATTTTGCAAACTAGACGGGAATGGTGGGGTAAAGCTTTAATTGTTTTTATTTTTAGCCTTGGGAAGACTTTCGCAGAAGAAGAAAAAAAAGAGGAAGAAAGCAAAGGCTGGGTAAAGGGAAAGTTGATGTCTGCAGCACCTAAGTAAGGAGACGAGACGACATGAACGACACACAAACATGATAATACAAACTCAATTTGACATGTCCATGCGATTTAGCCGATATAGTAGCTGTCAAATCTGTGCCATCCGTCCAGGTGACGTCAAGCCAAGAGGACTGCAGCAGACACTAATGTAGGTTATACGAGGAATTGATCCAAGTGACAGAAGTGCCACTCCAAGCACGCCCTAGATCGATAAGTGTGTAGGACCTTGTAGTTGATGTCTCTGGGACAGGATGCCTGCCTCGATTGTGCCTAGCCCATCTGCGGAGCATTTCACAGTGGAGACGATATGGACAGGAGGGATTTGCAGTTTGAGGCGGGAGAGGCATGAGCATGTGTGTGCGCGCGGTGACTTGCTTTGTCCTTCGGCTGTCTGCTTCCGTGTCTCGAAATGGGTAAAGGAGGCATGTTTTGCGTGCAAGAGAGAGATCGATTTCTCGCTGCTGTTCTGAGCCGCACATACCACGTGGCGGGCTGGAGGTCCAAGTCGTTCACGCAAAGGGCCTGCCAACTTGAGTGGTTACTCCGTCCAGATAAGTGGCTCCGGACCTCGGTCCCTGAGATGGGATCATCACTCGCATCGAATCGATTTACTCGTCCCCGGAGCTGTCGGCGGTGCGTAGGGACGGATCGTGACAGCGCAGCGAGAGGGGTTTAGGAAATAGGATAAAGCCGGAGAAGCAGAAATTGCCCATCTCAGCAGTCCTATCTTGTCTGAGAGGGAAGCTGAGAAGAGCAGCTGGACCAGCTACCCCTCTCTTTTTCTCTTCTCCTCATTCGCCTTCACCGCATCGTTTCCTTGGGGGTTATCTGGTAGGCCAGCCGCAAACTTGATACGCTCGATCCCTCTGGTGATGGTGATGTGATGTAAGTCAGCTCACTGGGATGCCGGCACCACCCCCCCCTCAAGACGGATCGATCCATGCATTGATTAGAAATGCCCAGGCACTCACCTAGGCACTCAACACTGTACTCGTATCTCAGCTTAGAGACGGCGAGAAAGGACCTGGAGATGGTGCTAGGCTTAGGGCTAGGCCGGGGAGGAAGAGCACACCGCAAAGGTGAAACCGGGGAGGCAGGTCCTGCGTACGAGTACAAAGCCGCTATAGCACTGGCCTTAGTAGCTGCCTGGCTCTGCTGCGCTGTGGATTTCCATTTCAATAGGTTTCCATTTCCATACTGGCCGGGGGATAAGAGTCATCGCCAGCTGTCTGCTGTGCGCAACTTCTAACCCCTCGTCTCGCCTGTCGTCCGCCGTCCTCATGATGTGCCGGATTAAATGCAATGAGACTCTGCCGCCTTCCTTCGACGCATCTGATGATGCTTCTTGCCCAAGTCGTAGCTCAGCTGAGCGCGTGACGCGGCTTCTGATGTGATAAGTCAACGAAAATGCAGCGCGGATGCTCTTTCCAGCCGTCGTCCAGTTCCACAGGGTAAAGTCATAGAGTCAGGGCAGGGTTGTTGTTGCCCACTCCCACTCGTTATCTTATCCAGCATCCAGCCCCTCCGGCCGCGTGCCTGCCCATCGCAGGCCGTTCGTTCATCCTGCCATGTCCATGTCCTTGCTCTGTGCCGAATCCGGGGGGGGTGGCGTGGCAGTGGCAGTTGCTGCTTCTCCAACTCTGCTGAAGCCCATCGCGGCTCTTCCTTCCTGCTTCCTCCCTTCCTCCCTTCCCCTCTCTCCCATACCATTGCCATCTCCCGTTATCCCAGTCCAATGGCGCTTTCCCTGAGGCTGCTCTGGAACCACCTAAACAAGGCTTCCTTCTTTCCTGGTGCCCCTTCTGCCCACGATGGCGTCAGTCTCGGATCATAAGGTGCCTGCCTGCCTAGTGCCCGTATATAAGAAACCGCCGGGCCGTTCTAGCTTCTCGGCCTCTTCCCGTATCCGCCTCTGCGCCTTTCTCGCCGACTCATTATTTTGTCCAGAGTCCCGCTTCTCGTCTTTGCTTTTTTGCCTCCTTCTCTGGCTCTTGCCTTGACGTGCCCCATACTCCGTACAGCAAGCGCCAACCAAATCCGCACTTATACAAGCAAAGAGAGCGCCCACACCACCTTCCAGCCAGACCTTTAATAAACGACGCCCCGAAACGTGCAATATCCAGGCACAGGGGAGGGGAAATCTCTCGTTCCCGCACAACCTTTTTCTCTAATTTTTTTCTCTCTCCCTCTTTTTCTTTTCTTTTCCCAATTCACACCTTTCCCATCACCTGTCCGCCTTTTGTCCTTCTCAAGTCCTTTCCGGAACCAAAGAGTCACGATATCGATCTGCGTCGGACACAAACTCTAAACCCCACCCCCACCCTCTATCTGGGAGCCTGTCAAACGCACGTCATTATCTGCACTTAATAAGCCGCCACGCCTTTGTGTTACTTGAGCCCAGCCCAGTTGACTTCCCCGTCAGAAGTCAAAAGGGAATATCCCGAAGGGACGAGCGCATCCGGAAGTGCGCAAAAGCAGTGCAAATCAGTTGCAGCACCTCGATTAATTTTTTTTCCCGCCTTGCTGAGCTGGCACGTGGGTACAGTAATCCACTGCCAGTGCATTCAAGGTGTGTGGATTCTCTCTGTTTCGTCTTGCTGCATGGGTATTTGGGATCATGTGCCCTCTTATTTGACTGTCTATTATCCTATCATACAATTGCTTCTAGAAACTATCCACATATCTCTCTTGCGCTTTACCTTTTGTTATTAACCAAGTTCCCTATGGGGTAGGTGACAATCCGATCAGCGCAGGCAATTCAGAGCCCATTTCATCTTTTCACTCATCTGCATATCCTCGGTGTAAGAATAAAGTATGGCTCGCCTCGTCGAAGCGTCGACTCCCGTCGATTACTGTTGCTCCGGGTGCTGTAAGGCTGCCGATTTTGGCACCCACGACTACTGTCTCCCATGCGAGACCAACCCTTCATGCACTACCAGCCTGGACAAGACTAAGGACATTGACCAGCCGCCGAAAGGGGACTCTCAGGATAAGGACCACAGGGGCCCCTATGGCTCGCATCAATGAATATTGACCGTTGCGGAATCACGAAGATGAACGAGGAGACAGGAAGTGGGGGAGAAGAGCGAAAAGCACAATCGCAAAAACAAAACAGGACACAATAGCATATGGCCTTGATTCGGGGTCTTGGGGGCTGGCCCCCACGCGCGCTTGCCGCTATACTACTGCAGACAAACCATTGCTAGGAGTTTGGGGCTATGAGATATTTTACGGTACTGCGAAATGCTTCAGAAGTTGTTAGAATATTCGGACCAGTTTGCTTGAGCGAGAAAGTGGCAAGAGACAATCATCATCATGGTTGAGCTAAATGGGATATCTAAAGGTCCAAAGCAGAATGAGAAACAACATGTATATTTACATTAAAGCAACTTCATTAATTTCCTTGTGTATCCCCTCATCCCCCTAAACAGTGCAATACTAAAGTATCAACAGCAATCGCCTACATACAGTTCTCGCCCATTTAGATAAAGAACATGGCCACCAAGGGCAGAGCAAGGGCCACCGAAACAGGGCGCATCCAAGCAGCGGCACTGTCCTTATCCTTGGTGTCGCTCTTAGATGACGAGTTGTTGGAGGAGGACGAGGAAGAATCCTTGTCGCTCGAGGTGCTGTTGCTAGTAGAGCCGGTGTCGGCCGAGTTCTTGCCGCTCCAGTTGCTCTCATCGTCATCGAGGGGAACAACCTTGAGGCCGGTGATCTTGTTGCCCTCGGCATCCTCGACGTTCAGCTTGACGTTCCAGTCGGAGATCTTGACCAGGGCACCCTTGGGCTTGTGGCTGATGCCGTTGTCGATGAGGCCCTGAACGCCGGGAGGGGGGACGGGCAGGGTGAAGTTGTTGTCGAAACCCTTGACCTGGATGAGCTTGGAGTTGCACTTGGGAGGAGCCGGGGCCTTGGTGGTGGCCTTTTGCGTCTGGACCTTCTCCCAGTTGATCTTGGCAAGCTGGGCCTTGAGACGGTTGTAGTCGCCGAGGATCTGCAGGGTGTCGCCAGTGATGTTAACAAGGCCGTAGTGGTTTTCCTCCTCAGTGTACTCGTAAACGACACCGCCGGAAAAGACGGGTGTCATCTCGGGGCCATAGATGGCCTGCGTCTCGTTCCAGTAGCGGGGCATGGGAGTGTTGCAGCCATACTCGGAGAAGAAGACGGGGATAGAGGTGTTGCTGAAGTTCTCGGTCAAAACATCGTAGGACGAGCTCTGGTAGGTGGCATCTGGGCCGCACCAGCTGTACGAGTTGATGGCGAAGACATCGGCACGGCTCATGTCATTGGCATCGCCGTCCTCGGAGCACTGCATGTAGTTCCAGGTATCCCAAAGGACCTCGCGGACGTCAGCAGCCGAGTAGCCAACGGGAACCTGGCGCTTGATGTTCTTTTTGATGTAGTTCTTCAGGTCACGGGTGACGGCACGAAGATAGGGGGGAACGAATTCGGCGGAAGGGACATCGTTGATGACCTCGTTTCCGGAGAAGAAGAGCAAGGTGTTAGGATAGTTGCTGAAGGCCTCGGCAATGGCAAAGGTGCGGTTAGAGTAGGCTTCATAGTAGCTGGTCCAGGGCTCGAACGAGGTGATAGCCTCGCCGACCAGAGGAGAGTTGACATCTAGGATCATGTACATGCCAGCCTGTTCAGGAAGAGTTAGCAGCTGCATATGCACCAATATGAAAAGAGTAACCTCTGGAAATGCAGATACTTACGGCATTGAAGATACTGGCGCACTCGTCGTGGTTCAGGTTGGGGTCGAGGTTGTAGACGCGAATGGCGTTGACACCCATGACCTGCAGGAGGGCAGCATCACGCAGGCAGGTATCGGCATCGCTGAGAGGATCCTTGCCCGCCTTGGGGTTGTATCCTGCACTGCCGCCGGGCTGGTACGCAACACCAACAAGCTGGAACTTGTTGCCGTCATCGTCAACGAAGTCGGTTCCCTTGATAGAGAGAGGCTTGACGGCTCCCACGACGGTGGCGGCAAGAGCCACAAGAGCAGATTGCATCTGTGGCGAGTACGAGTTAATAAATGCGTCGAGACACGTATATGAACAAAAATGAGAACCCAGATGGCAAGATCAGCATCGGAGAGGGTGATTTGTATTCATCCCCAGATGAGGCTCTCTCCGTCTCATGCATCTCCAGATGTAAACAGCCTGTGAGACACCACGGGGAGAAGACTTACAAGCATGATGAAGGTTTGCTGATGAATGCTAGCTAATTCTCCAAGTTGAAAGAAAAGAATACGATCAAAGCAGTTTTATGGAAGCTTAGGTAGATGATTTTGGTCAAAAGCAGAAGCTAAATGAGTGATGATGATGCGAAGCGAAGCAGTCGAGAGGACACGGATGCCAAAGGAAAGAAGCAACGACGACTCGAGGTTTCTGCAAAAAGAGTGACTGGAAGCAGCAAAAAAAAGAGGCGCTTCCCAAAAGCCCAAGATGCGTCTCCGGGCGAGCAACAAAAACGAGTGAACGAGTGTCGAAACGAGCGCGAGGCGTGTCTTTGGACGAAGCTTGAAGGGAATGTTTGTGGCGGGATGGGTTTCCGGGCGTACAAGTACTTCGCTGGAACGGAGCAGCCTCGAGGACCCTGACAAGCCTGGGCTGGGGGCGGGCACAAGCACAAAGAGCGGAAAAGTCCAGGTCCCGTCCCTTCTTGGCCGTGCAAAGGGTCGTTTCGTATTGCAATTGGCCATCGCTGGGCGGACGCAGCTGCTGGGCCAGGGGTCGAGGGCGCTGCTAGTGGGCTGCAGAGGCTGCTAAACGGGCACCTAATGGCACCTAAATGGCACCTACAGGCACCCACAGGCAGAGTGATGGAGCACCTGATGGCACCATGTCGCAGCGCTAGTGGCGGTAGGCCAGGAACGGGCGGGGCCCCGCTGCAACGGTGCAAAGAGGTCGAATCAGCGGGATGGATTTGATGGATTGATTGCTGCTGCAGATCAAAGATGCTGATCCTGGATGAAGAATGCCGTGGATGCGGTTTTGCATTCGTGAGACAAACTAGACGGAACCAGTATGAACTCGATCTATATTCGACACCGCCAAATAGAGCACAGGTATTGTATTCGCATCTTTTCCCACTGAACGTTACAAACCGCCGTCATAGGTAGCTTCGACCCTCATCGTTATCCCCTTTTCTTTTGCGCCATCATACTACGAAATGCCCAGCCAGCCGAGGCTGCTCCTCATATTCTCTCACCGTCCGTTGGCCTCTTGGCCGTCCAGGTCTGCCATGCCATCATTACTCATGTGGCGAGACTACCGGGCCCGGGCTCTCGTCAACCCACGTCCCATGGCAAAAGACTATACCAGGTAAGTCCCTAGGTAAGTAAGGTAGGCATTTTATTCTCTCTCGCTACCAATGTCCTAGGAATAGGCGACACATGCACTATCTTGGGTAAAAGATGCATACGAGAATCTAATCAAAAAAAGCCCTCTCTCGTGTTCCGCAACCCCGTTCGCTCACACCGAACGAGACTCGGGCTAAACAGCACGAATGAAAACCCCCGCTTACTGGTGCAGCAGCCCATTATAGCAGGTACTCGTATCAAACGGATGTATGGCAATGGCACAATGGACTATTACGCTTACCACATTTCCGCTATTAACAACGAGGTAGCCCCGTGTGCTTTTCTGCGACAGCCAACCAGTTGCAGCGGTGTAAGAGACAGCTGGTCTAGATACAGTAGGCCTAAGTGCTGCAGGTACGAGCACCAACCTCGTGTGTGACCCTCGGGAACGGCGTTTTTGTTTGCGCTGGTTCAGCTGCTAGCTTTGCGCCGGACTTTGATCTGCTCGTATCGTATCGTGTCAGGGGTTCTTTAAGAATCCAATGCGAAATCAAAGCAAAAGAAGCTTTTTCCCCCAGGCTCTACTTCTCTTCACAGCCCTCTTCAATGACCTCATTGGAACCTTATTCGAACCGCAACAGAAAACCAGTCCGCTTGCTTGGCAAGAAGGGGGCGAAGCCATAATTGATCTCATGTCACAAAAACGAAATAAAGCCATGGACATCAAATAACGCCGGCAGCTCGCCAAGGGCTTGGGTGATTCCAGCGCTTTCACTCCCCAGAATCTCGCTTCTGCAGCGCAGGGAATATTAAAATGAGATGAGCACAAGCGTCCAGGTCCCCTGGCCCAGTTGCCAACTTAGGGGCTGGTTGGCTGACCAAAGCAGTAAGACGACCGACCCAGTTGCTTTTCAGGGTAACCAACGCCACCCAACCCCGCGTTTGATTGGCCCGGCATCCCACGCTCTCACCGCCTGCTCCTTATAGTTTCCAGAGCCCATTGATCTTTTTTTTCTGCCCTTTCCATGACCGTAGCAGTTAGTGCGACAGCGACTTTCAGATCCCGCGATCCTGTCCAGCAACCCCTCCAGATCTGCCCAGCGGCTCTCATATGCCTCCCCGCCTCCAGCTCCCAGCGATATCATTCTACCGCCGCCCAATCTCCCAGTTTCCGAGAGTCAAGTATATAAGCACAATGGCCACTCGTAAGCTCTATCCAACCAGCCCTGCCAATCCCTCCTAAAATGAATGGGAAAAAGAACAACAGGACGAAAAAACCAGCTGACACCCTCCCCTCTCCAGCTCCTCCTGACCGCCGCCCCATCGTCGTCTCCGGCCCCTCGGGCGTCGGCAAGGGAACTCTCTACGGCATGCTCTTCGAACGCCACCCAGACACCTTCTGCCTCTCCGTCTCGCACACCACCCGCGACCCTCGCCCCGGTGAGGAGCACGCCGTCCACTACCACTTCGTCAAGATGGAGGACTTTGAGGACCTCATTGCAAAGGACGGCTTCGTCGAGCACGCAAAGTACGGCCGCAACCGCTACGGCACCAGCAAGATGACTATTGAGGAGCAGACCAAGAAGGGCAAGGTCGTCCTGCTGGACATTGAGATGGAGGTACGGGCCAGCCGCAAACAACACCCAAACATTCCGTCTATAATTTTTACAAGGAAACCAAAACACACACAGGGAGAGAGAGAGAGCTAACATATGGGCACAACAGGGAGTCAAACAAATCAAAAACTCCGGCATTGACGCCCGCTACATCTTCGTCTCCCCTCCATCCATCGAAACCCTGGAGCAGCGCCTGCGGGGCCGAGGCACCGAGACAGAGCAGAACATCCAGGAGAGACTGGCTCAGGCCCAAAAGGAGCTCGACTTTTCAAAGACACCCGGCGTTCACGACATCATCATTGTCAACGACGACCTTGAGGCGTCCTACAAGAAGTTCGAGGAGTTCGTCTACAGCCCTCCACAGTAAATGAGACACGTATCTTTTCATATTAGCAAATACCCATCGAGATGCCCTTTCATTTATTACAATTATGTACACCAGGGCATGGCGCATCTATTGGACACGACGATTCCTTTGCTCTAGATAGCCAAAAGCGGCGACAGTCACCAATTGTTTCACACAAAGATAGAAAGCAAGCTTGAAAACGTAAAAAGCAAAGAGACAAATGCAAAATTAATCAACATATCATACTCTCTCTATCTCTCCACACTCTGCCACTCTTCCTCGACGACTCAACTAACTGTAGGTATATTGGAAAGTACAGGTATGGGGATGTGATTAAAACGTAAGAAAAATGGTCAAGGAAGGCTCCGACGATACTACTTAAATAAGAAGGACAAAATAAAATGCGTATAAAAGGACCGTAAGCGAGGTGCGTCGTGCCATTGAGCGACTCACAATAGCCACAGTGCATGCCGCCCTTATAAACATCGCATGGCTGGTATACGCGACCAGTCGTTTTCGATCGCACGTCGGCTCTCAGTGCTTTCCACCTCTCGTGCCTTTGCTTCATGTGAATAAGGCCATTGTTGAGCCGGATTGCGGTGCAAGACGGACAATCTCCACATCTTCAAATTAGAAAATACACTGCTTTTCCCTTTACTGCGCACAACACCAATCCCGAGGTGAAAATTATCGTAAGACTGGCTAATCACCGTTACCGCTTAGAGACGCCATCGCTCTCCCTATCAACTGAATATTAAGCACGTGGAGAAAACTTAGTATCCGTTCATGCCCATTCGCTGGGAGCCCCGGCTCATCTCACGGTCAGCGGCAGGGCTGATCGGTCTGCTGGCGGCACCACCACCGTGTGCGCTGCTCTCCTTCAGCGCAAGCAGCTGCTTGGCGCGGAATGTCTCGTAGTGGATCTGGGAGGTGGTCTCGATAAGGTCCTGGAGGTGGGTTCGGAGCAAAAAGTTTCGCAGGTAGACGAATTCGCAGTGGTTCTCATCCTCAACGTTGATGACGCCCCAGCGGTTCTGGCGACCGCGGACCTGCTTGCCGTTGACAATGATGTTCTTCTCAGAGCCAACAACCGCAAAAGGAACCAAGCTCTACAAACGGGTACGTTAGCAAAACGCTCTCTAAGCGATAACACACTTGGGAAAAAAAAGAATATGAAGGGGAGAAACCAGCATGTGCTTACCTTGATCTGCTGGTTCAAAGCTCGCTCCTCGTCGTCAAACTCCTCGTTATCGTACGGGAACATCTTGAGGTTGTGGAAGGCAAACTCGGCCTTGATACGCTCCTTAAATTCCAGTCGCTCCTCGACAGTCAAGGTATCCGCCTTGGCGATGACGGGCACAACGTTGACAACATCGGACAGCTTCTTCAAGACGACGATATCGATGGGCTTGAGAGAGTGGCCAGAAGGCTGGATGAAGAACAGGCAGCAGTGAATGCGCGTGTCGGGGATGTAACGCTCTCGCTGAGCGGTAAGCTC
This sequence comes from Trichoderma simmonsii, assembly GCA_019565615.1. Taxonomy (NCBI): domain Eukaryota; kingdom Fungi; phylum Ascomycota; class Sordariomycetes; order Hypocreales; family Hypocreaceae; genus Trichoderma; species Trichoderma simmonsii. The sequence continues at coordinate 1,452,218 of CP075866.1, forward strand.
CTTTCGCAGGTACGCGGAGTGCTGGTCCTTGATGTACTTGACGATGGGATCCCAACAGCGGTCGTTGTTGACGAGGTCTCCGTATCCAGGGGTATCAACAATGTTGAGCCTCAAACGGACACCGTTCTCCTCAATGAGGTGAGAGACCCCCTGAATCTCGGTGGTGGAGCGAATAGGCTCGTCGGGCTGCAGACGACCCTTTGAGTCGATGAGGTGCGAGGCGAAGATGGTGTTGATGAGCGTCGACTTGCCCAAGCCAGTCTGGCCTGTGGAGGCGGTTAGTGTTCCCGTCTGGCACCCGATGCATCGCCATCCTCAGCGCGTGCGCAACTTACCAACGCAAATAACGTTGAACTGGAATCCGCGCTTCAGCAGCTTGCGCTCAATCTGCGACGTGATGCTGTCGAAACCGACATGGCTGGAGGGCGTGATGGTGGAGGGAGTGGCCATTTTGACTGGTTCTGCTTGTGGTTAGGGGGGAAACGAGTGAAGGCGACGATGGATGCTGCTGATGAGCCTGTTCCAAGAAAAAGAGCGAGAGCTTTCAGCGAAGACGCGTGAGAGAACAGCAGACGCGAGGCCGGCAGTGACAAAGCGGGAACCTGATTGAAGTGGAATTGGAGGTTTGTGAACTGGAGAAGGGGAACTTTTTGGACCTGGCGGTGGCTCCTTACTCTTACTGGACCAGTTGGCGTGTTCTTGCTTTGCCAGGTAACTGCAATAATTTCGGCGTAGGGGCAGGAGCAGGCCAGGGACACGAGAAAGGGGGGGAAAGAGGTGCCAGGGGTAGCACAGCATTGCGAGCTGCTGATTGGCTGTGGAGCCGTCCCGGGACCCTCTGGCCAGCGATTGGCCTGTTTGATTGCTAAAAAGTGGTGCTGCGAGAAGCCGTTGTACTTCGGTACTTCAGCGGTACGCCAGTGCCCCAGTCGTAGGCGGAATGATGCCCCAGAGTCGGACGGAACCTGGAGGTACCTGGGTACTTCATGCTAGGTGGGATAAGCTGCTAGAGGCAAGATTTTGATGATTCGATTTTCTCGATGGGCGCATTGCCGATGAACCACGACGATATCGAATCCCGCACCGAACCGCTAACGAGACACGACGACAAACTGAGACACGGCTCCGAGCTCTGAATTTTCTGGATAAGGACGGTCGAACATTTACTTGCGGCGTGCTTTGCATTGGGGAATCGGAAATTCAGGTTCTCTGTGCGCACAATCGAGCTGCTTTTTGCGCCAAACGATATCGGATACAAGATCAAAGCATCATAATGGCTGCCATGGCCACCACTTTCCTCCCCAGACTGGCGTCGCCTCTCTCTTTCTCTGTCTCCCGATGGGCGACTTTCTACACCACACAATATACCCTCAAGTATCTTCCAGCGCTATCAATCGCCGTCCCCGGCGTCACCATCAACATCCCCGGGCTCCTAGGCGATATCTGGGAATCAGTCTTGCGGGCAGTCCCCAAGAACAAGGTTTCACACTCTAAAAAGAGATCAAGGCAGATGGCCGGAAAGGCTCTCAAGGACGTCAACCATCTGTGCAAATGTCCCGGTTGCGGAGAGGTTAAGAGGACGCACAGGCTATGCCAGAACTGCTTAGAAGGTACGGCCACGAAACGAATGGTCTATTGGCTCGTGCAATGCTAACGATAGTTTTCTTGAATTCAGACATGAAGAGAATATGGCGTCAAGATTATCCTGTAAACAGAGGGTTCTAAGCGATAGATGGCTGGATTCCATCCGACACCTTTACCAGAGGCCTGTATACCACAACCTCTGTCTGACCAAGCATACGGCTAGCGTTTGCCTCAGCCAAGGCTTTGTTTCATTATGTACTACTAGTATGAGGATCGGGATAGAGAAATCGGGTGGTAGAAAAGCGATGCTCTTAAACAGATACAAAAAAAAATTACGAACATGTGAACAACATTTTGCCCGTCCCCGCCAAATGACCTATGCGTAGCGTAGTTTAGAATCTCTGCGCAATCTATCAGCTCTTTAAAAAGGGAGAACCCCTTTTTTTGTGAATAATTCTATCCAATTGCAATTCATTGGCATAAACTAGATGAGCGCAACCAGTCTATGTGGTTCATCGTCTCATCTTGGCCTTTGCATCTGACGCAGGCATTGTAGCGGACCATTTAACCCCACCAACTCACAAAGGCACCAAGCTTCTACCACGGCCCAGCCAAAAACAACCACTAAGCAACAGCAACATCGCAGTCAAGCGACAATGGTATGGCCCTCGTCAAATTCAATATGATACTATAAAAGCTCACTTATCCGACTATATAGTCCAAGCAATATTTGACCACCCATACGGTGGATGACGGTTTGTCGTCGTCATTTCGCTCGTCAAGAGCTAGACAGCTAATGAGTGATCCTAGCCCACATCACAGACATCTTCTCACTGGCCGCAACGCCGAGGACATTGATCTCGGCCAGCGGCTCTTCAACGCTTCATGTCCATGACACTACGGACCCTTCCTTTCCTCTGAGGCAGTCCATTCCTGACGCCCACAAACTAGGCTGCCACCATGTCTGCACATCACGCAACGGCCTGTATGCTGCCAGTGCTGGCTTCGGGGGTGAAGTCAAGATATGGGAGCTGAACAAGGAGACTGGAGACTGGAGCAGCGGCGGTGAAATCACAGGCCCAACCGTCAAGCCAGGTGAAGTGTGGGCGATTGCTCTCAGCGAGGACGGAGGCTATCTGGCAAGCACTACAAATGACGGCAGGATCAATGTATGGGATGTCGCAGACCAAAGTAAAGCCAAGATTCGGGAGTACGAGACTGGGAGCGCGGGTTCAGGCAGCTTTGGCATGTGCGTGGATCTCAGCAGAGATGGAAAGTTTACAGCCAGCGGGCACCAGAATGGCTCCGTCTACGTGTTCAACAATGACACGGGAAGAATTCTATACTCCTTGTCTGGTCGGTTACACCCCCATCTTCAAGTTTACTGGTTTTCTTTGATCTTGAGGCTAACAGGAATCTACAGGCCTTGCTAAACCTGTCCGAGCCGTAGCAATCTCGCCTGCTGGCACCAGGGTAGCTGCGGCGGGTGATGCTGGCATCATTGCCATATACGATACAAAGCACGGCGAACATGTCGGCAACCTGACGGGACACTCATCATGGATCACTTCACTGGACTGGAGCGACACTGGTGAGTATCTGCTGAGTGGCTCCATGGACGGCAAAGTGAAGGTGTGGTCAATCGAGCGCAGCGTTTGTGTTGCAACACATAGTGAGACGGACAAGGCACTCTGGGCCGTCCGGTGGCTGCCCAAGACTGGGCGCAGCGAGATGTTTTGCACGGCCGGCGCAAACAGGAGCATTTCATTCTACAGGGAGGCGACAGGCAGCTAGGCTTCTCACAGGCGGGCGCAGGAGCATTAGAAGGGATACACAGCATGTTGAATTGTGTAATTGGACTTTCTGCTCCTCATCCAACACATGAAGTTTCCCACGTGATTAGCTGTGTGATTGCAATGAAGAGCAAAGTAAGAATTGAAGCCTCAGCTGCCACGTGACATCGTTCCAGTCTCGCGTTGCCCCGCCAAACTCTAGCGCCAGTTTGCGCATCATACACATCACAGGTAGCTAATAGGCAGACACCGACTGAACTCCACCCTGATCGCCAGTGTTCCTGCATCTCATTTTCAGCCCTTCTTTACTGCGTATACACACGACAAAAGCATTGATACGAGCAAGACAACTATAATCGTGGAATTAGCGCATAATTGCTGCATTGTATCGGTATTCAATAACACTACAGGGTATCATCATCGAGCAATGCCTACCACCAGACGAGCAGCAGCGGCCGCCCGGGGTCGTCCCGGCCCCGCCAAGGGACAGTCAACAATCAGCTTCACGGGCAGAGTTACAAAGGCTGTGCCAAAAGATCTGAAGAAGGCGGTGACAGACACTCCCGCAATTGCTAAGACTACCATCCCGGAGAGGCCAGCATCAAAGGGCGCAGTAACCAAGGAGGAAGAGGAGGAAAAAGCCGTCGATGTTGTCGCAGACGAGCTTGAAGTCCACGAGGAGTCGGAGGCGGAAGTAGAACTTGTCACCGAAAATGCCCCAGAGAAAACGGAAGCAGAGCTCAAGGCAGAGAAGATTACGGATGCTCAGATCAAGTCGTACTGGAAAGCGATTGAGAAGGTGCGCAAGGCGCCTCGAGTGCACCAGGAGGATCTTGACGTGGGCGAGAAAGTACTGCGATACTTTGATGTGAGCTCGCAGTATGGCGTAAGTTAACGAATTCCTACTCCTCTCTTATACGGAGGTGCAGAAGTGTTTGGATTGGATATGTGTTAACATTAGCTTCCTGAAGCCTTGTATCGGAATCACTCGCGTGAAGCGATGGCAACGAGCTGAGCGTCTTGGCATGAAGCCCCCGATTGAAGTTTTGGCGGTTCTTTTGAAAGAGGAGAACAAGGAGAATGACGAAGTTGAGACTGCGCACATGGATCGGATAATGAATGCCACGGCTTTGGCCACATAAGAAAAAAAAAATCAGCAGGGGTAGGGTCGCGGCGTTGGGTGTAATATGTTCTTTTCTCTATTTTTCATCTTCATGATTTCTTTTGGAGCTATGATGGGTATGCGAGTTGATTGGTGTACCATCTTTGCAGATGTACAGAGATGTTGTATGTTTATTCTATAATTTGAGATGCCATGCTCCGTGCCATATGCTTTGATTAAGTCCTTGTCTAAGTATGTTGTGGAATCAGTACCAGATGCTGCGTGTTCGATGATGAGGGATAGTTTCTTTGCCTTCTGCTTCCATCTCTTTCATCGTGTCGTAAAGAAAGAAGTCAATCAGAATAGCATTGACGTGGGTATCGGGATGTGCCTTCTGGATCTCCCTCCGTATCAACTCAACACACCAAATACTACAAGCTGCAACAATGTTAATAAGAGATATCCCACCATTAGAATGAAGTCGGATTTTTACCTCGTAGTTGGATCTCCCACTTGCTTCCGCTTTCAATAAGTTTCTTATCGCGGATCGCCGCGTGGATCTGCGGACCAATGTACAATGCGCCGAGGGTAGAGAGGATCTGAGGCACGCGATAGTCGGCAAACATTGTAATCTTGTCAATGTCGCGGAACTCGCCATACGACTTGCCCTCGAAGCAAGCCCATATGTCGGCCACAAAGATCTGAGCGCGCTTCATGATGCGAATGGGGTTGCGTCTGCCCTCAAAGGGGTGCTCGTCTCTGAAGCAGTCAAAGTCTCTGGCAAGCAGGTTGACGAGCTGGGCCGCGGAGCCTTTGGCTGCGGAAATGAGGTTGACAACAGAGCAATCGTATTTCTTTGAGTGATGGAGTGAGACTTATATACTATGCATATCATGTATGAGAGAGTTTATAACTTACGCTATAGAGCACGTTCCCGCTTTCTCGGAGACAGTCTAGTCGCTCCTGGAGAAGAGGCATTTCTTCCTCTGTGCAGGATCTAAAGACGTGTCTGAGAGATTCTAGGTTGCACTCTTCCTCATTCTGCCAGAAGTGGGGATCCGTAATGGGGATATCTGATAAAAGTCAGTGTGAAAACAAAATGATATGAATCGGCAGCATAAGAACCAACCTTCCTCAAGAGCCCTCTGCATGGCTGCCACAAGACTCCAGTACCCCGTCCACCGCTTCCCTTTGTACTCAATAGCAAACCTCTCATCATCGGGCAGCTCAGACCAGAACGAAAAGTTGAGCAGGTCCATGGTGAAGATGAAAGCGGCGGTGGCCTCGTCTTTGGCCTTGGGATGCAGCTCGTGCGATGACCAGGTGGAGGTGGAATAGCTCTTCTCTTGCATCTGCGCATAGATGGACTCTGCGGCCCGCTTTGTCGACTGCATGTCAATGGCTACGTCGATTCCATGGTTGTAGACGTATTCGGCGTCGGGCAGGACGCCTGTCTCGGGCTCTTCGTCTTTGATGGAGACGCCTTGCAGGTGCTGGCGAAGAAGAGCGAGAAGCTCGAGATCTACCTCGTCATCCGACATTATGGGGAAGAGGAAAGAATGCACAAATTCAATTGTATGTGAAATGTGAAATGGTTAAGTGAAGTGAAGTGAGGTCAAGATCTTGTTCACTGGAAAGGCCAAAAGCACTTCTGGCCTGGGTGGGCAGCGCTGTGAATAGCACCCCGCTGAGCCCAGGACTGGTGTCTGTAGAGCCCAATCAGGGCTTTTCTCAGTGTTGGAATCTGGGATACTGTGGATTATTAGGCGGTAAGTTGGGTCCAAAAGAGTTACAGATATGCTTGCAGCAGGTTTCTATCTACGATTACGTTATCAATGCTGTTTTTGTATTCTTTTCTTCTATATCATTGTCGTATTCTTCAGATGTTCTGCACTCAAGTATCTCATACATCATCCATTGAAAAAGAAAAAGAAAAATCCAGCCAGGCACACGCAGCCTTGCTCTCAAAGTCACTCCCGCCAATCTCTTATCTTAGCTCAGCCAATCAGCACGCTGGGAGCGCACGGGCCCCTCGGGCATATTCCCCGGGCCTCTGACCTCATCTCATTGGTCGCAATCCGGTTTTCCAACTGCCTCGTACCTTGTACTTGAAGACCTGGAGCTGCACCTGCGCCGAGCATCGCCAGACCAACAGCTGAAAAAGTGACGAGGTTTGGCGCAATCGATTCGACGCCTTCTGCTTCACCTACGTCCGACCGCCTTCGAGCCTCATCCCCAAATACAAACCCCGAATCTCGTCATCGCAACTGTCTTTATTCCCTGCCATAGTGCTCGTCACTCGCGCCGATGGCAGCGATGGAGGCTCCCAGAGAGGCTGCCGTGGATACAGTCGAGAGCACGTCAACTGCTGCTGCTGCCACCGCTGCCCAAGAGCCTCAGCAGCCGCCGCGGATTGTCGCGTCACATCCCGCACCTCCTCAGCGAAACGCAATGGCTACGCGCGATCGATTTAATCACCAGTCGCTGGGCGCATCTCTGAATTCCTCAGTCAAGCATGTACGTAGGATGATGAGGCTATGGTTTTGGAAGCTTAAACTCTACTGTCCCACGATCTGAACCCACGCTGGCAGTCACTTGAGCTTTTCGCTTCCCCTGTTGCTTTTACTACATTCACATTTTCTCTTGCTTCAATAATGATTTTTATTTTCTTCTCAGCCGGATTCGAACTTGGACACTGACCTTGGTCACAGGCGCGAGTGCTCATGGTGGGCGCTGGAGGCATCGGATGCGAGCTTCTGAAAAACCTAGTCCTCAACGGCTTCGGCGAAATTCACATCGTCGACCTCGATACGATCGATCTGTCCAACCTCAACCGACAATTCCTCTTCCGACACGAGCATATTAAAAAATCAAAGTCACTGGTGCGTTGGATGCCGAGGCTGCGCTAGAGATCGGCCGAGTTTCGCAATGCTAACTTTTGGGGCAGGTTGCCAAAGAGGCGGCACAGAGATTCAATCCAAACGTCAAGATCGTCGCGCACCATGCCAACATCAAAGACGCCGAGTTCAGCGTTCCGTGGTTTCGCGACTTCAAGATCGTTTTCAATGCCCTCGACAACCTCGATGCTAGGCGGCATGTGAATAAGATGTGCTTGGCGGCAGATGTTCCCCTAATTGAGAGCGGAACGACTGGTTTCAATGGCCAAGTCCAGGTCATCAAAAAGGGCGTCACTGCTTGCTACGACTGCACTCCCAAGGACACCCCCAAGTCATTTCCCGTATGTACGATTCGAAGCACACCGAGCCAGCCAATCCATTGCATAGTTTGGGGCAAAAGCTATCTACTCAAGTAAGAGGCTTCTCCTTGCATCCGGTATGCCTTCGTCATCGTCTTTTCTAACATATTCTATCCAGTGAAATCTTTGGCGTCAGTGAGGATGAATCCGCTTTTGATCACTCAGCGGATGCGGATAACGGTAGGTCATCCATCATACCCGGCGCAAGAAGAAATTTTATACTGAACAAAGTTATCAGCCCAGGAAATTGAAGAACTAAAGAAAGAGTCAGACGCTCTCAAGAAAATCCGAGGAGCAATAGGGACATCTGAATTTCCAAGATTGCTGTTTGACAAAGTCTTTAATTCTGACATCGAGCGCCTGCGATCTGTGGAAGACATGTGGAAATCACGTCGCGCCCCTGAAGCGCTCAAGTATGATGAAGTGATGGCACGAGCCGGCCAGGCTCTCGAATCAAAAGATGCCATACTCGCGGATGGACAGAAAGTCTGGTCCCTTGAAGAAAGTCTCGTTGTCTTCAATGACAGTCTTGATCGGCTCAGCAAGCGACTGCTTCAAATGAGGGCGAACAAGGATCCATCCTCTCCTGAGCCGACCATCACCTTTGACAAAGACGACGACGATACTCTGGACTTTGTAGCATCCAGCGCAAACATTCGCTCCACAGTTTTTGGCATTGATGTGAAATCTCGTTTCGACATCAAACAGATGGCCGGCAATATCATCCCCGCCATTGCCACAACAAACGCCATTGTTGCAGGTCTCTGTGTCTTGCAGTCATTCAAAGTGCTCAAAGGCGAATACGGCCAGGCCAAGGAAGTATTCCTAACACCCTTTGCCAATGCAAGACTATTGGCTCCAGATAAGAATCGAGAACCAAACCCCAACTGCCCCGTCTGCGGAGTTTATTACACCAGTGTCATTGCCGATTTGTCCCGGGCAACACTTGGGGACATCGTCGAGGAGCTGGTAAAGGACCAGTTCGGTTACGGAGACAAAGAGTTTGTTGTGAGCAACGACGTTGGCGTGTTGTATGACCCAGACGAGACAGACAACCTCGGAAAGAAACTCACTGAGCTTGGTATGGCATTTCAACGGTTCTCTTCCCCCCTCAATTACAACAAAGAAGCTGACAATTATGTAGGAATCAAGGGAGGCAGTTTTCTCACTGTCACCGATGAGGATGATGATGCCCCATTCGTCAATTTGGTGATTGATATTCAAAATGGGTATGCAATACAGAATGAAGTTGTCAGGAGCGAGAGGCTAATCGAGTACAGCATCCTGGATAACCAAAGAGAGTCATTCCGCACGGTACATGCTGGCCGTCCTGAAATCCCCCACAAGACTCGGAAGTCTTCTCCAGTCGAGACCAACGGCAATAGTCACGGCCAGCAAAATGGAAAGCATTCGTTAGAAGACGAGGTGGTAGAGGAGTCTAAAGGCACCAAGAGGCCACTTCCCGATGATGGCAGCCCACCTTTCAAGAAAGCGAAGCTTGTCGGCTCGGCCGATGACGTGGTGGTTGTGGAAGACGCCGGTGGAGCCATCGTCATCGATGATTAATGATATACATCGCTGCATTAAGCGCCAAAGGAGCTGCTGCGACGTCTCAAGCAGCACTCAGCCCGCCGTCGAGGTTGAGAATACAGTTGTTGGCAAAGCCGTTGGATGCCAGAAACAGAGCAGCATCAGCAACCTCTGTGGGATCTGCCACTCTGTTGAGGGGAGTATCTCTGAGATAGGCTTGCTGGATTTCTGGCTTAAGATCTAATATTGGGTTGTACATTAGCTTGGGTACAAGGGGAGGAGGAACAATCATCGTGTCTAAAGGACAAGAAATAGGGAGAAGGATATACACACCAGTCCACATGGAGCTGTTAACCCAGCCGGGCAGCAGAGCATTTACACGGATAGACCGAGACGCCATCTCAAGGCACAAGGAACGGGTAAAGCCTAAGATGACATGAGCATTTACCACATGAATTGTATGTAAAACAATGTATTTAGTACACAAAAGAAAACACAGAGATGCAAGCATGATGCCGTCTTACCAATTACTCCGGCCTTGGACGCGGCATAAGCCGTGGCCCCCAAACCACCTTTTGTTCCCATGAGACTAGAGACGTTGATGATGCAGCCTAGGAAATGATACAGCTGTTAATTGGTCTGGGAAACACAACAGGAGGGACGGCTGGGAGCATCATGGAGAAGAGTGTTATACCGTTTGGCTTCATCTTTGCGTGCTTACACACCAGCATAGTAGCCAGCAAGTTTGTATCAACGATGGATGAAAGCTCTTCATCTGGAGTTCGTTTTAACAGGGTGGTCTGAGAGATGCCAGCACAGTTGACGAGGATATCAATTGGTCCGACGAAAGTCTAAACATGAGTATATCCGGTTCATTAGAAGAAATTCATGAGGCACGTGGCTTATACGGGGACATCAATTCTCTTCTTTTTTTTTTTCAATTATAGTAGAACAATTAATTACCTTGGATGATCCGCGTGAGCTAAACACAGCTTTAATTTCGTCCCGATTCGAAGCATCCAGCCGAATAAACTGGTGAGCCGAGGGAGTGTCGGCGTCAGTCCCGGGTAGGCTGTATGGACGAAGCTGCGGCTCCAGACGAGGGCGCGCATCGAGGACGGAGCGGCCCAGCAGAGAGATGACGGCGCCCTGGTGGGAGAATGCCTTTGCTATTGAGAATCCTATGACGCCGGTGGCTCCGACGACGACGCAGTGCTTGCCTGCAAGGGGCAGCGCCATGGTGTTGAGCCTTTGTCGGTTTGGATTGGGGATTTAGGGCTGAGGATGCGTTTAATGAGTTTTGGTGTTTTTACTGGAGAGCGGGAGATGCTCGGTGCTGTTTTGGGGAATCAGTGGGGGAGCTGGGGCCTGAAGCCATCCATTGATCCACTAAAAGGTGCTGTGCCTTAGTGTGAAATGTATGGAGAGCACTGGCGGATGGATTGGATCCAATGATGCATGTGATCCATGCGCCGGAGACATACTGTCTGAGATGGAACCTCAATGATACACGATCATGATGAATATCCATGGGACTGATTATGCAATTCAGCCGACTGTGATTCCACAAGCGCTTATAGCCGTCAAATACCTACCACATCCCCACGAAGCAGAAGTACCCTGCAATACTGGCGTTTGGCTGTTTCAAAAGCGGTTATGGACCCTTGGCTTGCAGGCCGTACCTCGGTGCGGAGTAGCGCTGGACGGATCTACAGTACAGCGCATTTGGTGTAAGCAAAGCGGATGGACGCCTCAACGGCCTTTATCTTGGTTTTACGGCCGGCAACGTACCGCTATCTGTGGTAAATGAAGAACCCAATTTGGTAAATCCCTCGGCAGCTAAGCCAACTTGGAAAAAGGGCATGTTCCCTTTGGCTTTTTTTTTTCTTCGTATTACTCTTGGTGGCTTTGATTAATATCCAGGCATAGATAGAAGTCTCTTGGCTGTACTGTAAATAACCTGCTGGAGCACGAGGCTTACAGGGTTTGGTGGCTTGCCTTTTTACTTCCAGTGCGATTTTTTTTTTTTTTTTTTGCGCCAGGGCTCGTCGCATCGCATCTCACTAATAAAAAACTGCGGACTCCGGGGCCACGTCTTCGCTTTTCCCTCCGGCCTACTCTTGCCTGTCACTGCCCTCCGCTGTCACTCCATGTCGGGTCCCAATCTCGTCCCACGACACATTGAGATCCTCCCTGACAGCGCTGTCGACTGCCCGGGATTCCCACCATGAGCGGCACGCGACGCGATGCCCCGCCGCATCACAAGCACAAGGACAGCGTCCCCGACGCGGGGCTGAGAAGTCTCGATCATTGTAGGTCCAACACAGCTCCCGGTGGTGATGGTAGAGGAGATGAAGACAATCCTCGAGCAGGATCGGTGTTGTGCGACGGTCATGAGAAGATCCAGCATCGGGGAAGAGGAGTCGAAGCTGGAGCGCAGATGAGAGGAGCAACTAGAGGGGACGGTGACATTCAAAGGCAACAAGACGCATGCGCTGACACAAGGCCACCTGTAGATAAAAGAGCGCTGCCAAAATGGAGATATAACTTGCGACAACAGGCGCTCCCGCTCATCCGCTGGGAGACGCCGTATCTGGCTGCTCTCCAGAGCAAGTTGCGCACCCCGGCGCTCGACAGCTACTTCGCCATCACGGCCAACCTGGGCACGCACACCTTCTTCATGATCTTCCTGCCCATGCTGTTCTGGGGCGGCTATGCGGCCTTTGCCAAGGGGTATGTTTGGCCATGAAGAACCTGCTTCGTTCAAAAGTTGCGGCGGCATCTAGTGTCGCTTTATCTGCTTGCTGTATGGGTTTGGAGCTTGGGATTGCTAATGTCGTGGGCGCAGATTGGTCCACATCTTGGCGCTGGGTGTCTTCTGGACAGGCTTCATCAAGGACTTTTACTCGCTGCCCCGGCCACTGTCGCCGCCGCTCAACCGCATCACCATGTCTGGATCCGCCGCGCTCGAATATGGCTTTCCTTCGACTCATAGTGCCAATGCCGTGTCCGTTGCCGTCTACGCCATCCTGCACCTGCGCGACCCCCTCAACACCTTTTCCGACACGACAAAGCTGCTCCTCGAGATCCTGTCGTACTTTTATGCTGTGTCGATTGTTTTTGGGCGACTCTACTGCGGCATGCATGGGTTCTTGGACGTTATCATCGGGTCAATAATGGGGGCTGGTATCACCGTCCTGGAATACTATTACGGGCCGCCATTGGACACTGCAATGCAGCACGGCACTTGGCTGGTTCCCGTCATTGCTGGCCTGGTTGTCGTCGTCTTTGTGCGAATTCATCCTGAGCCTGCAGATGATTGTCCGTGCTTCGACGATAGTGTCGCCTTCGCCGGCGTAGTAATCGGCTTGGAAGTCGGCACCTGGACTGTCGGAAGGACTTTCCTAGCTGGCGCTGAGTCTAGCATGGGCATTTTGCCGTATGTATCGTGGGTTATAGCAGCAAGGATGGTTGTGGGAATCATTGCCATTTTTGTTTGGCGCGAGACTATGAAGCCTACGCTGCTCAAGGTCTTGCCTCACCTGTTCCGTCTTATCGAGTCGACCGGCTTTGACCTGCCCCGAAGATTCTTTACGCCTGCTAGCGAGTACAAGTCTGTGCCTCCCGGATCGCGGCTGGATACATTATTTCCGACAGCCTCTGATTTTCCTCGCATGGTTGAGAGTATTCGACATCCCACAACTCGAGGTCGATCAGTCTCTATCGGGCCTCAGAGCGCGGCGGATGCATACGAAACCTTGGCTTACCGGGAACGGCAACGACGGGACAGCATTGGAAGCAATGCAAGTCTCAAGAGCAAATCAAGCAATATGGATCTTAATGGCAAAGAGGAAGATAAGTCAGGCAAGGGAGCACAAACTTCAGGTGCCCAGAAGGCGGTGTTTAATGATAATGAGTCGCTGAGAGGTCCGAATGACATTCTGATGCACGGGGCAGAAAATGGGAACCCGGAGATTTATCTCTCCATGGAGGATGCGCGTGACGAGAAGGAGGTCTTTTCTCAGCTCGTGAAGCCGCGAGTGAGATATGATGTCGAAGTTGTCACGAAACTCGTGGTTTATGCAGGTAGGAATCCAACATTGGAACCCTTGAATATCGAGAATGAAACTAACGAGACAAAACCATCACAGGAATCTCGTGGCTTGCAGTGGCAGGAGTGCCTATGGTATTCAGCTTCATTGGTCTCGGCGTTGTCCGTACGGTTGCAGAACGAATTGCCTTTTGAGCAGTGACCGTTGCGCTTAATTGGTTCATGGTAGGCGCAAATCGTTTACACGTATACGTTTCCTTTTGATGAACATAGGGACATGATGGGGCGTTTTCATTTTCTTGCCTTGTTCTGCTTCTTTTATCCTTTCTTGCTTCACGAATTTGGGAACTTTTCAAGCCATTCTATTTTTCTGTTCTGGCACGGCGACTGGTCGCATCATGTGAAAGACAGCCATGAGACAATAAACGGAGAGAGCATGTATCCTAATATTCCTTCTTCCTCTTATTCTCCCTCTTCTTCTTCTTTTTACGATTCTTGTGTTATTATCATAATCATCTTTGTGTATTTTGGAAAGGGTATTGGGCGGGACTGAAGAAATAGGAGAAATGAATACAACATTGATCCAGAGTACAGTTACGAGAAACAAGAATGTACCATACAGGACCTACTAGCAGTAGTCATTAAGAGCAAGAGCATATATTACTACCTAGTGTTAGATGCATTATGTGATGTGTTGATGCTTAAAGTACATTGTGCTGAGTGTTGTGGCTTTCCCAGTCCTTCAGTGGCTAACCTTGCTCCATGCTGTGGCGCAGTTGCAGGGGTTTTAATGGGCAGAACACGTCTCGGCGCGTGTAGCTGCTGCACTTGTTCAGCTCCATACTTTGCACATGACAAAAAATTAACGACGACGATTGCAACTTGTCACCCAAGGGTCAGCTAATTATAAAGCCATAGACCCAGTGGGATTGCATCGAAAAGCTTGAATTTCACCTCTGCGACTGCTCTTTCTCGCCAAAAATGTCCGACTACGAGGATGAGATGGACGTTGATGGTCCTGGTCCATCCGCCGATATCACATTCTCTGCTGAGGCGACCAAGGGCAAACGGAGCGCTGCCAACCTGCCAGTTGAAGCTGAAGATACCTTGCCATGGTATGAAGGAATTGAAATTTGTGCTCTTGAACAAAGCAGCTCACTGACAATGCCTTTCTCAGGGTTGAAAAGTATCGTCCAGTAACGCTCGACGATGTGTCCGGCCACCAGGACATTCTAGCCACCATCAACAAGTTTGTCGAGTCGAATCGCCTCCCCCACCTGCTTCTCTACGGACCTCCCGGTACGGGAAAGACGTCTACCATCTTGGCCCTAGCACGAAGAATCTACGGCACTGCCAACATGCGCCAGATGGTGTTGGAGTTGAACGCCTCCGACGACAGAGGCATCGATGTTGTCCGAGAACAGATTAAGACGTTTGCTAGCACAAAACAAATCTTTTCCATGGGCAGCAGTGCAGCAAAGGGCAATTCGATTGCAGGGTTCAAGCTCATCATCCTGGACGAGGCGGATGCCATGACCAACACCGCACAGATGGCGCTACGAAGAATCATGGAGAAGTACACGGCAAACACACGGTTTTGCATCATTGCCAACTACGCTCACAAGCTCAGCCCCGCGCTGCTGTCTCGTTGTACGAGATTTCGGTTCAGTCCGTTGAAGGAGGGGGACATTAGGGTGTTGGTAGAAAAGGTGGTGGAGGAGGAGAATGTCAAGATTCAGGGTGAAGCCGTGGATGCACTAGTGAAGCTGAGCAAGGGCGACATGCGAAGGGCATTGAACGTGCTTCAGGCTTGCCATGCGTCAAGTGAGTTGCAGTGTACATATAGGTTGTACTTGTTGGTCAGGGCTAACTGTTGAGCGTGTAGGCACACCATTGAGGCTAAAGAACGAACCCAAGCCGCCGGAAAGCGAGATCAAGCGCGAGACAATTACGACTGAAACGATTTATAACTGTATTGCGGCGCCTCAGCCTGATGCCATCAAGGAGATTATGGAGACGCTCTTGAGCACGCCGGACGTGACGAGCTGTCTGAATACGATTAATGCGCTGAAGACAACGCAGGGCCTGGCGCTGGCAGATATTATCACGGCGCTGATGGAGCAGCTGACGAAGCTCGAGGTGAGCGCAGAGGTTATGATTACCTGGCTGGAAGGCCTGGCGGAGATTGAGCACAGAGTTGCTGGAGGAGGCAGCGAGATGGTCCAGACGGGGGCGGTGGTAGGAGTTGTGCGAGGAGGGGTGGAATTGATGAGCAAGTGAGCAAAGCAACGCCGTTTAAGAAGCAAGTTGACGCCGTGCCTGTAAATGAACACAAGCAAACGAGTAAGAGACAATACGAGAGACAAGCAATTGGGTCACTCGCATTGCAGGAAGCAATTCGGCATGATTAATTGATTGATAATGATAACAACATCAAAAGACTAATTACTCCGTTATTCCGCATCGTATCATTGTCATTATCTGGGGCAATATTCCGGGCCATATTCTCGCGAAACGGACAGAGCGAGTTTTAGTTGCGGGTGGCGCAGAAGAAGCCTCAAGCGGTTAAACAGCCCAGCCACTCACGAGTCGCTGAAAGTCCCTGAAGGTCCCTGAAGATTCCCCATCCGGCGGGATTTAGACTTCACGTTACGTCAGAAACGCGCGCGGGTATTGGCAATCACGGCGCAACTCTTTTCTTTCCTTTGCTCTTTCTTTCTTGGAGTAGCAAGTGCCAAGTCTTCTTGATTAAGGCAAAAGATAAAAGATAACGAAACAAACTTCTTTTCACTTCTGCAACCGCAACTGCAACTCATTTCTCTTTTGTCAGCTTCATCGGCGATTCCACATTCGTCCTCGGCAAATTCCGCTTTTGTTTCTGTTTGTTTGTTTCTCCCGCCCCCAGCAATGGGGCTCTGCCGGTCTGGGGCTCTGCTTATCGGCAACTAATGCCCGGGGCGCTGTTGTTGCCCGGGGCCAGCGCCGCAATCCATCCAAATCCACCCACGGAGTAACAGTTCGCTTTCCTAGCTGGTTTTTGCGAATATCGTTCGTCGCTCGCCATCGCCGTTCTCTCTTCTTCGGATCTATACCAGTGCCTTTGCCGTGCTCTACCTGCATCTGCCGCTGTAGCCGCCCGCAGCAGCCGGCGTCTTAGCTGTGGTGACAACAGAGCAACACATATAATAAGACACCGGAACTGGGGCGCTTCTCGATGTCCATGTCCGCCTCCCCAAGAGAAGTGGCCATGCTTTCTGCGAGCCCGAGCGAGGCGCCCAGCACCGCCGGGCTTCCCTTGCATTCGGGAGCCGACGTCCACAAGATCCCGCAGATCCTGCCGCGAGAGCGCGTCTTTCCCATCCAGATTGGCGGCGAGCTGTTCAAGCTGTCCGGCGCATCTCTGTCCTCTGATGGTTCGTCGCGTGCTGTGGCTTGCTTTGGCGAGACCAACCCCTGATCTCGGTATCCTTGTTTGCTAACTTTTCCTTCTTCTTTCGTTTGAATGATATAGCGCCGTCTTATTTTTCGCAATACTTCCTCTGCCAGATCAAAGTGGCTGAGAGCAAAGGCGAAGACCCCTCCTCCACGATCCGGACGCTGTACATCGATCGCGATCCCAAGACATTTAGAGATATTGCGCTGCATCTACAAGGATATCATGTGAAGCCGCGGGACGGGACGCACTTTGTGCGCTTATTTGCGGACGCCCAATTCTATAATCGTATGCTTCTCTCGTGAGCCCAATGGCTCCCAATCGCCTTTCGGGATACCCAAGGCACTAATCACTTTTACTATACAGTTCCAAAGCTCATTTCTCAGCTTAACGAGGAGAGCATCTTCATGTCCATCGGCCATCGGGAATTCCAGATTCCTCGCGACGTCCTCAACGATCCTGCCAATTCCCCAAACTACTTCTCCCTCGGCTTCGCTCTCTTCTTCTCCCAGCCAAACGACCTCTTCCCCGGCCTCGATCGTGAGGGGTTGATACGCCCACCCTCTATACTTCCTCCTTCGGTTCCCAACCGCAACGCCGACACCTTTGCCGAGCTGCTACGTTTGTTGCGTGGGTATCCGGTCAGCATTCGCGACGAGAATCATCGACAAGAACTTCTTCGCGACGCTCGATACTTTCACTTTAAAGGCATCGAACAGCAGCTTGTTCCCCACTCCATCAGCTATAACCCTTTGCGCCAAATCGAAGAGATTGCCCTTCGACTGGAGAATGTACAAAAGAGTGGCGTTAGCATCTCGTCTGAAGAATCTGACGGGGCCTCGCGCTCTTCTGTCAGACATGTCAAGTATGCACGCCCATATGTCGACAATAAACCGGCAGAGCTGGTATTGGAGATTGGAGGAACCACAGCCAAGTTCGTCTTCTCAGCAGAAGGGGTCAGAGCCGAGTTCTTTGGCGGCACAAAGGCTAGGGTGGCGAGACTGCTAGAAGTGGTTGCGACAAAGCTCAACCTGCCTCCGACCACGCAGCCCCTGGGCCTCCTCATGGCGTCAGGGGGCGCCAGTTCACAGCCAGCCACGCCAGGCAACACTCCCCTCAGTGAGGATCTCGTCCGGGTCGTCTTTGAAGCGGAGTCTTCGATCACTCTCAACGGCGAAGACTATGAGGCGGATCTGAGCAACTACGAAGCTGAAGATGCCACTCCTGCCATTACCCCTGATACTGAAACACCCGTGAATCCCAGGAAGCGCCGGAGGACGGGCGAGAGCATCGATATTGGCCTTCCTCACGAGGGCCAAGAATGGGCTGTTAAGACGGGACAGTTTAGGCTACGCATTCAGGAGAGCAAGAGCGGCAAAAGCGCTGTCGAGTGCGTTTTTGTGGCCGTGAAGATTGATGCCGTGAGCTCGGAAAGGGGTAGGAATAAGACGAGAAAATTCCTTAGCGACTGACTTTGAATATGTATCGGGAGAGGAGAAAAAAATGGAGGGATTTTTGTATATAACATGTAATGAGCAAAGGGTAAGAGAAGGGAGTTATTGAATGGCTTGCTTGGGGGAAACGAGGCGATACCAAATATTTGGAGGTAACTGTACATGTCTCTGCCTTGTCCATATTAAGAATCATTTTGAGCTTGATGATGCTGTTATCTTGATGTGAGTGTAAGACAAAATACGTTGACTTGAGCTACATATTCTCTTCTGTTTTTTGAACAAATGAAATATTCCCCTAAGATATCAAGCAAATAGTACACTGTCCAGGCACCATGGTGGATTTGGGCTTTCCTAAACTAAAAGAACGACACAACTGTAAAAATCACAAACACCTAACAATTATGCAATGCAATTGGGGATCAATTTCAAAATATCAAACACCAGGAGCATAAGTAGCCAAAGACTGAGAAAACAAAGTAGAAAAACAGGAAAAGCAAACACCCTCATACCATTTTGTTGACTTCAAAGAGAACCTATCAAGAACCTTTGGGAAAAACAAGAAAAGAAACGCCAATACAAGCATGACATCCAAAAAACACCGCCTTCGCCAGCGCTCCAAATTTGTCCCCCTTTAATCCTTTGCCGTGTTGGGCATTGCGCGATAATGAGAGAAAAGAGGAAGAATAACACAGAGAAAGAATGTAAAGAAGGAGAAGAAGAAGAAGGAGAAGAGGGAAAACTTGTCCCAAAAAGAAGAACAAAAAAAAACAAGAAATATGTAAAGAGGATGAACGGGGTAGTCCATCTCCTCATATCAATATAAATATCCCAGCCAACCGAACCCAGCCCAGCCCAAACGTCGCCGCTTATACCGCCCTTTATGTACCCTCCATTGCATAAATTCAAAGCATAGGGAAAATGAAAATTGAAAGAAGAAGCAAAAAAAGGAAAAACACCTCATGCGTTCCTGGGCCTGGACCTGGACCTGCTTCCAACCGTGCCCGTTGGGTTGCTTACGTTCCGTCGGCTCATGGCGGATGTTGGTCGACTTTGTGGTGTAGCTGCGCCTCTGGTTGTGCTCCTGGCGCGTCCTCTCCTCTCGCGGATCTTGGCTAGAGCTTCTTCGCGCGTCATGGTCGGTATCATTGCCGGATCGCTCGTGTCAAAGCTCGCACTGCTGCTGTTGGACGCAGTTCGCATCCCCCGGGTGAAAGATAACGAGCTAGAGGATCGCTCGTCTCGGACTGGGACAGTTGTGGTAGTTACTGAGTAGGTACTCTTGGAAGTAGATCGGGAGTCGGGGGCTGGGCGTTTCCGGGGGAGAGAAAACTGTTCTGGCTGAGGCTCTGGTGCTGGTGCTAGCTTCAAGCCCCCTTCCTCCTCCTCTTGATATCGCATTATCCTCTCCTGAGCGGTTTCGTTGTCACGGACCGTCGGGATGCTATGAAAGTTCGGAAGAGAGTCAGCTAGGGCGTCAATTCGCGGAGCATTGATGAGCGACATGAGCGATGATCTCCCGTGGGATAATTCATAAGCTGATGGCTCGGTAGACGGTGTTCTCGCAAACGTACGTTGATGTGCTTCTGTTTTTTCTTTGAGAGGAGACGGCTCTGGCTCAACCTCCTCGTGAGCCTCAATAACAATCTCTGCCTTGCGCTGGGCCTCCAACTCAATGGCCTCTTGTTCAGATACTGTGCGGAAGACGCCCTCCTTAGGGTAAAAGACAGTGCTTCGCCTGGCACCCTTCCTCACCTTTCCCAGCTTCAACTCCTGCTGCTGCTGGGCGGGTGACGGAAGAGGCTGAGTAGACACATCCTTCTCCTCCTCAATGGAAGCCTCCACAGAAAGTCTCGTCTTTTCAGGGGTCGCTCGGGGAAGCTGCTGCATCATGCTCGTCCGACGTTTAGACTTGGAGCATGGGCAACAGTGCATTTGGCACTCGGCTTGCATAAATTCAATCATCTCCTGAGCCCGATCAGCTCTCTGCCTTTCCCATTGCAATTGCTCAGTAAGCTGCTCGATCTCCAGCTCGCTAGCAGCTGAGGAGACGATCTCCATTGTTGAAAGAGAAACACGGGGATCCCTGCACCTGATAGTCGATGCGATCCTTCGCTTCCTGGGGGGCGACGCAAACTCGTCATCTGCTTCCTCGGCTGGCAGGGGAATACGACCCTCGGCAGCGAGACGTGCAACCTCTTCGTTCTTGGCCGCCACCTTGTAGGCATCACGCTCCTGTTCGACCAACTTAAGGCGGGCGAATGCTTGTTCGAGCTGGTCCTGAAGGTTGCTAGCCTGGTATTTCGCCTCAAACGTTTCTTGCTCCCGGGTGCGGCTCTTCTCCCTTTCGGTTTGTAGTGATTCCTCCATTAGCTTGGTCATGGACTGCGCGGCTTTGACCTCCTCATGGAGCTGACTGATGGTGGACTGAGCCTTGAGGTTTTGCTCCTCCCGAGCGAGGCTCCGGTCCCTTTCCTTTTGTAGTGATTCTTCGACTAGCTTGGTCATAGCCTGTGCTGATTTGAGGTCCTCTTGGAGCTGGCTAATGGTGGCTTGAGCCTTGATGTTTTGCTCCTCCCGAACATGGTTCCTATCCTTTTCGTGTTGTAGAGTTTCCTCGATCAATTGCGTTGATGCCCGGGTGGATTTGAGGTCTTCCTGAAGCTTGACAATGGTCGATTGCGCCTTGAAGTTTTCCTTTCGCGCGCGTCGAATTTCCTTTTCCCACAGAGCCTGGGTGTGTGCGTGTGTCTCCTTTGCGCGTCCATAGTTCTCCTTTTCGTCCAAAAAAGGGCTCACATTAGCCGGCCATACTGACGAGAGAGAATAAAGTGTGCCACGCTGGAGGGTTAGGTGATGGAAGCAAAGGGCTCTGCCAGCTTACCATGACGGTTTCCAATCTCTCGCCCACTCTCCTCTCCCGCTCCTTGCCCTCCTCAATCTCCCGCCGCAAGGCTCCAGCTTCGTCCTTGATGCGCCTCATCTCGGCCTCGGCCTCTTCGCGACCCAGCATGGCCCGCTTCAGCGCCGCATCGGCCGACTTGCGCTCCTGCTGCCTCGCCTGCATGCTCATGTTGTTGAACTGGCTGATCTTGTCGTGCACCGTACTGTCGCGACCCGCGAGGTTATCCGACGATGCTCCCTGAGCTCGCAATGTGCCAAAGAGATTCTCGCGGCGTTGGTTCACGCGATCGGGTGATGCCATCTGGAGGGGTCCACCAGCAGTCGCGGGGGAGTCGGGAAGACTCGTCAGCTCTTCCATTTGCTGCAGCGTGAGTTGCTGTGAACGGCTAAGGGTCTTGTCTCGCGTCTGATTCGCGGCCGGTATCTCGTCGTGGCGATTCCCTCGAGGGGATCCGTACTCGTATGTATCGCGGAATATTTTCTCTTGTAGTTGCAGATGAAGCCTTACTCCGTACTGGGCAGGGTTATGCAGTTGTGGGCTTGGTAATAATACAACAATAAGGTGCTAATGCTGTTTACCAATTTCCACCACAAAGATTGTGCCAAGTGGGCTCTTGTTGCTTTCAGTTGCTGTGGTGACGCCCCATCTTAGCGATGCCCAACCCCTATTGGGACTAGACACTACGAGTACCCGCTGCTCAAGCAAGACAACGCCTGGGGGTGGGCTGTACCGAGGTATTCAGCCGACATTTAGCCCTCATGACTTGCATCTGCCAAAGTCTAACATTTGAAGAACCGCAGCTGCAACCCTGGCGTGTCCGCAGCAGAGCCAATCAGGCCACCCGGGCATCAGCAACGGGAGCTTGTAAGTCCCGATGCGGGTATGCAGCTGTAAGCTTATGGCCACGATTTGAACTTGTCCTTGTCAATCTCAATCCCATTCTTCAAAATTCAATCAATCGCTGCAGTAAAAGAGCTTCATCGACGTGAATCGCAGCTCAGCAGCCATGGCGGACTCGGAACTGCGTCAGCGGAAACAGCCGGACGCTGCAGAAGCTACCAAGCCAACAAAGAAAAAGTCGAGCAAGTCAAAGGTCGAGGATGAAGATGCCTACTCCCCGTGGCTAGATGTCTTGCGCGTCATCAGCTTTCTGTTCGTGGCTTCGTGTGCGCTCAGCTACTGGATCAGCAACGGCGAGAGTTTCTTCTGGGGCATGAGGAACAAGCCCAACTACCTGAGGGTAGATTGGTGGAAAGCCCAATGGGTTCGTTCATCCCCGCCTGACAAGCAAACAAAGAAGCCGAAAAAAAGATGAATTGCTAACCATCCAACAGCAAGGTCCCATCTACCTGACCCCCGAGCAGCTCGCTGCCTACGACGGCAAAGACCCCTCCAAGCCCGTCTACGTCGCCATCAACGGCACCATCTTCGACGTCTCCCTCGGGCGCCACATCTACGGCCCTGGAGGCTCCTACAACTACTTCGCAGGCTGTGACGCCGCTCGAGCTTTTGTCACAGGCTGCTTTGCTGAGGATCGCACGCCCGACATGCGAGGCGTAGAGGACATGTTCCTGCCGCTGGACGATCCTGAGACGGACGCCCAGTGGACCACGGCCGAGATGAAGGAGATGAAGGAGATGGAGCTGATTAGGGCACAGCGCCAGGTGCATGATGCGCTCAGGCACTGGGTCAACTTTTTCGGAAACAGCAAAAAGTACCACAAGGTGGGCTACGTGAAGCGGGAGAAGAATTGGCTGGAGAAGCAGCCCAGGAGGGAGCTTTGTGCGCCGGCTCAGCAGGGCAGGTCGAAGAGAAAGCCAAGACATTCCAAGGAGGAGAAGTAGCTGTATACGAAAGAGAGAGGGAGAAAACAGCATGCATATGATAAATGACTCCACAAAAGATTCATCCTTGTCTACGTCTAGATACTCACTTTGCTTGCTTACAACAAGGCAATTGCTAGTGCAGTTTCTTTAGCACATTCAAGAACAATTCATCACACGTCACAAGGCATCAAATGAACAAATTATAATTAGAAAACAACTCCTTCATTTTAAATAAGGTATCCAGATACATTTACACACATGGTCCCTAGCATGTGCTCTAACCCAGGACTCTTGCTGTCCTTTCCCCTTTCATAAAAACCTAAGGGAACAGATTACTTCCATCCCGCTTCAGAAAAAAAAAATAGAAAACCCCTTGCTTGCAAGGAAGATGCATATATGAATAAAACCCCCAAAATATGATATTACAGATCGTCGTCCTTTTTTTACCCGATCAACACCACGTTCATGTCGTCACGTCACTCCGTTTATAGCAAAGCAAAGGCAGCAGCCAGAGCCAGCAGCAAGCTGCTGGAAACGCCGACAGATGAGGCAGCGCTCTTGGGGATGCCAGTGTCTGTGGCGCCACCGGGAAGAACACCAGTGCCAGAAGGTGAAGAGGCACCGGTTGTGACGGAAGGAGGAGGAGCAACGACATCGGTAGGAGCAGAAGCAGGGGGAGCGGCAGGAGCAGAGCCGGCATCGGTAGGAGCAGCAGCAGGAGGAGCGCTGGCATCGCTGCCAGAGCCAGAGCCAGAGCTGGGGCTGGGGCTGGGGCTACCGTAGCTAGGAGGAGAGCCGGCAGGGGCACCAGAGCCGGAACCAGAGCCACCCTGAGCAGTAGAAGCAGCGGTTCTGTAGTTGGTAAGAGAACGGGTAGAGTTGGCAGAGGTGCTACAAGTTGAACAATGTTAGCATTGCGCTTGATTTATTGTCATCGGTGTCCTAGACACTCACTTCTCGTTGATAACCATGGACATTCCGCTGGAGCAGTGCTTAGCCTGGCTGCAGAAAATCCAGATGGGCTTGGTATCGTTGATCATGACGGTGAAGACGGGGATCTCCTTCTTGGAGGCACCGGCAGCAACTGGCATGAAGCTGGACCAGATGCCAGTAACGGAGCTGTTGACCTGGGAGATGGGAGTGCAGGGGTGGTCAAAGTCGGACTGGGTGACAGTGTGGTTGCCAGCCCAGAACTGGAACTGAACCATGGATCCGACAGCAGCCTTGATGTTGTCGGGGTAGTACTTGAGAGCAGGCTGACCGGCCATACCGGCCATGGGATTCTGGCCAACTGAGACGACCTGGACATCGACGGCTAAAGGACAATTGCGTTAACACATCAACTTAAACAATGGCAAAAACCGGAGTAACTCGACGTACCTTGGGCAATGGCAGCAAAGGCCGCAACGAAGAGGGTAGTGAATTGCATCTTGAATAAAGGTTTTTGAGTTTTGGTTTGTTTTTTTCTGAAGAATAGGCCGGCCTAAAGAGAGAGAGTACCAGACTTCCCAAAATAAAACCTTGAAAAAGAGAGGAAAAGGAAAAAAGCAAGATTAATTCTTGAATAGGTAAGAGAATGTGAATGAAAACGATAGAACCAGCAAAGGACTAGCCTTTGGAATGTAAATGTAACTGGATAGAAGAGAAGAGAAGAAAAGTAAGGATACAAAAGAAACCCCACGGACAAACAGTAGAACGATGGTTGACAGAAGTTGAAGAAACAACGGAAACACGATGGCTTTTAATCTCCATTCATGTCACTCTCAACGTCCCCATTAGCGTCCTTGCACCTTGCTTGAGGGGGGCATCGTTTACGGGGAACGCAGTCGTCTAGGAGGCGCCTATCACATTTCCTCAAACAACGGGGCGTAGCTCGAGTTGAGGCCGCTCATAGCGTGTATGAGACTGGTTTGGCCATAGACGCTGGTCTCGACTCGCCCAGGTCCAGAAACATGGTAGACTCAGCTCAATCGGGTATTCGAAACGCGGTGCCCCAGATGCTGTACACCACGCATCTCTCCCAACGGCAAGGGTCGTGGCAGACGAAGTCAAGCTGCTAACCTTGCTTGGTCTGCCGCTAGCACGGACAGCAGTTCTCCTTGCCATGCTGAAGAAACATTTCGACCCTGGTGCCTTGACCGGGACCTGTCTCTCACACTGACTAACCGTCATGGGCGCCGGGCGATGCTGAAGCCGGAATTGCATTGTTGCAGGCAGGCCGCGCCACACCTAATTTTGAGGGGCCGGGGCCGGGGTCTGATGTTGAAGCTGCTTCAAGTCGAGCGTCTCCGACACACGCGAGACGTGGTCGGTTTCAGCGCAGGCAAACGCAGTGACCGCATGGCCTCGACGCAAATTTAGTCCTGATGGGATTTGTGTTTCCAATTGCGTCCAGGCAATTCTTTTTCGACAACGTGCCTGTAGTTTTGAAGGCTCAATGGCGTCAAAGTGCCGTTGTCAATTGGGCAGCCGCAGAGTCGTAGACGCCACAAGCCCCCCTGTCGTATATTTGCAGAGTGCCGGACTATTAATACGTTAGTGAAACGCTCTAGTAACCGACAGCCATGCGCACGCCCTGAGCCGCAATAACGGACAAGTCATGATCCGCCTTCTGAGAAACGACCAAGGCCAAAGGCGGCAATTGTTTTCTCGCTTCGAGTCGGAACGTCGCCGTGAAATTTATCAGCACCAAGATGAATAATGCAAAAGATAAGAGTCCAGTAGATTTTAAATGATGCTATTTCGTGTCGATTGCACTTTTATGCGTAGAAAATCCGTGTCAGAGACGGATCGATCAAACTTCTAGTTGGCGATGAGTTTTTCTCAATGACCATCAAGTAGAAGATGAGAAGTAGCTCTTTGTACAACCAAATTCTTCGAAATAAATCGCAGACACTCTCAGCCAGGTGTAAAAGTAAATCTGACCAATAAACTTTCATCCCTTTCCCACCATGGTCACGGATGATTTTGCATTGTGAATCTAGCATCGCATCGGAAACAATGCGTTTCATGCACGCCGTCTCTCGCGTGGTTCTCGAGAGGAGCTGGAGGCATCCGGCCGGCGTTGTTTTGGCCTTCCGTGCAATATGAAACTGTTGCGGAGACATTGTTCGGTTGAGATTTGTGTCACTGTGAGGAGACAATGGCGAACCTACACACCTGCGAAGGCTTTCGATAGCTCATGGGATGGCCGAAAGCAGGGGCCCGGGACGCGCATCATCTCCTAACTAGATCAACCGGGCGATGTCGTAGCAAATGGTTAGTCCCTCACAAACCAGATACAAGTAATGGCAGCTAGACGTGACATATTAAAGCCCTGTGACCCCTAAAGATCTAGCAGCAGCTGAGGTGTGACCTTTTCTAGGTCTTCGACCTTTACGAGGAAACCGTTAACATCATCTGAGCAACTCAAGAAAAGAACAACACGAATGCCATGCTACCAATGATCTTACCTCTAGAAACCCGCCTGGCTTCTCGACAGCTGTTCTCGCGATCGCCTCTCGAACGAAGATATCAACGTACTTGCCCACCGCCGTGTTAGCGTCTCTCGACAATCTCGTAGCCTCCTTGGCGAAATACTCGTGCAGAAGCCGGGTCAACAGGGCTTTAGGGATTGACTTTTCTGGCTCTGCTTGCTCTTCCTCTATGTTTATTGTTTGGTTCGCCGCAGTGGCCTGGTCATCTGACGACTCGAACGGGTTACTAGACTCCGAGGCATCGCGAGCAGGCGGTTGAGCTTTGTTTGCCTTGGCTGGCCGGCCGCGACCAGCTCCGGTGGAAGATTGTTTTGGTGGCATTGGAGCCCTTTGTGATCAGTTCAATTACTCCCCGGCGTCCGTATACACAGCTAGACAAACGTTATGTTTGGATAGCAGTGACTGATGTAGAGCGCGAGCTGTGTTGTAATGTTCACGGTGATATGCAGCACATGTAGGTGGTTTACAGGCAGGTACTTAGAGCTCTGGCCTGCCGCCTTCCCAATCGCAAGCGCGATATGTTGGGTTAGTCAGCAACGCGCACACAACGACCGCGAGGCTGAGAACAGGCCGCGAAGAGAGAAAATTGCATTTTTGAGGCACAGCACACATTACACTTGGAGTATATCAAATCAGAGCGTTGTTGTTTAAATCTCTAAATCAAGGGAACTTGCATTGGTGTATAATTACAGCGACCTAGAAAGCACGGCAAGAGCCAAATCGACTAATACGCCGTGCCCATGCCAGTCTAACCCGCAAATAGCAACTGTTACACAGGTCGGGATATCTGGCCCAACTTCCCTCAATACCTTCCATTCCGGTCTCCTTTTTGATCAACCAGTGGACGCCGCATTACACCCACCTGGCCAATTAACCCCATCTCCGCGTTAAGACGCCCGGAGAATGTCTATACAGAACGTAGAAAAAGCAATTTAACCAGAGCCACCGGAGAAGGCCTTTCCGAAGAGAAGGATCTGGAGCTGATCGTAGATGGACAGGACACCAGCACCGGCAACACCACGGAGAATGTTGGCACCAGCACCGTTGAAGAGAGACTTGACACCGTTCTTGGCAATGATCTGGCGGGCGGCATCGAAGGAGTTCTTGTACTTGACGGCCTCACCAGAAGTCATCATCATTCGTCGTCGGATAGTGTCAAGAGGGTAAGCAGCGATACCGGCACCGGTGGTGACGCACCAACCGAGAGCGAAAGAGGCAAGGAAGTTGTTGGCGAGGGAACCGACCAGGAGAACAGGCTTGATGGAGTCGTACATGCCGAAGTAGAGACCACGGTAGACGATGATACCAGCGACGGAGGGCATGAAACCACGGTACAGACCGGCAATACCGTCAGAGGCGAGGGTCTTGCGGTAGACGTCAACAAGACCGTTGAACTGGCGCTCACCGCCCTTCTTGGCGGACTTGGCATCGTTGGCAAGACGGGTACGGGCATAATCCAGGGAGTAGACGAAAAGCATAGAAGTGGCACCAGCAGCCTGGTAGAGTATCAGTATCAAGCATGTGAAGATGAGGGGTTATTACCGCAAGATAAGGAAGAAAAACTTACACCACCGGAGGCCAGGTTACCGAGCATCCACATGCCGTAGCCATCACGCTCCTTCTTGAAACCGAACATCTTCTTGAACTTGTCACGGAAAGCAAAGTTCAGGGCCTGGGTAGGGAAGTATCGGATAACGTTGGCAGTGTTACCACGCCACAGGGACATGACACCCTCGTCGGCGGCGGTACGCTTGAAGCAGTCACCAATACCGGCGTAGCGGCGGTCGAGACGGCCGTTCTTGATCATCTCATCCTGTTGTCCTGATTAGAGAAGAGTTTTCACAGTTGCAGATCCCGAGGGGGGAGACAAACCTGGTTCTGGATGAGGAGCTTGACACGCTCAATGGGGGCGGCAGCAGTCTTGGAGACAGCGGCGGAGACACCACCCACTATTGAAGTTGGTTAGTTTGAGTTCTTGATATTTGACGCGAGCCGCCGTCTATGTGTTATGCTTATCCCGCATAGGCATCGAATAGTGACTTACTGAGGAAGTCCGCCATGAAGGGCTGAGAGAAACATTGTTAGCGGTCAGGTTTCACATGTGCAAACGCGATGCAAAAAATTTTCTCATCCAGGCGCACGATGGAAATTCTTCACGACTGAGAGCGAGGCCCTGGCAGACATCATTACACAGCATCCCAATGTCATCTAGACGATTCAATTGATGATGCTGGCAAAATATCTCTCGGAGTCGTTTCGGAATCCTCTCGTGGCGTACCTGATGGAGGGGGAGGAGGCAGGCAGATAAGGCAGGCAGAATCAACTTACCGGCATGCCCAGGACCTTTTGAGGCTTCTCAGACATTTTGACCGATGTGCAAACGCTTTCCCGGAAAAAAAGAAAGGATTGAGGGGAGATGGAGATGAAAGGAGGAAGAGGAGGACAACGGGGGGAGTCGAGCGAAATAAATTCTGCACCGACGGGCGAATGGCTTTGGGGGGGAGGGAAAAAAAAATTGCGGCGGGTCTCGAAGGGGACACTTTTTCAGAGCGACTCTTTCCGGCCGCACTAGCGCTGCAGGCTTGGGCCGCGCTGCTTTGCCTTCCACGGCAACAGAGCGCTACAGCGCGTGGCAGCCTCAGGCAGAGTGTGCGCCTTTTAGGGGCCGTGCCAGCGGCCTAAAGGCGCCGGAGCAGCGACCTTCAGGCGCCAGGAGATGCGCGCCAGTTTTTTTCGATTTTTTTTTTTTTTGCCTTGCACTTTTTGTTTGGGCTGCACTGTGCTGTACCACCCACGGCCACAGCGTCTTGATGTCACCCTGGGTGCAAACAACAACTTGCACCCGGTCCGCCCCGATCTTGCTCCCGCCGAGGCCACCCGCCAGTGCGAAATTCCCAACCTGCCTATTCCTGGCGTCTCCGAGACACCCAGAGAACAAAGTACTCCGTATAGAAGAATGTTGGACACGCACTTTGCGCTCTTCATGTCCACACAGCTCGTCACCGCTTCAGCCATGGCCCCCCAGATTTGTGCATGGAAGATACATATGGAGGCCTATCAGTGAAGAGTGCTCCGTAACATGCAAGTCCAGCTGGCAAGCTGAGAGACGACAAATATAGCTCGTCATTTAGCCGCGTAGTCTTGGGCCTTGCAGCCATCATATGGCACCAGTGTCTAGTTCACGGGACTTGAGGTCAGCCCCTTACTGTCATGACTCCAGATCCCAAACACTGTTGGAGCGAGAACAGCTTGAGGCTTAGCGGACACCCCGGCTTCCGTGGGAAATGCACATACAGCGAACGATAAGGAGTGCAACCATCCCGAAGTCGCCATTGTCCATCTCGCCCAGGCATTGCCACACCGTTGCCGCCGATCTGACCGGCCGTGAGAAGCCATCCCGCCTACTCCGGCTCCACCGGTGCAAGGGAGGCCGAGGTCTCCAGCCTTACATGTTACAGGTGGACAAGTGGACACTGTCGGTCTTGGTTCAGAGCCGGCCAGTATTTGCCTCAAGACTCGTATCAGGAGCACGGGCGAAGAAATCTCTCCTAAAAACTCTAATCGGGTCTATCGCTGTTAGGGGTAAAGGCTGTGCTGTACCTGTCGCCCTAAGAGCAAAATAAGAAAAGAACATGGAAGGGAAAAAGAAAACCTGGAGAAAAAGAAAAAGGAACACCGCCGCATATCTCCCCTGTTCCATAATGAGACTCGTGCCTGAATTCCACATTCGTTCTCCAGTAACCGCGTATTACATACAAGTACCCTCTTCCCCGAATGACCTGGCATTATTCTGCCTCAGGTTGTGGACCTTGATAGCAGTGCTGCCTCAAGCGCGAAATGTTTTCACTCACTCACAAAGCGTTGATTGGTCGGGGACTTGCAGAACTCCGACTCTCTATGATTGCTGTGACGAATAGAAAATCTCAACTTGTAATAATCGGTGAGATAGACAACACCCCGTAGTATATAATATGGCTTTGCTCCGGTTCACTTGAACGATACCCGCCATCTTCACAGTCTCCATTGGTTGCATCTCACCAAACGTCGGAAGGCAAATATGGATGCCTTGATACCTCAGAAAGGGGGGCGGAGAAGGGCTAAGGACCGTGGCTGATGACTTGCTCGGCAATATCACAATCTGGTTTGATCTGATTGGGCCACTGTCCAACGCCACTCTGGAAATATCACACATTTTGAGGGTGTTGGCGAGAATAGCTATAGATGAATGGGTCAATCCTATGCCACCAAAATCTTCTCACGAGCAAGGTTTTGGTTATTTGCAACATGAGAGTAATAATGAACCAACATGGTCCTCTCTGTATGGACGTTGGTAGGTAAACCTCGGGAGTAAGACGATGACAGAAAGCTAGGGGCTAGAGTGGATAGGCCGCACATTCAGAATTGATGTTGATATAAATGCAGTAGCAGCAGTTGACGTATGCTGCATGGCATGGCGCAACAACGACATCGCAATACGCATGTGATAAATAATTAAGGCAACACAAGTCTGCTAATGTGATGCCAAAATTGCGGCAACGAAGTGAGTCCATCCCAGCTCATCACAATTATTCGCAGAACGGACATGTGCGTCACACAAAGGTCAAGGAGGTATTCGCGTCGTTTTGGTCATTTTTTGAAGTTCTTCATTCCGTTGCCATTTGCTAAAGCGTTTCCGGTTCCCATGAAATGCTACACCGAGCATGAAAAGCGTCCCAACTAAGGTTTTATATACCTCGTATCATCCTCTTCACTCATGGTCCCATTTTCTTCCTTTCAGACCAACCAGGCGCCAAATCTCAATGCTTTAACTTTCAAACATGGTGGTAAATTTACTCGCCGATGGCACGGGCTGCGCAATTGTTAGTGTCTCTTGTTCTCCTTCAAAGCGCGCACAAGGGGAACGGGTTGGTGAGTCGTACTGTAGATCTTCATCTTGCTATGAGTGATGACCGGCTTAATCATGCCCTTCTCCTCGAGGTCGCGGATGCACTGGCGGGCGAGGGAGCCGTTGATCTTCATTCGGTCGACCAGGACGGCGACGGTGACGAGGCGGTAAGACTGGACATCCTTGTAGAGCTTCTCGGAGATGGTCTTGTCGAGCAGGACGGCGTGCTGGGCCTTGTCCTTGACCTTGCCCTTGGACCACTTCTTCTTTTGCTTCTTTGCTCCAGCTGCAGGCGCCTGTGAATTTTAAAAGATCAGCATCTGCATAGCAACGTCCATTTCATCATGGTCGGCGGCGGCGGTGATGGTGGCATACCATTTTGTCTGTGATGTGCTTGGCTTGTCGACGGAGGAGTGGTGGAGGAATTGGAATTTTTGGCGACGACTTAGAGTAGCCCTCCCGCTTCAACGGTTTGCCCACTTCCGAATTCACCAGGGCAGCCGAGCCCTAACCGAACGTGGGTGCAGGGTACGTACCTAACTTTTCGCGCCATCTGATTCGCCCGATGCACACACCACCAAAATTTCCCTTCCACGCCGACCAAGCCCACCTTTAACCTCTTGAAAAATCACATCTCGACAATCCGCAATACTAACCGCAGTCCCGCCCCAGCACCGGAATTTTCGACTGCAAATAGCCCAAGATGTCTGACGGCGGTGAAATCGAGATCGAGAACTCTGTCGTTACCGACGCCCTCCCCAAGGATATTGTCAAGGAGGTTGGCAACGTCAAGCTGTTCAACAAGTGGGACTACGATGTCGAGGTCCGCGACATCTCTCTGACGTACGTTCGAAATCGCGAGATTGGAGAAGATTTGAATTTTTTTTCGCCAAAACATTGGAGGAAGTTCTTTTGTGCTGATGGATTGATCAAATAGTGACTACGTTTCCCTGCGAAACCCCGTCTACGTCACCCACTCTGCTGGCCGATATGCCGTCAAGCGATTCCGCAAGGCCAACTGCCCTATCATTGAGCGGTTGACCAACTCGCTCATGATGCACGGCCGCAACAACGGCAAGAAGCTGATGGCTGTCCGCATCGTCGCTCACGCTTTCGAGATCGTACGTATTTTGACGCGACCCCGAGAGAGAGAGAGAGGAGGAATACGTCTTTGCCAAAGGCAGAGGAAAGGCAATTCAAAATTCTTGCTAACACCAATTCCTCACTTCAGATTCACCTCATGACCGACCAGAACCCCATCCAGGTTGCCGTTGACGCCATTGTCAACTGCGGTCCCCGTGAAGACTCTACCCGAATTGGCTCTGCCGGTACCGTCCGTCGTCAGGCCGTCGATGTCTCCCCCCTGAGGAGAGTCAACCAGGCCATCGCCCTGCTCACCACCGGTGCCCGCGAGGCTGCTTTCCGCAACGTCAAGTCCATTGCTGAGTGCTTGGCTGAGGAGCTGATCAACGCCGCCAAGGGCAGCAGCAACTCATACGCTATCAAGAAGAAGGACGAGTTGGAGCGTGTCGCCAAGTCCAACCGATAAAGGTTGTGCGGTGGGTTACCTGGCTGGATGGAGTGTGGCTTTTGGCGCGGATCAGGCATTTTTCAGAATTGCATTTTGCGTTCGGGTCTGGGAACGCGGACATGGATTTATCTCAGGTGGCTCCTAGAGTCTGAATAAAAAGCTGGGCTCAAAAAGGGGCTGTTATGAATCATGCCTTTTGTGTCTCTAATTTACCATATTTTTCTTATTTGTGATTATAAGAGAGAGACCAAAACAAAAGTGCAACATGGAGCGTCAAATAAGGAACAAAAAAAGTTATTACTTCGTTATGTGCCAGGCTTCTTTTAATTTTGAACTATACTCTCTGTCCCAATGCCATAGGTGATGTTCTTGATGAAGAACATGTGCGATTCTACTTGTTTCCCTCCACCATTCGGCTGCTGGCCTTGGTGCTCAGATCTGGATATCCTTTTGGCCAATGTCTAGACGCAGAAACATTCCGACGTGGGGAATGCCTTCTTCATACCATCTCCCCATGCCCTCGTCAATTTCAAATCCCCATTTCGCCCATGCCTTGGCAACTTGCTCTTGCGCGTGAACGCAAACGAGACCTCCCCATTGCGGCGCCTGGGCTTCTGTCGACGCTCCTAACTGCTCAAGTCCCAGCTCTCTGATACTGGGATCAAAGAAGGACGGGTTGGCCTTGATCCAGTCGAGTGCACTCTTGACAAGCTGACCTGCAAACCGGTAGCCTCGATAGTCCTTTACAACTGCCAATCTTCCCAGTTTGATGTACGGTTCCTTGCCGTCATGAAATGTCGTTGGCCGATCTTGAACAAACGGCCTAGATGACGGGCCATCGTGGTTGCTGGCATCATCCTCTTCCCCTTTCAAAACTCCGTTCCAGTAATCTCCACCGGGCTTTGGATGAGGATCATGCGGGAAGGGAACCATGCGAACAGTTCCCACTGGAGTGCTTCGAGTAGAACTCTTGCGTGGCCGCACGACGTTTCCTTCCTCATTCCGAATCTCGGGCACCTCTGTCTTGTTGACGCTGACGTAAATGACCCAATGGCAAGATCGTGCATCATCGACATCAAACTCGTTTTCCTGGGGAACGCCTTGTTCCTTCACGAAGACTTCCTCGCGAACCTCCATGGCATCGAGGAACGTCCGAGGGATTGTTGAGGGAAGCGTGTCTCGGGGAACGCCAAGCTGGAAGCCATCGAGCTTGCTAGGCTCGAGAAGGCTGACGAAAGGGGTTCCCATGATTGCTTCCTTTCCCGTGGATGACGAGAGGCGGTTTGGTGTTCTCAATTGTTTGGTGGGGCGAAGACTATATATGCGGCATGGGCCTTTATTGTGTATAGTAGGCTTTGCAGCTGGTGACAACACACCGTCTTTGACTGGAGAAGTAAAAAAAAAATTGTAGAGAGGAAATACAGGTGGCCAAGTCTTTATGAAGTTGCGGGTCTATGTAGAGGAAACTTTTCGCCATTCATGGCGTGCGCAATGCACGTGGCCTTTGTATTATTTTGAGTCATACTGCAAGCCGAACATCAAACATCCATTTGCATGAGTGAATGCTGCGCGAGTGGCAGTTCTGGACATTAAGGTTAGAATAGGGCGCATTGCCGCTGCACAGGGCGCAGAGACACCAATAGATGGATATCCAGTGCCGCTAGCTGCATTGAGACAATGCACCTTTCCATTCTCACATTCTAGATACCTTCTCATAGAATAATTGCATCCTACCTTTAGTATAAAGTCATTGAAATATAAGAGGTCAAAAGTCACCTTTACAGCTCATTGACCCCATTTCATTTATCATCTTAGG
This sequence comes from Trichoderma simmonsii, assembly GCA_019565615.1. Lineage (NCBI taxonomy): Eukaryota > Fungi > Ascomycota > Sordariomycetes > Hypocreales > Hypocreaceae > Trichoderma > Trichoderma simmonsii. The sequence continues at coordinate 1,486,857 of CP075866.1, forward strand.
TAGGAATTGATGTGGCAGCCTTTCTCTAACAGAGTTTATGCAGTCAGAAGGATTGATGTGGGTAGCACCAAATGTGGGTGTGACTCCGTACAGAATACTACAGTGCACGGCATCTATATTATTGATGCTCGATATTGTATGAACAAGCACATCCGGTTGATCTGAATTGGATTTAGCATCAAACTCTCACTGATTTTATAAACATTAAACATTTGTGAACTCGGGGCTGTCTATCAGGAAGCAAAGTCATAGACGCTGGTATTGGCTGCCCACCTTTTACATAGCCCAACACCCAGTTAGAAGATAGCATGTCAGAGCAACTTGATGGAATATGGGATATAAGTACAGAGCTTCTATATTCCGTTGAGGTATATCCTGATGAGTAATTTTCCAATCTAGTTCATAGACAACAGTGATTACAACATGATGTATTAGTGCCCAAGTTTGCTTCAATCTATCGGTAGTATCGTCGCCATTAGATTCCCCAAGCCTAAGCATCAAATGCTATTCGCCCCCAATACAGGTAGGTATGCATTAATATCTACCAAATCTTTTGGACAATCTACTCTCTCTATTATTATTGACGCTATTTACAATATAATTGTGTATTTTCACATTGATTCACGAACTAGGCTCTTCAACTGTGCTTTGAGATTTCCAAGCCATAATGACTATCATACATATCGCCTGCAAAAAAATATGGGCAGGCATATATGGAATAACCTCCATAAGGTACGCAGGTAGGCAGGACGTTTGAGACACGTATAAACAACTTTAAAGTATCAATGACACCTCTTATCACTAGAAATTAATATCCAATGCGTTCACAGACTTAGGCTCGTCTACCATGGCATTGCTATTGTTAGAGTCTCGGGTAGCATGGCTTGCATAGCTACCAAATATGAAACAAGAAACATTTCTCAGCAGACGGTCTGAGCACACCCGGCTCGATCAATTACACGTACTCCGTACTGTATGTACCTGTACTCCGTAATGGCGCATTGTACATAATCGATAAGCGACGGGTTTGATTGCCAACATGGGTCAGGGGTAACAGATCAAGAGATCTACGGAGCACGGAGTGGCCTCGAGTATTACGGGTACAGAAGGGGAGACTCGAATTCCCGACAAGGTGGCTCGATGGAGATGAAACCCCCAAAATACTCAGGAGATCGGCCTGATGGATGAGAACAGTTGAAGTTGGCAGATGGGCATGATGCGGGCACTAACAACCACGTGTGGTGGGCGTCAAAGCTCCATGATGGCTTGTACCTGATTGTTTTACCATGGGAAGCTGTTCAAACCCATCTCTTATGAGCCATAAGCAGTATAAGTACCTACATGTACTCGTAGGCATGTTACAGTGGCTGGCAGAAGCAATTATCAAATACTCGTAGATACCTACTAGGTAGTATACATACATGGATCCATTGAGAGCGAGACAGAGAGATTGAGCCCATTGATGCCGTTGTGACATCGCCTCCTGCGTCGTGCAGCGCCGGCGTGTGATGGCGAGACACTTTGCCTAAAAATACAGGGCACTGCCTATTTGGTCCGACTCGTCGCACAGGCCACCTCATTGCACCGCTTTGGGACAGGAGGCGACAAGCGGTTCGCTCGAAGTTGGGCTGCAGCAGTGCGTTCATCGTGGTGAGTGGTTACATGCGCGTCCTGTCCAGGTGGATGAAGCAGGTACAAAACCGTCCCCTGGCAGCTAACCCCTGCCGGCGGCCTTTAGAGGCTTCGACTCCCTCTCCACCGGCCACGACCCCGTACAAGCTCCCCCCGTACAGGGAGCCCACCGCTGATTCCTAGCGGCCACTGCAGCGGGGCTGCAGCACTAAAACGCCCGACGGTTGGTACCGGGTATTATAGCGTGCGGCCTGTTGAGGAGAAACTTGATGCTGCTGATTTCAGAGACACGATATCGCGGGCCAGAAATTTCCCCTCGCTGCATCTGTCATATAATTTTTTTTTCTTGTTTGAGATTTTGTGTCACAGTTTCTTTTTTTGGGCGAGCCTTGGGAAGCACCGTGCATCTTGGCATTGCAATAGACAACTCGGCATGTTGATCAGCTTTGGGCGGATGCTTTAATTGCGCTATCGGATCGCTATCTCTTCCCGCCGGTGTGCATAATTTGGTCGTGTTTGCTCAGGGGTTCTCGAACGGCCAGCCGTCAGCCAACCGGCGTTTTGCAAACGATCTTCACACATCGTAAGTCTTGCAGAAAAAAAAAAAACTCTATCGATTTTGAATTCTTTTCTTCTGCTTGAGTTCGCGCCCGCTAGCCAGAGAACCTTGTCAGCGACTAAGAAATAACAGCCTAGGCGTCACGATATATCTGCACCACCGCGTTCAAGGTTGGAGCTTGATGCGTTCGCAACTTCCACCCATCAGCGCATTACTTCGTCAAGCCTTGCCAATCAGCAAGCCGCTGTCTACGACGAGATAATAGTCGCTTCTGCCTGGCCCAATCGAACAGTTTTCTCGCCAGAGGCCGACATCCTGAGCTTCAATGCCCTGGCAGCCTCTCCCCCGGATCGCCTTCGCCGTCGCGACCTACCCTTTCACAGCCGCGAGCCCGGCCGATCTCCCGCTCGAAATTGGCGATGAGCTCTACATAATCGAAGAGACGCCAGACGGCAACTGGCTGCGCGGCTACCTCGTGGCGCCCCCCAGTTTGCTGGCTGGTCTGACATCGGTCAAGGGACAGACGTTGGAAGCTCGCGTATTCAGTGGCATCTTCCCGAGAAGCTGCGTAGAGGTTCGAGAGCTGCTTGGCGAAACGGACGAAAGACACGATGAAGATTTTGCGAGCGACAGCGGCATTGACGATCGCCCGGGTAGCGATTCTGCCAAAAGTGGCATAGAGTCAAAAGGCCAGGATAGGACGACGACGGATTCGAACCAGTGGAAGAAGACTCTGCGAGATCTCACGGGCGACGCGGTCAAGAACCTCTCAGTCCCGGTTCGCAGAGACCCCAATGTGCCTCGACCTCCAGCGCCTGTTCCGATGCTCAAGATTGGAGATGAGACGCCGACCTCGGTAGATGAACCCCTAGTTGACGAAATCGCGTCGTGCTTGCGAGAGTGGCACTCCAAATATCTGCATGAGCTGCTTCTCTCGCGACAGTATGCAAAGCTCGAGAAATTATCACAACTCGTAAACTCTTTGAACCTCCACCGTCAGCAGTTCCTCTACAATGTTCTTACGGCGCACGAATACGAGCGACTGCGAGAGAAGACGGTTTGGGATCTCGTCACGGTCAACAAACTATGTGGTGGTGAGGTGGTTGTGCGTGATCCGGCAGCGCGCGGTAGAGTTCTCACGGCGGATGACTCTGTTGTCGATGTCACCAAGCTCCAATCGGTTATGAGCTTACTGGACGAGCCTCCCCAAACCACGGTCGAGCAGGCGAGTTTAAATCACATCTTGCTAGACGTCAAAGGCTTTGCTGGAAGCTCCACCGAGGAGACAACAATTGTGGCCTACCTTGTCAGCAAACCGCAATATGCAAAGGGATCCAACCTTTCTGAGTGTTTCAGCATTGAGATCCCCGCCGGCGGCTCAATCAGCGGTCTTGCTCAAAACGCGAGCACCAAAACTCTGTTCACAGATCTCTCTGCCCATGACATTGGAGATGCGCCGTCCGCCGACTCCGAGCTGTACCTTGTTGTCAAGGTGTTGGGATCGCAACACATCTTTATCCCCCAACCGTTATCTCGGTCCGGCACCGACAGCAGCTTTACGAGAGAAAACGTAAAAACCCCGCCAGCAAGCTCAGGAAAGGCTTCTAGGAGAAGCATGATGTGGGGGAGCAAAAGTTCACGAACAGCCTTCTCTCGAGGGAACGCAGTGACCAAAATGGATTCCGTTTCCGAGTCGCAGGAGGGGAGACCTTCTACTACTCGCCTGGATAGCCAAGACGGGAGCAGCCATCCACCAAGCACCGCCGGATCCAAAAGTACTTCGGCGGCAAGTCTTCATGAAACAGGACAGATTGTTGAGCGTACCGTTGGCGTCGGAGTTTTGAAGCTCAACTCCATCATGAAGCAGTCAGAAGAGGTTGAACAGGTTGTCAACATCTGGTCGCCATCGCTTGGCTACTCCCAGACTGACAGGGAAGCTGCCGAAGAGTTCGATCCCTTGATTCGGGAGCTGATTACTAGCACCTCCGGTCAGTATGAAAGGTCGAGGAGCGGCGAGCGACTACAGGTCTCTCTTAAGAAATTCCATCATCCGGATGCAGATGGTCTGATCAAGGCTACACCTACCATCTTGTCTGGTGTATCAAAGACGAGTAGAATCGGGTTTGCTGCCGCACCAACGAAGTCAAGATCAGATATATATCTCACGCTCAACATTGCCGCCTTGGCAAAGCAACATCTCATTTCAAGATTCGCGGGTAGCGCAATTAACCTACCCAGCACAGTCAGCGGAGCCAACTTGCAACTTACGCTAGAGATCCGCCAGTCCTCCGGTGAACGATTCGAGAGATGCATCTTTACATCTTCCAATACGGAGGCTCTAACCACGTTCAAATCTTGTGCTGTGGAAAGGGGCGAGGCTTGGAACCAGACGCTCCGCCTGTCGCTGCAGCCAAGCGACGTAATGAACGCTCACGTGGTCATGTTCTTGTCGGATATGCCCAACCCACCATTTGCTGTTGCTCATATGCCTCTGTGGGAAAGCCAAGCCTTTATTCGCGACGGGCCCCATGGACTCTTGCTCTATAAAATAGATGAGTTCACCTCTACTGCACAGGCAGGTCCTTCGGGCAAAGGCGGATATCTCTCTACCCCCTGGGCACCACGAGGTAAAGATGGATCAGTCGAGGTCACTGGGCCGCTTGCTGTGATGCTGGTTGATACCTACCTCTGCAGCACAAAGTTTTCTCAAGACAGAGTTATCCTCGGGCTTCTCAAATGGAAAGATTTGCCAAAGGACGAAATCCCCGCGATTCTGAAACAAATCATCTTTGTCTCAGAGATTGAGGTCGTGAAGCTCCTCAGCGATGTGCTAGATGGGCTCTTTGGAATCCTTGTGGAGCACTCTGGGAATGATGAATATGAAGATTTGGTGTTTACGGCTATGGTTAGGGTACTTGGAATCGTACACGATCGGCGATTCAATCTTAGTCCCTTGGTTGACAATTACGTGGAAACTCAGTTCAACTATCCCTTTGCTACCCCTTGTCTGATACGGTCTTTCACTCGGCTACTCAAACGCCCCACGGAACCTGAGACAGCTCGCAAGTTGCGGGCGACTTTCAAAGTCGTGAGACACATTTTGAAATTCATCACGCAATCCCGAGGGCAGCAAAAGGTAAAGGAAGCGGGAATAGGGATTAAGTCCTCAACCCAGGGATTCACTAGGAGCCTTCGAAGCATTTTCAAAGCACTTGATGCGATGATGCGAAACTCGGCACCGGCACTCGTTGGTAGCCAGACGTTGGCGGTGCAGCATTTCCACACATGGTTGCCAGAGCTGACGGGTCTCTTGACGACAGAAGAGATCCTGCACATTGCCATCGATTTCATGGACTCGTGCAAAGAGGTGAAGGGCAAGCTTATCATTTACAAGCTGTGCCTTATTATCAACTACTCTAAGCTGGACATATTTGCTCATCCAGAGCAGAAATCAGCCCTGAGTGCCAACACTGTACGATGGATCTCTCCTCACTGGGGTCATACTGAAGAGGTTAATGATCAGTGGCGAGAGCAAATTCGACTGTGTTGTTCTATCCTCTCCAGCCAGATTGACCATCTGGGTCCGGAAATCCCTGATCACATCCCTAATATTGTCGACTCTTATTTAGCCATTCTCGCCTCCCCACAGAAACCTAGAAACAAACTCTCTCTTTTGTTTCCTTCATCGTATCCCTTCCCCACTAAGCCAATAGCTGAAGAAATATCCTTTGACGAATCCCTGGCCGAATTGTCCGCGGTTCTTTCTGCCCTGGCAAACTCTCCCTCAGGCATGCAGCTCGAGTTGGCTTCTGAAGACGACTTGGCAGCCCTTCTCGAGAATATACTCAAAGTGCAAATGAGCATTTTGACCGGCGAAGCGTTTCCAAATGGGTGGCTAAGTGTGCTTATTTATCATCACAAGTCGACCATGAGAATCTTGCAGTACCTGGCCAGTATTCTTCTGGAATCTTGTCTACCCGACCCTGATGAGGCAGAATCATTCAACACTGAGCTCTGGAAGTTGTTCTTCACAACGCTGCTGAAACTTGTGGGAAGCTCCTCACTTGCTCTGGAGATGTTCCCCGAGCAGAAGAGAAGAGCAGTGTGGAAGATTGCCGGCGATGTGCGGGAACACGGAGCTGATCTTTTGCGAAGAATGTGGGAAGCTATCGGCTGGGAAACCACCTCAGAAGAGCATGATAAATACGGACTCAGCAATATCGGCGGATATCAAGTACAATATGTCCCAACTCTGGTTGGTCCTATTGTAGAGCTCTGTTTGAGTGTCCATGAAGGTCTCCGCAAAATGGCGGTTGAGGTTCTACAGACTATGATTGTGAGCGAGTGGACTTTGAGTGAGGACCTGTCTGTGATTCAGACAGAACTCATTGATTCATTGGACACTTACTTCAAATCGAATCCCCTCACAGAAAGCATCCTCCAAAAACTCTTCGTCTCAGAGCTGCTTGAACGATTCCGACCCCTTTCAGAGGTTGCGGAAGAACCTCTCTACGCAGCTGTGTGTGAGCTTGTTGGTACTTTGGACGAGTTCCTCGATTTACTAGTTGCTGTGCACAGTGGTGGTGATGGTAGCGGTGAAGCATCTAACATCATAAACCGACTCCGACTCATGGAGTTCCTGCGCGACATGCAGAAGGAGGATATCTTCATTCGCTATGTCCATCAGCTGGCGAAGTTGCAGGCCGAGTCTAGGAATCACACAGAGGCTGGTCTGGCGCTCCGCCTCCATGCGGACCTCTATGAATGGGACCCGATTGGGCATGTTCCGGCGTTGACTGATCCACAGTTTCCAGCGCAGTCTCCATTTGAGCGTAAAGAGAGGATCTATTTCGAGATGATCAAGCATTTCGAGGACGGAGAATCGTGGAGCAACGCCCTGACTGCGTACAAGGAGCTCCAGGTTCAGTACGAAACCAATGTGTACGATTTTGCCAAGCTCGCCAGAACTGGGAGAGCAATCGCAACGATATACGAGAGCATTTCAAAGAGTGAAAAGGTTACGCCAAAGTACTACAGAGTGGCCTTCAAGGGACTTGGATTTCCTACTTCTGTGCGAGACAAGGAATTTATCTATGAAGGGTCTCCATCTGAACGCGCTTCGGCCTTTACAGACCGCATGCAAGAGCAATACCCATCGGCTCAGATCATCACTGGCGGTGACGTTGATGAGATGGAAGGCCAGTTTTTGGTCGTTTCGGCTCTTACGCCACACCGAGACCTCTCGCATCAAGTATACCAAAGAGTTCGGGTGCCGCATATAGTCCGGGACTTTTTACTGTCTTCCCATCCTCAAATCTTCTCCGTGACCACCAAGAGGAACACTTCTGGACCAGTGCAGGAACATTGTGCTGAGAAATTAGTCTTCACGACGGCGGAGCCTTTCCCTACACTTCTACGCCGGAGCGAGATTCTCGAAGTTCGCGAAGTCAGGCTCAATGCCCAGGAGACCGCCTTGGAACGCATTTCTAGGAAGACGCAGGAGATGACTCTACTGGAACGCCGATTAGCTGACGGCGATGACTTGGTTGCTCAGCAGCTAATCGAAGCTGTCAACATTTCTGTTAGTCCAGCATCTGAGAATAGCGTTGTGCAGTACCGCAAACTGCTCCCCGAACCATCGAGCGGAGAAGAGGGCTCGGATGGGGATGATGACGAGGAAGAGGATGACGAGGTTGAACTGGACCCTCAAGAAACCGCAATCAAGATGACTCTGGTAGATCATGCTATGATGCTCAAGAGATGCTTGACCCTCTTTTCTCGGAGTAAGAATGAAGCCATTTCCCGGAGATATTCGGAGCTCCAAGGCTGTAAGTAACACCCTTTACTTTTACATGTGTATGACTTGCGTTGCAAAGGTAGACAACTGACACCGAGTTAGATTTTGAGGCAACCTTTGCACCAGAGATTGCTCTATTCGCGCCCCGGCAGCCAGTCCTACAACCAGTCTCAACACCGTCCCCTACTTGGAGAGGGTCAACACCCGGTGGCGAGAAGGGCCCACAGTGGACGAGCATTGCTGTTCCAGTGAACGGAGTGAAGGCTGAGGAGGCGACTGTCATTCGACAGATCACGCCTCGGCAACGCGGTGCGCGCCTGAGCTTCTTGGGAGGCCGAAAAAAAGAGCTAGACGGCAGCGAGGCTACTGATCAGGCCAACGGTAATCCAGGTGAGACGAAGGCACATGCACGCGGCCTCAGCAAGGATAACGCTCCCCATAACCTGTCCCAAACTCAGGGCGTGGATAGTGTCCATCAAGACACTCATAGAGAGAAGCGAGGCGGCTCAGTCGGCAGGGTGAGCTTGGATGCGCTAACCAAAGACCGACCGTCGATGGATGAGCCTGAGACAAAGAATAAAAAGAGCGTGAGGAAGAGGTTCAGCTTGCTCAAGCTTGGCATGAAGCACCACAAAGCTGGAACTGCAATGGGAGCCCTAGATGAGGAGCAGTAAACTACGGGGTTTCTTCGCTGGATATTTATCATACAAATTACTCGCACATACATACACACATACAGACATACACGGATTACCGCCAACAACACGACGGTAACGACGGAGCTACATGAGTGAGCTCGACGAATGCTGGAGGGCAGCGCCCATGCGACCAGCTTTCAATGTCTCGCTTTTCATCTAGAAGACGAGCAAACAAACGCAACATACAAACACGAATAAACATACACAAAGGCGGCAACCGTGACGGAATACATACAAGGGCTGTGCAGGATCTCTCTCTCTCTATATCTCTTTTTTTCGCAACTGTTTATATCACCCCGGGGGGAAAAGTACTCGGCTCGGGATATTGTCGATCGATACCTCTCATCGTTGGCCACACACTTGCTTGCTTTCTTTTTGCTTTGTTTTTTTCAAACTTCAAAAAAGAAAGGCATCTGGGATTTTGCCGCAACTCTCTCACTGCCTGGCTGTATACACACATATACATCTCTTTGATTCCGCCCTCCGTCCTTGTGTTTTTTCCTATATACCTCTTTTTTTCTATTTCATGGCCGGGTTGTTCTGGATACCAGTTTGGCCACACTGCGCATAGGCCGCCGCTTTTCCTTTCCTCAAAAATCTCGTGTTTCTTTTTTTTTTTTTTTTCTCGCTGTCTGCTTTTTCTGTCCTCTCATATATCTCGGCACTGTTTCTTTTTTTTATTGCGAGAGCTTGGCTGCATTGATGAAGTGGCTTTGCTTGTTTTCTACATGTCCTTTGTGTGTTACTAGTTTCCTTTTTTCCTTTTCTCTTACTTTTGATGATATCTTGTCTGTATGTTGCTGTCGATAAACTCGCTCGTCTTTTTCTCTGTTACGTGTTTGTATCCGGTGAGAAGAGGGGCATATAAATGTTTTCCGCGATAAAAGTGTAGACACTTCGCGTGTATTAAAATATAATTTCATCCTTTGTATCAGATTCAATTTGATATCTGCTAGAGTGCGTTGCAACCGTGACCTTGTCCTGCCTACCTAGGGGAATTCTATATACAGATGATTCGCTAATATCATCCCAGATTGACCTTTTACACCAAATAAATAGCACGTGAGAGAAAGCAAAAGAACAAGAAGAAAAAAAAGCCTCATCTAGGCCACTTAGACGTATTCGCAAGTGACCGTATCGTACCGCTGATCTACATGTCATGGTTAGCCAGCTATGTAAAGAGAGCAAGAAAGGGGAACCACATACTGTTGTATAAGAGCGTATACGTAGTCGAGGCGGAGAGATAGACAGCCTCGATCTTGCAGCTGAGTTCATAGTACATCTGCCCGTCTTTGCCCTGGCGACGGTTGAGCAGATGCTCGGGAATATGGCTGACGTCGGCCTCAACGTGGGCCAGGACTTGCACGTTGGCGTTCCTATCAATGGGGGCTTCTTCGGACGACTGGTCGCAGTAGATGGTCATGCGCATCTTGCGGATACGACCGTGTGCCACAAGGCCTGTCCAGACAAAGGATGTGATGTAAGGCTCGTTTTCGGAGACGGCATCGCCCTTTTTTTGTTTGCGTTAGCTCGCATCGCTGAAGGAGGAATAGGGGAATATCATACCTTGCGAATGAACCACTCCATGGCATTTACCTTGTAATAGCCTTCCATGCCGCTCCAGCTCTTCTTGTCTGAAATATGGCCATGAACACGTTCGTCGTACTTGGTCCGCCACTCCGTGCCGTAGTGCTTCCTTGCCTTGCGGTTCTGCACCTTGACCATGGTGAGAGTATCGGGTGCGCTGTTGGCAAGTCCCTTCATGACGGCGCCCTGTACGACGGCTTGCCAGGCATTTGGAGGCTGCATGATCTGGATGGACTTGTCAACTGCGTTTCTGAGGCGCTCCTTGAGATAGTTGGAGGCACCGAAGCCACCGACCAGGAGCACGGCGCGGATTGGCACGTTGCTGACGGTGATCTGGTCCTTGACAAGCTTGATGACTTCTAAGACGACGGGTTCGAATATCGTATTCAAATCAGAAGCCTTGAGAGCATATCGCCCACGAGTGATTCCAAGGGCCTTGTTGTTGGATAGGCCACCGACTGGGATTGTATATGTCTCATCGGGCTGAGCGGCAAGGGTAAACTGACGCTTGACTTTCTTTTCGAATACCTCCATGGCCTCAGCGAGGACCTCCTCATCAAAGCCTTCTTCTTTGCCTAGCTTTGCCTTGAGAAACTTGGCAAAGCGCATGTTGAGGAAGGTTGAGCCACACAGGGCACCGGAGCCAGGAGCAGCCTCTTGGACCTGGAGAATGGGCTTTAGGCCAGTAATGGTGTAGGAAATGAGATCGACGGTGCCACCACCTGCATCGACGACAACAACGGTGTCGCCAATCTTGAGGCCGTGGGGATCCAATCCATGCAGGGCATAGATGGCTGCGGCTTCGGGTTCGGAGACGAGATGGATGAGAGTTTTGGACGAGCCAGGCGCCAATGGCAGGGACTGAACGGCCCTTTGGCAGGCTCTCTTGGTCTTGTCCTTGGCAAGATCGCTCCAAATAGCTGGTACGGTGATGATGAATTCCAGAGGAGTGCTTTTGACGACGCTCTCACCAAGCTTCTCGCGCAGAGTATAAAGGAGATGCTCGGTAAGGGCAGTCAGATAATCAGTGACAAGCTTATCAGCATCTCTGCCTCCGCGAGCACCGTCACTGGCAACGGCCTGACCAATGTTTTTCAAGGATGGATCCAAGTCGCTATTGGCATAATGTCAGCTCACGGCCCATACGAAGGAATAGAAGTGTATTTGGGAATTCTGATGGTGATGGTGATGACTTACAGCTTGAACCACTCAATAACCTCTTCTTGAGGAGCGGTAATGGGGATGGAAAACCCCCATTGAACTTCGTCTTTGGCATAGCGAAGCTTGGTAGGCACCTTGTCCGAAGACTCACCCTCGCGGGTCGTCTTGTTGATGGGCCAAGTGGTGATTGCCGTCCGCCTGTCCGGCCGCTGGGTCTCTGCCCACGCGACACCAGAGTAGGTGGTGCCAAAATCAATGCCCACGATGATCTTGCGATCAGTGATGGAGAGCTTATCAAAATCCATGTTGAGATCGCTAGACAGGGAATGGATGAGTGGGTGGAGTAGAAGAAGTAGAAAGGAATAGATCCTGAGGAGGATGTGGACGAAGGAGAGAGTTCAAAGAAGGAGCTTGGCTTGCGGTTGTCTATATCTATATGTGCCCTGTCAGGCCGAGCTAGCAGGCGATTGGAGAGCCAAGGCGTTTGCCAACGACAAATGGCAGAAGATAAACGGCCAAGGACTCACTCGTAGGCTTCGTGGCACACAAGGAACAAAGAACGCAGCATATAAGTGAGGTGAATTGGGGGAAACAGAAGGAATACGTTCCCCGGACAGGCTTCTTCAGAGGTGCAGCTGACCACTTGTCGCAGCCGCGGAGAGTCACAAAGAGGCAATGATTGTATGTCGATGCATGCCAGAGTTAAGCGCTCAACTGCTTCACCTCAGCAATATATGATGCAGGTTGATAGATAGCAAACGGCAGCCCACGCCCAAACACCTACAGAAGCCCGAGCGCGTGCTGCCTTGAGCCTCCAGACGGCGTTCAGCTGGGTGGGGCTGATGCCTGGCAGGTCTCGTCATTGTAGCCGGTCGGTAGTAGTACTTGGACTCTGCAGGGCGTCGACACATGTACCAATACCAATACAGTCGAGCAGAAAGTGAGGCGGAAATCTGCCTTGTTTCCAAGCACAGAGTTTGGTGGTGAGGGGAAGATACCAGACGATGGATTCAAGGGAGATGGGGGGCGTGCTTCTAGAAGAGCGGGGGGTTACAGTGGTCGTTGGCGGTCGTTGGCGGTCGGATGGCGCCGCCCAGCGTGGCCGTTCACTGGACGAGCGCTGCAGGGCCTCCGGAGTAGCGCCTGCAGCGGCTGGCGTGGAGGGATTTAGTGGATTGAGCTCGAGCTCTAACTGGAGCTTGAGCTCTCAACTACCTTCGGGGTACTTGGACTACTCGTGCTCCATAAATTCCGTCAATATTGGCCGTCCCGTCTAAGATCAGTCGATGGGCATAACGACTGCTTTTGAACACCGCTGAGTCGTATGGATGGGGGCTGCAAAGTGGACTGAAGGCATGACGGACGCGGTGATGGAGCTGGAAATTATTTGGCTGGTGGTAGCAACTCTTTTACGGCTGAAATACGAAACATTGAGCACATTTACTGCGTCTCGGATATTGACAGCGTGAACTTGATAAGGCCTTGTGGCGCAATGTGGCTGGTACAGTGCACGTCCAGGCACGACCTTGTTTTATACAGAATTGACTTTCAACCTCATCGTGTTACTGACACGCATGTGCTGCCAACAGTAGGTGCCCAGTTTGGAAAATCGCCGAAGCCTCAAAGCTTCATTCTTTGACAGATCTAAAAACATCAATACGGGGTAATCTCGGCCGCCGGTATCCCTAAATAGAAAAAAGAAGAACTTAACTTTAAGCCATCTTCTATTGTATTGTTCCTGGTACTCCGGATATAACCAAAAGTTGGCTGTCATTGATGCTTATATATAACAGAAAATCGGAAGGACTCCGCTATACGAATGGGCGAGCACGTGGTGGCTAGGAACATCTCAACTGTGAGTCAAGCGGCTAATATGAGATTTGACGGAATGTTACCGTGCAAGGCGCTAGAGCTCGTATGAGATTACAGACAACTATGACAGAGTTTGAAGGAAATTGTGATGAAACTCTGAATCAATACGATCGCCTACCTTCTCGAAATGGGCGTATCAAGTTGGGAATATGCCATTAACCGGTACGGCCAGCGTGCTGTCGAGCTCTTCGTGGCTGAATGGTAACTCGGGTTCACCGCGTTTGGCGGACCGCCGGTTCATTTTAAGATTGTTGAAAAAACTAAATATCAGAGAGTCGGCGTAAGCTCAACCTCAACCAACGCAAATCCAGTGGCATGACAAGTTTGTTACCAAATTGAAGTGGATTGATGAGCAACTGGTTAGTTCGTGTTCTGTTCCTCTAGGAGTTAACCACCAGGCTCATCCAATTGTCCAATTCTAGTATCAAGAGCTCTTTGGCACTGGTGAGGTACTATGCGGCCCGGGAAGTACCAAGATGATATACTGCATCAACTTGATTCACGATGGATTCTTCGGTGCAGTCTTCGGCTTTCTAATATGGAGGTAAGGACGCATAGGATTTTGCTGGCAAGCCATGTAACTCACCTTGATAGTCCCCCGGCTGGGCATGTTTGGTCCTGCCATCGTTATTTCCAACATCGGATCGGGTATTTATGGGAACTCTGACTGCCTCCAATAGTGGCAGCTCGTCGATTGCTGGAGCGGTCATCGCCTTCGTTGGCGTCCTTTCCCCCGGCATCGCCCTCGTCCACGGCACAGTGGGCGTTTGGAGCTCGCTGCGGAATAGATGATGGGTCAAGTCTGGGTTGAGGGGTGTGAATGCCGGCGCTGTTGGGCTGATTTATACATCCGTCTATCGAATCTGGCGGGTTGGGTATCTTGATGAAGGGTTCCAGTCTGGACGAAGCCAGGGGGACGATCCATGGTGGGTTGTGGTTACAGCCACGACATATGTTGGGGGCAGATATTATGGAGTTTCAGTGCCTGTAGCCCTCGTTCTGGGAGCTATCACGGAGCTGATTCGATATGGCATCGTATCTTGCCGAGGCTGATGGTGTTGCAAAATGTACAATCTGTTGGAGCTTGATGCCTGCCTGTATGTACGGTGTATTGAATTGACTTTGACGCACTGTATCAGCCACAGATGGCGGCACACGCCAGGTACATGTACGCCATGGCGTTGCTAGCAACCACTCACATGTAAAGTAAACACCTTGGTTGAGTTCTGTTGAGTACTCTAATTAGTTTTTGCTTATTCCCTAAATCTTAAATCAAATCATCAAGCGCCAACATTGTTTGTAGAACGGCCCGGCTCACTGAAAATGGACTTGTGCAGACTGGTTGCAGGTACACAGAGCAACAGCGCATGTACGAATACCTCAAACTCATCTGAGTGAAGCCGGGACAATATCGGCCTCCCGCGTCCGATACGGGCCGCGGATGGGCTCCATGTCCCCTCTTTCTTCCACGGCGAGCTACTGTGAGGCTGAATTCCACTAGTCACTTCTCGCCCTGCATCCTGGGATCATGGATCATGAAGGAGGGGGCGTGCAAGTTGAGCGATATTGATTGAATGGCCCTGTGCTGTGCTGTGCTGCGCTGCGATGTAGCAGTTGGCAGGCGTTCCAGTTAGCATGTATGTACGAGTACCAGGCATACTGGTGACATGCGCCATGGAGGGGAAGACAGACGGCCCTGGCTCTGGCTGCCTTGCTTCATTCAGCCCGGGGCTGTGAAGCGTGCGGTAGAATCACTGGATAGCGAGCTGCAAGCGCCACCATCACGGGCAGGCCAGAGGGAAGATCTAGCATTGGATCTTGAGCTCTAGAAATACTACTTTTTTGTTTGTTTGTTTTTGCATCTGAAAGCCCTTTGTCTCTGCCAGAATTAGACGCTGTCGATTTCATCCCATCTTTCTTTAATGCATTCCTAGATAGCGTGCATTACACCTTTCTGCATCGCACGGGCCGCCATGTCTCCCGACAAAGGACAAGGAACGATCCCTCTCGACGACATGCGAAGCCGAGCATCTAATGGTCATGCGGTCCTCCGCAAGGAGAGAAAACCGACCAAATCTGGCGACAAGGACGAGGTTGAAGACAAGAGCAAGGATGGCAAGAAAGAGGTGGACTCGAATGACGACAAATCCAGGAGCAGCCAGGAACAGCAAGACGACGCACCTGTTGAAGTAGACCTTCTTGACTTTTCAGACGAAATCACCGAGCCTATCGACCCAGAGCTTGTACCTGCCAGGAAGTACACCTTGAGCGTGCCAGCTCCTTTTCTCGATGATACCAACTCTGACGACGGCTTTGACTTGACCAATATTCCCGGCTCAATATATGCATCAGCAGAGAGCTTTGATAGTATGGAGAGTGAAAGCTTCACACCGCGGCGACGCCTCTCCATCGGACAGCGCGACGAGCTCCGAGACCAGGCCCAGCTCAGGCAGCTCCAAGACTCCATCGCCAGACTGACGGCCGAAAAAGAGAGCGCCGAAAGAGAGGCTGGCAGGGCGATGCAGCAGATACAAGATTTGAAACATTTGCTCAACTCTGACATGGAGGAGATCGCCAAGGATGCGGACTCCCTTGGCCAAGAGCTGAGCAGGCTCAAGGAGGAGAATCGCCTATTGCGAGAGGAATTAAACGATGCGCAGTCGCACATCTTTAGTCTCCAGCCGTATCGCAAGGACCTTACGCCAGAAGAAGTAGGACGGGTAAGTGATTGATTGATACAACAAGACCTGTCAACATCCCCCCCTTCTATTTTGACAGCTGCTGACGCAATTTGTCTCTATCTTTAGCAATACGACGACCTCATCGAACAAGTCCAAGATTGGGTTCAGAAATTCATGGAACCCTGGCTAGATGACTACGAGGCAGGGATCGAGGCTCTTGCCACCAGCGTTAGGAAGCAGTCTGGAGAAGCGTCCAAGTTTAAGAAAGCTCTGCACAAGCATCCAGATTTAGTCCACGCCTGCCTGTTTCCCGAGACGGATGAAGATATCATTGCCGGCATTATTATGCGATTTCTCAACGATCACATCTTCCAAAAGGTCCTTTACGGCTCTGCTCAGAACTACACCGAGATGGTGAGCTTTATTGAGACGCAGATGCAGACTTCGGTTGAGCCAAAGAGAGGTGAGGCGCTTGTGAATCCCAGAGACACAAAGACGGACCCAAGCTAACAATGGTGACCTTGAACCAGACTTATTTGCAGTTCGCACATGGACTGCCGAAAGCTACAGCGCCCTGATGAGCGCACCGCAGTTTAAATCGGTGCGCACGCGGCGCAGTAGGGACCTGACGCTGGACCTTGCAGATATCCTTCGCATCTTTTGCAAAAAAGACAAGTTCCAGTGGTTTTGCCAGAATATGGAGGAGAACTGCGTTAAGCCCGCCATGGCGCTCTACGAAAAGATCCAGGTATCTACGCACCACTTCTATCTCGACATCCAGCCGTACATCTCGTGGAGCGGCTCTCGGTTTGCCCTCTCACCAGAGTTTGTGGAAAACGTCGACAAGCTTGACTGCCGAAACATTCTACAGAGCAGGAAGGCCTTCAACATGGCTAAGCTTGATCCACGACCTTCAAAGAAGGATCTCTATCTGGATCTGTTCAACGTTTGTACTGTTGTCCCAGCTCTGTACATCCGCCAGATTGGGCAGCGTGATGCCATCAAGGCCCCGTCGATCGTACGCAAGCAGCAGATGCTGGTGGCCTGGGGTCCTGAGGACAAGAGGGATAAGTTTGTAGAAGACGGCGACCCATCACTTGTCGCTTACCTCTGCTTCCCAAAGTCACGGAAGAAAGGAGAAGGGTGGCTGGGTTGACTATCTAGTACGTACGAGTACTATCTACTGGGTGGTAGCAGTAGTACGAGTACAACCGAGTAGCTCTATCGTATGTGAGTACAACAGGGATTTGCGGTTTGGTTCTATGGGATTGGAGAACTCGAGCCACATGCATGATGTGAAACCGCGCATCATGTATGGGGGAGCATCAGAGTGGGCGTTTACAAGGCTTTCGGACTCTCTCTTTATTTTTGGCTACATTACATGTTCATGCTAGTTTATACTTGATTTTGCCGCATGTCTTGCATCTGGCAGGTTATTGATAGGATGATAGCAGAGCCACGTATGTGATCTGTTCTGGATATAGTAGATTGCCCATCTTCCCACTCGACTTCGTTTCACCACGCAGTCATCGTGCTTGCAGCTTGGCTCGTACTCGTGCAGGCAGGGCCACGTTGAAAGGCGTTAGCTTTTCCCCTCGCGCAAATCATATGATTGCCGACCGCCCTGCGATGTCTTTACCGATGGTCGGACGGGCTTCTCCTCCTCCTCTTCCTTTGGGGCGTGAGAAGTGACAAGTGTTTGTATGCACACGCCTTGACCCTTGTAAGGCACACTCCTCGTCCTCAGCCAAGTACTGTACATGTACACGACATGACCTCAGTCTGAAAGCTTATGGACTGCACTAGCCGCTAGCGCACTTACAGCGTGCTGTAGGCTGAATGCTCCTGCTGGCAGCCTGCTACAGCGCTATGACAACCGCTAGACCGAAGCTCTGGGGCTCGTCTGCCTCCGCTGTCCATCGCGAGGCGGCTGCCAACCTCAGCTTTACTCCCGTACAGCGAGAGGTACCTGTGTCTCCTGCAACCTGCCTTTGTTCCCTTCTTTTCTTTCCTTCTTCAACGTAAAGTTATACTTCATCAACCATCTTCCACTTTGATCGTTGCATCATTAACTGCATCTCACTTCAAACCGGTTCTGCGTTATCGTTGGCCTAGTCACACACACAATTGCATCGCGCCCATCACCCCTCCCCTGCATATGTCCGCGGTATAAGTAGAAGCTGGACCAGGGGGTGGCCGCAATCACACTCACACCTTCGCGACAAGCATGTTACGGTCCATCAAGAGAAAGACTGAGGCTGCTCTTCGCAGACGAAAGAACAACAAGTCCATCAACCAAATAACCCCCGTCGACGTTGACTGGCCCATTCAGAGCGATTCATATCCGCCGTCAACTTCCACGGAAGATCGCACCGCAACTAATACAACCGAGCCGGAAGAGGAACTGACGCCTGCTGATCAAGCGCTGCAGTTTCGGTTCAAACAAGACGATACGAGTGTTCTCCATACACCCGCGCTTGAAGAAGTGCCTGCAGAGGATCCCGTGGACGAGGTTGATGTTGCGGAACAGCCTGGGCTAGGCTCATATACAACCAAATACGTTCCGTTTGTAGAAACATCAGCAATGAGGAGCAACATGTTTGTTCATTCTGCCAATTCGCACTACGGCATGGTTAACCCAGCCATCATGGGCGGCTTTGGAGACGACGACGACGACTCGATATGGCTGGTTGATGACGAAGAGACTGAGGAAGAAGCTGAAGAGGTAACAACGACAGTCAAGAGAGGAGAGGACGAGGAGAAAGACGATGTAGAAGAGGAGGAGCTCGAAGAAGAGGAAGAGGAAGATGAGCCAGCTGTCGTTTTACCACCAACGAATCAGCCTCCCCCAGTGTCAACTGTACCTGAACCAGCTTCAACGGCCAGCCCGGACACCGGATTCAGATATCGCATTAATCTTGCCTTGTTTGACGATGACGAGTTTGCATCCCCGCCAAAAGAAACAGTCACAGTTCTCGTGGATGAGGACGAAAACGAGGACGAGGACGACATTCTGAATCCACCGTCGCCTAGCATTGATTCAACGGAGCTTTTGAACGCTGTAACCGCATTCCGACGCCCGGGCAGTAGCCAAGACGAGATTGCTGCGTCCAATGGCTCCTCTACTCCTGCCACAAGCAACCCGTACGTCGATCTTCTTGAGCAGCAAGACTCGGCCATGACGGTGGCATATCAGCGCCGTCTGGACCTGTCTGGTAGACGTGGAGATGATGAAGCTGATGATTTCAGGTAGGCTTCCCGATATTCTGCCCCCTTCGACTCCCCGTATGCCTGGTTCTTTTTGTATCTAGCGGTGGGCTTTCCTGCCGACGGCTTTGGTTGGCTTGTATTATTTGTTGTTTCTTTTCTTGTTTGGGCTGTTACACAATCGCCCCCTTCGTATGACGTTTTCAATCATTGGCGTGGTTTAGTTCTCACGGATCTGTTTTTGTTGGGATATTTTACTTAAATATGGCTTGAATTAGCTTCGGACAACGATATCAAAGAGACCCCGGGACAGCTACTGTCCTAGTTACGCACCAGCGTGTAGCGTCGGATCATGACAGCGGTGATCGCGATTGCTCAATATGTACTGATACCAAGGAAGACATTCTCTTCCCCCGGTTTTCTCCAACAGCGTCTTGCCTACATCCCCCCACGGCATGTCTCGAGTGCTTGGAGAGGTCTATCCGGTCTGATCTGACAAGCAAGATTTGGACAGATATCAGATGTCCTGAGTGCCGTGAATTTTTAGATTATACAGACATCCAGCGCTACGCTGATGAAGAGACATTCAAAAGGTGCATACTCCAATGTCCTTACTCCCCCCCTTTCTTTGACAATCAAGTACACATAGTCTAACGCATGTGGTTAGATATGAGACGCTTGCTCTCCGGGCTGCTATGGCTGAAGCTGAGAATTTCTTTTGGTGCACATCTGGCTGTGGCTCTGGTCAGATACATGAGTCTGGCCAAGATCAACCCATAGTAATATGCCTTCACTGCACCCATCGATCCTGTTTTCATCACAACGTCGCATGGCACCAGGGATTGACATGCGACGAGTACGATCAGCTGCTTGCTGACCCAGACAATTTCCGCTCCAAGCTTGAAATCGACAACGAAGCATGGGCAGCTGCGCAGGAGGCACAGCTCGAAGCCGACAGAGCCATGGCCCAGGGCCTGCTCGAAGAAGAGAGGAGGGTTAGAGAGATGAGAGAAATGAGAGAACGTGAAGAGAGGGAGAGGACGAGGAAAGCCATAGAGCTGGCGAGGCAAATCGCGGCGAGGAGGAAGGCTGAAGAAGATATGAGCAGGGAAACCGTCGGGAGAACAACAAAACCTTGCCCTGGGTGCGGATGGGCAATTGAAAAGAACGACGGATGGTATGTTGCTACTGATTCTACGCTTCCAGGCTTGTCCCCTAGAAAGAGAGGTTGCTAACGGTTTTCTTAGTTCGCATATGACTTGTAAGTGGTACCCTTTACTTTTCCCATTTGTTTCCTTGACTTTCACTTGTTTATTCTGCTCCAATTCCTATGGTGGGTACTCACAATACACACTCTCTTTCTGTATCAAGCCTCTCCTTGAGGCTCAATCTCCCCTCCTAACCTCTTATCATAAAAAAATCTCCGGGAATTCGCTAAACAAAGAGTGCAACAGGTATTAAATGCCGCCACGAGTTCTGCTGGGGCTGCGGCAACATCTGGAACGACAGCCATAACATCTACTGCACAGGATAAAAAAGTTTCGATATACACCGATATTTTAAACTGACCGTGTTTTGTTTTTCATATAGGCGTCAAGTGCAAGCACCAGTTTTGCTACGAGTGTGGTGCGGATCATAAGCAGATCCTTGAGAAGGACAACACTGTTCATAAGGAGGACTGTAAATTCCACCCGAGCCAGTTAGGAGATTCAGAAGAGTCGGAGGTCAGGGACAATGATGACGACGATGGTGATGATACCGAGGAGGGCGATTGGGATGAGGGAGATTTTGAAGACGAAGAGGATGAGGAAGAGGAAGTGATCGTTATTAGGGGTAGTATTAGGCGTTTTAAATAACTTTGGACACAGCGATGGAATTGGTATATATCATATTCCCCCCATAAAGCTCATACGCCATTTTACTTGATTGGCGTCGGAATGCATTCAAGGATTGGTTGGAAATATAATAAATTTGCGTAATCAAAAGAAAAGTGGCATCAATCGATGTTGATACCTCGAAAATTCGCTTCTCAAACAAGACCCTAGTCATACACACATCTCACGTATATAGTATATAGCAAATAGCAAACACCCCCGCCTTCAAATAACTTAATATTGTTGACGCAAAAGAAATCAGACTCAAACAGTAGTCAGCTCCTCCAGCCTTCTCTCCAGCTCAGGCACCTGTCTCAATTTCATCTCCAGCTCCTCCCTCTCGTCCTCCAACCTCAGGCGCCTCTCGGCATCGAGCTTCGTAAAGACATAATTTCCCTGCCCGTCGAATTGCAGGATATGCGTGTGGTATTTCCACAAACTGCGACGATGACTGACCGTCAAGAGCGTAATGTTGAGAGACTTGGCGTTTTCATACATGACCTTTTCGGTTTCAAGCGTCACGCTGCTTGTGCACTCGTCAAGGATAGCGTACTGCGGCCGGTGGTAAAACAGGCGCGCCATGGCAACACGCTGCTGGAGGCCACCAGAAAGGACATCGCGCCACTCGGCTTCGGCATCCCAGCCTTCAGGATAGAGCTCAACGAGATGTTCCAGGCCAAGGGTGGTGAGGATCGAGAGAAGGTCGGAGTCGTTGACGCCCTTTGAGCGCATCTGACGCAGAGAGTCGGGGTAGATGATTTGCTGGCGAAGGGAGCCGCGGGACAGGTATGGGCGTTGAGGGAGGTAGAAGATGGAGGTGAAGGGGGGCTTGTAGACGGTTCCTCCGTAGACGGGCCAAAGACCTCCGAGAATGCGGAACAGGGATGATTTGCCGCAGCCGTTGGGACCAACGACGAGGAGATGGTCGCCGTGTGAGAGGGAGAAGGAGAGCGCCTTGACGAGAACGTCGCCATTGGGTGAGATGATGGGTCTGTGATGAAGCTGTTAGCGTTCAGGTATTAAAATGATTGATGATAGAGGGCCTTAAGACTTACACGTCCTCGAATTTGATGTAGTCTTTGCTTTCGTGGACAGTACCGCGGCCTTTGAGAACTGCCTCATTGTCCTCTGTACCAGAAGAAGAGACGAGCTTCTTCTCAAAGTGGCCCATCTGGATGTCATCCATGACGTTGAGCAAGGTGGCAACTCGGGAAGTATATCCAGCTAGCTCCATGATTTCTCTGTAAGAGAACATGATTCTGCCAAAGGCGTCAGATGCAGAGAGAAGCATTCGGCGATTTGTCACAAAGGCCTCGGTCCTATCTCCCATGTTCATGACGAGCTGCCCGGGAAGCTTAACAAAAACGGGGACACTGCAAAGTAGCAGGCCTAGAGCGCCCCAAAAGTATTTGATGACGAAATCTTCCATGAAGCCGTGATAGAAGCGTCGTCGAAGGATGTAGTTTACATGCTTGATGAGCGTAAAGTAACCCTTATCCAAAGTATCCTTCTCGGCGATATGGCCGCCATAGAGGGCGATTTCTTCGCTGTAGTCGATCAAGCGGGAGTGCTGGAATCGGAATTCTCCCTCCAGGCGGGCCTCATCGGCGACGTATTTGCCAAAGGGTGGCGTCAAGACACGCATCAGGTTTGCCGAGAGCTGAACTAATAAGGACATGAAAATGACGCCTTCGCTTCCAACGCTTTTAGATAATGCATATGTGTAAATGGTCTGGTAGAGGAAAATAGTTAGTCGTTTCGCATGTTCGCTTCTTTAGATCATGATGAAAGAGAGAGACGAGGATAACAAACCATATCGAGTGCTGGCTTGGCAAGGTTGCTATACAGCTCTGCCAGACTGTTGGAGAACTTGGATACATCGACAGCGATAAGCTGGTCTGGATTCTTTATACGATCATCAAGTGCTGAGATGCCGTAAAAGGTCAATTTGGACAAGTATTTGTCGTGGATGTGTTGTGTCAGCCTCGTTCGATATTGCAGAGACAGCTCAGCTTGGTGGTAGGAAAGCTGCACAAGTAGCTGAGTTAGCAGTGCCTTTTGGGTAGATAAAAGGATGTTATTACCATGGAGTTTGTAAATGTGGCGGGCACGGCAATCAGCATCCACCAGACGATACGCTTTAAGAATTCCTTGCCATTGCCTTTGACCAGGGCCTTGACAATGGCACCGTCCATCTCGGCCACACGAACGCTAATCAAGGTCCTCAGAACCAGGAAGAAGCTGTGACTAGCCAGCATCCTAGCCTCTTTACTCTTCCAGCCAGGCACTACGATCTTGCTCAGGCGCATCAGGGACCTAAAGAACTCGCGGTTCAAGGCAACCTTCTTTCTAGGTGTTTCCTCAGAGCCGGCAGTGACAGTGCCCTGGCGAGCGGCCCGCTGAGCGGCCTCACGCGCAGAGGCGGCCTTTTGCTCCGAGATTGCATGGCGAATGCGGTTGGCAAGAGCGACAAAGAGGGAGATCCAGATGGCACGCGAGATGCGCGTTCGGTGCTTGACGTACAACCGTGTGAGGTTGTTGATGATGCCGCGAATGGTGCGGTCCTTGGACAGGGCGAATTTCGACTGCCAGGCCATGGCTTCAAGCGCTATCTCTGTCTCTGCCTCTGTTCTCTTCAATGCCTGGCTAGGGGAAGCTCGTGCCCAGCTTGTCACCTATCGTCGATGGCACGGCGCATTGGTTGGCCTCGAATCGCCGCGGCTGGACTCGGTTATCGCGGGCGAGCGCTCACGGCGATTGAGCTGCGGTCGCTGTACGGAAGAGATGGCAGCTGGATTGAATCTTATATGATGCACGCCGTGAGAATGTTCGTGAGTGTTTGCAGTCGTTTTTTCCACCAGAGCAGCTGTTGGCTGGTGGTGATGCCGGATGGTGATGACATCAAAATACCAAATGGCAGAGCTGCTGGAAATAACGATACTGTAAGGCCTGAGAGTGGAGATGCGTCCACTGGCCTCGGCCTGGCATGAGCATGCGGCGCGGCTTCCCCAGACTCCAGCGCCACAGCCTCCAGGGAAAGCCCCGGCATGTGATTGTTAGCATCAGCCACAAGAGAGATGACAGCACCAGCCACGCTCGTGGGGTTTGTAACTTTTTTTTTTCTTTTTCGTTTTCTGCCGGCTTTATCGCGGGGTGGCGAGTGCTTGTTGATGACTTACGCTTTCCTTTCCTTCATAAACCAACAACACAACAACACAATATCTCGTTGCGTGTGACTCGTGTTTCCAGCAAATAACACAAAGATGTCTGACGACGGGCTCTCAATATACGATGAGATCGAAATCGAGGATATGACCTTCGACGAGGTCCTTCAAACATACTTCTACCCGTGTCCCTGCGGCGATCGTTTCCAGATCGCTCTCGATGACCTGCGCGACGAGCAGGATATTGCCGTGTGCCCCAGTTGTAGTTTGATGATTAGAGTTATTTTCGACCTTGTGGGATATTCCAAGGCTTTTCTGAAGAAGAGCGCCTCGCTAACGTAGCATCAGGACGATTTACCGAAGCCTCCTCCTACTGGCAACACTGGTGGCCAGATACCCGTCGCCGCTTAAAGCCATCGCTATATTTAAGTTTCCCTGGGCGAACACTGGATCTATTCGGCAAATGCATCGAGATACTGCACTGATTAGGCCCGCATAGCGTACACAGTGCCTCAACGGCCGTTCTGAAGAGGCTTTTCAGATTGATCCGTCTAAAATCGGATGTATTAATAGATGCCGACGACGATGTACCAGCGACAGACCAAAGTCATCCCAAGCATCTATGCTACTGATGCAAAAAATATGCGTGCCTTGGGAGTACCACTCTCTGGGGCAAAGATTCAGTCGCTTAAAGAGACAGGCTTCGGGAATACCATGAAGAATTCAAGCTCATGTGGAGGACATTTGATGAAAAGATTCTGCCGAGGCGTTGGCAATACAGAATGGACCTATGAAGGACGGCCATCTCACCCAGATGCCGTCAACATAACAAACCAAGATACCAAGGGTGTATTACATATTCACCTAAATTCCATGAATGCAAACTACAACTAATGACAACATACTGATCCATATCAATCACTCGAATCATCGCGAATCAAGAGTCTCTCAGCAGAGCTGATGTTTGGCTCGGTGTTGCATATCCATGCGTGAAATTGTTGATTACAATTATTCTATTATCAGCTATAAACTCCTGTCCAGTTGAAGGAGGGTGGACTCGATGGTCCGTGGTATCTTGTTGGTTTTCTTAAACGCCCGTGTCCTACCTGGGACACATTCTATACGTGGCGCGCACATCGTCCAGCGTCATTATTCATAACAGCCTTTCTTGCCTCCGTCTATAACATGATCAAACCCATGATGCAGAACCCTATTAGCCCAGCCATGGAGCTCTGCATCTGCTGCGGAATAGCACCACCAGTTACGTGGCTGGTGGGCGTCGTGGTATTCTGTGATTTTGTAGGAGCTACACTGCTAGCCAACGTCGCTTCATTAACGTTAGCAAAAGGCATTCAGCCCGAGGAAATGGTGGTATCTTACATGTCGCATTTGGAAAGTTCAAAGGCTGTGTGACACCGATGGTAGAAGCAGAAGCATCGGGAGAGCTGGCCTCAGTCGTTGTCGCATCAGCATCCGTCCGTGATGCTTGTGTTACGGATGCTGAAACAACGGGGATAGTGGCATCCTCCGCACTCGAAAACCCGCTCTCAGTCCCAATGGAGATGTGCTGCGCTGTTGATGTATCGAGGACAGTTGCGACGCTGTTTGCCGCTGCGGTTGCTGCAGCGATGGCAAGGACGAACAACTTGGCTGTATGCATTGCTGTTGGATGCTTTTTCGGAATCGAGAAGCCGAATCTTGGCGACAGATGTATACAAGATTGCGGAGAATTCTATTCCGTACTTGTGATAGCTGTGGGTATGCGAAAGACAGCACCAGGCTGAGGGCAAAGGAAAGCAAGGGCGACGACTATAACGCCAACAGAGCCATAAACCACGAGGGTGAAGCGACTTGTCGAATTGAGCAATGGTGGACAAGAAGCGACTGCTACTCGAGCTCTTTTAACCAAAGAAAACGGGACGAGGGATCGCGCATCGTGGAGAGACGACCTCTTCTTGTTTTGTTGCGGACCAAGGCGACATATACCTTGTGTATGCACAGGTATTGCGACAAGGAGCTACGACTAATTACTCCCAGACCCGCGAATTGCGACCCAGCGAGGCTCCAGTCTGTCCCCCAAAGTGGCTTGGTCTAGCTGCTTAATGTCGCAGGGGCAAGGATGGCTTCATGCTAGTTGCGCGTCGACGACCCATCGTCGATCCATCCAGAAGCAGAGCATGGACGAATGGCGTTCAAGGCCTTGTCAGAATGAGCTGGACAACAAATAAGGACGCAGGAGGCTACGAGATATCTCATTTCGTTGCGTCATAAACCCGATGGAGCAGGACAAAAGATCGACTTGCCTCAGCATTAGTGCCGAAGCGGCGTTGCAACAGCTACTGCT
Source organism: Trichoderma simmonsii (assembly GCA_019565615.1). Taxonomy (NCBI): domain Eukaryota; kingdom Fungi; phylum Ascomycota; class Sordariomycetes; order Hypocreales; family Hypocreaceae; genus Trichoderma; species Trichoderma simmonsii. The sequence continues at coordinate 1,513,433 of CP075866.1, forward strand.
CCTACAAGTATACCGCCACGCGACGACTGTCAATTGTCGGACAAGCGAGCCACATTCTGGAGGTGTCAAGTTCTGCGATAACTGATCCTACCGTTGCTCGCACTAGTAGCAGCATATCACGGACACACCAGCAGGCCTTCTGCTACTGCTGCTAGTACCAACAGGCGGTATGAGCGAATCTGTCCATGCTGTATGCGGATCTCACCTAGGGGAAGAAGAAAAAAAGAATGAGAAAAAACTAATGTTATCTACAGGGCGATCCACATCTGGAGGCGCTTGGATTAAGCCCCTGAACCGGCAAAAGGAACCAGCCTCTTTGCGGGCCTTGGGAATTGCAACCACTTCGCTTGCGAGGCCAGGCCAGGCCAGGCGGCGAAATTTTCCTGAGAGCTAGCTGGAGTCAATGCGAAATACTTGGCCCATGGGACATGTTTCTTCTTTTCCTTAGCCTCGTCTGCCTTTCTCGCGCCAAAACCGGCGGACCCATGGCGCCAGGGATACTGAGAACGGTTTAGACGGGTGATGGGCTCCAGTTCCCTAGGCGGGCCAGGGCCTCTCAGACAGTTCAATTTGCAGGAGTACTTGTAGCTATCACATCAAAATGCTGCGCTGGCTACTGTACCACGACGTGCGCGGCAGTGGGGCCTTTTGCTGTTCAGTATTACCCAGGTTGCATCGCAACGACTCAAGCGCTTCCGCTCAGAGAGGTTGGGACGACAGCTGCTTGTACAGGACAGCAAATACTCGTACGCGTCGGTGTCGACAACCACCGCCCGTGGTCTGAGTAAGAAGGTTGTCTATCGGCTGTCTCCGACGCCACAAGAAACGCAGACCGGGCAAATGTCACTGTTTCCCCGATGGGCAACCTGTTAAGACAAAGTTTCTCGAAGGACGGCGGAAACGCGTTCTCGGTGAAGACGACAGCCGTCAGAAGGGGAATGTCAACGTCCACAGAACAATGGCCACGAGGACAAGGAAAGAGGAGAATTTTTTTGTGGACTTTTGGGCGACATCAGCCGTGCGTTCCCACATTGATCTCTTGAGCCGTTCTTACGCTGAGTACACGTACAAGTACGTACCTGTACCCCAGCCCGCCTGGAGCAAAGGCGCACAACAAGTTGGGAAGCATGGGGGTCATTTATTTTAGAGTCGGGTAGTCGTTCTAATCGAGGACTCTTGCACGCACAAGCTTCGACTAGGGAACAAGGGGGCAATAAGGGGCGTCGCTAAAGGAACCGAGCCGCGCCTCCTGAGAAGAGGAAGAGCCCACCACCGGCCGATGGCCGACGCACGGCGTTTCGGCGAGAACGGTGGGAAAAAGGACCAGAAGCCGATCCAATAGTTTTCTGGGAGGGAGGGAGGGAGGTTTCTAGGCTTACCGTCAGTTATTGAGTGCGAGAACGGAGTTGTCGTTGAGTTGAGTTGAGTTGATTTGTCGACTTGATGCATATTGCGTAGTTCGTGAGATTTCTCTTCAATGTCCTACGGGATAAAATGCGCTGCGGCTAGCACAAATGTTTGTAAGCTTGACGTTGTTTTAGAAACATGTCTTCCCACTCACAATAGACGCGTGAAACAAGAAACGTAGACTAGAAACGAAGAACCGTGAAACAATTTATTTGTCTCTCTAAACTGTCACTTACAGTCTCTTTCTCTCTAACAATTTTACTTTTTACTTTATTTCTTTCTTCATGAACAAACAAAAAAAAAATCCCGAAACAAATTCTCCAAAGCGCGCAAAGCTCCTAGAATCAAGCCTCGACGTTCTCGAAGAAGAACGTGGGCTGGCCAGGGACCGCATTCTCGGCAACGGGCACGGATATCTCCACCTCCTTACCGTCTTCCAACTGAACGCCCTTCTTGCCGCCCTCCTCAACCACCAGGACATCGAGGACCGACAGGCCCGAAGTTCGCTTCAGGCCGGCCAGCATCTGGCTCAGCGTCTCCTTCTCATCAAACGCCAGCTTCTGCTCCAAGACAACGCTGGCCGGCTCGCCGGCCTGCAGGCGCTTCTTCAGGCTCTGCACGAAGGGCATAGCCTTCTTCATCTCGCCCATCTTGGCGATGCGGCCGTTCAGAGCCTTATCGTCGACAGACTTGGTCGCGGGATCCCACAGCTCCTTCAGAAGGTCAATGTACTTGGCCTGCCAGGCAGGGAACTTGGCCGCCATGTAGATGGTCAGCTTCTTGGGCTTCTTGGGGTCGAACGTCAGCTCCTTGCCCTTGGCCTTCTTCTTCAGCTGCTGGCCCTCGGCGGAGTTGATGTTGGAAGCGGTGTTTCGGACGTACTCGCGCTTGGCTGACAAGGCGGCGTCGACTGCGGGCACCTCAGGGAATCGGGCATTGTGAATGGTGGAGTCCTTCTTCAGGACCTCCAGCCAAATGTACTCGGACCAGTGGGGGGCGATGACGGCCATCAGCAGGGCCTGCAGCTCAATGTATCTGAAGACCAAGTCCTTGTGCATCTTGATGCCGCCAGCCGCACAAGCCTCGCGGTAGAAGTCACGGGCGCTGGTCAACTCGTACAGAGCGGCCTTCAGGGCCAGCTTGTAGTTGGTCAGCTTGTACTGCTCGATGGCCTCCTTGGCGCAGGCGTTCAGCTCGTTGTTGAACAGGCCGTCCTGGAAGTTGTTGATCTCGCCAGTACGCAGCTCATTCTGGTCCTTGACCATCTCCTCGCACCACTCACGCAGAGTAAATAGACGCAGAATGTTGTTGTCGGCAACATCTTCCTCAAAGTTGGCATCGGTGACACCATCACCAGCATCAGCCAGAGCGATACGAGAGGCATCAGCACCGTACTTCTCCACCATGTCCTTCAGGGTCATGAAGTTACCAGTGCTCTTGGCCATCTTTTCACCGTTCAGCATCAAGTGGCCGTTGGCTCGTACACCGCGAGGCCAGTACTCGGGTGGGAAGATGGCCAGGTGGATGTACAGGAAGAAGGTCAAGTGGTTAGGGATCAGATCCTTGCCGGAGCTTCGTAAGTCCAGAGGGTAAAAGTATTCAAACTCTCGTCGCATGCTCTCCAGAGTCTCGCGAGGGATGCCAGAGCTGGCAACCACCTCATCCGACAGGTCACGGCGGCAGAAGATTGAGTCCCAAACCTCATCAGTCATCTGCTCAGCGCCAATGTTACCAAGGCCCTTGGTGCGGCCGAACAGGTCCTTGTGCAGGTAGTGAGCAACAGTGTAGTAAGCCATGTAGATGGTAGAGTCACTCAGACTCTCAACCAGGAACTGAGGGTCCCAAGGCAGTTTTGATCCCAGACCGAACGATCGAGCACAAGCCCACTGGTTCAGCCAGTTCAGCACGCCCTCAAAGCCATTCTTGGTCTCGAGAGCCCAAGTCTCCAGGCCCTTACCGTCCACGTTGTCAACCCACTTCAGGGCAGTCTCCCTCCAAGACTGCTCACCGTAGTCCAGGTACCATTGGTCCATCAGCGAGACGATGCAGTCATCGCCAGATCGGCTGACGACCTTGCGCTCGGGCTCTGAGTAGGCAAAGGCATCACCGGCCTCGATCAACTGACTCCTGACCTTGGGCTTGGCAATCTCGACCTTCTCGCCCTTGAAATCGCCAACCTTCAGGATACCCTGATAGAATCCTTCCTTGTAAGCCAGCTCCTTAGCCTCCTCCAGCTGCTTGGTGTCCTTGGGCGACGCAATCTTCAGCTTCTTCACCAGGAAAGGTGCGCACAGGTCGCCATAAGACTGGGTCTCGATGATGGGGAAAATCTCCAGCTCTGCCCACTCCTTCTGGATTCCATAGTAATCAGCCTTCTTGGCCAGCTCGGTCACGGTAGCGAAATCGTCGGGGCTGTCTGATGGGACAGAGGTGACGACACCAGTACCCTTTGTAGGCAGAACAGTGTCCATGGGCAAGACTCGGACACCCTCCTTGTGCAGAGACAGAGGGGCGTTGACCAAGGTTCCAACAATGTCAGAGCCCAGGATGTCAGCAGCCTTCTCGATGGAGCCCTCCTTGGCGAAAATGCCCTGGTAAGCCATGTTGCGAGCAGCTCGCTCAGTGATGACAAAGTAGTTGTTCTCATCAACCTTGAACAGGCCGTAGGTCAACTTGGGGCCGACAAAACAGCAGGTCTGTCCGTACATGGTCTCCGGTCTCAGGGTGGCAGGGACCAGGAAAACATTGGCGCCCTCGGGGATCTTGCCCTTGATGGCCTCAGCAGCCTTGGGAGCCCACTCCAGAACCTTCAGCTTCAAGGCAGTGTACTCCTGAGGGTTGACTGCCTCTCCTTCAGCACGATCGTGGTCCATGCAGGGCTGGCCATCCTTGATAGAGTAGATGGTATATCGCTTGCCAAACTTGATCTTGTTCAGCTCCTTCAGTCGGTTCATCTGCCAGCGCACAAAGGCATCGTAGTAAGGGTTGGCGTCGGTTGTAACGAATGATCGTCGCCAATCGATTCTCGCACCGAAGCTAGTCAGATCTCTGATGGCCAAGGGAGGGAAGTACTTCAGCCAGTACTGGGAATCGGCGAACTTGTGAATCTCCTCGGTGGGGATTCCAATGGCCTGCATGATCTGGAATTGGTACTTCATCTTGACCGTCTTCGCGTTGGCCTTGCTCTTGTTGGTCGTGAACTTGGTGACATCTTCCTTGGTCTGCTTGGCAGCAGGCTTGGGCTTCTCCTCAACAACAGGCTCTTCCTCCTCCTTATATCCGGAGAAGTCCTCGCCGAACAGCTTGATCTCGTTGACCAGCTTATCTGCACAGGCCTTGATAGGCATACCGGTGCAGTGGAAGCCCATGGGGAACAGCGCGCGCTTGCCCTGCATTCTAGCCGTGCCCGCGGCAAACTCGACCTTGGTGGCAGAGAATGTGTGGCCGGCGTGGAGGGTGCCGTTCATGTAGGGATAAGCCATGGTACCGAAGAACTTGGGCTGCTTCTCTCGCAGCTCGGCGGGCGAGATGGAGTGGAAGGGCACTTCGGTTGTCGTTGGGGCATTCGTCTCGAAAACGCGGTCCTCCTGCCATTTTTGCTGGTACTTCTTCTCGATGACGATCAGGGAATCGCGCTTCTCGGTCTGGTAGATGTTAGTAGATGCGATCAATGCAATAATGAACATTTAAGATTCTCTGTGCATACTCCTTTCAGTTCCTTGGTCTTGGAGATTGTCAGGGCCTCCAAGGCCTTTGACGCCGAGTTCGTCGACATGTTTGCAATTCTTTGGTCGCTGGCAAAGAAAAAGAAGAAGGAAAAATTCTGAGGATGAAAAAGAACAGCCCGGGGAGGATTGGCTCTCTTTAGGCTTCCTTCCCACAACTCTGCTCCCTTTTGACTCACTTGCGCAGAGAGAACACCGTCGAGTATTTTCTCCGTTGACTCACTGCAAGCAGGATAATTGGCGGGGGTTCAGATTTCCAGGCCGAAAAGCGCACGAGGGGTGAAAAGTGATCGCGGGGCACTTTTTTTTCAGATGGAAATTGTGGCGTCGTTGGTGTGGCGGTGTAGTGGCGGCCGGCTTTTGCAGGTTCTCGTTCACGACTTTTGCTAGTTCCAACGGCGTCATCTACTTATGCTCTGCTATCTCAATTATCTCCGATCTTGCTGGCAGAAGAGTCATCTGTACCGCAGGAATCTCACCTAACAATGTTTCCAACCCTCGTCAGACGGCTGGCCCAATCAGCAAAGGAGCCCCTCGCCAAACAGACTCCCTTGACTATCATAAACAATCCCTACAAGGCTCGAAAAGTATGGCCACCTGACTTCAAAGGGTTGACTCATCAACAACAGCTTCGGTTTGAGAAGAAGTACAAACGTCGCATTACCCTCGCACACCATTCACCAAGATGGGAGAAGGGCGTCAAGTATGCGCAGCTTATCACAATTGGAGGTCAGTTTATCCTTTGCAGTGGAATTGACTACATGAGAGACGCATCATAGCTGACTACGAGGACAGCCGCATTGGTATGGTTGCTTTTCTATTCTGAATTCGAGTGGTGGGGACGACAGTATAAGCCATCAGAAGAGGTTTGTCACAGAATAACTACACAGATTCATTTAAATTCAATGCGCTCACACGGAGCTTCTAGTTGCGGAAACACTACACCAATCTCTTTGGCGTTCTTGATCCTGAGAAGCGATACGAGCGCCGGAAGGACGCCCCAGAAGTAAACCCGTCATCGAAAACCCCAGAGTCGAAATAAGCCGTAGGATAATGGAGCTCTCCGATGCGTGTAATATAGTACTTGTATATATATGGCGTTTGGCGTGATACCCATGTTGGGCAAGGGAGGAGACAAAGAAATGTATGCATATGCTGGCCATAGTTCTATCCGATCCATCTCTTTACATTCCGTAATATTATCATTATACCCGCCCTGTCCAGGCAAAGTTGCCTCCAATACCCATTCCTGACCCAATCGTGCTCCGTCCCTCGTTTACCGGCCGTTTGGCGACGGTTCCTTGAGCTCTGACGCCAGCGACAATACGATCGAGGCTCGTTTCGATGACGACGCCTCCAATAATCATTTCCGATAATGTTGCGTGTAATGTTTCAAAGTTGAAGATGAGGTCAAGCTCGCAGACATTTTCAAACAACTTGTCAAGCGCCTCGACATATACTTGTATCAGATCGATCAAAGCGAGAGGCGATTCCGTCGACGTCGAGATGACGATGAAGTAGAGGGTCGCATAATGGCGGTATGTCACCAGCGAAGGCACATCACTCTGCTCTTCCGTCGAGCTATGCGACGTGCTGGAGGCTGCGAGCAGAGGAGGCAGAGGCAAGAAATTGCAAGAACCAGCCGGTCGATTCGACACGAGGGTGAATATCTCGGATATCAGGCGCTGCTGGATGCTCGTGTCCTGTTGACGATGTTGAATAAGTATCCTGTCCCGGTCTGCGCAACGACTTGGTCGCAACTCACCAGCTGGGTGTAAAACTTGGTAAGCCGAGGCTGGCCCTGGTTATTGAAAACCAAGAATGCGCTGATCATGGCCGCGAAACGAGGCTCATCATCGCCCAGAGACCTGTTTCTGTTTGGCGGGATGTTGATGGAAGAGAGTGGCCTGGTGGGGCCGATACAGGTGACGGCGTGCTGAGAGCTCCAAGTGACGTTGCTAAGTTTGCATGACTCAGCAAAAGGAACCTCTGGGTACCTCTAAGGATGAGCGAAAACAGAGGCAATCAAAGTCCCTCTGTGTCCCCGGTCATACCTCGAATGCCGAGCCCCAAGTATGGGGTACATGCTGTGACGAACCTTTCAGTCTCCAATTGGCTTCTAGTCATTCTAAAGATCGAGCTCAAAGCTTCTTCAGCTCTCTCTCTCTTCTCCTCACGTCCTCCACTTCAGCTAGCCGGCAATTGGCCATCTAGAGGATACATATTATCCCACAACCCATCAAAGCTTTTGAAAGCTCGAATTGCGCAATTGCATACCTCGCATCTCCGATCAAAGTCAAGCAGCATCTTCTTTAACCCCACCATCGAGCACAATGGCATCATCAAGCATCTCAAGACAAGGCTTCAGCCTCCTCGGCCGAGCAATGCGCACTCCAAGAGCCGTTCCCGCAAGCTTCCGTCTCATACCCAGCGTCTCGCGCGCAGTTGCGCCTTCGATGCCTTTCCAGCGACGACAATTCTCGGCTCACGCGAGCTTGCGTAAGGGTATCATGCCGGATACCTCCAATCCGGACAAGGCGGCCCCAAAGACCGAGACGACCTTTGCCGTTGCTGAGCTCTCGGATGCTGAGTACAACGATCTCTCGGATGAGTACTTGCACGATCTCCTTGAGAAGTTCGAGACCCACCAGGACAACGGCGCCCCGATTGACGTGGAATACTCAGTCAGACTTGTCCCTCTAATGCTCTCCCATGGTGCAATTCGCTAACCGTTTCCCAACAGTCCGGCGTCATGACCATCACCGTGGTCGGCAAGGGCACCTACGTTATTAACAAGCAGCCTCCGAACAAGCAGATCTGGCTGTCGTCGCCGCTGTCCGGTCCCAAACGATACGATTTCTGTGTTGCCAACGAGGGTCAGGGAGATAAGGAGGGCACAGCATTGGGAACCTGGATATATGCACGCGACAATTCGAGCTTGGACGAGCTTATATTCAATGAAATCGAAGTTGGCCTGTAAGGTCCGTGGTATGGTGGGAGGTCTGGCATTGCAACGCGAGGCATGGAGTTTTAAAGGTGTTTGCGCCAGAAAGTTATAATAGAGGTTGACAGCGAAAGTCGCAAATGATCTATTCCGCTCTGTAATATTACAACAAAAAAATAAAGACAGCAATATTCGTACAACTGTGTTTCACTTCCTTCGTGTCCGTCTGATTTTCATCAGCTCATGCGCTACCTCTTGGTACCTTCGACCCATACAGTTTTCTCCTCTCAAATGCATCATCTGAGGAATTTCATCGGAGACAAAGCCCCATGCTCTTGTTCAGCATTGCAATCGTCATATTGTAGTGCTGCATCGCATCTTGCTGCAACTTTCTTGTGTCGGATCTGAATCTCATTAGCATCCCATCTGACAACAACTCTAAACTCCTACTCATGCCATCACCACTGCTGTGAAAACAAAGATTCAAGAGAACATGAAATCAATCCAAATCAAACTACAAATAAAGTCACTTACTTTTGTTTGGTCTCGTTCAAAGCTCTCTTCCAGGTCCTCAGCCCCCACGACCGATCCAGTCGCACCCGAATCAGATTCTTCAAGATCTTATGCTCCAGCCCCCTCTCCTTAGCCGCTGCCTCCAGGAACCATACCGTCCTCTTGACTCCTTCTCTGTCCAGAGCCGCATCTCGCTCCCGGAACGCCGCCCGGAGCTGGTCCCGCACCACGTACCGCGCCGGCGCCGAGTATTGCACCGCTCGGAGGAGGCCCCGGTAAAGGTGCCGATATGCGTGGGTGATGTCCAGTTTGGAGGCTGTGGATTTCATGATGCTGGCGTTGAATTTCTGTGTGCGTGGGTCTTCATGACTCTGCTTTGTATAAGTTGTGATGAAGGGCCTGAGGTGGTATATAAAATGAAGCAGTTTCAACGCTGCTCAGAGTCCTACGCTGACTTTTACACTGTATGTTTTTGATTTTCCGCGCACGGAGAGTGCAGACCTATTCCCACCACAATGTGACTTGCGCATTCATCCCTTTCCCATGCACGGTATGTGAACAATGAATCATGTAGTTCATCAAGAGCTACTAAATGCATCGTTGATATAGACTACCATTTAATAGTGCCAGTACATGGTTCATATCGATACCTTGATATCTCCATCAGTGTGTTCATTGTCAAAGTACGAGTTGTCCAAGCCATTACGCCGCTGACCGAAACACGCAGCAGTTTGTAATGCGTTCTCAGCTACTCCTGAATTCTCTTGAGTTTCTATTTCTCTTCACTTTTAGCTATCATTTGCTCCTGCTCCTGCTCCTGCTCCTTCTCCTTCTCAGCACAGATCTAGTCTGTGCAATTCATGTACATCTTATGTACTAAACCAATGTCCTTTTGCCGGTAAGTAATCTAGGCCAAACTGCGTATCCAATGGAGCGAGAAGCATGATACTAAAGCCGCGCTCCGCTGTCTATATGCTCCAAGAAAAAAAATCAAAATGAAAAGAGAAAAGTCTATACGGGGTACTCCAGAAATCAACATGGTAAACCATCTCAATTGTCATTACGACCCTCGTCTTCTTGCTGGCCGAGTGGAGTATATCGTCCTTGCCCACTGCTCGGACTGCCGGAACGACCACGATTGACAACCCTCGATAACCATCCGCTGATGCTTCGGTCATCACCGCCGCTCTGGGCTACGGCCTTGTTATCATTGACATCAGGAGGGTCAAGAGACAGTCCAGGAATAGGGGTGGTCGAGCGGAACGGCGTACGCCCTGATCCAATGGGTGATCCACCCCGGATAAGAGATCCAGTTTCCGCATGGATGGACGGAGTGGCCACGGTGCTAGCATCGCCAAATACAGAATCCATCTCCTCGAGGCGCAAGCCGCAAGTCTCTGGGTAAATGAAGTAAACTAAATAGGATTAGGTTAGCACTTGATCAGGTGTAGGAAAACGTGGTGAAAAGGGCAGAGGCTTGTCACTTACCAATAACAAAACTAGCCACACAGAAGAAGGCGTGGAGAAGATACAGACGCCATTTGATCCATTCTTGCAGAATCGGTGTCATTTCACCAACTAGCCAGTTGAAAGCCCAATTCGTAGCAGTCGACAAGCTAGCACCCTTGGATCGAATGCTCAGAGGCAGAATTTCGGGAGGGTAAAGCCAGGGAATTGGTCCCCATGAGTATCCAAAGGCAGCATTATATATCATGACAAACAAGACCACCAACCTGGGAGTCCACTTGATATCCAGATAGAGGAAGTAGGAGATGAGAGACAAGGAAATAGCCATAAAAATGGCTCCGGTGAGAAGAATCATTCGTCGGCCCCATCGATCAACGAGATACCACGGCGGAATGGTGGAGAGGAAATAAGTGATGCCGTTCAAACCAGTCATGAGGACAGCATCGTGGCCAACCCAGCCGGCGGACTCGAAAACGTACGGTGCGTAATAGGAGATGACATTGATGCCGTTGAGCTGCGCAAGACCCTGGGCGGACATTGCGATAAAGACCCGAGTACGATAACGTCGAAACATCTCAGCGTACGAGCGTTCGCCCTCTTGACGTTGAAGAAGCACACCCATCTTGATTTCGCGGTACTCATCGCGTGCCTTGGCGTCATGAATATCACCACCACCATAGAGGTTGGCAATGACAACCATGCCCTCTTCGTCATGATCGTTGTCTAGGAGCCACCTGCAAAATATGGGGGTTAGCATTTCGTGACTGGCAGAAGATAAAAGGAGCCTGTGTTATAAAGAGCGGAATGATTCCTTACCTGGGCGACTCCACAATAATCAAGCTTCCCAATGCCAAAAGAGCGCCCATGATACATTGCATCATAAGCGGAACGCGCCACGATAAGTTACTCTCAATAAAACCACAGCCGTAGTCGACCCAGACGGATGTCGTATAACCGACGATGTTGCCAGAAAACTCGATACAAGCAAGCTTTCCACGATTGTGGGGTGGGGAGATTTCGGACTGGTAAACAGGCACGATGGTGGAAAGCATACCAACACCGAAACCAGCAACGATTCGTCCAAGCATCATCATTGGCATTGACGTGGCGAGAGTCTGCAATGCTCCTCCAACAAAGAAGATGCAAGAGCCATATAAAATGGTACGGCGGCGGCCGATGATGTCACCGACGCGGCCAACAATGAGGGACGATATAAAGGCTCCAATTTCGAGAATGGCAACCATCGTCCCTACCTCGGCTTTTGAGGGATGGTTGAAATAATCGATGAAGTACGGGCCACTGTGCGAAAAATTGTCAGTTTTCATCCATCAATTTGCTATTGCGCAGTGGAAGAAAAAAAGCAGAAGCCTACATAATAAGGCCCGACATGACGCCTTGATCATATCCGAAGAGAAAAACTCCTAAAGACACGAAAATGCTTGTAAAGTACCTATCGCAAGCGATGTTAGCACGACCAAAATCCCATCACGTCAAGGACAGAATTCGTACAGCAGGGGCTTGCCCGTAAGGCCGTGGATGGAGCCTGAAGAGCCCGCCATGATGGAGCCGATACAGCGTTGCGCTCGAGACGGCGGTCGATGACGAACGTTGGGTATCTCTATGGCCTCTTTATCGACGAACGGAGCCGGCGAAAACGAGTGATTGCGCCGGTGCGGCGACGGGTCGTGGATCCGAACTTTCTTATGCGACTTGTACAGTGGCTTCGACTGTCGGCGCTGGACACTGGCGAGTAGCTCGTTCTCAATGTCCTCGGGCAGCTGGATGCGGACCGGGTCGTTGTCGTCGCCGTACTGGTCGCCAATGTCGCCAGTGTCGGTCCAGGACGATGTCTCAGACTCGGACGACGGGCGGTGATGAGGGGCGCCGTATCCCCTGGTGGAAAGGAGCGATGCCGATGGCGAGTCTTGGTCGTCTTTGTCGAGGTCGGAGCGTGAAGGGAGCGTCCGGAGGGGGATGTTGGAAGGGAGCCGGGTCGACTTTGGAGGAGGAATGTTGGGTGGTTTTGGGGCTGATCAGCAGCAGCACCCGCCTGCAGGCTCTTGATTCTAAGGGCGCGGAGAGCAAGGGAGCAGATGAACAAACGAGTGTTGTCAGACCAAGTATGGGGTCGGGTGACAAGACAGATCAGATTGGCGTCAATCAGAGACGGTGATGGTCTTGGTAGAGCCAGCCGACTGGAGTCAAGCCGAGTGAAACAACTTGGCGGCTCGGAGCTGGGGGTGCCGGCAAAAGGTACACGGGCAATGCGGGAAAAGTACAACGGTACACTCGATAATCAGCCAGAGACGGGTAAAAACAGAAGCGCGACAAAGTCCTGGTGCATGTACAGCTCCGGTCCGGCAATACGGCGATGCCTCAAGCCTGCACGCAGATGACCCAGATTTCGAGAGCCACGAGCCTCACGATACGTCACTGGGGGTCCGGTTTTAGTGCGGGTGGAGTTTCGTGGCCTTGCGACAGATGCACGATGGAGCGAATGTGAGGGGAGGGGGGCCTTTTTGGGGGAATAAAAAGAGCTGGCAGACAAGTTTTTTTTTAGGTAGCAGGCGAGCAACAGGGGACCCCGAGATGGATGGTTGAAGCCTTGGAGAAGCGAGAGACAAGAACGAGACAAAAGACGGACGCAGCAGAAAGGTGGAGATGCGGAAGAAGACGCAAACCGTCAAGTGGCGGCTCTGTGGCGCGACAGTCTTGATTCCAGCTGAAAAGGAGGCGAGGCGTAGCAATGCAAAGGGGGACAAGAAAGTGAAGATGCCATCCGTCAAGTTGAAAGAAGAATTGATTGAGTTTGAATGGAAGAAGAGAGGAAGAGAGAGGTTGAAGGAGAAAAAAAAATCAGGTACAGCGATTGATTAGACGGGCTCAGGGAATATTGAAGCCCCGAGATGACGACGTGCCTAATTTACAGCGCTCTTGCCCGCCAGATCCGCGCGATAACGCACCTCTCAGGGGCAGCAATCAGAGCTTGCGCCTCGCCTGGTGATGAATCCATCGGACTACTGAAGCCACATTGATCAGGAATAAGTAAGGCATTGATTTTCAATATGCATTCTTTCATGTATATTCTTAGGACTTTAAATTGAATCAAATCAAGAACTGTAAGAGTTAAAACTGCAGCACGTGTCTAGGGGACAATAGAAATGGATAGCTAGACAACTTTTCAACAAACTGATAAGCAACTGGGTCAACCTCCTTGTTTTGTCCGTACGCAACGCGCCTCGTATTATTGGCGCCTCGAATGGCCAAAACCCCCCAGTGATCAACAGGAATGCCAAGCGCTATTCCGGCCTGTAACCTCACGTGCATTTCCGCTCAATCTCAGCTGTGGGACGCCGACGTCAGACGACATCCTTGGCCAAGGTCCAGCGCCGATCTTCTCAGCATTAAGCGGGCGAGGCGCAACCATCAACAGGTTTAAAAATTTTGCGAGAATCCAACTCTTATCAGGCGATTCTACAAGATGAACTTGCCAGATGACGGATGGGCGATTAGGTACCCTGAGATGGCACGGTGCACGAGACACCAGTGAACGGTACTTACATATAGCTCAGTTGGCTTACAGTCCAGCCAAGGCGAAATACATAAGAGCACCTACTCAGAACACGTCAACCTTTGATGTTCACCAGTGTGGTATTTACTTGCCATGAAACAAGACGGACGAAATTTAGCCAATGGCGCCCAGTACACAATATACGAGTACCGTAGACACTCGTCAAGGCTAGCCCCGGCCTTGGCCGGGTGGATGTTAAAATTCCCGGAGCACGCATCGGCGCCGGGTCGGATCCATATACCGAACCCGGGGGGCCGGTTGGGGTAAATCTATAATAACAGTTATAGATGCAGTAAACATGAATGTGGTGCCATTTTGTAGCTTCGGTGCATATGACAAACACTCTTTAAAGAACCCTCTTGTCCCATCCTACAATTCAAAGAATATCCATCTCTATAGGAGTTGACTCAACTGAATGAACCGCAGCGCTATAGAACATTTTTCAAGCCAGCACCTTGTCCAATTCACCAACAGCAAGCTGAAAGTACAGATATCTTCCACGATCGGTTCGGCATATGAAAAATCCATCATGAATTTCCACTTTAGAGGGTCGGTATTCGGGGGGGAGCCACAGCACTCGCTGCTTGCCCCTCATAATCCACGTCCCTTTTCCACATACTGTAAACGCAGACAACGCTCTCCTCATCAAAGCTTGCCCGGTTGGCGGAGCGTTTATGCATTCTCGGTAACCAAAAATACGCAAATCAGTTTGAAGTCGTAACTTCGTAAATCCGAAATCGTGAAGAAGCGGCTCGAAGAAGTTGTCGAAATCTCGTAAACATGCACCCGTCTGTACGTCATAGATTTGGACAACGCCAGACTCTAATGTCAGACCGAGCTGTGCGCCATCTGGTGAAAATGCCATAGCAACAGGGCTGAGATGGAGCCGATTATCGGAATATACGATCCGTTGAAATTTGTTGCCTGCAGGTAAATACCTGACGTTGATGTTGGCCCCTGGCGAAGGAATTATTGCCAAATGAGTACCATTCGGTGAGACTGCTAATGGAGCAAAATCGCTCGTAAATCGATATTGGCCCCCTAAATCGATTGACTGTAGGCTCACACCTGAAGAAACATCCCAGATTTCAATTATCCCCCATCCCACAGACACCAATCGCTTGCCATCTGGAAAGAATATCATAGAATCAATAATTCTTTCTTGTGCATGTTCAAACTTCTTCAAGCAAATTCCAGTGGTAGGGTCGAGAATTTTGATAACGCATCTCTCTGCGAGATATGACGATGCTATTGCGAGCTGTGTACTATCTGGCGAAAACACAGCTGCCTGGATTGTAATGGCTTTAAATGCGTCTATGGGCCCGTCAATAGCCATGTCCCATATTTCTATCTCGGATATCCCTGATGCGACCAACATGCCATCTGGAGAGGCTGCAAATTTCCGGCATTTCTGGTAATGATAGGATTGTCGCAGACACTCGCCTGTAATTGCATCTCAGATCTTGAAATGTCCGGGATAAGACTGTGTTATCAGTCTAGTAGAGGCCACTGACAAATTCAACTCCTGAAGACCAAAGACCTGACCTATTTTCAGCACGCATGCGCCTGTCGAAGTAGCAAAAATGTGAATCGTGTGATCCGTTGCCGCTGCCAACCGCGCAGCATTAGCTGAGAACTTCGGCGAAATAAGCCTAAAAAGTCTATTCATTTTGAGAACAGGTAGATGCCTGTCTGTAGTTAAATTCCAGATATGAATCCACTCATCATCTCTAGTTTCCACACAGGCGAATTGCGTTCCATCCGGCGCAAATGCGGTGCATCTAGCTTTAGCCGTACCGGTACCGAACTTGTGTGTCTTCAACTCTATACCTGTGGCGAGATCCCAGGTTCGAATATAAGAATCGATGTCTTCATCACTATAGCTTGCAGCGAATCGTGTACCGTCGAGTGAAAATGCCAAGCTGGAAATGAATGCTTTGCTTTTATATGCAAATTGGCGTGCCGGTGTTGACAAGTCCCAGATCTCGACCAGGATATATGACCCAGTAGCCAGATGTTTGCTGTTGGGTGAAAAGGCTAGCAGCCTCATAACGTCTGAGCACTTTAATGTATGCAAACGCATACCTGTCTCCAAATCCCAAATTCTAACTCTCTTATCTTTAAACGCAGATGCTATCTGTGCTCCATCTGGCGAAAATTCCAAGGCCTCACAAGGCGACTTATTTCCCTCCAGGGATTGAACATGTGCGGTCCATTCTGCCGGCATCTCTGGTTTTGTAACAATCCACTTTGGCCCCTCAGTCTCCTCGTAAATCCGCCGAATTATGCTGGAACTGGGGCTAAAAATGAGTGCCGAGCTGTAGACTTGCAGAGGTGCTAGCTCGATTCCAACTTTGTGGGAGAGGACAAACCGGAAAACATCTTCTACAAGGTTTCGCATTATGCATTCGTTACTTGTTAACTAGTCATTTGTTAGGCCTTGTTTGTCTTGACATCAGAAAGTTTACTTACCAACTTCTTCAAGATCCTAACGGCCCTCGCAGCATCCCGCATCCTCTTCATTAAACTGAGTGCCTCCAACCAATTTAATAATTTTTCTTTCAAGAAACAGTGAACAATACCATTGTCCCTTAGACTCAGCATACATTTCTCACTTTCCAGGTCATTAACGGCTTTAAGATGATCCACCCAATAGACACAGGAGTATTTTGCTTGTCTCAATACATTTTCATCTCGATTCGGTGTATAATCTTGGATGAGGGCACCAGGATGGCGCAAATTATACATGTCGCGCCGCAGAGTCACTGATAAAATGTCCAGCGACCTTGAGAATACGGCATAGTGTTGGCTCCCAAATCCAGAAACGAACATGTTGTCTTTGAGCAGGAAGGAAGTCTTGCGCTGATTGATGAACAAATCGTACTAAGTCGTCTCTTACAACTAGAAAAGATCCACAAGAAGCAACTATTTCCTCCAGATCTTCTCCACTGAACTTGTCCTCAATGCCCAAGAGAGATGCCAACTCCGCCAATGTGACGGGCCTATAGAGGACGGAAACCAGCCTAAGAATCCTCTCACATAGGTCAGAATCTTCTGATGCCCGAATCTGCTGCAGCATTCTTTCGTAAAGAGGACCAAGATCAGATGGAAACTCCGCCATCTTCTTCAATACATGCCGTTTGCGCACTGAAAGTCTCAACAATTCTTTGCACACCAAGGCCACCCACAGAAAAGTTCCTCTCGCATTGTCGGTCAAGTAATCCCGAATTATCAGCACCGTCTCTTCATTCAGTTCTTTTACTTCTTTTAATCGGGCTGTTTTGTGGGTGATATAATGGTTAACAGCTTCGGAGACTGACTGTTCATTCAGTTCAAGAGAGAACCGGATGTTTTGCGAGATTGTGTTCAACTTCTCCTCAATTCCAGTCCAATTTCGACTCGACACAATCCATTTGACGTGAGAATCTATGGATCCTTTGACAATAAGATCAAGGAGCCGCTCTAAATCGTTCTGGCATTCATCAAGCGCATCAATCATAAACACTTGGCCTTCTAGGCTAGGATCTTTTAATAGCTCGGTGAACATTTGGGATAACACGATCCAGGAATTGACGTCTTGGAACAATGCCGCCCCCGCTTGGTCATATTTCCCTTGAATGTGCGAGAGAAGCTGCCGGTTTGTATCCACCAAAAGGTAAATGAGGCCACGCAAGACAGCGGTCGCACTGTTCAGTCGCGGATCAGTAGCCTGACAAAAGAAATAGCACGGCTTGATGTTCTGGCGTTGCAGTTCATCAATGATGCCGCATAGAAGCATCGTCTTCCCTTTTCCAGGATCTCCCTTGATCCACAACATATGGTTTGCCTTCTCATCTCGCCATGCTATAAAGTCACTATGCTTTATAGCCCAGTCATAGGCCCCTTGTAAAAGGCCGCCATTTGTATCTTCAATTCGAGACTTATCATCGCGAGGATCAGTGACTCGGAGATCCTTTAGGCATCCCTCTTCTTCTTTGCTAAGAATATGTTTCTGAATTGTAGGCCAGATGTCCTGCATTTCGCCTCGGAGCACTTGACTCGCAGAATCAAGCTCGCCCAGTCGCCTTCGGATCTCCAGAGCACTGAACATCATCGAGTCTTGCTGAACAGTTGCCTCGGCATTTCGAATATCATCCAATTGGCCACTCCAGTTATCAGCCTTGATCGCATCTCTCCAGATGACCGGTCCATGTCTGCGGTAGTAACGACACACGCTCTTCATCTGATAAAGTAGAAGCTTCTGATACAGATCAATGATCCGCTTCTCCATTTGAAGTCGCAACGAATTCGGCGCGGATATACTTATATTGTCGTCCAAGAGTAGCTCCGCGAGATGCCAGTACCAATCCATCCTTGATACGACGTATACTATGCCTTCGTTGTTCGCCTTGGCCTCTCGGATGGAATTGGAGACCATCTTCGAACATTGTCGTTAGTGACGATCCAATTGAATGAGATTTATAAGCTTACCGCAAGAGTAAAACAGACTCCAGTCCATGCAACAGCAGCTTCTGGAACGGCTCGGACGGCTTGGCTCATGGTAGTACTAACTGCTGCTAAACCACTACCAATTTTCTGCCTTTTCTCGTTGTTTGGTTTCTTCTTCTCCAAGGCCGCCTCCACAATCATTTGCATTTGCTTCCATCTCTCGTCATAGGCCTTATCAATTCGATTCTCCAGAGAGGCAGACTCAAAAGGGCCATTTTGACCACGAAAGAGTTGTGTAGAGAGGATTTTCTCATATGACTCTACGAGTTCGGCATTGTGTGACTTCAGCTGTTCGTATGCTTCATTCCATAGCCTCCCCTGAAGCGGCTTGGGTTCGATATCCGGCTCACAGTTTGGCGCAGGCTCTATATCGGGTACAGATTCATTGGGCGCAGCCGGAGAATCAGGCTCAACAGACAAATGTACTTTGGTGTCTTTCTTCGGCTGCTTTCCGTTCCATTTTGTCCGGAAGGGCAGCATTCTTCTTTGGAAACTCCTGTAACACAGAAGATAAAGAGTTCGATAGGTGGCGGATAAG
The DNA here is from genome assembly GCA_019565615.1 of Trichoderma simmonsii. NCBI lineage: Eukaryota > Fungi > Ascomycota > Sordariomycetes > Hypocreales > Hypocreaceae > Trichoderma > Trichoderma simmonsii. Next base: position 1,532,086 of record CP075866.1, read on the forward strand.
AGAATAATGATAATTCACAATGCCGACAAATACATGTATGTATAAGTTGATATGTGAACTGCCTGGAGGTACAGCCTCACCAGCTGGGCGGGGTTTGATTTGCTCATATCTCGCAAACGCGTGTCAATTGGCCGCTGCATGTAGCTTTCTGGCAAGACGCACATGTACTAGGTTAGGTACCTATTGTAATCAGCCCAACCAGAGCGTGGCAGCCCTTCTAGGTATACACCACCATCGAAATCACAAGTTCATCTACAGACGGAGATCAAAGATACATGTAGGCTTGCCAAACTTTGGCGGAGCTACCCTATAAGGGAGAACCATTTTGTTGGATATTGCAATCAGAGATGTCTTCTTAGAAAATTGATGACTTGGAGAGCTTTTTTGATAATTTAGTTTACAACGAAGCATGGGGGGCTGTAAATATAATGAACCTAGATCGGTGTACCGTTTGTAGGCATTCACCTTCGATTTTTTTAATGTATGCTTCTAAACCATTAAGCAGCACCACAAGGGCACGAAGGTTTCGGAGAACCATTGGATTAGGAAAAGATGCCATAAAGGCTTCATAACTGTAAATAGATCAGGACCAAGCACGTGATCCGCTACAACAGGCGCCCAACGCCTGGAACATCTTCCGTAGTATAGTGGTCAGTATGCAAGCTTGTCACGCTTGAGACCCGGGTTCAATTCCCGGCGGGAGAGATTTTTTGCCCATTTGCTGTAAAGGCATATCTTTTTTCTAGAGGCTGATAGGGTGCTATCATGCTCTGTTACTTTTTGCGCTCATATTGAACTCAACTAGTGCAGCAATTACACGGAGCGTATGGTCCGGGATATTGGGCCGCCCGGACAGGTTTTACAAACTCCAATGCCAATGATGAGATAGTACTCTCACTGTTACAGCAATGTCCGCTGTGGATCTGGTCGTCTTTTTTACAGGTATTATATTACGAAGGACGGTGCGATTTTTACTGCCAAGAGCAAGACACTCTTCATCCGCTAGGGATATCGGGTCAGTTAGCACTCCGCAAAGCGAGAAACACGGAATGGTGCTCCGTACAGTGAGCGACGGAAACAAAGCAGGCGATTGTTCCGACGATCGCCTGTGCCGGTCATCGATCAGGCAAGGAAGCGAAAGCGCAATTTTAAAAAGAAAAAAGGAAAAAACAAGGTCGTCCAACCACGGGACGGGACCCGCTTAGCTTGTCGAAGCAATTTAATCGTAACACACGATTCACACTAATCAGCCGGAGACGGGCCTCATAGGATGTTGTAGTTTAAGCCGCGGATGGTGTACGATATGCATACTATTCGTACCACAGATAATTGGAGGCACGCAACTGGACGCGGTACGCCTTCGTAATCTATCAATAATTATAGAGCGTAGGAGTCGATTTTACGACAGCAGCAATGACGCAGCTCTGCAGAGAAGCGATTTTGCGGCGCTCTGTCTGGCCGACGGAGCTGCTGTGGAGAATGCAAAGCCGAAAATACGCACGGCGCTACTTGGACATGCATGAACGTGCCCTGTGCATTACAGCAGGACTTTGGTTGGAAGTAAGCCGGGATGCTGATATGGAAAGATTTTGTTCTGCAGAGTTCGTGTAATACTAGTGTGCATGGAAGGGGATGCTCAAAAATTCCCATTGGTTCGCTAAAGGGGGTTTGAGGGAGTTTGTGCAGAAGAGAGAGAAAAAAGAAAAGAAAAATAGAATTAGAAAAAGAAAAGAAGGAAAGAAGATACGAAACCAACGTGCATGATGATCAGCTGCACGATGCAATGCGTATCAACAAGGCGACGCAACAGCTGGAGCGTCAAAGCCAGGCTTTACGAGCCACACGTCGATATGCAGCGCCACGTAGCTCTACATCGTGGCTCGTAGTGGTACTCCATGCTAATGTACGTGATGTCTGAGGCACATGTCGATTGGTTGCCGCTTTTTAGCCATACGAGGAAAGCCGCTTGGTTAGCACGCGTATTTGGTGCCAGTGGCAACAACGTGAGTTATAGAGCGTTATAGCGCATCCTAAAGGTGTCTTACTGCATATTGGAGCTGTGGACTGGAATCTTGGATGAAGTTGGTCCATTTGTAATTGATGCACCAGCTGTAGGTCCTGCTGTACTCCGTAGTCCATGCCAGGTACCTGTACTCGTGCGCTGCACTCTCGTAATAGTCAGACATTAATATTCCATCCCGAGGCCACCAGCCCCTAGGTAACGTGATATAAGGTCGCACTCATTGTTCCGTTTGCGTCTCTTTGTCTCAGCAGAATGGTCAGCTTTCCTAAACAAGGGTGGTCCCTTGTCAAAAATAGCTAGCGAACCAATCACAGTGCTCGAAATCCTAGCGTGGGATCACCCGAGGCCCCACCTCGCCCACTCAGCAAGCCCGTTCCTGCTTTAGCTGCCAAGTTGAGCCCAGCAGCACCTGGACCTGGCCTAAAAGTTGAGGCCGGGCGTGCTAGACTCTGTGCTAGGGCTCAGTAACATGCGCTAGACCCAGCGTTGGACCCGGGGGGCTTGACGGGGCTTAGGGGGAGAGAACGAGCAACATGGCCGTCCGTTTTAGCGGCGGCGGCCCAACCACTGACGATGGGAAAAGCCTGCACTGCTGATATGGAACGAGCCTTGGCGACACCAAAAGGTCCCGTCCTTGTTTAGGTGCTAGAGTACTGTGCTCCTAGTAGTCGTAGTATGACTGTACAGTCCAGTGCAGCGGCCTCATGTACTGTTTGGGTACACGGCCGGCGGTTCTCCCTTGGGTAAGACTCCCTTGGTACGGGCCTCAGACACAATGGGTATCGCCAGGCGCTGTCCCCCGGCCCAAGCTTCCAGTTGCTGCAGGTGCGTCGAACACCCCCGGTTTTTCCCTTGGACAGCCAACGAGTCTCCCTTGCTTCTTTGCTTAGGACTCGACATCCTTTCTTCCCACTCTCCTCCTCCACAGCCAGAATAACCCACCTAGAAGCGAGAAGGCCTCGTCCCTGACCAGCTTGGAGCGTCTGGCCTGGCCCAAACAACGGCCCAAACCAAAGCCACAGACGGGGCGACGCATTGAACGCGATCCATTCATCGTTGGGCCTCGAGACCGCGCATACAAGTATTACACATACACCGCCGGCGGCGCTCGTTATTTTGGGCTACTTGTCGAGTACTTCGCCCCATTGCTATCGCAACAGTAGCGCGCAGGCACGTCGATATAAGCACCAGCAATCTCACAGCCTCGTGTGGCCTCCAACCCTCGATCCGACCGGAACGGACCCCAGAAGCGAGAGGGAGGAAAAAGGAAAATTAAAGGGAAAAGCAAGGGCTCAAGCCTCTTTTACATCTCGGCCCCGATACGCGCTCCCGACCAGCCTTCTGCAGCTGCCTTAGCGCCACCTGCAAACGAGACGCCGACTTGCAGCATCCGACGATCGATCTCGCTCCTATCCTGCTGCCCATCCCGCCAATTCTTCCACCCCCGATTGTGATTGCATCGCTGGATGCTGCTCGCGTGCTGATCAAAGTGCAAAGCATCCGCAGTCACAATGGGGTCCACAGCCTTTGGCAACTTTAACGTACGCCGTCGTCCAATCTCTGCGCTTTTGGTGTAGCTGGCTGATCAAGTGTGTAAACAGGACTTCTGCAAAGATTCGACCCTGCCGGTCTGCAACGTAAGTGCTGGTTGGAGATATGAGAATGGGCGGAAAGAGACGACAAGAGACAGGGTCGATTTCAGGGATGGAAGCTGACCATTTGTCAACCACAGTTGCTATCCGAAGAATTCAAGAACCAAACCGGCCCCTGGGGAGGATGTGCGCTCACCGGCATCTCGCTGAGCGGCGGCCGACATCTGGGTAACGTTGGATCAATCATCCTATGTGGCATCGGTATTGCCATGGCATCGTTCCTCATCATAAAGTCGGACAGGAAAAAGGCTGCCGTAGGCCGTCGGTATGTACTACCATGCATACGCCTCGGATAACAGAACTAACATTGGAGCGACAGCGAAATTCAACTGTTCCTTCTTGGCTATATTCTCATCAGCATCTGCGAAATCTTTTCAGTTGGCGAGATCCCCCTCGGCAAAACTGTACGAGTGGTACGTTTACCAGCCCTCCCATTTCGTTGCCCCTGCTGTCAAGGTTCTCGTTCATAATATGTTAACACCCGTGATATAGGCTTTTAGTGGCATTCACATTGGCGCCATCATCGCGACCACATGGATCCTCATGCTCAACGCTGTTGTTGGATTTCAGCTGCTCGATGACGGCACCCCGTTATCTCTGGCCCTGCTATTTGGCTCTGCCGGTGCCCTCCTCGTTGGAACTGGCTACATTGCTCTCGACACAGGATTCAGCTGGACCGGATTCTGGGACAGTAGCTATCAACTTCCGAACCGCAACATTGCCCTCTATGTGTTATATCAGCTTATCCCCCTGCTGTTCCTCGTTGCATTTTTCGTTCTTGAAACCATTCTGGTCCTTCGAATCCTGGGAGAGCTCCGCCCGATGATCTATTTGACTGCCGCCGCCCTCCTCTTTGCCATCGGTCAGGTTTTCAACTACGTCATCAGCAAGTACATTTGCGATGGGACCAATGGCAAGATTGACGGAGCCCTTTTCGAGACGTTCTTCACGCTTCTGGCCGTCGGCATGGTCTGGGTCTTCTGGTCAAGCATCACCGAGGACGACTGGCCCATGCCAGCAACAGAGTCTTACACCTCTCCAGGCTATACTGCTACCAGTGCAGCCTATGCTAACACGGGATACGCCAACCAGAGCTATTCCAACCAAGGCTTTGCCTCGCAAGGCTACAACTCCAACAATCACTCGCACTCCCAGTCCTACAACTCTCAACCATACAACTAAGATAATCTTGCAACATTTTGGGTTTCGAACCTCGGCGTTTACAGGCGGCAGCATTGACGGCTTCACTCTTTTGTTAACTTCTGCTTTTCATATATATACGTTTTCCCCGACGAGTTGATTACGAGTCGAACGAAGCGCTCACGCAGCACATATGGAACTGGCTGAAATATGCCAGCAGTGATGGAATTTCCTTTTTGGTTGGAGGAGGGCGAGGAGACTGAGTGACCAGCCGCATTATGTTGGAGCTAAAGTTGTTTATGTTTATTTGCTTTTTCTTTTGTTCAGCTCTCCATGAGAGGGTTTGGGCTTCTTTGGTAATAATGTTTTGCGTACTGGTGTCACTTTGGCTGGAAGGCATCTGGTGAGTTGGAGAAAGATTGTGGGAGAAAAACATATGTTCTGGTTTCTATGTTACTCGCTAAGCGGGCTTCAAGGCCCGACAGCTTGTACAGTGGTTTAGATATGACTTTGTAGTATACCCCGGGGGAGTGAGTGAGTAATAATTGAAAGTCGATTTTTTTAATCTTGTATGGCATTGTGTCGTTCATCTCAAGGTGTGAAATACAGCGTGAATCTGATAGGCCGTTGTGCTTTGGTGGAGAACTAGGAGCACTAACGAGGCTGAGATAAGTTTCCAGCTAAAGCAGCCTTATCGATTTCCATCACTTAAACTCTCCAACTGCACGTCATTCACCTTTTCCTTTCTGTCAACTGCAAGCATACTTTCATTTCGAATGCTCAAAATCTTATTTTACTATTTAAGCATAATATCTCCCATTTACGCCTCCTTGTAAAACCCAATTCACAATGGCTGACTCCGATGGCGAGTTCGTCGCCGACGACATGTCCGACGACGACATCATGGATCATACCGTGACGGACGGCGACCCGAGCGCGGCTCGCACCAAGGGCTCGAAAGTATCCAAGAAGAAGCGCGGCGGCAACGCATCTAAAGCATGGGAGCAGTCTAGACGAACGTGGGAGACGGATCTCCCCGAGGAAGATGATGGCATGCTCAACCTGGCGGGCTACGAGGCTGAGCGACGCCGACGGCTGCTGCGCGACACGACGCCTCTGCAGCGCGGCATCATACGACATCTGGTGCTGGTGCTTGACATGTCATTTGCCATGGCAGAAAAGGATCTGCTGCCGACGCGGTATCGGCTGACGCTGAGCTACGCGGCGGCGTTTGTGCGGGAGTACTTTGAGCAGAACCCCATTTCGCAGCTGGCGATTGTGGGCATGAGAGATGGCGTGGCGGTTCGAGTCAGTGATATGGGAGGGAATCCTGCAGAGCATTTAGAGCGTCTGCGAGAGTTGGAAGGGCAGGATCCTCAGGGAAATCCAAGCTTGCAGAATGCGTTGCAGATGTGTCGAGGAGCGTTATTGTGAGTGTTGCCAGCCCTCTACTGCAGATTTGGTTCGCCCGCCACTTTGATGCTCGATATGCTAACTTGATGTTGGATGATAGCCATGCTCCTTCCCACGGCACGCGAGAGGTGCTCATCATCTACGGCGCCTTGCTCTCGAGCGATCCCGGTGACATTCACGATACAATCAGCAACCTCATCGCCGAACGAATACGGGTATCTGTGGTCGGATTGTCCGCCCAGGTTGCCATCTGCGCAGAACTCTGCTCTAGAACTAATGTGGGAGATGACTCACAGTACAATGTCGCCATGGATGAAACACATTTCAAGGATCTCTTCCTGGCGATAACCACGCCCCCCGTGAACCGGACTAAGGAACAAAGCATATCTAGTCTGTTGATGATGGGCTTCCCCTCACGGACGCTTGCCCCTGGTGGGACTACGAGCTACTGCGCCTGTCACAGTAAACCTTGCCGAGAGGGATATCTCTGCACCCGGTGCGGCGTCAAGGTCTGCAGGCTACCTTCGGAGTGCCCCGCTTGTGGCCTGACGCTCATTCTATCAACGCATCTTGCACGTTCTTATCATCACCTTTTCCCCTTGCGGAACTGGGTCGAAGTCCCTTGGGCCGAAGCCACGCGGTCAACAGCTTGCTTCTCCTGCCAGTGTCCTTTCCCCGAACCTCCCAAGCCAAACAAAGAAAAGGGCAAAGACGAAGCGCCCCCAAAAGCGCCCGCAAAGGGTGTGAGCGAAAGCGGGAGATACAAGTGTCAAGTGTGCGGTAACCATTTCTGCATTGACTGCGACGTCTTTGCTCATATGGTGATACATAACTGCCCTGGATGCCAGAGTCAATCTCAAGCTGCTCCGGCCCCTGATGGGGTGCCGCCTGTAGAGGCAAATGGTAATGGATATACGAATGGCGGAGTCATGGCTATAGACGGATAGATGCTTGGAACTTGTGGATGGCATCACGAGGCTGAATTTTGTTTTTTTTACTACAAGAAGCGCCATGAGGGATTTTTTTTGTCCTTTCCGGATATAATTGGACATTCTTACAAAGATGCCATCTCTCTTTTTTCTGTTTTTGTTTATGGCGTTTAGATATGAGCATTTTTACGGAGCATTACGGTTGGAACCCTACTCATGGGGAGATACCATTCCAGCTGCCTACTGAAGGTAGTGTCATTCAAACATTAAAAGGGGAAAGATGTACAAGATATCACAATGGAATAGCCAGTGAACTTTTTTGAAATATATTCAAATTTCATTTCAGCATGATTCGTAATCGTGGCTGCAAACTACCTGAATGCTCCCATATGCATCATCTTGGATGCCCAGTAAACAAACTCCCGAAGCTGTGTAGTTAAGGCATGTAGAAAATTCATAGATCGGCGGCTTCTCTTTCACGCCGTTTCTTTTAAGTGGGTATTACAAAAAATTACAAGTTTCCTCGCTCGGCCTGCTCGCGCTCAATGGCCTCGAACAAGCTCTTGAAGTTGCCGGCGCCGAAGCCCTCAAAGTTGTTTCTCTGGATAATCTCAATGAAGACGGTAGGGCGGTCCATGAGCGGCTTGGTGAAGAGCTGCAGGAGGTAGCCGGCCTCGTCGTAGTCGATGAGGATGTTGAGGCGCTGGATGGTGTCCAGGTCCTCCTTGAGCTGCCAGTTGCGCTTCTCCGTCTTGAGGCGCTGGCGCATGGTGTCGTAGTAAGTGGTGGGCACGTTGATGAACTCGACGCCGCGGGCGCGGAGGGCCGAGACGGAGGTGATGATGTCCGGGGTGAGGAGGGCGATGTGCTGGACGCCCGGGCCGGAGTTGAAGATGACGTACTCCTCGATCTGGGACTTCTTCTTGCCCGGGGCGGGCTCGTTGATGGGCATCTTGACGAGGTTGTTGGGCGAGGCCATGACGATGGAGTTGAGGGCCGAGAACTCGGTGCAGATCTGGGAGTCGTCGACGGACCAGAAGCGGTGGAAGGACAGGCACTGCTCGTAAAAGGCACAAGCAGAGACCATTTCGTTCCACGACTGGTTGCCGACGCAGTGGTCGATGCGGGCAAGGGGCACGTTGGGCATCGCCACGGACGAGGTGCGCTCTTTGCCGGCGCGGAAGCCGGGCAGGAAAGGTCCGGTGTAGCCCCGGCGGTTGATGAGAGTGTGGGTAGTATCGCCGTAAGTGCAGATGACGGCCGTGGTGACGGAGCCGTGGTCATCCTTGGTGGCGGTTGGGCCTTGGACGGCGATGGCGCCCTCAGCCACGGCCTTGTTGTATACGGCCTCGACGTTGTCAACCTCAAAGGCAACGTCCTTGACGGCATCGCCGTGTCTCTCGAGGTGAGCGTGAATCTCCTTCAGGAGCTTTCGCTCAGAATCGGAGATGGTCTCATCTTCAGGGAGGTGAGCCTCCGATCGCAGAGGCGACGTGAAGACGAAGCGGACGCCATTGTTGCAGACGACATAGGAAGCGAAATACCGGCTTCCAGTCTCGAGTCCACGATAGGCCGTGGTCTCGAACCCAAAGAGGGTGGTGTAATAAGCGGCCGCCTGCTTGGCGTTGCCAACCCACCACGTTACGTGGTCATAGCCGGTGAAGTCGGCGGGAGGCTGGATAGCCAGGTGGTCGGGGGTGGTACCGTTGTTGTTTGCAGGTCGCTGCTCTGGGGAGTTGCTGATAGCAGAAGGGGACATTGCCACTCAGAAGGTATTTGGGGGTGAAACTGGGGGAAACCGGTTTGTGTATATGCTTTAAAGCAGTTTGTTTAAGATGTAAGAGTTGTTGATGTAGACTCGAGGGTCTTAAAGTTTTTGGAATGGTGTGCTGGGCTGTTTGATATATATCAGATATCAGGGCTCGGGTTGAGTGTCCAATGACAGGTCTGTGTGGCCAAAGAGGGCAACACCACTGATATATGAATCTAGCGAGACTGTTTCCAAAGTTACTTCTGAGCCATCGGAAAGCTCCCGCACGCCGAGCAAACCCATGGATTCAAGCGGCCCAAGGCCTTCTCTCCGCCCCTTTGCTCCAAGGTTTGAGAGGCGGCTTACGTTGGTTCGTAGGGCTATTCCTTTATCCTTCCGCTAGCTCCGATCCCAATCAAATCTCCCATAAGCAAGCACTCTCACTGGCTGCTGTCCCATGCGGGGGCCAAGCCGCGATCGTCCAATGCGCCCTTGAAGCTCCTTTTTTGCAGCGTCGACGGCCGTAGCGCCGGGATACAGAGACGCTGAGTGCCGTGCGGAATGATGCCGCTCCGGCGGTGCCAGCCGAGGAGAGCCGACAATGGCCGCCCCACTAGAGCCCGGCTTAAGTTCCGTTGCCACCGACTTGGCTGGGGATGACGCATGCGGGCGCCCGAGACTCTCCTTGAATCTGGCGGTTGAGCTTAGGCGATCGATCGTCTGATAGGAGAAAAGTTCCGCTGCGGTGTGACTTTGGTGCTGATAAGCTCTGTTGTGCCGAAGGACCTGGTCGTAAACTTTTAGTCGAGCGGAAGAGCCAGTCACTTGACGCGGCTACTCGAGGTAATCTCAGACACCGGATAGGCTGCCGGATTTCATATGAATTCTTGTCTCTTCCATATCCATTTGACAGCTGCTCAAACCATCTTATCATTGTACAACTTTCACAAGTAATCTTTGATAATTGATATCAACTTGCATTGTCATCTCCTCTTGTCTACCCCAAAAGACACCACCGCCAAGATGACGACAGTATCCCTGAGCCGGCACGACATCAACGTGCTCGAGAAGATCAAGGACCCCGAGTCCAACCCGGCCGCAGGCGTCGTGATTGACTCTGCGCTGCCCCGTGATCCTCAAATCGTCGATCACAGCGTGTATGAGAGAGTGGTGGAGAGAGAGCGCACCATCATCCGCACTCTTCAAGCAATTGAGATGCAGCTCAGCAGCTTCCAGAGCGAAGACGACGCCGACAAGGCCCTTGAGAGCTACAAAAGCTGTGTGTCAGATTTTAGCAATCTCATTTCAGATTATCCTCTCTATGCTAGCGCCAGAAACAATCGCGCGCAAATCATGCGGCGGCTGTATGGAGATTGCATGCTGCTCAACTACACATCAACCATGCCCATGCCGCTGATTCCCCAGCCAGAGCAGTCGGAGAAGAGAAAGGCGGCAAAGGATGCACTTGAAGATATGGAAACTGCAATCCGGCTACTCACTCCACCCTCGCCAACAACTCCCATGTCTTCACAGGCTGCGCGGACGCTGTCCATGGCGCACACCCAACGAGCGGCAATCTACCTGAGAACCGCCAAGCTCTTGTCAGATCGCCAGTTGGACATTGACGACAGCCGCGAGGAGGCTACTTGGTCCCGCATAGAATTCGAAGAAGCTGCATCAAGAGACTTGGCGCTTGGAGGCAGATATGGAAATCAGATTGCAAAGGCTTTGGCTGTCAGCGTCAACCCAACGGCGAAGCTCTGCGGCCAGATGGTTCGAGAAGCGATGAAGAAGGAGTATGGTCCCGCGTTTGAGATGTAAATTTTGTTTCCTTTTTGTTTGTTTGATTAAAGAGCCAGCTGGGTACATGAAGTCCTCCTCGAGTTTATATGTCAGGAGAAGACGGATGAATTATGAAATTTAGCCAACCAAGGTCAGCTTTGACCCCGAATATGGCGTTTTTGTGTATCTAGAGAGCATGGAATGGTGGCGTTTCGTGAACTGATGCCTTGAAATGGCGATAAAATCTATTTCTTTGAGAGCCTAATGCGCCTATAACAAGATAAATCAGCGCACATGAAGCGTTGAGAATTTCACATGTGTCGGTCTCATACCGTAGACCGTTCTCTATTGTCTCATTGGTCGCCTTTCCCTTGGCCTTCTCTTCACGGTTGATCCTGGTTGCCGCCGCCGATAATCCAATCACGACAGCAAAGATAGGGTCGGCGACCCGAGAAATGATATAAGTCGGCGCAGGCATGCTTGCGACTGAATTTGCTTCTGTTGCCGCAATCCGATGAGCTCAAAGTGGGTATAACGCTCTTTTTATCTTATCCCAAAGATTCATCTGGACACTAGAGAGCGAATAGGGAGGGGCTAATTTTGTGTGCACGGGCCACCTCGGATAAGGAAGCGCAATCACCACGTGACATAGCACCTGCGAGTCGCTTGCCCCAAATCGTCAGCCCACAAACCCCAAATTTTGCACCAAATTCCCGATCACGGTTCTACGACGACGAAATCCTATTCCTCCAGCACATACCGACCACCCACAGGCAGGACAAAATGAAGTTCCTCAAGGTCGGCCGAGTCGCCATCATCACCCGAGGCCGATATGCCGGCAAGAAGGTACGAAACAATTACGAATTTCCCACCGCGCCGCTCAGTTCTCAAATTTGCGTCGACAATTTCGATAATATTTTTTTCTCTTCCCATATTGGACGGCTCGCTTTTGTTGTTGTTGTATGGGAAGAGGGAGGAGTATAGAAGAGAAAGAGAGGGACGAGATTGATTTGAGAACGAGCGCTGTGGAATTTTTCTGTCTTCGTTTTGCGAATTGCAAATTTCACAACTCCATACAGAAGTGCTGACACTCATTCTTTTCCAGGTCGTCATCATCCAGCCCGTCGACAACGGCAACAAGCCTCACCCCTTCGGCCACGCCATCGTTGCCGGCATCGAGCGCTACCCCTCAAAGATCACCCGCCGCATGTCCAAGACCCGACAGGAGAAGCGCAGCAAGGTCAAGCCCTTCATCAAGGTCATCAACTACAACCACCTGATGCCCACCCGATACACCCTTGAGCTCGAGGGCATCAAGGGAACCATCTCCGCAGACACCTTCAAGGAGGTCAGCCAGCGGGAGGATGCCAAGAAGACTGTCAAGAAGGTTCTGGAGGAGCGATACACCAGCGGCAAGAACCGATGGTTCTTCACCCCTCTGAGTATGTTTCTTCCCGTCCCATTCCGGTTCTCTGTCGACTCATCCCCCTTTACCCCAAATGGGCAAAATGGGAGATGCGGAGAGAGAACCCAAGCAGCGTTTCAAGAACTAACGGTGTCGTTTCTAATTAGGATTCTAAATTAAAAATCGTTTTCTCCATCACGGTTTGGGAGTTGGCGGGATGTAAAGAGCATCGATTGGTACTTTTAAGGAACCACGGTCGGTTCATGGGCTCAATATGAAGTTCATTATCAATTATTCACAATTATTTCTCTACTACGTGAATGTCTCGTTGCCAGTGACGTGGGACTCAACAGCGACAAAACAAAAATGAACTCGAGGGAAACACGTTTACGCCAGTGTCCAACCGACACTGCTCATGAAATGGCACGAAGGAGGAGAGAAAGATAGACCGTTTGGCTTGTAGCTACACCAATTGATTTTTTCTGCATCCTAAAATGACCATGACCATGACCAGTGCTGTTTTGCCTCACGCGCAGTGTGTACGGAAGGAAGCCAAAAACAGTCACAAGTGTTTATGCAATTGCTGAATTGATTGATTCTCAATTTAGAAATATTAAAAAGTTTTGTAGTGATTTCATCTCTACATCTCTCTATGAACTCGTCTCTCGCGCCGTCTAAAGTACATCAGATTAGACCTTGGCGCAAAACAAACTTGATTTCGAGCAACATCGACCTGGAGTGCCGCTCGACGCTCTATAATTATACACCAATAAAAAAATAACAGGTCTCAACAGCCAAAGAATGCTCAAGCCCCCCTCTTTGTCTCCAAGTTAGGGGGGACTCCTTTTTTGTTTGCTGGTTTTGGCGAAGAATGAAACAAAGCGCTGGGACCTCCTCAGGGCCCGTCACTCACAAGAAACAGAAGATTGACCTTTTAGATTGTCTGTCCTTCCAACCAAACAACGCCGGTGACGCAATCGTACTTCATTTTACAGTTGGCCCTAAAAAAAGCCATGGTTTCATTCATGTGACGTTTACTCAGCTCCCGCGGCGGCGGCAGCAGCAGCATTGCCCTTGAAGTGGTTGGTAACTTCAGAGGCAAGCTTGGAGGGGTCGTACTCGGGGGCGTAGGTGGGAGCCAGGCCACCAAAGACGACGAAAATGAAGAGCACAGCCATCACAATGATGGACAGCTTGCGGAGGATAGGCTTGCGAGCACCAAACTCGGCCCACTGGCGGCCGGCCTCACCAGCGTAGCCCTTGAGAGCCTCGAAGCCAAGCTTGTAGTAAACCATGCCACCGAGGGCGATGGAGTAGCCAAAGAACTGAAGAGCAGTCACCTGGGTGCCCCAGATCATCATGGAGGCAACGACAAGCAGGATGTCCTTGAGAACACCGCAGAGGGTGAGGACGACAGCAGAGGTCTTGCCAATCTGTGTAGAAAGGACCAGGTTAGCAAATCTGACGTTGAATACATCGATGCGGTGTAGACGAGTAATTAAGAGTGACATACCAAGAAAACGACGGAGACGTTGAGCATGAAAGCGCAAAGACCGTTGAGGAAGAAGGTGAAGAAGCCGACGTTGTACACCTCAACCATGGAGACCTTGGGAACCTCCCAGATCAAAGCAACCACACCGTTCATCACGGCGCAGATGGGAGCGAAGTAGTACAGAGACACCAGGGGGTCCATCTTGAAGTCAGCAGAGCTCAGCAGTCTCTGGACCATGGTGAGTCGGAGAGCCTCAAAGATGACACCGGCAATCTGGTAGGCGACACCAATAACGACGAAGTGGATTTCGCCCATCGACGCAATGATGACACCGACAACGATGGCAGAGACATTGAGGAATTGCTTCAGGTTTGGCTGAGACACGCCCAGGACCCAGCCGGAGATCAGGACAGCAACGGGCGTGGTAGCCTTGAGCATCTGGATGAAGGCGACCGAGAGGTAGAGGTAGGTCAGGTTACCGCAGATCAAACTCAAGCTGAAGAAGATACCAATGGGCACAACGGCTCGCAAGTATACGCGGCCCGTCATCTTAACCGTCTTTCGGCCATCGAGCATAGTCGTCCAACGGGCCATGACCTGGGTAACGACGGTGGCAAAGGTGAGGTGGTAAGTCGTGAGAATGACGGGATAGCCTGGCATCAGGGGCATCAGCACACGCCATCACGAATTGAACTGGGGCCAAAGAGGGAGCGAACATACGGAAGTTGAGCGTGTCCAGGAGCCATTTGTTGAACAGGATGACGGAAGAACTGAAGCCAATCCATGTGCTACGCGCGCATTAGCCAAAACAATCCCATCATATTCGCTCTCGACGCAGTCCAAACTCACACAACGTAGAAGACGGGGTGTAGAGAAGCCTTTGCGGGAGCGGGCTTGTCGGCCGCGGGATTGACAGTGGGCAAGACTGGCTCGGAGCGAGTGATGTCGCCCGAGACTCTGGTTTTCTCTTCAGCAGACATGGCGGCGGCAGCTGATGCAATTCGCGGCGTGTGTCAAAAGATGAAGATGGTTGCGAAGGCAATGCTCGCAGGTTTGCTTTTGAGGTTTAGGGGAGACGCGCAAACGAACGAACGGACGGACAGACAGGCAGTCCTTTTTTTAGCAGGCAGGGTACGTAGCCTCAAGAAGGCGACAAGGGGGGCCGCAAACCAAGGTGGGAAGAAAAAAGAGTGTGAGGGGCGTCCAATATGCAATAAAGCGAGGGCTCGTATCAAGAAAGGGAAAAACAGGGACCGCCCGGAAAAAGAATGGTCTTGCGCAAGCAGCCAACAGTGAGAGCTAAAGGTACCGGCGCTTGCGGTCAAAGATACGAGGAGAAGTCAATATAAAGAGAGAAGGAAAAAATACGAGATGCACGAAAGTAGGGATGGTGTGCTCGGGAAGAAGAAAGAGAAGAGACAGAAAATAATGGCGTCGTGAGAGGGAAGGGGGACGTCAAATAGGGGACTAGAGAGAAAATCCAATACCACTACGAGCACAACACAGCCAGCCAGAACGGCACATCACATCGAGGCAATTAAAATCAATCCGACGCTTGTCCTGGAAATTGGCCCCAATTCCTGCGTGCTGAGCGCCGTTGCTGGCGCAAAGTACAGGTACAGGGGGTCCAACCACGGCAGCCGGCGCGGTCCAGGTACAAGAACCGATATATCAGCTCTAGTGCTCTTGTCTGGCTGGATGCTTCAGGGGGTTTCGCAGGGCCCTGGCACAGAGCAGAGGGAGCGCTACAGGGGGGAGGCGCCACTATCCCTCAGACCCCCTGGCGAATCAATCCACCCACGTTTGAGAGATAAGAGCCAAAAGATCATCTATGGAGAAACGGGGGTGCCAACAGAGTGCATCGCCACAGCCCTAGCCGTGTACAAGTACAGAGCGCGACGTGCCAGGCAAGTATCTGCCCTGTGAGAGGTCGTGCCGCGTAGGGATAATTTTAGTTGTGGATGGGTAATGGTAAGCTGGGGGCGCTGAATACGGTCACATCAATAGAGCCTCTCATAAGCTAACGTCGGGCAAATTTCATCATGTTTAGTATGTTGAGTTAAGCCTGGCCCAAATAGACAAGAGAGCACAGAAGAAATCGCGAAATAAAATAGGGCCACCCCGTTTTTCCCTTGTATCAATTTCCATGTCGGTTTCGTCTTATGCACAGTGCTGCAGCACAGCCTACAGCACACGTAAGTACTCGTGTTGTCGCAGCACAGCCTTTTGAGACCCTGACTTGATTTTCACATGCTGTCTGCAAACAGCGCAAGTCTGAACCCTCTGTCTGGCTCGTCCCTGTTCAATTGACAGCCCGGACGCAGCATTGGGTATCGACTATTATAATTCAATTGCTTGTCTGTGAAGCGCTTCGTATCGGATCCGTGCCAGAGGCGGGGCCGAAAAGGTTTGGAAAGATAAAGATCGCGGGGATGCCAAGCGGTCTGGTGATGCGCCGCATCCCTTTTTTTGCGGCGATGCTTTTATCTGATTGATGCCATTGAGGCGGTAACTTTTCTCCGCCAACTGTTGAACCTGGTAGGCCACGATGCGAGGTGCGCTAGGAGAAAGCTTGGCGCTGAGCTTCCTTCCGTCGCCTTGCCGGGTCCGTTTAGCCTGGAGGTCCGAGTACAAATTTGATACAGCTTCTATAATTGTCGTGATACTGTCGAAATTGTTTGTTTCCACGACTGTCTCTCAATCCTTTGTTCAAATAGCCATGGATGCCATGGAAACTGACGGTACTCGGACGGTACAATGAGGGCATTGTCGCTCTCAACCTTCACACTGTATTGATGTGGACCCCCAGCCGATATTGAAGAGAAAAACCCTGCCTCTTGCTACTACGGGTTGGTACCTAAACATGTATCATGCATTGGATGTGTACAAGTACCGCCTCCCAGATGTACTGATGATCCGTCAGGAGCCGGAGGCGGTATTCACATACAAGAGTACAAGTAATCGTCAAATATCCCGTATAGGTATTCCGTGCTAGCAAATGCTGTGCATCTGGAATGCTCCGTTGGGTCACAAGATAGGATGGCACCAACCGATGAATACACTCTCGCATCCCTTCAGTGCCTCCTTCGAACAAGCCAGGCGTCCATGCCTATAAATTCTCTACTCGGCTCTTTCATGTTCTAAAGCCAACGGAGCAGAGGACACAATGTTCATCTTCCTTGTTCATTGTGGCATCATGGCGGTGGGTCTGTGGTAAAACACGCGATTAATGCTCAGCGCTGTCTCAATCCAATAGGTCGCACGGCGTTTGGAATACCTCTAGACCTAACCTTACTTGCACTACCTCCAGGTACGGAGTGCCATACTGTGTCCAGAATTCCCAATGTCTCTTGTTAGGTACACCCAGCAGGTCGCCGTAAGGGAACGTTTACAGAGATTTCGGGCGTGTTACGGAGCACGGAGTAGGTCGATCTTGATCTGCCATTGTTTCAGGATTAATACGGATACAAGAGTCGTGCAGCAACTGTGGAAACTAGGCCACTTCTAGGAGCGGGCCAGTTGATCGCACAAGGAGCCTGGGATCCAATGACGTCGGGGGCTCCAGAGAGGTGACGACGCATCGCTCCGAATCATCGAAGCTGAGGGTCAGACTTCTGGGTCGAGGATCTGCAAATCTGACTGGAACTCACCGTCTTCTGGCTCAGGCACACAGAGATGACCCGGCCGGCATCTCCTGGCCTCCCTGAAGATCATTCCTCCGGCTGGCAGAATCTGCAAACCTGTTTGCCATTGTGGGTTTGGCACGAGTAAAATACCGTGCTGTAGATCTATCTAAGCCAGGCCATCTGTACCGAAAGACGGCGACCGAGGGCGGCAACTAGCCTCTCCGGTATCTCCTCCGGTATCACGAGCAGGTTAATCGATACCGTTCTCGTACCAGTACCTGTGCTGCGAGCTTCCCTTTCCGTTGTGCCTCCTTTCCAGGAGGTTGTAGGCCAATGAATTGCCGCTAGTCGCACGGCTGCAACGTTTGGTACATGTACGGAGTATGTACATGCGGTTTGCGGTGAACGGGAGCAGCTCCGTGACGGATCAACGCAAACGGCCATGGGAACATTGCGTCCGAATTGCTTTGCATATCGCTGCCCTCGCTCAATTGAGGATGACCATATCATTAAAGCCAAACTTGTCCTGTGCAACAATGGATGGGCTAGGCTCATATCGCCGTGAAGCAGGTGGAGCGACCATTACAGATGTGTGATGGCATCAACATGTACGAGGAGTCCCCTACTTCTATGCAGCTTATTGGCGCCAGCGGCTTATTTGCAGCCATTGGCTTTCTCGACGAGAAATTACGATGGCTTTGTTTATGGAGACTTTGGATATTTGGCCAGGTTAGCGCCCAAAGCTGTAATATTAGGTGAGGTGATGAATATAGTACCCTGTAGTACAAGTGCGAGTAGCTCGTGGGACAGTATACACGGATGATTCCCTACGGCCACGACCAAGATCGATTCCCCTTGAGCTGGAGACAGTACGCGTGTTCCAGGTGAGTAAATTATTTGCCTATCCATCAGCTCAAATGTTATCGGGCACTGGCCTCGATGCTCCTGAAGCAATATATCAGACGGAAAAGGTCCATCCAATGCTCTATAGCGGGCCGCGACAGGTCCAGGAACGGCGTTGAATGTTGCGCGCTAGAGCAGTGGCCAAGACATGGAGCAAATTATGGATTCATACATTGAATTCATGTGGACACCCATTGACCAGAACGGTGCAGAACGTTGGCAATCTGGCATTGCTATCGACAGTATCCGTACTCCGTATATTCTCAATGTTAAAAAAACAAACTCTGGCCCAGATACAGTATGCAGAAACGCCGCAAACACAGTGGCTTCGACCTCGACTCGGCGGAGCCCCGAGTACTGCTACCTCTGCCTCGTAACTCGTAATGGACTGGCCCAATGGCCCAAGTCATTTTTTTTCTCGCCTCAATTCTCTCGCAAACGGTCTCCAACACTTTTGTAGTGGGACCCTCCACCACTACTCTTTTTTTCATTACCACTTATCCCCTGGCCCCTCCAAGTGGCGGCTTGGCCACCCGCCGTTGGTCGAGGCTGGTGATACTAACGCCGTACGCGTGCTAGCACCTGTGCTTGTGAGTGGGATGGAGGGGTGGGGGATCGGGCTTGCCAGGGTCCTGAGAGGCCAGGTAAGGACAAGAAAGGATGGGAGAAATAAGAAAATGGGCGGGTTGGGCGTTGTGACAAGCCCCTGTCCCGTAGCCAGAACCGCTCCAGCCCCTCCATCACCGACTCCTTTCCCGGTTGCAACAGGCGTTGAAAAGCAAATTGTCTTGCTGCTACGAACCATTGCCTCTCTTTTTGCTCCTCCATCCTCTCGCAAAGGCATCATCTAATACCCCTTCTTCGCCTCTTGTTTTTGGCGCGTTTGCGGCTCTGTCCTGCATCTTCAGTTTCCAGCTTCAGCTTCTTTTTTTCTCACAAGCTAATCCCACCAAATTCCCCCACCATGCCTGCCGACATGTGCGTATTGCCTTGCTCCCCCTATTCAGCGCGAATAGCGACGCATCCTGCGATGCTACTCGCGTCCGAAGCCTTCTGTGTAACGAGTTGCTGACCCAATTGCAGTAACGTTGACGTCCTCGTCATTGGCATGGGACCTACTGGTCTCGGTGCTGCGAAGCGTCTGAACCAGATCGTGCGTAGCTCCTTCACCGCCAGGTTTCTGGTACCCCGCGATAAGCTTCTGATACTAATATTCCCGCCAGAACGGTCCTTCATGGTTGATCGTCGACTCCTCTGACAAGGCTGGTGGTCTTGCCGGTACCGACACCACTCCTGAGGGCTTCGTAAGTCTCCATCTCGCGTTTTGGAATCTCTCGCATCGAATCGTTGCGCTGACAGCTGCTGTCTCCTAGCTGTACGACGTTGGTGGCCATGTCATCTTCTCCCACTACAAGTACTTCGACGACTGCCTGGACGAGGCTCTCCCCAAGGATGACGACTGGTTCACCCACGAGCGTGTCTCCTACGTCCGCTACAAGGGCCTCTGGGTCCCCTACCCCTTCCAGAACAACATCTCCATGTTGCCCAAGGAGGACCAGGTCCGGTGTATGGATGGCCTGATCGACGCCGCCCTGGAGCACCGCGTTGCCAACACCAAGCCCAAGGACTTTGACGAGTGGATTCTGAGAATGCAGGGCCCTGGCCTCGCCGACATCTTCATGCGCCCCTACAACTACAAGGTCTGGGCTGTTCCCACCACAAAGGTAAGAAAAAGCGTTCCAGTCGGTGTGCGTGTGTCTGCGTCTCCGAAAACGCTGACATGGTTCTCTTTCTAGATGCAATGCCAGTGGCTCGGCGAGCGAGTTGCTGCTCCCGATGTCAAGACCGTCACCAAGAACATCATCTTGAACAAGGTCGCCGGCAACTGGGGTCCCAATGCTACCTTCCGATTCCCCGCTCGGGACGGTACCGGTGGTATCTGGATCGCCGTCGCTGACACTCTCCCCAACGAGAAGAAGCGCTTCGGCAAGCAGGGTACGGTTACCAAGGTTGACGCTGAGAACAAGACCGTCACCATGGCCGACGGCACCACCATTGGCTACGGCAAGCTGGTCAACACCATGGCTGTCGACCACCTCGTCGAGAAGATGGGCAACAAGGAGCTCGTCAGCCTGTCCAAGGGCCTCTACTACTCTACCACCCACGTCATTGGTGTTGGTATCCGCGGCGCGCGCCCCGAGCGCATCGGCGACAAGTGCTGGTTGTACTTCCCTGAGGACAACTGCCCCTTCTACCGTGCCACCATCTTCTCCAACTACTCCCCCTACAACCAGCCCCAGAAGGAGGAGAAGCTGCCCACCCTGTACCTTGCCAACGGCGACAAGGCTGCTTCATCCGAGGCTAAGGAGGGCCCCTACTGGTCCATCATGTTGGAGGTGTCACAGTCCACCCTCAAGCCCGTGGATGTGGACAACCTTCTCAAGGACTGCATCCAGGGTCTCATCAACACTGAGATGCTCAAGCCCGAGGACGAGATTGTCTCCACCTACCACCGTGCCTTTGACCACGGATACCCCACCCCTACCCTGGAGCGTGAGGGTGTCCTGAAGGAGCTCCTGCCCAAGCTCCAGGATCTCGGCATCTACTCTCGAGGCCGCTTCGGCAGCTGGAGATACGAGGTCGGCAACCAGGACCACTCCTTTATGCTCGGTGTCGAGGCCGTCGACCACATCCACAGCGGAGCCGTTGAGCTGACCCTCAACTACCCCGACTTTGTCAACGGCCGACAGAACGGCGAGAAGCGTCTGGCTCAGGCTTTCAGCTATGGCGCCCAGCCTCTGCCCACCCGGGAGAGGAACTAAGCTTCTCTGACATTGTTATGAAATTGAATAAAACTAAGGGCGCATGTGCGCTGTAATTTGACTTGTACGTATGAGGGAGCAGCCATCAGAGCGGATCTAAGCTATCTATGGTGTGCTATGGATGGGATTCTTAGGATCTGGAAATTCACGAAACGGCTCGAATGATTCGAACGCCTAGGGTTGTCTATGGGCAGTCGGGCATAGTATAGATTCTCTCGCTACTTAATAGCGAGATATGGTTACGATAGAAATAAAGAGAGCTGACCAGCTCTTTCAACAATAAATGAAACTTTTGTTAAATACATTTCCCCGTTCTACAGATTTTCTCAAGTATTGAAACTCGCATTCAGTGATATGAGAAGCCGGAACTTCATTGTGCATACTTGGACCCCGAGCATGTGCCGAGCGTACTAAATTAATTCACTTGAAATATTGGGTACAACTGCTGAAGATTTGTATCGACTGTGTGGTTTTTAGTGGATTAGGAAACTCAGCTTGGCCACCTACATCATTCCATCTCAGGCACCAGACGCCAAAGGCGCTAAAAAAAAAAAGAAGATTTTTTTCTACTCATTCTGTCTCCATGGAAATAACACAGAAGCGGGAATGAGTCAAAAAATTCTGGGTTTGTGCCTGAGTAAGGGCAGCTGACGAAAGCATTTGCCCAATTCTAGGGTATCCATTCAACCATTGTATCATCATTGCCGTTTTCAGACGTGGTCAGTGCACTTTGAGATAGGATTGGGTTGCCATTGTCCGAATGTAACAGTACTTTACAGCATTTTTGATGGAGAAGAGCAGAGAAAAAAAATGAAAAAGAAAAAAGCCACGTGAAGTAACGCCGCCAAAGGATGTCATCCACGGCGGAGTATATGTAACTACGGGCCAGATCCGACTGCTATACCGTGTGTCTACGCAACATGATTGTTGGTGTTTTGTGGCTCAGGGAAAAGCGCTGGTATCACGAGTTGGGTGGGGACGTTAAGGCATCTGCAGGTATTTTCTCTGATACCTTGGCGCCTGGCAGTCGACGATCAGCAGACAGGCCCGATATGCCAAATTTCCCTCAGATGTGTCCGGAGTGATGTGGGCTTGGGCTTGCAACCGCGGCGCTGTTGGATCTCGCACAGGATCCATAACATGTATGTACGTGTATAGCCTTTGCCCTCAGCGAGGATTACATACCTTTAGGTATGCAAGTAAGGCAACAATTCCATCCACCAGCAGTTTGCCAGCGGATCACCCGACGATGCCAAGGGGGGGCACGATTGGCGGGGTTATATAACTGGAGTCGGATGCCTTTTTGCGGACAACCCAGGCCCTTTCGCTCTGTGTGCTAACTGAAAGCACCGATCAAATTACTGTAGCGAGCTAAAGGCGCGTTAGCTGACGAACTTGAAGGGACTGGAGAAAAGAGTCGGAACTTGGGCGGTCTGTTAGCGCCTCTCGTCTGGGTTTCCCGCCGAATTGCTCAGGCCCAAAGCCGCAACGGGGCACAGCGTCTTCCGCGTTGCCGTTCCTTTTTGGTGCGAGTTGAAGATATGGGCTGCGTGGCGGGCAGATGACGGCTCTGTCAAGCAATCACTCGTCCCCTCTTCCGGCAGAAACCTTTTTGGCGTTTTGGCTGTTGCTCCGGTCTTTTGGGGGGGAATCGTTGAGGAAAGGGAAGGGGAAACAGGCTGAAGAAGGTGGGAGACGTGCAGAGGAGTCGAGATATTTCACATTCCGACCCGGGGTTTTCTGATTCGATGCTTGGCCTGTCCGCCCTTCTAAGGAAGCGCTCACAGATTTGTAAAGTTGAGCTTGTACCATGGTAGTCGCCCGGGCTCCAAAAGAACCAGAGGTACCCTGTATTGGAGGCTCAGTACCTGTAGGGGTCTAGTGCGGTACCTGACTAGACCCTCCATCAGGGCGGCAACCGCTAAGCACTGCGGGCAACCAGCAGGTATCTATATATCCACATATCGACAGCGCAAGGTCGTTGAATGTTCCTATCAAGTACTGCAGTAGCCCCAAGCCGGGCGCAGTACAGAATGCATCAAGTTTAGTACCTGTGCTCTACTCGTAGCCTCTGCCAAACAACCACCACCGCAGTCCGCTGCAACCACCAGACCGGGCCCCAGTTCTGCCAAAACCTCACACCCCGACTTTGCAGCCCGCACCGCAACGCAGAAAATAGCAAAATTCTGCCAAATCCCACCAAAAGGTAGCCGACAGCCGTGCCATTACTGGTCGCTGCGCTGCTCGTCGCAATAACCATCCTCCTTTTGCCGATACAGCCACCGGGCCGACGATGGGCGCTGCGTGCGGGCTTGGTTGACCGTCGACTAAGTGAACGAAGCCGAGCATCTCCCCTCCGCCAGAGCAGCCAGCTGGGGGCTTCTCTTTTTCCTATGAGAGCGCGCCATCATGGACGGTCCAGCCCTCGTGCCCGACGATGTGCTCGACCCTCTACCTCCGCCACCGCCGCGGCTGTTCGAACGCCTTCGCCAGATAGCTGGGTATAGCTGGGATGAATCGATGCCGCCCTTCCACTCAACATATGACTTTTGGTGAGTCGCCCTTTCTATCTTGCGGGCATCGACGTGTGTGGTGCACGAACAAAGTAGAAAAGCAAGGAAAAGAGGAGGATAAAAAAATCAGGGAAAAAAGTGACGAGATGGAACAAGAAATGCAGCGGGAACAGGAAGAAGTTGGATGGAGGATGTGCTGGAGATGATGACAGCAATCGCAACGACGACTACAACTTCCCACCAAATGGCCAGATCGAGAGGCTAACCTTTGGCGTTTCTTCCGCCTCTATAGGCACGTCTTCGGCACCCGATATGTTTCTCCCTCGCTACCCCCCTCCACCTCATCGCAGAACGCTTCCAGTCCCGGCTCCGTTTCCAAGCTTCAGTCCGGTCGCCCAACTCCCTCCGATCATGGCGGCCCGCTCTCCAGCTACAGCTTTGGCTACAGCAGCGAACCGCCCGCCTCTCCACAACCTACCGCCCACTCCAATCCCCTCGCCTCACCTTCTACCGATGCAACATTTATCGAAGAGTCCGTCGTGGCGCGCGTGTCGCACCATGCCCTCCGAGAGGAGAGGGCCTTCCAGATCGCCAAGAGCGTCTCCAACACGGCCGACCCCAACGGCGACCATATAGTAAAACCCCTTGATTTGATCCGGCTAAGCCCGGTGACTGGCGACCGCGGGGCTATCGTCGTGGCCATATATCAGCACCCGGGACCCAACCAACTGCTTGATCTTTTGGACATGGGGCCGGCCTTTTATCATGCGCGCAAAGACGGCGATGCATACCGAGCTTACTACAGCAGACCGACCCTTCAGCCCCCCATAAAGCTTGAACTCTTCCTCGACTTTGCGATTGGTGCGACCCAGTGCTTGGAGATTCTCCACCACAGCCGAGGCATGGTCCACGGAGAGATTCGGGGAGATGCGTTCCACTTCAACGCCGAAGAAAACAAGGTCCGGGTCATGTCCTTCGGATCCGGCGTCCGGTCCTTTGAACATGGCTTGACTAGCACCGGCTGGTCGATGCTCTCGAAAGAGTTGGGGGGCAGGAACAAGCTGCTCTTTATCAGCCCCGAACAAACTGGTCGCATGCCCGCCGAACCCGATACCCGTACCGACATCTACTCGCTCGGTGTTGTCTTCTGGACCCTCCTCACTCAACAGCCTGTGTTCACTGGCGAATCAGCTCTCGACATAGTCCAGGCAGTGCTCGGCCGCAGAATTCCCAATGTCGCGACCGTACGGATGGATATACCAGATGTCATTGGGCGGGTTATCCAGAAATGCACGGCCAAAAATGTTGCTGACCGATATCACTCGGCCAGCGGATTACGCCACGATCTAATCAGCATTAAAGAGTACCTTGAAGATGGCAACTCAAAAGCTCTCAAGGAATTCAAAATCGGCACGAGCGATGTCTCATCCTTCTTCATGCTTCCGACTTCCATGATTGGTCGGCAAGAGGAAAAGGCCGCCGTTCTTAGGGTTATCAACCGTGTTGCCAGGAGCCATGCTGCCCTTCGTAAAGGCCCTACCAGCAGATTCTCGGACGGAGCCAGCCTCACCGAGATGATGGCATTTGACGACATCTCCAGCGAAGGCGGTGCCAGTTCAATCGATGGTCACAACCGCAGGAGCGGATCCTTTGCCCAAACAATATCGTCCGAGACTAGAGCAACGAAGAGCAACTTCTTCCCCACAGTTATATCAGAGACCATGACCTTATCAACTGATACCACCTCTTCATCCCAATCTACTGCTGCCGCGTATCCTAGATTTACGAGGCCATGGGAACGATGGGAACGGCATCAGTCTATTTCCTTGGGCTCGCTGGACTCCTCAAGCATGGTTGATAGCTTAAATGTGGAAGGACCCCGGGGTCCGCTCGACATAGGTGCGTCTAGTCTGTCTCGGCAGCTTGGCTCGTCCAAATTTCGACGCCATGGGCACTGCGAAGTCATCACCGTTGAGGGTGCCGGAGGCGTAGGAAAGAGCATTTTTGTGCAGTCAGTGCTGGCTGACGCTCGGCGCAATGGCTACTGCGCTACGGCCAAGTTCGACACTGCAAAGAGGGCGCCCTTTGGACCGTTGCTGAAGCTGTTGTCGTCGCTTTTCAAACAGGTGTGGGGCGAAAGGGATACGAATACTCAGTTCCACCAGGGCTTGAAGCAGTACATTCGCCCGGTATGGCCAATGCTGCACAGAATCTTGGGGCTGCCCGAGTTTCTACTTGGCCCGCCCGACATGAATCTTGCACGGCCAATCTCCTCGTCTCAGAGCTCAGCCTCGCGCAAGGATGTCCGGCCGGTATTGAAGCGCAGAACGTCATCCCCTGGAACCGAATCTCCCGGACCATTGCAGCGAAATCTGGCGGGTGGCGGATCCCAATCGTCCCAAGACTACCTCCGTGCTGGAGCCTCAACCAAAAGCACGCGTCTGATTAACACCATCCTAGATGTGCTCAGGGTTTTCACCACCCACAAATTCATCTGCTTTTGTCTGGAGGACCTGCACTTTGCCGACGACGAATCCCTGGAGCTCATCTCGCAAATCATAGCCGCTAGGATGAAAATGGTGGTCATCGTGACTTACAGACCAGAAGAGCTTTCACCTGCCAAGCTTCAGGCTGTTGTACAGCCGATAGAAGTAGACGGTGAATATGCTTCTTTTCGCCCGGCCTTGCTAGATGCTGATACCGTGGCAGAATACCCTCGCAGCTCACGGACGCAGGTAACGAGAATCGTACTGAACCCCCTTAGTGAGAGTGATATTCTTCAATACGTGTCCGCAACCCTTTGTAGACCTCAAGACGAAATTCTTTCCCTTGCTTTAGTTATTCAGTCCAAGACAGCCGGCAACCCGTTTTACATGCGAGAGATGCTCAGCGCCTGCCACAGGAAGAGGTGTATCTGGTATGATTACCGCGACAGTCAATGGCACTATGACATGGATAGACTATTCGCCCAGTTTCAGGGCGAGAAAGATTACGACGTTTTGGATACCGCATTCATTACCCACCGATTGGGCGAATTACCGTCAGCTGCTCGAGCGGTGCTTGCTTGGGCGGCTCTCCTTGGGGGCTCCTTTTCGTTTGAGCTGCTATGTCGGCTCATGAGTGGAGAGTTTGAGTACCATGACGAAGACGAATTCCTAGCCTGTCCGAACCATGTCACCCAGCGCTCCTACACCGAGGGAGAGGCCATTGCAGGCTTACAAGCAGCCATTCAAGCTTATATCATCGTGCCAACCGAGTCAGACGACCGATTTCGTTTCGCTCATGATCGATACGTGCAGGCTTCTTCAAATTTAAAGGAGTGCAATGCCCGAAAAATGCATTTCATTATTTCACAGACTCTACTGAAATACTACGCGGTAGAGGCTAGGCAACGCGACAGCACTGCCTCTCACATTTGTAAGGCCGTGGAAATTATCAAGCGCCGTGTACGCTGTCGTAGGGAGTTCCGCAAACTGCTGATGGAGTGCGCACGAGCTGCGACTGAGAACGGGGCCAGGCCTACGGCGGCGAAATACTACAAGGCCGCAGCCAGGCTCTTACAGGATGATCCATGGTCTGACGATGTTGAAGACGCATCTTACGATGAGACAATCCAGCTTTATCTTCGGTCGGCGGAGTGCCATCTATACATGGCCGAGGTGACTGCGGCTGGCGAACTCCTTTCCATAATCTTCGCCAACGCCAAAAGCCCGGTAGATAAGGCGCCGGCATATGTCCTGCAGTCGCGGATATATGCTCAGAGCGGCAATTCGCCAGCGGCATTGGTTTCTCTGAAGGAGTCATTGGCCTTGCTCGGCGTCTCGCTCGACGACGAACCGACGTATGAGAAATGCGACGAGAAATTTCACAAGATTGTTGCGCAGATAAAAGATATAGATCGACAAGAACTAATCACCCACAAGAAATCAAGCGATCCCGACATTGCATCCATCGGTGCTGTGCTTGCCGAGGTAACCAATGCAGCCTGGTGGAGCGACCGCTTACAGTTTTATCATCTCAGCCTGGCCATGTTTGATATCTACCACGATCGAGGCTCGTTTCCACAATCCGGAATGGTGTTTCTCAACCTGTCCGTTATAGCACTGGCGCGTTTCAACATGGTTGCGTTTGCCATAGATCTTAGCATGGTCTCCCAGGACCTGCTCTTCCAGGCCCGCGATGCCTACTCATTGGCACGGGGTGAAATGCTCCATCAATGCTTCGTTGGACATATACACTGCTCTATGCCGCTGGCTATTTCCCAGATGGAGGACGCAATCGAACTGGCATCTGTTGCCGGCGACAGGATGTCGACAATCCACAGCTATGGATTGGCTGCGCAAATCAAATTCTTTGCGAGCGAAAACTGCACCGAACTTGAAACGTTTTGCGAACTAGCCTGTGAGGAGATTTTTAGATGGGCTTGTGATAGTAGAGGTGGAGTGATGCTCATTGCTGTTAGACAAGCTTGCCGAGCGTTGCAAGGCAAGACGCGCGTCCATAGCGCTCTGGAGATCATGACGGACGAAAAGCACAATAGCGCATCGTACAAAAACTGGATGGTGGAACGAACAGGAGGCAGCAGCCGCCCTATGATTTTCTATGAAAGCTTTGAAATCGTCGTACTCTTCTTATATGGTCACTACGATCGAGCCATTGAGATCGGAGAGAAATGTTTTGATCAACTCGCCGATCTGTGGTCAGCGAGGAATACGAGGATGATTATCTTCTTCTATGGGTTGGCTCTTGCTGGTCGTCTGCTTCGACAAATGCAGGACCCGCGCAGTCAGCCTGGAGATTTTACCGAAGAGATCGCGCAGCTTGTTGAGAAGCTCACTGGATTCTTGAAAATGATTAACGACTGGGCGACGGTGTCCAATGTGAACTACTTCTCATGGGTGAAGCTTTTGGAAGCACAAATGGCAGAATTGGCCGACCACCATGGCGAAAGTGTCCAGGGCTACGAAGAGGCTCTGGATCATGCCGCCGAGCATGACTTTGTGCTCGAGGAAGCTCTGGGCAATTATCTCATGGCAGGCTTCTTTATCCGACGTAAAGCACGGCGATCTGCTCGGGCTGCTCTTCTGGATGCTTTGAGCTCGTTTAGACAAATGGCAGCTTCTGGTGTCGCCCATGCCATCGAGGATGCGCATTCTCTTCTCTTACACGGGCCAACTAGGAATCACCGTGTCGCCGATATGGGAGTGCAGACCGATTTCGTCACCGATGCGCCGTCGGTTCAGTATCGACCCGTGGATGGAGAGGATGATGACGCGCTGACCCAGATTCCTTCTAATGCTTTAACTGAGTCCAAGGGGGAGCAGATTGGGGCCTGGAGAAACTCAATGCACATGCAGACGGAAGACAGTGGCGGGCTCCCTGCTCTCGATATGATCGATTTGCATGCGATCCTCAAGTCTTCCCAAGTCATTTCATCATTGCTACAGGTGGAAGAGCTGCTTAAGACCATGTGTGATGTGGTTTTGCAGACTTGCGGCGGCTCAGCTACCAACGCTGCTATTGTGGTTGATACTGACAGTGATGGCTGGTGTGTAGCTGCCAGCGGCGACCCGGAGAAGGGAGCTTCGGCGCACAAACCAGCCTTGCCCCTCGCGAGCACGCCTTTGATTGCCGAGAACGTTGTACTGTATTGTACGCGATTCATGGAAAGCGTCTTTATACCGGACATCGTTTCCGACGAGAGATTTGGCAACGTTAGCGAGTCTTGGATGCAAAGGAATCCGACAAGCAAGGCCATCATTGCCATTCCGATTCGTCATGCAAACAAGCCGCTGCTAGGCGTCCTGTATCTCGAAGGCGTCCCTGGATCCTTTACAGACCGCAACGTGACTGTTCTTCAGCTTCTGGTTAATCAAATTGGCATCAGCTACTCCAACGCCCTGTCAATAAAGAACCTTGAAAAGATCTCGGCCGAGAACCTTTCCATGTTGGATGTGCAGAGGGCCGCGCTGAAGAAGGCTCTCGAGGCGGAGACGAAGGCGAAAAATGCGGAAGCGGAGGCAAAGCGAAACGTCAAACTGGCCGAAGAGGCTGCCAAGGCTAAATCCATCTTCCTGGCCAACGTCTCACATGAATTGCGGACACCTTTGAACGGAGTCATTGGAAACTCGGAGCTTCTACGCGACAGCAACCTGAATAAGGACCAGCTCGAAATGGCAGATTCGATCAGGGTTTCGGCTGACCTTTTGCTCACTGTCATCAACGACATTCTCGACTTTTCCAAGATGGAAGCGGATAAGATGAAACTTTTCAATATCGCCTTTAATCCAGAAGAGATGGTCAGGGAAGTCGTCCGGGCAGTTTCCTATAGCAACCGGGAGAAGACGTCCAAAAAGAATGTCAACATCATCCAGGATATTAACCTGCCTTCCATGCTGATCTACGGCGACCCGATTCGCCTTCACCAGGTTCTCGGGAACCTCATTGGCAATAGCTTGAAATTTACAGAAGATGGATCTATCACCATTGGCGCTCGTCTAGACGAAGAAACCGAGGAGAGGGTAACTCTGACTTTCTGGGTCCGAGATACGGGAATCGGCATTCCACCCCAGCAATTGGCCAAGCTATTTCAACCATTCAGCCAGGCCGACGCCAGTACGGCCAGAAAGTATGGTGGAAGTGGCCTAGGGCTGAGTATTTGCAAATCACTCATCGAGATCATGATGCAGGGCAAGATTCAACTCGAGAGTGAGGAAAACCTCGGCACAACTGCCTGGTTCACTGTTTCTTTTGAGAAGGCCAAGCCTGATGTTGCTGCTGGAGATGCTCAAACACAAACCTCAGGCCCTGTCGACAGGTACACAGCCAGGTCTGCTGCCTTCGTGGAGCGAGCGGCCTCTCCGAACCCCTATCTTGATCTGACCCGGGTTCCCAAGAAAGACATTCGCATTTGCGTGGCGGAAGACAATCCCATCAACCAGAAGATTGCCATTCAATATGTACAGCGTCTAGGATACGCCAACGTTAGTGCATATGAGAATGGTTTGAAAGCGGTAGAGGGTCTCCGCCAAAAGGCCAGAGAGGGTATCCCTTACCATATTGTTCTCATGGATGTCCAGATGCCGGTCCTTGACGGATACGAGGCCACCAAGCTCATCCGAAATGATCCAATCGACGAGGTGCGCAAAATCCTCGTAATTGCCATGACAGCATCAGCAATTCAAGGCGACCGAGAGAAATGTCTGGCTGCTGGTATGAACGATTACCTTGCAAAGCCCGTTCGTGCCGAGGTACTCAAGCGGAAGCTGGATGCATATATGAGCAATTCCAGGCCGAGCCCTCCGTCTTCTACCCCTTCTCCTCCCAACGCGTTGACATATGCGAATACGACGAATGGATATGCCAGTGAAACAAATTCCATCGTGCCAAAATTGCCACCACCCCCGAGAAAGCCCCTTCCTAGTAGCGCGTCCAGCACAAGTTCTGAGCCGGTGATTCGGAAACCGGTTCCTATCAGGTCGGGGTCGGGTTCATTGCATGAGGCACTATTCGACGGGCCTCACAACTCGGAGGATTTGGAGCACGAGCACCCTGGAAGTCCCATCTTTGACGTCGAAGAGCTGGAAACTCCATACGGGGATGATTCAGTTGCCAGCCAAGCTGATACAAAGAGCCCATCAACAAGCAGGACCTCGAGCGACCAGGAATTCTCCGATTCGGGGGCAAGGAGAGGGTCTGGCCCTGGGCAGAACCACCAGCCTCGAAAACTGAACAAGAGTCGGGGGAACAGCACCACCACCACCGAGGTCAAGATGGAAAATGGTGTTCACGAGAAGGGGCCTATCGTCAGAGAGGCCTAGGATTTATTTGCTCATCCATGGTTTCGATTTGTCGTGTTGTTTTTTACCGTTATACTTTACATTTCTCTATTTCTTTCTTTCGCATCATATGTTCGACACATCAGCTACGGATTTGGATAGACGGACATTTTACGGGCGTTTTTTCACCCAACGCCTATGGATTACTTTTTTTGAGGACATCAGGGCTAGGTCATATCAACGGACGAGGGAAGCACTCTCGAGTTGACGGGAGCACCCCGAGACCCCAACTGCTTTCTTCTCTTTTGGCTTTCACGCCTTGGTTGATTTGTCTCTTTCATGATCTTATTCTTTCTCCCGCCCTTTTCTACTTTCCTCTTTTCACTTCTTTGGTCTC
The DNA here is from genome assembly GCA_019565615.1 of Trichoderma simmonsii. Lineage (NCBI taxonomy): Eukaryota > Fungi > Ascomycota > Sordariomycetes > Hypocreales > Hypocreaceae > Trichoderma > Trichoderma simmonsii. The sequence continues at coordinate 1,563,711 of CP075866.1, forward strand.
TTTTTTTGCCTTTTCTCCTTTTGCCTTCGTTAGTCACGTTTGATTGATGCTGGAGTCAAAAGAGCAACCGGGGAGCGTTACTCGGGGCATGACATGAACATTTGATACGAAATGATATGGATGGAAACGAACCAAGGAAAGGGGTAACTGAAACAAGAAAAAAATGGCTTTACGAGTTGCTGGATGATATGAAACGATACAAAGTTGGACGAAAAAAAAAAGATAACGTCAAGAAAAAATATTTGGCAAAAGGGAAAATGGAACAGTTTGACGGCAAGAAACATTACGGAAGGGGGCAAGGGGAAGCGGAATACAGCAAATCGAAATCAGGATGAGCTTTTTTCTTTTATTTGCTTTTGATTCTTCATATCTTTTTATTTACACAGCTTGGGCAAAGGGGGAGGGAAATGGGAAGCGCTTTGATGTGGTGGTGTTTTTTACAGGATATAGCGTTATCATGAAGCTCCGGTTTGTGACGGTTTGCTATTGTCAGTTAGATTTTGTATCATTCCCTGTATGGTGAAGAAGCTTTTGCTAGCATTCGGCGACGATTGATTGATTGGTAATTCAACAAGTTTCTTATTCTGCATTTTCTTTCAAGGGAGTGATTCTATCCCGCCCCCTTTTCATTTCATTTACATGTTACTATTGACTTACCCAGGTAGTGTGCCTAGAAGACGATCACACACTAGGTTCGGGTCACCCACAGAGAAGAATCTGAGAGTCTAGAAGTCTGCACGCAGTCATTCCTAGCTCTGCATTAGCCTTCAGTCCCTTCTCACCACAAAGTAGATCCAATATCTTTCCGTTCTCAAATGGGAAAAACCCATCCTCAGCCGACTCCACGCGTGTAAAAGAGCGGCGCTCGGACATAAAAAAAACCCAGCTGCGGATGATCCGTTTGTGGGCTGGAGGCGCAGCGCCTGTGACATTCTTCGCATAGATTACTAGGTACGGCCGCTGGGGGCCAGTTTCGTCTCTGCGTCCCATCCTGATTAGGGAGCGGAGCATCAACGCATCGTTGAGGCTTTAAAGCAAAGATCCAACATCTTAGGAGCCAATAGTCTTGGTGGCGAGGGGGCAGAAGCAAGGGAGGGACTTTTCAGCTAGCGACGTCCTTGAGAGATGCGGCCTTTGCAAGCGGCCAGTGGGAATTGGTGGTATTATCCCGAAGCTGAATAAGTGTCCCTACTTGTGAGGGTGCAACTAGATGAATATAGTATAGAGTTTGTCGGGATATTCTGTGTGGGTGGTGTGAGAGAGCACCCAACGACGACTAAACAAAAGCGTGCATGCCTCCATCCCACCGGGCAACCTAGATGTAGGCAACATATGTTCCACACGCGGAAACAGCACTTGCATGTGCAGGGAAGTTAAGTCATCGCCCACACTACAAAGCACCCAGCGGTTATTGCAAGGCGGCATGTGTGGTGGCGAAGACGACAACAGTTCGTTCTTTCAGAATCGGTCGTCTCCCGCTAACAGCGTGGAGAAGTATAATTCTCTCCCTCTCTCTTTTGCTGCATGGGACAAGGAATAGCGGCAGTTCGGCTACTTCATGTTGACCGCACTACCAACAACATACCGGTACTTGTACTCGTATGTGACCGTTCCCTTCCCTTGACCATCAATTCGTCCCTTGAGAGGAGGGAGGAGAGGAAACGTCACAGCTAGGTGTTCGTTTGGGTGTGATAGACGTACAATCTCGGCTCAAGGGGCATCGAAATTGTCCCCCCTCCATAAAGCCCTATAGTTGTCAGAAGCATAATCAGCTTAGCTGTGTCAGGAACCTTGATGAAGAAAGCTGAACCGGCAAGTGAAAACCTTGCTCTGTGCGGCTGATTGCCAGGAACCGCCTGTTGTTCTCGGCATTATGGGACCGATTTTAGGATTCAACGCCACTGTGTGATGTTAGCCACTCTTTGTATGAAAGTCTACGAAGGGCCACAGCATGGTCTTTGACTCAAGACACTCCGCACCCGGACTTCTTTCGACTCGCAATGTCTACCTTAGTCCCGAAAGATTCCCGACTGCACCTACTCCATTGAGCAGAACTACAGATGGCGGATCCTCCGTGGCTGCGCCCTATTCTCTCCTAACAAACATGAGGGATAAAGGAATAAATACTGCGTAGCAGTATTTTTTATTTCCTTGAGCGCCGCGTGGGTCTTTTGTGGCTGCAGGTTCCACGAGTCTAGCCGTTTAACGAATTGTGACGAGACGAGACGAGACGGAACGTAGCGGCCATCTGAGAATTTTATACCATGTTCACATTTGGACTGGGCGTCGTACTTGTAGGCCGCTATTAAGGGTGCCGTACGAACCGTTTTTTCTCCGTCCCAGTAGCGCAGTGCTACTCTGAAGCACACATTCGAGCATGAAGAGTTTGTTTGACTTGGGACGCACTGTAAGACGCCTTTGTCCGGCCGTCAACTGGTATTGCCCGCCGGTTCTCTTCAGCAAATCCCAACATAGTTACGGCGATGCAACAATTTTATCTCGGTTATCTGCAGCTGAGCTCGTCGGGCCAGGGGTAGAGGACGGCTGAAAATAATCCTGGCTCCGGTGTGACTCTTCCCTTTCTAGGCATTGGCTCTTGGAGCTGCTGTTCCGTCTGGCCCGGCGATGTAAATAAGCCAACTTGAACTTGGTGCTTGATGCTGAAGCTTTTCAAGCTGCATATGTAACAGAAGCTAAAAGGCAGATTTGGGTGGATCCCCCTAGCCACATCTTTTTTTGTCGTAATATCAGACTTGCAAAAAATCCTGGGTGTAATTACCAATGATGCAGGGAATATCAATAGTGACACTAGCAGGACGAAACGACGCACATCCTTCTGACGCTGTGTGCCGTCATATCTAATGTGTAACGGCAATAAGGTCATAACGTCAAAGCCGAAATCAACACGGCCAATGCTAGGACTCTGGTCTCGCGGGCCGCAGCTGAATGTGGCGACCCATATTCCCCAAGTAGGTAGTCCAAGGATGAAGCAGAAATTCGCTTTATCCCAATTAGGGCAATGACCCAGGATAAATGAAAATTCTTTCGACAAATTCAACATAAGTTCGCGGCAGGAATGCCTGCTCTAGGCACATCGCATCTGAAAACTGGTCCAATCGGATAGAAGCTGATCAGGCCATCCCCACGGGCTTGTTAGTCCCGGAACCGCGTTCAAGTAACAAATGAGAAAGGAAATAAAAGGTTGCTTTAATCTACTTGAAACTCAGCCATTTCATGGTTGAATGGCGGCACTGTGAGGTAGCTTCGAGTCTCTACTTCAGCAACCACTCGAATTCGGCATGGTGCGTGGCTTGCCTGGCTTACTTTTCTGCCTCTTGTTTATTCCAGGTTAGAAGGGGCTCAAAGGCTGCGAAGTCGAGGACGAAGATGAAAGTCTATTCAGCTGAGGGTGTGGCGAATGCGGGGGGGCAGCCGTCGATTCTCATTGTAAGCTATCTCGTACCCGGTTCTGCTTACCCAACAAGATGCCGCTTGTGAAGAAACTCGTGTTAAGGCGATGGCCTCACCAGCTGAATACAAATGACTTGTCAATAATCTTCATAAGCCCTGAGTTGACTTTGGCGGCATACTCCGTAGCTAGAGAAGGGAGACATCATCACCAACCAAGTAGAGCAGATCATTTTGGAGAACAGTCTGAGCCTCGGCTTATTGGCTGGCTCGATTCTTATCTTTCTGCGTATCGAGGCCGGCCAGCCAAGAACAAACGGCAGTTTGCTGGCGCCAGATGCTCGATTCTTAGTGGACAGACTGCAATGTGTGGAAACTTGATGTGAATTTGCTAGCCGAAGGCGTAGCATCCGAATAGTGTTGCCAAACTGGTATGGCTCAGTAGGCCGAAGCGGAAGATATAGCGGAAAGACTTGATTAAGGTGAACCGAATTCTTGTGTATCACCCGAACACTTTGGTAAGAAAAGCCTTCTTTCTGCAGCTCTGAGTTGAAATTGGCCCGTCCACAACATGACCATTCAGACCACGTGCGGCTGTGCCGGCAATTGCTGGGTGTGTCAAGTTGAGACAATGTTTATAACACCGAGTAGAATCAGGGCTTTGTAGCCAAGCCCCCCTCCGAACTAGTTTCCCGATTCTCCAAAAAGCCACTTTGAAATGAAAGGTCTGCAGAAAGCCAAGGTTCTCGACCTACATTTTGGTCGATGACCGACAGGAGCCTCTGGAGGATTAAGCTAATGGACCGAATTTGGCGTGATAAGGTTGGCTTGCTGCTAGTTTGGTCGTGTGCTCGGGGCTAGACGGTTCTTGATCTCGATCTTGGTTGCCAAGAGCGTCAAAAGAAGAGAAGGCTGGAAGAGAACTAGTAGTCCCGAATCCAGCGAGGCCGAGGGCATCAGCGCGAAAGCGAGGTATCACAAGAGACTATTCCCGCCCTTTGTGAAACGAAGTCATCCCAGTTTCGGCAAAAGAGAACGAGCGGTGAATGTCTAGCACAAAGTGTGTTCACATTATCCACCCGGAGCCAAGCAATGTACTGTACCGTAAACAGGGGCGTTGCTGTAGAAGTCGGTAATTGCTCTGCGAGGTTGCTTTGGGCGATCCTTCGGTGGCCTTGGTTTCGATGTCATCTCAAATAGTCTCTCTGACACCATGCTTGGCAGTGTTGTCAGTCACATATTCCTCGACACGGCAGAAGAAGACGGGAAGAGAACGAGTAGGTACCCACGGCCTGCTCCTAGCCGTCTAGCAACGCAGTTCTGGTCAACAACAGCCAGAGTGGTCTGTTAGTATAAGAAGTTGAGTACTGACAAACAATGTCTTGACTCGATACTTGATATGACATGGATTGAGGGAGGCTGCATCATTCTCCATATTCTTTTGCCCTGGATCAAACGCTAATTGCAGAACTGCCGGGCTGTAACTGCCTAAAGTTCGTAGTAGCAGAAACTCACCGCATGTACCTGCCTGGGAAGGCGTATCCTGGCGCTGCCAGTTCTGCATCGTACCTGCACGGAGGAGTTGACGACATGTTTGAGGCGCAGCACCCAATTGGGATCAATCTTTTGAGTTTCGTGTACGAGGTGGTAGAGCGGTACCTCTGGAGTGGGGGAAGAGAGGTCACTCATCCTTGTGCTAGTGGTGCGATGGTACTCGGCTTCAGTGCCTGGTCAAGTATCTCCAGGATAGAGGTTACGTCTACGGCATTATTACCGCTAGCGAGCATTGCTCGAAGCAGTGCATTTAAGGACAATCAAACACGGGCTCCCGCAATATAGCATAGCAATCCTTCAACTAGATTAGTTTCAATACTTATTATGTCCTAGCAACAGTACGAACTAGGTAGGTAGATCTGCGGTCATGGTGCTCCGTGCATGGTGCTTGAGGTCGTCCCAATGCCCAGCTCTTCATGTCTTAGTACAGCATTCAATACAGATCGTTGCGTGAGAAGAAGAGGAGATGCAGATTGCGCTAACAATGGCTTCGTCTCTCTACAAAGTAGGTTCATCGCACGCTCAGCACGGAAGGTGCCGACTGCGGAAAAAAGCTAAATCAAAGTGGGCCTGACGAAGCTCAGAAGCGTTCCGTGGACCGTCATTGGCTCATGCAGCCTTCGTCCTAATGCAGCTGTAGATGCTACGATGGAGCATCCAAGCAAGAGTACAGTAGCAGCAAGTGCTAGTACAAGAACCAAGCCAGTAGGGAGAGCTTCTGCAAGTACATGTATGTAAGGTGGCAGCAGCTTGACTCAGCAATGGGTATTGACAGGAGAGACAAATCGTCGGATGCAACCATTCAGCAAAGGCTAGGTGAGTTTCTTCTTCTTCTTCTTTTTCTATCTTTTGGTTCCCTTTTGCTGCCGTTAATTTTTCCGCTGGAAATGGTGGCCTTACAGGCAGATGCGCGGCCGCCAATGATCTTGGCCCATCAGCATCTTGCGTGTTATTCAAGGCATATGCGATGCGGCAATCCTCGCCCACATGCCACCATGCTGGTGCCAAGTTTCGTACACTCCGCCAGCATCTACTTTGTTAGCTTGGTACTTTACAGAATGCGATTGGCAAGTTGATGACGATCAGTACCAAGCTAACAAAGTAGATGCTGGCGGAGTGCAGTTTGAGATCCTCCGTAGGGCCGTTATCAAGACAATTGATGACATGTACAAGGTCGAGTACCCTCCAGAGACCTAGCAGGGGAAAGCGCCCTGGAATCTTACTGGTTCCATGTAGATGGCACAAGCTGAAATCGGAGGAGCAACATGAAGGGTCTAAGACACGCCGCCGCCTCTCGGCTCACAAGGGTGCAACGAGCTTAGTGCGGCGGTCGTTTCCCCCCGGCTGGCTGCTTCGTATCTTGCTTGAGCAACCGTGTGTCTTAGATCATGAGACGGCTCATGGCGCGGCCGTGGATGCGGCCCAAGTTACGGAGCACCGAGTACGGAGTTGGGGATGCGTGTTTGGGGATTAAAGTGGGAAGCCGAGGAGCTGAGGCTGACCTCGTGTTTATTAGCACCCGGACCTCACATGAACTTGGCTGACCAACAAGGGAGGTCGCACGGATCCAGATACTGGTATTTCTGCCTGTGTAGGTAGGTACAAAAGGTGGTACTGCAAAAGGACGAGGCCCGTCCTTGGTGGATATACCGGCTTGCTCTGCACCTAGTGCCCAGTGCTACCTGTAGGCTGTAGGTACATATCAATAGCCCTCTTATGCATTATGCGCACATGTAGGTAGATGCAGAGGCACGGAGAGCTGCTAGTCCTTGAATACTACCTGTAATGGTTAGTGGTTGCTGTAGCAAGGCAAGGCTTGCCTGCCCCTCCCAACAACAGCAGTTCTCTCCGTTAGACATGCAGATCCAGCCGCCCGCATTTGCTCGGAAGCTGGAGCTTTTGAGATGGTCCAGCGATAGTGGCAATGACATGCCTCCTCCTAGTAGCAGACCCTGATCCTGGTTCGGGCAAAAGAAGCGGATTACATAACCGTACGTACCGTTGCAAGCGGTGGACAGAATAAACAAGAGAAGAGCAATAGGCAATCAGCCGTATCTGGGAGGATATCCGTATACACGATTTACTATTGCGAAACGGCAGTGCCTAGGGTACAGAGTGCATGGGTACCACCTATATTTTGTATGACTTTTTCTTCTTTTCTAGGTAATTAATTTTCAAAGATCATCTTTCCGTAATCATATGGATTATTTCTCTCATTTTCCTCAACAATTCCCGTCGTCGTATGCTTCTTCGTTTTTCGTCTAGCGTTGCCCTTTCGCCCTCACTGGACTGGACCATGGCCAAAGCGGCAATGACCAGCGGTTTGCAGGGTCCTCGCGTGCAAAGGTCTTCCGACTGTCTGCATCCGAAATGCGCTTGCTCAGAGCACACGGCAACTCTGGATTATTACTGGATCAGGCTGACCGTTTGAGATGTGTCACCCCCGTCAAGTCTGGCATGGATCGGCTCGACTTGGTGCTTCCATGTAGCATCTGCTCCGTTCTCCGTACTTTTGTCTCCATGCTCTGTCCCTGCTCTCGTACTTGGCCTCCTTACCTGCGCATAAGTGGCAGATACGCATGCGTCCTAGATACTTGTGCTAATGTGAGCCTGCGTTGTGACACGGCATCCGAGCCAAGGCAGTCGGTCGTATTTTGACCCTTCCTGGCGGTTGTGCGTCGCGAGCCCGCATCGCAACGGCTTCTGTTAGTGGCCTCATTGCAAGGATCCCGGCTAACGACTACTAGCTGTGCATCTGTTGATGCTACTCCAATTGTAGTATTTACAGGTAGTAATGTACTGCAGAGTATTATAGATGGTATATATACTCGTATATATATATAGAATCTGACTAGCATGGCGGCGGGCTTGTTATTCCCCGTTCAAGAGTGCTAGCGCATCGAGCATCTGTCGGCTGGAAGTCGGTTCTTGCATGGCGACGATGACACACCAACGGCAGATGCATCAGGCTGGCGTTGTAATACTTAACAAAGACAAAATGCATGGATATCAAACATGGCACCGGCCACCGCTATTCTGGTATTGGTAACCGTGTATACTCGTAGGTGGGAGGTGTGAGAGGAGGGAGGTGGGAACACCGACCAATACAATGTCCGAGCTTGTAAAACACCAGCCTGGTTTCTCGTACAGATATCAACAAACACGAGGCGTGTACATGTACTCTGTGCTTCCGTACATTGATCAACTCAGGGCATGCTGCCTTCAAAGTCTGCGACCCGAGATGATGTCCCAAGCATCCACAGCCCTTCAATGTCGCCGTTTCCCGAGGCTGTTGCCAACCCTGTCCTGTCGTCATTGCAGAACAGCTTCTGCAGCACCTTGCCACCAGTCTGGATTTTGCAAACCTACTCGTACGCTGTTGCTTCGTCCAAAGAAGCATAGCCCATACCCCAAAGTTCCCCATGGCTCTGCGGAGCTGACGGCGGTGACAGATCAGCAACAGGCCGTCTTTTCAGCCACCCAAAGTTAACCCATGTCGACTCTGCTCTTGCATTAACAGAGCTCGACTCGATTAGGACATGTTGGAGCTTCAGAGCTGCATCATCAAGGTGACTGAGTCGTGGCTCCTCTCAACTAGATCCATAGTCGAATAAAACAGCCCCCCTCCTCCAGCCAGGCCATCCATTTGGGCCAAACTCACTGGCGGCTTTGGGGGAGGGGCGTAAGGCGAGCAGCAAGCCACACAGACAAGGTCCAGATCCCCATCGAGTCAGTCCACTTGTCTGTCCGCACTTCCGTCCCTGTTTGCAAGCCGAGCTTGTTCAATCGGATCGGCTTTTTAGCATCCCTGGCAGCGGGCGATACTGCCCTGTTTCCCTCTCGCGTCTCCCTCGTTGGAAGCTGGTTGTGAAGTCCCCCCAGCAGCCCTTGTACAGGTATAAACCTGGCCAACCACGACAGCCCTGCTTCGCAACCTGGCATTGCAAGCATCCATCTGGACGAACCTGCCATAGCCGTTTGCGAATCGTCGGCCGGTAGTCGATAGTGTGCAGCGCTACTGTACTGTAGAGAATGCGTTGCTGGGGGAGCTTGTGCTCCTCGCGATAAGCTCTGGGGCTGAGCTGTCGTTCCATGTTCCTAAAGTGGATAAATGGTAGAGGTACCTAGTTACCTACAAGTACGGACCGCAAAGGGAGGCTACAAGTGTCTAGACCGGCTTGGCCATGATGTGCCAAGTACCGAACCAGTGCATATTTGGCCATGTTCGTGACGAGGGTGGTAACTTATAGGTACCTCATACCTGAACTTGTCCATGCAATTATATGCACTCACGGCTCAGGATTCTCAAACATGCTCAACTATAACTGCTGCCTTGTGCCTTGGATTGGTAGAGCTCGTAGTTTGTGATGTAGTAAAGATGGGCTCATCAAGAGAATAGGAAGGGAACCAAGAGATGTTTGGTAGAGCAAAATACTACCTCCAGATCGGTACGCAGCAGCCGCATATTAAAACATTGAATTGAAAACGAGGCCACTAGCCACTCATATCGATAACGAGGCGAGATCCGTTTAATCAGTACTCGTAGACAGGGCAATAACGTGACAGCGACGACATCAACACCACCTTCGCCGACATCAACATCAACAAAAACAAAAACAACAACCAGAAAGAACAACAAACGACAAACGGCGGACACGACATGCATACGGTGCGTGCACCTGCATACATACACCGCATGGCCAGAGACTATCGAGTACTTGCGTGCGCACGGAGCACTGCCCAGGCGGAATGTAGCTACTGTACTTCCTGCGCACCATATGCACCGAGTATTATGGCGCATCCATCTCGTCCTGCGGACTTGAGACGAGAGCCAGCTCTGAAACGGCCTGGTCCTAGTCAAGACACGGCAAGGCCACAAGACGATAGGTGAGCCATTCAGCCTAAGAAACCGCAAGTCTCCGTCCGTATCTCTTACACCCGCCCGCTCAGCTAATGAACGACGACTTGGTAGCAGAATGAGCCATGCCCGCCACCAACCCCTCTCCCCATCCACTCTTAGAGCCCTGTGGCTTTCTCTCAAGCGCAACATCTGCCTCATCCAGAGAGGGTAGCTCCGAGCCGATGAGTTTAGATGGGTCACTGAGATCGGTTTCTAGAGGCTGATGCGTAGCGCTACAGCACCAAGTTGGCATGGCGGACGAATCTCGCAAATCCAGCGCCCCATGCTCGTGGCAGCCACGGCCAAGGCCAGACCCGCGGCGATTGGGTTGGGCGCGCAAGATGTCGCCCATTTGCCTCTCTTCTAACACACGCAGCTCGTTGCCTACTTACTGGTATACTGTATTGTACTGTACAGTACAGTACGGAGCACTTCCGTGACCCAATGCGGCGTAGCTGCCAGAGGGTTCCGTACCGCGGAAGCGCAGGGCAAGCTGCCACTTATTGGATAGCCCCGTTGCATCGTGTACTATTTTTTGCACATCTCCCAAGACGTGCAGCAGCCGCACACAGGCGCACAAGGATGCCGGAGCTGCAGAGTGGTGCTCCCTGCTTGGCTGTTGTCTGCCTGCCTGCCTGCCTGCCTAGCACATGAGTGAGTGTGCTTCTTCTCAAACTAGTCTTATCAAGGGATATCATGTTGGGACAGTTTGTTCTCTGCCCGATGGCTGACCCTGACTTGCCCCTGCAATGGTGTTTTTGATAACGGCCGATTCGTTCGCGCGTCTCATTTGTCTCGACAGCTTACTGTTACTTACAAGTATACGTCTTACAGGTCCTCCGTCGGTATAAGCAACCCCCCCGCATTCGAAAGACGCCATCTCACGTTTCCCTAAATTGCGGCGATAGCCGGCCGCTCCTCTCCTTTGTCTCTCTTGCCTTGCGCTGCATGTGCGGGAGTAATTTGAAATGTATGATAAGATTTCTATTTGTCTTCTTGTGTTTTGAATCTGATGCCCTGTATGATTCCCGTATCATCGCCGGCTTGTTTGCCCATCTGTGGTGTTATCCCCTGCAACTGGTATGCACTTTTCAAAGCACCGGGGAGCAATCCTCTATTTGCTGCATCATGGTATCCAACGTTTTCTCATAGCTTCATTCTTTATTGCTTCCTTTTTTGCTTCCTCTATTATTTTTCCCTCGGTCTCGTCCCCCTTGTCTATTTCGGCTCTGCTTGCCGCCAATCCACAAATCTTGGCTGAGAATTTTATTTCTGGGTTTTCTTCCTTTCCTTTCTTTTTTAGAATTCCCCCCTTCTTCTCGCACTCCCTATCTGAAACGCACACGCCCTCCGCCCACTTCCCTGTTAGTTGACGTCCCATCGATTCCCTAATCAGATCATACGCTCTGATACGTGCACGCTCCTGTGAATAGACCAGGCACACCATACGCCTTCTCCACAGTGGCACGGTGCCCGCTCCGGCCCTTGTCTTGCTGTTCACCCTCCTTCTAGCCCAGCCGATATTCTCAGGTCCGGTTTCTGACTGTCTCGCCTCTGCCTCTGACTGTTGGCAACCCCCCCCCTTGGGGCAAGCCCCTCGTTGGCCAACTCCGTCCCGCGGCGCTCTGTCTCCATTCTAGGAAGCACTACTTGTACACAAGGAGCGGATGGACCACCATCTCTGATATTGGATAGCCTGCATGTGCCCGACAGGGTTACTTCAGCCCTCTCCATCTGCTTTCTCTCCCTGTACCCAGTACTGTCTGTTGACACCAAGACTACCCTCAATGAGGGTGGCTAGCTTATCCTCAAGCGTCATCCGTCCAGCCCCAGTCGACAGTCATTGTTGTTGTTGTTGAGCTGGGCCGTCACCTCCAGCCTACGCCTCGACTTGTTATAACAAACGTTATATCCACCACGTACGCCTCCACAACCTCCCATCCTGTCCTTCTCTCCTCCTCTCCTGTTTTCTTACTTGCCCAACTCCCCCATCCCCAGTCATCGTACTCTCATTTTATGACTTTGATTGTTACAAGTATTGTTTCTTTCTTGCATGCCCCGCAGCCTGGTTCTTTTTTGCACCATCCTCTGATGTCTACTTAAACACATGCATACACACTCCTGTAACTCGCGGCATATGTGATGATGCTCACCATCAAGCAGCAATCGACGACATACGGCTACAAGTCCGTCCATGATTTGCCAACTCCGCCTTCCACCTCCCGGCCCTCTCCTCCCTTGAACTATCAAGATCCATCCTACAAACCGTACCTTGTCTCTCAGAATAGCCCGGTGCAGCCCATGTCTACTTCCCATCGTGGCCTGCCTCCTCCGGCGGCCATGACTCTACCTCCACAGCAGCCTCCTTCCGTTGGCCCTCCGCCGTCACATCACACTCAACAACCACCTCCTCTACCGCTGTCACAGCCCTCTCACCAGGCACAACAACCATGGCCTTCGCCTTCGGCTGGCCTGCCTCCGCCCCCACAGCAATGGCAAGGAGCTGAGGAGTCTATGCGGACCTGGCTCCAGGCCAAGACAGAGGAGGAGAAGACGAGGCAAGAAGAGGAGAGGACTAGGCAAGAGACTTTACGCCTAGAACAGAGAAAAATCGAAATGGATATTTTGCGAGCTTCTCTTGGCGGCGGCATCCCACCTCCCATGGTTCCTCTGGTCTTTGCTGGCATGGGAAGCGGAGGTACTCTTCCCCAGGCCGCTCTTGAATGGGCACAGCAGTTCATGGCTCCGGCTCAAGGGCATCATCCCCAGCTACTTCCGCCCCAGCGACCGCACTCGCCAGACCATTCGAGGGAGCCTATAGGCCACGGCATGGTGTACGCTACTTCTCCAGCACAGGTGACTTCAGCTCAAGGCCCCGGTGGGTATGGGCCGTATCCAGGATCGCCAACGAGGCCAAGAGGCCAGACTGTCTCTGGCGCAATGGGCCGACCAATTGGAATGGCATCAAACATGGTGGGCGTTGCCAACCCTCCCCAGCCCCCGGGGCAAGGACCTCCTCCTGTGATGCCGCCGTATCAAGGACACGCGCATACGCAGTCACAGTCATCCCAGCATGACACGAGCCCATCGATCTATTTCCATCACTGGCAGCCACCGGCGACGCAGAGCGGCAGCAGCTCGAACCGGCCCGGAACACCGTCTGGTTCGTCAAAATTCAAGAGAAAGCGAGACTCCCTTTAAGCTAACCTGGGTTTGTGTGGCTGTAACAGGGGAGGCTCAGAAGAAGCGAAAGACAACGGGAGGAGCTTCTCAACAGGTAACCAGAGCTCCGAGCGAAGACCGATATCGATCCCCGCCGCCATTCACGCAGCCCGGCTCGTCGAATCCGGCGTCGCCCAGTCGAAAATCGCACAAGCGCCAACGGAGCGATGTGTCGTGGTATAGGCCTCCTGGCCAGATGTACGGTGAGGACCCGGACCGGCCTCGAGCGAGAACGCCAACACAAGCCCCGTCCTGGGGCCCCTCGCCACGCGAGAGGGAGGATTCGAGGAGTGCAAAGCAGTCGGTATCCTCGCTGCTATCCCGCGAGCCTGATGACTCGGGTGCAATGTCACGACAAAATGCGCAACCTCCGCGGCTCGAGGCGCCGCCGCCCATACCACGAGCCAGAGGACCGGGAGAGCAAAGAGCTGGGGTAGAGACGCCGCTATCTGCAGGAGAAGCCGATCCAAGGTCCCGAATGGCAGGGGCTGGGATGCACGAGAGAGAGGCCTGATTAGGTTTCTGGAGATGACTGCCAATGGGATGCTTCGGGTGACGGGCTCATTTGGCATCAATCAAGACTGTGAGAGCATGACGACAGTGCCGCCAACTCGGGAGGCCTCTGTTTTTTTACGGTCTTACCACACTTCTCTTCTTCTCACCTTTTTTTCTCACCTTTCATTCTCACATTCATTTTCATTCTGGTTTTCATTGTCATTTTCAGTTCCATTTTCACTTCATTTCTACACATTGTTTTCTTTTTTCAAAAATTTTGTTCATTTCATGATCATGGCCGACCGGTTTGGCTTGGATCGCCGCCCCTTTTTGTATATTTGTTTTGGTATACGTCATGCACCATCCGCGCAAATTTCCTTTCATCTTTCAAGGCTACCATCGGGGCAGGAAAGACCAGACTGGTCATTACATTTCACAGACTAGAATGGCGGTCGGATAGCATAGTTTGTTTGAGGGGGACCTGCACATATAGGCGTTATTCGTTTTACTGGGAAGGGAGGGGATTCTGAGCTGTTTCGCATTGCACAAGGAACAAAAAGTGTATTGATAGGATGAGATTTGCCGGGGATGCCAGGAACGCATCCATGGAGAGGAAAGGAGGGAACCAGGAGAAGAAGAAAACGAATCAAAAGCATTTTCAAATGGCCCCCTAAGTGCAAAAGTCGTTGAAGTACCTCTGGTACATGTATACAAGCAGCATACTCCGTACAGATGAAGCCTTCCAAGTTATTACTGCGAGTACTCCCGTACCTGTGTACCAGTACGAACTCCTTTGCCTGATGCCTATCGAAGCAACTAGCTGATGGCAACCGAAATAAAAGTGCTATTGGGCTCGCCGTGGTCGGGGCTTAGGACTGATATCCGAGCGCAAAGCGGCCGCGAATGGTTGCACAGGGGGTGTCTTTGGGTTGCCAATCACGGCATGTAGATGAAACAGACGACCCATGGGGATGGTGCAGTCCAGGAGCCGGCCTAAAAAAAGCCACGCAAGACGGGCAAGGGTTCGGGCCCGAGCAAGAGGGCACTCGAGCGATCGGTCATATGATATCGCGGCTGCCGCGTAAGGCGCATCCGGATTCCGAGGCAGGGCTGATTGTGTGGTTGTAGTTTTGGCGGACGGACGGGTATTTTGGATAGTTTGGCGGTAACAGGTTGGTACCTCTCATTACTAAACGAAGGGGGGCACTTATGCAGGAGGGCAGCATTACTCAAAGTTACTTACTGTACGAGGATGCGTGTGTGAGTGAATTGAGTGAGCCTGTGAGAGTAAGAGCCGATTTGGAAATCAGTGCTACCTTGTAGGAAGGTACATAACCGAATGCCATTTGATTACCCCCCGGTCAGTCAGTTACGGCACTCGGGGCCCTGTGGCAGCAGAGCAGAGGAGCAACGTTTCGGAGGCTGCAGGTTCCTGGAATGATTACATGTACGAGGCAGTTTGCATCGGCAGGGGGGTTTCTTTTTGGAGTAGACGTATACAGTTTAGGTACTTAGTACAAGTTACTTCGTTCTCATAAGGGCATATGAAGCACAGAAGTCATGGGTAATATTGCGTATATACAGGCCCAACGATACCAAATTTGCAGTATACTGGTTCTCGGTATTATTACCAGGGAGGTACGTATCTGTGTTAGTGTATTACGAGTGTTTTTTTCCAGATTCTCAAATTTTTTTTCCCTTACACGGTTTACCTGAATTGGGCAGACTGACCGCTGTCTTCGATTATTGTCTGGCAAATTCGGTGCCATGTTGCAAGTACCTACTAGGTTGCTGGGTGTAGTAGGCAGGCCTTGGAGCGAGTACCGAGGCAACGTACCTGGCAGTAGCGGCCGATGGGATGGGATGGGAATCGGAGAATTGGTGGAGTCAAAAGGTTTCCCAAAAGTTTGCGAGGAGTTTGTGTACAGGCTTCCCTTTTTTTACGGGCACGGGTGACGGACGGAAGAGGAAAGTTGCGGGATGTTGAAGAGCCCGTTACGGAGGGCTTGCTTTGCTTGGGTAAGGTGGTTTGGACTGGGATTTGCTGCGGGCGTAGGATGGATTTTGATGTTACTAGGGAGAGTTCGTAGTACGCTGTGGATTTGTTGGGTGTGGGTTAAGGTAGTACCTGGTGAGGCAGGGGGTAAATGTTTATCCAGCACTGCAGTAGTATGGAGTTCCCTGCAACACGTATCCTCAATGGTATTGTACCTCTCTAGCATTCTCGGTAGTACAAGAAGTGCTATATGCGGACCATTCTCTCCGTTCTGTGCCTAACACGGAGTCGGCAGTATTTACGCATGACCCAAAGAAGAAAAGAACGAAAAAAAAAAAACGAGGCGGGAAACGACAAGAGAGCAAAATTGTTGTGTGTTTCAGACTTATTGGGTGCATATATCGTGTGTACACAAGGCATGTACTGTACGAGTTACACACAGGGACAGGCCCGGGTATCGCTCGAGGAATATTATGGGGAACCGGAGCATCGCCGAGAAAAGAGGTCGAACGGAGTAATCAAGGTCGGGCTGCTAACACCAACTTGGCAATACTAGTCTAGCAGCTGTCCAGAGTGAGCCTCCCGACAAGGGGGGAAAGAAATGGGAACGGGATGGAGTGGCTTCGGGGCTTGCTGTGGATGGATTGGGAATCTGAAAAGGATTTTCTTCTTCTTCTTCTACCTAGTACTGTCTTTTGAATGCCTGAAATGTTATAGCACGTCTTGGCCATCCAAAGGGGCAGTGTGGTTGAGGCTTTGCTTCTACTATAAGTTACTAGATTAGTCCTTGCACTCGTATACATCGTACTGAGAGAGGAAATATATAGGCATTGCGCTGATCTAATCTCGGGGGTTTTCCCCCAATGGCGTGCAAAGAGGTGAAGAGGGTGTGAATATTACTTGCTCATCCGAAACTAACAAAAAAAGGCATCATTGAGGGCTTTTATGGAACAATCTAAGCTCCTACGGGGTATCAAGATGACAATCTTGGATCATGGAACGAGCAAACAATGCCCGCATACGCGTAGTTTTTTTCGAGTCAGGAACAGGGTTTCTCTTTTCGTTCTCCCGTTCCGAGTGGGATTTTTGACATACACTAGCATATTAGTGACACGAAGCAATTCCCTCTTTCTGCCGTCAAAGACAGAAAAAGAGAAAATAAGAAACAAAAGTCCACTTGCAGAATTGAGAAGATTCGGAAAGATGGATTGTCCCGCGCGCCAAGACTCTGTCCCAGGGGCCCGGCAGAAGAACAAAAAATGTGACTTGTCACATAAAACGTGCTGAAGAAAACAAAGGCAATCCGGGCACACACTTGTCAAAAAACTCAAAAGGAAATTAGAGGTGAGACACACATACACTTGAAGAATTATAGCGTGTGTGTGTGTGTGTGTGTGCTCTTACGCCAGGTACCCGTACAGCAACATCCCGTCCCTTTCCCACCACCACCACAACCCGAACCTCAAAAGTACATGTACATGTACCTACCGCTTTCTCACATGCATCTCCGAACAGACGCCCGAGTACCGCTACTCGTTACTTTTTTAGCTTGCACCCAAACCACATGAAAAAAGCGCCCTGAAAAAAGCAACAAGCCGTCCATCTTCGGTGCGATACCCGATTCGTAAAAACCCACCTTCATCTTTTTTGTCTTTTCTTCTTCGCTTCCCGGACATTCAAACCCAATCCGGGGAACCGGCGACAGAAAAAAAAAAACTCCAACATGCCCAAAGACGGCTAAGCCTTAAAAAGAAATAAGAGAGAGACGGTACTTTGTTTGCGTGCTCCGTTTTTTTTCTCTCTCTCTCTTGGGCACCGTTTCTCGATACGGAAGTACGGAGTACAGCCGGGTGCCCGTTTTAGTGCTTCGCTCCGTACGGCACTTGCGAAAGTACCTGCTGTATATACCTACCAGGTAGTAGTACTAATCCTCTTCACATGCTTCTTTTGCGTTCGTCATCTGGTCCCCTTGTATCCTTTTCTTTTTGTGACAGGTGATGGGGTGGGATGAAAAAAAGATCCCCAGTAAAAAAAAAAAGGAAAAAGCTTCGTGCTTTAGTCTGGCTACCCGTAGCGAGCAACCCGGAAAATGGCACTTGGCATGGTAGCATTCGGTCTGCTTAAAAAGGAAGCGCAGCCATGGGTCTCGAAAGCGGAAAGTCGTAAACCCCATCTGCCGAAGCGGTTCCCCATCTAGGGGTCCTAAAAAGGTTCCAGTGGATTGGAAGGGGGTCTCTCTCCCGGCTTCATTCATAGGTTCCCGGTACGGGGTGATGACCAAGCATGTGAAAGAAAAAGAAACACATCATCAATAAAATACAATACTAAGACCAAAAAAAGGTCAATGCATTGTCTGTCTCGCTATCCCACATAGTAGCACCAAATAAAAACACAAAACACAAATCACGAAGATGAAAAGAAGAAGAAATACCTGATGAAACACCCCCCCTCCGTCAAAGCTTACACTCTCCCCTCCCCATCCCCCTTCTCACATCATATCAGCTTCCAGAACCTTTTTTAAACCTCCTCCACCACCCCTGGCCCCTCGGGATTTCGCAATCTCACTCAATTGTAACACTTTCACTCTCGGCAATTCCCACCTCCCACTTTACGCCCCCTAGCACACGACAGCTCAACCGAGAAAAAGAAGGAAAAATTGACGTGGTACCCTGAATAGTTCACCTTCCATTTCATATTTCTATATATATATAAATGTATACGCTCTTAGTGCTGCATAACAAACATCTCCTCCGCACATACACCATTACACATGTGACGACGAGCTATATTTCCTCCAAGTGTCAAGAAACCCAAAACAGCTTTATTACCGATGCGCAGGTGGGTAGTAAGAAACAAGTACAAACCCATGGGGCAAGGATACGTGACAGAGGGAGCCCCGAGCGAGACAAATCTCACGTGTGATATATGAAGCATATTCCATATCCAGGAACCCAGTTCGAGGGACCTACTCGGGTGCCTCGTTGCCCAAAACACCACGGCCAAGTGCTTACGGGGGTGTAAATGCAAAAAAGATCAGCGCCCATACTGTAAAAGCTTGGCTGAACAAGTCTCCGCCTGTATTAATAGTACTAGTAATGCTTTTTGTTACCCCTTCCATCAAGCAAACAGCCATCTAGTTACAAACATCTGCCGGTCCCGTCCGCCCCCAGGACGCCAACTCCGGCCAATCTGACAAAGTACATCGCCAACCATCTCCAACCACCCACTGCTCAAAAAGAACAAAACGCCTCCGTGACGGAAGGGTATCCATAAGTCAGGGCGTACCGTACGCCCGCTCCGCGCCACCCTGTCCCAGATCCTGGTATATGAAGCAAGCAAACAGACAGACACAAAGACAAAGTAAAAAAAGATCAATATAGAGAGGGAGGAGCCGAAGCAAGATTAAATCAGCACGCATCAAAACAAAAGACAAAGGAGAGACCATATATGAAGAGGTGTCAAATAGACCATCTGTTCATTAATAGAGGGTATCAGTAACTGAACAAATAAAAGGGGGGTATCGGGTGGTACGGAGATGACAGTGACAAATGAAGAGTAGAGCCATAGGAAGCTAAATGTCCCGTTCCCCTGCGCCAATTTCAAAAGAAAACAAAGGCAAGATAAAATTTAATACAGTAGAATAAGAGGGAAGAATCAGCCCGTCGGGGTGAGAGTCGGGAGAGGCAAGCGTGCTACGTCTTCTTCTTGCCTTGGTGTGACTTCCATTCGGCTTTGGTCACCTTCATCAGGAGATCCTCATCCTTGATGGGAATCCATGACGTCAAGGCCTTCATGGCGTTTTCGAAGTCCGAGTCCAGGAGCACCTCGCGGAGGGCCTGGATCAAGGCAGCGCTCGTGGCGTGCAGAATGTCGAGTCCTGTTGCCGGAGTTGCTTCGCTGTCGTCAACTTGCGTGACAATGTTCGCCTCGGCCGCGCTATCTCCCAGCAAGAGAAAGACATCCCATACTCGCAGCTGGGCTGGAAATGGGATGGAGAGGTTGAAGAGGGTAAGGTACCAACGTGTACCATATGCGGTTATGTCTACGCTGAGCTCGGTCTACAAAATGAGAGAGATGAGAATGTTAGATTAATACAAGTATTTAGATTGTCATCGTCAGAACTCACCAGCCTCTTGGCCACGTCCTTATTCAGCCAAGTTTCATCAAACTCATGCAACGCCTTCATCAGGCCCTCGAAGCCTGGGCGATAGAGGCGATCGAGCCCTCGTAGCTGCCACATGCGCACCAGCATAACGAAGCACTTTTCTTCGTCAAAGTAGCAGAGAAGCGTTGCTGCCAATGACGCCATGCCCTGGACATATCCTGTTTCTGGAAAGAAGATGGACAGGCAGTGCAGCACGCGGAACAGAAGCCGCTGGCCGCCACGGTACCTTTTGCGGAACATGATGTGTCGGCTAATGGTTCGGGGCACGTCGAGGTCAATCTGCACATCATCCGGCGAGCTTTGCTCCAGCAGTCGGTGGAATGATGCAACAATCTCCTCTTCAACCGCATGGACACCGTGTTCAGTAGCGGAGCTGGCAAGAAAGGACCACCAGGCGGCTGCACGCCAGCGATCGGGAATGCCTTTCCATGTTCGCTCAATGAGCTTAGGGTTCTTCCTGTCAAACTCAAACTCCATGCCTTCGCCCTGGCCGCCCCTTCGGACAACCTTGGCCATCTTGCGCCACTTCTCTGACCTCTCCCACTCCTTGCGCTTCAGTGTTTCTGATATCCTCTCTATATGGGCTTCCTCTGCGGCATCTTGGAGGCTTGTTGGAAGCGTCAGCATGTCGCCAGCCTCGTCTAACCATCGCCGATCTCGGTTATGGGGTAGCAGATTGCTAGCCTGCCGGATGACGGATCGCGAAGATCGTTTCGAGGCAGTAGATAGTTCCGAAGCTTGGGTGTTGAGTGACCTGGCGGACATCTTCCTGCTCGGGCCCAAGGGGGATAGGCCAGCCAAGTCCCTCTTCTGTAGCATGTTCCTTCGCCTGGGCGAGTACTGGGCAGATTTCATCTCCGTGGGCGTGCCGAGCCGTGATCGGGGGGCGGTGATGAAGCCATATCGATCGACGCTGGCGCCGTCAACATCTTCCCAGTCCTCTAGGCCACCAGCGAGCTCCGTGTCTCGTCTATAGTCAAGGTGAACCGAGGAGCTCGTAGATCTGATGGATCTCGGGGTTCCCCAGACAGGGATGGGAGGCGGCAGTATTATGCTACAAGTCGAATAGGCGCAAAGCGTTAGCAACAAGATGCACAGAAGACGAACAAGCAGACAGCCCGACACACGGCGTCAGGAAATCGTCAAGGGAGTCCATACGAGTCATTCCCATCTTCCTCTGCTGGGAGCTCTGGGGTAGGCTCCAAGGGTTCGCAGTACGAGCGCCTTGCGCCATCCTCCCAATTGATGGCATCGCCGACTCCATAGAGCGATCTCACCTTTTGGGACTCCTTGTCGACGTCGGATGCTAGCAGGCGGATGTCGGGTGGCGGCTGAGCGCGGGGCACGAGGTTGGGGTTGGAGGCACTGGCGGCCAAGGACTCGATGCGGTCGACGCTGGTGCTGCTGGATCGTGCATGGTTGTGAGTGGGTGTTGAAGGAGCAGAGACATCGCCTCTGCTGTCGTTGGCCCCGTCGAGGCCCAGCGCTCCAGCGCGTCGCCCGCCGAACATGATGCTGCCGCGGTTCGAGAAGGACAACGTGGCCATAAAATCATCCTCGAGCAGGCTGTGCGTTGGGATGCTGATGCCCAGAGGCGCAAAGCGGTCGTTGACGTCGCCCGGAGAAGCAGTGTCGCGAGATAGTGTCTGTATCTGCAGTAGCGGAAGAGGCGACTGTTCTGCAGTTGACCGTTGTGGCTGCTTATGAGTGGAGGCTTGCTGCGAGCCCCGCATCAGGGGCTGCATTGGCGCGTTTGCGGCAGCAGATCCCTCGTCAATTGCCAGGGCTTGCAGGGCTAATTTCCCCTTTGCCGACGCAGAGGAGCAGACGCTAAGGCGCTTAAGAATGCTTTGTCTCTTTGGCGACACTGGCGACGACAACGAGCGAGGTGGTGAGGGAGGTTGAGGTTGAGCACGGCTCGGAGCGACGGCGGTATTGGGTTTTTCGAAGCAGGGAAATGACGCAGACGCGGCTGGTTGATGAAACTTTGTCTCACTTGTCGAACACTGCCAACCAGCCGCCACTGGGCCGACAGCTGTTCCGTGCTGTGCTTGTGCTTGTACTTGTGGGACACGATGTCGTGGTACCTCGTCGACTTTGGTTGGCTTGTCACCGACAGAGTCTTGGGCGTCTGCCAGCTGCTTGCTGTCTTGCTTGGCCTCTTCTTCCTCGCAGTCCTCTTCGTAAATGGTATTCGCTGAGGTCGGCGTCGGCGCGAGCCCTGAGTCTCTCTTCCAACTCTCGTGAGCAAGCTTTGTCTGGCGTATCGGCGTCCTCAACGCCGGGTGCTGCTCAGTTGGTGGCGTAATGGGCAATAAAGCGAGCTGCGGTGGCGTAACAACCACCAGACTTGGCGAGTAGAGTGACACCGAATACAAAGAGGGAGAGGGAGACGATGCTGACGATCGTATCGACAGCGTACGAATGGTGGTGCGAGATGTGCTCCTAGGAGGCAGCGGGATGGGAGGCTCTGCCTGGACTGTCTTCTCGTAACGGAGGCCTATGGTGTTGTCGGCAGACCGTCGCGATCTGGAGCCAGTTGCCGGTCGGATGGATGTGATGGCCATGGCTCTATCTATGGCAGTTGGAGGAGCTGATCGGCCGCAATGACCTTGATCTTGAGCTTGTGAGCGAGATGGATATGGGTTGTTGTTGCTGATGCTGATGGCGGAGGTGCTAATGATGGCGAGAGTGCTGATACTGGTTTTCTCAGCGCTATGCGAGCGGAAGCCCCGAGCCAAGCGTCGAAGCAGTTTGGTGAAGCGTGAGGCAGCCAGCTTGAAAGATTGTTGAGGCGTTTGGTATTTATAACTACACCTCGAGATGCCGATGCCGAGTGTGCGGTGAGAAGCGAAGGTGAGGCTGGCAAGTGACACTTTGGTGTGGTCTTTCCCTCGGAATGTATATCGAGGCTTGCCGAGGCGATAAGATGTGAAGCGAGAGGAAGCGAGAATATCGCAGAGCAGACGAGGGGGTAATGATAGCGAGAGAAGTGGGAGATCAGAGAGACGAGAGAAGCGATGGAAAAGGAAGAAAAAAGCGGGAAGATGAAAGAGAATGAGGGTTGACGTGGCAATCGTTCAAGTCATAAAGTCGTAACTGCTGTAAACGAGAGGAACGGGCAGTCCGCAGCCCTAGCGGTGCACTATCACGGCGGGTAGGCGGGACGCAGATGCAGATGCAGATGCAGATGTTTTTCAACTCGAGGGCATGTATCTGATCCGACAAGTCGGTGTAAGAGCAACTCGGTTTCCTGCTGACTCTCAGCCCCTGGCACTGACAACGAAGCAAACCGACATAGCATGTGTGGGGGAGATGATGGAGAATTATATACCTATAATAGAGCAAAAGCAAGTAATTTAACGCTGTGAAGATCCGGGGAGAGCGTAGCGAATGCCTTTCTCTCTGTCTGGAGAAGAGCGCCGGGCCAAGCCGTCCCTTGCGTCCAAGTCATGTACTAAGGCAAAAGCAAAGTAGAGCTGAGACATGTGTCTTGGAAATGCGGCGAATCAAAAATGAGAGTGACTGAGAGCTGAAAACTAAGAGACGGGATAAGAAAAGAAACGAGAGTGGGAGAAAAAAGAAAGAAAGAAAGAGAGAGGATCTCGTTTGTTTCTATTATACCAATAGGCATTGCGCATGTATGATGCTCATGCAGGGCAATCAATGGTTTGTCGGGGATGACGGGTACGACTATTGCTGATGTGCCATATTGCGTTGCGTACTCGTAATACCTTGCAGGCACTGAGAGTCCCGATTCCTCGAGGACTTTTAGAATTTGCACTACGGAATTCAATTGCAAACTCCATTTCGCCCGCATATGCATACAGGTATATTGACGCCAAGTTTGTACTTTCATGCGCCCAACAAGGAGCTGGAGTTGAAGTCAATGGCCAACACGCTCAACTGTATGAGTGGAAAAGAGGTGCCGAGCTCAGTCTCCATCTCCGGCAGAACCCAATCGGGGACCCGCGATAGAGCTGGACACACTAAGACGCTGGCTAGTGGCGGGACAGGGATCACCGATGCTCGACTTACAGGGCCCTTTCCAGCGGCATCCAGGCGGTCACGGCGGCTTTCGGGCACCCGCTAGCAAGGCCAGACTCCAGCCTGCTGGGAACCGGCATCTTGATTAGCGTCCAGTCAATTGAAGCGTTTGTTGCCTTGGGCTCCCTGTCTTTTGGGCCTCGATGGATGTACCTTTCCATGATGCTTCCTTCGTGTACTGTAAGTTGATGTGGCTGTCAGGCACTCAGGAGCCCACCGCCTCCTTCGGCTACCTGCTGTGCTGTTTCAAGTCATTTGGCGAGAGTGCGGTCCAAGCAAACGAGCAAATGAGACCCGGCGTCAAACGGGGGATGACAGACGGGCATGTCAAATTGACAGGACGCACAAATACTGGTCACCCCATGTATTACGGTACTAAAATCATGGTTAAACAGGTACGCCGGGGAAAGGCAAAAGCAATTGACTTCAGAGGTAGAATTGAGGGCATAAACTGCCGTGGATTGGTAATACTCATTGGCCATCCAGGCCAGCTCGTATATGCACCCTTGCGTCCGAAGCAAACGAATGAATGCATATGCAAACTAAATGTTCTGTTCACACCGGGAAGCAAAAAGAAAAACGCCACTCATGCTCACTCACCCAAGGAGAAAACGAGAAAAAGTTGAACCCTCCCACGTCTTCGGTGCTAAACGGAAAAGGTTTCACTCTACTGGTCCGCGGATGCAGGAACCGGCAGGACTATCACAAACCTGCATTTCGCACCGCCGCGCATCGCAGGAATAAAATGAACCCCCATTCATTGCTCAGCTTTGCATGGGCGGTGGACACGTATTAACCGGCTGCTAATTTTTTCTTTTTCTTTGCATTACCTTTTTTCTCCTCCTCTTTTCCCCTCAGCTGTATTACGAGTACTTCTCGTCCTAATTTGCTACCATCGTGACAAGCGACGAGCGAGAGGAGACGCCGCCTCCTGCAAGGGGTGTCACTTCTCACAAACGCCCTCCATCTCAACAGATGCAAGGTACCCGATGCCACCGAATAGACCCGATCCTACCTATTCACGCCAATACTGTACAGGTACACACGCTCTCCCCCTTCCCCTCCTCTTCTCTCCCCATCTCCTTCTCTCGCCTGGGTACCTACACATGTTGGGCACTTACACACACAAGGACGTGCACACACACTACAGATGCCATTGCCCAGCCCTTTCGGGTCAGACTCCCATCCGTCCGCACCCCTTCTGCCGATTCGTTTGGTCTTCTCTCTCTCTCGCTTCTCCTCTCTCTGTCTTCTTCGGGACCTTTTGCATATTCATCCGCCCCCAAAATTTCTTCTCTCTTCCTAAAGCTCGGCATCGTGCAGTACAAACGCCGACGCAGGAACGCAATAGTCACCCAAAGTCTGCCCACCACAAAAAAAATCCTCATGCAAGGGAGAGAGAGGGGGGGAAGGGACTCAGCTCGGCAATCGTCCTGCCGCCTCCCCCCTCCTTTCTGCTCAATTGAGTTTTCTGCGGCTCATTTTTTCTTTCGTTTTTGACGCTTTTGGAGACCAAGCGTCCGGTGAGGCTTCTTCGCCAAGCTGAACCTTCTTCTCCAGTGCTGCGAACATGTTGCCCATTTCTCCGCTTGAATTCGGCCGTACTACGCCCGGGTTACCCGTCCATTGACGGATTTTGTGGCCCTTTTCGCTTTCTTTCTTTCCTTCCAAGCATACTTTGTGACCGTAGGAACAATTCAGGTCGCGTAGCTCCGGCATGGCACCAATGGGAGACTCAGCTCCAGCCGTTGGTTGCTGCCTGCTTGTGGCCTGTCATCTACTAAGTGGACGATAGTGCTACTTTGGCGCAACACCTTGGGCTTCCAGCTGTGAAAATACCTACATCATCCAGCAAGGATTCCTAGTAATTCGCATGTCTACAGCTGTAGGAAACTCCTACGATATCATACGTACGTGTACATCCTTGATGGCCTTACATGCAACCTGCCTCTTTACCAATCAGCTACCTCAACGTAGGCCAGCTCGCCGAGAAAAGAGAGAGAAAGAAAAGCAAACATCCGTCGCATCTCCAAAAGTACTAGCTCTCCCTCGCATATCTAGCATCTACCCGGATGCTCGCCGCGCACAGAGCCTATTATCAATGACAAATGGTGCCAGCAAAGAAAGCCCTCTTTCTCCAGGGTATCCCGGCACCAACGCGCAGGCTCTTATCACAAATCAGCCCATTTGCTCCCAATCGATCGTTCCCCCCAACACCGCAAGGGAGTACAGTGGAAAAAAAGCAAAGCAAAACAAACTAAAATAAATTAATTGACCACCCTCTTGTTCATCCTTCCGGGCTCAACGTGGCCATTTTAATTCACATCCATGGCACAATCCCGCCAGCGCATTCCGCTAGTGGGGCCCAAAATGCCGACCCGACTAAGCTGGGCCCTGCTCCACTCCCCGGGGCTACGGACCCTCTCCGAGCCGATCGAGCCTTTTTCTCCTGGCGCTCTTTCTATGCTCTATTCTTGCTCTTTTCCATGTCAAATGGTTTAGCCAAATACAGAGTTGACCGATGCACGGCTTCTGCCTCTTCATTGTTACTATACTTGTTTAAGTATAGACCACGTACCTTGTGCAGTTTTCCCAAAATGCGAGGTTTTTATAACTGTGAGTTGGCATTAAGTGTAAAAGCGCGAGAGCCTTGATGGGCATAGGAGACAACTGTTCACTTAGAGAATGGGAAGTCATTTGCTACTTGGAATTGGATTGAATAGATAATTAGGGTCGTAAATAGCTTCACTGTCAGCCGGCGAGCATTAACAGATCGAAAGCTAGTGGAATGTTTTGAAAACTATATGGCAAAAGCCACTCTCACGGTCGACGAATGCGGAAGGGGGCCAGCATCGACATAGTACTCGTCAAAGGATTGGCATAGCAAATCGGAGAGGAATCTAAAAAGAAGAGCGTCTACATAACTCCACAAACGAAAACTTTTCGCAACATCCTTGTCATCTAAGATAATAATGGGAACATTTTCAGCGAAAGAGGCTATAAAGAAAAGCCGTCTACATTGCCCGTTCGTATCACCGATGAGAACTAGCACGTAACTCTTTTTCCCAATCCGCACGTCCACTACCCATCTGCCGGGCCAATATGTCCAAGCTTATAGCCGAAGTTTTGAGCTTCCTATTGGTGGAGTGAAGTTCCACGCCTTCCGTTGGTAATATTAATCTACACATCTTTCAAGCTGTGCCCGCACTGAGAACTTATCAAAAACCCCAAAGAAAGATGACACTCGTTCCAGTTAGACCTATACCAGGTGCAAAATTATAGATAAGTAGATCAAAAATCGTACAGTACAGTATGTACCTCAAGTATGCAGTAGAGATCCCCAACAAGCTTCCAATTGTCATGATATGAACTTAACCGCCCAATTACAACGTACATACATATGCAGCCTCGGACCTTGTCCTCTTTACAGACAAGAGTCATCCTCAATCCTGCTAGTAGATCCAAGCATGCGTTATCCATCAGCATTTCCCCTCTTGGGCCCCCAAAGTCGTCTCCTTGCTGCATGCCATGCTGTCGCTCTTTATGCGTCCCCTCTTTTCGGCTGTGCTTTTTTCCAAATAATGTTAGAGACAGTTGTCCGCTGCGTCGTCTTGCAAGGCTTGCTTGTCTTCACTTCCATCCACATGCTCTCCGATTGGTGGACCTTTGCTAGCCTATGAGCAACAGAAAGAGAAAGAGAAAAGAGAACAAATGAATTAAAAATGAGAATTGAAAATGAAATGAAATAAGGAAAAGAACAAAAGAGCAAGAAGAAGAAAAATTCGGGCCACCTCTTTCCCCATCACTTCACATAACTGCACCTCAAAATGCGTCGGTAAACAAGTTGCGGCACCCGCTCAGTTGGAATTCGTCATGTACTCGTTCAACGTGCAATAAACCGTAGATGTTGCTCTCTATATATTGTCTCCCTCCCTGTCCACCTTGGCCTTTTGGAAATAAACGCTCACCGACGCTTTTGTGTGTTTTGATGCTGCCAACCACAATGTTTTCCCCCTTCAAAGAAACATCATCACCCCCGATCCCCTGTTTCTCCAAACAGCACATCGGTTTGACTCATCACACCTCTTCATTTTCCCAGTCCTTCTCCTGAAACATGGGCGGGTTCCGCGAACCATTCACTTCCAACTTTTCCAGAAACTCTGGTGGGACGGTCGGGATGTATTTGCGCTCCCTTTCTCTGTTGACACCTCCAAAACCTGCACCATATGATACCAACATGTCCGTGACTGATGGTAGTGCAAAAGGCAGCATGTAAGATGGATTCAGTAGCAAACTCTTGGGGGTGCTGTCTTCGTCATCCGAGTCTGCACCACCAGGGGTTCTGATTTGAACGCTTTTGGGGGTTGACTGTCCATTCCCGTTGAAATTGCTCGTTACTGGCGTAGTTGGGACGCTTTCCGATGCCTGGTTGCTCTTCTTGAGTGCCCCCTCCTTTTGGATTGCGAGAAGATATTTCATAGCACTGGGAGGCAGTCCCTTTTCACCAACTTCGGCGCGGTAATGCGTGGCTGAATGGATCAGTTGCTGAGGTGTCATTCTCTTCAGCTGTTGGAGAGTGTCGACCAAGGCCTCCAGGTCATCAGCATTCAGCGATGAAAAGCATTGTAGCCATTGCAAAAGTTGGATAACGGGGGCGAGGTGTCGCTTGGCCGCATCCATTGTGGTTTCACCAGTTGAGTTCATCTCGCCGCCTTCGTAGTGCTCCGCCTGTCTGTTGTTTGTCCGCGCCCAGTCCTCCACCATTGAGACGTTCATGCGGATTTGCATTGCCTTTGTTCTGGCTAGATACTTACGGTTCGATATGACTCTGTTGAACAGCTCGCATCCAAGCCAGTAGAGGAGTTGAGAGATGATTTGTGATGTGATGACCGAGTGAATGTCGTACAAGTCCAACACGAAGAGCGTCGACGACAGCAGTGAGGTGACATTTCTAGGGGCGGGCTTCGCCCTCTGTTTTGGAGACGGCGGACGGAATCGTTTCTCAAGAGGCTGCTCCTTAACTGTAGACTTCCTCTTGAAGATCTTCCATTCGTTTTGGAATGCAATGTCCTCGAATCCCGGGATCGTCTCGTGTTCCAGCATGGCAGGATCAAGAACTTTATCCAGCCGTCTCTCGGCATCTCGCACGATTAGCACAAATATCTCATTGATGAGTTCCGCAAGCTGGGCCTGGAATGTGGTTGTTGCCTCGACCAATCCGGCATCTTTCTTGAGATAATGTAGGAGGAGCGTCGCGTTTGAAATCCAAAAGGCCAAAATGGTCATATCCCACTGAGATTTTTCAACGACAGCGTTGATGCGAGCCATTGCAGATACGAGCAGTCTTCTCAGTAACTCTGGACTAGCGTGGTAGTGTGCATATCTCGCGCTGAGGAAAATCATGTTGGCCGGGACTGGCTTCTGTGATGGCGACCGCTGGGGGGTCATCTTGGTGACCACAATATCCAGTATCCGATCCAACTCGTGCTCTTGAAAGACAAACATTTGGTCGTGGAGGCAGCGACTCCAATCGAACTCTGCTTGTTCTTCTTCAAAGTCATCCATCGGCTAGTAGTAGGGCGTGGCGGGTTAGCCAACAATACCAAACAGATATGCGAGATGGAGGAAATGAAACAAAAAATAACTAGGACTATTCAGACATACCTCCGGCTGATCGTCCATACCAACGTTGCCCAAATCAACTTCTAGATCGCGGGCACTCTCCATCATTAGCCGTCTCCGCATTTCGTTTTCCGCCATTTCCTCCTCGAAGCGGTCCTGAGAGAAGCCAGGGTTATAGAAATCGCCCATGATACCTGCACTACCAATGGAATAACCATTGTCATGTAGGTAAAATGACATGTCGCTATCTGGGGGCACAAAGTCGAACGCCGTCCGTCCGGAAGATGTCTTTTGTTCTGAGGATGCCCCCTTGTCCAGCAACAATTTCGATATGCCCTTGTGGCGATTCGTCATTGCCCACATGAAAGGTGTCCATTGGTTGCGGTCTTGCTGATTCACATTGGCGCCTGCCTCGATGAGAGCCTCGACGACCTTCTCGTGACCCTGGAGATTTGGTTAGCAAGCCGTCACAAGCATATATGATTTCTTATTTTGGTATTGTGAGAGCGAGACGAACAAAGCAGCTGGCATATATCAATGCCGGGGTTCCATCATCGTCGGGAAGATTGACGTCGACAAAAGGCTTCGCATCTCCCTCGAGGAGCTTCTTGACCTTCTCGGTGTCGCCGTTGCTGGCCGCCATGGTCAAGGCCCTCTGCAGTATGTCCTTCTTCTCCGACTCCGTCATGTTGTCGTTTGCTATAATGGCATCCTCATCTTCGAGCGCCGCTTCGTTGCGATGCGCAGCCTGGGCCGCCAGCATTTCCATGAGTCTGGCGTCACTATCCTTTGGGCCGCTACCGACGAAGTCGTCTTGGTTCGAATCGTTCAGGGACAGATCCCCAAAGTTGAGCGGCTTTGCGAGTACCGGCGAAGTGAGGAACTGAGACTGGCCTATCCAGAAGTTAGCAAGTCCAATTCGATGCAAGGGATGCCCAGCTGTTGGCTATAAAGGGGGCCTTTGTTCTCTTCGCCACACAGCACAACCCACGAGGCAACGCACCTTGCCAGCCGTCGTACATCTCCGTCTCCGGCATTGTGAATTCTCCCGCTGCATGTCTCCGATCGTCCAGCGACGTGGGAAGATCAGCCGGAATGGTTCGCCGCTTCTCGCCGCCATTGTCGCTGCCAGAGTCCCCAGGATCCATGGTGGGAGGAGGGGCAGGGCCAGAGTGCCTGGCTCATGGGATGCCGCAGCCGGTGGTCGATGCACGGGCGAGCTCGAGCTCGAGTTTGGTATTGCGATCGGATCAGAGGCCGCTGCTTGTCTGCTCGAGTAAAGGCGCGTTTCGGCCGACGTCTGG
This sequence comes from Trichoderma simmonsii, assembly GCA_019565615.1. Classification (NCBI taxonomy): domain Eukaryota; kingdom Fungi; phylum Ascomycota; class Sordariomycetes; order Hypocreales; family Hypocreaceae; genus Trichoderma; species Trichoderma simmonsii. Next base: position 1,594,424 of record CP075866.1, read on the forward strand.
AGTCGCGTGGGAGGTGTCCTTGACAAGAGAGCGGTCTACTATCCTACCCACTTTCAACGGTTGTGAGCTATAGGTTCGTCATCGGATACGGATATCGACCGGGTGGTCCGTGCGCAATCTCCTTGGCCAACTCACTGCACCTTATTGCACGATTAATTCCCCGTTGAAGAAAAATTAAGGTGCTCACGGACGGCTTCATCAAGCGACTGGGGAAACGATTTATTTATTTATGCTTTTTTAGATGCCCTTAAACTTTACTTTTCTCCTTTCAAAGCTTTCTTTTCTTCTTCTTTGTTTCGGTGGCTAAACCACAAATTGGTGCTAAAGTACAAAGAAATTTCGTTAATGCCCAAAAGCAATTTCCCGCTTCTACGCCGCACGTTTGCCAAAGGCTCGGAATCTCTTGACCCCTCCATCAGGTATCATGGTAAGCTTCACGTGCGTAAGGGGTACATCTCCAACCGCAGGCACAAATTTGTGCTCCTGATCAGGCCCCGTCTTGCTGGGTGATACAGCCTCAACCCATCCCTCAGAGTTCGCTTCGGGCTGGCCCTCTCCTTGCCATGACAGACCGTGGACTGCGACCTTTTGCGGGAAATTTCCTCTAAAGTGCGCCGTGTCCACGACAAACTCTTGGATGTACCCTGGGACACCCAATTTGACAATCGTCCAGTCGACGTGGTCCTTGCCTCGCGAACGCTTCGTCTCCCAGCCATCGCCCATGTCCTTTCCGCGACCTGGCAGCAGCAGGTTGTCTTTGGTACCAAAGTGCTGATCGCTGCACGAGATGGCAATGCCACCGTTTTGCGCTGCTGCAAGATCGAAAACGGCGTCCTTGTCCTCGGGGAATACAGGCACTGCGTGTCCAAACAGACGGAATCTGGCAATGCCTCCATCCGGGTACATGTTGAGTCTTACGTGGGTGTATTGCTTATTGGTGGGCGCCTCAAGCTTCCAGCCGTGCCTTTGAGTTGGCCCGCACTCTCGAATGTCAAGGATGGTTTCCCAGTTGCCTCTACCACCCTTCCATGAGATGACCTCTTCGTCGTTGTCACTGAAGCATCCCTCCACAGAGATGGCAGGAGCATTGTTGCCATTGAAAAAGGCAGTGTCTATTTCAACACCCTTGACGGTACCAGAAGCAACACCAAGCCGGATCACGACCCAGTCGAATTCTTCAGGGTTGTGGCGTCTAGTCTCCCAGCCGTCGTACCAAGCTCCGGTATAGACCATCTTGCCCGGCTGGCTGATGGGGGCCGTTGGGGTTAAGAGGTTATTGGCCTCAGCAAACCACTCATCTGAGAACCCGAGAACCTTGCCACCCAATCCCGCTGAGACAAGATCTGATGCATTGAAACTCGTGTCAATAAATACAAGCCCATACCCGTACATACGTCAATGGGAAAGATAAGCTTACCGATGCATGCTGGCCGAAATGTCTTGTCAATTTCCTCAGCGCCCAGCTGTGTTGCCTTGACGGCATCGAGCTTATACTCGACCTCATCAGCAAACGAAGACATTGTGTGAGAAATCTGAGAGTAGACAGTCTTATGTGACACTGGAGAGTGAATTCGCTCAGGGGATGAGAGTTAAGAGAGGCAGAATACGGTTGATGTTGTTTTCTGTTGAAGTCGCGTGCCCCGACCGCCTGATAAGCAGAGCTGCGGCCCCCTCCTTGAAGTGGACATTGCATGTGCTGTAGATAATCGGCCACCTCCGAAGCCGGCCGGCGCTGAGACCCGGCGTCAACCGGCCAAATAAGCGGGGAAGCGCATCAATCCTTCAAGAAAGTGGCTTGTTTTGAGGTCTGTGGCTGTCTAACATCAGTTGGCCCTTGTAATTGTAAATTGGTGGTTGCTGTCCTATTAATGGAATACGGCCAAAGAAGCTGGCTAATTGGAGTTTATTGCTTCGACAATGCCTTCAATGAAAAGTAGTCGAGTATCCCCTCGAGCAGGTAGCCATAGGCGATAGCCACCCTAGATTAAGATTAAAATGATGGATCAACAATTATAATACTATTACGTGGTGCATATATCATGAGACGAAGGATATCTTACGAGTGCTTTGGCATGTACAAGCAGCCAGTCGCGGAGCTTGGCCCCTTAGCCGCCACCTTTATTTTTTTCAGGCTTCCAGCAACGTCAATCGGAAGATTAACTATTGGTTACCGATATCGTGGACCAGATTATCTAGCCCGACAGCCTTCAAAGATGCACACACGACCAATTGTCTCCTTCTGGGCTTGCACATGGGGGCCTGTAACCGCTCGTTCGTCTCCCCTCCTTTGATTAGAATGAGACAAGGCAAATGTAGGGTAAAGATGAAGGATGCGGTCCCCAGAAATGTCCGAGGCCAGCCGGTACACTCATTGCGGAGAAGAGGTGGCTGGGTCTGCGCCTTCGGGTCTGCGAAGCAGTCCGAGAAGTTCATCTGCCAAGGCCATGTTGTAATGCATTTGAGCATGCGCATTCTAATACGGGATGTGTCACCGCTGCATTTTAGGGCCTATGCCGTGCCAATGCGCAATTGAAGTCCAACAGTTCCCCATACTCGCTGATGGTGGACGTACGCTCACGAGATGAAGGCACAAACGGGTTATTGCCTAGATAACACGCAGTGACACGGCATAAATGTCGTCTTTACTTGCACACTGCACATGAAGTTACACATAAATGTCGTCTTTACTTGCACACTGCACATGAAGTTACACCTTTGCTTCCACCACCTCGTATCCACGCCTCAATACCACTCAATTGACGTGCTGCCAAGGTACAATTATGTTTATTCGCTATCCCAGCGCCTGCTTCAGGGCTTCCCCGCGCTACGGCCCCCATATTTGGCCACCGTCGTGCTTGTGGTTTGCTAATCCGCGGTGCTGATTGGTCCAACTTCCCGATTGCTGTTATCTATCGTGTTCCCCACAGCGGCATCCTAAGCCGAATCGGTGCTTAAGCCTGGTCGCGCGGCCATGACGTGCTGCAATCGGAATCTACATCAATAACTCGTCACTGATCCGAACTGTCTTCATCTTTCTTGGTTGCTGCTCAATTTTCTCCTCTTCATCCATCAATACCCTGTGATCAGCTGGCATAGCTCAAAGTAGCGAAGGGCAAAAGAATACCAATCAGAACTTCCAGCTCAGTTACTGGATCATCACGGGACTCGCTTTCCGAAGCTTTGCAGCAGGACTGCATCGGAGCTCTGTCCGCTAGCCTATCAAAACTTTCCATCCTTCAATATCATTTATTTGTTTTACATTATTAGATCGACGCCATGGCGAGCGCTACGGGCTTACCAGAACGATTTCCTAACGGCTCCGAGGAGGGGCTGGCCGGCCGCGAGACTGAGCCGCTTCTTGGCCGCCCTGGAGATGTTGCGCAAGAAGAGGGCAAATCAACTCTCAATAACCTGGTCCTAGGTATGTACCTCCTCGAGACTGCATCACCACCCATAGATCGGACGTAAGCTTCCCTAACACGAAGCAAACAAGGCACTGGCATCATCGCGCAGATAGGCATCTGGCTCCTCGTCGTGCTCCTCTGGGCTAGCGTCTTCACCAAGCCTCTCATCCTCTTCTCGGGACACCCTCTTGCCCAATCCTTCGCCGTGCTGGTGTTGGTACAGTCGGTTCTGTTCCTCCAGCCCACCCATACAAGCGATCAGAAGCGCCTCGGGCAGCGTGTCCACGGCCTGCTGAACCTTCTGGCATTCCTCTCCCTCGTCGCTGGCGTTACCATCATCGAGTACAACAAGGAGAAGAGCCACAATGCGCATTTCCACTCGGTGCACGGCTATCTCGGCGTCATTACTTCCATCGTGCTCCTGCTGCAATACCTTGTCGGCTTCACCATGTGGGCTACGCCGAAGCTGTATGGAGGCGAGGACAACGCCAAGGCCATCTGGAAGTACCACCGGTACAGCGGATACTTTGTTTTGCTGCTTCTACTGGCTACCATCAACAGTGCGACTCAGACCGACTATAACAAGAACGTGTTGAAGGTGAAGCTCTGGGCTACCCTAAGTTTGTCGGCTCTTGTTGTTATTGGGATTTTCCCCCGGATTCAAAAACAGAAGCTGGGCTTCAGCCGGCCGAGTGTGTCGCTTTGAGTTGGCCGAGAATGTCCTGTCTGTAGTCCAGCCAGCCTGTTTGAAAAAGTGCTTCGTTATTACCTGGTCATTGCAATGTAGTTGACCATCTCTTCTCTTTTCAGTTATGTAGTTATACCTACACAATACATTTGATGCAAATTGGCCAAGATTCGTCCAGCATTTAAAGTACACACTCCCAGGGACATGTATATCAATCTTGTGCACAGAATACGAGGCACCACAGTTTCGGATAAGAAGAAAGATACCACAACGGCTCAGCCATGTAATGGGAGCGCATTTCTCGTCGAAAACCGCAGCAGTTTATTTTTGGCCATGCTAAGCTTTACAATGCCGAAGCACGAGGATCCGCCGACCCCGGACTCTAGTATGAAGAAAAGCAATTTCAATGGTGGAGTCTGGCAAGGAATTGACAAGGAAGCCTCAACTGAGCCGGATTGCAGTGCTAATATTACCGGACTCCCGAAAGTGATGACGAGTGGAGAGTCCTCGTTTAGGTCCAGGTAGAACTTTTCCATCCCCGGTAGCCATTGACTTCGGGAAAAAAAAGAAGGAAAATAAATAAGAAAATACTCCAAGTTTTTGGCTTGAAGGCTGGAAAAGGGTTCCGAAGTGGAGCGCAGAGTGCGTTGTCTGGAAAACTAGACCTGTTCCTGACCCGTGGTGATCTTAGCAGATCGCCATTTCTGTGGAATTCGGGTACGATTCATTGTTGATCTCGGATACGCGGAGACGGCGCAGTTGGTTGACAGCGTTTGGAAGAGTGCGGATTTGCACATGTCAGTTGGTGTAGCGACGAGTCAATACAGGCGACTCCGAGAAGCAACAACTAGCATGCGTCTAGGCAGGGCTTAGATCCGTTGGCTTTAAAACCAAACGTACAAGTGCCCGTTGTCTTAAATACGACTACCTAGGTACTCCGTAATAGGTATCTACAATACCTTACCTTTGGCCTCTCTCTTGTAGACGTCTCCCATAAGCATATCAAAGCTGCCGCCTCACGACTTGCTTGCCAATAACTATGACTACAGGCATAATGTCAGTTTACCTCTAAATCGTCCATTCGCAGCGCCGTGCATTTGCATTAGCCATTAGCAGGCTCAGAGCGACACGTGTCTCCGTCGTGTCCACTTCCCCAATACGGATTCGGCCAGGATCTCCAATGGTACGCCACCGACGCAATAGCGGGCCGCAAATTCACTCTCGACGTCACCCACCCGTTGGGACAAGGCGCCTTCCCGGTTTGTCGCCTGTAGGGACACAGTACGGTAGGTACTCGTACTGGGGATTTCGGTTGTTGCTTGATGACAAAGAACGGACGCCTTTGGACCACGACCAGCCGTGATCTGGAAATAGAAAGCTGTCGATTGTGGCGTCAAGTTTCCATGGCTCTCTTCAGTTCCCGAGTGCCGGATGCTTCATGTCTTTATTCAACTGCCCGCTTCCTCTCCCCATCATCTCCTGCAGCAACATGTCACATCGTACCCAACATGCTAAGGGTTAAAATAGGTGAACAAATTGCCCGCCAGCGAGAGTGCGGCTGAACCTCCCCCTTTGCTACCACGACAAGTTGCTTTAGTAGCGGGTTACTACGTCATTGCGCTCCTGGACGCTGTGCTCGTTATACCTCAGAATGCCGCATCGTGACAAAGAGCTCGGGTAGCGGCATTGTGGCTTTCGCGATATCGGTCTCGTCGCATGTCTCAGTTGTAGCTTGGGCCGGTTTTCTCATTTCTTAGGTATGTGGTGGATGGTGGCGTGATGCGGTGAAGACAGACAGGAAGCCCCCAAGGGCCCGGCAAAGAGCATATCCACGCCGCGAGCAAGCGATTCCGCTGGCACGGCAAGCGGGTCGTTTGCCAACATTGAAATGAGCTATGTACGGAGTACTGTGGATACAATCCAGTGTCCCGGACAAGTTGCTCCCGCTTCTCTGGGATTTTCGTCGAAAGACGGAGAACTATTATGTACCTGACGGGGCCGTCGATGAAAAGGGCCTTCCGAGTACATAGATTACGAGGTTTGGGTTGCCACAATCTCATATTACATGTACGTGCGAGTCAGCGAATACCTTGATTAGTTGCACAGCCTCCAAGGTCCAGCTGGATAGTCGCACCGGAGTGGAAATATGTAGAGATCCTCGAGTGAGCTTGCTCGTGCTTTAGGGGGTGAGCCATCGTCAGAGTTTCGCCCTTTCGTTTCTCCCTCTCCCTAGGCCACTCTCACCTTTCGATGGCTCGGACCGATCACCCTTCCGCCAGGCTGTATTGCATTGCATCCAGTGCCAAGGTGGGTTTGGTTTTGGCAAGTTTTGCATCACCTTCCCTGCCACTTATATCGGTGGCCGATTCTTTCTAGCGGATAGACATCATCCACTCCCCACCGCTACGGCCTACAGGGGGGTTCTTTGAAGTATCCCAAAGACAGATAGTTTGGCATCCTATTAGGTGGGTGGGTATAGAGACCGCGGACGCAGGCGAATGGTCCGGGCTTTGGGTGGTCATAGGAGGTGTCTGTTTAGCTGTCTGGTTTTCCTTTTTGTTCCCGTTTGCACGATGCCTGTGTTTGGGTGAGGAATACTTGTACATGTCAGTGGCGGTCTCAAAGAAGGGCATGGAGTTGAGTCGAAATTCTCGCTTACCATGTATACTAGGTTTGGAACATTATGTCGGGGATTTTTACCAATTATAACGGACTAAAAATAACCTCATTTGGCGAAGAGCTTGCATCCGAAAAAAGAAGTCTACCTACAATCTACTTACACTTACAACATACAGGGTCAAGCAAGCCCGGACAGTCAAGGTATGTAGTCGTGGGAGCGGGGGGGTTTCGGTTGTAGCTGCGCACAAGCGTTCAGGTGACCTCGGGGGAGGTGACGGAAATGGAACAGCAATATGAGATGATAATGAGTTCGCCAAGGATCACAAAGTTTCTTCTCTCTCGATAAAAGAAGGGATAATACGAAGTATTTGCGGCTGCACCGGGAGACAGCCTTTTGCCCTGCTTCACAAATGACGTTGCCGCTGTAGGACCCGTGGGGGAGATATCACATACTGACTGGGGGGGACTTTTTGTTTTGCTCTTACGAAGCCGGGCCTGCCTGTGTCTTGTTCCCATTTGTGAGACATGATTGTACGGTGATGCGCCGTCATCAGACGTACAGAGCAGAAGTTGAGAGCGTCGCCGCCAACGGATCAGCGGTCGATCTGTCGGTCTATTCCCCGGAGGGCATCGCATGTTGTTCGCGTTGCACGGAGGACACAAAGCATGTACAGTATCATTTGAGGTCTGCATGATTACATGTACGTCACAACATGGCCTGACAAACTTCGAGTGGCCGTGATTCGTCCCTCGTACCCGGTGTTGGCCATCCCCTGCAGGCGGTAGCACGGCGTCGGCCTCGCAGCCTTTTGGCCAGGATCCATTGCATGAATGCCCTTTTTCTTCTATGGATAGTGGAAGGGCATAGGCACATGTCATGTACACACAAGCAGGGAGCGGCCGGATAGGAGAGCCGCTGGACGGGGACCAGTCAGCTGTGGCAAGCATGGAATACAGGATTGCAACACAGCATGAGGCATTGCTCAAACGGCCAGTTCGGAGCTTCGTTGGATAGGGCTAGTCCTTGGCTGGCGTCCGGGGAAAGGTTGCGTGGATGTGGATGCTAGTCGATATCAATTTGCAGGGCTCGAGATTGCTGGTACGGTGCTCCGTACGAGTGCAGGCAAGCTCGCAACTTGGCTACATGTGCTAAGAGATCCATGGATGGCATCGAAGCTTTTTTGTTCGGCGCCGCTGTGGTCTGTAAGCTGCTAGCGTGCAATCTGCGTAACCCACGCGCCCCTGGCTGGCGGACCCGAAGTCGAGCTGCCTGAGCGAAGCGTCAAGGAGGCCATCGTGTCGTTCGTCTTGATTCCCGAGGGATCGAAAAGGCACAAGTGCTCATGTTCCTTGTTCGGACACGCCACCACCTGGTACCCGTCCCAAACATGTACAAGCACTGGCCTGGCTCGGAGCCTCCTGGCGATGGTATCAATCTTCCATGGCGGTGGCCACTCCACCTGGCAGTTTTCGAGGGTAAGGTATCGACATGTATCCTCAACCGCATGTAAAGCATCAGCATCGGGCCGCACCATTGCATCGATACGGCGGTCAGCATTTTAGGCCGGACCGAGCAGACAGCTGTTTTGACTCCATGTACATGTCCTACAGCACTGGCGCTGAAGCCTCAAGTCGCAGCTGACTGACAGATAGCTGTATTACCAGAGATAATTCGCATTCAATGTTGCTTTAAGAGCCCGTGTTTCACCTATTTACCTGGACACTTCCCATACGAATAGCTGTGGCACATTCAAGGCCCTGAAGCGAGGGAGTGGTTCAACAGGCGCCACGCAGCCAGCCAGCCGGTTCTGTACATGTACCTGCACTGTAGTCATCCATCCGTTGATATGGGATGGATCAATGTCTTCATGTTGTCAGCGGTCAGCGGTCAGCACCGTGCTGAGGTTACATGTAGGCGTTGCGTGAGCTGCCGTTGCTTGGATACACGTTGTACCTATGGCATCGACGACAGGTCGAGCGTATGCAAATGTGAATATGGAACAGACACGTCGACAACATATGCCCCGTTTGCAGGCAAGCGTCGAAAGCAGCCCGCCCTGAGGTAAGTCCCGTTAGCCTGGAAGCCAAGCCGGAGAGCTGAGATGCTCTGTACTCCGTAATTTGTGTAGACAATCCGCGTGGCCGCAATTTAGAGTTGGGGGAAAAGGCACGCGAGCTTCATGATGCCCGTTAGCACGACCAAGACCCTCTCTCTCACTTTGTACGAAACGGCCTGGTACAAACGTTCGGAGTACTTGCTAACTTCAAGTTAATCAGCACGAATTTAGGTGCGGCTACAGGCACTGCTAGCGTGTTCAAGCGGCTTTAGTACTTGTACGAGCACATTGATCTGATCCATTGAATGTATCCACGAACGTGCTTCATATGTGTTTGGCGTTTACAACGCAAGGCGTCGGTTCAGTCCTGCGCTTCCCAGCGTAGAGGACGAGGAATACATGCAACTGCACCTGTACCTGCGCTGCAAGCACAGTACAGGTAAAAAGGCAAAATCCCAGATAGACCGTGGTAATGAAAAAGAGAGAAAAAACCTCTTCACACCCCTTGACGTGGGGCTTCCTGGGATCGCTGGATTGGTTCACCGGAAGGGCCTTGGGGGTTGGCTGGTGCTTAGCGGGCTCTTAGTGAATAAGGCCTGGGCTGATGATGAACGCCAGCCTCCAGTTCCTGTCGTCACCTACGTCATAATTTTTTTTTCGCTCCCCTAAGCGGCCTGGCACTGGCCCTTGCCGGGGGGTGTTTCTGGGGGGGCGATGACATGGGGGGTTTTGTGGAAGCGCTTTTTTGGCATGCAGAGCCAAACTTTGCCCACCAAAACCAGACCATGCAATCCATCCGGTTTCTGCGCCCCCGTCGCGAGCCTCTGCAGCGTTCTCCAAGTTTTGTTTCCCCCCAAAGAAAAGGTCTCCGGCTCTGCAGCAGGCCTGGACCTGGAGAGCCTAAGCAGCAGTAGTGACAGCAGTGCTCTACTGTACGGAGCAGTGGCGGCTGCAGCAACCAGCACGACTGGACGGAACAGCAGCAGCAGCAGCAGCAGCAGCAGCAGCACGACTTGGCTCTCCCTGCCATCTCCCCACCCCTGCCCTGGCCCGTGGCTCGACTACCGCTACGATACTAGAACTGCACTGCACTGCTTGTGCTCGCTATACCTGCCGCACCGCTGTGACGTGTGAGGAGGCCCTACAGGGAAGCACAACCACCACCAGCACTGCGCTTTTCCCGCACCAGACACTTGACCTCCAAACCTCTCCACACAACCAACCCGTTTTGCCCGGCGTAGCGAGAACACGAGAGCGAAATAGAAGCCGAGGCCAAAGGGGAACGGAGACAAGAAGCAGGAAACAAGACACAGAGTGAGAGAGAAAAGAAAGAAAAAGCAAAGAGACAAAGAAGGAAGCAGAGTCACGAGTCACAGACAGAAACAGAAAGGCAGACGACAGATTGTCTGAAGAAAGTAAGTGAGAAGAGCCGGGCAAGACAAAGAAAAAAAGAAGCAGGAAAACAAGGAAGGTAGACGGACAGACGGCCAGTCATTCAGTCAGTCAAAAAGACCAGACACCTGCAGAGAGACCACGCAGACGCCAGAAACAGATCCGAGAAGCCATCACCGCACTGGCTGGCCCCTCCTCTCCGCCTTTGCTGCCCTCTCGCCAGTTACCGCTGCCGTCGTCTCTGAGCCTTTCCTGCACCTTGGATGCTGCCGCCCTGTCCTGCGTATGCGGCATCCCACTTGCCGACCTGACCTGAGAGATCCACCGCCATCCCTCTTCTGTGAGAAGAGGCATGAGGCATGCCACGCCAGAGCTACTCGGCCGAAAAGAGAGCCCTGTTCTCGCCCTCTCTCCCCATCCCGGCGTCTTCTTCCTCAACCACAACCTCGACTGAGACTCCGTCTCCAACCTCGACGGCCTCCTGGACGCGTCGACTGGAGCTGCCCACCGGACCCTTTACTCATTGGACCGTCGATGATACCGACCCGACCGCTGCGAGAAATGGACGAGTGACGGCCAACACCTCTCAGGATCGATATGCGCATGCCAAAAGCGCAATGGCAGCACGCCGCTCTAGCTATCCGTTCTCTTCCTCGAACCCAACTGCAGACTCGACTCCCTCTAGGCCCTCGGTTTCGCGGCGTATAACTGATGTGAATGGCCGGGCCGCCAACGATGATGACTACCAGGATCAGGATCATGACCAGGAGCAAAATCAGTACCAGAACCAGAACCGGGACGATGTTGATGTCAATCTCCATGTCGATACCAGTGCCAATGCCAATGCCCACGCCAGTGCCAATCTCGACGCAAATGTCGATGACGAGCACGACAGCCATACTTCCTCGCCCACTACTCTACGCTCCTCTGTAGTCAACGGTTCCGCAGAAGGTGAGACGCCGACGGCTGAGGGATCAAACCAATCGCAGCAGAAGCTTGTTGAATATCGGGGAAAGTTGATCCGCGATCTGGAGCTGCGGGACATCTCCGCTCAAGAACTGCCCTTAGGCCAGCCCGATAAGGCCCGCGTGGTACCCATCCTCGAGGATGCAGTCCTGAACTCCCCCTATCCAACCTCCTCTGCCTTTACCACCACGTCGACCGAGTCTGGAAACACAATTCGAGGAGGCATGACCCCGGCACCCATCGCTAGCACTCCGTCGTACCCTTTCCCTCGGATGGCTATGCCGCCTGGAAGCCTTGGCCCGTCAGGTTTTTCTCAACCCGCCACTCAACCTTCTCCTGCATCAGGTTACTCCCGTTCTCCCCAAGCGATAGCCTTTGAGCATCGCGGCGTGCTCGATAGAGTCCTATCAGAGACGTCCACACCGGCTTCGGGTTTGAATTTTCAACCGGGAGCCACCCCGCAACCCGATAACTTTGATTTCCCCACCCCTAATCTGTATGATCTCTCGTTAATGCTTTCCGCAGAGCCAGGTCTCGACGCCTGGTGGAGCACTGTCGTCCAGGTCATGCGAGAAGTGTACAAGGCCGAGCGTGTGACGTTGGCAATCCCGGCCGATACCACTGACATTGAGAATGTGCCGTGGGGACAAAAGGCTACATATAATGAGCATGAGCAGGATGACCTCAGTATGGAATACTTGGCGAGGGGCACCAGTGCGGTACAAAGTACCCAGAATGACGCCGCCGATGATGTTGCCGCCAGCCCTACCGCCGGCACGCCCGTGGACGGGCCAAAGCGACCTGCTTTCGCAAGCCGTCACTCGTTTACCAGCTTCGAAGAAAATAAGGAGAGGTCGCAGGACGGACTGGTAATGGCGGCACCGCGTCGGCCTGCATACTTGACGAGGAGCCAAACACACTCTGCGTCCATCCACACAGCGGCAGCACCCGAAAATGACCACGCCAAGCTTAACAAGAGCACCCTGGAGCAGCATGACTGTATTGAAGAAGAGCAACAACAGCAACAGCAACAACGGGACATTCCTAGCTGGGAGGCGTCTTTTGCGGTCAAATACAACGGCCAAGGCAGAGTCCTCCCGGTTCTCCAGGCTCTTGATTATGAAGCCGACCCCCTGATTGACAACACCGGCGTCATGAGAGTGTTAGAGCGTGGGCGACCTGTAGCTTTGACGAGGAACTATCCTTACTTGGCGCCAGTGGCTCCGTCTGTACCACCGATGGGTCAGACAGGTGCCCCCAGATCTGGTCCAAGAACACCCGGCCAAGAGCTACCGAAGAGACCAAAGAACAAGAGATCCGACTCTGCAACCAAGCTGTCGTCCTTCTTTTCCGGCGCCACTGGTGCCACCCGTGCCTCCATCAGAGCTAAGGTTCATTTTGGTGACACCATACTGGATGACGACAGCCCACGGCCGCCCACCCCCAAATATGAAGAGTACGAGCAGACTCCTCCATCGCCATGGTCGCAATCTCCGGCCCCATCACCCGCAGTTAGACCTGATCCAAAGGAAAACCCCTTCTTCACCGATGCCACCGTTGACGAGGAGTCTTTCAACCCCGATCCCACGCCGACAGACTACACTACACTGCGCCCTCCCGAAGCCATCGGCGTTGATCACTCATGGACGGTTTTGCACATACCCCTTTCGAACGTCTTAGCCTCTAAGCTGCAACCCCACCCATTCAAGCTTGATGCCACGACAATGCACCAGAAATCGCATTCGAGAAGCAGCCAATCGCCAGAGAGTACTCATCGCCAGCATCTTACGGAACCCGAGACTCAGAAGAAAGACAAGCCTGCTCCAATTGCTATTCTGTCCATTCTGAGCCCCGTCATCCCATACCCGGCCAATCTACGGCACTCGCTAGAGCATCTCGCACCACATCTCGCCACGTCCTTTTCGCTGTGTCGGCACTATACCAACCTCGAGACAGAACTTGCCGGGCTTAAGCGTAGAAGACCATCTACGGCTGGATTTGGTGCAGTCTCGGCATATGGGCGGCCTATTGAGAGCGCTGCGTATCTCGCTGCTGACGAGACAGCTGTTTTGCAGCAGTCATTAGCAGGGAGCATCACCAGCCCAAGCGACTATTCTGGTATCTCTAAGAGTACAGCTGACTCCCCGGCCGGCACTCCAGGATGGGATTCAGGGGCTCTGGTCTATCTTGCGGAAAGACGGCAGCCTGCAGCGAGCCCAGCGGGCGTCTCTCAGTCTTCGGGAGGTTATTTCGGCAGCAAGCTTGCGAGGCAGAACTCACAGCGGTCTCGAGCTGGGTCCAAGGACGACCCTTCGGGAGACGTGCGACCATCTCGCTTGTCTGGTAACAAAGTTCCTCAGACTCCCCAGGCTGCCATGATGGACACGGATGAGCTTGCAGATAGACACACAGGGAGCTCTGATGAACCTAATCCAAGAGACGTCCACTCCCGCAATAGCTTGGATGGGAGCGTTGACCTGGACCCCTTGGCGGGTGATAGATACCCTGAGTCTCTGAAGCTCGAGCAGGGCCCGTTTAAACGAAGCCACACCCTTCTGCACAGTTACGGGGCAGACTTTGCTTCGACGTTCCAGTCCCTGCCCCCTGGCGCCAGTTTGCCCGGCCGGCCCCCGTTGGCGTCTAATGTAGGCGTTCTGCATAGGAGCAGCTCATTCATCGCCTCAGCTGCTGACATGCCACCGCCTTCTGACAAATTGAAGGGCCTCATCCTGGACTCGCTACCCGCCCAGGTATTTGTCGCATTACCGCAGACGGGCGAAATCGTCTGGGTCAATAGCCGTTATCTGTCCTACCGAGGACAGACAGTGGCAGATTTGTCCGCAGATCCCTGGGGCAGCATCCACCCAGACGAGCGCGATGAATATCTTAGCGCATGGAGTCACTCACTGCGAACTGGAGAGCAGTTTTCCAGTACCGTGAGAATCAAGAGGTTTGACGGCGCTTATAGGTGGTTTTACGCTCGCGCTGTGGCTTCCAAAGACAAGCGTGGTGCTGTTGTGCAGTTCTTAGGCTCATATCTGGATATTCATGAGCAGCGCATAGCAGAAATCAAGGCCGCCCGTCAGCAGGAAGTGGAGGCCTCGGAAGCGAAGCACCGCCTACTGGCCAACCTGATCCCGCAAATCATATTTACTGCGACTGAAGAGGACGGCGTGACATTTGCAAACGAGCAATGGCTGTCTTACACCGGCCAGAGCTTTGATGATGCACTGCGCCTGGGTTTCATGGATTTTGTCCATCCGGAGGACTTGGCCAGGTGTCGCATTCCTTCCTCGCAGCCGACATCTCCACCGTCATCATCAAACCGAAAAGACAATGGGAGCTCTATTTCTAGTGACACCACAAACACACCTACCGGCGCAACAAAGGAGCGTCTGGCGCAGTCTCAGGGCCATGGACGAAAACCGAGCAAGCAAGTTGACTCCGGCAAAGAAACTGGCTATCAGCTTGCCAATCCCGAGATAGCAGAGCTTGCCAAAAAGGGCGTCATCAAAGTGGGTACAGACTCCAATGGCAGACTATCCTACACGACGGAAGTACGGCTGCGTTCAAAGACTGGAGAATATCGGTGGCATCTCATTCGCTGTGTCGAGATTGATACCATTGACTTTGGTAGCGGCGCGAGTTCCTACTTTGGCTCTGCCACGGATATAAACGATCACAAGCTTCTTGAGGCGAAGCTGAAAGAGGCCATGGAATCAAAGGGTCGTTTCTTGAGCAACATGTCTCATGAGATTCGTACACCCCTTATAGGGATATCAGGCATGGTGAGCTTCTTGCAGGATACCACGCTCAATGAAGAGCAGCGCGATTACACCAATACCATTCAGACTAGCGCCAATAGTCTCATCATGATCATCAACGACATCTTGGATCTGTCCAAAGTAGATGCGGGAATGATGAAGTTGAGATATGAATGGTTCCACACACGTTCGCTCATCGAGGACGTCAACGAACTCGTCTCGACCATGGCCATTTCCAAGCGACTTGAGCTCAACTACCTGGTCGATGCGGATGTCCCAGCATGGGTGAAGGGAGACAAAGTTCGGATACGCCAGGTTCTCTTGAACGTCATTGGAAATGCCATCAAGTTCACGTCGGAAGGAGAAGTTTTCAGCCAGTGCAGAGTATACACTGGGGACGACTCAACTGCGGGAGAAAACGAAATCATGCTCGAGTTTATCATCACTGACACTGGTCGTGGCTTCTCTGAAGAAGAAAAGGCTCTTATTTTTAAGCCTTTCAGCCAAATCGACGAGAGTAGCACTAGACAGCACGGTGGCAGCGGACTTGGTCTGGTTATTTCAAGGCAGCTTGTCGAGCTCCATGGCGGCAAGATGGAGGGGACGGCAGTCATGGGCCAGGGCTCAACGTTCACATTCACGGCTCGCTGCTCGCTACCTACGCTCGAAGACCGGCCTATAATGCCAAGTAGTCCAGGGTCAACCGCGACACTCGTGCCTCCCACATCTGCTGAGGTCGAGCAGCGTGCCCCTGATGCGATGCTCCCTCCCACCCCAGCCCAGCGTGGGCACGTCGGGGATGCGGCAAGCCTTGTGGGTGGCGAATTCATTTCTCCTGGAGGCGATTTGACGGGGAGCTCTAACCAATCTCCTCACTCTGGTCAGTCACTTGTTACAGATCGGTCGTCCATTACATCAATGAATACGGGGCTGGCTCGTTTCAGCGAGGCTGCTAAAGCTAGCGGTCAAGACCTGTCACAAATGAAGCTTGAAATGCCATCCGATCGGAGCTCAGCAGCACGGAGCGTAACGCCGGACAAGAAACTGCTATCTGAAATCTTCCGCCCGCCAATGTACTTGATACTGATTATCTGCCCGCAAACACACAGCCGTGAAGCTACTACACAGCACATCGAGATGACACTACCAAAAGATGTACCCCATCAGATCACCGCTGTCTCCAGTGTTGAAGAGGCCGAAAATTATATTGGCGGCGATGACCCGATCCGGTTCACTCACATTGTCATCAACTTGGGTGAGGCCGAGGCGGTCATCAGCGTCATGGACCAGATTACCAAGTCCCAGAAGATGGATAGCACAATGATCCTGATTCTATCGGACTCGGTCCAGCGTCAGGAAGTGATGAAATACTCATCTGGCACCAAATACGAGCAGCTTTTCTCGGATAATTTGGTCAACTTCATTTACAAGCCCGTTAAGCCATCGCGCTTTGCAGTCATCTTCGACCCGGATAGAAGACGGGATTTGAGTACCGACTGGAATAGATCGACCGCACAACAAATGCTTGAGAGCCAGAAGGCAAGCTCCCTAGAGCTTCAAAAGCGCATGGGCAACAAAGGCTTCAGGGTTCTGTTGGTGGAAGACAATCCGGTCAACCAGAAAGTAATGACCAAGTTCCTGATGAAGGTTGCTGTCGATGTAGACATTGCAGTCGACGGAGAGGAGTGTCTCGAAATGGTCTTTTCGAAACCCCACAACTACTACTCTCTCATATTGGTGAGTTGATGAGAGCCCTCTGATTTTTGACAAAAGAAGATGAACTTGTTTGACTAACCTCTGTCGCAGTGCGATCTCCACATGCCACGCAAAGATGGCTATCAAGCCTGCCGAGAGATTCGGCAATGGGAACTTGGGTATGGCTTTCCTCAGATGCCAATCATTGCGCTTTCCGCAAACGTAATGTCGGACGTTCAAGAAAAATGTGCTGCAGCGGGATTCAGCGACTATGTGACGAAACCTGTGGACTTCATCGATCTCAGTAGAGCGATGGCCAGATTCTTCTAACCTCCGGGTTTCTCTTCTTCTTTACCCAAAATTGGTTTTCGTTCTATCTCAAACCCCACCGCTTGTGTTGGGGAAATCTCATGAACGAAGGCTGGCGGCTTATAGAGGATGTACATGCAACAATTTCCTCTCATAAGCCTCTTCTTCTTCTTCTTTTCTTCTTCTACTGCATCATCACCACCACCATCATCATCATCATCATCATTATTCTCCTCCTTCTTTATCTCCTCATCTTTCTTTCCCGCTCTTCATGACTAAACCGAGACATTCGAGCAGTCATGTGGCATCACGTTCTACAGCAAGCAAATCACGTTTTGAAGGGTTCTTTTAACGAGTTTCTTGGCCACTTGGCCGCCTGGTCCACTCTATGGGAGCTTTTAGCGTGAGATGGAAAGATGAAAGGGTTGAATTCATTTTGGCTCCCCTTCTTTTTTAGCTTTTCTTTTCTTTTTCTTAATCTTTTTTTGTGGAATTTCTTCTCCTCTCTGTTCTTAGTGCTGGCATCAGATTGGCAAGACAGGGGAAAAGACTAGGGAGGCAATTATTCAGGGCTACGGCTGGGAAAGACTGGGCAAAGGGTTAATTAAATAAAGGACAGGAATGGACGGAGCTCGTTTTTTTCTCTTTAGGCTGTCTTTTATATTTCTTCTTTCAGGGGGTGTGGGCGTGTTGGTCAGAACGACCGCTTTGTATGCACAATGGGGCCGTGTGTTGTTGTTTTCTACTCTGTTCATATTACGGGATTATATTCTAGCCTCTCATCCTTCATCCGTACCCTTCTTCTGTTCTACTTCTTTTCTTCTCTTTCTCTTTTCCACTTCCTGACCTCGTCGATTTGCGTGCTGCATGCTTGCTTTGATTTGGTCGTTTGTATTAATTTGATTATTGACATTGTTGTTTTTTCGAGAAATAGGACGGCCTACGACTTGAAGGGGGGAGAGGAGGGACATGGACATCTGGTTTCTTTCTATAAATGGATTGGGGGGAAGTGGGAAAAAAGGATGAAGAAGAAAAACTATTATTTTTTGACATTTGCTGGATTATATTGGCTTTGGGGACAAGGCATGTTATGGTTAATAGCGATGCGATGGCAACAGGCGACCGAGAACAAGTAAAAGGTTGGTAGCAAAAACTGCCATAGGCAGAAGGATATGGTTAGCAAAGAATAGCATCAAAGTTGATATTCGTTTAAGACTGCCCCAGTATCTCAACCGTGTCTTATACTTGACATTTCGGAACGGCGTAATGTCCAAGTCAAAGTCCAAGTCAAAGTCCAAGTCAAAGTCCAAGTCAAAGTCCAAGTCAAAGTCCAAGTCAAAGTCAATGTATTTCATAATCAATCTAACAATAAAGCACGACGCTTTTCGTTTCCCACTCAGAAATGCCAGACAATCCAGTCTATATAGGTATCAAATCACCCAAAACAAAACAGTACCAAAAGTCGCTTCGTCTGACACGTTTACCAGCCCAATACAACAACAACAGTTTCTACCTCTTCTTCCTTTTAGTATACGCTTCCTCTGATACTCTTATCCTCCCTTTCAATCTCATCTAGATCCTCTGCCTCGGGCTCATGGTCCGCAGCGCTGGCATCTGGCCCAGGCTCATCTCCAAGGCGGTTAGCCAGTGCACTGCCAGACTTGATTCGAGAATCCAGGGACGCCATACGGGTGCGACGAATGTTCTCATCGTCCGACGCCTCGGTGTCACTACCCGCAATCGAGGGGTGACCTGAGTACGTCCCGCCAGCATCCCGTCCAACGTGTAGATACTTGATGTGGCGTATCCGATCCTCTGCGGTGATGAAGGACGGCGTGCCGTCGGGAGAGGAGACGATCTCGTCAAATGCCCGAGCCGCTTCGATGTTAACCTTCTTCTTTGATTCTTTCGGGGGTTCTTCACTGTCGCCCTCATCAGAGCTGTTCGACACATGGCGCTGCTGTCTCCTCAAGGCGAGATTCGAGGCAGAGCCCTTTTCTTCGTGCCGCGGCACATGTGCTGCCCTCTGATGGCTACTGTAATGAGCGGCGTGATTGCAACCATTCGGGCAGCCTCCCCACCGTCGAACCGCAACGAAGCTCTGAGTATGTTGCAGCTTGAAATCATCTTTGGCGTCCTTGGCATCCTTGGAGCCCTCGCCATTCTTGGTGCCGTCACCATTCTTGTCTTCGCCGTCCTTTTCCTTGTCTTGGATAGCCTGTGTTCGCTCCCTTCGCAGCTCGGACCAAGTGCGTAGCTTGTTCTCCAGATTGTACTTTCCATTATCTTGCTTGCGCATAATGAGAAACTCGCAATGGTTAATGTTTCGAAGGTCCTCAAAATACTCGACAGAGAAGTGATACCACTTCATGAGGAAGACACGAGACATCAGGCCGTGAGTAACTGCACATTACTCGTTAGATGGATTCACAGCTAGAATGCCACGGGATGAAGCTCACCTAAGACACACACGCTGGCAAAGTCGTCCTCGCCAAACTGGCGCCACAGGCTCTCGTTGAAGCCGCTAACCCGATCGTAGGCATCCGCAGCACTCTCTCCGTCGGGGATGCGGTAGAAGAAGTGGCCGTAGTCGGCCCTCTCCTGCCACATGCGCTCCATCTCGGTGCTGCATGGCTGGAAGTTGCCAAAATCTTGCTCTCGTAGACGAGGCTCCTCGTAGACCTTGATATTGGACCGACGGTAGGGCGAGGGTTCGGGGTCGTCGGACGTCAAAGTGGCCAAGATGCCCTCTGTGGTCTCTCGTGTGCGACGATACGGCGAGGTGAAGAAGTGAAGGGTGTCGTCTGGGCGGAGCAGCTTGCGCAGGCGGCGACCGGCCTCGTGGGCCTGAGCCCAGCCATCTTGCGTGAGCTTGACACGGTGATCGGGGATTGTCTGGTGTATCTCGCGGTTCTCTGGACGGAGGGCGGTCAGTTATGGCTTGGTCAAGGGCACGGAGGAGACTGGGGAGAAAGGCCTACTGTTGCCCTCAGATTGGGCATGGCGGATGAGGATAATCAGCCGCGGCTTTGCCATGGTCGCTATGCGCACGTGCGGGTATCAAGTAAGATGCTGAGGCTCAAGATGGGAGGTCGAAATCGATCGATCGATCCGCGGGACTGGCAGATATTAATAGATGGTGGTGGGGTGAATGGTGTGTTTTGTAAGCGTTGGTGGGATGATAGTTTGGATGTTGCTGTGTTTCGAACTACTGGCGTCAAACACCCCTTGTCCCGAAATCGGCTCTCAGAGGAAAATCAGGACTGGGTGATGGGGGCAGAAGAAGATGAAGTAGAGAGAGATGAAACAAAAAGACGGCCAGAGTTTAGAAGACGGTGGGTTGCTGAAAGTGACAGAGGTTGGGTTGCGGTAGATGGTTGGTTATAGTAGATGGGCATTAAAGGTGGCGGGCGGCATCCGGCTGTTAGTAAGGCTGAGGTACCGATCAATACCGAATGCAAGTACTGGTCCCTATAAACTTGCTGGGAGCCGGCAGAGTTTAGGCGTACATGATACGGCAAGTGTGTTAATGGAATCAACATGGACAATTGTGCTGAGATTAAACATGTACCCCGTGCAAACTGAAATCAGCGTCTCCGCCACCTGACCGGCGAGATTTTGCCTCAAGTGACTCGGTTAGTGGTCCTTGAAGCTGTCTTCAAGATGAGGAATTGCTTAGAAAGCTGCCCCGGGGAGAGTAGGAGGCGCTTCGGATGTGGCGCAGTGGGTGATGGAAGTTTCGAGGCTGTAGCACATCATACAATCCTGGCCACCTTACGGAGCTTGCCGCAGATAATATTGAGGTCATTGTCGCTACTATCGAATATTGAAAACACTAACCTCTTCTCATAGGATTCATAGTGTCTGTTATCCCAATCTCAACAGCATCAATATTCATTGGAACTCATGGCCTCAAAGATCTTATTTAGGCGTGCATTGAATCTGTAGCGGCCCAGATCTCGGCTTCCGGCGCTACCCCTCCACTCCTTATAAGGCTCCTAGTCCCTGTAACCTCTACTTGGCTTAGTGCCTTCAGCAGCACATCGACATTGGACAAAGGCCGTCATGGCTGCCTGTAGGCGTGCTATTTTGTGATGGATTTTTTTCTCTGCCTCTACCAGCTCTCACCAGACAAACGGCATTACATGCTCCATCGCCAATTCGCTCCTCGTCGCATCGAAACTCGTCTACAGCTCTGTTGAAACGCACATAATCTCATTGAGCCCTGAAAACAAACCGCTACCTCTCTTTGCATAGCTTCTACCCTCCTGGTCGCATCGCGTCGCAAGCATCACCAACCCAGCATCAAACCTACCTATCAAAACCACCTCTTTCGCGCAAAAAAATCAACACACTCGCCCACCATGTCCGCCGAAGGCCCAGAGTCGATCCCAACCTCCGCCGACCCTCGTTCCAAGCGCCCAACCAAGCGACGCGCTCTCACCCCCGTGTCCGCCCAAGCCGCCTCCGTCGACGCCCTCTTCAAAAAGCCCGACCAGGAGATCCGCGTCCCGTCCTCCGCCCTCGCCCCCGGCAGCAAGCGCCCGCCGCCGCCCGAAATCGTCACAAACGTCCAGGGCTCCAGCGCTGGTGCCGGCTCCGGCGAGTTCCATGTCTACAAGGCCGCCCGTCGGCGCGAGTACGAGCGCCTGAGGGAGATGGACGAAGAGGTCAGGCGGGAGCGCGAGCAGGACGATTTTGAAAAGGACAAGGCGGAGAAGCTGCGCAGGGATGAGGAGAAGACGAGGAAGAATCGCGAGAAGAGGGACAAGGCCAAGGCTCGGAAGGCGAACAAGGGCAAAGGAGGAGCAAACGGCAACAACGCAAAAGGACCCAATGGCAATAGTGACAAGACATCGGCGGCACCTGGAACAGATGAAGCCTCTCAAGACAACAGGAAGTCAAACACGAAGGAGAGCGGAACCGATAGAAATGGCAGTGAGAAAGCTACCAGCGCTTCTACAGAACCCGTGGGCCTCGTCATTCACGATGACGACTGAGAAAGAGCAGGGGCCTGGGAGAAAGGGGAAGAACGCAAAATAAGGTTGAACATATGATTGAAGAGGTCTCTCTTATCGCCTTCTCAGACAGAGTTGGTGATGTTGTAATGATATTATAGATAGAAGCAGTGATACCCGTATAGAATGCCATTTCATAGATCTATGTGTCGCCTCTTTCAGCGGCCCTTAGTTTAATACCAGTGTCTATTTTGAAAATTTTCGTTTCCCCCTTAGATTCGTCTGAAAATGCTCTCACCCCAGTCCCAACATGTGTTGGAACAGGCTTTGGCCCTTCCAAGCAAACCTGACATGCTATCCTCCCTGACCATGGCTTCTTGAAGGGCATCATTTACGTCTTCAATCCTCAACCTTGCACCCGCTCGTTTAGTCGTCACCACCTCCAACTCCGGGAGCGCCACCTCCCTGTATCTTCTTGGCACTGCAGATATCGTCTACTCTTAGCAACAAACAGGCAGCCTAGTAATCACAAAATTAGCTTCAGTTGCTCCGATTGGGGCAAAGGGTTTCATGAGCATCACGGCAACATACCTCAATAGCAGTCTTCAGACTCTGCAGCTTAATAGCCTCGGGCTCCCACACGTTATACTCATTCATATCCGCAAGGGCACCAGTATCGCCGTTGACACCCCATGAGCTCTTGCCCTCGGCTTGCTTGGCGCGAAGTTCTGTCAGCACGCGAACCGGGCTCTTGCCGGCATTCTGCACCAGTGTCCTCGGGATCACCTCCAAAGCATCGGCAACGGCCTTGTATGGCCACTGCTGGACACCCTCAACACCCTTGGCCTTCTGGGCCAGCCGGACGGAGACGGCCATTTCGGTTGCGCCACCACCAGGTGATAGTCGAGGGTGGAACATAACGTTTCGGGCAACACCCATAGCATCCTGGAGGTTTCGCTCAATCTCGTTGAGGACATCTTTGGAGGGGCCACGAAGCAGGATTGTGCAGGCCTTGGGGTCCTCGCACTTTGTGAGGAATGTAAAGTACTCGTCACCAATCTTCTCAATCTCGAACAGACCGCAGCGAGTGCCGACGTCTGACTCTTGAAGATCCTCCACTCTGTTGACGATAGTGGCACCCGTAGCACGGGCTATTCTGTTGTTGTCCGTCTTGCGAACTCGGCGAAGAGCCGTAACGTTGGCCTTCATTAGGTAGTGCTGGGCAAGATCTGATGGGACCATTAGTTTTGAATTCTGCGGCGTGTCGGGGTCATTGGATCAAACTCACCAGAAACACCCTTTTCGGTAATGACCAGGTCGGGCTTGACGGAGAGGATGGTATCACACAAAATCTTGATCTGCTCCTCTTCAATCTGCAGAATTCGGTTCCAGTCTTCCTCCTTTGTGATTTCGATGTTGGTCTGGGATTCACCCTTCTTGTACTCCAAGGGGCAGTCCAGCAGGACAATTCGGGGGTTCTCGATGCGTCGTCGCATCTTCGGGTGCGTAATATCCTTGTTCAACATGAGTCCATCCAAAACCCTGCTATCCTCGATTTCGCCGCCAGGGACCTTTTCGATACGGGCATATCGCTTGATGTCTACCTCGGTCTTGCCATTGCCAGCTTCCCAGGTAACAGTCCGCACAGCCTTGAGAGCTAGAGAGCACATCTGATCCATCCATCGAGAGACGAATTTGGTACCGATCGAGGAGGAGATGAGCTGAGCCATGGCCTTGTCGTCATTGACATCGATCGGTAGGGAGATCTCGTCGATGATTTCGATGGCATCCTTCAGGGCACGCTTGAAGGCGGAAATGATGACGACGGGGTGGATATTACGCTCGAGTTGGGGGAGAGCCTGTGCCAGGATTTCTCCAGCTAAGTCAAAGTCAGAACCAAACTTCTTTCTCCTCTCATGAGTCTTCCCCCTTTTTTTGCCCCTCCCCCCTCCATTCGTTGGGCCATCCTTTTCAGCAAGTGGGAGAAACGAGAACCAAACATACCCAGGATAATGACTGTGGTGGTGCCATCGCCAACCTCTTCGTCCTGTGTTCGGCTGAGCTCGATCATGCTCTTGGCAGCAGGGTGGGAAACTTCGATTTCTCGGAGAATGGCGTGGCCGTCGTTGGTCAGGACGATACCGCCCATGGGGTCGAGCAGCATCTTCAACATGGCCTTGGGACCGAGACATGATCGAATGATGTCGGCAACGCTGGAATAGGAAAAAATTAAGTCAGCTAGGTTTATTCGGCTTGTTCGACATGGTGGGTGCATCAACACACGTTTTGGCAGCAGCAATGTTTGACATCTGAGCTCTCCGTCCGGTCTGTCTCTCACCAGCATTGGTGTCTGCGAGCAATGCGTCAGCTTATAATCACAAGGACCAACATCCATCCCGACCCGCGTGTCGAGAAGAAGTCACCGCCTCTCTCTTGATAGAATGGGCGAGGCGGGCATTGGGTATACGCACTCATAACCAACACAGGGGCCTGCATGGTGGGCTATTTGCTTCGCGCTCGGCGGCTCGCAACGGGGTGAAAAGAGGCTGTGAGGGGGTGAAACACAAAGATAGCACCTGAAAGGAGCTTTAGGTCAGACTGGACGCGCCTCCAAGAGCAACAGTTCAGAGTCAGGCCAGGAGCAGCTTTTGAGGTGGTGGAAAGTGGTGGTTTGGAGGGGCGCACACTAGAAAAGTTCCCACGATGCCTGGCGGGCTTTGGTGGGGAGGCTGCAGTTGGCCAGCTAGAAGGTTCACCTAGGCGGTAGCTGCCAGCATTTGGCCTGGTGCAATGTTAACCCGGCCCGCAAAAGGGAAAAGGGAACATTGATGGTACAGGTACACTACCAGTTGCCCCACGTAGGAGCTTTTTGGTGACTCTGCGATTATACTGATGCCTGCTGAGCCACAAGGATCGAAGCCGGAATTGAAAGGGATGACGATTGAATATATTTGTATTCCATCTCTTGATTCGGTGTATACGTTCGTTCAACCTGGTAGTTAATAGTTTGGAGACATCTCATTGGTGATGATAGAAGAGGTACCTGAATCTTTATGCTCTGCGCAGGTACCGGTACTTGGGACCTCTCCTTGATCCCCAATGTGGCATTTGTCATCGACGTCCCGAGTGCCACCGGCCAATCAGAGGCGGTCACAGCTCCTCCTTATGCCCAACCAGGCATTCACACACAGTGAGGCTGATACCTCTCCCTAATTGGCAAATGTATATAAACGATGCATTTATTGAAAGCCGCATCAAGTCTCTATAGGCTATGCATGTAGAGGCTAAAAGTAGAATTCTAATATAATCACTGGCGGCATCTTATGATACCACAGCAGCGTGTTTCAGGTGACATACAAAGTTTCTAGTCCGCTCTCCATATCCCTAGATTTGATCAGCTGGACATGTGCCAACCCAGAGTAAGCAGGAATAATTCATCCTTTGGGCACCGCCGGCCCGAAGATTTCGTTCCTTGGTGTTTTTTTTGTTCTGGTTTTAAAACACCTTTGGTCACTGGTTCAAGTGCTGGCTCCGTGTTGAAGTCAAAGAAACCCTCGATATCCGGTCGTTACTGAGACACCTGGCGTTCGTAGAATCACGAGAGAGGTCGTCTCTGACACAATCTATATATAAATATAAATGAGCATTCCAGTCGCTTTAAAACCCGTATCTTGATATGATATGGCAAGTAGACGTGCGTAATGACTCTAGACATGCACTTCTGGAACCATCGTCTAGTCACTTGATGCTCCTCGACGGCATTGGAAACCAAATTCACATACCAATGAAAGCGGCTGATTACATCATACCACATTGAGAAACTCTACATTTATGATACAAACCACTCTTGACAACCGACGAATCCAGCATGTAAAGACCGTTTGATCGGCCGTCATCTTCCACGGGCGGCAATTACTTGTTCAAGCAACGTCTAATCATACAACAAAGCAGATGTTTCATTTCAAACCCCTAAACTCAAGGCCAACCCACAAGACAAAACAGAAAACTAGCTACACAATCATGCCATTCAATATTACCACCCTTTCGCGGGAGAAAAAAAAGCTAACAGTCCTCTGAGTGGACTTCGTTCCTGAGATTCGAAAACCTCCGCACACCGCTCGAGCCCTTCGTCTTGTGAGGCACTTCGGCCTCAGTCCTCTTCTTAGGCTGTTCAACCTTTCTGTCTTGCTTTGGGGCTACGTGAACCCACTCAGCATCGATCTTCGAAAGTGCGTGGACGAGACACTTGTTCGTTTCCATGTCTTCCTGTATCCTCTCCCACTGCATCTCGTCAACGTCAGTCCGGAATCCGAACCACATCGAATCGCCGTCGCTGCTTTTCTTCGACGATGCAATACTGGGCACCCCATCTCGGCTATACCGAAATGCCAGCCCCTTTCGTTTTTCATAGTTTTGTGAATCCTCCCGCACGCTATATGGAACCGTAAGGTCCATGATGTAGTCTCCATGCGTCTCTTTCTCAGGGGAATGGCTCAAGCTCCAGGCATATTCTAGTGTCTCTATCTGAGACTTTGGGATTGCGATGATGACCCAGGCTTCGTCTTCTCTTTCTTCTTCCTCTTCCTTGCGCACATCTGGTGCTGGATGATGTCCCAGTTCGTATGCTGTAAGTGGTCTGCAAATCTTGAGCCACATCCACGTGGTGACACGGCCGAACTGGTCAGGCCTTGATAGAGTTAATGTTAGTCAAGCTCAAAAGCACCACCTATCTTCATACTTACACGTCGCATTCATATAGGGTGATATTCCCCTCGCTGGCATCGAGATTCACGCTGTCTGCTGGCTCCACGGTGGGCTCCCTAGGCACAGAACCAAGGGGCTCTCCCTTGAGGTCGTCCTGAACTTTGATTCTCATGAAGCCGCAAAAGTCCATCTGCAGTTTTCTGTAGCCATATATACGGCAAGCAGATTGAAGAAACAGCCGTAAATTGTCTTCTGGTCCTTGCTCGCTCGAAGTTTCCACCGGAGGCGCAAACGGATTGTCATTTGCGTGCCTCAAGACTGCCTGCAGTCGCCGACTCGCATCTCGTCTATATCATCAACGCGTTAGTTTCAGTCTTCCTTGTAAAAAAACTTCAAACTGTAAGCTTACCTCTGGGTCATTCTTTGATTAAAATGGTCTGTGAGAATTTTCCTTCGTTGATCCAGACTCTCATAGTAGAACGTCTCTTCTATCTCCCCTGGAAGCATCATTCCTGACTCAGGGGTATCATCTAAACTCTGGCGAATGCTCGGCTTCACGCGAAAGGCTTCATCCACGGCTTTCTGTAAGCTAGCTACTGGAGCATAGCTTGGCTGGTTGTGCGCTGGCTTCTTCTGCTGTTGATCCTGCTGCCTCCTGACGAAGCTAAAAGACACACCCGCAAGGAGTTTCTCTCGCACTGACATCGTTTCCATCTCCGAGTCTGTTGGTAGGTGATTCTGTTTCAGGCCGCGATCAACTTTGCTTTTCTTGCCACTAGGGTTCTCATCGTCATGAAGGGCAAGAGCGTGCTTGGGCATGATGATAGAGATCGACGACTTTATATTGGGTGTATGAAGGAAGGATGAACAAGGTTAAACTCGAGATCGGGATGATGGTGAAGCGAAAGATTCAATTTAATTTCCAAAGTCTGGAAGGTGTTCAAAATAACGAGCAAAGTGAGAAGTGGGCAGCTGGCAAATTACCAGTCGATTCACTTTGGCATCAGATTGCGATGCCGCCAGCGGATTGCCAGCTCGCTACTGTATTGAGGGGTATAGAGGGCCTTTTTTGGACGGCGGAACAGTTCAAGAATCCGTCAGATGTTGTTCAGAAAAAGGCTTTATATGCTCAGTTTTTGGATCGAACGACTAGAATCATGTTGCGATAATCTGATCGGATACAGCTGATCGGACTAAGTCACAGAGCTGTGAGGTTAATGAGGCTCTATATGTATCATTCCCCGACCGCATCTTTCTCTACAATTAGGCATGTAATATTTGCAGCCATTTCCAAACAACTCCATCTATGAGTTTTATAGATGTTCTTTCGACTACAACAACAGAACAGCGGCATCTTCCTTGTAAGTATTAAAAGTTCCCGCACCGTAATGTCTCTCTCTTGCATGATTTGCGAACCAGGGTCGAGATTTTGCAATTGTCTCAAAAAAGGAAAATCTCCTCCTATGAAAGCGAAATTACATTTTACAGCTAACTTGCTCATGGAAAGACATTCCCCCCGAACAGACAAGGATAGGCCTTTCAATCGCATGTCCGTTCATTTTTAAGTTGCGCATTACATTCGAGCTGCGGCTAAACAAATTGATGAACAGAGAATAAAAAGGGGAGCATGGCATAATTTTTTTGTTCAAGGACCGGATTCGTAGCATTGTGACTATTGTTTTGTTCGCTGCAGCAAAGATTCATTATTCTAAGAGCTTGCCCACTGATATCACCGGTGTGTCACCGTCGTCTCACACTTCACCAGATACTCTACGTACTCACACGAACTTCAGTAAAATATGACAGCTTGCTCAAATAATACTGAGACTTGATGTCATCCGCTGGTACATGGGAGATGCATGTCCACAGAGACAATCAAGCACCCGCGTGATTTACCAATCACATCACCCTAGCTGTGTGATAATGCATGTCCCAAAGCCACAACTGAGGCAGCACTCACAGATGGCGATCTCGACCACTATCATCAGATCCCGCCTATATATGACAAATGACCAAGTGGACCTATAATGTCTCACTCTCTTCGCAGGAGCTCGGGGAAAGGATGAAATGAAAAATAAAAGCAAGGCGTATCAGATGACGGTAAGTGAGATTTGTAGGGGAGCTTCCCATATCATCAGCAAACATACCGTATCTAGATATAAAAATTCACCGGCATTAACCATGACTTTTGTTCCGAGGCATGCCTCTACTCCAGTGAGTTAAGCAAGGGAGAATACAAGAATATCAATGTGAGCTATCACAATCCTCTCGGCTTCATACACGCCCCCTCCATCATGTTTGACCTCCGTAGGCTCGGATCTCTCCCGTCTTTCCGAATACCCGGTATCCGTAGCGTAATTATGCTTAGGCATGTCTCTTGACGTCTCACATCTCCGCGCGTTAGTACGATTCTACCACGGTCGAGAGCCTTGTGCCGTCGCATCAGTCTATACCCATAATTTCAGTACTAGCCATAGGGGAGGCAGCTGAGGGTAAACTGCTCGCCTTTTCGGCTTAATGCACTTCACGTTGATAAGGAGGGATTTGTAGCATAGATACTGCGTGTACTTGTATCGAAACTATGAAAAATGCAGGAAGACATTGTACAATAAATGAGTGACAATATTGGGATTGATGGGGGGGGGGGGGGCCATCGAAGGGAGGGAATGAGCTGAAAACTAAAAAGTATTGCAGCCCCCATCTACCCAGAGAGCGAGGATGGGTTTCATGACAATCTTTGTGACAAAAGCAAAAATATTAACGCCGGCGCACCAGAAAAAGCAAACAGCAGCAAAGAAAAAGAAAAATATCCCGGATTCGAATACGAAATCCTCCACAAATGTCATCTCCAGCTCTTTCCTTTCAAAAGCCGGTGGGCGTGGATGGTGCACGCCACTTTGCCATCATCATTGCCCTCACCATCAATGGGAGCTCTGAGAGGCATCATCGGCAAAAATAGCTTCATCTTGCTCATGACCGCCATCATAGGAAGGGAAAGGATTGGCGTTGCTCATGGTATAAAGGCCCCCACCATAAAAAGGAAAGCCAAGTGGAAGACCATACTGCTGCTGCATTTGCAGAGTGCTCCGCAAACTCATGCCAAGAATGAAGTTGGCAAGAGCCAAAACATCCCCATTTGCCCTCGCTGGTGTAGTTTCTGCAATATCAGCAGCATCAACCTCGTTCTGAGCAATGCTATCCGTGCGACGGTGTTGTGGCATGGGGCCCTGGTTCGGCGACTGGGATTGCCTCAGTGCCGTTCTCCGGCCCCGATTCCCCCCGGTCAGGCTCGATCTCCGGTTGAAGCGCCCGGGCTGTCTGACCCTGATGTTTACACATTCGGTTTCGTTTCGGCCATCAATGATTATACATCGATCTTTGAAAGGCTCGTTGTCCATGTATGCTAAATCGCCCAGGGTTAGTATCATGCCATCAGTTCAAGATTCTGCTATTAGAACCCTCGGGCAACTCACTGAATGCGCTTCTAAAGTTACCCTTCCCCTTGAGGCGAATCCATCCCGAACTACTGACGGGATGTACCTCAACAAAGTC
This sequence comes from Trichoderma simmonsii, assembly GCA_019565615.1. Taxonomy (NCBI): domain Eukaryota; kingdom Fungi; phylum Ascomycota; class Sordariomycetes; order Hypocreales; family Hypocreaceae; genus Trichoderma; species Trichoderma simmonsii. Next base: position 1,624,532 of record CP075866.1, read on the forward strand.
GACATCACAAGATGCTGAAACCCAGTCTTTTACTTGTTGCCAGGTCGAATTAAACGGTAACTGTTCGCCAGCAGGTTAGAAGAATACCAACACTGAAGATATAAAAGAGGGTAACAAGGTCGGGTTTGCTATGGAACTAACATTGGAAAAGAGAATATAATAGTTCCCAGTCATGTCGCCCGGTTCAACACTTTTAAGAGACGTTGTATAGATCCCGTTACTGGGCATAATGAGAGTTAGGAGGGATGATAAGACTTGGTATAGATGTGTGAGAGAGGATAGAGTTGAAGTTTGATGGTCTGACTATTGGGAGGAAGCAGTGATATTTATAGAGAAATCCACATACAGACAAGAAACCTCTCGCTGGTATAGTAAGTGGCATTCGTCATGTCTTAGGCTAGGAAAGTCGCTTGCCGTATGTTTGTTCTAACACCAGGCTGGCTACCGGCCATTGGCAGCCAAACACACCTCAGCAACTCATACATTTGTCTCTCCCTCTTTGCCTAGGCACCAGTTAAAGTCCGCAAATCGTGGTCTCCATCCGACTGCCGATACGACAGCGGTAAAGCGGCAGCAGTCCGCCGACACTCTCCCACTCATCAGTCCCGTCACAGATGGTATGCCCCCCATGCTCCCGGACTTGACCATGTCTCAAGTGACGACACTGGGCTGCGCTGTGTTTAAATACGTGATCTAGCAGAGCCAGACCCAAATCCCGGGGGCTGGGATATCATACGCTCACACTATGGCGTAATTGCATTAACACTGGCTCATCGCTTGCAGGAGACAGGGCAGGCCCGCTCAGCCTGCCTGTGCATGAACAAGAAGGGGAAGAGCGATAACCCGGAGCAAATAAGAGCACTGTCCGGCAGCCACTGGCTTCAGTGGTCAAGGAGCTGATATTGGAGACTGGGCCGCCTAGAGTGCTGAGACGCGAGGCTTTTGTTCTCTGATAATTTGATGTGAGCGCACACTTCATCCTTTGAAGCGGGAAACCCGGTCTCCTTGTTAGCCCTTGGTCTGCCGAGTGGCTTGTTTCAAGCTTGCTTTCCGGCCATCCATGCGGCCCCCGCGGGAGAAAAAGAAAATGAAGCATAGACATTCCTTTTTATTCTTCTTTCCACCATGCATATACAGAGCACCCCCTTGCGCCAACTTGTCCTTGCAAGGTCTTACTATCATTTGGCACCCATGGCCGCCAAAACGCCACAACTCAGTTGAACGGAGCTTGATGCCATAGCGCATGCGCATTATCCTGTGTCCGTGTATTGCGGCTTGTTTGCCAGTGGCGGGTGTTCTGGTCGTTCGTTTTCTTTTTTAAACAGAGTCCTAATAGTGATCAGGTGGACTTGAATCAAATATCATCAGATATTGCTCCAAATTATTACGCCCTCTCAAATTTTCTGAAAGAAAAGGTATCATCCGCAATTGCTGTCTCATCTGTATCGGCCATAGCGTAGTCAGACGACGTCGGGCTATCATACTGAGCGATTCCACTGTGGCCTACGGCAGCTTGCTGCCAAGGATTCGGATCCTGGCCAGCATTGGACGGAGAGAGTAAAAGGTAGTGCTGCGCATCAGAGACAAACAAGACGGGAACTTCAGTCTCGCGGTTGATCCATGCAACCTGTGCTTTGCCCACCGCTTTTCCCTCTGGCAAGACGTCCTCTGGTACAAGAGGCGTCGGCCCATTAGACAGGGGATCCCAGATGAACGAGACTCCATGATGCGCAGGGTCTTGCGAAGTAACTAAAAGGAGCTCACGGGAGCTCGCATGCCATTGGAAGGAAACAGTACTGTGAAAGATTAGGACGGCTCGAAGCTCGGCCGCAACGACATCCCAGATCCATAGAGTGCACGGCGAATCCTCCAGTCTTGTTGCCAAGAGGGTCGAGGATGCGTCAAATGCAGCCAATGAGCAGCCGGATTTGACTTCAGCAGTCACAGACTGAGCATCGGTAGCAGGCCCCGGGGGTGACAATATCTGAGTAGCCCTGACAAAAGTGCGGGTGGCTCGCGCCTGTGGAGATTCGGTTTCAATCTTCTCTTGCCATACCTGAGATGGCCTTAGTATCACAAAGAAGCTCTTGAAGATGCTGTGTACATGCTGTAGCTTACCTGGAGAGTATCCCTTGGGACTATGGTGGCCGGATGAGGCAACTTTAGGTGTGCCCTCCAAGATGGCGTACGGAGAAGAGTAACATCCCTACTGTAATCTCCAATAGCACACAGCTCTGTGTTGGGGCTCAACTGACAGATTTTGATTCCAAGTTCCAGGTCAGCATCTGGCCCTTTCAAAAGGTTAGACGCTGTAATGGTACGGAAATGCTCGCCATCAGCCGTGTAAATGAGGAGGCGGTGGCCTTGAGCAGGTGACTCCCAAAGAAGAAGCCACTGGCCGTCAGGGGACCAGGTAATGCCCTGCGCATCAAGCGTCTCTGGACACCAAGACCTGAGCACTTGCCGACTCACGGGATGATGGAGGCTCACGATATCCCTGCCACCAGACCGACCAAGTAACGCCAAATGCCCGGACTCTGGGCGGAGGGATAGGCCTCGTGATGCAGACACGGATTGGTGGAATTTGGGACTCTCAATCTCGACCGCACCGGAGCCGCACACTTCGATGACTACAAGCTTTAATCCAGATGCGGACCAGATTAGGATCTCGGTATCTCGAGCTCCAAACTGAACAAGGGACGGCTTCCCACCACACAGAGAGCTGTAATTGCGAACTGTTGCGTGAAACGTAGAAGGATGAAGCGCCCCAAATACATCCAGCTGATCGGCTATGGAAATGAGGAACTTGGAGGATGACGGAGCCCACAACAAAGTAGGCACACTCGCTGAACCGCCGGTTGCCGAAGAGGAGGGTGAAGATCCAGACCCAGCGGACAGTTTTACGACATCGGTGACTTGCAAGGTCTCAGTTGAGCGGACAAGCACCTCCGAGGATATAAGGGTTGCAACAAATCGGCCATCTGGACTCGGCCTGCAGTGAGGCGAAGCTGTGATGTACAACAATTAGGTCCTCATTCAAGCGGTGGAAAGCATTGGGGATAACATGAGCATGATTACATACAATCCAAAGCTACTATAGACTGCATTGTGGTGGTCTGGGCTGGCCTGAGAGTCACCCCGTGGAATTCTTATACGACAGGTTATCGTATACGACTTCAAAAGCACAGAGAGAGGGAGATTGGCTGGCGCCACATGGGGTGTCTCTCCCTCGCTCAATGCTCGATATGGATGTCCTTCTTCAATGATTGAAATGGATACTTCTCTCTGATTCCGTCGTTATTCCACGTTCCGCCTGTACTCTGTCCTAGAGGTAATGCCGGCTGATGGAGGCTGAATGCCGAACTGAGGGCTCACGCCTATCTTTTCCTTCCGACTGGGAGGGACCAGCAAACTGGTAAGGAAACAAGAGACAGCACGTCGTTTAGCCGCAAAACATCAACCGGATACCAAAAGACGCTCACGCGCAAAGGTAAATGTGAATTGGCGCGGCTGTAGGATTGTTTGTTGATATTGCTCCGTTGATGAGCGAGCGAATGAAAACGGGAAGAGGTTCAACTAGCGATGCCGGGCGGAACCATTGAAGCTAGAGGTGGTGGTGCAAGAGTCCCCAGTACCGGTCCCAATGCCCGAAAGTGCCCTAACGCACAGGTACTTTGCACCTTGCAAGAGCTGTAAACCTTCTGAACGCTTCCAGCTAGCGCCCGCAGCTCCAACTCGCCTAGCCCGTTCCCCTCATCTGCTAGCACGTTCAGGTAAGCATCTAGGCTTTATCGTCATGGTTGCATTATCGCACTCATGACCGGAGGCGAAACTCAGTTCTTTTTCCTGTCTCAACCCACCGGTTCGAAACAGATTCTTTGCTTGTTCAACTATTCGATATACTCCTGCAGCTTTGGATCAAACCATAGTCGTCCACTGATTTAGTTCGACCGGTTGTACGACAGATCTTGCTAGGCCCAGGCCCCGGAAGTGCACGGCAGCTCGCTCTCCAGCACAGCTTCTTTGTCTTCTTTGCACGAATTCTTTCGCATTGAAATACGGCCAAGGGTGCCCTCTTTTCTACCTGATCTGCAGAAGCATGGCAAGAGAATAAGTCTACAAACAGGCTACCGCATATTAAGCCTTTCTATACATAACATCCACCGCCTCCGGCCAGTTGGCCACCCAAGTACAGAGTGCAGCCGGCAGCCAATACTTGCACTCACACATGTCTCGGCGCCCTTTGCCATCGGCTTTGAGCCAGATGAAGTCCATACGCCATCTTGCAGCTCGGCTGCCCTCGAGTGTCTCGCTTCCACAATCATCAGTTGGCGCCCTTGTCTCAACACGACACATTGCGTCAACCTCGGCGGTTGCTGAACAACCAGAGCCTCAGGCAAACCATACGATTCCGCCTCCTCCTCCGTCTCCGAGCGTCCTTTCGCGCCGGGATCGCATCCGTGATGCGAAGCCCTTCTCAGATTTTCTTACGGATACCTTTCACCGGCAGCATGACTATCTACGCATCTCTGTCACCGAAAGGTGTAACCTGAGATGTCTGTACTGCATGCCAGAAGAAGGTGTTCCACTGTCTCCTGATAGGAATCTCCTGACCAGCCCCGAGATTATTATGCTGTCTTCCATCTTTGTATCACAAGGCGTGTCCAAAATTCGGCTCACAGGAGGTGAGCCTACGGTAAGGCGAGACATCTTGCCTCTTATGCACCAACTCGGTGCGCTACGCCCATACGGGCTCCGGGAACTATGTATAACTACCAATGGCATTTCATTACACCGAAAGCTGGATAGCATGATTGAGTCTGGACTTACTGGAGTAAATCTAAGTCTTGATACCTTGGATCCATGGCAATTCCAAATCATGACAAGGAGAAAGGGATTTGATGCTGTCCAGAAAAGCATCGATCGCGTCCTAGAGATGAATTCGTTAGGTGCCGGGGTCAAGTTAAAGATCAACTGTGTCGTGATGCGTGGCCTCAACGACCGGGAAATCCTTCCCTTTGTCGAACTGACCAGAGAGAAAGACCTTGAGGTGCGCTTCATCGAGTACATGCCTTTCGATGGCAACAAATGGAACAAGGGCAAAATGTTCTCGTACGATGAGATGCTGGACGTAATCAGGGGCAAGCATCCCGACTTGCACAAGGTTCGCGATGAAAAAAACGATACCAGCAAGACTTGGAAAGTCCCTGGGTTTGCAGGCCGCCTTGGCTTCATCACAAGCATGACACATAACTTTTGCGGCACCTGCAATCGGCTCCGGATTACGAGTGATGGCAATCTCAAGGTCTGTCTTTTTGGAAACGCCGAGGTATCCTTGCGGGATATCCTGAGGAAATCCAACAGCGGAGATCCCATAGATGAAGAGGCGTTTGAGGCCATGAAGCAGATTGAGATGAATCGCCGGCAAGGTCTCACCGGCACCGAACTTCCATTGGGGGTGGCACCAAACGAAGCTGAGCTGCTCGACGTCATCAGAATAGCTGTCAAGGGGAAAAAAGCAAAGCATGCCGGTCTTGGAGAGCTAGAGCACATGCCGAACCGGCCGATGATATTGATAGGTGGGTAATAAAGCTGCATAGCATATCCCCTGAAATCAAAAGCACGGCCAGGAGGGTGGCATTGTTCAACCCCTCTGCGCCGTTTCGTAACTCTTATGGTGTCGAAGCGAATGGGAATGAGAATGTACGATATCACCGACCATCCATCACCGGCCTTTGATATTACTTGGCGATGTGTGCTAAGTAAATACATGATAGATCCTGTTGCGCCGACACTCACGACTATGCCACCTGGAGCACGGCAGCTTATCGGTCGTGCTATGCCATGGTCTGGTGTATCAACAACAGCTACCCCCGGTTATCTTGGACAACAGCAACAACTACGGCGACTCTCTAGCTCACGAAGCCTGAGAAAAGACAAGGATGACAAGAATCAAAGTTCAGCACGCCTCACGCATGTATGCGAGTCAGGATCAGCACACATGGTCAACATTTCAGAAAAGCAAGTCACGTCGCGCGTAGCCACGGCCGCATGCGCAGTGCACTTCTCAGACGACACGGCCATCAAACTTATACGGGAGAACCAGATGAAGAAGGGCGACGTGCTCGGCGTGGCTCGAGTCGCCGGCATCATGGCGGCGAAGCGCACCCCGGATCTCATCCCCCTGTGTCACCCCATTGCCATTACGCGCGTGAGCGTCGATCTGGAGGTCGCGGGGAGTCGCCAGATCGAGATCCGGGCGACGGTCTCGTGTGATGGCAAGACGGGGGTTGAGATGGAGGCGCTCACCGCGGCGTCATCGGCGGCCCTGACGGTCTACGATATGTGCAAGGCTGTGGATAAGGGGATGAAGATCGAGGGGCTCCGGGTCGTTCTAAAGGACGGGGGGAAGAGTGGCAGATGGGAGATGCCTTGATGTATGATGTATGATGTGCACTTTTACATGGATACAGGATGCAAGCAATGCTAGCAGCTATCTGTTATGGACGTCATAGTACCCTCTTCTCTTCTCTTCTCGAGGGAAGAGCAAGAGATCGGCATAGCAAAGTAATGGCGATTTTACAAGTCAATGTTGGTTCCAAGAAACATTTGGATACCTTATCTTACAGTGTGTAGAATAAGATCAATGAATGTGGAAAACAATGTACAAAATCCTCACCTCCCATTGCGGATGTGGAATGAATTATTACTCGTGAGCGGAACAATGCCTCCGCTGTTAGACCTACATACGCGAGACATTTCTCCGGGACTGGAGTAACATGGACACCATTGGGCATCTTTACCGTATCGGTGAGCACAGTTCTCCTGGCGGAACCTCGACAAGTAACAAGTCGATCTCGCTCGATAAGGTCGCCCCTCAAAAAAGACGAGGCCCCCTTTTTTGACGATCATCGACCCATGTGATTGACATACATACATCTACAAGCATGAATCATAGACTTACTCTGCAACAAGGCCCCCATCTCACCAACCATCAAGACCAAGACGAGCCAACGGGCTCCCAACAACGCAGCAGCGACATGTCCGAATGACCTCCCGCAGGACGCCTGTAAATGAAAAAAACGAGGCGCCCGGTCTGCGTTGTCAAATATCGTATGCATGTCGAGCGGTGAGGAGGACTACCTAAACAAAACAAGGTAAAAAGCAAGAAAAACATGCTCGCCAGCGGCCACACCTTGAGGCCTGTGTGGATGGCACGTTGAGACCCAACTCCCTTTGAGGCCCTATTACAAAGTGTATTTTCAAGTTCCCTCTTCCAGCTGCCCCTCCTCCGCAAGCTGCAGTGCGACGACGATGCGGGATAATGGGCGGAGAAAGTTGGCCCCTCTTACCCCCCCTTGACCCTTTGGTTCTCAGCAAGAATTGTGATTTGGCATTCTCCGGCTTGAGGCTGCAGCATGTGTGGCCAGAAGGCGCAGGAAGGGATCTGCCAATCAGAGTGGTCGTCACTCGTATTATATCACAGACATTGAGATGACTGGTATGAAGCTATGGTAAAGGCATAGATGCACCAATAGCAGCGTGGCGATAAGGCGGGCATCAAGTCGTGCAGGCGATTGCCCCATTCGGAAAAGATCAAAGCAACGGCAGAGAGTTACTTGAGGCGAAGAAAGTGTGTGGCGTTTGGCCGGGCTGGCCATGATTGACACAAGCCATTCCGAACCACCGTTTGGTCCAGCTGCCGAAGAACGTACGAGCATGTACGGGTACCTGTACAGTACCGTACCAGCAAGCAATACCGGGCTGATGCCTTGCGAACTTGCAACCACATGGCAAGCTCTCCCGTGCCCATGGCCCTGGATTTGGCACAGCTTTGCTCCGTACGCAGCACGACACCACCCCATCGTTCCTCTCGCCGCCAAGGGGGCATGGCATATATCGAGCCGGAACATTCATCTGCCGCACTGCGACGTTCAGGACGCAGTTCGTTGGGAGATGACCCACGGAATGCTCAATGAGACGCTGGAACAAGCAGAACGATGCACGAAGCTTCCACACATGTCCACCAGAACGAAGGCGGGGTTAGCCCGCTTCTCCCGCCGCTCAGCGATTCGTGGCAGCTTGCAGCTTGCAGAGCGCAGAGCCCATCTCCACAGCTTCGCTTTGCCTCTCTGACTGGGTGAGAGATGGTCTCGAGCACGAGTCGTCCCCGCGGTGAGGCACGCGGCCAAAATAGACCATGATATCTTCCCTCAACAGAATATGTATCTGTATGACTGCATGTACATGCATATGCAGGCGGAGACTTATGACCGTAGTATGTACTCTGTACTCGTCCAAGCGCGTCCTCTTGAACACAGAAGAGAGAATGTCAACGGTGGCCACGATACAACAACACTGAGTTTGTTAGTTGACCCATATGGATGACGGCGTACCAAGTACGAGTGCCCAAATGCCACCTTCTCCGTAGATGCGGTGCCCAATTCAGAAGAGAGGCCGCCATCTGTTTGTTGATCAAGCTAGATTCCCACTGACGGGGCGCCCGTTGTGGCGACTCGCTCTAGTGAGCTTCGAAGAAGAAACCGCGAGTCAAGGTGGCTTCTGCTTGCCGTGCTTTCTGCGTCCACTTGGCGGGGGAAAAAAACCGTGAGAACTGCCACTGTATGGCCCGTTGTGGATTTGGCTTTTTTTTTCCGGGTCATTCCACTAGACCGGGTTGTCCGTGCCGAGGGTTGTTGACTTGGTCGTTAAAACGATGACCAGGATTGGTTCCATCTCTCAGGAAAAGACCGGTAGGAGAATAGACAGGTACGGTATTATGCTGGCGGCAAATACGGTAAAGGCAAACACTTGTTCCTGGCGAGCTTGCGGCGGCCAGTGGCAAACTAGCCAGCTGATTGTTTATGCAAGATCTTCGCAGAGCCGCACTGGAATCTTGTAGTGCTTCCATTTCGCGCCCTAAATCAATACCGTCTTTCTGGATTACCTGGCGGTGTAACTGTCCTCAGTGTAATGGGCTAGCAGGGACGGTGAGAAGGCATGGGACGGGGGTCCTGAGCTGCAACGACGCTTGAACTGGAGGCCCAAGCCGGTGCAAAAGACGGAGGATGAGGCCGACCAAGATGCCAAGCCGAAATTGTTTCACCGAGGTCGTCGGAGCTATGCCATGGTTTGATATCCTGGAGTTTATTTTCTTGGGGCATCAACCATGTACGAGTACCCGTAGCGCGACTACCTATTTGGGCACCCCTACAGAACCTGGAACACTCCGGAGCATGTCCGGAACGAAATGCTCGTAAAACATCGCTAGGTCGGCTGTCTTGCGGCAAATACAGCAGCAAAAGCAGTGAATAGGTGGCTCTGTGTGTGTCGGCTGCCATCCGTGGCTGTGCTCCGTGCTCCGGACTTGCAGGGTCTCTATGCAGTTTCCCGCATAACAACCATGTCAATAAAATGAGAAGAGCAAAAAAAGACTCAAGGTTCTTGTCCAGGAACAGGAGCCAAGAGGCTACGAGCGAGAAGATCAACACGCCGAGAACTTTGTGGTGGGACTGGTGCGAGGGCCGTTTTGGGGTCTTTTTTCTTGGGGGTGGGGGGGAGCACTTTTGGGACCAGAGAGAGAGTGGCATCTCCGAGAGAGTTCATGCCAAGGACGAGAGAAGAGACGAATTAGTAGAGGGTAGAGGAGGGCAGCGAGTGAAATTATGAGGATTGGTAGCCGATGGAACGAAATGAGCAAGGACAAAGGCAAAGCACAGCTGAGTTGCCCCAGGTTTGGCTCGGGAGAAAAAAGAAAAAGTAAAAAAGAGAGCATGTGAATGTGGAAGCTAACAGTACCAGGCAAGTACATTGGCAGGCGTCTCAGCACCTAGCACTGCCGATGCTTGCGAGAAGCGAGAGCCCTAATGTCCGTGATCACAGACGCTTTAGTCGTGGCCCGGCGGTGACTAGATACATCTAGTAGGTACGTTGCATTGCCACAAGCCGATCGAGATGCTGCCGCTCATGGATGCCAATCTTTTCTGGTGTTGTCTGATGTTGTCTTGTCTGTCTGAAAGGAATACCAGAATATCAAGTACTCCGTATACAAGCAGACTGACGCTGGCTGAACTCGTACAGTACGGCAACTTCCAGTGTAGCTCCAGGACCCCTAAATCCCATCTGGACAACCACGCCGCTTACATGCCAATCGGGCGGATACCCATGGGGCGAATCTCGAGTGCTAGCGGGCGGCCAGAGTTGACAGAACTCAATGGCGTCTGCATTCTTGTTGCTTCTGCTACCGTTGGTGTTCCGTTGGTGTTGCCGCTGGTGCCTGTGGCGCTCCGCTTCACGAGATTGGCGCTCGTGCTGGGAGATGCTCGCGCTGGCCGTAGGCGGTGGAACGGCTTAAACGACCAGTGGACGACAAACGGGGCGCGCGTTTTGCGCTGCAGCCAGGCGCTGGGGAGGACCAAGCAAGCAGGTAATTAGCGCTTTTCGTTGGTCGATGCCGTTTCTGGATGATACACGAACAGGTACGGGGTACCTTTGCCAGCCTTACATCCGTCGGCGCTGCGGAGGGTATCCTGTACGCAGACCGGCAGCAGCATCGGGTTCAGGTTCATCGCGAGGCAATCGAGGACGGACAGGCTGAGAGCGCAAAAGGGAAACAAGGCACCTGCCACCCTGGCTCGTTAAGCTTACTATGACGAACGAGCTGCATTTGTGGCCGGGGACCCCAAAAATCTTCATCAATTTTGACATGTCACGGCTTTGGGCATGAGATTTAGCATGGATGGGCAGAGAAGTACTAAGGTATTACAGTGCTGTACGGCTGCTTGATGCTACCTATCAGGACATGTAAGCTCAGCTGAGTGCTGATTTATACCGGGTTATGCTTACTTGTTGGTATCGGCAGTTGCAGAGTACTGACCACGCAAAGCAAAAACATCAATGGATCAAAACAATCGAAACTTTCGACGGCCCAGGCTTGGGTAAAAATAAATCTTGTCTTATTGTTAGCATGCTGCCTTAGCCCATGTGGGAGTGGCCGAGCGGGCCAATGGGCTGCCCACCAATTCAATCAATCCTCCCCAGAGGCCCAAAGTTCCGTGCCACACAACTGGAGCCAAACGCCGAGAGAGGGACACAGACCCCGAGCAAGGCCTGGATTTGCTTGTCCGAGTGGCTCGCAGCGTACGAGTAGGACGAGTACATTACACATACGGGGTATATTCTAGGTACAGTACATGCATTTACGGTGCTCTTCTCTTGTGCTCCGTACCTCGTCCAGACCCGTCGTACAGGCTACCTGACGCAGCTTCGTACATATTACTCCGTAAGGTCAGGTAGGAGGTATCCGTAGTTGCTTTCAATACCAGGACCGACGTACATTAGCTTCTCTGTGGCCTGGACGACGTGCATGAGACAGGGAAAGCGGACAGAGCTGCATAAGGTAGCAGTACTAAGGCAGTTGGGGGGAAGGATATTGCTCGCAACTTTTTTTCTTTTCTTCTTTTTTACCTCTCCCACTCTCTCAGTCAAGAACATTCATATTCCTTGCTACGGCCAACTACTGCGCTTGGATTACCAGCACCAACCTTGTTCTTCCAGATCAATACAATAACTGGAACTACTAACTACTCCACGCTCCATATTACTACCACGCCGTCCACATACCAAAATCCGCGACTCGCATCGCCACCGGTCAGCATCCGTCCAATTGCCGCCCTGCGATAGTCCGCCCCCTGTCCAATCGCACCAATCCGGCCACTCGCCGACACACCCGACATAACACAGAATAGGAGGACCCAGTGCGATTCTCAGAGGATCAATCTCGACTCGACGGACTCGGTCGGTACCAGCAAAGTAAGCTCCAGACCGGCCAAGTACCCGCCTGTACACGTACCTGGCACTTGCAGCCCTCGGTTGCTTTATATCTTCGTCTCGCCCTCGATCTCGATACCGAGTACATCCCTCGACCTCATCTCCCCAAGTAGAGCAGTGTCGAATCGACCTTTTATCCATCATCGACTCCTATCTTTTCCATTCTTCTCTTTTACTGCATAGCGTGCGACACACCCTTGGGGCAACCGCTCTTACATTTTATCTCACTCATCACCGAACAAACTCTACCTTACACATATCCAAGCCACTCACCGCGCGGCGGCATCAACGTGGCACAACTCCGCCATTCTTTATCCTCTTACATCAACCTGTGGATTAACCGAAATCCCAACAAGAGAAGAGACGGACAAGTAAAAAAAAGAAAGTAGACACAATGGCGGCCCAGCTCATTATGCCTTCTGTACCGGGTGCTCAGCAGCAGTCCCGGCACTTTCTGCCAAACAGCAGGCCTCGCCCTCATGGCCACAATCGCTCGCAGTCCTTTCAGCTGCCTCCAGGACCTCAGCTGTCGCCAAACAGCTCAAATGGCTTCCATGAGCAGCATCCTGTTTCGACACCGCCGTCGCCCAAGGCTCATCACGCCACCCATGTACGGCCCGTCTACATGCCGGCTGCCTTGCGACCAAACGACGAGTTCCCACAACGACCCTTGGCCAAGACAAGATCTGGCGACTCGAGCTCCGACTCTGGGTCTGACGTGACGCTGCGCCGCTCCAACACTGGCTTCATGAGCCTCAGTGGCATCGTCGGCCAGCGCATGGGCCGTCGCGCCAGCGAGAGCGGCAAGAGCAGCATCGATGGCGAGTGGAATCTCGACCTCTTCCCTGACGTTACGGAGCCACCTACGCGCAAGCACTGGAAGGTTTGTTTGAACCCGGAGATTCATCTACAGGACAGATTATCGCTAACATTGCCCTGATTAGCCCGACACCGAATCCACCATCTGCGACGACCCGACGTGCAAACGCAACTTCAGCTACTTTGTCCGGCGGCACCACTGCCGCAAATGTGGCAACATCTTTTGCGACTGGCACTCTAGCTATGCGCTTCCGCTCGACCAGAACGCAAACTTCAACCCGCGCGCTGTCCCGTCACGCACGTGCAACCACTGCTTCGAGCAGTTCAAGACATGGCACAGCCGCGAAAGCAGCCTGGTGTCCAGCCCAGCATCCTCGGATGCCCATCGCACGGTCCCTTCCACACCTATCGCTGCCCAGCCAGCGACGCCGTTTGGCTTGCCCCAGGGCCCCGAGATTCCGGCCAGCGTCCCGCGAGACTGGAACTGGAGCACTTTTTAAGAGAGACCTGGCGGCTGAGCCGCAATATCAACCTACACGGCCGACATGACTCTTTTTTGGTGGGCAAGATCCATCAGGGAGCCGGCCAGTTTTCCTACTACCTACTACACTCGTGTCGCCGCTGTGGCGGCATCTTCGATACCCAGAGCGAACACATGAAGTTACGAGCAACTCAAATGACGATAGACCATTAGACCAGATTGATGATTTTTTTATTTTTCTTTTCCTTGTTCTTATTTACACAAACCCCAACCGATTCCTTGATAATGGGGTAAACTCGATCTACAGAGAATCTTCTCAGACATCTCAAACCCCCTTTTTTCATCTTTTCTTCTTTTTCTTGAAGTACTGCATGGAAACTTTACGCATCTCGGACAAAACTCGCCGAGCAGGACGGAAATTCAGATTCAGAGACAACAGACAAACTACTAGACTTGGGAAAGCGGGCGTTTTCTTTAGCGGGATACCCTCCTGGGCAGCTCCTTTACATTTTTATGTCCTATTTTTTCTTTTTTTTTACTTTGCGGGATAGTTTGGAAAGGAGGTAATACCCCAGATGGCGGATTAGCCGCTTGTTTTTTTGTGAGCCGGAGGGCGAACTCTATAGACAGATAATTGACTCTCTTTACACATATTTCAAAAACGTTTCTCCTCGGTTCTACTTGTAGTTTTTGTGTCGTCAAGTCAAGTACGCATGTTTTGACGCAAGGAAAAGGGGACATCTTACCTCTTGACGCAGGGAAAAGGGGCATCGCTACAGTACAAAGCACAGGAGTAAGTTATCAGACACATATCACAAAATCTAATGTCAAACCAAAGAAAACGTCTTCTGATCCGATAATGCGGTCAGTTCTCAGATTCTATTCGAGTCGTGTATCTCTTTTTTCAGCTTTGATAATTACGACAAGTGAAAATGCAACACTATCCTTGTCCATGCAATACTAATGTGTGTGTGAGTGAAACCAATGAATAATTTTCCACTCCCCCCAAAAGCCCATCCAGTTAAGGATTTTAAAATAAAACAACGCCATGCCCGGGGCAACTGAAGTTTCTGTTTTTTCTTCCACCATGCCCATAAGTAAAAAATGATATAGCAAAAACCAAATCTCACGAATTACCAAACCAAAACCCATTGGTTTTGATTCAGCGTGAGTATCCTACAACTTTCAAACCCCCCTTTTTGCCAACTAGCCTTTTTGTCTTGACCTTTTTCACGACGAGGCCATTCTAAGCCCTGCGCTTGGTCTTGCCATTGGGGCTGCTGCTTCCCTCTGCCATCTGCTCGCCGCCGTAGACCTCCCGCTCGACGTTACGGGCAGCCTCCCAGCCAGCCTTCTCAGCAAGGGTGACCTCGTCGCCCATGCCACGAGCGGCCTTACCGCCGAGCTTCTGGGCAGCACTGCTTCGCTTGACGTAGCTCGCGATGAAGAAGCTGATGAAGAGGTAGGTGAGAGGGGCAAGGTAGACGACGTTGATCCAGATGGCAAACGTCTCACCAGTGGTGAGAGTGCAGGGCTGGACGAGGTCGAACGTCCGGGTGACGGTGGTGGACTTGCTGATGGTGGGCGCGGCCGCAGCTTCGGCGGCGCCAGCGACCTCGGCAGAGCCGAAGATGAGCTGCTTGAGCGAATCCAAGGCACTGACGGCGGTCGGGATGATGTAGTCGATCGGGGCGCTCCTGGTGACGGGAGACTCTTCGGTGACGACGTGGGTAGAGGTAATGGGGGAAACGTATGTAACGAAAGATGGGACCATGGCGAATGTAGCTCCAATGATGAATTGGGTGATTTGCATGGAGGTCAGGGAACGCTTCAGGGCCGTGGGAACTCTGACGGAAAAGGCCGATAGAGTGTAGTAGGTGTACTAGAGAGGAGGATTAGCAAAAAGAAGATGCGACCAAAGCTGTAGGTCAACAGCAGGAGAAAAAAAAACTCACCATCAAAGAGTGGATGAAGGAGTTGAAGAGGCAGAAGATCCAGATGGGGATGGCCATGTACCGCATACCAGCCCACATGCACATCATGGCACCGGCGTGGTGGTAAGTCTGCAGAGTAGAGCTGTACTTGCCCTTGGCCAAGATGATGAAGGTGTCGAGAACCTCGTAGAACTTGCTCAGGTAGAAGATCCAGCCGTAAAAGTTGAGACCCTCGTTCCACATCCGGCCGGGCTCGGTGGTGCTAGGCATGCCATTGGAAGCCATCAGATGCGCAACGGAGCTCGGTGAAGCACTGTCCCAGCTCAAAGTAGTCTCGTTGAAGTAGATGGAGTTGCCCAGGCCTCGAGGTCCGTGGGGACGGCAGAAGCCATCCGCAGTAGCAGCGACACCGCCAGGGCCAAAAGGGCTGACGAAACTCCTCTGCATGACACCGACCATGCCCCAGAAGGTCCAGGCAGAGTACACGGCGAGGAAGATGTTGTGCAAGACGACAAAGACGAAGAAGGGGCGTGTTTTGCTAATGCCCCAGGGCTTCTTGTTGCGCGCCTTGTTGTACTTGTTGAGCAGCTTGGCCGAGATGGCATAAAGAGCGGCAATGGTCAACGGAACTCGAGCATCCAGAGCAGACACATAGAGATCATCTGGGATGTTGAAGGGCCTCAGAATAGTGGCAGGGACATGTGCCGGCGGGATTGGCGCCGGAGGGTTGGCAGGAGGGAAGTTGAAGAGGTGGGCTTCGGGCATCGAGGCCCAGATCTGGAGTTTGGACATGGTGAATGTCGAGATGCTACCTGCCAGGTGAAAGAAACCGTGCAAGTTTTGTGTAGACGAATGTCAAAATTGTTGTGGTGAAAAGACAAAAGTTCTGCTGCCAACCGGTGTAAGTCGTCGTTCAACCATTGGGGGCCCTCAGTGTAGTCGCAAGTACCTTTTTTTTTGTCGCTAACAAACACAACAAGCTTGTTCCAAGCTTCTTGCTTTTGCCCCAAAATAAAGTTCCAGGCTATATTGGCCAATGCAAAGCGCACGCCAAACAGGCTATAATGAAAAGCAAAGTGGGAAAAGAAGAAGGATTGAAGGAATTCGCCCCCGATGACAAAGATATTAAAAAAGCTCGAGAGTGCAGAGGAAAATTAATAAAGAAGAGGGCGCTCTGGATACCCGCTTCCGCCGAGGCTGGATCCAAGGGAGGGGTGAGAAAGAGAGGGCCAAAAAAAAATACACGCCTGGCGAATTTGTTGGGGCAACAGGCGGGTCAACGGAGCAGTTCAACCAAGTCTCAATGATGCAAGCGAGAAAAAAAAAAATGGGATAACAATGAACCACCCAGATGTAGATGGTGGTAGATGATTGCTCTTTTTAATTGGTGGCCCAGCAGATCAGAGGCTGCGAAGGCGAAGTTAACTTTCTCGCTGTTGCTGGTTTCGGTTTATTGTATGGGACGGCAAAGTACCGCCGTTGATATGTGACGTTTAGTATCGTACAGTATTACTTGGTGTGCTTGACAAAAGATACGGATGGAGTAGCAATTATTAAACAAACGGCAGGGCTGGCGAATTGGGCCAAAGGGAGAGAGATAAGCCTGATCAGTGAAGATTCTATTTGGGGCGTGTCAGACAGAGGCCATCGAGGGAGGCGAGCTGGTGTTTATACTACTCCTAGTTCTCGGGAGCTTCATTTCGCATCAACGCGATATGGACGTCACGCACCACCGCTCGGTACTTGTTTTCTAAACCACGAACGGCATTAATTTCACAAAATTCGAACTTGTCGGTCGTTAATAATGGCTCCCTTGTTCAGCTTCAGCGGCCGCTCGGCAAGCCAGGGGCCAAAGTCAAAAAGAGCTGCTACATATCGCGCGATAACCAAGCAGACGTCCCCCTGGTCGTCTCGGAGCCCGCGGAGCAGGAGCCGATTTTCGCTTCTGAAGCCAGCCTCGATGAGCAGCTGAGCTGAGAGGAGGGAATAGAGAAAAACTCAATTGTATAGTAGCCTATCCTAGACGAGATTTTGGGGATATGGGATATAGAGAGCACCAACAAGTGCCGAGGATTACATAGCTCTCATACGAGTACAGCCATTGCCTTGATATCGACTGCAGTAGATGTCATCTAGATAGTCTCTCCCTTCTGCTTCTTCTTCTTCTTCTTTTTTTCCCTCATCCTATCTTCTCCCCTCCACTTCATGCTCGCACCAACATCGGCTTTCTCGCCTCTCTCCACGATTGCGACTCGTCGCCTACCGATCCGACCAACAACTCCCGCATCAGGGGCCGTGCCAGCCGAACCGGGTCGGGCGGTCACTCGATCAGCACTGGAGGTCAAAATCATACGAGTACAATCCATTGGACGTTATCACGGCAGTACTATTATGCTCGCGACCATGGCGCAAGTCTTGACCCAGCTGGTGCTCGCCCAGGTAATGAAGGCCCTGCGCCATGCTTGATCTCCTTTCGACAGTCGCCAGGCATGGTCATTGGCCAGGCTCTTCCATGCCCAGCTTCTGGTCGTTCTAAACCCCCCCTGGCATCTCCACCCCAGAACCCAACATCGGCTCTAGACCCAAAAGGACGAGAATGCAGCAAATGCCGCCCGTTTTCTTCCATTCCAGCGATGCGAGTGCGATTGTATACCCGTACAGTAGCACCTGTGCATGGGTTATCTCCTCGCTTTCTACAGCACTTGGGTTCGGCTCAATCGGCGGAAACACACAAGCAGATTCGCACTCGCATCCCCCATTGCCGTGCAAACCCGGCAATGATGCTCCGTGCAATACACGGATACCCAACTACTCGCAGCGTCACCTAAATTATTCGCACGGCTTCCAGCTTCCAGCTTTCAGGAACCACGCGACACTCAAACCTCAAAAGGCACCAAAAACAACCTCAATCAATGCTAGCCTCCCGTATCGCCACACCAACTTCCTCTTGCCTCCCGGCCAGCCGCACCAAGAAAGACGGAGTGGTTGCATCTACCCCGTTTCTCCGTGCTGTGGCCGCGATATGCGGAGCCGGATGCGGCAAACGGCCCAAATTTCAGCTCTCACAAGCAGCCAGTTAGAGAAAAGTTTTTTTTCTTTTTACTTTTTTGTTGGGGGAGACGTATTAGCGCCGCATCGCTGGGATGCTACCCTGCCTTTCCCTTGGCATATAACAAGCAGTGATATTTTTGTCTGCTATTATATTGACCCTGACCCCGTGTTTGATAGGGCCTCCCCCGCACGATTAGATTAATGGATATTCATGCCGAGGAGCTTCTCGAGTGAGGGCACATGCGAGCACTTCGCATGGACATTAGTCGTAGGGAGGAATATCCTCGGCTCCCCCCCCGCGTACTTTGCTGCCGTACCACCCCAAGTATTTTGAAAGCACGAGAATGGGGGTGCTAGGACTTTGTTCTCCACAGATTATACCAGTAAACTTTAGCAGGGCCCTTCACTAAACACCTAGCGGCCGCAACGGGCTCAGGATTAGACGCCAGTCAACCCATTGAGGCACGTGCAGTATCTCAACCTCCAAATGATTGGATATATCAACCCAATGCACAGCTCGTTTCTTGTCACTTTCAATGTGCTGGCCGAGTAACATGCATCCAGCCCCAGGCATCATAAGTCAATCATCGAAGAGAATGCGAAAGCGAGAGATGGAGAGGAGAAAAAATCAGTCCACCTTACAGTGATCCCACCACCCCATGTATATCGGCATTTGGGCGAGCAAAACTTCCAAGAAAGCCAAGCTCATCGCCACACTACCTGCGTCATCAAGATATCTTCACCTCCTTGTTTTTTTTAGCCTGATGATCGAGTTACCATTAAGTGACAGAGAGGGGAGAAGAATGGAACGGAAGCAGTTGCTACCTTTCCAACAGATACTACTTCGTCACCGTGTTGGGACATCCTTGCATACCCTGTACCCCATGCAAATGCAGGAAATTGTCCTCGCGAACGAGGAAAGATGTACTCCTAACCTCCGTCCAATGCCATCATCTCCGCACCGGAACATCTGCCTTGCAAGGCAATTGGGGCGGGGGGTTGGAACACCTGCGGAGATCAACCATCCCATCGCAACATCACCGACAAACACCGCTCGGACTAATTGCTTCATTGCTATGCCATCTCCGAGATACGCAAACCTCATAATATCATGATTGCGAAACAAGCAAACAAAAAGCAGCATGGCACAGTCAAACAGCAAACTCGATCAATACAAGGTTATAATAATAAAAGTAGGTCTTTATTCTTGTTTCTTACTAATAATTCATAATTCAAAACATGCAGCCCGCGCCCATATGTCATTTACTGCCCGGTTATACCAAAAAACCCATCCGGATATCTTATTCATTCATCATCATTTCTTAGCAACCCACTCGCCGGCGATCCAGCGGTTGACAAAGTTGATGCTGCCCTCGGGCTCATCCGTGGGTGTCATGTGGCCGGCACCGTAGACCTGAATCCAGGTGAGGTTGTGTGATGACTGAACGTTAC
Organism: Trichoderma simmonsii; assembly: GCA_019565615.1. Lineage (NCBI taxonomy): Eukaryota > Fungi > Ascomycota > Sordariomycetes > Hypocreales > Hypocreaceae > Trichoderma > Trichoderma simmonsii. The sequence goes on from CP075866.1 coordinate 1,644,098, forward strand.
CGTATGTCTTGTCTCCAACAGTGAGGTCCTTGGTCTTGGCGCTACGGAACTCGTCGCCGTGCTCCCACTCGAGGGCATTGACCCAGGCCTTGTTGCCGAGCCAGTTGCAGATGAAGTCGGCGTCACCAGCGTAGATAAGGACGGGAATCTCCTTCAGCAGGTCGGGAACAAGGCGGTAGATGGGCTTCATCCAGTCACCGTGCATCAAGAAGTTACGGTTGATGTCGAAGTTGCAGGAATCGTAGGATGACACCTCAGCACCAAGGGCCTCCATGACATCAGGCTTGTTCAGGTACTCAGAGATGTAACCCAGACCCTTGTAGCACAGGTTGCCGGAATCCTCGCACTTGGAACGGATATCGTAGGGGTTGTAGCCAGTCTGCTGGTACGGTCCAATGAAGGCGTTGTTGCAGTAGATGGAAGCGGGCACGCAGAGCCAGGCGCTCTCCGAGTCGTAACAGTTCTTGATGAGGCTCTGGCAGCGAGGGAGGGAGCTGTCCATGGCATTGCACTGGCTCTCGCTCAGGACAGCGGGGTAGCCACCGTCACCGCAGGCCATGGGCCGGTAGTAAGCGTACTGAGTGAACTCATCAGTCAAGCCATTGCCGACAGCAATGCTCTTGAGGTTGATGTTGCGGTCCTTGTGAGAAAGGATCTCGGACGCAAAGGTGGGGACGTAGTGTCCGCCATATGACTCTCCAGCAATGTGGAAGTCCTGAGTAGAATACTCGGGGAACTGGTGGAAGAAGAGGGTGAGGAGGGCATAAACGTCCTTGCCAGCAGCGACAGTGTCGCTGACTGAGCCGCTGCCATATGAGTAGCCCACATTGACCGGCTGGTCAAGGAAGATGACGGAAGCGTTGTTGTTCCATGCGTGTGGGTTGTTGACAACCTGGATCTTCTCGTTGATAGAGGCCGGGCCCAGTTCAAAGAAGAGACCGGTAAGTGAGGAGCAGCCTGGGCCGCCATTGAGCCACAGGATGACGGGGTCGTTCTTGGGGTCGTTACGGGACTCGAAGAACCCTGTAAAGCACAACATTGATTAGCCATGAGGCCTGCGTATAGGGGAATTGTACTGATTAGGAAACTCACAGTAGAACAAGTGCTTGTCCTTCTCGTCGTCGTCGAGGTATCCGCTGAATTGCTTCACCTTGTCGACACCGAGCTTGACGGGATCGACCTTCTTGGCTCGCAGGCTGTAGTTGGACAGCTTGCCGCCCACCAGACGGTGGGACTCTCCAGTCTTCTCGTCCTCAACCCAGACCTTCTGGAGGTCAGCACCCTTGACAACATGGTCCCATTCGCCATCGGCCTTGCGGTTGTGCTTCTTGGCCGTGATGCCCTTGGCCTCCTTGATGAACGCCTCCATGGCATCCGGGGCGAGCAGAGAGACCTCTTCCCAGACGGCCTTGGCATCGGCAGTGAGCTCGCCAAACGACTCCTTGAGGGACGAGGCCAACGCCTCAAAGTCGCCGCCGAACTTGACAGCCGGCTTGGAGTCGCCGAGGACCTTTTGGTCCTGGAAGGCCATGGCCGACGAGGCAGCGCCCAGCACGAGGGCGGAAGTAGACAACCGCATTGTGACTGATGGTAGTGATGTCAGGTACCAGAGTTCTCGATGCGGATTGAGATGGAGATGATGATAGAGATGGGAGAGGAATTGATGAATGAGAGATGGAAGAAGGACGAAGGGCCGGCTAATAAAGGGCGTGGCTGGCCGAGAGAGGCGGTCATTACGTATGCGAGCAGTCGCCAGGCAGCCCAACCTCTTGGTTCAAGCCCGGGGAAACTCAACCCAAAGCCGCTCAGGAACCTTGCCTAACGCATTCTTACTGTGAGGTACCTGTCGTTAGTGTTGCTGAGGCGCACTGTGACCCCTCGCTCCTGGCTACAGGAGTCGGGTAACAGATAGTCGCTGCAGAAGCGTTGCTGCCTGTTAGTGCGCCACCCCCCTTCGCCGGTCGCGGATCTCCTGTCTGGCACTGTCCGAGTCCCTTGATGGCCCGCAAGCGATCGCCATCGGAGACTCGAAAGACGATCGCTGGAGCAGCGAGACAGTACAAAAGCAGGTACCTGTCGAGCCTGTATAAGCTGCAAATAGAATGAAGCCATTCTTGGTACCTACAGGTCACACATACCCGCCGAGTCTCACATCTCCTTAGGCCCTTCCTAGGACTTCATGCTCCGTGCTGGTGTCTGTAACGCCCATAGACAAAGTACTCCGTGCTATCCATGCAAAACAAAGGTCCCCCCGGGATACTGATAGCCCCCACATATTGCCGTATCGGGTGTGGAGGCTCTCAGGCCCCGGCACGTACCGTTCACGTGGCCCCAATCAGCACTCAAAGCGAACGCGGTGAGGAGGTACGAGTACGAGTATCGCTATGGCTTCAGGCCTCACAGTTGGGCAACTTAGGTATCTATACTTGATGATGTACAGAGATACTGTGTAGCCCCTATTCTGTCAGGATAAGGGAGAACATTACCTGTATTTCGTCTCACTCTTATAGAATGGATCTTCTTCATGCCGTGTGACTCTTTTATTCAATCAGGTTGTATGATTGACGCGAATGAACAAGACATGTATGTAATACAGCATTCTCAATGATGTGGTTACTTTTAGGAAGATATCGTACTAAACACCATTCCATCTATAGCTTAAACCCCCCCCCCCCCCCACAAGCCCATGGAGTGAGTGATACTTACAAGCGGTGTTTAACATTTTTTTTCTTTATTTCATCTTATAACAATGCATACCCTATACAAAGACGCAGTCTAGTTGGCCTCTTCCGCAGCCTTGGTCGCTCCCTCTTCCTTCTGCTTCGCCTTCTCAGCCTTCTTCGCCGCAATCTGCTGCTCCTTGAGCAGTTTCTTCAGCTGGTTCTTGGTCAACTTTTCGGGGCCACCTTCTGTCGAGACAGCGGCTTCATCTGCCTTAACCACCGGTACAACGAGATCTGCGCGGGGCACCTTGGGGTTTCCCTGCCATTCTAGCGGGCGGACGGCCATGAACTGCTTCACGACCTCGTCTGTAACCTTGGCTCTTCTCTCCTGGAATGCGCCCACATACTCCTGGAGTTTCGCAATGCATATTGCCTTGAGCTATTTCCATGTCAGTCAGTATGGCGCCAGCTACTCATAGGGGCTCTACATGAAGCACTCACCTCGCCAGTCAGAAGCTTGCCGCTGAGGTAGTCTGCCCTGATCTTGGCCAGTTCCTATAGTCATAGTATTAGCGAAACTTGCTCATATCAAGATCTCACGGGCCACATACTTCATCATCTTCCAGGAAGAACTGCAAGTATTGGTATGAAACATCGACATCCGGGTTGCCTCCCTTCTCACGGTGCTCCTCAACAGTCTCACGACCTCCTGAGAAGGCGTATTTGTTGACCTTGTTCTTGATCTCCTTGGCCGAGTCCTTCATGAAAATGGCAGAGGTGTCGTCACTGGCCGACATCTTGGAGCCAGGGCCCTGCAGGGCATCCAGGAATCTCATGTGCACCAGAGAGGGCTTGGCATAGCGAAGGCTCACGGCGCAGTCTCGTGTCAAACGGAAGTAGGGGTCCTGATCAATGGCGCAAGGAATCAAGCAGGGGATCTTGGCCGTCTTCTTCTCATCGTCACCAAAGATGTGGGGGAAGGATGTGGCGAAGGATGTGGCACCCTGAATACTAGGGAAGTGAATCTTGCCGATGTTTGAGCTAATGAGGTAAGAAAGGTTAGTGACATGTTGTTCGTTGCGGTATACCGCGTAAATGAAGCACTCGAACGACGACCCACCTTCCATCGAAGCCAAAGACAGCCTTGGCCACGTTGAAAGTGACCCTCTTGGAGAATCTAGAAATGTTTCTGTAAAAAGCGCCGCCCATGAACTCGTAATCAGAAAAGATGAACGTCTTCTTCATGTCGAAGCCAGCAGAGATGATGTCTTTGGCGTTGGTTTGAGTGTAGCTCATGACCTCCTCAATTGTTCGCTTTTCAGAGAAGAGGAATTTCTCGTCTGTATAAAAGAGTTAGTGTTGCTGTAGCAATTCAATGAAAACCTTGCGATAGAGACAACTCACCATCTGTCAACATGATAATCAGGGGAGCGTCAAGAACATCCTGGAGCCACCTGTAACAACACATTAGAACACTCGCCCCAAGCCAAGGTCTCCATGAAATTCATACTTGACAAAGTCAAACACCTGAGTATGTCCAATGTGCATGCTGTCACTGCTAGGACCTCGTCCAGTGTAGAGGAAGAAAGGCTCATTCTGTAAAAATTGCGTTAGATTCAGAGTCTCATACTGAAGAGAGGTTCATAACACCATTCCCGTCCTCTTCTTACCTTCTCATAACGATCAAGAATTGTCGTAAGATCTCTGTGGCTAAAGACAATTCCACGGCGCATAAATCGATGCGGCTTGCTTCCCGTCACCTTCTCCCAGCGCTCCAACAGCGCATCGTCAATCAAGCTGGTGCCGAACTCGTCAATGAGCTTTCGGTAGTCGATGGCCTTGACCTTGCCATCCTCGCCGACTTCTCCAGAGACGGACCACGGGTTGATGTCCTGCTTGCCGCTTGCGGCAGGGGCATCAACCGTCGTGTCCTCAACGGCCGGGGCAATCGTAGCGTCAGCCATTTTTAGCTATAGTTCTGGATATCGTCGAACAAAACAAGAGCGTCGTGAATAAAAATCTTGGACAAAACAGATCCAACACGGCAAGACTTATGCGGATTCTATGACTCTCAAGACCCTCTTGTGACTCCTTGTGACTCAACACACTCAAAGGCGGGGCAGTACCAGGCGAATATCAGCAGAGCAAGAATTCAAAGGCCAGGGTGTTTTGCAAGGCTGCTTCGCATTCTTGGTGGGGTAGCGCAAGAGGAAAAAAAAGTTCAAAGTGTGTGCATCAGCTTCCAAATATGACCAGGCGGTAGAAAAGTACACCCGCGACTAAGCTGAATTGGGGCCTTTCTACTACGACGATACAACCGCTCATCTGGCAGGTGTTTAGCATTCTAGTCTGAATTTACACTATGACGGCAGCAAATCGCAAAGGAATGAAATCGTGGTAGATCGACTTTTCTCAAAAGCCTTCTCTTATGACTCTTTCTACAAAGCCTTTGTAAGGTAAAAGCATGGAAGAGAAGTGGCAAAGACATCATCGCCCAGATTCAGTCTAAGCTAGGTCCGGATTTGTAATCCTCAGGTACGAGTACATGGATAATCCCCCGCCAAGGCTCTGCCAGTCAGCTAGCCTTGACATTTATATCCAACTTTGACGTCAACTTTTTTTCTTTCGCACGTCCTTCCAAACAGTAGCAACAAAACCAACACCCGTTTCCTTCATAAAGCGTTGATCTTCCTCTTTTCTACTTGTTGTTTTCGTTTCTCTCAGCATTTCACGATTGTAACCCGATAATTCTTCGCAGCAATGTCACGAATCAACCTTCCCTCCAACCAGATCAAGCTCACAAACGTCTCGCTCGTGCGCCTGAAAAAGGGCAAAAAGCGCTTCGAAATCGCCTGCTACAAGAACAAAGTCCTCGAGTGGCGCTCCGGCATCGAGACGGACCTCGACAACGTCCTCCAGATCCCAAACGTATTCCTCAACGTCTCCAAGGGCCAGACTGCCCCCAAGGAGGATCTCGAAAAGGCCTTTGGCAAGGGCAAGAGCACCGACGAAATCGTCCTCGAGATCCTGAAAAAAGGTGAACTACAAGTTGGCGACAAAGAGCGGGCGGCGCAGCTGGAAAGGGTGCATAATGAGGTCATCAGCATCGTGGTCAGTAAGCTGGTCGATCCGCGGACGAAGAGAGTGTACACTCCCGGCATGATCGAAAAGGCCCTCGATATGCTGAGCTCGCAGGCGCACAGTGGAGAAAAGACGACGGATTCGGGAACTGCAACGCCCACGACGGCAGAGGCTGGCGAGGCCAAGCCTAAGACTAGAGAGCACACCTGGACGGGAGTTGTCACCACCAAGAGCGCAAAGAGTCAGGCCCTGGATGCCATGAAGGCACTCATCGCATATCAGCCCATTCCCGTCGCGCGAGCTCGGATGAAGCTCCGAGTTTCATGCTCTACAAATGTTCTCAAGCAGGCAGTCAAGGCGCCCAAAGCCGCCGCAAAGGAAGAGGATGGCGAAGCAAAAGCAGCCGGCACAGTTAAAGATCGGATTTTGAGCTATGTCGAGCAGGTTGAGAGCCAGGACGTCATGGGCTCGGAATGGGAAGTTGTGGGCTTTGTTGAGCCGGGCGCTTTCAAGGCTCTGTCTGACTTTATTGGCAACGAGACCAAGGGCCAAGGCAGAGTCGAGGTTTTGGATATGGCGGTTACACATGAGGATTAAAGCACAGAAATCAGATAGGAACCAAAAAAAGGAATAAAATGATACCCTCTGGCAACTCGACTGCAACTTGACTTTCGGAAGGGTGATAGTTAAAAAAAATTTAAAAATTCATAGGCTGTAATCTCTCCACATCATAAAAATGTGCACATCGCGTCAACTACGGCTACAGCAGGATTTTTTCACCATTCAATCACAAATATCAACACCATCATGGTAACGCTTTGAAAATGCTTTTAATTCATTTGACTCTGATCTAGAGTACAGCACCAGCTGCGTATGCCAGAAAGCAGTCCCATGGAAATGCTCATCACAGTGATGAAAAACCCAGCCGTCACGCCTGTCCACCCCAGACCGAAAACAGTAAAACCATTAGCCACCCTTCTTCTTGGAGACACCGACAGTTCGGCCACGACGACCGGTAGTCTTGGTGTGCTGACCACGGACACGGAGACCCCAGTAGTGTCGGAGACCACGGTGGGCACGGATCTTCTTGAGGCGCTCCAGATCCTCACGGAGCTTGGAGTCGACACCGTTGGCCAGGATGTGAGAGTCCTTGCCGTCAACAATATCGCGTTGTCTGTTCAGGAACCAGGCGGGAATCTTGTACTGGGTAGGGTTTTGGATGATGGTGACGATACGCTCGAGCTCTTCGGAGGTAAGCTCACCGGCGCTATAATTCAAACACATGTTAGTTTTCCAAACTCCTTTCAATTTTTGCGGTTTTCAACTCGCGGCCTCCGCCAACAAAGAAATAGCATGGATTGGTGGATTCTCGTACCGCTTGTTCAGGTCGACATCGGCCTTCTTGCAGACCAAGTTGGAGTATCGGCGACCGACACCCTTGATCTTGGTCAAGGCGTACATAACCTTTTGCTTTCCATCAACGTTGGTGTTCAGAAGACGGAGAATCTGGATGAGACAATGACTGTTAGCCCAGAACCGTTGCTTTCATGTTTCCTCTTCCACCCTCTCCCAGTCCGCCGCAAAAGCATCTCCAATGCTTTGGAAATTTTTGTTCGTTGCGATGATGACATCGACACGCCGCGTAAATTCCGTAGCAGCTGGAAACGTTTTGTCCGGGATGAATTGGAAATCACTTACGAACTGAAAGTTCGTCTTCTCTCCCGTGACGAGCGACATGCTGGGCAACTGTATGGGACGTTGCCTTGCTGCTCGTTAGAATCGATTGTTCGGGTTGAAGAGAAGAGGGCGGAGGATTTCCCAGGACTCGCTAAACATGGTGGAATTTTCGGCCCTTGTGGGGGCACAAAGTAGGGCACACACAGCGATTTGCCAACGTAAGCAATCACGTGAGATACGCACGTGACTTACTGAACAGCGGACAAATTCGTACGGTATTTATGTACCGTGCGCGTTTTTATATACACCCTTAGTTTTCTCCATAGCGGTACTCCGTAGAGCAAATATTTTCCTTCTTTGCCCTGCTCTCCTCCACAGCTTATGCCAGCAAAGCTGGAAGCTGTCGTTACGATATGCCGCTGAGCTTAAATGTAACGACGATGAGCCTGATATTCATTTCAGTGCCCAGAAGCATCTTGCTTAAACGGTAAGTGTATCGTAGATTCTTCAAATCGTAGATACGCCTTATCGTCTTTTTCCATTGCTCGACCAGCGTGTCCTCGCCTGCTGATCTTGAGCCGGATGCCCATACTTTGTATGAGTATAAGACAAGAACAATCACAACGTTTTTTGAGTACGAGGTCTTTATTCTTTCGTGAAGGCTGTTCGTAATTTATCTGTTGTTACATGCTATGATCTACATTTCCATAAGACTGAGCCTGCGGGTCATTGTGGTCCATTACCTTGACCTCTATCCATTACGACCACACTTGTTTGCTCGTTTTGCTCTATCTGTTTGTCCGTCAACCCATTGAACCCGAAGCTTAAGACAACCACAGCCAAGACCACCAAACCTATCAACCGAAGAAGAAATAGACGCCGTTATTCGATTGCTATGCCATTAGTACCATTAACCGATTAAAGCATTTCAACAGTCCCATTTTTATCCTTGGCTTATCCCTTCTCTCATTACAATTCCACATCATTGTCGTACTATATGCTGTTAGATGACCGCTCATCATAGAGAGTCAGAAGTTGTATATTTACCTCTTTTGGCTGCGTCAGCCTGCTAGACAAAAGATCCAAGAGGTTTGCCCGATCCATCTCATTTGATTGAGTACCACCTCTTGAGGAATGCGCAATCATGACTTCAACCTGATTAAGCCCACGTATTTCTAAGAGCTCGTCCAGGCCGAGGACATCTCCTAGTCGTGTATTCTTGTATGCCAAAGGGAAGTAAGACTTCATCAAGGCCGATCGTTCGTTGAGGTGAATGTATGTCAGTCTAGAGATTACGATTCCCAGACTCTTAAGCTTGGGAAGCGATTTCAAGAGCTGAAACGTCTTTGCCGCCTCGGGACCGCTCCACTGAACCACGATTTTCCTTACGTTGTCAAAGAGTATGTTGTTATTCGTTAAATGCGATCGCAGCTCGCAGGGGCAGCGGAATCGAAACGTCTTGGTGCGAAAAAATACTCGATAGAATTCTAAAGTTATTAGATTGGGACCAAAGATGCGTTTAAGGTCCTTCATTTGCGTTGTCTGAAAGGTGTTGTCTCGGTCGAAACGAGGACACTTGCAGGGGCCAGGCCTGTTGCTTGCCGGCAAAACGGATTTGGTGCGGAACACGTTATTTATCATCAGAGCGAAAATTCTCTCTCGTATCTCCATTGGCAACCGAAAGAAGGGGAATCCATCAACCGGAGATTTCCTATCTATTGACGTGTTAATATGTGATGACAGGTCGAGGCCAAGAGAACGCGCAAAACCCGAGTCTTGACTGACCTGCAATTTCCAGAAGCTCTGTACACATCTCAATGACGTCGACACACGTGGGAATCTCGTTGGGTTGATTCTTGATGATGTTGGCACATTTCGTAATAGTATTGGCGATGGCCGCTCGGCGTTTTGGACTCAGCCGCACGAGTCTACCAATCTCTTCTGCGTCGATAGAGCCGTTATGGTGGTCATCGAGGGCCATGAGCAGGTCCTGTATGTTCTTGTTCAGACCGTACCTGGCCGGCACGGCCTTGGTCTTGAGGGTGTAGAATGACTTGGCCGGCATGGTTGATGGCAGGCCGCTCACGATGAACTTGAGTACAGTTAGTTGATGGGAGCGTGTCTTTCTCGATGCAAGATTAGAGTCTCACATATCCAGCTGCGGCCCTTAAAAATGTTTTTAAGATGACAGAGTTTTAAGCTCTGGGCAGTGACGAGATTTTCCAGACAAGAGGGAAGGAGGGCACCTGCCAGCTTTATGAGACGTTCGCCAGCTGCCTGGTGGCCGGTGGAGACCCAAAGTTTCCAGAGAAACTGTACATCACGAACAGGCAGTGTAAAAAATTATGTGGAAGAGAAGACTCAACGTTTTGAGAGAAAGTAAAAAAAGGGGGGACATTTATAGGATATCATAGATACGGGGGGAAGAGGCGGCACTACACTGGGAAGGTAAAGTAAGTATTCATGGAGTAGCCGGATGCCTCGTGTTATGAATTCATGGCTTGTAAAGAGAACGCGAAATGAAACGCCATGGCTTCCAAGACCCAATATCGGGAGAGCACCTACATAGTAATTAGTAGTGACGGGCGGATAGGGTTCATATTCACTTGCTTCACGGACATGTAGGAAAACATTGGAATAAGCTTCTGAAATCGTCAACACGACGTAGTTTTCAAAAGCCCTAGAGTTTGGGGAGCACTACCTGACCTCTTATAATCAGATAGATACAAAGCAGATCACGCTCACCTTTACGGAACGAACAGGGTTGATGTGTAAGTAAATACTGAAATGCATTAAAATATTTTCTAAAACTACCAAAATACGAGCACATTATTGTGTACTGTATATGTAACCCAGTTGCTCGAGCTATGTCGAGTGCTCCCGTCCAACGCCATGATCCGTCTACAGCAAGCATGGTACTCCTGTAGAATGTGCCCAATTCCATAATTGACAAAAGAAAAGCCGGTGCAAGATGCCAGAACCCCCCGTATCTAGCTGTAAAAGCCGCCCCCATAGTCATAGCCGTTTGCGTCGTGATAAACATAACACAGGGTGAACGCGCACACCTCGTGTCGGAACCGAGGTGTGGGTTGCACGAAGAAAGAATATTGCTGAACCAAGGAAATAAAAAAAGCAGCGGTCACATGAGGCTCGACGGTCTAGTAGATCTAGATCTGTCCCCTCATGCAGGTACGCTTGGCACCGGTGTTTAGCGCGGGTGTAGGTGGCGTCTATCCTCCGCATCGTGTATATTAAAACAGCGAAAGTAGGAGAAAAAGGAGGTCGAAAAAATATGAGGTAAAATAAGACAAGGTTGAAGAGGATGTATAGTCGTCGAGGGATGGCGATATTGAATTTTTTTCCCAGTGAAGGGATTGTTGAACCAGCAGCGGTTGCTGTGTGCCTGGTCAGGTGCCGAAAGTGTGAATCGATGCGCTGCGTGCATATAGCCATATAGCCGGTGATCGACTTGGCGAATGGGGAAAATTTCCGATCGCAAGTCGCATAAGCATCGGTTCCCGGCTCTGCATCGTGCATATTGCAGAAAGCTCAGATCAGATGCTGTCTGGCGAGCCAAGGTCGAGGCTGCCGTTGCGAGTGCAGCACGGGCTGATGCCGTCAAAGTCGAGATCGACGACTTGGCTCGGGTCGCTGGCGCCAAAAGTCATGGTGAAATGGCTGAGCATCTCCTGGTGCTTGAGGTTTTGTTCCGTCAGGGGCTTTTCGCTGGGATGCTTCCAGGTCCTGCCTTTGTTCTTCTTGCGGTTCTTTTCCTCTGCCTTGGCCTCCTTCTCCTTGGTGTCCTTGAATAGCCTTGAAAGCACCGAGCTCGTCTTTTTCAGCGACAGTTGAGGCGCCGATTCGTCGCTGGAGCTTTGTCGGGTCGAGTCTGTTGTGGCATTTGAGTCTGTCTGAGAAATAGTGTCTGAGTCGTCAGATCTGCGCAGGGCGCGACGAAATCGGTCCCGGATGGCCATTGTGATGTGAAGAGATGCTGGAAGTGTGCCGTAGAGGGCGAAGTAGATTCGAAGTCGAGAGCGACGAGAGGCTGATGCGTTATATGCAGGTACTTTGTATGCAGGTGTGCAGTTGTGAATGTAGCCGCGAAGCAAAGTAACTCGGGTATCACAATAAGGAGCCGAAGACGGGGGTGCTCGCTGTTTTTATTCCGAGTACATCAAGGTATTGGTTGTTTCAAGCCCAAGGCTTAGAGTTTTTGAATGGCTGAAGAAGCTTTGGCGCCACGATAGACGGGAAAATCAACGCAGGCGCGGCGGGAGCAGATCGACGACTATTAAAGGGGACCGAGCGAAAACCGCTCACGGATCAAAGGGCAAATGTATGCGAACTATTGCTAGTCAGGGCTTTGTACAAGCATGCAATGTTCCAACACTACTGGCTCAGCATTACTGTGTACGAGTACTGTTCAGCACAGTCCGTGTTCCCTTTACGGAGCGCCCCCAGTGGCGACTCCAGCGCTCGGCCTTTCTCGAGCGGAGCAGAAACCACGAAGGCAGCAGCCAAACGACCAGGGCCCCAACGCGAGCTGCTTGCGGCTGGGATTGGCCCAGCCGGCGGTAAATTGGGCCTGGCCGACTCCAGAATCTCCAGGAATTCGTGCAAGCTGCAATTCCCCAGCCCGGGGTTCCCGCAGTCTCCACTGAAAATGAAGTCAGTATGGAGCTGCAGCCCGGAGAATGGCCTTGTTTGCAGCTGCCCAATTTTAGCGGCCTGTTTTAGAAGGGGGGCGCTGTTCTGGAGCGGTTTTTTTAGCGACCTCCTGATTCTCTCTCCCTCCCCCCCATGGCGGAACTTTTCTCAGCCTCTGGTCCAACCAAGAGCCCAATTCCCCGAATGCGCGCGCTATCGTCCAACCCGACGGCCATATTTGGGGTTGTTGAGAGCGCGTAGATTCGCGGGGGCGCCGCTAACTGTCCTCTCCGAGATTTTAATTTCCATGGTTCTGCAGCCATGATCTGGCGCCAGAACCTTGGAACGCCACCCAGGAAGGAAAATGTTGGCCACTGCCGCAGCGTCGTACTGTATGCATGTTTAATTACCACTTCGGCTCTCCTATCCTGTCTTCTTATCTTACTGAATCAAACTTTTTTTTTTCTCTCCTTGTCAGACGCTGAGGGTGCCAGGATAGGTAATGTCAGAAGAGAGCGGAGACGGCGAGACACTTTTAGTAAGCCGGACTTGTCCAAGGATTCGGACCCAAGCCCGCGGATGGGTGGACACTGCATGTGTCTTGTCTCTCGTGTTCCGTTTTCTCACGAGCTTGTGATTGTACGCGGCCGGAAGCAGGCCCAGACCATCTTGCTGTGTGCGGCGTATCTCAACGAGATGTCTCAACGAGATGCCTTTGGTCTCGTCCTCTTCCGACGTCCTTATCTGGCGTGAAACCTCCATGTCGCATTCCGTTTGGTGTGGCGTTTGATGTGACAGCTTTTCGATTTAGTTCTGGCACCGACACACACATGCCGAGTCGCCGAAGGAATCCACGCAGTTCTCGGTCACACTCACCAGAAGCTGACTCGCTGGATGTCGCACACCATCTTAGCGTATTAGCAGTATGCGACTCTGCAAAGGCCCGTGACAGTCGCAAACGGAGCCGCCATGGATGTCAGTCGCTGTCGATCGGCCACAGATCTGGGCTCAGCGGACACGGGATGGTCTAGGAAGAACATTTTGCCTTCCATGACTTGGACCTGGACCATGCACGAGTAATCTGCACCCATTTATGCACTGAGAACACAATTTGTTTCGACCTCGGCACTTCCGCCCCCAAATTGATTTCACCTTCTCCTATTGCGCCGGCATAAACCCGCATGGCATGCCCATAGCCATATAATTTGAAGTCTTTTACTCTGCATTGACCTGCGCGTGAGCCGTGTCTCTAGCCCTTGGCGATCTGTATTGAAAGGCGCTTGATATTTTCCGCCAAGGCCTTCGACTCTGCGTCTTCAGCGGCTGTGGCGGGCTCCGTCGGTGCCACAATCTACTTCCACCCTCTTCTCGGTTGTGCCGTCCCGTAAAGAACCGGCGATACAAGGCTGATCTCTCGTCGTCTCCGATGCGGGCGCCTCAATTTTTTGGTAAGTTGTCAGCCACAGTGTCTTTCATGAGGTGGCGGCACTAGCATCTACAACTTCGCCTCCCGGTTGTTGAGAGGGCGAAAACAACGAGGAACTATTGATCCGTTAAGGCCTTACCGGAGCCATTCAGGTCGAGTATCATCAACATGTGTCTGTTCATTTAGCGGGACTGAGACCCAACACAACCATTGAAAGAAAAAGAGAGAAAAACACAATGGGTGGAGCTGAGACAGCCCTGTTCAACCTGGCATCGCTATGCTACCATGTGCCCAAGGCGTTGATCTTGTTGGACTCGGAACATCCGTGATGCGCGGACTTGCATGGAACGTGCTTGGGCTAGAAGCGCTCTGGAATGTTTGGTCTGGAACGTTGCATGCAACCCATTGAGTTTTGCTGAAGCTTGATCTGCGCTCTCAATTGATGCTCCACATATATCGGTAGCATCCATGGACAATAAGGGCGGATGATCTGAAGATAAGCTCTCCATGCAGCTTTGGCATTCCTGCGGACGAAGTTGTCTCTTAAGCATCATGCAACTTAAAATAGATTGCATTGGTTTTCCACTCAATTTTTGCCTCAACTTTTTTGAGAAATGACCAACCTTAATTACCCAAATATTTGTGTATATGCTCCATACTAAACGTTCACCCTTCAACAACCTATGGAGTAATTGAGCCGGTATTCTGCATCACAACACCAACAAAAACCATGAGAACAGCTGCGTAAGCAAATGTAGCTGCGAAAACAGCATCCAGTGACCCCATGGATAACGCCATGAGTAACCCAAACGCAGCTACACAGCCCGTTGTCACGCCAAGGCTTAGATATATCTCTTGTTTGAGCACCATCAGCCACATCGGGAAAATAACAAAAGCGCCGCCAACTAGTGCGCCCCAATTCGAGAAGAATGCCTTCTCCTGAGTCTCTCCTCTCGTGTTTGCAATGGACTTTGCGCTCTGTCTATGCCTGTCCTCCCATGGTCCTGTCGGGATTGCTGTTTCCACGGGGGCTATGTCAGCGGCCTCTTTGCCATGTAGCGTAATGGCGGATTTGAGATAGATGTCGTCGTGGATACACTCGCTAGACGCAGTAAATGGGTCGTCTGGGCTGTTGTAGAAGCGACCCATGTACTCGTGATCTTGCACTGCCTAAACTGTTAAGCGTGTAAGTAAGTTAAGTCCAGTCATTAGAGAGGCTGTGTATGTAGGCAATGCAAGCGAATATGTAGTCTCACCGTATTTTCTTAGTATTGGGCCTAGTTCTGACAACTCGCGCAGAGGCAAGTCATTTTTGGGGTTCCCTCGAAACTGCTGGGCCGCCGCATTATTTATGAGTCTGATCTGAAGCTGTCGTAGGTACATTCTTTACATGTCCGCAAAGTTGGGGCGGTATCCGGTGGATATACGGTTAGACTGTGGCCTTCCCTGTAACTGGTTGAGAAGGATATCCAATCATTGTCGAATATACGGCCGCCGAGAGTCAGTGAGATGTATGCAGCCACTCTTGTAGATTTTACAGACATCATCCCAGCTCAAGTCGTCTTCTGAATTGGAAGATATCTGGTGATAGGTACTAAGTATTGTTTGTATCAACTTTTTCGGGCTCGGGAGACATTGACCAGTGGAAATGATTTCAGGTTGCTCGATGTAATATAAAGTCACGAAATAGACGCTTAATTATGTATGAATAATATGAAAACTTCTTTGGATATTCGGATTGATGCCTTTCAACTCAGAGCCACCGCCAAGACTTAGGATCAAGTCAGCGTTTGCCAGGTTGACATCTGCCATACACGCCTCGGCTACGGTGTTTTCCAGCAAGTTGGATGGAATGTTTAACAGGAAAACAAAAGTTGAGCAAACAAGCGCTCATACAAATGGAGAATCGGCGGCTCTGGAGTAACATAATGACAACATGTAGTTAAATGTCGCTTATAGCTTAGAAGGCTAATACATGTACTTTGGTCCATAGTCTAGCTTCCATTGATCAACATTGTAGTATCACATAGAGCGTGTCATATTAGCTTAATCGATCAATTTTGAATAACCCCTAAAATTCCCCAATGCGATGTGTCGAAGCGATCCGGGCAACTTCAAGTTTCAATATGCATTCTTTTACAGGGCCATTCATCCGCCGCTGTGATTGGTCGGTTCAAATATAGACCTCAGTGATGTCACTGACCCATCAGCCTGACCTCCAGCGCTCTTCGTGCCTGAACATCAGCGCCTGCGTCAGAGCCCGACGAATCTGATTGGCCAACACCCACATGACGCATCACGATGCCCACCGACGTGCTCCTGGAGCTCGTGATTGATGCGACTTGACTTAGCCGTCATCTCAGCGTAACCAACAGCTTCTTCTTCTCTACAGGCTGTGTGTCTCACCAGTGGGACTAGCATCTGTGAGACCGGTACACCATCCCGATCGATTGTCTGTCAACGGTAAATGCTGTGCCAGCTGTGCGGTCGCGTGGTCCTTCTGCCCAAGATCCTCAGCTTCGCCACATGATTTGTCTGATTTGAGCAAGGCGCCTGATTTGTTCAAGCTTCCCCGTCTGTATACCCAGCTGAAAGGCCTTCAGACGGATTCCAATCCTCGCCTTACTCGGCCATGGCCCTCTCGTGAAGCTACCGCCCGTACCCATTATCACCAAATCATCACCACATCATCGCTTTGGCGTCTCCACAACGCACTCTCTCTTGAGACATCGCATGCTGCTCCGCTGATCGACGCCGACGGTGCAGCCGCATCACAATACGAAATCCGCATCCACGCGTCTATACTCCACTGGCCGCCGCCATGACGGCATCATCCCCCCACGAGCCTGACCATGGCGAACCTCCTGTTCCTCGTCAGCAACAGTTTACTCCGAGCGCCAGCACGCCGTCGACTCCAGGCGCTGTTACCCCCCGCAATCGCTCTCTCGACGAGCAGCCGGAGCACGGGCGTGATCCTGTAAATGACGAACACTCGCCGTTGTTACCGCCAGCCGACTACGATGCATTTGGTGCCAGATCGGGCGGACGAAGTGATGGCCATGATGATGACAGCCAAACCACCAAGAGCTTGTGGTACCTGACCATCTTGACCATCGGTATTGGAGGTCTGCAAATCGCGTGGTCCGTCGAGCTCTCCAATGGCTCGCCATATCTGCTGTCCCTGGGACTGAGCAAGTCTCTCATGGCTCTGGTCTGGATCGCGGGGCCACTGACCGGTACCTTGGTGCAGCCATATGTTGGCATGCTCAGTGATAGCTGCCGCCTCTCATGGGGTAAACGGAAGCCGTTCATGCTTGGTGGTGCCGCTGCAACCATAATAGGGCTGCTTTTCTTGGCTTGGACAAAAGAAATTGTTAGCGGCGTGTTGAGCCTCTTTGGAGCTGATCCCGAATCACACGGCGTCAAGATTACCATTATTGTGACGGCGGTGATTGGAGTCTATCTGCTAGACTTTGCCATCAACACGGTCCAAGCTGCCCTCCGAGCCTTCATCGTTGATTGCGGGCCTGCCCATCAACAAGAGGCTGCGAATTCCATGGCCAGCCGTATGACAGGTATAGGAAATATTATCGGCTACATTGCGGGATACGTTAATTTGACGACACCCCTCTGGTTCCTGGGCAATACACAGTTCAAGATTCTTTGCGCAATTGCAAGTATCTCGCTGGGGTCTACGGTCATTTTGAGTGCCTCTGTTATCAAGGAACGAGATCCTCGATTAGACGGCCCTCCACGCAAGAAGCAGAGCATTTTCTTGTTCTTCTTTACCCTCTTCAAATCCATCAAGCGATTGCCGCCGCAGATCAAGCGGGTGTGTCAAGTCCAGTTTTTTGGCTGGGTCGGCTTCTTCCCTCTCTTGTTCTATACATCTTCTTACATTGGAGAGATCTATGTCCAGCCTTTCCTTGAGAAGAATCCCCACATGACCCCCGAAGAGATTGATAAGCTGTACGAGAAAGCAACTCGAATGGGTTCCTTTGCTCTCCTCATCAACTCCATTGTTAGCCTGCTGGTTAATGTGTTTCTTCCTTTTTTCGTTGCCCCAACTTATGACAGCCATCCTGTAGTAGACAGTTCGGAATCTAGCACCAAAAAGTCGTTTCTGGATCACCTGAGAATACCCGGCTTCACCCTTCGGCGGGCTTGGTTTGGGTCTCTCATCCTCTTCGCCATCGTCATGGTCTGCACTGTCTTTGTGAGATCTGTCAACGCAGCCACAGCCTTGATTGGAGTCGCGGGAATCACTTGGGCCATTACTCTCTGGGCTCCGTTCGCCATCATCAGTGCCGAAATCAGTCGGCGTGATGCTCTCGCCCGCGCTAGGCGGCCCCGAAGAGACAATCGTGGTGCTCCTCCGCCCTTGGCTCCCGCCACTGGCCACACATCTCCAATGGAAATGATAGAAGCACCAAAGGAGGAGGAAGTGGATCAGGCGGGTGTGATTATGGGCATCCACAACATGTCCGTTTCCGCTCCTCAAATCATTGCCAATATAGGGTCGAGCTTGATTTTCAAGATATGGCAGAAGCCGAGGGGAACACCAGGCGACCATAGCATCGCCATCGTCTTAGCGCTTGGAGGTCTGTTTGCGCTGGTATCTGCCTTTTTTGTGCTCAGAATCAAGGACGACGTGTCTGTTCCGCCAGAGACGTTGGCTGACGAAGAACATGGTGATGCGAACCAGGATGATGACGATGACGATGAGTCCCCTGACGGAGACTTTTCTGGAAGCACCAAGCCTGGTTACTCCGCGGTGCCAACGGGAGAAGCTGACGCCCCGAGACTGGTAAGGAACCCCAGTTTTGGAGGCTTAGAAGTAGCGTCTGGATCTGATAGATGAGATGATGCCTGAGTTTGGAGAGCAACGGGCTTCCTATCAACTGCATAATATGGCATGCTATTTAGCACGAGGTATGAGGCAAGTAGACGTAGCAAGTTGGTTCGGTACATACGTGATAGTAGATCTCAGTAAAGCAGGATATTAGTTGTATTAGTTTAGTTCTACCAAAGGGTAGAATTGCATGCTTGAGTATATGTATTATTAGCGCATTTGTCAATAATAAACCCATCGAGTAGAAGAAACCAGTTTTCAGCATCTGTCTTGAACCACTTTCAGTCACACGTCAAATCTGCCATTTTAGCACCAAAACCCCCAAGCCCATTTCTGGTAGAACACCGATTCCCCTTTTCTACCATTGTGAGTTTAATCTCTGCAGGCAATTTGATCACGACTGTCCCTTGGCAGTGGTTCGTTTTCATTTCCCAGGTCCCATTCGAAAGCTCCCTTGAACAACAAACCCCCATCTCGCTTGACTCCTTAAGCCGCAGGCAACCTTGCCCTGCCAACTTTGCAGACGCCCATGGTAGTGACGACTTCTCCAGGCGACGGGCCCGACATTTGCCACGTGCTGGCGCCGGCCCAGAAGTGGCAGAACGAAGTGCCGTTGACGCAGTACGTGATGTCGCAGTGGATGGCCGCGGGCGAGATGGTGGGCGCCGGGGTAGCTGTGCTCGTGCTGTTGAGAATGGAGGCGGATGTGCTTGTGGCGGGAAGAAAGACGGCTGTGGCGGAGCTGGTGAGGAGGAGAGAGATGTATAAGATGGGTTTTAGGGAGAACATTGTAGGTGATTTGTTGCTAGCGGATTTATCTTGTGTGTTGTTCTTGTTGTTGATAAGTATCCTTTTTTTTTTCTTTTGTTGGTGTATAAGTTCAATGTCGGTGGTTTGCTGATACCTGGGTTTTTTCCCCTGATGTCTGGTTGCTGTTGGGGCAAGGGCTCGATTGTTCCTGCCCTCGAAGAATCAAGGCATATACGAGTACCTTGATAGCACGATATATCTTGCAGAGCCATGACGGAGAGAGGGGGACAAGTCACGCCTCTTTTATGTTGACCTTGAACTATTTTCATCTGATAAAAAAAAGTGCAACGAAATGGCAGCCTCGCCGATGGTAAGTGATTCATTCACACGTGCAGCCATGCTATCAAAGCCAGCTGTGCTCGACTTGTGATTCAGAGAATTGACGGCGGTGAGCCTATTCGCCTCCCTGGGTGATTCTAGTCGCTCTCGCTCTCTCTCCTTTCCTCTCTCTTTCTTTTGTAACAGCATTTCACACTGGAGCTACGTAAAGTCTGTATCTACAACGGAGATGATGCTCCTTGATATATGATTTCTTCGCGGATGCCAGCATACCATCTTCAGAGTTTTGCACGCTCTATATACCCCAGGAGCAGGTCATTTCTTCGATCAGCCTGGAGGCCAGCTCTGCAGAGTGTTGGTGGAGGAGATCTCTCTCTGGGAGCCGATTTCTGTCTCATATTGGCGAAATTGGGCTTTCTCGCAATGAAAACGGCCTTCTCAAGGTAACTGTCACCCCGCTACATTGTCTCAAAGCAAAGAAAAATATTCATTCTTTATTGACATGATTTTAGAAACTCCATGAAACAAATCCCGAAACAAATAGCTCAAAGCTTCAGATTCACATTCCGCCCAGCCATAACCCACAAAGACACCAAGATGGCCGAACCTGCCGCCCAGCAAATCGACCTCACAGGAGCCAGCTTTCGGTTCTGGCACAAGACGACGTACGCAAAGATGTACGCAACCCGGGAGACGAGATAGCCAATAGTCAACAAGTTGAGCATTCGCACGCTGACGCCCGCGTAGTTGGCCGCAAGCACGCCGGAGGCGTACAAGCCCACCGTCTCAAAACCGTTCTCCTGAGCGCCCTGGGCTCTTATGAAGCGCTGTTGTTGCTGTGTAAAAGACGAAGAGTTAACATCAAATTCTTTCGAGTCGGATTGGTAATGGGACGAGCTGGAATGAAAACAATTGAGAACTCACGATTTTGTCGAGCTTCTCATCGGCAAGGACAGTTGCCCTCGTCTGTCGCGGATTGGCAGGGTCAAAAGACTTGCCAGCTATGGCAACAGCAAAGGCTCCGGGAAGCATGCATAGCAGAAATGCTGCGGGAACCTAATGTGAGTAGGTTTGAGTTAGTTGCAATTCATCATGTCATGCAGTCTCAGTTGGACGCCTCGTACAGTGAAGAACGAATAGTTCTTGGAGAGATCCAGGCCTGCGGTGAGACTCATTTTGACCGGTAGTTGGTTGAGACGAGAGATGGTTTGAAGTGACTTTGAAGAGCACGACGCCGACTGACGTTTCTAGATGGACAAGAGATGGCAGTCTGGTTTTTCCTCTTCGGCGATTTTTTGGCTTAAGTAGAATTCTCCCTCGGTGTGCAGAGCGGGTACGAGTGAGAGGCATGTACATGGATTTAAATGCACGTCCTCTACCTACGATATTACCCCATACCAGAAATCGAAGCTACCAGGATACCGCTTTCTCCATTCAGTCTAAACACGTAATGCACGCAACCTAGAAAACAAAACCCTGGCGATCATTCAAAGTCCGATTTTCCTAGTCCTGATCAAGCATCGTCAAAACATGCGATTCATTGCCAAGAGACGCACGAATAAAGGCCAGATTTTGGGGGTTGACGCGCGTGGGGGTTTTGATTGGACGAGAAACTCCTTTTGCCGACGACCCGAAGGCCGAAGAGGGTTGTGCTGTGCCTCTTGGGAATGGCCAAGTTGCATCAACGGGTAGCCTATTTGACGACTTACTTTTGGTTGTCGGACATTTTCGCAATACCGAGGTAGGGGCCTCAACTATGCGATTACAATTGCACACATGTAGGTCTGAATACGCTTACGAATTGATTTGTTATATGTTTCGAGACACGTATACTATCTGATAGATTAGTAGTAGTTGCTGCTTATTGCTGCTTATGCAAATGGTCGTCAAATGTTCGATTTAGTTCTTTCGATGAGGTAGTTTAGGAAACACACTCTGAACACCGACAACCGATTGCACCTCATGTATAAGAATTGCTCAGTCTATATCTATGGCGAGCTGGTAAAAAAGTAATGTACAGTTTTGAAGTAAACTATAATCTCCAATAGAACGAGAAGGTAACAAATAAATAAAAAATAAGAGTCATAATGCTCAAGCATGTGATCACATTTGAGGGTATCTCCTCCTCCTCCTCCTCCAACTTTTTATTTCTACCCCTTTCCATCGTCCATCACCCTCCTTCTTTGCCATGTTCAGGCCATGAATCTCTTAGAAAAAGTCTTTGACAAAGCATTTCCTCTTGTCGCAACATTGGGAGCCTGGTTATATACCTTGACCGAGTTGATAAGCCAAAAGGCCTTGGCAAAGGCCGAAGGGTTGTTAGAGACGTAGTCCTCACACGTGTCAGCCAAGGCGGCGCACTCGCTGTTGGATGCCCAAGCCTGGCCTGCCCAATCACCGCAAAATGTAGTGTCAAAGACGATCTGGTTGTTCTTGAAGTAGTTGTCGATGCTGCAGCCGTTGACGCCTGTAAACTTGGCGAGGGGTTGACCCCAGCCGTCTGGGTTGGGCGTACCAGTGGTGATGTCAAGGGGAATATTAGTTCGTGGGAAGAACCAGACGGCAATGTGCTCGGATGTCCATTCAGTGGCGTAGACTCCTCCCCGAATAGCATTGAAGCCATCACCATAATTCTGATTGTCCGCGGTTGACTGGCCACATCCCGTGTTGCTGTTATTGGGGCCGCAGTCGCTACTGAGCAGTTGAGTAGACGAAGTAGATCCATTGTTGCTAACTGAGAAACCAGGACCTGTATGCAGCGTAATAGAGTTGGTCGTCTGAGTGTTCACACCCTCGATGATGTCGATTTCGCCCGAAAACGGCCAATCAGGGCCAAGCATCCAGAAAGCAGGCCAGGCTCCGCAGATGCTTCCCGGCATATGAGCAATATCGGCAATGAAAAGCCCGTGCGTGAAGGATTGTTGCGAGCTCACACGAACTGACTTGCGGCCTTTAGGCGGATTTTTGGTAGTGTAATCGACGCCCATAAAGACTCCTCCAATAGAAGTCCCGGCAAGACCCAAGGAGTTTGCAGTTTGAGCGTCGACATATTCGACAAAACCATGCGTTGGATCCGAGTCTGCGTAAAAGTCGAAGTGAGAAAAGAAGTTGGTTGCGTCATAAGTAACGTCCAAAGCATATTGAGAATATTGCGCGAAAGCACCTTTGCCAGCAAAGAGTGCGGCGATAGATAGGGCGAGACCTCTAGAGGCATACATGATGATGCGGTGATATAACAGTTTGTGGGTATCTCAAAGTTGAAGAAGGTATTTCGAATGCCGTTGATTGCCTTGTGAGCCAGCCACAGGATGCAACAAATATTATTAAAAAAGAAAGCCTTGATATAATGATGGAAAAGAAAGAAATGGTTTATGTGCTTTGGCGAAAAGGCGGGAGAGAGAGGCCAGTAGTGACTAATATGCCAAAACCAAATGGAATCTATTCATAGACTGAGTGAATTGTAATTGAACAGGACTCGTCTAACCAACAAATGACCGTTTGTTACTCAGTGAGGAACACCAGCTGCCGAAAGGATTGAACGGCCCAGGCTGAGAGTCCAGTGAGTTGAACCAAGGGAGTGAGAAGAAAGTGAACGGCCAAAGGGGCGATCCTGCGTGTCAACAGGAAGCAAATAGAGGCCATGGTCAAGGCCACCGGGGGACATGTGGTCATCTAAATACAGGCCGCAATGTCTCTGATTCTCTTCTTCCCGGTTCACGGACAGGGTCTTTGTGTAATGAGCGAGAGACATTCTGGACCGGTCAATCTCAGCCGCAGCGCAGGCTCCACGGCAGACTAGCCCGGCAGGGCCGCAAGAGTCATGATTGTGGTCGATGGCCGAGATGCTACTGGTTATTCTTTGTGCGTGGTCCAGGTGTAGTCAACTGCGGCGGTAGGCGCCAAAGGGGGGCGGGAGTCTTGGTGTAATTGTGAGACGATGGTATCAGCGCCTCGTGGCCAATCAAGAGGTGCAGTCGAGGATTTCTCGCAGCATGCGGTGCCTGGCGTTGGCGCGGTTTTCCCCTGATCAGCGCACTTTTACAGGCCCTGTGCGGCCAGCTAGCGAAGGGCGGGATGGCCCAAGGGACCGTGTAATAAGATCCAACATCGAGTATCCATGCATCTATGTCAAAATGGTCGGTGATTCGTGAATTAGTTATATGTCCAAAGATGAGTGAGATTAATATTGGCATATCAGAAACAAGACTAGAAGGAGGATATTCACCGCCATATGGTGTCTCAGATAGCATTTCCATAGGGAAGGTACCTACCTATCTAAGAGGCGCCAGCAAGCAAAATCTTAGGAACGCACATCAATGGATAGCACTTTTGTTAAGGCACTGCTACTACTGTACTGTCAGTCCCCTAAAGTGAAGCAGACGTGAGTTTGCTATTGCGAAATCCTAGATTCAAGAGAAACAAAACATAATACGTTCTGGTACTTGAGGGCATGTTCGTTTCGATTATGCCCATGCATGTGATCAATTTTAGCCGCGCCGGACAACCGCTTGTACGCGGCTACTCGAAACAGGTTGCTCGCCAAGCCCTGCCTGGTATTATATAGTTGTGCATCAAGATGTTGATACTACTTAAATATATATATTCGCAATTTCACCTGTGTCGGCAATAGAAATCTAGTTTCTCTCTCTATCCAGCATTTTAGTATCATCCTCACGGCATCAATCAGACTGGAAAAGACATCACACCTCTAAAAACAGCGAAACACCTGCTAAAGAGCAAACAAATAGTCTCACCACATGTCATTAGCCATCACTCTGGCATTTTTCCTATACGAAGTGTCCATTTTCACCACCTACTACTACCCAGGTAGTACTGATATAATTTCATGCTCCTTCTAAATCACAATGCAACGTTGATACATAGCACGGCAGTCTCACTCTCGCAAGAAGCCGTCATCATGACCGACTCCCCGCCCACCATCAAAACACCATCTTCGGCCCTTTTAATCCTCTCTCGCTCGCCCGTACACACAGACACACACACAAACCTCCCCCCGAAACTCACTAAATCATGCCGCTCCTATTCAATCAATCCGCTCACCCTCAAAAAATCCTTCTCCGGCCCGTTTCCGCCGCAGATCATGTCACTTGCCATCTCCGGATACCTTCATCGCCAAAAGAACCCCCCTTGTCTCCATCGCTTATCTGCTCCACGACTCGCCTCGAGAGCCCACAAATGGGGGCCATCTCCTTTCGCATGGGTATCGCCTCCCGTCCCCGGCAAAATCACCCGCCGGAGATCAGCAGTCGCCCATGCATGGCATACCTATCAGCCTATATGATCAATATCCGAGTAGACAGCGCCATTGACCGAGATCGACAGCCGTCAGTTTTTAACCTTTTCTAGCTTTCATCACCATGTCACAGGCCAAGCTAAATGTGAAGATACTTAGAACACTATTAAAAAATACAAAAAACATCTCTATAAATTATCTCTTTGAATATATACCCAATCATAAAATAGGGGGGGACTCCGATGGATGTCGCCTTAAGATTTTTTTTTCCTTTCTCCCTTCTTTTTCAATTTGAAAAAAAAGAAGGAAGAAAATCACCAAATGTTATGAGTGCCCAACGCCAGGAGACAACCACGCAATGGCGCCCTATGCATCGTGAGCCTTGCCTTTCCCTAATTTCTTCTTTCCTTTTAGAATATCCACCCCGTGTGTTTACCCCAAACCCTGTATGTATTTGACTCGGGAAGCAAATTTCTTGCTCCTTTTCTCCTTTTTGGCATCTCGCCTTCCCGGTCACTGCACCGCCCAATTCCTCCTGCTAAGTGGGAGAATCGCAAGGTGCTGGGCCGTTCAGTAGAGATGCTTATTGTGATTCGTCGCCTCGTCAGATGGTAGCCCCTCTCCAATCATTGCCAATTATATTCGTCCAGCCGTGTAGGGAAAAGGGGACATGTTGATGCGTTGATACAATCAAGAAATATTAAGACCAACATCTATGCAACAAGCAAAAATCAAGATTAAAAAAAAAAGAACAGATGATTTCTCAGAATGCTCTGTGCTAGTGAAATGAAGCCGACGACAAACGCGTTGTCTAGCTCGTGATTTGAAAAGTCGGGGTTGTGCCAGCACAAGATGTGAAAAAGGCAAGCCAAATTGTCGACCCCGTTGCTAGTGCAAGATGAATGCCAGTTTATAGCTTGACTCTCTGGCCAGTAAGTTTGAACCAGATGAGGGCCACAATCTCCTCCTTGAAGAGCTCCCAAGGGTTTCGGTTGAGCCAGTAGCTGAACTCCCGGTAGTGATACATCTCACCCCAGCAATCACGACCCCATTCGCAGCCAGCCATATTGACTACAAAGTCGCGATCTTTTTCGTTGTAGTGTATCCTGGTGTTGTTCAAACCGGATTCGTCTCCACACGCGGCGGTTGGGAAGCTGTTGATCAATCGCTGCGGTAAGAAGCCAGTATGTTGTCGAATCCAGGGCTGGGTCCGGTACAGTTGCTCGAGAGCGTCTTGTTCCTTGTGCTCCCATTCCATGTGCTTTTGCTCATACAGCACAGGGTCCCACCAAATATCCAAAAGTTGTTCGGTCCAAGCGCTGCGTCGAATGAAGAAGGAACCCAAGTTGAATCCAGAGCAATCCTGAGTGAGCATAAGGTTCACGGAATTGATATTACCATCGCCTACAGGGCTTCGCGCGTCTGCATCCAAATATTCATCCGTGAGGGGGTGAGTAATGTTGAGAGGATTGAAGACGTTGATATCGCGGTACACATGACGATCGAGGTGGTTAAACATATGATGCTGAAGAGAGTATGAGGGCTCCATGATGTAGGTGTTGAGATCCAACCACCAGAACCTGGCTGTGTTAGTCAAATTGCGGGAGAGACGACAAGGATATCCCTTGTGTGTAGGATTTCTTCTTTTGTTGCTCACCATTCGGCATTGGGGTATTTCCGCATCGCAGTTCGTATGAAGTCGACCTTTTCCCAGCTTTCTCGCCACTCGTGGGCATACCGCTTTTTGGTCTTCATGTCGACAATTTCCAGATCGTAGCCCCATCGTGTGGCATATTTCCGCTTGTTGCGTACGCTGTCTCGTTCAATGGCCCATTCTCGAGCGCCCTTCCATTCCATGACACCTCCGCCGACGTTGGCTGCCAGTATTATGACGAATTTCTCGCCGCCACCGCCCAGAGAAATCCGTCGCCACCAGTGAACGAAGCCGGGTGCCTCATCTATCCTCTCGTTAGCAAGATAAAGCTCATCAAATTGTAGGGAACGCAATGGCTCTGCTCACGGGTGCCATAATACACCACAATGGTGAAAAATATGATTAGTGGAAGGAGAATCCTCCACTTGAGTCTCCTGCCAATGCGGGCAGCGAAGGATCGTATCCTTCCGCCGTTCTGGGTGTGTCCTCCTCGTTCATACTTTTCCCTCTCGGCATAGGTATTGCCCGGGCCAGAATTGAATCGTGGCAGACTACTGGATATGCGGCGCATGTGTCGGGTGAAGAAGCCCTGGTTCTGCGTCGAGAAGGACGGGTAGCCGTTGGCACCTCCTTGCTTCCTCATCTTGGCGGATTCCCAAGAGCTGCCAGCGGCATTGGAAGGACTTGAGCGGCCGCTGTTGATATTCAAGCCGGGACTCGACCACCCCCCACCTGGGACAGGTGACGGGCTTCGGGACAGAGACATTGGGTCGGCGGGAGTGCCTGTGACAAAGGACCAAGGGGACACAGAGATTAGCCAGCGAGCGACTCAAAGTTTGCGCGACACAAGATGACGCAGGGCAGGCGACGCGGGAAGCCTGCAAGGGAGCCGACGATGGGAAGACGTACCGACGATAGGGGACAGCTGGGCCTGGTTGGCTGTGCGAGGATGGATGGACAGCAGGTTACCAGCGCGCACCTCGCTTAGAGAGTGGCTGCCAGCCGAAGAGCGCCGCCGGTGATGTGACGGCACAGGCCGGTCGTTGAAGGAGCTCGAGGAGCCGGCCGGGTGCCTTTGGGAAGCCAGGGTGAATAGCTGTGGTGTGGACGGTGGGAGAAGCTCGAGAGTTCGACAGGTGTCGAAATACGGAGTCGGCGTGGCAGCAGAAGCGGGCTGCGTGGGCTTCCTGATACGGAGCCGCACTAAAGCTAGAGGAAGAGGGAGAGAAAATGCAAGCAGCTCAATGCAGAGCAGAATGAGAGGCAGACGACACAAACTGGCTCCAGAAGGGGAGGGGCGCGGTTTCTGACTTCTGACAGGACAGAGGAGATCGTGAGAGAAGCCCCAAAGCAGAGATCGAACCCACACCGGGTACCAACTGTCGCAGACGGCGACACAAGCGCTAGCTGAGCAAATTCGCGTTCTGGCCAGATGTCGGTATGAGATATGGGATGGGATAGTCGAATGGGGGTCGAGGAAAAAAGAGGCGGTTTATTGGCACGTCTGAATACAGGGTCCGTAGGGCCAGGTCGGTTCAGGCTTGGCTTTGTACGGGTACCCAGGGGCGGCTGAGCGCAAAGTACCTCACCGTGCCCCCTGGCTGCTCAAGTGCCGCAAAAGAGGGCGACCTGGCGCCTGGCCGAAAACGACGGGGTACAAGGCAAAGCGGACCTGTGCGGTAGCAGCAGGACGGGGCTACTTGCGCTGCTCTGGTGCTGACGATGCTTGATAAGGCCAAGTGCGTACCGGGTACATGGCGGTACGATTTAGAGAGCCCGAACGGGCGTGGCGAGTAGGGCTGCCACACAGTATCCAGCAGGTACAGGTAAGTACTGCTGCAGACTCTTGCAACGGCGCGAAGAAGGGGGAGAATTTCGACGCCAGGGACAGGAATCAAGGTGGTGGCGCCAAGAGGTACCTATTACAGGAACAAGATGAGAACAAGATGATGCTGAAAGACGACAACGACGATGAATCTACGAGTGCCGAAGGCGAGTCTCTCTCTCCATCTCGCTCGCTTACTCTGAAACGTTACTGCAGCAAAGCGTTTTTTCCTTCTTTTTCCCACGCACGGCCCTCGTGCTGGAATTGGGCGGTGGCTTAGTTTGCATATGACACGGTGCCAAAAAGCGACTGGCGAATCGAGATGCATTTTGCTGCAAAAGGGGGCCGGCACGCCTTGGTTGGAACTCCTCGTATCTGCGTTGGCGATGGTACGGTGGCAGTTGCGAGAGCACCTGTAATTAACAGTCTCATTAACCAAACACGGCAATATCATGCATGATCTGGATTGCGTCTTTTGCTTATTTTCTGTTTGGCCTTTCTTTGTCATTGTCTCTCTTAGTTTTGTCTGCTTGTTTTCTTTTTACTACAGGCTGAAGAATTCCGTCTGATTTTTTTTTTTTGTTAGTTCCCGTAGCAGTTTCATTCTCGCGTGTTCAGACGCACAACTGCAAGCGGCCACAAAATCAGTCTCAAGTACGACGGTTACGTGAACCAAAACGGACTGATGTTATCGCGAGCCTGCTCAATCGCCGTGCAACGAGCACACAAGACTCGAAGCTCGTGCCTCGTACCTGTACCCGTACCCGTGCGTTTGGTGCCTGGCATCGCGCGATAAGGAGGATTATTAGCCGCTACAGGGGATGAGGAAATTTTAAGATTGATGAACCTTGCTCCTTGCGATTGCCACTGGCTGATGCTCACAAGCAGCATTTTGCCAGGCGCCCATCCATCATTCAGCTTCTGCCCTGCGTCTCTCAGGGGCGCACCACCCAGCGAAGCCAATCATGGAATTCAATTGCGAGATTTTCTCCTTCGTCCAATATTACTGCGGAGTCCTTCGTACTTGGTTCGTACAGACCCAATAGTTTAGTGAAGTCTCGTATGCGGCCGGTCTTGTTCCGTGCCGGCGCGGGCATTCAATAGCAATGGATTGGATCCCCTAATCCGCAACCTTCAGCAGGCCATTCGCACCGTCTCGTAGCGTATGTACATGTATCCATCCCACTGCTTAGCTCAGGATCAAGGCGTTCATCGTGGGTCTTGATTGACTTCGCGAGCCAGTTCGGAGGAGACCGAGTCGTGGTTGCTGGCATGTCCCCTTGGGGGTTAGCGGTATGGCGTTAAATTTGATGTCAAGCCAAGCATTTTCCTTGGCTTTGACAGGACATGGATGGCCTCGTATTACTAATCTTCCATGTCGGGGCAAGGTTTTGACGAACACCTCGTTTCCAAGCAGTGGAAAGTAAAACAGCCAGCTAGTCATCATGAATGCATTTTCTTGGTCAAGATCAGGCATGAAGCTGAGAAGATGGAGTTTTCTCGTATTTGTTTTGGTTAGGCAAGAGGCCTTCGTTAGGTGCAAAAGTGAGGTCCATAACGCTTTCAGCTGCAGCGCTCCAGCACCGGCCCTAACCACAAGGCGGACAAACCGTCAGCTTACTCGTCCAGGTAACACCGTCGACTTCATGTTGCCAATATTAACTTGCGCCACGGCACTCAATTGCCGCTTTTGATTCTGTCTGGGGAGCTAGAGCTATACGAAGCCCCAGGCTGATGGAAATGCTTAAACTTCTTGATAGTGGACGCTAAATCATGCATCACGGACAGAGTTCAGCCTTCGTCACGTCTGCGTCTGGCGTCAATCCTTTCCCCCGCCTTTTGTTAAATGCTTATTGTGGCCAGATCCGATATCCGTCGGGAAGACGTCACTCGTTCGTTTCTCCTGAACGCTATGGGATTCCATCATCTACATGTCCTTGCCTAACAACTACTAGGTACGTACTGCGCCTAGAGTAGTAGCAAGTTGGTATAAGCAACAAAAATCGACCAGTTACTACCTCTACCTTGGTATCGCAAAGAGCAGTATAATTACCTGGTCAATCCAATAACTTATACCAGCTGCATTCCTGTTATCTACGTAGGCAGTGATTCACGCACAATACAAGTACCTGCAGGTCTTGAGGTGGCTGAGACGTG
Organism: Trichoderma simmonsii; assembly: GCA_019565615.1. Classification (NCBI taxonomy): domain Eukaryota; kingdom Fungi; phylum Ascomycota; class Sordariomycetes; order Hypocreales; family Hypocreaceae; genus Trichoderma; species Trichoderma simmonsii. The sequence continues at coordinate 1,674,426 of CP075866.1, forward strand.
TATCAAACAGTGCGTACGTGTGCCTTTCGTCTTGACTTGCCATTTCTGCCATGTCTTGTGTCAGGTCACGCTCATGTGGTGACACCAATTGACTATTGTGTATTATTTCCATGATTAGCATTAGTTTTTCAAATCTTTACACTAAGATAGCGTTGTATTAGTTGATATGCCTGTTTTGTTGCTATGAACTGCAGTGTAGCGGTATTCATGTGTTGACTAACATTTTCTTACTTGAATATGGAGTAGTATATAGCTTCTGTTTTTGGGTTGAGCACCAGATAATCGCATGTTTCAGGCGCTTCCTAGATTAAAACATGGATAATTGATGCATGGAAATCCTAATTTTGAATCCGCCGTGCTCCAGTATCGCATCGATCACACCATTGTCGTGCATATTCTCTACATAACTGGCGATTCCAGGGTAATGGATGTTCAGATTATTGGTGTTTTTGCCCATCCAGATTAGCAGCCCGCCACACCCCTGAAAGTCCCACAGCGGGTGTTGCGCAGTGGCCAAGCTTTAGCCGCCCGACAGGCGACAAGCGGCCAATCAGCTGGCCCTGGCCCGTAGCGCAGACGTCCACAGCCAATCACCTCGCGCATACCCGCTCACACGGCGTCTATTTCATACCTGCAAGCTGCAACTCCACCAGCCAATCCGCCAGCCAGAATCGCCATTGAGCTCAAGGCTCCGACAGCAACCATGAGGAAACGCGCCACACGGGAGCCTTTACCAGGTCAACAAGAGACGGACAGGATGAAGAATGCAATGGAATGGCCAGATTTGGGACCGGGCCGCAGATGCAGAGTGGGGAAGTTGCGGCTGGCGGGTTCCTGCTGTGCTGGTATTGTCCGCTGATTGTTCTTCTTTATCATTCATCTGGCCTTCACTTTCTTACTTCTGTTCTATTTTCCGCTCAAACAGATCCGATTGTCATCTATTGTTGACTGTCGATTGTTGGCTGTTCATTATTGGGCTTGGCGTTGTTTTCTGCTTGCTTTCGTTTCACATCACCTCTTTTGCGTTCTCTGAATATCCCGTTTCTTTGTCACTGATACGTTGACGAGATTACTTTCGCCGTCACCTGCCTGGTGCTTGTGATGGTTATACTTTGATTCTTTCTACATTCTACTGCTCTTCAGCGCATCACGAGTAATTACGAGATACACAACGACGTCACGATCACGCGCCCGCTCCGAATGCTTGCGCCTTACATCATTTAACATGTCTAACTACGGCAAACTCGCGGAGCCTGTGAATGGCAGCAGGCTGTCATCACGGGTTAGTCGGGCTGCAATACTTCGTCATACCTCCTACACTTCTTCAAAAAGCCACCAAGGGGACGACTGGGAAGACTGGGAAGACGATGATGTTGTTACGCTAATAGATGTCGACGAAACCCCGTCCGCTGATAACTCCGACAAGAAACTTCTTTTCAACAGCGCCTTTCTAGATATGAGCGCAAGCAATTCTGCTGCGAATACTCGCAGCCCATCTCCCCTGGACAGCGACAGCGCATCTGTCAGCTCTGACGAGGACATCACGCCCATCGATGCCGCTGTCCAACCCGGCCTGTTGGCTCCGCCACCTACTCCCGCTTATATCCTCACAAAGCCCCCCAAACACCCAAGCGTAAAGCTATCCATGAGGCGCTCAACCGCCAAGATCAACCGTCCGATATCAAGGAAACCCCCGAAGCAACGGAACGCAAAGCTTGGAATCAAGTTGATCACAGACATGACGAAGCTGAGGCGTCAAAATCACATAGCTGGACAGGCAAAGTCACCCGCAAGGCGAGCGCCAAAGTTTGTTGACGCGGCTGCTCTAAGAGCTCTAGAGGGATCTCCAAACCCACAGTCCGTTGGAAATTGGAACTGGTTAAATAAAGATGATGAGGGTCGCGTGGCCGATTCCCCGCTACAAGCCACTCGTTCTCCAGCCGAGCAGCTTTCTCCAGAAGACAGACCAATTGTCATTGGAATCACACTACCCTCCGATGAAGTGACAAGCCGAGGAATCGACCCTCTCACGGCAACAGTCAACAACATTGATACCCCAGGCGGCATGAAAAATCCATACCCCTTTACATTTCAGGCTACCAACGACAGAGCAAATGCGCCCGTCGAACCTCATCAGCTCACGTCAGTCTGGTCTCCCGATACACCTGAAACTGCAAGCTCGTTTAGCACAGTTAGATACCCTTCAAGCGTGTACTCGCAAGCATCTATGGCACCAGTCATGGGCTATGGTCCTAGAGATGATGAAGTGCCTCCTGTTCCTGCCGTCCCCGCCAACTACAAGAGAATGACGGCGGCGCATCAACGCCTCGTCGGTACAGAACACCGCAAGAACACGGAAGAGGAAGAAGAGTCTGGAACACCTTGCACACTGTTTGAAGAGGATGGTGTCACACCTTTGAAATCTCCTGCTAGTAAACTCTCTGCGCTCACTCCCCAGAGTGTGCGTGGCTGGTGGGACCACCACTTGGTCACGCCATATCTAAACAAGAGAATGTCTTTTGCGAGTCGAAGAACCCAGATGGAGTCACCTTTGGATGAAAGAGCCCACCAGATGGCCAGATCTGCGGACAACCAGGGTTCAATGTTGACTCCAAAATATGTTGCGAGTCCACAGTCCTGGAAAACCCCAAAATCCGGAATCGACGCGAAGCAAACCTTCTCGCCTATGGAAAGACAAGAGCAACGAGCAAACGCCACAACTTCTCCTCTCGATGACAGCCGTGCTATCCTGGGGTTGTCAATGTTGGAAAGGGAGCAGAGTCCATCCGAGTCTTCTCCTGGAGCCGCTATGCCGAGAAGTGGCAAAGGAAAGGGCCCGGAAAACCAGTTGTACAGTGATGGAATAGGAAATTCTGACATCCTGATTACATTTGAAGCAGATGAGGAAATGAAGCCGTTGGATAAGCCCAATGTTGTGGGCGAGAGCTTAGCACTTACATCCAAGTCTGGTATCCACCAGCAAATATCCTCCGAGAGTCGTGATGCGACGTCATTGAAAACCTCAACTACCACAGAAGTCCACAGATATGATTTCACCTCTACTTCTATCCAATCAAAGGAGCACAAAACCTCGTCAACCGCCTCGTCAACTGCCTCATCAACCGACTATCAGCCGAAACATGACCCGAAACGCGATATCACTCCTCCGCCTAGGCCTCAGTGGAAGGAAACCCAGGCCCCAATTATCAGGGTGCCGACACCTCGCCAGACTCCACCACCAAGGGAGGGAGTGGTGCGAGAAGCTGAACGACCCATCGTGGTCCATATTGAGATAAATACCGGGGAACAGAAGCAGAAGTTTGTTGTTGATCGTGTGGCGGTAAACTCGACGCCCACCATAAGGATTCCTACTCCCCGGCGGACGCCGTCACCCCGCGGAAATGTCTCCAGGGCTGAGGTTGTGACTGAATCAGTAAGGGGTGATTTGAAGCACGATGGCTCAGATAGTCGTGATATGAAGCACGATGGTTCAGATAGTCGTGATATGGTTCACGGGCTGGGAATAACCAACTTGGCGGCGCATAATCCCCCGCCTTCTTCGTCAGAGAAACAGGCCGGGGATGGCATCAAATATCAAGCAGTCTTCCCGCCGGACCATCATTTGCATACCCAGTTCTCCCCGAGAGAAGCAAGGGAAGTACCTGCTCTAGCTACGTCGACGATGTCAACAACGACAAGAAAGGCTGTAACGTCGACCACGACATCAACTACAGCGTCGACCACAGCGTCGACCACGACATCAACTACAGCGTCGACCACAGCGTCGACCAAGTCAACAAACCCGTTACCAATTGCAGCTCCAAGCGCACATGCAGCGCCAATCGTGGCAGCGGCACCCATCGTTACTGTGGCGCCCATCGCAGCCGAGCCAATCTTGTCTACCGCAGCAACGAGAGAACCAGCGGCAACTTCACGAGCAGCTAGTCAAGAGTCTAATGTGGTCGCCACATCTCTCTCTGGTACAAGCATTATGCCCTCACAAGACGCACATCGCATCGAACAAGCCCAGAGATCTACAAGGGAAGCACACAACACTACCAGCAAAGCAACGACCTCAATGCGAACGGGAGATGTCTCCCTTTCCTCCCGTAGCTTTGAGGGTGCCTCGACCGATGTATCCCGATCTGCGGGAACTCAGCGATTGGAACATAGTCGAGAGACACAAGCATCTACCGTGGCCCATGAAAACCACACCTCAGAGCAACAGAGTCGGTTCTCCGTATCGCCAACCTCATCGAAATCGCCTGCCATGGAGAGAGGCTCGCGAACAGCGCAGCGACATGTCCGTACGGCAAGCAACTTTGTGTCGTCGGTGCTGTCTCGACAGCGCTCTCCTGTTGATCAACGCCGCGGTGGTGGTGACGCTCGCTCTGTACAGCCCATCGAGATTATGCTAGAAGAGCAAAGGGGCCCCGAACCTATGCCAGCAAGCCCAGAGAGAGCATATCTGACAATCAATGAGACTCACCCCGAGAGTGGGAACTGGGCAAGAGTCGGGTCTCCCGTTTTGGAGCATGGATACACTGAGCCTCTACCTGCTCGCCCTGTTGGAACATCTCTATCCCAGTCGCATGCCGACCAACTGTCAGGCAAAGAGTACAAAATTGAGCGGAAACGGCGGCGGCATGAGAAGGAAGAAATGGCGGCAAGGCGAGCAGGTGGCTTCTGGAGGGGCCGAGGTTGCATGCCGAAAAAGGGCTGTTTTGGCCGCCCTGGGCCTGAGGGACGCAAAAAGAGAAGAATTTGGCTGTGTATCATTTGCATTCTCTTGCTTCTCATCATTATTTTGGCTGTTGTATTGGGTGTCGTCCTTGGAAGGCATCACGGATCAGGTAACAAAACCGAAACGTCTGGACAAGACCCGCCGCCCTCGACATCATCCTCGACTCCCTCAACTCCGATACCCTCATCGATATGGGTCAATCTCACGGACTACCCTGCCATGCCAACGGGAGTGTTGACCTTTGTTGGCCCAAACAACACTATTGCCAAGAGCGACTGCACTGAGCCATCGACCCTCTGGAGCTGTTCTTTGCCGAAAGATTCCCAGGCGTCTGTATTGCCCTTTAAGCCAAATCAACCAACTCTTATCTTCCAAATTCAGTGGGACAACAGTACAAAGAGGGGATGGAATATTCCTAACGGCACTCCACCAACGGCTCTTTCTCAAAGAGACACGAGCAACAGCAATTCTTCAATTGATGGATTCAACTCAGACCCTAGCCCTCCGACTTTCCAAGAGATGTGGTTCTTGGGCGAGACTACAGATAATATCCAGTCTAGTCAAAAAGCAGGAGAGCCGACGCCCTTTTTTATCAGCATCCTGGACTCGTTGAATGACACAGTCAAGTCGCCAACTCTAAGTCGCCGAGCTACTGCTGCAGAGGTCAATATTTCGGATATTATTTTTCCGCCAGATTTGCAGGAAGACGGCACACCTGCGCCTGCCGTGATGCTCCCTAATCCGGTTCAACAACCAGTTCGATTGTTTGACCGCGGCTTGCCGACTGAGCATTATGGATTCTACACATACTTCCAACGAACAATCTTCCTCAAGTCTGTGACAGTTCTGAATGACTCGAGCCAAGGAAACGTGCCAGTGGATGAAGATGGTGGCTGCAGCGAAACCGAGGCTAACCATCTCGTCACTTGGGCCGAGACACGCATGCTTGTGCAAATTTGGACGCGGAAACTGAACAGTACAGCATCATTGCTGACGGCGGATGGCACCAAGGGAATTGATAACTCAGTCGATCTGGTTAAGCCCGGGACAATGCCATATCCGGTGACTGTGACTCTAGACACACATGGCGGCGATCCCAACCACAAAGTCGTCTGGGAGTGGCCCATGGATGACCGTCAAAAGCTGAATACCAGTGCTCCAGATCTATTAGTCAACAAGATGGACGTCGGAGGCACATGGATTAACCACCGTGGCAGCGGAAATGCCAAATTTGGAGGATTCGATGGAGGCACTGGAGGTTGCAAGTGCGAATGGGTAAACTGGGAATAAGGTAGATGCATAGAGGGACCGCGACAACCACACTATGGACACGTGTATATGGATCAACGGCTTTCTTTCTTTTCTTTTCTCTTTTCTCTTCTCTTTTCTCTTCTCTTTTCTTTTCATTTATGTATACTAATGGGGCACCATATGATGAAAATGGGTTGGGTATTTGGAATGAATATTTGCACGTGGAGTCAAAAAGTGCATTAGAATGGCGTTGCTCATTTATGAAGAGCCTTTGTTTATCAGATCTACACAGTAAAATCAACTATGACTCTATATGGAAATTTGGTGTTAAACAGTAACATGATCGTATTCTGTAAATGAATGTGATGTGGGATTACCAGCAGAGAACAGTGGAGCCCCACCGCCCCGGGCTCCGTGGTGGAAAAAAAAGAACGATCTGCCGGGACGGATCCGAAATCCAACGTCTGCTAGACACACCAACTATACACCTGAACTCCAAGTTCCCTTTATCGATCCTTATGAAATAATCCATTTATACTACATATTCACGGAGTGCCAATAGAACAAAGGGGAAAGAGAGCAAGAAAAATGCTTCCACCAAGATGCCATCCCACGGCTTTCTCCTACCGGCTCACCTTACACAGCGTCTCAATCCTCAGTCGCTCCGCTTATGCTTATAGGACTAGGACAAAGCAGCGCTCCTTGGTCACTCTGGCGATTGAGACATCGTGCGATGACACGGCGGTGGCGGTACTGGAAAAGTCGGCGGGAGGGAGGACGAGGCTGCTCTTCAATGAGCGGGTTTCGTCGGATAATCGGGCGTTTAAGGGGATCCATCCAATGGTGACGGTGGAGGGGCACAATAATGCCCTGGGGCCGTTGGTAGAGAGGGCGTTGGAAAGTTTGAGGGAGAGTGAGGACGGCGTTGGTGATGCTGGTGCTGGTTCTTTTGGGGTGGCGAGCAAAGGGAGCGGCGTCCTCGTGACGGATGACAAGAGGACCAAGAAGTGGAAGAAGAAGATCAGGGTGCCTGATTTTGTTTGTGCTACTCGCGGGCCAGGAATCATGACGAACCTGTCTGTGGGACTGAACGTTGCAAAGGGGCTGGCGTTGGCGTGGGATGTTCCCTTTGTGGGAGTTCACCACATGCAAGCGCATGCCTTGACGCCGCGCCTGGTTGACGCCTTGGAGAGTGAACAAGGGCAACAAGAGGTACTATCAACTTCAACTTCAACATCAACGTCAAGATCACCGTCACCGTCACCAACCTTCCCCTTCCTCTCCCTCCTCGTGTCCGGAGGCCACACCCAACTCATCCTCTCCACCACCCTCACGAACCACCGCATCCTCGCCACAACCGGCGACATCGCCATCGGCAATCTCCTCGACCAAACCGCCCGCGTCATCCTCCCGCCGGCCCTCCTCGAGTCCAGCCCGGACGTCATGTACGGCCGCTTGCTCGAGGCCTTTGCTTTCCCCCCTGGAGCAGATACGCCTGCCGACTACGACGCATTCTTCACGCCGGCTGCTTCTCGACAGGACGAGATTCAGGAGGTTCCGTCTGGTTATGGATGGACTGTCCCGCTGCCATTTCGTAATTCGCGGAAGTTGGCGTATTCATTCTCTAGCATCCACTCGCATGTTCACAACATTGCCGCCGCCGCAAACAACCGCAACACCAACAACAACAATTCTAAAAATGCTCTCGACTCATCCTCATCCTCCTCTTTTGACAACATGCCCCTCGAAGAACGTCGTGCCCTCGCCCGCCACACCCTCCGCGCCGCCTTCCAGCACCTCGCCAGCCGCCTCATCCTCGCCCTCCAAGACTCGCCCTTCCTCCAACCCTCCTCCCCCGAAAACGAACCAATCAAAACCATCGTCGTGGCCGGCGGCGTCGCAAGCAACCGCTTCCTCATGCACGTCCTGCGTACGACCCTCGCCGCGAGGGGCTTCGCCGACATGCGCATCGTCTCCCCGCCTCTGGAGCTGTGCACCGACAACGCCGCCATGATTGCCTGGGCGGGCATGGAGATGTTCGAGGCGGGATATAGGACTGAGTTGTCCGTGCGGCCGATTGCAAAGTGGCCCATGGATCCAGATGTTGGGGGCGGGATTCTGGGGGCTGGTGGGTGGGTGAGAGAGAAGGAGTAATGGAGTGGTGGCTCTATGTAAAATGCTGTTTGAGATGATGTTGATGATACCCCCCTTCATGTCGAGAATGCTGAAGTTGGACATATAGCTTGTATGCGTCTTTCCCTTTGTTCTATATTCTGTACGATACGAGTTGTATGATGGCCGTGCATTAGATTAGCCTCACATCAAATAGAATTAACCCTCTACACATATCCCGTCATACTTTCAGCTTACTTTTTTTTTTTTTTCGTTGAACCGAGGACAGAAAGTCATTTGTTTCGTATTGATCTACTGCTTTCTTCACCTTCTCCCATCACTGCAATACAAAGATTCATCGGGTCCCATTCAATTCTTATTCTCATGCTTAAAATTAAAACCCCTATCTCTCTTTACTTCTACGCCAGCGCGCTCGTGACGTTTGAAAACTCGCCCTTTTCCAGCTTCGTCTCCCAGAAGATCGGGTTCGTGTCGAGGAAGCCGTGCTTGACCCAGCCCGCCTCCTTGACGTGGTACAGGTTGATGTATCCACCAGAGTACGCATCACGGTGCGTCGCAGCCAGGATACTCCGCTTGCCCAACTCCAAGGCCTCCTCGTCGGTCAGATCGTACTTGTACTCTGAATCCAACACACCATAGGCGAATGTCTGTCCACTGCCCACGCAGAACATGTTGCCCGACAGTCGCGTGCCGTCGCTGTCGACGTAGTACAGGGCCGGGCCCTCCTCCTTGGTCACGCCGGCGCACATGGTGCCCATGCTGAGGCCCATGCCCTTGTAGCTGTAGATGAGGTTGGCCAGGATCTTGCTGGCGGCGGCGACGCTGATGCGGCGCTTGTGGCGAAGCTCGTGGAGGCGGCACTGCATGCCCAGCCAGGCCAGCCAGTACTGGCAGTCTGCGGCGCCACCGGCCATGGTTCCCAGCAGCACGCTGTTGATCTCAATCACCTTCTTGACCGTCTGTGAGGCAATCCAGTTGCCGGCCGTGGCTCGCGAATCAGTGGCCACGATGATGCCGCCCTGGAAGCGGAAGGCAAGCGTCGTCGTTCCGTGGGCAATCTTGATGGGGCAGTCGGGGTTGGAGCGGTCGTCTGTGGCAGCGCGGAGCCACGCAGAGGGCTGGAAAGCATCAAGAGTCAGCTTCTACTGGTCATTCTAATACACAGAAGCCGTCACCGAAGCTATGGCTAGTAGGAACCAAAACGTACCTGGGCAATGGGCGGCATGGCAAAGTTGAGCGACAAGTGATCCGCCGGGTTCATCAGCTCATTGCTGAGCTCTTCATCCTCGAGAGGCTCGTTCTGGGCAAACGCCGGCCGACTGTACTTGGCCACGAGAGAATCCATCGTATCGTGTCCGCGAAGAGAAGAAGAAGGTGGTGGTGGTTATGTGTGATGCTTAGAAAAGACCCCTCCAGGCCACAAGTCCAGATCAAATTAGATCAAATCAATGCCCTTAGTTCCGCTGCGAGTAAATTCGCGGATCGTTGTAGGTCGAGGCAGAATTCCAAATGGGTGCAGCCCGCAGTTGTCGAGCTGGGCGATTGTGGTATTTGGCGGTTCGTGGTTGAGAATTGAAAGGCCGAAAGACGCCCCTCGTTCCGAGTACCTCTAGAGCCTACCAGGTCAGGCAGCTTCCGTATCGCGCGTCACAGCTCTCTTTCGAGTAGCATGAGCTTCTGATTGGTTACAATTCGAGTGTGCTGACTAAGTTACTCCGGGCGATTTTTGGCGGCCTTGTTGCCTGATGGACTTAGTCTATATCAGCAAACAATTGCGTATCACCAGTCTACAAGTATGCATGCTTATTTGGATGATAATATATGCTGGTTAAGAAAAAAAAAAGAACAAACACTGAATCAGAAATACTTGATGCGATTATTGGGATTATCCAAAAAATAAAAAAATAGAATAAAATGCATTCGCTGTCCCATTTGACCTCGCCTGACCCGAACTGCTCATATGTATATATACATCATTGAACCCCCATACCGTTTCCTCCCATCCATCACCTCAGACTCCAGGCAGTTAGGCTATAACAAATAATACAGAGCTGCAATTCCATAAAGAAAAAAAGTCGAAAGAAAACGACAAGAAGCAAACGAATCATTGAAGCCGACGTAGAGAGCGAAGATACGGCCGTGACATTGCGTTAGAAGCAACTTGTAAAACAAATACAGATACTCAATCCCGAATGGAGACCCATGAGAGCCTTGGAAGGAACTGGAAGGATTGAACAAAAGCTTTCGTTGCTGAATCGCTCAAGGATTTTGCGATGGGTCCCGACTCCGCGCCTCTCGCTTGCTCAGAAAGCCGCGTCGTGAGAAGGACTTGGGGCTGTCGGGATACTTCTCCTCCGCAGGTTGAAAAGAGCTCTTGACTGTCACCGTGCCAGTTCCAACGGTGAGATCCTTTGCACCGGCGCTACCGGTCTCGTCAACAAAGTAAAAATGCTCTCCTAGACCATCATCACTGCCAAACAAATGTTCACCTCTGGCCTCAATCTTGAACTGTGCATCAGGAGTGCAGCTGAAACGGAACGTCTCGTCAAAGGTCCACTGCCCATTGGGCGACTTGTAGTGCTTCGTTTTGCCAACAACCTTTTCCCTAGGCGAGATTTGGGTGATGAGGATGTACAGGTCTGTGGAATGAGAGTATCCAGAAGCGCCAACAACGGTAAACGTTGCTGTTCCGGTGGGAGCTCCAAAGCCCATGGCGCTGTGCACCGAAGAGCTGCCGAAACTCCTGGTTCTGTTATGACCAGAGCCCTCGGGTGTCAGATGCGGAGGGATATCCCTAGAACCGTCCACGGCGCTGGTTGTTGGCCTGGTGCTGGGGTTGGAGTTGCTGTTGCTGTTGGGGAAATCGCTGCCATTGGTAATGATACTTGGCACTGTAGGCACCTCTGTGAGCTCCGACAACGAACCGTTGGGGTCATCCCGATCCTTTTTACCAAGGATGCCGCGCTTCAAGAACGAGGCACCTCTGCCCACGCCGTGACCTACAGCAGTGGCTCCCTTGAACGGCACTCCGGCTACTCCAGTAACGATGCGAGAGGTGCCGCCAAAAGTGCCCTGGAACGTTGACGTGCCTTGTCTGGCCCGAGTAACGTAATCGGGACGGAAAACCATTCGGAGTTTGATGCTTCCCGACTTGCCATCCAGCGGGAAGCTCTGCTCCATGGCCTTGAAAGGCTGGAGATTGTCTAGTCTGATGACGGTGGCGCCCAGGAAGTCAGGCTTGTCCGCAAAGTCGTAATCGTAGACGTTGCACACAAAGTGGGCTCCTGTCCTCGATGGCACAGAAACCTCAAAGAACTCGTTCCACACTGGCGACAATGTCTTCTTCTGCACCTTCGTCTTGTATACTTCCACGTCATTCAACTCGAACTTGCAGTAAGGGTCGCTCTTCCCGTTCCTGTCTGCCGATGGCAAGTCTGAGCCGCTCAAGACATCGACACGGAGGTTGCCCATGTTGTTGATACTCTCGCTGGGGTCCAAATCCATCTTGAGGGGGATATACTTGAGGCTAACCTTAACCCAGCTGGACTTGCCATCATCGCTCTTGAGCTTCAATGTTGTGGGATTGTTCTGCAGATGATGTTAGCACATGTTTCTACGCATTATGTAATGATCATGGTCAAGGTGATGATTGTCGGGGGAATACGAGTGAAATATCAATCTGAGTGGGACGAAGCCAGAACGCATTGCTTTGACTTACAAGACATTGCTTCAAAGTCTCCAACGTATTGCCAGACAAGTACGCCAGAGTATCTTCGGCATCATCGCCCTTCTTTCGCGCCTTGATCGTCAAACGAGAAAAGTCGAGCTCTCGGATGATACAGTCGCCAATCTCGTCAAACTTGTGGGACTTTGATGGCACTATTGTAGATGTATAGGACGGGTAAGCCATATCGTCCACGTAAATTTCCAGTTGGCTATCCCTCTCGGGCATCTCCGATTCCAATAGTCTGAAGATGAGAACGCCGCTCTCATATCTGAGCAATTCTTCGGGGCTCAACCGTATCTTGGGCGGTCCTTTCTTCTCTACTGACATCGACGACCTCATAGATGCCGGCGAGATCGGTCGGCCATCTTCTCCTGTAGCAGCGCTCAACTTGGCTGTATCAACCGATTTCCTGGACACATCAACTGATTTTCTGGATGCGTCGAGAGAAGCCTTTGGTGCAGATTTAGAGGCGGAGCTTTGTGGTCTGTCAAGGGAAGCCCTGGGTTCATCGCCAGTTTCTTCAGCAGCTTCTGCTGCCTCCTCCTCCTCCTCTTCAGGATCGGCGATGTTGAGGCAGGGATAGAATGCAACAGTGTAAGTCAGTGTACCTTTGGAAATACCCTTGCCGTGAATACGAAGTTCGCTCTGGAGAACGCGCTTTGTATCATGCACGAGATACTCGCCAAGCTCATCTTGCTGAATATAATCCGCTGCAGAAACTTCACACAATCCGAGGGAACGATCTTTGCCAACCTTCTCCTCGTCCATTACCTCAAGAGTGAGTCTGTCTCGAGCAGAATGAACGGGAACGTAGAGAACTTCATCCCATACAGGATTCAGGTCATTCTTGAAAGTTACCGTTCGCGCCTTGTCAATACCAGAAAGAAGAACTCGGACATATGGATCGGATTTGCCAAAAGCTTCAAAGTTACGGAGATCATTTGCCTTCTGGAAATGAAGCCTCATGACGCCAATTGGTGTGATGTAGCCACCGGTGCCAGCTACGCCCGAAATGGCCACCGGCTTCCACTGCGCCATCATCTTGACGCGGCCGGTTTGAGCGCCTGCGAGGTGATACCATTCTTTACCTTGTTCCATGCATTCCAGTAGGTCATCGAGCTTGATCTGGTATTTTCCGAGGGTCAAATCAGAGGCAAGGTCTCGGTCATCCTTGATAGTAACGCCAAGTTTTGCCCTCTTGCGATCTGTGATGAGAATTTCCTTGGAACCATTGTCCCAGATGGGGTTGTTGACTCGCTTAAGCTTCTTTGTCTGGTGGATGACCTTACCGTTGAGGAACATGACAGCATAGGGGTTGAGAAGGCCGACGAGACTTTTGGTTCCATCCAAATCTTTGGCCTGCTCAACAGTGAAGCGCAGAATACCCTGATTGGAGACCGGAGGAGGCTCCACTTTGCCATCTTCGCCTTTCAGGCCTTCGAGGACTGGGAAGAAACGGAGGTCGCAAGAGACCACACCACGGTTTTTGCCGGCAGCGAGAACCTCGAGGCGTTCATTTTCGTACACATGAAGTTCCTCAATTCTCTCCAAGGGAAAAGACGCCACACCCAATTCTTTGGATTTGCGGAAGCCATTCTTGTCGAAGACCTGAATGTCCAGAGTGTCGTTGAAAGAAGTAACAATGATATAGTGAGTTTCATTCCATCTCGGGTTGGGATTATCGTCGATGGTTTTGGTTCGCGCAAGTTCTTGGCGGCGGTTCAGAGTAAGAACGGCGTATGGATCAACGGTGCCCGCAAAATTATCGGTATTCTTGAGGTTGTGTGCTCCGTGAAGTGTCACAACGAGCACACCGATGGCCTGATCGACGGGTGATCCCGCAAGCATCTTGGCGACTTCGATAGGGAAGACGTGAGGAGCATACATCATAGGCGCCAGGTTGCCATGAATCTGTTCCAAGATGAATTTTTCCAGACCCGGAATGAAATTGATATCAAAACCAAAGCTCTCACCACCGAGGGGCTTGCAAACGTAGTCGATGGTTGGCTTCTCCAGGAAACACATTTCAATCTTCTCGACGTGGGGGAAAGGAATCTGCAGTTTGATATTGAGTCGCATGATACCCGAGAAGGCCATATCCTCGACAATGACGTCAAGGCCTTTACTGATCATGGCCTTTCCGACTCGGATTTCCAGTACAACTTTGGGGTTGATTTTGTTCTTGATCTGCTTCTTAGTCATATCGGTGGTGTCGTTGGGCGTGAAGCTGAATTTCCAGTCCATTCTAACAATATCGTCTCCCACATTGGGGTACGTCTTCACATGCTCCATGCGGGGGGGCTTAGTACCCAGCGTGAAGGTCTTGAGTTTGAGGCTGTCCAGAAAAGCTGGGGTCGCAGAGGATAGCACTTGGTCGACAGTGTTGACGATAGTTTGGGCGAGGACGGGCTGGTAGATGGGCCAAAACTTGACCATGAATGAATTGATCCACTCAAGAGATTCATGATCGGCCTCGAGTCTCTTAAGAGCCATCTCTCGGGTGATGTCATCACGAAAGTTCCGGCGCACTCGTCTCAAGGAAGTCCGATAGTAGGTGCCGCAAATTGCCATTACCATGATTACCCAGCCGAGACCGCCGCCGAAAACCGCTACAAGCCATGAGGCGATACAGGCGAAGATAATTACGCCGGTGTTGTGGTACCAATCTGTTTATCCGTGTAAGATTGCGATATTGTTTTTGTTGGACCAATGAAACCTACCTCCAAACAAATGATCCGGCAGCTGGCTTTCAACCCATGTAGTGTGATCGAGCAGGCTCTCAGCTTCAAGCGCGCTCTCGACAGGCCATCCAATCTGAGGAGCCCAGCCTGTTCGCGAGTATGGGACCTCGGCAGCGTCCCCATTGGCTAGAGTTTTGCTCTGTTCATCCTTGCTCACTTCGACAACACCTTCTTTTGTCGGTTCCGGGAGCTCTTCATCCGGGCCAGTACCGTCGTCGACATCCGTTGCGATGGCCGTAGCCTTATTCCGTCTAAGATGGTGAAGCTCGGGAGGGATAGCCTGGATAGAGATGCATCATCAGCATTCGCCTGTTTTTATATGGCTTGGGAAAGGGGGATGCATCATACGGCAGCGACCTGAGAACGCTTTTCTTCTATAGTAGCATTGGGGTCAAAGTGGAAGGCGGGAGCACCAGCATTTCTAGCTTGATCGACCATGAGCCTTTCAGCGTCGTCAGCCGATACTGCAATCCCGGGGTCTTGAGCAGCCTCGATGGCCCCCTGCAGCTTGAGTTCGCGCGCCTCCTGGGCCGACATGATGGCCAGCAATGGGCGCTGTTGCAACTATTGCTCGTGTGCACCAACTGGGCCGTTCAATTGATCAGGTTGCTTTGCGATAACGTCATTCAGAAGCCCGGCAGCTTATGGAGGGGCAGTGGCCAGATATGTCAAGTGTCAAAAGCAACCGAGCTGGGCCGCGAATGATAAAAGGGGAAGCAGAAAAGAAAAAAAGGGAAACGGTTCTCTATGGATATTTTATTTTACGGTCAGCACGATTGTGTCCAAGGCCCGCTTGAGCTGATCGGGGCTATCAAAGGGAAGAAAGAACAAGGCTGGACGATGTCGGAAACCGAAGCAATGGCCAAAGGGAAAAGAGGACAGCTAGTGGCAGAAGATCACACCTTTTGATTTTCTGGACAAAGCCACAAACTAATGCACGTGTGGCTCGGCACAAGACGCGAAAGCTGGAAACGAGAAAGAAAAGAGAGTCAAAAGAAGTGGTGGGTGGAGCTGACGACAGGTCGATTGTCCGTGGCGCAGAGACGATTATCATCAAGAAAACTGGCGTGTACGACAAGCGGTACCTGTCCGTCTGTAGCAGTTGTAGCGTGCGTACATGTACTCTGTGTCTAAGCTCAGCGCGGCAGGGTGCTACAGGTCTGCCAGACAGGAGCTACAGTGGAGCTAGGTGGTGAGCTTGGCTGCTGGACCCCACTGCAGCTTCGCTGGCCCTCCCCTGCACTGCTGAAAGCGTGGCGACGACGTAATTGTCAGTGCTAGCGCGGGCCGGGCAAGGGAACATGGAATGGTCACTCCCAACCTGTGCGATTGGCGCCTGCTAAGGGGGCCGCTGCAGCTGGAGGTTTTAGCGCCTAGCTTTGGAGGGGTGTTGTGCTGCGGGATGCTCTGGAGCCTGTGGTGGCCCCATCCCAGCGGTGGTTAAGCGCTATCGTGGCCGCTAACAGAGGAAATCCGGCAACAGGAGGCCTCGACTATTTTCTATTCTGCCGTTCTGCATGCATCTATGGATCCATTGATGTCTCTGCATCATGAAGAGTGCGGGTGAGCGCTTATCAGCATTGAAACTTTCCACTCCACCGTCGGGTACGACTGCGTGACGAAACGGTCTTGGTCGGGTAACATATGAGTGCAGTGCAGAATTCTATCGGCAAGGGGGCGCCAAAGAAAAGGAGACGGCATTGATGCCAAGTATATGTAATCTCAGGCAGCAAAAAATAAAAATATCCATGGATGGCAAATAAGGATGGTTAAGATTGGTACCACAGTGCAGCAAGCATCTCGCCTGCCATGGCTGCTTGCAGATGGTGGCACTTTTTGAAGAAAGGCCGCAATCGTCGGTCTTGTGGAGCGAGAGGGAGAAAAAGGGTGAAATCAAATCTCATTTCGGATCGAAATATCCGCGGGCCTGCAGCACTAGAACTGCTAAAGAAGTCTGGTCTTGTTTGTGGATTCCTTCTTATTAGCCGCCATCCACCGTCATCTCTTCAACTGAGTGAGGAGTATAGTAATGCTTTGTCTAGCCGAGGTCTCAGATTAGGTCAGAGACAACATGTATCCAACACTGACCATCCATTGTGCTGTGCTTGTAGTATTGAATTATAGTTGGATGTTTTGCAACACATGTGTTCTGCAAATAACACAACATATGGACGTAATTGAGCCTTTTACGCACCCTTATCTGATATCTTTAGTAGCGTGTAATGTACTCCGCAGACGGCTCAAACTTCGTTGGACAGGGTGCGAGGACAACCTCAGCCGGTATACATCAATATATGTATGTAGGTATGTATGGCTATATTAGTGCTGTTCCACGTAAACGAATAGCAATAGACAAATCAGTCGCCTCCTATCGTCCATGTGAACACGCCACTTCTCCGGAGCAGCAACCCAACATCAACTGGGTCACTCAACTAACCAAAACTCCATGCAACCACTGAGGTTCCATGCATCAACCGGCACGCAAACAGGGATGCGACACTCGTTCCTCGTCACTAAACCACCTTCGTCCCTAGCGTCACAGGCCCCGATCGGTCGGGCTCTGGACGATCTACATAGAATGAAGTCATGGCTAGAAATATTTTCTTCAATGGAAGACAGAAGAAGAATCCTTGGATCTTTTTTCATCTGCCCCATCCTTTGAAGATAGGCGAACACGAGCGTGCTAGATTGATGATCTACAAATATAGGAAAAGGCAAGCCACACCGTTTTTTCAGTAAGGTTGTGGTTATTATAGTAATAATACATGTAATATACAAACACGAGGACTTGTGGTGCAAAGCAACACGTCACCTCAAACAGTGCTGTTTCAAGCTGTCAAAAATCAAGCCCCGGACATGTGAGCTGCCGTGTCGGCAATTGCGGGGTAATATATATGTCCTACACTCCAAGAACCGGTGCGGCTGTACGACATTTAGAATCCTGGTTTTCATGATCGTCGTCGGCATGGCGTTTTGGGGGAGGGCTTTGCCTTTGGGCGAATAGTATCACGGCAACCTCAGTTGCCAATGCGCAAGCACTTCCGCATGTGATCCGAAAATTACCGGTTTCCCATTCACTACTGCTGCCTGTGTGTTCACACATCGAACGGATACGAGTGATTGAAGCACTGCCAGAGGCCCAAGAAGATGTCGGTGACGATAAATTGTACATTGCAGACACATAGGGAAGAAGAGAGTTCTGTATATTAATTTCAAACGCTACCATACATCTCTTAAATTCGTTAAATCCCCTTCAGCTGACCCGAGACTGTTAATTGCCAGCAGCACCCTTTCGCCTGTAGTCTGCATGCTGTACGAAATAAGTGATATCATAAAAAGGAGGGGAATCCGGTATATGCCTGGGCAACCAAGCTGTAAAATCTTTCAAATCTGGCCTCAAGTGCGCCGAATACTCCAATATGCAAACGAACGGATCTGTAAAACAAACAAATGACATCTAGTACCCGAATCCGTCGTGTTGATGCACGGGACATCTTCCCGGATGGTTGACAAACCAGGCTGAAATACAAGACCGGTGAAACCGACAAAGGCACTCAAGCCGCGCCATGGGAATGCCGACGGTAAACTCCTCTAAGCAGATTGTGCACTCCGCATCATCAATGCAGTCCTTCTCCGTGGCGGGATACGTATACATGCCAGTGCGCCTGGGAGGAGGAAGCGGTGCAGCGCCGTCCGATGCCCCACGAGGACTGCCGTATGTGCTGTGTGATTGGATACAGGAAGTAATATGCGACTCTCGAAGAGCCTCAAAATTCGGCAGTTCCCGAGATGGCAGCTCCAGGTGGCAAATGGGGCACTCATCTTCTTCCGCAATCTGTGGAGGAGGGGGTAAAGCACGTTGCCGTGACGATGACCCGGACTCTCCAGTCAAACGACGTCGATGGATATGGTGCTGGTTTGGCATACTAAAAGGCGATGGCCCAGCCGCCATCAGCCGATTAATAGATGCCACTTCGTAGTGGGCGCTGCGCCTACGTGAGGAGGAGGAAGAGGACGAAGCACCTCCTGCCCTTTGTCCAGTTGGATCCTAGTGAAAGAATATGTCAGAAAGAAGTGCTTTTCCCGTAGTGAATCACATCGCATCTCTTGCGCTTACCATGGTGATACTCCTTGTCCTAGAGGTGTAGAACTGGTACGGATCATTGCTCTGGCCAGCCGCAAACACTCCTCCGTATCGATTTACAGGAGGCGGAGCAGGATATCCGGCCCCTAGGCTGGTCCGGGACCTGCGTCGTGCCTCACGCGGCGATAGAGCAGGAGAAGTTGGACTTTGTGGAGGTGCAGTATTGGGATCAGGGACGCACGGGTTGCAGAGGCGCACCCGCTCGCCCCCGGAGAGTCCATTCATATCGACATAGCTCGCACCTGAGCCGTAGAGCAGTGCCGGGGGAAGCGGTACTTCTGAGCCAGGCGCTCTAACAATAAATTGGTGCGGAATGATGATCCTATGGGGTGAGCAAGAGTTGCAAACGACTCTCCCACATTTTCTGTTCACCCATTAGTCAGTCACGTCTTCTCTGCCTCTTCTGACTATATCATGACGAGACAACATACCTGCAATGATGTTTGCGCACAAAGATACTAAACTGAGTGCGGCAAATAGGGCAGTATGTCACCTCAGCATCCGGTTGCCACCTAGGAAGAACAACCGACCCTGTACGCTCACGTTCACGCTCGCGCTCGCGCTCAGGTGGTCCGAATAGTGACTGAAGTAAGCCGCTGCCTTCATTCGTATCAGCGCCATACACGGCAGATAGCTGATCCCGAGCAGACATTCTGGGTGAGCTGCTGCCTGACAAATCCGCTGCCGATGCGCTGGCCGTAATTGCTCGAGCGCTGTGATCAGAGGACTCGCCCCAGATATCACTACCCAAGGGATCGTTAGATCGCAAGTCGATGCTTCTAGAAGGAACGCGAGTACGGATCGGTAAGGACGATGTTCTGGCAGGGAGGGCTGCGGAATTCGCTGCTGATGCAGCCCTCGTCGCGCTCTCAGCCTCTCTCTCAGCAGCTAACCCAGATGATAGGCTTGATAGTGGCGCTGAAGTATCAGCAGTTAGAGTTTCGTTGTCTCTCTGCTGTGGCTCGGCCGTGGTGCTGTCGTGGTCGGATACTGGATGCTCGTCTTCGATAGAAGTCCTCGGGGAGATGCTATCTTGTCGAGCTTCTGTCACCTCGACGGCGCTCTCTCTCGGAAGGCTGGGCTCGCCGGTATCATCGACAGAAAGCCGCCTCTCAACGAGATGAGAGGGACAGTCAAAGTATCGGCAACACTCTTGGTCGTAGAATTCCGATGTTCTCCAGCGACAGGAGAGGCCATGGGGACTTGGTTCTTCGTCGCTCGAATATGGTGCGTCGAGTATCGCATCCGCACTGGGACTCGCCTCCCTTGCATCATGATCATGGGGCGCTCGGGCGCTCGGTCCACCTTGCTGGCTAGCCATGCTGGAATATGTCTTTAGACGAACAACAGTTTTCAAACAGAGGCAAACAGGTAAATGAAGACAACCGGCGACGCCGGGGCAGCTTTGCGAACGAGGGATAAGCCGTGCGCGGGCGGGAACTGATGGCTGATATAGACCTCAAGCCCCCCTTCGAGCGCGAGACACTTTGAGCGATGATGCACACGGTACCACGCCTCCTGAGAGGGCTCAAGTCATGGTCAGGCCACAAACCTTCTATAAACGAGGCAGCCGCAACGAGGCAGCAAAATCAAGCACAACAACGGGGCATGGAATCACGACGTAGTCGGAACCCCTTTGAGTTGAGGTCTGAGACACGCGATCACTTATCGGTGCAGCGGGCTGAAGCTTATCGAGAGGGTGGCGCCGGCGCTTAGTCACTCACTAAGCCCGTGCACCTGACACTGTTGTGCGATGCTGGTTGGAGCGTAGAGATTTCAAAGTTGTAAGTCTATGCGTGGTTGGGACTCGTATAAGTGACCTGAAGAGCGTCATGGATGGCTTCATTTTATGCTAGGGACGGCATGCTGGATATCACTCTGTGGCTATTGAATATCTAATTTAACTACTTATATTTAGAGAATAGCTACTCGGCGCCCTAATTTAGCTATCTAGCCCCCCAGTGACCCCGTATCAGAATTCAAGTGGCGGAACAAGATGCACAGGATACCCGAAAGCCTCGATTTTATTTCCTACTAAAATACTTACTTACTTACTTAGGTACCTGTAGATATCCGATTCCTTGAGCGTCCGCTATTCGTAATATTTTCTGCTAATACCACTATCTTCTTCAAATATCTGATACTACAGCTACATGTAGGTACAACAACGTGTACCTATGTTTTCTTAGTGACTGGCTTTAGATTTGAGAACGACCCGGGAGTTGCTGGATAGTGAACTTGGGAGCTAAATAGCCACCCCCTTGTGTAATTGGTTTCCTGCAATCTTATGACATTACTAGCATGAGAATGTGATAGCGATTGCATGTTTTTTGATCTTTCTGAACTAATCAAGGCTGGTCCAGACAACGACAATTGCCTGCTAACTGGTGCAAATGGGTATCTCGCTTAGTCGACTCCTTAATCAAAAGAGTCAATAGCCCGTACATGAATACATGAAATCCAACATTAAGACATTTATTCGCCCACTTCGCGATCATTATCCCAGTGTATAAAAGAGATGACACTCCATTTCCACGAGTAATGCCTAATTTTCTTTCCCCAGAAATACAACGGGATCCACATAATGAGGACACCCCCCGCAATTCCCGCCATGGCTCCAAACGCGTCCCGATAGCCAGATAGATTGATCCAAGGGTTTGTTTCAAAGGAGAGGAAGAAGGCAAACAGGGCTGAGTTATCCTTTCATTAGTAACAGAGACATCTAGTGGGCGTTCCATTGATGGGCTCACCTTTGAATCCTGTAACTGCCAGAGTTATTTCGCCTGCAACTGGCCGGTACGAGTCAATGACATAGACGATACAAATCGTGTTGGCTTGCGTGATGGAGAAATTGACTGCATCTCATAGTTAGCGCCAACATTTATTTGTAGAAGCATGGACTGGCAAGCGGTAGTTCTTACGGAGACCTATTCCTATAGTGGGACATATCCAGTGAAGCTTGTACTGGATACCGACGCCATAGAGGACCAGAGCAAGGGGGGCGGTGATTGCAGATATCATGACTGCTGGTAGCCGCATTTCAGGCTCTCGAATACCGCCGTTTCTCTTTGTTAGAATATCTGCAACCTTATCCCCAAGGTGTCCTCCTGCAGGCAGCCCTAGCAGAGAGCCAATCACGCCAGCGATATAGCAAAGTCCGACCTGATAAGATGCAAAGCCATACGTCGTATTAAATGCCGAGGCTGAGTTGGACGAAACAGCCACGAGAAACCCAATAGTAACGGCCAGGGCAAGAGCAGACCACAGCACCGGTGGAAGGACAATGAGGCCAAAGGGGCGAATCATCATCTTGAAGAGGTTCTCCTTGGTGCTTGCGGCCTTGAATACTAATAGGGTTTCGAAATAGCTCATCTTCTTCGGGGAAGACAGCTCTCCTTGGGTCGTAGTTGAAGTCGATAGATCACTAGGTGTATCTGCAGGAGGCGAGCTATAATCGTCGATCCGAGAGTAGCTGGTCTCGGGCACAGTAAAGAGTAGAGCAAGAAGAACAAAGCCAATTAAGGCAGAGCCAACCTGGTAGATAGTTCGCCAGGTATGATGAATTGTGATGAGACCGGAAATCACCAATCCTCCCGATGCTCCTATAGATAAGAAGCAGGTGTACGCGGACATGATCTTGCCTCTTTCGTGGAGAAAGAAGATGTCGGCAATGGTAATGGGAGCAAGTGTCTCCGCTGCACCGGCACCGAATCCCATGAGAATTCGGCCTGCCAGAAACCCGGCATACGATTTCTCAAAGATGAGCCATACTGCCGTGGCAAAGTAAATCATGTAGCTCACGACATATACTGGCCGGCGGCCCCATTTGTTGGCCAGAGGCACCCAGACGATGTTGCCCAGTCCTATGAGCAGAGACGTGGTGGTGAAGAAGTAGGCCGTCTTTGGAATGGCAGACGTGACAAAGGTGCCATCAGTCAAGGAATCTGGGAAGAAATCGGCTGCCGTCGCCGGCACCGCGATGGCCGGCCCGGCGGCAAGAAAATTGGACACGGCCATCGTCAAGCAAAGAACCCCGGCGACATAGTACTTGCGCCATGTTGACCTGAGATGGACAGAGTGGTTAACTAGAGGGCAGAGCAGCTGCAGTGGGTATTAACCTACCAGTTTAACGGGTCGTTGGGATCGGAGGACGGCGTGGGAACCAGAATCACGGCATTCGTCTCTGGGTGAACAAGGCGTAGATTGCCGAGCGTCCTCTTCCGGGTCTTTTCCTTTTCTTCGAAGGATTCTTCGGCCTGTGGATCCAGCGCTGGAGCTATGATATCGTCTTGGACAGCCATGATTGAGGGCACAAAAAGTGGCGAGAGGTGGCTTCCTCGACAGTTCCCAAGGGTATGGAGATTAGAAGAGAAATTTGAATCGGCGTCATGAGCTTGGCATCTTTGAGGACTGCCCGCGAAGCTGGTCCGGGGATCTGGTCAGAGGAGCCCCGTGAGCACCCTGGATACTGCCAGGTTCTGAGTGGGTGGTGAATATCACTTGGGACATATGTACATGTAAGAAGGTACCATGAACATAGGCTCAAGGACACGGGAGGCTCCTCAGGGGTTCCGTGCCGCGGAGTTTCTCAAAAGGGAGGGTAGGGTTGGGATGGTGTTGAACGAACTGAGACATCTTTGCCCTATGACAGCTAAGTCGGATTCGATATACCAATGAGAATCCACAAACCGCCACCAAATATTATTTAGGGAAAAGAAGCAAGGAAAATTGCATCTCGCAAGGCTTGCCGTGGCGCCAAATCTTAGCATCCAATAGTGCCGGGGAGGGGGAAAAGAAATGGAAGAGAGCCCCGTAGGTGTAGCGTGTCGCCCACTTAATTACTGATACTGATATTGCACACGTACTTACAACGTGGAAGATATAACTGAAGATGCCGAACCTCCAGTAGTACGTAGCGGGCCTATTCTGGTAATGCCACCTATTTCTCCATACGGATAGATGGCCGTAAAAGGGAACCCAATTTGGAGGTTGCTTACGAGTACTACAGGCAACGACGCGAATTGCTGGGGACCAACGTGTGTCGAGAGGTCGGCAAACTTACGACCGGGGGCGGCATCAGCAAGGGCCGTTTCAGTATCCCTGTACCCGCATTCTGTTTGCCGATTGCTCTTCTATTCCAAGATGCGACGGCGCCACTGCGTTTGATGTTGGTTCGAGTAGCATTACTGATGGTGGCCGATAGGCCTCAGTACTACCTCGAATTATTACTCGAAGTCATACCAGGCCTTATTGGGCGTCTGAGTGACAACTATCACCTCTGTGTGTGCCGCTGATTGGATGCCATACCTTGACGTGTGCTCGACGTAAATCTATTCCCAGTGGCATCACGTTTGAGATTGACAACTTTAGCCTGATATGATAACATACGAACACATACCCAGGGCCTTGCCAGATCAACTCCCGAGAACCTCTGCACTACCGGATATCTCCGGCTGCCCTGTTCCAAGCCGAGACGCCACTAGTAATAGAGATTGATGGATAATTCTTTACCAGGCGGCAACGGGCTGCATGACATCGAGCGGTCCGCTGGTGGCGACTGCTAGGTAGAATGCCAGAGTCATTTGCTTGTCGGAGCCCAAAGTTTGTCCCCAGCTTTTGAATCATCTAGACCTTCGCGTGCCGAGATTTGGGTTAAGCTTTGCTAGGGCGGCGGCCACTAGCAGAGTTTTGCAGCACATACGCCTAAAAGGCCCCCAGCTGAAGAAGCCGATGTCCACAAACACCAATCAACGACGGACTCCATCTGTGAATAGAGAAATTTTTAGTAGGTGACTTGGACCAATTACTGCCATCTGCCACGCCTGTAATTCCGGACAAGGCCCGAGGCACGCATTTACCGCCTCCAGCTGGCACTTATACGGCATCAATACGTATGGACAGCCTGTAGGGGCTCCAGCAGCACCCCAGATTGGCCCCCACGCACCCTCGGTGACCGCAGAAACGGCCCTGAAATCTATGCAATACTCCAGCTGCGTCTTCAGCCCTGGCTTCGAAGCTCGTCTGGGCCCCTTTCGACTCAGCAAATCTTCCGATGTTCCACCGCCCTCACCCTCATCACTTGCACGGCACGGCACGGCTATGCCCATTGGTTCTGGTACGAGGTATCAGTACCGGCACTTGTACGTGCTACGCACCCGCTGTGGCGGTACTAGTACCACTAGCGACGGCTAGCAGCCTCTGAAACCTCCATGGAGACGTACGTACGTATGGAGTACGCGTACTCAACCTCGACAGCCACAAGTTGATCTCAGCTCCACGAACTCCTAGCACCAACACTAACACGACGACCAGGACCCTTTAGCAGTATGCCAAGCTTCCTCACGCACACCAGCTCGCGCCCAATCTACACGCGACGCCTTGGACAAAGCGTCTAAGGAACCGCGTAGCGCCATCTGTCTCTCGGTAGCTCTGATCGGCTTGTGCTTGGATAGCATCTTATTAGAACTTAGTATTCCAGCTTGCTCAG
Organism: Trichoderma simmonsii; assembly: GCA_019565615.1. Lineage (NCBI taxonomy): Eukaryota > Fungi > Ascomycota > Sordariomycetes > Hypocreales > Hypocreaceae > Trichoderma > Trichoderma simmonsii. The sequence continues at coordinate 1,699,653 of CP075866.1, forward strand.
CCTTACCGGCACCGGCGCTGCCTTTGCTCCGGCCCCTCTGGTCCGGGGGTTCGCCTTTCAGCTTGTCACAACCCTGAGCTCGAGGCGGCGCCTTCTCCTAATCCCCAATTCTATCCGCGAGGCTGTCCTCCAATCTCATCCTCGAAGGGCCTTGATGTGGTCTTAAACCCTGCCAACCAGATTACCGGGTGGACTCGGGGCCTCCGCCGCTCCGTAGCCAGCACGCAATGGCCGGACCATCTCTATCACACATCCTCGATCCCATGGGTCCGGGCAGCGATCCTCGGCCACTACCTGCGCCTGGCTCTGTCCCAGCGCCTTTGTCTATGCCCGTTTCTGCGCCTCCTCCGCCCTACCCGCTGGCACAGCAGCCTGTCGTTGGCTCCGATGCTGCCGCTACAAGTACGGTAGGCTCCGCGCCGTCGAATCCTGCTGGTACGGCCCATGATCACATCGCCATGCCAGCAGTGCCGCCGTCAACGACAGCTCCCGGTGTTACCACTGCCGCCGCCGCTGCTGATGGTGTAACTCCTGGTGTCACTGCTGAATCCTCAGGATCAGGGTCGAACCAGAGCCACCAAAACAGCAACCCCTATGCTTGCCGCGACTGTGGCCGCACTTATTCACGACCAGAGCACCTCGTTAGGCATGTCCAGACTCACACTCTGGGGCGGCGCTTTGCGTGCGAAATCTGTAAAAAGACATTCGCCCGGAAAGATTTGCTGAGGCGTCATGTCACTAACCATGAGAACGACTCGCCCTTGAAGCGTGAACGGATGGTTTCATCACCAAACTCCAGTCGCGTTACCCAGGCTTGCCGTCACTGTGCCGTTGCTCGCGTGAAATGCGATGAGGCAAAGCCGTGCAGGCGCTGTGTCCGCCGTAGCCTGCCCTGTTCTTCTTATGAGACCAGCCCAGGCACTGTTAGGCATCTTGTCCATCTTCCAGCGGGCGGGCAGGATGCCACGCAAACTCGTCCAACCGGCGCTGCTTCTGTAGGATCCACAGACTCCAACTCCACACTTCAAAATGCCTCTGCAAACTTCATCCGCGACAATACAACTAGTAAGAGCAGCCCTCTGTCACAGTCTACGTCATCAAGACAAGGCGACAGCCAGCTGACCACTCCGGATACGGGGGTAGGACCAGGTAAGCCTCGTGATTAATCTTCGGAAAATGAATATTGGATCACACATGTATGCTGTTTTCGATTGGGGGCGCCAAGACTGACAATGAACCCCCTTTCTAGGCAGTATTACTAACAACCCAAGTCAAACCCATGATCCTTCAAGAACTGGCTCAGGTCCTATGGAGTTCAATAACATCCCTTTCTTTGACTTCCTTCGCGATGTCCTCTACCCTCAGCCAGTGGATCTGTCACGGCCATCCGAGTCTCAAGGTCCAGCCGTATTGGACTTCTGTGACGATATGGATATGGATCTGACAGAGATGGACTTTGGCCTCCTGGACCATTGGAACCTGGATCTGGACGATGGCTCTCTGATAACACCCACAATGACTGGTAATAACCCGCAAAACTCATTGGAAATGTCTCAAATGCGGCAGAATCTTGCCAACGTCTGGGGGGAATTGCCGTGGAAGTGGGACCCCACCACCAAGGACAACGCCTACACTGAGCAGGGTAATCTTCCCATATCAGCCACAGATGTTTCCAATGCTCAATTCCAAGAGGTCAAGAGACAACTGGAGCGAGTGGTTGATCAAAGACTGAATCTTCCCAGCCGCGACCAGATTCTAGCCATTGTCTTGAAGACTTGTCGAGATGCTTCCACGGCCGGCCGGGTGGCCGCCTCTTTTCCAACAGTCGATGTGATGGACACAATGGTTCAAGCCTTTTTGGCGGCTCACCTCCGTCAGGTATCGACATGGATACACTATCCCACTCTTAAGCTGAATGCGGTATGGCCTGAATGGATTGGAAACGCTGTGGCTGCTGGCGCTGTCTTGATGCCAGCTCCGACGTTGCGAAAGTTTGGATTTGCCGTTCAAGAGGCAGTTCGTAAGTGGAATTCCTTTGGCTCTCTTTGCTTCCTCTGCCCTTTCCTTCATCGATAAAGTTGTGTGTGTTGAAGAGGCATCATGAGCTTACACCAGAAACTACTAGGAATTACAATACCTGCACGAGTAAGATACATTTACACCTAGCCGACGATCAGATGTTCACCGAAAGTCCGCCCCATCATCTAACTCATGTGATAGTTCGAAGACAATAACACAGCCATACAAAACCTTAGTCTTGTCCAATCCCTCATTCTGGGGCAAGATATCGGCTTGTGGAGCGGCAACCGCAGGAAAATGGAGATCGCCGAGTGCCATTTAGTCATTCCGGTAACAGTATGAGAAACTACACACTGCCAACTTTGTCTTCCGTACGATTAATCAGTGCTGCTAGATGATGCGATATCGTCGGCTGTTCCAGCGATGTATGTACCCCGTTATCACGGTCGAGCCCTCCGATGAGGGCGAAATACTAGAACAAAAGTGGATGAAATGGGCGGCTGCGGAACAATGGAAGAGGTCAGTTTAGGATAGGCCTGCTCCTCATCGATCTGGTGCTAACATGAAAGGGGGAAAGGCTCGTATTCCACTGTTACATCCGGGAAGCCCAAATATCCATGACAGCGTTGACAAATCCATGCATGTCGTATGCCGAGTTGACGCTACCTCTACCGGAACAGAAAGACCTGTGGTCTGCGAAAACAGCGTCTGAGTGGAAGGCCATCTATTTAACGAGATCTGTTGGACCGAATTCAAGGGCGCCATCAATCGCCGACATGTACAGAGACCCACGTCAGTTTGCTGACAACAGCACGCGCATCGATATGCAGCTGTCCGTCTCTGTTTTCCTTCACGGCTTTTGGTCAATGGTTCTGGAATACTCTCAAATGAGCGTGGTGCACCAATTTCGTAGCTACTCCAAAGAAGTGTCAAACCCGATGCTTAGCTCAAGACGTCAGGAGCTCATGAGAGATCTGCAGTCGTTTCAGTTTGTTGCGTCAAAACTGCAGGATGTTTCTCCTCAGGAGCATGTTGTCTTGTGTCTTCTTATGATGCACCTGCACGTATCCTTAGACGACCTGCAGATCTTTTCGGGCAAGCAAGGAGAGGAAGAGGCCCGCCGTATGTACCCCATTCTACAACAATGGACAGCTAGCTCCGACTCCTGGCATGCAGTCTATTGCGCTGGTCAGATCTTTCGACACGCCAAGCTGTTTCCTTCAGGGTCTTTGAAGGATTTCTACGCCATAGCAGTCCACCATGCCGCGCTTGCTTTGTGGACATACGGCGTTGTGTTTCGAGCCAGCCAGCAGCAAGAAATGCCATCGCAGTATGGGTTTGAACCTATGTATCTGGACGACGGCGATGCCACAACAATTCAACAGTTTTTGAGTTTCGGACAGGGACGGCCTTTTATCCAAGGGCCTGCAGGATCGAGCTCTGGCGCTGCGCCAGGCGATGCATCGGTTTACGACCCTCGTGCGTGCATGGATATTGCACAGGAGATTTTTCAAGCCAACTTTCGACGGCCTCAGGATGCCTTGCCGCCTCTTGTGGAGAATCTCTGCCAGCTAATCAAACAGCTTGGAAACGCAGCTTGGGCGGTTGGATTGGGGTAGTCAAGTTGACTGTATTTTTCTTGGAAATTGTTTTCCCTTGGCTCGTCATTAAGGAGAGGATATCTTGCATCGTTTTATGATACCCGTGCGTGGGGGGATACTGGCGTACAACGGACGGCATGCAGTGTAATGTAGATTGATTGCATATTAGATGGATGGATGGATACATGTATTATACGTCGAGCTCATATATAGGAGGTATATATATTTTCTCTTTTTTCGCATCACACAGATGGCTGGCGAGTGTTGGATTGATTGGTTGTCAGCAAATTAGCCAGGCAGAGCCACGTGCAGGCCTAAGTCGAGCCTTGGATCCATTCGTCAGAATCACTGCCGCTCTGTGAATGTCATTGCTCGTTAGTTGGAGTGCTAAATATTTGCAGCACAGCTTCAGCTGCCCACAGACAACAGCCCCCCACCAAGCCTAAGCTAAGAGAAGACGGCGCCTGTAGCCCGCTATCCTTGAAACGAACACTTTGGCAAACAGACTTCTGACAGGAGCAGCGAGGCTGAGTGAGGATTGGTCATCGCGGTCTCTTGCATGTGCTTTTCCCTCATTCATGAGCCATCGTCCATGATCCTGCTGTGTCTTGTGCTCTTGGTCTTCATTTTTCTTTTCTCGACGTTTTGGTGAGAATCTGGTGATTGACCGCTTTCCTCTTCCCTCTCCCCCACTGCTCAGCGATTTAGATACTCGTATAATATCGTCGTCTTGCCTCTCACCTCATCTCTCTTATCTACATACACATCACTTGGAAATCAGCACGCGACGGTTTCCTCTCCAGTATCATTAGTTTGACCGCGACTATCAACAGCAATAGCACCATAGCATACGCCGATACAGCACAACACAGAGAGCTCTTAAACATCTACGGCCAGCAGGGCATTTGTGGTCACCCGTACATGTGATCGCGACACCTAGGCAGGGCCATGGATTCCACATCCAGCTTCCTCCGCTGGTCGCCGCTGTCCCAGACCGCCGTCGCAGTCACAACGACGGCCGTTGCCACAACGTTGCTCATATTTGCCAGATCAGCGCTGTGGCCGCGATGGGGCAAGGCGCTCCCGAACCCGCTCAAGACGGCGATTCCGGGACGGCCGAAGGAGGAGATTGACGGGCTTGTTTATCGGCCGGATGCCTTTCCGGGGGCGAGGGATGTTGATACACCGGTAAGTGGCTCTCTATGCACTATTTGGAGGAGTATTGGGCAGATGAGGTCAAATGAGATGAAGTGGGATGAGACTATATGAGATGGGACCAGATGAGGCTAGATGAGGCGAGACAAGAGAAGAATAGCAGAGAAACAACCAAGCATGTTAAGGCAAGGCTTGAAACTAAACTTGCTGATTTCTTTTAGTATGGATCTATCCGCGTCTACGAATTCGGTCCCGAGAATGGCGAAAAGGTCTTGCTTGTCCATGGTATCAGCACCCCGTGTATAACTCTCTCCCGCATCGCTCACGGACTTGTCGATCGTGGATGTCGTGTGATGCTTTTTGTAAGACAAAAACCACCCCCGCGCCTCCAAGTGGGAAAGTGCCACGTACTGGACTAATGACTACCACAGGATCTCTTTGGTCGAGGCTTTTCAGACGGCGTTGGTGACCTCCCTCACGATGAGCGCCTCTACACTACTCAGATTCTTCTCGTGCTTGCCTCTAGTCCCCTTGCCTGGACCGGTAACGATGCTTTCCGTCTTATTGGATATTCCCTTGGTGGAGGCATCGCCGTACACTTTGCCACTTCGTTCCCTCACCTCGTTTCATCGCTTGTTCTGCTCGCTCCCGCCGGTCTCATTAACCCTGAGGACTTTGGTGCCATGTCTCTCTTCATCTTTCGATCAGGCTTTGTACCAGAGGGACTTCTCGCCTACTTGACACGGTCTCGTCTACAGCAACCTATCGCATCAGCCAGGAAACCCAAGGAAGCCTCCCCAACTTCATCGATGGCTGAAGTCGCTATGGCAGAGACCTCCGGCACTACCGAACAGACAGATGGCACCATTCCCCTGGAACAGCACGTATTGATGTATGTCAGATGGATGGTTCTTAACCACGCCGGCTTCATCCCCTCGTTCATGTCATCCATTAGACATGCGCCCTTGACGCACCAGCATGATAGCTGGAGGCTTCTTGCGCGCCGGAAGCCTGGTACAACTACGGTTCTCTTGGCTCAAAACGACGAGCTCATTGATGTGAACGACTACGAACGTGAAGCCCTTCCACTCATCGGAGGAAGGGACAATGTAGTTTGGAAAGTTCTTCCCGGCACTCATGATTTTGTCATGACACATTCTAATAACATTCTCAAGGAGTTGGATGAGGTGTGGAAATAAAGTGTTGGCAATATTCAATGATTTAACAATTTTGATCCTTTTAAACAAGACATCACAAGCGAGAAATTTTAGCGAGAGAGCAAGAAAGAAATGGCGCCTTTGCTCCCCCCAGGGGGGAAGGGTGCATTGATTTGAAGAAGAGATTTGTATCCATGTCTGAGTAAGAGTTGCGTTGTTAGACTTTTTGCAAAACAAATGCCCCAATAAAATGAAAGAAAACCCAAACCCAGGTCGTCTGTTTAACCTCAAATGCCGATTATGTATAGTATATAATGTATGCTCGCCCAAGAACCGCTGTATTCTTACAAAAATTACCTGTCCAAGGCCTGGCTTTGACACTGTTTCATCACGCCCGTTAGCAATCGTCCATAAATGAGGAGAGCCAAAAGTTGAGGAAAAGAGGAGAGACGACTTACCATTTGCCAATAAACGCCCTTCTTCTTCAACAGTTCGAGATGGCTTCCCTGCTCAAGCAGCTTGCCCTCTCCCAAAACGAAAATGACATCAGCATTCTGCACCGTAGCCAGTCTATGAGCTACCACAACCATTGTGCGGCCCTTTCCGGCTCGCTCAAACGCAGCCTGGACGAGCTTCTCGCTCTCGGAATCGAGCGAGCTGGTGGCCTCATCAAGGAGCAAGATCTCCGGGTTTCGAATGAGCGCGCGGGCAATTGCTACACGCTGCTTCTGACCTCCGGAAAGGGAGACGCCGCGGGAGCCGATGTTTGTGTTGTAGCCTTCTGGGAGGGAGACGATGAAGTCGTGGATGGAGGCGTCGCGGCAGGCTTGGTGGATCTGTTCGTCGGTGACGGTGGTTTCGTCGACTCCGAGGATGATGTTGTCTCTGAGAGTACCTGTGATGGGGACAAAGTTCTGTTAGCTTAGGGGGCCCTTTGAATATATATCTATATATATATCTATATATATATCTGGAATGATTTGAAGTGGTTGGATGGAAACTGACCTTGGAAGAGGGTTGGCTCTTGGGCCACAAGAGAAAGATGTTTGCGGTAATCGAAGATGTTGACTTCGGCGATGTCCTGGCCATTGCACAAGATGCGGCCTTTGTCGAGATCATAGAATCTGTTGCACACAAAAATATTAGTTCCTATAAAAAGACTTTGTTGTTCAGGGGGCTTCCGCCTGACTGACCGTTCTAGGAGAGAAATGATGCTCGTCTTGCCACATCCAGATGCTCCCACAAGAGCTGCAAACTGGCCCTTTTCAATCGTCAAATTCAGTCCGCGGAAGACGGGAATGTCTCGAGTCGGGTACTTGAAATGCAAATCCTGCAATTCAATCTTCATCCCTCCTTGAGACTCAGGGAGATTGTTTGATCCAGAGCTCTTGCCTTGGATCATGGTGTCCCTCGTGTTCAAGATCCGGTTCGATGCGGCCGTGACCTGCGCCGCATTTGGTCCAAAACCGAAACTCTGGCCAGCCGACTCGGAAGCGTTCATAATAGCCATGAAGCACACAAGATAATTCTCAATCTTGTACTCGCCGCTGACCAAAAGGCGGCTTCCATAGTAGAAAATGAGAGACTGGCAAGCCAAGGTGCAGCTGTCGGCAAATCCAAAGAGGAGACTAACCCAACGAGCCTTCTTGAACGCCGTCTTAACATGGCCATTGCATAATGTTTCAAAACGCTGAGATATAGGGGCCTCCAGTGTCAAAGACGTGACTGTTCTAAAGGCACCAATCGATTCGGAGGCGAACTTCGAACTTTCCGCAAAGACCTCGTTGTTCATCTTTTCAAATTGGATTTCGTACTTGAAGCGCCAGTATGACGAGGCAAGAAGAATAGGCATGACGACGGCAGCACCAACTAGAGCTAACTTCCATCCAAAGGAAAAGGCAATGGCAATAGATCCGGTGAGGTTGAAAATGGCAATGTAGACGCTGGCCATGTTGGCGCCCATGAGTTCCTCAAGTCGCTGGGGATCTCCCGCAGCACGGGCTGTCATGGTACCATGAGAATGATCCTCGTCGTCGAAAAAAGACGTCTTTTGGTAAAGAATGGCTTCAAAATACTGTTGCTGATATTTGGCTCGAATGATTGACGCCATCCGGGTGGAAGAGAAGAGCGTTCCAAAGTAAGCGCAGCCAACGCCGATCGCCAACACCAACCACATCAGGGACCAGAACCGGCTCTCATGTAGCAGCTCCTGTCCGGTAAATTGAAACACTACAATGAGTTTGGCAAACAGCCAGGCTTGAAGTGGAACCGCTGCTCCAGCGCAGGCGGCAAAGCCCACCGTCAGAAACATCAAATACCAGTGGCTTTTGGTCTCGTAGAAAAGGCGACCGAAACTGTTAAAGATGTTTCGTTGCCTTTCGGTGCTGTCGCTTGTCTGGGTTTCGGCTTCGGTAACGGCATGGCTTTTTTCGCGGACTATATCCTCATAAACATCTTCCTTTTCATCGCTCTCGTCGGACTGGGGCGATCCTCCCAACGACAGAGCTTGGGCTTGGACGAGGCCAGAATAGACGCCACCCTCCAGGGCGATGAGGCTTTCGTGGGTGCCCTGCTCTGCGACTTTTCCTTTCTTAATCACGATGATTCGGTCGGCTTTCTTAATTGTGGACAGGCGGTGGGCTATCGTGATTGTTGTGCGGTTCTGAGCCACGCGGTCAAGGGCAGCTTGGACTATACGCTCTCCTCGAACATCGATGGCGCTGGTCGCTTCGTCAAGGATAAGGATCTTTGGCTTTCGGACGATAGATCTCGCAATGGCAATACGTTGACGCTGACCACCGGAGAGTTTGGCACCACTATCACCAACAATAGTGTCGTAACCCTAGAATCAGATAGAAAAGTCAGCCTTTGTAAGTTCAAAACGGAGGATTCTCAGCTGACCAGTGGAAGCTTGTCAATAAACTCATCAGCAAATGCTTCGACACATGCATCCTTGACCAATTCTCGTTTCTTCTCTTCAGATTCGCTCTCCCACTGTGTGCCAATCAAACCATTCGCCACGTTTTTGAAGATTGTGTCGTTGAAGAGGAAGGGCTCCTGCTGGACTAATCCAATCTGTGATCTCCACCACTTCAAATTGATGTCGTCTAGAGCATGACCACATGTTGTGAGTGTACCACTGAGTTTCACTGGCGGGCCCGTTTCTTCTGGTTCTTGCGCTCTGATTTCCTCTGCTTCCTCCTCGACCGACTTCTTGTTCTTCTTTTTCTCCTTTTTCTGTTCCACGGCTTCCTCGATGACGTATTGCTCCTTAAGCGTATACCATCTTTCGATCAGTCCTACAACCGTACTCTTTCCCGAACCTGAGGGGCCAACAATGGCATTGATTTTACCCGACTCGATGCGGAGATCCAACTCGTCTAGAATTTTGACATGGGGACGGCTCGGGTAGGCGAATGTGACTTTATCGAACACAATATCTTCCGTGGCAGAGACATCGGGTTCCGTGAGATGACCTTTATTCGGCTGGGGGGCGTCTATCACAGTGAAGAACTGGGCAGCGGCAACCGTAGCTTTACTGACAGCTAGAAGAGGGGTGGTAGTTCGTTCCAAGGAGAAAACGACCATCATGACGGACATCAAAACGCTTTGTAACTCAGCATTGGGCAATCCTATGTACAATGGGGGTAGATCAACTTACATGACAATCGTTCCAACATTATCAATTCGGCCTTCGGCCACGGACTTGGTTCCATACCAGAATGCGAGCGCAAAGGCGGAAAACACGCTGAAGAACTGCAATATGTTAACAAAGCTCTTTGTCTGCATTTAAGAGGGGATTGGAGAATCTTTACAATGAGCCCAAACTGCAGGGAAATGAATGGAGCTGTACGCTGAGCGTGCTTCTTGGCTTCCTCAACAGATATTCCGTATTTCTTTACCATGCGGCTCTCGGCGCCACATGCCGCAATCATGCGGATGCTAGCAAATGTTTCGCTCGCGACGGCAGAGGATTTTGCCTCAGCCTAGTTAAGGGGGTTAATTTATGCTCGGCAGTGCGTTGTTGTATCGATGAATTGAAGTACCACTTACGAGAGTGACTTTTCCGTGGCCCTTGACAATGATTGGCAGCAGCACTGATACGGTGAGGGCAATGAAGAGAATCGCCGAGGACGTAACGAGCGTGAGGGCCCAATTCCGAGTAAATGCAATGATGATGGCAGCAACAATTGTAGCATTGTACTCAAAAAAGACACCGAGCTTCTCCGAAATGCCAAGCTGCAGCACATTGCTGGTAGATGTAATTGTTGTAGTAGCATAGCCGGGAGGCATTGAATCCAAGACATGTATGCTTTGGCCCAACAGTGCTGTCAAGTAATGCAGTCGGATAGCTGAGGATATTCGGATTCCAATCATTCGAAAAGCAAACTATGTAGATGCAATACGCTTTAGTAATCTCGCGGTTCGAGGGGAATCAGTGTAATAGTCGTACCTTATTGATATAGTTGAGTCCTAGTCGACCAAGAAATAGAGCAAACATATATAGGCTAGCAATAATCTTGTTTAGCGAGTTAAAAATTAAGCATAGAAAGCAGTTACTGACGATAGTTTATCTGCCCTTTTGCGGAAGCCATCCTGACCTAGGTTGGCAGCGTTGGTAAAGTCGCTTATACTGCCAACGAAGTTACCTAAAGCAATACTGTGAGTCTCGTTTTCATGGCGATTTGCGTGGAATTATACACAGAATATTAACGCGACGCCTCAAGGAAAACATACCAAAGACTACGTTCATCAATGGCAACGTGATGCCGGCGCCAATGGAGGCAAAGACGCCGGCGGCGTAGGCGACAAAGTCCCATTTTGTTGCGTATTGGAAGACTCGCTATGAGAAGTGAAAAATCAGTATTGATTAGTAGCTCAGAAGTTACAGTCGTTTTGCGTATGATTGGAACATACCACATAGTCCTTAAAGGAGGCTATTCGCTTGGGGCGACCTTTTGCTTGCTTCTGCGCTGACTCGGCGGTGGCGGCATCGTCAACAGAGTCGTGCTTCTCGGCCTCTACAGTTATAGGGCTGTCTGGCTTCTCAATGTCGACCTTTTCCATCACGAAGCGGCGAGGGTTTTGGAGCCGGAACGGATGAAAGAGACACGGCAGACGATGGGCATTACATCAATGGGATTTTGAGAATGGGAGGAACAAAAGCACAGGCGATGATGCGAAGCAAAAGTACAAGGGTATGGTATGTACATGGACCGCCTGGGTTAGCTGACCATTCGCAAGCCGATGAATACGACTTGGCGGGACTTGGCCGCGCTTCGGGCCCTTCTGGGTCCCGGAAGATTAATTAGAGGTGGCTTTTTAACGGATTCAATCAAGAACGATGAATGCGGGCGAATCGCAGTGGATACTGCGTTTGCCCCAGGTGTCTTCTCCAGAGCTAAAACGAGGCAGCCCATGTGGTGTGTATTTTAAGTTCGTCTCGTTACGTGTACACGGTGTCATCCCTGTATGGATGCCTAGCAGAAGGCGATCGTGTTGATTTGGATCTGATTCGACACATGTCTATGATGCTCGGTTTTATCCGCTGGCGGTGTGTGATGCGTACCTGTATCGCCACTACCTGCCTATGTTTGCTATCTGTCGAATAAGCACTGTATCTACTAGCTGCAAACTTCATCTCGACGGAATATCACCAATATCAGACCACACCTGCAGTAGGGTTTACAAGGCAAAGGACGGAGTGTACAAGTCATCCAGTGTTATGATATGAGGTACCTTTGCTTCGAATTCAGCAGGCAGTGCAGCTCTGCAACGCTATGCTTAGTTGCAGTTAGATCCCAGGCTTGTTAACATGAAATGCTGTCCTTAATTTCCCATTATTGCCAGCTAGCTCATTCTCAACTCCATTCGGTTACCCACGTCTAGGGGAAGACCATTGACGGCGAATGAATGTTCGTATCTATCAATCTGAATACATGTCTTTATATGAAACCCTTCTATTCGCAGTCCTATTTACCATAAGAATAGACGGCCCGTAGTACGCGTAACGCTGAGGCGCATAGGAATGGTATGGCAGCACACACATACCTGAATCTCGCTAGTATTAACTCGCGCTTCAAGGCAGCAATTCTTCCTGCAGGCATCACCCCAAAATGTCTTTGCGCTGCTGACGTGGAATCACGCCGAGTGGTACTGTTGCACTGTTTGATGCGCTTGATGTCTCCTACAGCTAAAAAGTCGGTAAACTTGGGATTATGTATGCCATTTAGAGCACTTCTATGGCTTTGAATCTCTGCGCTATGCTAATAGACGTCCCATTGAAAGCCTTTAGTGGCGCTGTATTGTTCGGTTTGCAGAGGCTCGGTTACAGCGCCCGAGACTTATACTTGCCATTTAAAGTAGGCGGTAGTGGAATGGGAAAACGTGTACTAGATTGGCCACATTGTGTTGGGAACGTGATAGAAGACACTGACATGCACACCATCATATCGGAGATGACATCTTTGACTCTGTCGGGTTGCTCCTGGACCCCGAAAAGCCGTTCATCAGGCGCCACATGGCGGCTCGCTTCGCTGAGGGTAACGGTACTCAATCCTTTGCAACAGCAGGCTTCAGGAGTCAAGACACGCAGTCTTGGATCTACTAATATTCTACGACAAAAAGACACTTGTGCTGTGAGTCACGTAGCATAATAGTGGTCCCTTTTCATGCTCCTTCGGTAGTTTCGAGATACACGTATTGTTCCGACCCTAAGTTTAACAGGGCATTTGAGGCTGCTCCCAAAGTCGTCGGACTCGGAGATGTTCCCATATGCATAAGGTAGACTATTGGCCAATGTTTAAAGATGGAAGACAAGAAATGGGATCACGAAGCATTAAGCATAAATTCTTTGTGTTTCTGATTGCCCATCTTTCTACCCTGAATAGGTGGACATCTCTGAACTGCTCTCGAACGGGCTTAGTTCCGCTGCGCTGCTAGCATGACTTACATACAGGTACGTACCTATCAAGCCCGTATTCTGGAGAAGGCGGACTGTCTGCCACTTACAGACTATCTCTACTTTGGATATTCGCCTCCTCGTCCTTGATATGTACAGCATAATTGTTTTTACGATTAACAGCCAATAAAAACCTTGCGTAGAATAATGCAAAGCTCAATAAAGTAGCAACTGCATTGTGCTTTATGTTGCTAGATCACGCATTTCTAGAACTCTGTGTTTATTGCATTTCTTATCGATAACAAAATTCCGCACTTTCTGCCCCGCCTGTCGAGCCACCATCTAAACCGCTGATGACTCCTGCCACAACTCCAGGCCTAATTTTTCCCCTCTACCCCTCGGATGAAGATTGCTTTGGCTGCATTTAGGTCTGTTCGACCATATAGGCTATTGTCGCAATTGCAAAGACCAAGACTTGCGACTCCTCTCTCTCTCACTGCCTCTCTCTATCACTCACAAGCACCAGCCGCCGAGATGGCTCCCAAGACAAAGTTCGAACTGAAAACGGCCAAGGGCACCAAAGATTGTAAGTTGTGACTCTTCCTCGTGGTAGAAGAAAACTCCAAGCTTACTCACCCCACGGGAATGGCAAGGACATGGTCATCCGAGACAAGATCTTCAGCACCATCACCGAAGTCTTCAAGCGCCACGGCGGAGTTACCATCGACACACCCGTTTTCGAGCTCAAGGAGATTCTGTCTGGCAAATATGGCGAGGATAGCAAACTCATCTACGACCTCGCCGACCAAGGTGGCGAGATTTGCTCGCTGAGATACGACCTGACGGTCCCATTCGCCCGTTTCCTTGCGATGAACAAGGACATCCAGAACATTAAGCGCTACCACATCGCCAAGGTCTATCGCCGAGACCAGCCTGCTATGACCAAGGGTAGGATGCGAGAGTTTTACCAGTGCGATTTCGATATTGCTGGTACCTACGATTCCATGTTGCCCGACGCCGAAGTCATTCGCATCATCACTGAAGTCTTTGAGGGTCTGGGATGGAACGGCGCGTACACCATTAAGCTCAACCACCGCAAGATCCTCGACGGTATCTTCCAGGTCTGCGGTGTCCCAGAGGACAAGATCAGAACAATCTCTTCTGCAGTTGACAAGCTTGACAAGCTGCCGTGGGCAGATGTCCGAAAAGAGATGACCGAGGAGAAAGGTCTGGCAGAGGATGTTGCTGACCGCATTGGAGAGTGGGTTGTCCTGAGAGGCCGCCACGAGCTGCTCGAGAAGCTACGCAACGACGAGAAGCTTTCGGCAAACGAGTCCATGAAGCAAGGTGTTGCGGATGTTACTCTTCTCTTTGAATATCTTGAGGCCTTTGGCGCCCTCGATAAGGTTTCATTTGACCTTGGCTTGGCTCGCGGCCTGGACTACTACACCGGCCTTATTTACGAGGTAGTCACCGAGGGCTCTGCCCCTGAGGCTACCCCAGGCTCAGAGGACGCCGCAAAGCCAAGCAAGAAGAAATCCAAGGGCAAAGGAGATGATGAAGATCGGTCTGACGACCCCACCATCGGCGTTGGAAGTGTCGCTGCTGGTGGTCGATACGATAATCTGGTCGGCATGTTCTCTGGAAAGACTCAGATTCCGTGTGTTGGCATCTCATTTGGTGTCGACCGCATCTTCTCTATCACCAAGGCCCGGATGGCAGCGGACAAGTCAGCCGACCAGGTGCGTGGTAACGAAGTCGATGTTTATGTCATGGCTTTAGGTGGAAAGGGACTGGTCAAGGAGCGCTTGGAAATCTGCGCAAAGCTGTGGCAAGCTGGCATCAAGGTAAGAGACTTTATTCCGATTGATAACTCTCAGAAAAGACGAGGCTAATGAGGCATCTACAGGCGGAATTCCTATACAAGGCGAAGCCCAAGATGCAGGCTCAGTTCAAGGCTGCGGAAGCCAACGGCGTGCCCTTTGCCATCTTCATCGGTGAAGACGAGCTGGCTCAAGGCAAGGTCAAGATCAAGGAGATGGGTCTCAAGGACGGACACCCTGAGAAGGATGGAGTACTGATAGACACAACGCGCATGGCGGATGACCTGAAATACCGGATACAGCGCAAGCGGGAACTGGAGAGCATTACGATACAAGCCGAAGGCCTCAAGGTTGTGGGCGGTGTCAAGGGTGAGACAGCCAAGCCAGCAGAGGCTCCTAAGGAGGAGGAAGCCCCAAAGACGGAGGAAGCTCCAAAGACGGAGGAGGCTCCAAAGACAGAGGAAGCCCCAGCAGCGGATGCTACCACCGCAGCTCCCACCGAAGCTCCGGCATCATAGACTATCTGGACAAAAATGAATGAATGGAATGACGTGCAATGGCGCAATTTGAGTAACATACCCGGACGGCCTCAGTGAACTAGGAGATGACCGCGGCGCGAGCCCAGCTCTGACTGGAGCTGGTACAAGCAAGCCGGCTGCAGGGCCAGGCCTCTCCAAGTTGTCAAGTATTTTAGTGTTATACTCGTCATAACACCTTTCACAGCGCACTGTTAGGTCACGGAGTTGATATCACATGTGAGATAACGGTTTAGGCAATAGATAGCAGGTGGTACTACGAATATAAAGCACGGTTATGGAAAGTATTCTCATAAACGGAGTGCCTGATTGCTGTTACAAAGAGAAAGGAGTAAGAAAAAAACCAGCCATTTGATATACATGATCTCTGCGGCTTGCTTAACGGTTGGGTTCTCAACTGACGGTTAGCTTGACTAATGATGGAGATAGATGCGGAAGTCCAACACGATAGATTCTCGATCTGCAGTTGGCTGATAGGAAGAGTACCTAGTCTGTTATCTCGCAGAAGATGTTGGCTTATTGAAGCGGTGGTGCTACCATGGCTCATTCTGTGTGGAGTATCTGGCAGCATCCGAAATGATGTAGAGAGGCATCGGCTGAGCAGTTTATGCGAAGTAGTATCATACTCGTACATGTATGTATTCAAGGAACTCATACCGTGACTGAAGCCATTTACATATCTAGTACTACTTGGTGCTACCAATTGTGATCTACTGCATCTCTAAGGGCCGGCGATTCTCCTAACATGGGGTACCCGGGCAACGAAGGACGGACATATCTAATTAAACAACCTCTCAAACGGATATAACCCTGATGCCCGTCCCGTGATATACATGGACCGATTCCGCTTGGACGCCACGTTTTTTCTCGATTTTTAATCTCATACGGAGCAAAAATCTTGGGGTTCTCCGCAGATGTGATTCACCAAGATGAGTTGCCTAATTTCCAGCAGTCCCAACATTGATGTAGAGAGCTGAGTTTGCTCGCACATGTGATACCCCATCTACCGTTCCCGGTAATTAATATGAACACATCGTTGGCGGGATGATGCGTTACGCAGAGACCGCGAATCGTGAGAGGCGGTACGGCTTGTACACGGTGATACAGAGAACACGGGAAGCATATACAAAGGTACCAAGCACTTCGTTTGGAGCCCCCTTGGTCGGGTGTTCGCACCTGAGATTGAGATGGATACGAGGCACGAAGCCGCACTCACCAAACGCACGAAGTAAGAAGCACGGACTGCAGCCGCCGCACCGCACCAGCATCGTAAGAGAGAACGGCGAGCAAGGGCTGGCCAATGCAGCGGCCGAAAGGAAGCTGTGACTGGGCGAGCGGCCGACTAACGGGTCGGGCTATCAACTATCGGAAGCTGTACGAGTACATAGCTGCATGTACTGCACTGTTACTGGTAACAAAAGGCGAAAAAGAAAAGTGTGGCTTTCAGTTTCTTGTCTTACTTCGCGGCCTTTGTACTGCAGGGATAATTGTGGCCGGTGACTTTTGGACGCGGTTAACAGTTCCGGCTTCCGGTGGTTTTTCTTTTTCTCATTTCAGATTTTCTTTTTTTGATGCTGTTCTTCTTTTGGTTGAGTAATGCGATGTACTTTGTGCCGTTCTCGCGCAGTTGGATGGTGATCGAAACGGTGGGCTTTGGTGTACTTGTTGGTTCTTGGGCCTTTGCGTTGTGAGGTTGGATCATGAAGCAAGAACGCGTCTTGCGCGAGGTGGAAACTGCCTGGGAAAAAAAAAGTTTCACACCGGGACAGTATTTCGTGCATACCCGTACATTCCAAAAGAGAGAGAGACACGGTAGTAGCCCTTGCCTGCTTGGTTCAATGGGGGATTTGTCTCATCAGCGCGGCTCCGTTGGGGATAAGCGTAAACGGTCGAGCCTGCCATGGTTCGACGCATGGATCTCTCGTACCTGCGCAAAGTCGGTGCCAGAATCCTCTGGCATACATGTTACGTTTGTCACGGGACATGAATGCCTGAGGAACTGAGCGAGTGCTTTCCGGATACTACCAGATAATTACAATCACCACTGCAGTTATTTCCTGCCTGGTATCTTTGACTAATACAACAACTCGCGGACAACACTCGATCCCCAGTCATTCATAATTTCACCGCAGCAGCTCATTCCGCGAGAACCACAATTTCTCCCAGGCAAGGGCCCGGGGAAGCGGGATCCAGGGGGAGGGCCCGTTAGCGCGGCGTCCAGTAGCCTGCCAGAACGGCCAACCGGTACGGCTACCGCAGCTGTCCGGGATCAGATTTTGCTGTGCAAGGGGGATAGGGGGGATGCGAACAGGGGATGCGACCGGGTGTGAACATTAGCAGTACGACCTACAGTCCGCATGGGGATTTCACCAGGCTCCCGGGTCCCTATTGTCGTGGTGTTGTGAGAGCAATGAGATCGAGGCATCGTTGCTGCCAACGGGCACTCCGCACAACAGCGATGCAAGAAGAGGCATAACACGATTTGTTAGCAGGGGATATTAGACGCTGAACCAATTGGAAGAAAGAGAACCTAGTCAAGAGGCAACAGAGAAAACATGAAGGCAGGAAAAAGAAAGAAAAGAGCCTTTCCCGTGTGGCGGGACTCTGAACCCCTCTGAGACCCCCCGGGATGCCGGCTGGTGTCTGTGTTGCATCTGCCAGTCTCAGATGCGCCCGAGCTTTTTCTCTCTCTCTTTTTTTTCTTTTTCTCTACCCTCCTTCACATACTCGACTGTTATCGCCATTTCCACGCTCGTTGTGCAAACCAATCCTTCTTTAAAAGCCCTACCTGCAGTCTCTCCCTCCCTTGGTAGACCGGTTTTTGAAATCGTGTTTCTACCAACTTTCGATCCTTACTGTCTTGCATACTGCCACTCTTTTCTTCCCTTCCCTGCCTCTCATTAGCATAACGAGTATACTTAATTCTCTCACACTGCGGCTCGAATCCCTCCGAGTAGTTTCCTTTACATGAATTCATACTACTCTTCATCATCCACCATTACGCTCTCTATCTCCTCTTCCAAAGCTATTCGTTGTCTAATACATACACGCTCCGGCTATAAATCACTTCTCCTGTCTTGACCACGCTTCTACGACATTGTACTTTCACGTACTACTTCCGATCTCTCGATACACCCTCTCGTCTATCCATACGGCAAACCTTCGTTCTAAAAGCCGGAGTCATCTTCATCAACAAACAAACTCTCCTTCACAATGCCGGGCCTCATCCCCCTTCGTATGAGCACGCTCATTTCACCTTCAAAAATCACATTCTCTTTCTCAGAAGACAACAAGTCCGACTACACATCATGGGAACCAACACCGTACAGACCAAGAACACATGAGATGGAGCATAGGCGAGCAGCACGAGAACGGGTAGTTCCCGAGCCTCTCATGGTTCATAAACCAGCTCCCACAACGCCTGCGCAATGGAAGAAAGCTCTAGCTGAGGTTAAGAGGGAGTTTGCCAATCGAAAATATCGGCAATGCTCTATGCGATGTACTGAGATTCTCGATGACGTGAAAGACTCGGTAAGTCACAATGCACATGCCAAGGCGAAGGACTTTGTTGCAGTTTCACTAACACGATTACCTCCCAGAACAAGCCAGAAACAGCATGCCTCATCTACATCCGCTTCTATGCCGCCTCTGCTCTTGAGATGCAAGTGCGCTCCCTACAACACAACTCTCCCTACAGGACAAAGCTCCTCCACCAAGCTCGCCACCACTATCGCGTCGCTGCTGATCTCATCAAAGAGGACGAGGCTGCCAAGCGACGTCCCTCATCACGCTCTCTCTCTCCAATGTCCAGCCTACACACTCCTTTTGGTTCAGACGCTTCAGTCTCCACAGTCTCTACACGAATCTCCTCTCCCTCACTATCCATCAGCTCGCTGGATAGCTGTCTGAAGGGCCGCAACAGCCGGCCCAAGCCAAAGAAGCGCGTCGCCTTCTGCGATGTACCCTCTTATGAACCATCATGCGAGCCATCATACGAGTCTAGCTACGAACCACTAGTCCGACCGGACTCTCCCACCCTTGGCTTTGATGACGACTGGGGCTTCCGCCAGCCTACTCCTGAACCTCCGGCCCTCTACCCGCAGCCCGTCCAGCTCGAGTCCGGAAGGCCACAGTTCCCACTCCCTTCTCCCACAAACTCCGAGTTTAGCACTATCCCAGACGACGATGACAACTATTTTGATACCCCTACCACTGCAGACAGCTTTCTCCACGCCCGCTCTGTCCACCACTACTGTACTGTGCTCTCAAGCCTGCAGCGGCAAATCGCCTCTCACCTGGAATGGTTAGAGCGTGACATTGCCGCAGCAGAGAATCCCAAGCCTACTCAAATCCTCAGCGAGGAGATGCGTGCTCTAGAACTGCGCACGCGCATCGAGCGGCTGAGGGCCAACGGCTGGAAGAGACAGCGGTTCGACTTCCGAAGGTATGAAGCCCTTCGGGAGAGTGCCATTGCGGATATTATCTGAAGCAAAATGAAGAAGAGGAAAAAAGTAAAAGCAAAAGCAAAGCAAAAAGTTACATATTGGTGTTCTGTTGTCGTTTATTGATTGGACTTTGCATTTGTATTGTTTGATTGCATTTGGTCTTGTTTCACTTGAGCTATCTGGGTTTTGATGTTTATTAGTGCTTTTTGGAGCTGCGGCGAAGGGCATGGATAGATACTGGAAGTGGGCAACGTGTGCTCGCTATGACAGGACTCATGGAGAAACTGTATAGATATCTACATTGGACAGGATAGAATAAAAGGACAAAGAACTACTCGAAGAGATGGGCTCTACCTGAAGCGGTTGTAAGAAGAAGAAAAGAATATCCATTGCCTTAACATGATTTGCAACTATGGTGATTGATATTTCTGTGTTGTAAAAGGTATCATTATCCCTGCGAGGAGATATATAGCAGTATCAAGTAACGATAATTGGTTGCTGGTGCGAGAGAAGAAACCAAAAAAGAAATTGCAGGAAATCATATTTGGATAACCAAAATTGGTAAAAAAAAAAGACCAAAGGTATATGCAATAAAAAAGTTGCTGAAAGCAATCCTCCTCTTTCGAGATCTTTAATTCTCGGTAAAGCTACGTCTCTTCGCTTCCTTTCCCATTTCCTCCTCCATCTGCAATGTCTCCTGCTTCTGCTTAACATCCTTGAGAGCAAAGAGACCGAGGGCATGCAATCGCGCGCCATCCTTCTTATCATCGCCAGCCGATGCGTCTCCCATCTCAGAGTTCTCGGGGTCTTCTTCGTGCTCTCGGAGCTTGTTGATTCGGTTTTGAAGCTTGACGATTTCGATGGCACGACGGAGGCGAGAGCGTCTTCGGAAGGCCTCGATTTCTGGCAACAAGTTGTGGTCGGTGGCGGTCTGGCCACTCAGCCAGATATGACCCAAAGCTTGCTGTAGTTTTGTTAGCCTATCTGTTGTGTCTTGTGCGTAGCAATGGGGAACGGCATAATACCTCGCTAGTCCATCTCTTGTTGGGTTCTGGGACAAGGAGACAGTTGATGAAGTCCTTGGCGTCGGAGCTGACATCCTTCCAGTATCTCTCATGGAAGATGACATTTCCTCTGGTGCACTCTTCAAGAAGATCCTGCAGGTTTTCACTTCGGAAAGGAGAGTAGCCACAGAGCAGAGTGTAGGTAATGACACCCATAGACCACATGTCGACTGGTTTTCCGTGCCCTTGCTTGGCCATGACTTCGGGAGCTGCGTAGCCAAAAGAGCCAGCCATGGTCTTGAGTGTCTCGTCCTTGCTGTCCAGAGTCTTGGCAATACCAAAATCGGCCAACACAAGGTCAGAGTCATCGTCAGGAGTCACATAGATGAGGTTCTCGGGCTTAAGATCTGCACACATCATGTCAGCTTCGCCCTGTGTCACGCCTAGGAGCATTTCGCACCTCTGTGAACGACATCATTCTTATGCAGGTAGTCAACAGCGTTGAGAACTTGCTTGATTGTTTGAGATGCGTCTTTCTCAGTGAACTTGCCCCTGTCGCAGATACGATCAAAGAGCTCTCCTCCTGTGGCCAACTGAGTGACAATGTAGAACTTGTCCTATAGGCCCGGCTGTGGTTAGCATGTTTGTAAATACCCCGCGAAGTATATAGAGCCAACGCACTCTGGACTCGAACCAATCGACAAACTTGACAATGTGAGGATGCTTTAGTCGCTGCAGCATAGAAAGCTCATCATAGACCATCTGCTCATTGCCTTTGACGTTCTTTTTCAAGATGATCTTGACGGCCACCTTGCCGGTAGGGCCCTCTGCCTCGCGAACGACACCATAAGTGCCAGCACCAAGAGTGCGTCCGAACTTGTACTTTGATCTGCATTATAACATCGAGCCGTTAACGTTGGATTCCATGTCGGTTATCTCAGGTATGTATCGTACTTTTTCTCATAGCTTTCGGGTTGGCCATGGAGGCGGTTTAGCATGCCAGCGACTAGATTCGGAGACGGAGCTCGTTAGCAACCAGCATGTAATGGAGCTTGGCCGAGAGGAGAGAAACATATGAAGTAGGAGTTCAACATGTATCTGCTGGCCTCGCAAACAGCATTGTCCCTTTCCACAGGCGGCGGTGTAAGAAACGCGACTTACAACTCATCTTGAGGTCTGGCGGGGTATCTGTGGGATGCGAGAAGCGGTATTCAAGCCGAGTTTGCGATTCGAGCACAGGTCTAACTGACAAGCGCAGATACAGCAAGGACGTAATTTAAACAGGCCAAGAGGCAGCCCGGAAGAAGGAGGAGAGAAGCAGCGGCCAGGAAGCGACAACCACAGGACAGCAGAGCAAGAGACAGAGCTGAAGGAGCTACATGCGACGGCTGAGATTAAATACGACCGTCTACAGTAAATACCTGCTAAGTTCCATGCTAGCCCCTCACCAGCCGGGCTGTCAGCCATAGGGGCACTAGGACCTGTATGTACAGGTACTCGTACTAGCATTGCATGGTGGAGATACATATGGAGAGCAGGCTGGTATTAGGCCAGGAGACAAAAAGGGTGGGCGGACGATCCATGGCCTGCTGCTAGCAAGTAAGGCTATTTGCATGTGGATAGGGCCTGCAGGTATCGCGACTCTGGGCCGACCAAGGTGTGGACGGTGCTGTCGAAGGCCAACAGGTACTGGTCAAGTATCCTTACATAATGCCTAGTAAGGGCCGTGAGTAGGAGGGAAAGGGAGGGGCACCCCTAACGCAAGGCCTCACTCTCTCGCCTTGCTGCTTCTATTTCGAGTTTACCGTTACTCATCCAGGTTGATAAGGCATTGGATGTGAAGTCCCTTGACAAACTCGACGTTGCTTGCCATCTGTGCGCAAGGTTAAGGGCTTCGTTAATTAGGTACGTGATATATGTAAATTCAACTGAGTAAATCAATAGATCGGCCATGCTCTGGCGGTTGCGTATATGCCCTTCTCTGTTCCTCTATCTACTGCCAACTTGAAGGTATCAAGTGTACATTGGGCTCTTTGCATGAGCCCCCACACGCAAAACGACATGTACTCTTACCTATCGTTACTCTTACCACTCAAAAGAACCCTGTTTACACACAGGCACAGGTCGGCAGTTCTAGCCAGTAGCAAGGGGTCAGCCATTCTCGTTGCACGGCTGATTTGTGGCTGTGCAAGCCGGGCATCTCGTCTGGTCCGAGTTTTCACCATAAAACGCCCTGCTGTCGGTAAACGTCACTGTGCTTCAGACGAACCAGACAACAAAGACCACAGTGCTGCGCTGGGCTGGGCCGTGGCTCAGTTCTGGTAGCATCCGGACAAGACCGTTCCCAAGCAACCAACCAGCAAACAACGCCGATGCAAATGCGCTCTCAGTTGGATTTGAGACATTGGCCCCAAGCCCTAGAACATAGCGGGTAGGCGGCCTCCGTCGCCTTTCCGATATGCCAAGAAGCAGCTGCCGATTCGTTCAAGGGCTCAAACGCACTACGGCTTATTGCAAGGCTGATTACCGGGCCGTTCGTGCAAGTCTGTCAGGCTAGGATGGCGTTTAATACTACATGTGGTAAAAATGCCATAACGAGCGGCCTCTGAGCGGGTCGTGTGCGTGGACGGATGCCGGGAATCTCTTTCCAGACTTGGACGACATTTGATGAGTATGTACAACCAGACGCAAGTATGTTGCCATTTGATCCATGTAAATGCTTAATTATTTAACATGCTTGCCCGATTATTATGACCTTGTTGAGTTGAGGACGTCGAGTGAGATTTAGGTGCATACATATATATCCCTTGCACAGCAAGTTCGGGAATGTTGCTTCAAACACATTAGGCGTACTTCATACAAGGCACCTACCTGTAGTACAAGAAGTACCTGTACTTGACATCAAAGCATTTCTGGTTAAAACCCAATGGTTTTACTGGCATAAGAGAGAAAGTGAAGAATCCATAACCAATCGCGCAGTCAGGCCAGGATTTGAGGAACCGCCTCATGGTCCGTCCCATCATGTGTCGCATAGAACCGCCCGGGTGGAGATGCCTGTGATACCAGCGGCTGTTGGTTGTTGATCCTTGGTCGTTTATACGTACTTGCTTGTAGGATCCTCGTTAGGCTGGCGAGTACTGTTTTGAAGATTCAAATCTTTTCTCTCGTAGAAATAATAGTGCAGATTCAGGCGAATAACGACCTCCAGCAGTCATGGAGAGCGATTCAAATATCAGTGCGCTGGCTCTGAAGTCTACAGCTTCCGAGTTAGACCTAACGCTGCAATCGAAAGCCAACTTGGAGCCAACAGCAAAGTCTACTTCACCCGGTCAAAGCTTATCTGATCAAACGCTCTTTAACCATGATACAACTGGGCTCAAGGACCCTCCGGCAGACGCAGACCAGGCCCGTGGATTATCCCTTGGCTCGTTCCGTGCCCATCTCTTCGCCAAGTTTGGGCGCAGACATGAGCGCTCAGTCAGCGTTTCTAGGCCCAAAGGACCGATGGGGCTAAACACATTATTTGATCCCGGAGACATTGCTCTGGTAGATATCATCTTCGTTCATGGACTGGGAGGGGATTCCAAGAAGACTTGGTCAGGATCCCGTGACGCTGAGAGTTACTGGCCAGAGGATTGGCTTCCCAATGATCCAAGCTTCAAGACGGCACGCATTCATTCGTTTGGCTACGATGCAAATTGGCGAGACCGGAGTTTGAGTATTCTATCCATTCATGATTTTGGCCAGGATTTGTTGGGAGAGATGAAGAACCACCCTTCGATAAGGCGAAGCAAGACCAATTTCGTTCTTATAGGACACAGTATGGGTGGAAACATCGCCAAGGCAGCGTATGTTCTAGCTAAGCAGGGTCACACAACTGACGAGATTGCCTCACGGTTTCATTCTATCATCTTCCTAGGCACTCCTCATCGAGGATCCAATCTGGCCAAGGTTGCTAGAAACATTCTTCAGGTCATGGGTGTTTCCAAACCCTATCTCGACGATCTCTCCGCAAACTCGGCGTATTTGACTGAGCTTAATTTGTTGTTTCAACCTTATGCTACAGATCTACATATATGGTCTTTCTTTGAGACTCGTCCGGTAACTGAGCGTCCTGCAATCGTCTTGGTGGATAAATTCTCCGCTACGCTTGGATATAGCCATGAAGAAGTACTTCCTCTAGACGCTGACCATCGCCACATATGTAAATTCGGTGCCATCGAAGATCCAAACTATAGAAAGGTACGAAATGCCATAAGTAGAGCCGTGGATATGATCCAGCTCAAAGGTATTTACATCAATCCCCGTTCCAATGTCGTAACCCATGTGTATCACTAACCTTGAGAAGATGAGCCTTATTCCGCTACAGCATCAAGAGCTAGGCTCGAAAAATATTTGAACACCGATGGCTCTTACCAAGACGATTTATTTAATTGTCAGAATGCAAGATTGCCAGGATCATGTGTCTGGTTTACGGAGCATACCGTCTTTGCAGAATGGCTGGACTTCGACAAGCGACTGGAAATATCAGCAACTCCTCCAATCCTATGGCTGACAGGGCCTCCAGGGACTGGAAAATCCATCATATTCGGCCATGTAGTTGATTTCACAAGAGCCAAAGATGCGTATTGCGAGTATTACTTCTTTCGCAAGGGGCAGACAAACAGCAGTGGGCTAGGACCCTTCTTACTTCATATAGCCTACCAGATGGCATTGAATGATACAGCAGTGCGACGGCGAATATTCAAGCTACAAGATAACTCCGTTTCTTGGCAATTGCAAGATGAAAATTCCATATGGCGGAAGCTATTTGTCGATGGTATATTCCAGGTTCAGTTTAAATCGCCTCATTATTGGCTGATTGACGGCCTGGATGAATGCTCAGCTGCCCCGGCCTTTTTCAAACTAGCATCACAGATCCCCGACGCTATTAGAATCTTCGTTACCAGCAGAAATACTCCAGAGACCGAACGCGGCATTAGTTCCCTGGGCTCTCGTGTTGTTACTCACCCTCTCTCCATAACTGATACGGGTCAGTATCTTTCATTATACCTAGCATCTCAATTAATATCTGAATAAGACGTAAACATACTGATAGAACTGGAAATAGCTGCGGATATTCAAGCAGTCATCCACACAGGCCTGGAATTGTTGTCTCTCCATGATGTTGCCCGGCTTGAGCCAAAACTTGTTGAAAAGGCGTCAGGGTCCTTCATGTGGGTTCGCTTAGTCTTACAAGAACTCGAAACTGCCTTTACAGACGAAGACGTCGAAGAGATTTTAACAGAAGTCCCCAATGATTTATATAAAATGTATGAAAGAATCCTTCACACTATCGAAAACGAACGACGAAGGGCTAAAGTCGCAAAGAGCATCTTATTCTTTGTCGTCCTAGCTGTCAGGCCAATGACGCTAGATGAATTGTGCCACGCGATGCAGTATGAGCTCGGCCAGACTTTAAACAAGATGGACCAGGTCATTACGCTCGCGTGTAGCCAATTTGTCACCATCAATCACAGGAACAGAGTTCAGATTGTACACGAAACAGCAAGAGATTTCCTTCTCAGTGAAGGTCTCAACTCCCCGTTAGCCATTCCACGCTGCCAAGGCCACAGCCGCTTTGCCGGTCTATGTATCTCATATCTGGAGGCTCAATTCCAGCATCCTCCTGGGACTTCAGAGTTAGGGATCAACAGTGCACATCAAAACGCAACAGCATTCTTTCTCAAATATGCATCAACATCATTTTCGCAACATCTACTTGAAGCTGATAAAAATAGCCCCGAGCTCTTCAAAACAGTCGTTGGCTTTCTCAATACTAAAGCCCTTTTTTGGATAGAGTACCTTGCTTCTGAATCTCTCGTTACAGTTATTCCAAGGACCTCTATAGATCTAGCCCATTACATCAACGAAGAAATGCATGATTTAACTCCAGACAGATTCCGAGAACTTAAATCCTGGATAATCGACCTATCCCGAGTGGTATTTACCTTTCGTGATCAGCTACTTCTTGACCCTTCTATCATCCACGATCTCATTCCCCAACTATGTCCTACATCCTCGGTGATTTCTCGGAGCGCGCTTCTTCCGCCGTCGACTATAACTGTTTCTGGGACACGGGATCCGACTTGGGACGACTGTCTTCTGCGAATACCAACAGACCAAGAGGTCAATTCTGTTGGCTATGGAGAGGCACATTTCGCCATTGGTCTGCACGATGGGGAGATTGCTGTGTACAACTCTACCTCCATGCAGCTTCATGTTAGCCTCGTACATCCAGATTCCAGAACATCGCAGCTGGAATTTAGCAGTCAAGATGTATACCTTGTCTCATTAGGAAGGTGGACGGTATCGATTTGGGATGTTAAGACTGGGTCTGAGCTTCACCGCATCGCGTGTTCTTCACCTCAGAGAATTCATCTTGAAAGTGACGAGCTCCACATTGTTCTAGAGGACGGTGGCGTGATTTCAAGGTGAGAATTTTACCCGTACGTGTTTAAACTATCTGGGCTTGGTTTATTGACGATGCCTAAAGGAATTTTTCGACCTCTGAATCAAGATCTCGCAAGTGGTTACCGTCCTCCACAGCCTCCAAATCTTGGCCATGGGGGGATTATCGGCTTCAACATGTTGTCTTCTCCCGTTCTTCTCCTAATATTCTGGCTGCGTCATTTCATACCAAAGACGTCTACTTGTTCGATATTGATGGCTCTAATCTGTTTGGAATATGTTGTGCGCATGAAGACAGCATTATTAGAGCCATGGAATTCAACCCCCGGCACGATATTCTCGCCATTTCACATGTTAACGGGATTTTGACAGCATTTGACACACGGACAATGTCAAGAATCTTGATGCTGCCTCATGTGTCAGCGCATGTCCTCAATTGGTCCGCGAATGGCAGACATTTGATCGTGGGAACACAAAGCGCTGCAGCCCATCAGCACACTATAGAAATATACGAGCTCGGCCTAGATGTCGATTCGATTAATCTCAGTATTATATATCGCACCAACTATCCCCACAAAGTCATATCCAAGATTTCTACAGCGAAGGATGGGTTCAGATTTGCCAGTATACATCTCACTGAATGTCATATCTGGGATCCTTCTCGATCTCTTTACAAATATGGCAATTATCAGCCCATTAATCAGTATAAAGATGCCTCATTGCCTTATTCAGAGCTATCATCTATGCCGGAGACGCGAGGTGAGATCTCAGCTATGGTTTTATCTCAGGATGGGACGACTGCTATATGTGGGAATGAGCATGGAGAAATATGGACATTCTCAACCATTGACGGCTCTGTGATCAATGTCATTCATCGAGCTCTGGTCCCAAGAGGGATAAGCAGGATTACAGTCACTGAGCGGGAGAGTGAAGATCTGATAATCAAATGCGACTGGCGTGGCCTTGTGACGATTTTAGAGTCAAGCCGTTCGCCAAGCCGGTGGACGAAGGCTATCGTGGTAGCCCATTACGACCTTGACCGTCATATGATAGAGCAGTTGCTCGTCAGCCCTACTCAAGATCGCTTGCTCATTATGACAACGATGAACACCACGATGCTGGAACTGCCTTCAGGGAAGTTGATCACGCACAGGGACGTGCCAAAATACAAGACCAAAATACGAGCCGCGCATAATTGCCCGTCAGATTCCTCTCGGTTTATAGTTTTTGAGGATGATTCTGCCTACCTATTCCGCTGGGACGATGTCGAATCAGAGAAAGGCCAGCAACTGGCAATTCTACGAGAAGAAAATGCTACCTCTTCGCAGCCAACAAACATTCTTCATTTCCTAGGCGACGGCATCTACGTAGAAACCCTGGTATATCCTCTAGAGGGAAATAAAATAAGTTGCTGGAACTCGTCCCAATTCACCACTTCCGACAATCCTGCCACCATTACACCCTATTCTGGGTTACAGCATCTAACGAACGTCCTTAAGGATATCCTCCTCGTCTTCCAGACGACACTCATCTTTGTAGATTACAATTCTTGGGTGTGTACTCTAGATCTAGAGACTTTTGCATCTACTTGCGTTGCGAAGCGCCATTTTTTCCTCTTGCCTGAATGGACAGAGACATATGGGCGTCCCATGGCAGCTATGACGACTAATCAAGAGCTGTTATGTGTCAATTTGCATCGTATTGTTGTGGTTAAGAACTGGTTCACGTCGGCGCAGCCGGTTAGTCTTGAACCTGATTCTGGAGACTGGCAAGTAATTTCGAGGAGGATGAGGGATGATTCTGCAGTTTTGGGCAAGGGTTAGATGTAGCCCTTTGACTTGGCGTTCGACACTGAGAAGGCATTGTTGAAGATGGCTGAATAAAAGTAAATTAAAACGGCGCTGTATGAAGTATTCTGTAAATAAGTGAATGAGCAGGTATTCTCCATGCAGCATCCATACAGAATCTCATTCAATATGGTATTGATAACATTGAAGTTTTGCATACATGTATATACATGTATCAAGTCGGTATTACTGGTTGGTCTGCATTCTGCACAAGATGCATGCGTCAACAAGCGCTTACTATACTGCTCTGGTGACCTCGAGTCCTACGGGAACAATAGCATCCTTGGCAAGGCTCCTATCCGGTTGGGCACAGAATAGCCGCGTGTTAGGTCTAATAATTGTTTTGTGTGTAAGGTATGAAGTAATGGTCGATTCAATCTCCGTGTCTCAAAACATTCACTGCAGACGCCGGCGGTTTAATAGTCCCGCCACACAGAGGCTGCATGCACTAAATTTTGGCAGTTGGTTCACTGCTCCCCTTCCACAGCTGCTGCGCCTACGCGAAGCGCCACACTTGAGCTGCCTCGGACCCCTCCGACGCATTTAAAATAGCCCGTCAGGTTGCCGCTCCGACTTGATCTCTTAGTACATATTACTCCATACCTCTGGAAGCCTTGCTTGCTCGACAACCCAAACAAACACCGACTCGTTATTGCTATTTGTTCGGGCACCTCTTAACAATCTCCTCTCGGCTGACAGAATGGCTACGAGCATGCGAACGAAAAGAGTTGCCAAGGAGCGCCAGAAGGTACTTCGTCTTCTTCCTCGCCCACTCCCATGCCGGTACCAGGCTCGTATCAAAGATTTAAGCGCTGACCATCGGCAGATTGATAAGTTCGGCCTGCCTCCTGGCATCGAGCTCGTAGACGGCAACGACTTGAAAGAGTGGCTCTTTGATATTCGCGTCTTGGATAACAACCCTCTATATAACGGCAATGTCTACCAGCTGAAATTCGTCTTCTCCGATTCGTATCCTATAGGTAATCCTGTTCTGCCAGCTCCCCGCATCACCTGCCATGAAACCCGATCGTCTAACAAACATTTAAAGAACCCCCCGAGGTCACCTTTGTAGACAGACCAGCTCGGCCAGTTCCCATGCATCCACACATCTACTCGAACGGAATAATATGTCTTGATCTTTTGGGTAACCAAGGATGGAGCCCAGTCCAAAGTGCGGAGAGCGTCTGCATGAGCATACAGAGCATGCTCACGAGCAACAATAAGAACGAGCGACCACCTGGCGATGAAGAGTTTGTGCGCGGGAACAAGCAGCGGCCCCGAGATATAGAATTCTTATACCACGACAACACCGTGTAACGATCTTATCTTCATGGACTACAGGGGCTTTTTTTTTTCTGTTATTGGTTTCCTTTTGGCGGATTCTTGCATCATTCCAGCAGCCGTGAGGGCTCATCGGCGTTTTACAATCACGTAAATGTGACACAGGAACAGGCATTTGTTACGGCAATCTGAGGCTTTCTTCTGCTGATTCTCGAGGCTAAGCGATCTTTTCTTTTTCCCTTTCTTTTTTTGGTTTCCTTCAGTAGTCTTACGGAGCGGTGTGTTTTTTATTCTCACGTCGCCTCCTCACACAAAATCGACGACAAAGGCATCGGGCGCATGCACGGCGCAACTGGGGTAACGGCTGGCGAGGAAAGCGCATGTAACCTTGATTTCCCAACCTAGAAGATGCATTTACGTATATTCGGAAGTTCATAGAATTGATTTCCCTTCTTCAAGATTTGTATTGCATCTCTGCTGTCGTTCAGGGTCCTTTTTCTATCTCTTTCGCCTCTGTGATAGACAGCAAGGGAAAAATTCTCATCATGGCATGACTGGCCTCCATCTGCCGACATGTGCCCAAAGGGTACATATGACGTCGTCTCTCAGTCTCTGCCTCTGCCTCATGGACCAGCCTGCTAATTTGTAGCGGCCACAGTCACTAAAGCCGCAAGCTGCGGGGCCCCCCGCCGGCGCTTCACCGCCCGCTGACAAGGGGCCGAGTTGAGCCACACCTCGCATCTCGTGCAACCTGCCACTAGAATAGAGCTCCCGAGCTGCCTCATCCAAAAACCCCCCACGAGCTCCCCGCTTGCACGGCCAGCAATCATGGCTCCGCGCGCGGAATTCAGCACCGAGCAGATCCGGGGCAAAGCGCGCAAGGACCTGCTCTACCTGCTCGAGGGTGTAAGTAAGGCTCACTGTCTCTGTCTAGGGACCTTCCCGGCTGCTAAACACACAGCTTGACGTTTCTGTAGGTCCGCGGCAAGAAGAACCTCGTGTTTGACCGCAGCCTGGTCGGCCCCATCGGCACAATCGTCAAGGTTGCTACGCTTCAAGAGTATGGCGTCGATAAGTTCTTCATTCTCGAGAATAACAACGTGGATGCGAGCCAGCGCAATGTCGTCTTTGTGGCTCGTGGAGAATGCGGCCGACATGCAGAGGCCATAGCAGGTAAGATACGGGTTGCGGTGCAGATCAGATGCGGTGCGGTGCGATATGATGTGGTGACCAGTTCTCACTGGCCACATCGAATGTCTGCCGTCGTTCGTGTGAAATCGAAATCAAAACTACTAGCTAGCTACCTGATGTAGTTGTTGTCCTGGCCGAGTGAGCTGACGTGTGCCTCTACAGCTCAGATTAAACGAATTCAGCGGGAAAGCCAGACGACTCATGATTTCCACATATTCTGGGTGCCACGGCGCACTCTTGTATCCGACCAACTGCTCGAGGAAGCTGGCATTCTCGGCGACGTCAACATATCCGAGCTACCACTGCTCTTTTTCCCGCTTGAAGATGACGTCTTATCGCTTGAGTTAGAGGATTCCTTCAAGGACCTCTACCTGTCTAAAGATGTCACTCCAAACTTTCTCATGGCTAAGGCACTCATGGAAGTGCAGCAGAACCATGGCTTGTTCCCAAGAATCATTGGTAAAGGCGACAATGCGAAGCGGGTGGCCGATCTCCTCGTTCGTATGCGTCAGGAGCGGCTGGCGGGCGAGAATGGAAGCGACGTCAAGACGGCACTCACCCCCAGTACGACCAACGAGAGCGTCATAATTATCGATCGTGAAGTCGACTTTGTCACCCCGTTGCTCACGCAGCTAACATATGAGGGCCTCATTGATGAGATTTTTGAAATTCAGAATAACCAGGCCAAGGTTGACACGACCATTGTGGGAGCACCGGCGCAGTCTTCCGCGGCCACATCACAGAGCAGAAAACGGACGGTTCAGCTCGACTCCAGCGATAAATTATACGAGCAGTTACGCAATGCAAATTTTGCCATCGTGGGCGGGCTGCTCAACAAAGTCGCGAGACGCCTACAAAAAGTCCAAACTGATTACGAGAGCAAGCATAAGACCAAGACGATTGCCGAGCTCAAAGAATTCGTGAGCCAACTACCTGGCTACCAACAAGAACACCAGAGCGCGAGGATACACACCGGTCTCGCCGAGGAAATCATCAAGCACACGCGGACAGATCTATTCAAAGGCCTTCTGGAAGTTCAGCAGAATCTAGCTGCCGGTGCCGATCCATCGTCGCAATTCGACGGCATCGAAGAGCTAATAGCCAGAGACGCTCCCCTACGAGAGACGCTTCGGCTGCTCTGTATATACTCGTGCATATCTGGGGGTATCAAGCCCAAGGACTTAGAGCAGTTCAAACGCCTAATACTTCAAGGGTATGGCTATCAGCACCTCCTCACGCTCAACAACTTGGAGAAGCTGCAACTATTCCTATCGCGCTCATCTCCACTGGCGGGTATGATTCCCATGGCGGGGAATTCTGGTGCTGATGGGAACAAAACCAATTACACGTATCTACGAAAGCAGCTACGGCTGATTGTCGATGAAGTGCAAGAGGACGATCCCAACGACATCGCATACGTGTATAGCGGCTATGCCCCTCTTTCGATCCGACTTGTACAATGTATCCTTCAGAAACAGTACCTGCTCTCTATAACGAAGGGCACTGTCTCATCCAATGCTGGCGGCGGTGCCCCCGGAGCAGGAACACAAGGATGGCAAGGATTCGACGAAGCTGTCAAGCACGTTCGAGGG
Organism: Trichoderma simmonsii; assembly: GCA_019565615.1. Taxonomy (NCBI): domain Eukaryota; kingdom Fungi; phylum Ascomycota; class Sordariomycetes; order Hypocreales; family Hypocreaceae; genus Trichoderma; species Trichoderma simmonsii. The sequence continues at coordinate 1,732,655 of CP075866.1, forward strand.
CAGACTTTCTATGAACTTCAGAAGGGCGAGGACAAGGCGGTCAAGGCAAGGGCCCTCTTGTCCGGCAGCGGACATAAACAGACAGTCTTTGTGGTTTTCATCGGAGGAGTCACGTTTACTGAGATTGCCGCGTTGAGATTTATCGCGAAGCAAGAAGAAGGTAAGCGAAATCGAGGCGTGATACGGGTCTATCCAGTGCTCACGGCTAACTTTTTTCAGGTCGGAGAAATATTGTCATCTGTGCAACTTCTATAATTAGCGGGAACCGCATGATGGACGCGGCAATCGAGAAAGAAGCGTTCGCGCGCAAGGAGGCGGCGCTGCCCAACAGCCCTTAGGCTCAAGGTTATCAGAGTCGTATACGATGTTTTGGAGTTGACGGCGTACTGGTCGGTGGGGGTTTATTCTCGTGGAGCATGAGAGCGTCTCGATCAAGATTTGGCATGACTGCGTTTTTTTCTTCTTCTCCTTTCTTCCCTTTTGAATCTTAATCGAGCTGTCTCGTCGCTGATGCATCAGTGGTTTGAAGTTGATTCCTCGCGAGATACTGGCGGACTTAGTTCATTAGAGCGCGCCCCACATCAGGGAGCGTCGCGATTGGATTGCTTGCCTCACGTGACCAGTGCCTATGCGATGAACTCGGCGTTCTTGAGGGGCCGCGATGAGCTGATGGCTCTATTATTTCCTGCTCATTGGCCCTTCCTTGGAGTAAAATACTGGCCACTGTGCCGCTGAACTTGATTCATTCCAGCCTGAAAACCCTCAATGGTCCGATAATCGATGACAGTGGCCCATTTTGGACTTGCTTCGCAGCCTTGTAGCCACTACTCCTTTAGATACACTCCTTAGCCAGTGAAGCTCCAAACGACTTACTATTCCGCTTACAAAATAGGTATATACACCGCGAGTGAGAGCATCGGGGTCTCTTGGCTGACAACCCAACCAGACAGACAATTTTGATGGCAGACTCCATCATCATATGATGCGTCTACCCAGCGTCATGCTGTATGACTGTCATACTATCGAGTGTCGTCGTCGATGATCCCGTCTCCATTCCGACATCCGTGGCCTCTCATATATCGACACCGACCCTACCTAATCGCTGTCAGAGCAGGTGCCTTGTTAGACCATTCGCCATGGCAACTGGTGTCGAAAATCATCTCAGTCTAGAAAAGGAAGTGCCGATTGGGCCGAGTTTTTCGTACCCGCAAGACGTCGACACCTCGTCGCCAATATCAAGCCTAGCGCCGGAGTCTGTCACCCACAGCCAGAGCCAGAGCCAGAGCCAGATACCGGCGTCGCCCAGCAGCAGTCTAAGCTATCCCCAGGTATCGGGGCAGGGCTCGTCGGATGAGTCTTCAGAGGTCGCACCCGAGATTGTTGTGTGGACGGAAGATATGGATCTGAGCAGCAGCAGCCTATCAACCCATGACCCAGAAGACTCTTCTGGCATGCATCTTGATACCGAGTGAGTCTATGACCGCCGCCACACTAAGAAAAACAAATTTACATCGTTGGAGTCTTTCTTTTCCTTTGCCCCTTTCTTTTTGTTTATATCTATTTGTTAAAGGCTTATTCTAATTATTTTCAATCCTTGGGTAGTGATGAGAAACATCAGCACGGCGATGATAGCCCGCTACCAGTCGAACCCACAGACGATCCCATTGCTGAGTCGTTCTCTTCTTCGCATTCCTCCTTAACAGACCTTTCAGACGCCTCACGGTCTCCTTCAATTGTCTCTAGTAAGGCTACGACACCTGTCGAGACTGAAATACCTAGTCGCCCACAGGTTGTTAGGGCGGCACAAAGCTTTTCGGCATCATCGCACCGCCATGATATTGAACGTTTGACCTTCAACGTTCGGCCAAAGTCATCTGTCCCGACAGATATTCCATCCTACCAATATGCCAGCGAGTGCATCGCTGCCGCCGAATCATCGCGGCTAAATCCGTACGCGCTACATCCTGAAGAGTATCACTTCCTGCGGCATCACATATCCCACTCTCAAGTTACGACATACCTGAATATCAGAAACGGCATACTGCGCATATGGATGAAGCAGCCATCGGTCAGTGTAACACGGCACGAGGCGGTCGGATGTGCTAATGCGCGCTGGTTCGATGCTGCGAACGTGTGTTACGACTGGCTGATCCGTCGTGGATACATAAACTATGGCTGCGTGCAGCTTCCTGAACCCCAATCTGAACTCAGGGACGAGCCCCCTACAAAGAAGCGAAAGACTATTGCTGTAATTGGAGCAGGCATCTCAGGCTTATCCTGCGCCAGGCAGCTAGATGGTCTCTTTAAGCAGCACGCGGGCCTTTTCTATGCAAGAGGTGAAGAGCCACCCAAGGTGATTCTTCTCGAAGGCAGAGGTCGCGTTGGAGGCAGAGTGTATTCTCGAGAGTTCAAAACAAGAACAGCCGAGAGCGAAATTGAATTCAAGGGAAAGAGACATACCGCCGAAATGGGCGGCATGATTATCACGGGGTTTGATCGCGGCAATCCCTTGAACGTGATTGTCCGCGGTCAGCTGGGCATACCATATCATTCCCTTACTGCTGAGACTACAATTTACGACAGCAATGGCAAACCGGTAGACCCAATCAGAGATCTCCTGGTTGAGAAACTCTACAATGATTGTTTAGATCGCGTCAGCGAGTTCAAATTCAAGTCCCAGCCATCCAAGTTGATTGAGGGCAACCGTGACCTAATCGATGATGGTCGGGATAGCCCCGGAGACGGCTCCAAGACGATAATGCAAGCTGAAGAGGCCACCGCTGCGCTTCCCGATGCTCCATCAGTGTCCCAACAAAACGTACCCGAGACAGTAAACATGGTTCCAGTCTCTGCGGATAAGCTGACGGGCCGAGTACATAACGAGCCTGGAGTCCCCGCAACTATCAAGGCATCAGAAAAGGCAAGGCTGATGGGATGGAACATCAGACCGGGGGCGGCAGAGAAAGGCAACCTTGATTTAACACCTGCCACTACTCTGGAAGGATCAACATTAGGATCAGTCTTGGACCACGCCATTACCCAGTACAAGAACATTGTTGATCTAAACGCACAAGACCACCGATTAATAAATTGGCACATTGCCAATCTAGAATATAGCAACGCTACAAATCTACATAAGCTAAGCCTCGGTCTATGGGACATTGATGCTGGCAACGAATGGGAGGGCAACCACACCATGGTTGTCGGCGGCTATCAGAGTGTCGCTCGTGGCCTGCTCCAATGTCCATCGCCGCTCGACATTATGACCAAGTTCCCAGTACAGAAAATTACCTACAACGGCGAGGGTTTTGATGGAGTAGCTATCATTGAAAGCGAAGATGGTACACAAGTAGAGGCCGATGCCGTCGTCTGCACCATACCCCTTGGCGTCCTCAAGCAAGGTAGTATTGGCTTCGAGCCTCCGCTGCCTTCGGAGAAGGCGGCTGCAATTGGTCGACTAGGGTTTGGTATCCTCAACAAGGTTGTCTTGCTTTACGACAAGGTGTTTTGGGATTCAGACAGACATATCTTTGGTGTACTCCGAGATGCGACCAACCGTCATAGCACATCCCAACAAGATTATAGCACAAATCGGGGACGCTTTTTCCAGTGGTTCAATGTCACCAATACAACTGGTCTACCCTGTCTAATAGCACTCATGGCCGGAGACGCTGGCTTTGATACAGAGCATACGAGTAATGATAGCCTCGTTGCCGAAGCCACGGAGATCTTGAGGAGCGTTTTCGGCAAGGACGTTCCTTATCCCATAGAAACAGTGGTGACGAGATGGGGTTCTGATCGGTTTGCCCGAGGCAGCTACTCTTCGGCTGCCCCCGATATGCTGCCAGAAGACTACAACGTCATGGCGCAACCCGCGGGCAATCTTTTTTTCGCTGGAGAGCATACCATCGGCACGCACCCAGCGACCGTTCACGGCGCATATTTATCAGGGCTGCGTGCTGCATCCGAAGTCTTGGAGGCAATGATTGGGCCCATCGAGGTCCCGACTCCTCTCGTTCTCCCAAGGGACTCACTTTTGCTGCATAAACGTAAGGAGGCGGCCAAGGATCCCCGGCAGGCACGCTTAGAAGCATATGAGATAGAGGTATGGGAGCACGTCCTCTCCAAGATTGGCGACCGGCCATTGCGCCCGAACAAGGTGTCCGGTAGTGCCTACATCTTATTCAGCAAGGCTCATTTTGAAGCCGCGAAAAAGAAATGCGAAGAAAGCCGCAAACCCGGCAAGACACGGTCCCTGCCAAACGAGGTTCGCATAATGACATCTCGTATGTGGAAAGAGGCCACGCCGGACGAAAGAAAACCATATGAAGAACAGGCCGCTGAGCAGAAGAAGCTTTACCTTCAAGCGATGCAAGAGTATACTGAGCTGGCGGAGAAGTGGGATCGCCAAGCCATCGCGCTCCGAGCTGCCTACGAACAGGAGCATCCTAGCTTGCCCGGTCCGGAGGAAGGGCCGGAGGATGCGTCTATGATGCAGAAGCATCGGCGGGCGAGGAACGTGAGTTATGCAGAGGGTGGAGACAGCGATGTGGAATTATAAATTGACCACTGGTCTCCTCGTTTGTGGCATTATATACCTGGTGTTTGGATGCTTCGGTCCCGGAGGATTTTGTAAAGGCGTTGATAAAAGTCTTACTTGAGGATGGGTTCATGTTACCTATCTAGGTGCTGCATGTCTATAGGACGAGGTATATAAATTAATCGATCAATTGGAGGTCGTTTTCAATAAATCATTCGTGATCCTCGAGCTCGCCAATACCGAGTCAAGTAATACAGTATGAGGATCAATCAATCATTCATCTATTCTTATTTCATCTTGATGCAACATTTCCGTTCGAGCTGGTATCTACTAAGAAAATTTATTTGTGGGTTTGATACACTGACTGGGGACACCGCGCTGGGTAACCTCTAGCTTTGTTATTACACAGGATGAAAAAAGTATGTAGTTTTTTCTTTTCTCTTTCTCCGGCGTGCCAGCTCTTTGCTTTCTTTCTACCGACAAAAAAAGAAGTAAAAAAATCAAAATTATATTTTTCTTTCTTTACATTTCTTCGGAGGCAATAGCACCAGTAATAATCTCGACCAGCTCTCCGGTAATGACAGCCTGTCGGGTACGGTTGTACAGAATCTGGTACTTTCCGATCATCTCACCAGCGTTCTTGGAGGCGTTCTGAGGGATTTAATCAGCATCATTGAAAAAAAAAGAGTGGAATGAGAAAATTTTGTAATTAAACACTTACCTCCATGGCGTTTCGTCGGGCAGACTGCTCGCAGGCGTGACCCTCAGCCAGAGCCCAGTAGAGGGAGTTGGCAAGGGAGTACTCGCGCAGGTTGGCAAGGGCCTCATCCTCAACCTCAAAGGCGGAGATGTTGGCTATGTAGACTGTTAGCCTCATGTTGCATTTAAAAAATGGTAAAAGCGGTAGAAGTGCGACATACGGGACTGAGAAATGGCCTCCTCGGAAAATGCCTCAATGAAGGTAGGCTCGTAGCTGGTGGCGTTGATGAACTTGTTGTACAGGATCTTGACATCCGTGTACTCAGTGGGCAGCAGGACGATCTGGTCGGCGATGGCCTGGGCATCGGCAAAGGTGGGAATGTCCTTGCCAATACCAGCGAAGTTGAGCTGGATACCCTTGGCGTTGGTTCGCGACAGCTGGGCCTTGCACTTCTCGCCAATGATGACCAGGTCGAAAGGAGGCTCCTCAGCAGACAGGCGGCGGATGGTACGGCTCAAACCAGAGTGAATACCACCGCAGAGACCCTTGTCGGAAGAGCAGACAATAATGAGAGACTTCTTCTCCTCAGCCTCGGCGGCAGTGGTCTCGGCGGACTTGAAGACCTCGTTGGAAGCCTCGCCGTACTTGCGGGAGTCGTTCATGCTGCGGGTAGCACGGGTGAGCTTGGTGGAGGCGACGACCTTCATGGTGTTGGTGATCTTCTCGATGTTTCGAATCGACTTCAAACGAGTCTCGATCTCACGGAGCGTCGCATAGGTGGCGGCAGTGCTGGGGCCAGCAGCAGCTCTGGAGCACTCATTGTTAGTCCTATATACGCTGATTGTAATTTTGATCTCTTCTCCATCTTCTCCATAGAGAGAAATTCCATATGCTCTCGGCCAACTCTGGCGCTAGCTGTCGTCGAGGCGCTCATGGATCGCAAAACTCGAATCGCGGGCCATTTGAGGCTCCCGCGGCTATAACAAATTTCTTATAGATGCTAGTCGGAGGGAAGAAAAACTCACCGGGGAGCTGCAACGGCAGCTCGCAGAGCCGGTCGGGCAGCCCTTGACAACATTCTGGCAAGTGTGAAAAGTCAAACTAAGCCCTTGGCCAACGCAGACCCAATTGATCGTGACGTGGATCAATTGACGGGGTGTTCGTGGGGATGCAGTTCGGGTTGGTGAGTGATTGCAGTTTTGCTCAGTTTGCCGGCAAATCGACGGGAAAGCTCGGGTCCGGAGTACCTTGTACCTTCGTACCAGAATGCGGGCAATGCAGCCTTGCTATTCACTAACGCCGTTGGCAGCGCATCACTAGCAAAAGTGTTATGCCACCTTTCCAGTAGCCCCCCGTTACAAAGATATCAAAAGTGGGTATGCCAAATATTGCTATAACCCGCATTGCAGGGTAGGCATCGAAGCCGATTAGATGCATAAGGCTTTTCAAAGCCGAAAACACGAGGCGATCCTTCTTACACTCTTTTCCGCCAGCTTTTCTGCGTTCCTCAGGCTTTCTCTCGCCCGGGGCTGTCGAGGTTCACTTCTCGCCAGCCTTATCTGAATTTCGCAGATCTGTTCTCTTCTCTTTTCCCCCGAGTTTCCCTCGGCCTTACACTTTGCAATCGCGGCTGCAGCATTCCTTACCTTGCTCGCGCCTCATTCAGAGCCTTGCGTCCGCCGAGTGCCAGCTGGTCCTCGCTTTCAACCATGGGTACCGACAGCTCAGACGATGACATGCCTCTTGCGAGGCCAAACGGGCGTTGTAAGACTTCTCCATCCTCGCTCTTGACATTTTTTTCTCCTCTCCCAGTTTCCCAACTCAGGCATATCCTCAACACACGCGACTGCGACTGCGCCGGCGCTTACGGGAGACGCATCAATCCATGTCCAATCGCGCGCAAGTAAGCATTGGCATTTGGCTAATCGCAGCATCGACTCTAGTGTCATCCTCCAAGATATCCCGCGCCCAAGACATCGCCTTGGATAAGTCTGTGCCTAAGAAAGGTTCTGGAATGGCAGGACTGTCCATCCGTAACGGACCTGTCGAAAATGGCGACATGGACTTGGATTCGCCCTCTACAAACGGGGCGAAGCGTAAGTCACGAGTCTCATTAACGCAGGTCGATTACAAAGATGGATCGGATAGCGATGGTGAACCTCTGGTAGGCGATTCCCTTCGTAGCAAGGCTGGCAAACGGCTTCATAGATACCGTCAGCTAACGACTTGGTATTTAGGCGAAACGACCACGATCTAAAAAGGTCGAGCAATCCGATTCGGACGATGAACCCATGGTCAAAGCTAGAGGGAAGAAGCTGCCTCCTTCTTACAAGGAAACCGCACTACCTGAGTCCTCCTCTGATGAGCAGCCTCTAGGTGTCAAACTGGCCAAGAAAAAGGCTGACATCGAGAAGAAGGCCGAGAAGGAGGCTAAATCTATTCGTGCTAAAGAAGCAAAGGCAAAGGCTGCACCGAAGAAGGCCCTCAAGAACGAATCAGATGATGACTTGCCTCTCGCAGCCAAAAAGCGGCAGTCAAATGGTTCGGCGGTAAAGAGAAAGTCCACTGGACTAAAGAAGGAGGAGTCTGATTCTGATGCACCCATTTCCAAGAAGTCGAAATCGGCTAGTGCTTCCGCCAAGGGGAAGAAAGCAGTATCGGCAAAGGACACCAAAGACACTAAGAAAGCCAAATCCAAAGAACCCAGCGAGGAAGAAGAGGAGGAGGAATTTGAGTGGTGGAATGCGCCGAAGCGAGAAGACGACAGCATCAAGTGGCGAACCCTCGAGCACAACGGAGTTTTGTTCGCGCCGGAATATGAACCCCTTCCGAAACACATAAAGATGTACTACGATGGCAAACCCGTCTCACTCGCCCCGGAAGCAGAGGAGGTCGCCACTTTTTGGGTTGCCATGATGACTGCCGCATCTACTCATCACTTGGAGAACCCTATTTTCCGCAAAAACTTCTTTACAGACTTCTCTGATATTATCAAGAAGCACGGCGCTAAAGATGCTCAAGGGAACAAGATTGACATCAAGAGCTTGGACAAGTGCGATTTCTCCAAGATGGCAGAATACTGGACAGCAAAGAATGAAGCCAAGAAGAGCATGACCAAGGAGGAAAAAGCAGCTGCCAAGGCTGAGAAAGATGCGCTCGAGGCTCCGTACCTTTACTGTACGTGGGATGGAAGAAAGCAAAAGGTTGGCAACTTCCGAGTGGAACCTCCCAGCTTATTCCGTGGGCGAGGCGAACATCCCAAGACCGGTAAGGTCAAAGTTCGAGTCATGCCGGAACAGATCACCATCAATATTGGCAAAGGTGCAAAGGTGCCAACTCCGCCAGCAGGGCACAAGTGGAAAGCCGTCCAGCACGACCAGAAGGCTACGTGGCTTGCCATGTGGCAGGAAAACATCAACGGCGCTTACAAGTACGTCATGCTTGGAGCTGCCAGTGATGTGAAAGGACAGAGTGACTACAAGAAGTTCGAAAAGGCTCGTGAGCTCAAGAAGCACATTGACAAGATCCGCCGTGACTACACCAAGGATCTCAAGAGTGAGGTCATGGCAGATCGTCAGCGCGCAACAGCCATGTATCTGATCGACAAACTTGCGCTCAGAGCTGGAAATGAGAAAGATACGGAAAATGAAGCCGACACTGTTGGTTGCTGCTCTTTGAAGTACGAGCATATCACCTTGCAGCCCCCAGATCAAGTCACATTTGACTTTCTGGGTAAGGACAGTATTAGATACAACGAAACGGCCCGTGTTGATCCGCAAGTCTTCAAGAATTTGAAGCTGTTCAAGAAGGCGCCAAAGACGGACGGCGATGATCTCTTCGATCGCCTCAACGTAAGTCACACAACACACCTCGTCTGAATTAAGGAGAGCTGAATACTAACTACCAATGCCAGACGTCTCAACTAAACAAGCATCTCAACAGCTATATGCCTGGGTTGACTGCCAAGGTTTTCCGTACCTACAATGCGTCCTACACCATGTCTGAGCTGCTCAAGGAACTCGGGAAAGATCCACGCTCTCGCGGCACTATCGCGGAGAAAGTGAAGCTTTACAATGACTGTAACCGTAAGGTCGCCATTCTTTGCAATCACAAGCGAACTGTTGGCGCAGGGCACGAGCAGCAAATGCAAAAGCTTGGAGATCGGGTAAGTCACATTCTCTTATTCAATAAACTCTTAAACCGGAGAAGACGAACACAGTGCTAACTCCTACTCAGATCAAAGGCCTCAGGTATCAAAAATGGCGAACCAAGAAGATGATGCTCGACATTGATCCAACTCAAAAGAAGAAGAAGGGTGCGGCCTTCTTTGAGAAAGATGAAGATCTCGATGACGAGTGGATCAAGGAGCACCAACAATTCCTGATTGAGGAGCAACGCACCAAGATCACGAAGAAATTCGAGAAGGATAACGAGAAACTTAAGGCTAACAAAGAACGAGTTCTGCCTGAAAAGGAGCTTAAGGAGCGTCTCCAGGCGGTCAAGGAACTCGAGGCCAAATTCAAAAAGGAGAACAAAACCAACAAGGTGGAGGCCGAGGGCAGAGGAGCAAGCGTGGAGAAGTTCTTGGGCGCTATTGACAAGATTGACGAGCGCATCCGGGTCTTGGAAACACAGGCCGAAGACCGTGATGGCAACAAGGAGGTTGCCCTGAGCACTTCAAAGATTGTAAGTCACCTCGGCAATACCGCTAATAAAGATATGAGAATGCTAACAATGAGCCGTAGAATTACATCGACCCTCGTCTGACGGTGGTGTTCTCAAAGAAGTTTGATGTTCCTATTGAGAAGTTCTTCTCCAAGACTCTCCGAGACAAGTTCCGATGGGCTATCAAGTCAGTCGAGGACGCGGAAGACTGGGAATTCTAGACACAGAATCAGCCCAAAAGACAGATACAAGAGGCGAAGCATTCACATTGCTCTTCCTTCGCTAAAAGTTGTTTTTTTTTTTTGCTTTTTTCTTAGTTCTTTTGCCATTTCTTTTTTTGTTTTCTGCAGTGGTTTTTTCCCTCTCACGTTATATATACATGTTACGGTAAAGGTGGTGCTTCCACCCCAGAATACGGCCATATCAGGTAGACGCGGCGCAGCAAAACGACACAAGTATTTATTTTATTATCACGGCTCCACGAACATTGTACGATGGAGTTAGAGGCAGACGGCGAAACTTGGAACATGGACGCACACGGCGGAAAGGGAAAGGGGGGGGTTGGGCTCGGCTCACACAAAGTGCTTATTTCAGAGGAGTCTAGGACGATGGATGAGTGAAGGGTAGAAGGGACAGAATTCTTTCTTTACGACTGACAACAGATTTTCTGAGGGACGCATTCAAAAGAGTGAGGCGATGAAGGGTAGGAGATAGCGAGAATCATAGCGAGGAATTGAGAGAGGCTTGAGCTTTTTTTGAGGTTTCAGCCATGCTGTACTGTTTTAATTGAGTTTTTTTTTTTTTTTTTACCCCCTCTTGCTCGAGATTATACGAGTCCTCCGTTTGAACGTTATCATGTGATACAAGCTCAATGATGTTTCTTTTTTGTTTCTCCTTATCTGTCGACGATAGAGGCTTTATTCCCGTGTCTTCTTTTGCTCTGGTGTTTTCATAGATATTTCTTACTCTAGGAACGAAAGACAAATATGTATTGGTGAAATGGAAATTTTAAGTCATTAATAATAACCAAGTTGCGTTGGTATCACAAGCTGTCAATGACTATACGTGATGTGACTTGTTCATCTTCTACTTTCAGTTTGTATCCAATGTAATCTATAACCATTGATGAGTAGAAGATAGTCTTGACTCATTGGAAATGCTACGGAGCACCTCTACATCTATAGAGAGTATATATACATATTCAATACCAAGACAACGATATATGATGCCATCTATAATAATTGTCCAAAACACATGATGCGATGCAACGCCATAAAAAATGCAATCCCCGTGTGGAGCACATGCCTGTTGCTTCTTTGCCCAATTTATAAAACCGTGGTAGGAGACACTCTTTCCCGATATATACACCCATTCATTAATAACACATCAGCCATTAAACCCACATTTGCCTCGCACATAAACTCGTTATATCCTTGCAACAAAGGCCAACACACCAATAGCAAAGTGACTCATCAGAAGCACCAACAGGGACGGCAGAGGCACACGGGACGCCGCACCCGCATTGCGTGCAATCTTGCCGTCTGGGTTCATATGCCAACCGCTAGGAATGCTTCCGATAGTGGCACCCGCAACCCACGGCCAGCTCTGAGTGGCCGTAGCTTGGCCTTTATTCGTGCCGATGCCACCAACGGGAATGGACAGCGCGGCTGTTGGGGTTGTGGCAGCATTACTGGCGCTTGCTGTGATGGTGAGGGAGTTTTCGTTGTTGGCGTTTCCGTTGATCTGGCCGCCGACGGCCTGAATGGACTGCCACGAGCCAGAGTTGTTGCTATAGACGTACTGCTTACCAGTAGAGTAGTCTGTGACAGTGATGCTCTGGACCAACATACTAAATGGTCCCTTGCTGAAATCCGTAGGCCCCTGGGCCCATTGAACAGTGCCTGGAGCATTGGTGCTTGGATCACCGCCGGCCCAAGAGCCGAACTTGATCTGCATTGGCGTCTGCGGGTATTGATTCGCTTCAGCATTGGCCTGGGTCAGAGTGCGCAACACAGAATTTCCCGCCGTCCACACGATCCTGTCCTGGGTCCAGTCAATGGTGTACTTGATCCAGTTTGCTTGGGTACCCGAGACGCTGTGAAACTGTCCGCGATTATACGTTGTCGTCTGGCCCTTGCCAAAGTAGTTGGACTGAACCTGGTCGGGCTCAGCACCTAGCCACTCCAAATCGATCTCATCAAGATCATCAGATTGCAACACCAGCGATGAGACAATGCCTGCTCCAGGGGCAGCTTTCATGGTGACTTCAACACGGCCAAACATGATGTAAAACACAGATTCGAGCTGTGGAGCGTCACCACCACCGGCCACCGTGAATGAGACGCCATTGCTGTCATATGTTGGCGCACCAGAAGCGACAAAGGAGTTAACAGAGCCCTTGGTGAAGTCCACATTGATAGTCATGCCCAGAGCCGTGTCAGCAGGACATGAGCCTGTTGCGTCGCAAAAACACTACAGTCAGCCAAAAAATTCCTTGTCAAAAAGCAGAGACGATTAATCAACTCACTAGTTGTCAGCGGATTGCACCGGCTCCAAGTCTGCCCCAAAACAGCTCCGGGGAGCGTCAATGCAGCTACAGCCGCGCAGGCAACGCTCGCCACGGGTCTCATGGCTGCAAGGAGGGCAAGAATGAAAAAGTGACAGCAAGAGACGGGTGAGAGAAAGGGACGGGAGCCTGCAAGTGATGCAGCTTCGTGCAGCTTGTGTGGCAGAAGGTTTTTCCTAGCGCCACGCAAGGGAAAATAAGAAGCCCCAATAAGATATAGACAAAGAGAGGAAATGGCGTTGGAGCTGTTGCTTTGGAGTTGCTGTCACTTGCAGTAAGTCGTTCGCGTATTTAGTTGAACTAACAAGTAACGCAAGCCGTCAAATAGACGAGAGCGATGCAAGGGATGCCCGTGAAAGTTTGCTAGTCACTTTAGACTATATTTCCAGCATTCCAGAGTACCGAAAAAAGCAATATAGAGACACAGCGATAGGGCAGTTTTGCAAAAATAAAATTGAAAAAATGAAGCCGCAGCTGAGATGCAGGTTTAAGCAAATGGCTGGTTATAAGCGGGGGCTTTGCACCTTCCCAGCCACTCGACTTGCCAATGTCCTCGTCATCGTCATCAAGGCCAATTGCCAAGGCAGGCGCGTATCCAAGATATCATCTTTTACGGAGCAGTCGCGCGGGTTTCTGATTCTGTCCTCTCGTATCTCTTTTCTTTCTCGCCCGCTGCTTCCTTCTCTCACTTTTCGTCCCTCACAATGCAAGTACATGTTGGTGCGTCTAGGCGCTGGGCAAGTCCTCCCTCGCATCAATGACCCCACCGCCTTCCGCCAATTTTCTCAGTTATGTTTGACCCGTTTAATCATTTTTTTAGTTTTTCTTTTTATTTTGTTTTTGTCTTAGTTATTGAACTTCACTTTTCCCAATTCTATGCATAATGCATATGCAGCCAACGGTAGTTACTTTCGTCTCTCTTGCTTCCTACCTAAAGCATCCCCAATCCCCCCATATCTCCAACAGCGCGCTTTTGGCGGTCAACCACTCATGCGCTGGCCACTGAGTGACAGCTGGCTCACGCATGCTTGCTTCTGTCTAATGTACCTAGCAACATTAAAGCGGGTGGTTGGGACCTGGCGCAGTAGCACGGCCGGCCCCTCTAGCCGCGAGCCGATTGGACGTAGTCACTTGGAGCCTAAAAGCGGGTCCCGGCGCCGGAGCGCGAGAATTTCGGTCAAGCTCTGCCCGCCGGTCTTCCGGCCTACCCTACACGCAGATGGAGCAATCCATAATCATCTCCATTGGGCTTCTGACGTGGCCGCCGAAGGTGGAGGAGAGCCGGCAGCATCGTGCGGGACATGCGGTGAAGGACCGTCCATTGTGCCGTTTACCAGTAGTAGCCGACGACCTCGAGCGTCCTGAACGGGGCCTGTACCGTACGGGCCCTGTGCTTGTACCGCTACGAGCCTGGCATTTGATGAGATGTCCCTCTGCCCCAGTAGTGACGTGTGCAACTTCAAGACGCTACAGGCTTGCTCGCATGCGTTGGAATGGCCGCACTAGGAATTGCTTCTCCCAGATCCGACGGCAGCTAAGATCACGATGCTTGACATACTCGTGCGAGGACAACACCAACGGTGATACAGTGATACAAACACACCCTAAAAGCAGGGCACGGGCCCTTGCAGCCTCACGGACACGGCGTCTCGAGTCCGCCTCTGTCTGAGGGTATGAACTAGGCGTACGAGCGGACGGCATCTCATCGGAAACATTGAGACAATGACAAAAGTTACCCAGACACGGCATCGTATGTAGGGAGAGCTTTGCATTGTCACATCCCCGCTGCGCTGCAATGCCCAAGACCCCTCCTCCCTTAGGGCCCGAAATCCTACATCACCAATCAGCCAACTGCAATGGCACTGGTCAAGCCAATGTCGTATCGCTTAATTCGTAGAAGGCTATTATTCAACATTCACATCACAGGCGGTAAAAGGCACAGTCACCTCGTCAATTAGACAAGTGACATACGCGGCTCGCTAGCCGTTGTGACAACCAAGCCACAAAGAAGAAAGGAAATGAGGAGAAGAGGGGAGAAAAAGAAAAGAAAAACAAGGGAGTCAGACCACTTGGCCGTTGAAGTGTTGGTCGTACATACCATTAGATGCAGAAGAAGCAAAGTTTTTCCTGTTTCAGGCCTCAACCAACCAAAGGAGAAATTCGCATGTGCTCCAAGCGCATAGGATGAGTTAACATGACAGCTTCCCCATAATATCGCCCACAAGTCTCACGGGCCAAAACTAAAAAGCATTGACTTGATCATGCACGTTGCATGTACGCAAGTCCTCTGCAGGAATATAGGCCCAACCGGCCATTCGCAGTGCGCTTCCCCGACCTCCAGAGTGGCAAAATTGCAAATGCAAGGCAGGTTTCTTTTTTATTACTCGCAAGTTCGGATTGGCCCGATCCGCAAGTACAGAGGCAGTCACATCGTAAGACGCACGGGAGGCTGCCCACGTTATCAGGTGCTAGTGTCCAAGTGTAGAGGTGATCAAGATCTGTGTCCCCTCGCATCTTACCCCTCCAGCCCAACGGCTGGCTATGAGAATGCCGCCTGTCTCATGCGGTTGCACAACAACACCCGTTAACGGCGGCCATTACATGGCATCAGTGTTGGGGGAGGAAACACCGTGGTGTCGTGGACCTATGTATTTCCCATCAGCACAGTGCACAACGATGGAATCAGGCAGTATACTGAGCAGAGGATTCAAACTATACAATTTGGCTGAATCAACCGTCTCACTCTGAGCCGTGTCTGAAAAGGCAACAATCGCATGTCTGAGCTTATCCTCCGCTGACATCGGCCGAGATGCATGGGCCTATTTTTATTTTGCCGTACTGTTCTTATTGTCCATCTTCGTACTCCGTAGTCTCCCTTCATTTCTCGAATCGACTGGACGAGTTGCCATTAGCCCCATCTCTTGCACTAGAGTGGTCCTGAAGTGATCTTATGCCTACAGTCCACGTCTTACCGCGTGAGCCGATTAAAAAAAAAAAAAAAAAAAAGAGACGCCAGAAAAGACGAGACAGATAGAAGGGACTGCAGCTTGTACTGTAGTGTGGTGTTGCATTGGAACAGGAGCGGCTAAGCAATGCTCTGCGGGCAACTCAAACATTGGTCATTTCCACCACGCATGATCCGCATTCATGGCGCCGGCTCCCGCCCTTGGATACGGGAGGAAACGCAACAAACTATAACGCCACATAGGCATGAGGGGACCAAAAAAAGATAGAAAGAATCGCGAGGCAAACAAGAGATGTCAGAAGTCATAAGCTGTGCTCCTTAGCTTGCTTTAGCTCAACATTGGGATTTGTTCCTTGTCTCAGCTGCTATTAGGGCGGCACGCTATATTGAAGCATCTCATATTAGTGACATGTCGGAATCAAGGACGCGTGTCATATCTTTTGTGGATGGAGGACAATCAGAAAAAGCAACTCGGAGAAGAGGAGAGACAGAAAAAAGAAAGAAAAAAAGGCAAAGAATGGATGTACATCATGCTTCCCGCTGGTTCACGCTTGTTAGGCGATCCGCGAGACACTACCGTAGTCGGGACTCATCATACAAGAGTCTATATTTGCAAGTAGAAGCGGCAAGAATTCGCATCAGAATCACAGTCACAATGACATTCAGCACAACACACGGAGTGCCGCTTGCCACCGGATGCCGTCAAGTCATTCGCAAGCCGGTCCGTGCTCGTATTGATGTCCGTGCTAGGTAATCCAGCGGGCATCGGTAATTGTCCACGAAGCATAGTGACACTTCCGAGAAAGGGCGCCGGCAGACTCGTGCACAGCCATTGCTTTTCTTTCCTTTCCAGCTCAGCTGAACCACTCGGCTGCGCTGCCGCGCGGTGCCTCTGAAATGAACAGTCCACTCAGAGCTCAGCCACTGCCTGAGGCGAGAATTCCATCGCCAAATATTCCGGAGCGACATTATCAGTGTAATTTTAGAGAACCACCAAGCCGTTAGCTGCTGGTCTCAGTCATGACACCTTGATGGAGACCGGACTTCGTATAAGCCTCAATATCTGGAGATCCACCGCTGAAATGGTAACTTGTCAGGTTTTTTCTAATTTCCACAACACCCGGTCTGAGGGCCCATCAGAATGAAAATAGAATATTGAATGACATTCGTCAAGTGGATTAGAGCAATTCGCAAGATTGACTTCACCTGAGTGTTTCTATTCTGGAAAGCAAGAGGACGGGGGTAGAGAAAAAAAAGAGAGGAACGGCAAAAGTGAAACATTGCGGCCCGCAAGTACATGAGTGATGTAACATATCAAAGCATCCGGTCTCCGTACGGCATGCGGCGTGCAAGCACTCCGTAGTTGCGGGAAGTAGTACAGTAGTTTGGATTTTCGTCGCCCGTAATTCGTAGCAATAGCCCGAGTACTGTAGTCGATCGGCCATGCATGAACACTCCTGTGTCTGATGCCTGTCCGCGGACCTAAATTGCCGCTCTCTCACAGACCGCATTCCGCACTTTGCAGTCAACGGCCCCAATCGTCTGATCATGTCACTGGCGCCGCATACTAACTAGTATGTACATGCTCGCACGCCATGAAGCTCGGGGCGAGCCTCCTCGAGTTCCGTACGAAGCGGCGGCATTAGCAGCACGGAGTACTCCGCGGCGGTAGCACAAGATGTGCTGAGACATTGTGTACTACCGAACGTCGGCAGGGTAGCATCGAACGACTGCCGGCAGAGGCATGGGGCGCCTGTGCCAGCGAATGCCAGCACGAGTAGAGGCACTACCCGCGTGTGGCATTACTAGCGATACTGCTGCCAGCAGCAAAGCCGACTTGACCGATAGCGGCTGTCCTATCTGGCGCCATTTCATTGCCGCGGAATCGCCTGTTGGAGTCGCGAGCAAGCATGACCGCCGCTGTACAAGTATGTAGAACCTTGCTTGGGCATTCTGGAATCGCCGACGAAGCAGGCGCGATATTGAGGCCGGGAATGGATACAGAAATGGATACGCCATACCGCCGTACCACCTTCCGGGACCTTCGGTTCCAGTGTTGAGGGCCTGGCACAGCGAGGACGAATACCGGGGAACAATGGCTGGATGGAAGCTGGATTTGTGGGCCATGAGACCTTCCAGAAGCTCCATGGGCTTGGGTTGCGGAATGCCCAATTGGCTCTCTGCCCAAGCCCTTGCTGGTTAAGTCGTACCTGCGCTAGCCCGGGGGATGCCCTGGCTAGTGTTTGCCAGCAAATATCTCTCCACTGGTCGCTTAATATGGCACAGCGCATTCTACCATGGTCCTGGTAGCGGGTCGGCCATAGGCAGCGAACAACCGAAGCATTGAGCCCTTTTCCCCCTCCCAAGAGATGGGCCCCCGTGCCGGCATGAAATGTCGATATGCCGTGAGGATACAGCAATGCGGTCTGTTAAGATGAAGCCATGCTGAAACATTTGGCAAGTGGCGAAACGGATGGTCAAATGCCAAAAGAAAGCGCGTTGACGAAGCTAGCCGTAAAAGGGCCGTGCCGTTCCCACGAAGATGACAGTGATTATGGTTGCATTGGAAAACATGAAGACCTCTTTGGGCAATAGTAGTTCGTGTTTTGTACTTGCCAACCAAAGGGCATTTCGTGCAAGCAACAGCGCCCAGGATTGGTGGATGTCAGCCAACAACCTCTAATCCGTCTTCGACTTTTGGAGGAGGGGAAGCGAAGGACGGAGAGAAGACTGGCAATGTTCTACCCGGTGGACCTCGAGACAAATTGGCTGGGCATGGTAGTGCCATGGCCAAGTAGAAATCCGGGGAGCGGGTAGACCGCTAGGGTCCGGTGGCAAGGGCCATCTGATCCCGGTCGAGCAGGCCTCTATGGTATCAGGGCAAGATGCTGGCCACACGGCTGTGAATCCGGGCCGTTGCTAGCCCATGCGCATTGTACGAGTACAGTGAGCTCGTCCACCAGGGTCCTGGTCACTTCTGATCTGAGAGATTAAGTCCTGACTCGTCCGCATCCGTCAAAGTCACTTGACATCGTCCCTAGAATTCGACGGTGTAAAAGGCGGTGGCAAAATAGGTTCAGGTTTTTTTTCTTCCCCTCTCTCGCTCTCGCGGCTGCGACCTCCGTGACCCGTAGTCGATATGATATTGCCTAGTACGAGTAGGCCTTGGGCGCACCCTACCGGACCAGGTATTATAGCATGCCTTACTCGTAGATGGAGCATATGGATGGCATACAGGTAAGTTATCTCGATTTACCGACCATGTTAGCGCCGTTTGCAATGACCGCCGACTTTTCTCCTGTCAAGGTTGGGGGATCTTCGTTCACCAGCGCTGTGAACATGCTTGTAGTCTTGTGTCGTTGGTTCGGCACAAAGGAGCAAGTTTTTGAGAGGCAATTTGGCTAAACATTAGACGAGTAAGGCGGTGGGTAGCTGTAAAACGCAACAACAAAAACAACAACGAGGCACTCGCACATAGGTGCATAACCAACAGTAAGACAGACCGCAGAGAGGATATCATACTGTAAAACGCCTTGCGGCGGGCAGAATGCTGCTGGCAGCGCCCATATATCAACCAATTAGAGCCGCAGGAACGATCCAATCAGAGAAAAAGTTGGTGAGCACCCAACGTCTGCCCATGTTAACGAGCTTCGCAGCAGACCATTGAGGCTGCCAATACCCAGTACCACGCCTGCAGCACTTACCGGTGTATCCCCTGTCGGTATGGAATATCTACAGGTATTCGTGGGCTCTCGCTCGAGTCCGGGGCACGCTGTCGCATCCATCCGAAAACCAGTGACCAGTGCCACAGGTCGCCAGGGTCAATTGTTCGAGTCAAGAAGACGGTCTGCCAGCAGGACTCGCAACAGTTACGCCGGGACCCTGGCCCTTCATCTGAGGCCGTGTGCCAGTAGTGCGATCTATCGTTTGCAGATGCCAGAGACATTCGCCTAGCAAGGGTGGTGCCGAAATCTTTTTTCTCAGGCGGTGGACGGCTGCCGGTTCCGCGAATTTTTGGCGAGGAGGCAAAAAAAGCTTTTTCCCGCGCAACCTGTCAAATCACCGCCATCCTGGCTACTGGCGGTGTCGGTGGCCGCTCGGCTCAAGGGCCGTTCAATTGAGTGCAGCGGTAAGCACTCCGTACGAGTGCTGCATCTCTGAGATTCAATCCGGCCGGGGGGGGGGGACGACAAAGACATCGAAGAGTCGGTGGCCGTGCAGGACGGCGGATTGAGGATCGGTGGGCCTTTTGCGAACGAACATGCGTTGGTGCTCGTACAGGTACTTGTGAAATCATCTTGCCTACCCGAAGCACTACAGCAATTAGGCTATTAGCTCTGGAGCTCAAGTTTGCGGAGGCGGCAGCGACGCTTGGCTGTAACGGCGCCGCCTCTTGTGCTGTGAACGGCAAGGCGATGAGCTGACCATGTTGACTGACTGGCGGGTGGAGAGACCTGATGCTGGTTAAGCCCGGGGAGTGATGGTGATGCAGCGTGCATTGCACAAGTCCCAAGTAGCCCAGGTGCTAGTGCAGGACTGGAGTTGCACAAGAGGGATCCATACTAGACCTGGACTGGCATATGTACTCTGTACTGCGGACTGCAGCAGAGTCCCGCGCGCGGGTGATGTGGCAGCTACTCGTACAGCACCGACTACCTGTCGGGGAAGGCCCTACCCCCTGGCCATGATCCAAGGCGGAAAGAGCCCTGGAAGCTGTGGACGGTACCTGCATACAGCGGGCTCCAGCGGGTTCCAGTGGCCGCATTGGTTCCTGCATGGCTGCGTCTGCAGTGGCGGTCTCTTCGCACTGCAGTGGGTGACCAGGGTCAATGTTTGACGGCTAGAGCCTTCAGTTTAGCAATTGGTGGGGGCCGCTGTCCAGTCACGGCGGCGGGTTATGCATGCGCGGGCTGATATGCTGGAATCCGTGGGACCAATGCAAGCGCAAATGTGATGTGTACTTATATTCGATGCCACGATTAATGACCCTTGCCGCAGGCAGTTTTATTCGCCAGCCGCTTTGTCGGTCAACCAGTGCTGGATGGCTGGGCACCAAGCCGCATGCTGGTGCGTTGCCATGGTGCCAGGCACTCTACTTGCCACTCACACTTGCGCACTCAATCACTCGAATCACACACACCTCGTTGGATGCATTCGGTGGCTCATCAAATTACTCGGTCGACGGAGTGGCGGTTGGCGTTAATCAGTGACCGGCACAATGTCGGTACGGAGCGGAGCGTCGCCTTCTTTCATTTAGCAACACGGGGTCTAGCTCCCTCTTGGGCGTAGCATCTCCCTTCCAACGGCGCGGCGCAGAGACGGGCCAGCGATAGTGGCTCGACTTGGGGCGATCCGTTGGCTTCGTTGTGCCTGATCGTTTGACGCTGTTTCCTGTTGTGGCTAGAGCTTCATCATGACGGACTGCACTTGTATTTGGCGCGTGCTCCCCAGGTGCTCTTCATTGTCCCGTTTCGTCAACACGTGCTGCTCAAGTCGGATGTGCAGATAATGGAGAATCATCCCATAATTTCATAGCATCAGCGAGTTCTGCCGGAGTGTTCGCTTATTCGAGTTTGTCGGTGAAGAGCACAAACACATTATGGAGCAGCAAAGACTTCGTATTACCTTATGGCCCGGGTCCGCCGTTTCTAGGACCCAGAGTTAGGTACATGGATTCTTTCCGAGAGTTGGAGGTGCTGCATTGGCTGCCGCTGGGTGTGCAGATACTTCGTGCTTGTACAGCGCAGAGACACTAACCTACATGCCTGGGTACTAATCGATAAGAGACAATGAGACGAGACGAGACAAGACGAGACAAGAAAGAGAAAAAAGACGCCGCCTCTTGTCCCCTGTCGCTTGTGCAGCTATAGTTCAAGGGTCTGTGCAGTTGGTTAATGCATTTTCCATTCTCGACTCGTTATGCAGCGCTAGAGTTTCAGATTAGACCGCAGCCAATAGGACCGCTGCCACCGGCCCAGCATCTGGCATAAGTCTGTTTACATTAGCGACGGTGGCAGCCAATGCTTGCATCGCGTGTGTGATGATCGGTGGATGTGCAGGCACAAGATTACGAGTACTTTGTACTTTGTACCCAGGCAACCAAGTCACCAACACCGCTCCAAAGCATCGCCTTGGATGAAACCCTCCACATGCGGAAGAGCCTGTACATCACATCACACACCGCACGCAGGATGCTGACGACTCTTGCCCCATGGGATATCACATGCTAGGCGGTGCTGGCTTACCCGGTATACAAGTTGGGAAATTGGAATCAATATCATCAACAACACGCAATCAATGGCAAGTGCCTTTTGATACGGAGTACTGATAGCAAAGATTCCTTCCTTCCGGGTAAGGACTATCATGGTCAATTCAATTCGCTAGCCCGTCCTGGCTATCATCGCTTCCAGAGACATTCTTCCTTTGTCTTGCCTCATTCGTAACCACTAATACCAAGTAGCGGATCCCCCCAAACATCTATCTCAGCCAGTGTCCACCGCAAGCTACAGACTACAATCTTGGCTGATACCGATAGCAGAAATAGACGCCTGTGCTAACATGAAAGCCACATAGCTAGTCGCCGGTGATGCGTTCTCGTACTACAGCCCTTCCCCAGCTATCCAAAGTCCGGGAATGGGGCCAAATGGCTGGCACGGCGTTTTGACTAGCGTTACATGGCCTGGATGGAAGGATACCGCAACTTATTTTGCAAATTGAAACCTCTTCCCACCATCTCACGACACACCGTTAGATGTCGACTGAAGTGGTGGCGGCATATGCCTGCTGTCTGGCAATAGTACGGGGGAATAGCTGCATCCAACAGCCTATCGGACGTTTACCAGGCCTCGCTTAAGGTACACCGTAAAAAAGAAAAGCGGGGGCCTACCTGGCAGCGCACATTCTTGTAATTGCGGTGACACTTTTTCCTTCCTTCGAAGCTCTGGATTTTCCACACGAGCACGTGCAGAGGTACTACTTACAACCGTTGAACCGTTGCAATCAGACAAAAGGCACCACGAAATTGAATGCGGGTAAATGTTTCTAGTAGAGGTGCCCCATATGAGTAGAGCCGAAGATGGTGCTTGATTTTGGGTGCCATTCCCCTCTTTGCCGCACCTCTAGGCATAGTACATATGACTCGCCTTCAACAACCATGATGGCCATGGTGAAACTGACGATTCTCAAAGGCTCGACGTGCGGGAAAAGCCACCGGGCCTGGAGGAGCTGGGCTCCGTACGGAGTACAGTAGTGCTCTCAGTAGCTTAGCGGGCCGGAGAAGCCACCGTCGACGGCCGTGGCTCGATTCTCAGCCCAGGCGATGGGTAGCCTGGAGCCCCAATGGGGCATTTTGCGGGAACGCGCGGGGCCACCAGGCGATAGCGAGCGCGGTTCTACGTTGGCCGTCCTGGAGAGGCAAGTTGGAGAAGCTTCACCGGAATCTTTGGTCGAGGCGGTATACAGCCTGGGAGGGAGGTGTTGACAACGCAACGCGGCTTGCAGCCGGGGGTGGACGGCATGGGGATGCTACGGTACTCCATGCAGTGAGGAATTAACGAGAAAACAAGAAAAAGAAAAAAGAAAAAAGAAAGGAAAGGTAAAAAGGGAGAAGAGACAAGAGACAAGAAAAAAAAGCAAAAATAGCAAATACGGGCTTTTTAGTTTGCAAGCGGGGATGCATCTCGTTTCACCCGCGAGACAGTTGCCACATCTGCCGTATTTTCCATTCTTTTCTTATTTTGTTTTCCTCGTGCGTGATTCCCTCCAGCAAAATCTGGTTATCTAGACCTACCTATCTAATAAACGTTATGATTTTTTTCCTACCTCCGCCCATGTGTTTCGTATTTGGTCTTGTGTGTGCCTCTCTGGTGGCCATTGGCTGTGGGCTATTGTCCTGGCTAGTACTAGCGCGCAGCACCACAAGCATGTTGACACAAACAAAAGTGTCTCCATGCATAAGCATTACGGAGCACATACGAACAGACTATGAAACAGATGACGAAAAAGCCCTTGGTCTTCACGTTCGGGTGGAGACGGGCTATTCTTGTACGAGGTAGCACTACCTGCACTAAGCAGCATCCAAGACATAAAAATAATCCACTCATGCAGCCCGCTTCTCTTGGATTGTGATCGACGCGCTAGGCCTGGTTCTGGCAATTGGCTAATATGTCAGATCAAGTTTGACTGAGCTGCCCGTTGATGACCACCGTAAGACGAGATCAGTTGAGTCTGTGTGTATGAAAGCAGCAGAGAATGCTGATAGTACCGCCACTACTGAATAGGTTTTGCCGTGGACTAAGGTATGAACTACTTGGACCTTGTGTGACGACTGCTTGATATGTGCTAGCGCGAGAAGAGGACACAAACACATGCATCGCACATTCTGACCTGACAAACACACCATCAAACAGCCTGGGCGGCAACATGCCCAAACAGCTTTTTGGCCCTCTGCAGTGGATGCGACATCCGCCCTCCGGCCGGCCAATCTGGGATCCGCGTTTGACGTCTTTGCCTCCGAGATGTGAGTTTCCCACTTTCTGGCTAGTGACTGACGGCTTGGTTTCAACTAGCAGGTCGAATGACTTACAACCACTGGACAGACGGGCAGCGTGATTGATGGCTGAGCGCATCGCCCATCAGGATATCATGTGCCTTGCAGCGGTGGAGTTTTCTCGAGGTCTCGTAGGTGTGACGCCAGAGAATCGAGGTCCAATGGCTGTGCACACTCGAGGTGTGCGTCAGTGTGCAGAGCTGAGACGGCGGCTTTTTGTGCAAGCTGGGTCATCAAGTTGATACTAGCACGCGCTGTATCCTATCACGACACGGCATTCTGCAGGGCTTGTGACGCGCTCTTGTGTGCCCGTGCCCGGCTGTGAGTGGCCAGCACCGGAAAATGGCGCGCACAGAGCGAGCCTGTCAACAAGTACAGCGAGCCTCGGGGCTAACAGTAGCACTGTATTTAGTGGTGGTGGTACCTGTTAGTGGTGGTTAGCGGGTTGGCGCCGGCGCAATCACCGCAGGCGAGCCGGCATTCTTGTTGACTGACGCTGATTTCATAGGTGGCCTCTCGACGCTCGAGTGTGCGTAGCATCAGCAACGAATGGATGAGCAAACTTGGACGAACGCCATGGGGGCCAGGAATCGGCACAGATTGGAGCATTGCAGCATTTGCGCCTTGAGAGGTGCTGTGACCCAATCAGCAGCTGAGCCGCCGTGCAGATGTCATTGTGAGGCATCCATCTCTCTTTGTCCATTCTTGGATCCGGCTTTCAGTATTGGAGGGATGGATGCCGTCTTTTTCTTCTTCTTCACTCTTGTCTCTATCTCTCTATGGACGCCCCCCCCCCTCCTTCCCCTCCATCTCCAGTGTGATATGCGCGCGACTACCACAAGCCAGAGGGAAACCAAAAAGAAAAAGAAAAAAAAAAAAACGAGACAAGAGAGACCACAAAGCAAACGGCACCACCAGCAATTGGCTCGGCTCACAGTGGCTTTTCGTAACCCAAGCCCAGTGGAGAGAGAAGCGCTGCGCTGTGCCAGTCGCGGTGCATCCGAGAGGTGGCGGCGTGTCTCTGTCATTATGCTTGTTCCTCGCAAAAAGCCGTGCCTGTATCTGTGTGGACGGATGCACTTCGTATGTTACGCTCGTATGGACTGGTAAGCCCACAATCCAGAATTAGAAGGGTGGCTGCGCCATGCTCGCCCGCCGGTTTGACTCAAACCGGGCCAGTCAGTCATCACGGTACAAACGCCCAATGCCAAATGGCGAATGGCGACCATCCATGCGCACGTTGGTGCTGCCATACGGACGGCCGTTGGCATTGCATTAATCTGCCATGCTATCAAATGTACTATTACTCGTGCTAGTCAACGCCAGCAGCAAGAAAACAGAGGCTCTCTTTGATGCTATACTGCAAGTGGTACTATTACCTCTTGTGCTAGTACGAGGACCAAGCAGGACCTGTCGTCGTGTTACATGTATGAGTACCTTGGTTAGGCCCACCGGCGTTGTACCCACCTCGACTCGACTCGACTCGACTCGACTCGACTCGACTCGACTCGGCTTGGGGGCTTTATGAATTGGCAGCTTTTTTTGTCAACTTCCCACTTTGGAGCCCTCTTTGTACAGTTGTACTCATACTACCAGCATCACCGTCAAAGCCGCACCCTGGTCGCTTCTTAGGCTGGCCGTTAGCCTGGCACTAGGTACGTACCGCCTCCACGGACTCGACAGATGGACTCGACCAGGATCACTGGTGCTAGCAGGAGACCCATGTCAACCTCTGGAGTTGGGTCTCTCTCAAGGTTCACACACCCCTGGCCGTCCCAGACATCCCAGACAACCCTGGACTCGCACACCACTCGCCCCAGACACCTCACGGACGACAGGGGCCAGGGAGGAAGCCTGTCCCGTCATGTCCGCGCAACGGATCCTGGCTCTTGGCCAGGTCGAGTGAGACAAGTGGAAGTGGACAAGGCCTGCGTGGAGGCGACGGAGCGTTCCCACTCTGGTGGGCTCTCTTGCCTATCGGTCGATTTGCTCGTCGATGATCTTGGGCTTCATCGTCCTACTTATCCTGCCACGGCCCCCCGCCGTTACCATCAACTCATCCATATGATCGGCCACCCTTGAGCTTGTATATCTTGTTGTTTTATACCCTCCATTCTCCCTTCTTTTGCGACTTCGTCTCCATCGGAAACTCGTTATATTTCTTCGAGATTCCTTCCCTTCTTTTGTTCGAACATTCGCAACCATCACCTCATCCCTCCCACCATCGCAACAGTCTAATAGTTAATCACTACTACCAAGACTACCATCCATTCTTTGCACCGGATCTGAAGGACGACCTAACGAAGAACCAACCACTCTTTACGTGCCTCACCAATTGCCTGGGCAATTGTATAATACGGAATACAACTTATACAATAACTATAACGTTTAATAACTAAATACTCTATTCGAAGCCACCGCAAGCTCTTCTCTCACGAGGTTAGACAAGCAAGAACAAGACTGTTACAGAGGACATGTTCAAGAGCTGACACATTCCTTGGCTCAGCAGAATACAATGGACGGCATGATGTCTCAAGCTATGGGACAGCAGGCGTTCTACTTCTACAACCAAGAGCACAAGATGGCTCCCCGACAACTCGTTTTCGCACAGCAGATGGCCGCCTTCCAGATGGTGCCTACACTACCTCCCACTCCCATGTACTCGCGACCAAACTCCTCCTGCTCACAGCCCCCGACCCTGTACAGCAACGGTCCTTCAGTCATGACTCCCACAAGCACACCTCCTCTGTCCCGGAAGCCCATGCTGCTGGACACCGAGTTTGGCGACAACCCTTACTTCCCCTCTACACCTCCTCTGTCCGCCTCTGGAAGCGCCATGGGCAGCCCCAAGGCATGTGATATGCTGCAGACTCCCATGAACCCCATGTTCTCCGGTCTGGAGGGCATGGCCGTCAAGGACAACATCGATGCCACCGAGAGCCTCGTCCTGGACTGGGCCAGCATTGCTTCTCCACCCCTGTCGCCTGGTAAGTGATTCTGAAATTAATTTCCGCGTCGAATATTCCTTTCGCCGTTCCAAATTTAAAAAAAGAAACGGAAAAGACGCTTTAATGAATACTGGGGCGGGGCAAAAGGCTAATCCACATTGGGCAGTGTACCTTCAATCTCAGGCTAGCAAGGTGCCTTCGCTTACCTCAAGCCCGAGCGACATGCTATCCACAACAGCTTCATGCCCTTCTCTGTCTCCCTCGCCAACTCCCTACGCGCGGTCTGTCACTTCCGAGCATGATGTTGACTTCTGCGATCCCCGCAACCTGACCGTCTCTGTTGGCTCCAACCCCACCCTGGCTCCGGAGTTTACCCTGCTGGCTGAGGACATCAAGGGCGAGCACATGCCCGCCGCCGCTGCCCAGCCAACCTTTGACTTCAACCCAGTGCTGCCCAGCGGTCTGCCGACCTTTGAGGACTTCTCTGACCTCGAGTCAGAAGCCGACTTCAGCAACCTCGTCAACCTCGGCGAGATCAACCCTGTGGACATTTCCCGCCCCCGAGCCTGCACCGGTTCTTCTGTTGTGTCCCTGGGCCACGGCAGCTTCATTGGCGACGAGGAGCTGAGCTTCGACGACAGCGAGACCTTCCAGTTCCCTTCTCTGCCTAGCCCGACTTCCTCCATTGACCTCTCAGACGTCCACCAGGACAAGAGACAGAAGAAGGACCGCAAGGACGTCAAGCCCATCATGAACGCCGCTGCTGGCGGTTCTCAGTCTGGCAACGAGCAGATTGGCGCCACTGAGGCTGCCTCTGCCGCTTCAGACTCCAATGCCTCTTCTGCTTCTGATGAGCCTTCTTCCTCCATGCCCGCCCCCACCAACCGCCGCGGTCGCAAGCAGTCACTGACCGAGGACCCTTCCAAGACCTTCGTCTGTGATCTCTGCAACCGACGCTTCCGTCGCCAGGAGCACCTCAAGCGACACTACCGCTCTCTCCACACCCAAGAGAAGCCTTTTGAGTGCAACGAGTGCGGTAAGAAGTTCTCTCGCAGCGACAACTTGGCTCAGCATGCCCGCACCCACGCTGGCGGCGCTATCGTCATGAACCTCATCGAGGACGGTCCCGACGTGCCTACCTATGATGCTGGCATGATGACTGGACCTGTAGGAGATGACTACAACACCTATGGAAAGGTCCTCTTCCAGATCGCATCTGAGATTCCTGGAAGCGCTAGCGAGCTCTCTTCAGAAGAGGGTGACCAGGGCAAGAAGAAGCGCAAGCGCTCGGATTAAATGGATAGCACTTGCTTTCACAGGTGGTCTATGACCATCTTTATACACGCCTGACATGATTCACTTTTATCACACACTTCTTGCTTCGCTTCGGCGCAAGCCCTATTTCTACACATACACTTTTGTTAGAGGAGGACATCGCACTATACAGGGAAAAAGCTCAAGCGGATATGATTGCATTTTCAAACCTTCAGTTCTTGTATCGACTTGCAACATCATACTGATGATTATTATTTTTTACATATCGGGAAGACACTTCTCGATATCTTTACAATTTTTGCATCATGACAAAAAGTTCGACAGAGGCTCGAACTCGGAAGAGGAATTCTCGGACATGATTTTGTTTGTTTTGGCGCGCATGGCGGACTATTAGATTTCTTACTTTTTTATATCTGGCGGAAACAACGACGGTATGCTAATCAGGTTGGCTGCCCCTCTTATTGCACACTTGGTGTGATAATCCATCGCGAGCGATGGCTGGAAAGGTCGTTTGCCATGGCGGGAATAACTGAAACATAGAGAGGACACTTGGGAAGCATTTAGGCCAGTGGGAGGATCGCACCGCCCTTCATTGGAGGTTGATTCCTTTTTCTTTTAGTACAAATATTTTTTTGTGCTGCTCATTCTTGTGAGCAAATGGGTTATGGCAGGGTGTGCGGGTCACATTTTTTTTTTTAGAAGTTTTACTTGACGCTATGCCAACCAATAAGAAAAAACACTGTTGCTAATTAATACTGAATTGTGCCTTGAAGATGGTGACATGTTTGCCCTTGGCCAGTGAAGTGTTATGTGTGAACGTGGAGAAAGATATAGATTTTAGACTTGGGACTTGGGACATTTAGATATTTAGACTATAGAAGATAGAAGAAATTCACCTGTTAAACTGAACTGTTTACTTGATGTTTGCGACTATATAATTGTGGTGTTGATGTTTGTGTTGCATGCAGACTACTGTGACCATCCCGCAGAACTTGGACCAACCATCACGTACATACGTACCATTGCGTGCTGGGGTTTCACAGATAACGTTCTTACCACGCGGCTTGGCCATACCTGTATGAAACGAATGGCTCGCAGCATACGAGCTGTCTAACAACGCTCACTCGGCCGACAAGAGTTACGCTCCCAAGCCGTTTACCCGACAACCCCCATGAGACTCACCTGCAACAAACCAGACCCCAAACCCTCGACGCTCAAGGGGAGGGCATCAAAGGAGAGAAGGGGGGAGGGGGGGAATCGTTTTGACAGGTCTAATCTGTGACATCTCTCGTCTCGGACAGGACGGGTGAATGGAACGGCCAAAAGAACGTTCATGGAAGAAGTTGGCCGGCGAGAGTGGGGATTTGCGGCATTACTGTTGCTTTTGCTTCTCCCTTATCTGGGGAGGGGAGGCAGCCGTATTGGGAACCCATGCCTGCCTGGTTCTCTCTAGGTGAGGCGTAGAGTTCAGCTCACATTTTGGTTTTCCTTCCATGGCGCTTCTATACATGTGGGGATGTATACTCTTCCTCTATTTGTTCTGCCTGGGGTGGAAGACAAGACCCTTGCCTCGAGTCTCCGGCCCCATTGCCGGTCAAGGGCCTGGTGGCACCGTTTGAGGTCGGTATTGGGGGTCCCTGCCAGGCACAAGTGCTTTGGGAAACGAGCAAAAAAATCTCCTTCGTGGTGTGTTTGATCCATTCCGCGGGGACGCTACCTGGAGTTGCCAGAAATGTGAGCCGTCACATATTCGCTCAAGGATGGATGGGCTGGCTCGGTGGCTTTCTTGGAGAGCGAGATAACGCTAGCCCATGGCCTTTCTGTCCCCTTCGGCGTAGTACGAGTATGAAATGTACAGGCACGGAGCACGATACGTGCTGGCACAAGTAATCCGCGCCAACTCCATATCTGCGATGGAGCTAATCTCTCGCGCAATCTATCCGGGGCCCGGGTATGGCCCGTCTGGTCCGTTGAAGAAGGAACGTGCCTGGTCCAGGGAGCACTCTTTGGGAAACGCGGACGCCCTAATTTGGGAGGGATCATGACAAGAGAACCCCCCCAGTCGACAAAAGGTACATGGAGTAGCACGTACTAGACTACCGAACGGTCCCTGGACTAGCTCGAGCTGTGAGGCAGCTTCGAATTTAGGCGTGGGGTGGCTCTCCGGAAGGTGGAAATGAAAAGAGTCAAGATGGACTACTCCATACTTGGACAGGCGAAAGCTTGGCCACGACCTTGACGAAAGCACCGGTGGCGTTCCCACGGTGGCGGCAAATTAATGAGAGGCGAAGCAATGGCTGCTATTTTGAGTGGTAATTAATTAACTTGACGGCGAGCCGGTCAATGGTCGGTGGTGAATTTGGGTGCCTGGACCGTGGCCCTGGGTCTGCCAAGCGAAAAAGAACAATTCTGTCGCCTTGACGCGAACAAGACGTGCAACACGTGCGCCCGTATTGGCTCCATAGGCAGAGAAATACGGAGTTCGGAGTGTGTTCGTGGGCTGTACTCGTACGAGCGTGTTCTCGGATCTAGCTGGAAGACGTCTTATGCCGAGACCTCTGCGGAGCCTTTTCCTTGGTGAACATCCTTCGAAAATTGTTCTCTGCGGGCGTTTTGCTAGACTCGGCCGATAGCAATCGCTCAACTTTCCCATCGTCAGCTCACCGGGCGAACACCATAAGCACCAATTGACCTTGTCTCCGTCCAAGCTTCCCTATGCTGTACAAGTACTAGCACTCTGGTACTATTTGCTAGCATGAAGCAGCCATGGTGTAACCTGGTATTTGGAGCAAATCAATGGATACCCCCCACAGAAGGCTAAAGGCCGTAGGACAGGGCTTGAGGGCGTCTCTCATCACCGTGCCTGACTCAGTGCCTCATAGCAACGCGAGTAATAGTTTAATAGAGAGCAACTGCTAGCCTGCGCACGTGCTCTCATAGCAATCTGCCGTCTTTTTGGCCAGCGCATACTAACGCCGAGAGCGGGTGAAGCGTCGTGTTGGTGGTAGGGAAGATCGCCGTAACTATCGTAGCTTCGTGCGGAGTAGAACCACGCTGATGACGGAGGATGTGTCGTTAGTTTGCCAGCCATGATAGAGCCATCTTTTGGCGTGCCTAGCGAAGAATATCTCCCCGAGCTGAATGAGTAGATTGTGGTAGTTTCCCTGCTAAGTATGTTAGCGTAAATGGCTTTATCTTCGAGTTGAGATTGGGGCTTGAAGTGATGTACTCGTACGAGTCGCGGTTATCAGCGGGACGCTGTTGATCTACGACACTCCGCACGAATCAAAGGGAAATCGAATTCCAAAATAAGAGAAGACGTTCCATGCATGTCTTATCTAGCGTATTTACATAAAAAAGTATGATAGCAGTTGATATTCTTATGTGTGTTCGTTCAAGAATATGATGATAATTCTGTTTGGTAAAATGGTGTAATGTTGGTGGAGTGTGTAGTTGTGATAACAGTAAGGTGGACGAAAAAAAAAATACTCCGTGCTCTGGTAAAGCGCAAAAAAAATGCACGTGAGATGCAAGATGCGCATTTTCCCACAACGTCGCAACGCCGCTGCAACCAAGGGATCAAGTGCTAGTTCTTGAAAAAAAGATGACGTCCGAATCACTAAATGTAATTGCTCTTATTTCAGGAGGCAAAGACAGCTTCTTTAACCTGGTTCACTGCATCCGCCATGGGCATCGCATTGTGGCTCTGGCGAACCTGTTCCCTGCCGTGGATGGTGCCAACGAAGCTGTAGAGGATGTTCAATTTATCGACCCAGAGCAGCAGACTTCAACAGCTACTGAAGATGGAAGCGCCCAGGAGGAAGATCTGAATAGCTTCATGTATCAGACGGTTGGCCACGAGGTCATCCCGCTTTATGCAGCAGCAACTGGCATACCCCTCTATCGACAGCCTATCCGTGGCGGGGCACAACATCACGAACGGGACTATGATTATTCGTCTGGGGAGCAGAAGGCCGATGAGACCGAATCGATGCTGCTGCTGCTAAAGGCCATAAAAGCTCGCCACCCAGAGGCCAACGCTCTCTGTTCCGGGGCCATCTTGTCAACTTACCAGCGCACTCGGGTCGAGTCTGTTGCGTTGAGACTTGGCCTCACCCCACTGGCATATCTCTGGAAGTATCCCGTTCTTCCATCTCCTGAGAATGAAGTTGCAGATGATGCTCAGTTGCTGCGTGATATGGCTGTGGCCGGACTCGATGCTCGAATTATCAAGGTTGCAAGCGCCGGACTTGATGAAAGCCACCTATGGGAGCGAGTGTCGAGCGCCGAAGGAGTACACCGAGTGAAGAGTGCTTTGAGAAAGTTTGGTGCTCCTCAGGGGGCTGCACTGGGCGAGGGAGGAGAGTTTGAGACGCTTGTCTTGGATGGGCCGGCTTGGCTGTTCAGGAAAAGAATATCTGTTCCCGAGGAAAGACGGCGAGTTGTCAACGAAGGAGGGGGCTCAATTTGGCTGATGCTTCGTGGAGCTCAACTTCAAGAAAAACACACAAATATCGATGACAATGCGAGCCCAGAGTCGTCTGTTAGGATTCCTGAATTATTTGATGCCAAATTTCATACCGTCTTGGATACGGTCATGAGTGCAAAGTTGGCCGAGGACAGCGGGAAAGAAGTCTCAGGAGCTGTCACACCACGAATTTTGGGCAAAGATTTCTCCACGACTTTGGAAGAGGATGACGACTTTCTTCGATTTTCTGTTCTAGCCAAGTCTTCTGTAGATTGCATTTCGATTGAGGCAGAAATGCAGTCCATCGTTGGCCAAATTGACGGATTCCTTTCCTCCTCATCTCTTGATGCGGCCCAAATAATCAATACCACCATCATCCTTCGTCACATGGCAGACTTTCCAAAAATCAACACAGAGTATGGCAAGCTGTTTATAAGGCCAAACCCACCATCTCGAGTCACTATTTCGTGTGGCCACTTACTTCCATCTGGCTACAATGTCATAGTATACCTCACGGTCCCGAAATCAGGGGTAAATTCGCATAGAAATGGGCTCCATGTTCAGTCTCGGTCGTACTGGGCACCGGCGAATATTGGCCCATATAGCCAGGCTATTGACGTTGCTTTAACAACAAAAGCAGAGGATATCAGTCTTCGGGGCATCTACATTGCCGGCCAGATCCCCCTTATACCCTCTTCGATGGTTCTGCCTCCTCCATCGGAGAACAGTCACTCTATGCAGATTGTCCTCTCGTTACAACATCTCTGGCGAATTGGGCTCGAGATGAAAGTCCAACTTTGGACAAGCGCGGTGGCCTACTTTGCTAAATCATCATCGCCCGATGAAATGAAACGCAACGCCCAAGCAGCCGGCCTTGCGTGGAAGCTCGCTCATGGCTCACCAGAAGATGATGAAGATGATGGAAATGAGTTGGACCCTTGGGATCTGAAGTACAACTTTCAACACATGACACTGGCGGGCGATGAACAGAAGACTCGCGCACGACTGCCTGACTGGTCAACTTTGACGCTGAGACAGCAGAACGAGCCGGAATCCTGTATCCCTCCCGTCTTCGCGGCCGAAGTGGAAGAGCTTCCTCGACAGTCTACGGTAGAGTGGCATGCTCATGTTGGCCTATCGCAAATCGAGGAGAGCAATGTAGAGATTATCTATCATCCAGAAACTCCATCGTCCTGCTGGAGGGCATGGCATGTATTCATTCGCTCTCCAAAGGCTACATTAGTGTATACAACTCTAGCCCATGTCCCGTCACGGGATCACAACAGCACCGATTGGGAAGCTCTGCAAAAGGAACTCTCAGCCTCATATGCGGGCTCAGTTCGGGCCCTCGGGCTGACGCCTCCAGTGCCCTCTCCAACCCCTCACCTGGCCTATGTAGAGGTCGCCAGCGTCACATCCCTGTGGTCGGATGTCGGCGATGCTGGGCCGTCGGTGCCTTTTGCGATGGTTCCGTGCCATACAATCTGGTCCGCCAAGGGAGAAAAGATAAAATGCGTGGCGATATATAAAATGGTTCTTGGACTGCCTCTGAACGAATAAATAAAAGAAAAAAGAAGAACTCTCAATGATTATGCCGCCAATGGCACTTGCTGTCTATTGGAGTCTTTCGTGAAGTCTTGCACCGAGAGCCCCGACGAGCCGACGACCATGGCATGCAATCACCAGAGTACACATTGGCATATGGACCCATTGCCTGTCAGGCGATCTGCCGGCCAAGATACGATCTTCTCTATATCTGGATCTGCGGGCAACACTAAGAGTTCCTTGTGACCTCTTAGTTGGAACTCCTCGGGCTCTCTGAGCAGCGTGGTGTTTGATTCAACCTGCCTTACAATGCTGTTGACAACCCACAAAATATGAACCGTGTGTTCATATCATCATCGCTGTGACGGAAGAGACTTGCAAGGCTGAAGCCAAAGCGACGCCTCTGGTATTTACTACTATAGCTACTCCGTATATTTCTCTGGCATATGCTGCTATGACTCTCGTCCACAATGACGCAACGGCAGCTGGGATCGCGGCGCTGCGGATCTCGCTCTTCATTTTAGCTGACGGAGACCAAGTGGCCACTCACGACTGCTGTGGGCGAACTACGCCTTGCTTGTACATGAACTTAGCTATGCCGCGCGGGAGCCAATTTATTTTCTTTTAATTCCTCCTCCTGCTCCTCTGCTCCCTGGGCTCGGGCGCAATGCTTCAACAGCGTCTCTCGCCACAGTCTGGTTCTACCCGTGCCGCCACTCTGAACTACAATCACGCAACCAAACCTTAGTTTAAATGCGCCGCTCTGCGACCCCACAAGAGCTTGTGCGCATGTGCTGTGGCACTCAGTTCAAAGTGGTACTGCCGAGTCAAGTGAGACGTGCACCCTGGTCGAGGCCGTGACCATGGCTTCTCACCCTCAGACCAACGAGCTTGACGCATCTGCCTCTGCAGTGGCATTGCCGAAGAAGACGCTATCGAGGGCTGACCTGCATCGTCGTCAGTCGGCAGACGAGCGGATTAACAACATTCTCGAGGTGACGGCCACTGGGACGAATCCCTTTTTCGGTTTGGGCGTCTTGTGTTTCCTTTATCAAATCCATTCCCCATCAACGTGATCTATTAAAAAGCTCCAGGTTCTCACGTCTTTGGACGAGATCTACCTACAACACTTGTCTATCATCACGTTCAACACGAAGAAGCATTTCGCTAACAGCAATCGCAACGACAATACAGACGGCTCTGCAACGAGCAGAAACGATGGATCCCGCCTCTTTAAGTCTTCTTCAGAAAGGCTCTTCCCACAATTCCTCTCCCAACTATGGAGCCTCCGGAACGGCGACAAGAGGGGTTCTGCAAGACTACCAGGCGGTACCGACCAGCGATGAAAGCGATGCCACCCGTCCGAGAAAGGTTTCCTACAGCGATGCGGCGAAGAAGGCCGGGAACCATGCGAAGAGCCAGAGCTCTCTGAGGCAGCGAAACGGAGTCTCCGGCTCGGAGGATACAAGATCGCCAACAAAAGCAAAGTCGTCATGGACGAAGGAAACATTCCGAAAGTTTCAGTCCCTTCAGTTGGAAAACAAGGGAAGCGTGGCTAGAGATCACCTGGCTCTCGGTATGTCGCATGCGTATACAGCAGCTGGGCTGCATGTCTCAAGAGAACCAATTGGCTGACCGTTTCATTTTTTCCCCCTTCTAGAACGCACATTTCTAGCATGGCTTCGAACCTCTCTCGCTTTTGCATCGATTGGCGTCGCCGTGACGCAGCTATTCCGCCTCAACACTGATAACGCTTCCGCCTCCGATTTCGACCACACAAGGCTACAAAAGATGGGACGCCCGTTGGGTGCGACATTCCTCGGCATTAGTATTGTGACTCTGCTCCTCGGTTGCAGACGATATTTCCATGCCCAGGAATGGATCCTTCAGGGCAAGTTCCCGGCAAGCCGAGGGACAATCATCATCATGTCACTGGTGGCATTGGCCCTTATGATTTTGTCTCTAGTGGTGGTCATTGTCATCCGGCCATCATAGAGGCTTTAGCCACCTATGGAATCACCGACTTTTGATTGTTGATTTTCCGTTGGCCCCTTGTTGGAATGAAGAATGATTTATAGGCTTGGTACTTGTGATTTAGGATAGCATTGGGTTTAAAGCATGTGATTGATGGGTTTTGGTGTTTTGGACTTTGCAGGGTAAATGTTTGGATCATACCGGCATCGATGCACATTTGCAATGGATAGAGGATATCTCTTCACTGATACATAATTGAATTTGGACCAGAAAATCACGGTAATTACTCTTCACAGAAAATTGACACCTTATCAATTGGCTCATATTGGAGCTTGTGCACTCTCGAGTAAGATCGTGAAGAAATGCTGGTCGGTTTACCGACTCTGATCGATAAGCTGTGTGATACGTCATAACATGACTCTGTACTACTAGGTAGGTAGCTACCTAAGCTGGCACTCCAAGTCTGCTTTCTAGCATCCTGTGTCTTAAATTGAAAGCTATATAAGTATAGTAGTGAGTGATTATACTAGAAATTAAAAGAATATACATGTAGCTATAGTGGCAGATATTAGAAAAATATAGCAATAGCAGTGGATACTTGAATGAACCGCACGCTGGGGTGCTTTCTAAAGTAGTACAGCACATTATTTGGTGGGGTTGTTAAGCTTTGTCACCGACCGCATCTCATACACTTCCATACCATCTGGAGCTCTCACTCTTTTCCTACGGCTGTCCGCTGTAGCCTTCACAATGTCGCCCAAAGAACCAATAGATGTCCCCTCTTTTGCGGCGACTCAGCTTGCGCTTCTGGATCAAGAGCTGCAGAGTGAAATTCAGGAAACGAGCTCTCTCATCTCCAACCATAGCCCCACGGGTCTACAGCGCGCTGGCCTGGCCATCACGAATCTTACCATCTCTTCTCAGAGAACAGGGTTAGGAGGCAAGACGGTGCTGGAACTGAGTCCTGATAGTGCAACATCAAGCACGGGAGAGCTGCCCGAACATGGCATCCGGACGGGGGACATCGTCCTGGTTGCAGAACAGCCGGCGGGAAGCGCAAAGAAGAGAGAGGTTAAAGAACTCGAGAGAAAGGGCGCCAGAGGTGTGGTGACGAAGGTGCAGAGGGCAGCTGTGAATGTTGCACTAGATGAAGGCAAAGATGAAGTCGTGTTTGCGGGGAGAGTCTGGATGGTGAAATTGGCAGATGAGGTTACATATCGACGGTAATGAGAACGAGACACGAAAATCGAGAACGATGGACTGACAGCTGCCAGCATGAACCAGACAATGGAGAAGCTACAGAAGATGGGAGAGGCAGAGTACTCGAGTTTTATAAGGGTGCTGTTTGGGTTGTCGAGTCCTTCTCCAGTGCCACAGAACCTGACGACGAGTGACGAGGTTGGAAATATTGAGTGGATAGACCCGACATTGAATGATTCACAAAAGGATGCCATTCGGTTTGCTTTGGCATCTCGAGAGGTGGCCCTCATTCACGGACCTCCTGGGGTAAGTCGCTGTTGGCTGCTTTTTTTTCTTTTTCTTTACGAGGTGCTTTGGATGATGCTGACCTATCTTAGACAGGCAAGACTCATACGCTGATAGAACTCATTCTGCAAATGATTAAGCGTGAACAGAGAATACTAGTCTGCGGCCCGTCCAACATTTCTGTTGACAACATTGTGGAACGACTTTCTTCACACAAGATACCCATCCTTCGCCTGGGCCATCCTGCTCGGCTCCTGCCATCCGTTCTTAACCATTCTCTAGACGTACTCACGCAAACCTCTGAGGCTGGGGCGATAGTCAAGGATGTCCGTGCCGAGATGGATGCAAAACAGGCATCAATCAAGAAGACCAAGAGCGGCAAGGAGCGAAAGGCCATATACACTGATTTAAAGGAGCTACGTAAGGAATATAGGGAGAGGGAGAGGAGGTGCGTCAGCAACCTCGTTGGCGGCAGCAAGGTTGTCCTCGCAACTCTTCACGGAGCAGGAGGTTTCCAGCTGAGGAATGAGCAATTTGACGTGGTCATCATCGACGAGGCGAGCCAGGCCCTGGAGGCACAATGTTGGGTTCCGCTGCTGTCGGCGAAGAAGGTTGTCTGCGCTGGGGACCACTTACAGCTGCCACCAACGATCAAGTCCCTCAATTCAAAGGTCAAAGCAAAGAGTAAAGGGGGAGATGATAATGCGGCGCCTGTCATCAGGGGCATGACCCTCGAGACAACTCTCTTTGATCGACTTTTGGCCCTGCATGGACCGTCCATTAAGCGCATGCTTACGACGCAATATAGAATGCATGAGAAGATTATGCGTTTCCCATCAGACGAGCTATACGACTCGGAGCTTATAGCAGCCGATGCGGTAAAAGCACGACTGCTAAAAGACCTGGAATATGACGTTGAGAACAATGAAGACACAACAGAGCCAGTCATCTTTATCGATACTCAGGGGGGCGATTTCCCAGAGCGCAACGAAGATGACGATAAAGAGAACCCTAAAAAGGGTAGCCTGCACGGGGAGAGCAAGAGTAACGAGATGGAGGCAGCGCTGGTTCGCCTGCATGTAAAGCAGCTGGTCGAAGCCGGTGTCCGACCCGAGGATATTGCCGTCGTCACTCCGTACAATGCACAGGTATGTTTCTTGAGAATTGGATCCAGTATAGGAGCTACGAGGTTAGGATTGTTACACGTTGGAATAATGCTGACTGGCGAGATCAGCTTGCTGCGCTTGCCTCGTTGAAGGAGAAGTTTCCGGGCATTGAGCTCGGAAGTGTGGATGGCTTTCAGGGGCGCGAGAAGGAGGCTGTGATTGTGAGCCTTGTGCGCAGCAACCCTGATGGCGAGGTGGGCTTCCTGGGGGAGAAGCGACGACTTAACGGTAAGTCTTTGAGCGAACATCAATTTTTGCTTTTTCCGTTTATTTTTAGCCGTTACGAGGCAAGAAATGGCTGAGCAAAGGGAGAGAGTGCGAGTTCACATGCTAATACCCTCAATTACAGTCGCCATGACCCGTCCCAAGCGGTCATTAACAGTCATTGGAGACTCCGAGACGGTCAAGAGGTGCGTATTATTCGCTGAATTTTACTGGCTTATGAGACAGAGAAGTGCTGACTTTGCTTTTCTTTTTTTCAGGGGGAGCAAGTTTTTGAAAAAGTGGATGGAGTTTTTGGAGGAGAATGCTGATCTGAGGTATCCTGATATTGCAGAGGTTAACCGAGAATGAAGAAAATTGAGGCTATACCAAGCTATACCCATGCAAAAACTACGAAAAGGCACAAAGACTTGAATGACCCGGAAATAATTCTCTACAGCCGCGGCATTATAATTCAACACTTTACAACTCTACTGGCCATGTCGAAAAAAAAAAGAGATTAGATAACAAAGGTAACATTGGACGACCGGCGCGGCGGTTACGTGTAGATAACTCGCACGCTGGATTAAAATTAGAGTTAATTTCACGTGGCTCATCTGTTTGCGATACGACGGCGGACGGCGTTTCCTGTTTCCGACGGGCATTGGGCCCGTTTGTTGTCAAATCTTGGATCAAGAGCACCCAGGCAACCTTTTCATCCGAACATCCGGCCTGTGTGTAACCGTGCAACCTACCGCAGCCGTGGGTATGAAGTGGGATCTGGGATTCATCGATCATTCCAAGCATGGCTCGAATGGCTCTCGTACCAATAGGCAGCAGGTTCTATGACTTCCTGGTACCCGAGATGACTGTGGACAGGGTTTTGGTAAATGATGTCTGACAGTTTCTAGTGGCGGCCGGTATTCTCTCGAGAATCGCGCGAATCGTTCCAAAGCTGGTGATATATCATGTCGCTTAGGAGAAGCGTCTTCTCAGCAAAGAAGCCTGAACCCTGTCGAGCTGTCAACCTATGTCGAGCGGAGAGGTCGGTAATAGGCAGCGGCAATGATACAGGTATTTGTGAGCACCTGTACTCCGTACAAACAAAAGATTCACCTCGCAATCTCAGGCTAGCATCTAATAAGAGCATGCCCGCCGCGTGGTAGGTGGGATGAGCACGGCCCTCCCTTGCATTCTTTCCAGAAAAGAGGCTCCAAGAGCACGCGGATCTGCGCATGAACCACACGCATCAACCACCCTGGTCCAGATCTCCAGAATGGCCTGAAACGATTGGGCAGCGCGACCAGTGCAACAGGGCTGGCTGCCACTTTATGCTTTGCATAGTGCTAAGTCGGATAACGGCCCCGGCTCGGGTGCCCGCATGATCAAGGAAACAAGAGGAAAAAGCAAAAAGCAAAAGGGAAAAGGGAAATGAAACGGGCTAAGAAAAGAGGCATTGGGGGCCGTTATGCGATTGCCAAGCACTTTGCTGAGTTGGTATCTGCAAACGCCAACGGGGAAGAGTCACATCCTCCACCTTGAGATTCGTGGCCTGCATGGTCTGACCAGGGGGCCTCGTTTTACTTGGTTCCTGGGGAGGTTTGCTATGATGGAACTCGCGCGAATTGAAGCACAAAACGGCCGGTGCCTCGAGCATCAAAGAGCCTGCAGCTTGGTCGGAGCAGAGCCTCGAAGAAGGGATAGACGTCCGTTGGCAGCTGTGGAACGAACCAGGCATGCATCTGGCACGGTAGCGCGGCTCATTGTGTCAGTTATCACATCACCCTGGCGCCAATTTGTGAGTCGATTTGCTTACACGCTGGTGTTGTCCGCTGTCCGTTGGTACCTGAACTGTAATTTATTAGTCCGTAGTCCGCTGGCCGGGCCGAGTACTTGCAGGTACAGTACAGCAAATACGCTCAACTCGTATTAGTAGCAGGCGGCAATAAGAGAGATGGAGGTGAAATTGAGCAGTGGCGGAGTTTGGAATGGAGTTTGAGGGTATCCGGAGAGTATTTTTTTACTGCCTTGGGAATTTGTACCAGCAGATTTGTAATCCTCAAGGTGCAGCTCGGTGATTGTTTGCACTTTCCATGGTACCTTTTCCCAGGTTCTTTCACACTGACCTCTGGCAGGTGTAGGACCTTGTAATTAAGGCACTGGGGAAATACCACCTAACGGATTCACCACCGACATGAAGCTTCGCAGATCATCGTCTCTCACTTCATCCCCCTCCCTGCGTTACGAGTACTGTACTTACTCGTATCATGTCATCTTTTCTTGATCCATCTGGCAAGCCACAACGCAAGAGCAGCTCTACTAGCGGCAGCTTTAGCTCTGCTGGTCTCAATAGGCTGTCAATGATTGCGGTCCCGTCGGCTTCAGCCGCCTGCTAGTCCTTGCAGCTACTGGGCGACTACGAGTAACTGCTGGAACAGCTCGTTGCTACCGCAAGCGCTATTGGAAATCCCGGCGTCGTTCGTGTCTGGTCGCTTACAAGCATTCGTACGAGGTTTTTGTACCTGTAAAGCAAGGAGGCCTTGTCAAGTCGCCGACTTTGGCACCGACCAGTTGCTTGCGAAAACCGCCATGCTGCCGCCCCAGGCTCCGCGACAACGCACCGAATCTGCACCCGCCGCGAGCCCCTTTCTTTGTTGTCGGAGTGCGGTCCAATCCCGAGGCCCCATGGACCCTCCCCTGCGAGAAACGTGGCCGGCATCTCTTGGCGGAGAGCCCTGCTGGGCAAAATGCACGCACGAGCCGTTACGAGTTGGAGGCAGCTGCGGCCATGGCAAGCCAGCCAGTCGAACGAAGTTGAGCAAAGTCGCCAGTCGTCATCGATATGCACGACTGCTGGTCTCGGCCATGAAGAGGCAATGCTCGCCGGCCATTGATTCGTCTGTTGTGTTTGTATGTGTACGAGTACAGTCGTGTGCCGCCCCTCGGCCGTTCCGTTGAAGCACAATCCAATCCACCACGGCAGAGGGGGGCCTGGCTACAGTATCGCTGCTGCAGCATCCTTGGATCCGGTGAGGGCCGTATTTCCACGCACGCGACTCTCGTTTGTGCTTGTGCTCCGTACTCCGTAAAGTACGTACAAGTTCAGTAGCGGCAGCGTACCAGCATCTCCGTATTGCATTACAGGTTTTACTGCTGCTGGTACCAAGTGTACTCGTACTCAATATACGGCGAACGTACTTGTACGGGCCCTGGTACGGAATTGCTACCCCAGTCCTCCGTAGAGGGAACCAGAGCGGCCGTCCTGATACCGGTACTCCGTACTCCATACGCTTCATATCTTGGGTGGCTCTTTGACCACGGATAGCGCGTTTCTGACCTGCCCTTCCTGGGCGTTTCAAGCTATGCGCCTCGGCGTGCTTCGATCCCAATCCCTCGCTAGCTTGGCTGCAGCTCGGGGCCATCTGGGGGCTCCGTTAAAATACGGCCAGGGCGCCATCGTGTTTCATCCTCCGTCGTCCCAAGGCCTATTACACAAAGGAATTCGCCCCGGCCGTGGCCGCGAGCTCGATCTCATTGCTGCTCCATACACCTTTGTGGCACTTCAACTTTTACAACTCCATTTCTTATAGCGACTGGGCCATGGCGCCGTTGGCCAGATCGCACTGACGTTATTTCGTGTCCCTCGTTTTAATTGTGATACTATTATTTCCTTTATCTTTTGCTACTGCTGTTTCCTTCTGCCCCGCGGCTACCGCACAGGACCCTTCGACAAACGCCTGGACCAAGTTTACTCTCATCGCAGCGCTTGTAACCTGGTAGACGATCCAAGAACCGAGGACTAAGAACGGCCTCTGCTTGAACCGACATGGTCAGCCGGCCTCACTGACGCCAAATTTAACATTGGTTGAACACGGAGAATCCGAAGCTTCCATCATCTGGTCCGGGAGCTCCTGCCTGGGCGGACGACAGCGAACAAGTAAAAAGCAAACGCTCTGGGTCCATGGTTTCCTGCCGCTGTCGAAGCTTCTCACCATCGTCATCCGTGCTTTCTCTCCCAAACAATTCTCGACACTCATTCAACCTTCTCTCTTATTTCTGATAACTCTCATCTATTTATTTTCCTTTTTTCCTTGACTCTGTTTTATTCGAATTTCCATATTTCCCAGCATCTTTGCAAATAAAGATGCACCGAGCATCTTCAACACCTCTGCCTCCCCAGGGTATGCCCCGGTCGTCAAGCGCCGCAGCTATCAACAGCAATAACAACCCCAAAGTTCGCTCTCAGACCAGCTCTAGGATAATTCGGGCCCAAATCTCAAGCCCAATACCCATACCAGATCCCTTGGACAAGGAGCTGTCTATTAGACCACAAGACGTGAGCTTTTCCGGGTACATGCCTCAACACGCCAACATCACGCAACCCTCCATGGATACCTCACGACCGTCAGCGGAATTTTCCCGCCGCCGCATTTCCTTCACACCTGAGCGATCTCGGTCAGTTCTCCGAACGGCCTTTAGCAGAATATTTGGTCGCAAGAAGGGACCCCGACCCAAGACAGGCCTGGCTTCAGCAGGTTCAGAGGAGGATAGGCAAAACGAGCAGTACAGTGTAAGTGCATCGGTTACTTGATCAGGGAGCCTCGAGCTTCGTGACAAAAGATTTACTGATGCAACCAAACAGGATCCTGTGAACAGCACTTCTCCTGCCCGGAGCCCACCTACGAAAATCTCTGAACCCATTCCCGTTTCTGAATATGATCGGGCTTTACG
This sequence comes from Trichoderma simmonsii, assembly GCA_019565615.1. Lineage (NCBI taxonomy): Eukaryota > Fungi > Ascomycota > Sordariomycetes > Hypocreales > Hypocreaceae > Trichoderma > Trichoderma simmonsii. Next base: position 1,776,432 of record CP075866.1, read on the forward strand.
GTCTCATTCTGTTGGTCCCGAGGATGTGATGGCCATCCGAAGTGCGCGCAGCCCCGTCAACCAAGACTTCAGTGGCCACGTAAGAAGGCGCACCGGAACTGGCAGCGATGCTCACCCGGCCAGTGCTCGCTGGGTAAAGCCGACGGGACTGACTCCGCGTCCCGCCAGCACTCAGGACTGGGGAAGCAGGCTGGTTGATGATAGCCATGATCCCGAAGAGATTGGCCGTGCTATTACGACGGGTCTTAAACGCCGGTCTAGGAGCCTGTCGTTTATCCCTTTAATCGAAACCACTCCAGCCCCAAGCATTACACGGCGGCGCAGCGACGAGATTCCTCGCGGGTGGCGAGAAAGCTACGACCAAGAACCCGCATCCCCTATATCATCAACGGCGCCAGATGGCGAGGACCGGCGGGCCACCTTCATCAGCGACAAATCAGACGACGAGTCTAAGGCTGATGATGAAGCAGAGTTGCCGGATGAAATTGACTCACCTGTGAAGCCTTTTACCTTTAGCAACATCCCTTACATGACAGAGTTTGCCGGCACAAGCATGAAAATTACAGATGCCGTGAATCTTGAGACGCGAATTGGCCAAGTCGAGAATCGTTTAAGCTTGGTGGAAGGCCTTCTGACACATGCCCGCCAAGCAACTCCAGTTGCTGGATTGCCAGACGATGTCTCGGAACGATTGGCGCCGCCTGCGCCTGCGTGGCCATCTACCTTTGCAACGGCGGTTCGTCCATCTTCTCATTCTTCTGCTCAGTTTTCTGGGACATCCAGACTCTCGTTTGGCGAGATACCGATATATGCACGATCAGCAAGCCAACAAGCAACAAAGCAGCCCATGTTTGCCACCCCTGAGCGACCGGCGCTTGCGTCCAGTCTCCCTACGCTTTCCAAATCCTTCCCTACTGGATCATTCCTAATGGATCACGAAACTTACAATACACTCCTGACAACAATGGAGAACGATCGTGCTGCTCGAATAGCATTGGAAGCGCAAGTAATGGAACTCAGCCGGCAAGTCAGTCGCCTTTCCAAAGGTTTACCTAGCACTCGCGCCGCCCAAACGAAAGATGACGCTGCATCTCACCCCCTCGGGCAAACGTCCGTATTCGATTTCGGAGACACCAACGGAGACTTTGTAACAAAGGATCGCGGCTTGAGTTACAGGAGAGATCACACTGAAGATTCTGGGATAGGCACCGAAGCTGGTGACAAAGACTATCCCGAATCGTTTGCCACGCTAAACGAGGAAAACCACCCAGATTTACCATTCAGCACACCCAACGCGGCGTTGTCGCTTTCTAAGCTCACAATGATGGGTGGTATTCCGGCATCCCAACAAGCATTATCGCAGACGATCTAGATGACGTATGAATCTAGATCGCGATGAAAAGAAAAACAAAAGAACAAAAAAACGACAAACCAATTGGCATTTCATGTTTTCTGGTAACTGCTAGCGCTGTATTACTTGTGTATTATATACCCCATTCCTGCGATGTTTAAATCGTCTGGAATATTGTCTATAGCATTGTTGTTTGTGAGGCGCTGATGGGGGTGATTTCGGTTGGGCAAGGACTGGAGGCAATTGAGGCCCTTCGACCAAGGGTTGCACGCGGGACCATAGACAGAGGGATGGCTCGACAGTTTTTGTTAAGAAAAATAAAGTATTCTGACCCTAAAAGGCACGTACAATTCTATAGTGATGTTTCTACGGGAAAGGGGGGAGCTCTAATTGATATGTTGTTCCTGATATCATGTCGAGTTGAAGTGATACATGTTTTGCTATTCCCTTTTAACGCCAGATAAATCAGCAGCCCTCGTTATTCGTACATGCCCATGATCATCGGGTGTTTGGCTCAATAGCAGTATTAACCATCCATGAGCCTGTTATTCCGTTAAGAGCGGAGTAAATCATCCCTGAGCCCCCAGCTGCCAACGAGAGCCATTGACTTTTCGTCTCCTGGAGCCAGGCGGTCGTCCTGGAGCGTATCGGCAAGGCATGTCCAAGGGTCACGGCCGCCACCCCACTTGAGAAGATTCTCCTTGAGACGCTCGCCGTTATCGCGGCCGATGGCAGCGCCGTCCTCGCCGGCGCGGAAGACGACACGCCAGACCCGTTCGGCGATGACGCGGTCGAAGAGGTAGCTGTAGTAGGTGCTGCCGTAGCTGTGCAGGTGGCCGAAGAAGCCCTGCCAGCGAGTCTCGGGGGGGTCGCGGGGCCCGTGGGCGAAGCGGGCGTGGATATCGTGGAAGGCGGCGGTGGAGTCGAAGCCCGGGGAGGCGACTTCGGGGGCGTGGTAGGCCTGGTCGACCATGGCGAGGAGGATCTGGTGCTCGGTGTCGATGCCCTCGAAGCGCTTGGAGACGCGGATGCGCTCGGCGACGTGCTCGTAGGGCAGCGGCTGGTCCGTCTTCCAGTGGCGGGCGAAGAGCGAGAGCACCGTGCGGTCGGCGGCGAAGTGCTCCATGAGGGTGGAGGGGAGCTCGGCGAAGTCGGTTGCGCAGCGGGTGCCCGAGACGTTTTGGAACGAGGTGCGCGCCAGGATGGAGTGGATGGCGTGGCCCATCTCGTGGAAGAGCGTCTCGACCGAGTAGAAGGACAAGAAGGCCGGCTCTTTGGCGTTGTCGTTCTTGGGGAAATCACATACGAGGGCGATGGTCGGCAGCTGCTTCAGGGTGCCGTCACTAGACGATGTCTCCATGCCGTCGTTGGCAGCTTGCTCGGCGGATTCGAAGGCAGGCATGTTGGGGCCGTTGAGGTCGGAGCCGACCTCGTCGATCTCGTCGGGGAGAATCTCGCGGGAGCATCGAACAGTGAAGTGGGCTGGGTTGGGAGATTTTTGCGGCCGGTAGAAGAGATCGCAGTATAGAACGGCCACTTGGCCGCCATTGTCGGACACAACATCGAGACGCTTGACATCGGGATGCCAGGTTTCGCCCGGGAGTGTCTCCCGTGGAACGAGACGGATGCCATAGAGACGATCGAAGAGGCGGGACAGGCCCTGGATGACGGTGCCAACGGAGAAGTAAGCCGTCAAGTGATCGTCAAACCTGACCCGAGACCGCATCTCGGCTCGAATCTTCTCCATGTAAAAGTCCCTGTCCCACGCTTGGAGAGTGGCGTCCTGCATAGCTAGCCTCTCCTGCTTCTTCTGCGTCAATTCGCTCAGCTCCTGTTGAATGATGGGAGCGTTGTGGTCCCTCAGAGCAAGGAGAAACTGCATCACTGAAGCGGGCGACTTGGCCATCATGCGGTCCTTGAGCGCCATGTGTCCGTGGCTCTGGAAGCCGGCGAGATTCGCCAGCTCTGCCCTTAGCTTGAGCATCGTCTCCAGCAGCTTGATGGTCCGGCCGGATGCCCTCCGCTGGGCGAGATAGATTTCCTTGCGAGTTTCCTCGTCATAAACGCTCTGCAGGGCGGCCGCAGCCTCGGAGCCGGTGGTGGGGACCGAAATGTTGGACCGGACCTTGAGGGATGCGGCGAGGCCGGGATATAAGCCGTAGAAGCGATGCGACGGCAGCGTCACCTCCTTCCGCTCCGGCTCCATGCCCTGGACAAACGCCGAACCGACGTCGCTGATGCGGGAGGATAGCTCAACGAATCTGTCGCGAGCCGTCTTGGGCAAGTTGACGGCAGACTTCATGAAGTCGAGCTTGAGCAGCTCTGCCACTGTCTTCTCCTCCTCGGACCAGGTCGATGTAACCTCGGGACGGGACATGGCCTCTCCCAACTGGTCGCTCAGCCCGGTCATAGTATTTAGTTGATTCATGTACTGGTACACCATGGACCAGGCGTCTGCCGCGGCCTGTTGAAAGCGCACATCGGGGTGCGTCATGCGAACAAAGTCGGACATGTCGAGGACACGGCAGAGCAAATCGCTCAGCCGGTCGAGGTCCCGTACTAGCGATTGGTACTCATGAGTTGTCGAAGCGGCGAGCACTCGGTGGACGATCCTAGTCGCCCTCTGCAGGTTCTTCTGCGCAAAGACGAGGAATCCATCTGGACTGGTCAGGTAGCGATTCTTGAACAATCCTTGGCTCTTCTTCAGGCTGAAATTGGCAAACGTCCGGCCGGATGGGGCGTCGAATAGCTCGCGGAGAAGCGCATCGTCATGTTGAGAGCTTGTGAAGTGATCGGCCGGCAGCTTCGAAGCTTCGGTTACCGGCGTCGCAGAGGCAGAAGCAGCAGCAGCGGAAGCGCTCGATTCCCATCGAATATGCGGCTTAGGCTTGATCACGCGACGACAGCATCGGGTGCAGACCCGGAGGCGGGAACCCCCGGAGTTGAGCATTGCTAGCGTTGGGAACGAAGACGGAGATTGGGGGCATACGTAGAACTAATTGTCCTCATAGTATCATGCGCAGAATCCAGGCAAAGGAAGTCCCAATTGCAGTCGAATGTGTTGTAACGAGGCAGAAAAAATCAAGGTGGGAACCGAAGTTCGGAGTTGCGACATGTGGTACCTCGAAGATGTACCGACGCGATCCCGAAAGCCGATATGTGCAACCGCCAAGCTCGAATTGACTCAAGATAAGTTGGATCTATTGAGGAGAGAGACTCAGATATAGTTGATAAGCATGGCTTAGATAGATATATATCTTTTCAACATATTAATGACAACATTTGCCATTCCAAATGGACTTACTGGGGTTTCATTTGGGGCAGGCCAAGACCCCTCATTGTTTCCCAAATAGAGGTACTTCACTTACACACACGGAAGTGATCGCTGATCTCGTGTCCAATTGTTGCCCAGGTTTACCTCGCTCTGGGATATAAGGAAAATGATCAGGATTATCAAGATTCCCGTAAGCAGAGAGGGTCATTGCTACCGAGTTGGCTGGATGGCCAGTCCATGCATGTTCTTTATGAGGAGACTGACACAGGCCGTTACGTAGATTGGGCATACTTTCATCATCTTTTGCCCATCCCACTGACTTGGGTCTCTTCCGGTTAGTCTGGTCATGTATTTCTTGGAAATTGTCGAGCAATGTAATTCTTGTAGTTGAGAACGGCCCTCATCAGCTATAATAAGCCAGTGGACTTCTGATTGAAGAAGTGCTGAAAACTATCTGATATAGAACTGACCAAACCAATACATTTTACTTGTTAATTGTTTTTTCGTACTTAAAATTGGATGAAAGTATATGTCTTGCACAGATATATATGGTAAAACTGGACATTTGCATGGATATGGGAATACAATTGTTTTCATACATTTTGACCTACCAGAAACAGAACTGTATATCTATATTCTATTGGCCTCGCTCTTTCGTCTCTGATCGTGTAACATCCATCACCGCAATACGGGATAGAGAACTACATAGAACTTGAGTCACGGACTAATACTCTATAAAATACCACAAGATACAGCATTAAGAAAGAAAGGAAAAGAGCAGATCAAAAATAGACCAAAGTTTTGTTCAATGTCCAATTGGATCATGCAGCAAAATCTCCCCAATGCGGCAATATCCCAGCATGTTAGCCGCCGGGGCCGGAATTTCTCTGGCGCCGCCCGTCGGAATAGTGCGGGATCCTGGCAAGATTGCATGAGCCTTTTCAAAAATACATCATCGAAGTCAGTTTGACCACCAATTCGCCCTGCATCATGGCCGCGAGAGTGCTCCTGCAGCGGGTAGGCAATGCATCCAACATTCCGTTCGGTGGTACATGTCAGCTAATTGAGTCGTGATTCAGCGCTCCTTTGCGCCGCTGGCCGCAGCCGCCCTGGGCGGAATTGCTTTTTCGCCGGCGGTGGTCTTTGCTGAGGCTCCCAAGGTGTGCCCATGACCTCGTGTCTCCTATTGTGTATAAAAAAAAAACGACAGCTTCTAATATACAATACACAACACGCAGAGAAAGCCAATCTACGATGAAGTCGAGTTCCACTCTCCGCTACCCGTAGCACCCTCACCACCGGCCGTTCTCCCCAGCCAGCCCATCAACGACAATGCCGACGAAGAGCCAGCGTCCCGAGTCCCTACTCCCACCGACCGACTGGCCGTCCAGATTGGACGCGCGCGCCTGTTCCTCTACGACGTTGCCGTCTCCGCCGAGAACAAGGTCAACCAGACCATGGATTCGGCCTTTGACCTGGAGCAGTCCTTCACCCGCACAATCGCCTCCCTGGCGCCCCCGCGAGAGAGCGGCGAGAAGCTCATGCCTGGCGGAATCTACGTCCTGGTCGCTGCTATGGCAGGCAGCATTCTGACCAGAAACCGAAGCATCGTGCTGCGCGCCACACTCCCCTTCGCCCTCGGCGTCGGTGCCAGCTGGACGGTACTCCCCATTACTATGCGCAACGTGTCCGACCTGGCGTGGAAGTACGAGCAGAAATTCCCCGCCGTGGCCGAGTCTCACATCAAGCTGCGCGAGGGCATCCAGAGGGGAATTCATTTTGCAAAGGTTCACAGGGAAGTGGGTGTACAGTACGTCGACGACAAGGTCACCAACGTCCGTGAGGCGGTTGAGAACTGGGTTGCGCAGGGAAAGTAAAGCGGAGGGAAAACATGTGTTAATTTTAAAAAAGCGATTGTACCATCACATAGAGATTTTTTTTGTAACCTGTTCTACATCTCATTTTGTTCATATGAGAGCTTCAAAAAATGGGTCGAGACGAGGCAGAAAATACAAAAGAGGGGCCGTGGGCTGCATAAAATACATGAGAGATAGTAAACAGACACACATATCAGAAGTATTCAGATCTGGTTCATATTCTCAGATGGCTCAACTATGTAAGTTCGTGTTTATCATGGGTGATGTGGTCACCACGCGCAGGGCATCCCTCATGCTGCGTTAATTTCAAGAGCTGCCTCCCTCCCAAACTCCGCCCGTGATGCATCCTTGTGTCTCCCTCCTTTTGTCTATTAAGTTTCCTCCCCCTTCATCCAACAGAAGCAATGGGCAATGGTTCAGGCTCCGGCTGCGCAATGGCTCCTCGCTCCGACAGTGCCTTTTTCTGCTGTGTCTTAACTCTGGCTTGTCCCGTCTGTCCGCCGGCGGCTAGGGCAGCGGCATTGGATTTGCCCTTTTTCGACTGCTTCACTGGTGGCTTGTCGAGTCCCCGCCTCACGTCCGCTTCTCGAGCTTGCTCCATGAACTCTTCATGACCCAGCATCCGGCAGACATCTGAGTAGCTCTTGCTCTGGGTCAAGGGCTGGTGAAGCCCGGCTTTCCCAGGGACCATCTGGGCCAGGAGATATTTTGTGTTGCCGAATCGGTTCTCGACATCCATGCATGTCTTGACGTACTCCTTGACAACTTCTTCCCAGGGAGCAAGGCCTCCTTCAGCCTCGGTCCTGAAGCAGCTGGGATTCTTCTCAGCGGATGTGGCAATCATGGCACCATCTGCGCCGAATTCCTTTGCCAATTTTAATCCTTCATCCTTGGACTCCACATCACCATTCATCAAGCAGGCCACGCCAGCCTCGTGGCAAATTTCGGCAACCATGCGCAGCTGACCACGGATAGCACGCTCGCGAGGTCGCATTGGCGTTGTTCTGCAATGAACCGTGAGTCCTGTGATACCTGTGGCAACAAGTTTCCTGACAAGGGCTTCGGTCTCGGCAGGCGTCTCAAGAATGCGAATTTTGACACTGATGCCGATTTCGAATTCAGGAGTGATGTTCTGAACCAGTTTCTCTAGGATTGCGCACAGCTTGTCTGGAGTTCGCAAAAGGGCAGCGCCCATGCCTCCACTTGTGCTAAAGGGTTTCGGGCATCCAGCATTGACGTCTATGCCGGCAACATCTGCTGCGACCAATCGTGAAGCCTCCAATGCGCGATCCGGGTCCGAAGTTCCAATTTGAAAGATGAGCTTGCCCTTCTCCTTCTCGGGGTGAACTGCGTATATGATATTCTCCTTTGCATCTGGTGGCGGTTCTTTCTGGCCGTGAGAGGCCACTCGGAACCACTCGACTGTCTGGGTGGCTTCGTTGTATCGTCTCGTCGTTCCAATCATTGCTCGATCAACTGTTTCCGGGCCTGAAGCAATCATGTCAGAAAACAGCTTTATGCCTCAAAAAGCAAGAAGATTGCCTCTTTACTCACCCCACACGAGATCAGCGCCGTACTTGAGTGCGAGCAGTCGAGAGGGAAGTTCTCCAGAGCGCACCATTGGCGCAAGAACTACCTTGCCGCGGTAATCCACACCGCGGCGAGGAATCGGGACCATTTTGACCTCTGAAGCCATGATTCTGTTTAGCAACCTCAGCATGCCACTTTGGCGCAAGGCGCAATGTGCAAGTTTCTTGCTTGATGACAAAATCCAAAATCCTGACACCCCAGGTGGGATGCCACAACAAATGATTCAACTAGCGCTTATCGGCCATATCGCTTATCGATAACGGAATATCCAATAATTAAAATGGAGACCGCTCCGATGTGGATCCGAATTCGGAGCCGAGCTTTGAAACCTGTCCCGCCTTTGATTGATTTGCCCTTTCAGTTTCAGCCACCTGGATGTCTCTTGTGGAAATGGGGACGGGAGTTAATATTGAGCCGCAAAGTTACGAATGCGCGCTCCTGGAATGCGCAAATCACTATGCAGCAACGATGGGAATGCACATAATCTTAAAAGTAGACGGACGGGGTTGTGACACAGGCCATGGGTAGATGAATATTGGCTAAATTGCTGTTGATAAGGCCTGCAATATTAGGAGAAATTAAGGTCGCGTGACAAGATTAACGGCAAACTTCATTTTGGCGGGGGGCTGCAGGTAGATTGCTGCAGGTTGAGTGCGGTAGCATCCAAGTCTCGGGAGCGAGACAACATGAAGACTTTAATGATACAGTCAAGGTACATACTAGTGGTACAGCAACACATTGCCTCCTGTGGTGGTTAAGAATAGTAGCTGGTATTTTGGTTCCAGCATTAGTCAGGGCTATCGCATTTGGTGGAGTAGACTGAAAGGGCTGGGTCTGGAACAGAGCAATTGAGACTATTTCAAGCATATTCCCCGACGGCGATACGGTATTCATTCGATTAGTTTGGCCGTCTTTTCGTGATGCGAGGCTGCGTCTATTTTTGTCGCAATGTGCCGGGAGGGTGTGCTAGTCCCAGGTGTCAACCCACGTTTACGAGGTCGATCTCGAGCGCACACAGATTTTCGACCACAATTACGATTACCTCGTGTTTGCCGGCAATAGATCTTGATTCGTCGCAGTGGCGGCACACTTTGGATGAAAAGGGCTGTAATATTCGTAGATCATGTCAAAAATTTTACGGGCGCCTTTCAGCCCAGTGCCGACAAATCTTTTATTCGATCAACCTGATTTAGGATTTCGAAACATTGGAACCAGGGTACTAATTTGCAATGAATATTTCGGCTCCATTCCTAGTCTCGTTTGTGCTTATGCTAAACTTTGTTTATTTCAAGGGGAGACAAAGAGCCAGGGAACAGTATCGAGGGAAATAAACATTTTGATGTTATCAAGTATGTACGACGTACTAGCAGTAAGTTAGCATGCGCCATCCTCCAATACTCGGTTTGAGGTTCTGGTGGTCCTGGCGTTAGTTTCAGGGATCCGTTCCCTATTGAGGCATCCCGGCCCCAACATGCGGTTCTGGCGCGCAGGGGATAGGGGAGGTCCAACGTCAGAAGCGGCACGTAAAGAAACGGGCATTGAATGGGCAGTTCCGCAACATTAATGCTCAAGCAAACAAGTTTGGCAGCAGTACCACATGAGTGCTACAAGAGTGCTACAAGAGCCATTTATTTGCCTCAACTCAACTCGGCTCAGTTGTTGACTTCAACCCTGCGGCCACAAAGAGGTTCACAGCCTCCAGTCGGTACATCACCTGAAAGAAAAGGTACCGGCTAGCGACCTCCCCGAGCGAATTAGGCGCGCAGCCATGGGCTAGATCCACTCTAGCCCCCGAGACCTCAGGGGCTTGGTTGGTGGGGGAGAGGTCACTGGGGTCTTTGTGAGCAGAAAAAGGGCCCAATTGCTTCTACAGATTGCGGCTAGGTAGCACAAAGTGAGTCCATCGTAGTGGGTTCGATGGTGTGGCGCTTGCATGAGGGATGAGGGGAAAACGATGAAAGCACAGCAGTCAAAGTACGAGGCAATGTAAACAATGGGCGCTGAGAGCTGGAATACGAGCACCGTTTAAGCTCATTCGTATCAACAGCCGGCTGCAAGAATAGGGCTCCTGCAGGCGCTCTCTCGCTTGCAATGTACGGGCATGTACTCTCCAAGTACCAGACATTAGTACCTGCACCCCTGGGTCTTGTCTGTGATAAGGGTCTCCATCGACAAAGGGTTGTGGGTTGCAAGCTGTGGTCTAGCCGTCTTGAATGCTCTGAAACTTCCTTGTCATTCCCTGGACGCGCCGATCAAGTCCAATTGGATTCCCTCGTGACGACATAGCCAGTAAATCCCAATAATCTCTGTGTACCTGCCTCGACCGCGAGTACTAAACGGTACTGGCATATGTAAAGGCGGACGAGGTATTACCCGACCCAGTGCTACTTGTACCAGAGTGTGTCTGTCCCAAAAGGCGAGCTGGCAGCAATCTACACCACATTCCCGCCGCCCCATGCCAAGAGGGCCAGCCTGCACCTTTCTGCATATGCTGGCGGCCACAAAAAACATTCGGTTTGCAGCTTCGTCGTCCGTTTAGCATTGAGTTCCATTAGCCACAAGCACCTGGTCGCGCACGGGGAGTCAGACTCCTCGCTGCCAGTGTTTTTCCAGAGCCGGTGACGGGGGAACCAACCACGTACGAGTCCCAGACCAGTGCGCCCCGAAATCCAGGAGACAGATAGAGACAGACTGAGAGAGAGAGAGACTGAGCATCTTCAGCAGAGCAGCATCGCCGACCCAGCAATGGAGAGCACCCAGTCTTACATGGCCGATGATGGCGACTCCAAGAAGAAGAGAGGCCGCCTCATGGGCAAGCTGTTTGGCAAGGACCGCAAGGCTGAGGAGTCGGCCAACGCTGCATCTGTAGATGCCTTCCTACACAGCTCTGCCGACACCCTCAACGTCTCCCATCCGCCGCCACCGATTCCTCCCCAGGTCTCGCTCTCGCTGCCCAAGCTAGACACCAGCATTTCTCGCTTTCCCCAAGCACTAGCTGTCAACCAGCAGGCCCAGCAGAACCGCGCTATAGCTCCAGGCGCCGGCAATGACGTCCGATCTCCAAAACGAAGCCCACGACCGAGCCGCAAGGGCCTCTCAGTGAGGTTCTCGGAATCGTACCCCGAGGTCATGGGCGAAGGCGGTGACGAGTCCGAGACACCAACGATAGAGATATCGAGGAGAAAGAAGGACCGCCAGCAACCTCCCCCGCCGACACCGCCTCAGAGCCGGCCAAACCCACCTTCGAGCAGGCCCTCTTACTCCAACAACGACCTGTCGTCCTCGCAAGATGACTTCGTACCCAAGCCCATATCCCGAACCCAGACCGGCTACTCGTCCATCTACAGCCCTGAGCCCGAATCCAGGCCGTTGCCCAAGACGAGAACCAATTCGTCGTTCTTGGAACCACAGAACCCTGGTAGAAACCAATCTCCAGGCCTCTTGGGGGCCCCCGGCAACACTGATGAGAATAGGAAGTCCTTCATCGAGATTCATCAGGCCCAGATGGCGCTGGCTGAGGGAAGAGCCTTTGCCAAGGCTGCCCGCACCGCCAGTGCAGCATCTGAGCATGATTGGGGTGAGAGGAAGTTGCCCTCATCCCGCGAGCTAAACGACTCCCCAGAACCTACGTCTCCCGAAACCCAGGCCAGGCCAACTACCGATTACAGCCCTGTTACCTCCATGTCTACAAATTCCAGCACTTTCCCGTCGCCGAGCAATCCAACTGCATCAAAGTCGTTACGTGAGATTCCGCGACGCCCAAGCGGCAGCTCTCAAAATGACCCCCCGCCCCGCGCTCCACCCTCCATGGCCTCGAGAGCGCTCTCGGTTCGTGTCACAGACGCGGTAGCCGGCAGCGAAGCTCTCAAGACGTTTATTGCCAGAAGTAGGCATCTTTTTTCGCTATTTCGTCTACATGCCGAGCAGGTACGACCGCTATCATCTTGTTCCCAGTCGCAGCTTGCACGGGGAAGTCTTTGGTGGTTTTTGAAAGGTAGAATGGGCTTGGAGGCCGCTATTCGCGACCGCCCTACTACTCCACAGTCGCAGATGCAGCTTGAACTAGACCGACAGCAGGCGCACTCCAATCTGGCCAAGTCGTATTGGCTCTGCCAGGAAGTTCTCCCCGACCTCGTTGAGGCTCAAGGTCTGGCGCCAGACGCTGAAGTTGCGGATGTGGCTCAAAATCTAGTGACGGCCCTGACGAAGCTTGCAATCTCGATGAAGCGAAACCAAATCCTGCCACCAGAAGATACCGTGTTACCGCAAACCATTGACAAGTCTATTTGGGTGGAATATCCTCCGCTGAGCCAGGATATGGTCGCTTTGCTGACGGGCAATTGGGGCGGTGGCTTGACCGCAATGCAGCACCCCATGACCTACCTCGAGCTTCTGGACGCTTTCCCTGTGGGCGATACGGCGGAAACGTTTTGCTATGGCAGATTGCCAACCGAGGTGTACCTCATGGAGCAAGGGAGAGAGAACAAGCAGCTGCGCTTCGTCTGCATGCTGTCTTTGGTTCGACCTACCAAGCAGAACGGTCTCATCTTTGTGGTTTCTAGCCAGGATGGTAACATCCAACTGCCGATCCAGGATCGAACAAGCGCAGGCGGGCCTTGCTGGGAAGATATTCGTTGGAGACCTGAGACTTCTTCCTTTGACCTGCGCCTGCCTCGTGGCTTCAAGCTGTCGGTGCAGTTGACACAGAGCGACTACAGAATGCTTTACAACATGTACGATTACGCCTCGAAGCTTCAACAAACGCTCCAGCCGCGGCCCGACGAGCAGGTGGTATTCCGAAACACACTCAAGTCCTTTCAGTACCTGGATGCGGACCCCAACTCCCGAGCATTCCCCAAGGATCAGATACCTTCGTGTGACCTAGCCCTCTTCGAAAAGCTCCGCAAGGAGAATGGACCACAGGGACAACGATGCTGGCACACTGGGCTCCGCATAGCAGTTGTGACAGGGCCAAAGACGAGGACAGCGTGTGGAGTGTCCCACACTTATCCTCCGCCGTTGCCAGTGCAGTTTGGATTCTTCAGAGCTGAGGGAGACCTACCTGCCTTTTCAGTCAAATTTGAAAATGGTCGACAAAAAGGCCGAATGGTAATGGTGTTTAGCGACGAAAAAGAACGCGCTCGCTTCCATTCGCTGCTCACTGGCACGTCCATAGAGCCCGGCGAGAAAGTCTTTACCGACGTGCCAATTACCAGCGTTACCATTGCCCAAAGCCTTCGCGAGCCACTTGGCATGGCACCCTTTAGCCGGCTGCAGTGGAAGGCTGGCAGAGTCGTGAATGACGAGTACGGTATCGAGGGAGATGCGGCTCCTACGGTCCTTGCAGACAGGCTGAGGATTGTCCTGGAGCACCAGTACGGTACCATCACAGACAGGATCAACGTTGAGCCCGGGGAGCTGCGCATGCGCTTAGAGGTCAGCAACGCCAAAGTACTCAAGTTCCTTCGCCAACCACAGCAGGACATGACGATTGCAATCGCCGAATCGCAAGTGGGCAAGGACGTGCCGCGAAATATGTGGGACTCGCTGCAGCTCATCAAAATGAACCAGACAATACGATCCATCGAGTTCAACAGCCTTAAAGACCTCCATGCCTTCCAATACGCAGTCTTCGGCTTTGAAGTCGTTTTCGATGCGCTGGCAGTCACATTTGCCATTGCGCGGCGTCGCATGGTTGTCCCTATTCACAAGAAGTGGGAGGCAGGATATACCAGAATTCAGGTCATCAAGCAAGAAGACAAGCAGCTGCAGCTACTGGCGTTCTTCGAAGAGTTCAGCCACGGGCACTGCATGAATTTCGTACTCAAGGGCACCGATCTTTACGAGGCTTTCCACAGAGGCAGCAAGTCAGGCATTCGGTTTGTCGATGCCAAGTTTCCGCTCCCGCGGCTGCCGGCCGACAAAGACGGGGACTACGACGACATGGCCTTTGTCTGCCTAGATCTGCCGGATCTGCCGGGCGAGCACGACGATATCTCCATCATGTTTGAAAACGAAGAAGGTAAGCCATGCACAGGGCTTTTGTATACCAAAAACACTGCGGTGCAGGATCTGAGCTGTTGCTAACTGTTACATAGATCGGGATCGTCTTGCCCAATGTCTTCCGGCCCCTATCAAGGGTTCTTCGAGGATATCACGAATGAAGTGAGCGGGATAGCAATTAACGCGGATACGTACATGACAATTCCCATCAGCGGATAGCGATGCGCATGAGCAGTGGTTGCGCTGCAGTTCAGCTTCCAAACACACAGTCTAAGTGCTGCGATCTAGCAAAGCGGTATGCAACTATGCTTTGTAGCGGGCCGGAATTTAGAGTAGATTGTTGGCATCGTGGATATACCTTTAACAGGGACGAAAAGGCGGAGCAGGGAGCAGAGTAGGAGCCACGCCGGGGTGAAAAGAGCCATTGGTCAGATTTATCTACCGGTAGAGCAAACGGCCCGTCGCTCCGAGGAGACGCATATGAAATACCCAAGAGAGAAGAAAAGAGGATGAGCGGAAGCATGACCTGATATAAAGAGCAGGGTCGAATTTAGCGATGGATGTACTTTTCTTGCAAGCATTGGCGGAGAGAGCTTAAAGACTATTTCCCCCTTCGTATTCCCCCCGGCAGTCCATGTGCAACCTTGGATCAGCCATGAAGATAATAGTATGTGTATATACCTAGAGCGTTTGGATTTTTTCCTTTTCTGCTTGTCTAGAACTGGGTGCCCCCTTGAAGAGCAGATGGGCAAGCTAGCATAATTGGAGCATGTGGTCTGCAGATGAGATACCGGTTTGAGGACTCAGTGTGACGCGCACAATCATCGGGCTAGTCTTTATCGTTGTGAAGTCGCCACAGCCGCCTAGTTTCCTTGGGTGTAGAGTCGTGATCATGATGTCTGTCAGCCGGAACAACATAGTTATTAGAAAGCAATAGTAATCAGGGCGGTGGCAATTCCTTTGTGTTTCCAACCATGATAATCAAGAAGCAAGCAGCAAGGCAGCCGCCTCTCCCCGATCTATGGCCCCCTCCCTAAACTACATGAGGCCGTAGCGGCAAAGTCTCGTCCCATGTGCCAAACTCGGGAGCGGCGGGATATGAAGCTTCTAGTGCTAAGACGCTGTGTGTGTGTTTGCATGACCTTTTTGTTTCTTTTTCTATTTACAGCGTCTCTTTGTTGTCCTTGTTCGTGCCGGACTTTATATCGACTCCGAGGTGCGTTGGCTGTTTGGGGACCGCGGCTCGGAGAGGGTTCCGGCGGCCGAAGTATTATGGGGAAGCTGAGAAAAGGGAAAGTCGGTGGTTTTTTTTTCTTCGGCTTGAGATGGAAGGGGGGATTTTGTTGGGATTTGCTAATATGTTCTATTAATTTTTTGGACAAAACTACGGCCGTAAAGAGATTTTGTTGGCTGCTTATGGGCTTGGTCCTTGCTACCTAGTACATAGGTGGTAATTGCTGCTGCCAGCTTATTGCTATAACATCTGGCTCGGGGTGATTATCTTGTAGAAAGTAAAGTACAGTACAGTAATCCTGCGCAGTTTTTTTTCTGTTTGTTTCCTTCTTAGCAGGGGGTCTAAAGATACATGTCTAACGTACCGTGTGCTGTTTGGAGAGATGAGATTCGGGGGGGATCCAGTAATAAGGCGGTATATTGGCACGATGCCAGATCTGACTGGGAGAGCTTTGCCGTTGAAGATGGCCGCGAGCTAGCAGCTGAGGTTAGCAGTAGGTAGGTAACTAGTACAAAAGCTGGTGAGTCGGCTTGATCAAAGCTGAGGTATCTCGACGTGCGTCTGTATAGTAGGTAGGGATATGTGCCTGTGCAGGTTGGTATGTAGGACATATGCGGATTGTCTCTGGGGATGCTTCGTCACGGCAACACGCGGCGAGGACGAATGCTGCCCGTGGTGTCGGGGCCCTAAGGTGCGTGTTCCGCTGAGATAATTGACATTGAAGCTTGGTGAGAGCTGTCATACCTAGCAGGTACCGAGTACATCGCACAGCGGCTAGATTCGTTGACCCTGTGACAGGTTTAGCGGCAACGTCATAGATTCATGTAGAGAGTACGTAATTGGCATGTGATGATGTGGTTCCTGATAGGTACCCGATACCTCGTATTGTGCGCAAAAGCGTACAAAGAAAGGCGTGGATTTACATGTGGCTGGCCCTCACTCTGCTTTTTCTTTTTGCCGCCCATTGTTAATCGGAGGTATGGCATCATCATTAGAGGTTGGGTCTCTTCTAAGTACTGGAGGAGGCCTCGGTGCCCAGTACGAATATCCTTACGTATCCCGTTTTCCTTCATAGGCACCCGGATTCTTTCAAGACGCAGCCCAAGTGCAATAGCCGGTTCGGTGGCATCCGCCGGACGGATTCAACCTCCTTGGGGCTGCAGGCACCTGTAAATGAAAAGCCCGAACATGGGGTTAGCCAGTAATTCGAGTTCTTGGTGCTAGGTAGATCAGCTCATACACACATGCCGCAGTATGAGTACAACGGACGTTGACTTTTTACTTGGCTAATACCAGACAGACAATACCCTGGTTTTCTAGCTTGACGTAGCTTCCCTTTTGTCTTCGCTTCTTTTTCCCTTTTATTTCTATCCTCATTTCTCCTCGCTTCCCTCCTCTTCTCGCTTTTGCTAAGCACTCTTCCGGGGTCGTGGGTTCGAGCCATCATTTTTACTACATTAGACCTACAACACCTCTAAGCTTCTCAGCTCGCTCCGAAATACGTCAGTCATCAATCCAAAGTAACCGCCGCTCCGCCACCCTTGGTCTGCGCTGCGCTGCACTGCTTTTTGCGCCCACCAAAGTGCAAAAAGTCACAGACGAGGAGGATAGCCCAAGTTCCTCTGCTGCAATCTTGCAATTCGAATACCTGCTTTCGCTACCGCACGTCTTATATGCTTGAGCGTCGCCATTGCTCTGCTCAATCTTAATAAATTTGAGGAGTTAGAGGGGCTGCCGGCCGCTGGATTTTTTTTTTCTTTTCCACTGTTTCCCGAGCGAGCGAGCTCTACAGTAGCTTAATTTCGGGCCATGGGGCTTTCGTCCGTGCTAGCTCTCCCCCGGAGGAGTAGAGCGTCTACGGCTGGTAGTGAGTGCTGTGTGCCATTTGACCCCTCCGCCTCCGTCATTTCTTCAGCACCTGGATGACTTCGATTTTTTAAATTCTTATCCCCGGGGTTTCCCAAGGCACACGCACAAAGCAGAGACAGAGAGGGTTTCCCCTTGTCTGCCTACACTTGGGAGAGCGACCCTACATACCCATTCATTTTTATTCCCTTCGTCCTGCGAGCCCGAGCGCTCCCGTAGCTTTACAACCCTTCACCTACATTTCCCCTTGTTGAACTACTTTGCGAAAAAATCAAAATGTTAACCAACTGGTTTGCGCAACCTGCAGGCAATCGATCCTCAACCGACGAAGGCAAGATCGATAACGATGACGATGGCCAGTCGTTGGAGCCGGATCAGGGCAATGGTAAGCTGCGCAACACCATGGCGGCGGAGGGGAGATGAAGCTTGGCATGGCGACATGGAGAGCTGGGATCACTCTGGAATATGGGAATCGTTGGGCTCACTAGACTGCAGTTCTCTCGCACATCATCTCACAATTGCGTCCTGGCGCGGACCTGAGTCGCGTGGTCTTGCCCACGTTTATTCTCGAGCCACGAAGTATGCTGGAGAGGATAACGAAGTATGCCTTCGAGCCCTGCTTACTTGGTAGCCGTGCTGACCTGGTTGCAGCTTCATGTGCCACCCCGAGATGCTCCTGCATATTCCCACCATCGACGATCCCACCGAGCGATTTGTATCCGTCGTTAAATTCTACTTGAGTGGCTGGCACATTCGCCCACCGTATGTGTGTCTGTTCTAACGGAAGTGGTGCATTTGGCTAACTATTAGGCTTTAGGGGGGTCAAGAAACCGCTGAATCCGATCCTGGGCGAAATCTTCTCCTGCTACTGGGATCTCGAGGGCAACAAGCGTGCCTACTACATCTCCGAACAGACCTCACACCACCCTCCCAAGTCAAGCTACTTTTACATGGCCCCCGATCACCATATCCGAATTGATGGTACCCTCAAGCCCCGGAGTAGATTCCTGGGCAATTCTGCTGCTAGCTTGATGGAGGGAATTGCTTTCCTTACCTTGTTAAACAGGGGTAGCAATAAGTCCAAGGGAGAGCAATAGTGAGTCACATCCCCAAAAGATCTGACGCGGCGATTCTAGTTGCTAACTTTTTCGTAGCATATTAACACAGCCCAACATGTATGCAAGAGGAATTTTATTCGGCAAAATGAAGTATGAGCTTGGCGACCACAGCTTTGTCCGGTGTCCCGAACTTGACTTGACCGCCGACATCGATTTCAAGACAAAGGGCTGGGTTGGAGGCACTTACAACGCTATTGGCGGCGTAATTAAGAGGGAGAGTACTGGTGAAGTCCTGTTTGAGCTTTCGGGCCTATGGAGTGAAGAAATGTTTATCAAGGATTTGAGGGTAAGTTGCTCATTCCAGCCATTGCGAATTTTGCTGACAAGGGTAACTTGAAAGACCGGCCACCAAGACATGTTCTTTAATGCTACCAAGTCAAAGCCCAGCCCACCATTGGCTCGGCCAATTAAGGAGCAGGAAGAGCGAGAATCTCAAAGACTATGGGAAAAGACTGCCAAGGCCGTTAAGGAACGCAATCACGAGCTGGCCACGGACGAAAAGACAAAGATCGAAGACCGACAGCGCGAGGAGGCTGCCGCCAGGGCCCATGACAACGTCGAATGGCTCCCGCGCCTCTTCCGTGCTGTTAGGAGCGGGCCTGGTGAGCCAGAGGAAGGCGAAGAGAGCTTGGAGTGGATCATCAATGCTCATATGTTGGTGTCATCCCCACAAAACATTTTTGGTCAAACAACTAACACCCCACAGCGATACCACAGCATCTCCCGAGAAGCAGACGGAACAGATCCTCGCCATATACCCAATTGTAGCTGGCCAGACATCTGGCGGCGCGACATCCATTCCGCCACCGGCTACCTCGCCAAAGGTGACCAAAAAGTCGACAAACCATGTAGTTGAAAAGCCCAAGGAAGTCGAAAAGCCTAAGGAAGAGGATAGCCTAATTGACTTTGGCAATGACGATGCTCCCACACCGGCTGCAAAGTCACCGGACGAAATCGAAAAAATGCTCACGGCGACTGGCAAACCTGCCGAAGGCCCCCTGATTGACTTTGCGCAGGACTTGAAAAAGGACTTGCCGGCAGATGGCGACCTCCTGTAGGACTTACGAAAAAAAAAATTGGGGGTCGAAGATGTTGTGTGAGGAATGAAAAATCTTGGGAGTAATCATTGGCTAGGCGGCTAGGAAATACCTTGACAGAATAACGGCGCAAACAACATCGGGCTAGGCTACGATATAAATGGGCGCGCACCGTGATGCATTTGTGCTTAATTTTCAGTGTTGGCAGGGAGCAGGTCTTTGGGTCTTAACACGGGCATGCGATGGGACGGCAGCGTTGGGAGGGCTGGCAAATATATCAACTATATCAATTTTGATTCATGCGTTCGATACGTTGCTAACAAACGTAGACTCTCTTGATCCCTTATTAACTTTGCTTTAGAAGATGCCCACCGGAACGCCAGACCTTGAGCGCAAGAGTACATGTATCCCTAATTATCCTTGATTCCCAAAACAGATCCCAATGATTGCGCGTACTTGTATGCCCCCTTCTTAAAACCTCCGTCTGGTGGGCTCTGGCGTGGGTGACCGGCTCACACTCCGCTCGTCCCGGCCGCGCATCTTGAGCCACTTCTTGGTGCTGAGCGTGAGTTCCCGGTCGAGCTCGTCGCTGGGGTTCTTGCGATGGATGAAGTTGCAGAAGCCGCCGCGGACGCAGCCCTCGCCCGAATTGAGGCGGCAGCAGGCCTCGCGGAAGTCGGTGACGGGGCTGAGTTCGCAGTATATGGGGCGCGCGGCGTACCAGCGGCTGTTTAGCTGTTCGCAGGCGGCGGAGGCGGAGTCTTCGTATTTGAAGCGGGCGTATACGTTTCCAATGAGGTCTTGTAGAGAGAGAGAGATGTTAGCTATGGGAGGAGGGTCATATAGAATGGAAGAAGGTTGGGGGGGAAAAGAGATAACATACGATCATTGTTGTTGTCGCAGACGACGAGTTCCTCCAGCTCGCCGTACTTGCAAAGCTCGCACCAGATGTCCTCGTAAAAGGCGTCAAAGTGGTTCTGCAGCTGCGAAGGGTTCATCCTGTTCTTGGGGTCGTAGGCGGGGTTCTGGTACAGGTTCGGCATGAGGATGGTCTGGCTGTACGAGGGCTTGACGTGTTTTCGCGAGCAGCGATCGCCGTGGCGACAGGCGCCGATTTTGAAGTAGAAGGAGCAGTTGACCTTGTCGAGCTCGGTGCCGAAGATGGAGGCGAGGAAATTGGCCATTGTGGATTATTGTGTGGAATGGAGAAAAATGTGACGAGGCTGTGATGATGTATGACTTTTTTTTTTGTAGGATGATATCAATTGGGAGATTTGCTTTGATGGGAGGATTTGGAAAGAATCAATATGGCTTAGGAGCTATGAGAACGCCACAATCATGGACGAGGCTGAGTCACGTGTGTGGCTGATTAATTGAGTGGAACTGCTTCGATCCACCTGGAAACGGTCAAAGGATGGAGTTGACTTAAGCGCTGTGGAGTTGTGATTTGTTCCTGGATCTTAAACCTGAACAACTGGATTCTGATTGGCTTATAGCTTACCAGGTATTGTGTGCATCAACCAGTACCTATAACCAGCTGAGTTACCAGTAGTCTTGTTTCATTCATCACTAACAGCGGCTCTTCTTCCAAATTTTTGAGCCTCTGTTGTTTGCCCTCTATGCTGAGAGATGTAGCCCGATCCTCAACCCCACCATCTTCAGAAATTGAACTTACAGACGACGAGTTTGCCAGCGTGACGGCACCTATCTCCATTTATGATCCGTAAGGCTCCTCATCGGAATCAAAATGTGAAAGATGTGGGGTGATTCCTTTCGTTTCATCTTTCTTTGCCCGTTTTAGTATTCTTGACAATTTCTTGAAATTTAGTTGCTAGAGTCTTGTGCATGGGAAAAACTTCAAATTAATCGTCGCTGGAATTCATGTAGTCATCCAATCATCCTCAGTGCCAGATATTTCTAGGAATTCTTTTCGCTGTTGGGTATCAATTTGCGACGAGAATAACTTCTTTACGTCTCCGCCGGGGTTAATTGCATTTCGTTGATTGGCATGTCCTAAGCAGCGAGGCCCTGGACAATGCTATCAGCATCTCATGTCGAAACCGTTGTATATAGAAGCAGTGAAACTCATATTTGCGAACTTTAGGTTGCGTAAACAAAGAT
Source organism: Trichoderma simmonsii (assembly GCA_019565615.1). Taxonomy (NCBI): domain Eukaryota; kingdom Fungi; phylum Ascomycota; class Sordariomycetes; order Hypocreales; family Hypocreaceae; genus Trichoderma; species Trichoderma simmonsii. The sequence continues at coordinate 1,797,903 of CP075866.1, forward strand.
TTAACGCTACAAGAGAGCCGATGGAAATCCCACAGAAGAGAGAAGGAGAGAAATATAACGAACTGCTCGGCCACCTGCCTTTCTCCTCCTCGTGAGGCGGGCCAGAATTCGGCTTGACCACATCTCAACCAGCAAGACATATGATGATTACACGCAACCAATTTCATCTTAATCACCTATACGAAGTAATTACATGTAAACAACATCTAGTCGTCCTACACATCTCTTTGTCCTGTACACGTCTCGATTGCGCCGGGTGGAATGTATCTTCCCGCACGGCCCTCCTCCCCGGGGGCTTTCATGAGCGGCGGAAATTCGCAACCCTATCCTTTTATTTAACATACACTGAAATGTTGAAGGAATTTTCCAAGTGATATCTAGCAGAACATAGTATATCCCTAATACAGCCCGAACATCAGTGTGCCGAGCGACAATGAGCCTTCGGATCATGCCGGGGGGCTGGAGGTCATTCACGGAGCTAAGGGCCCCCGCGACATTGAGTAAGAACAGCATTTACTACATATCTTGCCAAAATATCTCTCGATATCTCATCAGATAGGAGCAGCATCGTCTACTTGAATGGAATGGAACAAGATCTGTGTGGACCTTGGATGACCGATACAACTAATGAGAAGAAAGAGAACACCGCTCTTAAAGATCTCTATGTGCAAGTCAATGCTTGCGTTATGGTATTAAATCCCAGATTAAATAACTGCGTTGATTCGCTTTTGACTAATAGCTTAACTCGGATTCCTAAAGTGTTCCTAAAGGAACTTTCACTCAAAAGATCCGAGAATGAAAAGGTCAGACAATTCTCATAGTAGGTCACAATTGGGCACACGTTAACATTAGTATGTCGCAGAATCGAAGAACCCCGATAGCCTTCATAACGCGTGATCTTGGCGGAGCCATCGTGAAAAGGGTGATTAATTTCATTTTCACTTGCTGGAGACGCATTTTCTTGATCTCTCACATCTTTCCAGGCTCTTGTCTTAGCTGAGAGCGATGAAGCCTATTTTAGCATCTCGCAGGACTACGCTCTGCTAGTTAGAGGGGAAAACCAAGTCCCGCCACTCACGCTGCAAAATTGGCCAGGTGCACCGGGGTATATACTGTGATGGCTGCTTCATCTCAGTAAGTCAGATGTACCGATTAGCAGATTTATACTGACACATGTTGTAGCCTATAATCGGAGCACTTTGGGATTGTGAGAATTGCGTCGATTTTAAGTTCTGCTTCAAGTGCTATGGGACAGCGGAGACCACGCATGATCCTGATCACAGTTTCAGGGCAGTTCCGGAAGGAAAACTCCCTAGGCGCGAGCCTGAGTACGAGGAGGATGATGATTATGATGATGAGTGAACGAATTGTTTTGCATACCTACATGTAGAGTACCTGAGAACATTGAGGCAGTCAAGTCAGTCTCCATGCGATGTCAAGGTGATGTGGTTTACACCCTTGAATACTGCGTTATCAGCCGCTAGACACATCGGTAAAAACCGTAGTCTAATAGTCCGTAAATCATGTGTGGGAGGTCCCTAAACAGATTTGTACATGATGTAACATAATTCAATCTAGAAATCATGACTTCAGACTGGTTATGATATACATTCGCACGTCCATCTATGTGCAAAGTTGCTGTTTGTGTCCAGGCTGAATGTAATATATGGAGCATGGCCCTGATTTTTAGTCGAGACTCTTTTGGAAGGGCTGCAGAAACGCGCCCCGACGCGCCTACCTGAAATTGGCACTAACCTGGGGGACCTGCAGAAAGCTATCACGGTGCTATACTCAATTGGGCGATGCATTTAATCATCCCCTGACGCTGGAGACTCGACTCTTCACCATACGAAATCACCGTACACGAATCGCTGTCCCAATCGTTTGATTCTCGCCCAGTTCCGCCCTTGTTTCCCAGACAGAGCAATGACTTTATCATCAACGCACCATCACCAAGACACGTGCGTTTGGTGAATCTAATCTTCTCTCCTCTTCTCTCAGATATCCTCACGAAATCGGCACCATGGATCAAGCAGACATCCCCGCGCTGCTCTCTCGCTTGGCGAGCCCCGAAGATGCGGCCCGTAAGATGGCCGTCTTCAAGCTCCAGTCGTCCATCAACGATCCCGCCTTCGCCGACGTCTTCATCTCCTCTGGCGGTCTCGTCATCCTGCGGCGCCTCATCATGGGCTCCGGCGGCAACACTCTCGCCTACTCGCTCCAAAGCCTGACGAGGCTGCTCGAGGTTGACATGGGCTGGGACATTTTCGAAGGACCGACCGCGAGCGAGTTGGTGGAGCGCATTGTGGAACTGATTGTGACGAATCCCCTGGTTAACATCCTTAGGGGTGCAATGTCGATTCTAGTTGCCCTTGTCGGACATTCTCAGTCGAGCAGTCCCGAGTCGCCGACTCAAGATCACGGAGCCTTTGGATTTCGGGCGCTGAAGCCGGCCGTGGCCGTGTACCCGCAGTTTTTCGACGTTGTTGTGCAGCAGCTCAATAGTGCTGACCATGCCCTTTGTGCGAACGCTCTTATGCTGGTCAACGCCCTAATTCGAGATGCCTTGTCGACTAAGAGCGTCATGGCAAGCGGGAATGGAAAGGGTGCCGGCGAAGAGTGGCCCAAGCTCATGAAGCGGTTGCAAGACCTAGGCTTGATCAAAGCGGTTTACAAACTGATGCAAGGTTCCGGTCTTCAAGATCTCGCACACCCTGCACTAGAGTTTCAGAACTTGAATAAAGTCGTGCTCAGAAAGTGGAGGGACGTCAGGGTGGATCTAGAACGACCAGAGCACAGGCGGTCGCTCAAGAGTCTTCATCTATCGAGTGCACCGGACCGATCTACAACAAATGGCCATGTCAGAGAGGGATCAGGAGACACGACGGCGACCAGGAAGGATGGCAGGAAGCACAATCCAGAGAAATGGAGGAGATTGGGTTTCGAGACGGAGAGCCCTGCCCAAGACTTTGACGTAACTGGATATCTCGGCATGATGGACTTGACCGACTACGTGCGCAAGAACGAGGACCGGTTTCAAAAGCTGCTGTTGGAACAGGCCACAAAGCCATTGCATGAGCGCTGTCCAATTGCCCGTGCGAGCTTAGCCGTCACAATGATGCTCTATGAGCATTTTGACGTGGATAAGGCTGATATGGAAGACATGAAGGGATACCAGGGAGTCGATACCAAGGACTATGACAGGGTGTTTCGACCACTACTGTTGCAGTGGCCCCGACTACACATTGCTGGGCTGCATGCCTTCTTTCGTGTCTGGAAAGCTACTGGTGCCGTACTGGAAGACTTTGAAAAGGTGGCAGAGTTGGTGCGTATCCTGATAGAGCGGGTTGCTGGCCAATCTCCTCGGACGAGCGATGTTATGGAAGTGGAGGACGAGTTACAAGAATACGACATAGCTAGACTGCGGGAGCTTCAGATGGAGCTGCTTGAGATGTCATTTGAGGAAACGTGGGGCAAGCATCTCTACCAAGTCCGAGATGTCTTGAAGCAGGAGGCCCTGCAGTTTGTCAAGGAGCAAAGGGTTCGGTGCCTGCTCCAGGGTGCTTGGTTCCATCGGCCTGCTTCACAGAGGGATGAGACAGGGGAGAAGAAGCCGTGGAGGTTCGCCAAACTGTCTCACAACCGCCGATATTTGCACTACACCGATTTTGAGAAGCAGATGGCGCAAGATCCTGGCCTGAATAGCCTACAGGAGAAAATTGATCTCACCACTATAAGCTCTGTCGTATCCAATGTCTCTGCGTCTACCGACGACTCCAAGACGACGGCTAGCGGGGCAACCATCCAAAACATCACCAGCGGTGGAGAGAAGTCAACAACCAAGATTACCATCTACAGCTTCGTTAACCCTGCCGATGCTGTGACTGGCAATGCGGATGCAAAGGAACAGCCAATTTTGGCTCTCTGGCCCACCAGCCATAGCGTGGCCTCGGAGTGGCTCGATGGCATGCTGATGATACTCAACCAGGCTCCGATTACGGCCGAGACGAGCAAACTGGTCAATCTGGTGGGCGGATATGGACTGAAGATTCGGCTCCTCAACGTGAGGATGGATGAAGCCCCTGTTGGAGGTGGGATCGTGCCAAGCCGAGAGGGGCTCGATGAGGACTACTTCTATGAGGTCTAATCTGTTCGGCTCTCTTTTTTACGATGTTGTTTTCTTCTTTGTTCATCTCAGTCGCTTTTTGTTTCTTTTTGTTTGCGATATACCCCATCTTTGAACGGCAGGTCTGGCATAGTGAGAGCATCAACTGGTTGTGCGTTGGGTCCACGCCTTTTTTTTTCTACCTTGTGTATCTATGAATAATATGCGCAGTGTATAATACTAGCCGAAACACTTGATCTTCATATTGGCCTCAAGAAAGCAAGAGTGTTTTAAGGGATCCTAATATACGATACAGACTGCGGCGGTGCATCTCTAGGCAGATCCTCATGGTGGCCGTCACGGTACGGTCCCAACCATGCATCTGGTTCTTGTATCCTGATATTTCAGAAAGGGGGTCTGTGTGTCGGTTTGGGTGTGGAGGCTAGAGTTGGAGCAACAGGGAGTGTATTCTTGCTTGCTTTCGGCGACTTTATGCTGATGCTACGTGATGAGAATGGCTACTTGCTCAGCTTCGTACTGGGTACTTGGAGGGCTAGTCGATGATCCTCCTTTGAGGTGAGATTGAAGCTGTTCAGAAGTCTCTACTACACATAGGTACAAATCTACGAGAGCGTATGGCAGAAGGGAGGAAGACGTCACAGTCATCTGCTGGGCCGAATCGTTCCTTCCGCTGGGCCACGAGAGGCAATATGCGTGCATGGACGATAAGGTCCGTGCAGATGATACACCAGTTTCATAGGCAAGCTCTCTGACACCATATCCAATGTGACCAGGTGCGTCAGTAATCTATATAAAAGCATTGCTACTGCAATCTAAGAGTGCAGCAGACAAATGAGGATTGCATGCTCTTCATTAGGTACTCATGCTTTAATGGGTGCCCAAGCTGGGTTCATGCTCCCACCATTGCATTCATGGCATGTGGGCACGTTCGCATCAGACAGACATGCGTGATGGGGCATTGAGTCTCAGCCTCGATGTTCGGATACTCGGGGGTAGAAGAATCATCTAGAAAGAAAATTCATCAAGATCTACTAGTTTAGCATACGAGGTAGCCGGTGTTCACCGCATTGTCGCAGAAGTCGGATCAAGAACTAGAGGCGCTAGAAATATCTTAGTGGTACCCGAGATCTTGCTACTAGAGCACTACAGGTAGGTAGGCCCCCGGATATGTTGCCATTACACCACCATCTTACAGGTTCAAGTGCTAAACAATATAAGACATGGCCTGCTTTTAGTCTCTTCTGCGAGACAGCTGGTCTGCAACCCCATTCGCTGACCGGGAGCCAGAGAGCGGTGACCTGTTGCTGCACCGGGGTGGATAAGAGTGTAGCAGTGCAGTACATGTAACATTTGCTGGTAAGAGTCCGGTCTGTAGCCTGTAGCTGCCCGATTGCCCACGGATCCATTCTGTCACGTCGCTTCTCCCCTCCTCTTTTTCTTCTCTTCTTTTTCTCCCTCTTCCCCTTCCTTTCTCTTCTTTCTTTTTTTCTTCCCCATTCCTCTTCTTCGTCTTTCCTTTCTCAGCCTGAGGAGGAAAATAGAAGACGACGAATCCATCAGGTGGCGGTCTACGCTTCCTGAGGAGGGGTTGCGGGGACACTCTAGGTACGTACATGCGACTTGTGCCGTAATGACTGAATCTCGCGTCTTGTCTTGCTGGTCGGTGACTCGAAAAAAACAAAAAGAAGCCTGAAACCCCTAAAAAAGAATTGGATTCAGGCGCATTGGAATCCCTTTGAACATCTTCTTCCTCTCTTCTGTCTTGACCTCAATGGCTCCTTCAGAGTGCGGCTCTCTAACTCACATGTGATTCCTAGAATAGCCCGGCTTTGCCCAAAACAGACATTTTGGGTGGCTGAGGCAGTACGTACTAGCACTCGTATCTCTGGCTTCCATTTGCCACGTATTCGCACCCCCTGGCATTCAGGAACCTCCGAACTCTAAAAAAAAATTTAGAGATCGACATTTTTTACTCCTTTTAAACCAAAAGGAAACATACACCAGCCGCGTTCTCGACCAGCTTCAAGGGACCTGCGCCTTTCAGCTCTGGTATGTATCTACTGTTCTTCTTTGGCACGGGGATCTAGGCTTCTGCAATTCAATTGATAGCGGCATCACCGCCTTGACGCAACCGTCTTTTGGATTCGGTACCCGGCCACGCAAGCCTTGCGATATTACCAAGTGCCGTTCGCTAACTGGGGTCCTCTTTTCTCTAGCCGCATATCCAAGCTCCTTGCATCATCAACTATCGGATTACCGTGGCATCAACAGTTGCTGTTGCCTGATCGCTCCTCGCACACACGCGCAGATTATATATACAGACAATTTCGGTGTCTAGACAAGGACAAGAACAGCAAACATCCATCCAACATGTCTCGCATCCAGATCCCCCTCGATCTCATCACGTCCCGCCTCAACCTTGGAGAGCGCTTCCAAGGCCTCCGCGCGGGACCTCTGAGCGGCCGCTTCTCCAATCTGCGCCCAATCTCCGAGTTCTTCGACTTCAAGCGCCTGTCCAAGCCAGCCAACTTTGCTGAGGTGCAATCCCGCGTCAACTACAACCTGGGCCACTTCTCGAGCAACTATGCCGTCCTCTTCCTCATGCTCAGCATCTACGCTCTGCTGACCAACTGGCTTCTGCTCTTCGACATCATCTTTGTGATTGGAGGCATGTTCTTGATCAGCAAGCTTGACGGCCGAGACCTCGAGATTGGAACCTTCAAGGCGACTACTTCCCAGCTTTGGACTGGATTGCTGGTTGTCAGCATTCCTATTGGTCTCATTGCCTCCCCATTCTCAACCTTGCTGTGGCTCATTGGAGCTAGCGGCGCAAGTATTCTGGTAAGTAGCAATACGAGAACCTTATTTAGCGACCCCGACATGCTAATTGGATCTAGGGTCACGCAAGTTTTATGGACAAGCCTATCGATGAGGCTTTTTCCGGGGAGGCGGTCTAAATGGTCGGCCGCGAGCTCCCAAATTTGCGCCCCAATGGGGAAGACCATCGCGGCGCGGGCGGAGGGAAACAAGTGGGGATGCTGCGCAATACGGAGGCAGGGTTGAAGAGTTGGTATCGGACGATGATGGTATGGAAGGGAATAGAGGAAGTGGCATGGTACGCCGCAATCGCCAGCGGTATGACACGGAAGACGAAGAGGATAGTTCATCTGGTGATAGCTACGACGAGGACTACTCGGATTATGGCGAGCAAGACGAGGATGACAAGGAAGAGGCTTTGGTGCAAAAGGCGCTCTATCGGATCGAAAAGGCCCAAGCCAAGGGCCGGACTGACGTACGACTGAGCAAGGAAGAGGTTGCGGCCCTCGAGCGAAGGCAGCGGCGCATGGAGGAGGAGGAGCGAAGAAACCGCAGGCGGCGTCAGGATCGTGTGGCTATACCGCTTGCCCAGTTTGAGTCAATGGCTCGACTGTCAGTTTCACGCCAAGCTTCCGGCTCCGGCTCCCTGTCAAGACAACCTTCCGGGAGCGACGCACTTGAAGAAGACGAGGCCTCTCCTCAGATGGGTTACTTTCCCCCTCCCTCCAGCTCGCGTCCTCGGCCAAAGTCTGGCATTTCTACATCTCGACCATCCAGCATCCATGAGGACATATCAAAAGACCCCTTCCAGTATCAAACAGCTGGGCCTCGTGCTTCACATGCTCCCAAGCGCCATGGCTCTGGTCAGTCTGACCTGAGTTCCATGTCACGCCGTGGCAGACCCGGGTCAACCTCTGGCTGGAGCCAGCAAGGATCGTCAAGGCGGCAAAGTTCTGAGGAGACCAGCGAAGAGCTAGCTCTGGCGGACGAGAGCCCGAGTCAAATTGTCAAGGGTAGAGAAGAGATAGTGGTCGAGGTGGAACCCGAGTCTCCTCCTGGGCGTGAAAAAGCCTCGTCTCGCACGCGTTCAACAACAAGAAAGAGGATTGAGCCGGCGCCAACCAGGAGGACCACATCGAGCAGGACGACTACGGGATCAGGGACTTCTACGGGAGTGCGAAGGAAGAGGAGAGAGGGCGAGGCGCGTTGATTCGGTCTGATTGTTTCCGCCTGCGAAAAGTTTGATTTAATAGGCTCGCATTATCATGATGAATACTATATACTTGTGTCAGGATACCCATTGCCATACGTGCGAATGTTGCCAGCACAAGAAGATTACAAGCGATTACCATGCTACCTATGTATCCATTGATTCATCCGTTTTTCTTGTTACCACAATGGAACAATCAAATCCTGGCTCTACCTCGTATTAGAATAGCAGTACCCTTTCATGATCCATATCTATAAATCGCAGAGTAAACAATAGGCGGCCTCTAAGAGCAGCTGAAACGGGAGACCTGCCGCCATACCCACCCTCGGCTTGATGACTAACATTGTACCGCGGCTGCGGGTGACATCGTATCCCTGCCATCAGCTCCAGCTCCAGCCTCGCAGCTTGTTATTTGTTATTGTTTCCATTTCCATATCCGTAATACCTAATAGTATTTTACATAGGAGCGTTTCTCGTTCGCGTCCATTTTTATTTTGCATCTACAGTGAAGCGATACTCTTCCAGAACTACGCGATACCCCCTTTTGTCTATACTCACGCCACCAAAGGTAGCGACAAGCACAGCGACGCAACATTTACAATGAGCGCAAGAAGCGGAGCGAAACGACTCATCAAGGAGCTTGAGAGCTGGCGCAAGGAGCGCAAGGACGAGAAGGGCGTGGAGAGGCTGGGTCCGATCAATGAGGACGATTTATTCGAGTGGGAGGCCGTCATCAACGGAAGGGAGATTGGGTCGGGCTACGATGGTGAGTCTTTGTGTTTTCCTCAGTACCCTTCTCTCTTGTAATTCCTTTATTTCTCCTATTCTTTTTGCTGATTATTTTTGATTGGAATAGAGGGCCGCTGGCTCATACACATCCAAATCCCCGCGCAGTATCCCTTGCAGCCGCCCAAGATGCGCTTCGTGACGACCATTGTGCATCCCAACATTGCGCTGCAGTCGGGCGAGATCTGCCTCGACCTGCTCAAGGACAAGTGGACGCCGACGTACAGCGTGCTGCAGTGCGTGCGCGCCGTGCGCATGCTGCTGAGCTATCCCGAGACGGACAGCCCGCTCAACGTCGATGTCGCGGCGCTGCTTAGAGGAGGCGATGTTTTGGGGACGCGAAAGCTGGTGCAATATTGGTGCTCGGAGCCGGAGGGGAGATATGATGGCCCGTAAGGGGGTGCGAGAAGACTTGGTTTCATTTTTGGATTCGGATATTTTGATGATTTATATGTACGAACGTTGTAATTGTTAGAAGACATGGGTAGGTGGTGATATTGAATGGTTTGGATATCTAGGGATGGACTGGTCGAAACGCTACCAGCACGGAGGTTACAAAGGGACTTGGCTGTGGATCGAGCTTCATGGATAATGCAAAATGCTGAAAGAAAAAAAACGTCTTTTGCGCATTGCATTCATTGATTGATTCTATTCCAACTCGCGTAAAAACATGGCTCTACTGTACTGCCGCCCACCCCCTTCCCGAGTAACATAAACTAAAAAGACAATATGATAAAGTAACGCATCGAGCATCCCCTGAGAAACAACATTGATTACCTCCGCTCCCTTTTTTTTCAACAAAATCAGCAGTTCCAGACCATCCACCATGACAAGAGACCAGGCAAGGGTGTGGCTGAAAACAAGACTGAAAAATGGCCTCCTCCTCCTCCCCCTTTTTTTGGGTTTGCCTGTTTCCCCTCCTCCCTGCTGATGCCTGCGATCCGACAGTAGTGACTGAAAAAGATATATAATAGAAAGGGGGAAGGGGGATTTTTTCTATATAAATTTCAACATGCCAGAGGTTGAGAGGTTAGATGCTTTCAACGAGAAAACGCCCGCGTCGCGCCGCGCCGTGCCTGACCCTGCCCTGACTTCCTACCCAAGACACCCCGAGCATCATTTTTGTTCTGAAAGAATCGATTCCAAAGAGTTGTGAAGAGAGAAGAATGTATCATGCAACGTGGGCATTTGATCCCTTACACCTCTTCTTACGAGCCCGCCTCCAATGCCATCGACGCTAAGCCCAACAGCCGTAACCGTAATGAAATAAAACGACAGGAAAGAACTGCCAAATGAGAAAAAAATTGAATGTAAATGCTAATTTACTCATTATAATGGTAGACCTAGAGACGTTAATGTTAGATAAGACGTGCTTGAAACTTGACATAAAGAGGAGGGTGGCTTACTTTGTAGTTGGGAAGCCCATACGGCTGCCATCCTAATCGCTTGGCCATCTTGGCGAAACCCTCGCTCTCAATCAGGTGGTAGAAAGAAAAGGCAGGGAACATGGCTCCGTCACGGTGCACGTCAGCCTTGACCAGCAATGCGGTGCCGCCAACTCCGTCGAGGGGCACCACCAGGTCCTGCTTGCCACCGGGAGTGCTCATGTACGCAAGAAGAGTTCTGTAGGTTGCGAGCTCAGCGTAGCCCTCGAGCAGGATGTCATCCGGCCCCATCTGCTCCGCCATCTTCAGCGCATTCTCGCTGTCCTGCCAGCTGTTGAAGTCGTACGGCCGCTCATCCATTTTCTTGGTCTCGGGGTTATAGTATTTCTGGAAGCAGTTGGCAACGATGATGGGCTTGTCGAAGGCCGCAAGATCTTGGATCAGCGTGGGCTCAGTCTCGACGATGTCGGCGTCGAGCCACAGCACCCATGAGGTGGACGGGCCCAATGTTGTGAAGAGTAGCGAGTTGCGTGCCTTGGCCATGACCTCACGGCGGGCCTTTTGGTTGCCCAGCTTGTGGCGCTCGCTTTCGTCCTGGGACGCCACGGCAGGGTCAAAGTCTTGGCGCAGGATGATGATGCTTTTGAAGCGGTCCTTCTCTGGGCCATGCTGCGTCTTTTGGATCTGCTGCTGCAGAAGAGATGTCGCCTGGTTCCCCTCTTTGGTCTTGGGCAGGATGAAGCCCAGAGTAATCAGCTCATGGGGGTAGCTGAGGTGCAAGAGATTGTCCCAGTATTGTTGGTAGAACCTGGCCATAGGCGTCAGGATCAGGATGTGCTCCTGGTTCCTAACGGGATCGGACGTGACGGTGACCTTGTTGAGATTGTATCGCGTAACCGGCGGAGGGCCTTGGACAGCACCTGACCGCGGGCTCTGGTACGGCGAGGTAGGGGGCGATAGGTGATGCTGGGCCGAGACGATGGTAGACAGGCGGCCGGTGGTGGCGGGGCTGGAGGGCGAGACGAGGAAGATGATGATGAAAATGCAAAGCACCGCTCCCAGGATCAACGTCGAGGAATTGGCCTTCTTGAGGCGGACTGACCCCATGGGACGAGCCATGGAGCCTGATTTTGGCGGGCGGTGGTGATGATGTAGAGGCTTGGTTTCGTTTCGTTATCGCGATCAATTCGACCGGAGGGCAGCGCGGCGCTTGTATGGGAGGGATAGATGAGAAGAAGAAGAAAAAGACACTGATGCGTCCAGCAGAAACGAGCGTCAGGGCATGGACGTTGAAGATTGGTCGTCTGTGCAGGAGTTGCGAAAGAAGGCAGAGCAAACTGCTCGTGCTCTGGTACTGTACGCCCTCGCTAGTACCAAGTGGTACTTGGGGAAAAGGACAGAGTCAAAAATACGAGCAATTGCCTCTAAATCAGGGGTCTCCGATTATGTCAGGCTAGGCCTATCGTAGGTATAAAATTTCTCGATGGATCAATTGATAACACCAGCGCATGCTACGGGCAGTTCTGACAATTTACATGTACTCAAGGTGGTACTGCCAAAAGTCAATGCAACTCTCTGCTCTGGATCAATCTGAAAATTATCCCCAAGAATGGAGTGAATCGCTTCAATGTCGTAAATGGTCAATGCAGTGTGTGCCTGACAAAAGTAGATGGGAGCCAAAAAAAAGATCCATCCATCCAGTCCCCCAACGCCTGTAGTAATACCTGTAGCGATAGACTAAGAGTGCACTGGGCACTCCGAAACCCCCCTGTTCTGCGCATGTGCCTGAGTGGTACCGCTCCCGGCTTCCATCGCTAGTAGTCGTCGGTGCATTTCTAGCAGGTACAATTCCGCCTTCAGTTGTCACGACTCAAAACGTTTCTTTTCTCCCAAGCATCCTCTACTGTTGAGTCCTTAGGCCAGAGCCGCGCGAGTATACATCTATCTGCAGCATCTCTTACCTCCATCTTCGCAATGGCTTCTGATAAGATGGACCGCGGCCTCGACGAAATCATTGCAGACAAGGTTGGTGCACGCATCCCATTTCTATACCGCCAGCCTCGTCTTCCCCCGAAGTCGCAAGACCATGGCTAACTCGTTCATCAGCGCAGCAATGGATCTCGAACCCGACGCGGTGGCGACCGCCGTCGTGACCGTCAAGACTATCCCCGTGATGGGGTGAAAAAGGTACGTGTTGTCGTCCCCTTTGCAGGCTTCCAGCTGGTACGCGAGGCTGACTCGCCACTCTGTCAAAGGTTGAAACTGAGCCCTTCCTCTCCTTCCTCTGAATCGTCTGGCACTCGACTTCGTCAATTGCTCTGCGCACTCCTTCGGTCAATCGATTTTCGGAGTTTTTTGCCGATCCGTGACTGGATCTTACGCTATGATTTCCTCGCTAACCAGCTCTTTGGTCGACCGCGCAGTCTCTCCGTAACGAGCCTCGAAACTTGGATAGGTTGGTCCTGAGAACCCATATATTACAAACAATCGAATACATACTGATGGCATTGGTACAGCGAATGGGTACATGATCGATACGAAGAGAACAGTATAGTCACATCCTGCCTCTATTAAACCAATTCCTCTCCATTGAACCCAACTCATAATTTCCAGCGTATCGCAACAGAGGCCCTGCACCGCGTCGCAGGCGCGAGTCTCCCAGCGGGTAAGCCTACCCATACAGCAGTGAATTCATGCTTCAAAGGCTTCCCTTTTTGCTAACTCTCCTTGATAGGGGAGATGCCCGCGGCGCACGACTCCGAGTCGAAAATATCCACTACGATCTCACCGAGGAGGATCTCGATGTATGTCACTTTGGGGATGAAAGACACCCTGAAGCCGCAGCTGACATGATGACAGGAACTTTTCCGAAGAATTGGCCCCATCACAAAGTTGCAACTGCGTTATGATCGGTCTGGACGGTCCGAAGGCGTAGCTTTCGTAACGTATGAAAGCAAAGACGATGCCGCAGAGGCTGTGAGACAGTTCGATGGTGCCAATGCGAACGGTACATCTCTCTAAACGAACTCGCTGTCCAGTTTTTTGTTACTGACAAGATTGTATAGGCCAGCCAATTCGTTTGTCCATCATGTCAAGTGGGCCTTCTCGAAACCCGTTTGATACTGCTGTGATGCCGGGCAAGCCTTTGTCCGAACGCATTTCTGCTCCTGGTGGCAGATCTCGATCACTCTCCCCTCGCCGATACGATGAAGAAGATGCCGCTCGCAGGGGCATTGATCGATATGTTCCAGGCGGCGGAAGTCGCTCCAGAAGCCCCATGCCGCCTCGCCGTGGAGGTGGAGGTGGAGGGCGCCGCCCTGGTGCCCGACGAGAGGGTGGTGGAAGGGATCAGGATGCTGCTCGTGGCGGCCGGGGAGGCAGAGGAAACGGAGGAAACGGAGGAAGTGACCGTGCTGCACGAACAAACACACCGCGACTCAAGAAGACCCAGGAGGAACTGGACGCCGAGATGGAGGACTACTTCAACGCCAACGGCGGTGCCCCGGAGCCTGCTGCGGAAGCTGCTGCTGCGCCCAGCGGAGAGGCTACTGCTGCACCCGCTAACGCTGATGACATTGACATGATTGAGTAACCTGGATCATTCTGTTTTGGTAAAGGGGAATATGTTTTATGAGGGTATTGGAGTATTGGACTCGTTTTACAGAAAATGCCATCTGAAGCATGGGAGGACGGTGCATATATATAATTAAGCAGGGTGTGTTGTCATTACGAATGTTTTGCTTTTCGGGTCAAGTTATGACATGTTGCTTCACCATTGCCTGTGACTTCCCAAGTTCGTAGAGCCAGGCCGCATTTAAGCGTACCAAAGAGATGGGCGTATTTCTGAGAGATATGGGTTAGCGGTGCCTCGCACTCGACAATGACGACAACTATTATCTTGATATGCAGAGTCCATAGCAAGGATACCCTTCAACTTAGTTGTTTGGAGTCTCACTAGGTATTCATAGCCATTAGCCGGGCAGATCCACCATTGACAAGCGCCATATCAACCAGATGATATCGCGGCCCGGATATAACTTGGTGTACACTATTTCGTCAGCTAAGATCTTTAATACGCCATTGCTGCAACTCATAAAGTGCAATTTAGTAGGCACATCGCTCTTATCTACCCCTCCTCTCTCAATACAGAAAAATCTACTGGATAGATATCACCTATTAAAATGGCGAGTAGCAGTGTGCCAACAAAAGTCGGCATTTTGTCGTTGGGCGATATGGGCGCTGGCATTGCCAGGCTCTTAATTGCGCATGGCTTCCCCGTCGCTACGAACGGTCAAGGACGAAGGTAAGTAGGAATACTGAGGAACCTAAAGCAAATCTACATAGAACTTGTAAACTAAAAGCTAGTTTCTAGTGAAGACACACTTGAGAGAGCCCGCAATGCCGGTGTCGAGCTTCTCTCGTCTGATTTAGAGCTCGTCCAGCAGTGTAATGTCATCTTCTCAGTCGTCCCGCCTCGCGATGCTGAGGCCACGGCTCAGCGAATTGTTGATGCCTCGTCGGGTGGTTCGAGGAAAGAGACGCTTTACTACGTCGATCTGAATGCTGTTGCACCATCGACATGTAAGAGCATCGTGGCGCTCTTTGAAAAGGCGAGGGTGCCTGTCAAGTTCATTGACGCCTGCATCCTAGGCGGACCCCCAAGTCTTAAGAAGCCCAGCCAAGAGGGCGAAGAAGCTGTGTGGGATCAGCCGAGTATTCCCATTTCGGGGCCTCATTCGTTGGCGTCGTTGCCAGACGGAGAGAAGCTCGCGTCCGTACTACAGCTACGATCCATTTCGGAGGAGATTGGTGCGGCGAGCGGTCTCAAGATGTGTTTCGCGTCCATCACAAAGGGATTCACAGCGTTGGTGACGCAATCTTTTACGACAGCGCATCGGCTTGGTGTGGTGGATGAGTTAAAGTTGGAGCTCAACCAGATGGTGCCAGCGATGCTAACCAGAGCGGAAAAGGGCGTGCCGGGGATGCCGCCAAAGGCCTATCGATGGGTGAGGGAGATGGAGGAGATTTCCAAGACGTTCCATGAGGAGGGCGGCTGGGATAGGACGGTGTTTGAGGGCATTGCTGGGGTTTACAAGGCGGTTGCCGAAGACGGGGTTCTTGGACAGGAGAAGATTGGGAAGAGGAAGAGAGGGACTAGCTTGGATGATGTTGCAACGGTGATGGCAGAGGGACTGGAGATGAAGAAGAAGAAGACAGAGTAAATAGTTGCGATTATTTGGATAGTATATAGTTGATGATGAGAGGTGATATATACAGCTATTAGATAGAATGGCCTTGTTAATGCTTCAGTCCTCCCAACACAATTGTTCCAACGTCTGCCAACTCATACGTCAAGTTTCCCCAAACACCCAGCTCCCCTTCGGGCTCCCTCCCATATATTCGTGAGTGTGGGACACTGAGTTTCGTTTCTTTACCGCCTGGTAGGCCCCGGCCAGAGAGATAGAGGGCCGAGTTCGAAAGAGCACCAAAATGCTGTCCGATGAAGCCATCGATTGGCTCAGGCTCTCTGGGAACTGCAACATCTCCAGCAACGCCAAACGCAACGCCAGGGACAAAGGGTTCCGTAACGTCTGGAAGAGCCGGTGCTGATATGAAGAACTGGATCTGTGAGCCCTCAGGAGTGAAGCCACCACCGTTCATTGACTGTATAAAGTTCTGCATCTCTTCCTCTTCTGACAGGGAAAAATGCGTTCGTTGAGGATCAAGGGATAGTAACCCCTTCTTGGCTCCCCAGCCGCCGCCGCCGCTCACTAATTTATATCATCAGCTGACATTTTGCCTTAAGAAACATGTTATCTTTACGAGCTTCACACTTACATATCTTGTACAGACGGCCGCCATGACTATAAAGCAGTTTGAGATGTTTGGCGGTGGCTTTCACAGTATCTCTGATATCATCAACATCTGGCAGGGCCGATATTGGCTCGGGGGCTTCTTCAAGCCATTCTTCCAATGCGCCTGACGTCTCTGGATTGGGAGTAACCATTGCCCAGACTCCAACAGGCCCAGATAAAACTCCAGATTGGGCATTCTGTTTATGAAGTGCATTTACAATGTCTTCCAGCTCAGTAGACGCAGGAATAGTGGTTCCGTCAACTTCAATTCCTCGAATGATATTACCGAAGCTCTCGGTCACTGTTCGGGGCTGCGTCAACGGCATCAGGGGCGTCCACGTGTCGAGGTGGGCTAAAGATTTGAGGTCGTTATCCAGTAAGATTTTCACAAATTGTGAGTGCTTTTCTGTTTGGCTAGCGAGTTGAGGAGGACTTTGAGTCAAATCAAACTCGGATAACAAAAGTGTAGACGCTCTATTGTTGTGGAATGTAGTTCTGGCCAGCGGCAGCGTTAATGAGGGATCTCCCAGGCTAAAGGTGAGAGCAGACACTGAATCTGCATCATCTTTGGACTTTGGAGGATTCTGCTGCCACAGGTGCGGCAACATATCATCCAAATGGCCTCGTAGTACTGACACTCCCTGGAGAGGCCTCAGTGAACCTATCGGGGCTGCCAGATGGTCGACCACAGCGTTTAACACATGGAATCTGCCCACGTCCGCAGAACCAGCCATCAGTCTAGCAAAATCTCTCATAAGGTTTGCATTTTCTAGGTCTTTGGCAAAGCTGGGTGTTGCGAGGAGCACTGCGGCGTTGTGGCCGTTGGCATTTTCCAAGATTTTTTTGCTTCTCAGTTTCTCAAACAGCTCATCATAGTTGATCTAAGAAGCATTAACGAATTGATATCCATAAGATTTAAAAGCATCTCTTACTTTCTCATCCGCTTTCAGAGCATACGTAAATCTGATTTGACTGTTACCAGAAGAGCTTGAATAGGCTTTTCGCAAAGCTGATGAGCCTCTCCGTGAAAGCAAGCCTCTCGCAGCCTGTTGGGATAGCCGGATGATCATTTTATACAAGAGGCCAGGCTAAACATGCGCCAAGATTATGCCAGCTGATTTTCTTTAAAGGCAGATTCTCAAGTAGTTTCTTATAATGAATGCGTCATTACTAAATGAAAAAATACCAAATGAAGAAGTTTTCATGGAAAGATGATGATGCTGAAGAACGTCGGTTTACATGGAATTCCTTAGTCAAGTTGGTTTGCCCATGTAAGAGCACCTGTGGCGCTCATTGTGGCTTGATCGCTAATTGGAACCCAAATTACGATCTGAACCCCGCGGCACCGCCACACCCCTCAACATCCCACCTGATAAGGGCAGTGACTCAAATTTCAGACCAAGAAACTTTGACTCTGGATCCCGATAGCGCAATCAGAGCCGGTCTTTTCCAAAGTGAACTTTTGACGCTTAGGATTGACGAGGAGGCCAATTCACTCTAAGGCTTCCCCGAAGAACATCCAGCACGACGTTCAGATTCGCGGCTCGAGCACTTCGAGTGCGGCCAGTTTATCCTGCAAGATCTTTTACGACCACACGTGCAATCATGGCGACCAACTCTGGACGAGGAAATCCCAGTACGTTACTGTTAGAACAAGGCTGTTGAAGATTGTCACTAATAGGGACGGTTCATAGTCGCGGCGACTGAGGGTATCCAGGAAACCAACACCGCTCCTCCCAAGGTCTCCGGCGAGGTCAAGCAAGAGATTGCCAACTCGACCCAATCTGCTGCTCCTGGAGAGCACGCTTCTGGTCAAGATGCTGGCGTTGTCCCTGCTCCCGAGGGGCCTGCGAAAGTAAAGTCTGAAAAGGAGTGTAAGGAATCCCAATTTCTCCACGTCGAATCTAAATCTCCCAGGAACTGCTCTCTAACTTATCCTTTTAGTGGAGAAGGAGCGCAAGAAGGCTGAAAAGGCCGCCAAACTCGAAGCGAAAAAGGCAAAGGCTGCTGCCGCCGCTGCTGCTCCTGTCAAGGAGAAGAAGGCAAAGAAGGAGAAGGTAGAGGAGGAGCCGCTACCCGAGTACGTCGAAGATACCCCCGTTGGAGAGAAGAAGCGCATCCGATCGTTCGACGACCCTCACTTCAAGGCATACAACCCCATTGCCGTCGAGTCCGCATGGTATACTTGGTGGGAGAAGGAGGGTTTTTTCAAACCCGAGTTCACTGCAGACGGAAACGTCAAGGACGAAGGTAGCTTCGTCATTGTCCACCCGCCTCCCAATGTCACTGGTAACCTGCACATGGGACACGCCCTGGGCGACTCGCTTCAGGATCTCATGATCCGATGGAACAGGATGCAAGGCAAGACTACTCTGTGGCTTCCCGGTTGCGACCATGCCGGTATCTCTACCCAGAGTGTTGTTGAGAACATGCTCTGGAGACGGAAACAGCAGACCAGACACGACCTCGGCCGAGAGAAATTCGTTGAGACCGTCTGGGAGTGGAAGGAGGATTACCACAAGCGCATCAACAAGGCTTTGACGAGCTTGGGTAGCTCTTTTGACTGGAGCCGGGAAGGTGTGTATCATCAATTCAAACGAGGGTTTGGAGTTCTGTTTCTTTATGGCTAACAATATGCAGCTTTCACCATGGATCCCAACTTGACAAAGGCCGTCGTTGAGACTTTTGTTCAGCTTCACGAGGAGGGCATCATTTACCGTGCCAACAGACTTGTCAACTGGTGCACAAAGCTTAACACAGCTCTTTCGAACCTCGAGGTCCAGAACAAGGAGCTCGCTGGAAGGACGCTCCTCGATGTCCCCGGTTACGATAAGAAGGTCGAATTCGGTGTCATTGTTCACTTCAAGTACCCTATCGAGGGTAGCGACGAGACTGTCGAGGTTGCCACTACCCGTATTGAAACCATGCTGGGTGATACTGGTATTGCCGTTCACCCCAAGGACGCGAGATACACGCATCTGATTGGCAAGAACGCCGTCCACCCATTCATCCCGGGTCGCAAGCTGCCCATCATCGCCGACGAGTATGTCGACATGGAATTCGGAACCGGAGCCGTCAAGCTGACTCCGGCCCACGACCCCAACGATTTCACACTTGGCCAGAAACACAAGCTGGAATTCATCAACATTCTCACTGATGATGGACTGATGAACGAGAATGCTGGGCCATACAAGGGCCAGAAGCGCTTCGATGTCAGATACTCCATCCAGGATGCTCTAAAGGAGAAGGGTCTGTATGTGGACAAGAAGGATAACCCGATGAAAGTTCCTCTGTGTGAAAAGTCCAAGGACATCATCGAGCCCATCATGAAGCCCCAGTGGTGGGTTAGAATGAAGGAGCTCGCTGCGCCCGCTCTCCAGGCCGTTCGAGATGGCAAGATTAAGATTCAGCCCGAGAGCGCTGAAAAGAGCTATTTCCGCTGGCTGGAGGACATCAATGACTGGTGTATCAGCCGACAGCTGTGGTGGGGTCACAGATGCCCTGCATACTTTGCCAAGATTGAGGGTGGCTCTGAGGGCATCCCCGAAGACAAGCTCTGGTTTACCGGAAGAACCAGAGAGGAAGCAGAGAAGAAAGCCCAGGCAGCTTTCCCTGGCAAGACCTTCACTCTTGAGCAGGATGAGGATGTCCTTGATAGTGAGTTTATATACGGCATACATTTATTTACTACTTTGGCACTAACACGGGTATAGCATGGTTCTCATCTGGTCTGTGGCCGTTCAGCACTTTGGGCTGGCCTGAGAAGACACTTGACTTTGAGAAGCTGTTCCCTACGAGCGTTCTTGAGACTGGCTGGGATATTCTCTTCTTCTGGATTGCCAGAATGATCATGCTCAGCTTGAAGCTAACAGGACAGGTTCCCTTCAAGGAGGTCTACTGCCACAGTCTCGTCAGAGATTCAGAGGGCCGGAAAATGAGCAAGAGTCTGGGTAATGTCGTTGACCCGCTCGATGTCATTGCCGGTATCAAACTGGAAGATTTGCACGCAAAGCTTCTTCAGGGTAATCTGCACCCCAGCGAGGTCCAGAAGGCCACCAAGTACCAGAAGACCGCCTTCCCCGATGGCATTCCTGAGTGCGGAGCTGACGCGCTCCGCTTCACCATGATCAATGCCACAACCGGTGGTGGTGACATTAACTTGGAAGTCAAGATGTAAGCGAATCTCAATTTCAATTCCTCCCGACACCGCTGACATCGTTATTAGTATCCACGGCTACCGAAAATTCTGCAACAAGATTGTATGTCACGAAAAGTTCACCATCTTTTGATTTCTTTCTTTTGCGGCTAACATCAGCATTAGTTCCAAGCAACCAAGTACGTCTTGGGAAGTCTGCCCCAGGACTTTGTTCCCTCAAAAACTGGAGCCGTTCCTGGTAAGACTCTGGCCGAGAGATGGATTCTCCACAAGATGAACCAGGCCGCCAAGGAGATCAACATCGCCCTTGCCGACCGAGAGTTCTCAAAGTCCTCAATCATTGTTTACCGTTACTGGTACAACGAGCTCTGTGACGTATACATTGAAAACTCAAAGGCCATCATCCGCGATGGCACTGAGGAGGAGCGCAACTCAGCTATCCAGACTTTGTACACTGCTCTGGAGGGAGCTCTCACCATGATCCACCCCTTCATGCCTTTCATCACCGAGGAGATGTGGCAGAGAATGCCCCGAAGACCCAGCGATGAGACAAAGTCCATCATGGTTGCCAAGTACCCTACCTACGATGCTATTCTGGACGACCCGGCGTCAGAGGCCGCTTATGAGCTTGTGCTCGACTGCACCAAGGCTTCCCGATCGCTCATGTCAGAGTATGCCATCAAGGAGGATGCTGAGAGTAAGTAGATTCCTATATCAAATCGGTCCGCTCCATTATCTAACATGACATCAAAAATAGTCATTATCCAGGCGTACAACCCAGAGTCTCTCAAGACTTGCAAGAACGAAGTGTCTTCGATCAAGTCGCTCAGCGGCAAGAGCGTCAAGACCATGGAGGTCGTCGGCCCCGACGCTCCTCGACCTCTCGGCAGCGTTGCTTACCCCGTTTCTACCGCTGCCTCCGTCTTCCTGCACGTCAAGGGCCGAGTGGACATGGATGCCGAGATTACAAAGGCACAGAAGAAGCTCGAGAAGACCACCGGCAACATCCAGAAGCAGGAGAAGCTCCTCGCAGATCCTGGATACAAAGAGAAGGTGTCGGCAGCCGTCCAGGAGGGAGACCTCAAGAGATTGGCCGATGCCAAGCAGGAGAAGCACAGCTTAGAGGAGACGATTAAGCAGTTTGAGCAGCTCAAGTTGGAGTAGAGAGCATAGACTGTATGCAAAAAGAGTAGCCTGAGATCTAAAGTGTTACATTCTCATGTAAATGGAAAGGAGTAAAATCTCTAGAGTACACGACAGAGAAGTTAAACAAAAATAAAAAAGTTGCTAAGAGAATTAAGATTTCTTCCAAAGTAGAAAAAGTAGTAAACAAGGATGGCCAGTATCTCTTTGGCATCTGATTTGAGTAATGAACCTAAACTCCGTCTTTTTGCATAAAACATTATATAAATTGGCCCACGTAATCAATTTACCAAGTTCCTTTGCCGCCGCCTCCTTTTCCTCCTTCAGAAGCAGCAGCCTCATCCTTCTTGCTGGCTCCGCCGCGAACCGGCCTCGACTGCGCCGCCTCATGTCTCTTGAGCTCGTCTGGCACCTTTGAGATGGAGCTCTTGCTCAAGATCTGTTTAAGGTCATACAGGACATCCGCATCCTCGTTGCCCAGGAAAGTAATAGCCACACCACTCTTTCCAGCACGACCAGTACGACCGATACGATGCGTGTAGCTCTCGATATTGGTAGCCATGTTGAAGTTGATGACGAGCGAGACGTCTGGCACATCGATACCACGACCGGCAAGATCGGTGGCGACGAGGACCTGCGTCTGGCCCGAGCGGACGGATGCGAGGGCGGCTTCTCGCTGCTCTTGCGTTTTCGATCCGTGCAGCGTGACGACGGACCATCCCATGGACTTGATGTCGCGGGCGACAGCATCGCAGTTGCGCTTGATGTTGACAAAGACGATGATCGGGGGCGCAAAGGCGTTCGAGGAGAGGATCTCCTGCAGCCGCTTCTTGCGACGGTCCTCGCCGGAAACAAATTCCACGCGCTGTTCGACGGTGTCGACGGCCTCGCCTGCATTACCGATGGTGACGATGGCGGGACGGCGGAGGTACTTTTTGGCAATCTTTTCAACCAGCGGAGGCATGGTGGCCGTGTACATCATAGTTTGACGATATCGGTCCTTGCCTCCTACGTAACGCTTCATGAGCTGGGCGTTTTCAGCGTCGTCTGTATCCGGCTTCTCGTTGGACACCGGTAGAGCATCGAGGATCTTGTTGACCGAATCCTCGAAACCAAGGTCAATCATTCGATCAGCCTCGTCCATGATGATGTAGCAGCACTGCACCAGGACAAGAAGTCTTCGCTCTATGCAGTCGACGAGACGACCGGGCGTAGCGACGATAATCTCGGCACCGTTGCGCAGAGCAAAGGCCTGTTCTTCCAGTGAATGTCCACCAACGATGCTGACACACCTGAAGCCCAGCGGCTCAGCGAACTTCCTCGCCTCCGTCTCAATCTGCTGCACCAGTTCACGAGTCGGCGCGATGATGAGCGCGTACGGGCCATCGTTCTTGTTGGCCTCTGTGAGGGGCGGCAGGTCGGAGATGTACACCAAAAGGGGCAGTAAGAAAGCAGCAGTTTTACCGGAACCCGTGACGGCAACACCGATAAGATCACGGGCCTGCAAGGCAATCGGGATGGCTGCTCGCTGAATAGCAGAGGGTTCTTTATAGCCAACATTGTCCACAATGTCAAGCAGCCGTCGCGGCAGCCCGGATTCCTCCCAGTTGCGCATTGGATTGGGAATGGCACCTCCCTTGGTCGAAATGCCAAAGTCTTCCTTGAAAATGCGCCAATCTCGCTCACGCATCTCGTTGAGGTCCTTGTCCGACCAGTGCCGTCCCAGTCCTGTCCTTTCAGCCCTCTCCTTTGCCCTTTCGCGCGCCCTGTAAAAGTCTTCCATGATTCCTATTGCTCTCTCCTTGCCATGTTCTGGATCGCGCTGCTCAATCATCTTTGCTCGCTTGCGCGCCCGCTGCTCGGCTTCTTTGTCGAACTCGCCACCAACGCCAGCCAGGGAGCCTCCTCTGTTGACGCTCTGGCTCATGTATAGCGGGTCGTTGTCTCTCGATGTGTCCTCGTCTGCATCCCACTCAAAGTTAAACTTCTTTTCCGTCGTTCGCATTCGCTTCTTCTTGGCCGAAAAGGACGACTGCTGGTTGACTTCTGGGCCAAGGTACCGCGAGCGCAGCAGTGAGTCCTCAATCTCTGCCGCCGAGCGCTTAACGGCTTCAGACTTTGAGTTTTTCTTTCCATCTCTTCCATCTCTTCCATCTCGTCCATCTCTTCCGTCTCGACCATCTCGACCATCTCGGCCTCTACCGCTGCCGCTCCCTCCAGCCGGTTGATTCATCGCCCTTGGACCTGTGGGTGGCGCGATGCCGTTGGGGGCGCCGTTGGGAGCGCCGTTAGAGGCTGTTAGACCATTTGCGCGGGTTTCCCATCTTCTCTCTTCCTCACGTCGCCGTTGTGAATCATCCGCCGCCTTGCGCTTCTTCTCTTCTTCCTCCTGCTTCGCTTTCTCAGCTGCTAGCCGTTCGCGTTCTGCCTTGGGGATAAATCTGGGTTTAGCGGCGGCAGCATCAGCTGCCTTCTTTTTCCGAAGGATCTCTTCTATATCGAGGGGCATTTCGGATTGGGGGTATATGTTGTATTCAGTAGGAGAGGGGAAAGGAAATCAAAGGTCCGCATGCATCGGTTTCTGACGTGAAATAAATCGAAAGTTGAACTTGGGCAACCAGGAAGCAGACAAGGCTATGAATTATGGAGAGCTTCAGGCCCACCCAAAGATTTGTGTCCAATTACAGCAACTTATATTAGTGGACCCTTGTTGGTGGATGTTCAGCCTTGGGAATCTCGAATTCGAATTCAAATTAGGAACCTCTAAAAAAGAGCCTCCCCGCGATCAGGTCATACCCGGCAGAACAGCCCTGCCATTCCGCCCTCGCCCCTCCGGAACCAGGCCAATGCCAGTGTCTGGCACTTCATAGCGCCCATGGCCTCTACCACCAGCTTCGTCCAGCTCGCAAAGAGCCTCCCAGAGCCGCTGCAGCGCTTCTTTGCACGATGGCCTCCCGCGGCGCTCGTCGCACCCGGCACTCCTCCGACGCCGTTCCAGGAGCAACGACCAAATCCCTTTCGATTCTACAAACACCCCGTGACCGGGCGATGGCAGGATCCCGTCTACTCACAGCGAAGACAGGCGCAGCTGGTCAAGCTTGCGCGGGACCACGGCGTTGAAGAGCTGCTGCCCGAGACGACCAAGGGCACAGAATACCAGCTGGCTCATCGTGTTGAGCATGGTCTGAGAGTCAAGGGTACGGGTGTGGGACAGAAGGTCAAGGGTCATATCCACGAACGACACATGATTGCAAAGTATGTCAATCACTTTCTTGTCCATCTTCTTCGTGTTGCTAGATCACTCAGGACTAACACTGTCATTCAGGATGGAACAGAGGAGGAAAGCCATGCTCGAGATGCCAAGACTCATCCGGGCCTGGAAAAGTGTAAGAATCTCTCTTATTTTTTCACTAATTTCCCACAAACCGCGAAGCATAGCTGACTTGAAAACGCACAACAGATCGGGAAGAGAAACTGGACCAAGTTCCCGAAATAAACGAAATGATGCAGGAGAAAAATCACTTTATCCCGGCGAGTATGTACATGCGCCGTGTATTTCTATGTACAACAATGAGAAACGAATATACAGATTCACTTCAGACTCTCTCTGCTTTCTTTTCCACCGTGCTTGATTCAGCTTTCCATCATGTCCTGCCTCTGGTAGCAAAGGCTCATTAGCATCACGTGATTTTGACATGTCTAAATTTGCCGCCTCCAGTATCTTCAAACACAGCATCCAAAGCCATATGTAAGAACGCATAAGTTTTTTTAAGCATTTCACTCTGTTTAAATTTTTTTTACAACTCATGGCGCTCTCTTCGCCATCTCACTACGAGATCCTCGGCCTCACCCCCACCCTCCTCAACTCCCAGCATGACCCCTCCACACTCATAAAGCAGGCCTATCGCAGGGCCCTCCTCCGTCACCATCCCGACAAGGCTGCTGCTGCTACTCCATCGGTCTCACTATCGGCCTCATCCCCATCTCAGCTCTACACCATAGACCAAATCACACAAGCCTTCACAATTCTCTCCTCTCCTCGTCAGCGCAGCACCTACGACGCCAACCTGCGTCTCACAAAAGCCAACGGCGACGGTTCACAAGCTCGCTTTCAGACAGGCATTGAAAACGTCGATTTAGACGATTTGCAGTTCGACGAAGAGGAAGAGCGCTGGCATAGATCCTGTCGCTGTGGCAATGATCGAGGGTATTCCTTTCAGGAGTCAGATTTAGAAGAGGTTGAGCACGAGGGGGTGCTCATGGTTGGCTGTCACGACTGCAGCCTTTGGCTTAAGGTTCACTTTGCCGTTGTAGATGAAGCAGATGACAGTCATTTGTCAACATCAAATAAAAAGGAACCGAGTTGACCTCGTTGTAGAATTTGCCACAAAAAATCATGACGAGGACGAAGCATGACTATGATTAGCAAGGCGTTTTTAGGAGTCAAGCAATCAACAAGCATATGTAAAGATTACTTGGTAAAAGTAAAATAATATTAAAAAGCAATTTTAGTAGTTTTTATTTGTCCAGACGGCTACGCATCAAGAGTCTAAAAGCAGAACCTCCAATATGCTCTTCTTCAATCCTCCCTGCCAGTCCGTTGAGGGGGGAACCAAATCGATTCTCTCCCCGAAAGTTGCGTTTACCTAAACGATGCCGAAGCTCTTGATCAAAAACGAAGTCTTCCATCCACTCCGTAGACACCAGCCCATCCGATACCAAAGCGACCAAAGCCTAGAGATTCATCCTGCGCTCCCCTAACTGAGTTTACTCAGCCTTGGGCTCCTCAGCGGGGGCGGCAGCCTCGGCTGGGGTCTCCTCCTTGGCGGGGGCATCGGCTTGGCCAGAAGTGTTCTCGGCCTCAGAAGAGGTCCAGAGAGTCTTTGGTAATGAGTTAGCAAAACATGTGCAATCAATCACGGGGGTGGGATAAATGCGAACCAGGTTGTTGCCCAAGCAGCTGCATGAGGTTTCCAGCTCTCCTATGCTTCTCTCGTGAGTGCAGCGAAATCCAATTAGAGTAGATCACGGCTCTCCGCAAGAGAAAACTTACCAGCAATAGCATCGTCAAATGCCTGCTTAGCGAGGTGGCAAGCCTGGTCAGGGGCGTTGAGGATCTCGTAGTAGAAGACGGAGAAGTTGAGCGCAAGACCCAGGCGGATAGGGTGGGTAGGAGGCAGCTCGGTCTGGGCAACCTCGGTAGCAGCCTTGTAAGCCTCGAGAGACTTGTCGGCGGAGTCCTTGCGGCGGTCGCCAATGGCGAACTCGGCAAGGTAACGGTGGTAGTCACCCTTCCTATGATGGGGAAGAAGAAATTAGCTCAATTCGGCATATTGGAATCAATGGAAGCAACAAGGCATGCGCACATCTTGTGGTAGAAGACCTTGGACTCTCCAGACTTGGCAGAAGGAATCAGGTGCTTGTCAAGAACATCGAGAATGTCATCGCAGATCTTGGCAAGCTCGGCCTCAATCTTCTGGCGGTACTCCTTGATAAGGGTAACCTGGGAAGAGTTGCCCTTAGACTCCTCCTTCTGCTCGATAGAAGTGACTATTCTCCAAGAGGCACGGCGGGCACCAATGACGTTCTTGTAGGCGACGGAGAGGAGGTTGCGCTCCTCGACGGTCAGGTCGCGGTCCTCGGAGGCGACGATCTTCATGTTCTCGACCATCTCTGTTGGGAAACTTCGGTCAGCGCGGTCGATCGGGGGGAGAGAAAAGCGATCAACGAACCCTCATATCGCTCGGCCTGCTCGGCGAGCTTGGCCAGATAAACAGCATCTTCGTGACCCATTTTGACGGTTGGTTTTTGAGAGTTTTTGGAGTTTTATGGCAGCTGGTCTCAATCAGTCAGCAGGTTGCACGCGTCCGAGATGGCGTAACGCAGAAAGTAAGAGAGTTGGATCAGGCACAAAGGCGAGTGTTTAGGGTTTGACAAAGGGGAATGGGGAGAATTTAAAACAGAGAAGGAAAAAAATCAGTGCAAGGGGAGCAAGGCAGCAGCCACAGCCTCATCGAGATGAACAAGTAAATCCTGCGCGAAAGCACCGTGGCAGGAACAAGTGCCGCAGGGCTGACTTGACGACAAGGCCCAAGTGAGGCTTGCTCCCCCGCTCCTTAAACCCCACCAAAGGGGGTTAACAGCGAATGCGCCAGCTACCGCGACAGACACGCAGGCCTCCGAGGGACGGAAACAATGGCGATTCCAGGGCCCAATAGCGCTGATAGAGTCGCAAGCAGCTGCTCGGCCCCAACGCGATTGAAGGCTCTGGAAGCGCTGCCTCTTGCGTGCCCGGGGGGTTGCCAGGCCATGACGACAGCGAGGAGGGGCGCGCGCCATGCCATAAGGCGCTCACATAGCGAGGCGGGAATGCTATCAGGGCGGGAGAGGATGGGCTGCTGTCGTGGGCAAAGGAGAGTGATGAAAAAGTTCGGCAGGATGCATAGGGCGGGAGAGATACGTACGTGCGATGAGACGCGGTTCTGGGAGAAAAGGGGGGTTGATGCTTCGTTGAGAGAGAAGAAAAGGAAATGGAACTTGCAAGATTTAAGCTGTTGCTGAGGTCGGGTCCCAGTTAGCCAACGCATTGATTCAAGCGTCCTAATAGCGAATAGCGGTTGTCGAACGCTTTTGCCCACGGGCCTCACGTGCCGTAGAAGCCTCACCCTTTTCAGGGCTTGGGTGGGCAATGTACAAGAACATGTGGGTACTTGATCAACGCCTGTTTGAACAGTTAAAAGGCCTGCTAATCTCGTACATCTAGGTACCCTCCCTCACCTTTACCCTGTCTCTCCATCACGTCACAGTGCTGAGAACAGGTACCACGGCAAGGTACAGGTTGCCGGTACATACAGGGAGGATGGGGGCACCCAACCAAAAGAGAAGCAGAAACACCCAGCCTGCAAATGCTGCTTCTACAGGACGAGAAATAGCACCAACTGAGACCTAATGCGCCAAGTGGGTGGCGTTGACGTATTATTGAGTTAGTCCTAAATCGAGTGATGGGTCGTCATCGTCCTGTGCCTTGGTTGCCTTTTTGTTCAAGTTTTTCTCAAAGGGCATATCGCGATTCAACGGTCTTGTTCGCCGTGGTGGCTGCCTGATGGCATTGCAGCCAATTCGCATCACCCTCCCAATCAATGATAAGATGAGGCTCCGACAATGCAGTCACGCGGCTCTGGTCAAATGGTCGCAAGAGATTACGCCCATGTTCAGCAGTAAACTAAGGTACTGGGTATTCATTTCCCTTCATCCTGGACGACAATCCAGCTCCTTGCGCATCCCCACTCTGAGATGTGTTGGAGAGAATCTAATCTCTCTGTGAACCAAATAAGGTATTTTCATAATATTAAAAGCAACACTCGTACCTGCTAGGTAGTATCTAGTGGAAATAAGAGCGTAGTACCTTTTGATCATCCAACCAAGTTGATGCGATGGATGAAATTACCATTACATCATACTCCCTTGGGTGTTAATTTCCACTCGCACCTCCTGCAGTTGAACCGTGATCCTTAGTAAGCAGGAGTGCGATCCTGATCTGGACCGTTACGAGCCGACATTACTTACCCGGGAAACAATGTTTACTAGCAAATGAAAGGGTAAAAACATGAAATAGCAACAGCCTAGCACTCAGGCAATTCGTAATTGGTTGTCAGAGGTAATTGCAGAAACAGCACTTTTTCCCCACTTGGATTTTAAGTCATCTGTTGGTATGGCTGCCCGTCTTCCAACATCTATATACACCATGATTATCTTGTAATACAGAGCAAGAGAGCATGCTGGACAGCCAATCACTTCATACATCAACAAATGAAATATAAGCTATCAGCTCAACGTGTGAAGTGACGTGCTTAGATACCGTTAACTATTGAAGAAAATTTTACCCTTGGGGCCCGATTCTATTCGATTCTGTACCTGTCCAGTAGATGGAGAATGTATGTACGTAACCATCCGTACCGAAATATCCCGGCATCCACATCAGCTGCTTGCGCTTGAGTCTAACTCAACGCATCTGATCAGTCCACCACATTATCCGATCGTATCGTGATGTACGATTCTGGGACCGAACCTCCTCAGCATGACGAGTGACGATTGTTTTGAGGGATGAAGCAAGTTGAATGCTTGCCAATGCCAATAGAAGCTCCTGTCTGGTGCTTTACTGCTCGCTTGCTGAAATTTTGAAGTCATAAATAGCCAGTTACTTAGCTTGACCAATTCAATACACATCACCTGCAAATCTGACAGGATAGGTAGTGACATCAAATTTATTTTGGAGGATTTTATTTAGAAAAAAAGCATTATTGCAGCCTTGCATACATCGTTGTGATTTCGATTCCCATCTGGAAGCCTCGCCAACAATCTGCCATCTCTCCACAGCCCCCAGAAAAAAGCAGCAACGGCACTATTCCCGATTGACGGCCATCGAACCACTGGATTGCCGGCCTATGACGCTCAGCCCCTCAGGCCACTCCCGAGTCTGTAGCACAAGCTGCTCTCTGCTGCGGTTCAGCTCCTCAGGCCAAAAAAGCTCCAATTGCGACAAGCAAATTATAACCTCACTTCCCTCCCCCACGCTCAATTTCCCACCCTCCAACCTACACACCTCGAATTCCTTTCCGCCACAGAAAGCTCAACAAAGACCCTCAAAAGATGCTCCGCACAACCCTCACCAAGACGGCTGCCTTCCGTCCCATGCGCGCCGCTTTCACCACCACTGCCCGCGCCATGAGTGAAGGAGACACTGGTGCTCCCCCCAAGATGGGCGGCCCTGGGTAAGTGACAATCCCCCAATTCAATGTGGCCAAATCAGACAAGAAAGAGATCGCCATCTAACGCCCAGCTGCGCACTGTCATAGCGACGCTTTCCAGCGCCGCGAAAGAGCCTCAGAGGAGTACGCCATCCGCCAGCGCGAGAAGGAAAAGCTCCTCGAGCTCAGGAAGAAGCTCACCGAGCAGCAAGAGCACCTCGACCGCCTTGCCAAGCACATGTACGCGCAACAGCCCTCTTCGTAACCCCTCCCCAATTGACCCGCCCCCAATACTAATGAACCGGGCTCCTTCTTAGCGATGAGATCACCAAGGAACAGGGTGGCGAGCAGAACTAAAAAGAGGGAAAGACAACAAATGAGATGAACTAAGAAGACAAAACCGATTCATGTTGGCCTATGCGGGCCATTGACTGAGCAGTTCAGTCTGGAAGTTTGGGAACAAGCAACTCCTCTGGAGATCGAATTGCGCTATACATTGTTTTCATATGCTGCGTATTTTCTCTGTTGCCGCCTACCTAGGTACTGTACAGTTACATGAACTCTTCTCCATCTTACGAAAGAAAAACAAAAACAAATAATATAAAGAAAGGAAAAAAAAAGAGCTGCTCCGGTGCTGTGTTCCACCAGGCCCCTTATTGATTGTGCATGTGAAAAAAGCCTTTATTAGATTCATTCTTTCCTGATACCATCCCGGAACTCCAATTTCAATCACCCATGTCCAATAAAATGCTTCACCTCCGTCCCATGTAGGATCTATAGAAACTCTCTGCCACATCGCTTTCTCCGCTTCCGTAGTGGCTACCCATGTTGCTGCTGGATTTCTGCGCCGCTGTGACCTTGGCTTGCAGAGCTGAGGAGTTGGCATCGATCCATTGCAGCTGTGTAAGATGGCTGTTCAACACCCGAACAATTTGGCTCAGCTACATCGTACCGTTAGCAAATACTCGTTTTGTAGATTGAAGATTTACGTCAAAACTTACGGGGTCCTCTGCTTTGGCTCCTTTGCTCAAAGTTCCGGAAATGTCATTGATCTCCTTGACCATCTTGGACAAGTCTCGCGACTTCTCGTCGAGTTGCTGGGTGAGCTTCTCCGCCAGCTTATAAGTGCGTTCACGTTCTTGGTCAGGTCCTCCAAGTTGCTCGCCGGGACCCATCTGCTTGGCAAACATATCTTGGACTTCTGACTCGTAACGGTTCAGCCAAGCCTCCAGCTCCTCCTGCTGGCTCTCCACAGCGGCAAGTTGGCGTTCAATCTCATGGCTGGCCCGCTCTGCCTCGAAAGTGTCCAGATATAGCTTCTGAATCTTTTCGCCATTGTCTACCAAGTTTCTGTCCCAGTTGGACACAATGGTAGCCTGTTCCTTGAATTGCTTCTGGTATTTGGACAGATCTGAAGCCCACCGCGTGACAATATCCTCCATCGTCTTATTCTTTAGCCGGGCCATCTGAGAGGGGGGGCCGGTAGTGGAAGCTCCCAAAGCGTTGGTGGTACCGGTCGTGGCAGCTGGCTTCGCAGCATCTTTATCGCCACCAAGTTTGGCTCCGAATAGGCCACCACTCGTGGCCGTCGTGGTCGCTGGTGCTGCAGTTGTCGTGGCTGCGGTGGTGGATGCAGCTGTGGCAGGCTGAGGAGTAGCAGCAGCAGCTGTGGTACCAAACAGTGAAGTAGCAGGTTTGGCTGTTGTTGGAGCTGCTGAGGATGAAGTCGCAGCAGTGGCAGCAGCTGGCTTTAATCCAAATAGACCAGAAGCGGCGGCGGGAGCTGCGGTAGATCCAGAAGCTGCAGAGGTAGTGGTCGCAGCAGGGGCTGTTCCGAAGAGACCTCCCGCAGATGTTGCTGCTGGGGTCGTAGTAGCAGCCGGCTTGGCTCCAAACAGAGAGGAAGTTGTTCCAGCAGTGGTCGGCGCCGCAGTAGTTGTGGATGATGCCGGTGCAGCAGTGGTAGTTGCGGTATTGCCAAAGAGGCCTGCAGTTTTCGGTGCGGCAGCCGTGGCGGCGGCAGGTTTGGCGCCGAACAGGCCGCTTGTAGATGACTGAGTTCCACCGCTGAACAGCCCTGATCCTGATGTGGCAGCAGCCGCGGGCTTCTCAGTCAAGGCTGAGGTTGAAGTAGCAGTAGGCTTTGCCCCAGCGTTGCCAAACAAACCACTCGATGGGGCAGCAGTCCCAGTGTTTCCAAACAAGCCTGTGCTTGCAGGTTTGGCTGGCGGTACACCGGCCGGCGTCGTCGATGGCATAGAGAACAGGGGCTTGGCGGGAGTTGCAGTAGCGGTAGTGCTAGCAGTAGCCGGAGTAGGGGCTTGGGAGCCAGAGGCTGGTGTTTTGGCTCCAAAGAGTGAAGGGTTGGCGGTTCCAAACAGATTCCCGGCGGCTGGAGCAGGAGTTGGAGTTGTCTGTGCATTGGCAGTCTTGCCGGCATTGTTTCCGAATAAGCCACCCGTGGACGGAGTGGTAGATGCATTGTTGCCAAACAGACCACCAGTGGATGGTGCTGTGCTAGTTGTCGCGCTGCCAAACAAGCCGCCCGATGTGGTAGATGCTCCAGTGGCCGCGCCGCCAAAGAGACCACCTGTCGCCGGAGTCGTCGAGGATCCTCCACCAAACAGGTTTCCTCCCGAAGTGGTAGGAGTAGCAGAAGCTGAAGGGATGGCATTTCCTGAAAAGAGCCCGCCAGTAGCTGGCTTTTGCGCAGCGGTGTTGCCCTGGCCTCCAAACAAACCTCCCGGGGGGTTGGTGGCTGGAGTCGTCGATTTTCCAAAAGAAAAGCCAGGGGTTCCAGAAGCAGCAGGAGCAGTGCCAAATAGACCACCTGCGGCTGGCGCTGTGCTGGTTGTGCTATTGGGCGCGGCGCCCGAAGTGCTCGGAGTTCCAAAGCTGAAAGCCATGGCGATTGGGGTGGTTTATCTGGTGCTTGTTTGAATCGTCGGCGGTCGTGATGCGCGCGCGGCAGCTACTTTGTAGATCAGGAGATTCAGTAGGCTTTCATAATATCCCAAAGCTCAACCAAGATGAAGACGGAGAATTGGAGGTCGTGCGGGATTGCCGACAGCTCACCCAGGGATGGTTCGGGTTCGAGAGGGAAGAAAACGAAAACAAAACTACTGAGCGGCCCCAAGGCTGATGGTTGGCTAGGTGCTTTTTTCGCGGTTCTGTTTTCTTAGGAGCTTAGGCCTAGAGCGCGCAGCCGTGCTGTGGCTGGGGAGAGCCTCTTCACGAAACTCCAGCCACAGAGATCGTTACCAGCCACAGCCTCCATTGTACAGAAAGTACCAGGTACTAGTGGCCTTCTCCACGTGACGATAGCGCGAGCACGCCTCCAGCCAAGAGCTCCATGCTACTTGGATGATAGTCGACTTACCAACGACCCAGACACCTTCATTTCCTGGCTAGACATTGCGCCCTTTCCCCCTTTCAAGCTCGAGCGAGTCTGGACATATACGGTTGAACCACTGTGCAAACGGCATGTCCTGAAGACGCTGGTGTACCTGGCCTCGACGCCGACATAGGACCACGCCCCCATTGCTTTCAACTACATACCCGATATTCGCCTCCACGAATCGAACCCTGGATCTGGATACACCCCTGAACCGATTTGCCAATAGTTTTTCAGCTTTATAGAGTGCCAGCACGAAGCAATGGCGGACTCCCGGGAACTTGAACCCCCGCCACAGACCCACGTCGAGGACCCGGGGGCCCATCAGCTGGGTATGTCTTTGTTCTGGATATTGGACGATGCATGTCATGCCCAGGCCTTGCTGACATTTTATAATAGCTGAGGCTTCAGATTCGGAAGACCAATTTACAGACGCACAGTCTGCGCCCACGAGTCCAGGCGTCAGCTCGCCGCTCCCCAAGACAAGAGTAGAAAAGGTTGACAATGAACCGTCATATGGAGAAGTGCCTGGTACCGAGGCATACGAGAAGAGGGAGCAAGATGCCGAGCCTGATGAGATTGCCGTGATACCCGTGAAAGACCCCGAGTCCTCACCTTCTACTCCTTTGGAATCGGTCGCTGTTCCCGTCACAGTCGTCGAAGAATCTACAGGCGATTATCCTGGCCAACACGACCTACAGGAGCAAGAGAAGCACAAGGCAGATGCTACCCCCGATATAATATTGAGCCCAAATGGCGAGATAAGAAGTGGCAATGAAGATGCCATCTCAGGTATGGATACTTGAAGAGCCTTCAACACTTGGAGTACGACACTAACTGACTGAGCTGAAGATGCTCCTCTTTCACCCGCGTCCTCTTCAGGTCACTCCAGGAGGGACTCTCACACATCTTCCCAACCAACAGTTTTAGCTACACAAAATCAAGAAGCAGATGAGGAGGTAGCAGCTGAAGAGGAAGACGAGGTCGACGATTTCGGGGACGATTTCGATGACTTCGAGGAGGGCGGTCACGACGATGACTTTGATGACTTTGAGGATGGGTTTCAACATGCCCAGCCCACAACCACAGCATCGGTCCCTCCACCAATTCTCCAACAACAATCATTACCATTTGTATGTGCATGATTTCTTCGTCAAATATGAAGCAGAAAATCCTAACCCTTGCTTCTTGCCTTTCAACGCTAACATTCATGCAGTCGATACCCGACTTCGATGGGCTGAGCCTGGATGAAGTCATCTCCGCAGTAGAACCGAATTTACCTAATCTCTTCCCTCCTGAAGAGCTCGACTTCCAACCCTTTCCGCAATTATCAAAAGATTCATCTATTTTCCTTACGCCACGTTCTGCCTCCCTATGGTCCCAGCTCGTCGCTCCCCCGCCTCTCGCGCCGCCCGATTGGATTCGTTCACGGACGCGCCGTCTATTTCTCGTCTCTCTCGGAGTTCCCGTAGATTTAGATGAAATCCTTCCAGCCTCCAAGCAGAAGAAGCTTGTGCTGCCGTCACTCAACATCCCTGCATCTTCACCTAGAGGCTCAAGCGACTTGCGATCAGCGACAAGACTAAAACAAGGCGACGGAAATGCTTCGTCCACATCAATAGACTCTCAGGGGAAGCCATCAACTTCTAAGAGGAGGAAGGGGCCGCCACCTCAGCCGGAACTAGACCTGGTGGTAGCGAAGCATCTTTGCCAGACGACGGATGAAGCACTAGACGGCATGACGGATCAAGAATTAACACAGCATGTGGCCAAATTAGAGGCCATGCAGGGGGCAGCCAAAGAGGTGCTGGATTACTGGACAAAACGGACAGATGAGAAAATCGGGGATCGCGAGGCATTTGAAGGTGTTATAGAAAATCTGGTAGCACATGCCCGAAAAGTACGCAAGTAGATATGCATCATATATAGTAAATACTATGGATTTATCACAGATTCCAAATCAATTGATCCAGCGGCAGTTTGTGCTCTTTCATCTTGTCTCATCATTCATGCCCATCCCGATATCTCAAGTTGATTCTCTTTGAAGTTCCAGTCCTTGTTAGTTGGATTGGTAGACATATCAACTGACCGCGCTGAAGCTCGTTATCCTCGCCTCTTTGGCAAGGTTATCTTGTTTGACCAGCTATTCTCGGCTACATAAATAAGCGACCTGGTAATATCAGCGAGTAGATGTGGGTAGTGATAGTAGTAGATACTAGATGAAGGCGGCGATAGTAGCAGATACTAGAAGAAGGTACTGAAAGTTATAGATGAATCCGTTGGGATGGTGGCTAGATAGAAAATGCTATTTTTCTTCATTGTCCTTCAATGGAAAGCTGCTACTTCGATACTGATCTAGATACTCTGATCGTGCCCCCGATTCCCAGTACCTCGTAATCTTACGTGCTGTTATTTCTGATAATCGAATTGGGATAATTTGAAATTTTTTTTGACTATAGAATAAAAAAGCTGCCTTAACCCTATTAAAGAGATACCCTTAGGCGTAGCTTCCAGCCCAAAATTCCATAATAAATCGCTATATACCTAGACAAGTTTTTCTTTCCGGCTCTACGCTTATGCGGAGCTGGGCTCCAGAGTAACACCACTGAACAATGCATGTTAGCTTCAAAGCCTGATAGAAGGGATATTCGGGAAATGAGATGTGGGCAAAAGACTTACGCAGCAATAGTAGCCCATCCGATAAGACGCCAGTGCTTGTCGATACGTCGGCTGAGGGCGACCTTCTCACCGATGTCTGTGCAGACGGGGCTGGTCAGGACCAGCTTGGCAGCATCGTTCTTGATGGCGGCAACCTTGGCACCGGTTGATGTGGAACCGATGTTGACCATGATGACTTCGTTCTTAGCCAGCTTGGCGACCTTGGCTTGCTTGCCATCTGCGGTCTTGACACCCAGCAGACGTCGGAGGAGGTAGAAGTTGATTTCAATTTCGCTGTAGATGTCGGGCAGCTTGCCCTTGAGACCGAGGACGAAACCGACCAGACGATCAGCACGGCAAAGGGTAGGGTCGATCTGGGTACCGACACCGATCAGACCACCGGGCACAGCGTACTTGAGGTCATTGCCCTCCGAGTTGAGAGAGATGACCTTGCTGAAGAGGGGAGTGCACTTGAGAGCACCGCTGTTGTCGCGTGAGACAATGCCGGGACGGATCTCAATCTCGTCACCAAGCTTGAGGACACCGTGCAGGATACTGCCACCGGCAACACCACCCTTGAGGTCGTCGATTTCAGCACCGGGCTTGTTGACGTCGAAGGAACGGATGACGATCATGCGGGGCTCCAGAGAGAGGTCTCTGACGGGCACGGGGATGGTGTGGACGATGGCGTCGAGAACAGCATCAACGTTGACCTTGAGCTGGGCAGAGATAGGGACGACGGGGGACTTTTCGGCAACAGTTCCACGGATGAACTTGAGGATTGACTCATAGTGCTGCTGGGTAACCTCCTCTCTCATCAAATCGACCTTGTTCTGAAGGATAATGATGTTCTCCAACTTCATAATCTCAATGGCGGCCAAATGTTCTGACGTCTGGGGCTGAGGGCAGGATTCGTTGCCTGCAATGAGAAGAAGGGCGGCGTCCATGACAGCGGCTCCTGACAACATGGTGCTCATGAGAATATCGTGACCAGGGCAGTCGACAAAGCTGCAAGAGGTTAGATATCGAAATGTACAAATCTTATATTACCATCCTTTGGTTAAGGAGGGGTCGAGGGGAGCAGTTGATACGTACGAGACGTGTCTTAGTAGTCGGTATGTACCACCACAGCCATCTCTCTCGCAAGGAGGGTCAACCTCCTTCTCACTACCGTAGCTTCGGTAGCATCCCGGACGAGGGCAGGCGGCGTTGTCACACTGGTAGATCTTGGCGTTGGCGTATCCGAGCTTGATGGTGATGTTACGGATCAGCTCGTTCTTGAATCGAACGGTCTGAACGCCAGAAATGGCCTTGACGACTGTGGACTTTCCGTGAGCGACGTGACCAATGGTGCCGATGTTGATGGTCGCCTGGCGAGCAATAATCTCGGGGGTGAGGGGCGTCAAGACGGAAACATCGAGATCTTTAGGATCGGTCTGTGGGGGCAGCGGAGGTTTTACTGCCGCCTGGTTGGGGATGACGGGGTTGGACTTCTTCAGCGCCGGCTTGAGGGCCTTGTCTTCGAGGGATTCGACGTTATCTTGGGCGTCGATGGATTCTCCAGAGTCCGAGTCGGACTGGATATCGTCGTATTTGGGGTCGTCGGACATTGTGACGGGACGTGGACGTGGGCGGGGCAGTTGATGCTTGGGAGGTCGAGAGAAGGTATTCTGCGAAGGATTTTAAGAATTGGAGAGCTTCGACAGATTGAGGGAAGCGAGGGAGCTCACGTGCAAAACAACCAAGTTTAATAGGGAAATGCAGGTGCCTCCAAGGTTTTGGTTGCTATAAAATTGCGGAGGTTTGCACAAGCAGCCATTTCACCGTCGAGTCAAAATTCATCGTGTGCAGCATGATGACTCTTACGCTAAACCGGGTTTGGCGCGATAAACTGATAAGGATTCTTGCCCCTCCACAGCCAGAATTCGGCAAGCCCCTCTATGGAGCTTCATGGAACTGATTATGGCAATGAATTAGGGAGTACGGATATAGTAGACATTTAATCCAAATATCAAAAGGTTCGAGTCATGATAACGGCAAAAAATAATGTTACAGGAATAAAACAAAAGTTAAATTAACAAAAGTTTTCAACCAAAGGCTAAAACTTCGAGCGCTAAAGCTCGAGAATTGATAGCCAAAGCTCCGAGTTAGCCACATAGTACAATGGCAGGCGCAAGAAGAGCAATTATACACTAATGTACCTCATACTAGATAGTAGTAAAATATACTAGCAGAATATTTACCGTAGTAGTTAATAGTAGAGAAGATAGCAATAGTAGCAGATGGTAGAGAAGGTAGCGATAGCAGCAGATATGTGAAGAACCACCTACCACGCCAACACCATCTAGGAACATACAAGTACTCAATGTTCCCGACGATCCAGACACTGAACTGGAGTCTCCCTCAACAGTCACTGTACGGTACGTACGAACAAACACCAAACCGCAAGCGGCACACATACCAATGACACTGCGTAGGTAGGTAAAGAGTACTAACCTATATTAAAGCTATTGGATTGGACCTAAGCGTTCTTTTCTGTCTCGTTGCAGCACTCTTAGTATACACGCCCAACCGCTCATTTGACGGCCCACCGAGCTACTTGTATCAAAAGCAGCGACAATCCTGATACCTTTGGTACGGGCAGAGAGGTATAGGCGTCGTTTTTGGACGAAAAGTAAAGCGATGACTCAAAGTGGCAGCGGGATGCTGAGTGGAGAAGCTGTGCGCTCTCGTAGCTGAGGGTACTCTCTCTTTATCTTGAAAGCAGGAAATAGAGATGTTTCATTATTCCACCAAGTTCTGAGCAGATAACTTACAACAATCTAGAAATTGCTATACGTATTCAAGAAATATCATTTGGGTACAAGAGCTGAAGCTGCGCTATTCCTAGGTAAGTACCAAGGTTGAACGTGGAATTACATTGTGGCTTTGGTGAAAGTGAGAGCCAACTAACCTAGCCCTGAAGAGAGAGCTTCCACGCCACCCTGGGGAGAAACTACACGCATGACGATGCTGTTATTCGAAAGAGATGAAGGGCCGATCAGGATGTATGAGTTGGCTGAAAAAAGCGTTTAATTCTTACGCCTTGTCTATCTGGCAGAATATTACTACCAGTAGTTCACCAAAGCAGGGACCGGTCGTCTGGTCATTGGTCGGGATAATTCGATAAACGATATCAGCCGGTAAGTGCCCGCAAGCAACTATCGAGCTCACATAGATAAAGTCCTGCTAGGTAAGAGGTAGTTTAGTAGTTCCAGGTAAATGCTTGTGGCGGCCGATTTATTTCCGGGAGCTCTACATACAAAACTTCACATGGCAAATGGCAAGTTACTCGTCACTCGATTTCACCTCTAGCAGTGTGCTAAATGCTGACCCGATGACGTGCCTGGGTGTTTGGTGATTTCCCGGTAGATGGGGTTGTCATGCAAGTAAAGTGATGACAGGCCGTATGGGGAAGAAACGGGTGTTGGGGGCGATGCAAAGCAGAAGAATTGAAGAAATGTTGCTCTGCTTTGGGGTTGATGGGGGCCATGGATAAAATCTCGTACATACATTGAGGGCACTTGTATCTGTTGGTGATGAGAGATGCAACCGTGCAGATACTTGGCCCTTGGTGTGGAGACAGACGGTATCTCGACGGGCTTCATGCTACTACTACTATCACACTGATGTGTTTTGAAACTGTGTGTGTGTACACCTACTACAGTACTCGTATATAGCCAAGTGGTGGAAGCAATGGTAGCACGGGCACTTTGTAGCTCATGACATGCATGCACCCATACCATGAACCGACAATGGAGATGCTCGTCGTACAAGGCAGGGTCCACACGCGAAATCACCCTGCACGAAAGCGCCTCCATCACCAACATGAACAGGCCATGTTGTTGCTGCCGTACTCTGTAGCACCGCCTGTGCATTTGGTATATCTCAGTATTACAAATAGCACATGCGGCTCTCCGGGTCAACGACAACTCTGCTCCGTAACAGACACAAGAGAAGAGCTGCAACACGGCCCACGGGCAAACCCGTTGACCGCCCACCCCCGGATGGCGATAAAGCCGGAGCTGTAGTATGGAAAAGGCGTAGACGAACTTTGTTGTGGGGGATGGTCAGCGTCTGCTGACGGGCTTGGTCGGGCTCTCACGCCACGGGCTGCCTTAGTGCCAACGATGGAAAAACGAAGAAGAATAAGAAGGAGAGAATGGACTGTATGAATGAATCAGTTGATTAGATGGAATTGAGACAAAATCAAAATCAAGTTTTGGTGGGCGGCTGCTGAAGCACATCGGTGGGTGTTGTTTAAAATAGCAACACGAGCTTGATGGACACATGGATTTCAATTTCGACCATGGACGGGTTGTCTTGAGATGAAAAAAATCTGGGCGCGAACAGACGGGCCCTGGCAGCAGCAAATCCCATATCTCTGATTGCCGCCGAGAGACTGCAGTGGCTTGCGCCCATCACAGGCGTCTGGCTCCCTGATTGGCCCGAGAGCGTGCGGGCACAGAGACATTAGCACTTGGAGCCCCTGCAAAGGCCCTAAAAAGGGCCCGCGGGTGCCTCTGGGGCTGGGCCAATCAGGATGCCGGGCTGGGGCCTCGTCTCACTGGAAATTCGGGACCCCGGCGGCAGCTGCAGCGCGTCGAGCGGAGAAAGAGCAGCCGCTGCTTTTTGATTGCTTGCTGGAAGTGAAGCCAGAGAGAGAGGAGAGGCAAAAGACAATCGAGGCGAGAGAGAGAAAAAAAACTAGCAAGGGGGGGAGGCGTTGCCGGCTTACAAGTTGAGTTAGTATGGCTGCGTACTCGTTTCTTTTGACAGAACGACCAACCACGAGGTTTGCCAGCCACTTCCGGGTCCGCGCCAGCCAGCAAGGGAAAAAAAGAAGGAAAGGAAAAAGACGTGCCGGGCTCAATATTACTCGTCAAGTGCGTGTGCTCGTATGGCACACACGGCAGAGTCAAAAGTTGATGGACGTTGGTCCCCGGAGTTTAAAGCTGGGTGAGATAATAGTGCAGCCGTAGCCTTGCGTGATTCTTGTCTTTTACCATTGTCTGTTACCTTACCGACTTGTCTCTCCTCCTCTTTTCTGTTCTATACCTGCCGTATCGTCTCGTCTCACTCCATCTCACCACGCAAATTGCTCGTACTCGTGAATATACGCAGCTGCCAGCAATAGACAGACAGGACAGGCACACGCATTCAGACCCGCCCTCAAAGCGCCCAATCTGCACAATCAGACCCTCCAGAGCCAATCTGCATCTCGCCGTGGCCAGTTCGGCGGCTAGCCGCGCACGCCTCTGGGCGCATCACACCCTCCAGTCGCCTATCAGATCGCCCGCCATCCCATCCAATATCGTCGTATGAGCTGTATTGGGGGCCCTTGCCATCGAACACGCCCCTCAACCCAGCCAGAAAGGCGAGTAAGAAAAGAGTAGTAACCGGTCTCGGCTCCGCAGAAGCGAGGAAAAAAGAGAGCTTGCATCGACCATCTAATACTCGCCGGGTTTCTTTTTTTGGCCGGCGCCTCGTCCTTCTTGTCGAATGAGCTCGTCGCATCTGTGTCGTCGCCGTTGTCCTCAAAACTCTTGCGCTCCCGCCACGCCTTTTGGAGTCCTCCCTTTTTCTCCTTCTTGCTCCTCGATAGCTGGACTCGCCACACTTTCTTCAATCGTGATTACTGTACTGTTGCTTTTTTTGGTGTATTCCCTTACTCTCTTTTTTTCTTCTGCTACGAGACCTACCACATCGACTGGGTCGAGAGAGTTTGGGTTCTCGAGTGTACTGTCCTGTCTCGACTTACACGATCAACAAACACTGCAACATATTTGATTTCCACTCAAACCTCCCCAAATAAAGAAAAACAAAATATCTAAAAGTCCAAAATGGACAACCAAGGTTCGTCATCACTGACGCAGGAGACGAAGCCGTCTTCAGCGCAGCAAGACGCAGCTGTCATTGACACGCCCACGCCCACAGGCTTCAACTTTGGCGAGAAGAAGCGGCCCGCCGCTCTCAACCTCACACACAACCGAACTGGCACCTCATCAAGTTCTTCATCAGAAAGCTCGCTCAAGGTACCGCGGACTCCTCGCTTCGCCGAGGCAACGTCTGTCCACTCGCCCGTCGAGAACGGCGCTTCACCCTTTGCCGACCCGCCCAACGCTCAAGCCTCCGACTCTCAGCCCGGCGATGTCGGCTTTGGCTACATCAGCAACTCGGGCAGTGACCGCGAGTCTCTCCGCATGCCAAAGTCCCCCCTCAAGAGCGCCATGAGGGTACCTGGAACCCCTGCTAGGACACTCAACCTCATGAGCCCTACGTTCCGCGAGGAGGACATTCTGGAGAAGCGAGAGCAGCAGACGGAAAAGGAGCAGGCCAGAGATCTGGTACGTCTATTCGAGATAAATCTGATTATCTAAAAAAGAAAAAAGAAAAACAGCTAACATGACTCCCACTCTAGAAAATCAAGGTCCGCGTACGCATGGCCAAGTTCGCCCTCCGAAGTGTCCACTTCAGCTGCTCGCTCATCATCCTCGCTATGCTCTCGTCGTCCTTTGCTATCTTCAACGCCACAAAGTCTCTCCCCCAGCAGAGCAAGATGCCCTCGTGGGCCAACGGAACCAACCCCTGGGCCCAGAAGCTCGTCCTCGCCATGGCTTGCGTGTCTCTCGCTATCTCGGTCCTGGTCTTTGTCGCATACTGCCGCGGAGGACATCGCCGCGCTGAGAAGGTTGGCACTTATTATACGATTTTCGCTATCGGTTGGGTATGTATATACTGGATTTTAGATCTTTGTTATTTGGGCTTGTATCCAGACTAACACCTCTCCAGTTCATCGTCAGTCTTATCCTATGGGTTCTCGCCGCTGCCGTATTCTCCAACTCTAAAAGCAACGGCAACAACAAAGACATGTGGGGATGGTCCTGCGTGCAAAACACCCGATCGGAGGTCTTCGCCGACAAGGTCAAGTACTCCCTGGTGTGCCGCCTGCAGAACTGGACCCTCATCTGCATCATCATCGAAGTCGTGCTCGAGGTCATCAGCATCCTTCTCTACAGCGTCATCTTCTACCGCTACTACTCCAAGCGCCGCCTGCACAAGTCTATGGATGTTCGTGACCGCGCCCGCTCCGATCTCTACCTTGCACAGCTTCGCTCGCAGTCTGCTCCCAACACTCCTGGTTTCCCACGATCCCCCGGTATGGGAGGTGTCCCCATGACGCCCAGCATGTTCCCGCCCAAGTCGCCTGCTCTTAGCCAGTACGCCCTGTCACCTCGCCACGCTCCGGCCAACTTTGGCAGCCTCGGCGGCATCGACGAGAAGAGCACCTTCACCCCAAGCGTTCAGGTCGTCGCTGAGCCTCCTTCTCAATTCTCCAAGCCTCAGCTTCCCTTCAAGCTCCAGGCTCCTCCTACAAAGGCTCCCTCTGCCACGCCCAAGACTCAGAGCCCTCTGTCTCCGGCACCGCCTCAGTCTGAGACTCTGCACGATCACGCTCCTGTAGCCGCAGATGAGCCAACATACGACGCTGTGCCCATCCCCGGCGCATACAGCGGTGCTCCGCCCAACAACTTTGGCCAGGCAATGTAAGATATGACCAACAACACGAAAAAAAGGAAAAACAACAAAAACAAAAACCTTTCAAAATTGTGATGACGATATTTTTTACTCTTCTTTACTTTCTTTTGTTTACTACTTTTTGACGATGCGAGATCAAAACCC
Source organism: Trichoderma simmonsii (assembly GCA_019565615.1). NCBI lineage: Eukaryota > Fungi > Ascomycota > Sordariomycetes > Hypocreales > Hypocreaceae > Trichoderma > Trichoderma simmonsii. Next base: position 1,841,902 of record CP075866.1, read on the forward strand.
TCCCCTGGGGAACAGGATGATTATTTCCTCGAGTTATTTTTATGGGTGAGAGAAGGGAGGTCAAAGGATGTTAATTACCATACAACATATACCACTTGGGGCGTTTTTTACTTTTTTGCTATTTTGTTTATTATTTTGTTGGAGAGGGCAGGCAAATGATTGGAAATCTCATGTCGTAACTGGATTCGACAGTACTCTATGGACATATATACTATGTACCTGTATATCTGTGACAACTTTTCTAATTGACAGTACATTGATCACGTTAAAACCGTTTCTCCTCTTGCTTCTGTGTGAAATATAGGTCTAGCTCGTTTGTAAATGTGTTCTTGCTCTCATACTTGAGAAATTGTGTATGAGCTATTTATAACATGAAGGACGGGTTGGTGACTTAGTAATGCCATATATAGAGTACACGAAGGAGCAGAGACACTACAGTACATGACATGATTTCACGTTGACACAGAGCAGACAAGGTTGAATTCAGTAGTACTAAACTTTTTTGAACAAAGACACATATCATGATAGCGACTCCTAGATACAGACACTCAGAGGCGACAGGAACAGGGTACTAAAAAAAAGAGAATCATTGCATTACTTTTGGTTGCCCGCCACACCTTCATGTCATTAAGGTGCAAAGGACTTCCTGAGCCTTCGTCACGCAGCCAATCCTGCCCCCCTTTTTCCTTGCAAGTCGCCCCCTCGAGACCGGCTTTTTCAAAAATGCGGTCCCGGATGCCCCCCTCTCTAGAAACGTTTGAATCTATCAGCAGCTACCGTCAAATACTGGAACGATGCCTCTTCCCACAAATGGTCCCCAACTATCATAAACAGGGCTACGCGATATCAAAAAAAGATGGTAGCCCGGAGCGGGTGAAAAACAAGACGCGGTGGCAATCTTTCTTTAGATGAGATCGGCAACGTTCATGGGCATTTCCTCAATCTGGGTGCTGTAGAACTGTTCAATCTCACGCATCATGCGGACATCGTCGGCGGTGACAAAGTTGATGGCAACACCCTTTCGGCCGAAACGACCACCACGACCGATACGGTGGATGTAGTTCTCCCGGTTGGCGGGGAGATCGTAGTTGATGACCAGGGAAACCTGCTGGACATCGATACCACGGGCCAGCAGGTCAGTGGCGATCAGGACACGAGAGGAGCCGGATCGGAACTCCTTCATAATCAGGTCACGCTGAGCCTGGTCCATGTCACCGTGCATGGCAGAGACGGTGAAGTCACGGGCAGTCAGCTTGTCAGTGAGCCAGTCGACCTTTCTGCGGGTGTTGCAGAAGATGACGGCCTGGGTAATGGTCACGGTCTCGTACAGATCGGACAGGGTGTCGAGCTTCCACTCCTCCTTCTCGACAGCAATGTAGAACTGCTTGATACCTTCCAGGGTAAGCTCGTCCTTCTTGACGAGGATACGGACGGGGTCACGCATGAATCGGGTGGTGACCTCAAGGACGTCCTGGGGCATGGTAGCGGAGAGCAGGACAACCTGGGTGGACTGAGGAAGGAGCTGGAAGATGTCGTAGATTTGGTCGGTGAAACCACGCTGGAAAGAGGCAGTACATGTTAGCAATGCCGTATCACTAGCCGAGAAGGCATAGTTCGAGGGTTCCTTACAGAAAGCATCTCATCGGCCTCGTCGAGGACGAACATCTTCATGGCGTCGGTCTTGAGGAAACGACGCTGGATCATGTCGTGGACACGGCCGGGGGTACCGACAACGACCTGGGGGCCGTCCTGGAGGGCCTTCATGTCCTCACGGACGCTGGTGCCACCAATGCAGGCGTGGCACTCAACGTTCATGAAGTCGCCAATAGCGACAACGACCTTCTGGATCTGCTGGGCCAGCTCACGGGTGGGGGCAAGGATCAAAGCCTGGCACTGCTTGACGGCGGGGTCGATCTTCTGGAGAACGGAGATGGAGAAAGTGGCAGTCTTTCCAGTACCGGACTGGGCCTGGGCAATGACGTCGTGGCCCTTGATAACGGGCATGATAGCACGCTGCTGGATAGCAGAGGGACGCTCGAAACCGTAGGCGTAGACTAGGCCCCTGTTAGATTTTGGCCCCTTTTTGTAGGAAAGTCGCTTCGTGCGGGAGTGGAAGAGGGATAGCACTCACCACCTCGGAGGAGCTCAGACTTGAGGTTCATGTCATCAAAGGAGTCGACGGTCTCGTCGTAGTTAGACTCGATCTGTCCTGTAACGCAACCATCGTTAGCAAAAATTGTCAAGAAGCAGGGCGGGGCGGCCATGGGGATCGCAAGGTTGGGTATCGTGGGGTCGTAAGTCAAAAAGAGTCTGCGAGCGTTTGCGCGCACAAGCAAGGCCTCCGGAAGACTCCGACATCACAAACCGCCAGCCATATGATGGAAATTTTGCAGTCCAACTCACCCTCGGGGACATCCTCGAGTCCTTTGTCAGCCATGATTGCGGTTGAAGAAAAAAATCTAGATCAAGCACAGCTCGACCTAGAATAGTTGAAGAAAAGTAGGCGGGGTGGTAGCGACAAGAAAACAGACTTCTCTCGAGAGAAGGCTGGGAACGTTTGATGAACTGAAAAGTTGTCGACTAGATTCGTACACTCTCGATATATACGAGAGCAGAAGGAACCTAGGAAAAAAAAGTCGTGATGATATATGCAGTGAAGGTGGGAGAGAGGAGAGAGAAAAAAAAGACGACTGAGGGGCGATGCTTGTTTTTTTTTTCCTACCCACCATGGCTGTGGCCAATCACTTTGGGGTCGGGGTGGCCTGGTGGGGCAGCGGTTAGGGTACCTAGAGCACTGTACAGGCGAAGTTAGCATTCAAGAATTTTTTTTCCATTCTGTCAATATGGAGTACAGTGCACTAGCATACAGTAAGGTGGCCGGGCTGAGAGGAACTTAGTCCCTATCTAGCGCAGTACACTTTGTGGCGGGTTCTGCCTACAAGTTACATTGCATGGATTACATGTGGTGTTGCTGGCATCGAGTCACAGAGGATTTGGCTTATCTCACAAAAGGCATGGATGTTTTGTGACTCATTGGGGAATGTTAATAATTTTTTTCTGTTTGCTAAATCTCAAACTTTGATATAATACAATATAGCTAGTGTTAATCGAAATCTTGAGCCTCGGTGGCAATCAATATTCGTACTAACTCGACCTCCATTTACCCTTACGAACGAAACTTTGCTTCGTGCGTATGCGGAGGATACTATATTAGACAACTCTTTTTTCGCCAACATGACCCTTTTACTTCTTGCTTATAAACTCAAACACTTGTTGTACGTCAATATTAAAACGGCTGGGTAGTTAGCTGCTTAATAGACACGCTTGAAGGGAGGTACAGGCTTGCACTCGTTCTCGTCCAGAGTGGTGGAAATGACCTTGCGGTATGTCAGGTCCACCTTGCCGTGAGGCTGCTTCTGGAAGCTGAGAGTGTGCTTCATCCAGTTCTCGTCGTCACGGTCGGGGAAGTCCTCACGGGCGTGAGCGCCACGAGACTCCTTTCGGGCAGCAGCGGCGGTGGCGGTTTGAACACTGTGACATGCAAAAGTTAGTCATAGTTCTCGTCACATGTGATTTGGGTGTCGTAGATAACACTTACGCGCAAGTCAACAAGTTTCTCAGCTCAAGGGTCTCGACGAGATCTGAGTTCCAGATCATGCTGCGGTCCTTGATGCCGACATCCGCAAAGGTTGAATCAACCTCGTTCATCCTGCGGACACCCTCGTCCAAGCTCTCCTGAGTTCGGAAAACGCTGACCTCGGTCTGCATGGTCTTCTGCATGGCCAGACGGATCTCAGCAGTGCTCTTGGGGCCGTCAGATGTTCGGATCTTGTCAAGGACCTCGATGTGGTCAGAACCAGCATCGGCAGCGAGAGGCTTCAGATTGGCGCCAGGGGTGAAGTTGTCACGGATGGTGTGGGCAACGGCACGACCAAAGACGACCAGATCCAAAAGGGAGTTGGCGCCCAGTCGGTTAGCACCGTGGACAGACACTGAAGCAGCCTCACCGCAAGCGAACAGGCCAGGGACGACCTTGTCCTGGCCGTTCTCATCAATAGTGAGAACCTCACCAGTGTATCGGGTAGGGATACCACCCATGTTGTAGTGGACAGTAGGCAGGACGGGGATGGGCTGCTTGGTGACATCGACACCAGCGAAAATGCCGGCAGTCTCAGAAATACCAGGAAGTCGCTCAGCGAGAATTTCCGCAGGCAAGTGGCTGAGCTGCAGGAAGATGTGATCCTTCTCAGCACCAACACCACGACCCTCGCGGATCTCCATTGTCATTGATCGAGAGACAACGTCTCGAGAGGCGAGATCCTTGGCAGTGGGGGCATATCGCTCCATGAAGCGCTCACCCTCGCTGTTCAAGAGATAACCACCCTCACCACGAGCACCCTCAGTGATCAGGCAGCCAGCGCCATAGATACCAGTGGGGTGGAACTGAACGAACTCAAGATCCTGGTTGGGCAGACCAGCTCGGGCCACCATGGCCATACCGTCACCGGTACAGGTGTGGGCAGATGTGCAGCTAAAGTAAGCACGTCCGTAACCACCGGTTGCCAAGACGGTGTTGTTGGCTAGGAATCGGTGCAGAGTGCCGTCTTCCTGGTTGTAGGCGAGGACACCACGGCATTCACCATCTTGCATAATCAGGTCGATGGCGAAGTACTCGATGAAGTAGTTGGCGTTGTATCGGAGAGACTGGCCGTAGAGAGTGTGCAGAAGAGCGTGACCAGTTCGGTCAGCGGCGGCACAGCATCGGTAGGCCTGACCACCCTTGCCAAACTTCTGGGATTGACCGCCAAAAGCTCGCTGGTAGCTAAAACGAAAAACATCCGTATTAGTAAAATGCGGGGGAGGGGCACCAAAGAAGGTGTTTGGTACCATGGCATGATTGAAGAAACTCACATCTTGCCATCCTCAGTTCGGGAGAAAGGGCAGCCGTAGTGCTCCAGCTCGATAATGGAAGCAGGGGCCTCACGGGTCATGTAGTGGATGGCATCCTGGTCACCCAGCCAGTCGGAGCCCTTGACGGTGTCGTACATGTGCCATCTCCAGTCATCTTCGTGCATGTTTCCCAGGGCAGCGTTGATACCGCCCTGAGCAGCTACCGTGTGACTTCGTGTGGGGAAGAGCTTAGAAATACAGGCGGTCTTGAAGCCAGCTTCGGCAAGACCCATTGTTGCTCTCAAACCTGCACCGCCGGCACCGACAACAAGTGCGTCGTATTCATGATCCTAATAGTCGCGACACATGGTCAATTGACAACGTCCTCTTGCATCTTGTCTCGCTGACCCAGAGAGATGTCAATCCGGGGGCGGGGGAGGGGGCCGACGTACAATGACGGGGTACTTGGAGCTAACAAAGGGGGAAGCTTCCTTTGCTCTCAAAGGTCCATTTGTGATAATGCGGGCTATTTTTAAGAACATTTATCAGCACCTGATCGCATGCCTGTCTTTTCCTCTCGTGATATTCGATCGGAATCGCGAAATCGCAAATTGTAGCTCTCGGAACGGAATGGACCTACCTGCCGGTCGGGTAGATGAGAAGTTCCTAAGCTGGCTCCTGGCAAATCGCGAAAACTATGGTCAATGTCAGTATCAACTAGCTGCAAGAAAGAAAAGAGGCCAATCGAGCTCCTGGTTCCTCCAAGCTATGCTCGCCCGGCGATCCGTTTTGCGCGCAGAGTAACGGAGGGGCAGCCGATTCGCAGTTTTTTTTCTGGTTACGTACCGAAGAGCCAGAGGCCAACTTCCTCAAAGCCATAGAAGATGCCATTGTGAGCGAAGCAAGAAATCCGGGGTCACCAGGCTGCGTCCGCGCAAAAATTTGAAGCAGCAATGGCTTTACACAGACAGCTCGGCAATGCTTGGAGGTTTGGCAGCGTATGTCACGTTTTCGTCGATGGAGACTTCGGAAAAGCATGTGTCGGTCCTCGGCTATCTGGACCAATCAGAGACTGTGTATTTGTAGTGGGATCGGGATTAGTAAGGATATGGGAAGCAGACGGGCTGAACACTGGTGCTAGGCGGTACGTACCAATGCTCGTGATGCCGGGCGAAGCAGTTTATAAGACGACGGGGTGCAAAGTCAGCCGTGTCCATGTCGATAAATGTTCTAAATCATTGAGCTGCGGCGTAGATAAACAATTTGTAAAATTATACACCACCTTAGTTCTAATAATATCTTTTTCAAACTACAAATCGTAGAATTGAGGTGACCAAAACGGGATTCTTTCCCATCTGTGCCTATATTCTGGCTGTGATGGCCCCATTTTACTCGGCACGACAGCAGCCATTGGGCAGAGAAGAAAGAATCTGCCCACTAACAACTTTTGTCAACACCACGCGACCAGCTGTACTTGACGGCCAAAAAATCTTGATCTCCTTTGCTAGAAATAGCAAATATCATCTTATTACTTGACCAAATTAAAACATACACTTTACTTGGCTTTTTTCCAGCTCGAATTCTGCACAACAGGGTTTTCAGTGCCCAAACATCGGTCAATTCTTTGTCGCGAATAGCATCATGCCTTCAGCAATTTCACACGAAGCCAGTGATTCCATTGGCGACAGCCATTCTGATTCAATTCCAACCCATCCTCTCGGAGTCAAACCCCTGGGAAACCAGTATCTCGCTACGGGCCCGAATGCCCGAAGAAGTATTGGTACATGGGCAGTTTTACCCGATGAGATCCTTGCCCTTGTTCTCGAGGGTTTTGACAAAAGTTCACTTTTGAGCCTTGGGTCTACATGCAAGTTTTTATATGCCTTCTGCCATTCTGAAGAATTATGGAAAGCCCTTTATCTTCGGTAAGTTTTAGCCATGATTTCCTTCTGTGGACATACCCCATATTTGTGCTCGTGAAACAAGTGATATCGTCCCAAGCAGCCCATCTCTATCTCCATGGTAACGCAGTATATCTGTTTATATGTGCCTGATAGCCAAAAATCACGTATACTTCCAACAGACATTCGTGATCCATAGGATTAAGTCAGTGATGGCACGAGCTAACGTGGAATAAACTTTAGATCTCAGTCAAAAAGCTCCTCATCTATTAATTGGCGGGGATCATGGAGATCGACCGTCTTGGGCCTTGAAAGTGATCGACAAGCAAAGGTTGACTGTAGCAACGTCTTTTCCGATGTCCTACATCGACCTTTTGCCTGCAGCAATATTGAGCTGGCAAAATATGTCACAGGGATACCAAAAGCTAACCAGATTCGCCGGTTTGAGAATCTCACATATGAAGAGTATGCTGAAAGATGGACCGAGCAACCTTTTGTCTTGACGAAATGCATACAAGAATGGCCAGTTTACTCCCAGTGGACCATTGATTCCTTACTCGACAAGTTCGCCGACGTTGAGTTTCGTGCCGAAGCAGTGGACTGGACATTTTCACAGTATTGTGATTATATGAATCGGAACAGAGATGAAAGCCCTCTCTACTTGTTCGATCGAAAATTCGCTGAGAAGATGGAACTCAAGGTCGGACACTCAGAGGGTGCCTCATATTGGCGGCCTGACTGCTTCGGGCCAGATCTCTTCGAGGTCTTGGGAGACGAGCGGCCGGCTCATCGGTGGTTGATTATCGGGCCCGAACGAAGCGGATCTACTTTTCATAAGGATCCCAACGGGACGAGTGCGTGGAATGCCGTGATTCAGGGGGCTAAATACTGGATCATGTTTCCGCCAACGGCCCAGGTACCCGGAGTTTACGTATCTTCAGACAGCAGCGAAGTGACAAGCCCCCTAAGCATTGCTGAGTGGTTGCTCACGTTCCACGACGAGGCGAGACACATGCCTGAGTGTGTTGAGGGCATCTGTAATGCTGGAGAGATACTTCATGTTCCGAGTGGATGGTGGCATCTCGTGGTGAACATTGAAAAGGGCATTGCCCTGACGCAAAATTTTGTTCCTCAGTCTCCCAACCTGAACCTAGTTTCCGAAGTCTTGTCGTTCCTAAGGGACAAGCCGGAACAAGTCTCTGGCTTCTCGCGAGACGTGGAAGACCCCTTTGGCCTTTTCACAGCCAGACTCAAGCAAGACTACCCAGACGTTCTGGAGAAGGCACTAGAACTGGCTGATAAGAAGAATGGCAAAAAGAGAAAGTGGGATACGGCAGTGGGACGAGATGAAGAGCAAGCAGAAGGATTTAGCTTTGGGTTTGGAGGCGATGATGATGATGAGATCCCGTAATGGCAGTCTATGTATAGATGGGCACTATATCTACGATTTATGAATATCTTGAGAGTTGACATGCATGATTGACGTACAAGTATACGCATATAACATGCAATTTATAGAGTGCAAGTATCGGCATGTAGATAATACGCATATAACATGCAATTTATAGAGTGCAAGTATCGGCATGTAGATAGAGGAATCGTTGTTGGTGTGGGTATACGGAGTACAACGCACTGGGCATGTATGCACGACAACTTGAACTATGCGGGGCTCTACAGGGTTGATTCTGCATGGCTCTCTATTGTTTGTGATGTGATTATCTTGTAAGCAACGAGGCATCCCTGACACATGTTAAGTACAGAGTATTGACCGCGGAATAGGGATATACCTAGGTTAATTTCCATGAGACCTGTGGCGCTGGCAGTGAATACTAATTGCCCAAGCCATTGCGGGCAATTGCCAATTGGGTGATAGTGAACACGAGCTAAAGATGGAATCAATGCTGGCATCCTTGCCCCGATTCTTGACAGCTGATGCGAGGCACAATTGGGGATAAGATTCGGAATGACCGTTTGCCATGCGGGCGGATTTAGAAATGGCAGCACTACGGAGATGCGAATGAAGGTGCTGGGCTAGATATCCGAGTTGGGGTTGATATTAGCTGGACGCTGGCTGGACTGGGGTGAATCAACTGGCGCTTGGGCTCCAAGAAAGCAGACGCTAATCACCCGATTTACCCAGATGTCAAGGCGTAAGATTCGATGGGATGGAGCTGGAGAGTTTCAGGCAGAGGGTCCAGGGGATGACCTTTAGAGGGTATCAAATAGTTGCACTACCTGCAGCAGCACAAGTGGTAGTAGCGGGTGGGATTAAAGGGGGATCACGGCTGGTTGCAAATCAAATCTTCGAAATGCCCACATCAAAGCAACAGCCGACCACGTCACCACACAGCACAGCTTCCGAGTGAGTTGCAGCAAGAGAAGCCACCCGCAGAAGCAACGTTCAATAATCTGCCTCCCTCCAATCACCGCCGGCGGAACCCAGGACTGGCACCTCACTGACTCGGCACTACTGTTGTTAGCACCCCGAGTTAGCTGTGACTGTTCATGCTAGAGCACCCGCGAAAGAGCCTCTAGCGTCCGCGGCCATGGATGTAGCTGTTGGACCTGTGCTTTGTGCTGCTGAATGGATATTTGACCTACCTAGACTACAGTACGCTGCTGGTCGAAAGGGGGGAGGAGCTGGCTTAGTACCTAGTTAGAGAAGAGAAGGCCAACATAGTACAGAACAGAGCATGGAGAACAGACCAGAGACGCCTCCATCCAACTGTACATTGGAGCTAATAAGACAGTGAATGAGTAGTACGTGAAGGAAGTTAGCGCTCAAGGTACCATCCGTTGACCGCAGCAGTAGCAACAGCAACAAGGCAGCCGTAAGCACGCCATTGCGGCTCTTCACAGCTTTGTTTCAATCGATCTTGATATGTCGCTCCAACTTGATTTGTCCCAACAAGTTCCCGGCCGCAAGAACAAGTGGCAGAAGCACAAAGAGATACCCCAGAAGTGTCCGGCAGTCCCCCTCCAAAGCACCTGTACCTTGTCCAGCTTTAGCCTTTAGGTACCCAAAACCCCCCCGAAGGACCGCCCGGGCAGCTAGCGGCTTTATTACTGGGCCACCTTACAAGGGGCGGGCCACCAACTTCGCCTCCACCATAGACCTGTCGCGAGTCTCGTCCATCTGGTCAGCGTCAACCCTTCCTTCATCTCTCTCGCCGTCTGTCCATCCTCTGCCATCCTCTGCCTTGACCGGAGCAGGGCCTTTTGGAGGGAGCGACGATATAGCAGCTCGCTATCGGCACAGCTCGTGCGGCGCACGATTTCTCTACGAAACTGTCTTTGCTGGGCCGGGGTTTGCGACGCAATGTAAGCTTCGTTGCTGCCCTTCTCCGCCCTTTCTTCACCGTCCACGCGCCTTTGTGTCCGCTTGTTGGCCTCTCTGTTTCTTCGATCCTTTCTTCGATTCTCGGCTTCACCCGTCTATAATAAATCCAGTTCTGATTCACTGTTCATCGTCATCCTTGTCTCGTAATAGTTTCGCAGCTGTGAGTGCTTGTGACTCTGATACATGGCTACCTACCCCTAGGTAGCTTTGATAATCGGACCTTTATGAAAGCATACTTTGCCTATTGCTCAGCAAACACTGACAACACCTCTTCTTAGGAGCTTGTGCTTTGTTCTTTCTTTATAATCGGTCCGCGCTTTGATTCTCAGCTTCATTGTCTTCTTCTATTTATAATCACTTCCGAAGCTCCTGCTTCCCTCTCTACTCTTCGGCACTGGTCCCCACCATTCGGCCATATATATTACGACCACTTCGATCGCAAGCGTTGATCTTTTAGCCTTGTCTTGACAACGATCCTCTACCGAGTAAAACACCTCGCCGACCTGCAACATATATATATACATACTCTAGTATTCGAGCTGGTCTGTCTCGCCAGGTCCAACCAACCGCAACCATGGTATTAGACGAGCACTACGAGATGTGCCTGCCCATCCTGCAGGACCCAAGACTCGAAGATGAAGATAAGACGGATAGAATAGAGGAGCTGTTCAAAAAAGAAACCAACCTGATTGGCATGTCTCTGGATAACGCCATCCTCGATGTCATGTGGCGATGGCGTGAATGCGGAGGGACCTCAACGTCACCGCCTCCCATCCGTCAGACCATCTTGCGACGACCATCTCCAGCTTCGTGGAGGGGTGGCACTCCGTTGTCAGGCTCGCCACGGCTGGCCGTTAGTCCTCTTGCGCCGCCTGGATACATCCCCGCTACCTTTGGCAGGACCAAATCAGTCACAGCTTCTCCTTTTGGATCGCCACGGGCCTCTCCTCGCCTGGCCCTTGCGACCCCTGTGATCCCCCATAGCCCAAATCTCAATGCATATGAGTTTGCCAGTGACCCCACCCCCGCTACCGAGATTCTCGGAGAATATCAGATCGAGAATGTCGACTGGCTGGTCAACGATGACACCATTAGTCTCTCCTCGTCTGTGGGCACTACCAGGAGCCTCAATGCCGCCGCCCCTGAGTTTTCGTCCATGTCCTCGCAGCAAATTGACATGTCGCCTTACGATATGCTCAGGTCGATCCTGGGGCATACGAGAACTGATGACGAAATCGAATCAGCCCTTGCGGCGCACAACTACGATTTGAGTGCAACCATCACGTCCATGATGGAGGTTCCGCAAGACGGCGGCGTACGACTTGATGAGCCCAAGAATGTTCTCATTGGCAAGTCAATATCTGCAGAGGGTCGCCCGTCCACCCCGGTGAACCAAAAGGCTGGCGTCATTTGCAAATTTTACATGTCGACTGGCCAGTGTCTGCGCGCAGACTGCCGGTTCAGCCATGACCTCAGCAACCACTTGTGCAAGTAAGTACAGAAAACGCATAAACTCATACAGGATACTTCCAAGTCCAAACCTGCTAACTTTATTAACCCAGGTACTGGGTCATGGGCAATTGCCTGGCCGGCGAAACCTGCATCTTCTCGCATGACCCAACCAAGCTTGTGAGCAAGATGTCGCTGGATAGTGGCACGAATACTCCTACCAGGAGCCATAGCAGCTTGATGCTTCAGGATATGAACTCGTTTCCCTCCCTGCAGTCTGGTGATTCCGATCAGCATGGAGCTTTTGTTGGTAGTCCCAACTTTGCCTTTGGAATCGGCTCATCGCCAGGATTGCGATCCTTGCGAGCAGAGAGCCCGCGACCTAGATCGAGGCCTGGAAGCCGACATCAGGTGAAAGAAAACCATGCCGTCGCCCCAGCCCTTGACGACAACGAGGCCTTCCCGTCTCTTGGATCGGCCATTGCAAAGCAAGGGAAGAAGCATCATGGTAAGCGTGGAGGGCACGGCCACAAGGAGAACGGCACCCCCAGCTCTTTGGCGGATATTGTCAAGATGAACCCACCCGCATCCCCAAGGCTGGAGGTGCGCAAGCCCGTTAGCAACGGCAACGGCACTGTCGGCAGAGATGGCGAAAACAGCGCTGCAGCGCTCGCAATTCCTAGCCCCAAGCACATTCCTTGGCTGGAAACCGGAGAGCACGCCAACAAAGCGTATCTCAAGGCCCGCCAGGATGCTATAAAGCATGGCGGCCTCAGGAATAAGTTTTTACAAAGGTATGTCTACATAGCTCTGAAAACAAAACGGATTGAAGCTCTAACAACAACAATTTCAGCGCTGCTCAAGCATGGAACCGCAACGATGCCCGAGCCGCCAAGGCTCTTAGTCTCCGTGGCCAGAGCGAGAATGACTTGATGAGAAAGGCCCATAGGGAGGCGGCCCGCGAACTCTACGAGGAGCGAAACAAGAATTTGGACGGCATGTCAGAGGTATATGTCGACCTCCACGGCCTTCATCCAGAGGAAGCCGTTGAGTACTTGGAAAAGGTCCTCCTAGAGAATGAAAAGGGAGGTAGGCCTGTCTACGCCATCACCGGAACTGGCCACCACAGCAAGAACGGCAAGGATAAGGTGGGAAAAGCAATCCGCGCATTCTTGAATGAGTGGCGATATGCGTACCGCGAGTTCTCTGTGCCGGGAGATCGCAACAGCATGGGCGGCATCTTGGGAGTGGATGCCAGCAGTTGGGACAAGTCACTAGCGAGAGATGGGGCCGACGAAGACAAAGCCGTAGTCGACATTCTCAGCCAAGGGGTCGAGGTTGGCGATGGCAAGGTCAGACTGCTTGTCAGGGACCCTCCCAAGGGTCCAAGCGGCCGCCGATGACAATGCGAGAACTAAAGAAGTAAAAGACTTAAAAACCGATGCAAAAAAAGGAGGAGGCAGCGTGAAGGACTACCTAGTTGGAGGAAGAGAGTTAGGTAGAGCGTATCTCATGAAGAACTGAACTATATCCTCTTGTCCCGGCACGTCGATTTTTGTGAATGATGTGTTATATATTTATTCACTGCTAGCGGTCATTGTTCCCTAGCCAATACTGAGCTTGATGATACACGCCTAACAGCATCATCAAATACAAATTGGTTGTCTACATACTTACTGGCGGTTGCATGATCTTGGCTGACACAGCCAATGTATCAAGCAATTCCTAGTCTCACGGATCGCAACGTTTCTACAGAAGCAGCTCCCATTGGTGGACTGTACAACAAGGGCCGTTCCTTTAAAGCCTTTAAGGTGACAGTGGGTCTGACGTAAGTACAGTTCCTTGAGCTACGCCCCATCGACATCCAATTGGGGGAGAATACAGCGCCTCAGGTACAGGATACGGGTGCACGCACAGGTACCAGCACTCAGGGTCGCGGAAGATGGGCCGCAGAAGTACATGCGAGGTACCTTGTTATCGACCGACACCGCCACCGATAGATGACGAGGAATCCAAAGCTTATGCCAAACCCTTGAATCCTCTTTGATTCATCGTTCTCTTTCCTCGCATAAGGCCCCTCGCAATTAAATCAATCGCCTTTTCTTCTTCTTTTGTCTTTCGCATTTTATTAGGTTTGATTGTGCGCCGACGGACTTGGCTCGCCACAGGGAGAAATACGAGTCGGAGCATTTCCGATCTCGATAATATCGACCGAGCGATCCGCCAGCCAACTCAAAATCAACATTGACTTTTTTTTACACGATATTTTTTGTCTTTCTGTTGGATCCGGAATGGAGAGCTAGGTGGATAGAGGATAATATTTTGGGGGCCTTCGATATTCGCATATCCGACTTCATCTTTTCTTCTGCATCTTTTTCACGATATCTACTTTATTCGATTCTGTTGTACGAAGACGTCGCGGATATACAGATCCTATCCTTGCACCGAGCTACTCTACCCCTCAAAACGACCACGAAAACAACAAGGCCAAATAGGCAGAACCCCAAGCTAGAATCACAAGAATGGCGGACCAATATCAGCCCCCGAGGGCCGAAAGCGTCTCTCCAACACCCTCCTCTCCCTCGTCGGAGACTCCTCCATTGTCCTCGTCGGAAACCCGATTCCCGCACCCGCAGCGCTGGTCTCGCAGGGATGCGAGCCATCGCCTCTCAGGAAGCATCTCGCGGTCGCAGCGGATATCGTCCGGGGCGCAGGGCTGGGTGCGCGACCAATGGACGATGTATCTCAGATGGAGCGAGAACATGTACGCGGCGTTCTGGAAGATGTCGTTGCTGCAGCGGTCGCTCGTTGTTTTCGTCATTTTGCTGGGGTGGACGTTTATCATCTTGTCCATCTTGTACTCAGAGGCCTTCTTTGCTTGGCTGGCGACGGTGTCAAAGTCGTGGCGCGAGATTCCTGGTGGCTGGCTGATTGCCTTTATGCTTATCTTCGTCACCTCGGTTCCGCCCATTATAGGATACTCGACCGCCAATACCATCGCCGGCTTCGTGTACGGATTCCCCAACGGCTGGCCCATTGCTGCGTCGGCATGCATCATCGGCAGTCTGGCTGCCTTTATGGCCTGCAGAACCGTCTTGAGCGGCCATGTCAACAAGCTGATTGGAAACGACCACCGCTTCGTTGCGCTCGGCCAGGTTCTGCGTAGGGACGGGATCCTCTACTTGACGGGCATTCGTTTCTGCCCGCTGCCTTTTAGCTTGAGCAACGGCTTCCTTGCAACGATCCCGAGCATATCCCCTCTGTCATTTGTCATCTCGACAGCATTGTCAACGTAAGACTCAAATCTTGTCATATCTTTGTCACAATACCAGTTTAGCTAACATTGTCTTTCTAGGCCCAAACTCCTCATCCACATCTTCATCGGCAGCCGTCTCGCCATCATCGCTGAACAGGGCGACGCTATGCCCCTCCGCGACAAGATCGTCAACTACACCGGCATGATCATCGGCGGCGCAATCGGCGCTGCTGCCGGCTTCATCATCTACCGCCGCACCATGGCCCGTGCCGAGGAGCTCGCCCGCGAGGAGGCCACTATCATTGCCGCCGAGGAGGGTATCGTTGGCTATGAGGACACGGACGATACCCTCATGGATCCCGAGGATGCGGCTGATGTCATGGGTGATGATGACGTTTCGCTGTGGGACAACCAGGGGGATGATGGTTGGGGCGATGCCTATGATGACGATGAAGAAGACGTGACAACGAAATTGACAAAGCTGAATAAAGACTAGACTACACATGGACAAGGGGTTATGAAAAAAGATGTCATGATTTTGTTTTTAACGAATTTTTACGTGATAGAATAAGAGCACTGGCGTTGATGTGTTTCACGAGGCGTGCAGGTCATCGGATGATCAATGAAAGAATCAATATCAATATTCAATTCGGAGCATACGATAGCTCTTGTTCCATTCTATGTTATACTATAACTTGCTCGAACCCAAACCCAATGTGTCGTAAAATCATCAAATAGTCGCTTGCTCACAATCATGTTATCAAAGAAACCCCAAGCTCAATATTCACCCAGCATTTAGACAAAACCCCTGAAAAGCCCCTGGGCAATATCATCTTTGCCCCAGTAAGAAAAGAATAAGAATAAAAACCAAAACGCCGCCGCTATAGAGAACCGACCGAATAGACTAAAATCGTAAACAAGCAATGCTGAGGTTAGTCCTCTGCGAATAAGACTGCTGAATAAAAAGTGTAACAGAGAGGAATGTCGAAAATGAGGACAAGATGAAGGTCGGTTATCAACGTTGTTGATACTGATTCATAAACTGAATGGCTTGTTCCATTGGATACCCAATAAAGACAGGACCGGTGAAAACCATTTGAGGGGCGTTTGGCGCCTTCGATATATCCGGATTGATAAAGGTAGGCTGCGGAATAGAAGTACGGTACTCTTGGACAGGATTGTGCTCATGAGGCGCCTTTGTTGGGGTGTAAGGCGCCGGGTCCTGGGCGGTGTTCGGGGCTGGAGCATTCTGAGTCTGAGGATTGGGTGAAGTTGATATGTTCAGACCGGTAAAAGCAGGTGGCTTAGCTCCATGGCCGAAAGGGCATTTTCCAGCTGGCTTCGCCGGAGTTTGGGTGCTCTGCACAGGACTCGGCATTCGCACGGGCGCGGGGGGCGGCGACATGGGATGGCCTCCTCCGTTGCCAGATTGTTGATAGACGGGCACGGAAATGCCCCAGGGGCGGCTTGGTGATTCTCCTACTCGAACTTCCTTCAGCGGCCGATCGAAATGACTTTGGCGGTCTTCATCTATGTCGGCTGGCGGCTCAGCAGGGGCTTCTGGGTCCGTGCTTGAGCTGACGGCGTGCGCCCAACTCTCTACTCGGTCTGCTGAAGTTCTCGTGGCATCGCTTGGGCGGCGTGCGTGCTCCTCGTCAGGTAGCATCGGCTTGTGGAGATGGCTCAGGTCTTCAATCATGCTCACAATGTTTCCATACTTTGCATCCAATTTCCTAATCTGATCCTCGTTGCGCTGATATCTTCGCACGCAGACCTCGTGGCTGCGAGGCAGCTCGTGCTTGTGCGTTTCAACATAATGAGCAATCTCCTCTGGGGAGTGTTTGTCTAAGAATCGGATAGGGCATTTGCTCGCCTGAGTTCCGTTTACGGCGCCTTGTTGAGAATTCTCTTCTTCGTACATGGCAACACAAATAGGGTCTTCAGTGTGGTCTGGGGCCAAGTCCGGGCCGGTTTCAGGCTCCCGGTCTTGGTCGGCACCAGCAGCGGCATCCTTAGCAAAGGGACACTGCAGGTTGCCTTTCTTCCCCTCAACGGTGAAATCTTGTTCCAGAGCAGTCGACATGGAGGTTTCTACGTGGGAGGTTTGAGATAGCGTGTCTCTGGATGATGCTGTGGTTTTACTGGCTTCACCCAATGAGGCGACCAGTTTGTTTGCAGCGCGGCGTCCGTCACGAATGATGAGAGCAACCTGGTGTTGGGACTGCAGAGAGCTTTGCTTAGGAAGAGGCACGGGCAAAGTATCATCGACAGAGGTGTGCGCTGGGAGCTGAAGCTTTGCCAAAGTCTCTGCTATCTCTGGTGTAGCGGGTGCATATTTATCGGCCAAATACTGGAACTATAGAGCAGGCGACGTGTTAGTCACGGACAATGTATCAAGATGTAAGATGATCTCGAGGAATCTCTAGCCAGGCTAGAATGAAAAATGAAAGGGGGACAATGCGGATCAGTGATAAAAAGGTTGTCAATCCCGGCAGCATTGGCTGCTATTGATCTAGAGCTAATGATATCTCATCATGTTGGCAGTCCCCAAAAGGCTGTGTGTATGCAAGGGGCACATATAGTGATGTTGAAGAAAAAAGAAAAAAGAAAAAAGAGAGCTCTTTTTGAGGCTTACCTGCTCATGCGCAAAACGCAGCTTATGCTCGAGTATTGTCTTTCGGTCTGTCAAAACCTGAACCTCATCCGCAAGCGCGTTGAAAGCGTCCGCTACGGTCTGAGTAAGATGAAAATCTGCCATTCCGGATGGCTCAAGTTTTGTGAGACTTGGCCACGAAAAGAAGAAAGAAAACAGAAATGGAAGAGAAAAAACAGGGAGAAGAAAAAGAGGCTCAGAAGGCAAGGCCGGAGTTTTAACTGGCTGAAGCGGGGCGCGCTTTGGCCGATTGCGGGTTGCGGTGCCGCAAAAGCGCGTGACGAACTCGTGGGAATGATTCGTCAGCAAGGATTATACCTGTCGATGATGTATGTACATGTACTCATACCTGTTTTCTGGACAATACGACTCAATTATGATAGATGGACTCACCACGTTGCTATTGAGGGTCAATTCCATTAAAGATCCAATCCGGGAAGCACTATGATTTTAGCGAGGCTAGGTAGAAGTCGGGAGCTTCGGTTCGCTGGTGACAAACATCAACGTACGATACAGCGGGGCTGGATTTGAGCCCAGCTTCTTAACATATCATGACCGGTGGTAGTCACAGACGTGAAAAGAAATGAACAGCCTCAACCCAGACATGATGGGCTTTTTTTACACATCACCTCAGATGCGAGGATGAATCGTTTGAGAAGTGAACAACCCGAGATACTGGATCCCAATGCCCCGTCATTCCACACATCACAGCCAACGTGCCTCATGTTGTTGGTCATGATCCTCCTCCACCAGCAGGGGCCTCGAAACCTGATTTCAACGCTTCGAGATTGAATCCTCCATGTTCAATCGCCCCCCATCAAAGTCCTGAGGTCGTAAGATTTGTGTTATGGCAACAAGCAAACCCTCAGGAGAGTTACCGAGCAAATGATGGACTTCTTTTGATGGTTGGGATTACAATGGCATGAAAGAACGACTGCAGACAGCAGTGACCGCAATCGACAAGACCGCGCTCATACACCATGCCCACAACATCAAGGGCCAGGAGCTCACTATGAGCGAACCATTTTCTGCTGGCCAGTATTGGATCTGCTTCGAAATAGTTGCGGAAGACAAGAGCATCGTCATAGCCAGAGTTCGCCTGCCCCGTCACCCCGACATCCCAGCGACGGTTAGTGAGGAAGATGTGGCATACTCGATTGGCTGTGAGATCGCGGCCATGGAGTTTGTCCGACTGAGGCTCAACGCTGTTTCTCTTCCGCGTGTATACGCCTGCGAAGGCATGGGATCGCAACGGGCTGCTATTGTTGGAGCCCCGTACATGCTGATAGAGGGATTCTACGGAAACACTCTACAGGACGTCGAATTCGATATTTGTGATTTACCAGTGAGTAACTGTTCCGATGAATCAATGGGTAGATTGGGCTTCTAAATGAGCTTAGATCTCGACACAAGAACACATCATCGCCCAGTGGACAAATGTGCAAGCGGAGCTGGCGACTTTGGCCTACCCCCAGATTGATGCCATCTGCTCTGTTTCCGAAACTGGAGACCCTATTATCGGGAAATTAGCTGCCGGAGAACTCATGAAGTTGGGGCCACTCTCAAGAGCGTTTGACTATTTCACTGCTCTTGGAAACGCCGTAGCAAATAATACAACCACTCGTCTGGGTGCCTTTGTCTTTCTCGATATCGTGGAGACCACCGATCTGTTTGGGAGGAGCGTCACTGAGGAATTCTTTCCCTTTAATCACATGGACCTCGGTACACAGAATATCCTCGTGGACGAGCACTTCAACTTCGTTGCCATCATCGACTGGGAATCGCTCAGACAGCACCCTGGCAGGTCATCCATCATCCCATGCCTTTCCCACTATTGAGCCCGACTGAGGACATTCTGCGTGATCCGAATCACATCGCGTACAGTAACGTGTGCCGCCAGGATGCTGCGCAAAAAATGTATGTCCAAAAGTTCCGGGATGCGGAGCGCGAACTTGAAGGGAAAGGCCGGCAGCTGGGAGGGTCGTTTGCCACTACCCTCGACAGCCCGGCTTCGAGGATATATGCCTGCTTTACGAATATCGGTCGTCTACCTACGGCTGATGAAGATCTCGTACTTGAGATGGCACGGCTTGCGTTTGGACTGAATCCTCAGGAGGCGGAAGAGTATGTTCGGAAGGTAGAGCGAAGGCACTGCCTTTCGACGGGAGCTACCTAGACAGTCCACGAGGTCACTTGGGCCGTTGTTGGGAATGGGGGTAGAAGAAGGAGACTGGCAAGATAGGACGATCTATAAACACATCATATAATCACAGCTCGACTCCATCATTTCAGGTTGATATTTAAAGACATGACATTGGCTGTAGAACTAGATACCAAATGTGTTCAGATTTAAGCCTACTTTATAGGTAAGCGGGCTTCTTCAAGAAGAAGCCGGAACACCACCAGCTTCGTAATTATTGCTACACTCAGAGATCTAATTTGAACAAGAATCTTCATGGGGTAGGATACTCTTGACCATGACATCATTGCACAGCGAGTTATCAACCACAGAATATGCACCCGCGCAAAGCAATCACAGCTACGAGGAACAATGATTCACTGCAATAAAATTCTTTATGAGCCAGATTGTAGTCGCAGTAACAAACACATGCGGCATACCTATCCACAGATAAGAATGCATCAATAGTAGCCGATTCACTGCCAGCTTTTCGGGCTGATGGTTTGTGTCGGTACAACGGCCCAAAGTGGCCACATGCCGTCTACCAATGACATAACACGGCAGCTTACACCCAATTTCTCCACCCCCTCGTAATCTCGACGGCCATCGAATGGAGATAAGAATCCGTCAATAGGTACATACAAACGGATCTTGTCCTTAAAATTCCGCAGTAGGGTGGAAGAACGAGCCATAATAGTCTTGCAGTGAGGGAAGCAGAGATATATTATACTACCAAAGGTCGTACATAGGCAGGTCAGTATATGCACATCATCGGACGTTGTTTTGGCGGGGTGAGGTTGATGGTTTCCAAAGCCCCTCGCACTCAGTTGTGCCCTCGATCTGCTCAAGCTCACAAAGTTGCCTAGTTTCATCTTCACTGTTCTCATCTCAAAGTCAACATCGCCACCATGCTGCAGCGATTCGCCATCCCCGCGGCTAAACTGCTTCGCAGCAAAAGCCACATCGTCCCTGGCCAGCTTCTCGTTACCGAGCACTTCTTCCAGGTTCCTCTAGACTATGCCAACCCATCTGCCGGATCAATCACCCTCTTCGGCCGCAGCGCAACCAAGCATGAGGTCCCCATCTTCCCTCCTGACGAGCTTCCCTCTCCCAAGCCCTGGATCGTCTATCTCGAGGGCGGCCCGGGCTTCGGTAATCGGGAGCCTCAAGATCACCCCCTGACGCGCACCGCACTGTCTCGCGGCTACCAGGTGCTGTTTCTGGATCATCGAGGTGTTGGCCTGAGCACTCCTGTTTCTACCGCGATGCTTGCCCGGCTGCCTGGAGGAAACGGACCCAACGCTGTTGAGGTCCAGACAAACTACCTGAAGCTCATGCGTCAGGACAACACCGTCCGCGACTGCGAAGCTGTTCGAAAGCTCTTAACTGATGGCTTGCCCGATCACAAGGCCCAGTGGTCAATCTTTGGCCAGTCATACGGCGGCTTCATCGCCATCTCCTACCTGTCTCTTCACCCTGAAGGCCTGCGCGAGGTCTTCCTGACTGGCGGCCTTGCCCCCGTTGGCAAGACTGCCGAGCAGGTCTACGAGGCAACTTTCCAGAGAACCATTGAGCGCAACGCCGCCTACTACCAAAAGTTCCCGGATGACGCAGAGACCCTGCGCCAGATCGCAACGCACATTGAGAAGGAGGGCGGCCAGCAGGGCCTCCCCTTGCCCGGAGGAGGCTTCTTGACGGTGCCCCGTCTGTTGACCATTGGCATTGCCTTTGGCGGCCACGGCGGCGTCGATCAGGTTCACACCATACTTCTCCAGCTCAAGGCCTCACTTGACCAGTTTGGCTTTCTCACGCGAGCTTCTCTCGCTCCCCTCGAGACCTTTACTGCTTTCGACACAAACATCATCTACGCCATCCTCCACGAGGCCATCTACTGCGATGGGCCCGGCAGCGTTTCCAACTGGTCTGCCCACCGCGTCGGCCAATCTCTCCCGCAGTTCTCCTGGCTCAGCAGAGACAACACTTCCGCCACCTCGTCCACTGCTCCCGGCCAGCCGCTCCTCTTCTCGGGAGAGATGATTTTCCCTTTCCACTTCGACACCTATCCGGAGCTCATTCCCTTGAAGGCTGCTGCTGAGCGACTTGCCACTGCCTCTGACTGGCCGGCACTCTACGATATCCAGCAGCTGCGCGAGAATGAAGTTCCCGTCTATGCGGCCTCTTACATCCCCGATATGTATGTGGACTACGAGTTTGCCAAGAACACGGCGAAACTGGTCAAGAACGTGAAGACGTTTGAGACAAACGTCATGTACCACAACGCTGTGCGCGCAAAGGCCGAGGAAGTAATGCAGAACTTGTTTGCCTTGCGAGACGATGTAATAGATTGATCTCTCGACCAAGAAAAGAAAGAAAAGGAAGATTGGGTAGATGGCACAAGAGTCCGCGTTTTCACATAGACCGACATATCTTGTTCCGATAATACATCGTAGTCATTGAATTCTCACTCTATTTTTTCCCCCTTTCCTCGCCTAAATATTCAGCCCATAGAATCATGGAATCATGTACCAGGCATGTTGTCATATCCACTGGCCCCTTTCTTACATGACAAAGTGATAAGTGCGTAAGGAATACAAAATGCTCATCGTCTCATTTTCACATTCATCAAAACTCCATTACCAACAGCCATTGCCCAACACTGCAGTCCTCTTCCTCCGCATTTATTTCTTC
Organism: Trichoderma simmonsii; assembly: GCA_019565615.1. Taxonomy (NCBI): domain Eukaryota; kingdom Fungi; phylum Ascomycota; class Sordariomycetes; order Hypocreales; family Hypocreaceae; genus Trichoderma; species Trichoderma simmonsii. The sequence continues at coordinate 1,864,258 of CP075866.1, forward strand.
TTGTTGGTCTTGCGTTTAACGGGCTTTCCTCCCTGCTGAGCGCCAGAGGTCTTCACCTTGCTCAGAGAATCCGTGCTCTTGCTGAGAATCTCAAAGTCCTCACCAGCTGATTCGGAGCTTGGGGGCGTGTGCTGGGGAACGTCAGAATCCTCCTCGGCGGTCTCGTCGGTCTCGGCATTCACACTGCCCTTGGACAAGAAACGTCCAGCGGTTGACTGGAAGATCCAGACAGGCACGCGAACCACGGCGGTGTCCTTGAAGGTAGGCTGAAGAAGCTCATTCGGCTATGTAGATGTGCGCGTTAGCAATTGGCTTCCTCTGTCTCTGATTTAAAGGGGTATTTTTAAATACTTACGTCCAAAAGATACTCATTGACATTGCCTTCCTCATCTTCCTCCTCCAGAAAGACGTCTCCCTGAGAATCAACCACGAGGATCTTTCCGTTTTCAGCAACGACTCTCTTGCGAACACCGGTAGGGGTGGGCGAGGCAGATGCTCCTTGCGACGAGCTCTTTGAGGTCACAGCCTTGCGAGCCTTCCTGGACGAGGGCTTTCCATCATCCTTTCGGGTCTCCTTCTCTTGCATGCGTCTCTCGCGCCTGTTCCTAGGCTGGGGCGGGGCAGCAGCTTCATCCTCTTCAGGAGCAGGAGCAGGGGCAGGAGGCGGCGTAGGCAAAGCATCGACTCCAGGAAGTCCGGCATCGTTGCCCCAGGCGGCGTTTCGCGCAAAGGTGACGTAGCGTTCCACAAACTCCCTTTGTCGCTTCCAGCTCATGTACAGCGCAAGGTAGTGGATGGCGCCTCCGCCCATCATGAAGACGCCCACCAAGACCGTTCCCAATCCGGGCCTGTAACGGTTGTAGTAGTAGTCGGTTCCCTTCCACAGCGGGAAGCCATTGGCGAGGAAATGGTCATAGCGGTCGCGGGCAGGGCCACGGAGGATGTTGGCGATGAGCGAGAGACGTGCCTGGCGCTCCGACGCCTCCTTGACGGCCTTGCGGACTTCTGATTGCGAAGGCTTCTTGGAGGAACCCTTCTTCTTGTCCGTCTTGGCCCTTTCGGCGACGAGCTGCTGCTTGACCTTGTCGGGGTGAAGCAGCCGTGACTTCTTGCGGTAGGCCTTGTTGATGTCGTCGAGCGAGGCAGAATTGGTCACGCCGAGGACATCGTAGAAGTTGGCCGCGGGATCGGTTTCGTGCGCGGCGATCTCGTCGCGAATGCGGAAGATTTCACGATCTGGACAAAGCCGATTCGTCAGTTCTGCAAAGGCCAGCAGCGTTCGCGGGCTCTCTTGCTAATATGCTCCGTACCTTCTTTGCTCCATGCTGCTGCCAGCGGAGTCAGCAGGGATAGAACCCCGACAACCAGATACTCGATCTTCATGACTGCAAGGCTCGACTCGCTTACCCTTGCATTTATGAAGCCCAAGTTCCCAATTGTCGTGTGTTTTGGATGTCGCAAAGCCTCGAAGGGGGGCGAATCGACGTGCTTTTATGTGGGACGGTGAACAAGGCCAGATTTACGTGCCTAAACTTAAACACAGGTAGATGACAGGGGGGTCCAAGGTACTGTGCACATTCAGTCACCGCACTTGTCTGCAGCAAGTGGTTGTACAAGGACTTTTTAGCGGCCAGTTGGTTTGTCCCTACCCTGGATGGAAACCCCTAATTCTTCTTTTTTCTAGATAAGTCACGCCTGCGGCTTTGGCGCGTGTCAATTGACTGTGTTGTGCATGTAGAGCAAATCAATTGCAAAAAGGTGAGAGGAAATTCAAGGTTTGACCAGGGGGTGGCTGACCCGCAACCCCCAATTCATGGGAAAACGCCCCAAGTGCTGATCGCCACGAAGCTTTTGGATCCTATGGTTGGCGGTCTAGAGTCAGATTTGGATGGCCATAATAAATGAGGCGGTGTAATATGAGCTACGAGAAGAAGTAATTAAGCCCATGCAATAATGTCAAAGATAATAAAAGATTGGGGGAAAAAAAACGAATGGGCGGCTAAAGACATCCCCTGTTCGCAATCTAGATGCTCGCGATGTACTACGTTGAATGATTTTTGATGTGTGGATTGTCTGTTGGACAATGAGAACAGGAGCAAAGCAGTGGGTAAAAAGCTGCTTTCCCTTTCTTCTACTCATTTGTGCCTACGGAATAAAGAAAAACAGAAGGAAAAAGGAAATACAAAGGATAATGAATAAGACAAAGAAATATGAAAGCAGAATAAACCGGGATAAAAATACAAAAAAAAGAAACAAGCGAGTAGCAATTGCACGTTTCGATCGTGCGACCTCCGGGTTATGAGCCCGGCGCGCTTCCACTGCGCCAAATTGCTTTGTGAACTTGTTGAACACTGGACCACTAAAACTTTATATATAGGTATGTACCTCAGAAGCGCTCAGGTGCTTACATAACGGAAGTTGCATCTTGCTTTCAGAAACCCTATTTCAAATCTCGATTTGGCATTCGTTCTTTTTCATCTAGGCTATTTGATCCCTGACTCTCTCCTCGAGGGGTGTTAATAGGTGTTTCGTAATGAAGCTGCGCTTACTTCTAATATGGTCATAAGTACTGTAAAAGATCTTACTCGGCATCCCACTTAATGGCATGGCGCTTAATTCACAGGCATGACAGAAGACGCTCATATAAAACCCATTTCTCTTTGCTGTAAAAACGTCCAAGTTCTAATGGGTATATCTTCTTCAATTAAGCTTGAAATCAGCCATCCATGTACTTTCAGCCTCAAAAAGCTCGTAACGTCGTTTCTCTTCGTAGATGAGCTTGGGCCAATGCTCCCTGCAGCCCTATATCCAGGCATGGCATTCGCTAGGGCTATTTTCCTCTATTGACCCTCTTAAAGATTTTACCGAGGCAGTCCCCATACTTAGTACCCATATAGGCAAATGGTCCCATTAGTTATGCCAGATCTCTCCAAAATTAGCAATCGTCGTATTTCCAAGATGTGAATCAGCCATCGATCAAATGGGTGGTTAGTGATAGATTACTCATGCAGCCTTTTGGGGAACTTTTACCTCGTTAAAAACATGTCCAATCGTCTCATACCATCTGCATCTGCGTCTTATCTGCATCTCCTGAAAGGGGCACTCCCATGTCTTTGCTTATGAATCAAGATGGCGACTATCTGCATCACCAAGTTGATATGGCATGGGGCGCCACGCACCGAACCCCACGACTCCACAAACTGCCGAATCCTGGCATTTCCTTGACTCAATCGATTGCATATATATACTAGTAGGTATTCCGTATATATAGCTTCAAACCACTCTCGTCTTCGCCATGCTCTCTCGAAGTAGTCGTTTCTTTATATCCATTCGTATTAAACAAAAAGTCCGATATCTATCAACAATGGCCCCTTCAGCTACCACCCCGAACCAAGTCCGTATAGGCCCAAATCCCAACCCGGACTGGAAATTCGGCCAGGGCAGCAACCATCTCAACGCAGCATCGCCCTCATCCTCCAACCCGAACGAAAAAGCCCAGAGCCACACACTCATCGACCCCCAGGCAGAGGACCGAGCCTCAGGGCTCAACTACAAGCTCCTCATCTCCGCCGTTGCCCCGCGCCCCATCGCCTTCGTCAGCACCCTCTCCGCCGACGGCACCAAGGCCAATCTCGCTCCCTTCAGCTACTTCAACGTCTTCACTCATGATCCGCCCACCTTTGCTGTCGGCTTTGCGCATCCCCCGAGTGGGCCTAGGGATTCCTTTGTCAATGTGCGTGACTCTGGGGAGTGTGTCATCAACATCATCTCGGAGCACTTCATCGAGGCCGCCAACTCGACTAGCATAGACGCCCCTTACGGGACGTCCGAATGGGGCGTTTCCGGCCTGACAGCAGACTATTCATGTGAGACTGTCAAGGCGCCGCGAGTCAAGGAGGCGATATTTAGCATCGAAGCCAAGGTGGAATCTATCAAGGAGATTGAAAGTAGAGCAAATCCAGGGAGAGTGTCCACATGGCTGGTCATTTTTGAAGGAACTCGGTTCTGGGCAAGGAATGACGCACTGAGCGAAAAGAAGGATGAGCTCTATCCCGAGATCTTGAGGCCTATGGGTCGCATGGGAGGCGTCATCTACTCCAAGACGACTGATCTTCTGCAGATACCAAGGCCGCAGTTTGAGGCTGATCTTGGCGGTGCTGAAGGCTATGAGAAGCTCTTGAATGGGAACAAATAACAACAGAAGACGCTAATTGCGTATAGGATTGTTCCGAAGAAAAGGAGCATCACGGATTAATGAGTACAGATGAGTAAAGGCACCGCACGATAAAGAAATTATAAGAAAGAATCAGCGTGTTATTCAAACGCAGTGGTATACAAAACGTGTTCGTCGTATCAATCATACTGATGACCTCAAAACAAAGGCCATTGCAAAAATCGTCAGCAAGACTCCCCTCCCAACCACTGTCCCGTAACCAAGGACTCCCCATAACCAGATGAAGTAAACATAAAAATGCTAGTAATTCAAGAGGGGAAGAGAGAAAATCAAGTGGCCCGTGAGGTATCAAAAGTAAAAGCTCTGGCCCGGTTTGGAAATGATAAACTCACAGCCCAGCTGTGCTCCCCGCTCATGCTCGTTCAACTCCTTTAATATTGAGTCACCGGCCTGCGGCCCATCTGCTAGCGTCTCCTTGACGTGAATGATGACAACCTTGAGACCTTCAAGGGGCTTCCTTATAGCAGAATCGGCGGCGGCAGTAATAGCGGGCGTGAGCGGCGGTATCATCGAGCCGTCAACCGCAAACTCGTCTAGTGATAGCTCCCCAGTAGGGGTGGCAATGTGCGGTGTCTCGGAATCGGATTCTTTGGCGCTGAAATAATAATCATTGGGCATGTTATACGGATTGGCCGACTTGGGAGATACGGGGTCATCAGACCCGGGGCTCTGCATGGTCACAACCGGCACCTTTTTCCGCTGAACTTCGGCGTCCTCCTCGGCGTCCCGCTTGCGCTTCTTAGACTCAAGGGCACGGACCTTTCGTGCGGCCTCTACTTCGTTTGCTAGAACTTGCATCTCCTCGATGAGATAGGCGGGTTTCAAGTGACCGAATAGCCGCTCGTCGGGCTGTGCATCAGTGTAGCTGCACTCGACAAAGATAGCCGCCAACTTTCCGGATGCGATCTTGGGCGCCGCCTCTTGCCAGATTAGTAGATTCCGCGGGCTGAGAGAAAGGCTATCCGGCTCCACGTCTCCAAAAATGAGCACCTCGCGCTCATATGTTTCTTCCCGTATGAAGTACGCACTTGAGTCGTTGACGCATGGCCGTGGTTCAAAGTCTCCCCCTCCTCCATATATGGGCGTGGCAATACCAAGCGCAGCCTGGGGCATCATACTCTGGCGCCGTGAAAAGGATGTAGGGGGGTAAAGATGGTTGAAAGTTTCGCGACGAGCGAATTGAGCTGCAAAGTCATGAACATGCGGGTAGTATGTATCACGTCGAAGCGGTATACTTGACCCATCCTGGCTACCTTGACGAGTCGGCGCTGGGTGGCAGAAGGAACCACGATGTGAGTGCTTCTCCATGCAGTGGCCATGGCTCACACTCCATGTCTTGACGAGCAACCCGTCACACACTTCCAAATATCCTTCACCCAGCGCAGGACTTCCGCCCTCGACTAGTCGAAGATATGTCAGGAGACCGGCTCCATTATTTTCGTCACTAAGATTTGGCCATATGACATTGTTGAATATGTGTTCCTTGAGAGCCTTGATAGTGCCCGGAAGACCTGCTAGCTTCTTGGGGCGAGTACCGGGCAAGCCTGCCGTGTTGATGACAAAGGCAGAGATGTGGTCCAAATGCGGGTGGGTGATGAGATAGGTGTCGACGAGGGTGCGTGTCACATGAGCAGCATTTGCCGCAGCCGTGGTGAACGGCAGTTCCAGGCCAGCAAAGGGACCGGTGGTTAATATTTGGCGAGCAGGAACAGACGACGGCGTCGGTGTTGGCGGCGGTGACTCTGGCAAGGCCTCTTCGATGAGACGAGTGATGGCTGACAAGTGAACACCTCCGTCAACGGCCACTATTGAACCCTTGCGCCAGTTCTGGGGTACTGAGCGAACGAGAAACGCCGTTACATTTGATTCTTGGGGACCACCTCCCGAACCCTGTATAAGAGTGAGCAATTGTGCTATATCTGATGCGCATCCATTTGTGAAGGTTGTGATGGCTTCTAGTGAGTGCAGAACAAGGTACATGGTCTCATGGCATGCGTGTAAGCTGAGCTGTCAGATAGAGAAGCTGCCCCACGATAAGCTGTGCCAATGGGGTAACGACTGTGGCCAGACAATAGCTGACCTAGCTAGACGTTTCATGCAGAGGGGTGTTTGGCTGGCTGTCCCTTGATCTGGGGCACTGACCCCCTGGCGGCAGACGCATCCCGATCGGAAATGCCACGGCCAAATTACCCGATCTGCGCGCTCTCAATTTCGAGTCCGACGGAGCATCGCCTCTATGAGGAGGTGATGCGAAATGAGGGTTATGAGTAGTCATGGGGATTCGCGCTCGGGTGATATGAGAAAAAGCAAGCAGGCACAAAATCAAAATGATAGAGGGGAGTAAAAAAAGAAAGAAAGTAAGTAAGAAGCATACCAATATGATTACCTGCAAAGCAGGTGATGACAATCCCTCCGTCATGCTCGACAAGCGCTGTAGGATTTGGTGGATTGCCGAGTCGCGATGGCCAAGTGATGCCGCGATAGTGTCGAGTCAGTCTGCAGATTGCGCGCAACGCTCAATGCCGACGCCGATCTCCAATCCCAAACTCCAAGGGGCCTCCCAACACGAGACAAACCCCAGAAAATCAGAAGGGGCAGAAATACCACGGCGGTTCTTTAAAGGCAAAGATTCAAAGAGGGAGTTCTTGATCTCGGCTTCTCCTTGTCCAGTGGCGCTGACGGTAAAGGCTCCCACGTGACCGAGGCTGGAACTACCGATTTCGTCTTGTTCCCCCCACGAGGCGCTACTTGAGCTTGTTGCCCTGACTAGCCGGTTCGCTGAAGAAGAAGAAATAAGATCAAGGTGAGATATGAGAGTGGGTGAGAAGACGGAGCGAGGCAGTGGTGGTTGGTTTCCGAGGGGCGTGTGGGAGAAGCACCGAGGCTCTCGTCTGCTTGAGGGGGGAGGGAAGAGTCTAAAATATTATGGGAAAGATTGGGAAATTATCTCAGGCTCCCAAATAGTCGATGCTCCCCGGCGCCAAGGATCTTTTTTTCTGGCGTTGCTTGGTTCGCAGATATGTGCCGTGATACCAATATGTAATATGTAAATCGCCGAGGGAATGCAATGGCAGCCGTGATGACGCTCTGCAGTTGGATATGTACGCACGTACGTATGTGGCAGGCAGGCTAGCCGGGAATCCTGCTTTCTCGTGCCTTAGTACAGCAAAGACACGAACCTGGGGCTGGACTGCACTGGACCAACCGCGGCAGCACGGCAGACAGCAGCAGAGACACAGACACTGTATCGCTTCACGGGCTCGTTATGCTGCTCGCTCGTCGACTTACGGAGCCGCCGATTCTACAGGTACGTGGCACGGCACCAAACAGAAGAGCTGCGGGCTTGTGACTGGTTCGTGATGAGCGTCGTCGTCGCGTGCCTGTGCTGAACTGTTTGCTCAGTCTCTCGCCCAGATGGCCGTCGAGGGCCGAGAGCAGGATCACGGCTCGCCTTTTGAACCCACCCACGGGCTCCGATTGCTTGCGCCAGCGGCATCGCATCGCAGCAGCGCAACGCAGCACAGGCTGTCCGTCCAGTCCGTTCGATGGTGTTAGCGTCGTTATTGTCACCTCGTAGCGCGTCTAGTTTCGGCGTCGCCGCGATGCTGTTGCAAGGGGTGGAGGGGAGGGGCGTGCGAGAACAAGGAAAATGTGTGACGCCTGGGAGGACGTGGAGGCAGCTGTACTCTGTACAGAGGACCTGAAATGCCCCAGGATTTACCGGGACTTTGATGGTATCAGGTACTTCAAAGTTGCTGCATGCGCCGGTAGCACCTGGCAGGCACTTTACTTTACCGTACGACACCCAGGGACGATACACACAGGTAAAGGTGAGGCGTTCTCGGTGATACGCGCATCAAGGCAGCTTCACCATTTGCCCCAAATTAGCAATTGGAATTGAGAATGTAACCCTTGCTCATGTTGCAAAAAAAGACGCCATTCCAGCGGGCTGGACCCCCAGCCTCGGGGCCGTAAGTTTGGGCGCTACTGCGGCTTTGCTTGCTAGTTGCGCGCTCGATATATTGCACCTCACTTATAACATCGACTTTACTTGGGTGCAAGTGCAGATCCTTGGATGGCATTTATTTTCCTCGTCGTCCTTCTAAATGCAGCTATCCGAAGTACCTATAGTACCACGGGTGCCCCATTACACTCTGTGCGATACGGAAGCGCCTGGCCTCTCATTACCGGGCAAGGTAACATCCAACTTTACGTGTAAGATTAATACTTCGTACAAAGAGGCTTCGCTGAGGCATCGATGGCCTGATCAGGTAAGCACACTGCCTCCTTTGGACCTCCGGGATCTTCAACGAACAAGCCTGTTGGACAAGCGTGGCGGCTTTTTAGCTTCTGAAAATCCGGGACTTGACAGTTACAGCACGGCACGAGGCCCCCCTCAGTTAACGGAAATGCACACGGTATGAACTCTATACGTAGTGCATTAGTACTGTAGCGATATCCGGCTAGAAACGCCTCTGCTGATTCTGACCTCCATGTCCCGCCGCAAAGAAGCGCCGTACGCGGAGCCCGTCCATACCGTAGCAATTAGATACGGCCAGGTGCCGACCTGACATGTAAGCTGTCAAGGTATAGTAGATGCATGTAGATACGAGAGCACGTCTGTATCAGCAGTACAGTAGCGCCAACAGCAACTAACTTATTAGTCGACTGACGTCTTGCGGGATCAGTTGTTTGATCAGCACGGATGGATCTGGCCTCGTTGGATCTCCAACTTGCCGCTCCGGCCAGTAAAACGACTCAAGCTACGCCGTACGTGCATTAACCCACTCGCACCCCGGCTCTTGTGGGGAGGCTGAGCTGCAACATGTCTTGCTGATGCATGTGTTTGAGACAGCTAAAAACAGCACTGCTCTTTTGGCCATCGGCGTTCGTCCGCCGAGTCCCAGGGACTTTGTTGGGACCATGGGCCAAGCATCAATTCCCCATCACTGTATCCATCGAGCAGCAGGCTGATATGGGATGCTTCGTGCTATTACTGGTATTATCTGTTGACAGGCCCCCCTGCAGTTGCCTTCAGCCTGATGGAGCTTGCATGTGCAAACAAGGACGCATTGACGGGACCCCAGAATAACCCCGAGCCAATGGCTTGCACGTGCGGTGGTTTCTTTCTTTGTAGTCCGTGGAATTGACAAATCTCTCACTCGGTCAAATGTTCTAAGCGACTTACGGCCATTGTTGAGTATCATGGTGAGATACAGAGGAAGTACATGCATTTTTTAGGTACTTGGTTCTTAAAGTATCTCCCCTTGCCGTTGTCAAAATGCCAGTTCTATTACTATGGAGATAAATAACCCAGAAAACAAAATGAATAAGGAAATGTCTATCGATTACATACAAAAAAAAAAAAAAAAACCAAAAACCCATCTAACCACTCATCTAATCCATGCATAACAAGTTGCAAGCGCAAGCGCTGCTTATTTCCATACCAAGACACGTGCTGATCCCACACCACCTTTAACACCCATGCGCCCTACTGTACTCGTACAATTGCACGTACATGTATATTTCCAAACCCCTCCTCCAGAAAGCAGAAATGTCAAGCGGCTTTCCCAGTGAATTGACAGGCCTGTGCCGACAATCTCTGCTGCTACTAGTAATAGACACAAGCAACAGGCAGAAAGAAATGCAATAAGACGACAAGGGTCCCTGCCGTTACTGCGTCTCGCTCCCATGGTAAGCAACATCAGGCCCTCAGTTCGCGTCCTGCTGTAATCACCATCGAGAAGGGCAAGCCAATCGGACTTTGACAATCCGAGAATCTCCCCATATACCAATAGTTTGAAAGCAAGGCGGGGCGAGCTTTACGTATAAGTATATACGGCTATCAAGTTTCAAGTTGTGACGAGAACATCTTTGCTAACTTGTCTAGACATGTGGGTGATCAACGAATCGGAGACGCCTTTTGGTCCCCCTCCCTCAGTATACAGCGTCAGGCGAGCAGACAACAACGTACAACACTGCGTCCGCCTGCCTAATATTGTGTGGAACAATCGTCCCGCAGACTCTGTTGTCAGCTCACAAGACTGTGCCGAGAACACTTGCGAATGCTCCAGGTTTCTTGCGGCTCACGCCAAGCCAAAATCGATACTCGCCTCATCCCATCCGGCTACCTTCAAGACCGCTAACGGCCTCACGTTCTTTGTCCCGGAGAAGCTAATAGCACTCATATGCTCTTTTCGGCGAGAGGACATCCCATTAGTCTGCCAGCTGGCCACAAGCTAGGCCCGCGTCTGCAAGTCAACGCCAGCCCAAAGTGCTCTCCACCTCGGGAGTGCCGATGCAGCTCTCTCTCATGGGCCTTATCGGGGCTGCAAGGGCCCCCTCGCCAACACCGCCCGGGGAACTGCAAGTATTGGTCTAAAAAGGCGTGCCTCTACAGTGATGAGGTATCCGTGCGCCGTCTTTTGCCGCCTTGCCTGCTTTGCGTGGTCTCGCTGAGGCTGAGATGCTTCCGCTTACAGCGGGCCACTTCGGGACTGCTTACATGTTGTACACTGACGCCAGTAAGAGCTGTGGCTCTCTCACCATCAACCCCATTGGTGGTTGTAAGGTATTTGGACAGAGGAGAAAGACTAGCACCATCAGCACCGCCAAAATCTATGAGGCTATCCCAATGTGGTGATGTAGCTGTAGCCCGCGGGCTCACGGGACAGTCCATGATGCCTGGAGGCTGAGATGCATCCGAACCCATTGGTTTGTGAGCCTCGCTACGAGCTTCTTTCTGGTGTTGGCCAATCGCTGGCTCATACTCGGATATCCTAGGGTCAATGAGAAGATCAAAATCCGGCTCCTCGCGAGTCAGGATAAACCCTTGGTGTGAATCAAAGAGGCCCGTACTGCTGCCGCCTCCAGGCAACTGCAACGCCTCTCCCATTGTCTGGGTAAAGGCTTCATGCTTTATCGAGCGGTTCAAAGAGTATGCGTCGTGTTGTAGAGGCTGCGTTATGATCGGCCTAAGGCCTGAGCGAGTTGCCCTGTTGAACCTTTGTCTCAGAGCATTCTGAGAGTAGGTTTGATTAGAAACATCCATGTGACTATTCTGGGAGTAGCTGGGGAATGTGCCCGCCGGAGTGATCGAGGGTTGAATAGCTGACTGCCCTGAATAAGGAGCTGTGCTCAAGGGATCAAAATAGCTCGGCGGCTGCCTGCTATTCATACTTGAGTCGAGTTGTGGATTGAACTGATATGCATTAGAATCCTGGTTCTGGCTATCAGGGGAAGGAAAGCCTGCTAGGTATGACTGCGTCTGCCGTGCTGAGACTCGTTCCATTCTGTGACCTGAAGCCTCTTGCACATTTCTATCAGCTAAAGTGCCCCCTCTTGCTTGATATGATTCGCGCGAGAGAGACTCTCCTCGATTTGGCTCTAGACGCCAGTCCACAATGCCCCTTTGTGTGGTGTTCGTCGTTGGGCGTGTGCTGGTAACTGCCCATTGTCGCAAAGAAGAATTGATCAAGCTATCGGCGTCTTCGGTCTTGACCCTTTCAAGCTTCTTGATCTTCTTCGTCCTCCTCACTCTATTTGTGGCTTCAACAAACATTTTCAGATCGCCCATGTGGACATCAATAGTCCTGCGCTCGCCCTCAGACTTGGTAACATTTCGTTTCGATCGTGCTTTTTGCCGAGCTGCCGTCTGATTCTCTATGTGATACTTGGTCAGTCGATAAGACAGAGTGTCGCGATATTCTCGAGGCTGCTGATAGGGGCTGAACATTCTCTGCTCAAACCAGGGCTGGTAAGCCTCCCTTATGATGCCCGCATCGGTCAGCTTTTCCAGCGTCACCACGCTCTTATCCTCGAAAGGAAACTGTCTGTCTTCGGGGCGCAGACGACCAGACATATGAAACTCCAAAGGGTTGAAAATCTGTTCAAAGCACCATAGATGGACCGAGCCAGCGCACTTCAACGGATCTCGGACTCCACTGGAAGTCAGGTGAGGGAACTCGTCAAAGGCGACACGAAGCCATCCCGCCGTGATTGTTCTATTGGCGACGGGGCAATTCGCCCAGCGACAGATTCTGTCCTCGGGCTCCAGTCGATGATTGCACTGCGTGGGGGCTTGCTGGACCCAAAAGAAGGTGTCTTTCCCGCAGTTGTCGGCGTACTCTCGGAATTGCTGTTTGGTGAAGCAACGGTCGCGCAACCACTGTCCCTTTGAGGTGTAGCTGAACAAGTGCTGTCCGTTCCAAGACAAACTGCCCCATGGGGCGATTTTGGTGGACTCCGACGCATAACAAAGAGATGGGTCGCAGCTTGGGTCACCTCTTTTCTTTGCAGCTCTGTTGAGGCTAATTTTTCGGCTACAAAGGGAGGGTGGACTTTTTCCTTTTGTGCTGGCGGAGGTTTCATGAGTGTTATAATTCGAGGTAACCTGCGGGCTTGGATGGATGCCAAAAGTGTTGTTACTGTAAGGGCTTTCGGCGGCCGAAGGAAGAAGTTGCATAGACTGTTGAAGAACTTGGCGGCCATATGGCGGAGAGATGGTGCGAGTGGCGAAGTTGGGTGAAGGATAGGAGGACAACTGGTTGTCTTGAAGGTTTTGTTCTGGGTACTGGTCAAGGGGAGATTCTGAGAAATTGTATACTGGGGGTTGCTGGCCGAATGGTACCAGTTGCTGGTTGCTATTCTGCGAGAGGGGGACGTTATTCTCTGGGATCCCGATATTTAAGAATGGGTCCCTTCAACAAATTGTTAGCAATTGAATGAATAACGATAAGATATCTATATTACACTTACGGCGCCATCCAGTCAAGTGTGAGATCAATATCGAGGCTGGGTTCCTCGATCATTGGCTCATTGGGGTTAAAAGGATCTGTAGCATTCAAGAAATCCAACGTTTCTGGACTCATTTGTACTTCGGCGTATGCTTGCTCCGAGAAAGAGATTGGCAAGGGTATACCTGTAGAATCTTGGTTGTCTAAGTTGGCCGTGTCTGTGATGTTAGGGTGCCAAGTGTCTAGGAACTCAGCCTTGGCGTGCTGAGAGCCGTATGAGTCGGGCATGTTCGGTATGCTTTCCCTGATGTTACGTAGAAGGAAATGATATGGTAAAGAGTTTCAAGATTGTGTTCAGATGAGGGAAAATTGTCAGATGTTGGTGTTAGTCGAGATTGAATGTAGAATGGGGTTGTTTGAAGCATATTATACGGGGAGAAGTAGATCATATTTAAGCTCATGCCACGAGATGATCATCGAGTTTTGAATCATCAAGGTTTGAAACATGAGAACGAGTGAACAAGTCAATTCATTGTTCTCAATGATTTGTTTATTTGTTATAGAACTATTCTAGAAGAGCAGAACAGATGGAACAAAAGTTGAAAGGGTCCCGCTGAAGAACTCTGGACAAAGAGCAAGGAGCTAAAGAAAGCGTTGGTATATAAAGGACATTACCCCGGATTCACTGAACAAGAGATAATAATAGCCGGATGACCGAACAGTTTCAAGACCTGAAACTAGACATGAAAGCCTTCATTGTAATGAAACATTGACTGAAAGCTTCCACTACAATGCCAGAGTTTTGTTCTACGTTTGCGCCTTGAACAGCAGCTATGGTGAACGCTTATTATGTTGAATGAGAACCCACAACTGAGTGGAAAGAGAAGAAACGAAGAGAAGAGAAGAAGAAAGAGAGTGGGGGAGAGCTCTATTTTTGTGACGGATCCTGTCGGAGAAAAAAAAACCAAAAGGGATCATGAAGACAGTTCCTTTGACTTGCATGTTCTTTGATCTAATATTGGTGTTTATTTTTGTGTATTAGACTTCACTGACTTCCCCAGAGATTCATGCTGGCAGCGTGCTGTCGATGTGCAAGTATGAAAAATGAAAGTGGTGCTATTCTTATCCTCCTGGAAATGAACAAAAATTGGAATCCAGCATCTCCGTTTACTCTGATTGTGATATTTCGCTCATGCACGATAGTATCGCGATAGTAAGACGGCAGCTCGTGTCTGCACCATTCTGGTTTTGTATGCGGTATTCGCACGGCCAGGGTTGGTAGATAGGCGTCAACGAGGCAAATCCATGGCACCAGCTATTATTAATTCCCTGTCCCTTAATACGAGGGCATCATGTGAGCCTCTGCAGCCGTTTCCCTCGTATAACTTCATGTTGTCGGTGCTATTCACCGCATTACAGCGCTCTCTTCCGAGCACGGAATGTCATTGACAGTTTGGGCATTTACAGGGAGCCAAATGCAGAGATAGACAGATAGGGTATATAGGGAGATCTCGGGGTTACCGGGAAAGAGTATTTCTCCGCAAAGAGAACATCTACTTGTAGGGCCACCGCAAACGGCGCAAAACAGCCGGTATCTCTTTCGTATTTTTGATCTTCATCCGGCATTACATAAGACCTCGTGTTCGCGCGTTCGACATTTGCCTAGCTCGGCCTAGCAAAGCCTCTGCCCTGGCAATTCTGTGCTAAGGAGCGCTACCTCATAGCGGTTGGTTAATCGCTAAAAGACCTGGAGCAGCCCCTCGTTTTCCTGAACCATGGCTGCACAAGCTCGCCGTTAGCAGCAAGCCGCCAAACTAGAAACCTCAACATCACGAGACTCGCGCTATTGGTGAGTCTGGGCATGGCGAAGCGCCAGTCCCTCGCCTTCAGTCAAGCATAAGTGCTGCGCAAGTGTCTGACCAGCAGCGCGCTGTTTTGCATCATGGCGGAATACAATCCTGAGCTGCGGGCGAGGCTCGAGGAGCTGGACCGCGAGTTGGAGGTAGGTTGTCCGCTAGAAGCCTCCATAGTCCTCCCACCATCAATTCCAAACATTGGGCTGACGATATGATGCGCAGGAGGGCGATATTACCGAGAAGGGGTGAGCAACAGCTTTCAGAGAGGCTGGCGACGACACCAGCGGAGGCGGCGGATCGTGAACTGACAAAGAACGTTGCAGATATCAGAAGCGGCGGACAATGCTGCTTTCGCAGTTTGCTCACCATCAAGCAGCCCCGGCCCCGGTGCCTCCGCAGTCTCGCTCCGGCTTGAGCATACACTCTCCCGAGACCTCAACGCATCCCTCGAGCGATGGCCGACGAGCCTCTGTCATGACCTCGACGTCTGTGAGCGGTGGCTATGGAGGTGGATACGGCGCTGGAGGCGGCTATCACGACCAGAATAGCAACTATGGCGATTATGCGCAGCGCCCCGACTCAAGCTATGCCGCTCCGCCACCAGGCTCTTCGTATGGGCCCTCAAATCCCTCGCCAGCCGAACTCTTACGCCCCGGCAGACCGATGACCGATAATGCCGTTATACCACAGCGGGACTCGCTTTTCTTGCCAGGGGGCGGCAATGATCCTCCCACGCGGAGTGGAACTATGGTTTCTGGAGACTATGCCTTTAACCCCGACCAACACGGTGCATACGCCGAATCATACCACCAGCCGGACGACGGCAGAACCAGAACGCTGCTTGATAACCAGGCATACTTTTCAGATTTCGCAGGGCAGCAGCACTATGAACAGAATCAGATGGGTGACTATGGAGGAGGTCCGAGATACTCTGGTGATGCTTTCTCTCCAACGGCCGCCATGGCGCCTCCGATGCTCACTGCCAACGATATGCCTCCACCCGAAATACTGGAATACCAGGCTCCGCTTGAGCCACGAGAAGTCCCATTTGCCATTCAGGACCCTCACGATAACAATACGCCCATGTCGTCATTCGACAACATGGCTGCAGTGCTCCGTCATCGTGCCCGCACTACTGCTAAAAGACCGGCATTTTGGGTCCTTGATAGTAAGGGCAAGGAGATGGCATCCATCACCTGGGATAAGCTTGCATCAAGAGCCGAAAAGGTGGCACAGGTCATCCGAGATAAGAGTCCTTTGTACCGTGGCGACCGAGTAGCTCTCATATATCGTGACACTGAAATCATCGACTTCGCCATCGCCTTATTGGGCTGTTTCATTGCTGGAGTGGTGGCAGTTCCAATCAATGACTTGCAGGACTACCAGCGGTTAAACTATATCCTCACCTCTACGCAAGCCCATCTGGCCCTCACGACGGAAAACAACCTCAAGACCTTCCAGAGAGACATTACTACGCAGAAACTCACGTGGCCTAAAGGAGTCGAGTGGTGGAAAACTAACGAGTTTGGCAGTTACCATCCAAAGAAGAAGGAGGATGTGCCTCCGTTAACCGTTCCGGACTTGGCCTACATTGAGTTCTCTCGTGCTCCAACCGGTGACTTGAGGGGAGTCGTTCTTAGCCACCGAACAATTATGCACCAGATGGCCTGTCTAAGCGCTATTATCTCTACTGTTCCTGGCAATGGCCCCGGCGATACTTTCAACTCTTCCCTACGAGACAAAAACGGAAAGCTCATCGGTGGTGGAGCAAGTAGCGAGATATTGCTCTCTTATCTTGATCCTCGACAGGGGGTTGGTATGATACTTAGTATTTTGCTGACTGTTTACGGCGGCCACACAACCGTCTGGTTTGACAACAAAGCCGTTGAGTCTCCTGGCCTATATGCGCATTTGATTACCAAGTACAGAGCAACCGTCATGATTGCAGACTACCCAGGGCTAAAACGGGCGGCATACAACTACCAGCAAGATCCCATGACGACACGAAACTTCAAGAAGGGGATGGAGCCGAATTTCCAGGCAGTGAAGCTGTGCTTGATTGACACCCTTACTATTGATAGCGAGTTTCACGAAGTCTTGGCAGATAGATGGCTGCGACCCCTAAGAAATCCGCGAGCGCGTGAAGTTGTGGCCCCAATGCTTTGTCTTCCGGAACATGGTGGAATGATTATCAGCGTTCGAGATTGGCTCGGCGGCGAAGAGCGGTTGGGAGTTCAACTAAAGCTAGACGACTCCGGCAAGGAATCTGATGGTGAAAAAGAAGAGGAAGAGAAGCCAGCCCCATCAAACGGATTCGGCAGTCTATTAGGCGGTGGAGGAACAACCACCAAGGAACTGGATGAAAAGATCGAGTTAGGAGAGGTCATCCTGGATCGGGAGGCTTTAAAGACCAATGAAGTTGTTGTCCTCGCTCACGGCAACGAAGCTCGAAAGAAGACATCATTGGAATCCACCATGGTCCGAGTTGGCGCCTTTGGATACCCTATTCCAGATGCTACGCTTGCCGTCGTGGACCCCGAGACTGGCCTTTTGGCAATTCCGCGGTCGGTTGGTGAGATATGGGTTGATTCGCCATCTCTCTCTGGGGGCTTTTGGGCGCAACCCAAGAACACGGAGCTTATTTTCCACGCACGCCCTTACAAGTTTGAGCCTGGAGAGCCAACACCAACTGCCGTAGAGCCAGAGTTCCTGCGGACTGGCCTTCTTGGTACAGTGATCGAAGGCAAGATCTATGTTCTGGGTCTGTACGAGGACCGAATCCGGCAAAAGGTTGAATGGGTCGAGCACGGCCACGCGGGTATTGCTGAATATAGGTATTACTTTGTTCAGCACATTGTGGTGAGCATCGTCAAGAATGTCCCCAAGATTCATGACTGCTCTGCATTTGATGTGTTTGTCAATGACGAACACTTGCCTGTCGTGGTTCTCGAGTCAGAAGCAGCGTCAACAGCACCTCTCACTTCAGGTGGCCCACCTGTGCAGCCTGATACTGTCTTGTTGGATTCATTGGCAGAAAAATGCATGGAGATTCTTATGCAGGAACATCACCTTCGGGTTTATTGCGTTATGATCACAGCCCCGAACGCGCTTCCGCGAGTCATCAAGAATGGGAGACGAGAAATTGGTAACATGCTGTGTCGGCGCGAGTTTGATCTAGGAAACCTTCCCTGCGTGCATGTCAAATTTGGCGTTGAGCATGCAGTTCTCAACCTCCCTATTGGTGTTGATCCCATTGGTGGTATCTGGTCTCCGATCGCCTCCGAGTCGAGGACCAATATCCTGGCTCCCGCC
The DNA here is from genome assembly GCA_019565615.1 of Trichoderma simmonsii. Lineage (NCBI taxonomy): Eukaryota > Fungi > Ascomycota > Sordariomycetes > Hypocreales > Hypocreaceae > Trichoderma > Trichoderma simmonsii. The sequence continues at coordinate 1,882,395 of CP075866.1, forward strand.
GATAAGCAGTACTCTGGAATTGATCGCAGGGAAGTTGTCATTGACGACAGAACGTCTACGCCACTTAACAACTTTTCGTGCATCACCGATCTCATCCAATGGCGAGTCGCTCGCCAGCCAGAAGAGCTTTCTTACTGTACCATTGATGGCAGGGGCAGAGAGGGCAAGGGAATTACATGGAAGAAGTTCGACTCCAAGGTAGCTGCTGTGGCCATGTATCTGAAGAACAAAGTCAAGGTACGGCCAGGCGACCATCTGGTCCTCATGTATACGCACTCGGAGGAATTTGTATATGCCGTTCATGCAGGAATCAACCTTGGTGCGGTCATCATCCCAATGGCGCCGCTCGACCAGAACCGGCTGAATGAAGATGTCCCTGCTTTCCTGCACCTGATCGCTGACTACAAGGTCAAGGCGGTTCTGGTCAACGTGGATGTGGACCATCTGCTCAAGCTCAAGGTCGTCTCGAGCCACATCAAACAGTCGGCCCAAATCTTGAAAATATCCATGCCAAATACCTACAACACTTCGAAGCCCCCTAAACAGAACAATGGTCTTCGCGAGCTTGGATTAACAATAGATCCTGCTTGGATTCGACCCGGTTATCCCGTTCTTATCTGGACATACTGGACACCGGATCAACGCAGAATTGCCGTCCAGCTTGGACACGACACAATCCTGGGCATGTGCAAAGTGCAGAAGGAGACTTGCCAGATGACGAGCTCGAGGCCCGTTCTTGGGTGCGTGCGAAGCACCACGGGACTTGGTTTCGTCCATACTTGCTTGATGGGCATATACGTCGGCACTCCTACGTACTTGCTATCTCCTGTTGAATTCGCTCAAAGTCCCATATCCTTGTTTGTTACGCTGTCAAGATATAAGATTAAAGACACGTACGCAACGCCACAGATGCTTGATCATGCCATGTCGTCGATGCAAGCCAAGGGCTTTACAATGCACGAGCTCAAGAACATGATGATCTCTGCGGAAGGCCGGCCGCGAGTAGATGTATTCCAGAAGGTTCGCATGCATTTCGCGGGAGCCGGGTTGGATCGAACGGCCATCAACACCGTCTATTCTCATGTTCTCAACCCGATGATTGCCTCAAGGTCGTACATGTGCATCGAGCCCATTGAACTCTGGCTTGACACCAAGGCTCTTCGACGCGGTCTAATCGTTCCGGTTGATCACGACACAGACCCCCAAGCTCTCCTGCTGCAAGATTCCGGCATGGTGCCAGTGTCCACGCAGATTGCCATTGTCAATCCCGAGAGCCGCGCGCATTGCTATGATGGAGAGTATGGAGAGATCTGGGTTGACTCGGAGGCATGTGTAAAGGCATTCTACGGTTCGAAAGATGCGTTCGACGTGGAGCGCTTTGATGGCCGGACAGTAGACGGCGATCCTAATGTGCGATATGTGCGAACTGGTGATTTGGGCTTCTTGTACAACGTCAACCGGCCCATTGGACCCAATGGCGCTCTTGTGGAAATGCAAGTCTTGTTTGTGCTCGGCAGCATCGGTGAGACTTTTGAGATCAACGGTCTCAGCCATTTCCCCATGGACATTGAGCTCTCGGTAGAGCGCTGCCATCGCAACATTGTATCAAACGGCTGGTAAGTTGTCTCATCAAACTTGCTTCAAAATCTAATGTGAAGACAATCAACGCTAATGAATTAATGTACAGTGCGGTGTTCCAAGCCGGTGGGTTGGTTGTAGTCTTGGTCGAGGTGAACCGCAAGTCCTATCTTGCCTCCATGGTGCCTGTCATCGTCAACGCCATCTTGAGCGAACATCAAATCGTTGCCGATATTGTGGCGTTTGTAAACAAGGGCGACTTCCCAAGATCCCGTCTGGGGGAGAAACAACGCGGAAAGATCCTTGCCGGCTGGGTTACGCGAAAGATGCGCACCGTGGCTCAGTTTGCCATCCGAGATCTCGATGCCAGCGTGCTCGAGCCAGGTGAAGGGCCAGAAGGCAACAGAACATCTACGGGTAGTCTTCGTAGTTTGGGCGCTGCCGTCCCGCCCAACATGAGAAATGTCGGACAGGCACCACAGATTCTAGAACAGGAGGAGTTTACACAGCAGATGGATCATATGGCGCATGCGGAACCTGTTGGGTACGCCACTTCCGCACAGGAGGAGCCGCAAACGCCGACAGCCTATTACCCTGGCATGGAACGTAGCCAAGAAAGTACACCAATGCACAACTATAACCAAAATCCGCCGGCGTCAAACAACCAAGGATATGGCTATGATCACTTTGATCAGGGACATCCAGCACAGCCGTCGCAGCCTCCGCCTCCGCCACCACCGCAGCCACGGCAGCAACACTTTGAGCCGGCACAACACTATGAACAGCAGGAGAGAAGGCCGTTGGATTCTAGAGGAACTGATGCTCCATCTGTTGCCGAGCAAGCATCATCCTCCCCTGTGCCAGACACACCGCCACCCAGGAGAAACAGGTTTAGTCAAGGGCCACCTCAGATCCGGTTGCCGGGTGTCGATGGACGCGAAGGTCTCGATTTTTGGGGAGACGACAATGATGAAACGGATTGGACGACTGGAACCATGATGCACATGAACCTCACAGGGGCATTTAACAATAATAATCCGCGGTAGTCGAATGTACAGACAGCTTTTCGTCGGGGTTATAGATGTAACAAGCCTTTTTTTCTTGAAGAAGAAGAAGGTTGGTTTCTTAGAACTCAAAGAGCGTCAAGAGCATTGGGAAAGAGGATACACTTGGAGGAGTTGTTTGGGAATTTTCATTTGGTGCATTTGTTATTATTGTGATATTCATTCCCGTCCCGTCCTGTCCTGTATTTGAGCTTGGATGTAGGGATTCTCGTATAAAACTAGTATTAGGAGGTGATAGTGTCTGAAATGGAGGTTGCACTGCACATTTATTACAATATTTGGTTCTGTTTGTGAGATATGATTGTGGCTAGTAGAGTACTGATTGTTATATTATCTGTCTGTTTGGTATACACAAACCCCTTCCCTAGTCTCGACAGTGTCTATTTCGAACAATTATAGTGTCGCACAAAAGAAATAAGCGGAACATGTAGTACAAAGAGTCTATCGTCTCAGAACCCATGCGTATCCAGGCCACACACAAAGGATTAGTAAAAGGAAACAGAGAACCAACCTCCAACCCGCCCCGATTTCTATTAGTCTATGTCCTCCTCATCCTCTTCTCCTTGTCCAACTCGGACAAATACCGCTTTATAATCCCTATAGCCTCAGCCTCGACATCCTGTCCCCTGCGCCATGTATACAGCGCCACCCCCAAATGGTCAAGTTGGTCATGCGCCCTCACCAAACGCCGTCTCCAAAGCTCGAGCTTCTTGTTCACCGCGCCCATAGTAGGCGATCCCGAAGGCGAAGTGTTTCCCGAACGGCTGCTGGGGCGGTAAAATGATAAGCCAGTAGCCGCGGGCACAGGTGCGAGCGACGGCGGGAGCGGATCAAAGTCGACGTCTGCGTTGGATGACGGGCCACGAAGGTACGAGACCATCCGTGGGCTGAGGTTCTTGGTGCTCCGGCGTGGTGGAGGAGGAGGCGGTTTGTCGGCCGTCTTGGTGGACTCTATTGTCTGCTGGGACGAGTTCTGTATCTGTGCCAGCGGGTGGACCGATTGGTTGCCGACAGGCTTCCTTGGGGGCGGTGGTGGTGGTTCAGGGCTATTATTTGTACCGGCTCCCGATATTCCAAGGCCTACTGACGGTTTCCTGGCGGTTGGTATGGCGGGAGCGCTGGCTAGAGCCGCAGGCTTGGCTGGGCGAGGCGGTGGCGGCGGTTTTCGAGCAAGCAAATCGGTTGCGCTGACTGACGCACCCGGCCGTGATTTTCTGACTTGCTCCAAGGCTGCGGCTTCATCTAGTTTTGCTTCTTCAGGCTCATCGGAAAAGTCTATCAGGGTACCCATTACTGGTCCAGGGGGAGGCTTTGAATCACTAAGTGAGCCCGCAGCTGAGCTTTGCCGTGTTGCTGGCCGATTGTTTGCAGGCCCGCTGTTGTTCAACGTCAAGCCAGACATTGTGCGTCGAGTCATTTCGAAAGATGGCTCAAAGTATCCCGCGGTTTCCGGAGTTGTCACGTCTCGAATAAAGACTGCGAGGATTCGCTCAGGATACGCCAGTGCCAGCTCTGTGTATACTTCCAAATCGGCCTCTCCACTGTCGCCAACCAAGAGGAACTTGCGCTGCGGGAAGTCTCGCAGGAGGCGCACGAGGGTATTCTTCTTTCGCTCTGCCACAGGCTCAAAGATGCCCTGCAACATACCAGAATACTGCTTTAGGTGTAGAGAGCCGATTGGAAGCCCAGATACTTTAAAGAAAGTGGCTAGCATAGGGAACAGCTGCCACGGGCTGTTGGAGCAGTAATGCACGCTCACACCCAGTCCTTGCATCTGGCCGTACCATTCTTTGACTCCTTCAATAGAGAGGTCAGCCAACTCCCGTACAAAAGTGTTTCTGAAAATTTCCCTGGCCCCTGCCGAGATATTCGACATTTTAACGGTGTCGTCGATGTCACTGATGAGGCTGACACCGTATGGCTCAATGTAATTAACCTCTTGCGTGGTCGAGAGGCCTTCCTTTACTAGCACCCTAACATGTGTAGGAACAAAATCCAGCGGTGCTCGAATAGCAAAATGGCCAGCGTCATCTGTGAGGACGTTTCGTGATTGGGATTTCGATTCATTATAAAAGAATATTGTGATAGGAAGGGCAACCAAAGGATTCGTCATGAAAGGTGCTATCCTAGCCATCAAGTTGTCGTTTGCAGTAGTCAGCTCAGCCTCTGTGAGCTCGTTAGCCAACGCCGAGTTCTGTCTAGTCGGAGGAAGTTTGGGACTCCCTGAGAGCGAGTTGGGCGTTCGGCTATCTGCTCGAGTTGGCAACGGCTTAGGCAAAGGGTATGCAGGCCCTCCAAAACTGGTATCTTCACGGGGCTGTTCGCTGTAGGCGCCAGCATTTGCTATGCGCTTCTCTTCTCGCCCCCTGCGTTCAATCATGGCAGCTTCTTGCGCAATCTTCTCCTGCTCTCTTAGTTCGTCATTTGGGTTGAGAGGCGCAGCAGCTTGGACCGGATCTGCTCTTGGGACGGGGATGCCACTAAGCTGGCGCGCAAGTCCGATCAAGATGCGATTTCGCCGCGTGATAGGGCCGGTATGGGGCGCGTATATCCAGCCACGAACATCGACATCTACAATCGCCCTCTCGTCTTGATGTCTCTCCCATTCTGATCGCCAGTAGTCCTCGTCCTCCAGGTTGCCGGCCTCCGATTCATACGCCGAGGGTCGGGTCCATTCCTTCTTGGTATGTTGCTTCGCATAACTTGGGAACATTATCAATTGTTCGCCACTCCCTTGTGCTGTCACGGCCACATCTGGGAACGCACCCGGGATATGCATGCTACCGGGTGAGTCGAACTCGCCATCCAGGCCCCGAGCCTTAGATTGCGCATAAGTCTCTCTGATCTCGGTAACGGCGATCTGACCGGTACGATATATGTTGCCAGCCACAGCTCCGGCTAGAGCAGCGAACCTCTTCCGTCGATAGCCCCTCTCTCCCCTCTCGGCACCATCTCCTGTCTGCGTGTCATTGATCCGAGGGCCATAGCCCATCTCCCCTGGCGGTGGCATCTTGAGTTGTCTAAGCGGTGATGTAGTCGGTCGCCCTGTCACATGTTTGATCGGCCGCCGTCCCGAATGCCCCTGCAGCAGCCGTTGGCTGTGCCGAACGAATTGATTAACGGCTCGTCGCTTGCTCTGTCGACCAAGTATGTACCGGTATATACGGCTCTGTATACGATGCTTGAGCTTCGGAAGGGTGTTGAGGCGGAAATTGAACAGTCGCTCTTGGTAGCGATCTCGGACAGCGTGTGGTAATAGATATCGAATAAAGCTCTGGCTGTGGCGATGCAGCGTACGAGTTCGAACAAGGCCGAAGAGTTTCCTGAAAGGAGCCAGCCTGATCCGGGGTTTGCAGTGACTAATCAGACAGGGAAAGGTCTCCCCAATCTGAGCCGCCTTTTATATATAAAATATTCTGCACGGCAGAGCCAAAAGCCAGCAAAATCAATGCGCTGCCGGTAAAGCGCAGGGAGGAAGCTCCAGGCGTCGTCGGGCCTCTCAGGCGAGCCAGTCTTCTGACAGCTGTCCGTCGCTACCTGTATTCACCACATGCGGCGGGCGCCTGACATGCGCAAAGCTTCAGTTAGCGGTTCACGCCATTTGCTGCAAATTGCCAATGAGTTTCGTGCTAGCCTCGTGATCATGCTTTGGTTCATGACAGCGTCAAGCCTGCGGTCGAGAAATGATGGAGCTAGTTGCATTATGTCATCATCACGGCACGCGCCAAAGGCAGAATTCCGGGGTGCATATGCAGAGTATAAGTACCGAGTACAATCAACGTGCATAAAGTAACGATTTCTATTGAACAAGACTTGCAAAGCGACGAGAATATTTACAGCACTTGAGATCAACTGGCTCCAACCACCTGCTCACCTCTTCCCCCGAGGCTTCTTCACCTGTACCTTTGCCTTGCCCTTGACAGGAGCCTTCTTTACCCCCTTGGCCTTGGCGGCTTGGGCAGCTTTTGCGGCGTCCCCTTTGCCCTTCTTCCAGCCCATGCTATCCGTTCGGTCTGCCTTTGCATCTAGACGCTTCTTGTCTTTATTGCTCAGCTTGACGTTGCCGCCCTTCTTCTTTGCGGCTCGTGGTCCGTTCAGCTCATCTCTTCCGGCTTGCTTGGCGTTGTTCTTGTCTTGCTGTGTCTCGAACCATGTTCGCTTCGGCCTGGACTTGATCTCGGCCTCATGCGCGATAATGTTCTCACCCTTCTTGATCTGCATCTCAACTTGAGCAAGCTGTCTCTCCTCCTTCTCCTCCTTCTCAATCTCGGCAATCTCATCATCCATCTCATCAATCTCGGCCTGCCATTTGTCGGCATCCTTGGCTTCGATGACGCGGCTGATAATCTTGGATCCCTGAGATTTGCCAGCCTTGACGGCAGCCTTGACGACTTTGCGGTCGGGTTCGGCAGCAATGGTCACTGATATACCATGGCGTCCAGCACGGGCCGTTCGACCAACTCTGTGCACGTAAATCTCTACTGACTGGGGAGCCTCGTAATTGATGACCGTATCAACGCCCTTGATATCGAGACCACGAGAGGCCAAATCTGTTGCCAATAGATAGGAAACTTTGCCGTCTCGGAATGACTCAACACTAGCAATACGCTATTGGGGATAGACGTTAGCGAGTTGCTGGATTAGATTAGATGGTACTACTTACTTGTGTCTGGTTCATACTACCGTGTAGCTCCGCGCAGGAAAAGCCCAGGAGGCCAAAGATGATTCGGGCTCTGTGGGCATCCTTCTTCTGGCGGAAGAAGATGATGACCCTTTCCGTGTATAGGTTCTTGCAGATGTGTACCAGATAGCCCATCCGCTTTTCTTCACGTCCTGGACGAAGTCTCACAAACTCTTGGATCAGCGTGCCTGCAGTCTTCTTCTGGGAATCCACCATGACCCTCACAGGCTTGTTCAGTCCGACCTTGATGAGACGGTCGACGGTGGAAGTCATGGTAGCGGAGAAGAGCATCGTTTGACGTGATTTTGGCAGCGTAGTGAGAATCTCGTTGAGTTCGTCGGCAAATCCATCCTCGAGCATTCGGTCGGCTTCATCAAGCACCAGGATCTCAACGGTATCGACAGAAAAACTAGCCGAGTTCCTCATGTGGTCAATGAATCGACCAGGTGTGGCGATAATCACGTCCGGTCTCAATCGAAGCTCTACCTCTTGGGCCTTGAGACTGAGACCTCCAACAGCCAGAGTAAACTTGATGTCGGTATGCGCTGCCAGCTTTGTAGCTACGGCATGACACTGGATTGCCAACTCACGGGTTGGAGTAAGGATAACAACACGTGTGGTGGGTATCTTCTTGGGTCGATAAAGGAGTCGCTCCAAGATAGGAAGCACAAACGCTGCTGTTTTACCGGAACCTGTAACTGCACCACCGACAACATCTTTGCCCATGAGGGCGATAGGGATGGTCTTGGCCTGAATGGGAGTTGGCTTTGAGAAGCCAACAGTGGTAATACCGCGCAGAATCGGTCTGGACAGAGACATGGTCTGAAACGATGAAACATCGACCTTTTGTCCGGGCTTTGGCTTTTCTTCAGGAGCGAAGAAGGCATCTCGTTTAGCCTTTTCTTCGGCATCTTCTTCATCGTCGTCGTCGGACATGTCGTCAGGGTGATTGACGGGTGTGGCTACCGAGTCATTGTCGGAAGCTGCCTCGTCGTCTTCATCCTCGTCTTCATCGCCATCATCTTCCTTGTCACCGCTGGCGTCGGCATCTTCTCCCGACTCTTCGGCATCCGAGTCCACGTTCATGCCGAATGCATCATCTGCCAGCACTCCGTCCTCGTCGTCGTCCATGTCAATGTCCGCTCCACCGTCAGGGGAAACATCCTCTTCCTTGCCACCTTTCTGGTTCTTCTTTTCTCTTCGTCTTCGGATAATCTCGTCCAGGTCGACGCCGGCCTTCTCGACGGCCATTCCCTTCTTTGCGCCTTCGAATCCCCATCCTTCAAACTCATCCTCGCCGAGGTCGCCAGCGTCGTCGACCATGAATTCGAAATCAGAGTCCATGGCGCCATCATTCTCATCCTTCTGTCCCCAGACTCCTTCGTTCTCTTCCGGTTGAGGCTCTTCATCCTTGCTCTTCTTGGCCGACTTCTTGTCCGACTTCTTGTTCGTCTTTGCTTTCTTCTTGGGAGGCTGAACGGCGACTTCCTCCTCCTCGGCAATTTGGTCGTCGTTATCCGAGAGGGTATGGATAAAATCGTCCTCAATTGGTCTCTTCTGTGATGGCGCCATCTTGAGGATTTCTCGCAACGCAATTGCTACAGAAGCTTGTCGATGCTGGCGGGGCCTCAAGCAAAAATTCAAAGCAGCGACTTTTCTGCGCCAAGCCGTTTTTTCTGCCGTTTTTTGAAAATTTTGGCGGTGAAGCAGCTCTTACTTACTAAAGGCGGTAGATTAGCGGCTATCTCCCTAGCTGTTTCTCCGAGCGACCCCGCCACCGTTGATTGGACGACCCTGTCAAAATACAGGCCTCTGGACGACCTTGACAATCCAAACACGCGAACGAATAGCTGGATAAATTTCTCCTGTCATCCTCATTTCGCTGCCCTGCGCCACGACACCGGCTGCTGCAGTCCCTTTTCTAGGCGATACCCAGCATCTGCACTCTGCCCTTTTTATATTCTCTCCTTTGAAACTCGCATTCTCGTCGCGATAGCTATTCCAGCGGTTGCCCTAACTTTCTATTTGCATCACATAACCTGACAAAATGGGTGAATCCAGGTATGTCGCCCTCTTTCCGCGCGCCGAGGCTCTCAGGAGCCAAGGGGGGGCTATTGGCTAACCGCAGACGACAGACAAGAGCTCCTCAATTGGCTGAACAGCCTCCTTCAGCTTAACATGACCAAGGTCGAGCAGTGCGGAACTGGGTGAGTGTGTTCTTTTGGCACCCCGCCTGATGAACAACCCCGCTACGATATAAACAAACGGCTGACACGAGCTTCTCCAGCGCCGCGCTCTGCCAGGTCTTTGACAGCATATACATGGACGTGCCTATGTCCAAGGTCAAGTTCAACGTCAGCGGCGATTACGCCTACATCCAAAACTTCAAAGTTTTGCAGAGTATGTGCCTTTGCCCAACTCCCCCCTGGATTGGTTGCCCCCTTTTCGCGCAGACCAGGTCCTAACGGCCCACATAGACACGTTCCTCAAGCACCAGGTCGATAAGCCCATCCCCGTCGAATCGTTGGTGAAATGTAAGATGCAGGACAACCTAGAGTTCTTGCAATGGACGAAGAAGTTCTGGGACCTCAACTTCCCCGACCACGATTACGACGCTGTTGCACGAAGAAAGGCTGGCGGGGGGCCCGCAGCCAGTTCAGGACCGGCGCCCAGGGCTGCTGTCTCTAGCGCCGCTGCCCGACGAGTTGGCGGTACCACCCCAAGCACCGGCCCTCGTCTCGCCAAGGCAGCACCAGGCCCGGGCACCGCAGCTCTGCAGGCGGAGATAGCGACTTTGAAGGAGAGCGTGGGCGGCCTGGAGCGCGAACGAGACTTCTACTTTAGCAAGCTTCGTGATATTGAATTGCTGATCCAGCAAGCTGTGGAGGAGGACCCCGAACTGGAGAAGCAAGAGGATGGCCTGGTCAAGCACATTCAGAACATCCTGTACTCTACGGAGGAGGGTTTCGAGATCCCAGCCGAGGCCGAGGGTCTGGATGACCAGGAGACTTTTTAAAAACGAAGCTATTGGACCGTGATATTTGATCGCTTAGAAGGGGATGGGGAGGGAGCATTTGGAAGGGTTTGGGTTGTTGATTCAAAGCATATGGCCATTTCATGCGTGATGGAAGCATTCATGGGTGCCGCAATTTACACCTTTCTTTTTTTTTTTTGTTAGAGGACTTAGGGTGTGAATCCTATAGAGCAAACTAGTACAACTGTTTGGACAATACTACTATTAATACGTCTTTGTGTTGGTTGGTGTTATTCTTATTCGCCCGGATCAAAACACAGTCAGCTAGGAACATCCCTCGCATCCTTCGACCACGAAGCGCTGAGGATGTCCAATTATAGAAGCGGTCAAGTGCACCACGGCCACCAGATGCGACGCCGTATCCACAGTTGCACTCGCAAAGGGATTCTCGTTCCTTTTCGCTCACGTTCGGCACTCCAGCCTCTTTTTTGGATTGCATGTGGTCCGCCAACAAGCACGCGACACATTGCATCGGCAAGGTACAGCAAGATTCGTGGCATGCCGACTCTGTGCCTGGCCATGAAGCTGCACGTGGTCCTTACCCGGTATCCAGTAGCATTCCAGCATTGCCATCGCCATCTGGGGGGCACTTGTCCCAAATGATCCCTAGCCCTAGGGCTATTGAATTTCACGCATCTGTTGAGTTCGAGATGCGCCGTATTCAGGGCCTTTTTTGTCTCTCTCATCTGATGTCCGATATTGCACAGACGTACTCGTTTGCATCTCCAACTAACACTCGTACTCGGACAGCGTAGGAGAGACACCAGGCAGGCCGTCAATTAAACTTCCCACGGCTGCTAGGCAGGGGTCGCGTATCCACCGGTTAGTGCTCGCCCTGAGCAAAGACAGATTGAGCGGTATTACGGGGGCTGCCGTCAGCTGGCAAGCACTAAAAGCTGGGCCGGTTCCACTGAAAGTCCCCCAAAGATCCATACATGTTCCGTGCATTTAGCACACACTTTGTGCGCGTATGAGTGAAGTACTTGTACGAGCACAGAGCCGTCACTCCTTGTCCCGACACTTGCATCGTCATCATACCTTACCTACTCCGTACACGAAACTCTAATCACAGGCTGCCACGACATCGGGAGCCCAGAGATTCTCGGCACGCTGACTATAACAAGGAGAGAGAACAACACTTGTCTCTTCATTCTCTAAAGAAAGCACCATCACCTGAACCACCCCGGCCTAGCATCGAAGCAGACCAGGAAAAGTCGCAGGATCCTTGAAACGACAGAAGCCATGGCGCCACCGCCCGAGATTGCGATACCGTCGACGAGCGTCTCTGACGAAGGCTCATCGAAGCCTTACACGCTATACAACATCAGTCTTCGCCTACCGCTGCGTTCCTTCATCGTCCAGAAGCGATATTCCGAATTCGACGCCCTTCACAGCGCCTTGGTCAGCCAAGTTGGCGCTCCACCGCCGTTGCCCCTGCCTGGCAAGCATTGGCTTAGGTCGACCATCAACTCGCCCGAGCTCACGCGAGAGCGGCAGCTTGGCCTCGAAAAGTACCTGCGAGTGATTGCGGAATCGCCGGACCGAAGATGGCGAGACACCTCGGCCTGGAGAACGTTCTTGAATCTGCCGAGTTCTAGCACGAGCAACTCTACAGTGTCGGCGGCAGGTATGGTTGGCACAGCTTCAGGAGTGGCGGACCCGGGAGCCTGGCTGGATGTTCACAGGGAAGTGAAGCAGTGTTTGCATGAAGCGAGACAATGCCTTTCGAAACGAGACGGAGCGGCCGACAGCGGCAATTTCACGGCGGCGGCGGAGTCGGCAGCGGCAGCCAAGAGAGTGCTGGTCAAAGCCTCCGGGCTGGTTAACAACCTTTCGGACGGCCTCCGCAAGATGCAGGAGTCGGGGAGACTGGGCGAAGGCGAGATACGGCGAAGACGCGACCTCGTCTCGGCTGCCAAGATGGAGCGAGACGGTCTGGACAAGCTTGCCAGCACCATGCCTGGCTCGTCGGTGACCCCTAGTCGAGGTGGTAGTGTGAGCCAAGTGCAAGCGTCCTCTTCCAACAGATCGAATCTCTTCACGGCAGCCAAGCCTGCGACATCGAGTCGGGTACTAGGCGCCCCATTGCCCGAAACAGACCGAACGAGGGAGCTCGACAACCAGGGCGTGCTGCTGCTACAGAAGCAGGAGATGCAATCCCAAGATCAGGCAATCGACCAGCTCGCCGCAATTATACGGAGGCAGAAAGAGATGGGCATTCAAATCAATGAGGAAGTAGAACGACAGACGGAGCTTTTGGACTCGCTCGACGAGGACGTCGATCGGGTCGATGGCAAAGTCAGGGTCGCTAACAGGCGCATTAAGAAGATGTGACTCATTGCTACAATGGCTTCTTTTGAAGCATTGTTGTTGGCAATGAGGGTTTTGGCCTATTGGCTCTGGGTTTTCCAGACGTTGTTTAACATTTTTGCTTGGGTATGGGAGTTGGTGCTTGTGATTCTTTCTTTGGGTGGGAAGCCGGCATAAACCTCCTTTCTTGATTATTGCTTTATTAATGCGGGAAGACACGACATACGGAGCGAGCGAGCGAGACGTTGAAAAACATTCACCATTATGCATCATGTACTTTTTTTGTTTGATCTTTCGGGAGGGGGCTTGAGGCTTCGGGGGCGCAACCTGTTTTTGGCATTGGCTTTGGGGTTAACATGGTCAATCGCTATGATATTAGCTGTAACGATAAATTCCAATTTACGCAATACCGTTACTATTATGAGGCGCGTTGCTGAATAGGTAGATATGCTAACATGAAGCTGGGTTAATTCGGTTGTTGTGCGCATGTGTTGATGGGATCTCAAAGCAATATCACAATACGAATACGGCCACGTCTAGTCGGCCGTTTTGTTGAGCCCCGAGTCTGGCACAAGGACTTAGTCCAGCCAGTCCTTTTTAGACAGGTCGACTCGTGCTGTCGCTGTCACGGCGTGGCTGGTTAAATCAGTGCCAGCACGTGAACCAAAACAATGCCATCACACCGCCACCCAGGATTCCATCTCGTAAGACTTGGTCTGTCATTCGCTCTCGCTCTGTGATGAGTGAGTGCCTACATGCGCTTGGCACGGTGATACCAACCAGCCAGCCATGGATGGGACGTGGGAGCGTCTTTGCACGAATCAATCATTCATCCAACTACCGGGGCGGCAATCAGGGAGCCGTCACCAACGGTCTAGAACACCTGACGACACCATTCAGAGGCCTCGAAACCCGGGGGGCAGGTTGGAGGCTGTAAGAGTCAGTTGGTCAGGTTGGCTAAGGAATCAACCTACAACACTGTCAAAACTCGAAGCCTACAATTGCCACGCTAACGGCTGCGGCGTCTGCTAGTATACGTCACTTGTTAGAGGTGGCAAAGACAGGATCAGCTGTAGTTGCTGGGCAACAGCGCTACTTGTTTTTTCAACTCCGAGCCTGGCCCGCCGCTATCTCCAAAGAACCAGCCGCTGCCAGTGACATGCCGACCTGGCATTCATGGTTCTGCATGCACTTCGGCTGGCTGCGAGCACGCATTGGACACGTCAACTTCACATGAAAAGCGGCGGCGATACAGAGTCTATGGGTCACGGCATCAACAAAAGTGCTTCGACCAAGTTCTCGTCGATTCGTCCGGTCAAACGGGTTATCAGTGGATCCAGGTGTCGTGGGGGGACTCTGCAACGGCCAGAGAAGCAGGCCCTGGCGGTAGCGAGGAGCTACGACTGGAAAAAGGGCTCTTGCGAACCGGGGCTCTGGCTCCCGCGAAACGACGTCGCGACGGCAATTGGGCTTCGTGAATGGACAGAGGCGTTACGCGGACGCGTGAGATTCTGTAGGCGAAGATATGGAGTACATGTAGGCAGATGCAGGTTGAAGCGGGACAGAAATCCATGGCTGGGAAGAGGGGCTGCTGGTGGATGCTGATGGGCAGCAGATGCTCATGAAACGTCCCAGCGAGCAGGAGGAGAGAGACGGCGCGTACGAGTACAGCAAAGATCTGTCTCGGGCTGTCTTTCCTCTCGGTGAGCGGATCTTCTTTCGGCCTCTTTTCGAACGATTATGTGGTGACAGGGGAAACCTCTTGTAGACATCCATGGGTTTGTTGACAACCTGAATGAAGAACATAATGATGACGAGAGTCGAGAGCCGTGCAGCATGGATTCAAGGTTCAAGGTTGATGTGGGATTGATAGCGCACCTCGTTTAGCGGCTGCAGCACCCTCCAGCTGCCACCCAGCTCCTACAGGCCCCTAGCGCGCCTCTGTGACGTTTTCCCCGGGCCGTCCAGCCACTAAAGCAGCGGCGCAACCAACCGTCGAGGCATCAGGCTTTCTCCCAGCCGCTGTCTTTTCTCTTTCCGCCCCTCCCAAACCCTGGAGGGGTCCATCCAACTGGCCAGCCGGCTCTTAGCAGCCCTGGTCTGCCGCTATCTCGTCGTTGCTCCAGGTAAACAATCCGCCAGGCTGGATTTTCTCGTGCTCACTCACAGCAGATCACAGCACTGGAGCTCTTTTTATCCGTCTTGTCCACCCCCACTTGCTCGTAGCCACCAAAACCTCAATTCAAATTTAATTTCGCCTGCCCCATGTCGAGGCTACGCCTCCTGCTCGATCTCGTCAAGAACACGCGACGACTCGATCCCGCCTTTGCTTAATTGGAGAGCCAAACGGCTGTGCGGCGTGTGTTTTTGTGATCTGGAGCCCGGCGTTTGTTTCTCTGTGGTGTTTGTTGTCTTGGTTAGTTGAATCCCGCTAGGACCTTAAAAGAGTGCTGAGATGCTCCCCCTTCATCTCACTCTTTGGCCCCTTTTCCCCAATGGCTGGGCAGAGGGGCTCGCTGCCGTCGCAAAATTCACGAATTGCTTCATCCGCGGCGGCATTGTCAAAGTGGCGACGAGTTTGGATCTAACATGTTGGCTAGGTTTCGTTTGTTTCCTGTTTCCAGTCGCGAAATAGTTTTCACCACGGTTTCCCATGGCTTTCTCGATGCGCTCATAGACCAAAGGCGATTGCAATTCTTCACATTTTAGCATCTGCGCAGATTCTATACCACACAGCGTCCCATCGAGAGATCTTGACCGAGGAAACTAATCGACAGGCATGAGCGCGCCGCCACCACCTCCGCCGCATGGCGAGGTGCCCAAGTCGTCGGGTTCGGGTCTGCCACCAGGCAATTACGACATATTCGTCATTCCCCAGCACTCGTCAGGCTCTGGCTTTCTGTACCTGCCATCGATGCAACCGAACGTCAATAGTTTCGTGGCAGGCTTTGCCTCTGCGCTGATATGTGTTGCCCTGTTCCAAGCCGTGGCACCGGCCGTGAAGCTGTGGATTAATGGCTCCAGCATAGGAGGTACGGGCTTAACCACGCTCTTGTTGGGGGTTGGCATTGGAGCCTGGGCCCTGGGCCGGATGCAGGCCGGTGGACCGGCACCTGCGTCCAGCTCAGGCGATAAAGGCCAAGGTGGAGGATTCGGTAACGGACATGGGCCTCACGGCGCAAATGGCGGACACGGTGGCTTCGGAGGCCCAAACTCGGGAGGGCGAGCAGACCCCAATGCGCCGCCTCCTCCCCCTCCTCACGGTCGTTCTTCCGATAGCGCACCTCCTCCTCCACGCCATGATCGATCCCAGGGAACCTGGAAGAATGCGGATGCCCAACCTGAAGAGACACCGCGGCCGCCTAAGCATGGTTCTGAGCCGGCCTCGTCGCCTTCTCACCGCTCACCATCTCAAAAAGGCCCACCACCTCCAACACCCAAGTCACCACTGGACACCGAGAAGCAACGCCAACGCCAGCCTGCGCCATCGGAGGAAAAGCTGGCTCCTGAGGTAGAGAAGCCAAAGAAGAAGAAGAAGAAGGCTCCGCCTGCAGAAGAGAAGAACCCAGTCCCAGAACCTGAAAGGGCACCTCTGAAATCTGAGCTGAAGCAGCCTGGCTTTGAAAAGATGTCTCCGGTGTTTGGGAGAAACTCCCCAGAACTTGAGAGGAAACGACCTTCCTCGCCAGAAAAGAAGTACTCTCCACCAGCAGAGTCAAAACCGTCCATTTCGCCGGAAAGGAAAAAGAGCGTGCCTGAGCTAGCAAAGATACCCGACTTTGAAAAGAAAGCGGCTCCTGGCTTGGAGAAGATGACAGCAACACCTAAAGCAACGTCGAAGCTACCGCGCATGCCAGACCTGGCACCTATCCCCCCATTTCGACCAGATCCCCGACCAGAGAAGCAAACACCTCTCAAGCCAGACCCTCCCGCGTCTACTGAGACTAAGCAACAGCCACCGCCTCCTGAGCCCAAGCTCGACCAAAATCCTCCCCCTCAGCCGGACATGAAGAAGGCTGAGACACCGAAAGGAACGTGGGAGAAGGCGCGCGAAGAAATGAGAAAGAAGGAAGAAGACAGGAGGCTTAAAGAAGCGGAACAAAAGCGTCGCGAAACAGCTGCCAAAAAGCTGCTCGAACTGCGTGCCAAGGAAGCAAAGGAGCGACAGGAGCGCGAGAAGGAGAAGCTTCAAAAGGAGACAGAACAGCAGGCAAGAGAAGAGGCGGAGAGGCATGAGGCAGAGCGGAGGCGCAAACAAGAAGAACTGGAACTGGCTAGGCAACGAGAAAGGGAAGCGAAAGAGAGAGAAGCGATAGAGAGAGAAGCCAAGGTCTTAGAAGCCAGGGGAAAGGAGGCGAAAGAGCGAGAGGCGAGGGAAAGAGAGGCAAGAGAAAGAGAACAGCAACGAAAGAGAGAAGCTGAAATCAAAGCAGCAGCTGAAAAGAGAGCTGCAGCAGATGCCAAGGCGGCTGCGGAGGCCAAAGCTGCGACAGAGGCCAAGATTATTGCTGATGCCAGAGCCGCAGTCGAGGCGAGAGCTGCAGCTGAGGCCAAAGCCGCCGCAGAGGCCAAGGCAGCTGCTGAAGCAAAGGCTGCCATGCCAGCAAGTCGAGTCGGCAGCACCGCCTATGCATACTCCAGCGTTGGCGAGAAGACGGCCATGTGGCCCAACGGCCGACCTCCTGCACCCCCTCCTCCATCAACCTCATCCCCCTCCGTGGTCTCTTCGGCCACCTCTAGGATGTCTGACGAAAGCGACCGGACAGAACGGACAGAACGGACCGAGAGGTCAGAGAGACACGAGAGATTCGACAGAGGTGAGAGCCCTACAAAACGGCCACCTCCCGCTGCTGCCCCGTCTGAGGCTCCTTCGTCCGCTTCGAGGAGATCAGACCCCTCGGCAAGACGATCAATGCCAGCTCCGAAGTCATATGTTAGTAGCAAGAGCAGCTATGTAGAGTCGGAGACGTACTCTTACCGGCCATACGACCAACCAACCAAGCCACAACCGCAACATCAGCAACACCAGCAACACCAGCAACCACCACCATACGACCAGACGCCACCTAACAAGCCGAGACATAGGAAGTCGACCTCATCTCTCACAGGATCCGACGCATCATGGGCGGCCTCTCAGACAACAGCTCGAACGACACCACCGCCCTCAATACGATCTCCTTACACGACTAATGATCCTGACAAGGTTGTGATCCAATCCGTGTATCTCTTCATGAACCAGTTCACAAAGACGCCATCCAGCCAGCTCATATCAGGTGTTGGCACGGTGACAGACGGCTTGGTTCTTCGAATCACAACCGAGGGACTCTTCATTGACGACGACGTTCGCGGAGTCCCCCAGCGCGAGTGGGACGTCAAGGCCTGGACACTCAAACTTGTCGAGGTGTGGTGCCTACCACATTGCTTGACTGCGCCGCCGCCATCAGCAGGATCTACCGCTAGTAAAGGCTCCGGCTTCCTTCACAAAATGGCTGGCAGAAGCCGCTCAGACCGGGATGGCCCCGCCGCTTTCACTGGTACTGAGGCTGATCTGTATCTATCAGAGATGCTCCACGCCTGTAGAGAGTGCTGTCGTCTCGGCCTCTGCGACCGTACATTCAAGAACACCAATATTCCATCATCGACGGGACAAACTGGGGAGTGGAAATCCAAGGGCCTACATGTCCTTCGAGCGACACTTCGCGACCAAGAAGCCAAAAGCTACCTCTTTATTGTTGAGGAAACCGAGGGCTGGAAACTTGCGGTTGGACTACAACGGCTGAGACGCGGCACCCAAGTCCGCCAATTAGGTGTTGCTAGTTTACCAGCTTCCGAAGCTCGTGGCATGCTGGAAACGTTGGGCTGGGTTGCGTGATGGATCGATCTTTGCGAATCCAGAGACGGGAAAGGATATCCATGTTGAGTAGAAAATGCATCTACCTGCAAAGAAAACATAACGGAGAGTTCAGAGCGTCAGCTGGAGGATGAAGGCTTTTATACGTGGGTGTAATGTGTTGGTGTTTCACTGGAATGGAAACGGCATTGTTAGGTGAGACTGAGGCTCTGATGAGGGAGGGGAAGGAAAACAGATGTGAGTGCTTGGCGTCACAACATTCCTTTAAACATGGCCTGGCATATTTCTCACAGACAGTTTGGATCCTGGTAGATTCAGGCCACGAAGGACACGAAAAAATACCCCAATGAAGATATTGCTAGTACAACTATATACCAAACTTGAATATATAATACCACTCTTTCACTATGACGAATTGCAAAACTGAAATGCAGAATGAATCTCGCGCTATCACAAGTACCTATTACCTCGCATGAGATGAAACAAAAGGGTATCAAAATGCCTCCCTCTCCCGCCGCTGAAAACCACCATGACCTCGCTATATATCTAACTGATATACAACACAACAGCTAGCTCGAACATGACTATAAAGTAACTAAACAGGCTCATACGTATGCTGAACACTAATATACAAATCCAAAACAACAAAAGACGACACTGACTAACCGTGAATAAAAGAACAAAAACACACACCCAAAACGACACCCCTTTCTCTCTACGCCTTCGAAACAATGCAGTATCCATCAGGCAACACCTACTTATACATCTATATACAATCCATTTACAAATTCTAAGCACGCTTATCAGTAATATCCCAAACCTCGACGTCGCCGCTGATTCTTCCAAGGACCAAAACGCTTCCGTCAGTAGAGAAATCGGCAGACGTGACCAAGGGGCCACCATCCTGGGTGCAAACGACGGCGCCAGAGGCCGCGTCCATGATGTCGAAGCCTTCCTCGGTCCAGCTCGCGATGTAGCGGCAGTCAGGGGAGATGCTCAGGGGCCAGCCCTCGCAGGGCCGCGTGCTGGAGAGGCTGTACGAGGTCAATTGGCCGTGCTGCGGCATCCAGATGTGCACCACGGAGCCCCAGACGGAGACGATGGTGGTGCCGTCGGGGGAGACGGCCAGGGCACGCGGGTTCTTGGACGTCTCCATCTCGAGCTTGTAGAGCGTCTTGCTGGTGCGAGGGTCCGTCACGCGGAGAGTGCCATCTCGAGAGAGGCTGACCAGCGCTGAGTCAGGGGCGAAGGCGACGTGGGTCACGGTGTCGATGTGGCCCGGCACGCGGCCGATGCGGGTCCCCGTGCGGACGTCCCACAAACCGATACGGTTCCGGGGTTCAGCAGCGGCGATGGCCCGGCCGTCTGGAGACCAAGCAATCGGAGCAGCGACTTCCTTGAGCTCGAGGACGGTCTTCCCAGAGGCGAAATCGCGAACCATGAGAGACAGGGTCGACGACAGCGTGGCGATGCGAGGGAACGGCAAGGCGGACGAGGACGACGCCAAGGCCGAGGCGGAGGGCTTGCCGACGCGCAGCGGGGACGAGTGCAGCGAGGGCGAGAAGCTCGCAACGGGGCCAATGATCTTGGAGTAGCCGCGCTGGGTGGCCAGGTCAAAGGTGTCGATCCAGGGCTGGTCGGCCTGGGCGCCGGGGAAGATTGCGTAGGCGACGGTGGACGAGGGGGAGATGCCCACCGCGGTGATTTCGGAGCGGGAGGCGGGGCGGGTGTAGCGGAGGGTGAGAGAGATTGGGAGGAAGGGGGGAGGAGGTGACGGAGAGGGCGCGGGAGACCTGGATTTTGTGGTTCGTTGGCATTTGTCGTTGAGAGCATGGCGGTGATGAGTTGGTGGAAACAACTTACATTTTGGCGAATATGAGTCAGGGCTTTATGTGTAACTGAATGATGGCAATTGATGGTGACAATGATTATGTGAATTATTGGATTCGATTCAAGAGGAAAATGTTTTTATTCAATTTGTTTCTGTCTACTCCTCCCACTCCTCCCCAACGAGGTCAAAGTCATCAAGAGGAGCAGCCCGCCGTCTATTTATCCCATCCCGCCCTTCCAAAGTAAACAACCAACCCCATGTAACGGCGGGACCAGTCATCTTGCAGCTCCTATCGTCGGCACCTTCTGCTGACAGAGCCAATTTGGAATAAGTACAGCCTATCTAACTGAGCCATTTCTCTTTTATTTCTCCACATTTGTTCGTACATCGCTAGCCCGAGTTGTGATACGAACGGTTCTAGAGTCTTTGACGAGGGCGTCTAAACCAACGGAACTCGGCTACAACGGCTTGCTAGACTCAGCAAGAAAACCATCATCTCAATCAATCAATCAACTGAATCAAGACAAACAATATTAGATGTTCTAACATGTTCCGCGCAAAAGAACAGTTACAAGTTGTTATTGCAGTTAACCAGCCCCACAAACCAGCCCAATCCGTCTCGCCGGGCCATTTACACGTATTCCCCCGGAAGAGAGAAGCTAAAGGGCAGAATTGCCTATTCGGGCAAGTTTCTTTTTTCCTTCTTTCGAACCGGCCATCTCAGAAAGGAGATTTTCAGCGTGACTCACGCGAGCCGAATATTGCGAGAAACTACAGCGCCGATGTTCAGCTTTGTCTTGTTAGGCTTGTGGGGGAAAAAACCAATTCAACGTTGTTCGGCGAGATGGATGAGGTTTAGTTGGGGATTAAGCTTAAATCGTTAGTTGTGTTCGTGATTCGAGGGCGTGAGTGGTAAATGAGGCTGCTTGGGTAAGCCGAGCTGGCCGAGCTGGCTTTGGCCGAGCCGAATGTGGCAGTAATAGCCTGACCCTGGTGTTATTGGTATTGGTTTCGGTGGCGTCATTGACGCTTGGGTCAAGATGATTACGTGTAATAGCGATTGATGCGTTACAAAGCTGTTTTCTCAGTAATCAGATATAACTTACTAATGAGGGCTGTTATCGGCTTCGGGGTCTCTGCTCGTCATGGAGAAGTGGAGACGTCGGCTGTCCATCAAGGTTCTATCACAGCTTCACTCACGTGTATTAGTGGTAGGAAGAATGCGGTATATTCCAACGTCAAGTGGCTTTTATTTCTTTATTTCTTTTTTTTCTTCTTCTATTAACTTTTGTTTTATACAGACGTCCTATTCACACTTTAAGCACCGAAAGCCTCCTCATAGTTGACCATGCATGATCTATATCGCACGCTCGAGTCTGCCAGTCTGTTCATGGCCTGCTGCAGACCCTCTTTGGAGATGGGAATCTTCTCAACCCAAGAGTGAATGCCCTTGGATGCTGCCAGGTCCAGCATCTCCAGCATCTCTTTGCGGCTGCCCAGATGTGAGCTGCCAATGAAGCAGCCGTTTCCGAGGAAATCTTGGTTTCGGACGGAGACACCCTCACCACCGGGAAGACCGACTGAGTTCCATCGGCCGTGGACGTCGAGCAGGCTAAGGTATTCACCCAGAGCAAAGCCCTCGAAGGAGTTGGCAGTGTTGACGATGAGATCAAATGTCATCTCGTGTCCCTTGGTCCAGTCCTTCTCTGATGTTGCCAGGAAGCCATCGGCTCCCATCTTGCGAGCATCCGCCTCCTTGGCTCGGGTTCGAGAAATGGCCCAGGTCTCGGCGCCCAGGGCCTTGGCAAACATGATGCCGTAGTGGCCCAGGCCACCA
The DNA here is from genome assembly GCA_019565615.1 of Trichoderma simmonsii. Taxonomy (NCBI): domain Eukaryota; kingdom Fungi; phylum Ascomycota; class Sordariomycetes; order Hypocreales; family Hypocreaceae; genus Trichoderma; species Trichoderma simmonsii. Next base: position 1,904,581 of record CP075866.1, read on the forward strand.
ATGCCCACAATACCGACCTTCTTGCCGGGACCGGCACCGAAGCGCTTCAAGGGGCTGAAGACGGTGATACCGGCGCACAGCATGGGAGCGGCGTCGGCGCTCTCTAGAGCTTCGGGAATAGGGTATGTCCTACGTCATCATTCGAATCAGCCTTCTAGGTCGTCGAATAGAGATTAAGGTTCTGACAGCCACTCACCAGTACTCGTGGATTCTAGAATGAGAAGAATAGCCTCCCTGGGTTGTGTAGCCGGTGTCGAGGTATGGGGCGCCGTAGGCATCGATCTGGTGCTTGCAGTATGTCTCGTTCTCGTTCTTGCACTGGCGGCACTCCAAGCAAGAGTACACCTGCGCACCAACACCGACTCTCTGGCCGACCTTGGCCAGCGTCACCTTGGGGCCAACGCGGATGACTTTGCCAACGACTTCGTGTCCCACGGCCAGAGGGTAGGGGCAGTCGCCCCAATCGCCGCTGATGGTGTGGCGATCGCTGGCACAGACACCACAGCACTCTGTCTTAATGTCGACATCATAGTCGCCAAAGGGTCTAGGCTCCCATGAGCCCTTCTCAAACTCGAGCCACTTGCCAGCGCTGGGCGACTGGAAGCCGGTAAACTTGTCAGGGACTGCCATCTTGAGCTCTTTTTTGGCTGTGTGGATGGAGGAGCTGTAACAGGTCTGTCGGGATGGTATAAAGGCAAGCTTATCGAACAAGAAGCTGATTACAGGAAAAAAGAGGACAACCAAAGGAATCACTAACTCGTGAGGGGGAGATCCTGGCAGTTATAATTGCCCAATTCTCGGGTCATCGTTCTGCCTCTTGTCTACCCCACCATCATCATATGAGGGGCAGCCACTGCTTCACTTTACCCGCGCCATTCTCAGGCGTCTCCGCGCAGAAACAGTGACGAGATAGTCTCTGAATATTTGCGGATGAGGAGCCTCTAGACCCTCACAAACCCCCACCTTTAGAGGCGAAGAGGCGTATCTAGCCCATTTCCGTCGCCGATACCGCGAGATAATCCGGCGAATGTCCGATTGTTCCACCAAAGAGAGCTCGCGATAAGCCGATTGCCGTTGATGACTTAAGCAGACGTCACGACCAACGGGTCAGTCGATGCCGAATGAGTGCCGAGTTCTTCACCTCGTGAGAGCTCTCGTGGTTTCAAGCTCAATGCGATTCGGGCCCGGATTCCGAATCTAGTGCTTGATTCATGTTGTCAAGATATTGAAATCTCTCTTGGCGCCTGCATGCTCCTCTTGGTAGCTACTTGAACACCTGATGCCTTCTCGTAAAATGTGCCTTCTATAGCCTCTCTTTTCGGGTCTCATCGGCCGTCCTCACAGCCCAACCCCTGCCAGGAAACACAACCTCAGCGTCGCCCCCGCGTAAACCCAAGGCACGTTGCCAATATCGCCAGCATTCCAACCCGTGACATTGTAGTAGATCTCAGGGCCCAATTCTTTCATCGAGTACAAGTGTCCAAAGTCAGCAATCAAGAGAACCAGCAAAACAGCTCGCCACACGCGCAGATCCCGGGTAGACCGGAGCACAAGCGCCTCGTTGATAGCGAAGAAGAAGTACATGTTTGCAAGCTGGGACATGGCCACGGAAGTGCCCCGCGAGACCTGTGCAGGTGCCGTCGCCCTGTCCAGGAGCTCGAGATAGCGCTGCTGGCGGAAATGGGTGTAGAAAGCTCCGACTAGAGCGGAAATGGGCTCCAGGAAGAGAAAGAAGAGGCGGTATGCAAGGGGGAAGCGAAAACTTAGTTGCGCTGGCGCCATGATGCCGTATCGTGAAAAAGATCAATTTTCGGTCAAGGTCAATGCAGAGCCAAAGCAGGCGGACGTGTGAATTGTCCAAGTTCCAGGCCTGCCGCCATTGCGCTGCGATTGGCTACTAATGGTCTTTGAGCATATGTAAGTAAGCCGTTGCGGTGACCTCGCACTGCTGTACGTTGGCTGTCATCCTGAAGCAGATGCACGTCGTCCCAACTCCACTGCCGAGAAAAACGTGGCTGAATCATCTTTTCTTTGTATCTTTGTTAGGTTCACCAGGGATGGGACGACGATCATTGCCTTGTCTTGTCCAGGGGCAGTGTCTCTCAGTTGTCTCTTATTCATCTTCCAGCCGCCTGGTTAGATGAGGGTTGTGATACTTGAGTCTCACGAATTTATTATCCAATGCCGAGCAGACCATTATTGTCAGCGTAAGAGGAATCCATTGAAACATCCATAAAAAAGCATCTTCCATAACATGACTATTTTTATCGTCTCGTCTCATCTTTCTTGTCACCCATCCTGCATGCACTATTGAGACATGCTTGTTGGGTCATGGCCAGTTGTCTTTTGTCCACCCGCGGTCTTGGCAGGCACACACCACACCGCAAGGTACAAAACCGAGAGCGGCCATCTCTTTCTGCTCGCTCTGTGGCGAATGGTGCTTCGAGAAGCTAGCAAAATCTGAAGTAGAAGCGCACAGTCTCCACGGAGATCATCACAGCTGTCCAATCCCAGCTGCAGCAGCCAAGACAAAGCGATGCCCGGAAGACCCGCGGGAGAAGGACGAGAATCCAATGGCTTGCCAGCAAACAGAAAAAAGGAACAAAAAAGAGCTGACTAGCGACCCGTAATTTACGGACACTCCGCTTCAGATCGCACCTAAAAAGCACAAGTGCTGCGAAGACCTGATCGCTGCCGCTGCTAGTGGCTTGTACTTGTACTTGTGCTTTTTTCGCCATTGATACTGCGAGACAGAAAAGTTTTACGCCTCCGCGTGTGCTCGCGCTTTTAGCACAAGTCATTTTCGAAGTTGTCGACGTAATGTCCTTTAGAACTGAAACATGGGCTCTTTGCGACGGATGCCGGCAAATGACTTGATTCACCTGGTGACAACTGAGATGTGATGATGTGTGGTGCTATTATTATTACTGTGCTCACCAAAGGTCAAGACGGCGCGGCATGACCATGACCAGCATGCACAGGTCATCAGGGGCATCCCCAGAGTCCGGATGCTTCTCTCCACTCTGCTCCGTAGTTTGAGATAGTCTAGTGCTAGTAAGGGTCAGTGGAACAAATCCGGGGCATTGATCTCAAGGGATGTTACGGATACCTGCACTTGTTCTCGATGATTGATTGACCAGTGGCTGTGGCTTCGATGCCATTCAGTGAACATGAAGCATCAGGTACCTGTACCTATACACGCCATGTCGTGGCATCCCTCCCCCAGGGGCAAGCCTCAACGCCGCCAGAATTTTTTTCTTCCTTACAGGGTCTCCGGCAAATGGTGGGCAATCTGTCCATCCCTCCAAGTCTGTGCGGGCTGCGCCGTACATGCACTAACACAGCCCAGTAATATGCCCGTATTAGTGACAACCAGAGTAGATACCGCTATCGGTCCCCTTGTTTTTTTTTGACCTGCTACTTTACGTCCTATCGCAACACTGTTTCTTCGCTTCCTCTCAACCACTCTCCTTTTCCCCTCGTCCTCATTTCCATCTCCTCGCCGCCTCTTCGACTGCTCAGCAGGATCCTGCGTGGCCTCCTAGCCGTCGTGTTTCATTTCATTCCCGCTTAAAATCGAAACGGGACCCTCCGGACACACGCACGAGGCATTGTCAGCCGCCGCGTGGCGCTCATCACCAGCAAGACCGCCTTGCCCTGAATCTTTCTGCATTCCAATTTCCAGCCCGAGTTTCCAACTCTCACAACCACTCTTGCTTGTCGAAATTTCCATTCCCGCTCTTTGGAGGCATTGTGTCGTCTTTCTCTATTTGTTTTGCCGTCTATTTGTTGCTCGCGTTTGTTGGATCCGCTGGTGTTTCAGCACTCCATCTCGAGACTAGTCAGTCGTCCTTCCTTTGCCGACGAGCAAGACGAAACTCCACCGAGGCTCTTCCACTTCGACCCCGTTGATCAGCAATCACTTGACGAGCCTTTTCGTGTTCGACAAATTCCTTTCTGCGGCCTCTCATTCGCCATTCATTTTCTCAATCCGAGTCAATCTTCCCATCACGAGCCCGAACATTTACGGCCAACAGTCGCTGCGTTCGAATAGTGGTACGATTTGTCTGCACCACCACAAAGACGTCTTTCAAGCCAAGATTCTTCTCAAACAGACACAATGGCGGACCAGTTCCAGTCCTACACCATGGGGGCATCTGCTGGCAATCGAGCCACCGGTGCCTCATCCAACCAATCCCATGACCAGCGCATGCGTAGCATGAGCCTCTCCAATCTCCTCCGAAACCACAAACATGCCGTCTTTTCCCACGACGATCCGCACCCGCCGCGCCAGACTCACGAAGTCGCCATCGACGATTCGGAAGACACGCACGAACTTCCTTCTCGAAAGCGCCGTGTTCGTGCTCAGAGCACCGCCGGCACCATCAAGGGCGTGATTCGTCGGGCCTCCTTATCCCTCAAAGGCATGGTTCATGTTCATCGTCGGCCATCCATCACAGCCGAGCCCTCTGAATTCAACAACCAGCCTGCCTCCCATGCCAGACCGACGAGCGCCCACCACACGTGGAACCGTCTTCGCCACGCTGCGCCCTTTCGCCGGTCGAGGTCTTTCTACGGTTTTAATGTTACCGATGACGGCCTCTACGAGCAGCAGCAAAACCCTCACATGCCTATTCCCGCAATGGGAGACGAGCCTCCGTATATTCCCATGAATACCGGCGCTGCCGCAAAGGCCTCAGTGGCGTTGCAGAACGAATACTATACTAGACAAGCTATGCACACACAGTGGCTGCAGTCGTCGAGCGAGGATAGCAACGATCGCGAGAGCGGAATCGGCATCGTCGTCACCCAGCCCTTTATTGAGTCGGGTCTCAGCGATGACGGATCCATCCTTGCTCAGGATAGCAACATTAGCAGGGTCGACTTTATCAAGCAGCTGCCATCCGAACTCGCCATCCATGTCTTGGCTTGCCTTGACGCCGCCGCTCTTGCCAAAGCGAGTGTCGTCTCTAGACACTGGAATGAGGTTGTCCGCAACCAACATATCTGGAGAGAATCTTGCCTACGGGAGATGACCACCACTTATGCTACTAGTGAGCCCGTCAAGCCTGGCGCTGGTTTGGGCATTCCTGAAGTTGTTCCCACCAACGATTGGAAACAGATCTACCGTGCCAAACTTGAGCTGGCTCAGAAGTGGAAGGAGGGCAAGGCTCGCCCCATGTACCTTAACGGACACATGGACAGTATCTACTGTCTACAATTTGATGAGTATGTTCCGCTTACACTGCACCCCTTACTCCTTGCTCCCTCTTACATTGTCTTGGTTTGACGTTTTACTAACCTGGCCTCAGGTATAAAATCATTTCTGGCTCCAGAGACAAGACCATCAGAATCTGGGACATGCAGACCCTGGAGTGTCGCCTTGTCATCGGACCCCCCGAGGTGGTCAACCACCCCATGATGTTGGAAGATGCCGAAGGCAATCCGACTCATTATGTCAACTTTTCTGACAGCTACCGGGCGTCGCCCTCGATGCCAAAGGTGGCTTCCTTCGATGAGCATCACAAGGCTTCTATTTTGTGCCTGCAATATGACGAGGAGATTATGGTGACCGGCTCATCGGATTCTACGTGTATTGTGTATGACATGCGCAATGGCTATCGTCCGATTCGCCGTCTCACCCACCACACCGCTGCTGTTCTCGACTTGGCCTTTGACGAAAAGCACATTGTGACTTGCAGCAAGGACATTAGCATCTGTGTTTGGGACCGAGCGACTGGTAACCTTCTCCGCCAGCTCCGCGGCCACACCGGCCCCGTCAATGCCGTCCAGATGCGTGGAAACACCATCGTGTCATGCTCTGGAGACTTCCGGGTCAAGCTGTGGAACATTGACACTGGAAGAAACATTCGCGAATTCGTCGGCCATACCAAGGGCCTGGCTTGCTCTCAGTTCTCCGAGGACGGTCGATACGTCGCGTCGGCAGGCAACGACAAGGTGATCCGCATCTGGGACGCCAACACGGGCGAGTGTGTCCGCGAGATGCGTGCACACGAGAACCTAGTACGCAGCTTGCACATTGACAGCGTGAGCGGGCGTCTGGTCAGTGGCAGCTATGACACAGACATCAAGGTCTGGGACATGGAGACGGGCCGCCAATTGCTCGACTTCCCTCGATGGCATGCCAGCTGGGTCCTTAGCGCAAAGAGCGACTATAGACGCATTGTCAGTACCGGACAGGATCCCAAGATTCTCATCATGGACTTTGGCGCAGAGGTGGAGGGTATCGACATGTTGAACAGTGCCAATACCGGCATCGGCGGCAACATCTTTTAAACTAATATATGCATCCGGACCGACTCCAGGGACCATGCTCAGCTGTGGGACCATTGAAAGTCACGTCGCCCGCCGGTATTACGGGATTGATGCACACTATCGGCCTTGATCTTTTTTTTTCTTTGCAATTATTATATGTCATTTTGCTGTTTCCATCACGGCAATGGTCGGCGAGGTGAAGTGATCAGCGTGCATTACGCTCATCTTGGCCTTTTCATCCGACATCATCTTCCTTTACGACTGGCTTTCTATATCGGCTGCACCCCTTGGTGAATAGACTATTTTGGGCATACAGATGCGATAGAATGGGCATTGTTTGGCATTTGACTTGGCACTGGGCCTTCCAACCTAATTCTACGGTGGCTGTTGGACAAGCGTCGAACTTTTTTTTTCTTATGAAGCAATCTTTTACTGTCCTTTCTTTTTAACAGTCAGTCATAGTCATGCAAGAGCAGAGTTGACAAGACATAGACATGCAGATATGGGATTTTTTTTGTTTTTGCTTTAAGGGAGCGAGCGGTTCAGGAAACGGAAAACAACTTGGGGGATTTTTCGATTAGTGGCGCGCGAAGAAACATATAGACGAGCTATGCAACAGGGACATTTCGTTTTTTTGCAACGGGGTTGGGAATGGGATAGCTATGTTTGTGTTTTGTTGATTTTATTAATTTAACGAATTCTTTTTTCTTTCAATGGCTTGACAAGACTACTTACTATTCCTCTATGCCTCTGTTCCCATGCTATTAGCTGGTCATTTTGTGGTGGCTTAGGTCTAGTAGTCTTGGGTTACAATGTTACATGATGCCAAGTGCAGTAGTATCATGGCGACGGGTACTGGCGAATGAATGGCAATGCAACCCTCGTTTTGTATCGGGGAGAGAAGAGAGAAGCTTTTCTTTCAGGCGCCTTGGCACGACCGTTTTTCTCTCTTCTTCGTGAGGGAGGGAGGGGGTGTGTGGTAAATAAGGGATCAGCGCCCGAGTACGACGTTAAAGAAAAAGTTATATCCCTACCCAGCTGCGTAAAAAGGGTAACATACTCGTACTTAAGTCTGGGTAGCAGCCTCTTGTGGGAAAGGGGCCTTTGATTCAGTGGAGGCAGTGGGATTCGAAATGCCGGTGTATGACGATTATTTCCTCTTTGTGAATTGGTAGATATCGGGGTTGAAAAAGAAAGAAGAAGGCGGAGGAAACGAGCCGAGGAGGGACCGGTGCGGGTGGGAGGGTGTTTTTTTGATCTGGTGATCTAGTGAACATCTGGTGTGTGTATAAACTGGCATGGGGGCGAGGACGGAGTTGGATGGAGAGGTTTTGTCATGCCTCTGGATGCGGGTATGGCCGAGTTAGTTTGTGGGATGGGATGGGATTGTGTGGGGTGCTTGAGAAGGAAAAAAAAAACATGGGGATGGAGTTGGTGAGATTCTGGGGATTGAAGAGCACGTGTTGGGATGGTAGATGATTGTGGTGATTTTTGTGGGATGAGCCGGGGTTGGTGTATCTGTAATCTGTATGTCGACTGAAGGGCCTGACAGATCAATTGTTGATTTACTTTTACGTGTGGATTGACGAGCACGAAGAGAGTTGAGAGTTGACAACTCAGGTACAGCACGCGAGTTTAAACACTTAAGTCTAAAAGGTAGCATCAAGCGTTCGTATCAAGATGCACCGAAAAGTCTTCACCTGCGGCATAATTCACAGTAACAAGGTCGACTGTCGGGACCATTCCCCGAACGAGTACTACCTCGACTTCACATGCAATGTCAGTAGGCGCTATGCAAAAAAGGAATCATCCCACAGCCCCGTGTCAGCTCGGCCCTTTCATATAAACGAGACTTGCGCCATTATTCCTCCGCTGCAAGCGCAATTCGGCAGTGGTGACAAAGCATATCGGATAACCTTCTATTCTTAAAAAAAAACTCACGACAAGGGCCGGCCCCTTCCGGGTCTTGGGGCGGTGAGTTGGCGGACGAGTGGCGCCAGGGATTGGATTGTTGATGCTGGGGGGTTTGTATGTATGCTAGTAGAATCTGATATATCGTGAATTCAACCTCTGGTGGCGTTATTGGATGTGGCGTTCCTTGCAGGGTCCTGCTATAACAGATTGATGTAACGGCTGCTGAATCTATCGCTATGCTTGCATCAGTGCAATGGCAGGACGACGCAATACTACCAAAGACTTTCTTTGCTGCCTTAAGTGCGGCCGACAGACAGATGAGGTCGGGGAAGCGCGGCATAGAATAGCCTATTGCCGTTCGGTGCGGGGAACCCCTGGCCTCCCCCAGTCCGGGGTGCCTTGAGAAGAGGAATGGCAGAGGGTTAGGGCAGAGCCCAGTCGGCATCTCTTAGACGTGAACACGGCTCTCTTGCGGCATCTGGAGCAAGGCCGGCCGGCTTCTCTCCGGACAGTTTCTGGGGTGCAGTTGCATGGTGGATGACGTGGCTGGGGCTGGGATTGGGCATGGAAAGTATTGCCTGTGCATCGCGGAGACGAGCTATTGATTCTGGTGGCGAACAAGCTGCGGATGAGGAGAGCAAGAGAGGCAGTTATGCTGAGAAAAGAGGTCCGCAGAGGAGAGAAATGAAGGGGCTAGAAGCTTGGCTATGTACGAGTAATGAGAGCCTCTGACTATTAGCTTCCAGTCTATCGTGACACTAGCCGGCGTTTATCGAACCATGGTCGTGGTGTTGAGGAGGATGACTGCCAGAGCCGACAAGGTTCACGCAACTCCGGCTGTGTGATTGGTGGCATATGTTGCATGGGCTAGGCTCCAGCAGCTGCCAGCCAGTCGCTGCCCTGGTTCGTCGTCTATTTGGGACGGCCCAGTGACTCCCGCGCGTTTCGTGGGCGTGGGGTTCATTATGAGTGATCTTGCATTCTTGTGTCTTTGCGTATTGAGTGCGTGATGGCATAACCTCGCTGATTGTGCTTCCTGCTTCGTTGTGTCAGATAGAGATCGACCAAGGAGAGTATTGACATGTGCGTGTGCTCTGTACGACGGCGAATCCATCTGCCTGATTAGGAAATCGATAGCAAAGAAGCCAAGACTTATACTGTAGTGTCACCTCAGGTGACAGCCTGGCGTATTCACACGAGACACTGCGTGTGCAACCGGGTGTGTCGGCCATGGTATTTGGGCCTGCAGCCTTACAACGGTATTGATCCAGGACATTGGGCCGACTACTCCCTCAGTGTCCGCCCAAATGCCACAACATAACGTGGAGACTATGCAGATGTCGTGACCGTTTATCATGGGTCGTCAAATTGTGATCTTCGCGGTGCGTCTCGATAGTACTTGGAGCTAGCACCCGTGGCTGAAGGAAGCAAGGCTCCGTTGTACCCATCGACCTGGATATTGTAGGCACTCCGTAATGTTCCAGCAATACCACTAGGACATAGCGGCTGATAGTATCTTCCTCAACCGCTGAACCTCTTGGCCCTTTCATTCCAGCCTGTCCCCTATTCAGGGTGACTCGCCACTCTGCCCATGTGTGAGCTGTGTCTGCTGAGGGTGCGACAGCCTACGTCGTTTGCGATCCTGAGACAGGCTAACAGACACAGACACCAGCGTTGGCTGGTGACGGTGACGCCTGATGAACGCAGTCGAGACAATCATGGCAATAGGCCACCGCCTGACCCGATTGTGGTGCGATATTGCGCATCGCAAACGGAGCTAAAACAAGGAAGCGTTTCTTGTAGAATCAAGGTTCAAATGATTAACAGCATACGGTAGGTAGCGGTAAGCATACATGTAAGCAAAAGTAAATCTCTAGGAGATTCGCTTCGGCTGGCATGGAGCACTCGTACCTGTCAGTACTGGTACCCCAGACACGGAACTTTTTACCTTGATTGTGTTGTACGAGTACAGGGCCGAGAGCAGTACCGCCGGCTATTTTTTCGATAATTCCAGCACCATGTGGTCGCTGGGGAATCCGCTAGCCCAGGGGCAAAAAGGCAATTCCAGCGCTGTGGCGCTAAACTTTAGCCCTGATGCCCATCTCCCGATCGGGATGCGGAGGGCAGCTGGTTCTTTTTCTCTGTCTTGCACCAAACATGACCAAGGCGAGGATTGGATGCGACAAAGAGACTTCCTTTCTTGTTCATCTCGCTTCTCTTCGGCCGCCAGATCGTTAGCATGGGTAAGAGGCAAACCTTACTCCTCAACTCCTCACGGGTTGTGCTACCGAACTGGATCAGCGGCGGAGGCAGAGCCAAAGTCAGAGCTCCATATGATAGACGTCGCGGGCATTCTCTCCTCGAAAACCACGTGTGTGAGAGCAAGCATACTCGAATGCCTCGCCGATCCATCGTTTATGCTTCAGTCATTCTCGTATCGTTGAAACAGAACAGCACAACCAACCACTCATTCACTCGGGGAGTCTCGTCGTTTCATGCACGGCGCGCGCTCTTGGCTCGGCGTCTTTCTGCTGCCTCTCGCCCGCTCGCAACAGGGCCGAGTAAGAGATGGACAGCGGCCGACCATCTTCAGAGGCTGTCGTCGATAGGCCGAGCCGGCAGAAGAAGTGCGACCCCCTGGCACTGCTGGCCTGGAAGTAGAGTTGCGGACCACCCATGTCGACACCCATGTCCAGCCTGTCTGAAACCAAGAATGGCAGCCAATGGCATCATTACGTTCCTGGAAAGTAGCCGTGGATCCACTGCGCTCCTGTGGCGGCTATACGCCACGGAGCGTGTACCTGGGCTCTACTCAGGAGAGCTCAATCTCAATGGGCAGACTCGCGAATAGCATCCGTACCCAACCGCGGAGCTTTTCGTAGCTTCACGACGCTCCACCCAAGCCTGTCTCTGAACTTTAGATGACCTCCTGCGAGGCTTAGGCTGCTAGCTTTGTCTCAGAGGAACAATCTTGGTCCGCTGCTCCCAGCCAACTGCCGCTCCCGCGCGTACGAGTGCGGAACACGGAGTATTAGGGGAGAAGCTTTGTTTGATCGTGATGGCGGCTCTATCGTGGCCTATTTTTGGCGTGGAGGCGCGATATAAGGCAAGTTTCCTCAACGCCGTTGCGTCACCTCTCTCTCTTTCTCTCTGCCATCCATGTGTTTGACGTGATACTCTCTTTGAGGGCTGAACGCTTCCCCTTTCATCGACGACTTCTCCAGCCTTTCCTTTGGTTTGCCCAAGACAAAGAAGTGCAGTTTTAGACCATCCATCTTCATCCAGTGATCTCTTTTCTTTCACCATTCACACTGCGAGTGTTCATACCTCTTCATCATCCATTCATCAATCCATTCTAGTGCTTTGAACAGCATTGATTTTCCTTCTTTCTCTCCTTGGCATCAAATCATCTTCATATACAGCCCTCCACGGCCCACCCCTTTTTCGGCCCGTCGCCCGCTTGGCATTCGAAGACCAAGCAAGAAGAATAATTCACCAGCATTAAGCATAGCAAGTGCCCTGGCATTGCATCCACTGCTTGCGATATACTACCGAAACAAATCATTTTGACGTGGTAAGTTACTGTGGCGCTGCATGCAAAATGTCATCTGTGGAGAGCAACATGACGGGCACTTGGCGCGCGTGCATGGTCTCCCTTGTCTCTCGATTTGTGCGGGCCGAGCAACTCCAGAAAAGTTTCTGTAGGGTGCCATGGCAGATGCTGAAGATGTGCGGTTTGCCGGAGCATCTGTGTGCGCGCTCTCAGTGAGTGTGTGCGGATACCTCATGACCCTCGTCACGGCGGACGATTGTCTGCAACGCTTGGGCCCAAAGAAGAAGCTGCTTACCTTCTTCTCAACTTGGCTTCACCCTCCTCCTCGGTCTCATCCAAAGAGCAATCGGCGCGTGATGGTGGGGTTTGGGGGTGTTTGAAGGCCAAGGGGGGTGTCGATTCAACACGCCTTGCTGCCATGCCATGCCATGCAAAGGCCATACATCACCAAAAGCCTTTCTTCTGCTATTGTATTGTGCTCTATTGTCATTCACTGCCCATGCCTATTAAAGGGCCATGCCCGGCCTCACTTTTCACAATCCTCTCACCAACGCCTCTTCTCATCATCATCGCTTTCTTCCCTGCGCATTGACTCCTCCTTTGCGCACCCTCTATCAATAGCAAAGCTTCAGTCTTGAAGCTTGTGAGGGAGAGGGCATTCAGAGTCAGTCCCTTCTCTCTGGCTCCCGTCTAACATCACCCTTCCCCATGTCTTTCATTAACCGCCCCTCATTCCCTTCAACATCGCATCACACTCACAATTGTGCATTTCATACAAAAAGCCTGTGGTTGGACAAACTTTTTCACTCTTGGACAAACTGCTGACTCTGTTTTCTTTCTCGTGTAGCCTATATCTGCCCGGCAGTATATACATAACTCCCCTCGAAATTCGAACCGTGGAAAGGTTGTATCAATCTGTTTCCTGGTCATGATGGGCCTCTCAACCATCTTGACGGCCTCTCTGCTGGCCCTGCGCCTCTTCTCGGTGCCGGCTGTGGCTGTACCGGCTCCGTCTCCGGCTGCTGATTCAAAGGCCGTGGCCGCCGCCACAAGCTGGTGGCTTCCCAACATCCAACGCCAGGGTACTGTTCCCTACTCAAACGCCGGCGCTGGCTACCAGATCTACCGCAATGTTCAGAGCTTTGGTGCCAAGGGTGACGGTGTCACTGACGATACCGCGGCCATCAATGCTGCGCTGAGTTCTGGAAACCGATGTGGTTCGGGTTGCGATTCCCAAACCACCACTCCGGCCATTGTCTATTTCCCTCCTGGTACCTACATCGTCTCGTCCCCCATTCAGCTCTACTACTACACCCACTTGATCGGTGATGCCACCAACCTGCCTACCCTCAAGGCCTCCCGCAACTTTGCTGGTATCGCCGTCATCGACTCCAACCCCGGCTGGTATGGCGCCACCAACAACTTCTTCCGCCAGATTCGCAACTTCAAGATTGACCTGACTGGACAACCCATCAATACCGGCACTGGTATTCGCTGGCGTGTTGCTCAGGCCACTTCGATCCAGAATGTCCAGTTCATCATGAGCACTGACACAAGCACAAACAACAAGCAGCAGGGTCTCTGGGGAGAGGATGGTTCTGGCGGCTGGCTGAGCGACCTCACCTTCACCGGTGGTGCTCTGGGCATGTGGGTTGGCAACCAGCAGTTTACCAGCCGTAATCTCGTCTTCAATGGCTGCCAGACTGCCATCTACATGAACTGGAACTGGCTGTGGAGCTTCCACGGCATCACCATCAACAACGCCAACGTTGGTATCGACATGAGCGGCGTTGATGGTAACGGCATCCAGCAAGTCGGCTCCATTCTGCTTGCCGACTCTAAGCTCACCAACACAAAGGTCGGCGTGCTCACCAACCACGACCTCAACCAGGCAGGCACCTATGGTACTCTGGTTCTGGATAACGTGGACATGACCACGAACACTCCCATTGCCGTCAAGAACGCTCGCAGCGGTGCCACCCTCCTCGGAGGAAATGCCAACATCGCCTCTTGGACCCAGGGCCGCGCCTACACCGGCAACAGCGGAAAGGCTGTTCAGGGCACCCGTGCCACCGTCTCCAAGCCTGCTGCGCTGACCGCTGGTGGCAAGGTCTTCACTCGCAGCAAGCCCCAGTACGAGAATGTCCCCGCTAGCAGCTTTGTGTCTGTCAAGTCTCGTGGTGCCAAGGGTGATGGAAGCACTGATGACACTGCTGCCATTCAGGCCGTCTTCAACAGCGTTTCCTCGGGCCAGATTGTCTACTTCGACCACGGCGCGTATGTCGTCACCGACACGATCAAGGTCCCCAAGAACATCAAGATTGTTGGTGAGGTCTGGGCTCTCATCATGGTTGGCGGTACCAAGTTCAAGGATATCAACAACCCCCAGCCCGTCTGGCAAGTTGGTCAGCCCGGCGATGTCGGCAACGTCGAGATTCAGGACATCATGTTTGAGACCCTTGGCCCGCAGCCCGGCGCCATCATCGTGCAGTGGAATGTTGCCGGTTCTTCTCAGGGTGCTGCCGGTCTTTGGGATGTCCACTTCCGTATCGGTGGCAGTGCCGGCACTCAGCTGCAGTCTGACCGCTGCGTCAAGACCCCCAACCAGACGACCAACCCCAACCCCTCATGCTTTGGCGCCTTTTTGCTCCTTCACGTCACCACTTCAGGAAGCATCTACATGGAGAACACTTGGCTCTGGGTGTCTGACCACGAGCTTGATCTTGCCGATCACAGCCAGGTCAACATCTACAACGGCCGTGGTCTCTTGATTGAGAGCACCAAGGGAACCTGGTTGTGGGGTACCGCTTCGGAACACAGCGTGCTCTACAACTACGCACTGAACAACGCCCAGAACGTTTACGCCAACATCCTCCAGACTGAGACCGCCTACATGCAGGGCAACCCTGATGCCAGAGTTCCCTTCACCTCCCAGTCCAAGTATGGTGACCCTGACTGGTCCAGCTGCACCACTTCTACTTGTGCCCGTACCTACGGTATTCGCATCGTGAACTCGAGTAACACCCTCATTTACGGTGCCGGCATGTACAGCTTCTTCAACAACTACGACGGAAACACTTGCGTCAATGCCAATAACTGCCAGGACAACATGATTGACATCCGCAACTCTCAAGTTAAGCTCTTTGCCATTAGCACCAAGGCCAGTATTAGCATGGTCACCCTCAACGGCCAGCAGTCTGTCTTTGACAGGGACAACCGCAACACATTCTGCGGCACCATTGCCTCTTTCGAGACGTCATAGAAGGACGACGAAGATGCTCCGGCTGCTTCAGCCCCAGGACCCAAAACAAGCCCTGGGGATTACAGTACGCCTGTCCCTGAGCTTCCGGGAAAGCCGCAATCTACTGAAAGTGTCTTGCCCACATCAACCAAATCTCTGCCGCTGGGATACGGCTCCGAGGAGGTTGTTACGATAACTCGGACCGTGTGGATTAGCCCAGAGGCCCAGCCCACTTATACATATTATGACTGAAACGTATATATGCGATATGCTTGGGAAAAACTCGAGCATTTTTTCTTTTACTCTTGATTCTCTTTTGCTCTGTTCCGCGAAGATCTGATCACCCTTGATCGCTAGGACGCATTGTCATTTTTATGTAAAAAGAGAATATTATTTCCTTTATTATTTATTTGGTCTTGTCTTTTTTGGTCTATTTTTTGGGCACAACTGTGGGAAGGAAGGGGGATGGAAAAGGGACAGCACTGACGTGCAGTATGGGTAGAGATGAATAAAAATACGAGTTGATTGACTTGCCACATTGATTGTCTATGCTTTGCCTTGATTGTGACGTTTTGGATTTGAGTCCTAGTGGTTGTTTGTGATTTGCTACGCTGCACGTGTTTAAGGGTGTTGACCGTACATGGCGAGCATAGTGTAATTTGTTACTGGGATATAAGATGTGTGAGTAAGTGATGTCACGGAAAATATACGTTACAGCATACTATTGATTTGTACATTATACTCTAACATCTTAAAAAAGTAGAAGGAATGATGGAAATTTAGTAGCTCAAGTTGTATCCATGTGTAGGTAAAACAAAGTGTCAATATACAGGTATATGACTGAGAGCATCATGCACAAACAGCAGTACATGCCCGGTAGGCAAAAAGAGACACAGAGAATATTCGAACAGAGGAGCAAAAGTGAAGACTCCTTCAGGGGAGCAGTGTAAGAGGACTCCAAAGTTGGTTAAAGCAGCTACTTCACTGAATTTCAGCTCGTATGTTTTGACTTATAAGGATGCTAGAGCCTGCTTGTGAGGCGCAGCGGGAGGAGGATGTGGTTGGCTGGTTGGAGCTGCGAATGTTAGTGGGGTGAGTCATGCCGAGCGCTGGAGCGTTGACTGGCACTTCATGCTGGGTATGGCATCAATACTGCTTGGGATTTTGAGAGACGGCTTGGTGATGTTATGAGATATGCTGGAATAGCAAAAATAAATTATTGCTCTGTAATAGAACATATCTAAAAGAGTAATGCGACATTGACGCCGCAACATACTGGGCGGCTGGTGTAAGTGTGCCTCCACACACTACCAGGTCTACGATCTTGTCTGCTACTGCGTGTTATACAATATGGGCAGAGCAAAAAAAAAAAAATGCTACAACAGCTTTTCGAACAAGAGACAAAAAGTGAAGGCTCCAGAGAGGAGAAAACTTTCGATTCAATGACTGTTTGCGTTATTCAGCTACTTCACTGAATGTCTGCTCGTTAAAGTTGCTTGATAAGGGATGTTTGGGCTGATGAGAGACGGGCTGTGATTGGCTTGTTGGAGCTGGGATGGCGAAGTGGGGGTGAGTCACACACCGAGAGCCAGAGCTGTAGGCTGGTGTAAGTCTTGCATACAGCATCATTGCTTGGTCTGGGGACCGTCTTATGCTTCTGGATGAATTCTACAGTGAAATTTGTAAATCGACGTAATAGTAGAGATTTAGGTATATATACTCCAAGTTTGTGAATATGCATGTAGAGACAGACTCTGAGGCTGTAAGAATATAGCTAGGTCTCAGAAAGTATCTAAAGATGTATCTACATACATTTAACCTGTCATATAGAAAGACAGACAGAGATAAAACAAAAAAAAGAATGCAACAGACGTTATTCGAACAGAGTGCCAAAAAGTGAAGCTCCCGAATACGGGTAGTTGATTTAGATACGGGACGCAGAGCGCCCATTTCCAATGGAACTTGTCTCATTTGAGTCATTGAGCTACTTCACTGAACATCAGCTCGTTTAATTTACTTTATAAGGGGTGTTGGTGTCATGAGATTTGAACTGTGATTGGCTGAGTAGAGCTGGGGTGGTGAGTCACACTGTAGCTGTAGGCAGACTGGTGTAAGGCTTGTGTACAGCATCATCATTGCTTGCTATGGGATGTTGTCTAGTGATTCTGGAGAAAGTTTACACTATTGACTATTTATTGATAGAGATCAAAGTAGCTATATTCTGCTCTTGTGGATTTGGAGTCTCTGAGGCCATAAAAAATATGGCCAGGTCTAAGGAGGTAGCTATGAGTACCTATAGGTACCTGATATTTCCATACATGTAATCCATGGTATTCCATGCTATGATAGCAGGATAAAAACAGATGAGCCAAAGGAAGGAGAAAAAAAAAAGAATGCAACAGAGCTCATTCGAACCGAGTGACAAAAAGTGAAGCCCCCCGATTGGGGTACAAGTTCAGCGAACGGAACTCTCCGAAGAGCGCCCCATTGAAAACAAGTCTCATTCTAGAGGTTATTGAGCTACTTCACTGAGAAATGATGCGTTTAATTTGCTTTATATAGGATGTTTGAACAAGGAGAAGAAGCGCTGTGATTGGCGTGTTGGGTAGGCATCGTGGCTGTGCCCATGTATGTAGGATCTAGGTCTTAGTCAGGTGGAGAGTTGGTTCATGGTATAAGATTTGTGAAAGGAGGATAAAAGGTTATGTATCTGGGGATGTAAGTGGTTAGTGTCGTTGTTGGCCGCGATGTCTTCGATATCCATATACCTGGGCTAGAGCTCTGAGGAAAGCAAGTATCACCATAACAGAGTCATTCGATCATTGAGCGAGAATAGCCTGCGGAACGGATATTAAAGTGGCAGCTCTTAGGCAATCCTACAACGGGCTTAGATCGTCCAAGTCCAATATGGAGCAATATATTGTACATCATTCAATGTTTGAACGTTGAATCAATTCGACGTTGAATCAATTCGAATAGGTGCGGCATCAACTGTTCTCATTCACCATGGAAGGTCGGCTCCGAGTCCAAGACTTCCGAACGAGATAGATCAACTTTGGTGGGGCACTATGCTCCGGAGAGCACTATGATATAAAGCCATGATCAAAGAAAGCAATCAAATTGTTTTTGAAAGACTCCATATCTCTTTAATAGACCACTAATTAACCGTTAAGTATTCCTATGTAACCGAACAGTATAATCATGATGTCCCCCAGGCACATACCCCAGCGGCCGTCCTACTTTATCTATAACCAGAGTTTTAGGACCTTTATTCAGCAATCAAGTCGATATCTCACTCTATTTTATTTAGATCTTTTGTGCCAACAGTGTACCGATCATCATTGTCTATGGTGTTAAACACCGTTGTGGCCTATCAGTTGTATAATGTCATGATATCCTTTTTCAGATGCATACTGCAGAGCAGTTTTGTAGTACTTGTCCTTTACATCAACTTTGGCACCCTTCTCAATCAATATCTTGGCCATGGCCGCATGCTCATCCTTGATAGCCCTAACCAGCGGTGTTTCGCCATACTCATTCGTCGTATTTAAATCAGCGCCTTTCTCGATGAGCAGCTGCATAATGTCATCCCGCCCTAGACAAACTGCAGATAAAAGTGGCGTGCTATCATCGTAACCCTTAATCTCCATATTGGCCCCGTTATTGAGAAGTAAATCGACAATCCTCTCATGGCCCTTCTGAGTTGCTAACCACAGCGGCGTCTGACGATGATTATCCTGTGAGTCGATATCGGCTCCCTGCTCAATCAACATGATGGTGACCGAATAGTGTCCGTTAAAGGCGGCATAGGCAAGAGGTGTTAGTCCTTGGTCGTCTCTTGCATCTGCGTCCATATCGCTTCGGTCGAGGAACATTTCGACAGCGGCTTCGTGTCCCCCCTCTGACGCATACGAGAGCGGCGTCCTCCCCGAATCGTCTCTCAGGTGATGCTGGGACTCTCCGCGAGCCAACAACATTGATATGATGGTTTTTCGCCCGTTTGCCGCTGCATGAAATAGTGGTGTCTGTCCTTTATTATCCTTTGAGTGGATATCGATATCCCCTCGGGTCAAGAGGAGCCAGACAACTTCAGCATGGCCCTCTTTGGCCGCATGAGACAGAGGCGTTCGTCCGCCTGAATCCTTCTCATCTGGCTTGACATCACGACGCATTAGGAGCAGCCATACAATCTTGGCATGCCCATTGGCCGCTGCATATGACAGAGCAGTTCGTCCACTCCTATCCTTCTGATCGGGCTTGGTGGAACGCTCCGCAAGTAGCCATTGCGTCTCCAACACGCGCCCAGCCTTTGCCATGTCGAGGAGCGAAGGCTGCTCCCCAGAATTCCAATTCACTGGCGGTGGTGTTGAAGAGCCATTGATAAAATTTATCGTCGCATCGAACAGACCCCAATCAGGGTCATCACGAGGGTTCGGTGGGGGTTGCCCCGGCGCCGCAATACTTGCGCTTCCTATCTGATGGCGATTTCGCATTCGTGTTGTTACGGGACGATGTTGCCGGACGTTTATCCATCTTTGAGGGCGTTGACTTGGTCGAAAAGGCATGGGATCAAACAACTCGTACCGTTCGCACCAGACTCTCTCAAAGTTCTCCATGGTAAGGGATACGTCTTTGAGGTATATCGCAATAAAGTCGTGCCTCTTTCTGTTGCGTTCTGCACAATGCAGTATGGCGAGCCCCAATCCTTGGTGTCCTACTCCCATATAAGATAGCTCTAGGCGGATACCCTTGTTACTGACTGTCCAAGATCTGCTGTCTGGAAGCCAGCCAGTGCGCCTACGGACAATGTTGCCGGAGTGCTCAAACGCATCTGGAGACGTAGCCAATAGCGATGAGTGGCGCTGGGTTTTGGATCTCCAGGCGAAAATACTGTCGTCGTCCGTCACCTTCATGATCTCCTCTTGGAGTCTCATGAAGGCTCTGTCTCCCTCGCCATATAATAATGGCATGTTGATGCCAAATATGCCCATCAGACAGTAGGCTCGGTCTTCAGACCGTGATGTTTGCCTTGAGGCGGCCCATGACATTTTCTGCGCAACACTTACACTCCCGAGACTGGAACCGGAGAGAACGCTCATAGGTATGCCAGTGCGCTTAGAAATTTCCTGTTTCAGGCTTTCTCTGGTGCCCAGTTCGTTCCATGCCTCGTCTAAGAATATCATCGTCTCTGGTGCAATCAATTCTTGAAGCGTCCATCCTCTAGTAAACCACCTGCTCTCCGAAAAAGCAACCTGGGACGGCACGTCTGCGAGAAAGCCATAGCAGACGTCGGCTTCAACGTACCACTGGTACATGGAGTTGATGGCCTCGGACAGCTCAGCGCTGCTTGTCTTGTCGATGCAACACGTGTCTACCCAGGCATAGTCGTATCCGTTAGCCCTTGCTAGGACACAGCAGCCTCTGATCTTGTCGTAGCCTCTTTTGTTTGCGAAGCTACCAAGAGTCATGTCTTGAAAGGTGACTTCTTCTTCGCCCCAGGTATGCGACAAGATGGCGTAGGGCGGGACATTTTCTTGGCCGAATTCTTTTAGCTCAAACCCCCCAGTGTCGAGCTCCTTTGTATGGAGTAGACGCATAGCTTGAAATTTGGCAAAATAGTAAGATCGCCTTTGAACCCAGGTTTGTTCGATATCTAATTATTCCTCTTTTAGCTCGAGTTGTGCTTGAGGAGCTCGAGGTGGAAATCAGGTGAGGGGATATGGGCAATTGTGCTGCACTCAGCCCGCACAGAAGCCCTGCCATGTTCTAGCGCGTATTGCACATGGGCTGCCGTATAGGCGCGTAATATTGATGATTCACGCGTATCCAAGGCATGGATGTATAATATCTAACCATAGAACGTATTATCAAAAATCATATTTGGGGAATATATCGCCTACAGAGCATCATTGAAACCAGCTAAATGAAACAATCCATTATTCGCCATTCGGAAATTTCGGCTCTCTTTACTCAGAGCTCTCCCCGTCCACTTGCCCACTTTGTTTGTGAATCTCGTTGGATTCCAGACTATGATCCTCAGATTTCCACATTTCGAGAAACTTAGCAGACTTGACTGTATATGGATGCTCTGGCCCCAATGTAGAGCGTTGACATTGCACACACTCTTCCATTAGTATAAGAGCGTCACTAAGGCGGCCCTGTTCCTTCCAGGTCCAGGCAAGGTTGTGCATGACCCCAAGTGTGTCTGGGTGCTCTTTTCCAAGAATCTCCCGTTGAAGATCAAGGACTTGAGTATCAAGGGCCTCTGCCTCTTTGTACCGGCCTTGTTCATAATATGCTGATGCAAGGTTTGCCAGACTTTTTATTGTGTCTGGGTGCTCTTTCCCAAGAATCTGTCGTCGAAGATCAAGCACTCCAACTTCAATCTCTTCTGCCTCTTTATAACGACCTTGCTCATAATGTGTTGATGCCAGGTTTGCCAGACTTGTTATTGTGTCTGGGTGCACTTTTCCAAGAATTTCTTGTCGAAGATCAATCACTCCAACTTCAATCTCTTCTGCTTCTCTATAACGGCCTTGTCTAGCATATGTTGATGCAAGACTCGCCATAGTGCTAATTGTTTCCGAATGCTTATCTCCAAACAATTCCCGTCGAAGACCAAGGACTTGAACTTCAAGGGCCTCTGCCTCTTCATATCGACCTTGTTCTCGGTATGTTGATGCAAGGTTTGCAATACTTCTAACTGTTTTCGGATGTTTATCTCCAAAGATTTCCCGTTGAAGATCAAGGACTTGAACTTCAAGGGCCTCTGCCTCGTTATACCGACCTTGTTCATAGTATGTTGCTGCAAGATGTGACATACTTGTTATTGTGTTTGGATGCTTTCCTCCCCATGTTTTTCGATCAAATTCCAATCCCCTTTTATCGACTAGTTCTTTCTCCCTCCACCTCCCACGATCAAGAAAGAATCTAGACACTCTTCTGAAGAGTAGATTTATTTCGGCCTGCCTTTCGTTCAAACCGGCCCAGTCTCCCATCTGCACTGCATGTGCCAAATATTTCTCGCATTGCGCCCATGTTTTTGGCTCTGAATCCGGAAAAAGGTCAAGTATTACCTGCACGGCAATGCCAGAAAAATAACCCTGGCCTTCCTTCTCCGATGGAACTTTATCAAAAACACTGGGCTGCCACAGACTCAGACCATATCGTGCGGCCTCTTGAACGAGTTTATGCATCTCATAGCTCCTGCCACCATCCTCCGTTCGTTGCATGCCAAGAAAAGAAAACTCTTTCAGCCGCGTAATAGCCTTGGTAGCCTCGGCATCCAACTGCTCTGGCTGAATATCGCTGAGTTTGAGTATAGTCGTTATGATTTCGTGTGGAATATTTTGGTTCGTAACGTATGCGAGAACGTGAAGAATATTATACGCAGTCTCGCTTTCTTGCCTAAGGCGATCAATTGAGATACCCCACGTTTCAAGGACGTTATTGGGCACATTAGGTCTCCGATGCCTGTCGAACTCGTTTACTTTGAGGATTTCCCATCTTCTCTTGCTTTCCGCTAGAAGAGATGAATACTCCTTGGCCGATGTCAATGTCCGTCTCATATATGCGCCGGCTTGCGTGATGGCTAGTGGAAGCCACTGGAGTTCTTCCAGCAAGGCGGCAGTCTCTAACTCCTCTTCATTCGCCTCCAAGTCCCTTGCTATTGTCAAGAGTTCTTCTGCTTCATCGGATTTCATGCGAGCAACCTTGATGCCTCGCCTTGAGCCTACAAGCGTTCCTGCAATATGAGCATCTCGAGAGGTCCACAACACTGTCCCTACCGATGCCCGAGGGATGTATTGATATAAGCTTTTTGTCTGTTCTGGTGCTTGATCAACGCCAAATATTTGTAAGTCGTCGGCATTATCGAGAACTAGCACCCAATCTGGTTGTGCCGCTATTTGATCGCGAACAGCTGCGAGTAAATCTTCGCCTTTGAGTTGCTGATCGACGCCGAATGCCTGCGCTATTGTTTTGTAATCCTGGGAAAATGTTGCCTCGCTGTCGGCATGCACCCAAAAGACGGAGCAGGTCCCTTTGTCGCGCCGGTTATACGCATAATTGAGTGCAATTTGTGTTTTCCTTGGCATTTTTAATAGCTGTACTCGTACGAGGATTCGAATAACAAGATTTGGGAGCTTACCCTGATCCGCCCAGGCCCCAGAGAGCGGCACTGCAGTAGGCGCGTGACGTTTGCGGTAGGAGCACATTGAGCTTTTCCACGAGATCTGGGCGACTGACAAGGTCCTCATTGCGAGGATAAGGAATAATATGGATGAAAGGTCGAGCTGGACGTAGTGGCAGGTGCAAGTTGTAAGTGTTGTTATCTTGATGGATGGTGGTATTGTTGCCAAATTGAGTGTTGCCAATCTCGCGTTGACAGGGTGCCGGTAGCTCCATTGTGTGACTTGCTTCCCAATAAGCTAATGGTAATGTCGGTCAATCATAGAGAATGAAATAATTTAATTCTACGAATTTCTTGATGCCTAAGAGAATGGCAGCAGGGAGCGTCACGAGACCTGCAGCTATTGATTGGTTGATACAGCTTGAGGTTCAAAGACCTACATTTGCATATAGGTGCCCTTAACACTCGACCTTGATGATAGTGTTTATGTCAATGCCTGACTGCCTGTGTTAATCAGTCTCTATCCTTTATGCTCTCCCACGGCTCGGTTACTCTACAAATATGGATGCTGTGCACCCTTTATATCCAACCGTTCCGCTTTGCCCTGCTGTTATTTTTCCCTCTAGTAATATTCTGACTCCTTATTCATGTTGATTTGCCTCCACTTTTACGATGATTTCCTTAAAGACCTAGGCATGGAGAATAAACGTAATAGAAAAATAACGAGGCGAGTATGATTAATACACAGGAGAGAAGGGCGTAGGTGTATTATATATATTATGCGCAATGGTAAGGTAACTAGGAATTTTTATCAAGCGGCAACTTGTTATGAATGACATATTCTGGTTTCATGCTGGTCGTTTGTCATTGATGCCAACCCACCTGCGATCTCGTGTAAGAGAGAAGCTTTTGCGTCAGCAATCACCATGACAACGATTACGTGAAGGTATGGATGTCCATAGGTTGAAAATGACAATCAAAAAACAAGATACCAGAGTTGTGAAGGGTTTGATATATTTAAGAAAGCGGCAAACTAATACTTCTCTCACTTCGTCAATGCACCCATTACACCTACGGAAAACGGGAATGTAAAAATTATAGATGCCCTCTGGAAACTGTTACTAATCGAGGAAGAGATGTGTTATATCAACTCAAAGAATGGACATAAAGAATCCCTGTTATATACGGTAATCCGTAAAAAGATAGGAGCAGTTCATCGACGTGTTACTGAAATTGGATGCAAAGGGAGCAATCAAGGATACGGGCAACAATTATTTCATAATTTCATACTGGACAATTATAGCTGCACTGCGAATAGGTACATACAATGAGAGACATTGTAAGATAAATGGAGTCAGAAGTTATCCAAGATCTATACAATAGATGGAAGGGCTGTTGCTGCAACGGTAAAGACCAGAGCCGCGGAAGTGGCTGTCAATGACACCAGGAGAGTATCGTTTCCTTCTTGGATCTTGACTCCCATATCTGTATCATTGGCCCTTCATTAAACTCTCAGCAAGTCTATCTCCTCTCAAGTATTAATAAGGGCATAGGTGGTCTCACTTTTGTTCTTCTTTCGACTTCTTCTCCCTGGCCTGCCTATCATAGATTCGCCCGACCGCGGCCGCCACAACAAGCAAGACTATCACAGTCACGAAGATGGACGACAGAAGTCGAACAAATAGCGTTCTTCTTGTTTTCGCTTTGCTAATGGCGTCCTCATCTTTGCTTAATCCATATTCCTGGTATTTCGGAGGCTCTCTCTCATCGCCATAGGCAGGGAGCTGAGTTCGTGGACTGACAGGCGGACTTTCTGTCGTGGTGGAATCGCTGGCTGCAAATACGTCTGCGGAGAGAGCAGGGAAGCGAGTCGGCGTGTCATTGGTCTCCATATTGGACTGTAGAGGAATTACGGTGGCTTCATCGTGGTGGGTTATTTTGGAGAGAAAAGACCGTTTTGTCGGGCGTGAAGTGCTTAATATTACTACTGCTACTCTTACTTTTGCATGGTGTTCGGAGAGACATCAATCAGCTGAGCAAATTTATGTCTGAGGCTAAATGATCTTCATACCAGGGAACTAGCGATCACTACGTGAAGTCTGTCTCATGTTGGAATGAGAGCAAACGTTGAAGGCCTAACAACTCAAAATGTTGTTGGACCATATGTTCGGGTAGACAGGAATGTAAATTCTAGGCATCGGAGGGAGAGCTTCCCCAGGTTTTCTCCAACACCTTGACTCTTGTAACTGAAGGAGTGCAACTTCATCCAAAGTCTATCAGATTCGGTCACCACAATTTGGCAAATTAAAAAAGACATGGGAGCGGTAGTGTATTGGTATTATTTGTTATTTTTTCCAGTGTTGTTTCTGCAGGATATCATATAGGCTATTCTGAGACAGTAAAAGAGTGGTAGAACGACCGAGACATTCACATTCCTCGTTTTAGAGATCTAGGAGACTTGATGTTGCCACTATAGAATGGATAGCAACCACTTCATTCTCGAAGAGTCAAACCTACCGAAATAAACAGACTCTTTCGAAGTTTGAGAAAAAATGTCGATGATCAGTAGCCACACGCGGACATGTCTATTGCTTTGCTTGAAGGGTAGCTTTGAAGAGTCCCTTGCAAGGCCGTGTGGCATCATTGTACGTCGCCAACCCTACCACGTGGACCGATGACAATAAAAGGGAGGCAAGGAGGCTTCGATGTTAATTCGGCGACATAATATTGCCAGCCCCACGCGGGGTGCAGTAAAATGAGTCGTAGATTCGGGGGCGAATACCTGCGACAAGAAACATGACCAACAGTTGTTGAGATAGACCTAAAAGAAGTTGCAGTGAGTATCAGAGTTAGAAAGCACAGGTAATTTAATTCTACGACGGATTAATTTTTCCAGTTCAATGCCTCTGTGAGTAGAAGGATGACAGCCATGGAGACCATCGTCATCGGACTCTTCCACAAGGGAAGACTTTCTCTATGTCTCCTCATACTGTCAGTGACTCGAAATAGTAGACAACTTCAGCCTCATCCTTTCACATCTGCCTGCCAGCCGCCAATCCGCCTCATATTATACCCCTCAGAGGACGCCTTGTCTTCCTGCCTCAGAAGTAAACGGTGTGTTATTCCACCGCCCATCCGTTAAGCGCTCTGCTGCAAGGATCATTTCATGCAGCGCTTAGAGCTGCATTACTACTCCCCTGATTAGAAGCTTGACCCAACTGGTGCTGCCACAGTGCAAATTCCCGATATTAAGCGATTCCTTTCACGACAAGGCAATTGACATTAATTGGTTTCGATTGGGAGCCTTGCCGCCTGCTGTTATGTATCAGGGTTTCGAATGCGTGGAGTACATGTATCTCTAGGCAGCCAAATGCGCATGATAAAGGATTACCTGAAATGGGAAATGACGAAACCAGCTTTTTTCACTAGATAATGTTTCATTTGCTCGGAATAGTTTTCTGTTGTTCCATCCTGATGTTTAGTTGTAAACTCCAAACAAAGTCTCCATCTACGTAACCTTCGAGTAAGCGCATCGAAAGGGCATTCGATCCTAAAGAATCATATTATTCTCCCAAAACTATCCCTCATGGCTCGAACACTTGTGAATATCTCCGACACCATATTTGTGGGGGGCAAACAAGGAAAATACACGGGCTCGGCCGTCAAGTCTTCGACGACTTCCAAACATCCACCCGTTTACGTCCCTCACGGCAAAGGAGTCATGAGATACAAGGACGGCACCATGTATGAAGGCGAGTGGGATAACGGGATATATTCGGGGCACGGGAAATATACAACCAAGACGGCTGAATATGCCGGCATGTGGTCAAAAGGCGTCAAGGCCGGTCACGGAAAACTGACGACGAGCGACGGGCGTGTGTATGACGGCTGGTTCAAGGCAGGCCAGAAGTCTGGAGCCGGCACTCAAAAGAATAACAAAACTGGTCACAGTTACTCCGGCCAATGGAAGAATAATCTGCCATTCGGAAAAGGTGTCTGGCGTTGGGCAAACGGAGACTGGATGGAGGGAACCTGGAACAGCAGTCAAGCTAGCGGAAAGGGAACGACGTTTCGACACTTTGGTAACGGGTCAACTTATGAAGGAGAGACGCATAATGGGAAGTTTACCGGTAGAGGAAAGATTACTTACAGGAATGGAGGAGTTTATCGTGGGCTGTGCTACAATGGCATGAGACATGGCGCTGGATCATACAAATCGAAGGACGGTGTACTTTACGAGGGAACTTGGTCTAATGATGCCGAGAAGGGTGCTTTTGTAATCACCCATGTGGCCTCTGGTGTTAAGAAGAAGCACAGATATTGAGTTATACTCAGTGAAAGTACTTGGACTATGTATATCCTGGAGTAACGAATCCACTCTGGGAACTATTTCGTTGAGAGGGAATAAGCTGACCTTCTCAACCTTTTATGATAGCATTGAGCTTTTAATTAACGATATAGTTTAGATAACGGAGCTGTGATGGCATATGAACGAAATAGGTGATGGTGTAATGACACTACCTATATAACACAAGCCTGTAGCAGTGAGACATACGTGTAAACGAGTTCAGTATATGTATATGTCATCCAACTATTTATGCAATCTGCAGAAACACTGATTCGCGACTGGGCCTTGATTCGCCTTTGAGATTCTCCGGTAAAGCATCAATAACCCAATGGCGCGAGCCCGTAAAGGAATCACTCCTAAAATCGCCCTGAGAGATACATTGCATATCTCAAATCACCTCGAGCTTTGTCATCAGGATTCTAAAATAGCCGTCTATGATGAAACTACTGACATAACTTCTGGCCTTGATAAAGTGGGAGGCCATCAAGGTACATGTACTCTTCGGCCGAGGACCTAATTCTTTCATCACGATATGGAACTCCAAGTACGTGCCACTCGTCTTGCTATTCTACAGATCTGGTCGTAGAGCATCTCGGTCCTTTCTGAGAAAGATGATTATAGAATATGTCCAGTTGGTGTAAGGTGGGACTCATGCAGGGAAGCTCTGCGGCGTTGATGCAATCTAGAAGGCAGTGTCTCGTATTTCCTCTCAGCCACCCGAAACATTGGCTGGTCAATTCGACCGTCAGCTCCAAATCTGGCCTGCTGCGTGCTACCCACACCAGTCAAGGTTTCTTGAAACCGCTTGCTTGAGCATCTTGATTGTCTTTGCAAGGTTATTCAATATTCGAAGTTTACAACCAATTGGAGCGTGAAAAAGCTGAGAAACAGCTGATATGGTCAGATTTCCGACCCAGGGTCAGATTTCCAGATTAGCCAAGGCTAAAGCGGAACCTTCAACCGAAGAGTCGAGGCCTTTTACCTTTCAGACACTCATTGCTACGTCGTCGGATTCGGGATAGTAATGGGCGAATAAAAACCAGGGTACGGGGTCCAGTGGAGTGGTAGGACCTGGCAGATCTCAACGGGCAAGATCAAGTTGCTCAAAAAGGATCTGAGCCTCGGTATACAAAAACCTCGAGATTCGGCTTCCTGCCAACCAACTACGCTGATAACTACGAATGGATCGAGAAGCTGCCGAGACATGTAAGCCATTTACGAGACTGCCGTTTACGAGACTGCTGCTTACGAGACTGCTGCTTACGAGACTGCTGCTTACACCACGGAACTGGGCCTAGACGATAGCTTTAGCCATCCGAGATAGCCATCCGAGATACTCCGTCTTTGCATTTGAGTCACTCTGGGCACTCATCTTCCTCCTCAAGAGGGGGGGCTAAAAGATACCATGACCTGATTTTCCGGCAGATGTCACAGAAATGTGTGGGAGACGCTGGGGCCAGACCGCAAGGACTCGAAACGTGTGGCCGCACAAAGAGTCGGCTGCCCTCGCTTATGTTGGGAAATGCATCAGAGACATGCATCAGAGACATGCAGCCTAGCACGAGCTCGATTGTGGACGTTGCGACAAAAGCATGTGCGACTCTGAAGCTCACCATCAGCCGTTGGCTTTGATGATTTAGATGGACCTTTGAAGGATGTGACCCCGTCTCGTGATAAACTGGCTTATCGTCGCCCAATACCATCGTTTCAGGCCCGTGGCAAAAGGGATAAATCGCAGCCCAGTATACGAAGTAGAGCCTGAAGTTAGCTTCTGACTCCTTGGATCAGCGGGCTCCTCGGCGACTTTTGTCGAGGCCTCCTGAGTGAGAATTGATTTGAAATCCAACCGGCGCTTCATGTCGCCATCAAGTGCTCGAGTGACAACTTCAAAGCCATGATGTCGCATTGCATGTCCTCCTCTTGATTGATCAATAGCAATGCAAAGAGATATTATGTTGCGGACCAAATGGTGGGTGACACAAGCATCTGCGGCAAAGTACCGCGTCTCAGGATTTTGACGTCGGAAAACTTGCGCTTGCTGACATGAGGATGTTGATGCCGGATAGCCAGACACATGCAATCTCAGCCCAAGCAGAGCCTCGTCATTTCACCACGCATGCATGTGTGACAGACGCACGCCCGGAATAAACATCCAAGCTCCTGAGAAAAGGGATCCAGGGGGGCCAATGGGCCTTTTTTGCACTTTTGTTATCCACCGGAAAGTGACTCAGGCGCGGGCTTGAGCTGGTGCTGCCATCCGACAGATTGGCGGCGAGGGATCGAAACGCCTTCGATGGTGAGAATTGCGCCATTCCGGCGGTGCCAGTGGCCAGCCGAAGCGTGTCCCTGAGCCAAAGCAGCTAGGCGCAAGTCGCTGGAGATCGCCAATCGAAACCCCATGGGCAGAAATGCTGCGAGGGGTCCATTTAATTAGATTAACCAGTCCAGGGCAGTTGATGATGTCGAGAGGCCAGTTGAGTTGGCGTTGGTTCTGCATCTTTAGGGAGGTGACCAAGGTTCCATGCAGTTGACTTTCGGCCTCTTGCGTCGATGCTACCTGCTTGGGGAAGCTGGATGCGGCATAATCGCAGCGCCAGGCACAATTGTGAGCTGAATGGGTGCCAAGAATGTCTCCTTTGATGCTAGGCTGTGTCGGTATCCCAATGAGGGCAGTGGTGTTGCGTTGCTCGGAATTGTGATGGTGTTGCTCGTGTCGCTTTCCAAGACACCAAGACACGACTCCATATTACTAGCAACAAACCATCAGCTGAGGTCAGAGCCCGGCTCAAGCCACCCTCGATCCTCAAGCGATCACAAGCAGCGATAGTACGATAGTAAAATAGCAATAGTTCTTCATTGCGGCACTCGCCGCTGTCGGACCCAGGCAAAAAGGCCTGTCGGCGGCTCTCGGGGGCCTCTGAGGCGATCGTCGCGGCTCCTGGAATGGCAATCTCGGGAGTCGGCGCCGCGGTGTTGTGCTCCGTGGCATCGATGGCGAGATCTACCGGGTCCGGGGCCTGTTGCTTTCGATACGGCAGCCAACGTCGCAATTTCTTGCACCGCGGCGGTGGCAACGCCGGCTTATGTCAGGCACGTGGACTGCGAACAGAGGCAAAAAAAGAGTCAAAGCAAAGACTAGAACAAGAGAAAAACTGGGAATTTTGTTATGGTTTTTCACTGCTGGGGCGATGGAGTCTTTATGACTAAAGGGATCCTCCGCCATCCATCCCACCATCGGGTCGTCGGGGCGGGGCATCCAAAGCCAGTCACAGGGTCTCAGCACCTCCACCACAGCAGCTGGCAGCGGCTCTAGGCCTCTCTCGGTCGCTGGAACGTCCCTCCACAGGCGGCTACCATAGGGCATTGGCTACAGGCTCCGTCCGTTAAGCTTTAGCGAAGCCACGCACGCTGTGTGATAACGCCATTTTGGCTCCATCGCACCCAAGAAGCTACTGGACACCTACTGCCCGTTTCAGTTTTTTTCCTCCCCTGCGACTCTGCAATCTTGGGGGTGCGACCCAATATCGATCTCGCCGCCTCTGTCAATCACAATCCCCGGCCTGGATCCTCTTCCTCCGCCATCCTGCAGCGTTGTGTCGTGTGAGCCAAGACAGAAAGGAAGAAGACAAACTGACTGGCCAGTTGCGAACCTGCTGGAACTGCAGCCCTGCTTCCGACTTGGACGCTGCACTGCCGAATCAGCGGACAGCCAACCGTCAGAATTCCTCCATCAAATTCCATCATCCAAATTCCATCATCCTCACCACCGCGAGCGCCACCAGCCAGAACTGCCATTCGCCATCCCTCAAACCGCAGAATCCCGTCGTGTTCGTATCCTCGCACGCAACGGCTCACGGACCTCGTCCTGCCACTGCTGTTTTGTTAGACGGACGGAGCAACGGGCACTCGCAGCTTGTAGGGTGGTGTCTCAAAATACCAAGGCCGGAGCACGCAATCGCTGGCCTTCTCGCTTGACAGCGCATGAGTCGCCGCAATCCCAATTAACCTTTGCTACATCGTGCGATAAGCCTTCTCACCGCATATTATCCCCATGGAGTCCCTGTCGACTTCGCCCGGCCGCGAGCCGACTTCTCTCTCTTCCCTGTCTCGAGCCCACTATGACCACTCTTCGACGGCCGATGCAGTTGTCACTGCCTCTCTAACATCGACTGCGACATCACCTTCGCCTTCACCTTCGCTATCCACCTCCACTGTCAACACTCTACCTTCGACCTCTGTCTCCGTCTCCGTTCCTGCTATTGACCCTGCTTCTGTCGCTACCTCCAATCCTGTTTCTGCCCATCAGTCCTTGTCGCAGCAGCCGCCATCGAGAGACAACTGCGAGCGACGCCGCGAGGGTGAGGAAGAAGTCCCCTCCAAGGGTCTCGTCAAGATGCCCTTCGACCTCGTTGGCAAGACTTTAAGTCCCTTTCTCAAGGAGCACATCCCCGACCAGTATGCTCCCGTTGGCAAGAATCTCAAGAGAGACGACCAGACCGGCACTGGCAATACCTTGGTCAATATTAAGGATCCCAATACCAAGTATTGCTATCGCCATCGCCCCGATTCAAAGTGTCGGCGAGCCGCAGATGAGACCAAGATGGGAACCATTCAACGGGTATGTCTAAACCAAGTTATCCCTGCCCGCCTTGTCTGACATGTCACTTTGCTAACAATGCTTTTCCTTTTCGCTTTATAGGAGCTCAACAGCCTCTCATCCGCCGATCAGGAAGCAATTACCCACGTCTGGTCTTTGTTCTCTGCCGCCCCAGCCAAACATCGCGAACTGATGCTGCAGGGCATCATCACCCAATGCTGCTTCCCTCAGCTCTCGACCGTCTCCCGCGAAGTCCAAGAACAGCTCAAGATCGATTTCATCGCCACCTTGCCCGTAGAATTATCGTACAAGATCTTGTGTTATTTAGATACCGTGTCATTGTGTAAAGCTGCGCAGGTCAGCCGGCGCTGGAGGGACCTGGCCGATGATGACGTCGTTTGGCACCGAATGTGCGAACAGCACATTGACCGAAAATGCACAAAGTGTGGCTGGGGTCTGCCGCTATTGGAGCGGAAAAAACTCATGGCATGGAGCCGGCATCAACAGACGGCGCACCCAAATCCATCCAATCGCGCCGCCGAGACTTCTGCTGAGCCCGCCTCAGCTCCCGCCCAAGGTTCCAACAAAAGGGCCATGGTGGTCCGCGACGACAGCGGGGCCAAGAGATCACGGGTCAACAAATCGGGCAATGGTCGGGCGCAACTCGACGAGGAGCGAAAGTTTCGGCCGTGGAAGGATGTGTATAGGGATCGTTACAAGGTTGGATATAACTGGAAGACGGGACGCTGTTCCATCAAGACATTTAAGGGCCACGAAAACGGCATCACCTGCCTGCAATTCGATCACAACATCTTGGCGACCGGATCCTACGACACAACCATCAAGATTTGGAATGTCGAGACGGGAGAATGCATCCGCACGCTGCGTGGACACACTTCAACGATTAGGACCCTGCAGTTCGACGACGCCAAGCTGATCAGCGGAAGCTTCGACAAGACGATTAAGATCTGGAACTGGCACACGGGCGAATGCATCAGTACACTCCAGGGCCACACAGACGGCGTGCTCTCCATCCACTTTGATGGCTGTAAGCTCGTTTCGGGATCTATCGACAAGACGGTCAAGATCTTCAGCTTCGATACCAAGCAAACCTGGACGCTGCGGGGCCATTCCGACTGGGTCAACCATGTGCGTCTCGACTCGGCATCTCGCACCGTCTTCTCAGCCTCCGACGACCTCTCCGTTAAGCTGTGGGACCTAGATTCGAAACAATGCATCAAGACTTTCTTGGGTCATGTCGGACAGGTGCAGCAAATCTTGCTGATGCCACCAGACTTTGAGCCTGACGAAGACCCCAACGCTGACAAGACCGATGCCGCATCAGCGAGCAGCGGACGAGGCGATTCCCCAACACCTCTTCCAGATCAGACATCCGACCAGCGTGCTGCGTTTGGCTCCGGCTTCGTGTCGGATCCTTCCAGGCCTTTGCCTCCTCGCTACATGCTTACCGGTGGCCTCGATAACACGGTCCGACTGTGGGACATTGCCACGGGCAAATGCATCCGCAGCATGTTTGGTCATGTCGAGGGCATCTGGGGCTTGGTGGGCGACACTCTCCGTGTCGTCACCGGTGCCAATGATTCCATGACCAAGGTCTGGGAGCCTCGTTCCGGCAAGTGTGAGCGCAGCTTCACCGGCCACGCTGGCCCAGTGACTTGCGTCGGACTGAGCGATAGCCGCATGGCAAGTGGCAGCGAGGATGGAGAAGTTCGCCTGTACAGCTTCGAAGGCACCAGCTTGGAGGAAAGGGGAACGCCGTCTTAAGCGATGCCAAACCCAGTTCGGCAACGCCATCACACCACCAATCACCACCACGCTACCCTCATTGGTTCTTGTATACCGAGGGAGTGTTAGTGGCACAAATCACGACTTTTTTGGCATTGAGTTCTTCCTTTGTGTCGAACTGATGTTGTCTTTTCATCTTTCTTCTTTTCTTCTCCATTTTCAGGATTTAGACGGACGGGTTTTGGGTTATGGAAACTGGAATGTGCTGGTAGCGCATAAACGGCATTTTTATTTCTCATCACAAAACACAAATCATAGAGCGATTTCTTTTTCATATTGGCCGATATGGTAGCAACGCAACAGGAAATGGATACCCTCGGAGGGCAATTGGGAAACGGCGTTTTTGGACTTATCTCAACGGGAATGCTGCGACTAAATGTCTTGCAGCTTGGAGTACACACGGAGTAATGGAGCTTTCGACTATGTGAACGCTATTGTGGCTATTGGGCCCTTTTTTTCTCGAGTACATAGCCCAGATTGACACTTTGTTAATTCGATCGTGGTTCGTCCGACAAAATACAAATGGTTACATGCATAGTTTTACTCAAAGCAATTGTGAATGTCCTCTTATCAGTATACCTTGTCTCTTCTGTCTTTGATCCAGAATCTCTTATGGACCTGATATAGTGACCACCTCTACCCCTTGTCTTCTTTTATGGGTTGCAAATTTGCGAATAGCAAACCAGAATATTCTTCCAGCTACACGACGCACTGACACCAAAACAGTCCTTGGTGCTATTATCACCATTATAACAAGTTCCCTGCACGCTTCCGTCCCCACCAGCGATATAAAACAGCCAAGTACCGTCGCCTTGCTTGTAGAAATCCATGTTCCCCACGCCGCACATGCCCGAGAGCTGAAAGTACGTCGAGCCCGTGGTGGAGAGGCCGTCGACGGGGGTGTCGCCCGCCCTGAGAAACCCGGCGCGGTCGCCCCAGAGCATGCAGTCGCAGTTGTAGTAGTTGGAGGGGCAGGCGACGACGTCGCTCTCGATTTCGCCGCCTTCGCCGGGGGAGATGGAGCAGGGGCCTGTGAGGACGTGGAAGTCTGCTGTGGAGAGGGGGAGGAGGGTGGTGAGTACTGTGAGGATGGTTGAGAACTTCATGGTTGTGGGAGTGTTGGGATATAGTTTTTTGGTGTTTTGTTTGGTCTGTTTGCTTGAGGAGATGTTATTTTGATAGTGAGAGAGGGCGTCTTTATTTATATTGGTGGCAGACATTCATCCGATGGTTGAAAGGAAGTGTCTACAGCGCTGCAAAGACGCATATATTCCGATCCATGCAAACATTTACCGTGGAATACGTCTCATGGGAGGCACGAGCAA
Source organism: Trichoderma simmonsii (assembly GCA_019565615.1). Classification (NCBI taxonomy): domain Eukaryota; kingdom Fungi; phylum Ascomycota; class Sordariomycetes; order Hypocreales; family Hypocreaceae; genus Trichoderma; species Trichoderma simmonsii. The sequence continues at coordinate 1,939,772 of CP075866.1, forward strand.
GGTTCTCAACACCATCTTATACTGTGAATTATCCAATCATATATACAATTCCAACATTCCCTTCGAAGGCTTCTCCGGATTTATATATTGCAGGCTCCTTCACTATGGTCTTCCAGTTAAAGATTTTCTGTAAGAAGTGTGGAATCCTACGAAAACTGCTAAACTGCGATTATACGGAATCAATTTCCTTAAACGTCGAAATGGCGGGGCTGACATAACTACGGTGCTCAGCACTTTATATATGTGAATCGCGCCTGGATACTGGATCCAGGAATGAACTGCAGATCACTCTCGAGCTGATGTGTTATGAAGGTAGAATCCTACTCGCCCTGATATATATGTTTGTTATACGGCTACACGATGCCTGCGTCTAGAGGTAAGCTAGGGCTGAAACTCGGACATCCCAGCGCACTTTATTATCCGATGGCATAGGATGAGGCCTAGCCCAATGGCTATAACAACAAACATTAAAGCTTGGAATTATGCTTTAGGAGTAGGTAGAATAGCCTATTGATGTATATGCGCGTTCCTGCAGGCTTTGACCTAGCACAACCGAACAACCCGTACAGATCACATAAACCAACAACTTAGTCAGAACCCTCAGTCTTCATATCATACTAAGCTTAATGGTCGGTGCAGCCATATTCTATTTTAGACTGATTTATATCAGCAGGAGCGCTTATATCCGAGTACTTCTCGCGTCCCTATGGGCACCCAGTTGGGCTTAATCCCACACCACAGCTGTGACAAGGTCGCCAGGAAGGGTTACTTTGTATGTGGACCCAATCCTGTCCTCAGTGTGGCTAGTTGACTCTTGACTCTCAAACAGCAGTGGCAAAACAATGTCGAGTATTAAGTATACATAATAATTGTAGAATAAATAGACTTGGAATCTCCACAGCTTTGTCGTTCTCCGAGATTACGACTCGGCTTAGAGGTCGGTGTCCGTTTCCAGATCACACGATCGTCTATAAGCCCCTCTTAGATCAACGACATTAAGCCTCGCTGCTGAAGCCATAACCGAACATCTCGGCATACAGAAGTAGCCCGAATAATAAGGTGTCATATAACTAAATAGCCCCATTGTACACAAGATACCCATACAGAGTAGCCAGCGGAACACATGCTTATGGTGTAGCACATTATGCGAGGATATAGGCCAGGTGTATACTTAGAACCTGAGCCATGTATAGCGCCAATTATCATCAGATAACTATGGGTTCTTACTCTTGCCATAACCGACATGTATAACATATAATTATTATATCTAACTTTACAGGAGCGCCGCTCTAAATGCCACATACTATGCCGTCACTCTTAAACGAGATGTTGATCAAGGAAATGGCGTGTAAGTACTCTATAGTGAACCATTCATTGTAAGACACCCAACTTGGATCCTAATGTACGAAACGATTCTATGAGTCAGTTATCTGATCTCAAGTCGCCGGCTTTGCCCCCAAAACGCCGCCCATCAAGCCAAATGACGTTCCCTCCCATAAGCCGAATTCCTCGTCTGGGACCCTGGGAAAACGAACCTCGGCCCAGCACGGCAAATCAGCGGGTCAACCTGTCCGGTCCCTCCCGGCTTGTCTTAGTAAGATTCCGGTACGTACCATCAAGGTGCGGCTGCGCGTGGGACCCCGCATTATCACAAGCTCGGCATGTGGTCGGTACGAGGAATAACGTCACTGGCTGGCGCTTTTTGACATTTGAGATCATCTGAAAGAAATAGGGAAACACGCAGCAGATTTTAATGTACATCGTCATTATTATCATGTGCTTTCTCGTAGAAAACCACAGCCGCAAATCTCAATGACGCCAATCCCCTGCTAAATGTTCAATGTTTATCGTGAAATCACACCCCTGCATACATCTTCCGGCCACACGGAGCTCCTGCTCTACAGATCGGAATGGTCACTTCGGTCAGACAAGCCGAAAATCCTCCACCTGTCCGGCTATGTAAACTTCGCCCATCTAAACACACTTGAGTGACTCCCCCCTTCCCCAGCCAATGTGGGGGCAGCCCAGCTGAGCGAGCCGCGGGCCAAAAAAAAAAAGCCAAATACCAAGTTGTTTGATTCGAGTTTCGCGGGGGTGGGAGGGCCAGCACCGGCTTAGCTTGGCTTGATAGCGTCTTACACCAAAAGAGACGACGAACAACCCAGCTTGCTCAGCCCGGCGGCCCGGCTGCAACAGAAATTAACAAGTACTTTTCTAGGAGTAGAACAGCCAAAGTATACCGAGCTGTGGCTCATGCTTTTTGTATCCTGTGACTTGCGGTCCAATGGCCGTGGCTTATTGGTTCGCCCCTAGCTCCAACGGGCAAAGGGGGGCGTGTGTCCAAGGGAGACGAGATGGAAGCTAGACGCCGGAATCATATGTCAAAACCATGGCTTTTCTTTAATAGCGATTATCGGCTGTCTGGATGACTCTTTTTACTTCCTCTCCTCTCTCTTTCTCTTTCTGAGCTTATGCTTTTAATTTCACGATCCCTCCTTTCCTTTCCCTCCATACTATTTATCCTGCCTCTTCCTCGTCTTCCATCTCTTGCCGGTGTGACTCTTGTATCATTCCCTGCCCGGTTTCCTCGCTTGATTGAATAGCCGTTGCTACTTCCAACCGCAAATCATTAGCTATACCTCCCTAGCTTGATATAAGCTCGGCTCTTCTAGGAACGCGCAAACATCCTCGGCAGTGACCCACGAGCCTTGTCTGGAGATTTTTAAATAGGAAAGCTCATCAACGGCACCTGAAGGACGTTCAATTGCTCTGTTCAGCACAATTAAGCTTTCAAGATGCCTAGAGACGGCAGTAAACAACCGCCCTCGGCGGCGACAAACCTCATCGGTTCGTCTTGCCTTTTTCTCTCATGGCCCTCAATTGGATATCATGAGATTCAAAGTTGTATTTGGCTAACATGATTTCATTGTTGCAGCTGGTGGTGGCGCCGGTATGATGGAAGCTCTCGCCTGCCACCCTCTAGGTACGTCCACTTCGTATAAGCAATTGCCGACTAAGAACAAGATGTTAACCTCCAACATATAGACACAATCAAAGTGCGAATGCAGCTCTCTCGCCGTGCACGAATGCCCGGCGCCCCTCGCCGCGGCTTCATCAAGACTGGTGTAGAGGTTGTAAAAAAGGAAACTCCCCTCGCCCTGTACAAGGGCCTCGGCGCCGTCCTGACGGGAATTGTCCCTAAAATGGCTATCCGATTCACATCATTTGAATGGTATAAGCAGCTCCTCGCCGATAAAACCACCGGCACCGTCTCAGGCCGAGGAACATTTCTGGCTGGTCTCGCTGCCGGTGTGACAGAAGCCGTGGCCGTCGTGACACCCATGGAGGTCATCAAGATCCGTCTGCAGGCGCAACATCACTCAATGGCTGATCCACTGGATATCCCAAAATACAGAAACGCCGCGCATGCTCTGTACACGGTCGTCAAGGAGGAAGGTTTCGGAGCGCTATACCGAGGAGTCAGCTTGACAGCATTAAGACAAGGTTCTAACCAGGCCGTCAACTTCACGGCATACTCTTATTTTAAGCAATGGCTCAAGGACTACCAGCCTCAGTATACCGACGGTAACTTGCCCAGCTGGCAGACAACCATCATTGGTCTCGTGAGTGGCGCCATGGGTCCTCTTAGCAACGCCCCCATCGACACCATCAAGACTCGTCTGCAAAAGACGCCTGCCGAGTTTGGCACCACCGCTTGGACGAGGATAACCACCATCACCAGCGACATGTTCAAGTACGTTTCCTCCCTTTCATGCCCAAAATCGAGATAGGACAAGAGAGCTGACAGTTTCCTCCAGGCAAGAAGGTTTCCACGCTTTCTACAAGGGCATCACGCCCCGCATCATGCGTGTTGCACCCGGCCAGGCCGTCACCTTTACCGTCTACGAGTACCTCAAGTCCAAGCTGGAAAAGAGTAGCCTGGCCTTTGTCGGTGGCAAATATGAGGAGTAAGAAAAAAACGGCAGCACTTCGATGCATTTTGTTGCGATATATACCCTTGCTTTTTTCGGCCAAAAAACGAGAGGAAGACATGGTCTGACCTGTATTGTAGTTCTAGAGCAGAAATGCGACAGGGTCAGCCCCAGCATGCTTAGGGTTTGTGAGCGATGACGGTGATGGTGACGGCGATGGTGAGACGATACGGTGGTAAACATGATTGTTTAGAGGTTTTAATGGCAGCCATGGATTGTGGCGTTGGGTTGTGTTCAGTTTCAAAATAGTAGAGTGGATATATCTTCTTGTATAAAAAAAGTATGGACAATGTCTATTCAGGCTAGATCGTTGCGTTCGTGCTGTGTCGTAACTCGTGAGGGCCTCTACCTGCCAGGGCGCTTAGGCCTGCTGAAACCTGATGAAGCCACCTTCTTGGGATGGAGATCGTTCAAAACTTCCTCCTCGGTAATCTCACTGGGGTCTTCCACCTCAAACTTCTTCTCAATGTTGATTCCAGCCTCTTGCTCGGCGATGGTGAGAACAGCACGCTTCATCAGGGGGTACAGCATCCTGTTCTTGATGGCCTTGTTTCCAGCCGTCGCAGGGCAAGTGTAGATGAAGAGGATCGGTGTCTGCTCTGCTCCATCATGGGTATGGGTAAACCGATAAAAGGTAAATCGTGGCTCGACAGTGGAGATGCTCTTGATGAGCTCGGTGAGGGAGTTGGAGTTGGGGGTTTCGGGTGCCAGCTCTACTCTTTCAGTAGCCGCGTTAATTTTCTGTGTGGCATGGTGATTAGTATACGAATTTGGCTGCGAAATCAGATGAGCCGTGAGCCAAACTCACCAGTGTCGCCGCGGCCTTTTGCCCCTCGGCAACCTCCTTCATTGCCGCAATGGCATCCTCGTTGACCGGCATGTTCAAGCTCTGGGCGAGATGGATTTCTCGGATGGCAGTGCCCGATCCAGCTTCCTGCTCTGCCCTCTTGATCTCGCCCAGCGACTTCTCCTCTTCGGTAAGGGGCGCTGCCAGGGCATTGTGCGCATCGTGGGCCTTGAATCCGTCCGCTGTCAATTCCTTGGCCATGGTCATGAAGGGCGTCTCGCGGAAGTGCTCCGTGCCCAGCTCTCGCACCAGCGTCAGCCGCGTCGAGGCGAACAGCATCTTCTGGCGGACTTTGGCAGCATCTGGAACGTATGTCACGGCAACAAACTTGGGCGTATCGTCGTAGCGGCGGAGGATGGCATAGAGGGCGACGTCTGGCTTGACGAACGGCTCCAGCACAGACAGGTTCTGTCCAAAGTCGGAGGATTTTCCCGCAATCGTCTCAACGGGAACCAGGGATTCGCCCTGGATCGTCACAAGCAGGGCAAAGTCGGAGGGCGTCGCGAGCAGCGAGCTGAACGCCTTCTGGAGCTCCTCGGAGGCTGTTGTCGAGATTCTGCGGTCAGCTCACCGCATCAAGGGGGGCCAATTGATTTGATCCGGGCATGATGGCGGCATCCGTACCTGAGATTCCAGACTGCATCTTGTCTCTATATCTTACACAGCGCGCAGTCTGCTGTTGATTCAATGGTGAGGCCGGTCCGATGCCGTGATTCTCAGATGAAGACTCCAAGTTTCGGGGCTCTCGTCAAGGCCCGACGACGCATGTAAGTCCAAGCCTCTCCTGTTGCCCCGCCATTGTTGCGACAACCAGCAGCCCCTCCACAACGTGGCAATACGCCCCCCCACCAACAGCGGCGTTGCAGAATACGCCCGCCAATTCACAGTTACCCTGCATTACGACTACCCATATTCAGGAGTATTGCGGGTGGCCCAATTGTGGTAATCCGCTTGTAGCAGTATAATGTCTAACTCATATCCAATCATTCTTGGATGTTTTCGTCACTCGTAGTAATCAATAAACTGGGAGCAGGCAAGACAACACCCAACCACACAAATTGAGGGACCAACACTCACAGTGAACAAAGAAACAGCGCGTAGCACATAGGCAGTCGAATTGAATCAATTAAGTGGTAGCCCCTTTTCTACAATATCTCATATGTGACCACTGCACTCAACAACCAGTAACTGCACTAGTTGTTAATGAGCGTCCAAAATTTCCTCCAAAAAACAATCCGTTGAGATATCTCACTATTGACCGATGTTGTCATGACAGCTCGCAAAGCTCGTGTCATAAGCCTCTACATAATCATTGCCGCCAATAGGACAAATCCTCCGATGCTTGAAAGGGGAGGGATGACACCGCAAGGCGAATCTGAGGCCGGAACATGAGAAGGAGCCGGAGGACTGGCTTCCGGTTTCTTGCTTGGAATTGGCCAGAGAGTGCTCTCAGAAACTACCGGCGATAAAGCTGGGCTACCAGCAGGTTGGCAATTGTCTGCTGAGGTGTATCCTCCAGGAGTTTCTCCAACTCCATGCCCATCAGAGTAAGAATCTGGCTGCGATGGCTGGCAATCCGACGAATAACCTGGTGGGTTGGAGGCAGGTGTCGCATTTGGAACTTGCTGTTTAGGATCAGAATACGTCTTGGGCTCTGGAGCGTTGCCAGGTGGTGTCAGGGGGCCTTGTGAGGGTGTGCTCAATCCTGTGTTGCCTTGAGTAGAGCATGGAGATTCTTGAGCCGCTTGTGTTGCTGGAGAGCTAGGGGTTGGGACAACCGTAGCTGCCGGATTCCCAGACGCAGGGTTTCCGAATGATGTTGGAGCTTCTGGTGCTGGTCCTTCCGGTGTGATACGTTGAGATGACTGTTGAGGCTCTCCAACTGATGAAGCATCGGCAGATGAGCACGAGGTCTCTGCTGCAGCAACAGAGGACTGAATGCTTGTTGGTTGCCCGTAAACCGGGCTCTGGGTCGGTGTGACTCGCGTGTAGACGTTGGCAACTACAGGGGAGTTCTCTGGGCAAATGCTCCCACACATGCCACGGGTGCTGTCTCCCATGCATGGATAGTCGCATTTTGCTTCGTCGGTTGGATGAACACCGTTCGGATCATCACCGCAGCGGCAGCAGCTTCAAAGATGGTTAGAACGCAATGTTACTATCAACAACTCCCACGTATACGTGACTCACTCAGGGAGAAGAGCAGCAAACTGGTGACCTCTGCAGGCGAGTTGGCACGTTTCAGGAGTCAAAGGCCCATTGGGAAATACGACTGGCTCTCCGAAGCAGGCTGGATCAATGGAAGAGCAGCCTTGGTAAGAAAACTCGCCCGTGTTGTGCGTGACTTGACCGATAACACGGGCCACGCCAGCAAGAACGAGTAGAAGAATGCCTCTCATCTCTTTTGGATGGGAAGATGCGGCAGGAGGAGTGACTAGAAGTTCAACAATGCCAACAAATGCGGGGAGAAGTGGGAGAACACAGATGAATTAAAGAGTGACGGATGAAGAGTGGGAAGAGAAGAGAAGGCAAAGAGAGAAGAAAAGGACTGTTGAGGATTTGGAACAATGTTAGGCATGGAGGTTCTCACCTCGGAGGAGGAGCAAGCGACGCACAATTTAGGGTAGTAAGGTAGGGGAATACTTGACGCTCCTTCCCATGAAATCGCATATGCGTTTAGAATGGCGAGGCTCGGCGAAATTGATGGCTGAGGCAAGCATATTATTGCATTATATCCTATGGAATCGCTGATTGCGAATTCGATGGTTTACGTCCAGGTGAGATTCAACGTGACTGCTTGTGCTGGCATCTTGCATATGGAGGATGGAACAACAGTATAGTGCCATGTTATGAACAGTATCACCAGAGAGATATTGTTTGTAAAAATCTCATAGAAAGAGTGCATATTGCTCGATAGAATGATATAATTAAATCGGATTGACAAGACATAATATCTTGAACCCTCTGAGAACAGAGGGGCATCGCAAACCATATTAGCGCTAGGTTCCAGGACATACGACTGTGATTGGGGGCGAATTGTACAGAGGCCAACGAATGCATGCTATTGAACAAGCATTTATAATAGAACCAATATTCCCTTAAACAAGTTGATACAGTTACATGGCTGGTCGCATCCACGTCTGCGATTGGAGATCTGAAGATCTCAGGAACCCTTTATCAGGATTGGACAGACCAGCGCTCCAGTTTGGCAGACCCACATTATTCCCACTAAAGAGGACTTCAACCCATATATAGTCGTCGCCTCAGGCAGCAATCCCACTAGACCCCTGCAAGCGCACAACCAACGTGAGCAGAGGGCACGAAAACCCCAATTTAGCGAGCTTTTTTCCAAGTGCGCCAAAGTCAACCAAACGGGCATCTCTGCTTCGTCGTCACGATCAACTCATCCAACCCTCCCGTTGAGCATCACCAGTCAAGATGAGCGCCATTAACAAGATCGCCGCCAACAGCCCCTCGAGGCAAAACCCCTCCGAGCTTGAGCAGAACATTGCTCAGGCTCTCTTCGATCTCGAGACCAACACTGCCGACCTCAAGGTTGCCCTGCGACCTCTGCAGATCGTCTCTGCCCGTGAGGTGAGAATGACTTGAAAAGCAAACCAGAAAAGAGACCGAATATCTTCGAAATCCTGTTCCCAAAGATATACAATGGCTTCAAATGCGATTGGCGTCCCTCTCTGCAGAGAGGGAGTGTGTGCGTAATACCGATTCGACAGAATGGAATTATTGACACCCTCTCCCTGTCTCGAAAAAAAAAAAAAATTTTGAGGGACGCGCCGCATGGCCGGAGTACTATTGACTTCTGTGGAGCAGGACGGGAAGCGGTCCAAGGCATATGTCCTGGAGCTCGCATGCTGACTTTGGGATCTTGAATAGATCGAAGTTGGCCACGGCAAGAAGGCTATTGTCATCTTTGTCCCCGTCCCTTCCCTGCAGGGCTTCCACCGTGTTCAGCAGCGGTAAGCAGTTTTCCATCTTTCCAATTCAACTCATATCACAGCCGCTGATTCATCCTCCCCCAACAGCCTGACCCGTGAGCTGGAGAAGAAGTTCTCCGACCGCCACGTCCTCATCCTGGCTTCTCGCCGCATCCTGCCCCGCCCCAAGCGCTCTGCCCGCTCCCGCAACACCCAGAAGCAGAAGCGCCCTCGTTCCCGCACTCTGACTGCTGTCCACGACGCCATCCTGGCTGATCTCACCTACCCCGTTGAGATCGTCGGCAAGCGTATCCGCACCAAGGAGGACGGCAGCAAGACCCTCAAGGTCATCCTCGACGAGAAGGAGCGTGGTGGTGTTGACTACAGACTCGACACCTACTCTGAGGTCTACCGACGATTGACTGGCCGCAACGTCAACTTCGAGTTCCCCCAGACCGGTAACGCCGAGTTCTAGACTAGTTAAAAAGAAAAATTTGACTGGTATTAAAAATCCTTTCTCTTTTTGGGGCCTTTGGGAACATAAAAATGCGTTGCTGTCTTTAAAGCATCGGTGGGTTGGTCAACATTTGGGCTTGGCGTCTGATATCAAGGTAGCTTTTGTTTAATGATATAAAGCTACTGGCATGATTTGATCAATTCATTCTCATGGCTACCTGCCTTGTCGTCTAAATGCTTTGTCTTTTGTCTTTTTTGACCATCTATCTGGGGTATCTATCGCTGTAAATGTCCCATTATTCATTCGTAACTATTCATTCGTGACTGATGCGCCCAACGCCGAGCACGCACCAGTATGCCAGTTCTCGCTTCTCTCTCGTTTCCTTGTCCTTGCTCGGTGGTCCGTCCATGTCGGCCTGCGTTTCAGACTCCCACTCCATGCGAACAAACATGGGGATCTCAAGCAGGTCTTCGCCCTTTTTGAGCGGGCTGGTGTCGATGTTGTCGTTGCCCTTCTTTTCTAACTGATCGATTCGCAAAGATGCCGGGATAACCTCCAGCACGATGCTCACCCAGTTTCGCCCTTTCTCCCAAATCTTGCCCACCTCGGGGCCCTCGTCTGCTTTTCGGCTTCGGTCCTTTTCGTCATCCTTGAGGGCATCATCCCACATGTCAGTGTTGGCGTCAACCTCAAATTGCGGACACAGCACGGTAACTCTGCTGGAGAAGCGACCTGGGGTTTTAGGTGGTGAGGCCAAGGTGACCTTGATATTGTCAAAAAGAGGATTCTTAAAGGTGACAACGAAATGATACGCTTGATGCGGCTTGAGTGGTGTTTCTTCCTGGACCATGGGCCTATATGTTACCGGCACAGGCGTAGCTGTGGGATTGAGCGGCCGAATAGTGATTGTTGGTATATATGACTTGGCGACGAGGCGGATTTTGAATCTCGTAGACACCACTTTCGCTTCTGGTTTGGATATAATGTGGCGACAAGAAGGACATCGTTTTGATCGCTTGCTGCGGAGAAGATATGCAATTGGCCGAAGCTCGTCCTCGAATCGTGCAGGCTCTGTGGGCTGCTCGCTTCGCTGTTCAAGTGACGCAGTGACGCCCCATCCTCCGTCAATGAGCTTCTTTATATCTTTTGACTCGTCCAGATTCGCAATTTTGAGACCGTCGTTGGTGCCGAGTGCCTCTCGCATAATATCTGCCGGTCCTTGCTGCAAACGACCCTGATGACCACGGCCAGTATATAAGGACATGATGCGAGTCAGAGCGGCAGGGGACGAGAAACCCAATCCATCATGCAACGGAAGCCCGCGTATTGACGTGTTAGATTCTGACAACTGTTGCTGATAAAAGGCCTTCAGGTTGGCAAATTGCAAGTCTGCATCAACTTGGTCGTCAGGCACAGGCGGTTCGTCCGGGTTGTCTTTCCGCCTATCTTTTACATCTCTTAAGGTGAGCTTGGGTTGGCCTCCGTTGTTCACTTTGGAGAGTTGATTATATATTCCGCTGGGTCGGTCGAACTCAATGCTGATCTCAGTTGATGTCCAGTTGCAATATTGACAGAAGAGCGCATACGGGCCGCCGGTGGGGTTGGTTTGATACTGTGTCGGGAGAAGATTCGCATCCGTAGTAGGTTGGATAGCTCCAACTTGGAGGGGGCCAATACAGACCGGACATTGGTAACAGCTTCTCGTACATCTGGCCCAGCAGTGATTAGACTTGACAATTACAAATACGTGTGATGCGAAAGGGGGGGGCTCATTACCTGTTGCCCTCGCTGCGCAGGTTACTGCTAGGCACCTCAAACAAGCAATTGGGGCAATAGTATGTCACCGATTCTTCTGTTACGCATCGCGGACAACGGATCTGCTGGCAGTCTTCGCAGTAGAGGAGGTATTCGAGAGGGTATAAGCTGTAGTTTGACCGCGGGGCTTTTGGATCGAATGCTTCGTTCTCCTCAGGATCTGAAAGCGCACCTCCTGGACCGGAAACAGTCTGATCCGAGCAAGGGCATTGGATGTATGTGTACGGGGTCGAAGGCGACATCTTTCACGTCACATGTCTGTGAGCGCGTGCGAGGTTGGTATGAGTGAAAACACAGGTGGATATCATCCGCTGGGTTTCATCACGAAGTTTCGGTGAGGAGCTTTTGATTCAAGGTGCTCGAGCTCGGTAAGGGAGCTCTACCTTCACGTGATGGCGCCAGTTATCAGATCGTCCGAGCTTATCAACTAGGTGGCTTATGTAACTAGCCTACGACTCCATGTACTCCGTACCTCGTATTTGTTCTCCGCTTTGTCTTTCACAGATGCGCCCCGGATTCTGGATGATCATCCTGGCCAAAGCTCTCACAACGGGCGATCGATATATTGGAATGACGCTTACATGACAAGCAGCAGCTCCCGGCTTGCGGGTGTATGTTGAAGCCCGGTGGTGGCGGATCTGCGGTGTCTTCTCTCAGCATCGAGACGCTACGACGATTAACTGGCCGTTTTCGTTTGATATTTGCACCGCTTTCGAAAACACGCCAGTTTCACCAGTGCCTTAGCATGTGGATTTGTCAACCTTGAAAGCTCTTCGAAGTCTGCCTTATACCCCCACCTCAATATATTGTGATCGCTGCAGCTGAAGCTGTCAACTGTCAGCTCTTGACTTTCATCTCGTGTAAGCTGGGCGACAATTTCCGCTAGGCTTATTAGAATGAGAACCCCCTTTCATGTCATCGGCCACGCAAGCACAGTCGGTACTGGACGCAAACGCTCCGACATGTACTATGAGCAATAGAGCTAGTGCTAATGCACTTTGACAAGCTTGCTACGCAGCTAATGAAGGCAGCCTCAAAGCATTGTTTCATACGAAGCCTTAGGGTTCCGAGCTACAATGCGAGATGGCACTAACACTGTGAAGTGCGCTGTCCTCCGTTGGCCATGGTTGGGCAATTCTACTGGGCTGTGTCTTAACATGCCATACCGCCGGGTTTTGTCTTGTCGGTGAGGTCGACGTGTCCTCACATGTCTCATCTCGCGAAAGGATATTCCAAAGTAGCGAGTTGCTCCTCATTCTCAAACAGAAAGCTCTACGACACTTCTCCTTTTGGGGATGTACGCGGAGAGGCTGGATATTTGTCTCTGGGGGAGGCGTCACTCGCAGTGATCGCAGTACAGTACTACCGCTCTACTTTGGCCAGGCCAGGAACCAAAGAGGAGAAGCACGGGAAGCCAGAAGTAATCAGGAACAGTGGCTCGTATTTAACCTTTTCCTTCAGCTGGCTGAGTGAGCACGCAAAATCGATGTTTACGAGCGTACGTAAGGCTGACAAACGAGATCGGAAAAAGGCGATTTCGGAATCTGCACAGTCTTGATTTTACCGAGGAGGCTTGCAGGGAAGTTGTCTCTTGTTGAACGCTTAAGCGGCGCGATGCTACAGCCTGTGGATACTTGAGATAAAAAGAGAATTCAAGCAAGTCGCAAAAAAAAAGCAAAACAAGGGCTAACCGCTAGCAGAATGCGACAGAGTCTCATATGCTGTGAGACCATCTGGGGAGAAGGGAGGAGGGGAACAAAGCCTTATTTTTCTCTCGCCGACACAAATCGCATCATGCCATGCTGGTTTCGGCCAACAGTCTGCAAGGGAGTTGAGCTCTTTTTTGGGGGCTAGATGCAGGTAACGCAATAATGGAAGTCAATGATGTCCGCACGACGTCGGGCGAGCTTTGGCGCATCGGATCTGAGATGGCCGCAGCCCACAGTCCGCCAGTGCCGCCGAAGTGGAGTGGACATCGCGGATCCTTGTTCGATTACCAGGCTTGAGGGCAGAGCCCGGATGGCATGATGATACTCGTCACTTTTTTTTCGGTCCACTCCCGGACGCCTCTTGACGGGAGACGGAAGGAGATTTCGCCATGCTTCGCTTCGCCGAAGAAAAAAAAAGAAGAGGCAGGATAAAATAGTTGACGACACAATGCAGCACCAGGAACACACCGCATGAATGTGGGCTAATACTCGGGCTCTGCACTTGAAGAGGAAACGAGACATGTAACAAGCAGAGCTCGGCAAGCCCGCGGACTTTTGCGCCTCTGCGATTGGATCTGGAGCTGTTGACAAGAAGCTCAGCTTGGCAATAGTCTATGCGAGAGGGAGTGACGTGGATGCATCTCCGTTGACTTTGTGAAAGCCCAGCTCACAGCAGGATCCTGGTTCAGCCATCTCTCTGCGTCGCTGGTCTTGACTGGCCGGACTCTCTGCCACAGTATGCACCGAGTGAGCACTGCGTGGCGGGACCCAGACCAAGGCAGACAGACAGATAGTATCTGGTTTCCTCGTGGTCAGACTGGCCGGTCGCGGCCTTGATATGCATCCGGAGCTTGGCCTCAGCAGCCAAGACGAGAGCAGAAAGCGACTCCAACATGTGCCGAACACTTGCGTGCTGCAATGTAGCACTACCCAAGTCTACGGGCCTTTTTTTTTTTTTTTTTTTTTTCTTCACGGCTGATGCTGAGGTGGAGCGAATCATGCAAACAAGGATCGGATGCTGGGACTCGACTCTGTGCCAGCTCACCACCGCCTCGTGCTTGCTGCAGAGCCAGTGAGCGGCTGGCATACCCCTGCAAGCGATGAACGCTTGGATGAGACATGGTTGGCCATTTGCCCAAAGCAGCGTGTGCTGATGAAGACGATGTCATCCCTGCTTCTGCTGCTGCTGCTGCTGCTTCTGCATACATGTGCATATTCCGTGGTACCAGACCTTGGGTATGCTCCGTGCTTCCGTGCTACGAGCTGTACAGTACGCTGCTGCTTGTCCTCGAAATGTCGAGATACGAGTGCTGATGGATGCCGCGATCACGATGAGACATCAAATGGCGATAGCATGGATCCATATCCATGGATGTACTATTTCGCGGCGCTTGCTGCAGTGGGGTACATGCTGCCTCGGATGGGACTTTGGAGTCAATTGCATGTCCATGTTGGGTGCTGGTGCCTTGATTGATGCAATCGCTGGCCTGGTGCCGCGCTAACTGCTAGTGCCCTAGACCAGCTAGCACCATCTCTCGGGGCTAGAATACAGGGGCCGCATCCTTGCACAATGGCCACTGGCCAAGGCATTTGCGGCGTGCTGCTAGGGGAAAAGGAAAATTGCACTGCGCCAGCTGGGGGGAGCTAGGCCAAGCTAAGAGCTGCTAAGCAATTGCCTTTTCGGCACCCGACGCAAGAGCAAGCAGCAACACGGAAACGTCGTCTCTCCTCGTTCTCCCTTTATCTTTCTGTTCCAAGTTACTTTATACTTTGCGTCTCGCCGTCCCTCTCCACTCGTCTCGGTTCGTATGAGAGGCCAGCCCTGCAACATGGTGGCTGTCGAGTGATTCATCTCATGGCTGCATTCGACTGCCAATCCTCGTGATACCGCCATCGACTCGGCGGGCGTCGAGCAAGCTTCACAAGCTCCAAGCCTTGCAGGAACCACACGCCAAGTTACACGGCCGGGGAACACGAGAGCGGGCTCACCATCACTAGCCTGTGACGTCTCGGGCTGCCCTTTTTGCCTCTGAGAGCTGGAGATCGACTCAACGTGCCTGTGATTTGCCTTTCACCTGCCGACGACTGGAGCTGGGGATGGTGTGAGGGAGTGGGAAAGAGGTTTAGACTTTTTTTATCTGTGGATGCTTCAGCCTGCATGCTGATACTATACATATTCCATATCCAAGGTATAAACTCACACCACCATATATAACAACCTGGGGCCTGTCTCGTCCACAGCCCGCACACCAACAACCGTCCGTCTTTTGCGGGCAGCATCAACTCCACTCCCCAACGTCTTTCCCGCCTCTGATGGCCGGCCCGAGAGCACGATCAAGCAGCGTCCGCAGGGCTCGCGGCCTTTCGATTGGAGAGGATGGCAAGCCGGTGCCGCTCAAGCGTTGGGATGGTGCCAGCAAAACGTGCAGGGACTGGGACGAGCTACGAAGAGTGAGTCGCATTGGCCCAATGGAAACGCCTGTCCCCTGCGCCAATGGCGTGTTAACAGCAGTCTAACCGGTGTGGCATTACATTGCTATAGGATCCCGAGATTTGGGAGCGCAACGGCAACTGCCTTGTCCACCTTTATGCCAAGGGTGATTCAAAGCGCGGGCCGTCTTTCAAGCTGCCCTTTGCGGCTCTGCTGTTAGCGGGATGCCTTCCGCTCCTCGAAAAGTTCCTGGTACTGGAGGGGCTTGCGTCTAGGACGGCGCAGGAGATTGAGAGGTGGGATCAGCTGCATCCTAGGTCGACGGCTGAGCTGTATATTCCGGCCCCCCTTCATGCCACCGAAAAGCAGGCACAGCGCTATCATCTGGCTTTCAGGAATCTTTTTGCGTGGGTTCTAGGGAGGCCAATCGTCGGCGAGAATCTGGGAAGCGCCCTCGTCACACTCCTTCGCTCCATGCGCGAGTTCAGGTCCTCTCCGGAAAGCAACGTGGATGATTTGCTCAAGTATATGCGCCACACGCAGTATCTCGACATGGCTGAAATACCTGTCCACGCCACTGCGGCCCTTTACCTGGCAGAAACATTTCAGCTGAATGACTTGTATAAACAGGCCTTTGCTCATTGCGTTGGCATGCATGACCGCTTGTTTTACACTTCAGAGTACCAGGTAGGGAATAATTCTGTCGCTGTTCTTTTTTCTGATGCGTTATGTCTTTTGCGAACTTGGCGCTGATTTTGTCTCATGTGACAGCTTATCAGTGCGGTATCGCGAACACTTGTCCGCAGGGCACGCTTGGAAATGAACGCAATGCTGCAGCAGACATCCAATAGACTGAGGAGCTTCCTCGACGAGGAATTATCGGAAACGAATCTGGGAATTCCAGCCGCGACCCGCGCCCACCTCGACAGGTTCCGAAGCTTTCTACTGTCCTTTTACTCAGCCAAGTTCGGCTACTATCCTCCCAAGACATTCAGCACAGATGTACTCAGCATAATGGCAGAGGACTTTGATGCCCTATATGAGCTTCTTGTGGATAACAGCTATACTGCATCGGATATCATACCATCAACGGCGGTCGGCGGCATCTGTACTGAGCAGCTGGTCCAGACATTCAACGAAAACAACAAATTCGAGCCCTTGCAGCATCCACTGCCTCAGCTGCCTCAGCTTGAAGTTCCTAACGATGGGCTCCGTCGCCTCTCAAAGCTTCCATTTGTTGAAAAGGTCATCCCTGGACAGCGATTAGTAACGATTACGGCTTTAATCACGGCATCCAACTGGACAGAAAAATGTTTCAAGAACGACCTCGTACAGGCATACCGCAGATTTGAAGAGGATGTCATTCTTTCTCCCAGCAAGGCCGACAAGAGCGAGAAGATTTCACTGCTGGAGGCTCGTAAGGTGCGCTGGATCCTGGTTTATGCAGTCCACCAAGTCCTGCGCAGTGCAACACGAAAACCGGCAGAGGTGCGGGGCGAGGAGACGTCTTACCACCTCACGGTCTCGATGAATGGCACCCCTCCATGGTCATCAGCATCTCACGAGATGAAGAAACCCCTGCGGATCCAAACAGACATTGTGGCCGATGACGACCTCGTGACCCAGCGGGCCATCAAGATACAGGAAACTCCGGTGGAAAGGATAGAGATCAAGCCTGATATTGACTACTTCGCATTGACGCACAACAAGAGCCGCAATCCATCCATGTCGACTCTGTCGGACAACTCGTCTCCTGCAACCCTTTCTCGGTCAAGCTCTCTTTCCAACTGCTTGAGGCGTAATTCAACCATCCGCAGGTCGCTAAGGAAATTCAGGAGGAGCTCCATGTCGGCATCACAGCCGTCGACGCCGCCGACGCCGGCGAAGCCATTGTATCACGAGATTGTCGTACAAGGCTATGGGAACGGGACACAAGCAGTCACGGTAGAGCCGGAGGATGAGGGGCTGATGATGAAAGGCGCATTGGCGGGCCGGAGCGATTCGACGGCGTCGTCTCAATCGAACTCGAGCTCGAGCACCACTGCCTCGTCAGTGCCCGAGAGCATGAGCAGCACGATTGACACGCTTTCCACGAGCGCGCTGTCCAGTCCTACGACGCCCACAACGGATGCCGCCCTGGAGCTTGAGATGATGCTCGCCCGCTGGGGTCCACAAGACAAGGCCCCGGTAAGACTGGATCTGCCGCGTTCGGCATCAGCCAGCGCCATTTCCGGCGAACTGGGGAGCTTAGCGGCGGGGCTCCACAGCTACTCAGGAGCGGTCGACAGGAAAGAAGACGTCAAGAGAAAACGAAGAAGTTTAGAGCCCGCGCGGTCGGCGCCGGCGCCAACCGCCCTGCAACGACGCTACACGATGCTTGGAGACCTGCGACGGAAGAATTTTGGGTTTGAAGCCAAGAACATCTCCGTCCGCATTCGTGAAAACAGCATCAGCGAGGAAACGTGGACTCCCAGCCGGAGAGATTCCGATGATTGGTCCATAATGCTAGCCTTTATGGACGGGACTGAGACAGAGGCTGAAGCTAATACGAACGACGCCTGGGCACAATATTCTGATTTGGGAGGACTTACTGATATAAGTTAGCCCACATACATGCATTCGTATGATTGGGCATAATGAGATATGTGAACTTGGGCAGGGGGGGAGGGAAAAGAAGCAGGAAATGATTTCATCCATGGTGGAAAAGCAACTTTTGGTATTTATTCTCTCTTTTTCTTTTTTTTCTTTTCTTATGTTTGTTGCATATTTTGGTTGATACCCAGTGTCGGCTGACACGCTTACGATACCATTTTCTCTGGCTGTCATTCATTTTGTATTGGACATTCCTTTTTCTGTTTGCAAGTCCTGGGATATGGTACAAAATCGGGTTACAAAAGAGCGCGCATTGCCTCTTAGACTTGAAGTTGAATATTGTTTTTTTTACTACGAAAGTTATTTGAGGTGTCGATGCAAGCCGAGGTCATTTCTTCGTATTCGTCGCATTGCGGGTATACATACAGACTCATATATATACATATACATACACGTTCCTCTGTTACCAATCATGTCCCCCATTAACCGCGTTACAAGACTGAGAGCACACGCCATGTCATGCCGTGCCATGGCTAAGATGTTTTGAAACAGTGTTTTTAATACATGCATTTACTCGCTCTTTGAGCGTGAGGCGGGGTCAAGGCCGCTGACCAGGTCGCTGCCGATGGACCAGATCATGTAGGTCGGGCCAACAAGCCAAGCACCGCTTTTTTTTAAACGAGTTAGTGGGTTTCACGAATGAATTGATGAGTTTGAACATACTTGGGGATGATCCAGAGCAGAATGAGATCCTGAAGGGGGTTGTGGCCGATGTTGTCGAAGCCACTGTAGTACTCATTTAGCCCTGCCTGCTGTTAGTTTGATTTACATCATTTTGAGTTTTTCCTTCTGTTTTTTATTCAAGATGTATCCCGAAAATACTTACAATACAGAACCGTCTTGCTAAGCGTCATGATAGCGGCGCTGAAGCCAATGAGAGTAGCTCGGGCACCAGCCCTCCCGCTCAAGACCTTGATTCCAGCAGAGGAGCGCTTGCCGGAGAAGAACCAGGCGGCAAAGTACCAGAGGTAAAGCAGGGTCTCGACGGCATTGAGGAAGCCCTGGGCGCTGGTGAAGCCGTTTCCGGCGTTGAATGCCTTGAAGCCGTAGATGTGATCGACCTCGCCGTAGAGCTTGTAGGGCGCCCAGATGGGCCAGTGGAGGGAGCCGCCGGGCATGGACAGCGGGCGGAGGAGGACGTAGCCGGTGTCCCAGATGACGAGGGGCAGGGAGATGGCGAGCCAGGCGAGGGTGGCGGTTGTGGGAACGTGGGTGAAGGCGGATGATTTGGAGGACTTGGTGGCGGATGTTTTGGAGGAGCGTTTGGCGGAGGGGGTTGCGGGGACGAAGGCGGTGGGCTCGACGCTGGCGGCGCGAGAGGAGGCGGCGCGTGTGGTGACCATTTTTGGGGGGAGGTTTAATGGGTTTGCTTCTTTTTTGGTGGTTTGGTTTGGTTTGTTTACGTGAGTATCACGAGTTTTATGAGGATGAGATGAGAAATTGGGTGGGAATTGAGGGGGAGGGGCAAAAATAAGCGGCGGGTTTCCCGAGATTTAGCGTGGGGATGCCCAATTGACCAAGAACAAAAACAACGACAACAAGCCCAAACGCGAGAAAGCAAAGAAAGGAAAAGAGAGAAGGATTCGGAAATTAGGTGTTTTGTGTGTGAGGTTTTGTGTGTACTGTACAAGGTGTGAGAAAGAGGACAGCGATGCAACAAGGGGCTGCGTTGGGCGAATCACAGCGATTGTGCTAAAGAAAATTGGGATTGTATCGATTTGACAGCCCAACCCGAAATTGGAGGCAGGCAGATTGAGGCTAGAGCCTTATTGGGTCTCTCCAAATCAGTGTGTTTTTTGGGTGACGAGAAGTGTGACCAGTGGGTGCCGAGGCTTTAAAGATGGAATGATGGGAGGAAAAATTGCCCGATTCTTCAGCGGCCAAGTTGCTCCGGAGGCCGTGGCGCGTCGGGACAATATTTGGGGCTGATGGGCGGGAGAGGCTGAGTTACGCTCTGGGCGGTGCATGTGTGATTGATTGTGATAATTTGAGATGAGATGAGATGAGTTTGAATTGAATTGAGTTTTGTTTTTAAAATATTACAATACAATACGCAATACGCTGACACGAGGATCTAGTGCGTATAGTTGAGATTCTGTCCGAGACATTGTACGAGTACGGAGTAATAGGTATGTACAAGTATACACGATATCATGTGATCATCATCATGCAGCATCAAATCTTCAATCACCCTCCAAATGTGTCTCCCCCATTCTCCAGATACTCGCGCTCCTCGTCCGTCGTCTCCCGCCCCAGGACCCGATTCCGGTGCGGGTACCGTCCAAACCGCTTGATGATGGCCCAGTGCCTCTTCTCAAAGTTCAGGTTCAGCTGGCCGTACTCCTTGGCCGCCTCGGGGTTTGCCTGCATCACTCGCTGCGCCGCGATCCGGTACTCGTGAGCGACATCGGACTCGTCGCCGTTGACGTTGTCCTCGGGTAGCAGCAGGCTCTCAACGTCGCGGGCGAAGGCCTGATACTTTTGCACCGCCAGCTCGTGCAGTTCGACGTCCTCCGAGTGCATCAGCGGCACGTAGAACCAGCTGCGGCAGGCGAACCGCCAGCGAATCTCGGGCCAATCGTCGGGGATGCCGCGCTGAATCGCCTCCAGCGCGATGTCGCGGGCCATGGCGTCGAAGTAGTCGAAGACGACGGCTGAGCTCTCGCCGCGGTAGCAGTTGCGCGGGATCTGGTCTAGTAGAAGAACCAGGCTGAGCCAGTCGTGGGCGTCTCTGGGTTGCAGGGCGTAGATGATGTCGTGACCTGATTTGATACCCTCTTTGCGAATGGCTTCTAGAGTTGGAGCGAAGCGCTCACTTTACGGAGATGACGAGTATCAAAGTCAGCTTGAGATGAAGAAAATAGGGCAGTAAGATGGCGATGACTTACACGCATAGCTTGTCAAACTCTGATCCGCCAAAGAACCATCTCTTGTTCTCCTCTGTGCTGGGCATGACGAGGCCGTCTGGACCTGCCAGGTGCTCGAACCAAAACTCCCGAACGCTCAGAAGCACGTCTGGCGTCAGGATGAGTGAGACGCAAGACATGGTGTCTTTTGATGGAGTTTGCCCTGTATTAACGGTGGTCGAGAGGTGGCGACTACAGCCTGTGAACGCTCTTGGGCTCAGTTGCCGCCTATAAGACCCCAGAACCGGCTGAAGTCGATTTGATACAGGCCGACTGGGCTGCACTCCTTTTAAGTATATATGCGCAGCAACTAATACATGTTTCCTCTTAGACCAGCCCTATGACGTCCAATTTGTGATGAAGGGGGCATTCATTACCCACCTCGGCTGCGGTAGAGCGGCCCGGAGAGGCGACAACCGGACAGCGAAACCAGCGACGCTTTCATCAATGATATTTCCCGGTGAGATGTATCAGGCTAGCAGGTTCGCAAGATGCACGACATGGGAGGGGGAAAAGAAACTGCAAAGAATATGTGAAGCTACGTATCAACATCTCGGTTTCGGGGTTCAGTCAAGAGCTAGCTCAGAGTTGGGTTTGGATTTAGCACCGCCGGTCGCTCTCGGCAAAGGCCGAAAGCCCGAATTGGACCAAAACTAATATTATTCATCATCTCAAGCCGCTTACAAAGGGATCAATCATCGTATAGCCAAAGTCCATGCAGCCCCCCGATTTGCTCAAGAATAAAGAAGGCATGCAGAGTCAGAAAAAAAAAAGGCCATCCAGAACTCAGGCGGCCAATCACACGTCGTCATCTGACGATTTATCATCATGGCGATACGCCAGCACACTAATCGGTGTGCGTCGTGCATTAAACACTTTTTTAATTTCCCGATTAGCTAACGATGCACGTTTTGAGAGTTATTAGTTGGGTTGTTGCAGGTTTGGGGAACTCACAGATGTCCATTTCTTCCAGAGACAGGCCTTTTGTCTCTTTGATGAAGAACCAAGTGTACAGCACCAGCGCCCAGTTGAAGCAGCAGAACATGAGAAAGGCCTTCCATCGGAGATTGTTGACGGCGGCGGGCGTCACTTGGGACAGCGTGAAGCCAAACAGCCATTGCGTTGCTGCGCCGACGGCGATGCCTCCTTCGCGGACTCTTGTCGGGAAGATTTCGCTCATATACAGCTGCATCTCTGATTAGCGAATTGGAAATCTGACCGAAGCGGGGTTGGAAGAGATATTATTCCCAGACTTACCCATGGGATGGGACCCCACGATATGTTAAACGTCACTGTGCATTGCGTTCCCATGTTAGCAACTTTGGATGCTCTGGCTTTTTGACTTACACGCAGCCATCATCTCACGGCATCCCACACCGTATCATATAAACAAGAACAAAGGGGGGGGGGGCGGGGGGGGGGAACCACTCACTCGCTTCCAGGAAAATCATCGAAATCGACGCAATGGCCGGCGGCGTCAACGTCCCACTACCCATGGGCGGATACCGCTGCGTGAGCACGCTGATGATGAACATGTACATGCCCATGAGGAACGAGCCGGCCAGCAGGGACCAGCGGCGGCCGATGCGCTCGACGAGGAAGAGCAGGAAGAAGGCACAGCTGACGACCTTGCACACGCCGAAGAAGCCGCTGAGGAGCAGGGCGTTTTGGCCGGCGCCGACGGCTTGGAAGACTTGAGGAGAGACTGTGTACGAGGGGGGTTGAAAGCGTTAGCAAAAGGTGAAGATGGAGATGAGATACGATATCAGATGAGATTGGGTTCGCTCGTACAGTATGCCAGGGAAGTGTTTCCCGTTATCTGGGCGCCTATTCTTCAAGGTCAGCATGTCGGAACATATCAATGCAAACCTCACACAGCAAAGCAAGATCTCACCAATCTGGAGAGTCACGGCCAGGAAGATGCGATATCGGTTCGCCGGCAGCCAATACTCCCTCCACGTAACGCCAGCCGTCTGCCTCTCCTCCTCCTCAATGCCCGCCACAATCTCATGAAACTCCATCCGCACCTCGACGCTGTCGCCGCCTCGCACCCAGATCAGCGACTGCAGCGCCTCCTCGTGCCGGTCGTGCTGCGCCAGCCACCGCGTGCTCTCCTTGGTCAGGAGCATGCCCAGGCCTAGGATGCCGCCGGGCACCAGCTGAAGGGCCACGGGGATGCGCCATTGCGCCGTTGACGGCTCGATGTGCTGCGCGGCGCCGTAGTCGACCCAGTAGCTGACGGCGACGCCCAGGGTGAAGAAGAACTGGAAGAGGCTGCCGAGCTGGCCGCGGATTTCCTTGGGGGCCATTTCGGCCGAGTACATGGGGATGATGACGGTTGCGACGCCTGTTTTTGGGGGGGGATTGTAATTCAGTCAGTTAGTTTTTGGTCTCGGAGTGATTGTAATCGGCCATGTAAGTGTGTGTGTATGGGTGCATGAGTGTATGTACCTGCGCCAATGCCGGATATCGTACGCCCGGCATACCAGGTCGCGATTCCTTGCTGGTAGAAGAGCTGCAGCACGGCGCCAATGTTGAAAATGAGCGATGCCACCGCCAGAGCCCATCTTCGGCCGTAGTGCGCGGTAAACGGCCAGACGAACAGGCACGAGAAGAAGGCTACAAGATTCAAAACTCCCAATTAGAACCCAGAGCTTGTATCAATTAGGTAGACTCGGCTTCGGTTCGATATATATATTTATAGGTATATATACATACCTCCCGCCTGCAGCAGACTGGCCGACAGCGAGGCGACGTTCTCCTGCTCGCCGTCGCTGAAGCCCATGTCCCGCTGGAAGGACTGCAGCGTCAGGACGCCGCCCACGATGCCCGTGTCGTAGGCGAAGAGAAAGGAGCCGACACATGACAGGGCGACGAGGTAGGTGGCCCTCCATGTGCCGAGGCGCGTCATGATGGGCTGCTGGATGCGAGTGTTTGCATGGGGATTTTGTTAGGAGCTGGGATTGAGCATGGGCGATTCTACTATGGATGGGAACGGATGATGAGGGGATTCCAGGCTAATGAGACCTGAATATTCAGGTAGGAACGAGAAACAATAGGAAACGAGGAGAGAAACAAGAGAGGTATGCAGAATAAAGAATAAAAGCCCTCAACACTACGGTGAAAAAAAAAGTCGTGAGATTCAGGTCTCCAGGTGAGGCGACTGCAACTTTTGACGTAATCCGGGGCTGAGCTGCATTTACATACAACGTACATGAGCGGCGCCGACCCAATTCATCCGAGCAAGTCAAAACTCGTGCTGTACGAGTAATGTGCATGCCCCCCATGCAAACAGGCTATATTTCCCCCATCCCGAGATTTCCTATTACTTATGCCTATCTATGGTGTGACTGTGACCCCGGGGTAAAGTGTGGTCGCATGCAAGTTTAGACGCAGCTTATCATTTGATGGAGAAAAATGCTGCGGGGAAAGAGAATGAATGGATCAAAATTGTCTCTTTCTTTCATCCTTGGCCTAGCTCGGTGCGGAGAGGAACCCGGGGGTGGGCACTTGGGGCGTTTTATTTGCCCGAATTCTTGGGTTTGTGTCTTTTAAATTACTCCATGTTCCGGATGTTTGGGGGTGGCTTGTTTTTCTGGCTGATTCAGCGTGTTGTATTCTCTCATGTGAGATGGCCATTGAAAGTACATTATTCTGTTCGACGTGAGGAGGCATGCTGTGGCTTGTGGGGGCGGAGAGCAGCCGTCTAGTTTCCGTTGAGGAGGGTCGGCTATGGGAGGGCTATTGATTGAGGCGCTGGCTGTTTTTGGGAAGTGAATTGAGTTTTCTTATGCTGCTTTGCGGCGTTTGGATGGTGGCTGGTGAGCCAGATTCACATTTATATGCATGGCGGGTGTGGGCATGGAGGCAATACCTAACATTAACAAACAGGTCATGGACAAGTATAGGCACCACATGATTAGGTGAATCGATTCTCTTGACAGGATGTAGATCAATCTGTATATACCGGGTCCAGCATTTCCGGTATTTCCGGTATCGTGAATTCGGTGAATCGCGCAGAAGCCATGCGCTGTCTTGTTTAAACCGCCGGTCTGCATGTAAATGGCTGCCGTGTTCGCCAACCCGCGATACCATCGGCATCATCTGCAGGTTGCCTTTTGGCAATGAAGACATTATATGGCTTCACTTAAGCAATGGAGCAAAGAAGAAGTTTTACTTTGCGTGGTTGTTGAATTGGCCTTGGCATGAAAGTCACAGAGAATCATGTATCGCCGTGAGAGCGCGGCGTATATATCAAGACAGAAGAATCCGGTTAATCCAATAGCCATAACTCTCAATTCTGAGTGTTTTGTTTCCTTTGAGCTTCATCAGTTTTCATTTATTGCTCCATCAGGTGATATTCCGTTGAAATAAGTCCTGGCAATTGCTCAAGTACAACTATTCGCTACACACCGAGGATTCAATCATGGGGCGCGAACATTCATCCAGCCGGCGCTCCAAGAGTCACAGCTCAAAACGCAAGACTTGCAAAGTTGAACATTGCAACCGAGAACGCAAGTCCACGAGGCACAATGGCGAGACGACCACGTACAAGTATTGCGAGAAGCGTAATGAGTTTTCCTTCTTCCCTCCTTTTGAGATGCCTTTGATATGAGGTGACTCTTGGTTCTGACACAAGAATAGATTGGGATCGGGCAAATTCCAACAATCAAGGCATGTATATAACTGGAAATCATTCTCTTCCAAATGCTAATGTAGTACAGGCTCGGGGTATGCGACGCCTCCCTATGCAAGATGCTGTGAGCAACCATCATCCACCCCCGTATCCCCCAGTGGTGAGTCTCCGTTGCAAGTCACTATATAGCTTCCTCTCCATTAACTCTTTCAACTCCCCAGGGAAATGCAACTTCCGAGATTGCAATTGTGCCATTAATCCTCCATCCAACTTTTTCTGCCCGAGACATGAACAAGTGACTTGGTTCAACTCCCGTTTCAATTATTCGCGCCCTCCTATGCAATACAGCGCTCCTCCATCCCCTCCGTGGTCTCCCCCGCAAAGACCTGCAGACGGCGCTATACCATCCGAACATCCTACCGCTTCAAGCACCACCGCTTCATATACGACAGATGGACGTCGTAATTCAACTCATAGCGCTACTTCTGCCCAAAGTGCACCCTATCCAGCCACCACCACCGTCGCCGCTCCAGCGGAAACAACAATGGAGTCCAAGGTCGAGGCTGCCAGTTACGAGGCTGATCAAGGAAAGCATCAAATGTGCGATGAAAACGATCATCTACCGACCTTCTGGTCTGGCATCAGCGTTGGAATTTGTATCCTGTTGCAAATAATCCATGTCCTTATGCGGCTGTTGCTGGAACTGGTTCAAGGAGTGGGCAAACGTGGAATGTGGTGAGCAAGTGGAAAACCGGGCAGTTAACTTGGAGGATATCACGTGGGGGAAAGAGATGGAAGGGTTCTGCGATTATTTAAAAACAAAAACATTCCGGAATGTCTATTAATAACGAGTGTGTCTATGGCTTTCAACAAGCCAGGCAAACGAATCACTACAACTAAGCAATACAAGCAAAACCAAGACCAAATGCTTACAACTAAGCAATACAAATAAAACCAAAACCAAAACCAAAACCAAAACCAAATCAAAACTGTGCCCATTCTTTCCCGTCTTGGCCAGCAAGAACTCAAATGGTGGCTTTATTCTCGCTTCTAAATAGCGAGAAACGGTGGTCGTCAGGGTCACTCATCAGACTCACGCTTGGGATAAAGTGACGCGCGCATCTCCTCAAGCATATGCTTCACAGTCTCCCAGCGTCGTCCATCGCCAATGCTGCCCTGGTACTTCTTGGCATCATGAATCTCAATTGCAAATGCCGCATCAGCCAATTCTCCGGTGATTTTTCCGTTAGGAGCGAAGGCCATGGAGAGACGCAAACCCTCCTCGGGCGACTGGGTGGCATCATAGGGTCGAGTGACCATGCCTGGTCGGACGAATCGAGGAGGCAAAACTAGAATGATTCCGAGTTCTGCCACCATGTCGACGCTGAGAGCCCCTGGAACGGATTCGCGGTTAACAATCTTGAAGAGATTGACAAATTCCTCGGGAAAGTCTGGAAGAAATGGGAAACCTCCTAGGAGAGGCGCATTGTCGAGGACTTGATCGCTGAATGTGTCCGAACCAGCAACGGAGTTGGAGTCCCTGCTTGAAGGGCGGCTGGAATAGTTGCTGCTGGGGCCGCTGTTGCCCGAACTAGCAATGCCCAAGCCGTTGATATCGAGCTCGTCGGCGCCGGAGTGGTCGCTGGCATAATCGTCGTCATGGCGAGAGTCATCACTCGCGTAATCGCTGGACTCCTCATCGCCAGAATCGTCATTACCGTACACGCTGGAACTGGTAGATACTACACCCCGTGACCCCCGTCGGAAGGTGTTGAGGTTATCGAACTCCTCGTGCCAGTCCTCAGAGACGAAGGGGGTGTTGTTCTCAGCCATTTTGAGTGAAGAAGTGGTAGCAAGTCGATTTGAGATGGATTTGATCCTTGTGATCACGTCGTTAGGTTGAGAGTAGTTGAGAAGAACTTGGTGGTTGTAATCACGTTGTCGAGTGTAGAAACTTGAGAGTGCTTGAGCTGAAGTTGAATCTTGTGATGGTAGGGTGTAGAAATGTAGAAGATTGAGAGTTGTTGAGCTGGATTGAAACGAGGCTCAACCATGATAATTTATAGTTGTGAGCACCCATGCTGGCATCAAGATAATTGAGTGTTGTTCATAGAATGTGTATTTACGGACTGTTTGAGTTCATGTACTGGCCTTTGTACCATCAATTGGTCTTTGTAAGTGTGCAGAGAACGGCTCAAACACAATCAGATTGTTTATAGAGGATATCAAGAGAACTGAAGCCTTATTGCCATGGCTTATGATGACAATTAGAGAAACAAGAGGTCGTTCTGTCGGTGCATAAAGCACTCTCAAAAATAGAAGCTAGAGAAACAATAGATCGTACTGTCCGTGCATAAAGCAATCTCAAAATAGAAGCTAGAGAAACAAGAGATCGTTTTGTCCGTGCATGAAGCACTCTCAAAATAGAACACTTATCAGATCAATGCACTTCAAAGCATTACAGAAACACAAAGAAAACCTACCTACCTACCAGTGTATAACTGCTTTGTAGTTTCGTTCAACCTTTCCCCTTTCTATATTTATATCTAGCGTTCAAGTTATGGACATTGCAAAATTTCTTCCAATTATAGCCGTACAAAGATTGAGGAGCAAAACAATTGTTATCCCGGCGGCAGTTGATAATCGGCTTCCTAAAATATATATGAACAACGGGGCATCGAGAACAGCCAAAGATCCCTTGCCTGTAACAAAACGAGTTCATAACAGCATTAACTTCTTTGATCGATGGCATTTCTCGGAGCGTCTACCGATTCGCCCACATGAGACATGCATCATTTCCTAGACTCTATAGCATCCCAAGGGTTTGGCACTAAGACCTGCATACCCAGTAAAATTATTGACGAGTTGAATCATGTCCATGAACACATCAGCATCAATGCAGTAGCTGGCTACCATCTTTTAGCCAATCACTATAGATTTCTTTACACATCTTGATATGTCGCCGATGGTTGTAGTATGCCGTTATAGCGGCCGCCATCAATTGCCATTGGAGGATAGTATATCGACGAAATGAGAATACACATGATTCGGATAAACTTCTGAGGAGAGCTCCAATCCAGCTCTATTCCACTTAAAGCTTAACGGCCGTCAAACTCAATTCCCAAAACCGTCTCTTGACTTGGCAACTAGTCTAGGAGCGGAGGATTCAATGAGGCGTCAACTCTTCAAGCTACCAAAACTATGTCAACTATGCCCATTCCGCGAGTCAAGCTTGCTCCAGGCATCAAAGTCCGTTAGATCAACGTAATAACTGTTCCACATCAGTCCATACTATGACGTCTAGGGTAGAGCAATTGCGAGGCACTGCCTATATTTAGACGTCAGCCCACGCCGGGTGATCCTACTTGTGCTTTTGCATACACCTACTCCGTAATCCGTATATAGCGACTCCTCGCTCCTTCACCGAGGTGTAATATCACATGAATCAGGCGTGCACGCATCTTCTCAAGGCTCGGCCTTTCTTTGGGCGCAAATGCTGTGGCATGGGCCGTCGGTCTCGGCTCCCATGGCAACATGCAAGCTTCCACGACCTCATCTTGGCAACGGGGGGCTGGTTCCCTCGAGCTCTCGGGAGCTGGTTTGTTTGTTTTGCTCTGCTTTTGCCATTTGTAGACGGACATGCATGATAAAAGACTGCATTTATCGTGGATGGCTGTGCTGGTGGTAACACGGCATCACAGTGGCGCAAAGGGCGCGGTAATGCCGAGAAGATTGAACCAAACACGAGGAAAGACAAGACATCTTGCTTGATTGTATCCACCGAGTAATTATCTACTACAGCTGGTGCTTGAATCTAGCATCAAACAACCACGTTACGAGTAACCGTAAGCTTAACGCAAGGGATCAGCAGCTATCACGTTATGTCTCAGTCCCCTAGCAAGACGGTGATGTCAAGCTCCGATCCACACGATGACGCCTCCGCGGGGCTATCAGAAGACCAAAGCTCGCATTCATGTAAAACACCGCCTTGGACACGGAGCACAAAGCGGACAATGACTGTTGGAAAAAAGCACCCTTATGATCGATCGACTCATAGCACAGCAAATCGCCACCGAGGCGTCCGAGAGCTGCGGAAAGCGGCAACGCGGGACCAAAAGGCGAGGGTCCGGCTTCCAGTGGAGCAAGAAGCAGCTCGCTTCGCCCAACCTCGTTATTTTTTAGGGGACAAGAGGTGATCGGCGGTGCTCTTTGGACTTGAACTCTATCTGTCAACTGGCGGCAGACAGACAAAAAGAGGAGCCAGAGCCAGCAGAACCTTGTGAGTTTTGGGTCACGCGGGGGGAGCTCTTTGGTTGCGCACTGTGGCTCCAGTTTAGGGATGAGGGGGACATGGACATGGCGTTGTTGGCTCTATCATTATGGGATGTTTAGGTGTAGAATCTGTGCCGTTTTCGATGGATGATAGAAAAGCTCCGTAGATACACAGTGCGTGGGTCGAGCTGAGCAGACCGAGAGACACATCGTATCCGGGAGGAACACTGCAGCTGCGCAGCTCCACTGCACTATTTCGGATGCCGTGGTTGCATTTCGTGTCGCTCCGCCGTGGTTTTCGTCAGAGATCGGCCTGGCCTTGGTCTGGCCGAGGATCAAAGTTCTAGATGGGCCTTGTCAGGTTCCAGAGGGGTATAAAGAGTCGAGCTGAGAAGCATCTAGACTTGAGTTGAGCTCTCATCAAACAGAAGCAATCAACCACTTATACAGCTACTATTATAAGCTTTCCAACCAACCCCTCACCTGTCGCCTCAACCTCATACGACTCATCATCCTCTTCCCTCTTCAACACTTTCAATCCATTTCACAACTCTCTCAGTCAAGATGCAACTCTTCGCCGTCTTCGCCGCTGCCACTACCCTCATCGCCGGCTCCAACGCCCTCTTCATCCCCCGCAACATCCACGTTGCAGACTTCCGCCTCTACAGCGCCGAGGGCTGCCACGACGGCAACCTCGGCGTCTGGACCGTCATTGATGACGACTTCAAGAATGGCGAATGCAAGGGCCTCAACGACAGTGAGCCCAAGTCTCTGAGCCTGACAGACATTAACAAGGGCTGCACATGTAAGGAAAACCACGAGCGCTGGAACGCCCAATCTAAGACATTGTTTATACTAACCCGCAACCTTGCAGTCACGGCTTACACCGACGACAAGTGCACCAAGGGCAAGAAGGATTTCACAAAGGGACACTGCTTCGACAACAAGGCCGGCTGGAAAGCCTGGAGCATGAAGTGCGACTACAAGGACTAAAAGGGTCCTCCCTCCCTTCTTTTTTCCTCACCGCAACTTTGCCAGCACCATTTATTTACACTTTTTTTCATTCCTTACATCATGGTGGAGTTTCACGTTTTTTGGAATCAGGATTACACTGGACTGATTTGTGGGAACCGGGACATGGAACACAACGAGCATATTGATTGACACGGAACGCATTATGGGGTTATCGGGCTGGTCATTTTCCAGGATCACGGCTTTTGGGTAATAATGGGTAACGGTTGTTATGACACGGTCCTTTTATGATGATGCATACATGTACACATACATTATACAATACTGATGGCGGCGGATCCATCAATGATAATTAGTTAATGAGATAATAACAGCGCCAGCGAGGCAAAATTACATATTGACAACGATTGCATTCGTCATTTCGCAACACACAAAGATGATCGCCTCTGACCATGACGCTTTCCATCACCAAAGTAACATGACTGCTCCGAAGTCGGTGTAAAACGTATTCAGCTATAACACAGCTGCGGCTGCCTCATGCTGTACGCCCACTCTCGACACTCAGTGAAAAAAAGGGCACAATGCTAGCTACCCATGTTGTGTCTAGTCCATGCGCTTATGCAATGGGGCACATTTATGAACGATCAGATGACATGAGTTGAATTCGTTCTAGAATCAGAGGGGCTAGCAACAAGGCGAGTAAAGTAAAGACTCTGGAGCATGAGCCGTCATGATCATCCTGTCGTGTTCACTTTACAAACGCAAACAACCTTGAAGCTGACAACACACTAGCACTCTGTCCCATGGTATGATGAAAGAGTGGCAAAGGCTGCAAACCGCAACGTTGAGCGTCATGGCTGAAAATTCTTATTCCAAGTTTCCTTCATAAAGCTCACTTCTGTGCAACCAACTCGTCCAGTAGCTTGACGAGCACAACATGTCTAATTCCCAACACGATGGGTCTAGATCGCTGCCTACGTGATGGTCCATTCTCAACAGACACTCAACAGTTTAGCAAATTGTATCAACGTTGTTCAAGTTATTCGTTATTCTTTATTCATCAGGCTTAAGCCAGAAAGCAGTCATTTTAGTTAATCTCAACAGCAACCTTGGCAAAGTGCTTGCCCGACCACTGGTACTCATACGCCTCCTTCAGCTCCTCCAACTTAAACACCTTCTCGTCAACCACCGGCCTCAGCGTCTCAGGATGGGCCTCAATCGCCTCAACCAGCTCCTCCAGCTGCACACGGCTGCCCACAAGGATACCACGAGCAGTGAACAGGCTGGACAAGCATCGCAGGAAGCTAGGCTCCTTCTCGTCTCCGCCTCCAGCAAGGAAGCCGATGATGTCGATGGAACCGCACATCTTGACGGCGGCAATGCTCTGCTCCATCTCCTTGGCGCCGGCAACCTGCACGACGTGGTCGACGCCGCGACCGCCGGTCAGCTTCTTGGCCGTCTCGCCCCAGTTGGGATCCTCCTTGTAGTTGAGGACGTGGTCGGCACCAAGCTTCTTCAGCTGCTCCGCCTTGGCGGGAGATCCAGTGGTGGCAATGACCCTGGCACCAGCAGCCTTTGCAAACTGCAGAGCAAAGATGCTGACACCTCCGCTGCCCTGGACGAGAACCCAGTGGCCTGCCTTGACGGTGTGGTCGGCAGAGCCGAACAGAGCGTTCCAGGCAGTCAGGCCAGCGCAGGGAAGGGTAGAGGCCTCAAGAGCAGTCAAGTTGGAGGGGCTGCGCACGAGAGCGTTCTCGTTGAAAGCGCCATAGGTGCGGAGAACGCCGTCTAGGACACCTCCAGTTCCAGTGGCAATGGTCTTGGGGGTCAGGTTTCCGCCCAGGTGAGCCTGGTTGAAGAGAGTGATGACCTTGTCGCCGGGCTGGAAGAGGGTGACGCTCTTGCCGACGGAGACGACAGTGCCGGCACCATCAGATCCGGGGACGACATTTGGGGCCATGCCAAAAGGGTACTCACCCCTGGCGATGATGAGATCACGGTACTGTTGTAGTCAAAGTCAGCAACTATATAGGAGACATGTACGTAATACAACGCAAAAGAGAGCGAATTGCGGGTCAACTAACGTTGAGAGAGGCAGCCTCGACTATAGCATGATGAATGTTAGCACTGAATAGTTTTATTGGCCATGTTCATCTTCTCTTTTTCATGTTCTTGTCATATAGTTGAGTGATGCGTAAAGGAGTTGCTTAGTACATACGCTTAACCAAAACCTCGTTGTCGCCAACTTCAGGCAGGGGCTGCTCAGAGAACTTGAGTCCCTCAAACCCATTGTATTCAGCAACTTGCCATTGCTTAACGGTCTTGGGGATAGTGAAGGAGCTCATTGTGAAATTTCTAAGCTGCCCGGGATTGATGGGGATATAGTTGGAGATGAAGATGTTTGTGTTTTGTTTTTCTGCGCTGACCAGCAACACTTTACTCAGGTTGCCTAGTTGAAAAGAGGAAAAAAAAGACTATTGCAGTTGATAGATGTCACAAGGTGGTTCGATGGGGCATTATGGAGATTGTGGCCCAATATATGTCTTTTTCCAACTTGTCAAATACCGCAGTTCCCACTTTGTCACCAAAGATAGGCCCATTTCTAATGCACCAAATTGGATTTGTAAGTTGATCCATTCCAGAGCACGTTTATGCGATTCAAACGAGTTACACAACCCGCGAGAGTACTATCGCCACGATACAATGATACTATCGACAGACCACTTAACTAAGAGTGACATTTCCGCAACGTCATGCAGCCACAACCGACAACGCCTAAGATCCTTCGATGAGTAACGGACGTTCAGCTACTGCGAGAATCGACAATAGCCGGCACCTGCCGCTACTAGCATCGCATCAGCGGGCGTTTGCATCTGCGGCTTGAAATCGAGCATTTTCCAGATCGAGGCAAGGCGCGAGCCTAAGCCCAAGAGAGGCAGCGTTGTGCCCGACTCTAGCCAGCAAGTTGACAAGGCTATAATAGTCTTTGAAGAGAGTTGCGACTTAGAAACACTCAACTCGTGTTTCGGTTTCAAGCGTATATGCAACTCTATCTTAGGAAGAGCATTATAAATCCCAACGAAGGTATTGTCAAATCATTGTGGCCAGACATGACTCTAGTTGCAGAATTTTTGTTAACCGAGGCGGATACAATTGGCGGAGGCCGGGACAACAAGCAGCGCCGATGGAGCTTCGGCAATGTCGACGACTGCGATGAACGACTCATTACTGTTCTATGGACGGTCAATTGTTAAGCTGCTGAGGCATTTTGTTCAAAACTTGTTCATTTAGCTGAATCTTGCGCACAATGTTTCTCCTTTTGCTCTGGTGTAAAGTTCAACCATTGAAGCCAAAGCGGAGATGGGCAATTTGATGCGATTAAGCGAGCATCACTATCACGGGGCAAACTCTCTAACCAACAGCCTCAAAATGTCAAGTGTCATGAGCCGTACCCACGCCCCTCTGGTGAACTTGACTATATTCAGGGAAGCTCGCGGCTGTGCAGCCACAGGTTAATTAAACTCTCCCGTATAAGCCTCCCAGGACGACGCATTTTTGTTGCTCTCAAACTCATCATCATCAGTTGATGACACGTATGAGAGAGCATCGGACTGTGAGTCTCAACAGGACACTTGTCCATGAGTGAGGACTGTATTTAAGAGGAAGAGACTGAATGAGCGATGAGAATCTCAAGCCGCTGAGGTGAAATCGTAAGAAGAGGCATCACTCGTTACGTGCTCTCACTCTTTCTCTCTTAACAACTCGTAATCACAAACACCACTCATATACATACATACGGAACCGGCTACTACACTCTCAACAAACTCCACAAACCCATCTCGTGTATATCTCACTCATTACGCCTTACCTGATTCATCTCACACCCAAGCCCAGCCATGGCCCAGATCCTAGTCCACGACGCTCTCCAGCTTCCCCAGCCGGCAGTGGGACCCTCCTCACGGCCGCCGCTGTCCCGGCTCTCGTCAAGTCCCGGCCCCGGCACCGTGGCCAGGACGGGCATCGTCGTCTTCTCGGGCGGAAGCGCGGCCAACAGCCTGGTGGACGTGTTTGAGGGCGTGCGGGCGGCCAGTGCGGCGACGCTGAGCTACGTGATTCCCATCTCGGACAATGGCGGCAGCACGAGCGAGATTATCCGCGTGTTCGGAGGACCAGGTATTAATTGAATTCCATAACCTTCAAATTACATGTAATCACGTCTCTCTAACTTGAATCATGTGTTACGAAAAAAAGGCATTGGAGATGTGCGGTCTCGCCTCGTCCGTCTCATCCCCAACGACAACAAGCCCGAGACAACTGCCATCAAGCTCCTCTTCAACCACCGCCTGCCCCCCGTCTACGACAGAGCCCGAGCCGAGTGGTTCGACATCGTCGAGGGC
Source organism: Trichoderma simmonsii (assembly GCA_019565615.1). NCBI lineage: Eukaryota > Fungi > Ascomycota > Sordariomycetes > Hypocreales > Hypocreaceae > Trichoderma > Trichoderma simmonsii. The sequence continues at coordinate 1,974,793 of CP075866.1, forward strand.
ACGCACCCGCTGTGGCTCGACATCTCGTCGCCCAAGCGCGAGCTGATCCGGTCCTTCTTCAACAGCTTCAACCTCGAGGTCGTCAAGCGCATGCGGCCCAGCAGCCGCTTCGACTTCTCCGGGTCCAGCATCGGCAACCTGTTCCTGACGGGCGCCAGGCTCTTCACCGGCAGCTTCGAGGCCGCCATCTGCCTGCTGAGCTCCATCTGCGCCGTGCCCGACCGCGTGGCCGTCTTGCCGGCGCTCAACACCAACTTTGCCCATCACATTGCGGCGGGACTCGTCGACGGCACCGTCATCACCGGCCAAAACGACATCTCGCATCCCAGTGCGCCCACGGCCGCCGTGCCGCTGCCGGGCCCGGGTCTGGCTCCGACCTCCGGATCGCGCACGCCGGCGCTGTCGACGAACCATGACCTGGACGAGCACGACATCGAGGACGCAAACCTGCCCGGCAGCCTGCCCGCTCTGCGCCGGCCCGCCATTGCCATTTCAAAGCAGGACGAGGAGGATCTTCCATGCCGCATCGACCGCATCTGGTACATCAACCCGTACGGCCAGGAGATGCGCATCCCGGCCAACCCGCGCGTGCTCGAGGCCATCCGCAGCGCGCACTCGGTCATCTACAGCATCGGCTCGCTCTTCACGTCGCTGGTGCCAAACCTGGTGCTCAAGGGCGTGGGCGAGGCCATCGCCAGCCCGCACATCCGAAACAAGATCCTGGTCCTCAACGGCACCACCGATCGTGAAACCGGCCCATCGAGCGACCCCTTTTCCGGGCTCGATTTCGTCGCCACCGTCGCCAACGCCTGCGCGGATTCGAGGGGCTTGTCTCGGCCGTCTGCGGACGAGTATTCGCTGTACGTGACGCATGTCATTTACATCGAGGGCCCTACGAGTCCCGCCGTGGACAAGCGGCTGTTTGCCCAGCTGGGCATCGACACGACGAGGCTGTACGGACCCAAAGATGGGCAGGGCAAGGGAGGACGATATGACGCAAAGGCGCTGGCGCAGACGCTTGAGAGCATCATCGGGCGCAAGGACACGCGCTCTGACAGGAGTCGGCGTAACACTCTGGTGGGATAGACTTGTCTTGGTTTTCTTTTTTTGTAATATAGTACAATATACCATTTATTATTTGTGTTTTTCAGCATAAAAAAACAACATGTAAAGAAACATCTGCCAGCCAACGGCACGGTATCAAACCAATACCACATCTTCGCCCTCTCCCCCTCTCCAAAAACCCATGGATATCCCTTTGACCACCACAAACCACCGCCCTGTAATGCGTTTCGTTTCCCTCTCTTCATTCACAACTCTGTTTCCTTCCCAAGTCCTACTCCATCATCATCATCATCACGACTTGGCCATGGCAAGATACACCACCACAGCCGGCCACGCCGCTGACATGACCAACGCCATCATCACCCTCCCTCCTCCAACCCGTATCCTATCCTGAGGGCCCTTCCACCGGTCCACCAGCGCGCAAGTCGTCCAGATCATGACCATGGCGTAAATGACAAGCAGCCAGGTGACGCCGAGAATGATGTCGGCGGTGCGGTCCGTGGGGCTAAGCACGTCCTTGGACGTGTCTGGGATGAAGGTAGAAGAAAGATTGTTGCCCATTTTTGCGGTATAGGATTTTTTTCTTTGTGTGTAGGTTGTTGAAGGATGCTTTGTTGTAAAGGGCGATTGCTTTGTTTCGCTTTGCGCTTTTATGCTTTGTGATGCTTTGGTCGTAATAAAAACGTTGTCGCCAAGACGAGATGAAGATCGTGAAATAAGGTATATCGACTCGCGATATTCCCGAGAAGTAGAACTGATTAAAAGAAAACCTTCTCGCCCAGCGAGTTTACAAAGAAGCAAAGAGCGAAAACGAAAATCACACACAGCCGAAAAAATATTCCCACCAGAGAAGAAATGAATGAAGAAGAGAAGAAAGAAGAAAGAAAGAGGAGACGCCGCGCTGAAAAGGAAACCGAAGCAAGCTAAATCCAAAAAGAACCTGTCAAATGGTATTAGCCTCCTCTCTCCTCTCCGGGGTTTGTTCCCAAGCTTAAACTCGAACGAGCCCCCCGAATTCAATCTTGATACATACGGGGGAATGCAAATCTCAGCCCTCAGCCAAGATTAAAAAAACAGGGCAGATCAAAGGGAGAGGCCAAAGTTTCGCGGCTGCTGGCCCAGCCGAAACGGCGCAAAGACACAAAAGACTCGATGAACAGGCGCAAGGTGGGACGCTCGTCTTACGTTTGGCGTCTCAAAGTGCGGATTCGTCGAAACACGGAGTGCGTCTAGAGCGAATCAGAATCAGGGCCCGGTCCAAAATTGAAACGGTAATAATATCGTGTTTTGTACGTTTCTCAGTATGTATGTACAATCAAAAACTGGAAATTTGAAAAGAAAAGAAGAGGAAGAAAAAGAGGAGGTAACCCAAGTAATAGTATGGATGGGATGGGACAGCTCGTGTCTTTTCCCGCCCAGCTTCCCATTTCCATTTCTCACTGGACACTCACCACTGAAAACACCAGGCCAGGCCAGGGTGACCCACGAAATATCACTCGCCCGCAGCACAAGCAAAAACAGACATGGGGGTCATCCCCGTCCAATCAAACAACACCTTTTCCCTCAAGCACCCAAAAATATCGTCGCCCTCGGACCACTTCTGCCGTTTTAAGCGCCCGGGCTTGTTCGAGCTATCGAGTCGCCGTCACGCAGATGCAGCAGCGGTGAGACGTCATTCGTCCATTTTATCTGTGGCTTTTCTTCTTTTTTTACTCTTATTTTTTTATCGATATGGTCTCTATCTATCTTGTACATGCAAACCCCGGACTCCCTCTTGTTTTCTTGCGATTGCGCTAGAGAGCTTTCGTCGAGCTGCAGCATTGAAGCTACTGTACTGTATCACGTCCAATCAACTCCTCTCTGCATCAAGTAAGCATTATTATGAAGCTAGATACTGCAATAAGGACCAAGCACGTAAATTGAAGAGCAAGATTTTGGCCCATCAAACACGAGACAAAGAGGAGGCAGAGAAATAGATTACACCCGCGTTGACACTCTACTGTATATATTGACCAAGGCCAGACAAAAAGACATGCATACACACACACGCACATGACGAAGAGACAAGAGACAAGACAAGAGCTGGTATCATGTGTTTCATTAATCTGAATTAACACTATCTGCTATTTATACAATAAAAAACATTCACATCATAATTTTGTCCTCGCCGCCGCTCATGACAGGCGGGCGCTGAGGGGCAGGTCGCGCGAAGAGCTGCCGACGTAGACAGTCTTGGGGTACTTGGTGACAACCCACTGCTGGGTCTTGGTGTCCCAGTTGGAAATGTCACGGCGAGTCAGGTCAGCCTTGAAGGTGACGCTCTGGCCGGGCGCAATGCGCTCGATACGGTCAAAGCCACGCAGAACCCGGACGGGCTCGTTGGGGCCACCGTGGCTCAGGTACAGCTGGGGAACAGCATCGTCCATGACCTTACCGGTGTTGGTGATGGTGGCGGTAACGGTGTAGATGACATCGTACAGCTGGCGGTTGCCACCGGGCTCACCAGAAGAGGGAGAGCGAGGCTGGGGGCTGCCGTCAGTGGCTCCGGCAGGGAGGAACTGCTTGGCAGTCTGGCCGTAGTGGGAGTCGCCAGAAGCGGCCTGGCCAGAGCTGGTGGAGCTCAGGTATGGGTAGATGAACTCCTTGATGCGTCGAATGTTCTTGGGGAAACCATAGTCCTTCAGGTTCTTGCTGAAGGTGCCCAAGGAGGGAGCAGCAATGGTCTTGCCGGTAGTGGGGTTCAAGGGGCCGGCGTTGTTCTTCTGGATCTGGAGGTTGGAGAACTTGAAGGTCGACCACCCCAGTCCGAAGCCGAACTCGTACGTGGGAGCCTTGTCAGAGCTGCGAGGCTTGCCGGGAGCCACCTTGTCGAAGTAGCGGTAGTCAATGAAGGCGCCCTCGGTGAAGTCATCCTGAGGAGCGTTGTTACCGTTGTTGGGAGTAGTCATGACCTGAACGCCGTAGCTCTCCAGAGAAGGACCCCAGGTGAAGGGAGTACGTCCGGGGCTCTGCTTGCCGTACAGGATGTCGACGAGAGAGTTACCAGACTCCTGACCGGGGGTACCAGCCCAAACAATGGCAGAGATGTTGGGGTGGACGGCGTAGTCCTTCAGGATGACGGGACCAGTCGAGTGGATAACAACAACGGTCTTGGCGTTGTTGGCAGCAACGGTCTTGATGAGGTCATCGCCGTTCTTCCACAGGGTAATGTTCTTGCGGTCACCCTCATTGCCATCAGGGTGGAGGTAACCCTCACCACTGTCCGAGTTGGCAAAGACAATGGCGATGGCCTCGGGCTGGCTGACGAGAGACTGGATGGCAGAGGTGGCGTAGTTGTTCAGGATGCTCTCGTAGCGAGAGCCATCCTGGAGAGCCTGGTTCTGGATCGCAGTGTCAGGGGTAACGAGGTAGGGGAAGTTGGTGGTACCGGAACCCCACTCCATGGCAAGAGTGCCATCATCACAGCCGCGGTCACCGCAGCCGTTAGGACCAGCAGGGTTGGAGCCAGCATCCTCACCGATGACGGTAAGGAACTTGGGCTTGTTGAGGGGCAGGATGCCGTTGTTCTTGAGGATAACGGTTCCCTTGGCACCAGCCTCACGGATGTGGTTAGCATGATCCGCACGGACATCGACACCGTAGTTGACCTTCTCCCAGTTCTCATTGACAGCAGCCTGAACATAGCCAAACTCGCCATCGGTCCAAGAATCAAAGTTGGTGTCCACAAGGTTGTTAATCGACTTGCCGACCTTGAAGAAGGAGGCCATGATACGCATGACCATGTCGTCGATACGCCACTCGGGGACAGTACCGTTGAGGACGGCAAGGGTCAGGTTGCTTCCGAAGTAAGACGCACCGGTGTTGAAAAGGGTATCACCAGGCATGGTCATGTCAAGACCGGCAGCAGCGGTCGAGACACCAGCGTGCTGAGCCTGCCAATCGCTCATGACGAAACCTTGGAAACCGTACTCCTCCTTGAGCAATCCGTTGAGGAGCTTAGAGTTCTGGCAGGCGTACGAGTTGTTGACCTGGTTGTATGAGCACATGATGGAGCCAACACCAGCCTTGACAGCATCCTGGAAAGGCCAGCCGTAGACTTCGTGGATGGTCTTGTCGTCAACGTTGGACGACAGGGCCTCCTTGATGGGGTATCCGTAGCCGTTGGCCTCTCCGACCTGGCGGAAATGCTCCTGTTCGTTCAGGAGGAAGTGCTTGGCGCAGGCCACGGTACCGGCATTCTGGATACCAGTGACGGTATCGGCAAGAGCCACACCGGCCAGGTAAGGATCGTTTCCGAAGCCCTCGACGTTACGACCTCCGTTAGGGTTGCGGCCAAGAGGACCGGCAACAGGTCCAAGAAGAACATCAACACCCTTGTTCTTTGCCTCAGAGCCCAGGGCAGTGCCACGGTCAACCCAAAGGTGTCGGCTCCAACTGGCGGCGGCAGTCAAGCCAGTAGCGAAAGCGCTGTTATACCTGTTGAATCGGAGACCAAGGGGACCATCCTGCATGCAAAGAGATCGCAGGCCCAGACGAGGGACGGTACCAACGTTTCCAACACACTTCTCACCCATCCAACTACAGCAAAAGTTAGCACAACTCGGCTGGCAAAGCAAGGCAGAATCAAATGAGCTTACCCAACACCGGTGGTGAGGTTGACCTTCTCCAAGAGAGTCAGGCCCGAAACAAACTCCTTAGCCTGAGCATAGGCCTGCTCCCAGCCCGGAGCATTGGGGTCCATCCATGGGGAGGGATAGAAAGGAGGCGAGTACGCCTCGTTGGAGTGAGGAGGAGGGTAGGGCTGTGGGTTCGGAAGAGCGTTAGCAGCTGCAAAGTCCAAAATTGTTGCCGTAGAGGCGGCCAAAAGAAAGGATGTCTTCATGGTGAAAAAAGAGTGACGGCTGGGTACGCCTTGAACACAGAGTGGTGTGGGGAGAAAGGGGGAAACGAGGGACAATCCCTTTGACTAAGAGTTATACCAGCAGCAGTGAATGTGGTAGAATCAGCACGAGGCAGTGCCAATTGACAGTCAATGCCAATGCTGCTTTCTTCTAGTTCAACTGCGCTGAATCTTGCATTGTCAAGGGAAGGTGGAAATGGGTGAAGGGACTCGTTGAGAAATAGGGGCAGTGAGAACCACGACTTCGCGACTTGACGTGTTTATGCAAGTGCATTGGCACGAAGAGTCGATGGACTGCTCGATCAAGCAAGCAATCCTAGGTCCATCAAGGGAAGTTGTGCATATACAAACAATGGAAGAGGAAAAAGGGAGAGAGCCAATGTCTCAGTGCAATTGGCATGCAAAAAAAGCAACGTACATTGGCATCTGCCACTGCCGCCAAAAGGGCGGCAGCAAACACGGACAGCGGCTTAACCATTGTGTTGGATTTCCGCGACCAAGGTATTCAGGATCGGCGGTTGGCGACGAGGATCTCGCTTGAAGAACCGGAGCTGCTGTCGAGGAGGGCGAGGGAAGCCCAGCATATATAGTCCGTGGCAGAGTCGCATCGTCAGCTCATCCACGCCGATGGGCCAACTTTGATTCCCGCCCTGTGCTCCGTCCCTCGCCCATTCTCCATTCTTTGATCTTTTCGTCATCCCTACACTATTGCTCATCGACGGTACTGCAGCTAATGCCCATTCTCGGCCTTTGTCCTGTAGCTCAACGTCTCTCTCCGCCTATTCCCCCTGTTCACGAGCTAAGGTCCTTGGACCCTGGCCCTGGACAACTTGGCCATCCACGGGGAAGCAGAGTGGAGGAGCAGCAAGCAATCTCTCGTCGCCAGCTTCGGCCCCACCGCGCCAAGACCTGCGATGGCACCGAGTCGGCAGGGATCTCGACGAGCTCGAGAGAGAGCTCCATTCGTACAGAATACCTACTCGTCCTGGTGGCAGCATGTCGTGGTAAGCCGCCCTGGTGAGAATGATAGCGGGCGCCGGTGTATTCTGTACCCCGTCAAACGGTGTGCGACGGCATGCAGCTGGGAGCTTAACCTGGACTTGTACGAGGTGCATAAAGGAGCCCGATGCTGGGCAATCCAATGCAACTGTACGTGGACCCTGTTGTGGTCTGTTGTGTCGATCGCGATGACATTCCGGGAGGCAGAGTGATGTACTAATGTATGGAATACCTCTATAATGACATACTGCGACTACAAAGATTCCGGGTAGAGTAATTACAGAGATCCATTATGACAGAGATGGTCAGTCATCGGAAGACGGATTATATCGATCGCGCACCATACAAGGTACGTAAGTAAGGTATTTACGGTTAAATGATTATGCTCCTAGAGGAGGCGCTTTTAGCTCCAGGTACTCTGCATTGTACGGCTCATAGCGCCGCGGGTACTTACAAGTACACGTACCACAGCCGCTATGCCGCTCGCACAATAGTGCCGGTGTTCAGCGCCTTCAAATCAGCTGCCAGTGAGTGCGCACGCCACATCCAATAGGACAGAGAACAGCCCTCCATGTATCTGTACACAGCATTAACTGGTACGAAATGCTCTCTACCTTGAGCCCCTGTGGCTGAACGCCAGGCCAATGGCATTCGCTGCTCTTCCACGAGAGCTCATTTCAATGTCTCTCTTTCATATCACGACAGCCTCAATTTGTCAAAGAGGCAGTCTTTGATACTCTGCTGCCACTTTCAGCACAGCACCCCCAACATTACACAGCATAGACTTCTGTCGCGCACCCCGTACACCTCGTGCTAGCCAAAGCGGTGGACGTGCCTATGATCGCGTATTCGGAGAAAGGCGAGAGAACACGCTACTGTACTCTTCATGGCATGTCCCTGACCGAACACACCACGAAGAACTACTAGGGTGACAACCCGAGAGTGCCAGAACGCTTTCGAGATTCTAGAGACCGAGGAGGGTTGCATCGCTCAGGCACTGGACGAGGTTCCGCTCTACAGCCTGCGGGGGGAGTCCCGGAGCAGTTGGACAAGACAATGGCTAACAGCATTGGGCCTCGTCCCGCACAGCCAAGCTGTGGCAACTCGTAGAGTCGGAGAGAAGGGCCGATGAGCCATGCATTGTTGATTTTTTTTCTCAGCACCATCATCTAGGCTCTCCTCCAAGGCTCAACTCATGATGGCCCTCGGCTGCAAAGCGACATCCCATCATGGCCACACCTCTATGCACGGAGCGCTTTTCCGCCTGCGGGGCGTCTTCCTGGGTTCTTTGTAGTATCCTGGGTCCACGGTCACGAGGAACTATTGCGTCTTCTCCATCGACGCCTTCCAGGCCCATCGAGCAACAAGTCTTGATATTTCCGATCTACGATGGATCGTTTCATTGCTTTAGAGCTGTGGCATTGGTTCCTGCGCACCAATATCGGCGAGGAGGATGGGACGTGATGGGGCCTTTTCCAGCTCGGCGGAAGAGGACCGGCCAAGCGAGAGATGCTACTATGTAGTCAGCGGGTCAACGCTGGCACAGGCGCTCTTGGATTGGACGGACGGCTGGTAGGCCGTTTTTGATGCCGTGTCTGGCAAATGGCATCGGGAATAACAGAGCCGCAAGAAGAGATGTGGACGGGTAAGTAATCTCAACGGTCCATCGTCGCGGCTGTGCGTGTATTCCGGACTTTCACAAGCAATACCATTGTTATGGCTGAGCATTCGTGCTGATGTTACAACAGGCACAGGCACAAGACGAGGCGAGGTAGCATACATGCTCAAATGCAACAGTGGCGAGGCGACAGCAACAAGCTCAGGCCATGAGCCCATGGCATCCCGCTAGAATGGAACGCTGTCGACAAAACAAATTTTGCTGTGCTGCGGTATGCTCCCCCCATGCTAGGTTGGCTAGTACGTAAAGTTGTCCGTAACCTTGACTTGTTAGTACCAGACCAAGCAGCCAGGCCGTCAAGCGACTTTGAGGCCTGCTGATGAGCATCTTGGGGTGGTATTTTTGCATGGACCCGCTGCGGAGCGTCATCATCGTGGGGATCAACTCCATATCCATCCCATCTTAGTGGCAAGCCCCCGGCCACCGGCTTTGTGGCCTCTCCCGGGCGCCACTCAGGCACCAAGTCCCGGCCTCGTCTGTTAGTCAGGCTTTGGGGAAACTCCCGAAGCTCATTAAACACCATCCTAGCTGGAGCGGCACATGGCCAAGATGTTTCATGTGGCTACTGACAATACGAAGGGAGACGTGCACCCTCACGTGGTACATCAAATAAAGCTGCGATGCTGTGCTTCCCACACTTCAAAGGATTCGACTTACTTGCTTCAATCTGCGTCTCCAAGACTGGATCCTCGTGAGAAAAACTTGAACAAAGGGAACAGCAGCAAATGAATGCCGATCAAGGCGTTGACTCCGCTCCCGCATCGTCTCCCCGCATTTACCCCGATGCCCCGACTACTAAATGCCTGGGGACTCCCCTTCTTTGACTCCTTGTTTAGCGCCCCTTTGTTCGGGCCGTTTTACTTGCACGCAAAAAGACCATCGGGGAGTTTCGCCAAATCCCCTTTGGTCTATTCTCAAATAGGTACCTGAGAACTTTTCCACCAATCCGGGTGACTGCTGAGGCTTCACTACCCCAAAACTTGCCTGCTATACTCTAACAGGTGGTATGCAGATTGGAGGAACTACCAAGTGCAAACTTGCTCAGGCATTCTCCAATTATGAGTCTGATGGCAGATCTTGGATAACCATATTCAGCACGCTGTCTCGTTGTATCGTTGCATCGCTTCACGGGGGCTGACAGCCAACACGTGTGAAGCGGAGAGCTCCCCTAACCACCATGAACCCAAAAGGGTAGGCAAAACCAGCAAGCTGTACTCGTATGCTCTGCTCGGTGCATGGCCATACCAGGCAGGCAAAGACTCAGGTCTGGCAGCTCCAGCACTGGTGTACTCATCTCACAACACCATCTCCGGGACCCTGTTCCGCCGGGCCCGGGAAAATTTTGGTAGCCTTGACAAGACAATGTCTCTTACCATTATAGGTTAACTGGAATAAGCAGCGACGGGGGGCAGCCTGGTGATGCTGTGCTTGGGAATCATTCGGTCATCTGGGCTGGCGTTCCTCAGCCTTGGGACGCGAGTTCGGCCCGTCTCGTTTGTCGAGTATGCATGTATATGCTTATACTACGCATATTATGCCCATGCCCTTTTTTTCAGCTTCCTTCAAACCGACCGCACGGGATACTCAATTCAACTAGCCTCTACTGTAACCAAGCTTGGTCTTTCACCGAGGACCAGAGCTAGCTCATCCACGGAGCGCAAAAAGTGGTCGGCCAACTGCATGGACATGTCTATTCAGGATTACAATTACATCTAGACTATTGCTATTATACTCTAATATTTGACAAGAAACGCCGAATGGCTTCCGGGTGTGGCTGCAGGCGCCACGGCGCCACTGACAGCCCTTTGCATTTCCAATTTACAAACCAACATCCAAGCTGCGCCTCTATCCAAATCAGGATCTTTTCGTTGCTTCGGTGGTTCTCTCGGCAAAGAGGAGCAGCAAGATCCTTTCATTTGAGCTAGAGGTTCAGCTGGGCGTCAATCACCGCCTAGTATATGCCAGGAATGATCCTCCATCGCACAATCTTCTTGTACTTGTTCCAATCCTCGCCATACTTGCGGGAGCACTTGACATCATCCCTTCCATCACGGTGGATGAGGAGGACTCCGAAGTACACAATATAGAAGTAGGTAATAAACATGCCCCAACCCTTGGCTTCGCCTTGAACCACTTGTCGGCCATCGGCCATGACAAAGGCCTTTTCGGCCGTAGACGCGCCAGCAGAAAGGATCTGGTATCCAGCGAGACCTGTAGGCAGGCAGTATGGCCATGCCTGGATCCAATCGCCAAAGTAATTGATGTGGCGGGCGATACCCCACCAACCTGTGGTGAGAAGCTTGCTGCCGGTCTTGGTCTCGATGTATTTGAGATGAGCAACGCTTGGGTCGCTGGGGTTGGTGCGGAAGACGTTCTTCTGGCTGTTGGCGGATCGGAAGATGAAGAAACCAAGACCGATGAGCGAACCGGAGACGAGGAGCCCAACGGGGCCGAGCGAGCGAGGATAAACAGACAAGTACCGAGTCTGAAGGGAGTACACAAATGGGACCCAGACAAGGTCTCCGAATGACAGCATCATGCCGAAGCCATCAGTGGTGATGTCCATGGTCGTCAAGATGGCTGCCTCGTTCACCCACGAGTCAATGATGTACAGGGCCTGCACGATGGTAATGCAGACGACACTGTCTGTGACAAAACCATAGTTGCGGTACTGCTGAGCGCACCAAGAGCAGTTCAAGATGATCCATCCCATCATGCCGGGTCGAAGCTCGCACCACTCCTTCAGGTCAACCTCTCCAATAAGGGGGATCGTGACGCGAGGGTTCAGCTCGCGTCCGATGTACCAATCATACAGGATGTTTCCCGTGTGTCCTCCGGCGGCCAGCTCACGGTTGTCCTTGTTGCCAGCCTTTACGCTGAAACTTCGAACATAGACAAAGGTGGCCATGCCGTACGAAAGGAGAATGCTCGCGGTGAGGAGCTGGACGTAGTTGTCGCTGATAAAGGTCCAGACGGGGAACTCTGCGCCCTGGGCGATGGTTCCGGCGGCAAGCGCAAAAAGAGTCGCCATGTTGGAGTACATGGCTGTGATAAGGTTAGCACGACAGCCCGTATATGCGTATCACATGCAATTGTTATTTTCCGTATGACATACTGTTGAATCTGTATTTGAGGCGGCCGCCAGATCGCAGTTCTGTGCCCTCCACCTCGGCGGCAGGGAGAATCGCGTATAGAATCAGGTTGAGAAGGTAGTATGCCGCCAAAGCGCCGGACGCCTTCCAGCTGGCCAATCCCCAGATGCCATCCTCAGGCCAGCCAACCTCGAGCTTCAACTGGTCGATAGAGAGAGTTTTGGGGCTCAGGAATGAGGGCGCGGGACAGCCCGAGACGTCGTTGCAGGAAAAGGTGAAGAGGTAGACGAGAACGGGTAGGCCGAAGGAGATGCCAAAAGCACCGAGCCTGCGAAACATGTTAGAATCTCGCGACCTTTTTTTCTTTTCTTTTACGCGGCTAAGATCTTGTGACTTACGGTCCACCAAATTCATAACCGTGAGGCTGCTCGGCGGCAGCTGGTGATGCTTTGCCCATTGTGACACGTCGATGCGAAGCTCAAAAAAAAAAGCTGATACAGCACTTGTTCCCCTGTGACGATACGGTCGATGCCTTATAACACAATCTCTCCAAGGAGGCTTAGACACACACAAACAAAAGAAAAAAGGGGACACTGCCTCAAGCCATTGGGCAAGTATGACGAATTTCCAAAAGCTGGTGTCGGGAGTATACGCTTCCGAGTCGTGTCTTGTGAGTACACGCTTCGAAATCGTGTTCGTGTGGATTGGTATTCTTCCGACTCAGGTAAGCTTGGCTCGGGTTCCTGGTGGGCTAGACCGAAACGGACAAACACATTACCCGATCGGCGTGTAGTTGGCGACGATCTACGTCATCCAGGAACCCGCCAACCAGAGGGCGAGACGCAATCGAGATCCCGTGACTTGACGACAACTTGCTTTGCCCAGGTATCGTTGCGCTTGAGGCTGGCGGGATGCGAGGCTGAGACCATTTACATCACCCAAAACTCCATTCCTTTTGAAGTACCACGTCGCGGATTTTCCTGTTGAGAGCTACCAGGATCAGGTTGTGAATTTTCTCCCGCGTTGCAACAGCCATCGGCCTTTGCTCAAGACATTGTCGCTCGTTTTGTCTCTCCGTGTCTCACATCAAGCGCCCCCCGTATTACGCGGCAATTGATGATCGCGCAAGCATCGCAAAATTGACAGCCCCTCAAGGCGCCACTCTCTTCCATCACCAACTAGTTTTCCCAAAGGATCCTGTTCAGCATGATCCCTTCAGTCTCTCAGTTCGCGTTGCTTCTGGCCACGGCCGCTGCCGTTGTCAACGCCGCCGCCGATACTCCCTCAGCGACGGCGCCTCCGCCGGCGTGTACGGCAACCTCATCCACCACCGGTGGCTTCTTTGACCTGCGACCAGATACCGCGATATTGCCACCGGATAATGGAAAGACGCACAAGTCCGGAATTTACAAAGATTATCACGCTCGAGGCTGGGACTATGGCAAGAACTTTACGCTCAACATCTGCGGTGCCGTGGTTGATCCCGTTGGCGATGTCGTCGGATTGAAGGAGAGCCAGTGGGCTAATGTTAGCGCTTACTACACCACTCACAACAGCGTCTACTCGATTGGGTTTGTTTGAAGCTTTTGCATTGCATCGCATTCGGTTCCGCGCGCTAATAGTCGATGCAGATCTCTATCACTGGACTTGCATAGCCGGGGAAGGAAATTGGTTCTGCAGTACACCGGCGGATCGCCGTGTGGGGAGAGCAAGTCGAGCCCAGATAACGATGACGATTATGATTATGACAAGCGGGGTGCGAAACGCTACGACGAGGGCCTTTCATCGCCTGGCCACGCCCATGCGGTCGAGACGATTGATCGCGACGGCAGCACTGCCAAGATTAGACGGAAGTCGGCTACAATTTCTTTTCTGTGCGATCGGGACCCCGGGCAGACTACCGCGGTTTCATTTGTCGGCGTCGATCCCGATGAGTGCTCCTACTTCTTTGAAGCCCGATCCGTGCACGCCTGCGCCCATGCTGAGCCGCACAAGCCCGGCAGCGTGGGCCCCGGCAGCGTGTTCGGGCTGATTCTTGTCATTGCCGTGCTTGTGTACATCCTCGGCGGCGTCTTCTACAATCGCACAGTCGCGCACGCCCGAGGATGGCGGCAGCTACCCAACTACAGTCTGTGGGCCGGTATTGGGGGCTTTTTCAGCGTGCGTCCTTCCCGGCCCAAGGCGGGGCTGCCTTTCCACTAATGTAAGCGTGTAGGATATGTTCATTATCTTGTTGTCATCCTGTGGACGCCTCTTGCCGAGTAGGAGAGGCTACCAGCATCTTGGCTCTAGCCGGAATAACGAAGCGGAAAACCGATTGATAGACCAGCTAGACGAGGAGTGGGACGACTAGAGTTGGCATATGCGGGCTCTCTCATTTATTTCTTATTCAGCTTTTGTCTGGCGTTTTTATGCCGGATTCTTTAATCTTCGTAGGGAAGTGCTGTTCCCATTTGGATGTACATATACACATGTCTCCTTTTGTTTTCTTCTCCTCCCTTTCCGCTTTTTACTTTTAAACTTGACACCTTTTCACGGCATTTATGGCGTTTTGTCTTTGTTGGGGCGGGTAGGATATGCCAAAGTACGTGGATCGAAAACTTTGGCTTCAAATACCTGCTTTGCTAGGAGGAATATGGAATAATATGCAGGGTTACGATTTTGGATACCTGCTTTGCGGTACGAGATTGTCACGGGATATGAGGAAAATAAGACTTTAGTTTCTAGGTAGAGCAATTAAGGCCGGCACTTTATTGTTTTCTTCCCATTTACGATTCATACCTGGTTTGGCCGTTAGGGTTATTTTGAAGAGTAGGCGGTAAGACGTGTAAAACCACATTAAACCTTCTGCGTGACAGACAAGCTCCTTCATATCACATTTAGCCTATGAGAGCTGGAGATTCCGGATGGGGAAGAGTGAAATCGTATCGTCTTGGGTCCCGGGAAAGGCGATCCCGAATATGATGGGTCGAATGCACGACTGTACGCCAGAGGGCCGTCGGTTTCTGGAATATGTGGGCAGCCGGAGGTGGCAATGGGTGGAAGAGGGCATGTTTGCGCAAAGATGAAAGATCGGGGGTATTGAGATCATCTTGAACGATGATGATGATGCATCTTTTCCTTTAGCAATATAGTTGACGAGGAACACCATGTTCATTGTCCGTGTCAGATACTATCAGCTTCGAGTTACTCATTCTGCTACCCACTATTTCCATGTGTACTCTTTTAGATGATAGTAGAGTCATCTAATATCATCAGCACGTCCCGTGCAAACAGATGCTCTCCCTCTTAGACAGCCTCACCGCTCCGCATCCGAATGTGCTTCCCGCAGATAATCTCTATCCGCGGCTAGATATAGAGTCAAATTTAGTAAATATGTCATAAAATAACCTACCAGCCATTCTACAGTCTCCACGCTTCCATCTTCTGTCCACACTGGATTGCATGATGGGCTTCTATTGTACGCATATAACGGAGTAGGCGACATGTTGTACTATTTGACATGAAACCATATGCATGATGGACAAATATTTTTGCGTCCTGCTGTGCTATTTTCTGCAATCCGGAGTTTGTGCTTGTTGGCTGGGACATGCCGTGCGACCTGCGTGCGCTCGGTTACCCGGGCTGAGACCTCTCTGTATAACGCGATTCAGCTGATGAATGGGGCGAGCTGTGGTAACTAGATGGGGATACGGAGAAGAGAAGACGGCGAAAAGGAAAAGGTTGGGGTGGATGATGAAAGCTTTGACTGCATGTTTCCTTTGTGCTTCCTATGGTAGTGATGGTGGGCTTGGTCTGAGCACACGGGGAGAAGCTCAGTCTGGTCTCAAGATGAACTTGAACTGTATTCAATAGATGGCATTGAAGAATTGCAATGAGAGTTGTAATAAAGTTCGGAGAAAACCCACAATATGACTGATTCTTTGTTTGTAGCTGTCCTCCAGACCTTCGCAGATATGTATCGTACAGGAGGTTGCAAAATGTGGCATATTCTAGAAGATCACCAGCCTTCTATGCATAAATATGCACAGGGATAAACGCATGTCAGCTTCTGGCATCTTACTTTTGGGCTGAGGAAGTCCACATACTCTGCCTCTCGAATATTCTTTACTTCAACACCGCTCCCCACTCATGCATGTCCCTCCACGCCTTTCATGCAGTCCTCCGACAAAGACGCGGTTTGTTCCCGCTTGTTCAAACACTTCGTTTGAACCATCAGGGTTTAGCCACGTCGGCAATCCCAGGGTCCCAGCCCGGACGATATGAATGTGGAGAGGCCGCGAGAATAAACAACGGCAGATCCAGAACCCCGGTCTTCGGGAAGAAGCGTTGACGGCCGCTAAGCCTGAATCGCTGAAGCCAATCTTCGTGTTGACAGTTGAGGCTTGACGTTGCCGTTCCAGGGAAGCGGTCTGTGCTTGGAGTGAGCAATTGAGTGATGTGATGCTGTGTTGCCATTTCTCCAGCTTTATTCTGCGACTAGAATATGCGACCCTTTCCCCTATTTCTTTCCCTTTTGTGTCAGATTGCTTGATTTGGAGGCTTTGTCGTGTTACGAAAAAGAGATCTTCTGGCGTACAATGTCGAGTTCGCCTCTTACATTTGGTGGCGCTGGGACTGAATGTTAGCCTTGAAGCTTGGGGTTTCAGGGGTATGGAACAAGATGGGTGGGGGAAACGCCTCTTTTGAGATGATTGAACGACTTCTGGCATACCGGTTTTGGAATTACTTGCATCTTCTTTAATCAAAGTTGTTATTGTCTGCATTTCCGGTAACGGGAAGCAATGACCAGTGGATCTTGCGCTATCGAGATGATGGTAGGGGGATGGCGGGAAGCTGTGCAGATAGAAAGGGGCAAAGCAAAAGATTGAAGTGGGTTAATATAATCTCGAAATAGTGTGCATCTAACTCTCTTGTCATGGTATATACTTAGTAACCATATATGGTCAAATTTCAAGTTGAATTTTATATCATGTGGAGGGAGGATCGAAGCTCGACCAGGGCATGTGCACCTCGGACACTTAGTGTTGCCAAGTGACAACAGCTCGAAGACTCTGTTATTGTCTGTCGAAACTTGTTGCCAGCTGTCAGGGCTTGAGCAGAGTACTACTTATCTTTCTCAAACTTCTTCCTCAGTGCAAGAAAAATATTTCCTTCTCCTTCTCCTTCTCGAGATTCACCACGCGTCCTTTGAGCACAACTTCTTCACCAACATTCGTAGTTGTCTTCAAAGTTGGACGAAGCCTATTCTATTCGTTGTCACATTTTCCTTCTCAAGAAAGGAAACAATTTTCGACCATTGCCTTTTCGACTTTTGTCCCCCCAAGCATCGCGTTTCGTTCGAGCAAGATTTGTTTTTGTCTTTTTGTTTTTGTGACCCAAAGAGTCACATCATCGTCAATCATCCCATCAAAAGATTCATCACATCAGAATAGTATGTCCATATGCCCTTCGTCTCTTCCCACCCCCAGCTTCCCTCTTCCCCACCGCGTATCTTCAAGACGGGAATCTACATCATCACCGTGCATAGCAGATCCATCTCTAACCATCATCACAGACCATGGATAATCAGGCAGCGGGTAGTGACGGTCAGTTAAGCTGGCTGGTCTTTTTTAGGCGGGAACAGACGGACTTACTTGTAAAAACAGCAGCAGGCATCCCACCAGCCGGGAGTGAAGCCTTCCCGGGAGGCCAAAGCGTTGAGGCCGAGCCAGGCTTTGGCAACGGTGATGGTACCACTCTGTACCATCACCAATTTCATCCAGACTGTGAGGAGTGCCGGAGACAGGCCTATCTTAGGCTTCAGCAAGAACAGTTTCTGGCGCCTCCCCAAGTGTGGGAATCGATGGACCCCAACGCCCAGTTCTATGAACTACGTCGGTTGGCCATGCCCGAAGACGAGTTCTTTCAATCTCTGTCCGATTTTGAGGTACGTTTTGTCCTTTCTTCTACGCTGGGTCTACCTTGGGGCATGGTGAATTCTATACTGATTTTGAATGAACTGAAGGACGTCAATTTTTTTAACCAGCCATACTTGGCTCAATTCCAAGAGCACCAACACCAGCAGGAGTACCAGCAGCACCAGCAGTTCGTGCCGTTGCTCCCAATGCCTGAGGAACAGCAACCAGTATTCGGGATGCAGAACATCCCAGATGAGGTCATCGAGCCTCTTTTGTTCCAGCAGGCAGCAACTGGTGAGGCCTTTGTGCCTACAACTTTCCAACCAGCAGTATCTGAGCCCATGACGGTTCAACCAGGAGTGTATGGGCCGGCTACGACTGAGCCCACGATGTATATGCCGACGTTTGTGCCTTCGGGTGTTGAGGCCTCAATCTATGAGCCTGCAGAGTTTGACTTTAACACCTTACCTCATGGACCTGTGCAGCAGCCGATCCAGAACGAGCCCTGGGCAATGACCCACGCTGGCGGTCTCTTTGAGCCGACTCCTGAGGATGGCTTCAGATATGAAGCACCTGGCGAGGAACGCAATGCGTTTTCGTCTGCCGTCTCACAGATGAATGAAGCTACTACCAACATGGTGGGTATGCAGAACCCAGTTCAGTATGAACCACCAGTTCCCAATCAGCCTCCAGTTCGGCCCCCTCGCAGACTCCTCCCGTCCAACGGTCAGCGTGAGCTGCCTGTTCACAGGCAGCCGGAAGGTCGTGCCAGACGCATGCCGGCCGTTCAGCTATCCTCTGAAGAAAGTCTCGAAAGAGCCGAAAAAGACCTTTTCCTTATAGAATCGAGGCGTCAAAACATTTCCTACAAGGACATCAAGCGCCTTGGAAATTTCGCAGAGGCGGAGTCGACTCTGCGTGGAAGATACCGCACCCTGACTAAGGACAAGAATAAGAGGCTCAGAGACCCAAAGTGGACGGAGATCGATGTGAGTTTATTCAGCGGTAGTTGTCATATTGCGTCGTGCTCTAACATTGCTGTCAGATCCACCTGTTGAAAGAAGCCGTCCGAGTTTTGGGTCATGGTTTGCACCCTGACCGCGCTAAGCTATCCTGGATGGCGGTGTCGCGATACATTAGCAATCATGGCGGTAGCTACGATTTTGGATTTTCGACTTGTCATCGTCGATGGCTTCAGCTGGAAGCAGATGGCCAATTAGAAGATACTGGTTACGATGATAGCTGGGGAGACGAGGATGAGGATGCGGAGACCCTGGCTGATGCAGAAGAGGAACGCAGTGACCCTGAGGATGAGCAAGACAGTATCATGGTGGATGAGGACGACCAAGAAAGCGAGGACAACCAAGAAAGTGAGAACAACCAAGAAAGTGAAGACAAGAAGAAGGATCCCCGTCAGATGACGGAGGATGACGATAATGAGAGCGACAGCGAGAGTTCCAGCGACAGTGACGATGAAGATGCCGGCGTTCCGATCAAAGTTGAGATTAAGACGGAAGAAGAATGAAGGAGAGTTGAGAACACTCTTAAGGAACATGACAGCACAAAGAAGCCGCGCTTTGTTTCCTTTGTCTCATTTGGCACTTTGGGATTTTCTTTTACTAGTTTTTCATTTGTTGCGTTCAGCACGCTATTCATGACGAGAACAAAGTCTCGCACAAAGGGAGTTTTAGGGAACAAGGTTTTAAGGGACAAGGGATGGGGAAATTTGCTTGCTTTTTCGTTTTTCATTTTGTTATTTCTTTGTCGCGGTTTTCATTCTACATTTCGCATGGCAAATTTTGCGGTTTAGGCTTCGCCTTTCAGATTGCATCACATACTTTGCATTTCGCATTTGCCAAAGACGCATACCAAGGGGTAGCAACATCACGGATACGGACGGATACGGATACGGAAGGACAAACGGTCAGAAAGGCGCGATATTTCATGTTAGAGTCAATATTACATCTCTTCTATTTCTAATAGATGGCTCTTGAAGTCACTTGGTCTACTTGCTGCTATAGTTTAACCTGCTCATCTATGACCCCTTCCCGTGGAACACCGATACTCTTTAATACGGCAAGCAATTCGCTTGGGCTCTTCTTCAAGGCATCCCACTCTGCTTCGCTCTTCACCAGCGCTGTCCCTGCTAAGAGAGTGCCGTTTAGTGCGAGGGATCCAATCGGCGAAGATGTTTCACTGCTTTTAATCTCGGAACCTTCGCTTAGGCGAGGGCATATGACTAACGTGTCTTTTGTCATGGCCATGTTGTAGCTAATCTTGGCTTCTCCAGTGGTGGAAATCTCGTCTGAGGCTGAACTTGTAGCTCCTCCATGCTGAGCAACTGCTTGACACGCCTTTTTGTAGAGACGGAGATAGGCGGCGTGGAGACTTGCCGGGGAAGTTTCCGTGCTAATGGTTTCTGAAAATTCAACAAAAGGTGTCTTTTCTAGTTTATCTGCCTGTTGAGCGAGCACATCCCATGACGAGTCGGTGTCTAGGCCGTCCTTCATCCGGGAGATGGGCAAGAGCTGAATGTGTCTATGAGGTTGGCTTGCTCCAGAGTGCTGGCCTCCATTGAAGAAGGCAAAAAGGCCATCATCATGTGATTCCTTTTCCGGCGAAGTTGAAGCTGAAGATGCCTCATCCTGCTTGGCCTGTTCATAGGCATCGATGCAGGCGAGCGTGGCTTCAAGATCGGATTCCTCTAACAGATGAGTCTGTAGCTTGTACTCTTTTGTAGCGAGAATAAAGTGCTCCGGAACAACAGCGAATTTGTTCAAGACTAGGAAGTGAGATGGTCCCAAGTCTGTGATGAAGAGCGAGGCTGGAGGATTGGCAAAGGGATCAAACGGCTTGCGAGGCTGTGAGGGATCTTGAGGGGGGCCTTTGGGCTTGTTTGCCAGAGAGGGGGAGAATCGTAGTTGGAACTTGAAGGCGTGTTAGACATCAATTGTTTTTGTTTTTAATAGAGTGAGTATATATGGAGAGAGATGGACACGTACGGGAATGGAGTTGACATGGAGGATGGTGACTTGAGTGGGGAAATAGTGAAGCTCATTTGCAGAGAGGGCCTTGGAAAAGGTCGTCTTGACGAGCTCATGGAGGTTTGCAGGAGCTTTCAATCGCGACATTGTGGTGATGTAAAAATTGGTAAAGATGATCAGTTGATAATGGCGTTTGTATTGAGATGGACGTTTTATAAGTAGGATTGCCTCTATTTTATGATGCAAGATGGATGGCCTCGGAGAAAATGGTCCGTGCGCTATGAGAGGTTGGACAGATGCCCCTCCATAGCAGATCGTCATTCAAAATGATAGGTTCAGAGTAAGCAACGGATTTGTTGTTTTGTTTGTCTCTATTTCATTCTCAAACACTTTATCTATGAGGAGGGTATTATTCATTAAGAATTAATATGACTATCCTATCTTCTCAACTCGAATTTATACAGTTCATGCTCGCATTTCTATCTATATCCCGGGCAAGCCAATCACTCCTCGAATAGCCGGTACAAATCTAGGCACATGATAGATGGTGTATATCCCTACGATGGCGGTCAAAAGCCCAGTAAGCTATGAGACAAATTGTCAGTTTGGTTTCTCTTTTAAGGACCTTATATGAAGCGACTCACCTTTTCAAACCACGTGTGAAAGTATATGGCTGTCATTAGCAGCATCCACAAGTTCAATGACATGACACCTATGGCCGTCTTTCCTGAAATGTTGAACACGGGCTCTCCTTTGCCCTCCCCAATAGCCGTCTCCGACTCCACGCTGGCGCTCTGAACAGTTCCGTCAGAAACGACGATGCCTCTCTCTTCGGCTAGCCATCCGCTGAATCTGAGAGCCGGCCAGCCAACCTCTTGCATCAAAAACGCAGTCCCTAGCACCAGAAGAAAAACGTGCCCTGAGATATCGTGGCCTCCCTTCCATTTGCCCCCAGCCGCCTTGCATGCCACGGCCGTCAACATTTCTTTCACGGAACCATCTCCCATGGCAACCTCTCGCTGGGCCAGCTCGCATTTGCCGCCAGTCCACCGAAAGCTGCGGTCAATAATGGGCGGGCCAAAGAACCACTGCGTGACGAAGAACCACCAGCCCGTGACGGCCACCCACCGCAGCCCCGCGCGGATTCTCCTCATCAAGACGACTGCAGGCGGCGTCTTGCCGGTGGGCTGCACGAGGAGGGAAAAAACAAAGGCAAAGGTGATCCATCCCCAGCCTCGCTTGACGTAGAAGACGTTGAAGACGTTGTTCTTGCGGGCAAAGTAGCCGGGCGACTTGCTCGGGTCTTGGTGGTGCGACTGCGACACGTGGTCATATTCAGCGGCTCGGATGTCGGGCGAGAGGACGGAGAAGATGGTGCCGAAGACGAGGATCGCGGGGAAGATGCCGAGAGCTATTCGCTCGAGGGGCGTCGGGAGATACGGCGGGTTGTGTCTTAGAACCTGGTTCTTCTCCTGGTCCTGATCGTGGCTCGTAGGGGCGGCCATGTCGCTAGAGATGGAATTGTTGGGATCAGAGTTGGATGTACGGCGTCGAGGTGCCATTTGATGCTGGACAGGGGAAAGAAAAGAAAAAGAGTGTGAAAATCTAGTGACTCGCAAAAAGACGAGAAATCAACGTGTTGCGATCATGAAGAATGGCGAGGGAATGTGTGAGGTTTATGCGATGGAGCTTGGAAAGGAGCTGTCACTGCAAGGCTGAGAACTTGGGCTGTGAAGTGTATGACGTCGCCGAGGCACTAGAAGTTGGAAGATTCTGGGTTGTCTGTGGAGATGATTTAGTGGCGATTATTTTAGGCACACGTCTTGATGATATCAATATGCTTGTTATCTATTGGTCTGATCTTCTCCTGAACATTGTATTGCTTGGACTGTTACCACAAAGGTGTTTTGTTCATGGCAATGGAGGTCTTGATACTGATATTGGCTTTTAATGATGAAGACATGTGATAATCTGTGATGTAAGCGTCTGGTCTGAGTATCATTACCTAGTAGTAAACAACTTACAGCATATAGGGAGTAGTTTCACTCGCTCAAAAAATTCAGATTATTTTTCTTTGATTTTTCAATTTCAATTCCATTTCTATTCTAGATTATTTCAAGGTATCGAACCCCATCTTCACCGGCTTCATGTAAATCCCAACGGTTTTCTTCTTGACAATTTGCAGGGTAACCAAACATGAGTCCCAAAAAGAACCGGCGGTGGATCATGGACCCTGCCCCACTATTCTAGCCTCGCGGCAGGAAATTCTCTGATCCAAAAAGTTTAGCCGCCGCATCGCAGCATCTCGAGATTTCTCTTGCACCTCGAATCTCGAGATTTCAGGCCGCGGGATTCTTTAACATATCCAATGCCAACATGGCGGCCGCTGACGAGGCTCCTGTCGCTAGTGGTGCGCCCACGACCGAGCGCAACGATGCAAAGCCTTCAGGCGACAACCAGAATAAGAAGCCTGACAATGGCCGTGGGAACAAGGGAAAGAAAGGCGATAGAGGCCGCGGAGAATGGAGGTGGGTTTATACCGGTTTTGCTGTTGATTTATAATTGGTGGGCTGGCCGCATTTACCAACGGCGCTGATCAGATTGTAGCCGCACAAAGGTAGACAAGCGGAAGCGCAATGACGAGTATCACGAGTACAAGCGCCGCAAGATCAGCGACATTGACAAGCCCAAGGCGAATCCCTTCTCTAAGGAAGAGATTGAGGCCGAGAGCCGTCGGCCGAAGCGCAAGGTTGCCGTCATGATTGGATATGCTGGCACGGGCTACAAGGGCATGCAGCTTAATGGCGAAGAGGAGACGATTGAGCGTGACCTCTTCCGGGCCTTTATCAAGGCTGGCGCCATCTCAAAGGCCAATGCAGACGACCCCCGAAAGTCGAGTCTGGCTCGTTGCGCTCGTACAGACAAGGGCGTGCATGCCGCAGGCAACGTCATCAGTCTGAAGCTGATTATCGAGGAGGATGACATTGTCGACAAGATCAACGAGGCTCTCCCGGCTCAGATCCGAGTCTGGGGCATCCAGCGAACCAACAACAGCTACAACTGCTACCAGTACTGCGACTCGCGGTGGTATGAGTATCTCATGCCAAGCTATTGCCTTCTCCCCCCACACCCGCAGAGCTTTTTGGGCAAGAAGCTGGTTGAGATCAACAAGGAGTACGGCGCCGAAGAGGAAACGAACGCACGACTGGCCGATGTCAAGAACTTCTGGGAAGAAGTGGATGAGAAGGAGATTAAGCCAATCTTGGCCCGGTTAGATCCAGAGACCAGAGCCGCTGTGTTGGAGAGCCTGCACTCCGAACTAGCCTCAGGAGAGGCGGAGACAGAGGAGACCAAAAAGGCCGACAACGAAGAAGCCGCGGAGCCTGCTGCTGCTCAGCAAGAGACAGCCAAGGAAGAGGAAGACTATGTCATGGTCGACAAAGATCAGCCGTCTGCAGAAAACGCCGAGCCTGCCGCTGCTAGCGAAGATGCCGCTGCCCAAAAGCCAACAGTCGTTCTCGAGACGGTTCAGCCCAAGCGCCGCGAGCTGGGACCCGTGGACTTTGCCCTGCGCGACATCAAGGCAGCGTACATTGGCGCCAAGCGTGCGTATCGCGTGTCGCCTGAGCGCATCCAGAGACTGCAGGAGGCCCTCAACAAGTACGAGGGAACCAACAACTTCCACAACTACACCGTCCAGAAGTCGCATGGCGACCCGTCATCAAAGCGACACATCCGGTCGTTTGTGGTGAACCCCAAGCCCATCATCATCGGCGACACCGAGTGGCTCTCGCTCAAGGTCCACGGACAGAGCTTCATGATGCACCAGATCCGCAAGATGGTTGGTCTGGTGACTCTGATGGTGCGGTGCGGAACCTCGCTGGACCGCATTACGGAGAGCTACGGCCCCAAGAAGATGGCCATTCCTAAGATGCCCGGTCTGGGCCTGCTTCTGGAGCGGCCCGTGTTTGAAAACTACAACAAGAGAGCAAAGGAGACGCTCGGACGGGAGGACATTGACTTTGACAAATACAATGAGAAGCTGGAGGCGTTTAAGCAGGAGCAGATTTACTCGCGCATCTTTGGCGTCGAGGAAAAGGAGAATTCGTAAGTCTAACCCCTTTCTTTGTTCATATCATGGAAGAAGGCATATCTGACATTATATGAGTAGATTCCACAGCTTCTTCACGCAGATTGATCAGTTCAGATCGAACCACTTCCTGTGGCTGACCGCCGGAGGCATGAACGTGGCGACAATTGACAAGTCGGGCGGTAAGGACGTTGACAAGCAGCTGGGCGACGAGGACGAGGAGGATCCCGAAGGTGGAGAGGGTTAAAACGATGTAGCTATAGATTTTTAGACTCTTGTGTCTGATTCTCATGTCCACTAAGGGCTCTTTGGCGTTTATCAATGGGATATCCTTTTTCTTCATTTTTGTGTTCCAGAGTCGAATTAGTACTCGACGATGGTTGGGTGGTATCTGTCTACACCTCTATGAAAGTGAAACCCAACTCCTAAATGCAATCCCAACGCCTAGTAAACACAGCACGCAAGTCTCCCGTAAAACAATGAAGCGTCACCATCATCGTCCAGCACCAGTTGAGGCGGCAGCCGCAGCAGCAGCAGCCGCCGCGGCCGCAATGGTGCTCTCCATCTCCTCCCTGACCAGCGGCTGCCACGTCCCGCCATTACTCTCCGCCAGGCTCTTCATCTTGGAAGCCTCCATCTGGTTAAGCAGCTCCGAGACACGGTTGACGTCCTGATCGAGCTGCTCCTCCTTCTCCTTGCGATCGCTGTCCTCGGTGCCGAGCGGGCCAAAGATCCAGAGCTCCTTGATTTTGCGGGAGAGGGTGAGGAATTCCTTGATGGAGGTGTACTGTTTGAGAAGGTGAGCCTTCTGGCGAGGGTGATTTTGAGATGGGGGAAATTTGTATGACATGAAGGAGGGGGAGAGAAGGGGTGAACGTACTAGTCCGTCGAATTCCATTTTGATGGAGATGCCGGTGACGGCCATGGCTTCGGGGTTGGCGTTGTTGCGGTCTTGTTCTGCTTGGACGGTGGCGAGCATCATGAGGGTGCGGTAGCGGGTGAGGATGTCGGCGACGAGGCGGTTGTGGTTGTCTGTGAGGGGGGTATGAGATGAGATGCGATGAGAATGTGAGGGTATAGACATGGATGTATACGTGAACATTTATACGAGGATGAGAGATGAATGTGTCATATGAAGATGGGCAGAATTTGAAGCTCATAGTGAGGGCTGGCTGTGTGAACACAGCGATTTGGACATGCTCATTATAGGCAATACAAATAGAGAATATGTAGATGATGCTATAAGATCATGGACAAGGATAGGTGAAGCACTGTGAGGCATCGTGAGAGGTGATGCCACATGGACGGCTTACCCATCAGATTGGACGAGGCTGGCTGTGAACGCTCCATGTTGATCGAGGCTGCTTAGTTCCAGGGCATATAAGAGGAAAGGCTGATGATGATGAGTAATGCGTCGTATCAGTCGTATCAGAGATCAAATGACAGATTCAACGTCGTTCCGGTTCCGTGCTAGGCTCGATGCCTGTCGTCTGTCGAAGTTGCTTGGACTGGAGCTCAAATGGTTTGTCGCGACGAAGCGAGTCTAGCGAAGGCTGAGGCTAACAGAGGATGCATGTGGTGGGGCTGGCGGTCTGGCGGCTAAGCACTGAATTATAGCGTATTTGGGGGGGATCCGTCGTTTAGGTTCAGTGCAGGGTCATGGCGGGGATCAATCAAATTCTCAGCACTACTGTAGAGCGTACCAAGGGATCCTTTGAGGTCATCAGGTGTTTTGAATGCTACAATAAGCACCTAATATGATAGACTACATGCAACGGAAAACAACTTGATGAATAACATACAATATCCATATAAGATTTTGAAGAAAGTAGGAAACGAATTCATCATGAGAGCTCAACGCACACACTCAACTAGCCCGTCTGTTACATCAGTTGCATCCGACACAACCAAGAGCGCTTAACAGCCCAGTCACGCAACTCGTCAATGAACCGAGCCTTACCGCGAGTCCGGTAGCTGCATGTGCCAACATGAACACATCAGTCAATGTATGGCCCCAAGTTGGCGGATCAACGTCCTCGTTTGAAAGCAGTGCCCTGTGCCGCCCCTGCCCTGTGCCTCATTCATGGATGCGGATCCTTCTGGTGGTTGATCCATCCAGCAAATGTCGCACCCCCTGCAGCAGCTACTGTATGTACTCTCGCCCCTTCGTGCTTTCTTGGTTCCCCTCTTGAATATGGCTGATGCTGCCAAAAAAAGAAGAATATGTGGCAGTGTTGCTGCATCTGCGAGGCTCTGAAGCTCCGAAGCAATACGCTTGCATCTCCCATTGATGGTTGCCCCATTACATGTATACCAGCTGTCACTAGTTAGTCGCCTACTAAGGAAGTGGAACCATTTAAAGACAATAGTTAACTCTTGAGAATAAAACAACACAAATAAAAACAGTCGAAGAAAGGGCGATTATAGAGAAGAAAGTCACGGCTTGGATTCTAACAACTAAAAAGCTAAAACACGACTCAAACGACTCGAGGAGAGAAAACTTGAAATCTGACCCTCCAACAGAGCTGCCCAAAACCGCAACCCAGAGCCCCAAAATCCTCCGCATCTCACTCCCTGCAGCAACTTTCGCTTGTTCATCATTCAACCTTTCCAACCCCCGGCCACAAGATAGTACATACATTACATGTGTCGATTCGCCGAAGCCCCACAGCCTCTCTTCGCCCCAATTGGCCCGTCCGCAAAGCTGAAAGCCCGAGCCATCTCTTGTGTGGGCTTTCTCACGCGGCATGGAGGTCGATCCTTCGCCTGGGAATGAGAAAGCCGCCCCAGCCAGGCTTTTGTGAGTGGCTGGCCCGGCTGCTTCTCTGTATGCACGCTGATGTCGTTCCCAGGAGAGGAGAACAGGGAAATTTGTGGTTTTTTGCCAAGTGACAAATTGTACGGGGGGTGCCGTGCTGTGCCGTTGTTTGTACATGTAAGGTTGAATATAGCGTGATGGGATGGGATGGGAGGGGCCTAGGATTTGGGACCATGTATGTCTGGCGTTTCATCTACGAGAGCTCAGGGCTTTTTTTGTTTTCCTTCTTTCCTTCCTCTCTTCCTCCTCTTTAGTTGATTTTCTCTCTCTTATGTCGTGTGTCATGTATGCGCGTAGTTGATTGGGTTTGCGTTTGGCGGTTACATCCAGCAAGATCCCCTCCTCGCTACGTTAATACCGGCATAAGCTATAGAACGCGTCTCGGAGCGTTGCATTGCTTCTGCTTCTGCTTCTGCTTCCATCTTTATTGCTACACCTCTCATCAAAAAAGCTTCATTCTTTCCCAATGGCTGCGATAGACTCAACAGCCACTCAGGCCCCAACCAAACCGGCCCATCCCGTCGTTACCTCGTTCCCATTTAACCCCTTGACGACCACTTTTACTCGTCCCGCGGACTGCGATGGCATCTTTGCATCCAGTTTCCTCTCTGGCATTGACTTCTCAACGTCTTGTCTTCCAAAAGGCTTCCACACCGACGAGACATCATACTTTTCGCCCGGTCTAGTTTGCCCCACGGGGTACTACTCTGCCTGCCACGATAACATCGGCGCGAAGAGCATCACGACGGTAACATGTTGTCCGACATTTGGAACCGACCTCTCGCTTTCGTGCGTCACAGCAAGCACGCTGGAGAGTGTCTGGTCAACACTGTTTTGTACATGGATTGCAGGCGATGTTACTTCGCTCCCCATGACGGTGAGCGACAACGGCATCACGAGCACGGTGACGAGATCTTTCTCAGGACGTGAAGGCCTCAACGCGTTTGGCGTTCGAATGGTCTACCAAAAGACTGACACTCAGACGACGACAATGGCAAAATCAACAAAGTACACACCACCAACATCGTGGACAAGAACTGGGTGGCCGGCATATCCAACGAACTCTGATTCTGGCGGCTCATCAGGTGGCCTCTCTTCGGGAGCAAAGGCTGCGATAGGAGCTGGCGTTGCCGTGCCGATAGTCGTCGTCGGTTTGGCCCTCGGCTTGTTTTTCTGGTGGTGGAGGAGACGGAAGCAGTACAACAAAGTGCAGATGAACCAACACACAACACCGCCTACAGAGCTTCACAGCCAGTCGACGCCTAGCGAGTTGGCAAGTGGAATGATACACAAGCCTATGTACGCCGCCGAGGTGCCTGCGCAAGAACCTCCGGCGACTGAACTGCCAGCGCCATTGCGGTAGCGCTGAATGTTCTGGAGACACTGTATGATCCGGAGGCGTTTCGGAACGATAAACTACGAAATAATGGATTGGAGTTTTTTTTCTTTCTTTCTTTGATGAGATGGATGTTAGCGGAAGCTTTGGAGACCTGATAGGAGTGAAAGGAAGGGCGACATTTGTGAGAGGCTGTTTGTTGCATTTTCGATTCGGCATGATGCCTGCGGAGAAGCGAGAACTAATGTTTGGCGTGAGCGCTGCAGCAATACACAATGATTGTATTTGATCCATAGGACATGCTTATAGATATCCCTTGATTTATCGTTCAAAGAGCTTTGTTGAGGAGAGATTGAAGATGTGATGCGTTAGCACCGACGACTCATGAAGAGATATGATGACATGTTGAGTGTAGCTGTTGATAAATTTTGGCAACATGATGAATAGAACACGGAAGAAAGGTATTATAGGGTGGTTCCGAACGAATGAGACACCGATACTCTATGGTAAAGAGCAAGACAATGTATACACGTGGATTCTAGCTTGCTATAAAGCATTTCGTCTATCGAGAGCTTAATATAGCATGGAATACGTCATTTGACTCCCATCCTATGGGTTGTTTGTGGAATCCTCCAGAGCATAGGCAGTGTTTCCCATTGACAACGATCACCGCCGCCAAGATCTGTCACGGAGTATACCAACTCGGACAACTTCCGTTTCAATAACTTCCAGTTAGTATCGGCTAGCAATGTTCCTTCAAAGGCACCCAATCTTGTAGATATTGCAGAAATCGCCTCTTGTTCTGCCCCGATGTGAACCATCCCATGAACCAACCAAACAGGGGCAAATGTTTCCAGAATAGGTCACCCAACACCACGAGCGGTCTCTAGGGGATCTGCATCTACGTTCAGAGGTGAAAGAAGTTGAGTAAATGAGAATATATATGCGGAATACATACGGTTAAAAATGTTGGGCGCTGGTTGGGGTAGTTGGGTTTGTAACGGTCCCCGTTAACCTCCTTTTATGCCAAGACTCTTACTTTATTTCCTTTTTGTTTGCAGTCTTGACCAAGTGTCTTTCATTCCTGGTTTTAAGTAATGGGTTCTGCGCATTGATCTCCAAATGGTGTATTTCTGTTGTTTCTATGCGTTTCAAGACGAAGTCAGCTGCGTTCACAGAATACAAAGGAAGGTGATTTATCGCTCACGTGCGGTTTCAAAACACAAAGATACGACTTGACTGAACGAAACTTTATGAACACAACTATATCATTATTGTTTCGGCTTTGTCTGTTCATCGCTTACGTGTTCATGACAGCTGAACTCCCTGATTAGATACAAAAAGAATACCAGATCAAGAGCTGTCTCTCAAGCAATCCTTCTTCGTCGTCCTCTCTCAACTCGAAATAGCATACCAAGTCACAGATTTCACAAAAAAAGCTCCCCAAACCACACAGTTACTCATCATGAAGTGTTTTATCAGCCTCGTTGCCCTCTATGGTGCCCTCGCAACTGCTTTGCCCAGCAACATCGAAGCCTACAATTTACCAGACATCCAAGATGCAGCGGGCGTCGGCTTAGCAGACACCCACAAAGAAGGAGGTGACATGCCTAAACGTGGCATTTGCACTAACAACACCCCGGATTGCTGCTGCCAGTGTGCTGAAGCTGAAGCTTGGCCGTGTATTGGATGCCTTGGTGTAAGTAATTCTGAAGGATTAGACAATGCGTAGCTTTGACTAACGATGATGGATAATAGGTCAAGCCTTGCCCACACGGCGACGTGACTTTTGTCTGCACTGATAATAACTGGAACGCGAACTGCTGCTGCCAGTGTGCTGAGGCTGGAGTTTGGCCTTGTTACGGATGTAAGGGTGTAAGTGATTCTAAAGGATTAGACAATGTGTGGCTTCGGCTAACGATGATGAATTATAGGAGAAGCAGTGCATAAACCTAGGCCATGTGAATTTTGGTTCAGAGTCGTTAGTAGTATATGGGATAAGTTAATAGTATATGAAGGCTTTAACTAAGGGACAAGAGATGATGATGTTAGAGATGATGGCGTTGAGAGAGCTGTTGCGAAATAACTTGGATGGGTGGTGGACTTGCAGGATACCTGGGAGAGCACCAGCCTACATGTATCTGTCTTCACAATTCTCTTGTCCGAGAGCTATTCTCATGTAGACTACATTTCAATCATTTTCTTCTAGATAGATACTACGGTATTGATATATACACACTTGAGACTCCTTTTCATTCCTTCATTCCGCATCGCGTATTACCGACCGCCAGGGTCGTAATGGGTAGTTGTTCGCAATTTACTGGTCATTGTTCACCAAGACATATCTGTACTTTGCCTTTCCGAGATCCATATCAACAATGGCACGGTTAGCTTCGCTCATCGGCCACTGCTCAACCCACGGCTTGATGCCCTTGTCGGCAGCAAGCTGTAGCATCTCGCGGATCTCGTGAGGTGAACCCATGAAGCTTCCAGTCAACGATCGGCGGCCCGCGCAAATCGTTCCAGCACCAACCTTGAATTGTCCATCGTCCGGAAGACCGAGTTGGCAGAAAATACCCTCCCTCTTGAGCAGGCCAATGTACTCGGTCAGGGGCATGTTGGAGCTGGAGATGGAGCAGATGATGAGGTTGAGAGTTCGGGCGTGCTTCTTTGCCCATCCTTCTTCTTCGGCTGTGGCGATGTATTCGTCTGCTCCCAGAGCCAGAGCGTCTGCTCGCTTGTCCGAGCGACGAGATACAGCCACAATTCGATCGGCGCCCATGGCCTTGGCAAACAGGATGCCAAAGTGGCCCAAGCCGCCGACTCCGAGGACGCCAACCGACATGCCCTTGAGACGCTGGTCGAGAGGACCCTCACCACGGTTTCCAAAGTGCGCAAGCGGCGAGAAGACCGTCACACCGGCACACATCATGGGCGCGGCATGCTCGCTCGGGAGGTTGTCCGGAATCTTGAAGGCGAACTTGCCCGGGCATCGATGGAACCGAGCATAGCCGCCCATGCTCTTCCCGCCAGCAGCGGTGAGATACTTGGCGCCGTACGTCGTTGTCGACCGCGGGCAGTAAACCTCGTTGCCGGATGCGCAAGCCTCGCAGTCGGAGTGGTCCTCGACGGTCTGCGGCGGCTTACGGCACTGGCATGAGTCGTTTTGCGCGCCCACGCCGACCCGATCGCCGACCTTGATGCCGGTCTGGGCGGCGGCCTCCTTGCCGACTCGCACGGCCGTGCCGACAATCTCATGGCCGACGACGACGGGATACGCAGTCGGACCCTACAGTTTGAAAACAATCACGCCTTAGCCTCAGTTCGTTCGGGGGGGTTCAATTATATGTGAGTTTTGCTTACCCAGCCAGATCGGAGCTTATGCAGATCTGTGCCGCAGATACCGCAGTGTGAGATTTTAATGTCAATGTCTGTTTCTTCCCAGGGCTTAACTTCGTACTCCTGCCAGACCATCTTGCCCTCGACAGAGTCCTTGTCTAGAGCAACCCATCCCTCAAACTTGTTCTCGTTGGAAGCCATATTTGCGATGGAATTTCAAATTGCAATTAAGAGAAGATACGTTCTTCTACTTTTACTGAGACCTTCTCTCTCTTTTTATTTCAGCTCTGAACAGCTTGCGCGACTGAGCCCTTATATCCATTTTCAAGAGACCCTCTCCTCATTACATCATTAACTGGAAAGGGCAATTTAGGAAAGGCCAAACGGACAGCTCGGGCGGATAGTTTCCAGATAGTGCCCCGGTTTCTGGCCAATTACCAAGGCACCGCGTTGCCGATTCCGAGCCCTCGACTGCCGGCAAGCGACATCATCGGCGTTAGAATCGATAGTTCTTCGGACCTAGTCTGGCATTTTCTGGGGCCAAAAGAGAGTTTCCTGCCTCTTTGGCGTTCGAGGATGCGCCTCCGAGTTACTACTGAGAATTTGCCTCGGCTTATGTGAACAAGTACAGATTAGGATCTTAATTGGATTGGTCGCTTGCGCCTAATTGAGATGTGGTGTGCTTTTTAACGCCGATCGGAGCATCGTTTTTCTTCTTTGTGCATGAGTAAGCGGGATTAATAACCTGTTTCTGACCTGATGGGAAGAGCATTCTTTGTCATTAAGGCGACACGAGCGGTAAAACAAAACTCAGAGCTCAAATCTCCACTCTAATGTCTTGTTTATTATTAAACTTGAGGGATTATTGCTATTACTGTATATGTATATAAGAACCGTTGTTTTATTCTACCATACTGCCTGTTTTGAAGACTAAACGCCAACTGCGAAAAAGCTTCAAGACACTGTTTATACGAACCTCTTAGGTCTTCTCTATCAAGCATTTCCATGCATACTTGCATGGAACAGTCTTACTACATCTTTCTCAAAATCGCAATAACCGGATTTAACAATCCTAATTCCATCGAAACGTGAGACGACCCATCGAAATACAATGATTCCACACTCGTATCTTTGCTGAAGGCATCGACTTGGAACAAAAGCATCAGCGATCATGTAAAACGGCAGATTTCACGGCAAACCTTACTCTTTTGCTTATTCAATCTCATTTTAGGTGCTAGATTCCCGTATTTCCGCTCTTTAAATCTTTAAAGTACATGCCATTGGCGGAGGAATGTGGAGAGGCATCACGGGAAGTTCCGAGATACGACTTACAAATTTATTTCTATTTCGATAAAGGCCTTTAGCCCGCGGACATTCCGTGTGAGCTTCTTATATAACTATTACCATTTTCAGCGGAGATTTCCGTTGCATCGACTACTTTAAAATGATTTGGAATTGAGAGAAGATGATGATTTCAAATGCGGCTTCACATACCGCAGTTTTCGCTCAGTTGGAATATGCATCTGTGAAATAAGGTGCCAACATTTTACAATGGTTTGGTTATTAAAATTTGTGACCTTTCACCCTATATGTGGCCACGATTATCTCGATTTAACTCTCTTATTACAATTCTACGGAAAACGTCATTGGAAAGAGTCAGAAAAGCAGCCAGGCAAGGAGGAGCCCATCAGAAAGGAGCCCATCAGAAAGGAGCCCATCAGAAAGGAGCCCATCAGAAAGGAGCACATCAGAGAGGAGCACATCAGAGAGGAACCAGCCAGAAAGGAACCAGACAGGAGCCAGACAGGAGCCAGCCAGAATGGAAGCACCCAGAAAAGGAATCAGCTATTAGAGATCCAACCAGAAAAGGAATCAGCCATAGGGGAGCTAACTAGGCTATTTTACTCACCAGAGTCACTACCAATCGAACAAAACCGTTGAAAAAAGTCTTTGTTCGAACCAACCATCTCAATTCCCAATCCGACAGAATATATCAAGGACAAGAGCCAGAAAAGTAGTCGGCCAAAAAGGAGGCTGGCAGGCCATGCTAACTACGAATTGAAGAAAACTATATCAAAGTCTTTACCCTCTTTAACAATGGGAATCAATAAGCACAGTCGAGTGGATATGCAGAGATGATATTACATGCTGGATAACGGCAATTGCAACTTTTGGTCTAATTATTCTTCACGTTCTCTTCACTGCCAGTTTAGCAGAACCTCCGTAATTCAGTGCTGATGGCCCTCTCAAGCAAAGGCATGACATAGCCATCATCAGAATATATGACCACCGCTTGAACTTGTAAGAATACCAACCAGGCTCAATCTGCACACATCCCATAGATTCGTCGAGACAAGATGAACATATATCATCAATCGATAGTGGCCAAAATTTGTGACTATTCAACCATGATTTTATCAAGGAGTCGTGAAGTGAAGTCAGTAAACAATTTCATACCGCTTACTTGAGCCATGCGCTCGAACCTCGTATCCGAACCATGTACTCCATACTGCGAGGTGAGCACAGGAGTCATAGTGAGAAACAAGAAAAAGAGGGGAAAGAGAAATAGGTAATTAGTTGCGAGATAGCACATGGCGCAGTCATATTTGAGACACGGAAACTAGTATTATTAGAGGGTTGCTTTAGCACATGACCCCAACCAAGTCGGGAACCAAGGTAGTGCCCGAAATTAACCTTAGTCGTTGATGTGCTCATAGTAGGTAATCGATGTGCTAATATTTCATCATTCAGAAAACTGACTACAGCTGCTATTGGTTGTATTGTGCAGTAAAGACAACAGGCAAAACACCTTGTCAAGTCTGACGATGTCGTGGCCATCCCGGTTCACGGTGACAGAAGAAACTAATTTGTCTGTTGGCAAACAAGGATAGTTAGTACAGCCGTTGTGACCTATTTTCAACTCAATCTGCCTGGCCTATTCCCTTAGTTGCGTTGCTAGCCTTATACAAGTCCCAAAATGAAAGGAAAGTCTATTATTGGTAGGGAACATGGCCTGTTCGTCTTACATGCAGAGATAGCGCACAAGCTCTAAAACTGACACGACGGGAAGCGAGTCTTCTCAAAATAGTTGCCAAGAAGCATCTGCAATACTACGCGAGCATTGCATCTTTTCCCCCTTGTCTATCACCACAGAAAGCTGGTTTGTAGTTGTTGGTGATCAGCGCACATGAGTGGATTAATTCTGCGATGGTGAAAACTGAACCCTTGTGAAAGA
Source organism: Trichoderma simmonsii (assembly GCA_019565615.1). NCBI lineage: Eukaryota > Fungi > Ascomycota > Sordariomycetes > Hypocreales > Hypocreaceae > Trichoderma > Trichoderma simmonsii. Next base: position 2,010,229 of record CP075866.1, read on the forward strand.
TCGTCGGATTGCATTCAATGCTCTTCTCAACGGAGGTTGCATCATTTGAACTTTGCCACACTTTATCAAATTGACAACCTGGGTCTGTACCTGGAGTTCACAAGTGCCCTTATCGTAACAGCTGACATGCAATCCTTGAGTCGACTTCACAACCGCAGGCAATTCTGATGGCTAGAGCCTCCACCCCCAGTTCTCCGGTTGAGACTGCGCTGACTCATGCATGTCTGAGTCCACCTCCCAGCCATAGCTTATGTATTTTTAGAACAACTTTGTTCTGTAGTGGGACGGCGATTCCTACCAAACGTCCCCCCATTTTGGGTCAGGTCCATCTGCTGCAGCTAAAAAACAGGAAAACCGCGCTTCGCCACGATGCTAACTTGGGATCAGCACTGTCACAGAATGAAACTCACTCTAAGAAAACGGGCCGTGGCGAAAGCGGGTGGTTACAGTGGTTGAGTGGGCAAGCCTCGGCACTGGTTCCCTTTTTCCTTTTCCGCAGAAGGATAACCATGATCAGACAACAAAGATGGTGGTGTGCTGATGTGCCTGACCAGCCAGCCACTTGCAACCCGAAAAGGATGGACGACATGGTGGTCAATGAGGCTCTGAGGATCGAGTCTTACGATTCGATGCGGAGCAATCGCGATCAAATAATAAGCACCAGTCGAATACGGCGGAGTAACAAGATTTTTTGGCCCCCTTACTTGATACCATCCCATGCACGCAAATCCTGGATGGGACTTGGTGCGTGCATGCGCGCCCTATGCGCACCTGGACTGCTGCAAAGACGCCATTTGATCACTTTCGTGTAATCGTAGCTGGTTGCGAAAGGGTTCGCTGTCTGCCGTGTTGCATTTCCGCCGTTTCATTAGGTAACAAGCAGGACGGCGCTCACGAGCGGGACGGGGGTGAGGGCTGAGCCGCGGTTGGTGCTTGCTTAATTGCACTTGGCATTTGGCCTTCAAAGCTTGTTCTCATGAGGAGCTACCTCAATACGGAGCACGGCTGTCATAAAATTCTTTCTTTTTCCGGGGCCAGGAAATTGATGACTGGGACACGTCTCCCAGGTTGCTACTGGTTCTGACGCGGCCTCTCCTGGCCCACCAGTCCCTTGTACGGAGAACCAATAGTAGCATTTTAGCATTGTAGGATTAGAATTCATTTGCTTGATCGAGTACACCGTCTTCTTTCTTGTGTGCCGAGAATAGCGGTTAAGCGTAGTAGACGCTGACGCTAAGCACTTAACTTGTCGACGTGCAAGCACGGGAGAGGCCAACAGAGACAAGGAAGCTGGGAGAAGCGGCTGCAAGTGCCGGTCAACACAGGTGAAAAGCCTGATCATGGCACGCCCTAAACAGAAGCTAAGATGGAGGAAAGGGGCCCCGTTCGGGAGGCATTGCGGCTGATGGAACGGCTCCGTTGGTTGGGTCTGACGGTGACCTCGTATTGGCCGTGTCCGGGACGGCTAGAGAAATTGCAACAACGGACTGCCTCAAAACAAAAGAACCTCCACTGCGGCTTGGTACAGTAGGCTCTGCCAAGTGATTGACAGATGTTGGTTGCTGCGGCCGTCTCAGTTGACTGCGCAATCTCAGACTTTGGTGGTGTTGATCGAGTTTGAAAGTGGCCCTGCAGATGCGTTCGTTTGCATGCCAACAACGGCGTCCAAGGCACCACGACTTGTCTTGTCGAAACTCATGTCTGTTTCGGGGCCCCTGGTCCGTTGTGGGTGGCGCTGCATGGCTTGCATGGCATGGGAGGGTCGTCGATATGATGAGACTTCGCCTACCCAGTCATGCATTGGCTGCATGTCAGCGACTTCACATGCTTCCCCTGCCGCGTATCTGGCCCCATGAATTGCACGGCGACAGTACCTCTCGGCTCGTGCATACGGAGTACCTGATGGACAAAGATGCACATGTAAGCAACCTCCTTGAAGCCACCTGTTTCAGACGGCGGGTCTGCATGGAACCCACTGCCTTGACCAGCGAATTACACGGTCAGTAAGCAGCGCTATGGAGACGCCGACTTGCATGCGTTTGCAGAAGAAGAAACAGGGGTGCAGGGGTGGCGGAACAAGGAGCAAGAATGAGGCTCAAAGAGGGAAGAAAGCACGGGAGAGAAGGATGGAGAAGAGAGAGAAAGAGAGGTGGAAGAGGTGAAGAAAGAAACATGGGACGATGTTGGTTGGAATAAGGAAGCAAGTTGGAAGAAATTGAAGCCTGAGGAAAGAAAAAGAGTCTATGTACTTGTCAACCACGAAGTGGCTTACCTAACTAAAAATAAAACAACCTAATGAGATTGATGAAAAAAGCTCAAAGCCAACCGGCGTCTAAAGTCACTGGAGGCGTCCATCCGGAGCTTTGAATTGACAGCACCAGTAGCGCTAAAGGCCAGACCTCGCTAACTTCAGGGGACCAACGGCGCTGCCTGCGCCCTACGGCCTTGCCAGCGAGTGCCTGAATCCTGAATCGATCCCCGCGCCTCGTGGAGTTCCTGGAGCTGCACCTAGAGCGGAGCTAGAACAAACTGGAGCGCATGGACCCATGCTTGATGTGTTGATATTTTCAGCAGTCACTTTTCAGGATCTCTTTGCCTCCTTTCCTTTTTCTTTCATATATCTTGCTTTCCTTGCCTTGTTTTCCCCTTGCCCTTCCCCCTCTCGTTTGTTTTTTCCATTCAATTCTTTAATTACTTGCCTCTTGCCTGAGTGTGTTGCAGCGGTGTGACTTGCATTGTTTTCTGCTTGCTGCTTCCCTCAGTCACTGCTGGCTTGCTTGTTGCGGGTTTTTCGGCTCCTTTCACTCTTTTCTCACTTTCCGTCTAGACAGCAGCTCCACATCAATTCCACCGATACAATAGACCAAACTCCAAAAACACCTGAAGCTTAGCATCACTGACATTTGCCTGCCCCCATCGAATAAGAAAAGAAAAGAAAAAAACAACCTTGAAGTATCCCAGCGTCATCCAGATCGACCGAAACCATGTCGGACGGCGACGCCTATGTCCCCACGGAGGTGACTGCCGTGGATCAACAACAACCAGCCCAACATGAAAAGCACCGGGCCACCAGCACGGAGATTCCCCTCGAGGAACAGCAGACCAATGTTCCGGGCTCCAGAATGGCGCCGTCAATCCCCCTCAACAGGCGTCACACGCTGAATCTCGAAGACTACTTCGCTGGCCCGCGAAACATGGACAAGCACTCCAAGTGGCCCCTGTTCATGCAGATGCACGGCAGCATCTTGCCCAAGATGATTGTGCCTCTCATCTGGATGTCCGCCTGGTCTGCTTGCGTCACCTGTATCTACGAGGTAGCAAAGAAGAACATCGCCGTCAACTCCATCCTCCTGACAGTTTTGGGTTTCGTCGTCTCCACCGGTCTCAGCTTCCGCGGTTCCACAGCATACGAGCGTTATGCTGAGGGTCGACGTTTCTTCGCAGCTCTGGTCACCTCATCACAGGCTCTTGGACGAATCTTCTGGATCCACGCCAAGGTGCTCCCTAACGTGGACATCCGCAAGCAGATGCTCTACAAGATCAGCGCCATGAACCTGGTTGTCGCTTATGCTATTGCCCTCAAGCACAGCTTGCGTTTCGAGCCTTACACCGCGTACCAGGATATAGAGCATCTGGTCGGCCATCTCGACACGTTCGCCAAGTCTGCCACCTCCACCATGCCCCTCAACGGCGGCGTTGGAAAGAAGAACTTCTTCAAGTCCATTGGAGACTACCTCGGCCTCTCCTTTGCCGCTAGCAACCCTCGAAAGCAGCTCAAGAAGGCAGAGAAGCCCCTTGGAAACCTGCCCCTCGAAATCCTCAACCACCTTGCTGTCACCATTGACGACCTGGTTAGCAGAGGCCAGCTCCCTGTCCCTATGCAGCAGACCTTGGCTTACAACAACCTTGCCGCCCTCAACGACGCCTTCACCGGCTGCCAGCGTGTCTTGAACACACCTCTCCCCATCGCTTACGGCATTCTGTTCCAGCAGATCACATGGCTCTACGTCGTCTTACTCCCCTTCCAGATGGTCGCTGTGCTCCATTGGATCACCATTCCCGCCACCACCGTTGCGTCTTACATCATTCTCGGCCTCCTTTTCATTGGCCAGGAGATTGAGAATCCCTTTGGCCACGACGTCAACGATCTTCCCCTCGACAGCTACTGCGAGCAGATTGCTCTTGACATGGACATCATCGCCTCGCACTCCAACTACAAGCCCGAGGACTTCTTCTTTAGCTCCGAGAACGTTCCCTTGTGGCCCGTCAGCGGTGCCGCCGCTGACACTTGGCTTCAGCGAAGCGAGTCTAAGCTGGTAGAGACCATCAGGACCAAGCCCAACAAGACGTTTGAGTGGCGACGCTGGAGGGGCGATAAACTTGGTGACGAGGAATCTGCCAAGAACGATTAAGCAGAGCACATGTACGACGATGTTGAGAGATGTGGTGAAAACGACATATGAAGATGAAGATGCAGACGTGGACAGGAATAGGGGTGGCTCGGATTTTCTCTTATCTTGAAGAAAGAGGTTGATACTCGCTCTGTCGCGCTACAACACTCACCTCACAAGACACAACGACAAAAGAACAAAAAAAAAGAGAGTGGCTTTGGGATTCCTATTTTTTTTTTCTATTTTTCTATTTCATTTTGATGTCCAGGCATTTGCATTACAGGTCTTTTAAAAGGAAAATATCACGGTAGCACGGCGTCTTACGCAATTTTTACGTTCAGGCCCGACGGAACGGTGGTATTCAGGGAGGGGAGAACAGGATTTTCTACACTCTTCCCGCCGCTACGGAGGTCATAATCGGTTTTATTATATACACAGAGATATACATATACAATTTTTCTTCTTGTCATTTATTTATAATCATGTGCTACTGAGTTGTTTATGCCTGTGATGTCGTGAGACTGGGTGGAAGAATATGTCTATATGCTTGTTTATTTGCTTTCATGTTACTTGTTTGATGTTTTATGTTATTTAGAACTAATTTCCATTGTAATTGAGCTACGAATACACCCTGGGTTTACTACCACAATAAGCTGGGCTCTGGATTCACTGCGACAATGAATTTGACTTTGGATTCACTGCGATGGTGAGCAGGTGTTTTTAGTCTCATTCATTGATTTCAATATTGGTTTCTATATACAAGTGTAATGGAATGGACGGAAAAAAAAAGAGAAAGACTCTTGAATCTTTCTATGCAAATGCAATGCGCGTCTTTTAGAGCACTCATGCTCCATCAGCGTATATGTTGTTCCCTCCACTTTTACTCTCAAGCCATTTTTAATATATAAGAAAAACATGTTTTCCATCGTTCTTTATTTAGTCTTCGTCTTCCTCCCGCTCCCGGGCAAGCTTGTGTGATTGCTTGTCCTCTGGAAGCCATTTAACGAAAATCATGAGCGACATGGCAATGGGGATAAGTATGGCCCACACAAGATGTCCCCAGAGGATCTGGTTGTGCACGCCAATGGCGAATAACACCGTCGACACTCCCGGGACAAAAGACCGGACGGCACTAGCGGCGGTCATGGCCAGGGCGTTGAGCGTGCCCATGACGTGAGGGTTGGGAGACACGTCGTTGAGGGCGAGCTGGACTGCGGTAAAGGCCATGGACACGCCGGGTCCGACGACGGCGACGATGGGGGCGACGACCCAGAATGCTGCCATGGCGGATTCGGTGTCCGCCCTGAGGAGGAAGTTCATGAGGACGTAGCCGGCGAAGAAGAAGGGGTATGCCGCCACGCAGGCGGCCATGGAGCCCTTTGTGCCGATGCGGCGCTGCAGGAAGGGGAACGCGATGACGAGCCAGGCGGCCTGGGCGGCGCCCTGGGTGGCCATCCAGAGGGAGATGTGGAAGGCGGAGAATCCGACGCCGCCGAGCTTGACGGGCGTGTAGAGCAGCACGGGGAGGATGGCGGTGAAGGCGAATGCGAGGAACATGACGTGGGTGTAGACCCAGATGACGACGGCGACGCCAGGGGCCTTGAGGAGCTCCCTGGTGGATAATCGATGTGGTCGAATTACTGGGCCGGCAGTAGACGAGGTAGTTTCAGTAGCTTCAGGCTCCAAAGTTTCTTCGAGATAGAATATACATAGGACGATGCTGACGATATTGATCACGGTAAGTGCCACGCCGGCTAGGAGATAGGGATAATATTCAAGGAGCTGAATTCCCTTAAAGACGCTCGGGAACTGCTCTACCGGGTCTGCCAGCACACCGCCGATAATCGGTCCCAGGAAGATGCCCATGTTGTTGGCAAATGCAAACCAGCTAAACGCCACGGCCTGCGTCTCCGAGGTTGTGTGGTCCGAAAGCATTGTTCGAATAACCAAGCCTGAACCGCTAAAGACACCGGCGATGCATCGGAACAGGATCATCTGCCAGATAGTTTTCGAAACAGTGAAAAAGAAGGTAGCCACCGTCATTCCAGCCAATGTCCATATCAAGACGGGTTTCCTGCCAATGGTGTCCGCGAGATGTCCCCAAAAGTAGAGCACCACCATCTGGGTGGCAGAAAAGAGCGACTCAATCAGGCCGCTGTAGAAGCCCACATCTGACTTGGGGAGGTTGCCGTTTTTCGCGACCATCTCCGCGATGAAGGGGAAGATGGCGAAGAAGGCGATTGGCTCCATGACCTTTGCAAAGCAGAGCAGGAAGACCTGCATCTTGGGCAAGGGCTTGCCGGGCTTGTGGTGGGCGCCATTCTCGGCTTCGTCTGTGGATTTGCCGGTGATGAGAGGCGTGTTTTCTGAGGGCATGGGCTCGGGGTCCATGAGGGTGAGATCTGAGGATGACGATGATATCGGCTCGGGCGGAGGAGGCGCCATTGTGGCGGTTGTGTGAGGTCTCTGTGGAAATAAAAAGTTGGAGTTGAAGACACGAATGGATATAGGAGACCAAAGAGGTCGAGTGAGATCAGCCGCGTCGACACGGCAGTGCAAGAGATTTGATCTGCTTGGTCAACTGCTGGCCATCGAGAGCTGCCAGTTTCCAAAAACAAAATGCAAACAAAAAGTAAAAGAAAGAAAAAGAGGAATGGAAACGAAAAATGGGAGGCAAATAAGCAAATCCTCCCGAAAATATGGACGAGTCACAAGAAGAAATAGGAAGGCGAGTCAGTTGAGATAAGCACCGGACTTATCAATTATAACTTTTTTTTCCGCCGTCTAATGACGCAAGGTGTATTATCGATCTATGGCTAAGGTCTGGTAAGATTTCTGTCTCGTCCACCAATATCCCGACACCGCTGGATCGCTATTAGTCAACGCTAGAGGCGCTTGCTACCCCAAAAGACCCCGGAAATCCCCCACTAACCGCGATATTACAGCGCATTGCAGCGGGCCAGCGGGGCGAATAGTGCGCGCGAATCACCGCCGAAGTGCACCCTTTCGGCGGTTGTGCATGCACTAGGACATGATTGTGTGCTTGTGCTGGTCGGTAACAAAGCCGACAGGGCGCTGCCTCAGCCGCTCACCTACGCCCCGTGATGCGCTGCATCTTTGCTGAGGCACATCGAGGGTCATGAGAACAGCAATTTCGACTCCGATACCAGGACCGCTTATCTGCGTGATGGTGATTGTTATTCCCGCACCAGGGACGGTGTAGCCCGTATCGAACAGAGCTCCATAATAGCGCTGCTATTTCTTCCGTATTATGCGGGGGGACGAGACACGATGCCCCTCAACTGCTCCCCCTACCGTCACATTTTCTGGCCAATATGACAGGCAGCGTTGCGTCCCGGCTTCCGCTTTTCGGGAGGATCGATTGTGTGTGTGCCTATGTTATGCAAGGGAGCGAGTGTGCTTGCAACAAGCGGTATGGCAAGAGGTGGTATGGTAGGACGGGTTGGGGTAAATTGTCGAGCCCTGTCAAGCCTGTTAATTTGAGACTTGACAGCTTCGCCTAGTTGATGCTGTGCCCAGCTGTGTCATGAGATCGGCAAAGTTCATGCTCTGGTCAACTTTCAGCCGCGTAGCCGGCCGATGGCGGACTGTTTTTGTTCTGAAGCCATCACGTTGACACAAATCGACAGCTATCGCTGCCTACAGGTATCTTGGCCCCTCGGGCAAGCTGCTGCCGGCAATGTTGCACTGACGAAAGAGGCGCACCTCGTCCTCCGCAAACGCCCCGACAACTGAGTGAATCAGGCTTCTGTTGTGGAAGATGACGAAATCGCCCTCCTCCCAGTCGTGCGCATACACATAGCCAGGCGCGATACCGGGCCGCTGTAGTCGGTGAACAATCTCCCGCACCTCCTTCAGGTCGTCGATAACCTCGCCGTTGCCCAGATGTAGCTTCCGAACCGCGGACGGGTGAATCTGCAGCGCCAGCCGGTCGTCCTGAGGGTTGCGCCAGCACATGGGCAGGATTTGGATCTTGTCTTGCTCAATCTCTGGCAGGCTGTCAAGCGGCACCTCTTTGCCCTCCGAGATAAGGCCCAGACCATCCGAGCGAGACTTGGCACTGCTCATCCACACATAGGGATGCGGGGCGTATTCGACCTTTGTGTTCATGGCGAACTGTTGGTCCTGCGGGGATAAGAGGTCATACATGGTGTAGCCAGAGACGAACGCCGTCGTCCCCAGAGGCACGGTCAGCTCTTCGTCCGTGTCTTCATATCGGATCGTCTGCGTGCGGCCGCCGGGGACCTGGGCCGCGAAGAGGGTTGTGGCCACCGGAGGGGCAAGCCCATACAGCGCGGCATCAATGTGCCATCTGTAGAACCGGGTAAAGTCCAAGTCTTCCTCGTCTGGTATAACGGTGGCGTGGAAGGTCTTGTGGTGGGGGTGCCGCAGCTGAATATTCTTCAGCCCTTCGTACTCCTCCACAAAGCCGTTTCCAATCACTTGGACCTGTGGCTGGTGTGGGATTGTCTTGAGGTCTGGATGCAAGATGGATCGTTTGGCGTCGAGCGTCTTTCCGTGGCCGTAGGAAGCTGTCGCATTGGGGTCGAATCGTTGGGTGATTTCGTATTGCGCCTTGGAAGAGGCGTCATGCTGTGATTTGAAAACGAGGACTTGGTATCTGTACAGAGCTTCCTTGATGATGTCGAAGTCGGCGTCTGATGTTTGAAACTATCAGCTGTCGTGCCAATGTGAAACAGGAGGGGGGGAGGGTGGCACAACAGCCAAGGCTCCTTACCTGATATCTTGTTAACGTTGACGCCCTGCACAACCGCTCCGAACCGAACCCCCGATCCGGGCGGATGCGCAATTGGCTGTATCGAAGCTCTGGACGCAACTGTGGCGTATGATGCCAACTGACGGCCAGCAGTGCCAATCTTTCGCAGAGACATTGTGTTGCTAATTCTCGCTATCGTGTCTTACCAGAGATGCAAGTCTTAAGATGACGGAATATAGTATGGGTGGAGGGGGGTATCGGATTCTTCTTATGCTTGGTCGTTGGTTAGCTGAGAGACGGCCGAAGCTCGATTGTCAGCGAGGTGGGTCGCGTAAATAAGCTCTCGCCGAGAGCTTCCTATCTCTGTTTCTGTCACTTTCGTATAGATGCTCATACTTCCGTATTATCCATGCTTAATCGACATCTCTCTAATAGGCGCATTCCATTCCAAAGAGACTGGCGGATGTCGCCGGACTGCGCGCCCTTTGCGTCGAGCGAATTGCAATAGATTCGTCGGAGGGATCCACCAACTGATAAGACATGGACGAACCTTCATTGATAGCGCCAATGAAGGATCTCCGAGAAACGATATTCGTGGCCTGCGCAAAGTGCTCGGTCTTCCTGCTTACAACATAGGAAATAGAGTTCTTAGCACACGTTGAATGTAATAAGCTGATATCGGCTGATAGCCTTCCTGTAAAGTGCGATGTCGGACTGAAGTCGTCTCTTCGCACATGTTGCCCTTCGGTTGGATTTCGGATCACCGAAGGCGATTCTCTGTATGCACCGTCTGATTCAATGACCTTAGGACATCTATTACTTAGCTCCATCAACACACAAACACACGGAGTATTCCATACTGTGTTTTGGATCGGTACGCGACGGATCAGGCGCTCACTTTGCAGGAAACCTTAAAAGCACGTGGCGGTGCTGTCACTTGGTTTCTTCGCCATCTTTTGTTGACAACAAGCTCTCGAAGCGCTGACAACGGATCGATCCAGTCGTCTCTAGTTGAACGCGGGTCGTTATGTCGGCATCTGTTCTTTTGGAAATTGATTCAGATCATTAATCATGCTCTTCTCTCTGCATACATGAGATTTCACTTAAGACCCATTTCGCAAGCAGTGTCTCGTTTTCTTTGTCATCAACACGCACGGGGTGGAGGTCCCTTAAAATGAACAATTGAGAAAAAAACAATGGATACTGGTCATCAAAAGACCAGCTCCTGCGCAAAGCTACATTAGCCTTATGCGTTCCGTCATGGCTATTTATGTTGCTGCATCGCCCCTTGCCTGCAGCTCGAGGCGGCCAATCCCAGCCCTCGCCATGGTGAAGAGTGTGGGCGGTCAGAATCTGACATTGAACATCAGCGGCCCCGCCAAACCACCTTGCAATACTGTAGATGCTTGCATCCCAGGGTTGACTAATCCCAGATATTTTGCTTGTCCGCTGAGCTTCAAACCTTAAAAAGAATATTCAGTCTCATTTAGTTGACTAATGTAATCCCAGGGATCCTCAATCAAGTTGGAAAGCCATGACTCTTGGGCTAAGCTCATAACAAGATCATCCGGAACAATATTATCTGCAGTCAAACCAGGAAGCTCTTCTGCGATATCCTCTTCTACATTTAGATGGGTCATGTTCGTAGCCATCTCTGTCCACATTAGCATCCTGATTGTCTTGAAAAAATGAGGCCCTTTGTTGAACAATCCCCAATTTGGTCCCTCATTACCCACTATCCCAATCATCTCCAGTGCACGTTCAGCCTTCTCGGAATATTGATCAAGAATTTGAATCACATCAGCACGTTTCCTGGTTTCGAATAGATCCCAGCCGGGTTCTTTGAGCGTGTTAAGCTTGAAGAGAACCACGAGGCAGTGGGTAAGCTGAGTAACGTAATCAACACCAATACCAACCCAATCGAGAAGCGGTAGATCGTCAAACACAGCTAACAAGTGCTCAATTACGGCCAGAGTCGATTCGAGGTCTTGAATTCTTCGAAGTTGAATTCCATTATGTTGATTATTACTTTCCTTATGCCTCAGAAAGAATTCTTTTATTTTCAGTTCGGTGCTGAGCAGATAAAATTTCGTAACCCCTAAACAGTTTCAGTATACACTTATGCAAGTATGATCTAATGAGGCTGAAATAGTTCCATACTCTCTGATTGAAACTCGTCAGGTAAACTTTGCCTGATATCGTCAAGCTGTCTAAGCAGTGATGTATATAGAAGCCTAGATGGCGGGCTGAAGCCTCCAATTTCTATATTCTCGTTTTTAGGACAAGTAATCCCATTTGTAATCAATTGGCATCGTATTTGAGTCGTTAAGAGGATATCAAGGCTCGTCTCAGTACCTTGACTCAAAACTCGAGCACAATCCTCTAAGTATAGTGTCCAATCGAGCGGATATGTTTTTCTGTACGCTGCCCACGTACTATTTCTCATTAGCTAGATTACTTTCCATTTCAATCTCTCTTTGTGCCACTGAAACTCACGCAGAGGTAAGATAGTACAATGCAGCAAATGTGCGACGTTCCTCTATGGTTCGAACGGGCCTTACATATGTCTGGCGGGTTAATAGACGGCTAGGTTTGTCACGTGGTGATATCCCAGGGGTTGTATCTTTGTGTAAATCAAGTTCAAACGCCATGGACACGGCCATCTGGGTAAGCATGGTCATGAAGGGTTTGTCTTTCTTAAAGTAATGGGACCTGAGTCAATTAGTCTCTGGTACGTATTTAAAAGGTTTCAGTGTAATAAACAAATGCATACCAAGAGGCAAAGCAAATTATACCGAGAAGGAGATCTACATTTGCGTGATGTTCACATAAGACTCGTTGAGAGATAATTTTCCAAATATGATCTGCGAGATCGAACTGCTTTGAGACGACCTTCGTGGTTAAGGCGATTATGACAAGCCAAACGAAAGGCTTCTCCCTATATAAATCTGAAGCAGATGTTGTGGTTGGAATATGAATAAATGGAAATGCGGGGATAAAAGCACGACGAAATGTTGCTAGTTGCTCCTCGGCATTCAAAGCCGTGATGCCATGAATAGGCACATCGCCAGCAATTAGTAATTGAGGGCTAGTAGCGCCCGACGGTGAATCATCTGCGCTCTCGGCTGGCCGGAGCAGGTGGACAGCGCTTTCAGTCGTGTCAATAACGACTTCTGGACCACGTGCAATCGATGGAGTGATAGGATTACGCAGCGAGTTTATGTTCGATAGAGTGGTGTTATTACTTGGTTCACCTTCGAGGGTTTGTTCGACAAGCTGTTTGGTGGATGCCTGGGAGCGCAAAATGGATAAAACATTGTCCAGCTTCTCTTCTAGTAGATTCCTGGGTGGTGGCGGCTGCACTGATCGAGAGGAAGCCTTTTGAGTCCTGCGTTTGCGTATAGACGACGTCTGCTCGCAAGCTTTACCAAGACGATGGCATCTGGATACATGTACTCATGAATTAGCGCCAAGGGCTTCCAAATATGACTTGGGGTGAAGTGGATCGGAAATGCCAATACGCCCTCACCTCTCACATCCCGAACCATCAGACCGATAGAAACATTTGCATTTGGCTCGGGAGCACGCCACGCATGCCCTTCCGTATGGTGCTGGAGCCAGCGACCCCGCCAAAGTTGGTTCGTGGGAGGTATCGGACTCCATCACTTCATCCTGGCCGAAACCAATTCCGTTGCATTTGGATCAGTCAGAGCAGGATGCTCGATTCCACACTAGCAAAGCACAAAGCAATAGGAAACGAATGTGACGAGTGAGCCGCGAGGGGGAGGGGGGGTTCGATGACTTAAAACCCGCGGATTTGGTTAAACCCCGTGCCACTTCCAACCCCGCGGGATTCAGCGTGCTTGGGATTGTGTGTACACAGATTGAAAACACAGAATGAATACTGTGAGAAATTTCGAAAGTTACTTTATGACGACAGTTATGGCAGAGTAGAGCGGCATTAACACAGTAATCGAATTTCCGTATATATATGCTAAGTTATCCCTTTCTTTTGCTCAGAACTCCCTTGCAGCTTAAAAACAATAACTTGAGCTTCAACCCATAATTTGCCTACGATTCGAAACTTATAGTTGACGTGCCCTAAACTTTCAATCCTTTTTCCTACGAAACAAGAATGCCATTCACCAAGCCTCATAGTCTCCCTTCCGATGGCTATGATTCACAGACAGCCTGGCGTGATATTCAGAAATTCCTACCCGATCGTCTTCACTTCACGCCTGAACATTGTCCAACGGAAGAATGGTGGGAGCATAAGGGATACAAACTACACTTGGATCGATGGCGTAACCCAGAAGCCAAGATTCGAGTGATACTGCATCATGGTGTTGGAACCAACGGCCGCCAAATGTCCATGATTCTTGGAGTTCCTTTGCATAAGGCCGGCTTCGAGCTTGTCGCTATCGACATGCCTGGCTACGGCTGCACAGAAGTTTCCGATGGCCAGGTTTGGTCATATGATGATTGGGTTCAATTATCAAGCGATTTCGTCGACCACGAAATGAAGGCGGATCCGCGGCCTATTGCTCTCTACGGCCTGAGTGCCGGTGGAATGCTGACCTATCATTCTGCGGCTCTCAATCGGAAGGTCAAGGGCATTATTGGCATGACTTTCCTTGACCAGCGCATTCAGCGAGTCGCCGACGTAACTGCGAGAAACATTCTTATGAGCCGAGTGGGATTGCCCTTCACTCGCGCTGCTAACGCAACACCTTTCGCTCGTTTTAAAATACCCATGTCGCTTGCAAGCAAAATGTCGACGCTGGTAAACAACAACGATGCCTTACGGATTTTCTTAAATGACAGCACTTCAGCAGGCTCATCTGCCTCGATGCATTTCTTAGCAACATACTCTCAATACAAACCGGCGATGGAACCAGAAGCCTTCGATGTGTGCCCCGTCCTGTTAACACAGCCTGCACAGGACAGATGGACGCCCTTGGAATTGAGCGAACTATTCCTGCCTCGAATTACCAAGGTACCCGTTAAAACAGTGCAGCTTGAAAATGCGGGCCACTATCCCCTTGAGGAACCTGGACTGCAACAAATGGCGGACGCTATTATTGAGTTTTTAAACGAGATAAGCCTCTAAAGCAGACATAGATTATATATATCCCTTTAGATTATATTTTATAATGATATTTTCTTTTTATTCTTTACATTTTTGAAACCTAGATTTAGTGGAGTTTATGCAGGGTAGTTGAATTTTGCTCGTTACTTTTGACGTGGGATTGTAGCGCTGACTCGAGCCGTCTGTTCGGATACTGTCATTTTCCGTCGCAACCTAGTTCTGCATTTGCTGCAGACGCTGTTTTCTTATTTCTCGTGCCAGGATTCCAAGAATAGGTGCTTTTATGCAGCTCATCAGGAGGAGCCAATTATAATTGTTCACTGATTCTTGATTACTTCGACCCCGTCAGACTCCATTTGTCACTATACGAGAACGTGAAATCATCACGCCCTTCTTTGGCTGTTTACAACTACAGGTTCCACACCGCCATCAACTCGGGTTTCCCCATTTTCCGAGCAGACTATATCCGTTGCATGTGCTTAGTCCGAGTAACTAGTTCTTTGCGAAATGGCCTGGCAACAACACATTAGCGGTAGATCTGGGCGCATGGGACGGAACACATGGATCCGGCCAGACATTGAGAGCCGCCCGGGTAGTGGAGCATCCTAAACACTGATGATGAAGATCCTGCAACATCACTTCAATGTTGTTGGTGGTTGTTAGGTTAAAAAACTTGCTTAAAAGAGAGATGCTTGGCGAGCGACATAATCATGAGGAACGAAGGCATCAATATTAGGTATGGATGCCCGATATTATTTCGGTTGGACAGCATACATGGATCGAATCCTTTCGGATATGCAGCCACAGATAGATACTCGTATTTGGGACTAGATACCCAGTTGACACGGCATAACAGCAGCCAACTGCCGATGGCATAAATTTCTTGACTCGTGATGAAGGGTGGGTGATAGATGGAACTATCTTATAATATAGTCTCATATATTTCTTATTAGGGATTACACCATGTGAGTGACTTCTTCCACAGAACATAGTGACCTCAGTGCCACTTGCAAGCATACGTAGAGTATAATGCCTCGTTTCCCCAAGATAGCGGCAGGGGACTTCGATCGACGCCTGGAGCTGGGCTAGAACGATGGCTATCTTTCACCCTACTGTAAGGGTTAAAAACTCCGGGTCTGGTCCCTCTGCTAGCAGATGGCATGATGTGATGACAGGTGTGGCTTGTGGTTAGCTTGTCCGCTGTAGAATCGAATGCCGCTAGGATGCCGCCGCCTGTGAAGAATCGATGCCACCCCAGCGCAAATCTGAGTGCATGAGTGTCATTAGGCCGACCAGGAATGGAGCAATGACTAAAGATTCAATGCAAAGATGTAAGGCGCATGCACCTAAAGAGTAGCCTGTACAGGCCAAGAAGGCTCAACTTGCCTATGACGCTTAGCCACCAACTTGTTATCTGCTGGAAAGTAAGCGGTGGCTTTAAGCAGGTCGTTTGAAAGGCTTGCATGATGTGTGATTGAGGTCTGGTGTCAAACCTAGTGGCCGCGATGCGCTACGACGTTAGCCTTCCCTTGGAGCGGTGAATGGACGTCCATTTCACCAGCTGTGTTGCTTCCATGGGCCTGTATCTACCTGTTGATTCACATCAAATGTGTTGAGAGGTTTCAAGATGATGGAGAAGCAGTTCCTTGTATGTATCTTGCCAACCAGATGAGACACACGACATCACTCATGATACATACATTCGATGTTACATGTAATGTACTTATCGATAGCAAGCCCCCATTGTACGAGCACTCGTAGTGTGAGATGCAGGGGGAAGGTACGGAATGGAACTTTTCGACTTCCAGAAAAAAAAACATGAACCACAATCAAGTGAAAACTTCTGTCCCCACGCATTGAGCGTGTCAAGATTGTCTCTCCATTCAACCCATGACTCAAGCCACCAGCCACCATCACCGCCGTGTCAAAGTCAAGCCCCAAACATCACATCAGTGCCAGCTTCGTCTGTGTCTGTGTCGTGTGCTGTGCTGCGATCAACATTGGACGGCAGCCCGATGCCATGACGACTCGCCCAAAGTCCCGACCGAAACACGCAAGGGTTCCACCACCAACTCGGCCGGTCTTCCCTGTGCCGTCAGATGCACCAGGTTTATATTAGCCAGGGCCAGCGGCTTCAATCCGAGCCTTGATGAGCACGACACACTAGCGGGGGCTCCGCCGCAGCCCTGGGATTGGATCGGGTGCAAAGTCAGCCGTTTGAAAAGGGACCGATATTAGTTGCTGGGTAGCGATGCTCTAGATTCGTCTTCTTGAGAAACCAACTCAACTCTGTTTATTCTCGAGGGAATCGCCCCCTCCACCATGCCATTTTCCCACGGCCTCTCTTGTGGGATACGGAGAGAAGGATGACATACTAGCAGCTTCAGCAATCACTCCCAGCTACAGCGTGCCAGCAAATGGGCTCGTCGCAACAGCAGCGCAGTGGCGCGACTGCGGCTCAAAATGAGATCGCGCCAATGGCATCCATAGGTGAGTAGGGCTGTCTTTTTATACAATTCATTTCATGACTATCTCTCCCCCTCTCCTTCTCTTTCCAAGATGACAGTTTTCAAATATGCAATGACTTGCTGGAATTATGGTCACTGACGGAAAACCCCGCCACAGCCTGCCTGGTCTGCAGATCAAGAAAGGTACGCAGAGCCCACCGAGGCCTTGGCTATTATTAGCAGGGAGGAGCAATCTCAGAGACTTCGAGTTGCTTTGGGCCTCATGTTTTGCCATTCAGCGCATTTCTCACCAGGGTTTTCCGGATTAGGTCAAATGCGACAAAACCATGCCAGAGTGTCGGAATTGTCTTCGCCTGGGAGTCGGATGTCCTGGGTTTAGCCCGCAGAGCGAGTTCATCTCGCGCAAAGAGATGCAAAAGTCGGCAGATGACATCTTCAAGGCTGCTGGCGTTGAAAAGAGAAGGGTGGGGTCCTGCGAAGAGTGCCGGTCATCCAAGCATCGCTGCACCAAGACTCGGCCGTCGTGTCGCCGATGCATCCTGCGCCATCTGCCTTGTGTCTATCCTTCAAAGCCGGATAAGCAGCAAGAGCGCGAATCCTCTACTCAACCCGCCAGCTCCGTCGCAAGCTCTACGGCTGCCGCCGCGGGGCTCACCTCAACTGTATCAGCTCAACCCTTGGAACCTGGCCAATGGGCAAATCCCGCACTTCTACACGCCTTTGGTGTGAATATTGAGAGGTAAATAAGGATATCCGATGAGAGCTCTTTGTCAGAGCTCAACTGGTCGTCGCCACAACCTCATCAACTAATATCCTTTCAAGTTTGTGCACAGATACTCTACCAAAGGATCATGGTCTGCGACTTCGCCTAATTAATGCCTTCTTCGATCGATCTCACCACCTTCGTTGTCTGACTTTTGTTCATCAACCTTCCTTCATGCAGTCGCTCGAGTCGGCCAGTATAGCTCAGGATTATGGAGAGCCACTGCTCTATGCTATGTGCGCCCTGGGCGCCAGGTAAGCAATGACCTTTCGTGCTGCATATGAGAGGCAACCTAATCAACTATCCGGCCCTAGACACATCTACTTTGATGCGACGTTCACACTAGATGGCCCCGATCGCGACTTGCTTCCAAGCGTAATCCCTGGGCAAGCATGGGCTGAGAGGGCGAGAAAGGAGATATTAGGGGAGATGCATGCTCCCACAGTCCAAAATCTCATGGTAAGGCTTACTCGAGCATTTTTTAGTCGCCTATTCCGCTAAAACTAACTTGTCTGATAGACAGTGGCCCTTCTCTGCGAATATGGGCTTCGTGAGGACCAGCATGCTTTGGTCTTCATTTTGCTGGCTTTTCTGCATCGAGCCATACGGTTACTGAGCTTGGATTCGCCGCGTCCCCTCCCCAACCATCCCACAACAGCTCAGATGATGCAACGAGAAATAGAAAACCGCATCGTCTGGGCCAGCTTCGTCATTGATAGCCTTGCTGCTAATGGCGTTGAAAAAAACATGTGTTGGAAAGATCACATACCAAGCATTCCCCTGCCTTGTTCCGACGATTGCTTTAATACGTCTCAGCTTTCCGTACCGAGGCACTATCTTTTGCAGATTGAAGACTCGGGAATGCAGACCGCCATTTCGGAGCTAGACTTGTCGGCACTATTGGTTGTGGTTGTGCGATTGAGAACAAAAGTAATGCAGTAAGTTGTTATTTCGCTTCTCACAAGCTTTTCCGCTTCGGTTCCGTCCATCGCTAACGACTCACCCCCCTCATTTAGACTCATTCGCGTTGCCGACCCTGGCATGCGCATCTGGGAGCCGTCGTCGCAATTCGTCACAATCATTGATCAACTTATCGCTCTGTACAATAATATGCCAGAACGATATTATTTAACGGATGCTAATCTATACGTGCTCAAAGATAAAGGAATGCTTGGGGGTGTCTTTGCTCTACATCTCTTTATCCACGCCGTCATCTTCGATCTCACCCGCATTTCACTAGCTGGCTTCAGCTTCCCGCTGGCACCAGCGTTCAAGAACTCCCCAGTTGAATTCCGCGCACACTGCCAAAGTTTATGCCGCTTCCATGCTAGCCAAGTTTCCGACATCATCCGCACTGGATTGAGCTTCAATCGGGGTGCTTTCGACGACCTCTTTTGTCCCGATGCGACCATTGAATCGACCAAAGTACAGATCATCTTCGCTGCCACTGTGGACCAATCCCCCCAGACCTTGCAGGTCACCAGAGATAATATCATTAGCAACTTGAACTTTCTTTTGACCATCCATAATCGTGGAAAAGAGGCACCGACACAGTTTGTGAGCTTTGATCGGCCAATTGATGTATTCGCTATACGAGTTGCTAACAGCAAACTAGATTCGTGGCATTATTCCACTATGCCATCTCTTTGGCTTTCGAGACATTGCAGAGCGATATCAAGAAACACTTGGGTTTGTTATCAACCTCTGATATTTTCCAGTACGTGCTGTTGACTGATACCCAGCCTTAGCATACCGATCGATCCGGCTGAAGTCACAGGATCAGCCGATGATCACCACCTTGTAGCATTAGCCTCCTTCCGACGAGGGAGAGTGCAGCTTCAAGAATCTCAAGCGACGGGAAGTGCCAAGACGATGTCTTCAGGAAACGACAACAAATCACCGTTAATCCACGCAAGTCAAAGCGTCATCTATGAAGAGACTGTGGACAGGGGTAACGGCGGTGATTTTACAAGTTCGTTGCCAATCTTGAGGCCAACGTACCCCCCGATCGAGGTAGCACCTGAACTTTTGAGCCAAAGCTTGGCGCAAAGAAACCCCCTTCAGATTATGCCATCTGCAGGCGTCATGGTGCAAAATGGAGCCATTTTGCAGCCTTCAGTCGACGACTATATTAAAACAGCAGATGAAATGTCGACATATCTGACATGGGGAATGACTGAAATCCCCCATTGGATGAATCTGCCTGATCCAATGCCCCCGGGGTGAGGAACGGGTGTCTGCTAATATTAATAACTTCAACAAAATGACTCATGTACTTCAGGGACTGTCACACTTTTAATCCAACCGGTTGTGGATAAAGGGCAGAAGAGGAGAAGTTACATTTCGGCGGTCTACCATTGCGAAATAAAGAATAGTCGGAATCTGAGGCTGCTGTGTGTGACGACGACCAGGATCTCTCGAGCAAAGCACCTCAAGGGTACACCCCAATCACAGTAAAGCACCAGGTCTGTACTTATGGTTACCGCAGCGACTTGTGCGCAGGACTTCCTGTCGAAGCAGTGAGAATAGCTGCAAAACCGATATCCTTTGATGTGAAGACTCGCGGCGAGCCTTGCTGTGGAGATGAGGCTCAGGCGATACTGGACGAAGGAATGCGCGGCAGGCAAGAAATAAGTGCCATGTCCTCAAAAGTCCTTGGCCAAAAATGAATCCCACTGTTACTATTTAAAATTGCATGTAGTCTTGAAAGCTATTTTTCGTTGTGTAAAGAGGAGAGAGGAGACCTATTGTAGTCTCTCCGACTCCGTATCCACATCACATGGAGGGATATCACAACTGATACCCCCAAGGCTCTACAGGCATCAAACCTGCGACAAGAAACGCCATCTTCCTTCTCATTTACAATTCAGCCTATGATAACCAATTTGAATACCAACAATGGCATCACATCACGGTATGACTCAACGGTCACCAACCTGGAGAGTCGAGACCGAATTAGGAAAAGACCGAGACGCTGCTGCAACTTGCGCGTGTCACCCAACACCCCAAAACCACGAAAATAAAATGGTCGCTGCTGCCGCCGTGTTTTTCGTTTAAATCAGCTGCTCTACGCTGCGTCATTGTCACCATGGCTGGTGTTGATACTGACCCAGATCAGACATTCGAAATTGTAGAGCGAGATGCAGTGCCCGCGCCTGCACCACAGCCAAACGACTCACACGAACAACGGATTCGTAGCCTAGAGAAATGGCTCCAACCAACCGACTTTCTCTCTCCAGGGAGTGAGTTTATGAAACATTTACACTCATATGTACCTGGAACTGGCGGATGGATCCACAAATCGCCTGTCTTTCGCACTTGGACCAATGTCGACGCCAATTCTGACCATGATCATGTTGGTGGCTCATGTCTCCATGTCCGGGGAGTTGCTGGCAGCGGAAAGTCTGTCTTTTCAGCTAGCACAGTGCGCCAATTACAAGAATCTGGAAACATTGTTCTCTTCTTCTTCTTTCGTCAGATTGTCGACAAGAATCACAGCGCCAACTATCTCGTGCGCGACTTTACTGCGCAACTGCTTCCTCATTGCCCTGCTTTGGTAACCACTTTGACGGCTATATCGCAAGATCATGCCATCAGCCGCAATGAAAACAGCTTGGTATGGCCTTCTCTCGTTGAAGCTCTTACCAAGAGCATCTCAAAGAATGTGTACTGCGTTGTAGACGCTTTAGATGAGATGGATGATGGTGACTTTGAGGGCATGACGAGTCGGCTTATTGAGCTAGGCACCGCTGCACCTGAGAAAATCAAGGTTTTGATGACGAGCAGGCCACTGCCCAAGATTGAACAGGCTTTTAACAACAGGGGAATCGTCCGGTTGAAGCTCGACCCAGCCCTGCTTTTCCCAGATGTGGCACGTTATGTTGACGCTAGGATGGCCAAGCTGGAGCCTCCGTTAAGCGACGACAAGAACGAGCTGATCAAGCAGACAATCTGTGAACGAGCCAACGGACTCTTTCTTCACGCCAGACTTATTGCGGATAATTTAGCCGAAGGCTTACGGGATGGGCATATCACTGAAGAGACTCTGCCTGGCAGCCTGGATCGTCTTCCACGAACACTCGAAGAAGTGTATGAAAACATGTTAAAAGAACATGCTTATCGGAGCGGAGTCACAGCGGAGCAACAAGCCAAGGTTCTTACGTGTGTAACACATGCGAGCCGACCGTTACGATTGATTGAGCTTGGATCTCTGCTCTCTAACATGCTACACATAAGCCTCGGACAGGGAAAGGACTTGGTGCGGCGGAGCTGCGGGAGGTTATTGGAGCTCTTGGAAGATGAGAGCGTGAGCGTTATTCACCATTCGTTCACCGAGTTTCTGCACGATGCTACGAGAAAGAAAGATGCTGCTGCTTTCCCCGTCCTGGATGATATAGCTTCACATGAGATGCTTGCGGTTCTAATGCTGGAATATCTCGACGGCTGTCCGCATTTCGACGTCACTATCGATGACGACAGGGAGGAGGAGGCAAACTACGACAACTATGATTGGCGAGGCAAAGAGAGAGAGAGAAGGGAAGATATCGCAACCAAGTTGCGAGAGACACATCCCCTAGTCTCCTACGCTGCTGAAAATCTGGCATTTCATCTTAAAAATGCATCAGTGAAGCCGCTGGCTATTGCTCGAGAAGCTCTGACTCGCTATTTGCGCCCCGAGAAGCCAGCATTTCAGACGTGGATGCTGATGAATTGGCGTGACCGACTATCTGCCTCTTTTACCGTCTTTCACCTCGCTACTGCTGTTCACCCCGAACTTGCCATGCCACTGGCGGTAGTCAAGCTGTTTGAGGAGAACGAGCCAACACTTCTTGATGCTCGTGACTCAGATGGCCGTACTCCATTATCTTACGCCGCCGAGAATGGTCTTGATGACATTGCCCAGTTTCTGATTGCCAAAGGTGCGGAAGCGGAATCAGGCGGCAATGATGGCCAAACGCCCCTACACAGGGCGGCATTAAGTGGTAATCCGGGAGTTGTTCGACTTTTGTTAGCCGCTGGTGTTGATCCACAAATTAAAACACACCCAGTTCTCAGAGAATACGATCGTTATGAAGGATACTTCATAGATTATTCGGAGGAGCAAGCGGAGGGTCGAAGACAGACTGCTTTGTCCTTTGCCTTCCGAGGCGATAACCCTGAGGTTGTCCAGGCGTTTTTGCCTTTTATTCCACCAGACTCTGTGAATAAATACTTTCACCAGGTCAATGACGTGGAGAATGTAGAGGCCATTCTAAACACGGGCAAAGTCGACATTGACTGCTTCCAGAACGGGAGAACAAGGCTGTATAGGGCAGCTAAGTCACACAAACTGGATTTGGTCAAGTTACTCCTCAAGCATGGTGCAGACCCGAACATGAGATGTTCCCGGAAGAAGTCTTACGACTATAGCGGCGATATCACTCTACAAGTTGACAACGAACGAGGACCAACGCCTCTTCATGCGTATTCTTCTTCAGATGAAAGATGCATCTTTATGAAGGATGACATGAAGGAGGCGGAAGAATGTGTCCGAGTGCTCATAGAAGCTGGTGCAGATGTGAACGCCACAATTGAAAGCGATTATCCTCGGTGTAATCGGGATGTGACACCTCTCCATCTCGCTGTACAGAAGACCAGCACAACATTTGGATACTGGGGTTCATTGGACAAGTCTGAAGAGATTCTCACCAAAGTGCTCCTCGCAGCAGGCGCGGACCCTAACGTTCGGACAGAGAAAGGAAACACACCTATGCACATCGCCAACCCAGAGAAGCCGCAGCTACTTGATATGCTCGTTGAGCATGGAGCAGATATCAACGCCAGGAATGCGTGGGGAAGGACGCCTTTGCTCGAGATTATAATGCACATGGGCGCTTCTTCGTCCGCTTTTGACCGGCTGAAACCGGATGTCCATACGTTCAACAAGCTCATGGATCTCGGGGCTGATGTACACGCTACGGACGAAAACGGGGATAATTTATTTCACCACATTATGAGTAGCATTGGGTTCTTTTCCGACAAGGAGTTTTTGCCCTTAATTCGACGACTGTTAGACTCGGGCGTGGACCTGAATCAGCGTAATCGGAAGGGTCATCCGCCTCTGTGGAAATATAATCTGCCTGCTCCTACGGATAGTGACGAGGAACTTCTCCGAGTGCTTGTGGAAGCGGGCATGGATATGAACGCATGTGATGAGGAGAAAGGCGAGACTATTCTATGGGTCATCGGCAGGAGTTTCCAAAAGAACCTCAACACCATGAAAATGTTCATCCGTTTGGGCGCTGACCCCAAAGTATCCGACAAAGATGGCAGAACTCTATTGCACGATGCGGCGAAGGAAAAACAGGACGCCAGTTGGTTTCGCTATTTGACATCGGTCGGCGCAAATCCCGAGGTGCTCGACGCTAGGGGAGACACGCTCATTCACTCGGTTCTTCGCTCGACATTCGAGGACCGTAAACTTCCTGAGATAATGCAAGTTCTGGTCGACGCTGGTGTTGCGCCACTTGCTAAGAATAAAAATGGCCAGACGGCACTTCACGTGGTGGGGAGCTTTGGGCCCCTGGAATATGTCCTCAAAAGCCCGCTTTTCAAGGGGTTGAATATCAATGAGCAGGATGTGAACGGTTTAACCCCCTTACACAACGCTGTTGCTCTTGGAGAAATAGACGTTGGGCTTCTTCTTCGTGCCGGAGCTGATCCAACTATCCTCACAGCGGATGATCTCTCCCTGCTACATCTTGCCTCTCGTACAGGGGCAGCTTCCATCGTCAACCTTCTCCTGTCAGAGTACCGCCGTCGAGGTGTGCTTGAGAAATACGTGAATCTTCTAGGCAAGGGTATGGCACCACTGCATTACGCCTGTTCTTTTGGACGGCCAGAGAGTGTCTGGGAGCTACTCCGCAACGGTGCAGATCCTTGGCTGTTAGATGTCGAAGGCCTTACGTCGCTCCATGTCATGGCCGAGTTTGAACCCTTGGAACGTGCCTGGAACTCGCCCCGAACTCGCACAGCAGATATTATTACCATGTTGCTCCAAGCTGGAGTCGATTTAAACGTCGAGGCTGTCGTTGAAGAAGACGACGGGACGACCAGGACTGTAACTCCCCTGGATATGGCGGTAGAGAAGAAGTGCTGGGATATGGTACGCGCGTTGGTTACACACGGCGTCAAAGCCCGGGACAGCTACATACAGTCCCCAGAGTTCATTTCGGCTACGGACAAAGATAAAGCAGCCCAAAGTGTTCGTAGTATCTCGGTTACATTGCCCAGCCGACAGCATGTTACCATGTGGCGAGGCCGATGGTCAGTCTATGAAAAAGATCGTCCTGTTAACAAAGAAAAGCTATACATAGCTGACGGACAGACTATATTGGATACACAGGCCAGCGGGGTGACTGGACTTGACAAAGTAGACCTCTTGAAGGCTGCTCTTGATGACGGAGATTACGACAGTATTAAGGAGTACGCATCGCTAGGTGGAGATGTGCTTGCACTGGACGAGTATGAAGATAATACTCTCCTCCATTTACTCGTCACAGGAGGATATACAGACCTGCTCGAGTATTTTGCCGACAAAGTCCCTCTTTTTGAAGCCCAAGACCGGGTCCAGGCAGACGAGGAAAGTTGCGGTACACTTCTTGGCACAGTCTGCGAACGTGAACTCCCGTCTTTGCACATTATACAGTTTCTCGTTGACAAGATTGGCGTTGATGTCAATGCTATCTATAACCGACGAGGATATTATGACAAGTTACGAGGAGCCACCGCATTGCACATCCTGGCGAGCGGTCACTTCTTTTGGCAGATTGAGGCACTTGAATACCTTCTCTCAAAAGGGGCAAATATCGAAGCGCGGAACAAAGACGGTATGACACCACTGTTGGCAGCTCTGGACCATAGTTATCCGGATGGTTACTGGCGAGAAGAGACGGTTCGCGTACTAGTGAAGCATGGAGCCAATGTAAATGCGACTATTCTGCCGACGGAAGACGAGTTTGGGTCGCGTAGCCGCAACAGTGGCCTCTCAGCACTGGAGATGTCGGACCGGGCAGGGATCACAAGGCTCTTGCTCGAGAACGGAGCGGATGTCAAGTGTGTGAAGGGACTCATAGCCCGTATGGTAGCGAGATGGAATGATCCAGAGACGATCAAGGTGCTGCTAGAAGCTGGTTTGGATCCGAACGAGCTACCAGCTTCAGACAAGGACGGAGAGGACGACAGACAAGGGGCGGAAAACGTGCGATATGCGCTCCACGAAGTATCTCGACCGTCAACTCGTTCCTATCCAGAGGTAGATCTCCATTCGCGAAACCAGGCAACGGTAGAGTTGCTGCTCCTGCAAGGCGCTGATCCATTTGCACTGTACCCGGACGGAAGATCTCTACTCCATACTGTCGTCGAAGAACAGGGTCAACTAGACAGCTTCCTCCCTCGACTCTCACAAACAGATGTCAACCGTAAGAACCAGCATGGACGTACCCTTCTAATTTCGGCTTGTGTTCCGGCTGTCCCTGTAGGAGAACCAACATACCGCGGAGAGAAACCACCACTCGCGAGCATCGTGCCTGATTCTATCCTTGGTCTGTTAAAGCACGGGGCTGACGCCCTCACTGTTGATGACGAGGGACGTACACCGCTGCATTGGCTCTGTACGCTTCCCGGGAAATACAATAAGAAACAACGGCAGGCTTTTATCACGCTGGTTGAACACGGTCCAGCCGCTATCAACATGGTCGACAAGCAAGGCCGCAAGCCTCTTCATTTGGCACTCGCGGCGTATGCGGATCGCCTCCAAGAATCCCTATTTGCAATCAAGCACCTCATATCCGCAGGCGCCGATATAAGTGAACCAGATCCCGTAACGGGTAACTCAACGCTACATCAGCTCGCACCGCGTCTCGTAGGCCACGCCAGAAGAGCTGCCAAAGCCACCTCACTCTTCCGCAAGTTTTCTGCCAGTCTCGATATCAACGCCCGGAACATTTTAGGCGAGACTCCGGTCATACGTTTCACAGCTGCTGGGTGGGAAGGCACACGCGACCCCAAGGGAAAAGTCTCGCATCCAAGATATGCCATTGCCAATGACGTGAACCACGCAACGGCCCTGAGTGTCTTTGTCGATTTAGGTGCGGATTTGATGGCTGTGGACGCACGGGGGCAGACGTTGCTGCATGTAACGGCGAGGCGAGAGCTTCCGAGCAGTAGCTCGGATTGGGATCAGCGGGAGGATTTGAAGGGTGCGTTTAAAAAGTTGATGGAGCTTGGTGTTGATCCGCGGAGGGAAGATGCTGAGTTGAGGACGGCTATTGACATTGCTGTTGCGAGGAAGTTGCGTGATGTTATACAGCTATTCAGGGAGAAGAAGGGTGAAAAGAATGTGGAAGAGAGTGATAGTTAAGGCAGTAATAGCGTTAATGTTTTGGTTTGACTAGTTTATGTATACTGTAGGTAGGCAGGAACTTGGCTATATGCAACTTTCTGCTAATTAGTAATGATGATAGTCTTCAGTTAAAGCCAAGAATAAACCAGACATGAAAGCTTCATGGAGGATGAAACTGGATCAAACGCAACGGACAAGCGACTGTCCTCTGACATTCCTGCGACTCATCTTATTCTTCCAATCACCATATAGTACGACTTGATTAATTTTGTATGACCCTTCAATTACTGCTTCATAAGTCCTAGTTGTTATAATAATCCTTTCAAAGTCAACTCTTAGAACCAATCTCGTGATTCGTGTCTTTAGGCCATGCTCAGTTAGCTAAACAATAGTACCGGCATCCAATCCATGATCCCCAGCAATCACTGGCTCGACGGCCTGATTTTCTGTTTCCGCGTGACCTGAACCAGCTCCATTGGCAGCTCCACCAGTGGACGTATTCTGGTGCTGTTGATGCTCGGCCGGTTTCTTATTCCGTTCTGTGATAAATGAGATAATGATAGTCCACAATATTGGTATCGAGGTAAATATCGTGACAATGAGCGGCATAATTTGACCTGATGAAGTGATTGTGGCTCCAGATAGATCGATCTTATTGACTTGAATAGTTGCTTCTGTCCAAAAAATACCTGATACGAGAGCAAAGAGGCCAATCAGCGTATATATTATGGTAAAAGTGAAAGTCGTCGGTAATGAAGCGATGAGGATGAGACCCACGCAGGCCAACTGAGACGTGATCAGAACACCGATTCCCAAACAACCAAACATGCAGAAGAATCGGAATGTCCACTTTCTTATTATTTCAGAAGAGGGGACTTCGGCCAACTGAGCAGGTAGTTCATTGACACCAAGTTTTCCAAACTCAAACAAAAGACCAGATGCGAAATATAAAGTGAAGGCAGGGACAGTCCAAGGCAACACCGTCACAGCCGCCAGCAGAGAGAAGACCTGATTAAAGTCAACCCATCTCTCGTTGTAAATATCGATATAGGCATAGAGATTAATCATGGCTTTGCAACCTGGAGAGTGGCCTAATTCTAGACCTGTGAAATAGAGCCATATTTGAGTTCCAAGAAGCGCCGATGAGAGTAAAATTGTCCAGGCTATGCTGAAGTAGCCTAGGTTGCCTATTGAGCGATCAAATTTCAGCCAAAACTCTTCTTTCCAAACTTCTATCAATGCCTGCTTCACCTGCTTCAAGATGTGATATAATATGCAGGAAGGTTTCCAGCAATGTTGTACTGGCTCTGTAATGGGAGACGCAATTAATGTTACATTCCAGGCCAAGAATTCATAGCACAAACAAGATTTACTCATTATTCTCTTTCGTTATTTTTTCTATAACCATTATGATGGATACGAAGTTGAAAGTGAATAAAATAGATTGTAATAAAGCCAATAAAATCCAATATTCAAGATATAGAAAGCCTTTATTGTGAATATCTTTCCAGAAATTGATGACGATGCCTGTGGCGATTGCATTGAAACTGAACCGAAGATTGTGCAGGATTTCAGGCCCGGAGGTAACAAGGCCAAGTATTGCAGTGAACGATTGAATATAGATTCTGATACGGATGCCAATGCCATAAATATCGCCATCGCCGACGAGATCGCAGGATTCAGCGTCTCTATAGTACGTATATGACGCGGCGGGGATTGGATAGAGCAAAAGACATAGAGTAAGCGTTTTAAAGGCGCGATGACCTTGCCATTGGTTAATATGAAATGTTCCTTTTTCCGTTGTGGAAGGACATGACTCACCCATTGCGTTACAATATGATAGAATGATATAGTTGAGTTGTATAGGTTGCAAAGTGTGATAAGAATTCTGTGATCCGCGCAGATGAATTGTCTGCAGCTTTTCGGCTCTATATAATAATCTGATTTAGCTGCGTCTATTGTCTGTAGTTACACTAACCCCTTCTTCAGTCTCGTTTTGGAGAAGAAGTTGGTGGCTGTTTCTATCCATAGACATGAGCAGCGTAGAACGATGAAATACAGTTGCACAACACATGTAGTCAAACCCATGCTGAATAACCTCTTGCATCGGCGTTTAAGCTGTCCAATAACATTCAAATCAATGCAACTATCCATATTGAGGCAGACACCAAGTTACTTGTTACTGGCGTAATTTGTGCTTGCTTATTTGACTGAAACATGTGCAACGAATTGATGATCGTTGTGGCACCACACGGTAAACCAACAACATAGATCACGAAGACTTATAAACATGAGCCTAAATATAGCAATTGAATGGGCTTAACGCAAAAAGACTAATTTAGGTAAGTCTACATATAGCCGCGGAACCACGACATGACGGCGGCATACAGGCAACCAAGCGCTAATTCGTTAAGATCATGTAACCTTCGGGCTACAACCAAGTTTCGCATCTCCAAGCTAAGCTGCTGTTGTGTCTTAGAAATATTGCCCCGCTACTGGATATGGTCTCTGTGAAGGGCAAACTAAAGCCACTGGCCAGGAGACCGACTACTACCGTATATATTACAGGTTTAGCCCCATATGACTCTCTTTTCACATACAAGCGCTTTAGTACGCTCAGTTGAGAGTAATATAAATTATGCAAGAATGGATAATTAACGCATTCCAATGTATCTAGCGAAATTTCTTCTAGTATCTAACATATTATCATTATAGAGCGGTGCGAATAGAGTCGGTCGCATTCTCTGACCTCCCAATTCTTATCTAATGCTCTCCTTTACAAAGAAGATTTAAGAAAGTCGAATATGGAGTTGTATGCGAGCTTGTGCGAGTACCCCAAGTTGAGGCCGTGGCCACCTCCAGGAATGACGCTTGCCTTGAAGCTTGAAGCGTGGGGAAAGAAAGACTTGGAGAAGGAGATGAGATCGGGGAATTTTCCCTGAATAGTGGTCGTGTCCGAGCAGTTGCCACCGCAGAAAGGCACGTCCTCATCTGCAGTCACAGATGTTAGTAATGATTTGAAACATGCCGGGGGATGGAAACACCTACTTCCTGTGACAATGAGAAGGTGGCCCTTGAAGGCATTGACCACGCCAGTGCCAGCGCCGACGGTAAGTATCTCGCCGGGGGCTGCGGCTTGGCCGTTTGCAGCGGCATATGTGAGTAGGTTAGGGTCGAAGTCATCGGCAGCAAAGAACTGAATATTGACGCCGGTACTTGACCCCACCGTAATGTAGCCAGTGGGATACTTAGCAGCCTGGGAAGGGACGTCCTTCACAGGCTTGAAATGGCCTCCGAGGGCGAAGCCGGT
Source organism: Trichoderma simmonsii (assembly GCA_019565615.1). Classification (NCBI taxonomy): domain Eukaryota; kingdom Fungi; phylum Ascomycota; class Sordariomycetes; order Hypocreales; family Hypocreaceae; genus Trichoderma; species Trichoderma simmonsii. The sequence continues at coordinate 2,040,370 of CP075866.1, forward strand.
AAGGAAGTTGGGGTTCTGGCTGAAGCCAGTCAAGATGGCAGCATCACTAAAGGTAGGATTGGCGTTGACGAAGTTATAGGTTATGGCGGAGCCAAAGGAATGGCCAGCATGGACAAATTTCTTGAATTTAGCGTTGATACCCTTCACAGAGCCTTTGCGAAGCAGTGTTGAGAGCTCTGTGAGAGCAGCAACCTCAAGGAACAGCTGAATCTCATTAATTGGGTTGCCCTTGGAGGAAGCGCCAACACCGAGACGGTCCCAGGTAAAGGTCGAGAAACCATGCTCGTCGACGGCTTCGGCAACGTAGCTGTAGTCGTAGTAGGCATAGGGGTAATCCCAGTAGCTGCGGTCAAAACCAACGCCGTGTGTCAGGATCTGAAGGGTTTCACCCGGGCCATTGTCTGGCTGACAGTAGGTGGCTGCGATATTGTAATGGCCGCTGACAGTTTTATACTTGTAAAGGGGGGGTGCTTAGTATCATTAGGGCTTTTTTAGATAAGGGAGGCGTTATCTTACTCCTTTTAGGTATTGACCGGTGGCATTAACACCTGGCCGAACAAGGTCAAGAAAGAAGCTGTTGACATCAAGCTCTGATAAAAGAGGCGGAAGGTCGAAGACGGCGTTTCGAGCTGAGATGGAGATTGGAATGGTGAGATCTTGGCATTTTCGAGCGGCAACGGCTGTGGCAAAAGCCACGAGTGCCACTGATTTGAACATGATATCTCGAGAGGAAAGTGTGAGGAGAGTAGTATTGGATGGTGAGAATGATGCTTGTGAATGAGACGCTACATTTTGGATGGAACCTCAGCAAGCTTATATATTCTATCCTTGTTGAAATTATCATGTATCTTCTAAGATTCTTCTTTACTATTTTGTATACACTATTATTAACCAAATCGGCTCGGGTTCAATTCAGCGCCCGACCGTTATACGTATATTCGTTTCTTTCAGAAATTGTCATCTTGTGCTCCACAGAGATCGATTCTCCAGGGAGACTTGGGGCTTGATTGCTGCTTGTGGTTAGCCTCCGATGTTCACCGATTCAAACACCTGTGTCTACATAATGCAGGGCAAGCCAGGGGTAAATGTCTCAAAATGACGTGTTCGTAGTTTACAACAAAGACGATTCTGCGATTCAAGTTCCAACTGTTCCGAGCTTCCTCGGGCCGTCCGTAAGAAGAGAATCACTGTCAGCAAGAGTGGATCTCTTCTGATCCTTCCATCGGTCGTCGGGCGGCAGGATTCTAGAAGAAAATGCCGGGCGTTATTGAGCACTACTCTCATTTGACATATTGACACAAGCAATATTCGTCTATATTTTTCAGTTATTCAAGTCCGCGTTCGTCCGTCTTTGTTCGTATTCAGCCGGCGCTTTCCCTTGCATATTAACGCCCGGAGTTGTTGTTTACTAGATGACCCTTGCATGCTGTACTCGGCGTCTTTCCCCGCTTATTATTCCAAATTCCAAATACGCGTGATGGCGAAGCCTTCAGCTTTTGGCTATTCAAATCGAGCGCTTACCCCCTAATTAACCATGAGCAATTACCTTTTTCCAACTATTTGTCAGGACGCGATTTATCCATGCCTACGCATCGTTCTTGACCCCCACGAGAAGTTGTAGGCAAAGCTCAACTATCCTTTGACCTTGGACCCAACGAGAATACGAATTAGGAGACTGCAGCAGTTGTAATAGTTTGGCCAACTAGCACGGGCGACAGCTTTGTGGCCTGGTAAAGAAAATAGATTGAAAACTATCGGACCGAAACCAGACGAGTAGCCGTTATAGAGAAAGCATTCTTAGCCAAATCTCAGAATAAACAAGTGATGATATAAGTGGCTATCATTATTCTACTCCGGCCAAGACTTGATGTAATTCACCATCTATACTACAGCTAAAATGTATGTACTATCTACGCCTTACTGGCTTATTATCATGTCGATCCGCACACATATGCAAGTAGTAACTGGGTGTTCCATATTTTCTCCACCGTTATGTGCAACGAGTTGGGGTTGGCCTCGGCGGAAAACTGTGAGATTTATCCTGCCTTAGGTCCGCTACCTTGGTCAGCAACGAGGGCGCAGTAATTTCCGCTCTTGATAGTATAAGTGGCGTAGGTTCCTTCCGGAGTCTTCTATAGAGTGATATCAGTCAGAGAGCTAGAGAAATAAGTCTGTCGCGAGAGAAGAGTAAAGGGTGGACGTCGACCTTGGGTTATACTTTGCAAAGTTTTCTGCTGTGATGCCACATCTGATCGCCACACCGGCGCACGAGTCGCCGAACTTGATGAGAATATACGTACAGACTGCGGCTAACACTGGAACAGTGCTCTTCATCAAGAAGTCGACTTCAGACCACTACTTCATACTAGGTATCCGATTCTTGTTTAGAAACGGCGGACTTGCTGACCTTATATAGTCAAAGTCTTATTGAAGAATGCCTGACATCTTACATGGTAGTTGGTTTAGAATTGATGCGTATGATAACTTATAGCGCAGTGTAACAACAAATCATTGCTCGTTCAAACTGCTCCTGACAATATCTGACAATATCTGACAATATATAGGAATTCCAATCAGTGACTTACATTATAGTGAATCCACATACATCCACTGCCTAGGTATAGACTACCGGACTCTAAGCTTAGAATACAATCATTGATACTCGTGACTATTACTTAAGAGCCATGTGGTGGCCCGGCGGCAACATGCAAGATAATAGCAATCTAGTCATTCCACCAGGTTGGCCGCATGTATGTTAGCAATAAGAATAACAAAACCGTGTTAGGTCCACCATGAGTCGCAATTTCCTCCATCAGAACGAGTGTACACCCCTGTTACTATTATTACTACTTCTACATACCAGTAGGTGATGAGTGTAGGGGATAATACTTCGTTAAGTAACTAACGGGTCCGTGATTTCCGTTAATACACCTCATTGGATCATTTCAGCATTTCACACCAACAAACCTACGCACCAACATATTTATGTAAGAATCTTCAATTCACGCTTAAATACACCAACAGCTGTGCCGGTTTCGGACATGCACCGCTGATGTCACGTATGCATTTGGGGCTTCTTCCTCTCCTTTGCTGTTCTCAACTCACCAGCTCTCTGCAACAAATAAATGTTCACAATGACTCGACTCCTCTCGTACCTTGTTACTTTCATAACCGCACTTGCCACCATTGGCTTCCTCTTTCATCAGTCAAAGGTATCAATGCCGATCTTCAAGGAACGGGAGCAACCCGAAACGAGAATAGATGCGGTGGGAGGTTATCTGTGTGACGACAAAGAAGAGAATAAACATAGAACCAGGTTTGGTAGGGGCCCAGGCGTTTCAGTTAGGGGATGGCCATCCAAGGGCGGCATATATATATTGGAACGATGCTTCAATATCGAACTAGACTTTCTCAAGCTGGACAAATTTCATAATAAGCCTCAACCATCTCCATCTGATCTTAACGCCATAGCTGAAGAAGAGGTGCACTGCAATCGGAGTAAGTACAATGTAATATTTCTACTTGTTTAGGAGCTCATACATGTGCTTTCCTCTTTTTCCCTCCTAAACACCGAAATATCTTGCATTCGGAGAAACGTTGGATAACGCTGGAATGCTTTTACGAACTTCTCTGAGATTAATGAGAGACGCTAATTTGGATATGTAGTGAGGCAATTAGGTGCCACCTGGTGGAAGAGTGGAAGAGACTGGAACATGAGGCAAATTCAACGGACTGTCGACCCACGTCTGGGAAAACCCTTCATCAAAGTTGGATGGCCTGCCGGAGGTGGAGTCTGGGTTCTCAATATAACAGAAGATGAGGCTATCACAAGAGGTGTTGGTATCATTTACAGTGCTTTTGATATGGAACATCGGTGCCGATTGATTTAACAACTAGGGGGTGTCTTCTTTGAAAATCCGAAAGATTGGTTAGACTTGGATCTACCTTGAGGGCAAAGCTATATAAGCCTGGAAATTGCCAAAAGATATAAACTGGGGTTAGTTTCGGCTAACTAGGAAAGTATACCAACTTATTCAACAACCTATAACATCTCGGCTTCTTGTAGCTAACATGCTACGCGTCTGAACAAAAAGTCACCTTTGTCTTTGTCATCATAGTCTAAAAGTGCATCACCACTAGCGATCATTTATTGTTGAAGATAAGAGTTGGTTGAAGGGTCCTAGTTGTACATGGTTCAAAACTAAATAAATGATAAGTTGACAAATCCAAAATAGCTGAGATTCCAGAAGTAAGAGTTTTAGCTTTAGCCATAAATAGATGATCTCTGTTAATTTGAATGGGTCGTTTAATTTGTTTTTGTACTTCATCTATGAAGTAGGCTCCGAAGAATCTGATTAGTTGACTACTTACTTTAGGCAGAGCTCTAACCTCTTCGGTGCGCGTTGGTATTCTCCGACCCCCGTCAAGTTACCAATGCCTGCAACCTCTGCGAGCATCATCCGTTCTTACAGTATGAAGCGCATGCTCATCTTATAGAGCTTTAAATAGTGCTTCAACTTAGTTATTCTAGGCTTTCTCACCGCTACGTCTTAGCGAACGTCCAATACCCCCTTAGAACCACAGGAACTAACTAGCTGCTGTCAATAGTAACAGGCTGATTATCGTTATCTTTCACAATGCAACTGTTTACTCATCAAGATTGTGTTAATTCTCTTTTAAAACATTATTTATGCCTTCTAACAACTAGGATACAGTATCTTTTGGACGAATGTTGTTACATCTGATGATTTGGCGACCTATATAGTAGCAATTTTAAGCAAAGATCTCCGCAGTATCAACACCCTTAGGCGTTGGGGCATTGCGAGCGAAAATCTCGGCGGTATCTACACCCTTGGGTGTGGGGGCGTTGCGAGCAAAGATCTCGGCAGTGTCAACGCCTTTAGGGGTAGGGGTATCACGAGCGAAGATCTCAGCGGTATCAACACCCTTGGGAGTTGGGGCCCCATTTCGGGCAAAGATGTCAGCAGTGTCGACACCATTAGGCGTCGGCGCGTTCCGAGCAAAGATCTCGGCGGTATCAACACCCTGGGGAGTAGGAGCCTTCACTGTGTCGTACAATGTTAGCACCGCCAAACATCACAGTCTCTCTGTTTTTGTTACCTGGAATAGGGTTTGCCACGGAAGAACAAACAAGGACCGCGAGAACTGCGATTGAGATGTTGGAGAAAAACATTCTGGATTTGGCGTTTGGAAGTTGGCACTGTTCAAACAATGATGTGTTGCGTAGAAGCAAAAAGAGGAGGTGGGAACACAGTAAGGATTTCTGAGATGAGATGGTCTGATGTTTACGAGATGAGCTGACACTTATAGTTGTTGAGTTGAGAGATACCCACAACTCTTGAGTTGTCGAAGCTAAAGCAACAGAGTTGATGAATCATCATGCTACAAAATTAGCATCTTCATCCACTGAAGATCTCATTGTAACATCATTTTTCCTTCCCGTGTCAACAGCATTGTAACGCGAGTGTTGATACCAGCGGTGAGTTGTTGATTTGACGATCTAATACTCCTTTCACCGTTGCGTGGAATGGAGCAATCTCGGAGCTTACTCAGACCGCGCGAATGAGGCATCGTTAGATGCACGACTCTCTAGCCGCTCAAGGTTCTGAAGACATATTAACAAAACAACCGCTCAGATGTTACAAGTCATTCAAGGGTCCGGCATCCGAAGATGCATTAGCGCACCGATTTCCCTTGAATCTGACACAGATCCATGTTACCTTGAGTTCTAGATTGCAATCGGGCACCAGCCGTGGTTCCGCTCATCCATACGCGTACACTCATTAGACAAACAAGATACCAAAACCCGGACCGCATACTCCAACTTTCTTGTCTGTTGTCTCTCTCTCATGTTCAACTTTGGTAGTTATTCGCTGTGCTTTCACAATGGCGGTTTCCTTTTCTCGACTCTCAATGAGTGACAGCTCGTCAGAGAACGATGAGTCTGATCGACTTATGGAGAAAGGCGGTTCAGTGGAAGCACTCTTGCCACCTACAAGAAATAGTGTGCCAAAGGTCTTCACCTGGGGGAGATTATACTCTCTCGTACTTCACATATTATGTGTTGGCTTGGTAGTTGCGCTTCGGACGAGCCGCCAACAAAGCTCTTACGCCGCTGCTCTTCGCGGACGTAGTTGGTGTAAGTCTATCCAACCACAACTTGTTTAAAACTCGAAAGCTTATCATGACTTAGCTCCCGCTGCTAAACATGTTGAATACGGAGTCAACAAAGACCATCCCATGGACTACCACGGTGTTAATAAGTACGCTGGTCCTCCAAACGCAGCTCAAGACGCAGCGTGGGACGCTTTGATAAGACGTACGCATCCATCATTCAAGAAGAAGAACGCTCGCCACCTATTAACAATTCTATAGCCGTCTATTTCAACGCGAGTGTCGAAGAGTTAAAAAGGGCGGGAGAAGCATTGGAGAACATTGCCGAGTTGACTGGTGGTGGCTATCCCGCCAGCCTCGGCGCCTATCACCAGCTGCACTGCGTGGTAATTTTTTTCTCTTGTAATCGGTTATCTTGAATCAGATGAATTGACATGAGCTACAGCGACAGCTGCGCTTCTGGATTTACCGCGATTACTACTATCCTAACCTCACCAAGGCAGAGGATGAATACCTCCACACCCATCTCGGTACGTAGACGCCGTCCAATATTCATGACTCATGTACTAACCTTCCAACGCGCAGATCACTGCACGGAAACTCTACGATTGGCCATCATGTGCCATGGTGATACAGGAATGTACTCATTCTCTTGGATGGACCCCAAAGCGCCCAAGCCGATGGCGCAGACAAGCTCAAAGTTGGCCTGTGTAAAATGGAGCTCGATCGAAGACTATGCCCGTAGTAGAATGATTCCAACACATCCTTCTCTAAACCACCCATAAGGTGGTTTAGGTTTTGGCGTTGGCAAATATTCGATAGTGTTGTACTTGTGCAATAGCGCCTCGGGTCATAGAGGAAAGGGGGAGGAGATACAGCAAAATAATCTCACGACGCAGTAATACCCACGGTTGAGAAACGATTGTTCATAGTAATCCACCACTCTTTTCATGTACTTTTCGTGTAGAGAACAGATTCTAGGTTCATTGTATCTTGTTTGTCCCCATTATCGTAGGAGTCTGTAGTCTCTTTCAAGAAACCTAACTTTATGCAGCCGGTATTAGCTGACTTATAAGCGGTTTGAGAACATTACATTTTCTTTTGTGGCGGCTACTAGCTGTATAAAAGACAGCAAAGCGATATACTAGATGCTAGTCTCTGTTCACCATTCTTCAAATTAACTGCACCGCTGACTTTTACAAGCCCCGTGGTTGGACATTTGCATTTGATCTTAATTGTATGTCATGCTTCCGGGTAGGCCAAAATCAGGAGGGCCCTTGGATACTTCTACCACCCACTGACTGTACAGTCTTCAGCATCTTTACACCATATCAATGGCTCGTACATCGCTCCAAGTGTTCAGGAGTACATACGGGTAATCTGTTTGTAGAATTATGACTTCACATTCACCGGTAAACAATAATTGAGAAGATAATAATAATGAATTAACGCGCGCGTAACAGCGACGCATAATTGACTAAACAACTACTTGAACAAGTTCATTATCATCTAAGCGAGAAGAACAAGAAGAAAAATGCACCGTCGCTCATCCCATGCAGGGAACGCAAACTGCCGTCGTGGATCTGCTGGTACACCACTCGCTATGCAGGCTGTAGTATACAATATCTATCCCGATCCTCGAAAACCCAATCCCACCCGAAAACGAAGTAGAAAAAAAAAACGCCGAGAGAAAAAGAATCATGCCAGGTTTGTGTGATGGACCAGTCTGAGGTGAGGCTCTCCCACCTGTCCAGTTTCCAAATCCCGGCGGAGCACGGGGGGATCCTAAGCAGACCTGCTGCGAGTCGATCAACCCAGCATGATCCAAGTCTCCGACGTTGGGTTGTTTGCGTTCTCCACAATCTCCGTCTGGGACGGCACATCATCGTCAAGCTCGCTGTCGGTAAAGCAATCGTAATCAGAGAGGTCAAGCATCAGCTCTGGGGGTTGAGATGTCTCGACGTCAAATGTTGGATTTGACGCGTTCTGCCCGTAGACGATTCTCAGAGGAGGGAAGGCCTCACTCATCTCTGAGTCGTCGGCAGCTGAACGCCGAGCTGTTGAAGCGTTTGCCTTGGTGCTACACTCGCCAACATCGGTATAAGATAGAACGAGGGCTGCAGGCTTAGCCTTCTTGGACTTGCGACCCCGCTTCGCAGGACGGATGGTATACACCGGGGCCTCGTGTTGGATGCTGTTGAGGTTGAAAATTTCCTCAGGGCGCTGCTCGTCGCCGTCGTAGAGAAGACCCTGTTGGTAAAGCTCCGCGATCTGCGCATCTTCACTTTCGGGGGAAGCGCGGAGGTGAACTTTGCCCTTGGCGGTGCTAGCAACCCGGAAAGCCTCCTCACGTTCCAGGCTGGGCCGTCTGATAAGACGAGGAACGTCACTGGGGAGCGGAATCTCGCTGCGAGCAAGATCCCGACCTTCCTGCTCTTCGTTCCGAGGTGATACGATGGGAGCGCGGGTCTCACGCTTGCCCTGCTGCTCACGAATACCGTGTAAGAGCCAGCGAAGGTCCCTCTCGACGTCTACTTGAAGAGGGCGCGGAGCCTCGGAAGAGCTGCCATCCTTCCGCCGAGCCTCCCACGCACCGGAGAGGCAGGAATAGTCGGGGTATCCCTGGTAGGAGAACTGATGGTAGATGGCATGGCTTTTCGACTCCATCAGGCGCTTCGCAGTAGACCTGACCAGGTAATTGGTACCACGACGCCGGAGGACGCCGCGCTTGGACTGGACATGGCGACGCTTGGCGGCGGGGGATGAGAATGACTTGTGATCCATGATGACATCCATGATGGCTTTATGTAGGTATGCGATTGTCGTAGTGGACAGATGAGAGAGAGAAGTGTCGAAGCTGATCGGATGGTAATAGAAGACGGTCGAATGCGAAGATGTCACGGACGACCGGTATAGGGCGTAGGAAGAAGTGATGAACTGTCGAAAGGGGGTGCCATGTCAGTCGAGATGGGAAAGACTAACACGATCCAAGGCAGGGGATCACTTACCAGGGCGTGTACTAAGCACGAAGGGGTACGTAGATTACAAACGAACAAACGACACGCAGTGAAGCGAGTAACGGTTTGTTATAGAAGGCGCACTCAAAGGAATAAGGCGCGCCCAAAGGAGGGATTGGTTCGTGTTTGCCTTTTTGAAGTAGAAGCTCAAAGAGCCGTGTAGAAGCAGCAAAGAAGACAAAGAAAGGCTTCTAGCAGGCCACCCCCGGCCCAGCAGACAATCTTATATCAGTTGCCGTCTCGCTGATATCATGTCCTACTCGACCGGGCGATGGCATGCTGATTGGCCCTGGGAAGAGTCATCTGGCCGCGCCTGGACGAGCGCATGACGTGACTCACTCTATTCCAAGGATTGGCCGGACTGGTGGCGCAGTTGGCCAAACAGAGACGGCCTCGGGAAAAGGGGCTGTTGGCTGGAAGCGGAAGAGCGCCATTGCGAGGCTGACGGGAAGGATGGCGCACGAGTAGCAGTACTTGGTCGCGTACTCATACAGTACGGTTATGCTTGTGCCTTTGTGCTTAGGTGAAAGAAGGTGTGGACGATGATGAATAGGTGTGTCACCGGTAAGAATACGGGGCAGAATAGGAGGCAGACACCGGAAGAGGAAAGCGGCGTGAGGCCTGCATGCATGGGGAGTGCGGAGTACAGGGAACGGAGTGGACACCGCCAGGTACCAACGTATCTCCCACGTCATATCAGAAGAGAGGTGCTGAGTACTTGGGGTCCCGTGGTACAGCGGCGATGCGCCACGTACTGATACTTGTTATCAATAGCGCCCAAGGTAGCTGTTCGGTAACATTAGTCGACGTTTCCAGCGGCGTGGGATTGGGACATGCAGCCCCTTTGCCCAATGCCAGTGTCATCATTACCATTACAGTGCACTCCAGCTGTAATGCATCTTGCTGGAACAGGTTCTGTAGAGTAAGCGGTACAACTACTCCGGACCCTTATCCGCTTCCGAGATCATAGACAGCTTCCATCTTACCAAGGCACGGTTGCTTATCCTCACTCAGCCGTAGTTTTCACTCGCTGGCATCAAAGACTGGGCAGACATTGGTACCAAATGTACATGCAGAAGGAGGACAAAGCCATAGCCGGGGCTATCAGCTCAGGATGCTTCCCCGGAGCCTAAAATGGCCGGCTGCGTTTGGGCCGATGCCGCGCGCCTCACATGGGGGCGAACAGCCGCTATCAGTGGCTTACTGCGCGCAGGCGACCCTTGGTTATCTGTGGCTTGAATGGGTTGTTTGTCTGTCTCACAATGACAGCCTAGCTCCAGCTATCATTAGGGGCTCTCCAGGCTACAGTGGCCCACGAGAGTCATCATAGCCACGAGACCAGCGCTTCAAACTCGATCCCGAGGCTCTGCGCCAGCTCGCGTACCATGTGAACAGGACAAGAGGCAGACAGACATTGCAAATGATTCTAGCAACAAAGGCAATATTACGGGGTATAGACTTTGGCTGTGGGGGGGATGGGCAAGATAGTATCAAAGGGGGCCGAGACCGCTATTTCCTCTCTTTCAGATGATGAACGGCTCTAGTAGTTTCGTCTTTCGAGCACCAATCATACGAGCAACGTTGCTCTTGTTACTCCATACTCGATAAAGTACCAATACTCGTGCCGTACTGTCCGTCGTCTTTGGGGGATTTAGATCCGCGGCAAATATCGTAGCTTGCATATGGGGGTGTTGTTTCAAAGGAAATGTGTACGGAGCAGACCGGAGCCGAGGAGATGCTGGCGGCAGGATTGTCGCGTCTTGATGCAGAGAGCACGGAGCATGCCGATATGGGGTGCAGCGTGCTGTACTGCTTCGTATTCTTATTCACTTTGCCGGCTGTAATGCGACCCGACGATAGCAGTAAAATGCCCAATACAATATATGTCAGGCATTATTTATGCAGTGTGCCATCCATGAGCGCTGCACGTTTCGTCCAATGTACAGCATCATCACAATCTGTGGACTCTGCATGTCCTGCTGCCGTAATATGCTGAACCCATCAAGGTGTGTAGCACTGCATTCATTCATCGCCGATAAGGCCGATAACGCTGATAACACCCCGGATTCGTGATAACGGAATCGTGTTTCGTTTCATTCAGTTCTATTCTATTATTAACAAACAAGTAAGATAAAAGATGATGATAATACATGACATCGACCTATTACAGCGCAATCAATCAATCACAGTGCCTCATCCAAACTGACGTCCATCGCCGCAAGATACGCTTTCACATCCGTCATCTTCATCCCCCGCGCCGAATTCACCGTCTTGTCCTGGCCCCAAGCCAACCCCCTGGCCTGACCGAACGTATCCCTGTACTTGACCATTGTGTTGTCCGGATCCTCGCGCATCTGCTTGGCCAGCTCGTCTAGGTCCCAGAGCTCGCGCCGGAAGCGAGTGCCAAAGCGCTCGTCCAATAGATCGCCCACCTGCGCGTACGTGAGAGTGTCGCCCGCCACGTAGACGCACTGGTTCTTGAGGCCCTGCGGATCCAGAACCACCTCCGCGGTGGCCCGGCCAATGTCCACGGGCGTTGTGAGCGTGATGCTGTTGTCCCACGAGCCCAGCCCGCGCACCGTCCTGGTGCTGAAGTCGACGATGCCGAACTCGGCAACGAAGAGGAAGCTCATGAAGACGCCGGTCGACACGATGATCCATTCCGTAGTGTCTTGGGCGCGAAGCATCGCTCGCACGCCCAGCTGCTCGTCAAACAGGTCCTGCGAGCTGCCCAGGCCGATGGCGTCGTAATCCATGCCAAACTGCCAGGGAAACCACCGGACCTTTGCCTCGAGCGCCGCCTGGGTGAGCTTGGTCTGCGTTCCTGACGGCAGGCCCATGCCGTTGCAGGACACCACAGTGTCGTATCTGGTGAAGATGGCGGCGAGCTCCGACACCGAAGCCTGCACCACATCAGCCGCCTCAAAGTCGACGCCCAGCGCCCTGATTTGCTGAATCAGCTTCTTCTTATCGGGTGCGGCAGAGTCCAGCGTGGCCTGCCGCATCATGACGGTAATCTTGCTGTGGTTGCGCTTGGGGTGTCTGGCGAGCGCCTCCAGAACGGCGAGGCCAAGCTCGCCAGCACCTAGAACGAGGATGTTTTCAGCCATTGCGCCGTGGGGATTGAAGTGTCGGTTTAGAGCCTGCAGATTGGCAAAAGTGAGTTGAAGACGAGCTCCCATGATCGCCGTCCATTGGCCCTTATTTAACTTTGGCACTTGTCGAGCTTCAGATCGTCAACTGGCCTCCCCGTAGAAGAATTTTTCCTCTTAAGCCATTACATGGCATGACTTTCGGAGGCAAAACTGCCCATCCTCCATTCTTCATTGGCCCGTTGACCAGCTTAATGAAGTCACTGCCGTATCCAACTTTTGCGCTGCTACATAAGCATTGCCGTCCTTGGCAACCGGGTCTGACAAATGATTTATCCTGTGATTACGAAGATATACGATCGCAAAAAACTGTATAGTTGCAATTTTACTATTCTACTCGGCGTTTAAACTAGCTGAAGCGGATCTTTACGCCTTTGTTCGCGCTCGCGACGGATTTAAGCTATTTTGGCGGGGGAGAGGCCTTGTTAGTGAGATGTAGGTAATAGCAGGCTGGCGGGTAAGAAGTCCGGCTGATGGCTAACAGCGATGGATTCGCGGAGATTATTTGGCTAGGCACAAAAGGTTAAATGTTGACAGGTGCCGAACTAGTTGCATTTGAAGATATGAATGAATATTCTAGAAACTGACATCACCATCCTCCCATTATCTCCTATACCGATTGCCTACATACTCTTCTATCCAAATGCCGAAACAAAGCGGAAAGACCTTGTGTCATGTGTCTCATGAGGAGCAGAAATTGTCCTCTCTTGAAGCTGATGCTATGATACGTCTCTCGCTGTGATTACAAGACGGCGACGCCAAGACGCAGCTAGACCGTGGTGTTCTTGTTCGCGAATCCTACAACATTGTTGCCAAAGTCAAAGACGGCAAACTGAGCCTTCAGAGCAATGTCTCCCAAGACGCTAAACGGCGCGCCCTCGTTATCCTGGATGCCGCCGTAGCAGTAAGTCCTGTTGATCTTTCCATAATTCATGTAAGGGCCTGGGACGATGCCTCTGTACGTGCCCAGTCCAAAGGCAAAATCGGGTAGCGTCGCGGTGCAGGGGAACACCATCATTCCCACTTGGCTGCTCATGATCGAGCCGTTGACCTGCGCATAGTAGGCCTTGACGATGTCGGTGGGTGCCAAGAGCAGCGTGGTGCCAGTGTCGGCGATGGCGTTCCAGGTGCGGTTTACATACTTCGTATCGTTGCTGCCGACGCGGTAACCGCTGAGGGAGACTTCCCACAGGGGGCTCTTGGGATTGATGGCTGCATACTGGATGGCGCCCGTATACTCGGAGGCGTTGATGTAGCCAAAGTTGTAGTTGCCGGGCTTGCCCTTCTTGAGGTTGGCGGTGAAGAGCGGCTTCACGAGCTGGGCCTTGATGTTGTCAAAGTATGTCTTCTGTTTGGTGGGACGAACTGTATTGCCAGTACTGAAGGCGGCACCCAGAATGCCGGACGAGAAAGTGTCATCGCTGATGTCTTCGGAGACTTGGATGGCAGACTCAACAGACTGTGCGTTGAAGAAGGTGTTGCCGATCTGTACACGGTCCTTGTAGACGATGCCGTTGGCGCTGGAACCGTCTCCATACTTGATAACCCATGATAGTCCACTCAGGCGTGAGCTTGTGTTTGAGGCACCGGGGTTGTAAATCGCCTGGCCTTGGACTTGAGACGGATATGTGTCTGTCGAGAAGACCCAACTGCATTTGATTGGCGTTAGTGAAGGGGGTTTTCTCTCTCAACACACCAAAATCGACTTACAGGTCTGATGAACCGGTATCAAGGTTTATTGGCAATGTTTGAGGTGGTGTACCAATCTTGATAGGAATAACATATTCTGAATCGGCTCCCGGAGATGGTGTGGCAACGGCAGTGCCCGTCTGATTGCCTGTTTCTTCAATCAGCCCTTTTTGGTTCCTTGAATCATATCGTGATCCTAGACAGGGAGAACTGACCAGCATCAAGGAGAGAGCCAAATCTGCGGTACAGATCCGGATTGGCCATGATCACATGTTTGATATGCTCCGGGAGCTGGGGGCTATATTTTGCCAGAGCTGCAATGTAGGTGGCGGGGACATTGGTTCCTTTGTAATGTTCGTTATATACTTGAGAGATAGAGAACGTCTTGCCTTCGGGAGTAGTAGACTCGATTGCTTCACTCCTCGGCTGGGCCACTGCTGCCGAAGCAGAGTTTGCCAAATAGGCAAGTGTAAGGGCAGTTGCGTGAAACTTCATGATGATATAGTGTAATCCGAAGAATTTACAGCGAAAAAAGCGACTATATCAAAGGAAGTATCAACTTCCAGCGGCTTTCTCGTCTTCAGTGTTTTGAAGCGAGACCAGAAGAAGCTGCTGATACAGAAGGGCAGAACTGTGAATATTCACGACCTTGTCACTTATTTTATACACGGCATGGCATTCCGAGATGAAATGGGCCTATATCCTTTGGATTGCATTCCCGTTGCAGTGTTTTACAACTTGCTGGAGCGACTTCCGAAGACACTGATCATTGCCGTGTCTGGGGATCTTGGTTACCCCGTGATGGTCGCACAGGTCGCGGAATGGAATGCAATTGGAGGCATGTGCATGGGAATATTTGCAAGCTATAGAGAGCGTGGTTTCCGTATGTCTATGGAAATTGCGGGAGGATAAGTGAATTTTGTGAGACATTCTTATTTTCCTTGGTGACGATCGTCGGGGATTGACCGAGACATTGAAAAATCAGCAGATATGCGTGGCTGTCCTTGCCCTTAGCCGTCGACAACTTGGCTGCCTCCAATGGTCACGATTGCATTTCAGTTGCAAGAGAAGCACTAGCGAAGCTTGGAGATGAGAGATTGATGACGATATTGATTGCGAATCTGTATGCATGGCGTTTGGGCTTGGATGCATATTCTCTGTTTCACCTGATCACATGGATGAGCTCTCATTGCCGTGGTTGAAACGAAACGGCATCTTACGGCTTTAAGCTCTGAGTCAACAAGAACAAGCTGACTCAGTGATGTGCTGTAAATTTGACTCTTTTGACTTACAAATGGCAACACAAGCTTTTTTGCCACGGCTTTGTAAAAAAGCATTGGCAGGGATGTGAGACTCGGACTGTCGGATCGGGTTTTGGGGATGAGGAATATCTCAATCAGACTGAAGAGGCACTCGCCACAGGAGAGGATGACTGATGGACGATTGACGTCTGGTACCTGACGAGCATGTACTCATTTACGGTGACCGTTGGTGACTCACTGGAGAAAATCCCCGCCATTGTAGTCCTACGTCAGTGGTATGGAGTGACTTAGCGCAAAGTACCTCGCGCTATGGGCATTTTTAGCAGCGGAAATGCGCCACCACACGGAAACTTCAAAATTTCTAGATAAGATAAAAAATCGACGGCGGCGGGTCGATTTTTGCAGCATCAAGCCCAAGATTGGGAGCGTTTGCATTTGCGCACGACTGCAGTATTTATTCTTCTCTTCTTCTTTCGTTGGCCTTCCCTTGCAGGAGAGCATACAATAAGCAGAAACACGCAGAAACAGAACCAAAAACGTCTGCAACATGGACGCTGAAGGTGTCGCAGCCTCCCCGGCAGCGCCTCACCAGCCACCATACCAATATACGGCCAACCAGGGTTATGAGCAGACGGAAGAAGTGCCCCGCGAATTGCTAAGGCAACAGAATGCCGCCCCGCTTGCCGACGAGGACGAGGACGACGATTATCTGGAGGACATTTTCGACGAAGACGAGCAGGACGAGGAATGGGCCGCGGACGGCGACCTGACCAAGAGCTACAACCGCCAGAGACAGCAGCTGACGGACGGCGCTGCGATCCCGCGGTCGAACCAGCAGAAGCCCACGGCAAACACATTTGCCAGCGTCGATGATCAAGTCTCTGCGCTGTCCAAGCATGCCACCAAGATCCGGCTCGACACCGTGAAGCAGGATGGCGAGCGGGACAAGGACAAGGCCGATCGGGCCACCAGCGAGCAGGTGCTGGACCAGAGGACACGCATGATTCTGCTGCAGATGATCAACCGCGGCGCTGTCAGCGAGGTTCACGGCGCCATCAGCACCGGTAAGGAGGCCAACGTCTACGGCGCCGTGTCGTACGACGAAGAGACTGGCGCTGCCACGCAGAGAGCCATCAAGGTGTACAAGACGGCCATCTTGGTGTTCAAGGACCGTGAGAGATACATCACCGGCGAGCACCGGTTTAAAGGTGGCTTTGACAAGGGCAACAACCGCAAGATGGTCAAGCTGTGGGCTGAGAAGGAGTATCGTAATCTGAGGAGGATATACAACGCCGGCATTCCCTGCCCGGAGCCCCTGGCGCTGAAGCTGCACGTGCTGGTCATGGGCTTCCTGGGCGACAAGAAGGGCTGGGCGTATCCAAGGCTGCGAGATGCCAACCTCAAGGGCGACGACGTGGACCAGCAGTGGCAGAGCCTGTACGTGCAGCTGCTGGGGACGATGCGGCGCATGTACCAGGTGTGCAAGCTCGTGCACGCCGACTTGAGCGAGTACAACATCCTCTACCACGACGGCAAGCTGTACATCATCGACGTTTCACAGAGCGTGGAGCCGGACCACCCGCGGTCGCTCGAGTTCTTGCGCATGGACATCAAGAACGTGGGCGACTTCTTCCGGCGCAAGGGCGTCGACACGCTGCCTGACCGGGCCATTTTCAACTTCATCACCGTGCCTGAGGGGCCGGTCGAGGAGCCTGAGCTGGCGGAGGCGATTGCAAAGTTGTACGAGACGAGACATGCTGCTGCGAACGACGAGGAGGCTGCTGCTGAGGAGGTGGACACGGAGGTTTTCCGGAACCAGTACATCCCGCAGACGCTGGAGCAGGTGTATGACATTGAAAAGGATGTCAAGAAGCTTGGTCTTGGAGAGGGCAATGAGTTGGTGTACAGCAAGTTGCTGGCTGACCAGGTTGTTGCGCCCAAGGCAGACGGCGAAGGAGAGGATGAGAGTGAGGAAGATTCGGAGGATGAGTCGGGCGAGGGGGCTTCTCTCGGTAGTGATGATTCTGAGGATGATGAGAGTCGGTTTGATAAGGGACGGCCGAGAGGTCGCAAGTTTGAGGACAAGGACGAGAAGAAGGTATGTTTTCCCCATATGATGGACGATGTTGAGCTTGAGAGCGTGATGACTGACTTGAATTTTCTCACTGCAGCAACATAAATTGGCCGTCAAGGAGGCCAAGCGAGAGAAGCGAAAGGAGAAGATGCCCAAGCATCTAAAGAAGAAGCTCGTTTCCAACACGTCAAGGAGAACGAAAAAATAAACAATTAAAAAATAAAAACAGGTAATTTTTCGGAATTTAAAAAAAAAAGCATTTGGCCATTTTCTTTTTATCTTGTTCCTTTTTTGTGATACTGGTGCTATTGTTGACGCTCTTCATGTTTGGTGATAAATGCATAGTTGGACAGGGAGACATGTTGGATGATGAGCACTGATTGTCGCGATGAAGGCCAAGGATGGCGGTTTAACATCTGAGGATGGGTAACCCTGTTCGTGGACTTTGCTTGCGATCTGAATTTGCGCGAGGGGTGACCCCGCGAGAATCTGGATGATCAAAGAGAGCGCTGACAACATGTCTCCTGGCCATTGACGGTGTGCTTGCTTGCTATACACAGGTGAATACATGATATTTAACCACAGCGTGCTTTTGACAGGAACAATTTCATCATTATTAGGACTTGGGAAAGAATAATCTATATGCTAATCAAAACGACAGTTTCGCCACCCCTTTCGTACATACAAGTAAACACAATTAACCCGGTTGCTTTTTTTCTGCACACTATGTGCGTATTCATCATAGTCATGGTCC
Source organism: Trichoderma simmonsii (assembly GCA_019565615.1). Classification (NCBI taxonomy): domain Eukaryota; kingdom Fungi; phylum Ascomycota; class Sordariomycetes; order Hypocreales; family Hypocreaceae; genus Trichoderma; species Trichoderma simmonsii. The sequence continues at coordinate 2,058,453 of CP075866.1, forward strand.
ATAATGTTACTCCCTACTCCCCAATCCATTACGATATCCATAAAAAACAGAATACTAGACTACATAGTTACCCACAATCCTCCTATCAAATTAGAAATAATACTGCTGGTGATTCTGACCTGGTGGAGGTTGCGCCAGGAAGTCAAAGTTGAAGGCGTCCATGCCAGTGTTCCATGGATCGGGAGGAGATTCTAGGCCGATTGTTAGTGTATCGGTGAGCAGTATCTGCTTGTCATGAGATTGTACTTACCAACCCAGATGGAATCGTACAGCTCCATGGGTGCATTGTATTGCATAGGATCGACGATGGGCGGTATGCCGTCCATAGCGAGGTTGCTGTTCATTTGCTGAGGGTAGCTCATCCTGATTTAGTGAGTTAGCATTCCGTTAGGCTTATAGAATAAAAAAGGAAAACATGTTTGCTGGTTTACGTACGCCGTCATGTCTTGCATGGATGAGCCATTTTGCATCTCGGCCATGGCCATTGCTGCGTCTTCGCGGGCATCTGTCACCTGAGGCAATGGACGGAACGAGGGATTCGAGATCATGGCATTGTAGCCGCCCTGGCCATTCAGACCGAGATGCAGGGGAGTCCTGCTTCCACTAGCGACAGCAGACAAGTCGCCTTCCCGCTTCAGACTCGACATGTTGACTTGTCCGTGGTCGTAGATGTTCTTGAGGGCTGTAAGTGCTCTCCACAGGGGTCCCGAGAGCTCAATATCTTTATCAGTCTTGGCGACATGAGCCTCTGGGGAGCTAACCTCCTTGGCCGCCGTCGCAGAAAGTGCTTCAATTAGATCTCCCTGGAGCTGTCGAACCTCGGGGTCAGACTTGGTATCGGAAGAAAGGCCAAGCAGCAAGGCCGATGACAGGCCATGGTATGTAAAGGCCCAGCTTCGCGTGGGAATCACCGAAAGCTGGTGCATGGCAAGGAACATTTTCACCGTCTCGGTCAAATTGATCCTGCATCTGTCTGTCAGAGCTTGCTTTTGCGCCGGCTCAAAGGTGCAGTCCCTTCGAAGCGCCGGTCGGCATGCGACAGAGATAACAAAGGACGTATGAAGGCGGATGGCGAAGAATTGAAGACGATCCAGTGCCGTCTTGCACTTTTCTTTGTCCTGCATATGGGGTGCTGCCCGCTTACGAAGCTCCTCGACAACCTCGCAGTTCTCAAATATCTGCTCATAGGAAGCGGAGGCCATTACATCGGGATTGAGTCGCCGCGAAATAATTTCGATGAGATTATACATCATCTCCAGATAGCCATAGTTTCCAATTGTTGCATCCAAATTGTGGGGAATCGGGCAGCTCGGAATGTTTGTCATAGAACTTCTATGCAGCCAGTAGAATTAGCAATGCATTCGGTACCTTGAAGATGAGCAACTAAATCTTACCGATCAAACGACAAGGATGTCAAGGTATCATGCCAGACACATGACCACCAGAGCCTGCGCCGGATCATTTCCTTGGACTTGGCGGCAGGGGGTGAATTCTCTCGACTGGCCCGGATGGTCGGGCGATGCAACCCCAAGGATTGAGCGAGGCGGCACGTAAGGCCGGTGAGCGCCCACGATGCTTCAGCCTTCATGTCATTGAGAAGGACAAAGTTTGTCAACAACAATGCTTGGATCGAGTCAAACGAGGGCCTGTATACAGGAAATATAGGGTTAGACTACAGATACAAGTATACGCCTAGTGAGAGGCCTGTCATCTCACCTTAACAAAAAGTTGGCCAGCCGGAGTAGATGGAAAGATATCTGAATGTATTTTTGCGAATCTTTTGTACGGATATGGTACGGGGATTCGTGGTACTGGGAGCCGACTGCCAAGACTGCAAATAGAATGGCCAGCCAAGAGGCCGTCACAGGCCTCGAGGCTTTAACGGATTTCGACGCATTTCGGGATCGGTCCTCAAGATAGATCATGAGATTGGACTCAAGCTCATCAATGTCGAGAACGAAACCCCAGAACGGTTGCGGGATCTCCTTGTAAGTACGGAAAAGTCTGTTCAAGTAGCGTTAGTATGAGATTGCGTCTCATCAGACGGTACTCGGTGCTATGGCATACTTCATAACCTCTCTGTCTGACGGCAGCTCAGTGGCAATATCACGAGCAAGACGCTGAAGGTGAGTGGATGACATGAGAGGAAAGGGCGCAGAGGTGTCTAGCCCCAGAATGGATCTCATGTCTCGTCGGATGTCGGTGCCGTCCTCTTTGTTGTTCGGCGATTGCTCTCCTAGTAGTGCCGGGATGCTGTTTTGTCCAACGTAACGGTCAGGTACTGAGTCAGAATCGTCCTGGTTTGTGGACAGTCCTATAAAGAGGTTATTCAATGAACTCGACACAAATAGCTGAGTGCGTAACTGGATGCAATGAGCTCACCAATTGCTGGAGGCCAGCTTTCTTGGCGCTCATCTTTCACATTGTCGTCTCCGTCAGACGGTGAGCGAGCTCTTTTGCGACTATGAGAGGCGGTGGCATTGTGCTTGCTCGCCGAGGATCGATTCGGCTTATAAGAGCAGAGCTGAGGGTGTTCTCGCTTGACGCAGTTCTCACATGGCTGCTGGTTGTCACACTTGACCTTGCGCTGACGGCATGGCCAACAGGCGGTCCCTGTGGTGCATTAGGCGTTAGTCGCGCGGCAATTTGAGAGAGTTCCCGAGGGATCTGATGACGCAGAATTTGCTCGCGTGGTCCCGGGGAGGTGTCTCATGTTGTATCCTGACTTACCGTAGCGAACTTTGCGGTGCGAGTGGATGATACGGCTGGCCTCCTCAGGTGTCAGATCATCGACCGGCACCTGGTCGTCCGCGTCATTGTCAACCATGATTGGATTTGATGCAACAATATCAGCTCCCGCGGATTTCTCGAACTGCATGCAGTGGACCCGAGCGTCCAATTACTAGCTGATGAGTCTGGGCTGCTGCGAAACTCAGTTCATCAACGCCGAACACCGAGCATCTCCACGAGCGCAAGTGGTGGAGGATCCGGAAATGCTGGGCTGAAGGCGGATCAATTGGCGGTCCGGGGCTGAACATGACGATGTCGCGTTCGAGGTGCACGTGACCGCGTCCCTGTGATCTCACACGTGCAGCTTCTCCAAGTCTCCAACAGTGGCGGCTCGGCGATTCCCCGCAATCGCGGGAATGGCACAAGTTTAGCCTTGGGCTGGCATCCACCACGGCAAGGGCTTATTGCAACAGTCTCACTTATACGGACGAGCAGGTGGATAAGCTTTCGCTGCTGGTTGCCGGCTGTTGGCTGCTAGACGGTCCTCGTACAATGTCTGGCCCCTTGGGGTCTCAAGGACAGGATCGGTCTACGCTGGAACTGGATCGCATCATTAGCAGGCTCAACGATGACTTTGGATTGCAGCTTTGCAAGCCGGATGTAACGCTCTCTCCTCGCAAATACCGCGAACGGCAGCGGAGTGATGAGGAGGCCCGGATCGACGACATTTACCGAATAATCCACCAGTTGCACTATCGAGGAGGCAGCCGGTTAGCTGACTGTCTAGGGCATTTTCAGATACAAGGGCGGTTGATCTTGTCTGATGCAGAGTCACTCAGTCCTACCCGGTATCTCAATACCAGTCTTCGAGCTCTGCTCCAGGAGCGCCTCTTGAAAATCCTTCGTGATGTCAACGGCCTGGAATCGAAACAATTGAGCAAGAGAATGTCTGAAGTGACGGTAAATCACTCTCAGAAGCGACCCAAAGGCCAGCCGCCTTACAGGTATGAACACCATGATGCAGTGGATGCTCTCCCTGTCCGCTCAAGCGGTTCATTTGCGGACAGTGGTGTCTCATTAGCCTCTGGAAGTCGTCGATCTATCGGAGAAGTTATTCAACCACTTGCTCAACAGTCATCTTTTGATCTGACTTTTGGTTCAAGCCGAGCTTCTTTTCCGTCGGAAGTCTTTTCCTCAAAGAATACGCAAGACGTATCTTTCATCAGCCAGACGACTGTCGACTCTGGATATCATGACAAGTCAAATCGTTATCCATACTCACAACAAACATCATCCGAATCTTTCTCACATTCATTTGGATTGAGCCAAAGCCGGAACGACGTGCAGCAAAATTGGAATTCTCTCCCTAGTAGACCAAACAAATCCACCAACCAGCTGGAGTCCCTGGATGATTCGCGCTTTAGAAGCCCTTTGCCTTTGTTAGACCGCTCTTCCCAAGATAGCGTCGGTTCTGTGAGCCAGACGATTGATGAAAAACTTGCTAATATTTGGCGTAAGCATGCGTAATGATATGGAATGCATGTGTTGTTGCTGACCTTGGCGATAATATAGCTAAATTGCCGATCCCAGCGTTAACACATGCACCTTTGGCTGTGATTTGGGAGATTACAAGAGCCGCTCTTCACTGCAAGGTTTCACTGGACCAATTCGACTTATTGTATGAGCCAAATGATAGCTGGCATGATCAAAGCAGTTTGAGAGATGCAATCGCAAACCATCACTTGTTCCATGGCAAGAGCTTGCCTCCGTCCAGCGATCCGGTGGCATGGCACACAGCACTGGGCGACTTTCAGACCAAAGTCAAGACCGTTACACTCTCGGCAGACTTGGTTTACAATCAGGATTCGACCGGGCCATTGTACAGTCTTCAATTACATCCGTTGAAACTCGAGCTGGGTCACCGACTGGCCCGCCGATTCGGTGCCGATCGCTTCTTGGAAATTACCATTCCATCGCCGTCGGGTTCGGGTTCGGCGGATGAAGAGCCTGATGTCCTCAAAAAGGATCCAAAGAGCCTTGAAAAGATTGTAGATTGGCTTACAAAGCCCGAGCATTATTTTCTTGGGCGGACTTGGAAGCCATTCTTCGTGCGCGGCGTCAAGGGCAAGAAGATTTCTGGGACAAACAGAACCACAGCAGTAGACAGAGTCTATTTATTTGCTTGTGATGCTAATAATTTCCGCCCAAGTGCAGCCAATGGCATCTCGCCGCTGGCGGAAGCGTTGGAGACAAAGGCCCGCACGAAAATGAAGCTCAGTGGTCTGCTAAAATGGGCTATTGGTATCGACGACGAACGCAACTCGGAACAACCAGTTACCAAACTGTTTTCTCGTCTGGCACTAAGTGAGATACTTCATCCTAATAATTTATATGAGACTGTGCTTTCTGACAAGATTGAATTAGGTCTCAGCCGAACGTGGCCAACCGTTGTTCTCGAGAAGCATCAGATTATCAACAGGCCCGAAGATCTAACGCGGGGTGGCATGGTAATGAATGATGGAATCGGTCGCATATCGCCAAGTTTGGCCAAGAAGGTTGCCGTGGCTCTTGGGTTGTCTGACTGCCCAAGTTGTTTTCAAGGTAGACTGGGGAGTGCAAAGGGCATGTGGTTGATTGATGTGGTGGATAGCGAGGAAGACTCTGAGAGAGACTGGATTGAAACTTATCCATCACAAAGGAAATGGAAATGCGATTTTGATGATCCTCATCACCGAACTCTCGAGATACGAAACTGGCCATCGGAATTGAGATCGGCATCTCTGAATCAGCAGTTTATCCCCGTCCTGGAGGCGCGATCACCACAACCCGACGCAATGCGACGCGTAGTTTCCGAGCACCTACAGAGAGCCCTGCATGCTGATCTTGGTGAGCAAGCTGCCGCCATGAAAGAACCTATGAGTCTCCGATTATGGATCCACCAATCCGGTCCTCCAAAGAATGAACGGTCGCTGGATGGGTCTGCAGGATTTCTGGCTGGTCTCCCCAATGATAATGCGGATAAAGTCGCATTTCTGCTCGACTCAGGATTCGATCAGAAGAGAATGGAGTATCTCAGGGAACTTGTCTGGGAGATGTGCAAGAAAAAGGCTGAGGTTTTGAAAACCAAGATGAACATCACCATTCCGTGTTCAGCCTACATTTACATGGCTGCAGACTTTTCATCAACGCTTAAAGAAGACGAGGTGCATCTCTCCTTTTCCACGAAGTTTCAGGCCGAGGGATTCTCCGACACGCTACTTGAGAACATGTATATTCTAGTAGCAAGAGCCCCGGCCCATCTCCCTAGCGACATCCAGAAAGTCAGGGTAGTATCTCGACCAGAGCTTCGAAAGCTAAAGGACGTCATTATCTTTTCGACTAACGGAAGTACACCCCTTGCCGATAAGCTATCAGGCGGCGACTATGACGGCGACATGGCGTGGGTATGTTGGGATCAGAATATTGTTAGAAATTTCGACAATGCTCCCTTGCCTGAGAAGCTGGATTTCATCAAGAGCGGATATCTTCGCAAGGTGACTACGCAATTCAAGGAAATTTTGGATCAGGTTGGAAGAGATAACTACAGGAAGTATATGAACGACCGACCTGCGCACCTTCAGGATGCCTGTGTAGAGTTCGTATCGAGAGCATTTTTGTTCAATCTACAGCCCTCATTTCTCGGTCGATGTACAAAGTATAAAGAGAGGCTCTGCTATTTTCAAAATTCTGTTCAAGATCGAGATGCCATACATTTAAGCCAGTTGCTTGGCTACTTGGTTGATCAGAGCAAGCAAGGTATTGAGTTTACTGAGGAAGATTGGAAGCGTTTCTGCGTACAACACCTCGGGAAGAAGAATACCTTCCTTCCCGATCCAGAGTATGCGAAAGAAAAAGAAAAGGGATCACGAAGACCTGATACCAAGGGCCGATTACACATACTCGATTACTTGAAATTTGATGTCGCTGATGCGGTTATTGACGAAGTCTTGACCAGCTTCAACAAGACCGTCAAAGCGAATAACGCCAGACCTTATGATGAAGACCTTACAAAGCTCTGCAATATATATGAGGAGAGGTCAAAAACTTCTGCTGGCTGCAGGCAGCTTCTGAAATATCTGCGAGACAAGATTGATCCGCTTCACGACGAGTGGCGTGTCAAGTCTCGAAATGGCACCGACGATTCCAAGTTTGCCACCAAGGTAGATTCCTTGTACCAGAAATGGATCGATATACAGCTACCGGCAGAATTGCTCGCGAGCGGCGAATTTCCGGAGCTGGTTCATGACTTTAACAAGAATTCAGCCATGAGCAACTGGGAACTCCTCAAAGCCTCGACCGCATTCAAGCGCCATTACAACAATGGTTACAAATTCGTCTGGTACATGGCGGGCAAACAACTAGGCTTCATCAAAGCGATGGCGCATCGTGTCCCAGGAGAGACATCAACGTTCATGGTGATACCGGAGATGTGGGGTATCTTGCGACCGGACAAGAAGCTCATCACGTCTCTGACGCTACAGAGAGAGGCTGCTCGAGATTCGGAGAGCGCGGTGGCACTCGAAGAGGTGTTTGACTTTGACGACAACGGCACCGTTATTGACGATGCTTGATTCCGATAAGGACTGTGTAACAAAGAACATTCGCGAAGCAAGGATGAAGGATTAATTTTCTGCTTATTTGGAAAATTTTTGCTTATTTGGAAAATCATTGCAAGCGGCGAAAATTGGTTTATTAGAGGGCATTACCAAGCCCGTGGATCGAATCGACTTGGAAATGATGGTTTTGATTGATAGCATATTGGCGATATGATCTGCCCATATTATTTCTTTCTTTTTGTTATGAATGATGATAGTATAGTATCATTTGTACTATATATGACAATCTTATATATGAATTTTACGCTTGTAAGAAGAAAGATGGTAGATTCTAAGTTGTGGATGAAGATAACTGCAGCTCATACTGTGATTTAATAGCAGGAACAGGTACTTGGACGTGAGCTTTTCTCGAGGTTGATGAGTGATGAGCTTAAAAGCGGGGCAAGTTTTATGCGATCCCAAATTTGGTCAGAGCCAAACTCATATCCAAATATGGTTAGACTCATGAGCAACTAGTGCATTAGTCATCCACAGAGCTCAAGCAGCAATCCTAAATTCACGCACCGCCCTTTTCCCAACGCATCTCAGCCACCTCTCCTCTCGACGGACCATGAATTCTTCCACCCCGGGCAACGCCCTCCATCCATCTCGTCTGCCATGGTCAACAGTCCTGCATCGTACACTCAGGACACAAACGTCAACACCGACCATGAGGAACTGACGCAAGATTCTCCTCCGCCCGGGTTAGTGAGATAGCCCTTGTGTGATTCCACTAGGCTCTCAGCCTACGTGGATAGCCGTGCCGCTCTACTGGATGGCGAGCTCCAGCAGAGGGTTCACTGCATGCAAGATCCATCTCGGTGCCTGTTGTCAGAAGAGTCTGGTAGCAGGATCGGGGTCTTGTTGGCCGCGACATTGGACAGCGTGCGAAAGCGCCCTGCCTCTGTTTGCCTCCGTTTTGCAAGACTCTCTGTGAGGCGTAGTCATCCGGTGCTGAGCGAAGGGGCTTTTCACTACGCCTTTGCAACTTCATCATCTTGATTCAATGTCCTGCATTCCGGCTACACGTGGATGCTTCCTCCCTCTCGAGTAGTGAACTGACGCGTTATAGGCCGGGGCGGCAATCCCAACATGTTGATGACAACCGTGACTTCGATGTGAGCAATGCAGGCAAAATCAACAAGAGTGAAAGCGAGGAGCCAGCCATACCGAACGCGACGATACCTAGCTCCAGTAAACAGACGACAAAGGCCGATGAAATCAAAATACACTGCTCAAACAACACGGTCAGTTGGAGGGATGAAAACGATGAAGTGCACCAGACTGGCCATCTGGATCTCGAGATAAACATCGATACCACGGCCAACACAGCCTTTTTGCGGTTGTATGGCGACGTTTTCATCAAATCCAGCAAGCCTCCCAATAGGCGAGCTATCTATGTGTATATTCACCCAGAGATCATCAACTCCATCACCTATCAGAACGAGAACAATATACGATCATTGTGTTTCTCATTGGAACTGGAACCCGACCTTGTTACGCCCAAGGACCCCATTGTTGCCAAGCCCAAGAGCAAAGCTTTATTGAGTTCGATCGTGGCCCTCTCTCAAGTGAGAAGTTTCATCGTCCGTCTCAACAGCTCCAGTACGACTCCATCAGCCCAGTTGAAGAAAATCGCTTCTATTTTTTCGCCTCGCCCGAGCTGGAATGCCGCGCTTGGTGATCTCACTGGACTGTATACTGGTAAAGGGGGCCAAATCGCCAATTCAAGCACGGCGGCTGCGAGCACTCATGTGCAAGCAGAGTCCCCTCCGCCCTATATCCCTACATCTAGTAACGAACGTGCCTCCAGTATGTGCACTCCACTTACCACCTGATGACGTCAACCTTACTAACTGGTAACTTTAGAAAAACGCAAACTTGATATACCCCAAGCTGATGAAAACGGCTCTTCTACGAAGAACAGTGACATGCCACCCATTAACGCCATTCTCAATGACATGGAAAAACGTATTATGAACAGCATTAGACAGCTTGGAGAAAAGTTGCTTGATGTGGACGCCGGCTCTAATCATTGCCGCTATGGAACGGAAGAGAGAGAAGAATTGCTAGAAGAAGTTGCAACGCGTGTTGACGACGAACTAACGGATCTAAGGATCCAGTCAACTGATGTGATTGAAGAAGTTAAAGACGAAGTTGATCGCATGTTGAATCAAGTAGATGATGATGCAAAGGAAAGAATAGAGGTGCTAGAGAGCGAACTCGAAGGCAGGATGAAGCATATAGCAGAAGAGGCGGCAGAAAAGTACGTGAAAGACACGCTACTGAATGCGAGTTGGCGAATGGATGGCACCATGTCCTTGCAGAGGCAAGTGTAGGCCACTCACTGCCATTGTCACCATTGCACAAGCAGCCAGCTCATCTCTATCGAATCATGACATTGGCTATGACTTGGATGCTAGAATATTCAATGTTTAATACATACCCTACCTAATATTAACATCATTGTACTAATGTGACCTGAGCTATCCTCTTAATCTCTCAAGTTTACCATCCTGTATCCCTCTTCCCCATGGCCACGTCGTGCCCTTGCTCTCCTTCGCCAGTAGTATACTCCTGCATAAAAGACGCCTGCAGCACCAAATATCGATCCGCCCATGACACCTACCGAGCTAGTACTTGTGCTTCGACTCCCTGATGCTGATGATGGTGGCGGTGATGGAGATGGAGGCTTTAGGGTGACTATGCCGCTTTCTACAGTGGCAGGTTTGCCCCCGTTTTGGAGATCGATGACAATGGTTGAACCGAGGACATCGCCGGAGGATGACACAGCGGCTGCACCGACGTACCGACGGGTAGTGTTTTGGCTTGATAGGGAGATGGCGGTTTCGAAGCCATGGCGGGGAGATTCGGCAATGAGGTTTGTGTGGCTGTTGATGCTGCTGTGGTCATTGGAAGCAAACTATTGGAGTTAGCATCTTGTATGAGGCTGAATACAGTATTTGAAGGATAAGAGAGATGCTTACTATAGCCCATGAGGCAACTTCTGTTGCACCATTCCACGAAACGTAGACGGTGGCATTGAGGGTGCTGTTGTTCGGTGCATCAGCAGCAACGCTGGGTGGCCATGAAGGGTTCCCCTTCCAATCTCCTTTATTGACTCTGTAGGCAAACATGTCCGGTAGAGGCTCTCCGCCAATTGCACCCCTCTGGAAGTCCATAACCGGTGTGCCATCGCTGGTGTATTCGACAAAGCCGGGGTAGTATCCCCATCCCGTCATGATGTTTCCGCTGTCCAGAGTTTGATAGCCTCCCATGGCGCCGGAGTCGATGTTTTCCGGGTGGAAGAATTCGCTGACCACCCTTGCTGTGTGGAGGACTTGGTTGACGGCGATGCGGAGAGCACGGGTTTGGCATTTTCCTTGACAGGGGCCGCTGTATTCGCCATGGTTGTCGAAGAGGGTGATGTGAGTCTCGTCGGTGATGTTGGATGATGGAATGATGCGGGCGTCGTGCTGCCAGCTGATGTTTGTGGCTGCGCCGTTGGAGAGGTCGGTGAATTGGTTTTGTCTGCCGCCGAGGATCCAGATTGGGTGGCCGTCTTTGCCGTCGATGAGGGTGAGGATGGACATGTGGCGGCTGGAGACGAGATAGTTGCCGTCTTGAGTCTAGAAGGTGAGTGGTGTTAGCGATGGGTGTTTGTTGAGGTAGATGGGTAGGTAGCTTGCCTTTTCTATGGAGTTGATGTGGAAAAAGTCGAAGCCGGAATCTTCGCTGACGCCATAATCTGCGTTGTATGAAGCATATGAATTATCGATGGTGAAGAACTTTGAAGCTTGCCAGTCGAAGATTAACTCATTCGTTGCTGCATCGACTTCTTGGAAGCCGCTGTCCATGAGGAGCGCATTTTCTGGTCCTCCCACAGAGCGGCAGTCGAAAGGGATATTAAAGTATGTTGAGAAGATGATGGTTCCGCTTTGGGTGACGCTGAGCTCATGCATGTCGGCACGGGCGTCGTTGAGTCCTTGGGCAGTGACGTTGTACTTGAGGTTGTAGTTTTCATCGAAGAAGAGACAGTTTCCATTGGCGTGGCCGCGGGTATGGCCGCCCTCCCAAAAAGCAAAATAGCGAGTGCCATTAATAACATGTACGTTTGAAGTATATGTATTCTCGTATTTCTGATCGGCATACACGAGGCTCATATCGCGGGCATCGAAAATCATTGGGCCTGCCTTGTTCTCCCCGTAGACTGTTCCGAGAAAGATGAAGGATGCATTGTCGACTTGATCCTGCTCCCATTTGTTCACAAGAAAGACGGGAGCAATGATGTCAGAAGAGCGGAAGGTTTGGCTAGGAAAGCCTTTGTCTGTGGCGGAAAGTGTTGTGAAATCCGTGGCATTGGTGATGAGCGGGACGTCGGCCAGAGTGGAGTGAGCGAAGAGAAGCGCAGTTGCGCTGATAATTGAAGAAAGGTGCATTGTATAAGATGTGAATGCCGGTAGATGAAAGAGTATTAAAACGGTAGGGGATATATATGACGCTTTCTATGGAAATGGTGCTCAATGGGTATCTGAAACAGGACTCATTGCAATAGTGTTGCTGAAAGAATGATGGTAGTTGGATTATAGGAAGCCTTTTAGAAAGCGTAGAGGGTTAGGCCAGACAAAGCACGGGATGACAACGAAATGAACAACGAAATAGGATGAGAAAGAAGAAAATTATTACAACTGGAATACAGACTATCTAAGTGAGCGAATCGATTTGTTTAAAAATATTGGAACCGTGTAGTCGCAAATCGTCATACGCGGCCACGGCCCCTTTTTGAATCCACTTGCTTCAACTTCTGACTCTGCTCCATCAATGATCGGCATTTACCCGCACTAAAAGATAGCAGATTTTGAAGAACAAAAAGTAATGGGCTTAGTAGTGCAGAGAACGATCAATGGTAGCAATTCAATTATTTTGATGGACCGTTTTCTACGTGGGTTATCTTTCACGGAACTATATCAAGATGTGGAAGGTCGAGATATTGGGTGACTGTTGATCTTGGTTAGGCGGCCTTTGGGGGCTGGGAAAGAAGGTTATATATGCAATGGATGAGCGAATGAGAATGATTAATCATAGCATGTTGAATGAAGATGAGAATGCCAAGACGATAGGCGTTGACGATCGGTTTGTTCTGAAACAAGTCATGGGTTGGTATTTTGGCGAGGTGCCGATGAGCCGCGGAATGGACAGAAGTTATCGATGATGGGACTGTCACACTTGGAGAGGATACAGAATAGAAACTGTCTAGATAATGATTTTTGAGAATGAGTCGGTATTTTCTTTACGGATTGCGTATGATTCCTCGATAGAATGAATGCGCCGGTCCCATGTAGTTGTCAGTGTTCCCAAGGAGAGCGATGCCGATCTCTAAATGCCCGCACGCCTAACGACGGGAGACCAGAAATGGCTGCAAAGACTCCTTCGCCTTTGATCATTCTGTTAAATGGAAGATTGAATTCTTCATTTTCAAATATTAACAGTACAGCAGAAAATGCCTTTTGCCTGTAAATTACACGATGGGTAATGCACAAAAAAATGAAGCCGAAGTATCGGAGCTGCTCGGCTCCGCAGTGGGTCGCCGCTTGCGTGGACGTTGCAGGCAATTTCTTCCCGCCCGACGATCCGTTGCCCTGAAGCGATATTCCGAAGGCTTGTGTTGGGAACCAGTATTGAGCGAGATAACTAAGAAAATGAGCTGGATTAAACATATATCGAACAATTTATTACAAGGTTACTATATAAACCATTATGGAAACGATGTGAGTCGTGAGATGCGTGTACATATCTCCCTATTCCCCTTTTTAACCACCATTCCCAATGTGTTCCCCTCTTCTAAAGCTAGAGATTATTCATCGTGGTATTGTTATAAAAGTTAAATGGGTTCATCTCGAGGTTCAATCAGAATCTCATTGACTGCAACGTGCTCCGGCTGGCACACAGCATACACGATCGACCGCGCCACATCCTCCGGATCAAGAATCTTTGCCCCCGACGGCTCGCCGTACTTTTTCACAGCCTCAGCATCAGTCGATATGCCGAGAAGATCCGTGGCCGTGTTGCCGGGCTGGATCGAAGTCACGCGGAGACCAGACCGGGCCGTCTCGACGCGCAGAGCCTGCAGCGTAGCCTCGACGAAGAACTTGCTGGCCGAGTACACGCCGAGTCCGGGGAACACTTTGCGGCCTGCATCTGAAGAAATGGCGACGACGTGGCCGACCTTTCTCTCCAGCATGCCGGGCACCGTGGCGGCGAGGCAGTTTAATACGCCCTTGCAGTTGACGTCGACGGTGCGCTCCCATTGATCTGTCTGGACGTTGGCCATCATGGTGTAGTACATGACGCCGGCGCAGCACACGATGATGTCGACGGGGCCGAGCTTCTCCGTGGTTTCGCGGACGAGGGCATCGACTTGGTCTTTCTTTGCAACGTCTGTCTTGTGGATCAGGACTTTACCGCGGCTGTTGCTGAGGATCTTGGCCTTGATGCTCTCGAGGGCATCGGTGCGTCGCGCTGCAAGAGCCACGGATGCACCCTCCATGGCGAGGCCAGCGGCGACTGCAGCTCCGATACCTGAAGAGGCACCTGTGACGATGGCGACTTTGCCGGCGAGACGCCCCTTTCTGATGTTGGAGACTGCTCCGTTGGTTTTGAGTCGACGAGGAGGCTTGGGAAGCCAGCCCCTGGCGTAAAAGTGTCGTGTATACGTCTCGAGAAGGGCGGCGTTGATCTTGATCCGCTCGATTCCGTATAAATCTAGTGTAGGTTGCGTAGCACCGTCCTTGAGAACAATGGCACCTTGCAGTGAATCGGCGGTGGGCATTCCTCCGCGTAGGATATCAACAGTAAAGGGTTCGTCTCCTCCGCGAGAGCCTCGCTTCTCGTTCCAGAGTTCTACCCACTCGTCCCATGGGAGGCGACCCGTTTCGTAACCTAGTTCAGCGAGGGAGTCGAAGAGAGTTGCGGCTTTGATCGGGCTGGGATCACCAAGATGATACACTAGTTGATCTCCTTGCGTGTGGTCGGCTAACGTGATGATAGCATTGCTCACAAAGTCGACGGGGGTCATTTCAACGACCCAGTTGGCGACATCTGGGGCCTGGCCAAGCTGAAGCGATTCGATAAAGAGGGCATTGAGGAGATCATAAGTGTTGGCAGCACCGGTGACACTGTGGCCGCTGATGGTTCCGGGTCGGTAGATCTTGACCGGGATGCCTCTCTTGCTGGCTTCCATCACGAGCTTCTCTGCAACCCATTTAGTCTGACCGTAGCCGTCTTGAAGCTTGGTGGGCACATCATCAAAGTCAATCATGGCATCCTCGGACCAGCCCTCGATAGATGGTGGCAGCACACCATTAGTCGAGATGTGGTGAAGAGTAGCACCGCCACGCGCGGCAAGACGAAGAATCTCCCTCGTTCCACCAACGTTGGCTGTTCTTAGAGCGGCATAAGGGTAAACCAAGTTGACAGTAGCGGCGGCGTGCACAATGACTTGAGGACGAGCTGCGAGCTCTTCAAAGGCCTCTGGTGACAGACCAAGACGGCTTCTAGCCAGGTTTCCTGGGACAATTTCCATACGATCTAGCATGGAGTCGCTCCAGATGCCTAGGTCGATGAGGTTCTTGCGGATTCGCGCTGTGCCGGCTGGACGGCAGTCTTCGTTGGGCTCTGTGAATCGCACCATGCACAGGATAGTTGCCGAAGTGTGTTCGATGAGGTATTTGAGAAGGAATGCTCCAAGATAACCGGTAGATCCAGTGAGGAGAATTGTTTCAGCGTCACTGAGGCGCTGCATTTGCGTGCCTGGAGTAGCTTGAATATCCTCAGGAAGCACAGCGTCAGCTCGAAGGACGGCTGGTAGTTCTGCTTGAACTTCCTCGGTGTGGCCATCACGAGCAGCTTTGACAGCTTCTAGGTGTCCCTCTAGAGTGGGAGTACCTGCCAACGGACCCAAGGGAACGGGGAACCCAAATGCCTTGGTAAGTCTGCTGGCAAGGTCTGCCAGAATCAGAGAGTGACCGCCCAGGTCGAAGAAGTCGTGCTTGGGCGTGATGCTTGAGATTGGGAGATTGAGAGCCGCAGCCCATATCTTAATAATCGTATCCATCTTGATAGTGACATTTCTCTCCGTCTTTGCTGTTTGTACGGGAGTTTTCGGCCTAGGAGGAGGTGGCAAGGCTTTGAGATTGGTCTTGCCAGAGACGGCATGCGTAGGCAGCTCCTTAAGCTCAACCCACAGAGGAGGAATCATGTAATGTGCAAGATGGGCTGAGAGCGCTCGTCGAGCAACCGGGCTGTGGCCGGCCTCGTCAATGACAACAATCGTCCGGCCTGGGTTCTGTTCAATGTCGGGGACGATGTAAGCCACGAGCTGCTTCTGCAGGCCTTCTCCATGAGCGACGACGGCACAATCTCGTACGGCTAGATGCTTCACAATAGTAGTCTCGACGGCTCCTGGTTGAACGGTGTAGCCGCGGGTCTTGATCATGCCGCCCACTCGGCCGGTGATCTCAAGGAGGCCAGACGGAAGCATCCGCGCCATGTCTCCCGTGCGGTACATTCGAGCGCCCTCCTTCTTCTCAAAGGGGTCCATCTGGAAGGCAATGGCAGTGGTTTCAGGGAGGTTGAGGTACTCTCTAGCTAGCAAATCGCCACCAACAAAGAGCTCGCCGCTGACACCTGCGTCCAACCTGTTTCCAGCCTCGTCCAAGATGTAAATGTGCTCAGGGTCTACAGGCGGTCCGACAGGACAGACCCGAGATTCGTAGTCGACAAATGTCTTGATGTCGCCCACGGCTATTTCGTGTGTCTCGCTGGCGCTGTAGACGTTGAGGAGGCGAGTGTTGGGGAGAGCGTTGCAGGCTCGACGAACAAGATCTGTCGTGACCACCTCGCCGTTCAGCCACAATGACCTCAGCTCAGGAAGCTTCTCACCAAGGTTTGGATGTCGTGAGAGGACGGTGGTCAGCAGGGTGGGGGTCATGAGAGTATCTGTGATACGTCTGGCAGCAAGAAACTCGACGAGGCCGATGGGGTCGTAGCTTGCGTTGTCGGGAACGGCAACTGTTGTGGCACCTCGGATCAAGGGGCGCAGCATTTCCCAGACGAAGAACACGTTGCATGCAACACGGTCTCCCGGCTGGAGATCACTTGTGCGGAATCTCAAGTCGTAGCTGAGAACGGGAGCTCTGTGAGGGTTTGCAATACCTTTGGGCTTGCCGGTGGTTCCTGATGAGTACGACACAAAGGCCAGGCGATCCAAGTCGTCACTTGCAGGCAGAGGCTCCCTCGTTTCGACCACGACAGGGGCGGCATGTCCGTTGGTGGTTGGCTCAGGTTGGTCGATGATAATTGTAGCAACACTGGGCTTGATACTGGCAGCATGAGCCTTTTGTGTGATGATGACAGTCGGCTTAGCATCATCAATGACATCGTTGAGGAGGCCCGTGGGATAGGCCAGCTCCAGCACGAGAAAAGCTCCTCCAGCTCGGAGAGCAGCAAGAGACGCAATGACATTGTCTGCGCTCCGTCCCATCAACACTCCAACCAAATCATCGCGGCCAACTCCATACTGGCGTAGGCGATCAGCCAAAGACCAGGTCAGGCTGTCGAGTTCCGCATAGGTGAGAGTCCGGCTCTCATCCTCCAAGGCGATGGCATCTGGCGTAGCTTGAGCCTGTTGCTCGAACAAGGCCGCCAGATCCTTTGTTGTGTCAATGATGCTCATCTTGGAAGTTTGGCGAAAGACTGATGAAGAGAAACGGCGCCAATTCTTCACAAGTGTTGACACAGCGTCCAAACGGTGGTCTGAGAAATAAGAAGCCAAAAGTCTTTCCGTCTGCGTGCTCAAAATATCATGAAATGCTTCTTAAGTATCAATTGGCCTTTCAACTCGCGTATGTGTTGCCGCCCAGCAGGCCAAATTGGGCGCAGGGGGTTCGATGCTGGTGGTGGAAATTCAGCCTTTTGGCCCACTTGTGATCCCTAGCGCGGCGAGTTTTCTCCGGTCTCGACCTTGAAAGATTAGCTTGCAGTATGCAGTGAAACTGTGATAGGCGAGGGAGAGGCGGTGCAACGTCTGCGGTGCGAGGGAGAAAGCCAAAGAGCAGAAAGAAACAAAAGGGACTGAGGCTATAGCCGGCAAACTGTGCTGGCCTTGTTCAATAGGCTGTATTCATTCAACAGCTGGCCAATTCCACAAGCTTAATCTCTTGTCGTGGGGCCTTATCGAGCTGGCGATCTCTGGATGCGATGCTGTGATTGGCCTGACATGTGAAAAATGCCTGGAGTTGTTGTTCCACATCAAGTTTAGCTGCGTGAATCCACAGACGGCTCGGGGTCGCGTGCCTTTTGCTTTTCTGGAGGTTGTCTTCTTTTCTCACGTTTTCTTATCAGTGGCTGTAGAATGACGGGTAGGTAATATCATGCTTAGTGAACTTTTATTGAGAGTTTTGCTGTGTGCTGTTCTAAGCAGCCATGCTTATTCAAAGCCTTATCATCTGCCGCTCTTCTCCTTATTTGAACGACATGAAAATGTGAAGCACTTGTGAGATGTTACATCTGGGTCAAAGCGTGGGGTATACCATCTTGAGTTTAGCTCTGTGTCCTTTCAACACTTTGTTTGATTGCCCAACAAAACACAATACGAACGCGAAAGGCTCTGACATGTGATTGCGGGCGAGCGTGGGGAAGCATGAAGCATTAATATTCCGCAAGAGACTGATTAGAAGCTTGGCATATTTAATCTCGCGTTTTCTGCTTCTCTGATTCAATCCCTGCAAACAAACATTTAGCCAGTGTGACGAAGAAGAACCACGTCCATATATGCGTCTTCCACACATGCATACAATACATACATGAGAGTTGAAGTCAGGTCAGTCAGAAAGACTCAATTCATTTGCGCATCGTCCACAACTTTACAAAACCAAGATGACATGACGTCTCAGAAAATGGGGTATCAATTACTACCTAGACTAGATCATGACACTCGTACAAGACAAAATAAATAAAAATACAACAATTAACCGCTTATTTTCACACACGCACAAGGTACTCCGAATGACCCAACCAACTCCTCTTCCATCATCATCATCATCAGCTTACGCATCCGATCGGCCCTTGGAAATGTCCACCTCGGACACCGGTATCCACTTGGTCCTGTAGACAATCTTGTGTCCGACATAGAGAACAATGAACAGGATGAGGCTGACGTAGGCCGCAAAGAAGGAGCTAGTGTCCCAGTCGATGAAGACGGTGAAGCCGTTGGTGAACAGGATCAGGACGTTGAAGAAGAAGCCAAACCATGAAAGGTAAGGCTGGAAAGGAGCCTTGTATGGGAGCTCGTCACGGGGGATGTTTTGGTACTTGAGCACATTCATAAAGCGGATGTGGCACAGGTTGATGAGCGCCCAGCTGATGAAACCGGCAACGGCTGTGATGTTCAGCAGCCAGTTGAACACAGTCGTTCCGTTGTTGGACAGGTTGAGGAAGGCCAGCAGACCAAAGGCAGAGCAGGCCGCAACAGCGTAGTAAGGGGTTCCATACTTGTTGACGCGACTGAAGAACTTGGGCGCGTGGCCCTCTCCAGCCATGGCGACCAAGATACGGCTGCTGGAGTAGATGTCAGAGTTGGCGGCAGACAAGACTGCAGTCAGCAAAACGGCGTTAATGATGGAAGGGAGCGCCTGGATGCCGGCGAGCTTGGCAACAATGACGAGAGGCGAGGCAGAGGCGTTGGTTGATCCGTTCTGGAGGTCGGGGTTGTCATAGGGCACGTTGATGCCGACGAAGAAGACGGTGCAGTTGAAGAGCAGGAAGACGGCCCAAAAGGTCCAGCGGATGGCCGTGGGGATGGCCTTGCGCGGGTCAGCCGTTTCACCAGCTCCAATGACGACCAGCTCCGTGCCCTGGAAACTGAAGCCGGCCGTGACGAGCACCGTCCAGAAGCCGACAAACTGGCCAATCTTGCCATCGACCAAGTACGGAGCAAACGCACCGGGGTCTCTCCAGTACTTAAAGCCAATGTAGCCCTGGTCACCAACACCGGCGTTGACGCAGATGCCGAAGATGACGAAGCCGATAATGGTAATGACCTTGATGCTAGACAGGTATGCCTCCATCTCTCCAAAGACAAACGTCGGCAGGAACTGGGCGGCGGTAAAGACAACCCAGAAAATGGCAATCCAAACACCGATGCTGACGGACTCGGTCCAGTACTGGATGATGAGACCGCTGGCAGTCAGTTCAAGACCGATGGTGATGACCCAACTGAACCAATAGATCCAACCCATGGCAAAACCAAGAGTAGGATCCATGAAACGCGAAGCATACACGGTAAAGGCACCCGTGACGGGGATGTATGACGCCATCTCTCCCAGCGCGACCATGATGGAGTACACGACTGATCCGAGGAACAAGAAGGAGATGAAGAGAGAACCAGGGCCGGCCTTGGACAGAGCACCGCCAATACCCAGGAACAGACCAGTTCCAAGAGCAGCACCAATAGCGATGAACTGCAGGTGGCGAGAGTGCAGCTCACGCTTCAGGCCCTCATCGGACTGGCCCGTCGCGAGGTCGGTGCCCGGAACATCGGCTAAGCTTTTGTCGTTGATGCCCTGGATGTATTTCTCGTCGGTCATGAGCGGGCCCACGGGAGAAGTAGTCGCGGTCGCATCGCCAGCGGCCATCTTTTCGTTTCTTTTCTTTGCTCCAGAAGCCGGAAGGGAGCAAAAAAAAGATGGGAATTGAGTCAGAGGCGGAGCACTGAAGATCGATCAGAGAGGTATGGCGGGAACAAGAGCGAAGGCGAAGGAGGACACAGAATGAGCCACACCCGCTTGTATATATCACAACACCACACAAGGGAAGCAGACAGCAGACAAGGGGGAGTGAAAACAAGGTCGGGCAGCAGGCTGAACTTTATTGTCTTAGAAGGTCGTATTTGGCGTTTCCAAACTCGACACATCAACGTTACTACTGCTACACTACACTACCGCCGTCCAGCTTATCATTCTGGCGAGACCCTCACTTTTGCCCCATATAAGACCCATCAACTGATGAAGAGTTTGATGGGGCTAAACCAGTCTCGGCACAGGTAACGCCGTGATAGCCAGAGGGAAAACAACCTGACTGACTGTAGAATTAAAAGGGCCTTTGAACTGCGTCATTTCCAAGGCGCTCTTTGACCCCCAAAAGGTCGAGGCAAATCGCCATATCCGGCCTCGACGCCGTCCATCTCGAACTACCTCGTCTCATCAAAATATCCGACGAGCCTAACAAAGGAGGTGTAATCCAAAGGGCGCAGAAAGCTGAATCCCTGAGCGAGCTACGACTTTCTGTGCATCCTTCTAGCGGCTTTCTCTAGCGCTTGGCCTTTCACTTTGTGGCTGCGAAAAGACCGCATCTCGGTCGGCATTGCCGCGGAAATGCGACCCAGGTCCAATCGCTGGCCGCGACGAAGCGTAAAATCGGGGCAAGATTTCTTGGGAGGCGAATGGGAAATTTTTTCTTTCCTATCTTCCTTGGTTTCTTGCTTATTAGCCACCAACTCGCTAGGGGAGAAAAAAAAACCAAGAGGCGGGACAACGGGAGAGATCTCGGCGTCTTTGGTGGTTTGATGGAACTAATCTTGTTCCTCGATGCGGACGCCCGCCGGAGGACACCGTACATACGAGGGACGGCTACCCGTATGGCTAACACTTGGCTAATACTTGGCTACTCCGTATACTCCATATGACTCCGTAGGTAACGATAATCAAGACCTATTTTTCTCCTTCTTGCAGCGGCTAGCAGGCATTGAGGCTCCGACTGCGGGCGATGTGACGCTGAGTCGACGGGGGTGTTGCTCCATTCTGTGTCTCTGCGCCGACGCAAGCCATGGATATTCATTAATAACAGGTGATACGCATGGC
Organism: Trichoderma simmonsii; assembly: GCA_019565615.1. Lineage (NCBI taxonomy): Eukaryota > Fungi > Ascomycota > Sordariomycetes > Hypocreales > Hypocreaceae > Trichoderma > Trichoderma simmonsii. The sequence continues at coordinate 2,079,733 of CP075866.1, forward strand.
AAACTTGGCAAGAAGAAAAACATCCTGGCGACTTGGTTCACGCTACGACGTGATTACGACTGACTGGTGCAGCACTACGGACGTGATATCAGACACTAGCCGGGTCATAGTCGTAGTCGTAGTAGAGGAATAGTAAGACTGGACATACGAACAGAGAGCATCAAATGGCCATCCGTATGAATCAGGTCGCAACTCCACACACCAGGTCCACTCCGCTCCCGCCTGTAGACCAAATAACGAAACGCGATAGCTGATACGCCCTCTATCCGGCGCAACTATTACGTACTGAACTTCGTCTCCCCATGGGCAGCCTTTCCCTTTCCCCAGGTCTGCAACAGGTGATCTCCTCGCATCAAGGATATACATGTGCTTCCTCTCCACATTGCGCTCATCCCGGGGCTGAGATGCAGCGGCTTGTGGATATTGTTACCAAGAGAAATGGACACCGGGCGAGGATGTTCGGTTTCTAATGTGGTATTAGGTGCTGACCTCGTGAGGCACCACCTCTTTTTGGGCTTGCTTGCCACTTTTTGCTGGTGTCTTACAGTATGCACATCAAACTGGCAGCACCGAGGACAGCCGGCCCTTGGGTGGGCTGATTGGGCTGTTACAGGCCCGAATCGGAGGTTAACGCAATCTTACATTCGGAAGTTCCATTTGGGCCGCTGGAAGCGATGAGCTGACACTCGAGAAGTCGGGTGTGGAGACGGACGCTAGATGGCATTGCAACACCCTCCGTAGTCGGTGTGCACTGTCCAGTCTGTACTCACACACAGAATCTCTACTGAGTCATGATTTGTGTAACATAGTGGGAGAAGTGGCTGGTCTATGCGTTTCCAATCTCCAGGAGTAGCTATATAGTTGCGATTACATATATAGTTACGTGATAGTCACAGCAGATAAAGTACTATTTCGCAAAACTTCTCTCTGAGTTTTCTGAATTGTTGAGATGTGTGATCTATCGGCCGATGGGAATGCCGAGGTATCACAGCTTGGATTGGCCTAGACGACATGTGGTGATGGCCAATGCTCAAAGCCCTTGTAAACTTGATCAAAACAGAAGCTTTATCCGTGCGTTGGTATTCAACGGACGAGTCAAATCGAGTTGATGGTGCTGGCCTGGCCCTCAGGACGATCCAGGATGAAGTGGTCCCAGGAAACATGCCTTGGACCGAGCGCTGAAGAGTGGAACTATTTCAATATTTGTAATGCGTTTCATTATCTTCATTGGAGAGTTTTGTTCACCGTCTTTGTGTATTACGGTAAGTAAAGCTTACAATGTCTCGTATTCGAGGTTTGATAGACTTGGCATATACCTTCGTTTTCTCAGATGGCCCCATAAGTGTTAAGTGTATCATATGAGGGCATCGGGAAATTCTCGTGAGCCGGATCTTGAAAAAAGAAAAACAATAGAGAATACCACGCGCCGTGACAGTCGAAGCACTTAGCTTTACGCCCTTCGGAAGACATACCTCTCGATGCAGTCACAGGGTATGTCGAGAACTTGGGATAGTGGCTATGGGACGACATGTCGAGAAAAGTACCGATAGAACGTTGCCTTTCGCTGCTCCTCTTCTCTTGCAGTTGACATCTAGTAAAACAACAAGCTATTTAGAATTGGAATGAAGTTGTTTTAACCTCATGATAATGACGCCCTTTGCTCTGACCCTGGTGATGGAAATCAGCCAATGGGCGTGAGTTAGCGCGACGCAGACAGTATTGGCTGGATCCGGGAATGGCGTCATGTGGTGGATCGAGCGGGTGGCTTCCGCAAACCTGGGGTTGAGACCCACGAGCTGAATATTGGTGGCCGACGGTCCGATGAGAGAGTGTGTGTTTCAGAATTCGATGTGGCGATGAAATAAAGATGTAATATGTGCTTTTGGGCAAAAATGTGCGAGATTGTCTTCATCAAATACCTGATTATAGGCATGTATAGGAGATGGAAAGCGTGAGAGTCGTGATTATAACCAAGTGTCAATGGCGCCCTTTATGGCATGATTTGAGCTTCATTTGTCATCATGTGCTACCTGAAGCAAAGCAATGAAAATGGTGGAGATTTATAATGAATGGTATACCAAGATATGAGAAGTAACAGTACAGGTTAATGGGGCAGTGATAAGTCATGATGCTAACCCTGTATCTACACCAGATTTGGCTGAGGAAGGAAGATAAACCAAGCAATTAAGAAGTGTAACATTTGGTATAGTATGAGATTCTGGAATGTTTAATGATGAAGATGCTCTTACTAACGTCTCGTTTTTGAGAACACAATCAACTTGGGCGGTAATATGGCTGACGTTGCTAAACTTTGCATAGCCAAATGAGCAGGGGCCGTTAGCTGACACGAGGGATCCAAAATGAAACTTCAGTCCGTGTAACCAAGCGTGCTACTTACATCATCAACCGCACCTAACAAATGGTCTGAAATTTTTTTTGAGCATATGCCAGGCGAAATTTGACGACAAGTTTCCGGGCAAGGTTGGTCTAATAAGAGTTGGGCTGTCAATATTGCTCGCCTCGCTCTAGATCGGTTGCAAACCCTTACCGAGATTTACTCTGGGAAAGTAGTCAAGTATTGAAGAGGATAAGAGGATAAGATGAAATGTTTGTCGAAGTCATCGAGGATCATGTGAGGGAATTCAAGGATTCGGTTCACAGCATTGAGACAGTCTGCTGTATCACACACCTCCCCACAACCAAATCCAACACTACTGATAAGACTATCATCACATGTGATGTTTCTATCTGTACTACTACCAACATGGACATATGTGCGACCAGCTAGTGTCATGTTGTCACCCTAGCAGTGCATTTGGAGATTATGCACATACCCTCATGGCAGCAGCCCCCCTTTGACCTGCAGCGTACCGAAAACCCTCGAAGCCCTATTTATAATCTGACAATTCTGATTAACATGGCACAGCTTTTCATCTCATACCCATAATTATGTAGTTTGAGCACATGTACGCTCAGGCCACGAGGAGCGGCTGCATGCAGAATAAAATGTACGTGCCACCAACACAAACATCGAAAGGGATGATCCTCCAGCTCAGGAGCCGGCGCGGCCCAAGCGTACATGAGGCCAACCCTCATCACACAAAATATCGAATATTCAAATTTATGCCTCAAAATTGACCTTCTCAGCCTAGCAGTAGATACAGGATGTGATTCTCCCGTCCTCTCATTGGTGGATTCGTGCATTTCATGTCAGCCCCCATGTGGCCATCAAGGTTCTCACCACCTCAGCTTTGGACTTTTGCGTAACCATCAAGGTTCTCAGCCGTAAATGCCGACCATAGAGAAGAAAGTCAATGAAGAGGGTAAAAAAGAGGAGATTCCATTTCCATCATAGCATCTCAGCACGCAATTTGCAGTGGAGAATTCAATCAAAATCCCACTCTCGCGTGTGTTCAAGAAGGTTCTTATCTCTGCACGTTGTGTCTCAGTTTAACAGCGGAGACAGCCGCCAACTCGTCTTGAAAAAAATTCAAAATAGAACAACCAAAGTCAAAGGATCCAACAACTCAGACAAGTGTCTCACTTAGGTACGTTTGATTTGTTTCTGCCTGTAAAATTCTCCTTGCATAGCCTTGGCCCGACTCCCTGCCGCCCAACACGTCCAAGAGGAGGAGGAAGTCCGTGATGGTCTTCGGTGTGTCCTAGTTCGGCCAACCACAGGCCATCATGGTTCTCGTGCTACATAAAAATCAAGCAAAAGTCGGCATCAAACCATCCGAGCGCCTCCAATAGCGTCTTGGAGAATCCCAAGCGAATCCACATCTGACAGGGGGACTCGAAGGTTTTTCGGCTGAGGCCCGTTTGTCGGCCAGCCTCGTCGCTGGTATGCAGGATTCGGAGGGTCTGCTCAGGTTGAGTTTTTGATTCTTACTACTGATTCGCCCGTTGTCTGGACGAGGATCCGCTGGAACGTGTTGGGTGGTTTACATTGTGGCTGCCTTCAAATACTCTTGCATCCCACCATCTTTCCTCCCCTTTCTCTCGTTCTCATCGTCAAGAATCTCTCATCACTCACCATATTGCTTTAGCATCTCAACTGCTAGCAACCAGCATCATGGCGGACGCAGAATTCAATCCTGACTCTGTCAATCTCACAGCTATTGTTGATCAAGATGGAGACATCAGAGACATCATCTGCTTTCTCAATGCTGGCGACAACGACTACAATGGACAACTTGGTGCACGTGTTTCGGCTCTATTCGTCATCCTTGTCATTTCGTCGGCAGCCACCCTGTTCCCCGTCCTGGCCACTCGTGTCCGACGTCTACGAATCCCTCTTTATGTCTATCTCTTTGCCCGATACTTTGGCTCCGGAGTTATCATTGCTACTGCCTTCATCCATCTCCTCGACCCTGCCTATGAAGAGATTGGACCGGCTAGTTGCGTCGGCTTGACTAGTGGCTGGGCTGAATACACCTGGCCCCCTGCCCTGGCTCTGACTTCAGCCATGCTCATCTTCCTGCTGGATTTCTTGGCCGAGTACTACGTCGAGAGGAAGTACAAGTTGGCACATGTCGAAGTCGAGGGCACTATTACGTCGGATCCTACTGTTCCTCACACTCATCATGGACACCAAGGACTTCATTCGGCTGACCAGGACGGTCCAATTCCTCCTCTCAACCAGAAGCCCGAAGAGCACAGCCACGCTTCTAGCGATAAGTTCGCTTCCAGCGATAATCTCGATGTGGAAGAGCTCAAGCACCTTGATGGCGAGTCAAAGGAATCTGCTATGGGCTTCGAGTCTCAGATCGCTGCATTCTTGATTCTCGAATTCGGTGTCATCTTCCACAGTGTCATCATTGGTCTCAACCTCGGCGTCGTCGGCGATGAATTCAAGACCCTGTACCCTGTCATCGTTTTCCACCAAGCCTTCGAGGGCCTGGGTATTGGCGCCCGCCTGAGTGTCATTCCTTTCCCCAAGCGCTTCAGATGGATGCCCTGGGCTCTCTGCCTGGCCTACGGCTTGACAACCCCTATCGCTATTGCCATTGGCCTCGGTGTGCGAACTACCTACAACAGTGGTTCCTTCACTGCCAATGTCGTGTCTGGTGTCCTCGACGCTATTTCTGCCGGTATCCTCATCTACACCGGTTTCGTCGAGATGATTGCGCGCGACTTCCTCTTCAACCCTCACCGCACGCAGGATAAGAAGCGACTGACATTCATGCTGGTCTCTCTCTACCTCGGAATCATCATCATGGCCCTGCTGGGTAAGTGGGCTTAAAGACGACAAGTAGGGGAACGTGTAGGATACGGGTTTGAGATATAAAAAAGGGGACAGGGAAACGGAAAAGATACCCGGGTGGACCATTAGAATGCGCGCATGCGCATATTCACACAGAATTTGTGAGATACACATCTACATAGGCATGCATTCTTAGAATGCAATAGGACATTACAAACTTTAGAATGCTTTGGAACTTGAGTAATGCACACAATGTTTTATTTTTATTTTTTAATTCTTGCATATGACGTGCTACAACGACACTTCTCAGATTGTGTAAATGAGCTTCACTCCGCTAACTTTGTCGTTGCGCAACTCGTCCAAGCCCACCAAAACTCCCTCGAGGCCGCTGCCACCACGGTTGACGTCAATCTTGGCCGGCTTAGCCTTGCCCTCTCTGAAGAGCTGCTCAGACAAGTCTCTCCACTCCTTTGCAAACTCGTTGTCTTCCTGGCTACCGGGGAATTCTTTGCCGTATCTGTTGAGGGGCTGTCCCGTGATGGAATAGGCGAGAGTGCTGGACGACTCGATCTTGGGGTTAATGCGGTTGATGACATCCGGGTCCACGGGGAGGAGCAAGCCTAGCTTTCCGCCCTTGTCTGAGATAGCCGCTGCGCAGATCTTGGCTGAGGGTTCGAGAGAGATGCAGTCCCAGGCGTGTGTCAGCTCGCCGCCGGCAGCAGCGATAATGTCGTCGACAACGGTGGGTGATTTGTAGTCGAAGACGGCATCGGCTCCCAGAGACTTGAGGTAGTCGAAGTTGTGGGGGCTGGCTGTGGTGATGACTTTGTATCCGGCCAGCTTGGCGAATTGGATTCCTAGGAGACCCGAAGCGGTGCTGCCGCCGTAGATGAGAATTGGCTCGGGCGTCGCGACGGGATCTGATGGAAGCTGAAGCCCTAAGTTCTGGAATAGACCTTGGCCCTAAAGAAGTCGGAAGACATTAGCAAAGTGTGCTGACAAGTCGTGTCATCATGTATTGACTTACGACTGTGAAGATTGATACTCCAAGAGACGCTCCCTCCTCATCGCTCAAAGGGTTGTGAAATTGGACATCTGCCTGGGCGATGACATACTCGCCAAAGGCGCCATCTTCCTTTTCAAGAATGTTCCTGGGAGTAGAGTGTTAGGCAACCCAAACTATTGAGGAAAAAAGAACTCTCCAGGATGGAGACCATTGAATGTAAAGGACTTGTAAGAACTCACGCTCCGGGAACAAATCCAGCAATGCGATCGCCAACCTTGAAGTTGGTGACTCCAGCGCCAACAGCTACAACTTCGCCCGAATAGTCGCATCCAGTCCTTACGCCGTTAGTCTTGGAGTCATCGGTGTCGATGTACTTCCAGTCCGTGGGATTGATGGCAACGGCCTTTGTCTTGACTAGCACATGGCCGTCTCGAAGCTTGGGAAGCGGCACCTCGTCGATGACGGCGACCCCAGTGTCTTGTTTCACCACAGCCCTAGCAGTCTGAGGGAGAGCCATTGTGAGATGAGTAAGGCGGTTGATGTAATATAGTAGGAAGAGAGATTGAGCAAAAATGAGTAAGACGGGAAGTACCGATAGATGATTGCTTCTCGAAGGGTTATGCAGTGCGGTTGTACTTATAGATCCAGTAGTGTGTGCGGATAGTCCCGTTGAAGAGATGCATGCTGACTTTTGCGGTGGATCACTAATACTACTTGTTCGAACAACATTGGACAAGTGGGACAAGTGTTGATTGCGTCACCGTTAGTTCGAGGGCAAAAAGAAACAGTAGTCTGCATTTCTAAGCGCCTAGGAAGCGAGGGCTAGCACGATTAGGAAGCCAAAAACTCTATACTGGACACGCAGCATTGAGAACGACCAACATGATGGGACCTCTAGACCCTTTGATCGGCGTTGATCGGACCGCTGTCTCAATTGGGTAAACTCGATTCAACCAATAAGAAGATGGCGCTAATAGCATGACTAAATGCCGAGAGCTCTATTATGCATTGACAGATCGTATGACCGATGCTAGGAACGCCCAGACGGAGATAACTTGGACTCTCGAGACTAAAGACCAAATTCGGGGTTGATAATGTGGTTGAGTTCTCTTCGGCGATGAATAATGGACGGTTCACAGAAATAGATGATGACAAATGACGAGGTTGAAGACTATTATTAAGTTGTCAGAACACAATAGGTCAGTTAGTTTACAAATCGCGGCCTGCTTTCGGCAACTCGGCTGAAAATGGCACAACTCATTGAGGGGTTACGGCCAACTAATACCGTTGCCGAATATTTGTTTACTATCAGTATGGAGTATCTATTATTGTCGTATAAACCGTAAACCTCCGTTCAAGTTTTCTCCGCACGAGCGATAGCTTCCTTACTAACTTCCGGCGCAAGGAAGCCCATGGCTAGCGCTTGATACTAACGTCAGTAATCAATGTCATACTGCATATACCCGCGCTGTAAGAACCTAAGCTTGGACCCAGGGAGTGCTAATCGCGCTACGACCTCTTGTCAATATTTAATCGGGCTGGTTCCCATCTGAGTGCCATCTGTTTCATAGTTACTACTTGTATTTTGGATGAGAATGCGTGTGGCACCTCCTTGCTGCATGGTCATCTCGGCGTCATGATGAGGGCAATGCGGCCCGCCAAGTCCCGCTTGTTACCCTACGATACACAGAAAGGTTGTGCGCCATTGGGCTGAATGAATTGAGGCTTTTACATAATCAGACGTCTATCTATGAAGAGGGAAGTTGTTCTATTGCTAATATACACAAAATGAGCATCGAGACTCAAGAAGGACGAAAGGGATCATGATCCTTGAAGTGCGCGATTCATGGGCGAAAAAACTGTACTGTAGCGACCCAGCTAGCTCGGCTAAAGTGCAATTGATCCTTTGCTGCATCTTCAAGGGTCTGGATTCGCCGTATCAACATGACAGCATACGCGGCTGACATCGGTTAGTTCGTGAGATGCCCATGTGGCATCGGCAGTTGGTTTGTGACCATATACAGTTACAGGTTCAATGAAAACAACATATGTAGATATGTGTTTTGGAGCAAAAGAATGGCGTACAATAAGCACGCATGTCCATGTGCTCACCATCAAAATCGTGAAATGTCTCGCCCAAACACCCAAGACACGAACCAATACACAGGCACCATCAGCTTATTCCGCACACTCATACTTCTCGTCAGATAGGCACCTCGCCACACAATCCAGGCAACCCACCCGCGTAGCTCGTCGGCAGAGCTCTGGTGTATCGCCTTCCACCCACCAAGGTACGTCAACGTGCCCCAGTTGCGGAACTTGAAGGGCTTCCAAGTGTTGCTGACGTCGGTAGGATTTGGAGAAGTTTGGATGGTTTTGTTGAGTTGCTTTGCGAGGTGTCCTGCTTGCTGAGAGGCTACTTGTGCTGTTTTGGGCAGTGACCGGTCATTCTCCATTACGGCGCAATCGCCAATTACGAAGACATCCGGTAGGACGGCATCTGCTGTACCAGTGGCAGTATCGTGATCATTGGTAATACGAGCACGAAGGTAACGGTCTGTGACGATACCGCCCGTCTTTTGGTCCTTGAGGAGACGGTGTTGCTCAGCTTTGCTTTGTCCCGACTCAGGGCCGTCGTTGATGGCAAATTCTTTTCCCACCACCTGCTCAACAAATGGGTTCTGCATCAACCCGGTACTCCAGACCACTAATCCGGCATTGACCTCTTTTTCGCCATACTCTTTGATCTTGATGCTGAGCCCGCCGTGTGCTCGTCCAAGATCTCCGTCAGCGACTCTTACACGCTCGAGATGGTGCTCTGTCCGGACTTGGATTCCCTGTCGTGCAAAATGTTCCATGGCATAGTTTGCCAGCGCTTGATCGAACATGGGTAGCACTTTGGGCGCGATATCATAAACAGTGATACGCACTAGCGGTATCAGCTCTGGATACATTGCTTTCAGGTCCTCATGGATCAGGTCGTGTAGCTCTGCCGCGAACTCAATTCCTGTTGGACCGCCACCCACGATGACGAAATGAAGCAGGGATCGTTTGTCTTCTTCAGAGAGCGGGTTCGTCGCTACACTGCCGTCTTTGTTATCTGGACGAGTCGGATACGAGCATTGTTCGAAGAGCGAGAGCACCCGAAGCCGGATGCGTCGCGCATCACCTACATCGCGCAGGAAGTGTGCGTGTTCTCGAACGCCTTGGATACCAAAAGTCTGACTATAGGCGCCGACTGCAATGACGAGCTTGTCGTATTCGACGTCGAATAACTCCCCTCTAAGCGGCTGGCTGGGATTTGGTGATGTCGAGGGTGGCATAGCATCCGGAAGAGGGTCAACAGCATTGGCTTCGACACGGACAACTTTGCGAGAAAAGTCTACCTCGTCGGCCCATCCTTGATGGAAGCGTACGCCTCCTGGTAAACGGCGAACGGGTTCAAGGACGGCTCGAAATTCCAGGGTACCAACTGATGTCGAAGCCAGCAGCGGCGTGAAGACAAAGTAACTACGAGGTGAGATGACAATCCGCTCGTACTTGGACGGGTCGAGAGTGCGAGAAAAGGTATATCCTGCCCATCCGGAGCCCAGTATCACAACCCGCTGTCTCCTAGCGTCTGTGATGAAACCAGCGTTAGTCAAAGATATGAGGTTCCAGGAGAGCTAAAGCTCTCCTCCCAGAGATGGAGCTACCTTTATTCGACTTCGATAAACTGCTATAGCAGCCATTGATGATTTGGGGAAGACGTTTCTGGCTTCTACCGGGCTTGGCCCGGCATAGCGAGCATGTGAATACGCGTGGGTTCGGCATGTGTCGCATAGAGGCACTAGCAACTATTTTGAACTTCGGAACAAGCAATCGCAACCGCCAAGTTACGATAAAGCAATTGGCAATTATAAAACCAGGTACATGAAGAAGACTGGAAAACTAGAATTGGGTTTTAAACTATCGCGTCAGGGTGATGCTGACGTGGCGTCACCTAGCATTTCTTTTATACGTGTATGCCAATTTTCATAAAATTGAGTCATAACAAGCTGAATTTGCCTCAGGTTGAGGAATCAAGAGTCGCCTTCTGGTCTGGACTCAAAACTGATTACATATTCACATATACATAGGTAGCTTCATCTAGGGTTACGTTCGGAAGTGATACGCTCCCTGTCTACATGTATGCATGCAGGTACAAGACTTTAATCTATATTCTTACCATGACCGTAGGGCTAAGTATCGCACGAGAGCAGATCCCTCGAGATGCTCTCCCTTTTCGAGCTCTCAAAAGCCAGCCTCACCGGCAGTCTCAAATCGGAGTAGCGTAAAACGGGTCTTTTCAGCTCTTCCGTGAATTTGTCGTGCTATCTAAACAGTTGTGGGGGTACGTGGATAAAACGGGAATCAACATAACCCGAGATACGACCCGTTAATCCCGGCAATTGTGCAATAGCTGTTTTCCGACGGCACTCATAGCGGCGAGACGACCATGTAGGACACATGACGATCTCTCCGTCACCGGGTATTTCTGTATCATTATCCCTGCATATCTACAGTACGAGTATCTGCAGTTCTTTCTGCCGCTATGTACTCCGTACATGCCTCCTCTCTCCCCACACTTTGCGATACGCGGGGGCGAACATGTTCATCCTGTACGTTTGTTCGACGTCCCACGCCTTCTCCTCATTGAATCAAACACAGTATCCAATAGACAAATCGAGATTGCCTTGCGAAGCGCCCTCTACAACCGTAGTGCAGTGCGCTAATGCCGCGGTTAATTGCCTGATTGCTATTCGTTGTCGTGTGACTTGCTGTGCATCTATCAGTAGCACGCAAAGCCCATCTTGCCATGTCTTATCTTCTACTGCGAGATCAACCACCATCCTTGATAAGTCCAGGGGTGTATCTGTGAGGAGAAGGCGGGGTTCGGCACCGATGCAAGACAATGTATCAGATAGGAAGTAGGATAGATCGGCCAACCTTCCCGTAGGCCTTCCCTTTTCTACTCTTAAGTTCCGAATTTCCGTAGTAGGAATCCATTCTATGTTCTTTACATCTCCTCATCGCAAGCTGCAAAATGACTGGTGAAACGGTGGAAAAGAAAGAGAATCTCGGCCTGGAGCAAACCCCAACGTTGGGGGTAGCTGAGAAGGGAGAGATTGTTGAGATTGATGCCGATGAAGCTCTCAATGCCGTTGCCGGCTTGGATACGGCCGCCTTGCAAATCGATGAGGAGACGGAGCGGCGTTTGTTGCGCAAGATTGACTGGAATCTTATGCCCGTGAGTGAAAGTGTCAAATATTTGGAGGCCATTCAATACCAGTAAACTAATCGTATACATATCGCAGCTCATGTGTATTGTTTACGGCCTCAACTACCTTGATAGTAATGCTTACCCTGCTTGAAGAATGGGAGGCAGCATCTGACCTTTGATAGAAACCACACTGTCGTACGCGAGCATCATGGGTCTGAAAGACGACCTCAAACTTGTTGGCGACAACTATCAGTGGCTGTCGAGTTTGTTCTACTTTGGTAAGCTGACTTTCTTCCTTTTGTTTGAGAGATAAGTCGACTCATGCGACCTGAAGGGTATCTTGGTTGGGAATTTCCGACAAATCGTCTGTTACAACGACTTCCTTTGGCCAAATACTCCGCCTTCAACATCATCATGTGGGGAATTGTACTTTCTCTCTTTGCTGTTACAGAGAATTTCGGAGGAGCTGTTGTCATTCGCCTCTTTTTGGGAATATTTGAGGCGGCTGTGACCCCCGGTTTCGCTCTGTTTGTATCCCAAGTAAGTGATAACGACTAGCCACTCAATCCTAAGAAATGGTAAATACTAACATCATTGCGCAGTGGTATACTAAAAAGGAACAAGGCCTTCGAACCGGCATCTGGTTCAGTTTTAACGGCTGGGTATGTTGGCTCATCGCATTCGATAGAGCAGACAATGCTGATCCCATTATAGGCTCAGATCTTTGGTGGGTTGGTAGCGTACGGCTTCGCTCACGGCGCTTCGACCTATGGCTTCTCAATCGCCCCTTGGAAAGCAATTTTCGTCTTTACTGGAGTGTTGACCAGCACCGTTGGAATAATTTTCCTTTTCATCATGCCTGACAATCAGCTCAACGCTAGATTCCTTACCAAAGAAGAGCGATTGTTGGCCATTCAACGCATCAAAGTTAACGAGCAAGGAATCGGAAACAAGCACTTCAAGTGGTACCAAGTCAAGGAAGCCCTGCTGGATCCCGCCATCTGGGGCTTTGTTTTCTATGCTCTGGTCGCCGACATTCCAAATGGCGGCATCTCCAACTTCTTCAGCCAACTTATTGTCTCCTTTGGCTACACTCCCCAGCAGAGTCTGCTCTACGGAACTCCTGGCGGAGCTGTCGAGGTCGTCTCCCTCTTGCTCTGTGGATATTTGGGTGATCGCCTGGGAAGCCGCATCTTAGTGTGCATGTCAGGTCTTGTCGTAGCCATGATTGGAGTGATTATGATTGTTGCCATTCCACTAGATAAGCCTGCTGGTCGACTGGCCGGATACTATCTCACTCAGGTAAATAATCAGGCAAGATGGTGACGATTCTTAACGGGTGACTAACAACTATTAGGCGAGCCCGACTCCGTTTGTTGCGCTGTTATCGTTGATATCCACCAATGTCGCTGGTGAGTCTCATAGTAGCCGAAGCTTTTCATCTGCATGCATGTGCTAATACATGAATAGGGTGGACTAAAAAGACAACCGTAGCAGCAATGTATCTGGTTGCATACTGCGTCGGAAACATTATCGGTAAAAAGCTGTGCATCAAATGTTCCATTGATTACTCTTATTAACTTTTATCCAGGACCCCAAACCTTCCGCCCATCAGATGCACCAGAGTATCGACCAGCCGAGATTACCATCCTGGTGTGCTGGGCGGCTTGCCTTGTAGATCTTGTGTTCATCTGGTGGTACTATCGTCGACAGAATCTCAAGAAGAGCCTCTTGCGGGCGGATCCGTCTTATACCAGGATTGAGAATCAAGAATTCCTCGATATGACGGATAAGGAGAACCCGGAATTCAATTATTCTCTGTAAATGATATTTATATTGAGACGACAGAGGCATAATGTTAGTTTTATGAGTGACCGAAATAACAAGAATTTGTGCCACCAACGCTAGCGCTTTACGTCATTCAATTTCTGGTGAACAAAACTAACAATTTATGTTTTGAAGGCGATTTGTGATCAAAATCGCTGTTGACGGTTCTTGATAAATCCGGAAGGCCGCAATATTGGTTTTCGGCCACCTCAAATTTAAGTTAAGTCCGGAAGGTTGCAATATTGGTTTCCTGTCACCTCAACCTTAAGTTAAATCCGAGAGCATATTGTTTAGCTTAAGGCTCATGTAAGATTCTCTCCTTCAAAGCTTTGGTGGCGGCGTTTGACATTGGTTAGCATTGTACGGAGTATAATTAAACATTTAGCCGTGTACCTCGGATTTTGAACGTCAATTTGTCTAATTGAGCGAATCTTGAACTCACGTGTGTGAGCTGTACAGCTGGTTGGGGACTATAGACCTCGGATCATGTCTCGCTAAAACATCCAATTGGCTGTGCCTATTTCGGAATCAACTATAGTCAGCAGAAACAGCGCATTTACATACGCCTTTCTACTCCATAGCTAATGCCAGATTTTGCAGTCAAGGATAGCCTTTCTAACCAATTGCAGAATTGCTTACGTACCTGGAAGTTTTATTGGCGGAATCGGTCTCAGTTCCTTCTCTGTATCTCCGGAGCTTGGCTGCATAGTTTGGTTGTCAGCTTATTGATACTAGACTATAATGGGGAATTGGTGTCAACAGTACTCCAAGTTTTGGGCATCGACGCCCTGTCAAAGTGGTATATTGGCTGACATCTGGTCGTGTCTACTATTTACGCCCTTTCAATGCCGTGTAACCGCCTGATATCTGCTCATATCGACTCTTTACGTCCCTTCAAAGTGGTATAAAGACCGACGTCTCGTCATTCCGCTTATCTATATATCAAAAACTCTAGACATTGTTTCAACTTTGAAGAAAACAACTCATCCTCTCTACGGTCCATCATATCTGCGTTGGACAATGGCATCCATCACTGCTGGCCCCGAGTTTCACGATGCACCTCCCCCGGGCTTCTCTTCAGCATCAATAATTGCACAAGATGCACCGGCTCTCCTTGGATTGCATCACGAAGCTCCCCAACTCCACATCTACACAGCATCCACTGCGGACTATGAGGCCCTGAACAGAGTCAACGATAGAGCTGTCACAATTCTCCCCGTAGCTACTGTGCGCCCGACAAATGAAGAGGAGGTTTCTACAACGGTGCGGTACATCGCACAGAATGGCCTGACTTTGGCTATTCGAAACTCGGGTGTAGATCAAGGCGGCCGGAATCTTGCCTTTGGACCTAAGGATGTCTCGCTCGATGTTCGCTCACTGGACAAAATAGTCCTTTCTGCAGATAGGCGCGAAGCGACTATTGAAGGAGGTGTGATAGGCGGAAAGTTGCTGAAATTTCTGGACGATCATGGCCTCACGACGCCCACGGCCTTTTCTTCCCAGGTTGGGTACGTTGGTTGGGCTTGCGGCGGTGGCTATAGCTCGTTGAACGGTATAATGGGTTTGGGCGTGGATAACATCCTTGGTGGAAGAGTTGTATTGGCTGATGGGAGAATCATGGACACAGACGATGCCGGCTCTGACCCCGATCTACTGTGGGCGCTTCGTGGTGGCGGCGCTGGTCTTCTCGGAGTGGTCATATCTCTTCGTGTTCGTGTATACCGCCGCCCAGATTGTTTGGCGGGGAATATTATCTTCCCGTTGACAGAAGCGCCTCAAATCGCCCGGCAACTGAATGAACTATATGCATGGAAGAAACCTCCCAAGTTTGCAGGCGATGTTGCTGTCATCGATCCAACTGGAGGCGGCGCTATATTTTCATTTCTATTCTTCTGGGCTCTGGAGGAAGACCGCAGCGACCTCGAGGAAGCAAAAGATTACCTCGAGCGTGTTCTCAAGTTTGGAACCGTTATAGCCAATACGGCCGCAGAGAGTGAGTTCAAGTTTGCTACCTCATTCCTGATAGGTTCTTCAGGGAATACTGACAGAAGAATAGCAACCCCTCACCAATTTCTAGTGTCAATTCCCCAACCTCCACTTTACAGCGATCTCATACATTTTCGACTGACAGCTTCAGTACCCAACTGGTCAGAAGAGCTGGGGCGCATCATATCAGAGCCAATGCCAACTCCTTCATCAATAATTATTATGCATGACAGTCATGGTGCTGGAACACGTGCGTCTGGCTCTGCCGTGGACAGCGCTGTCTTTTCGAACCGTGAGCCGCATTTGATGTTCGGGTTCTTCGCATCAGCACCCCCAAATGATCAAGAGGGGTTGGAGAAATCCAAAGCATGGGCATATAGATTGATTGAAAATGTTACAAAAGCAGGACTTGCTATGCCAACTCGCTACATCAACTTCACCCATCCCCTGAAAGGCGACGGATTTGGCTATTACGGAGCGCAAGGACTGACTCGCATCAAGGCAGTTAAAGACCGACTTGATCCCTTGAACCTGTTTACTAAAAATACGCCAGACCTGACCGAGACATTGAGTGCTTGAGAGCTAATTCCAACATATTTGTCGTATAATAAACCATCTTAAACTGCTTCTGCAAACTCAATCTGTTGTGCTTTATCGCCCTTTTCGCCTGCCTGTATAATCTCGGTTTCTGCCACAACGTCGATTTGAGCAGACGAAAATTTCCATGCCGGAACATGTCTTTCAAATAATACGTCTAGTTCTTCGTATGTTCGATTTTTGGTTTCCGGGAGCCTGAATACTGCCCACGTTGTTGTAAGGACTCCAAGGCCGAACCAGAAAAATGCCGTCTTTCCTTTTAAATTGGCTGCCGTGGGGTTAATGAGATAAGTCTCCACAGTATTGTCAACAATGTTTACAACGTTGTAAGCGTTTCGAGCCAGAGAAATTGTTTGTGATCGCAAACGCGTGGCAGAGATTTCAGCAGCTAAGGCAAATGACTGAGGGCCAAGAGTGGCTGAGTAAATTCCCAGCCAAAGCATAGCAAGGGCTGATTGAGCCCATTGAGCTGATGATCCCGCCGCGTATGATAGGCAGCCGATGACAAGTAAGTCCAGCGTTAGGAGGCCCAGGCCGGTGATTAAAAGTGTTCGACGCCCAAAGAAAGTCATGAGGGCCCATGACAAGCAGGTAGCGATGAAGGCAAGCGCAATGCTTCCGAGGTTTAGTTTGTATGCATCAGCAGATGGTAGCCCTGCTTGAGTGAAGAAATAAGATGCGCTGTAGCACATTGCCTCTCCAGGAAGTGTCTGTGCTGAGAGTATCATGCAGGCGATTTCAGTTCGACGAAGGTTGGTGCCCTTGAAACAGTCACGATAACTCGACTCAGCCTGAACTGCCTTTTCAAACTTGTCGGTATGGACCATCATGGCAAGTTTCTGCTTGACTTGCGTATCTGTCAATCCAGATGACAGTTTGCGGATGGACTTTTCTGCATCAGCCAGCCGACCTTTGCGGACAAGCCACCACGGCGAGTCTGGAGCCAGAAGAGCAAGAATGAATAGAGGAATCGGCCACGCCCATTGAATGGCGAACGGAATTCTGAATGACCACACCGTGTTATTGTTAACTAGACCTTGAAGGACTCCAGCAGCCACGAACTGGCCAATGACCCAGCAAATATTGACAAAAGAAGTCAAATAGCCTCTCAGAGCCAAGGGACACACTTCTGAGGAATATGCAGACCCCATTATTGCAAAGATACCCCAGGGGATGCCGACCAAGACTTGACCAGCCGTGAGAACCTGAATAGACGGAGCAAAGAAAGTGATGAAGATGAAGGCCGACATTACAACAAGAGCAATCATTGTAACAATACGATGGCCAAATTTCTCCGTCACGTAGCCGTTAATGACGAGGCCTATAACGGCACCACATGAAGAAGCGTTGACGAGTCCTGCCTGCCAAGCTCCAGTGATGCTTTTCTGCCCCAGATTGGGCTCATAGACGCCGTATTTGTCGACGAATGAGGGGTACGCAAATAAGCTACCAATGAGAATTGTGTCGTAGCCTTCCATCACAATGGTCAGAGACATTGCAATAGCCCAAAACACTGACGATGGGTAGCGCTTGAAGGCCTCTTTGATGGACAGAGAGTGCTCATCATCTGTCGCGATGGCTGCCGCTGGGTCGATGTCCACAAATTCATCAAGAGCATCTTCACGCTCCGGTGTGATAGCCATGATGATTTAGTTAATGAAAAATACCTGAAAATGTTCTTCCATAAGAAATAGTGACCGTTCAAGGAATGAAGGGGAGAATTCTCGCGTACATATGTAGAACATTGTAGGTTTTATACCAAGTTTTGGATGGCACCCTGTCTACCTGCATCCATACCGATTTAGTCTACGAAGATTAGTCTATGAGAATGCCGGAGAAGAAGATCCCGTGTGAAGTTCCCCAGGTTCCCCAGGTTCCCCATGGGGAAGCCTAAAACTTCCCCCGCAAAACTTCAGATCTATGCTACGGGAATCAGGTCCGAAGGAGGGTTCCGGTATCGCCAAAGGCTTGGATATTGGACGGAAACTCGGCTGGTTAAATGGCACGCCAATTAAGCTTTTACCAGTTATTAAGTGCTTACATGTCGCCCTTGATTTGTATACATACGATAGATGAATGCATTCGGTATTCAGAGAAGCCTCATGCTAGA
This sequence comes from Trichoderma simmonsii, assembly GCA_019565615.1. NCBI lineage: Eukaryota > Fungi > Ascomycota > Sordariomycetes > Hypocreales > Hypocreaceae > Trichoderma > Trichoderma simmonsii. Next base: position 2,097,707 of record CP075866.1, read on the forward strand.
TCTCATCCAGATATATACGCGTAATCGTAACTTCAAGACGTTTTTATCTACTCAGTGATTGTATGTACAGAATGACATCAATTTGGCTCAGTTACAGCAGCAAATGAATATTATCTCTGTATCTGAATACCCACTGAGTGGGTGTATCACCTCCCACGCGTATAAATGCCACCGTCACTTTAGTTCGTTGATGAAAGCGGACATCACGCCGTCGGACTTGATACAAGTGAACAACTACAAGTCGGTAATGACTTCGGCAGCTAAGTTGGGGGTCATAAAGTTCAAGTTAGTATTTGAAAGAGCTGCGTGATCGATATCCGTGGGGATAAGAAATGTGTGAATACGACTATCGAACCATAGTTCGGCTAAAGTCTGCCTTCTCGTCAATTAATCGATATGTAATCTAACCCACATGTGCACAATGGCGTGCCGATCAAGCAGCTGAGGGGTTAAAATACGAACAGTAGTTTCATATTTTGTCTGATGTAGCAGTTTCACAAGAAGCCGGCTTGATGGGAGCAACCAACCAAGATGGCGCTTTTGTCAAGAAGAATCACGAATCAAAAGCCTGCAAAGGGTAGATAGGGTAATCGGATGTTTCTAACCTTCACGTACTGGGAACTTGAGCCAAAGAGATGCTGATATCAGACTCTTATGACAAACGAAATCTATCGAAGGATTGGATCTAGTTTATTGTTGTATCAGACTACGACGCATCAGAATACGACGAGTCTGGGGTAATTGGGTAAGACAGCTTTCGGTCCATCACCTCATTGGATGCAGTTTGGCGCCCCTCCTCTCCCGGGATTAATCATGGAGATTGGGCCTGCGGGGAAGCCTCAAGCATTAAATGCGGAGAAGGCGCTGTCATGCTCTTGAGATGACGGTCCCGAGACAAAGATGATCTCCGGTCTCCGATCCCGGCTTGCTCTCGCAATTAGTGTATTCTATTCGCGTTTATTGAAGCCATAAGTGTGAGAGGGAGACCGTTCTAATAAGGAGTTTAGGCGTACTTTACGCTATATGTGTTGATGACCTGAAACCAAAGCGCTATTACACTAGAGAGCTACACTTATCATGTCGACGAACATACCAGAAGATTACCTGGAGAGGGTTTATGCTGGAGTACTCGGCAAGCTTATTGGTGTATATGTTGGTCGGCCTTTTGAAGGCTGGACACACCAGAGGATCATTGAAGAACTTGGCCACATTCGGGGTTATGTTCATGAAAAAGTCGGCGATCCTCTTGTTGTCACAGACGACGACGTCTCGGGCACATTTCAGTTCGTCAGGGCACTAGAGGAACATGGTTACTCTCCCGACATCTCGTCAGAAGACATTGGCAAAACATGGCTGAATAATGTTATTGAACATCGGACAATATTCTGGTGGGGAGGCCGAGGCATGTCAACAGAACACACAGCCTTTTTGAACTTGAAGCGAGGAATACCTGCACCACTTAGCGGCTCTATTAAAACAAACGGCAAAACCGTCGCCGAACAGATAGGCGCACAAATCTTCATCGATGGTTGGGCTTTGGTTGCTCCTGGCAATCCTCAATTGGCAGCTAAACTTGCACGCGCTGCGGGCTCAGTAAGCCATGACGGGGAGTCTGTATATGCGGCTCAATTGTGGGCTGCAATGGAAGCAGAAGCTTTTGTCTCGAAGGATATCAATCACGTTCTCGACGTTGGTCTTTCTGTTATCCCTAGAGATTCTCTCGTTGCCCGTGTGATAGGCAAAGTTCGAGAATGGGTCGCAGAAGATGGAGATTGGATGAAGACTCGCCAGCGTATAGAGGATTCACACGGGTATGATAAGTTCCATGGAGTGTGTCACGTCATTCCTAATCATGCCATTATGATAATGGCTGTACTCTACGCCAGTACCGATTTCGACGAGGCCATGCACATTATCAATACTTGCGGCTGGGACACGGATTGCAACTCTGGTAACGTGGGCTGTCTTGTTGCCACGATGCTCGGACTCTCTGCATTCCAGGGGCCGTATGACTGGCGAGGCCCTTTGGCAGATCGTGCCCTCATCTCAAGCGCGGATGGCGGGTATTCTATCAACAACGCTGTCCGAATCTCATACGATATTGCAAACATTGGCCGACGTCTGGCTGGTTATAAAACGCTTGAGCCTCCAAAGGGTGGTGCGCAATTCCATTTTAGCCTCCCAGGAAGCACCCAGGGCTTTCAGCTTTCACGACCGTCTGGTGCTCAACAGAGCATCTCAGCTACACTGCAGCAAAGAGTGGACGGCCAGCATGGTCCCGGACTAGCCATCGATGTGGAAAACTTTGGCCAGGAACAAGATCAGCTTGAAGTCCTTACTCAGACCTTTACTCCCAAAGAGGTTTTATATATGAAGACATATGAGTTGATGGCATCATCACTGGTGTATCCTGGACAGGCAGTTACCGCCAAAGTAAGAGCCAGCAGCGAGGGAGATGGCCAGGTAGTCGTTGGGCTGAGGCTGAAAGTATACAGTCGGAATGACGAACTGGTCACAATTGATGGACCTTCCGCTACACTGAAACCTGGGGAAGAATCCTCATTGACTTGGACAATCCCGGACGAAATGGATAGCCAGCCCATTCAGAAAATCGGTATTGCCCTAAGTCCCAGCACGGCAACTTCCTATAGAGGTACCGTTTGGCTTGATAGCCTCTCCTGGACAGGTGTGCCGAACATGGTAGTTCGTAAGCCCCAACAGGAACCATGCGAATTTTGGCGTCGAGCCTGGGTCAATGGTGCCGATACCTTCAGCACATCATCATTCATCATTACCCAAGGCCAGGGTGAAGGCATCATCACTTATGGTACACGAGAGTGGGATAAGTACAGCATCACGGTACCCAACTTTATGATTAAATTTGGTGCTCCAGCTGGTGTAGCCATAAGAGTTCAAGGCCTCAATCGCTACTATGCGGTATTCTTCACTGAGGACAAGAGAATTACCTTGGTCAAGGCGCTGGACGCACAGAGAATTGAACTCGCAAGCGAGGCGTTTCCGTGGGAGTTGGATCAAAAATACAAAGTGATACTAACGGCTTGTGATGACTTGATCGGAGTTCGTGTTGGGAATGTGGAATTACGGATCGCCGATAGTCAGTATGCATCGGGAGGTATCGGACTTATAGCAACAGATGGGTGTGTGTCGGCGGATTCTTTTATAATTGCGCCCAGTAACTCGGCATAGTCCACAATTTTAGAATAACAAGCTCGAAGAGTAAATTGACAATAGTTTTTTTATCAATGTGCTAATGGCTTTCCTGTAGTATGATGATTGGTACGAGATCTAGCGTCGTGGAGCGGATAGAGCTATTCAGAGGTAAATACTAGAAATTACTACGGAGCACGCGTACTTTATATTTATTTGTATTGCGCAAGAATGTTTAAGTACGATATGCCAGTTCCCCTCCTTCGATCCAATATTTGGTTCGGTCCGTAGGCGGTCCACAATATGCGACTGAAAGATGCACGCAGTTGAGTTAGTTCGGAAATCACTACGAAGGCCTACCTTAGAATCCAAACTATCTACATGTATGTACACCAAAAGAGCTAAGTCACTCAGCTAATTCACCAAACGTTTTTTTATTTGCAAGTTAAGGGCGCATAAGTCAAAAATAGCGTGTTCGACAAAGCCTTGGATCGCATGCAAAACCTCTGTTACCCCAAGATCGTATCCGACGTCCGTAGCCGGCCCTTGTTCACCCAACATCCGACCCGAACTGCCGGTCTGCCAATATTCAGTCGCATGATATCAGTGGAACATGTCGGGGTAACGTGAATGATCTCCTGTCCGAATTATAAGGACTTAATTCGTTATTGAGACAACCTATAATATGCTCTTATAAAGGCATCTTGAATTTTTGAGTTTCGGAATGCTGTACAACCTTGGAGTTGCACCGATCAATCGAAATTGTATTTTTTATTCTCTTCATCAATATGCATGACCTCAAGAGCATTCCAACAAAGGCTTATGTTGTGGAGAGCAAAGGCGCTCCGTTTGTTCTCCAAGATATTTTACTAGACGAAATACAGAGCCATGAGGTTCTTGTGGAAATTTTGTATACTGGCCTATGCCATACGGTCCGTATTGCCGCTCATTTTCGCGCGTCTGTGTACATGTACTCATTTGCGTTAGGATATCGTGGTTCAACATGGCGGCATGCCTGTTGGTGGTTATCCTGCCATTCTAGGTCACGAAGGTGTTGGAGTGGTGCGCAAAATTGGATTAAGTGTTTCTAATCGGAGTTTACTCCCTGGAGACATCGTCATCCTGTCGTTCCATGCATGCCAACAGTGTCGATATTGCCGGGAGGGGAAGCTTGGAAGTTGTACCCGTATGACAGAGGTCAATTTCATCAAAACCGGCCGGGCTGGTCCTGGAATGAACTCGCCAGCCTCTCTTCCAGATGGAACGCCGGTATTTGCGCAATTTTTTGGACAGTCATCTTTGAGCAAGTTGATGATAGTTCCAGAGAGCTCTGTGGTGAAAGCCGGGTTGTGTCTTGAAGACAACCTCTCCTGCTTGCCATCGTTATCATGCGGCTATCTGACTGGAGCAGGAACGGTATTTAATGCATTGCAACCGAAGCAATCCGACACGGTTGCAGTCGTTGGTATGGGCGCTGTGGGATTTGCTGCTTTGATGGCGGCTCGAGCGCTTGGAGTCGCGCAAATTATAGCTGTCGATATTGTTGATGAAAAGCTTCAAATGGCGACTAGCCTTGGAGCCACTCGTACCATCAACTCTAGCGCATTCCAGGACATCAACGAGGGCCTCCGAAGTATCTTCCCAGATGGAGTTGACATGATCATCGAGGCAACAGGAATAGTCATTCTCGCAGAAGCATCAGTGAAAGCGCTGGCCCATGGGGGCACATTGGCGCTTGTTGGCGCGCTACCCCCAGAAGCCGATCTCAAGATCAACGGACTGGACGTGTTGACCTCCTGCAAGAAGATTGTAGGCGTTATTGAAGGATCTTCAAATCCTCACGAGGTATGAAATGTCAACCTGGGTACATGTAAGCAGCTCTAATTGACGCTTCTTGGTAACAGATGATTCCGCGGCTTGTTGAGCTGTACAAGCAGGGCAAATTTCCTGTGGACAAACTGTCCCAGGTCTATCCAGCCGAACAATTGGATCAAGCTTTGGAAGATCTGAAGACTGGAAAGGTAAGATTGATGTTTTCATTATATATAGCTCTACGGGGCAGAGAATATTCCCAGTGGTGTCAGAATGACTAATCGTTGGCACGTAGGTGATTAAACCAGTCTTGTCGTGGGAAAGCGTGGCATCCTCTGAATGAATATAAAGTGATGATGGGCTCGCTATTGGTGAACAAAGCAACATGTTGGGTCTGAGGCATCTTCGTGACAATTATAAGCCTCACAATACGCGTGTCTGTATAAAATACATGTAAATAAAAGAGAATCTTGAAGCCCTAAAAAGCAAATCATATGCACTGTCCTCTTTGAAGATTAAACTTTCGAGAAAAAGCAGGAGATGCGCCCTCAAACACGTGCTTTAATCGATTGTCAAGATAAGATGTGCCGAATATGCGAACGTGCGATTGTGCAGATCGCCACATCGCTGTTAGCGCTGAAATGGCCCGATCGTGCAGTGGATGGAGATCCCCCGAGGCGCTGTAATCCAGCGAATGGCGGCCACTCGCTTCACGATCGGAAGCCACTAACCGAGCCTCTGTGGCGCCATGACCTCATGCAATTTACAGCGGGAACCTACAGCTGTTTGCAGCTCCTCGGGAGATGGATCACTCCCTTTCAACGCTCTGTGCCGTCTCGGTCTCCTCCCTTCTTCACCTCTCCGATTTTATTACCATTCAAGTTCCGCGACTGTACAGGCCAGCTTTGCCTCTCGCCGTCATCAGCAGCAAAAATCCAATTTGATGCGCCACAATGGGTGAGGCGGACAAGTACCTACAGGGCGATCCCCAGCAGCAGCAGCAGCAACAGCAGCAACAGCAGCAACAGCAGCAACAGCAGCAACAGCAGCAACATCCGCAGTACCAGGACCAAGGCCAGAATCAATATCAGAACCAGGGATACGACAATAACAACAACACCGGTGGCGCCTATAATCCAGCATATAACAGCAACCAGCGACCTGTCAACGGCTACCAAGATCATCCGTATGGACCGCCTCCGCCTTACAGCTTCAATCCTCCACAAGTCCACGACGAGAAATACTCGTTCAACGACGCCTTCAAGCTTGAAAAGCCAAAGTACAATGATTGGTGGGCGGGACTTCTTGTACGTTTTCTTTCACTAAATCGCGTCCTCTAAACATGTCGTGTTGGCTAACCGGAGTGCTTGTGTCACAGTTCATCCTTGCTTTCGCAGGGTATGTGGCCATCTCGGGTCTCGCGATTCACGGCTACACAAAGGGCTTTGATGGCCACGGCATCTACGATGATATCAACAGTTTCTCGTTGAATAGCAATACCATTATACTATTCGCCTTTTGCTTGGTCATCGCCTTCGTCTTCTCGTACGGATACGTCTGGCTGGCGCGCCTCTTCCCTAAAGCATTCATCTGGATCACTGGCATCCTCAATCTTGCATGGGCACTCGGTACAGCCATATACTATTTGATCAAGGGATACTGGTCTGCGGGCATAGTGTTCCTCATCTTTGCAGTCTTCCTCATATTCGCTTTCTGGACCTGGATTGGCCGGATCCCCTTCTCGGCACTGATGCTCAAGACGAGTATTGACGTGAGTAAGAAATACGGCCATGTCTACCTTGTCAGTCTCATCGGAGGTCTCTTCGCCACAGCATTGGCTGCTTGGTTTTCGGTTACACTTGTTGCAATTTACGTCTCTTATGAGCCCTCGCCCGACAACCCACGATGCTCTGTCTCGGGAAACAACTGTAGCCACGGAAAGGTGATTGGCCTGGTCGTCTATGTGACATTCGCCATGTTCTGGATCTCCGAGTGGTTAAAGAGTACCATCCATACCATCATCGCTGGTGTTTATGGATCTTGGTATTTCTCTCCTCATAACTTTCCCAAGAAAGCGACACGCGGTGCTGCCAAAAGAGCGCTCACCTACAGCTTTGGCTCCATCTGCTTTGGCAGTCTCATAGTAGCCTTTATCCAGTTTCTGAAACAATTGTGCAGTGTTGCTCGATCTCAGGGTGCTAACGAGGGCGGTGTTGGCGGCTGGGCTGCCTATGCTATTTTCTGCATCCTGAGCTGCATATTAGCCATTATCGAATGGGCTGTGCAATTTGTCAATCGATACGCATTTTGTCACATTGCCCTCTATGGCAAAGCCTACATTGCGTCAGCCAAAGACACCTGGAGAATGATTAAGGATCGCGGCATTGATGCTCTAGTCAACGTAAGTCACACAATCGCATCCCGTCAGTCAGCCATTGCTAACAAACAGTAGGACTGTCTTGTCGGTCCGGTTCTCTCTTTCGGCGCCATCTTCATCGGCTATGCGTGCGCCCTCTTTGCTTATTTGTACCTCCTTGAGACCGACCCCCCATATAATAGCAATGGAGGCTTCACTGCCGTTTGTATGGCCTACGCGTTCTTGATTGGCTTCCAGATCGGGCACGTCTTCACGACACCTCTTGGCAGTGGTATTGACACCATCTTTGTTGCCGCGGGCTGGGATCCCCAGGTCATGATAAGAGACCACCCCGAGCTATATCAAGAGATGGTCAGGGTCTATCCAAGGGTTCAGCAAGCTATTCATTGATTCGAGACATTGGACTGGTGATCGGTCATAACTTTTTACAACATATATAGTTTTAATCATGTCAATTGGATGGCATATTCTCACTTCGCTCAGCTAGTCTGCCTAACACAAAACATTCATTATAGAACATCACTATCACGCACACTCAGTGAGCCAAGTCTGTATTCTCTCATGGTGAAACTAATTAACTCATATAAAATGCATTAAACTCCATGACTATGCACCGTTATACAAATCTAATATGGTCATTAAAATATGTACTCTATAATCGAAATAGATGTAATACGCAAGACGTCCCTATCTAGGTTATCTTTCGCCTGCTCATCTAGTAATGTACTCGTAGCAACTGATACTTCCATAATCACCCCCAACGTCATTCATCTATCAATTTAGTTGACGCTACCGCCATTAGCCAGCATACCACAGGGGCCGTTGCTAACGCTCGCGGTAGAAGCTCCCTGTGAAGTCTCATACGAATCGATGCCAGTGAACTGGTTTGCGTGGCAAACATTGTCCGTTCCGACGACAAGGTAGCATGAACCGGTGCTGAAAGAGAGAGAGCCTCGGCAGGGTTGGGCGCTGTTGAAGCAGGCCAGGCAGCAGCTGTACGGGGTCGTGGCGCCGCTGACGGGGACGAAATCGCCTGATCCACCGGTGCTGACGCTGGAGATGCCCTGGCCGCCGTTGGCGGTGCTGATGATGTTGGCAGGGCCACAGACTGCTTGGAGAGTCTGCTGGGGAGCGACGGTTGATTCAGTGGCTGGTGAAGATGTTAGTTTTGCTTGATCTTGTCTTTGCCTGGCTGGGGTATGTAGATGTGTTGATAAGAATCAGCTTACAGGTAGAAGTGGTGGTGGTAGTGGTAGTCGAGTCAACCGACGAGGTGATGGTGGTGGTTGCAGTGGCGGTAACCGTGCTGGTAACCTCACAGGGCCATTCGGTGTGAGTGAAAGTCTTCAAGACGGTAGAAGTGGCGGTCTTGGTGACGGGACGGGCAGTCCTGGTGCAAGCCTTGGCAGTGACGGTGACACGCTTGATGACGATGGGCTCGATGATCTTGGTGCAAGAGACGGACTGAGGGTGCAGGGGAGGGTAGAATGATGGGCCACCTCGGCCACCCTTGCACTGGAGAGTGTTGCCGCCGCGCTCAAGGAGGCTATTGGCGGAACGGCCCTTGATCCTGGGGACGAAGCCGGCTTCCTGGGAGATGGGAGTGAAGTCTGCGGGGGCAGGAATGGTGGTGGTAGGAGTGGTGGTGACGGTGGTCGTGTCAGTCTCGGTATCGGTCTCGGTCACGGTGTTTGTCGTAGTGAAGAAAGCGGTGCCTTTTTTCCATCAATCAGTATCTTCAGACCCTTATAGACAACGAATCGTTTATTATTCTCACCAGTGGATGTGATGGTGGCGATATCAGTCTCGGCAGGCTCCGTGGTCACCGTCCTGACGAAAGAAGTAACAGTCTTCGTCTTGGTCTTGGTCGGCGTCACGGTTGGGTGAGGAGTTGTCGTGAACTTCTCGGTGTAAGTCACAGTCCTCGTCTTGTAGTTCCAGTGCGTCGGGACATGGCGGTTGACCTGGCGTCCCAGCTCGGTGGTACAGGTCACAAACTCCTCGACAACAGGGAGAGGGTGGCGGTTGGGCTGGCCGAATGCAAAAGCATTGGAGCTCAGGGCCAGGAGGGAAACGACGGAGTTGATCTTGACCATCTTGACGAATATGGAAAGCTGCTACGTTGAACCAGATTGCAGAGAAGATCAAGAGCGAAAGGGATCAGATAGTCTACACGCAAAACTATTTATTTGTTTACTCCATGAGTCTAATTAGATCCATAGTAATCGCCATTGTAGTGTTTTTGCCTCCCTCTCTCTCACTCTCCCCATCAACTCCGTAGATAGCTTCATCATGCTAACCGCCGCTCCATGGTTCACCCCTGGCTGCTGAATCTAGGTTGCCTGATTAATGCAGGTCCAGCTCAGCCTCACGCAGAATTGGGAAATCGACCGCCAAACTATTGCGGTGCTTACGCCAATAGCCGAGTTTTTGGAGCAGCTGAAAGACCTGTTAGCGTCTTCAGGTGAAGCTATTGACTCTAGATCCTGCTCCTCCACAGAAATTTCGTCTGTGCGGTGTAAAATGCGGGTAGCGCCACAGGGGCAATCTTTCTTCAACAATTGCGCCCATTATTGGGAATGGTCAAGTGGCTCGGGAGCTCATCTTTTAAAGCCGGGCCGGCACTTTGTAGTGCCGGGTATAATGTCGATAATATAACTCTTGGCTGCCCTTAGCGATTTACCTCCCCGGACAAACAATTTGAATCGACAAGATCAAGAGATGGAATCACTGTTTCAAAGAACAATTACCAAATTTGGTTGACGGGTAACACACCAGGTCGATATGGTCAGCTGAAAGTTGAATCGAGCTGTCTAAGGCCCATCCATGTTTGCAGCTGCTTTGGGAAATCTATGACTTCTCTCACACCCAACTGGCATTTCCTTCAATGCCCAACTGGTGTTATTATTATTGCTATTCTTTACAGCCCAGGCCTATCAGACCAGGGTCCCAGTGACTGGATCATGATAGGTAGAGGTTGAGCTGGAAGACACTAAAGAGCCTAGAACGCCACAACCATTGGAAATAGATCGTGGCGAACACCAAGACTAGTGATGTTAGTAGCAGCACCTTGCATACACAGCCCTGCATCTTTGTCGATATCTTGTACACGTATCGAACAATAAAAACCACTCGATGTACGCATGCTTTGAGTGGAGCAAGTTTAAATTCATTTCCGCGGACTATAACCTCCGTCTTCAGTCATCAGGTGTTTGCAGAGCTGTAGCGTCGTCTTAATAACAACAGCTCGGCCCATTGGGGAAATTTGGATTACTTTGTGGTGCATCTAAGTCCATTGCTCCCTTCTTCACAATACCACGGCCACTAACCGTAAGCAGTTGACAAACCCTTCTGTCTCGCTATGACTACAAAGAGATAAAGATGCTTAACCATGTTCCCAGTTATTCATTCCATCGACCCCGTCCTGGCAATGGATTTGCCCTAGCGAACCTTCATTGCGATTTCTTTGCTCCACTTCCCCGTCATGACAGCTTACCCTAAATTCAAATAAAATGAGAATCAGACATACGTCAAGGAGTATATACGATTTGTGATCGTCTGTCGATTTACGGAGCCTATTTCTCATCATCCCTGTTGGTAAGCAGTAGAAGTGAGAGACGCATTGAGTTCCCGCATGCATGTTGTTTTTACTCTCCCCAGCATAATTTGCACAACAACCTCGAGTTCTTCTTTCCTTTACATCTGAGCAGTTGCAGGGCTTAATAAATTTATGTTTAGTTGCATCACGAATGTTTAGTCCATCTGCCCAATCTTGTGGTACATGTCCATCCACAGGAGGGCATTTAACTCGTGGTCTTAGCCGCTCCAAACAAAATGAGGCTCTGCATGCAGCATTACAAAACCACCCATGCAGCAATTGCCGTTGCAGGTTTTTCGAACTGGGGTCTATGTTGGCTACGCCATCTATAGGCAGGATGGTCAGCACGTAAAAATCCTTTACTCCATAGAGAGTAATCAATGTGCGTGAGAGCGGGGCTGGGCCATTTCCTACCTATCTTGCAACAGGCCCTCACTGAATGTTGATGAACAGACAGAGACCCAGAGAAGCTTCATGCAATCTCCTGTAGCTCTCAGGCTTTGAATAGTTTTGGACTAATCCAGCAAACAACGAGAGCCACAGTGCGCTCTTTCGCAACTTCCATTATATTTACATTCTGTTACTATGAATAGTTATCGTTTATTGTCAAGTGTCCTATTGCCTCTCCCAGTTAGAGGTGGTGTAACAGACAACCATTTCGGCATTTCGGCATTTTTGCCTGCCCCCGCAGAGAGCACTTGCGCAATATGTTGAATCCTACAGGAGTGCTAAACCTGTTGTAAATACAGGTGGTTGCGACTAATTAAGTTACCCTGCTCAAGTGGCTTTCGAAACTACTCGAAGAAGTCTTATTTCAACAGAAACCAACAAGAACAGGAGGTTTATAATCTCTTGCGCGTACTAATCCAAGACACTGTAGTTTGTAATATACTCAGTATTTCCGAAAACACTTTATCTTAAACTATGCTTTGGGTCATGGAGCGCAAGGATGCGACTGTAGTATTTCGATGTCAATCAATGTCAGCGAGCGACCTGGGGCACTATTGTTGCTGATCGGAACTTGCATAGAATTGAGCCGAATGCTATTAATAGGCAAGAAGAATACTAATAGGGCGCAACCATCAGGTGACCAAAAGATGTCGGAACTTGAAACCAAGGTTCCTCTTCATTTATGTTCAATAACGTTTTAAGCTTCAAATGCGCCTACAGTAATGTTAGGACGAGAAACGAACTGAATCATCAAGTGTTGTTTGGCAAATCTTTCCCAAAATGTCGCCACACGACTTCGACCAGATTTCCCCTCAGCCATCTAGTTACTCTTCGCTCATGCGAGAACACGAAAAGCAGGCGGAGATCCATTCATCACAACTTCCAGAACCAGAATCGGAGTGGGAAAAGGTGCGGGCGACGAATGAGAAGAAATCGACCAAAGCACACAGTTTGTCCACGTTCAGCAGATGGTGGCCTGAGCTACTATCCTGCATATTTGCTATCGGCGTGTTCCTTGGGCTCATCTTGGGGCTGCGTCCATATCAAGGAAAAGTACTGTCGTCTTGGCCGCTTATGATCACCATCAATACCTTTGTGGCAATATGTACGCTCTTGATCAAGATTTCTTTGGCACTGATAGTGTCTAATGGTACGGCTCCATAAAATATCCAATACAAACACTGATAACAACGGCGATGTGTTGACACTTTCATAGGCATCGGTCAGTTGAAGTGGGTTTGGTATAGAAAACCTCGCCCTCTTTGGGATTTACAACAATATGATAGTGCCTCGCGAGGAGTGGTTGGATCCCTTGGCCTCTTGTGGACGCATCGAAATGGAAGGTATAAAGATTTTATCGCCTAATTTGTGACGTTCGCTGATTCATGGCTTTGTAGGCGACTGGTACCAGTCCTGGGGGCGATTCTCACGATTATTCTTACTCTAGTCGATCCTTTCGGGTAGGAAAATAATTCTTCACATTTGTATAGCTTGCGCTAACCAAGCATTTAGACAAGCATTGGTCCAGCTTAAGGACTGCACCGTAGTCGACCCTTCTGCCAGAAGCACAATTGCGACCGCGCATCACGCCAATCTTTTGGATCCCGATCCTTCGAACGTGCATACCCTCAACGGTGGTGCTATGGGCCCAATGATGATAGGAATGCTCAATGAGAGTCTAATCCCACCTGTAGCATTCGATTGCCCGACAGGAAACTGCACCTATCCAAATCCATACCACTCCTCCGGCTTCTGCTCAAAGTGTAAAGACGTCTCTGACCAAGTGGTGAAAACCAACGAATCTACTTGGTATTGGAAGGCCGCAAACATTACTCTCTCAGTCAACACAGGTTCACAGTATGTCAGTGGCAACTCAGGCGTCTTCAAACTGGTGGCCGAAAATATACCTTCAGTTTCTCCGGTTGCTTCAGTACAAATCATGGCGTCTCAGCTCACACAATGTAAAGACAACTCCACTACCCCATGGCGTTGCCGGACCTACGGTGCTGCAGTCTGCGAAATAAACCCTTGCGTTATCAGTTACACTGGAGAGGTAAAGATAGGCACTCTCAAAGAGGAAGTTTTGAATACCTCCGAGGTCTGGTCATCCGGCGATGAGAACAACAACAAGTACATGGGCTCTGTCGATGTATCATGCGTCAATACGACGGAACGAAACGCTTTACAACATGCCGGGTTTCACATGGGCCCGGATACTCAATGGCTGGCCTACAACGTGTCTTACTACAGACAAAATAATTCCTACATAGTTGTGAACGATTCAATCGTACGCCCGGAATGTGTTTATATGATTGACGAGCAACAGTTAGGTGCGATGAGCGCACTGCTTTATAACGATGCCTTCATAAATACAGAAGTATCTACGCTGGTTTCACCAGCTGGATATTTTCTCTACGGAGAAATACAATGGCAGGCCATATGGAATCGAGGGGTACTGGAATTTGCCGACGTTCAGCGAGCGTTTGACGGATTAGTCAAGGGTATGACAACTTTTGGAAGAAGCAATCCTATCGATGCAAGCGAAGGTGGAATAGGAGATAGCTTCTGGAACGGAACATCGTACCGAAACACGACTTGCATACGGATTCAATGGCAATGGATCTCATATCTAGCAACGGCATCATTTGGAGTGATCGTGTTTTTCATCGGGGCGATAATCATGACCCGAGCGTCACTTGAAGTCAACGGCCAGGACTACAAAACATCTATTTTGCCTTTAATGTTTCATGGGATTGCTTTTAGGGATCCTGAAGCATCTTTTAAAGACCTTTGGTTCATGGACGAAATGGCAGCAGAAGCCGACAAATTGCATGTCCAATTTGAGGCAGCAGGAAGGGGATGGCAGTTTGTAGAGAAAAAGGTTGACTAGTGGCATTGTGTTTTTTAAAAGTCAGTTACAACTTCTCAATATTACTGTGCAAGAGTATTCAAGCGATCAAGTAGAGTAGTAAATGAGTTCAGTGCAGATGCGGTTAAATGCAGGCTACAGTACGTAAATGTTCTATTTCAAACTCGTATGATTGCGCTTCGCTCTCTCGTGTCAACTCCAGCACTGTCGTAGCTAGGCACATCATAGGTACTTAAAAGCCGCATCTTTGCCGAAAAATGCCTTGCGAGGCAAACTCCCATGAATGGCTGATAAATGCGGAGGCGAAGTGATCCTTCCAGTGAGTGACGATGAATTCTTGGCGCTAGCCCATCACCTCGAAGGCAACCTGAAAGTTACATGCATGCAGAGACTGGACAAACGCGTGGCGAGCATTATCAAATTCGATACTACCAAAAAGCATCAAAAGTTGATCTTCTGATGTAAGTGGGATGTTTGGCGCTCACCCAAGATTATTTTGTTGAACCTTTGATGCTGCAGCCACGAATGGGCGAGCCACACATTCCACGAGCTATTCTCACGAAAGCCGCGGTAGACTGCGCTCGATATCTCTCATTGAATGCATGTAAAAATGGCGACAACCAACCATCTTCAAGCGATGACGCTTGAGCAAAAAGCCATCACCAATGCCAAATCGCTTTTCGCGCAGCTAAACAATGGAGACCAGTTGTTCCAAAGCTGTGTTAGCCAGACAACAAGCATCTCTCAGCTCATAAAATACGTTGATGAAGAACAGCACAAACACAAGAACAAGGCTTCATCAAAGCTGTTAGAGCAATTCCAGCGGAATACAGAAGGACTTCAATCGCTCTCTTCTATAATAGAACTTGCAGTACAGGTTAAAGCAGATTGTTTTTGCCCGCTATGGGCTCCAGTGAAGCTTATTCTCCAGGTAAGAGAGTATGGTCATTGGATGGCTACTTGTTATGGCGAGAATGCATGTACTAATGTGACGGCAAAATGACAGATATCTAAATCCCACTCATTTGTTGTGCATCACATCACAGCCATGGTGGAGGTTTTGACGGATAATCTATCGCGCATGGAGCTTTATCAGAACTTGCAGAGAGATCCAAACATGCAAACAGAATTACTTCAAATTTTTAATGATGTGGCGGGTTTTTGTGTCGAATCTCTTGCATTCTTCCAACGCCGCACTTCGGGTACGTAGACGTAATGATATACAGCACCGCTATCAAATTACATGTAACTTGCTAATGCGAGCGACAAGTTCGAGTATGGAAATTGATGACCAGCCCCCCAAAAGAAAGCTTTCAGAGGTCTATTGATCAGCTGAAATCTCATATTCAAGGCGTGCACAATACTGCTGTTGCTATTGAACTTGCTAAACAAGATGGTACATGCTTTATCGTTTTAACTCATTGAGTTCTTACTACTAACAGTTGTTACAGAGTATCGCCGGGAACAAGAGCGACTCAGGATAATCAGCTCTCTCGGGGCGGCAACATGAGGGAAGCGCATCAGAGAAAGCTCCAAGCCAAAGTGCCAAATACATGTGAATGGATACTTTCACACCCCGTCTTTGTTCAGTGGGATACGTCTGAAAGCGAAGATGCCGCTGACCGCTTCCTGTTCATTTCAGGAAAAAGCGGATGTGGTAAAAGCATTCTTGCGTCCTCTATCACTGAAGCGTTGACGCAAGAAGGACAGCAAACGATGTACTTTTACTTCTCTGGCCTTGAAAGAAGTCAACAGGATGCTGATAATCTGGTACGATGGTTTTTACTCGATGCCCTGCGGCTGACATCGGATGAAACAGTGCAAAGTACTGTCAAATCTCTCTTTTCGAAGGGCGATCCCACGTCACTTGATCTTTGGGGAGCATTTGGCACCATCATGGCCAAATCCGAGACGTCGACGTACCTCGTGGTTGACGGAATTGACGAATGTCAAGATTTGGTTGGGGATCTATTTGAGCATCTTCGTGGTGTTATAACCTGTTCTAGGCGTCTTAAAATTGTTCTACTCGGCAGATCCCATGTGTTTGAAGGACAGACTTCAACTCACGGGATTCATGTTACCAATGATCTCCTGCAGGCCGATCTCAAAGCCTTCATCACGACAGAAACACAAAAGAATGAGCTTTTAAAACAACCAAGTATTCAGGAAATCGTCATAGATGGACTTCTAGATAAGGCTGACGGCATGTTTCTCTGGGCACGGTTATCCATCAATGAGCTGTGCAGGGCATACAGTCTGGATGACACCAAGCGGATATTGCAGCGATTACCATCCGGAATTGAAAATACATATGACCGGATTTTACACGAGATTATTATATCAAATGGGGAGATGGGACTAGAGCCCACCAAAAATATCTTGGGACTTCTCGTTGCCTCGGGGAGGACTTTGGAGCTGAAAGAGCTTCAACACGCGTATGCCATTGCATCTCGTATGCGCCGACCTGAGTATGAAAGAGATGATCTAGACGCATACAAAGGTCCCAATCCTGAGAAAATGTTTTTACGAGCCTGTCGAGGATTGATTGACATTGACAACGATAAGATCAGGCTTGTCCATTTGACAGCAAAGGAGTATTTGACAAGAGCCGCAACACTGTGGAACTCACAAATTTCAACGTTACGAATCGAGTTGTCAGAGTCCCACGAGTTATTTGGCAATATATGTGTCGAGAGCATCAATAACGACGGATTTGAGTGGTTTCACAAACGAGAAGGCCTATTTATGTCGAAGGATCTCGACTACCCACCGCTTTTTTCCTACGCATTCAGGTTCATTACATATCATTTCAACAGGATGAAGGATCCCAGCCCAGAGACCATATCTCGAGTCAAACAATTTGCTACTACGCACCTTGTTTCCTGGCTCGATATGCTCATCGTCGCCTGCTTCATGGATGGGCCCATGGCCGTGACGATGCAAGAATTTTGGGAAGCTGTTGACTGGCTTACTGATGACCCATTCAATATCATAATCTCGTTGGGCACTATGAAAGAACACTTTCAGATGATATATCAAGCACATGCCGGGAATTACTGGCAGTCTCAACGATTGCGCCTCTTGGGCGAATTCTTCAGTTTTGTCGAAGAAGACGATTCGAACGCTTCTCGTTCAGCGGCCAACCATAGGCAAAAAGGCAAAATTGTGAGCAGAAAAGTTCAGCAGTTAACACAAGACAATTTGTCACAAGTTGTTCAGTTGTTAGCAGATCATCACACACTACCATTGTCGAAACAATCCGACTTGATGTCCCAGCTTGGGCAAATATTTCGCAGACATGGATATATAAAAGAGTTATTGAGTCCATTTGACATGCTGTTTCGTCTATTCAAGAGTAAGATGAATAGTTTTCCAACCATTGTCCTTATCGGATTTGGCGGACTGTGCAGGCCGCTCAAACGGCCTGAGAATGCCCTAGAGATATTCAACATGGTACTGACTAGGCTGGGTGATGACGATGAAAAAATGAAGTACCAAGTCTGGGAACTCATCGGCTATACCAATGGCGATATCCATGATTACGAGGCAGCTTTTCATGCGCACCAAATCGCTTGGATTGGACGCCGCAATTTACTTGTTACTGGGACTCAAGCATAGAAAGACAGCGAATAGTATGCATTGGATGGGATATGCGTGTTATAAGCAGAAAAAATATGCTGAAGCAGAGCAGTATCTACGTCAAACTCTATCGCTACGTAAAGAACTTCATGGGCTGAAACATGAGGATACAGCAACTACCATTTATTGGCTGGGGTCCTCGCGCTATCAACAAGGCGATTATACTGAAGCAGAGGAACACTTCCGCCAAGTCGCATCAGTACGCAGAAAATTGGCTGGGAATAAAGATAAAGAGACGGCGATGAGCGTGCATTGGATCGGACTTTCTCTCTATAGGCAGCAGAAGTTTTCTGAAGCTGAGGGCCACTTTCGCCAGGCTGCTTCCATGAGAGCAGCCACTCTTGGAAAGAAAGACAAATCAACAGCGAGAAGCTTGTTTTGGCTGGGACACTCACTTTTAAGCCAAGCCAAGTATGCAGAAGCTGAAAGCCACTTCCGCAGGGCTGTAGCTATCAACACGGCAGTTCTTGGTGATGATCGAGAAACCGCGGTAAGCCTAACCGCCCTTGGAGAGGCACTCTATCTTCAAAAAAGGTATACCAAGGCTGAAGAACAATTCCGCCGCAGTCAATTGATAATAGAACAGAAGGGCCTCGGGGAGAATGATACATATATTCTGACGAACCCATTGCTATTGGGGACATCACTCTGCTTACAGCGCAGATTCAAGGACGCAGAGGACATTCTTCAATCAGGATTCAAGGTTCCCCCAGAACAAGCCTTTGGTATATCATTTGAAGCTACTTTATGGCTGGCTCGAGTTTTGTTCTACCAAGGGAAGCATGCCGAAGCTGAAAAGATTCTTGTCGCTTTGTTCCCTAGGAGCTCTAGGAACTGTTGTGGCTCAGACAGGGACTACACCCAAACTGTTATACTTTTCTGGGGTAGATGTTTGAATGCACAAGCCAAATATAGCGAAGCAGAGTCAGTAATGCGCCAGGTAATACTTGATGAATGCAATAAGTCGAGATCAAGAAGATCCAGCTTGGATGATGGATTCGAAGTTCTGAGAATGGTTGACGAATACGAGGATGATGTTAGTGATAGAGTTAGTTCTGAGCTCTCAGAAGAGGATGAAGAAGATGCCATAAGAGAAGAAGACATTGCAGAACCAGAGGCTGAAAATGAAGCAGGAGTCAACGAAGCGGAGGATTTCGGGTTCGGCGAAGCATGGGAGTATTGTCATGTGTCCGGGATATTCGCGGAATATTTGGCCACTGGCCAACATCTTGAACGTGAAGGAAAACAGGTCGAAGCAGAATCGGTATTTTCTCTTTTGGCATTGCTGGAATGGAACATTATTTGAGAATGGATTTAAATATTGCTCTTGCTGATTAGTTAATAATACCCCATCAATTCCATACTGCTCATCCTATTAGTATACGGCTGAGCTATTGGCCCTTTTTACGCTGCCCAACCTTTTTAGTTCGTTCAACTTTTGTAAGTGTATTAAAATCCCACGGAAGAAATGATATTAGGCTTGGTTATATAGATTAGAAAAGTATCTAATCCGAGTATCGATATTTTATTGAACTAAAAGCAGTCAAGGATTCAATGTTGAAGCCCAGGGTATCATACATAAGTTAACACGCGAAATCCATGTCGTGTTGCAATGAGCCTCGCCATATCAAAGTTGGGTAGCCCTGCTGTCGACGAAAGTAAACTGGCTAGTCGAGCCAAAATAATCTCACCACGGCCGGTGGTGTCGTGATGTGAGATGAATATCCCCTTCCCAGATCCACCAGATCTCAATGTCCATCAGAGTCGGTCTCACGCTGCCACGCGAAACTCCACCTCACCTGTCTCTCCGTATAACTGAGTACGATCCTTCAACCACTGAAAGAGACAAGAGCCACATGCGCTCCTCACACCAAAAGTGTTGAGCTCAATCAGCATACACTGTCCCGGAACCTCGTCGTAGAGAACATCGAAAGTAAAACCCTGGCTCCGGATAAAATTCTCCAGCGACTTATCATCATGAGCTTTCATGAATGCAATAATTTCCGCATGGACCTTTTGAATACCCCTAAAAATCCTTTGAGCCGCCCTTGTCATCACATCTTTGTCTTCATTCGCAAAGATCCATGGCTTATGCCACTCGTATTGGCTGACGGCGGAAATAACCAGCGAGTGGGGAACGCAAAAGACGCGATATTCTCTTGCAGACTTCATTCCGTCATTGAATGGGAGAAAATAGACGAGGCCCACTTCATCATCACTGTTAAGGATATTCGTAAGGGCGCTCCAAGTTCTCAGCGACGTGGTGATGCGAAGTATAATGTCCTCAACGGAATGAATTGACTGCTGCCCTGGGTTTAACTGGGCACCGTCCTTGGGAGAGCAGGCTCCAAAGCGCATCCAGAGCCCCTCAGGCGGAAACTTAAGGCCCTGAAAGGCAGGATAAACATCGTCTTCGAGGTCCTCGGCGTAGGATCGATTGAGCACACGCGTGTGAATGGATGCGGCAGCAGCCTCGACCAAGATCTTCATCCGCGCACGAGAGAGCGAGACAACTTGAAGGTCGGAAATCGATATTCCCCGAGACTTCAATACCAACGGCAGCCAGATTTCATAGCTGTACGGTTTATTAGACGGTATCGGAAGATCTGGTGCATCTGCAGCGGTATGGAAGTTGGTATTAAAATTGACCGGAACACCCTTGTCCAGATCTTGCAGGACTTGCTGATAATCGACTACTTTGAGCTCCATTCGGCTTTCTGTTTCGATGCCTGGCTGGCTAGCTGAATATATCGATTAAAGAAGAATGATGGCGTTGTTGGCTATGGCATTGCTGAACATGCGGATGAGCAGCAATAAGTTTTATAAACATTAAGCGCGTGATAACAGCTTCCCTGCTCAACTGCTCAGGTAGGTCCAAGCCTGGTATTAAGCAGGAGATGCCGAGTGACTCAGGCGACAAGGTGCGTTGATATTAACTTCAGTAGCGCATGTGTCACTCTCGGAAGGTTTTATTTTGCTGGACATGATTTGCGCGCTCAAAAGGCAATTTCGAATAGAGTTTCAATTATTACCAGATTTGGCTGTGGTGGTCTGAATCTCTAGTAGCATGATATATGACTCATCTTAGGGCAAAATATGACAACTGCCAAGCCCACGGTGATTCAAGGCAGTTTAACGTGTCAGCAGGGCGAGGCTTAGCGATGTGAGATTGCAACTACAAGGCTTTTCATGCGACGATAAGAACTCTTGAAATGGATGAACAGGAGAGAACAGAGGCGCGTCACGTTCACTCTCTGCCTGACGCTACCTAGAGTCTCGTATCGGAATTCTTATCCTTTTTTTTATTCGGTCGCACAAGCTTACATGACCTGAGATTATCAGAAATGTTTCATTACATGTTTCATTACAGTTGCTCATCAAAATCTTCATTTCGTGCAACATCCGGTCACCAAACCGTCATGCGTGCACATGCAATTCTCACGAATGAGTGCAAAGAAAAAGGACCCATCTCTTCGATGCGCACCCAACTCGATCATCAAAGATTAATGAACAGGGTGCATCAGAACTCATTGATAGCGTGGCATTAACAATATCTGTGTAGGCAAGAGATTATGTTACTTTACTTTGAGCAACTAACAATATAGTTGTTGCTCAAGCCTTCCAATGCTTTCTATCATGATGCTAGCAGCAGTGCGTAATATCTGGAATTACATAAGACTAACAAGATCATATGAACGATATCTTTGCCAGAGATAGAGGAAACGCGGGCGATGTACATTTCCCACATCACATGACATTATAAGTTTATAACTTTATATGGATATGAGGCCTCGTGAATCCGTTTACTTTAGTATTGATACGGTCAAATTCAAGAGATACAAGCGAGAGTAATATATCTGAATGTAGACATCTACACTACCCGCAGATTGCTCGCTTTTATTAATAGTACGACAATGGGAGTGTACGCCTATATTATACTGTCATCACTATGTACGTGTAAGTGGCTTTCTAAATGGACGTTAATAATGAGATAAATAATGATTATTCAATAAAAAGAGCCAAGACTTGCCATCAGCTCCAAGAGCGAGATCGGCTTTCGAATGACTCGCGGCATCTAGTTTCCATGCTCATTTAAATGCTCAGTCTTCAGCTCTTTTTTCTACTGAACGCGATTCCATTACTCTACAGCTTACAATGTTGATAAGCAAAGCAGAGATGCTAACCAAATCCATCAATTTAGTAAAATAGCCGCATAGCCAAGAGGTTGAGCTGAATGATCCATCAACTCGGAACAGCCGACCGAAGTATGTACTCGTATAGAACGAAGTAAGCCTCAACTGGCGTCCCCATTGACTATAACAGCCAAGTGACGATGTAGTCGGGCCGGCATGGATAGGGGCTGATGCGCGGAACTGGAGAAGAGGAGAATTTACCTGCATCGACGTTGAGATTCTAGACTTCGGTCACCATCTGCCGCGATTTTTCTGGGGCTCTCTCCACTCCGTGTCTGGCCATCAGGCATTTTGCAATGGAGTAAGCGTGCATTGACAACTTTAGGGATGCTTCTGGCCCCGCCATTTACCAGCAGAGGAGTTCGCTCACTCTCCGCATCGAATGATCTCGAAGCATTACTGCCGATCACATTAATAGGATACAAATACCATGTACACACTCGCATTTCGCCTGCACAAGGGGTTGCAAATGCTTCCACGAGTACACTGCGTTTCTAGTGTCCCAAACCCGGCAATCTCGGTATGGCTGTGGGCTAAGATCCAGTGAGCGCGTGCCTCGAGTACGGAACTTTTGCCGCGGCCTCACCGACGAGAACACGGATAGCGAGCCGTGGTGCCTTGACTTATGACCAGACTTTCACAACGGCCAGCTACAATAGCATGTCACTGTTCACCGAAACTAGGCCTTTGCATGCATTAGCTACTCCTTCTTATTACAAGTTCGCTCTCCTCCATTGCCTGATTCTCCTGGTGCCTTGTGGCGTAGCAGCGGTAGTGCTACGGCATTATCGGCCCTTTTCCCGGCTCGTTGCCGTGTCTGGGGATACTTGTGGGGTAATTCCCAGCGGCCTGTCAATCTTGTGTCAACTGGTGAAAATTGATTGAGCCCGTGGAGACGGTACGTAATTAGCGTCAGGGCTTTGTTTGTCGATTCAGGACAAATGATGCTCAGAATGCAGGAGATCAGGTTTGCAAGACGGCTAAACGGAGTGACGACATGGTTGGGTCCAGCAGCCAAGTCGGGCTAACAGAAGACGATGATGGAAAAGTCGAATTTGGGGATGATGATCCTGACCAGGGCCGATGGTTGATCAGGTTTCTCCGTATTACAACCCCAGCCTTGCCCAGATCATGTCTTCCCCCTCTCCACACCCCGTTGCCAACAACCAGCCAGAAGCGGTGATCTGCGCGGAGAATTACCGACGTTGGAACTGGGAGCAAGTTAGGCTTAAATACCGGGCAGGATGCCGCATATCCAGCGCTTCGATGAAACCTCAGCTCGTGTCTGCATGCATTTGCAACACTCTGTAGTGGACATCTAAGAGCGACGTGTATTACCTCGGGTTGTTTCACTGGCATTGTGTTTGCTCGTGAAGCCTGTTGACGAGCTGCAAAATGCGGTCAACGGTGTGTACCCCTCCTGCCCTTACACTCTCAGCCAAACAGAATAATGCTAATTGTCTCCCCTTTCAGATTCTTTCAGGGACGGCGCTGTTGCCACTGCTTCAGCTTGTCCACCCTGCCTATGGCGCGACATCAAATGATCGCGTCTCAGAATGCCTGAGCAGAAACGGCGATTCAAGCACAGGAGTGAAGTTTAGCAAGAACGTCTACAAGACCGACTTTGCTGGCGTAACGTGGGACGAAGACAACTGGCTCCTCAGCACCACGCAATTGAACCAGGGTGCGTTTGAGTCTCGAGGCTCCATTGCCAATGGCTATCTTGGCATCAACGTTGCCAGTGTCGGACCTTTCTTCGAGCTTGACACTGAAGAAAATGGCGACGTCATCAGTGGTTGGCCTTTGTTCTCCAGGCGACAGTCGTTTGCAACTATCGCCGGTTTCTGGGACTCTCAGCCCGTTATGAACGGAACCAATTTCCCTTGGATCTCACAGTACGGCTCTGACACTGCCATCAGTGGTATTCCACACTGGAGTGGCCTCATCTTGGATCTCGGTGGTAACACCTACCTTGATGCAACAGTTGATAACCGAACCATCTCCAACTTCAGATCAACCTATGACTACAAGGCAGGAGTCCTGAGCTGGTCATACAAGTGGACTCCCAAGGGCAACAAGGGGAGTTTCGACATCTCATACCGCATCTTCGCCAACAAGCTATATGTTAACCAGGCTGTGGTTGACTTGCAAGTCACCGCATCCAAGAATGTGGAAGCATCAATTGTCAACGTTCTCGACGGCTTCGCAGCAGTACGCACCGATTTCGTCGAATCAGGCGAGGATGGAAACGCCATCTTCTCAGCCGTGCGACCAAATGGTGTCGCCAATGTCACCGCCTACGTGTACGCCGATATCACCGGCTCTGGAGGTGTAGACTTGTCGAGCCGCAAGATTGTCCATAACAAGCCATACGTGCACACCAACGCATCTTCCATTGCACAAGCTGTACCCGTTAAGTTTTCAGCAGGACGTGCCGTGCGAGTGACCAAATTTGTTGGAGGTGCATCCTCTGATGCTTTCAAGAATCCCAAGCAAATCGCCAAGTCGGCAGCAGCAACGGCGCTGAAAAACGGATACTCCAAGTCTCTGAACTCCCATGTCACAGAATGGGCGAATGTCATGCCTGAGAGCTCCGTCGACAGCTTCGCAGATCCCAAGACTGGCAAGCTTCCTAACGACAACTACATCATTGATTCGGCCATTATTGCAGTCGTAAACACCTACTACCTGCTTCAAAACACAGTGGGCAAGAATGGTAGCAAAGCAGCCAACGGAGCCCCAGTTAACGTTGACAGCATTTCTGTCGGCGGACTGACTTCTGACTCTTATGCCGGACAAGTCTTCTGGGATGCTGACCTCTGGATGCAGCCTGGTTTGCTTGCGGCGCACCCGGAAGCTGCTGAGAGGATCGTAAACTACCGCCTGGCAAGATACGGCCAGGCCAAGGAAAACGTCAAGACTTCTTACGCAGGCTCCCAGAACGAGACTTTCTTCTCTGCATCTGCCGCCGTGTTCCCGTGGACCAGTGGCCGCTATGGCAACTGCACTGCTACCGGCCCTTGCTGGGATTACGAGTACCATCTGAATGGAGATATCGGATTGGCTCTTGTCAACCAGTGGGTTGTGAACGGCAATACGAAGGACTTCCAGGAAAACCTCTTCCCCGTTTATGACTCCATTGCCGAGCTGTATAGCAACCTGCTCAAGCCCAACAAGACGGTGTGGACATTGACCAACATGACTGATCCTGTAACTTGCCCCGTCCTTTCCTAATTCTCATTCTTTGGCTAACATGTAGTAGGATGAATACGCGAACCACGTCGATGCCGGCGGATACACCATGCCTCTCATTGCAGAGACTCTCCAGAACGCAAACACATTCCGCAAGCAGTTTGGCATTGAGCAGAACAAGACCTGGAATGATATGGCATCAAATGCTCTGGTCCTTCGTGAAAATGGAGTGACTCTGGAGTTTACCACTATGAACGGCAGTGCAGTGGTCAAGCAAGCCGATGTGATTATGGTCACATTCCCTTTGTCCTACACGACCAACTACACGACTGAGGATGCCCTCAATGATCTCGACTATGTGAGCTGCTCTGATTAGACAAATCCTTGTAATAACCGATTGTGATGCTAACATTTATACAGTACGCCAACAAGCAGTCTCCAGATGGACCTGCCATGACCTACGCTTTCTTCTCCATCGTGGCCAACGAAATTTCGCCCTCCGGATGCTCGGCTTACACCTATGCTCAATATGCGTTCAAGCCCTACGTTCGCGCGCCCTTCTACCAGCTCTCAGAGCAGATCATTGATGATGCCAGCATTAACGGCGGCACTCACCCTGCTTACCCATTCCTCACTGGCCACGGTGGTGCCAACCAGGTTGTTCTCTTCGGCTATCTCGGTCTCCGTCTGGTGCCCGATGACTTCATCCACATTGAGCCGAACCTGCCTCCTCAGATTCCTTATCTGAGATACAGAACCTTTTACTGGCGTGGCTGGCCTATCTCGGCTTGGTCCAACTATACTCACACAACCATCAGCCGTGCTAGTGGTGTTGCCGCGCTTGATGGAGCTGACCAACGCTTTGCTGGCAAGACCATTACCATTCACTCTGGACCTGAGGAGAGCCCAACGGCCTATCATTTGCCTGCTAAGGGCTCCGTCGTCGTTCCTAACAAGCAGATTGGCTCTCAACAAACGTACGCTGGCAACTTGGTGCAATGCCATGCCGCAAGCTCACCCAACGACTATGTTCCTGGTCAATTCCCCATCGCAGCCGTTGATGGTGCTACCTCTACCAAGTGGCAGCCTGCCTCTGCTGACAAGTTGAGTTCTATTACTGTCTCTCTTGACCAAGAAGACGTGGGATCTCTGGTCTCGGGCTTCCATTTCGACTGGGCACAGGCACCTCCCGTCAACGCCACCGTCATCTTCCACAACGAGGCCATCAGCGACCCAGCTACAGTGTTGAAGTCACAGAAGCACAATTCTAACTACAAGATTGTCTCCTCTTTGACCAACATCAAGCAGTCCAATCCATACGATATCAAGACTACTGACTTGAATGTCATTGCCATTCCCATTGGCAACACAACCAATGTCACTCTGTCACAGCCTGTTGCTGCCTCTCGATATGCGTCGCTGCTAATTGTCGGCAACCAAGGGCTTGATCATGCAGATGTCGTAGGAAAGAACGGCACTGGAGCCACTGTTGCAGAATGGGCCATCATTGGACACAGCAAAGAGCACACAGGCGCACCTGGTCATCATAGCAAGAGAAAGCTGAACGTGCGTGCTGCCGCCGCAATGTCTGACCCAGACAGCTTTGCACGCCGCCGCCAATAGACGTATGATTGATGTAATTAGGATTGTATAATGATAAAGACTTTGTATGAATAGATTATTCGTTGTAGAGTAATCAATAATTTTACACAAATTTTAATGTCTCTAAACGTACACGATTGCGAAGCCAGTGCCGCCGGATGTTGGTTCCACACAAGAGAATATGCGACAAAGAAAATGGTGTCGTAGAGTAATCGATCTAATACTTGGACTCGGTAGAGTTGTAGTTCACACAACAGCTATTCGTCTTGTTTCTAATAAACAAATGAGCGTGTGTAATTAAGATATGACAGGGCAGCCACGTTCTTACCGCTCTGCTGGCATTGCCGCACTGACAGAAGAAATAATGGTGAGGGTGAGACTCACAGCCTGCATTGTTTTGGATACCGCTGCAAATCTGGGGTGTAATTCGCGAAAATGCGAGTATACACATTGTTCAAAGGTTGAGAAATGTCTTCGGCTCAGTTCCATGATTTATATAGTTCATGTCATTATAAGCAGTCTTTCATTTCCAGTCATCATCAATGCTACGATATCATGTCCGAAACTTTACTCGGGACCGAATGGTCTAGGTATTCCCGAGTTCGTGTACGTTGAAACAAAGAATATGGAACCCAGTGTAACCCTCTCTTGCGAGACACCACATTTAGTGCGGGGGGGAAGACTCCATTGTTAGTCATTATCGGGTTGCGCATGAATCTTGGATGATAACAGGCTTTTCTCTAAACTGCGGTCGTTCTTCGAGCCTGAGTAAATACAGATAAATTTTAGGCGCACATGGTTTATACTGGACAATTGAACGATGCTACCACAGTGATCAGGATGGGTCTATTTGGTGCCACAGCAAGCAAGTTTTTTTTTGTTACCACTTCCGAGACACAAGAAGAGAACGCCATCCTCCAAGCAATTCAAGCATTCGGAAACAAAAAGCCAGCTGTTTGGTTGTTACCAGGGCTTAAACTTGAGACCTCTGCATTACCGACAATTGACGCTGACAGAACGCCAAACCCCAGCATGAGATCGCAAACGAGGCAGTCAATGCCAGACAGGCCTGACTTGGCGAGGATTTAACATGGAGAAAGGGAATATACACTTACACAGATGTGAAGAGCATATGTAGGCACATCTAGGTCAACCCACCTTCGGCTTCGCGGAGATATGCCTCAGTACAATAAACATTCAGACGACAATGGGAGATGGCCTGTTTCTTAAAGGGACAAAAAGAATGCATCCACCAATGTATCTGGATCTTCCAAAAACGAATCCAAAAAAAGAAGCGCGCACTGGAGATTTGCTCCCGGCAGGGCTTGAACCTGCGACCTTCGCATTACCAACACTGGGCGTGAAGCTGAAGTATTAGTACGAAGCTCTAACCAACTGAGCTACGGAAGCGCACTAACTCTAGATTGGAAATCTAGGCGGGACGGCGTAAGCCGATGTTGGACGGACGTTTGCAATTGTTTCTTAAGAGGATAGTCACATAGTTACTGGGACGAGATCTTCTAATTCTCAACAGTTCAAACACAAGGACACAAAGCAAGATGATATTCCAGTACGGTAACCAATTCTCTGGAATTCTCTAACAAGATAAAAAAGAGGTTATCATGACGAATAATGACTTCATACCAGCTGTATGATACCACTCATAGCTTCGTCATAATTGAGAGCTCAGCATGTTTCCAAGCTTCTTTACTTAAGGTTTCTATAAAATGCCAGGTTGCCAATAAGGAATTCTATCTGTGCTAATATAGGAGAAAGTTATTATCATGAATGAACGAAATAAGCAGCCATAAAGTGAACTATTGTTCTTCTATGACTTGTTACCCTCTAAAATTTCTTGCGACAGATTCAGGCTGCTCAGCCACGTCATTAGTTGGTAGAGATTACTTCTTTCAAACTTTCGCTTTATTGTTTGCTTCGTGGCAAGTTTGATTGACACGACAAAACTCCTCAAGCTGTTCATTTCGTTCAGTCGCCGGCATAACGGGTACCAATGCTCATTCAGATATTGCCGTACTGCGGATTGCTGGCCATGGTGTAGCCAGACAAAGCTTGTCCAGTTAAAATAAATAGACCGAACCAAGTCTTCATTTCCGGCATCGCGCCTAACGTCTAGGAATTCTCGCAGAACGTTCAGATCGTCAAAGTAAAACGAAGCACCCCTATATAGGACATCAATTGCTTCATTATAGCTGAGAAGATTAACCACGAGCTATTAGTGTTGTTTTACAATCCATTTTTCTATCATCTCAACCGGAAGCTTACATTTGAGACGAACACAAAAGAAGCGGCATTGCGTTGATAGTAGATCTCAGACTCGCCGCTATAGCTGTACGGGACGATGCTTTCACCTGACTCTGGTTCATAGGAGCATCGTTTTCCGCCACAACCCTTGTTGGAATTTGGTACGCAGTTGATATTCGACACATACCGTTACCATTAAAAAAGTATTGGTAGTATACCAGTCTCCGGATTTCCAGCGGTAGCTGCCGAAGCTCAAATATCGCCATCTCAGGCTCTTGATCAATAGAATTCATCTGGAAGAGAGTGTTGGATGTGATGTAGCTCCCAAAACTTGAGAAATCGCCTCATTGGACTCATAACTCCCCCAGTCCACAGAACATTTATAGTGTAGTCTGGGAGAGATCGGGAGCTGGGGTCAAAGCATTACTATAATGCTCAATTAGGTGATTGCTAATCATACTGAGCATGGTTATTGCAGTCAACGGACATAACGTAACTACGATTGCTTACAGCATTCTAGCCTCTTACCAGCATTTTGCCAAGGCTTGCTCGCTATGGATCTCCGTAGAACTCGATATGCTGTACAGTAAACATTGAACTCAACCCGCTGGGCGACACCTAGTGCCTAAATGGCGGACTAGTGTGTTCATGGCCGTGGACTAGCGCAAGCTTGAATAGGTGAGAAGCCAGGAGATGACCGGGCTACGATTTATCAGCTGTGACTCGAACATATGATATCACGCTGTACATAGTTAGTGATGGCTCTCGCAAAGAGTATGATATAAACTCGATGCTTCCGTTGCCATCTGTAAGCTGAGCAGACTTAGATATCATCGAGCCAATTTTATTCACGTATCTTTACAACTTCTACAAACCTTTACTCACGTACGCCAACATGCCGACGGGAAGCTGTTATTGTGGAAACATCAGGATCGAGTATACTGGTGAACCTGAGCGCACGGTAAGAATAATGGAGGATACCCTCTGCATGAGAAGGTGGGATTGGGATAAAGTTGACCAAGATCAATAGGCAATATGTCACTGCTCGAATTGCCGCCATTACACCGGCAGCATGTTCAGTAACAATTATGTTGTTCCGAGTACCCAATTCAAAGTTTTTGGTGAACCGAAAGAAATATCGAAAATCGCAGATAGCGGGAAAAAGATCGTGAACTGCTTTTGCGGTGACTGTGGTAAGTCATGGCCGTAGTACCAAACAATTCAATGCTCTATGCCTGCATTGATTGTGTGAAGAGCTATAGGCAAGCGCTAACAATACCAGGAACCACAATGTATCGATGGGGAGATGGTTTTGGTGGTAAGGAAGGGATGAGAATCATCCAGCCTGGGATTCTAGACGATAGGAGTGCTTTGGACAATCTTCGACCGGCCCTCGAGATGTTTGTTGAAGATCGGGTGAAATGGATCTCTGCTGTCGAGGGCCTTGCTCAGCACGAGGGAATGCCTCCCCCATAACAGACATAGAGCACGAGTCATTGGGCATGTATGATAGCGAGAGCGCTGGGTTTAACCGGGCCTATGTCGTCATTGGCAAAATAGATTAATGTTGTAGAATATAGTACTGTCTAAGTGGTATTCTCATAATGCGGAGTACAACAGCCTCTCGAAACCTCATTAGTTTCTAATAATTCCCACCGCGGGTGTCAGATACGACAATCCTCTCCAGAGTAATAATTCCCAGCCCCGGTCGACTTATATTGCTCCAGGCTAGCTCAGCCATATGCAAGTCTCACTCGTGCAGACCACTAGTCCGCTTATTCTGCGCTACGCTCCGATCCTTGCTAGACCTGGTACTACTTGTTTGTCCAAGGAGGCCGCTGTATGGCTTTAAGGCTTGCGACA
Source organism: Trichoderma simmonsii (assembly GCA_019565615.1). Classification (NCBI taxonomy): domain Eukaryota; kingdom Fungi; phylum Ascomycota; class Sordariomycetes; order Hypocreales; family Hypocreaceae; genus Trichoderma; species Trichoderma simmonsii. Next base: position 2,128,732 of record CP075866.1, read on the forward strand.
ACAGGTCCACTCGACGAAAAAAAAAACCAAGATCTTAATATGCATCTGAATCAAAAACCCATTCCAATTGGAGTCTGCTCCGTGCGAGTCATCAAACCTTGCTCAGTATGAAGGTCCAGATTCAACAGATTCCTAATCTTGACAGATCAGCTTCTGTTTCTCCTCTATTCTCTCTCTTTCCGAAGCATTCAGGTGCTCCATTCCAAACCGAAAGATGCTTAACTAACGGTTCGTATAGTTACCAGTACAGATCGCATAAAGTGTCTCTAAATACATATTCAAATCTCTCATTTTTATTGACGCAATTTGACAAGAGTCATCTAGTCTATTCTCAGTGTGCATGCTTCTGGTCATTAGGAAGGAGCATCGAGATATAGATAGAAGTCATGTTCTTGATGGCCATGTCTGCTGATCGTAATGTCTCTTGATTGATAGAGAGATATCCATCGTCTTTGCAAAAGGCCATTAGCTTTTCGAAAAGTTTCACGCGGTTCTAATACCAAATTAGTATGGAGAGGATGTTCCAGTCACACCTCGGATCAAACCAAGTCCCCTTGGATGTGGGGTTTGCTTCAATAACACCATACTCCTTATAGAGAATGCTGTACTTGATAGAGACAATGGTGGTTCAGGATATTAGTTGCCCATACCCTATCTGCCATCTGCTCTGTCGCCCCCTCTCTTCCACAGACCACCGTATGCTTCTCGGTGTTCGCCTCCATACCTGTACGAAACTGTGAGTTCTCCTCAGGGTATGTAACCAAATACTTCTTCAAATAGGTCTTCTAACATGGGATTTCGTGTCTAGTGTAAACATACAAGACGGGCAATTGTTGGTGCAAAGACCGATCCGACCGGGCGAGGACAGCCACCTGTCCCCATAAATGCATAGGTTCGGGCATCAAGCGAAGTTACAACCGGAGTTAAGTCACTATGGATTCAGGGAAAGAATATCTTTTCATCAACACCAGCAATGATCCATCCGCAGAGCAGAAATACCTAGGCCAAGTAAGAGGGTTTTTAATGCGCAATATTCGCGCCAATCAGGAATGGCCGAAACGCAGAGAATCTCATACAGGAGGCTGTGAAGATGCTCATGGAACAATTGATCTTGAGAGTGACCTCCGTTCTATACCTACAGAGCAGTCCTTCTATCCGAATTGCTGTGATGAGTGGATGCTCGATGATTACGGAACCCTCGGAGACAGCATGGTAGTTGAAGGCCCTGCTGAGGACATGGAGCCTTCTGCTTTATTTGGGCAGAGTCAAAAACATCGCGGCATGTCTCATACTAGGCAGCACTGCATTTGCGCCAATTCTCGTAACCGGGATTTTTCTGAACTGCCCACGTCTGCTATCAGGAAATGCCCGATAGACCCATTTGAGAGTCTTGCAGTTCCATTAGATGCCAGTGTCGGTGACCTCTTGGCCTTCTGTAAGTGTATTTCAGCCACTTATAGTTGTGTCCCGTTGCAGCAGAGAGAAGCATGATTCTTGTTTAAGTATGTTAATTTGTTCAATTATAATTTCTAGTCATGGATGCTATATCCTCCGAGATGACTCCCATTACGGGCAAGATACGGGTCTCTCAGATACATCGGGACTGGTTGCAGCCATCGTTCAGCCATCCGGCCTTTATGCATGCAATCTTATCGCTTACAGCGCTCCAGTTAGCTGCAGTACAACCTCAACGGAGAGACCATTACTCCGGCTTAACACTATACCACAAAGGACGAGCCATTATTGCAGTGCAGCACAACCTGGCTGATTCGACTCTTGCTATATCTGATGAAAATATAGCCGCGGTGTTTAATCTTCTCTGTGTGGAAGAAAACATGTTCTTGCCCATATTCACCGCCACCAGCCTCTTCAAGCCCGATATCAATCAGAGGCAAGCTCACATGCAAGGGTTGAAAGAGATGATACGTCTCAGGGGAGGGGTCCATGGGTTAGGCTCCTTCAAACCACTGCAACACTTATTAATCAGGTAAGTTATTAATCCAAATGGACTCCTAGCAACTCGGCTTGTGCCGCCACTCTTGATCTGACTGCGGCTCATTACTACAGACATTCTGTGCCAAGAGCCGCTATATCATTTCAAAAAGCCAAGCTGCTGCCGCCGGATTTAATTGGTCAGCTGTTTCATAACTATCCCAAGTCTTCCAGATTCTACGGCGAGCCCGGGCCTATGTGGCAACAGAGTAGTCGCATTGGCGTAGACAACAAGCTGCTGGACCTGATCCGCACCGTGGAGTGTCTTTTACAGGATACTCGTGCCTGGTTTGAAGCACCAGATACTAGTCCTTTCGACACTATCGACCTAAACACAATATACTCAATGATAATTAGCATGTGTGTCCGCTGGTACCTGACCACCGAAAGCGAAGGCCGCCTGAAATCCGTCGACGCTATTCTTGGGCTTTGTTTGATGCAATTTACAGCATTCTTGTGTCGCTCTACGTGTCCCGCTAGGTATAGTGGACCAATTTCTGTCCTTGAGCGACCGAATGAGCACTTGTTCTATCATTACCACGAAAATATGGCTGTTCTACACGCTGCAAATCTGGATATCTGGATAGGGATACTTATCGTTCTAAGCTCAGATGGTATATCCGGTTATCAAGACATCTTTTGGAACATTTACATGGAAATTATTGCCAAGAACCGCGCGGTATTGAGGAGTTTCGGGGATCTTCAGGCAATTTTAACAACCCACTGTCTTTGGAGCCCTTATCCAATGGACATTCACGCAAAGAATATTTGGGACGAGACGCCGCTAGATTTAGACACAAAGAGTGTTAGCTCACCGGAACCAGCAATCACGAAAACACGGATCCAGAGAACGATTAGACTGGCCGCGGCATTGGTATCCTCAAATCCATACCTTGGTGGGCATCCCATAGGGCGCACGCCAATGGAGAATGAATAATTGATCTATAGCTTTTGGAGTAGTAATTTATAGGGAAGGAATCTAAGCAATACATACGCAAATTCATCATTCTAGGGCAGTAATTTTCTGCTTCTCATATTGTGCTCCATACTAAATATGACGTTGTCAACATGATATAATACGTCAAGTTCATAAATCCTAGCCACATAGTCATACTATTTCAACTAGTGCTGTATCGTGCCTCACAGCGCCCTGGTGAGACTCAAGTTCAAATCAATTTCGACAAACAGTTTCACAGAAAAACTCAGGTACGCTGTCTATATACCTAATTAAACCTTACTCTATTTTCTAGACCGACACTGGAATAAAGCTCTTTGTTGGCACCTACCCTGGAGACTCCCATATTAGTCATCTTCTCGTCTTATGCCTCGCTATCCGCTTTAACAGAGCCAAAGAAACCTTGATTTGTTCATTCGCTACTCGGGCGATCAATATCAGGTTGAGACAACATCATCCGGCTCCATGGCATCCCCTGTAAATGCGTGCAAAGCATGTAGAAACAGTAAAAGAAGATGCAACCGCGGTTTGCCTATTTGCTCCACCTGTCTTCGGTAAGGATACGACACACAAACTCTTCCGTCACGCTATAGAACTATGATATCAGAAGCTAATGATTTCGATAGGTTCGGCCGCCTTTGCTTGTATGAGAGTAATGCGGGACAGAATTCGACCCATGAGATTGTTCCGGAGGTGCCCGGCCCTAGTCGCTCTAGCTTAACAGTGTGTCACGCTCTCTTTGGGTGTTGTAAACTCGTGGCCCTGCTGATGACTGGTAGACTCTCAATGCCACGTTTGGAACAGCGCTGCAGAAAGAAGCTCGCAGCATTCTTGGAACGCCGGATGAGGTGCGCCAAACTGCAAGTACCTACTTTAGTTCCGTTCATCACAGACTACCCATCATATCAAAGTCGAGGTTCCATGAGAACTTGTCACGATTATTCGTTCCTTCGGGAATAGATTTCACCACACTTTGTTTGTGTATGAAGCTTATTCAACAAAATCCCGTGCAGCAAAATGCTAGAACAAGGAATATTTCGTCGACACACTATCTTGTTGCCAAAAGCAGTATTGGCTTTCTGGAAGCGGCAGGCTTTGATACCCTGGACGCTATTCAGTCCAGACTGCTCTTAGCCCTATACGAGATTGGCCATGGGATCTATCCAGCAGCTTCTGTTTCGATTGGTAGCTGTGCAAGATTGGCTCGAAATCTTGGCCTGAGCCGAGATTCTTGGCGTTCACAAGATACTGATGTGGAAGAAAGGAAGCGGACATGGTGGGCTGTGCATAACCTTGATAGGTATGATTTCCCCCAAGCTGCATCCAGAAGCCTACCAATACCTTGAAAGTAACTTCCGTTGTTTATTTTAGATTTACTGCTCTATGTGGCGGTGATGCCATATTTGCTTCCGAAGATGCCACAACAGAAACTCATCTGCCTTCAAACGATGAACAGGTATCGTCCACAGTGAGTACCTCCGTTGGCTTTGGAAGCCGCCAATTTCGATTGGAGAATCTCTAAACAGTCAAATACAGGCTACTTCAGAAACTTCTACAGCGACAATCTCTACTCCAGCTCCATTTCACGTGGGACCGTTTGCGAGAGAGTGTCAAGTAGCGCACCTCATAGGCCGTGTTATCCAGCACGTCTATCATCCTGTTACTGATATCGACTTCCGCTCTCGCGAGCGCGCTCAGCTTGAGCGCACATTGAAAGCATTTATGCCAATCCTGATTGAGGAGGAACTAGAATTCAGCACCTATTGCGGAGCTCTGGGAATGTGTATTAGGTATCCATATTCGCATTATCTTCAATGGTTCTGACTTTGTTCGCTAACCATGTCTAGTTCACTCTATGCATTATACGTTCCCCCAATTGACCGTAATGATCTTGACAATGGCTGGGACTTCCAAAATTTGGAGATCGTTTCCACCCAGATGGCGGCACTTTCACAGCACCTTCTCAAAAGCGCCGAGAATGAATCTAATCTCATAATGATGTCGCATTTCATTCCGTATTCCTTATACCAAACCGCTGCAGTACAATTAAATTTATATCAGAGAAGCCAAAATATCACCTTCAGGACAAACGCTGAGTCAATTATTCAAATATTGACTTACATGAGCAGAAGATGGCACACCGCAGGTTAGAACAGGCTCCATTAATCGGTTTAACATGGCAGCTAATCAGATATATATCATAGCCAAGTATTTGACGGCATTGGAAGCGGATAACCCGCCAATGACGCTGCCACCTCAGGGGTTTTATCTTAGTGTTTCGAGCCTGGATAACGGTTCTGGCAGTAGTGGAAGTCGAACGAATAAGAGGACGTCGGATACCGTGACTTAAAAAAAGTCGGACTGCGTCACAGATTACAAATGCGATTGGATCTACGAACTCAAAGTCTTCCACGTATGCCAGATGCCTACACATGCATTCTCGCAGAGCTAATGTCGATCTCCTCAGCGCGACGCATATGCACGTATTTATGAACCATTGTATCACCTAAATCGTATTTCTTCTCTCTATTTGCATACACTATACAGGATCTATTAGGTCATAGAGTTGTTACTCAATGTCAATGCCATAAGGGTCAATGTTGGCATCAGTGTGTCGCACATACTCCATCTCTGCCGCAACTTGTTGAGCCACCTCTTCGCCATAAATCTTCGCGACGAAATCGAACGTCAAGTCCATGCCTGAAGTGACGCCTGAGCTTGTCCAGATATTACCATCCCTTGTCCATCGAGCCTTCGATACCCAGTTGACCTCCTCTCTCCACTTCGAAATAATTGGCCACGCTCCTTTGAACATGGTGGCCTTCTTCCCATCCAACAAACCCGTCTGACTCACAATCCCCGAGCCTGTGCAGATCGTAATTAGGTGTTTCAGTCGTGGATAGCGCTCCTTGATGAAATCCAGCATTGGGCGCATGAGCTCCAAATTTGGCTTTGTCACATCCTCGGGGTTGAAGTTAGCTACCCCTCCTGGTACAATCAAGACGTCCAAATCGAAGGGGGCAGTGGCGAATGTGTGCGTAGGAACAAGAGTTTGCCAAGTACTGAAGACCGGTAGTCCAGCAGGAGGCTTTGAAGATGGCTTTGTAGGTACTGGGTCCAGAGTTTCGGCAATTATGTCGAGAGTAACGCCAGGTATATGGCTGCTGGCGACGTTTATGATATCGACCGGCCCAGTCACGTCAATGAGCTGAAAGCCAGGGTAGACGAGGACGCCGTACTTCAACACATTCTCTTCGTTTATCGCCATGGTGCAGTCGGTGACACAAGTTTCCGATGTGTAGCGGGGTTTGTGGTGCGTTGGCTAGATTGTAAAGTAGCTTGGGGATGATTTTGTTGCGAAAGGTTGTTGGTGTCTGTATTGAATCTGGGGGCCTGTGATGGATTAAATAGTACATCAAGAATGCGCCCCTTTGGTCCAAAGTAACCGGACTACTATGATCTATACGTAACCGATTACCAAGCTACTTGATCATAGGTTAAACATAATCAGGTTCGTCGGTCTCTTTAGCAAATACGAACCCAACTTCACATAACGATTTTCACAGACTCTAGCTTAGCAACTTCCAAATCCACCATTATTGAAGCTAACATACAAGTCCTTGTTTTGCATCATGAGCGGACTTACGCGGATTTAGGTTCAATTATGCTCAATAAAGCCATGCTAGCCAGCCCAGATAGACTACCGATGTCATTTAATCGTCTTCCGCGATGCTTCCGAAAACACGGACGACCTTTGGGTTGCGCTAGTCCGTCATTTTTGCGCTATACCGATATGCTGACAACTGTCCCCTGCAGCTCTGGCGCCCTCCTACTGTGATCCGAAATTGTCACTGTGCACTCCGTAGCGAAGGAAAAGTAAAGAATCAAGCAGACGTGTGAGATCTGCCGACTGCCAACCTAGAATGGGCATTGCTACCCTTGGCCGTTGTTGGTAAAGCATTTTGACGTTGTCAATTTGTCAGGGCATTCTAACAGTAATTACATGTCTCCAGTTGTGTATGTGCAGCGGAGAGAGAGAGAGTCGACCTCTACATTTCGGTTCTATAAAACCCCCTCCAGTTGTCTTCAGAAGGAGTAGATCTTGCAAGTGGTCAAGACCTCGTTGGACACCAGATATTAAGTATCAGTCTTTAATTATTCAGCTTCTATTTTGTTGTTTTGAGCTGGTAGACCTTCACATAGGCACACTTCTTCTTCAAACGGCCGGCTTATCCTTAAATCTCCACCAATCAAGATGGCGCCGTTTACATTTCCCACCGAGGAGGTGACATTCGCAGATCTGCTTCTGCGCAGCGCGTATGCTCTGATTCCTTCAACAGAATCCCCAAAGCTAATCTTAGATACAGGGAATATGCCAAATCAGCGGATCCTCTTCCATTTGTGTCAGAAGCTCCCAAAAACTTTGTAAAACCCACCGTTGCCATATGTATGCTGAGTATTTCCCCAATATTGAGACACTTCTAACGAAGGGTGCCGATGGACAGTTGCTTGCTGTGATTTTCGGTTTAGTCCCGAGGAACACTTTAAATTACGGAAAGGGGGTAGGGTAAAGTGAATGAACAGATCTTAATGGCTTCGACTGACTCTTTCATAGAAGCATTTGTGATAAGAACAGTGGGTGGCAATGTGCGACCGCATCTTAACGATTTGCTGTACTTGGAAGCTCTTCTCAATAACGAGCTGCGGGATATTATCATCATTCACCACGAAGGTACGCCTCGTCTTTTTATAATCCAGCAGACTCTATCTAATTGAATTAGACTGTGGGACAACCCGAATATCAGAGGAGATGATAAAAAACAATATCAGGGCCAAAACCTCAAATCTTGACAGCGAAATCGATCAGATCAAATTTTACATGCATGACGGACGGAAGTAAGTCGTTATACGTTCTACGCAAGTCTTATGATGTATTTCCTAAATATTAACGGGAAATATAGTCTCGAGAAAAGCGTTCGAGAGGAATTGAAGTTTATTAGAGAATCTCCTTACATCCGAAAGGACCTAGCCGCTAACGCAAGAGGTTTTGTGTTTTACTTGAAAACGAATTCCCTTGTAGAGGTCAAATGATTCGGTTTGAACCTGTTATGATAGACAGAAGCTATAGTCAGGAACGGAACTAGACTCTTTTTCTCCCGCTCCCAAGCAAACTACCATGCAGAAGGAGTACACTGTCGACAGAAGCGTCGCTGCGCAAATAGGATTGTTGGTAACTATAAAACATTTGGTGATGAGACTATAAGCGGCTTCTATATAAGAAACATTCTGGGCACGTCGGAGTTGAATCGCCATAAATGGATCCAAACGGATCTGGGAATTTAAATGCGTAGCCGGCTGACATTGCTTCCAGCTGAAGCACCAACTCGCTCATGTGTACTAGTACATATCAGGTTGATCACTAGTTTGCGGCTGAGATAGACGGTATCACAGCCGCTGTATGTGAACGGTTGCAGTGTCTCACTAGGTAAAATACACGGGAACTGTTGCACGAATCATAGGATCTGTGCACCTTACTCCGCAGACACAGAGCTGGGTGCTGCCTGATTTTTACCAAACATAAATATAATTCCCTCATATCTCCATCTGCTCATATTCTTTATTGTCTTTCCCTTTATTGTTATTTTCTCTCTCCAAATTTCCAGAGATCAATATGGAAGAGCCAGGTCTCACCATCACGACCCAACCGGGCACTTACCTTTGCCAATACTGTCAAAATTGCGTCCGATCATGTGGCGTCCAATATCCTGAATGGCTTGGCAGCGATAGATACGCAGATGGTTTGCGACAAGCCTCTGCGCTAGAGCGTCGCTGGAAATACGGTCACTCAAATTACGAAAGTTTCTTGGCCGCTGTCGATAAAGGATGTTTCGTCTGCAAAACGTTATTTGAAGATATGTCAGAGGATATGGTTTCAGAAATTCGAGACACAGTCGCGAGCTCAACAGGCGGCTCAACAGGCAACAAAGTTTCCTCTTTTGATCTGACTTATATGAAAAGCCCCGAATTTGCATGTCGGCTTAATTTTGCAATACTAATGCCCTCTCAGCTAAAAGGGAAATCTGACAGAGTGGAACGAATTTTTATTTTGCAAGGCCTAGGTTCTTTACACTTCCAATGTCGATTGTGTTGAGGCTATTGCTAATGTTCACTAAAATCTAGGCCCTTCTCCGATTCTTTCTGTCAAGCATCTTCAAGCTGGCAAAACGAACTCAAACATTAAATCCTTCGTGATCAATGCTCTGAAAACTTGTATCAAAGATCATGATATGTGTGGCAAAAATAATGCTCAACAGGTGGCCTCACCACAGTGGTATCCCACAAGATTGATATATGTTGGAACTCTAGAGTCGGATAGAAGTAGCGTCAAGCTAATCGAGACAGGAAACAGTTTCCCACGTGGTTCATATGTGACGTTAAGTCATTGCTGGGGAAATGCTGCCACTGTGTTCAAGCTTGAGAGAGCAAATAGGCAGACTCTACTGAAAGGGCTACCACCTCTTGCTAAAACCTTTGAAGAGGCAATCAACGTAACAAAAGAGCTTGGAGCTCGATACATTTGGATTGACTGCATTTGCATTATCCAAGATGACAAAGCCGACTGGGAGAGAGAGGCCAGTCTAATGGCCAATGTATACCGAAATGCCATGTGCAACATATCCGCAACGGCCTCTTCGGATTCCACTGGTGGTCTTTACTACAACAGAGAAGATATATTCGCCGGTGTCTCTCTCAGTTACCCCGAGCAACGTGAGGAGCTGCTTCTTATCCGAGAAGAAGTCGAGGTAGCGGAAGACATCGAATTTGCTGCAATTACAAAGGTAAGTGCATACGGATTTACTACTTAATTTTCCCATATCTGACATAATATATTTAGAGAGGTTGGGTTTTGCAAGAACGACTTCTCTCTCCAAGAATCGTCCACTTTACGAGTCGGCAGCTCATCTGGGAGTGCAATGAGCTCATTGCGTCCGAGAGTTTCCCTGACGGCCTTCCTGATTTCTGGACTTATTATTATATACCAAAGAGGCTCATGGCCGATGCTCACAAGACTTTATCCGCAGGGGAGTTAGTGGAGATTTGGGGAGATGTTCTTTTGCGCTACAGCAATGCGAATCTAACGTTTCAATCTGATTTACTGCCTGCATTGTCTGGCATCGCGAAGTATCTACAGGAAATATCCGGAGCCACTTATCTTGCTGGAATTTGGAAGACGCAGGAAAAACCTGTGGTGAACTTGGCTTGGGAATGTGAGCCAAACTCATGTCGACCCACAAACTATCGAGCACCTTCGTGGTCCTGGGCTTCCACTGACAACATAGTGAAATTCGAGCCGTTCAAAAGCACAAGTGATAGTCATGGTGATGGATGGTTCGGCTCCGTAAAACCGAAAGCAGAGATTATAGATGCGCAAATAACGCCTGCTACATCTGATTTGACAGGGTCCGCCTCGTCTGGAGTTCTTACCATCGAAGGACCCCTCAATCAAATAACCATAAACCCCGAATTGGAAGTGTTTCTTGATGAGGAAGACTTAGAGATGACGATATCTCTTGATGAACCGGAATACGAAGAGGGGTCGTTCTTTATCTTGCCACTATATTCGTATCATTCTGAGCATGATCACGAAGATGGTATCGATCAGATTGTTTATGTCTATCTTATTTTATCCATAGCAAAAGATCAGCCAGGGTGCTACACTCGTTGTGGGTTAGGGCGTATTGCAAGATGGATTTATGAATGGCCGCCCATTTGGGACAAGGTTGTTAACGGAATGGATGCATTGTGCGACGAGTTCCTTGGTTTAGAACGAGGACACAAAATTCGAATCGTATAAATGTCAGCTATCCTAATCGTATCATCTGAAATCAACTTAGTTACGATGGATCTGTCCGAACATAAATGCGCGACTGTGCAAGAAAACTTGGAGATTGACTGTTGCACGAGTTACACGCCCTATAGCAATGGCTGAATGAGAAGGGAGGTACATTGGCCGTCTTCTCCACATCTCCCAGGATTTCATATATCATCGCCAGGCATTATTCCGAAACCTTTTTCGACAAGTCTTCTTCCATCTCGTCACTGAACTTGACATCTTTATCTAGCTCGGTGTGGTTTGTGATCTTGGTCCAGATTACCGGGGCGGCAAAAACAAGGCCTGCCGCGCACAAGGCCCAGGTGCTTGCAAATATGCTCATATACGGCATTTTTAAGGCGTCTAGCCGATAAACGATGGCCGCGCCTGCAGATTGGATGGCCTTGTAGAAGCCGGCGAGGATAGTGAGCTTGCGACTGTTATTGCTCAAAGCACCAAGAATCCAGTAGGTGTACCTGTCACCAAACTCCTACGTCAGTCCAAGTTATCTTTGTAAGGGTTTGGTTTGTGACTGGTATGGCATGGTAAAACTCACGTCTGCCAGATCGAGTCAAAGACGCCATAAAAGAGGTATAGCACTGCCAGCCCTCCATAGTTACTTGAGGTCCAGTCAAGGGTATTGTCTTGGAGAATAGCAGATTCACGGTCATATGTCATCTGAAAGGCATAGCCGCCTCCCCACAAGCCCATGGTGATCACAAAGAGAGCGACCAGGCCGGCACGGGCTCGAGTCTTTCGAGAGAAGGATGATACATCCAGGAGTGAACCCCAAATACAAGCCCCAAGGATTTGAGAACACCAGTAAATTAACGAATTCAGAGCCCTCGTACGGACGTTGAACCGAGCGAGGTTGAAATCCTTGTGAAATAGACAATCAGCTAAATTTCCAGCTAGACCAAATTGTGGTAATGGGCTCGCACTTACATTGAATTGGTACGTATAGAACCAGTTGGACGCCAAGAACATCGGAAACAGGGCGATAATGTATGCGTCGGTCCTCAAAACCTCCCACAATCCCAAAATTTCTGACCTCCAGGTCGGGTGTTTCATCAAGATAACCTTGGAGCCATCGTCACGGATAATCCTGTCCGCGTTGCAAATAACCATGGCTAACACAGTGCCCAGAGTGGTCAAGACAAGGAAGGCGATGTACGTGCTGTCACCAACATAGCCACCCTTATCCGAATGAAGATTCTGGGTCAGAGATACCAAGGCCCCGATAACTGCGTGCATGTCAGCCTCTCACCCTGAAGTAGAGATTGCAAAATGAAGGGGCTTACCGGCGCCGAAGTTAAAGATCATCCAAAAGATAGCGATATATCGGCCCTTCTTGTTTTCAGGCGGATAAGATATCACGATCACGGTCTCAGCCGCCCAGAGCAAGGCAGCGCTGGCACCGAGAAGAGCGCCTGCCACAATGACAAACGCAGCATTTCCCGTATGGTTATATGACAGGAAGGACGCGATGTACAATGCATAACTGGGGAACCGGGTTAGTAAGGGCAAAGGACTCTCGTTCGTGAGCTAACTAAATTACCTGAAGCATCCCATAGTCAGTGTGATTCGCACACCTAGCTTGTTGCACACGGTTCCGGAGAAGAACGCAACCACTGCAAAGGTGGAATATAGTGCGACGGTAGCATTGTCGTTCACCTTCGCATCTATTTGACCACCGCCACCAAGGCCGCTAAGGGCATTATACATGCCAGGGCATCTGTTTACTCTATCAGCAAGCTGAGAGCAAGGCTTTAAGGCCCTACTCACAAGAAGAAAATCACGGCCACGTAGAAGAGCTGCACGATTGGGCTTGCATAGTAAGGGAGCCTCCATGATCCAATTCCAGGCCGATGATACAGCCATCCTTTAGGAAGCTGAACGTTCCCGTCGAGTTGGTTTTCACACTGTACCGTCACTGCTTCGACGTCCTTCCCAATCTCTGAAGCCATTTTCGTTGTGGAGGACACGAGCCAATGAATTTTGGCAGTTTCTTTGAATTGCCCAATTGAATAGTACTATAGGTATTTTTGTTACGACTTTCTCGAGCTTGGGCACGCGACATCATACATATATGCACGTGGCAAGGTGGCCCTGCAACTTGTAGGCTAGCACAGCTATACGTTACATAAGAGGGCATCCTGATCTTGTGGTTTATCAATCGATCTGAAAGCATACCATGTTGCTTTGTGGAGAGCACCGATAGGTGTATTGCATAGGTTACATGGTCATGTAACCCAACTTGAGTTAGCGCACTAAATTTACGCCAGAGTTCTTGGCATTTTAGCGTTAGTAGCACGATACGCTAGACAACATTTGAACTCCAGATCAAATGTACGTTACTATGAGTCTTGCAATTGAGCTTAGGAAGCGCAACGGGGATGTCTAACAGGGAGGGAAGTACCGCTCCGGAATGCGATTTCAATAGTTCAAACGCTATATATACCTTGGATAGTTTCAAATACTCAGTTCCAAGGTGTTGAACTATGCGCTACTGAATGGCTGTTGATTGAAGCAGAAGAGGTAGGCAGATAGGTTAGTAGGTAGGTTGGTTTGGTGGGGTTTCACCAAGTGTTGGAGGATCTTGCCTGGGAGTAAAAGACTGTCGAATATTCCTAATAAAGTAACTATTGCAAGCAAGTATTCTCTCAATTGGCTTTATGGAACGTTTGCTTGTTACTGGCTGTAGCTAGGATGGCATGGCGGCTAATCATCAAGGCGCAGCCATGACGATGGCCCCTTTGCCGTGCGCTACTCTGAATCGTGTAGTTGCATAATACACCGTCCTCTAGTTAGGTCCTCCAACGAGCTCCAGAGCAAAGATACGAGTATTGAAGACAGTCAGGAGTGAGATGCAAGGTGCAGGGTATCACCGAATTTGGCAGACGAATAGGTGTTTACAGACGAAGAGGTGTTTGCTCATGTAGTCAAGCATACTTATGTAGACCCAATGCCAGCTCCAGGGAAGCCCCTGATCGAAGCCAAATAGCGAAGTGCGTGTTCACGAAGCGATGTCTCAATGCCGACCCCCTTTCGGTTCGGATCAACAAGGACGGTTTCGATCTGGCCATCGGATTGTGATTGAAAGATCAATGTGACCAAAAGCCCAAGGATTGTCCCGGTGCTGCTGTTGCGAACCACGAAACACTTCCTCTTGGAACCCTCGTCATTTGCACGACCTGCTGGCGAGAGGAAGTCAAGAGATTCGGGTGTTGTGGAAATGAGCCTCATAAATTTCTCCAACCCCAGCCAGTCACGGGTGCCGTCGTACGACTCGACTAGCCATGCCGCGTTCGTCTGGCGCTCTAATGTGTCGAGTTTCGCTGGCTGTACCGCTGCTAGAGGAAGTTTACTGGTGGAATCTAGCTTTCCTGCTAGAAGGAGAGCAAGATTTTTCAAGGACGGCGTGGTGAAGTCATATGTACATATGTATGTGTTGATATCCTTGTCAGTCAGGAAGTCGTGTGGAGAGCTGAGGGCGACTACAACCAGGGGCCTTGCGCGACCGTCTTCATCTGGCTGATATCTGCATTGCATATTTACGTGTTTGGTAATCCCGTATTGGTAGGTATTTCGCGTAGCATCCGCCGTCATAATGATCACAGCGGATGATCGTGAGATCAGCTCTTCGTGCAATGGGCGAAGCCCGTTGCTCGAGTACGACGTGTGAGTCAATCGCACCTTCAGGTGCTCAGCAAGGATGGTGCCAAATAATTGGAATGTATCCTCACCGGGGGCAAGTTGGAATTGCCGGAACGTTGTAGCTGTCTCTTGGATTGTCCTCCTAGTAGCTGTAGAGGGAAACGGCTCAAGTAATGGAGTGAGAAGGAGCACTTCTTTGTCATTTGGTAAATTTCTGATACAGACAAGGCCGTCAACCGCATCTCGAACTAGACTTATTGCGCCTCGGTATGCCTCGCCTGATAAGGCCAAGTGTTCCATATGAAGATCTGCCAAACGAGTCGGCCCTTGGGGGCATAGAGCTCGCTCCCATGAGGTGCATCCGTCCTTCATGGCATTGATTCTGTTGTTCGATGCCTGGACAACCTGCAATGGAATAACCCCATCCTGTACAGCTAGCTTGAGGGCAGCGATGCCTTCCAGCTGCGCCTGATGCGACTGACATATAGTAAGCATGTCGCATCCAGCTCTGACTGCCCTGGTTACCGCTTGCGAAATTCCGATATCTTCGCAAAGAGACTCCATTGTAAGGCATTCGGAAACAACCACACCGTCGAAGTGGCATTGCTCTCGTAAGATACCGTGCACGACACTCTTTTCTAGGCAAGCATAACTGATGGTCTTGCCAGCGATCCTTAGGCTATATCCGCCGACGAGTATGGCGCTTAGACCGACCTGACCGCAGACACGGAAAGGAATAACGGCTCTGTTCTGTAAATCCTCCATTGTAGCGTCCATTGACGGCATACTCAGCTCAGTACCGTCGGCGAACTTGACATCACCGTACGAAGGGAAGTGTTTCCCACAGCAGGCAACACCAGCGTTCTTAAAGCCACGGACAGTCTCCAGTCCGTGGGCCAGGACCGTGATAGGATCATCTCCAAAGGATCGCACGCCTAATGGTGATGGGCGTGATGCCGATAATATGTCGAGGACCGGTCCGATTATCCAGTTGACCCCTATGCAGCTCAGCTCTGATGCAGTGGCCATGGCAACCTTCCGAGTCAGACCGGGGGAAGCAGCGGCAGCCATGCCCATAGCGGAAGGGAACTGAGTGATTGATTTATCAACGAGTGAATTCAGGCTTCCATTTTCCTGATCGATAGCAACGAGGAGCGGCCGTTCGTAGCCGGCTCTGTAGGCACAGTATTGTAGGCTTGTGATTAAATGCATTGCCTGCTCCGCCGCTGCAAGCACGATTTAACACTGGTCCCGTACTGCAACATGTAAGTGCAAAACTTCACTTACATTCAAGGTTTTTCGATGTCAATAAGATCGCACCGACGTAGTGGCCTTCTATCAGCTTCTGCAGCTCTTTACTCAGGACTGTGCCGTCAAAGGCAAGGAGGAACAAGTTCCCCAGAACCCTCTGGCGCGTCAATTACAGGGACATGAAAAGGGAAACAAGTGTCTCACCTCAATAACACTTGCTCGTCCATATCGCTTGCGCTGCGCACGTCGCTTTGGGCTTCTCCCGAGCCAGCTACAGGGCTCTGGTGTGGAATATCTTGTGGGTTTGAATCCGGCATCCGTGCAGGCTCCCATTAGGCGCACGGGGCCGTATAAACGTACGGGACCCTTAGTCAGCAATGCCCGCTATAACACACGCTGTGGTTTTTCTCTAGCTGCCTCTATATCTAATATTTTAATTTCCAGGTTAATAATATAGATATAAGTTAGTTAAGGCATTAATTTTCAACTGCTCTGATTATTAGTACTGGTCTCTACACCTGGTTTATATGTGAAACGAAGTATTTTTTATACCAGTGTTTCCGTGTTAACCTGGGGGTGTTAACCAGGGGAAGGAAGGTTGGATGGAATTCTCCCTACCTGATGAATATGTACTGAGCACGAAGTACATACGAAATTTCTCCTCGACATGCGATCCGATAGAGCATGTTTCCTGGCAATAGCCGTAGTGCCTCCACTTGTACCGTGTAGACCCTCCAACATTCGTTCATGGTCCCACGCGTTCATGGACAACTGGTTACATAGCTATGTAACCCACTATATGTTAGTATACAAGCCCCATCAAAGTGTGGCCTTCGTTATATCACCACCGCTCAGGATTGCAAAACAAACTCATAAGTCCGTCAAATCTCTATGACCAGCTCTTCTGGCACCATGCTCCAAGTGTGTTCTCTTCAGCCACCGACGGAACCTGCTATGTCACCACGATACATCAAATTCACCAATGCCCGTGTGGTACTGGGGTCCGAATTGGTCACTCAGGATTTGTGGGTGGACTCGGGTTCCGGTAAAATCTGTGGTGTACCGAAGGATGTTCTTGCAGCAGACATCAAAGCGATCGATTTGAAGGGCAGGATCTTAGCCCCCGGCTTTATCGACGTTCAGATAAATGGTGCTTTTGGCTTTGACTTCTCGAATCTAGACTGCCTTAACAACCCCGTGAAATTTCGGCGGGACCTGCATAGTCTGAATCAGCGACTGATCCAGACCGGTACGACAAGCTACCTGCCGACGATGACCAGTCAGTTCACTAAGACCTACCATCATGTATGCTCACCAATGAATAAGAAACACCCTGCTCTAAGCTGACAGTCAGGCGCTACCATTTCTCGGACCGACCGGCGCGGGAAGAAGGGCTTCGACGGGTGCAGAGTCCTTAGGGGCACACTGCGAAGGTCCATTCTTTGCGCATACCCAGAAAGGCTGCCACAGTCCTGAAGCAATTCTCAGCCTCGGTAACACCAGCGAGCCAGAACTGCTCGCCAGGGTCTATGGCGAGGAGAATCTCTTCTCCAGCCCAGGCAGCACTCCCAACGTTAAGATGGTGACCCTAGCTCCTGAACGTCTGGGGGCTCTAGACTCCATTCTAAAGCTTTCGGAACATGGCATCGTCGCCAGCATTGGGCACACAGCCGCTACCTATGACGAAGCTGTCCTAGGAGTCAAATCCGGTTCTAAGATGGTGACTCATCTTTTCAATGCCATGAACCAGTTGCACCATCGGGAGCCTGGTATTTTCGGTCTCATCGCATCCTCCAAAGACCGCGTGTTTGATGAGCGAGTCGATCTTGCTGACGATGGTCGCCCGTACTTTGGCATCATAGCCGATGGCATCCATCTACACCCCGCGAGCATCAGGTTGGCCTATGGCGCTCATCCGGAGGGTCTAATTCTTATCACAGACGCGGTCATGTTCATGGGAATGGAAGATGGGGTTTATGAGTGGACAAATGGACAGAGGACAGTGAAGCAGGGAATGACGCTGAAGTTAGAAGGCACCTCAACACTGGCCGGCAGGTATGTATCATATGTTTGAACCACCTTCATTTCATCCATCCATGCGGTCTAGAACGTCTGACTAACCTTGGCCCTGCTCTAGTGCCATTGACCTCATGAGTTGTGTAAATAATCTACTCAGGTGGACAGGCTGTTCCATCCCTGACGCAATAAGGACTGTCACGACGACCCCGGCCGCAATGCTAGGCATTTCTGTGAAAGGTAATCTCTCGCCAGGCGCAGATGCAGATATAGTTGTCTTGGAATCTGGTCATGATGCAGATGGTTTCACGGCTTTGAGTATCACAGAAGTTTGGAAGTTTGGAACTCAAGTATATAACGCAAATAGATGAATATCTTAGCTATGAGATACGACCCAAGCGAAGCATATCTTACATCTTATTTAAATTTCACTTTCTACTTTACACAGCACGCGACCAGCCCCTGGAGAGAATTCACACCCAACCTTGCAATGTGATAGCTTTGGCGTGTATGTATGCAATGGCTCAAACTCAGCGACAGCCCGCTCTATCTTTCTGTCCAGTTTGAAATAAGTCTCAGCAACCTCCCCCAAACCGATAATAGAGTACGACTGAACTGTATATAACTATTTTTATTAAAAATCCATCGAGTGTAGTTCTCTGGGCTGACGAATATAATGGTGAGGAAGGGTCAAGTTTGTTCATTTCGCCATGTGGATAGATACTGATGACTCGTCCTAATAATTTACATAACTACATGTATTTAATTACCTATTTTTTAGTGTTCCTTCTGTCCGCCTTCTGGGCCCTGACCGGGAGCTCCGCGGATGGGTCGCCATAGGTAGTAAGCCCGTGTAACGCATTCTCACCCTTTCCTTTGGAAATATACAGCCTTCGTCATCACAAGCGTCTGGAGTACTGGCAGAGCATTCCGAGAGGTTGCAAACATGCAGCAGGAAATTCAATTTCTTGACTTTTAAGCGCATCACAAAAGAGGCCCTTGGGTGCTTGATCTCCTAGAAGAACATGCTGAGTGCCTTAGCCTAAAAGAACAGGCCGAGTGCAAGCCCAACTTGGCAACAGTGGCTACAACACGTCGAAGCGATGTCTTCCTCAGTCCATCAACAAAGTGTATTGCGACTGGAGGGCGATAGAGACTGTTTGTTAGGCACAACAGTCACGGCCGTACCAGAGGACTCAGCCAAGATACAATATCATTCCATGGGAAATGCCCTGCAAACGATCCAACAAGAGCTCGAGAAGCATACAGACAACCAAAGTCTGCTATCGATATCAACAAAGCTTGTCAATCAGATGGAGGACTGTTGCAGAAGCGATTCACAGACCATGTTGCCATCTTTTATCAACAGATTTCCCGACGGCACCGAGACCGGCGAATTCCTCTGCCTAGAAATTGGAGGCTCGACACTTCGAGCAGCGCTGGTGAGGCTACAAGACATCCATGGACCTACAAACCAGAGTGTGGAAGTCGTTGACATGCAATCATGGCCTATAACGAAGGAATTAAAAATGTCAAAAGCGCCAATTTTCGTTCGGTGGATCGCCCAGACAGCAGCCCAAGTGGTCAAGCAGGGCCCTGAAGCCTCCCCGAATGGCGAGCAGGTTGGCATAAGAACTTGCCTGACCTGGTCATTTCCCTTCGAGTGAGTTTTTTCTTTTTCTTTTTCTTTTTTCATATTGAAAGGTTGCTCAATCTAATGTTAAACCTCCAGGCAGCAGGCAATTGACCGAGGGAACATCCTAAGTTGCGGCAAAGGTTTCCTTGTTTTCGATGAGCTCGTAGGTTGCGACATAGGTGCACTTCTACACGACGCTTTCAGTAACGAGGTTAGTCGAGTGCTTGATTTAATCATTTTAACCGCTAATCAGTGATGCTGCAGGGTCTACTCATCCACCTAGAAGCCATAGTCAACGACACGGTCGCAGGTCTACTAGCTGGTCATCGCGACGAGCCAAGTATGCATACCTCTATTGTTCTCGGAACTGGCATCAATGCCGCTGCAGCAGTGCCTGTCTCGAAGCTCGATGCACGCAAATTTTCGAGATATCCTCCCGAATGGTCGCAAGTCAGCAGCTATGTCCTTGTGAACACAGAGCTTAGTCTTCTTGGCGGCACGATCTTCACGAGGACTGTGTGGGATAGCGCGCTCATTCAAAACGTCCCAGGAGGTTCTTGCCTTCAGCCTCTCGAGTATCTCTGCAGTGGCTACTATATTGGAGAGATAGTTCGAGTGATTCTGGTCTCCGTCATCCACTCGGGATGTCTCTTCTCGGGCCGCGCGCCCGAAAAACTGCTGCTGCCGTTTTCATTTGAATCGTCCCTAGTAGCCACGCTGGTGGGCGATTCGACTCAGGACCTGTCAATCTCTGCGGCGGCACTGGCACGAAGTTTTACCTGGCCAAGTCATCGAGCGCCCAGCTTGATGGAACTTCGTATGATGAAGGCTATCGCGCACTCGGTTTCTCTGCGTGCAGCAGGGTATACGGCAGCGAGCATATATGCTCTGTCTACTTTCGTACAGAGCATTCGCGGCACAGAAGACGCTTCCAACGGGAGACATCTAGGTGGCGCCATCGTCGTAGGGGTGTCAGGTGCTGTGTTCGAGAGGCTACCCGGTTTCAAGGCCACATGCGAAAAAGTCCTCAACGAGATGGCACAGCACAATGCTGGAGATGGCTGCGAGACAGTACGTTTTGTTCTTAAGCACGTAGCTCACGGGGGTATAATCGGCTCTGCTGTTGCAGCCGCGATCCGTCAGTAGACGGCACCTAGAATGTTATTAGTTGAGCCATAGTAGTATCCTTACGACAGCAATTAACTAGACGTTTCTGCATTTTGTGACTGTTCCAATGCTGAGTGGCCACAAGCGGCCCAGCGCAATGCCAACGGGTTTCCTTATTACAAGACACAGATACGTGCTATCATAAAATATCCTCGGTCTTGGTTATATGTTCAAATTAGCACGTCCTGGAGAACTGGAGCAGCGAACTGGAGCAGCGGGGGTGGGGAAGCAGGGGGAAGCGGACAGAGGTCCTGAGTCATGCGAACATAAGCCAGGAACCCGCCTTCTCAGCCAATACCAGAACTGAGCGCCTATCCGTCGGGTTGAGCGAAAGAATCTGACCTCTTGCAAACAAGCTTGGCACGATTACGCATTTCTCCTAATGTCACGATGCTATCAAACTATGGCCAATGAGCCCGATGAGGAGCGATCGCAACACAATCATTCTATGCAGGAGCTGTCCCGAATAGACGACGCTCATCGGTCGTTGCTCTTTGTCGAAAGCCCAACGTCGAGTGATCCTTCTGCGCAGTTGGGCTCCATAATTGTTACAGCACAGCTTTCCGGCACATTTCTCAAAGGCCCACAGGCTGGCCAAGGCGCCCGCGGGCACATTTGTTGCTATCGCAGGAACCTCTTCCACATACGGGGCACCATCGTCCTAGTCCGAAGCCTTACGCAGTTCCCTGACAACATTGCTGGCGATATTCAGCCCAGTAAGATACACGCCACACTGACCGCTACGGAGAGCGTCAACGGTGAAGAAGTCGCCATCATCACAGTGACAAAGACAACAAGGGACACCACAACTCCTCCAGGTCATGCGGCTCCCCCGCCAATTGACATCGATGTCGACACTCGCCATGACTGCACCCCTCTTGTTTTCGCCTGGCCTAGGCTTCAATTTCGATCCGCGACTGCAAAGCGTGGCCGCCGGAAAGAGAAAGGACCGGACCAGCATTTCACTCTTCACATTCGGTTTTTTGCCGTCTTTCCGGACGGCTCTAAAACCCTGCTATCGGAGCAACTGAGTGCACCGATCGCGGTGCGTGGGAGATCTCCCAGCAAATTCACCGCCATGCGAGCATTCCAAGACGGTCAAGAGCACTTGGTATACGACATTGAACCTAACCTGCCAAGCGTCCGCGAGAGCCCTATAGCCCTACCTATGGAGTCCAGTGAACAGGAGGAGAGCACACCCAGCTCAACCTTCGTTGGGGGTAATTTGGCGAACGAGGACAACGCCCTCTTCAACGTTACGGTATTTGAGCCTAGATCGGATAACCGGGATGTTGGCCATGTCGACTTCCTCCTGACTGGAGACTTTGGCATACCAGAGGGCATTATAAGAGGATTTTCACCCTATCTCAACTTAGAAGGCGACGACATTTTGAACCTGACCATGCCGGATGTCCCCCCCAACGGAGAGTCAATGCAGGCTTCACACACTCTTGCGTCCCTACTCGCCGCTGCTTCGGATTCTATGACACCAGAGCCATTGTCGGACCACGTGCAACCCCGACAAGAAACTTGGATCGAAAGCCAGACAGCACAGCCCTTGGTCGACGCAGTCAAGAAATCTTTTCACTACGAATATATCCCACTATCCATGGACGATCGTACGCCTCCAGTACAAGCAATCTATGTAGGTGGCAGTCTGTTGGTTCAAGTACCGATGCTGACTCTGCTCCAGCAACCGCATAGGGTTCATCACAAAATAACCTTACCCAAAACTATGCAGGGAAACAAGAAACGTTATTTTGGCGAACTCTCAGACTGATAAATCCTGGCTAAGACGAGAAGCATAGCTTCCACACGCCATGGAGGTGAAAAGCTGTCCACTTCAGATCGGATTATGAGCAGAATGTGATATAAGAGGACTTGGCGCTGTCGACATGAAGACTCGTGAGTAGGACGGTAGCAGATTCCTCAGGACTATTTAACGGCTCAGGGTATAGAACGGAGATCTAACCGACTTGAATTGCTCGACACCGTCAAAATTGGCACTCGAAAGGCATATGCGCTGAGGATCGACTGCCAACATGTTCAGGGGACGCCTAGAACAAATTGGTCGACTATATTATTGTGGCTACGAGCTTCTATGTTAAAGTGAGGCTGGGGTACACCAATTGAGGGTTACACTTGGATGCCGATTTCCTGCTAGTTACATTGACGTGCGACCCAACTAGATTGTGGGCAAGCCTTGTGGGTCTCTTGACACCGTGATTTCAGCTCGAGCTGGTTTGTCGGGCTAAGCATATATATATATAATGAGTGCCAAGGTCGTTTGAGACTGGTAGCGTCACATCCCACTCACTATTCAGCATACACTCTGGACGAACGGTAGTCGCTGTCATGGGTCGAGAGCCGTATGAAGTTGGTATCGTTGGCTACGGGTCCAGTGCCAAAATATTCCATATTCCCTTCATACAGGCATCCCCACGCTTTCACCTTCATTCTGTCGTGCAGCGTCAAGTCAGACCCGGCCAAGCGGACGCCAGAAAGGAGCTTCCCGGTGTTAAAGTTCATGGGTCTTTATATGACATGCTCCAGGACGCAAGAGTCCAGCTTGTCATTATAAGCACACCACCAGATTCACATCTGGAATTGGCCACGGCCGCGCTAAGAGCCGACAAGCATAGTCAGTGTTTCCTTCTTATACTTTTGGACGCTGGAGAGCCACTGATTGACGTTGTGTCCCCTTAGTCGTCGTAGAAAAGCCGTTCGCCCCGACATTCGCAGAGGCAGAAGCACTGATCTCGCTGGCAAGGGAGCGACAACTGCTTCTGACTGTATACCAGAACAGAAGATGGGATTCGGACTTTTTGATGTTGAAGTCTCTGAAGGAGCAAGGCACACTGGGCCGGATTGTGGAAGTGGAATCCCACTTTGACCGTTTTCGACCTACACTTCCCGTGGATACGTGGAAAGCGCATCCTAGTCCAGGAAACAGCGCCATCTACGATCTTGGCACTCATCTGATTGACCAGGTTGTGCATCTTTTTGGTGTTCCAGATCGAGTGACGGGGTTTGTGGGGTCCCAGCGGACGCCTGCAATCAACACGACGGGACTGGAGGATTCCTTCACGGTATTACTGCACTACAGTGACGGCATGCTCGCAACAGTCAAGGCTGGTGTGATCAGTCCCGAGCCGCAACAGCTACGGTTTTGGGTTCGTGGGGATCGTGCATCGTTCCGTAAATACGGGCTTGACCCACAGGAGGCACAGTTGAAGAGGGGCATGCAACCCAGTGATCCAGGATTTGGCGTAGAAGAGGACGAAGAGAGTAGCCGCGGGCTATTGACAGTCATAACAAATGATGGCAGCACAGCAACCTTCACTGAGGGAACAGTGCGTCTCTCTTCGGTGGTAGAGCAAGGTAACGGGACTTATTCGATGTTCTATTCTAGTTTGGCATCTGCCATCGACAGTGGCGATCATAACCAGCTTCCTGTCACTGGGAAGGAAGCTGCTCTTCTGATACGGCTCGTAGAGCTCGTGCTAGAAAGCTCTAGATGTGGTCAGACGATGATGGTTTGATTACTGAATCAGATGGATTCTAGTTAGAAAAATCAAAAGAGTTTAAACTGGCAAAATATAAGTGCGACGTCCTAACCTATATCTTAAGTATAAGGTAGGTTCCTAAAGTAATAAATTAGGTAAATAGGTTTATGTTAGCAGAGAGGATAGGAAGTGGTCTATGCAATCAATAGTCACTAAGTGCATAAGCTGCAATAGAAGGGCCAACTTATATTCCAGTCTTAATACTTTATTCACGACTGACTATTTAAACTATCTGAATGAGTGTACTAAAGTGAACTTATATATCCAGTTGTTCTAAGTAGCTCACTGAACAAGTCGTGATCCTCTGGGGTGGCTACCTCTACGCACTCCAGTCTTTTACTGTGTATAACACAGGGTGTGTTTGAGTACGTGCGATTGATTGGCTGTCCGATCAGAAATCTAATGGAGGACCTAATGACAGTTGTGAACGGAATGGATACATTGTGCAACGAATTCCTTAGTTTAGAACGAGGACACAAAATTCAAATCGTCTAAATGTCAGCCATCCTAATCGTATTATCTAAATCAACTTAAAAAAAAAAAGCCCTAATTAATCCTCCTAGTAACACTTAGCTTAATTATATTATTAAAAAGCAACTTATAAAAACGCACTTATTAATCCTCCTAGTGACAATCTCCTACGTCTCTCAGCAAGCATAAAAAGGGATCTATTACAACTTTACAACATCTACCACCTAGTACTATATCTAGGTCAGTCCTAAATATCTTTTAAATATAATATCTATTACTTTAAAGGGTTAAACGGTCCGGGATACATACCCTCCTTAAATGCGGTTGGTTATTACGCAACAGTGTTCTACACCTTTATTACTAACCCCCAGTAAAAGTCAATATTGGAATATACAGGTCAGGATATCCGGACGAGAGGCTGAACCTACCAAGAGCAAAGTTTTCCCAGCCATGATTACTCGGACTCATGTCCATCCACTGAAGAAGTACTAGTAGTGGCGGCGTCTGCAAACTGGCGCCGTCATGGCACGAACCACTGGATATCGCCAAGCAAGGTAAGCGATGACGACACCGACAATGGTTGCTAAAACGGCTAGTACAGTGATGGCGAGGCCAATTTTGTCCCAAATCGAGGAGTCCACACCGATGGTGGTGTTTAGGTAGGAGGTTGCTGGTGCCATTGATAGAGTTGACGATAGAGATAGAGGTAGTTGCTGGTGACCCGACGTGGACGAATGAAGAGGCTGGAGTTGTAGTGGTGAATTTCCAATCGTAGTAGGAGCCAAAGATACTTGTCCGTCTTGTCTTAATAGAAATCACGAAGTAGCGTTAGTGGCAGAGTTTGGATTTCGACTCGTCCATGGTGAATGAGGCCTCTTATATCTGTACAGGAGATGCACTTCCAACAAATAAATTAAGACCTTTTCGAAGGTCCTACGTGTTTGCTCCCACTTGAACTTGGTAGATATCAGATGATTCAGCCACCGTTGGTAGCTAGAAAACGCCTACATTGTGAGAGATCCTGATTGGGTGTAAAACTATGCACGCCGTAGCAAACAAACGGATATTCTGACGCCTTATTCTTGCCAACTCATCAACTCGGAGAACTAACAGGGCAGTGTTCTCTTTATTACGAAGCCATAATAATGCCTGATACTCGACGATATCGGCGTACAGTAGCGAATGTCCAAAGTCACCCCTCCCCTTGATGCTGCTGCCTCGAAGGAAAGTGCCTTGCTATTGTCACCACGGTACTCGAAAGCGGCGTGAAAGAGTAGCGATTTGTATCCGATTGGTCCGACTCAGTTACACAGGGCGGGGAGGAGGCTTATCTAGATCATCTAGATCCTGCTTTACCGTCGGGCCGCCTGATACCCAGGACGTTGGAGAGTCTATCGCCGCAGAAGGCTCTTATTTCTCTTTGTTTCAGCATTTAGAGGGAATATGAAGTACGTCAGAAGCCACCTCCAACCACGATTTAGGCGTGAATGTATAGATACCCCCTTAAATTATCACCCCTGGTCAGCCACTGTTCCATCAAACGAAAAGCTCAAGCCTCGTTGACAGAAGAGCCAACTGGCATCTGAGAGTCACGCTGAATGGCTGTACACGGCTGGCCGCATACAGTCGACTGACCCTAAGGCTTACCAGGTCCCCAAGCCGATGGTGCTCATTAATATCCTCAACGACAGAAGTATCTTGCTATATGTTCCTAATCTAAATAGCATGAAGACAACAAACTAGCCGTCTTGCACTTGGCAGTAAAAAGGGTAAATTCGTCGGTATCTCACAGTGGTGAAGGAGCTGCTAGAGCAGGGATTCTTGGCAAGGTGGTCGAGGAGTGGCTGCCATTGTGTATCACAAGCGCCAAAGGTCGTTGAGCCCTGGTTCCTGTCCCACCTTGTGATTCCATCCCCCCCCCCCCCTGTCAATCCCCCTCTACCGCCTCATTTCCTCCAGATACGAGGTCAGGAATAGCGGCCAGAATTGTCAAATGGAAAGAGTCATACGGCAGCCCCATGTGATCTATGTTATTCTGTGATCGGTTCACTTGCATGACTCATCCCGCTGGGAAAACAGCACAAAGAAGTAAGTATAGCATGTAGGTCCCTATTCTTATTATCAGATACACAGATTTCCTCTTCAGCCGTGGGGGTCGAGCAGCATGACTTGGTCCCAAAATAAACCTTCCATCTTATGGTCTGATTACAATGTGAGCTTGAGATTACAATCTCTGCTCAACGATCTCCTTTACCTTGACCAAATCCATCTCCTCAACTCTTCTCCCTTTGAACCCTACCGTCGTCTCAGCCATGCAAAGTGCGTTGTAAATAGCTTCCTCTGTTGCGTCAGCAACAGCCTCAAACAACCCATCAATAGTATCATTGGTTGACATTTTCACACCCAGGAGTTGTGGAACATGGGGGTGAGCAGAACGAGCGCCAGACATGGAAAGTTCTTGAACTGGAATGTCGTTGGCATTGGAAAAGGCAAGGAAGATATCCCCCGATGTGTTACTTCCATATCCACCAACTTTGGCCAGGCCCACGGTAGCACGCTTGGCTAAACGTTGCAGCTGGACGGGAAGAAGCGGAGCATCAGTGCCAACGATGACGATAATGCTGCCATCTTTGCGCGGCTCTTTTTCTCCTGGCTTGAGTTGTTCTGCTGTTGTCTGCCCTTGCTCTTTGAGAATTTGGCCTACTGGGACGCCTCCTATACGGAGGTTGTCTGGAGAACCATAGTTGGCTTGGACAAGCACTCCAACTGTGTAGGATTTTGCATTTCCATTGATGTCAAAGCCCTTGACGACGCGACTGCTTGAACCAGTACCACCCTTGAACCTGTGGCAAATCATGCCTGTTCCGCCACCAGTGTTACCCTCCCTCACAGCCTCAGCAGTCGCGCTTCGAATACCCTTGATGATATGCTGCGGTGTGACGGCGAATCTGCTCTGGTCGTTCAGGTAACCATCGAAAGTCTCCGCAACGGTTGGAAAAAGAAACAGATCAACTTCTTTGTCTGCATTAGAGTGATACTGAACAGCATACTCCAGGATTCCACGGTACGCGTCACCAACAGAGGACGTAGTAGTCAAGACGATTGGTGACGCCAACAGCCCTGTTTCATTGAGCCAGTGGGACGACGTCAACTCTCCGCAGCCATTGAAGCTAAAGAAACCGGCAAAGCTAGAGTACTTGTACCAGTCTGGCCGAGGCAAAATAACCGTGACACCGGTATTGATGTCAGGGGACTTCTCCTCGCTGCCGGGAGGGTTATGAATGGACTCTGTGTGAGAGAGAACACCAGGGACATCAGTAATAGAGTTGAGGGGACCAGTAGGCCATTTTCCCAACCGAAGCTGGGGTATAAGCTGGCGAATACGCTGGCGAGGCGGGGATTGGCTCATGGTGGACGTTGTCGCGCACTGTCGAGTTTGATTTAGAGGTTGTAAGGATAGATGTCGCGGATTTGTATTTTGTTTTCAGTGTGAAGAAGAAGCATCAAGTCTTTTATAAGTGAGGATCTTGTTCATCCGCAAAGAGCGCGATGCCAAAGTCCGCAAGTCCACCGGTGATTGAGTCACTTTCGCGAGGGGTACCCGTTGGCTCCAATCCTTCGTGACAAACGTGGAAGTGAAGAACCAACGAGTACATTAAAAACGCGCGTTACTTACAAAATTGCGTCTTCAAATAATGGTTTCTTAATAATTGAGCCGACAAAGTGATAGAAAATCCGCAATTGCGTCACTCCTCAACAGTCCCAAAATGGCTGTGAGGAAGCTAGTGGTAGGAAATATGGACGGAGCTGGATTTTAAATACACAAATATATGTGCTTTTACACTGTGCTAATTGGAGGCGAACCCCCTAGCCTTGATACTTATTCTTCATTGTAGAATGCTTTCTGTTGAAGACGTCTCGATGTAGTATCTTATTTCTACAGCCCGTGATAGCTTTTGCGGATAATGGCAAATACAACAAGCGGCGCGCTACCAGCTAGAAACCGGCTTTCATGCGGCTATAGAACGCAGGACGTCTGGAATTGGATATTAATCCAGCTAGAACAACTCCAGCCCGAGCCAACCTCCAATCTAGAATACTGCTACTAGGTAGTTCGAAAGTCAATACTAGATACGTAGCATGAGCAAATATATAAATATGAAGCTGAGGGGCCTTGCCAAACTATGAGTAAAGGCGAAGCAAGTGCAAGTACATACATGAACTGTGCAACCGTCTATGGATGGTCATGGGTCGAAGTTAGCTTCATAGCGAACCAAGGGTTATCAACGGCAGAAACAAAATAATTTGAGACTGACGTGATCCCATTATCTTTTCCAAGTACATCATCAGTTATTAGCAGAACACAGAGTTGATACTACTATGTCTGCTAATTCATTACACTACCAAAACCAACTCAGCGCAGTCTCCAAACAAAGTAGCACACCGATCAGGGATAGAATACGTGCTAATGCTCTTAAATATCATCACTCAAGGCCCTGAGAATATCCCTTGCCTCGCTCCTCACACTCTCTACAATCACTCCTGCGTCTTGCACGCTCCGCACAAGACCTACGCCAGTTCCGACGTAAGTTGCAAGTCGCCCCTCTGGACCCCAGCCAGCATCACCGCTCTTGGCCGCCTCATCATGCAGGACCTGGAGCTTCTCAAACGGAACGCCTGCTTCGTGATCGATCCAGCTACGGTTGATGAGAGTTCGAGGTGAAAACTGCTCGGGCCAGCCAAAGGTGCCACGCAGATGGTTGTATAGCTGAGTGCGCAGAGTATTTTTCGCACCGTCAGATGCCCGAACTACTTCGTCCTGATATCCCTTTGCGATGCGTGCCTCTGAAGAAGCAAGGAATCGAGTTCCCATGGCGACGCCAGCAGCTCCCAAAGACAAGGCAGCAGCCACACCTCGTCCATCGATGATTCCTCCCGCTGCGACGACGGGGATTCCAGACTCCTTCACCGCATCTGCCACTTCAGGGAACAGAACAATAGTTCCGGTGCTCTGCTTTGCCATACCATGACCGCCTGCTTCAGAGCCTTGAACAACCAGAACGTCTGGAGGGGTTGAGCTGTTGACAGCGGCAATCGCGTCACTCAGTGTGCCGACCTGAATCCACACCTGGGTATCACGAGAGGCTCCACGAAGAGACACCGTCCACTCGTCCAACTCTTTCTGGCCATTTCTCGGAGCAAATAGCCAGACAGCACACGGCTTGTGTTTCTCAACCGCAGATGTTGCAATCTTGAGATCCCCATTCCAGACCTGAAAGCCCACGCCAATGGGGAGCAGGGGGTGGCGTAAGCTAGAAGCTGCAACCAGTTCCCTGGCCTTGTCAAGATCAGCCAGTACTCCATCTGGCTTGGCCTGTGGCCCTAGAAATCCCAAGCCGCCAGCAGCAGACACGGCAACGGCCAAGTTTGGGCCGGCCATGATGCGCATCGGCGCGCCGACAATGAAAGACTTTTTGACCCAAGGGTAAGGACGAGCAAGCAGACGTCTCAATTCTGCAGTTCGTTGGGCAGCCATGGTCAATCAGTTTCGGAAGGTTGTATAAACTTTGTCGAGCGGAATAGTTGTTGATTCTCGGTTTAGTGTTGGTCTATGTAAGCGTGCATGAGCGACCTGTCCAGCACTAATCAGTACACGCAACGCCCTGGAGATGAAGTTTTGGCCCGCCGGAGTTGTTATACAAACAGCACCATTGGAAGTTAAGGTATCGCCATTGCCGGCTATCGTCATCTCCGCCTTCCAGCTGAACGACCTGCATGTGTTCGCTGTGCGCCAGCAGGGACTCTTAGCGCTGCTTTGTCAGAACTCTGCAGAAGCCACAGATCCTGTATGACATAGTCTGGCTCTGGCGGGGAAAGAAAACGGCAAAGAACGAAGTAGAACTCACCGGCGGATTTCTTTTCTGTTTTGAGAATTCAACAATTGAGAAAAAAGTGCAACTGCTTCAGCCTTATGAAACCCTTTTTCGACATTAGGGGCCGAGGTTAGGACTCCCGTCCCTTTTCCGGGCAGCATCGATCGCACGATTGATTGCTAAGATTCCGCGGAGATGTTTCACGGCGCAGGGTCCAAGGGAACAACATATCGTCATTGGTGCATCCAAGCTGAATAATGGCACATTGTGGCGCGCTTGATCTTCTCCGTGGCTGCGTGGCAGAAAATACCTATTGAAGTTTATCAAGAAGTTTAGAAAGTGAGGATGAAGGAATTTTAGATAAATAGAAGGAATGGGGCGCTCTTGGGAAGAAGAAGTTTGTTTCAGCAGACAAGTACAAGAAAGCATAGAAAGCAATACAACTCCAACAACCTCTCATATCCAACCATAAACCACATTCTCAAGGCTTTAAAACTTATTATATCTTTAAGCTTCTTGAAGTTTACAACAACCAGAAATTCGTACACTACAAAATGGCTTCCCGATCTGACAATGTTGTTGTCGTCGTCGGATCTGGTCCTGGAATTGGCACCAACACAGCCGCTGTTTTCGCCGCCAACAAGTTCAACAAAGTCGCCCTTGTTGCCAGGAATCCCACTCAACTTGAGAAAGATGCAGTCACTGTTACAAGTGCTGCCAATGGCAATGTTAATGTAAAGTCTTATTCAACCGACGTCATCGACCCTGTTAAGTTCACAGCGACACTCAGGGAAATTACCCAGGATCTCGGAACCGTGGAAGTTGTCCTTTACAACGCCGCCATCGTCGCACAGTCCCGACACATCGAGGTCACTGATGAGGAGCTCATCCGTGACTTCATGATCTCCACCATTGCCCTGAACAACCTCTCCAAATGGGCTTTCCCACAGCTTACTGTGCTGGCAGCGGAAGATTCCTCAGCCCAACCCACACTCATAGTCACCAGCTCTCATCTCCCTGAGACACCCGAGACCAATCTTGTCTCGCTGTCCATGTCCAAGGCTGCCCAGAAGAACTTTACTCGATCTCTCCGCCTGGAATTTGAACCTAAAGGAGTTCACGTTGCCCTTTTGAGTGTTGCAGGATATGTGTTGGACCAAAATCAGAAGCTGAATGCCAAGAACATTGCCCAGGAGGCATGGAATCTGTACAACCAGCCCAAGGGAAGCTGGACTGAGGATGTCAGGATTGAGGAACCATGAAGAAGGCATTTAATGATGGAATTTGGACTAGAAAAAAGCTTTTGTATTATAATATGTATTTTACTCTTGTTTAAGACGCTCTTAATAGACATAGATCATATTTGTTATGTTCTGGTCCTTAATACCCAGTAGCACAAGAAGGGTGTTCTCGCTCTTCCCGCTCTTCCCGTTCTTCCCGCTCTTCCCGCTCTTCTAGAGATTATATCAATCGGAGATTTATGTCGTATAAACGTAACAAGCGCAGATAAAGCCGAATAATGCAACTTGAAGGATTCAGATTATTTTAGCTAAAGGACCTATGCAGTAACAAATCGCGGGTTGATGCGAGCACTACATTAAGCTTGCCTTTCCCACATGGGAATTCGGTCCCGATGCGGCCAGGTTATGCATTTTGAGACATGAGAGCCGCACACAATAGCCAGCCACCGTGTTAAGCCGAGCGAATAATAGATCCTCCTGATGACTTGACGGAGGCACCGGTGGCATTTGTGTCCTTCATTAAATACACAAAGGCTTCGGCAGCCTCATCTGCTGTTCCAGGTCTCCCGACTAGCGATTGCCTAGAAGCAAGATCATATATCGCAGACGCCATTGTTTCGCCCGTCTCCTCAATCACCATTGGAGTCTCAGTGATGCCGGGCGCAACCGCATTTACACGTATCGGGCTAATATCAACCGCTAGCCCTATAGCCATACCTGTAATAGCAGCGCCAACACTAGAGAGAACGCCCAGACCTGGCATTGGCACGGATTCGACATGACCAGAAGTGAGAACGACCGATGAGGTGCCTTTACCATTCATGTATTTAGGGGCCAACTTTCCGAGAAGCGCCAACTGAGCAAACCTCGGAACAAACAGTCCATGGATGGTTTTGTAGTCAACCTGAGAGAAAGGAACTAGCGGGCCTCGTCTATTGCTCACGCTGTGAACAATGTGATCGAGAGGGCCTCCAGCAGCAGCAACAGCGTCCGCGAGAACTTGCTCGAGTTGTGTCTCTGTATCCTCGCCACCAAGATCGACCAAGAGGCTGGATATCCGATCTTCCGACCCAGGCACTGCTTTTATGAGTGCCTTGACGGCATTGTCTAATTTCGCCCTATTTGAGGATGCAATTGCAAGATGCGCAATGTTCTCTGAGAGAGTTAGCTTTGCGACAGCAAAGCCTATTCCCGATGAAGCTCCAAGGACGAGGACTCTGTGGCCTGCTATAGACGGCATTTTAGCTCTATGTTTTCGTTGTTTGTTGTTCAAGATTGAGGTTGAGTCTACAGCCAAGTGGTGGCATTGTTCTTATATTTAAATACTACATCAGACTCTTTTCAAAAGTTCAAGAGCAATTTCCTTTTACACTTAGACATGATCCAACAGAGATATCGGAATGTAGCTAGCATTGAGCATTTGCCTATCTCGGACTTGGCGTGTAAGCTGGTTGCTCAACAGTGCGCAATGCTGACATACTGTTTAAGATATAGCCAAATTGGGACATCGAAAACTCGAATAGGTATTACATGTCAAAGAATTATCGTTTGATACGCACCACTTGTTGGATTAAGGGCGCAACAACGCAGACTATGTTAGCCGAGAGGCCGGCTCAGAGCTACATGACTTAAAATGTACGCTGCAGAGCAAGTAAGACCTTCCGCAGGGAGTGTCCATGCTACAGAGTCATGCCTATGATAATGAAAGGGTTTGCTTGTCTTAAATGAGCTATAGGGAGCAGGCCAGGCAAGATATGGGAGAGAAAATAGAGCGAGATGCCATCAAATTTCATATGTGGATAGAGTGTCATAAGCAAAGGAAATGATATACAAAAGTAAACCGCAGTGACGTCGGTGAGTAAAGATAGAAGTGTTCACATCGCAGTCATCCCATTGCTAGTCTCAAGGGCTAAAGAATGCTTAGCTAGGGGTGCGTATTTAACTCAGTGTGTATTGCCCAACGAAGACGCTGCTACACCTAATACAGTCAAACAAGAAAAGTAACTCCATATAGCAACCGTGGTATTCAAAGTAGTCATCCTCACCATTACAAACGTAGCAGCAACCAATTGCACATTTCAAACGCTAACAGGCAATCCAGGCGGTAAAATAAATCAAAAGGCTCATGAGCATAGTAAATGACAGAAAATGTAGGCAAGTCTCATGCCATAATCAACACCTCGACGTCCCGTATCCATTTATGTAACCTCCTGCAGGCCTCGTGGATTGAAAAGGGTAATTTCTCCTTGAAGAGGAGCGCCATGGTTATGAGAGCTTGATACAGGTTCCCCTGCTGGCGGTGGTGCTTGTCCATCTTGGTCGTACACGTAGTCAGGAGGAGCCTCCGTTTCTTCAGGAAGCTCCAAAACAGCCGGCTCAGTAATAGATGCGGTTTGTTGATGGGAATCCTGCTCAAATCCAGGAGCTCGATCGCAGCATTCGTGATACGCAGGAGCCGCGGCACCGAAGCCAACTGTAGTCTCGAATGCGCTCTGTCGGAGCTGCTGCAAGGCACGTCGCTCATCTTCTAAAGCTCTTGCTGTTCTCCGGATCGATTCTCTCCGTGACTCTGTGACTTTCTTCATGGCTTCAACGTATTGTTTCTGAGCAAACAACGCTTGCGCCAGCGTAGCTCCTAGTCTTTCTATAAGATCGGCGTTTTGCGACTTGTTGGTGTAGCGCTCCTGTGCTGTCGCTCTAGCAGTGTGGAAAAGCCGATCAAGAGTGTCCTTGGCCTGTACCAAGTCCGGCCCAGGTGTCGCCTTTATAGCTTCGACGGCCTCGTCGCTGAGTTCGAGTCCGCGATTGATATAAGCGACGCAGCGTTTCAGAACTGTATGAACGCCACGCTGAGAAAAGATATCGGAGTGGTTTTCGAAGGCGGCTCGTTGCTTCTCAAATGAGGCGCGTTCGATGGCTACTTTGACTGCTTGGGCGGCTTTGATGCCTCGAACAGCCGCCTTGAGTGCTTCTGTCCTCTCCTGTAGTGCCAACTTAGCAAGTTTATGTGACTCTTCCTGTTCATCCTCGTCTGCGAATCCTGCCGTAGGGCCATCGAAAATGCGCGAGTACAGAGCGTCGATTTCTTTGTGCGCAGTGCCGTGTCGTCCCACCAACTCTTGCAAATCTTTCATCTCGACAGTCAGTGCCTCTTTATCTGCCTGGAGATCCTTCAACTTTGCTTCAGCTTTATGACGTTTCTCAAGCACTTCGTGGTAGGCCTTTTCCTCTCGCATAGCCTTGTCCTCAAAGGCACTCTTCTTCTTCAGCACGGTGTAGACGAATTTCTTGGCCACCGAGTCCCTATAGCTCTTGTGTTGCTTGAGCTGCAGGTTAGCGGCGGCAATGGCCTTCTCGACCTCGGGCTCGAGATCAGCCAGTCGTTTGTCAACATGTTCAATCTTGACCTGGTTGTTGTTAAATAGCCCGGGTGCATGGGCCGTAGCTTCAAGCTCGCCGAGGAGCTCCGCGTTTCTCGATGCCGAGTCTTCAATAGCTTGTCGCACTTTTCGCTCCGCTACCGAATCTGATGGCACATGCACTTCGCGACGAGCCGGCATGTTGAACGTAGGAGGTGGCATATAATCAGATGCTGCAGCCTTTCGGTCAGCCATAGAGGCCATTGAATTCATGGCGGCAAAATGACCGATTTACGCGTTTACTGTGTTGCTTTACAGATGATGGCGAAGGTGAAAATCGCGAAATCGCGTCTAACGAACCTCCAGGGAAGCGGAGTGCTGCCGTCGTGGGACGGGGCCATATTTACCTCCAACAATTATCAATGATGTGGTAATACGGAAATTAAAGCAGATAGACCAGATTCCAGTGCCTTTCAGGAGATCATCTTCCCAATAGTCGTCATCTTACCGCAAACTCGAGAAAGATTTGTCATCGGCTAGAAGTTTACAGCATAGGGCGAGACAAGGCCTGTCAGCACTTGGACGCATTTGCCCATGCATGGAATACTATCAACTGCGCCACGGATGGAATCTTCACAATACGTGGAAAAATAGCGTACTAGAACACTAGAACAGTGACAAAACAGCTGTTTCACTGCCGCGTCACAGCCTCGTTATTTGTAGTTTTCATGATCTCCCCTTTCAAGCCGCTAGCACAATATGAAAGCAACAACCCCAGAGTTGCTCCTACGTCAGCGCGCCCGACGCACGTACGAGTATTCCAGCTATGTAAGCTTCAATGACATAATGCGCCCCAGTAGTTAATTGCAAGAATCTAAATCTCTACCCGATGATGTCGGGGCGGCGTCCGCTGCCCAAATCCGGACCGCCGGTTCCTGGGCGCGGCACATCGCGCGGCTACTTTTTGCGAAATCGAGACAAGCACATACCCAAACAGTACATAGCATCTCCGCGGGGGCGCGTTGATTCCGGATGAGTCAGCCGTGAGAGTTGGTTTTCAGCTCTCTTCGGATTCAACTCGGAGCGCACAAAGAGCGCAAACAAAAAGTAGTTTCCGTATCCTACTAGTTGGAAAGAGAATGCGAGCAACACATTATTAGTTTGTCAGGGAGATTGGTCACTATTACAAAGCCATGTTCATCCCAACCATAGGAGTGAGTTGTCGACCTGTATTAAAAGCCATTATACCCCGAGTAGTTTCGGGAAGTCTCCAAGTCTCTAGACAACTACTCCAGCATAGATCAACTCGCATAATCATCCCTCCAGTTACAGCAACACAATCACAAAAATATACAATGGCTACTAAAGCTATCCCCACCCTCCACTACCTAGACATTGGTCGAATGGGCCGTGGCGAAGTCGTACGGTAAGTCGTGCGCCACTCAGCAACTCTTCTCTTTCACAACCAACCTTAATATTGTAACCCCTTATAACCCACACTAACACATATATCAGGCTGTTCATGAGAGACGCAGAGATTGAATTCAACGATATCCGACATCCTTATGATGCTACATGGCCAGCTACGAGTGAGAGACTCAAGCAAGAAGGCATTACCCGAACTGGCAAGGTGCCTGCACTCTTGATCAATGGTATTATTATCAACCAGGTTAGTTGCTCAATCAACGAGATCCTTTTAAATGCTAGGATGTACGCTAACATACTTTTCCCCCATATAGCATATTGCTATTTTACGATATCTCGCTCGAGATATCGGCCGCTATGAAGGCGAAACCAATCATGAGAAATTTCAGCTTGATGCTGTTTCAGATGTTTACAATGATTGGAGAGTAAGTCAAATCTATAATGAAATAACCGTCCATTACATGTGCTAATGGATATGATATAGACTCAATGGGTAGCAAGCCTGAAAGGTGTCACAGATGAGTACAGGAACAAGTTTGTACCACAATATTACAATGTCATTGCAGAGTACTATTCTGCAAACAATGGTCCTTATCTCCTTGGAGACAGAATATCCTACGCCGACTTCGCCGTCTATCAGTCAATTGATAACGATGAACGAATCGGAACTCTACCCGTAAGTTTACCCTTTTGGGTGAATGATTTACTTGATTCATGGTGCTGATTCATTACATCCAGTCCAAACTGCCTGAGGCAGTTCAAAAGTTCCGTGAGGCCTTTGAGGCACGACCAAACATTGCAGCGTATATCGAAGAGAATCGCCCAAAGAAGGCATAAATGGAGAATACAACTGAATGATTATCAAAAGAAAAGTGTGATTGGTTCAGTAAATAAAACAAGTCAGACAAATTATTCATCAACCCACAAATAGACGCTTTCAATTGCGGAAAGATAGTATTCAGATGAAAAAAGCATCATTACTTTAATACACTCAGTAAAATCATCAACCCTATAACCTACGTGCACAGTACAATTCTAGGGTATGCCTCCTGAAGAACATCGTGAGATGTCACAACAAGCTCATGGAATTGGTGATAGCTCCATATATTTGAAAACTCCAAGTAGGGCCATAGCAATATCAGCACTTTTGAAAATATTCAACTGGCCACTATAGCTGAATGCGAAATCATATAACTCTGTATATACAATATGAGCTCATCGTCGATGTCAGTAATTGTCCTTACGTGATCTATCATCATATTACGGGGTATTGTAGTCACTTGGCTACGAGAAACAACTCATCGCATCGTACTTTCATGTAACGTTGCAAGTTTTCAAGAAATTGAGTTAACCTTGCAGAAAACAAGATAAAACAAGGCATGTGTTGCAAAGACCCCAAGCATTTATACCAAGGGACTTTGCATGAATTTGGCAAATTGCACCGCAAGGCTGACTACTACTTCCTTGCTCGGTCTCATACTGTATAACGTACGTGTCCATAGATGTCAGATGTCAGACACGGTACAGTATGCAGTGTCTTGCATTATACTGCTACCGCTCATCTTCGATCCAATGGCAAGTTGATCTTTACCTGCCTTCTTGAGCCACGTCGGACGTATCAGGGCCTGTTGAATTTCCAACGGAAAATATCACCTCCGCGATGACTATTCCATGTCGATTTTGGTTCAGTCTAGTTATTACTAGCGGAAGGAAAATGAGATGCATAAACGTCGTAATTGAGCATATCCGACTAGGCTGACAGAGTTTCAAGGCACATGGCAAATCTGCCACCAAATACATGTCAGATCAGGAGCCGCTTCATGCGATGCGATCCAGGTTCCCACATCCCGAAGGCCAGTGCATACGCACCCGGTCAACGTCAGTAAGACGGCTCTAGCTTCATCGCAGCATCGCAGGAGTAGGCGAGAAGAGACTCAAATTGATCACAAAATGATTCATAACAATAGAAAGTCTCCTTTCAAAAGGACACACCCAATACTCCACGTCGTAGTGACTGAAATGAATCCCGCATTTTCTCTTTCTTTTCCCCCCAAAAGGCCCCCCGTCCTGCAAGAATCAGCCCATATTTCCCCACACATGTAACGCTGTATTATTGTCTGGCTCGCCCCGGAGCGGCAGTTCCGCGATTTAGCGGTTTGAAATCGCTCATGCTTTCATCGCATGGACGTCAATCAATACGCCGGCGAGAATCTTCCCGCTCCTAGCAAATTTATGCGAAACAAGATGCCAGCCGTCAATGCATCTCCTTCTAGAAGTCCTACGATTCTCACCCTAAATCCACAACTAGAAGCTGCATGGATACCGGGAAGCGATGTTGAAACAGAAAATAGAGCTTAAAAAACGACGAGTGCCGAAGGAAAAAGGAAACAAAATGCCCATGCCAGCCAGCCCCTTTCCTACCCTACCCTACCCTTGGCTTCTCCTCACACAGCTGGCGGGAGCTTAAAACACTCGAGCATTCGCTAGGCATTGCCCAGCCTGTGCCTGTCTTCGAGACGCTGCACAGGCCTGCCTGTCTGCCGATCCGGGCTCGCCGTTGGACTCTGCGAACAGTCCATCTCATTTGTTTCTCTCCGGACTTATCGTACGTGCTCGTATATACTCGTAGTTTTTGTTAGCGACCGCAGCATGTGGAGATGACACACAGACGCCTCGGCAAAAGCCACGTACGAGAGGCGGGATGGTATTTGTATTATAGTCGAGCTCCATTTGCATGGTCCAGCCCCTATCTAAACAGGAGCGGAAGACAGAACGCCTCCACTCATTGGGGGTCCCCATGCCTGGTACTTGGTGTTCCTTCAAGGCGCACATTTCATACATGTACTCGTACATTGCCGGACTTACATACAGGCCATGTTTTCTGCAGGGGGGGACAGGGGTTGTTCTTTTTCTCTCTCTTTTTCTACGGGGCCCTGCCGCCCCCAAACCATGTCAAAAACCACCACCGCCTCTGCGAAATGTCTTGGCCGATACATCCCTGCAAGCTGGCAAGCGATTCAGAAGCTTTCCATGTCCCTTGGCGAGAACATGCATTCTAACGTAGCATTATCGTACTGCACGGCGTCTTAGGACATGCGGCTGTGTATTCTGGCCTCATATGTGCATTTCATTGCAGGGCTGATAGTTGAAATAGAGTGGCTGAGGACAATAGCCGTGGAGTTTCCACTACTGAATGGCATGTGGTCAGCCCATCGCGCAATATTCCAATGCATACACGAACTTGCTAGCCGAGACTCTCAGCGGGGGTTTTGAACAATCTACTCACAGTTCTTTTGCGATTTTGCCTCAAAGTTATGACTAAAATCATTGAAGAGGCCGAAAAATTAACAAAGCGGACGTTTCCTTTCCCACGTGCATGCAACCTCGACTGTGGAAAATCAATACCGAGGCGATACCAACGCTTACAGCATTCGATTTGGAATATTATCCGTAGTACCTTGAAACAATCTAAAACTGACGGAAGGATGATTGATTTTGACGGCCCATTATCGGCGACTTTATTTTATATCTTAGTTCACATAAACATCGCATCTCCGTGCTGGACTCTGTACGAGGGCTGCAAAAAACTGCACGAATTACATGTGTGCATTATAAACTACTAAAGCTAACGTCGCTAAAGTCGTCAAGAAGATTGGAGTGAGATGTGATGTTACATCGTTTTCTGATTCGCGACACAGGCTGTAACAGGAAGTGAGAATTTAAGAGCATTTTGCATTCGTTTTCTTGCAACTAATATGTTTCGGAATATATTTGGAAATACTGTAGTGTAATTATATCTATGTCAAAGAGTATAGTATCGTGAGCATCGTTCATTTCTCGTCATACAGCCTCAACGCCTTGCCGGATGGCATGATAAAAA
Organism: Trichoderma simmonsii; assembly: GCA_019565615.1. Taxonomy (NCBI): domain Eukaryota; kingdom Fungi; phylum Ascomycota; class Sordariomycetes; order Hypocreales; family Hypocreaceae; genus Trichoderma; species Trichoderma simmonsii. Next base: position 2,169,094 of record CP075866.1, read on the forward strand.
AAAAAAGGTTACTGAAACGCAGTCGTATATGCGCGGCAAATAAAACCCCCCCTTCTCTCCAAAAACAATGCAATGCGCCATGGATGCAATTATTTCCTTCCATCGCTTCCTTCATGAGCTGTTGTTGACGCGGTCAAAGAACTCTCCAATCTTATGCTCAAAAGGAGCAAGGGGGTGCTCCTCGCCCAGGCCAAGGTCCGCCATCTTGTATCGGGGATTAGTTGTGTGCATGGCCATGTAGCCCTGGACACTCTCATTCCAGGACTGCTCATAGACACCCCTGCCTTTGAGGATCTCGCTCACTCGCTTTGCGGCTTCAATCGACTCTTTGCTTACGTCTTGGAGGACCGCCAGCATGGGCTTGCCGCTAGTATCGACACGGTTATGAAGGTAGTTTCTCGTGTCTCCACCAACCTCCTCTTTGTAGAATCTAGGTGGGAGATTAGCTATGGGGACTGTCATGGTATGTTTGCGTTGGCGTTACTCACGAGAGCACATCATTGGAGATGTCAATGAAACGGGCCATGTCGGGGATCGCCTCGAGGAAGGCCGAGACATCGGGATACTGGGCCTTGGGGTAGCAGAAGACGGCATAGGCCACGTTCATTCCCGACATATCCCTGTAGAAATCCGGAAATTTGTTGCCGGCACGCGTAACTGCCATGTGCTGGAAGCCGTCGTGGCGCTCCAAGAGGTTGCTAGTGAGGAACTTGAGCACGGAGATCTGCAGCATGTTGGCCATGACAGTGTCGAAGTGGTCATCTGCCTCGCGGAGCAGGATTGCAATTGCCTCGAGCAAGTTGTTTGGCTGCCGCTCGCCTCGGAAGAAGCGTTGGTGGAATTGCAGGGCCTCCTGGACCATCTCGTTGCTCTGGCCAACAATGTCGTCGTATTGAACAACGAGCCAAGTGAATAGACCGACATACCCCTGGACTTGCACGGGATGGTTAGGGTGGGCGAGCTGTTATTCCTTTTTCGTTAGCCAAACATTTGTGCAACCATAGCGCGCCAATCCGACCACTTAGAAACAAGAGAGAAACGCACCAATCCTTCTGCGTAGCCTAGACGAAATCCCTTTGCAGAAATCTTGGTATTGAGCGGCACATCGAACTCAATGGCTCGCTTATGCATGTAGGCAAGCAGACCTTCGACTGCCTCGGCCGTGAGCTTAGGTGCTCCAGGATAGTTGAGCTGAGCGAGCATGTCAGAGCAGATGGGTGCCACTTGAGCAGCCAGCTTCTTTGGCTCTTTGGCCAAAGAGCCATCCTCTGGGCTCTCGTTCTTTGGAAGGAATTGCTTCAATGCCGTGAAGACCCGGCGATACACTGAAGCAGCCGTGTGGTAGCCAGAACCGGCGTGGCTTTTCCGTGCGACGACCATTTTGGTATAAGTTGTTGGATAGTACCAAACAGATATAAATGTGGAAAACTGATATTTGAGAAGATCTAGGCCAGTGTGGCTTGCTAGAAAAAAGCAAACAAAGACTTGGAGAATATGGGGAGTGGAAAAAGCAAGTATTCTCTTAAGCTGATATGAGGATAGACTTGAGACTAGAGTTGAGGTGAAACGCACCAGACGGGGGGAAACCTTGGATCTTTATTCATAGCGTGAGCCCTCATCCCGGCGGGCATCTCGGATGCCTGCTATATTACAAAGATAATACCTTGATGAAATCCAGTTAAATCGAGCAGGCAGTTTTCCCAATTGAGCATCGTGGCCGTGGTCGAGAAGGCAAGAATCAACGAGGTCAAGGAATATCGCAAGACTACCATGCAAACTAACGACCAACAGCATAAGCTAGGCTCACCCACAATATACGCGAGCGAGCCATAAATTGGAACGAGAATATGACTAACTGGCAGATTGTACTGTCGTATCTGATCTCCGGTGTTCCCCAAAGACCAGCACGAGGCCCGTTGAACACTCCGATTCTATCAGTAATGTTAAAACGTGACCGGGAACCTCTGCCCACTCTGCCCACTTAGTGCGTGGCGGTGGATAGGGTGCGGCGAGCAGGATAGTGATGTATCAACAGCTTAGACTGCTCTATTGGATCGTGTCATGCCTATCTAGGAGAAGAGGATTGACATTTCAGCAGCTAGTTTAGCCAACTGAGTCGCCATATGCATCTCCTGTTCGTGGCCTGGATGAAGAAAAAGGGTGAAGCCCTCACCGCGAGTGTCCCGGAAGGTACCGGCCGGCAGCCCATTGTCACCGAGAGAATGGAGACGAAGTCGTATCAGTGTAACCACTTTGCATATCATTTGGCTGTTGGTCAGCCTACTCATTTACATACCCTCTCTCTCCCACTTTCACTTCGGCCATGCTTCCCATCGAGGCGAGTGTGGGGATAAACCTGGTAGACCAGGGCGCCATGAGGGCAACATTTCCTTCTCCTACCTCTCTCGTACAAGTTACTGTATGTTGGTTGATGATGCTCACACATGAAAGGGGGGGTCTCTGAAGAGCCCTGGAGCCATGAATAGCATCAACCCTTGCCAGGAACACCTCTTGCCCTTGCACGTACGCCCGTCTATTCCATTAGTTCTGTATTGGCCAAGGATTCCTCAGCCCTCATGCAGTAGCTCGCATCGTTAACGTCGGACTTTGCTATCATGTCACTCGACGCTGAAGAGCGCGGCAGAGAGCTAGCCTCGTTAAAAAAGATCTTCAGACCCCCAGAGCATCTGTTCATTGCCTCTCCATAAATCGTATTGTGGGACGAACTGTTCCCCCCTTCACGATCTTAGTTCTCACTTCCTGCGCATACGTGATGACGGCCGTCCGTCCATTTATCTGGCATGCGGAATACACTCCGTGATGGAGCTGGCTCCGTACTGCGTGCGTTCGAATCGGATCTATGAACCAGGGAATGCATTTATCATATGAAAATACGTCATCCATTGCAAACACGCCCCTAAGAGTCATGCTACAAATGTCGATTGCATCTTCTTACTCGTACCATGAATTGCAAGCCGTTGGCCTCCACCCGTATTTGTAGATGGCGATGCGACGGCGCACATTATCTTGCATTAGCACGTGTTTTTCTCTTAGCTCTTCTCCTTCAAGTCATTTCTTTGTTAGTCACACAGATTTGCTCACTTTCCCTCTTTTCTTGGGTTGCCTGGGCTGAAGAAGCAGCTTGTGCGTCTTAGGAAACGACGTGCAGTCCTCAACTTCTCCAACAGAGCTCCCCTCGACGTCGTCACTACGAGTACATATGTACCTAGCTCCAAAGCCGGTTTGACCTGTCAATTGACGCTGGTGGGTCAAGGGCCGTTACACCAAGCGCGCCAAGCTCGCGTCTGGGAATGGGGTCTATCCGGGGTTCCGCTGGCATGGGTCGTGGCCTGTAAAAGAAATGACACGCTCGTGACACTCTGGCAGGGCCAAGGGGTCGGTTTATATGCCGCTGCAAGAGGATTGGGTCATGCCACGGCAGACTCCTCTCACTTGCATACACAGACAGGTACGGTGAAGATAGGACGAGTCCACGTTCAAGCTGGACACCCCCTGGAGGCGTGCAGGCTGCTTCCAGAAAGGAGCTCTCAAGGATCATACAAGTACTCGTAGAAAGGCACAAGTACTCCTACTTCATTTGTGCTGTTGGCTGCGGTTTCTCATTGTTTCGCCCTGTTTAACCAGGGGTGCGTGCAATTAAATCCACCTGGGACTGTATGTACTCGTACGGTCCCCTACAATATGAAGCTGTCCTGCCGTCTCCAAGAGATCAATTATCCACACTGGCTCGTACAGTACGTTAGCATAAAAGGCGGCGTGCCGGCAGGCGACGGCTGAGGCGCAAAAGCCGCTCCGTAAAAAGAGGAAGCTAGTTGATCGGCCGAAGTGGAGGGCCTCAAAAGTGAGGGCTTTCGCGTCGCCCGATAAATGATGTGTAGCAACTGGGGTTAGGTCGCGGAAACTAACCAGTCTGGCGATAGTAGCGAGAAGAGAGCAACACAAAGCGAGAATGAAAGAAGAAAGGAAAAAGGAATAATTAGAGGCAGACTCGCTGCTCGGGTCATCTCTCGTTCTCGTACGCTTCCTGGTATGCTAGTATGAAGGACGCACACTAGTCGTCACTAGGCGAGTGCTTGCACCCGTGCTTCGTCTGTTGTACGGACGAGATACAGGGATCCGTCAAACGACATGCATTCCTGGCTATTGATACTTGCTCTTTGGGGAGTTGGGGTCACGGCAAATACTTCAGCTGGCAAGGATAGGCAAAGCTACCAAGCATTGGCAAGCCCGGAGGGAGCTCCGTGCAATTGTCCACTCAGACTCCTACTAATCGTCACCAGTTGTTGTCCTGGGGTCAAAACCTACATGGACACCATTACTGATGTGGTTACATGGACGAGTACACGTTATGATTACCCCGTACTTACATGTGATTTGATGTCGAGGACGGAGTACGGAGTACGTAAGAAAGGAATTAATTACCCCTTGCATATGCATACGCGTAGTTCAACTGCCACTGCCGCCCCAAGCGTACGAGTATGCCTATGTATGCTATGGCTTCTTGAACAGACAGCGGCAATTCTCAGTGGTTATTGTGTGTATGTGCCTAGTTATACCAACCGTCGGTAGAATGTGGCACGAAGACTCTTCTTCCCCCTTTCCACTAGGTGGACTCATGTTTGAGGCGACGGATTCCCAGAGAAAAAAAGATTTGGATGAGCGGTCCGTCCCTTGCCTGTTAGTATTAACGGGCTCGAGGTAAGATTGTCGACACGTGTGACAAGTCCCGGACGGGCCTCTCCATGCCTCGCGCGGTCGTTCCCCTGTCGCCGCCCAAAAGGCGGCTTTTGAAATGTGACAGCCGACAGCGCGAAGCCCGCTTGGCCCTCATTTTCGGTGACTCTTGGTATAAACGCCGGGCGTCCTGCTGTTTGCGTTGGGTGCGAGCTGATGCATCCTGCGGTTTCTGAACCTGTACCTGTACCCCCCTGCCCAGAAGGCAAAAGAACTCGACGAGTTGAAAGTGGTGCCTCGCGGACTTTGTTCGTCACGGCCCCGGATCCTGTTTCGGTCATACGACTGTTCCCTTTTGCTTTGAACACACCTGCCTACTTCCCTATTCTGTTCCTGTTCCACCAAGATGAGTATTGCGTATAGGCGCCTCGACCCCTCAAAGCGCGAAATCCGCCTGCTGGAGATCCAGTCCGCTCGCAACCTCAATGACCCAATTGAGTGTAAACTCGTCACGGTCCGCGTGACGGACGACCTCGAGTTCATCGCGCTCTCGTCTCTCTATGGCGATGCCAAAGAGACGGAGCGCATCTACATCTCGGGGCTGCCAGTGACCATTACCTCACACTTGGCGTCAGCCATCAAGAACATCCGCGCCGTCTTCTATCCCACCATCTCGCGGAGGTTCCAACGAACTCCGGCCCGACGCCCGCATGGCGCCCCGAGATGGTTTCGTCAGCTCTTTGGCGCAAACTCGGCACAGCGTGGAGAGCTTGAAGCTCGCTCTCTTCGCGTCTGGGTCGACCTCGTATGTATCAACCAGAATGATGAGGAAGAGCGTCATCGTCAGACTCTCGACATGCGCATGATCTACAAGGCGGCCGAGCTCGTCGTCGGCTGGCTGGGTGACAAGACAGAGCACACAGATGTGGCCATGATGACGCTGGCCGAGATCGAAGACGCCATGCCGGCTCACTGGGGAGACCCAGGTGACCGTGAAAAGCATCCTGAGGATTACTCTCCAACGCATCGTTGGGCTCGACCCATCACTCACATCTGGACTCCGGGCCCAGGGGGCGAGATTCCCTTCCTGATGCCTCACTGGGTTGGATGCAACGACTTCATGACGCGCCAGTACTTCCAGCGGCGTTGGATCCTTGAGGAAATTGCTCTCGCCCGCTTTCCCACGTTTCTCATTGGCGACATCATCGTGCCATGGAAGCAAGTACTCCGTCTCAATCGGATGATGGAAGAGTTCAAATACCACCCATCGGAGGTGTTTCAAAAGGTATAGTGTCTTCCATATCTTCTCGGCTCACACCAGACATGAACGCTAATGCGCTGTTGCAGGAACTGAGCGCCATGATTGCTGAATTACCCCTGGAGACGGCCCACAAGCTCTTGGATGAGTTCGCCAGGAGAGAGGCCCTCGAGGAAGCCCGCATTCTCAAAGAGACGGGCAAGAGCAGAGCTACTTCTTCTACACGTTCTAATGAATAGCCCACACACACACGGTGGGATAATTACAGTGATATTTGTTGTGACGGGAGCGGCGGCGTCAAAGCGGTTCATTCACAAAGTTGGCATTTCGCGGGTTTTGGTGTGAAGGGCATGACAGGATACCCAAAGGTTGACTTATACGCAATGAGGATACCCCATAAAGAATTTTCCTATTTCCTTCTTGATTCAGCACGATAAATTGTTTTTGTATTTGGGTATTCTTGTCTTAGATTTGGATTTTATTTTTTTTATGTCTTTTTTCATTTGTTTGTGCTCTTTATTCTTGTCTAATTCGACGTCCGCACAGTTACATGCGCGGCTCATTTTCCCATCTCGGAGAGCTTGTGCAGCTACACTTTGCTGAAATGAGATGTTCCCTTTTGTCCGGACTGGGCACCTAGTATGATAACATTATTATAGATCCATTGGTACACGTAACAATAAAAGAAAAAAGAAAAGAAACCCCCCAATCTATCAATACATCATTTTTGTAATTGTGCTTTTGAGTGGCAGCACCCTGAACCAACATACCGGAAGCGTTGCATCTCCTGCAGCCAAGATGCCGTTGGTTGATGAGTTGCAGGAAGACGATGATACCTTACGATTCTGGCGTTGCATCTTACCCTGTATAAAGTTCTTCTGGAATACTACTCCAACGATCCGGTAATAAGTCTATCATTCGAATTCCCGTCATGATATGATGGCGGGGGAAAAATTACCCATCACTTCAATTGTCGATACCAGTAGCATTAATATGTGCCTGTACTGAGTTGTTAAAGTATTGGTAGACATAATTCATCGTGGATTATATCGCAACTGTACGAGTACAGTAAACATTCCGATTTGGTAATACAAATATACCCACATGTAGTAATTTCTTATCTAATTCCTCCACGTGTAACTCATTACCTATACAAGTCATTATTTGGCATCAGGCGGGGTCTTTGCCATCGTATGCTCCATATGAGAGGACACCATTGGATGCCAATTTTTCAGTTGACATGCTCCACAAGTCTTTTGCTTCTAGAATTGCTCGGCTTGGAAGAATTCCCAACAGACTGGGCACAGCTACGGAGTACTGTATCGCTTAACGAAGCGGTCAAAACCCGAGAAGCACGTTATTCGTGCTTGGTAGCTCCGAGTAGATAGGAGAACACCATGTGGAACTGCCACGTTGAGGGGGTCGTTTTATCCAAAGTACCAGCATATAGGAACAAGTATTGTGACAACTGACATGGAGCCTGCAAGCAAAATTGCCACAATGGCCCTTACCAGTCCGCCGGCTATATTAATGTACCCAAATGGAGTTTACCCACCGCGTATGTCATCCCATCTTTTGCCTAGCTCACCGACACTTTTGGTTAAATGTCCTATCATGCCCACTTTCACCAAAGACTGTTGGTCGTGGCAAAATCCAGGGTACTGATCAATTGGGACACGACAAATCATCAAGTGCGGAAGATGCCGTAGAAGTCTATGTACTGCTGGAATTGAGAGAGTAGTTTTCTAGATAAGAAAACAGCCTTATCAAACTTGATATAGAGCACAACTTATACCGAAGCAATGTTGCTATAAGTTTGGCTATCTTTGAAATATTGCTTCTGAAGAAATAGATCTGAAAGGGGTAGATTTTGAAGCCATGCACAGCGTCATCCAGGGACGATCAGTCGCTTGTCCTCACAATCTTTCGGACATGTGTGATGTTATTTCTTTCGTGACGATGATGCACCAAACAGAAAGTATCCAGTATACCTCTTCCTTCTAAAGATGACATGAGAAAGATAGTATCATATCTTTTATATTGAGAGAGTTGCCCTAACCAGCAGTCCGGCCCAATCATTGTTGAGGAGAATTTGAAGCTAATGATGAACATGAAGAAAGAGGTAGCAGAGAAACCGGAATAATGAGAATCTGGATGATATGTCCAATTGATTGAAACTAAAACCCATGGCCCTTTGGCTTGCTCTAAAAGTGGGAAGCTTTAAGAGATTGCATTGCATTAGTATTGTTATGCTGTTGCTTTCCCCTTAACTGCATCCGGCGTTTTGAGTATTTCGCATTGAGATTCGTCCCAGATAGGCAACTGAGTTACCAACAGTTATCGGAGAAGTTGATATTATAATAAGGTTATATTGACTGGCTGTCTACATGTAGGCTATCTCATAATCGAAGTGGCATTATATATCCGGCAGAGTTTTCTGAGCAATTCAGAAAGCTGGCTTAACTTGACTGCAATATGATTGGCCCTTTGATGCAATGCATGTCTATTATGCTCAGACTGAGGCTGTAAGTTGGTTGTAACATTATGAGCATGTAGTTACACCATTAAGAGCATCCTGATTGCAATCATTCAGATTGTTTGTGCATGGGCTAGATGTCTAATGGTATGGTATTAGCAAGAGAATAAGTCAATCTGAAATGTGAACAGAGGATTTGCTTACAGGACAGTCCGAAAAGGTATCCGTTGGATTGCCATTGAAATCAAGCGAATGGCAGCTTCCGGCACCAAAGGCACCACCAAAAAAGCATTTTCCTGGGCCTATCGCAAGAGCTGTAGGCGCAAAGAGAATTGCTGCAGCAATGAGATTGATGTTGAACTGCATGTTGAAATTGTCGAAGAGTATTGAGAATGTGTTGTCTTCAAAGTAAGAATGGTGAGATGAATTACAATCTAGAACTGTAGCTTGGGCTCAGCTTCTTTATACTTCTTTTTCTTTACCAAAACTCCCTCGATATATATATAGCAACGAGATCAACACTCGATTGCCTTGATTGCTATACAACCTTCTAAATGCGCAGCTTTGAAGTGTCGATCAGGTCTGAGTAAGCTTAACGTTACGTGAGTAAGGCTGATGTGAAGTTAATTTGGCGTAGTGCCATTGTTTCAAGATGTTGAAGAAAGGCAATCGTATTGCTGATCTACTGTAAATAGCATCACATCAATTGACTAGATGGGTGGCTCTTGATTACCATGTACTTTCCAGGTCGGGGAAAGAAGACTGATACGCATTTACCAGATTCACACATACAAGTTTTACCCTCCATTGCAAGCTTCCGTATTACGCTGCCCATTGGGCTGTCGCACTAGCGTGAGCTACTTAACGATGAGGACAAATGCTGCTCTCTTTTTTAGAATACGAGACTCAGTGTCAGCTATACTATACAGGTCCAGAAGATGCATCTCCAGGTCAGGTGCTGGCAAGACACCCATTTCAGGACAATCTGCTGGTCACAGACGGCAGCTGGGATCAACACCTTTTGCATCTCTGTAACTTGTTGTAGTCCCTAGCGCTACGCCCGTCAGCTCTTTGACTTACAGTCTGACATGAACATTGGGGTACAGAAACAAGGCTGCCAGCTGAGGGCTAATTGGTAAACTTTTGCCGTACTTAAAAACACCTATATTCCATACTACGTGCGATAAATTTGGAATATAGTTTAAAGTTAAACTGAGCCTCCCCTTACGCCGTCTGAACCCGTGTATAGCAGGTCATGTTCAATGTTGTTGTTGTTGTGTGGCCGAGCTAACCTGCGCTATGCAAGGGCTTAGATGACATTAGGGGGCTCAGTTGTTCAACACAGCCATTCACTGGTACATGTAGTAATTGGTGCATTTTCTCAACCTGGAAAGTACAAGGTAATAATCGCCCGTACAAAAAGTGGCGCTGACATGCCGCTTACCAGTCCGCCAGCTAAAGGACAAAAAGGCACTTCGCACTCCATACTTCATATGTTGGCACGTTTTGCACCTAGCTCACCGACATTTTGGTATAAATCTCTGTTGCTGCCCACTTCCAGCATCTTGTCGTTGGCCGTGGCAAAGTCCGGATTGTCACGGCATCATTTTCATTCGCTAACATACCTGCTAGCTGGGCGCAATTTTTCAGACGTTGGTTCCAGTGCGGGCGGAGCTCATATTCAGGGGAACCGTGGGGGAAGAAATCATACTCTGGTAGAAGGGGTGAGTATTTGTGATACTGCAACTCTGTAGATTGCAACACTGGGTATGACTGGATCCATTAGCCTACTCTAGTGTGCTGTTGGTCCTCAACGCTGAAGAAATTATTTCCTTGGCTGTTGTTGGTTCCAAAAGTGCCTTTGAATCGAACCATACATGCAGTAAATTACATCAAGGATGTCAATAAAGCCTCACGCCGAAGCCGGTGGTAACATCGCCGGGAAATAACCAGCAATTGATATGAAGAGAGATACCGACATCAATAACTGCTTCGCTTCTTCGCTTTCTCCATGGTCGATGAACCAATCCGCGGGTAAATTTCCTCTTCTAGAAACAGAAAAATCGACCGGATGATCTCATGCTGTTTGCGATCTGATGGCTGTCGACAGTGTAAGCTCACATTATCGATAACGCCATCCATGTGAGTTGTCAAGGGTTGGGGGATTAGTAAAGCATCTTCACAACGAGTTAAACAGGAGTCTCTTAACAGTGATTGGTGAGCATACACGCAACCACCCAAGTAATTGGGCATTCTCAGAGTAGAAAGACACGAGAGCAGGTAAACAATTGAGTTGATACCACTATTCTAGTCATTGAGGGGATACTTATTCATGCTCATTGCTGGTTGTTAGACGAGACAGTGCTAAATTGTTCTGCTTTAATGGAATTGAAGCGATAAATATGCTACTGAAATATGTAAGTTGCTGGTTTTGAAGATGTTTCTCCCTGGTTTGTCACTAATAACTGGTAGATTCAATCGAGTCCACTAAACTCGACGGCTGTATTGGAAACTTGTCTCACCCCGCATCGACTTAAAGGAGATCCAGATCCATCATGGCAACAACTACAAATTGCAGCGTAAAATGACTAAAGTGAGACATTGCCCCAAACTAGTTTCACAAGCGCTCGGATTCGGTCGCCGCGGACAAAAAACCCAAGATGCCGTGAATCTAATTTAGGTGAGATGAGCTTAAAAATTGCCCGGACGCGATCTATCCGGATCAGCTGAGATGGCGCGCTTCTTGGCTCACCGTATTCGTAATCGGAAGACGCCATACAAACAAACAAAACACCACGCCTGAATTGAAGATATCCCACACAAACTTTCGTCGCACCATTGTGATGAGCAATTAATTGAGAAATCTCACCTGATTCTCAACAAGAGAGTGGCGTCACAGCATCTTGATCCATGCAATAGGTTTCTCTATCGACGCACGTGCAAACATGACGGGGACAAACCCCAAATATGACTTTGGCGGGCCGTAAGTTCGATGACAGTATCAAGAGCGCCGAAGTCTCCTTTCTAACGCATTATCCAGTCTAGGCACTTCAGCTATTGTCTTTGGCCTTCCCGTGCTGCTATACTTCTTCTACTTCACTTGCAACGATGTTGCCGGCTGTCCCGCGCCAGCCCTCCTGGAGCCTCGCTCCCTCACTGTTGCAGAGCTGAGAAGCCAGATTCCATGGCCTAAGGATGGCATCTGGGGCTTTGCCAGCTGGAAGGTCAGCGGCTGGGTCGCAGCTTATTACCTGCTTAGTCTGGTGCTCTATCGAGTGCTTCCTGGACAGGAGATTTACGGCACGAAGCTGAGAGAATCAGGCCGGCCGCTCAAGTACAAGCTAAACGGTACGTAAGGCGGATATGAAAGAGGTAGACTCTGGAGAAGAGATGCAATGCTAACAATCGATAGCGTTTTCCTCCACTCTCGTCCAACTAGCTGCATGTGCTGTAGGAACTGGTCTGTACGGCGCTGATTTCGCCGTCTGGACGTTTATCGACGAAAACTACTTGCAAATTTACACAGCCAATCTCATCCTTGCAATCGCAATCTCAGTGTTTGTGTATGTACGAAGCTTCAGCGTCAAGCCAGGCAACCCTCAATTGAGGGAGCTCGCCCAAGGAGGCCACACTGGCAATATCATGTACGACTTCTTCATTGGTCGTGAACTCAACCCTCGTATCACGCTTCCCCTTTTCGGCGAGATTGATCTCAAAGTCTGGCTTGAAATGCGGCCTGGCCTGACTGGTTGGATTCTGCTTGATCTTGCCTTTGTCGCGAAACAGTATCGCACTTACGGATACGTGTCCGACAGCATCCTCTTCATTTCCGCTGTGCAAAGTTACTACGTCCTCGAAGGCCAATATGCTGAATCGGGAATCCTCGGCATGATGGACACCATCACGGATGGCCTGGGATACATGCTCACCTTTGGAGACATTGTTTGGGTGCCGTTCTTGTACTCTACCCAGACGCGATACCTCTCCGTCTTCCCCTTGCAATTAGGCTGGGCGGGAATTGCCGCCGTGTCCGCTATATTCATCGTGGGAGTGTCCATATTCCGCGCCTCCAACTCTCAGAAACGCCTCTTTCGCACGCAGCCAGATCACCCAAGCGTCAAGGGTATGTCGTATATCCAGACTAAGCGAGGCACAAGACTTCTTGCCGATGGCTGGTGGGGAGTATCGCGCCACATCAATTACTTTGGAGATTGGCTTCAAGCATCGCCCTTTAGTCTTCCTACCGGCGTGGCAGGATACTTGATTCTCCCGGCTGGGGCCGTTACCACTGCAGGAGTGGGCGTTGCTACGATGCTGGATGGCCGAGAGGTAGTTCAGGGTGCGGCAAGAGGCTGGGGTATGGTTTACACGTACTTGTACGTCGTGTACTTTGCTACGTTGTTAATACATCGCGAGAGACGGGATGACGCCGCGTGTGCTGAAAAGTATGGCGAGGACTGGGACAAGTACAAGAAGACTGTGAGATGGAGGATTTTGCCGGGTATTTACTAATACGGGGCGGAAGAAACATAATACTATCGTTGGCTTTCTTTACCTTTGCGACAGATGCTCTGATATGGGCGCACCTGTTGCTCCTTTATAGCAGTGTTTATCAGAGTTGACCAGCATTTACCACGATCCGCCACTTTGAACTTATAGTTTCAGTTCTTATGACAACCCTCTTGGTATATGAGGCAAGATTTACGCCTCTTCGCTAGTGCTCATAGTTTACTTTGTTATTGTTTCTTATCTGGGCGTCTATATAAACATCGACGTGCCCATCAAGTGAATACACAACATTGACCCTTCCATTTTCATTCTGCAAAAAGACTCATGGACCCCAAGCTGTTAGCAATAGCCAGTGCCTTGGTCTTATACCTTATATGCCGACTTGCATATACACCCACGAGGAAAATATCACATCGTCCCATGATGCGTGATCCCGACTACGTCAGGTTGGATCCTCCATTGATCCCGGGGCTCCGAGGGAAGCAAAGACCAGATAACTGGCCAGAAAAGACAGATATTGTCTGGAAGAAATTCGTTGTCCCTCAGGATGTAAGTTGACCATCCATCTGAGGCATGGCCATTATTACCCTATATTAATATATTCTATCTAGGTTCTTGACAAACCAAGTCCCGTCACAGCCTCAAGAGCTGGGATCCTAAATCTTCCTACGGAACTCGTGCTAAAAATCTTCTCCCACGCGAGCCAGGAGAGCGGCATCTGTCTGGCTCTCACTTGCAAGAGCCTTCTCGTGGCTTCAACACTCGCCAACCTCCAGCGGCCAACCCTACCTCCAGAGAACCGAATTCCCTTTTCGGATTACGAGGGCGCAATTCTCCATCCCGGTCATCGTCAGCCGGAGCACCTCTCACGAAGAGTAGTGATTATGTTTTCCTTCCTCATCCGCCCCTTCGATGACAGACTGAGACGGTCACAATCGGTTAAATTCTGCCAAGATTGCCTTCGCTTTCGGCCGACGGAACCTAGCTGGTGGGCAGGCAAGGGTGCACCATGTCCTGGAAAGGTAGCAATCGGAAGACACTGGGGCCTCGTGGTTGAGCATTGGCAATATGGGCTGATGCTTCAATGCCCGGAGTGTTGGTATTCCGATCACAAGACAGGTTGTAAAGGATGCCGGAAGAGAAAAGATGGAGCAGTCAGAAATGCCCCAGTAGAGAATTTGGTGCACGGGCAAGGGTCATTGGGATCTGAGAACATACTCGTTCGCATATATGACAAAATTACGAGAGCCAGTACATAGAACAACCCATGTAGCTTTTGATCTGTTCAACTCACCCATAGTCCTTCTTGAATTAATACAATATACAATTTTTACATATTCTTGGGAAATACAACATTGTCATTCATCTCAGGAAATGGAGGATGAAGCAAAAAAACCACAAATTGATCTATCCCCATTGCCAAGAACAAGCGTTCCCCCACGAAGAGAGGACAGCAATCAGCAACGACGAAAGCATAGACATCAATAAATGCAGCTGACGCTTCTCCACCGCTTGGAACCGGAAGGCCATGAACCGAGCACGGCCAGAATAAGCTTAGGAGATGCTTGTTTCCTCTTCCTAGGCCAAGTAAGCTTGAATGCATCGACGCAAAACGGCCCAATATAGAAGGAGAGCAGATGCGGGGATCGGAAGCATCAGCAGCCAGCGACTCCCTGCATATTGAAATCGATAATAATTACGTCGATACGATATTTAACCATGGCGATGTTGAGGCTGAGGCTGAGGCTAGGTCCAATTGACCCCATGTCCAAAGCGCACCGACAACCCGAAACCTGAAGCAATGGCGCGTTTGGAGCTCTAAAACACGGAGCATTTCGATGTTGAGATTTCCCACATCTACACTAAGCAAAAGCCCCGGCTCGGGCAATACTTGTTCCTCTCCCGCGACGCTGAAACGAAGCCCCAAGAAAAAGAAACCCGATCGTCAAACAGGGGCGATTTCAGCGTGAAACTCGTTCCGCGTGTGTCGAAGCTGGAAAATGCGACCGTCTGTGCTGGGCGCGTGGATGCCCCCAATCATGAGCTGATGAAGAGAAGAACAGCGGCAGTGCGGCAGAGAGGAGACAAATCAGCGATGTCATGGAGTAACAGAAATGTTCAATAATAGCCACGGAATCAATATTGGCGGCGATTATTATCATTTGACAAATTGCTCGTGCAGGATGCATTTGCTTCTGGCTTGTGACCCGGAACTCGGGCGCATTGACACATCCCAAATTGGCAATTTTGATGCTCAAATTCATCCGGACATGCCAGCGTCGATCTGGACGCACTCAATCGAGGCCTGTATCTCGTGTATACCGAATCACATGAAACCTCTTTGTTTTCCACAGCTCTCGCGACATGTCAATTGAAACATCACAACGTCTATTTCGACCTCTGTTTCCTCCCCTCGCCTCATTAAACTCACTATCTCCAAATCTCCGTCACTAACATGTGAAGAATAAAAATGCCACTATTCCAGAAACTAACCCCACCAGCCGATCGCCGCAAAACATTAGGCGCATGAACTTGGAAACCCCATTGTCGCAGAAATCAGCGCCTCCCGAAAACACCCCCTTGCCTCCATGTCTTCTTCCCCCCACACTCTACATCTCTTTACGCCTCTCTCAACGGCATCCCCCTGGGAAAAGCGCATAGACGCAGCAGAATGTGATCAAACGTTGCCTGGTTTCGAGACCTCCGCCCCCTTGTTTGGAGCGCCGCCCGCCATGGAGTCTATCCGAGTCCGTGTAAACATAAGCGTCCGTGTCAGTGAGAGAGCATCTTTTCGCCCGGCGCCTCGGCCAGATTTCGCCAGGGCAGGGGGAAGTTGAGACGCTGAATCGAGCTTGTTAGTTTTAGTCTCGCGAAACAAAAAAGGTAAAAAAATAAAAAATTAATACAAACGGAAGGGGAGTTGCTTTGCGATCCATCGTGTATAAGAGGAGCCATGAGTCCGGCCTAGATACAGACTTCCTTCCTTTCTTCCCCATCACCAACTTCCACCTTCACCTTTTCCTTCAACCTTCACTTTCAAGGCCCGGTGCCACTTTCCCAACCTTCCTTTCTTTCAGAGTCCCGACCTGGTGTCGCTTGCTTCGTTTTTTCTTTACGATTCAAAACAACTCTCTGTTTTTTGGAACTTTCCACCACTATCTTTATTCTTACACAAACACAAAAACATCATTACAAAACACCGCCAAAATGGTTCGCTTGTCTGTTGCCGCTCTCTTCACTTGTAAGTTGGATATCAGCTCCCTTGATGCCTTTGAAGGTCCGCTTTTCTAACATCTCTCTCTAGACACTCTTTCTGTCTACGCCCTCGGCGACCCTGCTGGTGCCAAGAACGTCGGAAATGGTAACGGTGGTCAATTTGTACGCTCCAACTCTCTTCTGACGAGTCTCCCGCAAGCTCAACATGACTGACTTCGACTCCAGATTGGCGGCGAGTGCCTGTCCAGCAAGGACTGTGCTTCGACCTGCTGTGCCTTCATAACTGGCGGTGGTGTTTGCTCTGTAAGTTTGTCAACACTCTCCTCTACTAGTCCAGGGCTAACCTTGCATTCAAGGGTATTGGTGCCCAGTTCCAGGCTGGGAAATCGGGTTGTGGTTTTGGTGATGGTGGTGCTGCTCCTTCTCAGCCCAGCGGTGGCGACTCCAGCTCTGCTCCCCCAGCTGCTTCCCCTGCTGCTGCGGCCCCTGCTGGCTTCGACGCTTCCGTCGGTGATCCCAATGGTGCCAAGAACCTCGGCAACGGTGCGGGCCAACAGTTCATCACCGGTGCCTGTCTTAGCAACGCTGACTGTGCTTCTGGATGCTGTGCTGCTCTCAACGGTGGTGCCGTCTGCTCTGGCGTCGGTGCTCAGTTCCAGAACGGCAAGCAAGGCTGCGGCTTCAGCGCCAGCGGCGGTTCCTCTTCTGCTGCCCCTGCCGCCCCTGCCGGTGATGCCAACAACGCTGCTGCTCCTCCTGCTTCTTCTGCCGCTCCCGCTGGTTTCAACGCCGCCGTTGGTGATCCCGCCGGTGCCAAGAACCTCGGAAACGGCGCGGGCGCGCAGTTCATTACCGGAGCTTGCCTCAGCAACGCCGACTGCGCTTCTGGATGCTGCGCTGCTCTCAACGGTGGTGCCGTCTGCTCTGGTGTTGGCGCTCAGTTCCAGAACGGCAAGCAGGGCTGTGGCTTCTCCG
Source organism: Trichoderma simmonsii (assembly GCA_019565615.1). Lineage (NCBI taxonomy): Eukaryota > Fungi > Ascomycota > Sordariomycetes > Hypocreales > Hypocreaceae > Trichoderma > Trichoderma simmonsii. The sequence goes on from CP075866.1 coordinate 2,186,223, forward strand.
CTGCCAAGCGCAGTGTTGAGCGCTCTCGCATTGCCCGTCGCTTCCGTGCTTAAGCTATGACAACTCCGTGGTATTGGTATCAAACGGTGGCTGGGATTGAGACAAAATCGATAGTCATTATCTACCTAATTCTTCCACTGTACGACTAGACCTTAATAGATATTCACTATCATTATAACTATGGACGTGCTCATTGTGACTTTGCCGCTGTGGATAATAGATGCTATGAATAAGGACATTATAATTGGACTACCTATGGAGATGTTTAGTGCAAATGAGGGTTGCTTAAACTGGTCAGTATCACACGGTACATGTATCATCTAATGGGTTTCGACTTACTTCATCATTTCCTGCGAGTAGGGCCCCTCTCCGGTGGCCTCCTGGATCATCATCACAATGTGGCTTCTGCAGCTGTACAGCTTGAAAGTGTCCACAAGCCCTTCGTCGTCAAAAGTGGCAACGAGCGTCTCGGGAAAGTTGTCCAGCACCTTGCTGTGTATGTTGTACCGGTTCTCCATCTCCATGAACACACGCGAGTCTTGTTCGTTGATGGTTTGGGAAACGACCTTTCGCTTCTCCAGGTACTGGTCCTTCATCATTTCTCGGAGCGTTGACACGATGGACTGGCGGTTGAGGTCGGGGTCTTTGGCTTCTCGCATGCTCTTGAGGAAGACGGTGCAGTTGTTGGAGAAGAGGGAGGCGAATTTCTCGAGGTCTGCGTCTGAGGAATCGGGGCGGAGGGATTCGTATTGGGAGTAGAGTGTGTTGAGGCGGTTTTCGAGGATAGTTGCGGAAGGCATGTTGACGATGATTGTTGGTATGGTTGTATAAGACGAGGGCTATAAGCTATAGTAGGTAGCTAGTCTTGTCACTGGTTTGGTAATCAAGGTAGAGTAAGGTATATTGGATTGTTGAATTCGTTGATTGATAGAGACTATTAGCGTAGGACAACATAGGGGAAACCTCCCCTATATATATATATTTCGACTTCACCATATCCTGAGATTGGGTCACCAGTTGGATAGTATCAGAAAGACCCTGGAGAATGGTTTCGCTGAGGTTCCCGGTCAAAGTTACTTTGAGCCACCGAATCAGATGCTGCTGATTTTCGCCAAATCTAGATATTGCTGGATTTTGGCTTGCAAGGGGTAATCGCCTCCTCCATCGTGTCGGCATAGACTTGATGCATCGAGCACTTTGTCTCTTCACACAAACTCCGCTCCTCGCCCATTAGGTAATTCATAGTAATCTATCTTCTTCCTGATCATCTAAGCGCAACTCAGGACAATCCAAACACCGAGGTTGCAAGGGTTCAAGTTAAAAGCAATAGGATCAATATTTTCTTCGCGGAAAAAACCCACTTGTAATGCAATCCCATGATGTAAGTCGGGACAACTTTTTTCGGCCGGCGCGCGCGCTTCATCTAACGGGATAGTGAAATCTCCGCAACTTTATTTCCGCAATATCATCTCCTCGAGGTAGGGTAGTACTCCGTAGTATTTAGGGACCCAAATGTCTTAGTTTGTAAGTCTGTATACAACCCTGATTCTGGATTGGGGAATCTTTACGGAATCACATGGACAAATCATATGTGGGTTTTGGGCTACTTACAGCGAGCTGAAGCTTAGCAAAGAATTGGAAATGCGGTGGCTTGTTTACGTGTAATTAATTGATCGGGATATACCCGCTGAGCTCCGCTAAAAACCCGTCAAGATGAAACCCTTTGTGGCTGCTTAATAAGATTTACACATCACGATGGTTGCATTTCTTCGCATTAATATCATTTGATAATATAAATGCTACTTTGGATAGTGTTGGTTGAACCAATGCTATAGGTTGAATGTAATGGGAGATTAGCCATGAAGCAAACCATGTGGCCTCTAAGAATACCACCACTGTAATATATGAGGAATAATATCTTCTGAGAAGCTTGCTCGTGAACAAAGAGGGAATAAAGATGGTTGTAAATGGAATAATAAACTCGCCTATTGCACAAATATATCTCTCATAGCATCCACCTACCCCCAGCGCTCAATAAATTCGTCTCTCTTCTCGCTCTTGCGATCCCTTCGTTGGCCCTCGACGGCCGCCAGCCTGTCCTTTGCACCCTCCACCTCTGCCGCCAAAACAGTAATGGAGCCGGAAATCTCTGGATCGACCAGCCTAGGGTCATTAAACGGGCTCTCTGCCAACACGCTGTCCCGCAGCAGCTGAATGGCCAGTCTCGTGTCGTTAAGTTGCGCCAGTGCGCCCATCTCAAACGTCTCCTGCGCATTCCGGGCAATCTCGTCGTACTTGTTCCATCTCTCGTCGAGAATCTTGGACAAGCCCACCATCTTCGCCCTGACATCAGCCTCCTCGGAAACGGATGACGGGATCGACAGAGTGTACATGAGCGTATCGAGGGGCGGCTCGTCGACGACGCCAGACGACCTGCGGCGGTGCTGAGAGCCAACAGTGTTGGAGCGCTTCCGCGCAGGGGTTCCAGATTTGTTTGGAGAAGTCGGGAAGATGGATACGGGCGCGGATGACGACGACGACTGCTTCACGGGCGGTAGGATCTCAACAGCCATCTCCGTCTTGGCGGTGGTGATGAGAGCTGCTGCGGCGGCTTGGTGCGACAGATGGGTCTCGACGCGTTCCTGGATTCGATCAAGGCGGCCCATTAGATAATCGAGGCATTTGTCAATCTTTAATCTTATTAGAGATCAATCCAAGGAATGGAGAGCTGGCTCTAATACTCACATAGGCCAAGGCATTGGACGTGCGCATCGCACTTTGGCCGCCCTCCGTGGAGACCGTCTGCAGCGCCGGCTCAAGGTACTGCTGCTCCACAGATATCTGAGCAACGGAAAGTATTTCCGAGTGCAACGACTCGACCTCGGCTTCGAGCGCCTTGACTTCGTCGTCCGTCGTAGGTTTGACACGCCCCGTGCGCTCAGCTTCCACAAGCGTCTCCATGTAGGTGGTGTCCAGTTTGGCTCGGACTGTCTCAACCGTAATCTTGGTCAGGCTACAGCTCGGCGGTTAGCAAACAGAGGCGACTACTACACGTAGGTACGAGAGGGCAGCTAACCGCGAGCAGATTTCACGTAGCTTGTCAATCTTGGACGTCTCATCCGGATCGGGCTGCTCCAGCTCCCAGCCCAGCTTCTGCAGGTTGGCTAGGATCTTGTCATCTCCCCGGAATATCTCGCCCAGGGTGCCCTTGAGATTAGATCCGGCCTGTGTGCCTTGCTCCTCGAGATCAGAGATGCGGAAAGCAAGGCTCTGCGAAGCTGCCTCTACCTAGAGATGCACGTCAGCAAGCCTGTAACCTCTGATACAGCCCCCCTCTCCCCCTTCGTATAGCGTCTAGCCATGTTACCTCTGCGGCAACCCGCTGCCGTTCCGACTCGGATTTGCTTTGCCTATCCAGGTCAAGGTCCCGTCTTCGGGCATCATTTTCAGCACGCTTCCTGACAAGACGCGACAGGGCATCCTGCTGGTGGCGAAGAGTCTCGCTCTGCTTCGTGATGCTCTCGGTGGACCTCCTGAGCTCCTCAATGGCCACCTTGATATCGTCTTCGGTGACGCTCTGCACCTCGGACAGGTCATGGAGGTTGGCCAGAATGTCGACCTGGCCGTTCCTGTCTAGCAACGAGTATCTACACAATCAGCGGCTGATGTGATGTGCAACCGGCGCCTGCATACTCACATTGCCAGCTCATCAGGGCTCAGTAGGTTGTCCGTCGTGAGATGCAAACTCGCCCACTCAGCCAATGCGGCGCCGTAATGATCGTGCCTGAGATGCTGTTGCACCTCGTCCCTGCGAACCTGGACGCCGTACGTGCGGGCAGCCTTGAGCAAAAGGGCCTCGGCATGCACCCTAGTCTCGAGATCCATTTTGAGCCTGTGATTGAGCGAGGTGGCGTTTCCAGAAAGCCCGATTTCGAGGAGTCGGTCGTACAAGAGCTGCGTGGGTGAGGGGAAGTCAGGTTCTGTTCGATGCTGTGATGTTTCCCAAACCTCCACGCCTTATTCCACCCTTGTGTGCTGATGATTCACAGATTTCGTAGGTGACACGGGGAGATGCCTTGCTTTTTGTTGATTTCACTCCTGAATGATGGAAGAGCTACCAAGGTTCGATGCTCTCCCCGCAAGAGGGGCAGACTGACTGACTCTCTCCCCAGGCTGCCGCTGTTGGTGCTGAGAAGCGGTGCAACCCCTGAAGCTGCGAGGGATGGAGATTGAGGAATTGGCCAATTCGTATTCGCGTATCGTATCTAGACGACTGGTGTAGGATTGATGTACTGGGTAGTTGTAGAGAGCAACAATAGCCCAAGTGTTTGTACCTGAGCTGAACTGAGCTGTCTTGGGTTGCACCAGCATTCATAGGTTGGGTCTCAATTCGGGATAATCGTGGATCATTGCGGCCCCTGTAAAGCCACGCTGCCACACGCCTAGCAGCCCCTGTAAGCAGCATGCCAATGCGCCACTGCCGCCTGACAGGTGCCCGGCATTACGATGGGCCGCCATCCATGTCTCGAGCCGCATCTTCATGCAATCAAGTCGGCTTCGATATTAATTGTTAATCTATCTGGCCCTGATCAAACGCGCACAAGCCATGTGCATGTAGCAAACAGCCAGGGCGATGCAACTTGACCACGTCATGTCGAGTGCTGAGCCCATTGAAAATTCTCCGACTAATCGAAGAAGCACATGAACTACCTTGTAGACATGATGTCTAGAGACTTCCAAGCGCCTTGTTCTCCTTGTCCAACGTCTTGCAGCACCGACGCTGTGGACTAGGAAGCTTTTGCACTACTCTGTACATGTACGGCACGGGCTGGCTGTCGTCGGCTTCGAATCGGCGGCAATGGACTCTTATGAGAATTGCGACGCTCCAAGGCCAACATCCCGGATGCCCTCATGGCCGAGTAAAACAGGATCCGTGAGCGGCGGATCGCCCCGGGACGGCAATGGATAGAGCTTGCGAGTCTCCTCCAATTTGTGTTCCTGGACTAGAGGCCGATCATGATGCTATATCGAGCAGCTGCAGTTTTGCGCCATGTGCCACGGCATCTCCAACGGGAGCGACGGTGCCGCCTTTTGGCCACAGGTCCTCTCTAGTCTGCGTTGCTGCATGCATATAGACAGACAGACCAGACTCTTCTGTCTATACTCAGGCAAGGCACCTTGCATTGACCAACAATCTCGTTATCGAGTTTGGTTGCTGGATAATTCTATCCATGGCTGCTGCTCTATATAAGCAGATGAAGGATGCAGAGATGAGTGGAAGTGAAGCCGTAAATGCGCATCTATTGAATCTCGGCCCGTATCCCGGTGGACCAAGTCTCCGGACGTGGGACACATGTCTCAACCCTCGGCCACCTACAGGGAAGCCGGTCCACGAATCTATCAGACGGCAGCGGAGTCTTGTCGATTTACCAGCGCGGTTCGTCGCCGTTCATCTGACGTCTCTCAACGCGGTAGGCTTTGCGGAAAGGCACAGCGCCTGACGACGGCGATTACCAGCGAGTAACGGCCTCGATCATATTTGTTCGGATGGATATGTGACTTGAAGCTGTAGAATGTCTGGCTACAGGTATGTATTCTGCAGAGATACGCACGAGTCCAAACATCGAGCTCCTCCTTTCCGCAGCCACGACGATGGTGTGACTAGCTGTGATGCATAGATCGATATACGTGGTCCAGGTTCTCTTCTTCACCTTACTTGTTCCTGGACATCCCCCATTCACCAATACATCTTGGCCTGTCATTGATGGGTGTAGCACAATGTATCCTTGTATCAAGTGTCAGTGTCAATGTCAATGAAGGGCAACTCGGAAGTAGCTCCGTCTTGACCGCCTGCCATCAGCTGTCCGAAAGAGCACTGCCCAACCCGACAGCTGGTCGGAGAAAAAGAGAGTCAGAGACCGAAACAGGTTCAGTTCCAGTTCCAATTCTCTCCGACTCGGCACAAGAATTCCATTATCGGAAATTCCAGGGTGCCGCAATTTCGCATCCTCTCGCACAAGAGCTGCAACTGAACTGCACTGCGCAAAATTCCCCCAAGACATGGCCGAATCCAGCATCTGGCGGCTTCGCTGGAACAGGGCCATTGCTCAGGGGGCTGGATATATGCTTGTCGCCATCATCTGCCTGGCGAGCGAGCTGCTGATTTGGGGCCTGAGCCGGACGCTGGCGGCGGCGAGGCTGGAGTTCTTCTCGACGATTGTGGGCATGGCGGTGCTTTTTGCGTTGAGCACGGCGAGCTGGGTGATGTGGAAGAAGACGGACGACTTCTATCGGAGGTGGCTCAAGACAAGGGTTGGTGACGCCGTGGTGGTTTGCGTTTGCTCGGCTGTGTTTTCCCATGCTGATTCACTGCAGGTCGACTTTATCAATGCTCACCTCGGGGTGGGATTCTCGGTTCCCATGATTATGCTGGATCAGGAGGAGATGCTGAATGGCGGCGAGATCGGGCGCGTCATTGGCTCATTCCGTAAATCAAAACCTGTCCCAATCTCTACATGGCAAACGCTGACTTTTCCCCTCGCTCTAGTTGCAACCAACATCGTCTCTTGGGTGGCAGTATTCCTCCTCTCCGTGGTGGCAATTGATGGAGTTGCAAAACTAACCTCGCAGTCGCCCTCAAGGAAAGGCTCAATCTGCTCAAAGAAGAGCATCGCCCCGTCGTCAACCGATGACGGGGTCAGCTCAGCCGAGTTTGAAGATGATGCTGAAAAGAAGAGAGCAAGATGTAGCCAAGGTGGTTCCTCCTCGTCTACCCCCCAGGCTTCAGACACTGAGAAACAAATCCCCGTTCCAGATCAAGAGACCTCGAACAATGAGCACCCCGATCCATACTATCATGACGAATCTTCTTCCTGGGGCTTTTTTACAAGACACTTTCCAATCCTACTGTCGTTGACGCTCGTCTTCCTCGTCGGCATACCACTTACGATTACCATGCACGAGGAGCGTTTCTTCGATGGCTTCACACTATGGTTCATCTGGATATCCTCTGTCAGGTCCCAACGGGCTTTTAAGAAATCTCAAATATGCACCTTTTCCACCCCCCTGAAGCGAGGCTTGGCGACACTGATGAACCCCGTCCTGCTAACCACCCTGTTTATGACGGGATACACACGAGCAAAGGCTTCTATTCTAGGATCAGGAGGCCTTGCCAGGACTTTGAAAAAGTTTAGTGGAGGCAGTCCTATCTATGCACTTTGGACAGCCTCCATCGGCAATACACCTCTACCTAACAACCCTTCAGGCTGGTACGGCGCCGGCGATGCTGCCCTCTCCATACTTGAATGCGGCATTCTCGTCTGGGGCTTCAAACTCTCAGAATGCCGTCGCCAGATTTTCAGCACCGCAGGCCTTCTCGCCATCATACTCTGCACCATTGCTGCAGCGGCAAACACGTTTCTCTCCGTTCTGGTCAGCCGTGCCATAGGCCTTCACGCTTTTGAGGCGCTCAGCTTCGCTGCTCGCAGCACAACTCTTGCCTTGGCGAAGCCTGCCACGGAGGCCATTGGGGGGAACAGTCCCGTGAATGCAATGCTCGTGGTGAGTAACGGCATACTGGGACAGCTCGTATACCCCTTTGTCCTAGACAAGCTAGGCGTAAGCAAACAGGACGGCGGCGATATAGTCGTCGCAGACACTCAGGAATCGGTTACAGATGAATCGACACCCATCCAAGCACTTTCCAGCCGCAATCCCATCTCTCTCAACACTAACAGCACCTCCATTCCAGCTCCCTTGCCCGTAATTCCCAAGTCATGGCATCAGAACATCTCAACAGCCGATAGTCCCGTCACCGTTGCTGCAGGCATTGCTATTGGCATCAACGGCGCCGCCATGGGCGTGTCCTACCTCTACGAAACAAGAAGCCGTGCAGCGCCATACGCAGCCCTCTCCATGATGGTCTTTGGCGTCATGACGGTGGTATTTACGACTGTGGAACCATTCAAGAGCACGCTCATCAGCCTGGCGAGTCGGTGACAATGGACGATGGTCCGTTTTTCTAGGTACGCTATGAGAAAAGGGCTTTTTGGGAGAGGTCTTGTTCAGGATACCGTTTTACGCAGGCTTGAAAGGAGAGAGGTACAAAATTGAACCATGTCGAAGAGAATGACGGAGGATTTTTAGATGTTTGGCATATTTTTTTAAAGCATGTACCATGGGCGACTGATGGTTATTTTGCACTTTGCACAAAAAAGAAATGTAGATTAGAAACATGGGAGAGATGTCAGAATGTGGATATGGGAGGGACTGTTTGAGATGACAAATACAATAAGATTTGAATTCTGGGAGGGCATTTTGGGGGGGCCATGTACTTGGTTGGCAGAAGACTCTTGATAGGGCAGCAAATTACAATTACGGCTCCATGATGAAGAGCATTTTACCCGTCGTGGTGTCTGTCCCACCGCCGTCGAGCCTCGTGATGGGGGAACGGCGGCCTACTCTGGTCTGCTTACTGCTGTTTTGCATATCTTTTGTTTCTTTTTCTTAATTCTTTTTTTGTTGAGACAGAACTGAATATTCTCGCTTTCCGGCGGTTATCATCATCCTTTGTTTGTTCTCTTTTTGGTATATTATACTTCCTCATTTGCATACGTGCCATCCAGAGCAGCATCCTTACTCCAATCTGCAGCAACCCGTGTCAGTCAATCGTCCGTCAGAGTTCATATATACGTCGCTCTTGCAAAGTAAACACGAAAAGACATACCTCTCAATCAAGTGCAGCCCACTCGCCGTCGACACGACATCGCTTAGCTCGCCCACCTTGAGCGTAAACGCAACGTCCTCAAACTCCTTCTGCATCTCGCCGCGGCCAAAGTATCCCAGATCACCACGCTTGCGAGCCGAAGAGCAATCAGACTCGGTAGGAGCAAGATCGCCCAGCGAGGCAGCGCCAGATCGAATCGTCTTTTCGTGGGCCTTGATGATTTCCATGGCCTCGTCCTTGGTTCGTGTAATCTCAGCCTATAACAAGCTCTTTGTCAGCCTCCGTTTTTATAGTATAGCTTCCCCTCCCATCGTATCGGCCATTTGTCATACCTCGCGCCAACTGCTCGGCCGGCGACTCTCGCGGTGCTTGACTAGGAGGTGGGCAGCACGAATCTTGCCCTCGGGGACGCCAGGCGCGGCGCCCGATCGCGAGCCGGCGCTGTGGTGGGCGGCCATGTAGTGCTTGAGCTTTTCGCTGTCGGTGCCCGCGGGGGGCTCCCATCGCGAGGTTCTCTCGACCGAGTTGAAGTAGTAGGGCAGGTTCTTGGAGTTGGAGTGGCGAACCTCCCAGTTTGGAGGGAGACCGGTGTCAGCCTGGCGGATGGGAGATGGTATTAGCAAGCAGTTCTCTCATCTCTGCAGTTTCAGCTTGAGCATGAGCATGGCAGCTGTAGATTTTGCGGCTGCTAGTGATGGTTAGTTGGATGGAGGTATACGCACCATTGTGTCTATTCTGCTTGATTTGAAATGTCGTAAATCGTCGCAAAGGTGAAAAGAGAGAGAGAGTCTTTCTTCTGTTCTCTTCGAGTGTGGAGTTGGGACACAAGGACGCTGGGAGATGGAGCTTTTCAATGGGGCGCGGAGCCAATAGGATAGGCGATGAAGATGTGCGGGGGAGAGGCTAAGAGGATTGACCAGGAAGGAAATGGGGGAAGCTATTCGGGCGAGCCTTGCAGAAGAAGCGGCTGGACTCGTGTTTGGTTACGAGACTTGGATAAGCTGGAGGATTTGGGAAAGAAAGGAAAAATATACGTGTGATGAATTACGTGAATGGTTGCAATGACATCAAATGCAATTTCATGACCAAGTTGACTGTACATTCATTCATTATACATTGATGTAACCAAAAAGGCATCGCTGCTAATCAACACTAGTGTGACCCTGATGACGTTGGGCGTCGAGGGGCGGCGCGATTGGCCTGGCAACGTGGGAACATGGAAAGCCTTGCCTTGCCACCTTGTGCTCCAGCAGGGCGCTGAGTCAATTGGGGCGCTTTGGAGAAATTGAACTGGACGTTAGGGGTGGCGCTTTTTAGTTGTCTTGAATCATGGACGGCTGGTCAGTTGATGGAGGGGCAGACAGGAGCTGAGGCTTCTAGGGGGTTCTGCAGCAGCTGTGCCCGTAATTGATGTAGTACTTTGAGGCTGGGAGTCAGTTGATCACGAGAAGGAGGGTCACGATGGAACGGCGATCGAAGCTTGCGCAGGAGAACGAGATGGATAATTTGACTTATGGGGGAGGAGGCGTCACATCGTTGCGTATGTACCTGTACAGAGAGCAGTGCGTAGATGTGTCGTGAGTTGGATCGGGTACCTAGTTCATATATGTAGGCGCATGCATGCATCATTATATCACCTCAGTTACCGTAGGAGTGAACAAGAGCAGAAGTGAATAAGAGAGCCCTTATAAACGGCCAATCGTTGCTGTACTCATCATGTACGTACAGGCCCAACCGCTGCCAACTTGAAACATACATCTCCTCTGGAGGCAGTCATGGGATACTTTGATCGCAGATTGTCCCTCTCAGACAGTAAGCATGGGATGCACAATCGGGGCCCCCAAGCGCGACTTGAGATCCGCAATAAGCGACCGATGCCAGGCCACGGGTCAAGCCGCAGTCCAATAATTCTACTAAACTACTACAGCATTAGGATTCTGACATTGAGCTGCACTGTTTGATTACGCCGGAGACTCGACGGAGGACTCGGCCACCGAAAGCCGTTCAATATTTTAATCTTTTCCGTCCTCCGCGTCTCCAACGACTGCTGCTTGCCCGATGGGCGGGGCACAATGTAATGTAATGCAGTTTCAAACGATGCATGTACTATGCTTTGCTGTCATCTTGTCAAACACAGTAATGCTGCACGACTTCGTCTTCACTATGTAGATAGATACAGCCCGAGCAGATGAGGGGATTGCGCCGATGTGAGTGTAGATAGACGCGAGCACATTCACAAGCGGAATGAGGAGGAAGCCCGAATGTCACCGAATCAGCCTGGCCCTGGCGCCAAGGTGCGCAACATGTACGAGTATGTAGGTGAGATGCAGGCAAGGATATGATGACATTGGTGCTACATGTCCGTCTCCATTATCTCTTCCAAGCGCCAGACTATGTGCATGTAATATCTCCTACATACCCACACAAAAACCTGTCACCTACCTAACCTGGGCTCAACGGGTATGGATGTGTAAGTTGAAGTTAGTACCAGCGTTCAAGCGCGGAAGGCCATCGGAACCATTCATGGCTGGGATGCTTTCCGAAGCCGAGTACGTCGGGTCTCATATACGAAGCCACGGGCATGATGCGGGCTTGCTGCGGCCGTCGCCCGGTGGTGGTGTGATGAGGATCGCAGGTTATCGGGCGTGTCCAGGGTAGATCAGGGCAGGAGAATGGCGGCCATTCGGCCATTCGGGATATCTCTTGGTAGCACAACGCTGGACGGGTAGCTGATGAGCTTTGGGGATTCAAACATGTTGCTGAAATTGGGATTGAAACGCCAAAGGATGCTGTTTTATTGAATATCGTATCGTAAATTATGTGCATACGTGTTACTATATCTCTTCTTTACACTTTGGTGCATATGCAAGCGCTTTGTGGCAAGCCTCGTCAACAGCACCATAGGTACAGGTAGGTGAGTACATGTAGTTATCACTGCCCCAGCTCAAACGGCTTACCGACTTCCCGGCATTGTCCAGGATACTGCAGAAAAACCCCGCTGGCAAGGGGCTTATTGCCTCTGAATAACAGAAATCCATTGGTGGAGAGAGATATATATGACGAGCAAGTATCCCGTAACGCTGCGTGTGTCCTGGACGGGTGATGCTCGACTACACGTGCAGCCAAAAAAGTACATCACATGCCAGCCATCGATCGATGCGTGTGTCGTCTCAGCATCCAAGCTGCGAATAATATTCCTCTCTCAGCCCAGCTGCATAGACCTAAGACTCAACTCAACTCAACTCAAGAGTCAAACCAACCGGAACCATCCAGAACCTAATCTTTTCAAGGCTGGAGGCTTGACTCACCAGCCCACGTCAAACGCTTTTGTGGCTGCCTGGCTCCCGATCTGCAAGGTACACGCACATACAGCCTGCTAAAAAAGCTTCAGGTTGCGCACTGCACAGCCAGCGGGGTCGTCTGATTGGAACATTGGAACTCAACTGCTGCTGCACTGGGTTTTTGAAACTTTGCCGCGCTCTCAGTGACTCGGATCGGTACAGAGTACATATACACAGCTCCTGATTCCGTATTCGCCGGTGCTGCAGGTAAATAGTACTGCCCCCCCTTCTGATCAGGCCATTGTAGCTTTCTCTTATACTCTGCACAGAACCGACGCCCGGTCGTGCTGCCACTTTCTCCCAGACAACACACAAAACCAGCACTGCAGCCGCGCCGCTCTTCTGCTGAATCTTTTCCTCTCTCCTACAACTACAGAAAAACAAAATCAACAAAAAAAGCAACCTTGAGACTATCCACAAGCCGAGCATCAGCTACTCAGCAGCCTCGCTCAGCATCTTTGCCTCTTTTCTTACTTTGCATCTTGCAGAGCATCCCTTCGAGACAAGCACCGCATCTCTCTTCTGCTGGAACCTCAAACTGCACTGGGCTTGTCTGCCTGCACTCAAAAAAGCCCCAGCCAGCACAAGCACAGCACAGCACAGCAACACAGCACAGCGGAGGCAACCCAATCGCTGCTAGTGCTGCCACGCTACCACCACATACCCACTACCAGGCGGCAAATCAACCCCCTGGACTTTTTTTCCCATCATTTGCTGCACCCAAGCCATCTCAGCACTTGATCTCAACCTTGCTCTTACAAACCTTTTTCTTCTTCTACTTTCGACAACGACAACCATCGACGTCGACATCGAACCCAGGAGTATCGCCATCTCCTTTCTTCACTGCATCATCATCCTCTTCTTCTTAAACACTCGCAAAAATGGCAACTCCTCAGTCCACCACCTCGGACGATCTCTCCGGCCCCAAGAAGCTCGAGCAAATCACGTTCCGCTTCTGCTCCGAATGCTCCAACATGCTCTACCCCAAGGAAGATGAAGACGCGCACAAGCTGCAGTTCACCTGCCGCACCTGCCAGTACACCGAGGACGCCCAGTCGACGTGCGTCTTCCGCAACGTGCTCAACAACTCGTCCGGCGAGACGGCCGGTGTTACTCAGGACGTCGGCTCTGATCCCACGGTTAGTACTAGTGATTTCGTGCCAGTCCTGTGCCTTTTCTGCGAAAACGTCATTTCCTGCAACACCTGTGGAGTTCCCGCCAACGGCCATCTCGACGCTTGGCCTTCCACGAACGAGTGCGAGGACGACGACGATTGCCGACTGGGCAGCGTAGGGACCATGGGCATGGCTCAGTTTAACCTGCTCATTCCCGACGACCCCTTTGAGGAATACGACGAAGAGATGATGGAAGACGTCGAATTCAGCAGCACCGACGGTTCGACCGAAACCGAGTCCCTGCATTCTTTCAGAGACGAAGTTGGCCATTGCTATGATGGCGCGATCCTTGTCAACCTTTGATCGGTGACCGTTTGGATGCCCGCATCGACTTACGACGGCTTGTGGCTGCGAAAGCCTTGTCTTTCCCGCCAATGTTTACAATGACGATCGATACCCTGTATTACTACTATACTGCTCTGGTGTTTGGCCCGGTCCCGCCATCTTGGTGTTTTTATCGTTCTGATGGGGGCCTGAGCCGTGATTATGGACGGGGTCCTGTTGTGGATTTTCAGTTCTGCTTCCTTTATATGTGTTTGCATATCTGATATGGCAGCTGGCTGACTGTGCGTTTCTTTTCGCTTTTTCCAAACTACAGCTCCCACGATCCAACAAGGCGTGCCCGAGATGCAGTCATCAAGAAGCCGTCTTCTTTCAGTCACAAGAACGCAGTGCTGATACTGGCATGGTGAGCGCCTGTCCCCTGGGGTTCTGGGTTGGAATTTTTGGTTAACCTGGTTTGCCGCGATGCAGAAATTGTTTTATGTTTGTTGCGAGTGTGGTCACATTTTCGATTAAACGCCTTTACGACTAGTTCGTGGTTCAAGGCTCACTCACAGAGTCTGACTATGGACAACGAAGAATTGCCAAAACATTTGAGCATCAGACGTACCTAGTTAGAGCTTTGCTCTTGTTTCTCACTCTTTTTTTTCTGTCTTGTTACAGTTGGCGTCGGGGATGGAAAATGCTACACAAAGTGGCACATCTAGAGTCTACCATAATTGCGTACCACCGAAACCTGGAAAAGACGGATGACGGCGTTGGGGGAGCATATTTAGAGGGGTGTTTTTTATTTACTAGGCCGGTGTTGTGTTACCACGCCGAGCTTGAATTCAGTCACTTCATTTCTAAAGAGTGTCTTGTTGTTTTGTGTTCTTTTCAAGTCTCTGTGCAATGTTCCTATCATACAGATTGTCATGATTTCAAAGTCTCTATGCATTATTCATGCCATACAGATTGTCATGTCAGAGGCACTTCATACCTAGATAGTCTTGCAAATCAAATTGGTTGTACACCAAAAAAGGATTGCTTCTTCCTGATCAAATGTCTCATTTCGTAAACGCCATGTAAAGTAAATGCCACCAGAGAGTATTTTCGTAATCGTACATGATCCCAGCTCGTACATGGAGACGACACCAGCTGCCTCCTCCTGCATTTTTCGATATCTATCCAGCTGCCTTTATTCCTCTCTCCCTCCCTCTTTCTCTTTCCTTCTCTCTTTCTCTCTCCCGCGACCTCTATTCCCTTATGCCTGCATGGGCGCCATGGACAGAATCTTGCTCCACTTCTTGCGCTTCAGCTCAGCGCCCACGGCGCCGTTGATGCGGGTGCCGACGGGGTCGCCCGACTTGTTGAGCAGGACGCAGGCGTTGTCGTCGAAGCGCACGACGGTGCCGTCGCGGCGCTGCGTGGGGTACCTGGTGCGGACGACGACGGCGTGGCGGATGTCGCCGCGCTTGACTTTGGCGGCGGCGGAGATGCCGGCCATGCCGGAGGAGGAGGAGCCGCGCTGTTCTTGGACGACGACGACGATGCGGTCACCTGATGTTTTGCGAGGGGTTTGGTTAGAATTTGGGTGTACTCGAGAGAATTGGGGATTGTCGTAGGTCTTTTGTTTGTTTTGGGAGGGTAAATTGGTACCTATTCTAGCGTGTCGCTTTTGGCCGACGACGAGGGCGCATTCGACAAGGGCGGCGCCCGAGTTGTCGATGCAGTTGAGCATCGTCTGTTGGATGGAGGCAGGTTATTAGCATAGCTGTTGCTGAGGTGGTGAGGGGAAAGAAGAAGAGAAGCTGTCAATGAGGCTGCTCACCTTTAATTGAATCATTGTGACTGTAGACAAGAAACAACAGCAGCAGCAGCAGCAACTATGCAAAGCCCATCCAATCAGTCGTCAGCCTCATCCCAACTGAAGGCATCGCCAAAAACCCACCTCTGGCGTTGAGACTTTTCAATGTCACGTGCTTCCCGGAACCAGCTCGTCGGTGACTTTTTAGTGCACTCCGTCCAGCATCCCCAGTGGCTGGCTAATCCTCGGGCTCTTCCCGGGGGCTGAATCTGGATCAACACACACCTCACACTTGGCAAATCCCTGTCTTTCTCCAAGCTCGCTGAAAAGGGCAAAAAACGGGAAAAACTGGAGCTTCAATGCCTTCTCCATCCGTCGCCCGGACAGCCAAATTGGCATGGGGGGGCGGCCGGAGCTGGCAAATTCTTGCTGCTCGTTGGCTGCTGGCAGCGCCTGTTCCCTGCTAGAGCTTAGTGCTAAGAATATCCATTTCTAGTGCAGTGCGGTGACCAGCCCATTGCATGGCAGCTGCGGTTTCCTGCAAGGCGCCCCTTTCACTTTCACCTCCAGTCTTTCTCACTTGCAATGTTTTCTGGGCCTTGCATGGCATGAGACTTTTCCGAGGCACTGCCAACAGCCTCACTTTTTCTTCTTCTTCTTCCTTTCCCTTCTCTTATTCAGATTTTGCGCCGCTATTTGCTTCATCAATCTTCCCGTCCTTTCCGGCTGCTTCATTTCCCTGTTGACTTTGGATCTTCGCTATTACATGGCTGGATAGGGTAGCTTGAAAGTGATGACGTCGAGACGCTTCAGGTGACAAGAACAGAGCTTCTTTTCTTTTCTCGACGCCGCAACTCACTCGTGTGCGCCTCGGACTGAGTTTCTGATCGTCGGAGCGACCGCGGTTTGCGAGATTTGCGACGCTCACGGAGCCTTGTTGCGTGTTTCATCCGTGACGGCAGCCGGCGCAGCGCTGACGGGGTGGAAATTAGAGTTATGAGGGAATCTTGAGCTCTCTCTGTCCGCTCCTTGCAAAAAAACAACGTCTTGTTGGCGCCAGCAAAAACCCCTCATTCTCTCTCTCTCCCTCGCTCTCTGCGATTCTTGCCCGTGTGGATTTACGGGTTTGCATCCGGTGGTATTTATCTGCAGACAAATAATCCCCGTCTAGACAATGCCGCCGCCAAAGGCTGCCGGGGCAACGGCCAAGAAGCAGCGCTTGACCCTCTCCCAGCTGGCTGCATACGACGACATTCTAACGGATGCGCTCGTCGACCATGTGAGTTTGAGTGCGCAATGCAAGTAAAAGACGGGCATCTAATTTGATTTGCGCCAGGCTTTTTATTGGGCTACAGTTCCCAAGAATCGCTCGTCTTACCATCCATCACGGGGGATCCGAGAAGGTGAGGTGGCCAAGATCATCCAGGAAGATGTCGTCGTAAAAAAGGACCTCGAGGCCGCCGAAAAGCGGCTGTTGACGTCTGTGGACGGCCTCAAGAGGTATGTCAATGGCCTGAAGCTGGACAAGGAAAAGGCCGATTTTGTACAACATCTGCGACGATATCTTCGCATTTACATGCCCGACTGCCCTTGGGAGGTCAGCACCACCAACCGATACACCATTGTGACCCACGAAGCGTGTGTCATTGCTAGGCGATACATTAAGCGCAACGAGACAATCAAGTACCTTTCCGGCATACAAATCAACATCACCCCCGAGGAGGAAACAGAAATCACGGTCCGCAAAAAGGACTTTAGCATTGTGGTCAGCTCAAGGAAGAAGTGCACCAGCTTGTTCATGGGACCAGCGCGATTCGCCAACCACGATTGCCGCGCAAACGCCAAGCTCATGACTACCAGTCAGTCCACCATTGAGATTGTGGCCTCTCGACCCATTGAAGTCGGCGAGGAGATTACAGTCACCTACAGCGATTGCTATTTTGGGGAAGACAATTGCGAGTGTTTGTGTCGAACTTGCGAAAAGGAGCTGAGGAATGGATGGGCACCCGAAGGCGAAGCGGTCAACGTAAAAATCAGCGTCGAAAACGATGATCGGAAAGAGACATACTCTCTGCGCAGACGGCGGAGAGACGACAGCATTGGCGGTTCCTCGCGCACTTCCTCGGTGACTCCCGACATGCGGCCACGCATTTACAAGACGAAGCCAAAGGTGAAGAAACAGGATGCTCAGGAAACATCTGCGATTCCGACACCTGCGCCAGAAGCAACCCCGCGAGGTCGAAAACGAGCCATTGACGCAATGGCAACTCCACCAATCACACCGGCCAAGAAGCTCAAGCTCTTGTCTGAATCATCAAACGCTTCGTCAAATCTACTCTCTGTCCCTAGCGCGGCCTCGAGCTTTGATGATTCGTCGAGCACCAGGAGCGTGACCCCCAGCCATACAGATGCCCCGGAGACGGATACCGCGTCGCCCGAAAAGGAGAGCCCGCAGCCAGAGGCACAGACGCCGCCAAGATTCTCAGCAGAGCGTTTAGACACATCAAAGAATGAGCAGCGACACAGTTACAAAGACGTCACCAGCATCACGGTGGAACCTGTTTCTCCTCGGAGCATGGGCAGCCGTGCATCTCCCGACATGGTACCGGTAGAAGCTCCGGTTCAGCCGATCCCAAGGCCGCGGCAGCTGATAACCATGTCTATTTCTTCCATTCTCAATGATCCATCATCCACCGATGATTCTGCCGAAGCATACTACCCTTTTGTGGCGAACGTGCGAGTGGCTAGACAGCCCGTGGTCGAGTCAAAGTTTGAGCTCATATCTGAACCAGAAGATGAGCAGCAGGAACAGGAGCAGCCAGAAATAAAAATCGAGGCGGAAATTCACGTCAAGACGCAGCTAGACGTAGAAATTGAAGCGGAGGCTGAGGCTGAATCAACAATAGAGGCAGCGACAACGAGTGCAGACAAGCCGAAACGCCGCAAACGAGGGGCTGCAATTCCCAAACAATCGACACCACCTCCCACTCGAGTACGCAAACCAGGCGACTATGTGCTCACGCCGTTGCTCCTCTCGGAGCCCGACATGGCATGGATTCAGTGCACAAACTGCAGCGACTACTTTGTTCAGCAGAATGCTTACTTTACTCGGTCTTCTTGCCCCAGGTGCGAGCGGCACTCGAAGCTATACGGCTACGCATGGCCCAAGACGGATAAGACGGGGCCTTCAGACAAAGAAGAGCGAATCCTCGACCACAGGATGATCCATCGATTCCTCGATTCCAACGACGAGCGGAGGGCAAGAGGTCGAAAACTTTTGAGCGAGAGCAGAGATGATACACAAGAGGCGGATGACGATCGGGGCAGGGCGACCAAGAGAGGACCTAATAGAGCGGGTAATACCAGTCGGAAAGACGAAGACTCAGGAGTTCGGAGGAGTGGCCGCGCGAGGCGCGTGAGCAGCAGGCTCACTGAGGAATGATGTATTTTTGTATGATTTGTAACGTTATACCATGGATGGGGTAGGGCAGCAGACCTTTTTTTTCATCTTGCTTCCCTTGTCTTTTGCTTCTTTCTATTGCTAGGTGATGGATGGGTGGGTGGGACAGGACAGGCGCGTTAGCTACGGATCGATTAGGCGCAGTGAAGGAACAAGTATTGATAGGTAGTCTAGATGATAAATACCGTGGATGCATCCACTAACATTTTATCTGATAATTATGTATTGGTCTCTTACAGATGAAGTATTTGTATTGTGTTGGAAAATCATGAATAATGAATGCTTGACGCCACCTTTTAGACTACTTTGTAGGTGAAGCCCGCATCAATTGGTCCGAGACAGCATGGCAGCAGACGAGATGCTCAGGAACAAGCAACAGCCGTGATACGCTGGAACGATAGTTGGAGGTTGACACAAGGTTGAGGGGAACGGGTGAGCAATCATGTGGCCCCCGAATGATCGTCCCTTGGAGGTTGTCATGACCAGTCACAGAGCAAGGATCACCAAAGATGGGCTCCATACCTGAAGTTGACGCAAGTTGCTGCTAATGGCGGTCGGTAGTCCCCTGTGGCTTGTCTCACTTGTGTCATCCGCCATTTTTGATTTGCCTCCCGTCAACTACACGCCGCATTTTCCATCTTTCTTCTTTCTCTTCCATTCCAGGACGCTTACTAGATGGGACATATAGTCTCTTCATGAGCCTTTTTTTTTTCTTATTGATGCGCTGTATTGAGAATTGATTGACGTTTTCGTTTCGGTGCCCCGGACATTCCGACGCTTTGAACTTGGAGAAGAGGGAGTGCACGTGACGGCCGTTGCGACGATGATATCGCGACATTTCATCTGTGTTTTATGTAAGTGGAGTTGGATGCTCAATGCATGTACTCATTTAGTTGGTGATTCTATTTTCTTTATTACAACTTTCTCTTGGAGGAAATTGCAGGGAATTCAAGAGCTGATAACCATATGTCTTTAGTCGCCCTTGGTGCAGTGGCCGTTCCCTCGACGTCTCAGAAGGTCCTCGTGGGCGACGGCTCTCAGCATGGGCTTGTGTGGGATTGCGGCGCAAACGGGCTGGTGTGGACAAAGGGCGCGGTGCGGATGAATCACATGCAGGTCGTCGGGTCGCACAACAGCTATCACGTCGAAGCGCCCAAGGCGGAGCGCGATCTTCAGACTGCATGGACATCTGCGGCTACGGATCTGCAGTATTCGCATGCGGCTTTGGATGTGCAGCTGGAGTATCTCCATGTGAGAAATTTAGAGTAAGACTCTCCATGAATATGATGATGTGAGAAGGGAGAGGATTGTTAACGGGTTTCACAGGCTTGACTTGCTTGCGGATCCTGAGGGTGGCATGTATAGTGACCCGTTACTTAGAAGGTTCGCTAGGTTGGGCCCGCTGGATGATCCGAAGCTTAAGAAGAAGGGGACAAAGGTGCTGCATATACCGGATGTAGACTACCACAGTACTTGCTCGACGCTGGTGTCCTGTCTGCGCGTTATCAAGGCGTGGATGGATGCGCACCCGGATAGCGTGCCTCTGCCCATCATGATGGAGTTCAAGACGGCTGAGGAGCTGGGAGAAAGGCTCGGCGGCGCCAAAGTGGTGCCGTGGGACACTGATCTTTTGAATATCGTGGATGAGGAGATTCGGTCTGTTTTTAACAAGTCGCAGCTGATCACCCCGGATGATATACGCAGAGACGGCCTGACGCTGGAAGAATCCATCTTGAAGTACGGCTGGCCGGACTTGGATAGTGCAAGGGGAAGAATCTTTTTCCTTATGGATAATGGGCCGGTTCATGATGTGCGGGATGCGTATATCGAGGGGCGGCCGAATTTGGAGGGGAGAGTGCTGTTTACGAATAGTGCGCCTGGACAGGGCGACTGTGCGTTCCAAAGGGTGAGTCTGATAATGATGATGTTTTGTTGAGTGAAGCGTGTGTAAGCTGACGAGGGGATGTGATGTTGTATACATGTAGCTTAACGATCCTTTGACCGACGCAGATGTCGAGTTCATCCAGGCCCAAGTCCGCGCAAACTACTGGGTCCGCACCCGCGCCGACGAGCCCCTTAGAACCGTCTTCAAGGAGAAATGCGATATTTCTCGGCGAGACGCGGCGCTTCGGTCGGGGGCGCACATTGTGTCGACTGACTTTGCGGGCTATGAGCTGAGTTCGCGGTGGGGATGCGATTACGCTGTGAGGTTGCCTGGGGGAAAGGGGGCGAGGTGTAATCCGGTGATTAGGGGGGGTTGTGAGGGGGGGTTGGAGCCGGATGAGTATACGGAGAACTAGGGGTTTTGGTGTTTTATGATTTGGAATGGTTTATGTTTGTGTCTTTTTTGATGAGGGTTTGTATGTGTGGGGAAGATGATGTTAGATTGGGCTGGGTGTGGCGGCTTTGATGGAGATTATATTTTGGTGAAAGCTGCATTGTGAAATTATGTGAGATAATTTACGAACTGTGAAACAATGGACGGCGGGATAAAGCTAGGCGTGGATGATTGTCTCTTTACGGTGTAAGACTCAAGTTTCGCAAACCAGTGTGGCTTTTTACAAGGGGTTGAAGTTGTCATTCTCTTAGATCTATATGTAGACGTTTTTAATTTCCTGGGGAATCTGACATTGTTGTATCATCGCAAAAGAGAACTGTTTACCAGAGGAGAAGGACAACGAACGTTGAAGAAGTTAACAGTACCAGTGGCCTTGCTAGCTGAGGGCCTCGTACACCTTCCATCATATTTTAGGTGATCTGTCATATAGATCATGCAATTGAAGATGGCGTCAACTGATGATGACCTATTTGATAGGCCGTGACGGAGCCTAATAAAGGCACTTTGTTTTGAAGGAGATGATGGTCTGTTGGTAATCGTATGAAATCGACGGTTGAGAGCTTACAGCATATCCGGCTATCAGAACGATGGTTCTGTGTTAACCCGTTCTCGTCCAATTCACAAGCTGGGCGCACTTCTCTACAGCGCGCAGTGGCTCTGCATCTGCATAAATATGTACTTGTATGAATGCAACACGGAAGGCATTTCTTCTTGGACGTTGAGTGAAGCACTGCGCTGGTAGATTGTGAGATCTAGGTAGATGCATGTTGGAATGTCTTGTTGGATGTTGCTAATGCTATATGACTTAGAAAAGTTTGTCACTACCCAACAACAAAGCGTCATTGGTCTAGGGGTTAGGATTCAACTCTTCCATTAACACGAAAAGTTGAGGCCCGGATTCGAGTTCCGGATGACGCATTGGCTCTTCACCGAGTCAAATTTGTTTTTGGCATTTCTTTTTGCCGTATAATTCGAGTGAAGCAATTAATACGAATATTCCTTTTCATTTTTATCATTTTTGCCATTATTCTGGTTGGCATATGATAATTGAACCTTTGGCAACTGTTGAGCTCTAATCGCCGTATCGACACGGAGCGCTCCGTGCCTACGGAGTGCTCCGTTTATAGAGCGGATTGCGGGGTGAAGTGGGAGATCTCAAAGATACAGCACTGCTTCAAATTTACCGAGGCGAATTCTTGGTGTCCTTATTGATGGAAATGGTTGATAGTTTTAGGGATTTCGCATGTTCAAGTGAATTCAACTCGTCATTATCTGTCTGTTTGTTTGTTTGTTGGGAACTTTCATCTCCGCGCGGAGCCCGAGACCGCTGTCGGAGCCCCGCCATCTTGACTAACATCCTGTCCACTTCCACCGGCAATGAAACGAACTGAACATCTACTTAATCATCACGTTTCTCTTTGAGTCTCAGTACATCATTGGCACTCAGCTTCAATCAAATCATATACAATATGGCTGAAGCAGAAAGTGCACAGAAAATCCATGTCGCAGCTGAAGAGGCCCGGCGTCTTGTCAAAGACATTCTACAAGGCAACGGCGTGTCCCCTGACAATGCGGCGATAGTAGCACGTTGTCTCATTGCTGCTGATATACGAGGCGTTGATACACACGGCATGAACCGTATACCTTCATACATGGAGCGGATTCGACAGGGTGTCTTGGATGCTGGAGCACAGCCAGAGCTGAAGCAAGTGACGCCTGTCGTGGCCCAGGTTGATGGACGCAATGGCTTTGGCTTCGTAGCTGCTCACATGGGCATGGCGGCGGCCATTGAGTCGGCAAAAGTCTACGGCATTGGCCTAGCCAGCGTCAAGCACTCGAATCACTTTGGCATGAGTGCGTGGGTGGTGCAGCAGGCGTTGGACGCCGACATGATGAGCCTCGTCTTTACAAACTCCAGCCCCGCGCTGCCTGCGTGGGGCGGACGGGAGAAGCTCATGGGCGTGTCACCCATTGCGTGCGGTGCGCCAGGAAAGGGAGACATGGAGAATTTTATCTTGGACATGGCACCGTCGGTGGCGGCACGGGGCAAGATTTACAAGGCAAAGAGGAGAGGCGAGAAGATTCCGCTGGATTGGGCGTTGGATGCGGAGGGCAGGCCGACGGACGACCCGGAGGCGGCGCTGGGCGGCGTGATGCTGCCGATGGGCGGGCCGAAGGGGTCGGCGCTGGCCATCATGATGGATGTCTTTTCGGGAGTCTTGTCTGGTTCTGCGTTTGCGGGGCATGTGACGAATCCGTATGACCCTTCGAAGCCGGCGGATGTGGGACACTTTCTTGTTGCTGTGAAGCCGGACCTGTTTATGGACTTGGACGAGTTCCGGGGCAGGATGGAGTATTTGTATGGACGGGTGGTGGGATCGCAGAAGGCGGCGGGGGTGGAGAGGATCTATTTTCCGGGGGAGATTGAGCAGTTGACGCAGAGGGAGAGGGAGAAGACGGGGATTCCGTTGGTGAGGGCTGAGATTGATGCGTTGAATGAGGAGGCGAGGAAGGTTGGGGCTGAAGGGTTGGCTGTGGAGTGATGGGAGGGATTGGGGATGTGAAAGTGAAGTTGCCAGTTTTTATTTATTTGTTTCAAAAGGTATAATGAGATTGTATTAAATGATATAGGATGAGTAGGAATACGGATTAGTTAATAGACATGTAACTGACTACATGTATATGTTGTGAACTGGTGTCTCATGCACGATATATGGAGATTGCAGTACGGAGAAAATGGCTGACTCGAGCAGCCGTCTTCCCCGCATTTGCTGCTTTTCTTCTTCTTGCTCAGCTACCTAACGAGTCCGAGTGGTATTATTGAGTCTTTCTCTGGATAATGAAACCGAGATGTATATAAAATCACTGATATTCCCACTTGTTACTCGAAACTATCTCTAAACATTGGTCAATGTAGATAAGATGTGTAAGCGCTACAAGCGGTATTACACAACGCCGTCTAGCTATCTCCAAGCTAAATTGCATCGCGATCTTAGCTCCAATTCTCCCCGTCCTTATCAGCAAATCACAGGCGGGGCAATCGCTTATTAGTCTTTGTTTGGTGATGCAACGCTGATATCGAAACTTGATGTCGTGCCGTGTGCAGCAATCGCGGGTATTAATAAACGCAGCCCTAAGATGGAGGAGAGGGGCTGCTTCTACGGATAAAATCAAAGGGCAAAAATAAACAGCTGCTATTCTTTTTCATGACAATTGCTGGTCCGAGAGGTCGCAAGGCGATGATTCCGCCTTATCAACGATGCCCCTCCAGTTCCCCTCCGTCAGACTCCCCCCCAAGCCCAAGTTTCTTCATGGCATCCCCTCCAACAGCATCCGCATAATTGCCATTCTCATTACCGTCAATGTCCTGGTATGGATCATCGTCGCCATCGTCCTCCATTTCCATCCGGCTCTCATCTCGCCTGCTGCGCTTTCATACGCCCTGGGCCTTCGCCATGCTCTCGATGCGGATCACATCGCAGCCATTGACCTCATGACGAGGCGGCTCATTGCTTCTGGACAGCAACCGGCCACCGTAGGGACGTTTTTCTCACTCGGCCACAGCACTATTGTCATCATTACGTGCATCGTCGTCGCGGCGACGAGTGGTGCATTAAGAGAACGCTTTGACGGGTTTCAACGGGTGGGAAACATCATTGGCACGAGCGTCAGTGCGGCGGTGCTCATCATTTTGTGTTTGGGGAACGGATGGGTGCTTTATAAGCTGGTCAAGAGACTGAAAGAGGTCCTTGCGCAGCGGAGGGCTGGCGATGGCGATGTTTTGGACGAGGAAGACGCTGCTGCGGCACAGGCGAATAACCAGCTTCAGCTCGAGGGAGGCGGATTCATGACGCGGCTCCTGAAAGTCTTCCTCAAGACGATTGACCGGCCGTGGAAGATGTATCCGCTGGGTGTGGTTTTTGGACTCGGGTTTGACACGAGCTCAGAGATTGCTGTTTTGGGAATTGCGAGCATCCAAGCCGTGCAGGGGACGAGCATCTGGCTGATTCTCATTTTCCCAATTCTTTTTACATGTGAGTTTGCTTGATCAGAGCAATGCGTGTTCCGGATTCTGACATGTGTATTTCTTAGCTGGCATGTGTCTTGTGGACAGCACTGACGGGGCATTGATGATGGCACTCTACACGTCCAAGGCCTTTTCACGGGACGTTGTTGCCATTTTGTATTACTCCATCGTCCTCACTGGTATCACTGTTATTGTTTCTGCTTTCATCGGCATCATCCAGGTCCTGTCACTGGCGCAGAACGTGGCGAACCCGACGGGCCGCTTCTGGGACGGCGTCTCGGCTGTTGGAGACCACTTTGACATTATTGGCGGGAGCATATGTGGGCTTTTTGTCATTGTTGGGATAGGGTCTGTTTTGGTTTACGGGCCGTGGAGGAGGCGAGTGGAGAGGAGGAATCGGGAGGTGTTTGTTGTGGAAGCGGACGATATTGAGGCTGAGAGGGAGGAGGGGTTGCCGAGAGCTTTGGAGGAGCAGGCTCCGAATCCAAAGACGGCGTCGGCAAGTACACGAGTTGCGGATTGTTAGGAATAATGAAAGCTACTTTGCCATTGAAGACTTTAATATTGGGAATGAAGCGTACTAGGTATGATTGAGGCTTGTATACATGTATTCGTCTTTAATGGCTCACAGGCGTCTTTTAATTATTAACATACGAGTCTCTCAGCTTGTCATGAGAACAAATCTCTAGTGAAAAAGGAGCTATTTATCAAATTCCCAAGTAAAATCACCAATATGAGATTCGAATATCGGATATGCATGTAATACATGCTTAGAAGTGTATATAGGTACGTGAATGTGCCTGCGATGACTTACATACAATTGGCTATGAGCTAATTGTAGAAGGGAGGGAGTCTCTCTGCTACTCATGATTGAGGCTCTTTTCGGAGCTTATTTGCCAACTTCTCAGCTCGAACAATAGTTCCTCATATGGTATATATCGCATATATACGGCATTGACTCATTCTTGTGGTCATGAGCCTTCACAACTACAGCAACCCACATTAACCGAGTCCTAGACTACTGTGCTTGTTAGTGCCAATAAGACGCCCGGCACTAAAGCTTCACGGTCAAGCAACCTCTAGGCAGCAAAACCACATGAGCAGGTAGTATCAAAAATGTCGCAATATCAAGACCAATTAATTACAGCACAGTGCAATATAGCCGCCAATCTGTCATCACATTGCCATTGGACGAGAGAAATGAATCATTCAATGAGGCCCGTCTTCGGAGGCAGCCTGATAAGAGAAAACCTTATCGCCATGCAGGGGTTCTGGAAGGCCCTCCAGAAGGGAACCAACGCCCGCCACGGCCACTGTAAGGCGCCACCGCCCGCCTTAGTCATTGGTTGATTCGCTACGGGTAATTTCAGCACAGCAATTTTAGGGGTCCTGATTCTGCCTGCTTGCGCCCTACAGCTTTTTACTTGCCCTTTACGATACTCGCTTCGCTTCTTCATCCCCCTAGTAATTTCGATTCAGCCTCGCCTGTGACGCGCATCATCACAGATTCAGCCTCCCCCAGACTCGGCTGCCTGTTGCCCTATTTCTGGATACGATCAATCCAGGTGATTCACCGGCCTCGATTTCCGGCTAAGGAGATATTCGGCAATGGCGATTTGCAGCCACGTGTTTCTGCAGCCGCGCACTGTCTCGTCGGCACTGGATGGTGGGGAATCGAGCTTGTGGCGGCTGTCAGGGTCCTTCAGCCGTTCCCCAGAGGTTGAAGCGACGCTTGTCGGCTCTCGATGCTCAGAGGCTCTGCTCCAGTTGTACTCCAGAGTCCGGGTACCGACTACTTGGGGGCTACCTGGTACTGTGTGTGGCCTCTTGACGGACGAGCACCGCGTCTCGAATTTGCGCCTCTAGGCTGTCGGTGTGGCCGCCATTTTGCGAATTCGTCCTCCTTGGCGGTCAAGCCAGACATTCTCTCGGACTCTGAGTGGTGGCGTCTCGGTTGTGCTGAGGTTCCCTCGCAGCACCAGCGCTCCTTCATCGGGCACTATTGCACTATTGACTCTTGTGAATGCCAACCTAAAAACCCCGAGTTTCGGGAATCAGGCGGGATGGATTGTGATTGCGCTTAAGCGCCGCGAGTTGACGCAGACACACTTCCTTCGGGGCATTCGGTATCGGACAGCGTTTCGGAGAGCGTCAATTGCACTGTCGATCACCTTGAAAGAGAAGGTATCTGTCTTCCGGGCACCCTTGGCACCCTCCATACTGTATACGAGAGAGGAAAGAAAGAATGGAATAGGAAGGGGATGGGAGCACAGCACTCTGGTGCTTGTGAGGGAGCGAGACCGTTCTTTCGTTTGTTCGTACAGTCCAAGCGATACTATTGACCCCCGGCGTCGGAAGTGGCAAATGTTGATCTTATGCGGGCTCTGGTAACAGCCAAGCGTCCGCAACTCCCAGTCACATTATCCCTCTTTTGTCGGATCAGCCTGTAAAACGAGCCGCGATATGCAAGGAGCCCAGACTACCCTTATGCACTGCGCTGTTTGGGCTCGTCTTTGGTGGTCAGCATAAGACGTGATCACGGCAGTGATAGGCCAATATTTTCCTCTCGACCTCCGCTACTAACCTCCTCACCTTGATCTACTGCCCAATGCGATTCCCTTTGTGAATCCGCGGCGATTCAACCATGGCCCGGTCCAGGCAACCAGCTGAGTCGTCGTGATGGTGTTTGGACCCTGAAAAATGAAAATCCCTTTGAGACATCCATCTCATCCCGCTAGACAGTTGGCGGATGTGGTCGTGTGGGACCCTGCGGTCAGGGGGAACGTCGGACCCCACGGATTCAAACGATTCAGTGGATACGCTTGCTGTAAGACCCTTCAAAGCAAAAGGTCGTTGCGGATAAGAGAATTGCACATCATTCTGCGGATTTATCAGCCAAGGAGGCTTTGTCTTGGGAAGAAACGGCGTGATTACATACATGGTTCCCACGCCACCCATGGTGACAAGACACAGTACACAAAGCACTTATACACACGCAACAACACCTCGTTTGGGCGTCAATGCGCTTGCCCACCATCTTCTGACGGTTTTCAGCACCGCTTCTGGTTGGATAAGTCGAGGAGAGTATGAAAGGAGCCAATTTGTGTAACAAAGGGCTTCATGCGGAGAGATCCTTTGGCAGCAGTCATGGTCCAATGACCAACTGCCGCCTTTCACGGCTCAACTCGAGTAGGACCTCGCTGCCGCCTGAAGCTGGCTTCATGTTCACTCGACATTGGCCCGTCCGTCAGCGTCTTCTTTGTCCTACTGTAGGCATGCATACTCCATACAGTACCAAACAAGGGATGTCCACGGCGGCCCCCCATCCTAGCCCCGACCGATAGCGCACCCCACAAGCGTATGTACAGATCTCAAAGCCGGCGGCTCCAGCTAGAGGTTGGGCCTAGCATGGGTCCGAGGCCTCTTTGTCTGATATGGCAAATGGGCGTCCATCCTTTGTTGTCGGTGAAAGTCGCAAAGCCACGCCAAATTTGCCTCGCCCTCGTGCCGGACAGTTAGGCAGTTTCCGTAGATAGTTAAAGAAGGTTTGGGACTAGAAAGAAATTTGTGTATGAGTATTTATGGCCTTGCCCCCCGAACACCGGCTCTGCTCCTGAGCCTTTCCTCCATTTCATTGCAAGTTACATTCCTTCACGTTTTCACCTACCACTCTTTAGGGTACATTTGTTTTGCTGTTTTGGTTTCTTGCGATAGATTATAGACACAAGATGCACGGTTACAGCTCATCAGAAGAGTCGGACGACCCTCGTCGTCCGCGCTCGCAACCGGCCTCGTCAGGCAACAACCAGGACCAGAAGAAGAAGCGGAAGAAGAGACTGCCGCCCCAGCAGTCCATCAACAAAGTATGGAAGAAGTTCTCGAACCGCAAGTTTCACAAGGCACTCTCAGTGCTTCCCTTTGACCCCGTTGTCGCACCGCGGTCGGGATTGGATCGGCCGAACGAGTTGATCTCGGAAGGGTACGAGAAGGCTGCTGAAGAATGCCGCCGCAAAGTCCAAAAGATTGTCAAGGAGTGTAAGAGAGTCAATATGAGATACCGTGACCCTGGCTGGGATCTTGTGAGTGGCCACTTGGAGAATTGCTCTCTTTTTGTGGATTGGCTGACCGTTATTACTAGGATTGGGACTTAAAGTACGAAAAGGGTAACACGCTCAACTACATTGGCACCAACAAGTTTGAGGTTAGCAGATCTACTCTGCTGGGCTCCAAAGCTGTCGTCCCAAAGGCTGTCAAGAGAGTTCATGAGATTTTCGACAAGCCCACGTTCATGGGCAATGTCGACGGAAGCGATGTGAAGCAAGGAGGCCTCGGCGACTGCTGGCTGATGTCCAGCTTGACTGCATTGGCCAGTGTCAAAGATGGCGTGAAGCGCTGTTGCGTCGCCTATGATACCAGTAAGATAGAAACACGCCGGTGATGTTGTACATGATAGCGATGCTGACCATTCTTTTTTCAACAGAGGTTGGTATTTACGGATTTGTCTTCTACAGAGATGGAGAGTGGGTCTACTCAATTGTCGACGACAAGCTGTATCTCAAGTCTCCCTGCTGGGACTCACCGAGCATGCAGCGTGACCTCCTCCAGCAGATCGACCGCGAAGACGTTGAGTCTGTCTATAGAAAGACATATCAGACGGGCTCCAAGGCATTGTTCTTTGCTCAGTGCAAGGACCAAAATGAGACATGGGTGCCGCTCCTCGAAAAGGCCTACGCGAAAGCACATGGAGACTATGCCTCGCTTTCGGGTGGCTGGATCGGAGAGGGCTTGGAGGACCTCTCCGGTGGAGTTACTACTGAGCTGCTCACGTCTGACATTCTCGACCTTGATGAATTCTGGGACAATGAAATGTCCAAGGTCAACAAAGAGTTTATGTTTGGCTGCTCAACGGGCCTCTTGGATTATGGCTACGGCCAGCGTGATGGCATTAGTGAGGCCCACGCTTACGTTGTCACCGATGCCCGCACTCTCAAGTCAGGCCAACGCTTGGTGAAGCTCCGCAACCCCTGGGGAGAAATCCGTAAGGGCCTTTGGGAGGGTCCATGGAGCGACGGCTCCAAGGAGTGGACCACCGAGGTTCAAGAGGAACTGGGACATAAGTTTGGCAGCGACTCAGTCTTTTGGATCTCCTTTGAAGACTTGGTCCGCAAGTACACTCACTTTGACCGGACTCGCCTGTTCAGAGACCCCGACTGGCGCTGCTGCCAGCGGTGGATTGGCGTCGACGTCCCGTGGAAGGCCGAGTATCATGAAAAGTTCCGCATCAAACTGACCAAGGACTCGCCTCTGATTCTTGTTTTGTCTCAATTGGATGGCCGATACTTTAAGGGTCTGCAGGGCCAGTATAGCTTCCGCCTCCACTTCCGCCTTCATTACGAAGATCGACCTGATGCGGAAGATTATATTGTGCGATCTCACGGCAACTACTTCATGAAGCGATCAGTCTCAGTGGAGCTTCCTGATCTCCCTTCTGGAAACTATACGGTCTATCTCAAGGTAACTGGTCAGCGTGACCAGGAGCAGCCATCCGTGGAGGAGGTGGTCAAGAGAGAAAGCCAAGGCCGCGTCGAAAACGAAAAGCTTGCACAAGTTGGATATGCTTACGACTTGGCGCACAGCAAGGCGTGGGAGCACATGGACAAGGTCGCCAAGATCCGCAAGCAGCGGGACCAGCAAAAGGCTTCCTCGTGCCGCCAGCAGGAGCGTCGCAGGCAGTGGGAGAGGCGTCACATCAGCCGTGATATTGCTAAGAAGCAAAAGCAGAAGAACGGCGAGAAGAAGGACCGGAAGAAGGAGCTCAAGAAGAAGGAAGCCGAGGAGAAGAAGAAGCTGCCAGACGTTGTTGAGCCTGCGGTCGAGATCAAGCAAAAGTCTGAGGATGCGGAAGAGAAGGATTCCCTCGCTGCATCGATCGACGCTATCGATGTTGGCAAACTTTCGCTCAAGGACATCAACGATGGCTCGGATTCTGATTCTGACGGTTCACCCACAGACACTCCAAAGTCAGAGGATGCCATCATCTTCCCTTCAGAAGAGAAGAAGGAAGATGTGCCGCCTATTAGTGGAGCCCCCCCTGCTTCTGAAGACGCAGCTGATGAGCCCAAGCCGGCTGCTGATGCTGAGGAGAAGACTGAGGAGAAGACAACACCAGCTGAAGATACCCCAGCTGTTGTAGAAGAAGAATCAGATGGAGACTCATCCGACTCTCCTGTCGAGGACTGGGAAGAGCTGTATAGCAGCGACGACTACACACGCAAGCCCAGATCCTTCCCGTATCCCAGCCCTGCAGCGCGGGACGACTACGATACGGAGGAAGAGAAGATGCCCGCGCCGTGGAACGCCGTGTGCATTGTGGGCATCCGGGTCTATTCCAAGGACTCCGAGCTGGAGCTCCTGACTGTAATGGAAGGTGGTGAGCTTGACGGAATGGGCACAAAGGGCCAGGCGGATCTTGATGATGCGCAGAATAATGCCGGTGGCGTGGGCCTTACGGAGGAGGCGGGAGGAAGCATTGGTCTTTCGGTTGAGTGATTTTGGGTATGGTATGCATGGAGCCATGTTTTTTGATGTTTTTGATGCATTTCGCATAGAATGATGCGTTTTATGATTCAGCTAGACAAGACTCTGCTTGTTAGAATTGTTTCTATAGAAACGTGTATCTTGAAGAATCTCCGAATTAATACAGCATTATGAGCTTTTTTGGACATTGGACATTGGCATTCATGACTTGAGAGATGGTAGGGCTGTGATTTGGCTATTGTGTGAATAGGTGTCTATCAGGTAGCACCCTTTGTTCTCCGTTTGTTCCATCTTACACGTCTCATCATAACACGGGAAGCATATCATATACATCGCTGCGGAAACTCTATTTACTTAATAGCAATGAATTCGAGAGGGGACTTGATAGCAAGTTTGATTTGGATCAAGAGGCGGAAGCGCCGTTTGTTCCGTCTGGGAAGTCTTTTTTTGGAGGAGGTAGTGAATGATGGAGACGCACGGACTAAAGGTGGAAGAATAAAGACGAAACAATAACTGGAATGCTGAGGTTATCGGATGGGAACTACTGAATTAATGGAGATGAGCTTGCGGATGGCAATCTCTTGAGCAAAGAACTGGCATAACAGATGATCCTGTCTCCATGTCCTTGGTGGTCTAAAAGCACCATTACTTGTAGTTGAGGAGTGTCTTTCTGCCTAGATGGATATGGACAGATACTTACATGTACGGGACGCCGAACGCGAGTTGATTTATAAACGAATAAGACTATGATAAGAAGTTAGATGACTGGATATCTTTGTGCTCTGTCAAGTCTGTATTCAACCCTCCCAAATGATTTAGATCTAATAAGCATCACCAGCATTTAAGCTCACCCACCCCAAGTCCATATTGAGGAGTCCAGTTGCATTTCCGCATTCCAGTTCATTGCGTCACACCGATTCGGGGACTCAACCCAGCGCCAAGTGTGCTAACCGTTAGTGAAGCTAGCGCACCTGTCAGGGGCTGGGATGTACCAGTGCCGGGCAACTCACCTGCAATTGCGGTGTAAGGCTTGTATCTGTACCTGCAGTATGCGGCGTCTTACACTGCACTGTATGCACTGCAGGGGACCATTGAGCGCTAGAAGCAGTAAAGTCCAGCAGGTTGACACCGGCATGACGCCTGTGTGGCTTATCAGCGTCTTATCAGCCTCCCCAGAAGTTTGAAGCTCCCGGAGAGTCACGTTCTCTCTCTTTCGTCTCTTCGTCAAACTCAACCCATCTCTGTTTCGGCTCATCATGTAGCCTGAGGCATCCTTCCATTGAGACGACACTAGATCTTGCGATACACGATACAACTCACCATGGCTGCTGTTTCACCTGCCGCTTCGACTCGGCGCAGTCCGGGCTCATCATCGGCCGGCTCGCTGAGGCCATCGAGCGACCACATGGCCATCTCGGTCGACACTCTCGTCAACCATCTGCTGGTATCGAAGCGATCGCTGTCATCGATGACGCTTGTGCTGCGAGCCGACGAAATCGTAACGGCGGCACGACAGTCTCACGAAGATACGGTCATGCTGGCGGCCCAGACGGGGTTTCTGCGAAATGCCATTGCCGACCAGGTGCTGATTCTAGGCCGCGTGGGCAAGAGCCTGCAGGCGACGTGTGAATGGGGGAAGAAGGACTTCGTGAAGCTTGTCAGGCGGATGGATGAGGTTGATGGACAGCTCAAAGCTACGATGGACATGCTAACGACTACGCCTGTTGATACGACGCTGCGGCCTAAGGGGGAGCCTAGGAAGAGCCTGCTGGACTTTGTCGACGAGGGGAGCGTCCACGGGATGCGAAATGCCATGAAGCAATGCATAGAGGAGCTGCAGGTATGCTGTTCTATAACACTAGGTCGTTGCTTGTTTGCTGACCTTGATGGGTGATGCTATAGGCGATCCAAATTTCATTCGACGGCGACCTACTCCGGCTCGAAACCGATATCCGAAACATCAAGAAAATCATTGAGAATGTGGAAATGCCCGAATCTCAAGAACCTGCATCAAAACTACTGTTCGACTTATTCGAGCACTCAGCCACCATGGCCGAATCTCTAGCGTCTCTGACGCAGCATTTCGACATGTGCGTTACGGCTATACGAACGACCGAGGGAGCTGCAGCCTTGGCCCGCAGAAAGGCAGCCGAGGTTACCCAGTCCCAAGGCGGCGAGAGCGTCTCAATATCGGGAGTCATTGCCGAGCAAGA
This sequence comes from Trichoderma simmonsii, assembly GCA_019565615.1. NCBI lineage: Eukaryota > Fungi > Ascomycota > Sordariomycetes > Hypocreales > Hypocreaceae > Trichoderma > Trichoderma simmonsii. The sequence continues at coordinate 2,220,107 of CP075866.1, forward strand.
GTCCAACCGATCCGACCTCGAGCCACAAACAGCAGAAGATAGAGCCGAAATGCTACGGGTAGTCATACATGATGCGCAGTTGGTGGAAGGCGTCGTGCACGATATCCAGGAGCATCTCGCCGAGGTGGAGCGCAAGTATAATGAACTGGGAGAGCACACAGAACAGACTAGAAAGGCGCACCTGGGCATGCTTGATGCATATGCTGAGCTGGGAGAGGTCGGTGATCGCCTTGCCGACTACCTGGCCGCTGAAGAGGACTTTCGAACTCGATGGGAGATGGAAAAGGACGTCGTCTTCACCAAGCTTGAGGAGATGACGCAGATGACCGAATTTTACGAAGGATATGCGAGCGCCTATCACGGCTTGCTGATGGAGGTTGCGCGTCGTCGAAACGTCGAAGACAAAGTGCAAGCTACTTGGCGCAAAGCGCAGGAAACTATCGACAAGATGCTCGAAATCGACCGTCTTGAGCGAGAGACTTTCCGGTCAGAAGTCGGCGAGTTCCTCCCGACCGATCTGTGGGCCGACATGCAAGGGTCGGTCAAGAGGTGGAAGATTGTCCAGGTTGACGATGATGAACAAGCAGCAGAGGGAAGCGCCGCCGCAAATACCAATCGAGGGAGCGGCTAACCAAGTACATTGGTGGAACAGACTTTTCTTTTTTGCAGATATAAAAGCATCTATGCTTCTGCTTTGGATTTAATAATTCGGGCTTTACGCACCATTTGGCTTAGGATGAGCTGTTTAATTACGGGTGCTGGATATACCGACGATATTTGACTGTTACTTGAAAGGTTTGGGGATATGGAGTTTGTTATCGTATCTGGTTAATGGGATATAAGGGCACGGGCATACTTGGAGTTGATCTATTTGAATGAGAAATAATACGACTTATCCTATTTATTTGAGTGAGTTCTGCATTGTTACGCTCTGAACTTGGACTTTAGTGTCGGATGACGTACATTACAACACCCAATATGACCTTTCGAAGACCGACCATGCTGGGGAGTATTCAAATTCCGAGGACAGCAGTTTTGCTGAATTGGAAATCCTCGGAATCATATGGACCATGGTAACTGATCTCTTATGCCTAAAGTACATATACTCTGTGTTCTGTGGTATCTTAACTCTGATAGCATGTGAGGTCTGTCGCATGCTCCCTCTAACCTGCTCCTTGTTTCTCACCTATTGAGCCACTGTTAAGCTTCAAATTCTCGGATACTCCACATGTGTCATTCTTGATTCCCACAGCGGAGCGGCCCTTGATTTAGTTGATAGATCGGTCTTCCGTCCGCGCTCGTAGTGCCGCCTTAGCCGGTATTCGTATCCATCTGTGAGAACAAGAGCCTAGAATTAGGAACATTCGTGAAAGGATTAAGCACATGTAATAGATGGTTGCCTTCGTTTTCTTTCGTATATGTAGATGATCGTATACGTCGATAGATCAACAACTATTAGTCCAATAGGAGGGTGCCCAGATAACAGAATCTTACATGCACTCATTTCAGTGGTAATGTTCCCTACATGCAGGCAGGATTTCGCTTTTTGTGATAGTTAATGCCCCTCCTGGTATCATCAATGTCACATCCATTTAATCCATTATGTAGTATGCGACTTCTCTACAGCTTCAGTTTAGAAACAGAAACTTTTTGCGTCTCACGTCATCTCTTTATCCAAACATACTCTCAATCCCATCATATTCAGTTTGACTGCTGCCGCGATGTAACGATATCCGACGAATCACAATTGTTTCTGCTAGAAATGGATGCCGATACGCTCCTTCTGGCCGGCTTCGCCCATACAGAGCAAGCCATCGATGAAACATCGTGAGGTGGGAGAGGCTGGCTTATCAGTTCGCCTATCAATTCGGTTGGATCGTATTTCGCATTGCCAGGGCAGAAAGGGCCAACTGGACCGAACTGTTTTAAGATTGGACGAAAAAGGTAATGGTGTTGACAGAACGTGGGGGTTGCATCCTGCTTGCTTGGGATCAACTGCCTGCCACATTGTTTGCGAAGAGACACACAAGGCTGGACCGGAAGACCGGAGAACGGCACAAGGCCGGCTTGGCTCCTTTGACAGGCTTGGCCGATGGTGTTTGATTGACTTTTGTTTACGACTGCTGCAGTTCTCTCCTCAATACGTACCTTGTCATATATGGACTTGCATTAGTTCGCCATCTTTGAGATTCGTGTAATTGAGTTATATATATATATTGCCAAACAAGTTTCGTCTAAAGCACGAGAAGCTACCAAAGAGCAATCACAAAGCTTTACTCAGTATCTTTCACGTCAAGTAGAACACATACTATTGTTTGCCCATCATGTCTCTCACAATGACCTCACTACCTGAAGGAGGTTTTGAGCTGGCCACTGTCTTTGCAATCGTACTGTGCTTTCTCACTGCCTTGTTTCATTATGGCCCAAGTCGAGCAGTCAAATATTTCCCTGGACCAACACCATGGCCGCTGATTGGCAATTTGCCTTATTTCTCAAAGATTTTGAAGAATATGCCTGTAGAGATTCCTTTGTTGACCAAACGATTTGGAGGGATTTGTATGCTTTGGATGGGCTCTCTACCAACGCTGGTGATCAATAATCTCATGGATGCAGACGAACTACTAAATAAGGTCAGCCTAAGCTCTGCTCCTGTCTATACTATACTAAGCAAAAATAGTCTTCTAACGTACATACAGAACGGAGCATTGACGTCTAATAGACCGAAAAAGAACATCTTCATGGAGCACGTAATGCCCCATTATATCGGCACTTCGGAAATCGGTGATGAACTACGCTTCTTTCGACGCATATATACGGATCTTCTGGGCTTTAAATAGTCACAGCGTGTTAGAAAATACCAGAATTACGAGTCTATATCTGTGCTGAATGCTTTATGCGAAGATCCTGACTCGTTTGAGTCGCATTTAACACGAGGAGGGTTGAGTGTCATCTTCTCAGCTGTATATGGTGTCCGTCTCAGCCGTCTCAACCACCCGATCTTGCTCGAACTATTCGCCATTTGGGAAAAGATGTTAAAATGTACGTAACAATAGAATGTACCCTCTAAGAAAATTATGGTATGTGAGTTGACTGACACATGTGCCATCATGACTAGACATGCAACCTGGAAGCCTCATAATAGACTATTTGCCCTTCTTGGAGAAATTGCCGCTGCAGTTCCAGCCATGGGTACACCTCGCAGACTCACTTGCCGCACGCCAATATGCAATCCACATGACGTTTCTCAAGATGCTGAGGAAGCAAATTGGGGCCGGAGTAGAGCCTGTATGCTTTGGCACAGACATGTTGGAGCGTCAAAAGCAGCAGGCATTTCACGATAAGGTTGCCATTGGCATTCTATCTGGGATGATTCTTCTCGGTGGCGAATCAACCGCCAGTATGATGAATTCTTTCATCAAAGTCATGGCTATGCATCCCGAGGCCCAGAAGAAAGCTCAACAAGGTAAGCATGAATAGTATCTCGAATTATGGACTGCAAGATGTGCCTTTTAGTGACCAGTTGATCGCAGAACTTGACAGAGTTGTCAGGCCCTCTCGTCTCCCAACTTGGGAAGACCAAGAAAACCTCCCCTATATCAGAGCTCTCATCAAAGAACTGCACAGATATAGCTCCATCCTCAGTTTCGGTGCCCCGCATGCCTCTATAGAAGAGATCACATACAAGGGATGCACAATTCCAAATGCCACCTTGATCCTCCCCAGTACGGATAATCTTCACCGTGATCCTTTGAGATATGATAACCCCGATGAATTCCAGCCGGAGCGCTTCCTAGGAGATGAGCTGGATGCTTTTGCCAGCGCTAAAAACCCTGACTATCTCAAACGCGACCATATCAACTACGGCTTTGGCCGTCGTCTCTGCCAGGGTACGTGATGCCCTATATATCGAAGCCAGATTTGTGACCAGTAATCTGACATTTTTATAAGGCATATATGTCGCAGAAAACTCGCTCTTTATCCAAGTATCTCGTTACTTGTGGGCGTTTAATATTGCCCCCAGGGCTGGTGAGCCTCCACTGCGCATGACTGATATACTGGGTGAGTACTCATAGCGTTCATATTGTATATTGACTACAGAATATGTTGTTGATACACTATCTCTTCGTTATAGAGACGATGAATAGGAAACCTAAGCCATTCAAAGTGGACATCACGCCGCGATCAGATGTGGTATTGCAGGTGGTACAACAAAGTGCAGAAGAGGCGTGCACGGATATTCCAGACGTAGATGATATTGATATGACTGATTAAATGCTCTCCGTGTATAATAAAAGAAGATACTGGTGGCACACATCTTGATTCCAGTCGTCAATGGGGGACACAAGGCATAATAAAGCACTTCTTCTCTAGCAGAAATACAGATACTTGATGATACCACCTGCAAATATCATCAAGCCCGTATGCTAAAATATGATCTATGTATATAATTGATGCCGAATTTACAATGATGAATCTCTAACTGTAAGACTGTATTGGTCTCCTCAGTTCAATACATCTCTTGATTTATTTATCAGCCCTTATATATTCTTGATCAGTACACTAAACTTTAGCCAATTATTCAATAATCAAGTATACGCCATCTGTCTAGATCTTGAAGAATTGCTCTGACTTCTTGTCGAGCTTTAGCTTGCTTTGATGGATCCACCGTCTTCGCCTAGCTTCACAAAAAATTTCCTAATTAGGAGCTTTTCGTTTGACTGCAGATGTCGTGATATCCAGGTAGCAACTACAGCCAATCATCTAATTGAAGGTGACCACAATCTTGACAATGTCGTATGAAATGTTACAGAGGTTGAAATAAGATGTACATACTTGTGTGTGCAATGGAAATGCCGATTCTTGCAGAATTGGCTATTGGGGCCTAGTGGACTATGGGTCTCTTGACAGGACTTGCAACACCTCCACACGCCGCTTGCGTGTTTCAGTAGGCAGTCTTGTTATATAAAACACTTCTATAAGCATAATGAGATTTTGATTTATGTCATTTATAACATGTAATCCATAGCTACATACAACAGTAAGCATTCTCTGATCAGGGAGCACAGCTACCGAGACCTTGGGAGCTTTCGGAACTTTAATTGTATAAATTGTTGCAGGCTACAAAACCCCGGTCGATAAGCTGAGCTATGGAGTACAGAAACTGACGACATATTTAGCCCTGATGGTCTCATATAAGTGAAAAGACAATGCGCCTTTGGATGTCAACTCATCACGCCATGCAGTTCTACAATGACGCTCATTCATTGACTATTGTTCATAGCTCTCAAGCATTTACTTATATCAATGGAGTGGTGCATAATGATGTTGAAGAGATTAAGATGCATTGTAGATGAAGCAAATTCACAATGAGTCTGCTATTGAGATCCGATGACACTATTATCCCATCTCCCTTACCGCAGGGTGCTGGCTATGCAGTAGTCGTTGCAGTTGGCCTCATATTTGCCCTTGGTTTGTTTCTCCTAAGTATATCTCCTATCCATCAGTACTAACAATACCAGGAATGATTGGAATAACAAGATTATTGAAGAAAACTCTCAATGAAGATAATGCCAATGTCGAAACGTAGGCAATCGTTCCCCAACACTAAATTTTCACTTTTATTGAGATTTTCTAGTTTCATGGTTGCCAATCGATCAGTGGGAACTGGTCTTGTTGCCTCTGCAGTAGTATCAGTAGGTGTCTATCAGTCCAATTCAAGATGAAGTCACTGACTAAGAGATATAGTCGTGGTTATGGAGCACAGCATTGCTGAGCTGCGTCCTAGTGACGTACCTCTATGGAGTCTCTGGAGGATTCTGGTATGGAGCTGGATGTACACCGTACGATCTATCATTATATGCTGCAGTTGGTACTCCATAATGGCTAACTTTTTACAATTCACAGAATGATTGTCTTCTTTGCATACCTAGGAGTGGTCTGTAAAAAACGCATCCCAGAGGCACATACCGTTCTGGAAATAGTTCGGATCAGATATGGTGAGAATGAATGGCCAGAATTGACTTGAAGTAAGACTAATTAAATTATCAGGCACTGTTGCGCATCTTGTGTTCACTTTCTTGGCGGTTGTAAACAATCTTTTCAATACCATCAACATGATCTTAGGTGCTGCCGCCGTCATCACATTCCTGTAAGATACATATGTTCAGTATACTGCAGTGAAGGCTTCTTCTGACATCCTACAGAACAGGCATCCACATAATGGCTTCAACCTTCCTTTTGCCGGTTGGAGTTGTATTATACACACTCGTTGGTGGTATAAAAGCAACGTTTGTGCCTCACTCTTAATACAGTCTAATGCCCAGCTAACACTTATACCTGTAGGTTTTTGACAGATTATATACATACCTTTGTTATTGCCATCTTGTGTTGCTACCTCACAACAAAAACTCTTACACATCACGACGTTGGTTCCATCGATGGGTTATATGATCTCGTGGTCAAGGCTCAGCCTTCATACGAGGTTGATGGAAATTATCAAGGATCTCTCCTCACAATGAACTCCCAGCAAGGGATATTCTTTGCTATCATTCTACTCGTTTCAAACTTTGGAGCCGTCATTGTAAGTGGAAACCATTCTTTGGATAGGAAACATCTACTAATTATTCAGATGGATACGAGTTATTTCATCAAAGCATTTGCTGCGTCTCCCAAAGCCGTAGTACCGGGTTATGTGGTGGGCGGCTTTGCGTACTTTTCTATCCCATGGAGTCTAGGAACAATCATGGGCCTCGCTGCTTTGGGACTGGAAAGTTCCCCCATCTTCCCAACATATCCTCGTGTAAGTCTCAATCATCACCCGAAGAATCTTGACACTGATTTGTACATTCAATAGACCATGACTAGCTTGGAGGTAACCAACGGCCTTGTGCTCCCATATGTAGCTGTGGCAGTTGCAGGAAAGGGTGGTGCAGTCGCTGTCCTACTTATGACATTCATGGCAATCACTTCCACACTATCGGCTCAAGTTATTGCAGTGTCTTCCATCTTCACATTCGACTTTTATAGAACTTACATCAACAAAAACGCAGACAACAAAGATGTTATCCGATGGAGCCATCTAGGAGTGGTCCTCTTTGCTGCCATCTCGGCTGGGTTAACTGCGGCGTTTAATTACGGAGGGATTAACATGGGGTGGACTTTGTATATGATTGGTAAGGGAAAAAGAAATGTCGATATAAGATTGATAACTGACAAATTAATACAGGCGTCGTAACATGTCCTGGAATTTTCCCCTTGATCCTCACGATTTTGTGGAATAAACAAAGCGCTTTAGCAGCGGTTGTTTCGGCTGTTGCTGGCCTAGGAACAGGTCTCGGCGTGTGGCTCGGGACTGCACAAGCATTATTCGGCGAGGTAACGGTCGACTCTACTGGACAAACCCTGCCTTGCATGTATGGCACTGTGGCCTCTGCTCTCAGTCCTTTGCTGTATACAGTTATCTTGTCACTCATTTGGCCAGATAATTATGATTGGGCGCGATTTACGGACGAAAAACTGTTGCTTGACAATGATACGTCAGCCGAGGAATCTGAACGAGAGGCGCCAATCCGTCGAAGCAACAAAGGTGGCGTCTTAAGTGAAGCCTCTGAAGTTGTTTATGATCAAACAGATTTGAGATGGCAGCGATATGCGCTAATCTGGTCACTTTTCTCCTTCTTTGGCATTTGGGTACTGTGGCCTCTGCCAATGTATGGTTCAAAGTACATTTTTAGTAAAGTTGTAAGTTTTACCATTTCAATTTCTTTGCTGGATCATCTAACTCTTTCAATAGTTTTTCAGATCATGGATTGCAGTGTCACTCATATGGTTGTGGACAAGTCTTTTCATACTTGGCTTGTATCCATTATATGACGGGCGGAAACAGATCTTGAAGGTATTGCGTAGCTTACGAGGTTAGGCGTGGCCGTAAGGGAAAAGAGACGATGGATACAAGAGGCGTTACTATTCGCATTAAATAAACTGCATCGGACTAAACTAGAATTCGAGCACCCGAGCTGAAATACCACGTGAGATAACGTCAACCGGTCTTCTCGTGAATTTGTTCACCCTCAATATCATATGCATCAACCTCGTATTTGCGAAACTTGCGAGCAGGGATTCCTCTCTCAAACAAAATATCCAACTCTTCGTATGATCGGTTAAAGGTTTCAGGATATCGAAAGAACGCCCACACCGTCACAAGCACTGAGGTTCCGCCCCAGAAGTAGGCTGTCTTACCGGCCCACCCCCAAGCAGTGGGATTGATCATATACGGTTCGAGAACGGCTGCAATAATGTCGAAAAGTTGGTGTGCTATTTTCGCGGCAGCAACACTCTGTACCCGCAAACTGATGGCAGAAACCTCACTCGATGTTGCGTAAGCCGCTGGGCCAACTGAAATATCGTAGCAGAATACCCATAGGATAGTCAGGGCGACTTGTCCCCATTTGGTTGACTCGTTAGCATGAACTGTTGCCAAGATGCCGATGAGAATGTTGACTATGGTCATGAAAACCATGCCCCAAAGGTAGAGACTGCGACGGCCCAGATGGGCAATGAGAACACAGCCAATGGCAGTTGCAAGCAATCCGATAGCAGTAGCAGCCACGGAAACCTTGTAGCTGTTTTTGGCAGATAAACCAGCTTGTTCCCAAAAGTATGTGCCTGGATTCATCATAAAGATGCCATTGAAGACCTGACCAGCGAATGCCATACAGCAAATCTCAGTTCGACGAAGGTTACTGCCTCGGAATAGATCAATGTAGGATGACCCTGTTCGTATTTCTTCTTCGTAGTTCACGGTATGGATGATCATGGCCAAATGTTCTTTGATCTTTGTATCACTTTTGGAACTCAGGCGGCGAATGCTGTGTTCGGCCTCTTGGATGCGACCTTTGCGAACGAGATACCAAGGAGACTCGGGAGCGAAGAGACATCCGATGAATAACGGAAGGGGCCAAACCCATTGGATAGCGAATGGGATTCTGTAGGACCACCGTGAGTCTAAGCCGACAAGGCCATCGAGAACGCCGATTGCTATAAGCTGGCCGATGATTTGCATAATGTTTACACCGCTGGTAAGGAAGCCACGTAGCGAAATCGGAAGACACTCTGAGCTATATGCCGGTCCGATAGACGCGAATGTGCCCCAGACCATACCACAGAAAATCTCACCAACAAGCAGCGTTTCCAGGTTTTGAGCGCTGAACGGAATAGCAACGAAGCCGGTCATGAGAACAAGGCCTGCCAGCATAACCCTCTTGTAACCGAATCTTGACGATAGAAACCCGTTGAATGTAGCACCGAGGATGATACCACAGATGCTCCCTTGCGACAGGCCTGTTTGCCACTTCGCGGGGACCTGGTAACCATCTTTGACAGGTATGCCGTACGCTTTTTGAAAGGCTGGATAACCGTAGAAGTTGTTGATGAGAGCATTGTCATATCCATACATTGCTATCGAGAGAGAAAGAAAAGAAGCCCAGGCAACTCCTTTCCACTGCACACGAACAGCCTCGAGGATGCCTTGAGAGTGCTCCAGGTCGGTGGCCTCCTTGGCCCCCTGAACAATGACGCCCCATTCCTTTTCAGGAGCAGCTTCAGTCTCAACAGTCTGAGCCACGGCTTTGTCATCTCGGCCGCGGATATTGTCAAGGATGGCTGGAGCCATGATGATGGTATGGTGGAAATTATCTTGATGGACTGGATGACTTCTGCTTCGAGTGTCGGATCTATGCGACAAGGGACGTTTTATATACTTTTGAAGATCTTGCATTAACCCATGATAGTAATACGTCACGTATCACTCACTAAGTAAGTGTTGTTTCTTTGAGGTTGCCTGTTAGGCTTGGCTGTGCTACAACTTCCAGGGATGTCCAATGCCAATATGCCGGCAGCACAACTTCCCCCATCTACCTTCCTCTAGCTTCAGACGATCTTGGATGTAACCCAAGCCCGGCTGATGGTTGGGAGATAGATGATAATGTAGGTCGCCTCTCAAGCCACAACGTGGATGGTAGCTTACTAGTTTTGGCTTCTGTATCATCTGCTATCAATAGTCAAGTATCTAATCTCTCCCAGGCTTCGTATACGGCTGAAACATCAGGTTCTATGGACGCATGGAAAGTAATCAATCATGAGACATGATAAGAATAGACAGCGCACTATTGCCGTTATCTCCCCGGATGACCTCGCCTCCCAAGATATCATTGGGAGATGCAATCCGTTAGCCTCAAACCCCTCGATAACACCAATGATTTTAGCCGAACCTCTGAATTACCCCGGATTTTGGATACGGAGGGAAGTGACATCGTGTAACGTTATATCGGCTATCAGTTCCGACGGTTGTTCAAGCGATCATTGCTCTTCGGGATCATGGCCCAACTATCTAGACAGCAACTTAGACGACTAGCGTTCGTGTAGACAATGAATGCGTCTAACCCCCGCAGTGGCGCTTGGCTGGAGAAAGAGAGCCATGACACTAGAAAACTCCAAAACTTCACCCGCGGTTATACGAGTAACTGCTTGTCGATCGTACCCCGCTTTCACTGCTCAAGAACACGATAATTGAGGTCACAATGGTCTGAGTGGGGGACAGATTATGTAGGTAATAGGGCGGGTTTTAGTCGAGCTACTGGAAACAAGCCTGTTATAACCGCGTATCGAGGAGATAATATGCGTCTTGGCGCCCCGTATCTGTCATGGTCCCGGAATTGTCTCGGTATAGATAATGGACGATGAGGCTTCTTCTCCGCGGTAGTTTTGGTCCGGCTTGGGTATTATCAAGCAGATCAGCCTGCAGACACTTATCTTTCATCAGGTACTACCACCACAGTCAACCAAGCCAGATAACAGCGACTCAACCTACAATGCCCTTTGACGCAGTTGGTGCCGTTGGGGGAGGTTCTAGCAATGGCGTGGATGCGTTGTTCGACCCCTCAGCTCCCTTCTTCAGTCGCTTCAACAGTCGCAGGTCAGTTGTCTATAGCACAAAGGGCATCGTTGCGGCCTCGCAGCCTCTTGCTGCACAAGCCGGCCTTGACATCTTAAAGGCGGGTGGTAATGCAGTCGATGCTGCGATAGCCACTGCCGCCGCTCTCGGCGTGACTGAGCCATGCTCGACTGGAGTGGGAGGAGACATGTTTATGATTTACTGGGATGAGAAGAAGCAAAAGGCGTTTGCAATGAACGGCTCAGGCCGATCACCCGCTGGGTTGACAATCGAAAAGTGCCGAGAGTTGGGTATGAGCGGCAATATATTGTCGCCGCAAAACGCAAACTCAGTCACAGTTCCTGGACAAGTCGCCGCTTGGTTCGACGCCATGAATGCTTACGGAAGTGGAAAGGTTACGATGAAACAGATGTTAAAGCCATCTATTGAACTCTGTGAGGATGGCTTCCCTGTTTCTGAAATTACGGCTAGACAATGGATAGAGTGCGAGGGAATGCTGAAGAAGGTTTCTCCAAGCGGAGGCGAGCTTCTTTTGGCAGACGGCACAGCTCCTAGAGCTGGCCAAATCTTCAAAAACCCAAACCTTGGCAAGGTGCTTCGAGAAATAGCTACCAAAGGCAGAGCAGGCTTCTATGAAGGATGGGTAGCTGAGGCCATCGTGGGGACTCTCCAGCAGCTTAAGGGAGTTATGACGACACAAGACTTGAAGGATCACACAACAACCTTTGTTGAACCGATATCAAAGTCGTATAAAGAGTACAAACTCTTGGAATGCCCACCCAATGGCCAAGGTATCATCGCCCTAGAGGCCTTGGGCATCATTGACAGCCTGGAGAAGGCAGGAAAGATTCCTTCTCTCAAAAGCCTGGGGCACAACTCCGTTGAATACGTCCATACACTGGCAGAGGCCCTGAGATATTCCTTTGCTGATGGAGATGCCTACGTTTCAGACCCAGAGCACTCTAGCTCAGCGTGGAAAAGTCTTTTGGACGACAAGTACCTGGCTGAGCGAGCATCTAGCTTCAAATTAGATGCCTTTGATGCGACTTTAAAAAACGGATTCCCCACCAAAACTTCCGATACCGTCTATCTGACTACATCTGACTCTGAAGGCAACGCTTGCAGCTTCATCTGCTCACTTGCTTCCAATTTTGGTGGTGGAATTGTTCCCAAAGGTTGTGGTTTCGCCTTACAGAATCGAGGTACTCAATTCCAGCTCCGTGAGGGGCACGTCAACACACTCAAACCTCGGAAGCGACCTTATCATACAATTATTCCAGCAATGGTGACAAAGAACGACCGACTTGACCTTGCCATGGGTGTCATGGGCGGGTTTATGCAACCTCAGGGCCACTTGCAGGTGATGCTCAACTCGTGCGTCTTTGGCTTCAATCCGCAAGATGCTTTGGATTCACCAAGAATATGCATTCGACCCTCGCGTACGATGCCCGAGTATGCTACGACAGACGATTACTCCAAGTTGACGCAAAAGTCCATTGTATGCTTGGAAGAGGGATTTCCTCAAGAGACCGTTGAGGGCCTGCGCAAACTGGGACATGAAGTAGAGCTCATAACAGGATGGGATCGCGCTGTATTTGGCCGAGGACAAGCTATTCAAGCAAAGCAGGATCCAAGCGGCCAAAGAGTGTACTATGCTGGAAGTGATCAACGTGGTGACGGACATGCAGTTGCTCAGTAGAATTGTTATCCAATGACGGAAATACATACAGTTTGCGGAATCAACATAGACAAACATACTTTAAAAGTTATCTTTCTCACCACATTCTTGTTTACTTTCCTGAGAAGTCTCTTGAGCCCCCCTTTGATCAAAATACTCTCTCATCTGTCTCTCCACGCGTCCTTGAGATGGGTCCCCTCTTTGACGCCTTATTGTCTCGACACCCAGAGTCAGGCCGCTTTGTTTAAACTTCTCGTTCAGAGAAGCAACCCTTTCGGTGCTCGTAAAGAGTAATTTGATGACACATTGGATCGTCGCATCAGTCATCAGACGGATCAATTTGTTGAATACGTTGATGCCGTCTTGGAATCCACCACGCGCGTAGACGCATGCCTCATCAACTAGGATTATGACAGTAATTTTCATCGGCAATGAGCGCATAAGCCGATAAAAAAGGCGGTACAGCTCTCCTGTATCGCGACTTCTTACAAGACTCTTGTCGACATCGTCAAATTCTTTCCCGAAATCGAAGTCGCGTCGTTGGCATAATTGAACGATCAAGTTAGCAAGCATAGCCCGAGCCTCGTCGTTTCCATGTTCGGAATGGAGGCTACAGAACCATGTGATACAGATGAATCGGCTGTCGGAATTGAGTATAGGGTCCAGCGACGCGCAGAGTACCGATATGGGGGAGATACCTGCATAGGTCTTTGGCTGGTGTTGATGCCACAGAATAAGGAGTTTTTCTGATTGGAGCGACATGAACCAGACGCTGAACTGTCTAGTATTGATGAGGTGTTCAGCATGCGATAGTTCTTCGGTTAGAAGATGAGCCTTTCGCTGGGTGATGAGCCGCAGATCGGTGTCCTTGTGTTCAGCTTGGAGTAGATCTTGCACCTCCTTGGTATCGAGGCGTGGCGTATGTATCTCATCTTTTTTCTGCATAAAAATGAGAGCATTCGGGCTTCGTAATCTGGAGCGGAGTATTTCAATCTCAGCACGAAGGTACACATTCTCTTCTCTTAATCGTGTTAATTCAGCTATTTCGACATTATTAGCAACAGCTTTCGAGTGTAGACCATGTTACATGGATACCTACCCGTAATCCAACTCTCAGTTTCTATAGCGCCTAAGAGAATTAGTTGAGGATCTTACGCGCAATGATATATAGAAAGAAGCTCAAGGGGGCTTACTCTTTTGTTTTTCATCATGATCATCCATCATACGTAGTATATCGTTCAGTAGTGTGTGGGTTTTTATTCCACTTCCTCGCACATCATTATGTATCAAGTCAGTCTTTCTTTCGATACGTTGTCTATCTTTTCGTGGGGGGATAATGTTAGTTAAGTAAATCGATGATCATGTTAATGATGTCACTCAAGTTGCTGAGAGGCTGCAAAGTTCGTGGCGTTCCTTTGTGCTCGAAGAGCGGCAATTTGATCCTTAATAGACTTGATCGATTCTTTCCAGCCTTTGATGTAATCGGGGCCTTCAAACACACTTTTGACCGTTCTCTTCCCTTTGTGCTTGTCAGTCATGACTCACATGATGACTCCAGTTATTTGACCAAGTTCAGTTCTGACAAAGAGATCTTTCATAATATGCTCATGGTCTTGCCCCCTGAAACACAAAAAAACGCACTGGTGTTTTCAACAGCACAAAGAAGAGCCAATAAGAAGTCAACCGCCGCATTTCTCACAGTGTCGCTCTTTGGCAATGATGATAGTAATGACTCAGTTTCGGAGAAAATTCTTGGAAGATTTCTGAAGGCATCAAATGCATGAGTGCGAGCGCCGGTCGACATCCGCATAGACTAAGGATATCTCGTATTAACAATGTTTGGGACTATTGGGCAAATTCAATGAATATTGTACGCTCGATATGAGTCTAATACCCCCAAGAAATAGCGTTGAATCAGGGTTACTTGGCGCAACATCTTGAGCCATCTTGGCAATAGCATTTGCAGTACTTGAATTCTACGCAATCGCCAGGGTGCTGAATAGCTATCCTCTAAATAAAATCTAACTGACAGCCTAGCAGCTACAACCCCGTTATACCTATGGCCTGCTCTGCACATCAACCTTGACATCATCCAACTTGGAAGTCAATACCCTTCCATCCTTGACAACAGCTAGAATGTTTTCCGCAGCACGATCCAGAATCGTAATATCCTCCAAAGGATTTCCATTCAATACGATAAAGTCGGCAGCATATCCTTCCTTGATCTGCCCCAGCTCGTTTTCTCTCATAAGCAACTTCGCCGCGTTTACAGTTGCGCTGCGAAGAATCTCCGCAGGTGTCTGCACTTGGCTTCGTACAGAGAACTCTTTGCTCTGAGCGAAATGAAGGGGCCCTAGGAGATCGGTGCCGAAACATACCGTAACGCCGGCGTCGGTTGCGATCTTGATGGCATGGAGACCTTTCTGGAGGACTTCGTCGTTCTTTGCCGCTGATATGGGCGGGAGGAAGTTGAGTTGCTTCGACATGACGTGTGTAATCAGCGTCGGCGTGAGGAATGTGCCCGCTTCAGCCATTAGTTTGGCTGTCTCTTCATCAATGAGGTTGCCATGTTCAATGCCTCTCACGCCTTGCCGGATAGCTTGTTGAATCGCTTGAGGCGTATAGCTATGGCTAGTGACGTAGGTTCCGTTGTTTTTTGCTGCAGTAACAATCGCCTTTATCTCCTCATCCGAGAATTGGAGGTTCTCAACCTTGTCCGTAGCGCTGGCAATGCCTCCGCCACCCATGATCTTTATAAAATCTGCTCCTTGGCGCAGCTCATCACGCGCAACTCTGAAGCACTCGGATGGTCCGTCAACAATACGACTAATGCCAGAGACAGCACCGCAAGAACAAGGACTCTGGTCATGCGAAGATCGCATGTCTCCATGGCCACCAGTTTGAGAGAGCGCGTATCCAGCAATGAAGAGTCGAGGGCCAACACAGATTCCTTCCTCAACGGCTTCCTTCATAGCCAAGGTTGCACCACCACAATCACGAACAGATGTGAATCCCCGCTCAATCATCGGTTTGAGGACCCAGGGCTGTCGGATAAGACTAATTCTCTCAGTCATGGATTGGTATGCGCTTAGATTCGCCTCTCCAGGAACAACAGCAATGTGAACGTGGCAATCGATGAGTCCCGGGCATATATGCTTGCCATTGAGATCGACGACGATTTCTCCATCAGTGGTGGTAGGAGAGGTGCTGCCGTTTGTGTCGACTGACACGATTTTGCCACCGACTGTCTTTATTGTAACATTTTCGGTTACTTTTGCTTGTTCAGGATCGACCAGTTTTGCGTTGGTAAATATATATGTCGGCTGAGCATCCAGCTTCCAAGGTTTGATAATCTTTGCCATATCCATGTTTGCCATGTTTCCAAACGAATAGCTGCAAAAGACAATCTTTCTCACTAGAAATGATGTGGGGTAAGGATTGAGTTGTCTAGTTTATAAGATATAGTTGCTAACGGGAGGAGTTTTCCTACACCTTATATAGTTGTCGGTAAACTCTAACGGCTAAACACAGTCATCTTGAATGAGTTTGGGCTGAAAGCTCTCCGCATTCCTATTACCTTTTTTAGACACGGGCGGCTGGAAAACGCCCCATTGCTGTACAGTATCCGTAGTTAATTACTATTCATCCTATTTCGCATATCATCCGAGGTTGTCAATTGAATCCTTTATTATCAAAATGGTTAGTTTTCCGTCATCAACCGAGGCTTCGATATTTAACTCCATGGCTCATGATGTAGGTGTCGAACGGCCTGCGAGGTTGCGCCGCAAAAGCCCGTTTAGTTCCCGTGGGCGGAGTCGGGGAGATCTTATATTCTCCAGGTCCGGTCGTACGCCTTGTAAATGCCATTTCCTCTCAACATAGACGGTGAAGGCGTGAAAGATGTTAATTTGTGGTTTCGATAAATAATCGCAAGTTGAGTAGAGACTATAAGCATATAGTAAAGATGCCTGCAGGGAGATGGTGCGATTTCAGGAATCCGGGGTGCTTACGCACCAGCAACTTATACGGATTTTCATCTGCATTGTATGACATTAGCGTGGAAGGAGTCACTAGCCCTCTTCTATACAACCTTTACCATTGCCAAGAGTGTTTAAATCCCTCGGGTAGCAACTCGGAGAGACTGTAATATATACCGAGGAGATTACGACCCTGAATGCATTTCAGGATCACCAGACAAGCCAAAAACGCCCGGTTTCAGTGGTTCTGGCGGTACCTGCATTTAGCAATAGCTAATCGAATTATCTACAATAGTTCTAGCACGTGGATAATCACAAAAATAGAAGTAGATTTGCTTCTTGAATTTAAACGAGAGAAACATGGCCGTGACATTCAAACATTTTTCTTCTGCAAGTTCTATCTACAAATCATCTCTACTAGTTACATCTCTTAAACTATCAGTTGTGAATCACCACTTGTTGTCCATCACCTTACCATCCACAACGTTGATCAAATCCCTCACAGGTCCCAGCTTCGCCCCCGCACCAAACTGCATCGCCGTATACATAAGCTGCCGATAGTTATCGCCAGGGGATACTTTGCCGAGAATCTGTTCTTTTCTTGTTTCAACGCGGTCTGGCACTGGAACCGGTCGACCGACGATTGCATCCATGCCCTGCCAGGCAAAAGTGATGGCCTCCTTCGCACCAGCCGGAATCCCAGCTGCGTCAAGCATGTATATCCTTGTGGTGGGATAACATTTCTGAATAAAGTCCACAATGTTGGGATTATATGCGCCGCCGCCGCAGAGGAATATCTCATCGATATCCTGTGACGGTGCGAAGCACTTGTAGTGGTCCACTATAGACTGAGCTGTGATTCTGGTAATAGTCGCAACCACGTCATCTGGCGAGAGACCCTTTTCTTCCGCTTTGGCAATTATCTCCAGCGCCAACGTATCGCGGAAATCTTCGCGACCTGTGGTTTTGGGAATGGATCTCTGGAAGTACGGGTGAGAGGAGATGAACTCGTCCACAATCCCCTCATCCACTTTCCCTCGCTTGCCCATTTCGCCATCCTTGTCGTATTCCCGTGCTCCACCAGTGTAATGGCGAACAGCGGCATCGATGTAGACGTTTCCAGGACCAGTATCAAAGTCAAAAAATCCATCATTCAGCTCTCCTTTAGCATCTGGAGGAATGAAACATACGTTGGCAATGCCCCCGATGTTCTGACAGGCTCTGAGCTTGGTAGGATGGTGCAGAAGCAAGGCGTCAAAGAAAGCAACAAGGGGGGCTCCCTGGCGACCAACAGCAACCTCGCTGACGCGAAAATCGGTCACTGTAGTAATTCCAGTACGAGCTGCGATTATGGCTCCTTCACCCATGCTGAGCGTTGTCCGGACTTGATCCTTTGGATGAGGAATATGCCAAATTGTTTGGCCGTGAGATCCAATAATGTCTATTGAAGACTTGTCGATGTTATTCGTCTTGATGAATTCCAACGCTGCTTTGGCAAACGTCTCTCCCAGAATAACATTAATCTCTGCAATTTCTTCCGGTGAAGTAGAGTTGTGAAGAATCATATTCATCACCCGCTTCTTAATTGCTGGGTCAAGCGGCGTCTCTCCATACTTGAGCAACTCCAAGCTGACAGGCTGTGTTGGGTCTTCTTGTCTAAATCGACATAAAACACAGTCTACTCCATCCTACAGATGATGCCATCAGCTTCTCACTCAACCTATGTGTGTATGCGGGGTGTAAGGCAGTATACCATAGATGTTCCGCTGTTCATACCAAGGACTGTCAAGTCCAAAGCCGGACCGGCCGTGACAGTATCTACGATAGAGCCCATCTTGATACCTGTATCGTCTGTACCCCAAAAAGAGGCACTTTCATACGCTATCAAAAGACCATTCGTCGAGCTCTGCGTTATCGCAAAATCACACGATGAGGCTAAATAGATATATGGCTTGTATGTAAAATTAATAGCGTCGTGTGGCGCTCGTACGCTTCGTCTAAACGGCAAAAGAACATTTTGGAAAACTGCCTTTCAGCCGCTGCCAATGCCACAAGTGTCGAATCTCTAGATGAGCTAGCAATTGGTCTTGCAAAATGTCAATAGTCTTAGGAACCGGCTGTCTGGTGGCTATAGCTAGTGCTGATTACGGCCGAGGCTCCTATCAACCCGTAACGTAACCTCACCGAAGCTCAGGCTCTCGCCGATACTCGCTCCATATAAGCCGTCTAATATGCGGGGCCCCGAGATTTGGGATCCATGGATATCGCCTCCGCACGAACCAGTCTCCTAGTTTATTCAGGTGTGGGATTGACAAGTAAAGATGAACTAGAATGAACGAAAGTCGGACGCCTTTCTTTATAGCTTATCTCACTAAATCCTGGTTAGTTACATACCGCCAGAGATACGAGGCTGTTGATAGGGTAAAAGGAAGATGACCGGTCAGTTTCCGGAAATCGGGCATCCAACACCACGTCTCAAGACATATTTAATATGGATCATGCCAACCCCAACCTTGTCAGAAAAGATTTCTCAGTTTTGCTCGGCTAGACAACCACCACCACAGAGTCAGCTTCTGCATAACTGAGTCCCTTATTTTTACCTTGCAATCATGGCGAAAGATGAGGACGTGATTGAGGTAGGAAGAGATGTTGAGAGAGAAGATCCGCATGATGAGAAGCCCGATTTCTCAGGCGGGGCTGAGGAGGTTGTTGGAATGCAAGAGCTTGATCCAGCTTTGGACCGAAAAATGCACTTGGTGAACAACGTAAGTCGTGTGACACGAACATGTTTGTCATTTACGAAGGCTAATTGGAGTAGGCACTTGATCAGATTGGCTGGACCAACTATCATCTTAAACTCTTCTTCTTGAACGGCTTTGGGTGAGTTACATAACATATACAGCTCTCATATACTTCAGCTACTTACATTCCTCACCCCAAAGATACGGTGTAGACGCCCTCCAACTATCCCTTCAGGGCATCATTGCTGTCCAGGCCGTGCTCGAATTCCAGCCGTCATATGACAAGGGCTTGACCATCGCCCTGTACATGGGAATGCTTGTGGGAGCCCTGTTCTGGGGCTTCTTTGCCGACATCATCGGCCGTAAAATCGCTTTCAACATCTCGCTCTTTATCTGCTCAGTCTTTACAATCGCGGCAGGCGGAGCTCCCAACTGGGCTGGACTCGGCGTTTTGATTGCCGTGGCCGCTTTTGGAGCTGGCGGAAATCTTATCCTGGATACCGCTGTCTTCCTCGAATATCTTCCTTCAAACAAGCAATGGCTTCTCAGCTTGCTGCCTGCTTGGTTCGGTGTTGGATGCACCATTGCTGGACTTGTTGCTTGGGGATTCATGCGTGAGTCATTTCATATCTACCGTTTTTACACAGTTGGATCAAGGGCGCTGACAATCATGGCACAACAGCAAACTTCTCATGTGCCGATGCGAGTGACTGTACCCGAGCAAACAACAGCGGCTGGAGATATCTCATGTACACCATGGGAGCCTTTATTGCAGTCCTTGCCGTGCTCCGAGTCACTGTCATCCGTCTCCAGGAAACCCCCAAGTTCCTCTTGGGCCAAGGCAGAGATGAGGAAGTTGTCCAAAACCTTCAAGCAATCGCCAAGAAGTATAATCGCCCTTGCCACCTCACTATTGAGCACCTGGAAGCTTGTGGAACTGTCAAAACGGCGCACTCGAAGAACCGCTTCTCCTTTGGCGAGTTCCTGATCCATCTGCGCAGCTTGTTCCTCACAAAGAAGATGGGTTTCACGACGATTCTTCTGTGGCTCTCTTGGTCCAGCATTGGCCTTGCTTACCCTCTATTCAATGTCTTCCTACCATACTACCTAGCCAGCCGAGGTGTGCAGTTTGGAGTAACAAGCACCAATGTGACTTGGAGAAACTATGCCCTGGTTCAAATCTGTGGAATATTTGGGCCCATTTTGGGTGCTGTCATGTCCAACTGGAAGCCTCTTGGAAGAAAGTACACCATGGTTATCGGCGCGTTGATCACTATGGTGAGTTGATGAATACTCTTTGCCGACCTTTCTAGGATTTGACTAACATTTTTGTATTACGATAGGCATTCTTTTTTGCATACTCTCAAGTCAAGTCGCAAGTGGAGAATCTTGCTTACAGCTGCATCATCTCATTCACTCTGGAGATCTACTACGGCGTCCTCTACGGATACACTGCCGAGTCTCTGATCTCTGCCCATCGTGGTACAGCCAACGGTATTGCCGTTGCTTTCTGTCGACTTGCTGGAGCTTTTTCGGCTGTCGTGGCTACGTATGTCTCTGTTTGTTCTTTACTTTTACGAATCTTGGATGCTAATATTATGCAACAGATATGCCGATCCATCAACCACAGGCCCAGTGTTTGTATGCGCGGCTCTCTACGGAGGACTCGCCTTGTTTGCAGTCTTGTTCCCATTTGAACCTTACGGCAAGCGAGCTGCTTAAATTGATATGAGTTTACTTTGACAATGAGGCTACTTTATGATATTATCGCAAACTCATCTCAAACAAAATTGTCACTAATTAAAAATGCCTTAGTTGGGTTAATAAACATAATGATTTGAATACAATTAATACGCACCGGAATTTCTTCTCGGCAACAATTCAGATGTCTGTTGATGCATGGCGAAACTGATGAGCATAGAGTAGCTGATGATCGGTTGGACACTCTCATTGCGGTGGCAACATTGACATAATTGGATGCGATGTATTTCTATATAAAGTTGATATGAACTGCTACCCAACACCTAATAGCAGTACAAAAGTAAAGTACTATATCAAGCTGGTCTCTTACATAACTGGATTGTATAATGAGAATCATGAAGAGAGGCTTCCATCACTCATATGGCTGCATAAAGGTGTTGTTGAGGACTGCCTGAGCGAAATCGGGTATGTGAGTGCTGTGACACCATGGCTTAAGCGATTCTTCGCGCTCAATCGTTCCCGCAAAGCATCCAAGCCAATGTTGACGAGGGAATGCTCGAATAACATCTTGAAGTGTGTCGACATGGATAAGCTCCGTAATATTCTTTAGATATGGGTGATCGCTGACGTTGTCGTAAATTGTAGCCAATTGTATAATTTGGCCTAAGAAAGTAATGTTACCCGCAGTGCCAAGGTCCTGGTGCCGGATAATTGTCTCAGCAACTGCTTCAGCCTGGTCCTTTGATGCGCCGAGTGCTAAGAGGAGACTAAGAGCTTTATAACCCCCGTAAAACTCAAACGACATGTGAGTGTTGGATAGGTTGTCATCAGTTGTGCCAATGTCGTGTAAAAGAGAAGCTAGAGCAAGTGTTGAAAAGTTGAAAGCCTCCGACTCTTTTGGAAACTGCTGCAAGACAATAGCAGATGCTAAATCGAACTCCATTAGCTATAGCTATATAGAAGACCTCGCACACGATAAAACACTGGAGGTCAAAGCTACAGACGAAATATTCAACTTACCAAAATAGAATACCCTCATAGAGTGATTAAAAGTTTGGATAGGTAGCATTTCCTTTGCGTACTTTTGAACCTCAATAGCAATAGAGTCCTCAGGAAATTTTATATCATCCACGAGAATGGGTCCAGGGATGTTTCTGAATGGTTTGCCACCCCATAATTGACTTGGGTCTAATGGTAAAGAAGACCAGCCATTTTGTGCTATATCTATAGTCGGCGGAACGTGAATCGTCGTCGACACTTCGGGTACGATAGCAATATTGGTTGCAAGTGGAGCCACGCTGGAGAAAGGCAAAGATGTATAGGATGAGAGGGCCGACATGCTAAAATAGACGGTGGTTAGAAACGGGCTGAAGTAATGGCTTCAGCATATACTGACATGTATAGGTAGATGGAACAATAACAGCCTATAGCTCCAGAGTCAAGATAGAGTCAATAATTGAGATTGCTGGTTGAGAAAGAGGGCAGTATTTGTTGCGAACTTTTTATATAATTGCAGAATTGGTTGAGACGCGATAGTTGGTAGGAATACTTATGAGCTCTGGATTAAATATTGTGCTGAAAAGCCAGAGCTGCAGTGCCTTAAGTATGTAATTGCTGAAGGTATGAATGTTGGAATGACGGCTTGAATCGCTCTCGCTTTCCTAATTAGGTTGATTGAGTTGACAACAAGGATCGGTATTTTGTAACGTACATCGTTAGCAGTCATACTTTAGTGCTTACGAAAAGCACTTAATCGGCCGAGGATATCGGAAGTTTACATATCGGTAGTTTCAACGAGTATTTGCTACCCTATGTCTCTTGTATTATAGTAGAGATTGTCGAACCTAATTAGATAGGTATTGGTATTAGGACGGTTGAGAAATAATGAATTTAAGAACTTTAACCTGCGACACTGACGTAGAAATAGATTTCAAAGCTGTAATTGTAATTTAGTGAGAATAATATTGGATCATGATGCACATTCCAAGAAATTGCTTATCTGCACATACTGAGTAGTAATTCTAACCACAGTCTAAACCTTTGAGAATGGTGATTCGCAATCAATCGTACCAGAAGCATTGAATAATAATAATAATAATAATCATATGATATTGTTTGGTACAACAACTATACTCCTCGGCCACGTATACTGGTGCATCTAGAAAGCGACTTAGGGGATAGACAGTCCGTCTAGCTCGAGCGCATTCACTAAGCCACGAGTGATGTAATGGTATAGACTGATGTGAATTCTGTAGGCTGATCTTTTCTCTTTCTTTGCAAGGGTATCCGGAAAGAAAACATAAGCGAAAAGGTCTATCCGTACTTCTTTCAAGCTCCACAGCAACGATGTGGCCATGTACAAAGCTAGGCAGCTATGCGGGTGTAGAAACAGGTGTGTCATGTTACAGAGGAGTCCAATCATATTATGACAAAATTTAATTTATACTAGCAATACCAGTAATTACCAATTAATTGCTATCTCATAGTACGTAGACATAAGATAGTGTCAATATAGTAGCTCTTTTCGTAAATAACCCGTCAGATCGCTCGAGGCAAAGAGCCAAGCGTATCCCGCCTTTTCCTGCGCCTCTTCACAGTGATTATAAAACAATTACGCACATCTACATGTATTTAAGCAAACAAATAGCAGTGCAAAGGATTCGTTATTACTATTGCATGCACACTATTTACCTAAGTAGGTAAATTATTCCTAAAGTTTTATTTTTTTTACAAGCTGGAGTTAAGGAAACACCGTCCATAGCTCCGGCAGTTGAGGCTTCTCCACGACTTACATACATGTATCTTCGAAGGCTGTTTTTGGTAATAAACGTGAATACGAATACGCTTCGCTATGCACAACCAGCAGTCAAATATGGAGAGTAAAATACGAGCGAAATATGGATGCGGTATTGTGACAAGCCAGGCTACTATCGTAGGTATGAAGATAGATACTAAATACTGCACTGCCTGTATCTCCCTTACATGTACTCAGCCCATACTCGTCTATGCCGTCACGCTGAGTACAGTGAGTCGGGCAATGTCTCAGCTTGTGAGGCAGCGATTGGCTGAGCGTTTTCGTCCGCCTGCTTGTGCTGCCACTTGTGGAGAATAATAGCCCGAGCACATGTAATACAGTAACATGAAGTGATGGCATGAAGTAAAGATGCTCAGAACAGTAGGTGAATATGCGATATTTTAGCGTCTCTCATGAGTTTCACCTCATTGAGACATGAATGCTCGGTTCATCTTCATCTAATCTCATCTCATCTCATCTCATCAATCTCAGCCAGTGATCCTACCGGTCTTATGTACCGGTAGAGAGTAGGTGCCTGTTCCTGCTCGGCCCCTGCCTTAGCCGCCGCCTAGCTGCAGGGGGGCTTCCCCCAAGGTTTAGTGCCGTGTGACCACTAAAGCTCCCCCCGGAATGGTCCGCTTAGGCCTAGCCCCAGCGAGCTGCGCCGCTGACCGCCCAGCAAAATGACGTGCGGCCGCATACCAGCAAAGCTGAGCTGAATTATGCTCCAGGTTTATCTCTTGCTTATCTGTGTACGGAGTATTCCGCGCTCGTGACTCTTCTGTCGAGCTTCCATCATCTCTCGTCCTCCCCCCTTTCTCCCTCCTTAACTTCATCTCCTCTCAACATCTCCATCGTCACGCCAGAAATCACCACAATGGCTGTTTTAAGCAAATTGGCACTCGCAGCCTCTCTCGCCCTCTGCGGCGTCTCGGCTGCTGGAATCCCGCAGCAGCAGCACCCGCTCACAGCTCCCTCTTCGTCTTCGTCTTCGTCTTCGCACTCTTCGTCGCACGAGATAGCTAGCGATTATAGCTCCAAGCCGCTGATCGACAGCGAGGCTCTGCAAGATTTCATCTCCGTCGATGCTCTCTTTAAGCGCGCCGAGAAGTTCTACAAGTTCGCCCAGAGCTCGGAGGAGGATTACGGCCATCCCACTCGAGTTATCGGCAGCGCCGGTCAGTCTACATGTATCAAACAAGGCCATCACCGCCATCGTGACTAACCATTTGCACATTCCAGGCCACGAGAGGACCCTCAACTACATCGTCAATACTCTGCTCGACCATGGCGACTACTATAGCATCTATACTCAGGAATTTCCCGTCACGCTGTCCAACGTCTTTGAGTCCCAGTTGGTTCTGGGCAACGATGTATCCAAGTCTGCGGTTCCCATGGGGCTGACGCCCGCGACCAAGGACAGGGAGCCTGTTCATGGTCACCTGGTGCTTGTCAAGAACAACGGCTGCGATGCTTCCGACTACCCACAGAACGTCACGGGTAACATTGCCTTCATCCGCCGAGGAGAGTGCGCCTTTGGCGACAAGTCCATCGGCGCTGGAAAGGCTGGCGCCAAGGCTGCTGTCATCTACAACACTGATCCAGAGGAGCTCCATGGAACTCTCGGAGAGCCAACCGAGTATCACGTCGCTACCTTTGGCATCGACGGTACCGAGGGCAAGAAGGTTGCCGATGAGCTTGCTTCTGGAGAGTCTGTGAACGCCATTGCATACATTGACGCTGAGGTCAAGAAGATCCAGACAATCAACGTCTTGGCGGAGACAGATGCAGGTGACCCAGACAACTGCGTCATGCTCGGTGGTCACAGTGACGGTGTTGCCGAAGGACCTGGCATCAACGACGATGGCTCTGGCAGCATGTCTGTTCTGGAAGTTGCCGTCCAGCTTACCAGGTTCAGGGTGAACAACTGTGTTCGCTTCGCTTGGTGGGCTGCCGAAGAGGAAGGCCTTTTGGGATCCGACTTTTATGCCGCGAGCCTGTCTGAGGAGGAGAACCAGAAGATTCGTCTCTTTATGGACTATGACATGAGTAAGTGTTCACATAGTAGCGCAAGGCTGGAAGCAAATTCACTGACAGTTTTGTGTAGTGGCAAGCCCCAACTTTGCCTACCAGATTTACAATGCCACCAACGCAGAGAGTCCTGCTGGCTCTGAGGAGTTGAGAAATCTCTATGTCGACTGGTACAAGTCCAAGGGCCTCAACTACACATTCAGTATGTCTTCTGATCTCATCACTCTTTTATCTTTTCTGAAACACCGGCTGACCAATTTTTAGTCCCATTTGACGGCCGTAGCGACTACGATGGCTTCATCCGCGCCGGAATTCCTGCTGGTGGAATCGCCACTGGTGCCGAGGCTGTCAAGACAAAGGAGGAGGCTGAGATGTTTGGCGGACGTGCTGGGCAGTGGCTGGACCCATGCTACCACCAGCTGTGCGACGACCTCAACAACCTGAACCGCACTGCCTGGGAGGTCAACACCAAGGTAAGCTTCCATGCTGTTTGTGACTAAATGTGGATGTGCATTCGCTAACAATGAGATATAGCTAATTGCCCACTCTGTTGCCACATACGCCCTCTCATTTGATGGATTCCCCAAGCGTGAGCTGGACACCGAGATGAGTGCATACAGCAAAACTACGAAGCATCACGGTCCCAAGCTTATCTTGTAATCTGTTGTGAATTTATTTGGCATGTACAAGTGGGCGAGTCGCCGAAGAGGATAGACATTGGCAAAGGGGCTTTTGGATACTGCATTTTGGGTGTTATATCAGACTAATGGGCATACGCATATCAGAGAATTAATTGAACACTATCTCTATAATTACTGTTGCATTCACTAATATTATTATGCCATGCCAATAAGTGACGCGCTGGACTATTGGCGAGACTCTCACAGCTACCCTGCCATCGTCTCTCTAACCACAGATATAAATGATGATGCCACAAACACAATGCTCCATAGACATCTGCAAGCCTTTGTGACCCAAAGGCTATAAGAGGCCACTTTTATAGCTTCCTAGTACTTATGCTAAAGTTCGTTCAATTCATTATGCGATGCGAAAATGGCTGCAGGTCTGTAATTCCACCAAGACGTACGGAAGTTGTCTCAGCCGTAAGAGGGTCACAGCCAAGGACTGGCAAACACCATCACCACCTGCATTATTTTCTAGAAAGATCTGCTTTGGCTAACTACACTGAACACAGAGAACAACTTCGAATCTGCTGGAACTCTTGCTGTACGGATGCCTGACAAGTGGACCGGCTGGCCAAGAGTTGACAGCCGGCAAAGCATACGCCCAATACCTCATATCTGGCAGAGGCCGTCAGCTGCAAGAGAGTACCTCTTGTCCCAGAGTCTTGGTGTTTTCACTTGATGCCTGAATTTGGCTCAGGAGTATCCGCTTAGGAGCAAACGAAGCTCAGTCACCCATTCATCTCGAAGCTTTGCCTTCTCCCATTGCCATCGCCCCAAACCACCCATTCTCTTCAAATATCATCACGTACAGAGGCACTCTCATTTTATTCACCTTGATGTCATTTTTTCTCACCAATTTTGCAACAAGCCCATGATTGTGATTCCGAGTTCACGCGATCATGGCCGATATGAGCGACGAAACATGGATGGGTTGCACAGTCCAACAAAAGAGCGATGGAGGGTGCATTATACTATCCCCCGACTCTACTCCGTTGCTAGAGACAGAAGATGCTCCAAAGACGATGAGCAAAAAGGATGACCAAGGCAACGCAGTCGATTCGATTCGAGACGATGAGTTTGCTAAATTCAAGCTCCTAGCAAGATGTACATTCCTTTCAGATTGCTCCGATAACGAGAACAATACCGAAGCAAGTCAACCGAGTTCGAAGAACTTGTCGCGGCTTGAGCAGGAATTGAAAGGAACCACTGTCAATGGAAAAACATACGTCTCTACTGCCTACCTGGGCTTCTCTGCGGAGATGAAAGGCGCCATATTTATGAGAAAAGAACTTTGGTCTACTCACAACTCGGATAACTATTCACAATTGCCTTTGCCAAAATCTAAAAGAGGCAGAAGGAGCAATATCGAGGAATTGGTGTCCGGGCCAATCCATGAACATGCACTTCGTTTCAATCTGAAGGGCGTATCGTTGAAATGCGGGCTTTCTTCTTCTTCTCCCACAGTCAAGCATCAAGATGTCATTCCGCATTATCTTACCACAACCAAGGCCAATCTTGTGATGCTCAAGAGATTGGTTTCCGGTGAACCTTTGGAAACATTTCTTACTACGCCAGAGGACCGAAAGGCATATGATCTCTATGTTGAGAAATTGATTCAAGGGTTGAAGAGGGGAGCTGCAATCACCCCGTTCTGGTTCAAAACGCCTCCTGTATTGTCTGATGTTCCTCCCAGATTGAATCATTCTGGTAGATTTCCGGCCGACGCAAAATCTCGAGGGGACGACAATCACCACTTAACCGAATTTACCTGTAATACATACCTTGCAACGCAAAATGTCAGTCCCAAAGCGGCACCAGGTTTTGTATATGTTGCGGCCCTCGCCGACGCGCTTGAGTACCCTCCCGAGCTGATACGATTATTGCAAGAATTTGCACTCCAATACCCGAACGACTTCTTACACCTTCGTCTCATGCTTCTGGCATGCCATCTTTGGGTTGACATTATAACCCATTCGGATCTGCGATTAGAGTGTTTCATGTCGGAAAGGAAGTATGGTGGTACTGGATTCAACGAGGTCCCTAAAGTATCCTTGGCGGCGTTTATTGTCTATTTTGCTCATTGGCTTTCATGGACCGAGTCTATGGGTTTGTCTGAGCATCCACACCCATTTCGCTTTGTCTCCAAAGCCTGCGAATCGGACCAAGCCCACTCAGGCTTTGCTGTGAATGAGGATCACATTCCCCAGGACAAAGTCATTGCGTTGATACGAAAGGTAACCTCTCGGATCCCAAAGGTTAGCATTTACGAGCGAATCAACCTCCACCCTTCCAGCGTACCAGGGACCAAAATCCCGCCCATGCACGACTCTTCTTTTATGGAGCATCCGCATCGAATTCCTCTCGCCCTTACGGGATTGCCACATCTGGGATATCTGGGTTTGCCCAACTACACCCGCCTGAAGCTGGACAGTTAGGACCGTCCTCTGAAGAAGCTGGCCAGTTAGGACCGTCCTCTGAAGAAGCTGGCCAAGCATCCAGAGAAGATACTTCGATCTCATTACCTTCCCTACTTTGTCAACTCGTCTCATTTTGGCAATCCTGGTACACGTTTACAGACTCCCAGCGATCTTTCCAAGGGTGTATTGACAACCTTTTCGCAAATATCTCCCTTTTGGAAGCCGAATATCCCGAGAAGTGACTTGGAGTCATCATGTAATCCCTCAGCTTCTCCAGTTCATTCCTCTCAATGGACTGACATAGGATCACAAGTGACTCAACCTCCACGAGAATCTCTTTTTCACGCGCCCTTACTGGAGTCTTGGTCCAAGGTCCCTGAACAAACCCATTGGGCATGGAAACACAGTCTCCAACTACTCAAAGACCTTCCAGAAGAAGAACGGCAAGATGAGACATTCAAGGAACTCATCTCTGCCGCTCAAACCCAACACAACCAGGATATCAGTCTACTCAACGAGTGTCTCTCTTCTCTCTACACCCTCGAGGACCTGTCCGACTACGATTTGTACATTACTATCCCCACGGCCTTTGGAAGGTTTATCGGACTGCCACCCCCTCAAGACGGAGTGGTAGATGCCTGGACCGAACACTTTTTAACAATCGATGAGCCCACCCCTCAGGTTCAATGCATCTCTATGATCCTTGGCCATTTGAGAAGCGCAAAGGCCAACCCTTCGTCCATCCCTCATCTGCGACCTTTGATTCAACGAATAGCCCAGCAGTTGATGGGGTATGTCAGATTCACTCGAGGCGCGAGACTGGCTTGGCAATCAATGGGATTTCCTGTTTCCGCAATTCACCTCAACGTATAGCACTGCCGGCGATTGTCTCTAATCATATCCTCTGTTGTCAGTTCTTCGTTCCTTTGAATGGGCAGTCACATGTCGGCTTCTATGTCTGTCTTCTTTTTCTTTTCTTTGCGGCGACGATGATTACGCTTGTCCTGCCAGGATCACCATAGCTACGGGTCCTTTGTACGCTGGGAGCAATTTCTGCAAGGATTCACAGCATCACGCCAAACATCAAAGTCACAACATCGCCCTCAATGTGTCATTGTCCAACGACATTGTAATTTAGAAGCTACCCGTATGTACATGAACGAAAAAAAGCCCCTTCTCATCAGGGCAACCTATTCTAATCACGAGATAAAAAATAACAAATGGCAATCAAATCTCCATTTGTCCCCCTCGTTTGATATGCGTTTCCCCCCATAGACGCCGTTCGCTTTATTTCCAAGAATGTATGGCTGAATAAAAAAGGAGTAATAAATGGACAAACTAAAGAGGCCATAGCTCACAAAAAATAATCTGTGTGCCTCGAATAAAAAAAAGATAAACAAGGCGTCCTTATTGCCTTTCCCTGAAGTGATGATCCTCTATTGCGCGCGCGACATTATTCCCGGTGATTTGCTATGTGCATGTGTAAAACAGTCTTCCAAGATTCACTGTATCTTCTCCCTGGTCGTGGTTGGCTGATACAAGCCAAAACACGTCTTCCAGGATAGTCATTTGAGCTTCTTCCGTCGAATGCGGTGCTTGAGCGGGTTCT
Source organism: Trichoderma simmonsii (assembly GCA_019565615.1). Taxonomy (NCBI): domain Eukaryota; kingdom Fungi; phylum Ascomycota; class Sordariomycetes; order Hypocreales; family Hypocreaceae; genus Trichoderma; species Trichoderma simmonsii. The sequence goes on from CP075866.1 coordinate 2,250,692, forward strand.
TGAAGCTCATAATCTTCTTCTTCGTGCGCAACGGTTCGGCAGGCGTTGTGCTTGTAGGGGCAGCTTCGACAGCCGGCGGTTCGAGGTCCACGGCGGTGTTATTAGGAGTTATGTTCATGCCGGCGGTGCCTGGTGGAATGGCGACGACGGGCTTGGAGAGGATGACACGCAGCATCTTGCTGGTGCCTTGCTGGCCGGGATCGAGTTGCATGAGCTCGACCAGGTCATGACTGACTCGCTGGGCAAAGTCAAATGTGTAAAATTCATTGTCACGAAGCTCGAGGGTCAAGACTGGGAGAGGGATCATGGACAGGACGGGAATATCGGCAAGGTTGTAGCCAGAAAAGATGGACCATAGTCGTGGCTGAGGAACGGCCTCGGTCTCAGCAGCCGTCTGTTGGCCGGAGGCTGCCGACGTTGATCCCTCGGATATGGACGAGGCTGAAGATGTGCGGTCCGCGGGTAGCCGCGGCGCATTCTGGGCGATGGGGGCATAATTTGGAATCGCGCGTCGGGCCATGGACCGTGCGCCAAAGGTGTCTCGCAGGCGGCGCATGCGTAGCGCAATGTCGCTGTTGGAGGAGAGCAGCCGGGTCATTCGTCGCTCGAGGCCAAGCCTGCTGTTCTGGGCATCCTGCTCGCCGGGACTGGGCAATTGGAATTCCCCGTGTTAGCCTGGGTTCAAGACAAGCAACTCGCCGGGGTGGTTACTGAGAGGTTGCTTACCACTTTAGGATAGTCATCATCATGTTCATAGTCAGATTGTGCCACCGTATCCTTGTGGACAGGCTGGTTAGTCTCTGAGAGTGTTCATTGCACGCGACAATGCGTGCGGCTAGCCCTTGGCACAGCTCGATGGGCTCGATGGCCTCTTGCAGGTCGGTGATTGCGAGGACGGTATCCGTCAGCGTCGCGATCAGGTCGTCGGTACTGATCCATGTCGCCCGATCGGGATACGGCAGCGTGCCGGCCTCGAGCAGCGAAAAATTCTTGTATAGGATGTGGACCGAGGAGCGGCACTGCTTGACTTCTTGGAGCGCCTTGTTGAGAATCGCCGTGTCTCGGCCGGGACTGGTGTTCATCTCATAGAGCGAGTCGATGGTCTTGCCGCCAATGGCCAGCAGGCCAATAATGGCCGTGGTGACGCAGAGCTGCTCGAGGATCGGGACGGAGGTGGCCATGGTGATGTCTCGGTCCAATTCGTGACGCTGCAGGGAGAGAGAGAGGATCTGGAGAATGCTCGACGGCGCAGAGGGCAGTCGTCAGTCTGTGGCGCGGGTGGCTCGAGATGATGGCGTCAATCTCGATATGCGACAAGTTCCAAGCTGCCAAGCCGCGGAGTGCAGGGTCCAGTCCTTTCACTTGGCTTGGCTTGGAGATTTAGATTTCGGTTCGCGATGAGGATGCGATTCGAAAGAATGGGGCGCTGTCCTCGACACGATGGCAGCCTCAAGCCATGATCATGCCCCGATGAGAATGACTCTAGTTGTTGCCTTGAGGAGGAGGAGAAGCGCGGTTGAAATTTTGCTTGATTTTTTCGCTGATCGGTTTCGGATTCGGATTTGGAGGGCAGGAGCTTCGAATCGCGAGTCGTGGCAAAAAGCGACGGTTACGAGGGCAGCAAGCAGCGGCGGCCGGAGGGCAGAAATAGAGAGCGCTTGACTTGAGTCAGAACGGACGGACGAAATGCTTGCTGGTTCGATGGGTCAGGGAGGACTGGGAGAGAGAGAAATGAGGGAAGAGAGAATGATGGACGATGGAGAGAAAGAGGAAGAAGAAGAGAATGAGACAATCGACTCCGGCCGGGACACAGACGCAGACACACGCGGCGAGACAGCGAGAGACAGTTTCTGAACCATTTGGGCCATCTCGGATGCCCTTGTTCCCCGCCTTGCAAAACCTCCTGTCGAGTGTTGGTTCACGGAAAATCGGCATCCAAGCATCTGGCATCTGCGTGAGCGACGGTCGCCTTGCGGGCCCTTCCGGCCGTATCATCCGAGTAGGCCCAGCGAAGCGCCAATGGCAGCGCAGTGGCCGAACGGGGGGCTGCGGCTTTGCTTTTTGGGGGGTGTCAAGGTGTGTGCCGCCATCAAATCGTCGAATTTCCAGGCGCTTTCAACCCCCATAGCTGTGAGCCTATGAGGCATGTTCCCCCCCAAAAGAGCCCCCCAAAAAGGCGCTCGGCGAGAATGTTGCCGATGAAGCGCGTCCAAGTCCCATGCACCGGGATGGGATGCATTTTTTTGATGTGACGGCACCGTGCGAGACATGCACTGTCTGCTATTTGATTTGATTTGATCAACAGGTTGAATGGATTTTCTTAGGTTGCTCTCGACAGAACCGGTGAGCTGCATCATTAGCCTGCCCATTGTATTGTAATCGCCGTTGTTCCGACTCGTCAGATAACATTGATGGATGCATCATCTCGCTACTCTGGATCTCTGCCAGTATCATGATTCCCGTCCCCATTCCCGGCACTGTGAATCTCAATAATTCACCGAGGCCGGCACTGCTGCGACGACGCTTCCATTCACCAACGCTGGTGCTTGAACATCACCACCTGGGCATACATCACATCAAGTGTCATGTACCGGAGTATTACTGATGCAATCCATCGCAACACGAGGCGTGCGCACTCGCACTGTATTCTTTGAAACGCCCAGCACCTGCAACAATCCAGCTTCCCAGCTTCTAGGGGCTGGTCCCGGCTGGTAGGTGCCGAGCGAGCTCCGCTGTGGGCGCCCAGGATGCCGCTAGCGGGCCACAGCAGCACACTCGACTGGCTCAGCCTGCAGCGCTCACAGCGATTCAATTGGGCTTTGGCTGGTTGGATGGAGGCTTATGTGCTTTTTGGTCCTTGGTGTAAGAAATTGAGCAAATGCGTCAACGTCAGCCGCCAACGAAAAAAACTCAGTTCTTGCGCATGGGGGGGTCCCAAACGAGCTTGAAGCGCCTTCTAGCCTCTCTCTGCATTTGCTCTAGCGCCAGTTGCTGGGAATATCGGCGACGCGCTTGCTAAAACCCGCCGCAGAAATAGTTGAGTGATACAGTCATCATGGGGGTTGGTCAAGTAACTCGTGCTAACAGGATACGTGGAAGCTCTTGGGAGAGGTACTAATGGCAGCAGAGCCTCCAAACTTCAGAGCTACAGGTAATGTATCTACCGTCTTGTTATCGATCTAATTTCTCTAGTGGAAGCACGTAGCATAGAGAACATTTATCAAGTGAATGATGGTATATCTGATAGATGTTGATGCGAGGATACAACTGGTGCTACTCTATTGATTCTATACGAGCAAAAGGAGACTCGCAACTCAACGTCACCAGCTCTCCAGTAGCTTCCCCAAACTCCGCAAGTAGGCACTACATGCAGCCACTAGAAACAGACACCACAATTGCACCATCCCGCCTAACACGCCCCAGGTACTCCTACCTCGACCTCCATGGAAGCTGTACCCAAGTAACTGCCGGTGCAATGCAATGTCCGCTGGCTTCCCAACACCACACGCATCATCCATCCAATATCAGAAACATCACCACAATGCCCAAGACAACCATCCCTCCACGTCCCTGCATATTGGCACAGAACTCCCCCAAGCCTTTCCCATTTCTATTCTAGCTTGTCTGCCGTCTCCGTCATCCCATCACAAATCACAAACCACAGTCCATCCCATTGTCCCGTTATCAGTACAAACGCCTGAACCGCCACGGCTCGCCATCACTTCGTTCACTCGGCCGAATCGCAACCGCAAGTCTCATCCAAATCCATGAATCCTCGCGTTCAAGGGATCATGCGCGTACCTCGAGATGTACCTCTCCCTCGCTTCCAATAGTTGCATGAAGTGCTGGTTGAATAGCACCAGCAGCTCCTGTTCCATCTCGTCCATTCCCATCGCCATCTTTTGGTCCTCCAAACGGTCCATCATGTGATACATCAGCCTCTGGAAATCCGAATCTATCACACCGCGGGACGGCAGACCGTGCCGTCCGTGGTCCACATGGAATATCCACCAGCGGCGCGCCTCGCAGCGGAGGCACAAGGACGGCAGCTCCTTGCCTGGGCGTTCTGATTCTGTCGGGGGGACTTCATTCAAGTCGTCGTTATCCTTGGGAATGGCGACCCAGCGTGCTTGAGCTTTGCACTGCTGACACTCCGTTCTTTTTTGACACAGGGGGCATGTAGGCTTGTAATTGCACCACCACTCCGCCAAACATGGGCGGCAAAAGATGTGTCCGCAACCCATCACCACGCCCTCCTTGTGTTGGAGCAGCTCCTCGCTTGGCTCGACGCCTCGCACAGGCAGTTCTTCGTGGCAGATTAAACACTGGACTTGAATTCGATCAAGGCCAGCTTCATGTCCTCCATTATTGATATACTCACGCACGGTTGGCCAGTAAGTGGCTTTATCAACCTTGACCACGGCTGGAGATGGCTGTCGCGATGCCGCTGTCGTTGGCGATCTCGTTTGGCTTGTTGCGCTGCTCCTTGAACTAAGGGTCGGCGATCTTGAGGCATTGCTGCTGTTGCTGCTGCTGCTGCTTACAATGAAATGTCTTGCTGATAGACGTGGCGAAGCGCTCTGTTGAGGGACAGACCTTGTTCGACGAGCCGCAGAGGCTCGGGGTATTCTTACTCTGCGTAGGCTGCTGGGCTCTGGTCGATCGGATGGCATAATGTCGTGCTTTATTTCTCTGAAAATCCATCTCTTCATCGCTAACGCCAAATCATCAGGCCCATCCTCCTATATATGTACGTATTCGCTGTCTTTGATGAAACATGATTCAAAGAGAAAGCCCTCTCTTTACTCTGCTTGGTTTTTCTCTGCTCTGCTCTCCTTTGCTTTCTCTACTTTTCTTTGTGTGGTTTTATTGAAAGGGAGCGTCGATGTTGAAGAATGATGGATAAAAAGATAACACCGCCTTTGTCTATTGCTTTGGCACTCCCAACAAGCAAGCAGCATTGAGCTTTCTGTCATTTGTTCACTACTTCTCCCCTCCGCTTTGAGTACTCCGAAGAGCTAACAAATTCCTTTGATCAACAGAAATCCGTCGCCGTCGTCTCAAAGGGGCGTCAGCCTTACGAATTTAAAGTTTTGTCCCAGGCCAAGAAATTACATGTGGCTAGCAGCCCGTCCCTGCAGTTTGCCAAGAACGCACCGATCCTAGTCGGTGCCAAGTCTTTGTTATACAGATGGGCCAATGATGCTCCTCGGCCGCAGGCTGATCCCAGAGAGCCAAGTCTCCGGCTTTGGTGCTTGCCAGTAGCCTGTAAGAAATGACATTTCACTCGGTGCGGTGGAGCAAAGATCCTGTCGGCAGCCTCGGGGGTGTACATATCGCCCACGGCTGAACAGATACGAGATGTTCTGATGCGCTAAAAGAAGTATGTATTCATGCAGGTACAGCTCTGCAAAGCTTTGTCCTCGTGGCTAGAAGCGGAGGTATCGTATTGGTTGGAATTTGGAGAGTACACATTACTCAATGGATAGCCCATCTGAACAATCCCAGAACAATAATTGCGGTATTGGTCGTTTCTGCAATTGATCTCTGGGCAGTAACAAATCCTAACAGCGGTATCATCATCGGCTTTTGCCAAGCCTCGGTACACGAGAAGTACTCGCATCTGAATGTGCTGATTAGGCGCACGTATTTGCCCTCCAAGCGATGTCACGACAAGAACGCTTGAGAAGCCCATCTTGGCTCTTTGAAGCAGTTGACAAAGCGCGGCGTAGGGGCATGCTGCTTCTCTCGTAATTTGGCGGTACATCTTTTGCTTGTTCCCAATTCACGACAGGTCTCCTGTTTAACTCTGGCTTCACTCAACTGAGTGTCTGTCTTTCATTCTCGTAATTAAAAGCTTATTCTCTACTATGGCCCAAGTCTTTGATACCGGGCTTTCTCGCACACCCACGGCTAAAGCAGTCTCCAGACTACAGTGCGTCTCAACAGTCTACCTGGGCAATTAAATTGAAACCATTACAAAATTCCGCCATCAAGTCACATCCGGCTTCTCTTTGATGCTCATAAATAATCACCTTATAGCTTTCCAGGCCAGCACGCATGTGCATTCTCTTTCCTCCATACAGGATCATGGGCAAGGATAAGTTCCACCTCGTTCCCCTCCGCACGATGATTCTTCAAGAAAGTTTTTAGTCTTTCCAAAGATCTGCGTGCCTCTTCAGTATCAGTGTGGATGCTCCTCAACCCACCATGCCCGTCGTCGTACAGTCCAATCTGCTTTTCGCCCGTCACCAGCCGTCTGTCGTGGCAGCAGTCTGCGGCGAGATAGACGTATCTTCGCTCCCCAAGCCGAGCAAGCAGATTCACATGGCCGTAAATGTGGCCTGGTGTATCAGCCACGTAGAGACTGCCGTCACCGAAGAAATCGAGGGTGTTGGGGAGATCGCCAAACGGCTTCCAAGCCCATGAAGCAGCTCCTGCGGGAGGCTTAGCCTGGGTGTTTGGCGGGAGTGGCGTATGTTTTGGCGCATAGGGTTCGTTTCCGTACACTCCCGTGCGTACGACGGGAGGGAACTCGACGGTGCGGAGAGCGGGAAGCTCGTCCTTGTTGAAGAAAATCGATGGATATGCCGGTCCAGCACCGTTTTGGAAGAGATCCAAGGTTCCGGACCCTACAGCAAACGTCGCCGTGGGGAAATCCGAGGGCGTACCGGTATGGTCCCAGTGGGCGTGGCTGATGATGATGTAGTCAATGTCCTTGGTAGGATCGAGGAGCACGCCGTTGCTTGCGCCGCCGGGAGCATCAGCGACTCCGTTGCGCAGACTCTTGGCGCAGTCGGTCTCTGTGATGAGCGGCCTCCAGATGTCGAGCTCTGCTTGTTGAGCGGACGTGTAGTTCAAGTCGCGCTTGACGCCGAGGTCGAAGACGAGGTTGGTGACGCTTCCATCGGGAGATGCGTGGCGGATGAGGAATGAGAGAGATGGGACGAGATTCTTCTTTACTGGATCTGCGTCGTTGACAAACATGTGTTCTGGGAGGGAGAGGTGGCCGGCATCTAGAGCTGAGAGGGTGACGAAGCCGGGAGGAGGAGGGCTGGATGATGCCGTCGCCATGATTGGTGAATGTACAAAAGTAAGCTTATATTTAGTGCCAATTGAAAGATTTCAAAATTACAAGATATTATATATGAAGTGAAAAATAATTGGAAGGTCAATCTTTATTATATCGACCCTCCGGAACGCTTCGGTTCGTCTTTTACCCTTCCCCTCACGCTCCCCCGCTTTGGTGCCTCGCGACATGCGTCTTGGCTCGAGAGTATGATGCCATCTTTAAAGGACAGCCCGATGCCTGCATGGCGCGCTTGACGGGATCGGGAAACATTAGACGATAAGGGATTTTGGGCTTTGCGTGAAAGTCTGTATGTTTGGAGGGATGAGTAATCGCTAATTGTGATGGTGTTGCTGCCGCTGCGCCTTATGAGTGACTTGACGTCTGCAGAGGGCTACCTGAGGCACCTAAGTAAGTGAGCAACACGAATTGGTGGATATTTTGATGCTGCTTTTTTTTTTTTGCCAATTTTTATGGAATTGGATGTTGTTTATTTGCATGTGATTTATTCCGACTTAATGCTGTTGCTGGTGAAGACGTGCAGAGCACATGGAGCCGTGTCGTCGTGCAAGTACATAGTACATGTCTTCGAGTCTCTGCTACTGACGGCCAAGAGACTACACAGATTACCTATCTGTTGTGACACTCGAATCACGCAATAGCATTCTTGAGTTCAGCAATAAATACCAATTGTCAGGGCAGTGATATTTTCTTGATCAGATATGAAGACAGTTTTTGGTCGGTGCTCGTCTATCCCAACAGCAAAGCCCTGAGTAGTATCGCCATTCATTCAAAACATAAGCAACATTCTTAAAAACCTACTGACTGATGTCAGGGGAATTGCTAGCTGCAGCCACGCAATATTACGTTAATGGGGAGTAAAAGCTGAAAGAAGTCTCAGATGAGGACCTGATGGCAATGGAAGTGCACGCCAGATGCAGCTTGTATACGATGCTGGCTGGGCATTTAAAAAGAGAACAGTGAACCATGCATGATCATCACCACCACAGAATACTACGAGCTTCTCTCTTTTTTCTCTCTCTCTCTCTCTCTTCTTTCAACTTCCCTTCTTCTTGTTCTTTTTTCTTCCTTTGTTCATTTGTTCTTTGTCTACTCTCGCTTTCTCTTCACCACCAAAAAAACATCACCATCATCACCAGATATCATACTACAAAACTGCAAAAATATTCCCAGCGCCCCCCAAGTACCCGGCTCCCACCGCGTAAGCAGCGGGAATACCCCGACAAAGGTGTCCGATCTCCTATCGTGGCTGCGTTCAAGCATCGCTGGAGGCGGCAGCCGTGCAGAATCTTGCAACAGCCGGGGTTCGTACGAGGTGCCAGTGGACAAGAGCCAAGTTACGAGCCCCGAGACCGTTGAGAGAAACTACGCTGCTTAAGGGCAATTTAAACGGGAAGGGAGTTCCGGGGGTGATAAGGCTATGCCGCGAATGGCATAGCGGGGGTATTATTTTTCCGGGAGGTACGTGTGCGGATGTACCTTTGCTCTGGGCGGCGGATGTACTTTTATGCGGAGCGGATGGAAATGGAATGGGATGGAATGAAATGGGAAAGAGGGGTAAGACGAATGGAAAGTAAAAATGGATGAGAATACACAGGAAATGAGCGACGAGAGGGGAATGAATGAAGAGGTGAAAGAAGGATGAAAGAGAGGAAGAAAGAAGAAGAAGGAGGGAGGGAGGAGAGGAGAATTAAAATGGGCGGCGACGGTGGCGCCCTTGTTAGGCTGTTAGGGCAACACAAGCCCCCTGTGGAGCAAACTTGGTAAAACCTTGCAAGGGCTGGAATGCGGCATGGCGACGGTTACAATGGGGATCCCTGTATGTTGGCACGCATGACTAGATGATTTACAGTTTAGTCGTGGTGCATCTTGTTTTTGGATCCAGATGGCCGAAGGATACTTGCACGCTGAAGCTTGTGGTGGTGTTTGATGAACCGTTGTGGAAAAAGACTTACACGAAATAACTGGCAGTCGCCTGCTATTCACTGCAACGAGATACTGGAACATGCAAAGTCCGATTGATTAGGACTTGCATCGCGATCAAATACCTCAATGTCAGTAACTGTGTGTTTATGGTGGTGTACAGCGCCCCAAGGCAGAAGCCTGTAAGCGATCCATCCATTCCTCAGGCGGCACCTCTCCAAGCCTCGGGTGAGGCTAAAATTGCTGTGAAGAAACAAGTGAGTAGGACACATCTTCTACTGCCTCAATTACGTCACTTTAATGACTGCATGTACCCAGGCACTGCAATATGGCCTCTGCTACTTGCATGTAATAGGTATTGCAAATCGCAATCAGCACTCAAACCAAGAGGCATTATAAAAACGCATACAGATCCACATCCTTTATACTCTCTCAGATCATGGCCTTTTGTTCATCCAACTTTTAAGATACTCGAGCCTACAGATTCAGATGAACTCACAATTGCGCCGTAATAAAATGCATGCTAATCATCATGTCCGTTGTGGGATTTTCACATTGAGAGGGGAGAGTGGAAGGAGTGGAAGCGATTGCACGGGAGTTGCCTCTTCAAACCTTGGGTGAGGTTAAAAATGCTGTGAATATATACGTTCCCAAAAAATCCACCACACAGGTTGCTACGTACATGGCACAGCAGAAGCTCCCGTCTTTTTGTCTGATAGTCGCTTCAAGCCTCAGGAGAGGTTAAAAATGCTGTGAAATATTAGCAGCCCTACATTGGCCCAGTGATTGGCTGGCAACCTTCTTTGGCAGGATACCAGGCGCGAATCATACTGCGCTGTGGGTTGGTGCTGCAGCACCTCCAAGCCTCGAGTGAGGTTAAAAATGCTGTGAAATATTTTGTTTGAGTAGTATCGTGTACATGTAACCTACCCATATCCTTCTAGGCTAGGCTGCACGGTTTTAGAGCGGCTGGGATTGTCCCTCCTCTTGTTTCTATGACATCGCGAAAGCCTCTGCCAAAAGTTGTCTATGCCAAAGAGAATATTGATAGCTATTCTCTCCACAACAGGAAAGCGAGGGAGCATCACTACTTGAGAGGACGCGAGGAAGGGCAGTAGGTACGTTAAAAAATAATGGATTTGTAAAAATGAACTTTGGCGAACATGGGACTCTAGTTACCTGTACCTTAGGTACATGTACATGCAGTCTAGGTCACACGCAAACACGGCACATGTCAAGTACACGACCTTTGCGGCTTCAATTATTACCTACTTTAGGTAGTAGTCTTTTTGCTTACTGAGTACCGCAATATGCCCTATTCTACGTGTAAGTTACGAATAATATACTATATCGAAAGAGTTTTGAGTCTTTTGGGTCCCGTCCCCCGAGCCGCGTGTCAGCACTCTCATTAGGAGACATTGTGATTATGCATTTACATATCATTTATACACTCCAAGGTCATTTCTTTATTCAGCAAAAGTGCACATCATCCTAATATACTATTACTTGATTGGCAATCTGATTGCGCTTCATAACCGTCTCTCTTTATCTCATCATATACCTAGAGGCTATTGAGGTCAGGGAACAAATATGACAGCTGAGACTACTCCAGGATACAGGCTGCTCGCCGGCATTGCTTTTCATTCTAGAGACACGAAGAGGAAGAATAAACGCCCAATCAGAGTTCACCCCTATGGCTATATGTCTTATCTTACGCAACTGCCGCGTTTCACGATCTTTAAAATACGGCACAGACGGATGTAAGATACTTGTTCTATTTGCAAACTAATTTTACGATAATTGCAATGAAATTCGTAAGTTTATGGCTAGATGAGAACATAGATGGAGATTGCGGTATACATAGCCCAAAGTAAATGCTAAGACATCAGAACTCGACGCTTGTGCATGTGCTAGAATGGTGTTTTTGATGAGAAGATTGCAGTGAGGCGGGCATCTCTTCTATTTCGAAAAATAACTCGAGGATCCTCGAAGGACATCACATGCCTCATAATTCAGGGTGTCGGAAATTGCATAGGGCATTGCTGGGCTCCTTCATACACGGCCCAACAGTCGAATGTTTGATGTTAAACTTCAATGACGTATCAACGCTTGGACTAACAGCAACAGCTGCCTGCGCTTCAAACACTAAAGCTTGATACAGCTTGATGCCGCTTTAAAATCTCACAGAGTCCCTCGAAATCTGCCTATGCCCTGTACTGCAGTGGCCAGTCTCATACAAATACGCGCAATGATGCAAGCCCATACTGAATTTTCCACCAAATCCTGCGCCCAAGCCACAATTGATGCGGCCAATACGTGTACACGCGATACTGTACCCGAGGCGGGCCAACGACTTAGTAACTAATGTTGAATGAAGAGCCTGTTGGTCGGGAATTTGAGAGCTGAACACCCCTTTTAGGCAAGTCGATGTACTCGTACGCTCGCTACCAAGAGGACCCTTAATATCTAAGCTGTTTTCGATCTAGAATGGACTGCACTGCCAGCGATTCGCAAGCGTTGCGGCCCACCGGGGCGTTTTGCATGATATTGCGCGTCGTCCGTATAAACGATACGAGATGCATAGACTTTTGGCTTACAACTTCTTGAATTAAAGATTCCGATATCATTTTTTGCCCATCAATGAGACTGTTGCATCGACAGAATCAAGGGCGTCAAGCTTCTGACCACGATGGCGGATGCATTAGCCCCAGCATAAAAGATCCTGTCAGCCACGCTTGGCCTGGACAGGTAGCGTGTCTCTGATTTTTGGAAGGATCAATCATCCCATTTGCGAGGCTGAGTTGGCTTTTGCCGCGTGGTCCTAGTTGATTCTTACCAATGGCGGAGTTAGGGCGGCCCGCACGAGCTGTTAGTTCGGTTTGGCCCTTAGGACAAGCGTAGGCGGACTATCACGGTTGTGCGTTGGTTGAATGACTAAGAATAGAAGGATATAGGATTTATTGTTAATGATTATGGTTTTTAAGGATTCATGGCCACAATTTCCTGTGGCCAAAGAGTCAGTCGGGATTGTTGTGAGGCATTCTCAAGACGAGGATATATATCAAGTATATGAAGCCTATTTCAGCCTTTCATTAGGAACACGACAAATAGTTTGTTCTACTACTCTAACACTCTTTGCAACTTGTCACACCGCATATACCCCTTATCTCGCAAAGCCTAATGGCAACTCCAACGACTCATTTGGCTCCTACAAGCGCGACAAGCACCGCTGAGCCAACCTGTACAACTGCTGTTCCCGGCAAATATGGCGAAGTGCCTATCATCGCCTGCAACTCCAATTACAATGCAATCCCAGCATTCATCCCGGCGATGGTAGTAACCATCCTCTTCGGTGTGCTCACTTTGATTCACATCATCGAGGCGTTTATTTTCAAAAAGGTCAGTAACACAGTATTCCTTGCTCTGCACTCCTCGGGACCTGATCTCATGTACATCATAGGGTTATGCCTGGGTGCTCATCATGGCTGCCGCTTGGGAGACGATAGCTTTCGCCTTCCATACCGTCGGAGCACACAACCAACAAAACGTTACGTTTGCCACAATTTGGCAAATCCTGTTTCTGCTATCTCCCCTTTGGGTCAATGCCTTTGTCTACATGACCTTTGCCCGCATGGTTCATGTATACATTCCCGACAGAAAAGTCTGGATTGTCAAGGCCTCCCAGGTATCAAAGCTCTTTGTCCTGGCAGATATCCTCTCTTTCATTGTGCAAGCCTCTGGTGGTATCCTCGTCTCCCCTGGCGTATCTGCCTCGACGCAGGAAATAGGAATGCACATTTATGAGGGCGGTATCGGGCTGCAAGAGGTTTTTATCCTCTGCTTTATAGGTCTCATGATTGCTTTCCACCGCCGCATCAATAAACTCAACAAGGAGCGGCCTCTGCAGCCGGAAGAAGTCAACCTGAACTCGGCCAATGGAGAAGACCGTCGCGAAATCGTGAGGCCGAGGGGTGCCCTGGCGCTGTTATATGCTCTTTACGCTGTACTCGCGTTTATTACTGTGCGTGTCTTGCCCGTCAAACTCAGTCAGGTCCCCACTAACGGAACGTCCCCTTGTAGATGCGCATTATTTTTCGACTCGTCGAATTCCTCGGCGGCCGCGATCCCGACACCAACCCCATCCCTTACCACGAATACTACTTTTACTCCCTCGACGCCTTCCCGATGCTGGCGGCCCTGCTCATCCTGGCCATAGTCCATCCCGGACGATTCATCACAGGACCTAACAGCAGCCTTCGAGATGCGAAGAAAGAGGAGAAGAAGGTAAAGAAAGCAGAAAAGAAAGCCGCGAAGGAGCAGAAAAAGGCGGACAAGGAGGCCAAGAGGTTGGGAGCTTATGGACAAGTATGAGAAGAGGCTTGTCCATGATTGCAGATTGGAGTTTTCGTCATGTTCTAATGAAAAGGATGTTATAGGTATTTTCCAGCGTTCCAGAGGCTATTCCATTTGTCATTGATTTTGGTGTTCTTTGCTGTTTTATTGCGAATTAAAGGGATGTTTATCACAGGGGCCATCGGATAGGGAGAGACGGCGAAAGGCTTTCTCCATAATGGATAAACAAGAGAACTGTTTATACCATATATATTTAATACCTGCATAGATTAATCAAGAGTAATATCAGCTGAAAGTTTGTTTTCCTTCTCTCAGTAAACGAGATTTATCCGTCTACGGCTCTTGCGTGCCGAAAAGGGAAGATGCTGGCGGAGTGGGGCCGAAGCCGGTCCGCCTTGCCCACCTTCATCCGCTTTAGTCCGGAGCAGACACTCAAAGCCTTCCAGGATTTTTGTCCGTGGCCTCGGCATTAGGCAATTTGGGCAGTGCTTTCAGTGCATCGCTGAAGAGGTGCCCGTGCATTCTTTCATGTGAGTCTCGTCGCTAATGCCCGTAGATAGGGCTCAGATATTGGAGACTTAACTTTTGTATATGCCCTCTGGTAGTGTATTTGAGCACTTGACCTTGCTCCGTCATGGCCAAGATTTGCCGTCCCAAGCTTTCAAAACCTTGCTTCATTTTATGTTCGACTTGTCGCTGAGGCGAGACGTGTCACAAGCTGGTCCAGCTGTGCTCCGTAAAGAAAGAGATGCATCTCGGCGAAGGTGCCGAGACTTGTCTAAATAAGACAGGAATTTCCCCAAATAGTCAATGATCGGGCTTCTATTATCCGTGAAAGCCATGATACCCGCTATAGCCTTGATTACCGACGCTTGCTTCTCCGCGGCGCTAAGCTCACCCATTTCTAAGCACATGCTTACATGCACATACCTCCTCAGCGTTACCCCATACTAAGGTAAAGGTTTATATAATGAAATTCTCCGAAAAGTGGTTTCCATTTGCCAAGACTCCTATAATGGTTTGCTATATGTGAAATATCTCATCACTGGAGTCATCACGATGGCGGCCCAAGACGAAATCGAGAGTGCCACTCCCTCCATGAGTCCGGCAACCAGCGACGCGGACACAATTACACCGAGCCCCCCTAGCCCTAGCCCGCTAGCTTTCAAAGACGCAAATGATCCGGATAATCCCAAGAATTGGTCGTTGTTGAGAAGGCTATTTATCACTTTCATATGGATAGCGGGAAACTTGGTGGCCTCGGTGTCTTCCAGCATCTTCAGCAGCGGTGCTCAAGCAATCAGCGAGGAGTTTGGTGTGGGACCAGAGGTTGTGACTCTTGGAGTCAGCTTGTTTGTTGTTGTAAGTCGTGTCAAGCATATTGTATCTCGTCTACAAGACTGTGTTTGGGCTGACGTTTGCTCTCTTTCGTCATAGGGTTACTCCGTTGGACCGCCTTTCTGGAGCCCCATATCTGAACAGTTTGGAAGAAGATACCCAATGCTCGCGGGCATGGCCCTCTTCACAATATTTTGCATCCCGGTTGCCGTTGGAAAGAACCTGCAAACGATCCTCATCGGGCGATTCCTATGTGGAATGACTGGTGTATCGCCCATTGCCCTTTTTGGTGGTGGCCTGGTCGATATCTGGCACCCAGAGCAGCGCGCAATTGCCATGGCTACTGTCATTGGCATAGTTCTTGGCGGCCCCTTGCTGGCTCCGGTCATGGGAAACTTCATTACCGCTAGTCACTTGGGCTGGCGGTGGACTGGCTGGCTAAGCTGTATCATGGGAGGATCATGTACCATCCTCGTTTTCTTCGGACTGCCAGAGACATATGCACCCATTATTCTACAGAAGAGACAAAAGCTTGACCCTGCGTTTCAGAACGCGCCAAAAGAAACTGGGAGATGGCGTAAATTTGTCCGGGTCTATCTGGTTCGCCCCTTTGGTAAGCTTTGCTCTGTGTTTGTACTCCAACCCCTGTATCTTATTGACATGTGTCTCTACAGTGTTACTAGGAACCGAACCCATCCTAGTTCTCATGACTCTATACCAGGCCTTCGTCTACGGAATCCTGTATATTGTTTTTTCATCATATCCTATCATCTTCCGCGAACAACGTCACTGGAAACTCGGCCTATCCTCACTCCCATTCCTAGGAATGATGGGTGGGGTTTTTATCGGATCAGCTATGATCGTAACACGAACCGTCCTTGCTCAACAAGCCAGTCGAAAGAATATGGCCGAAGATTCTTCCGGAATCTCTCTCTCGCCAGCACCTGAACGACGGCTACCCCTGATGATGGCAGGCAGCGTATTGCTCCCCATCGGACTGTTCATTTTTGGGTGGACTTCTGCTCCTGATATTCCCGTTGTTGGAATGATCATTGGTAGTCTATTTGTTGGTTCCGGATTACTTTGCATATTTGTTACGGCAATGACGTATATCCTCGACGTCTATTCACATGTCGCAAACAGCGCTCTTGGAGCAAACACAATCGTGCGATCATTCTTCGCTGCCGGGTTCCCTTTATTTGCCAGCTACATGTATCACGGACTTGGCGTGGCGTGGGCGTCAAGCGTTCTTGGCTTCGTGAGCGTTGCAATGATTCCGATTCCAATCATCTTTTACAAGTATGGGCCACGCATCAGGGCCCTTTCCAAAAACTTGATGGTGTAATGTAATTTCAGAGTCAGGGACGTAATAAGAGGATATTCGCTCACACCAGAAATTGTATCAATATTCTTTCAAGTGTCCCTTTGTCAACTATGGAGGAAACTGCTCCTGCATATTGAATTGGGCTGAGGGGCTAACAGAGGTAGGAAGAAGCCGTTGAGATCATAGGTAGGTGATATGTATAGGCGCAAAATGTTTACCACAATGGTGATAGTTACCACTTGTTTCGAAAGTGAATCATTAAATATACAGAGTGATCAATTGTCAGCAGCATTCAGGCAATAACGGCACGAGGCAAGAGATTAATTTGAAGATTATATTTGTAACGAAGATAAGGGGGTCAAGAATTGAAGCTGTAATAGCTCGAAGATATTAATATACACTTGGAATTAAGTTTGAACAATATTCATTCTAATGCTAAACTCCTATTTTGAGGCAAAATGAATATCGATTGATTACCCAGGCGTGAACTTAGATGGCGCCAAAGACAGACACAATCGTCTGGGCGTTGGCCGGACCACCACAATAGGCTACGAGGCCATTTTGTAGGAATGTACATGGCGAACTACATCCGTTGGTTAACTGTGAGCTGGCGAGGACATCGCCACATGCACAAATGGATTGGCCACCAGCATTTGTCGAGAGTGTCATGAACCGGGTAGGAGGAGCAGGAGCTCTGACATTAGCGCAGAAGGTGGCGCAATCGTCTACAGATGTTGCTTCGACCTGAGCGGAAACAACGTTGCCATCTGTAGTATCAAGCCCAAAAGCTTGTACATCAGGGTCTGCGGAGTTTGCCTGATAACAGCCGGTGTAGTCATACTCCGCAAAAGCTGTTCCTGGAATACCTTGGATACCCTGAGGACCTGTAGCACCTGTAGCACCTGTAGGGCCGGCAGGACCTGGGTCACCCTGAGGACCTTGATCACCCTGAGGACCGGCAACACCTTGATCACCCTGAGGACCTTGGTCACCCTGAGGACCGGCAACACCTGGGTCACCCTGAGGACCTTGATCACCCTGAGGACCGGCAGCACCTGCATCACCCTGAGGACCTTGGTCACCTTGAGGACCGGTAGCACCTGGGTCGCCCTGAGGACCTTGGTCACCCTGAGGACCAGCAGGACCAGCAGGACCGACAGCACCATCAGCACCATCAGCACCAGCAGGACCAGCAGGACCAGCAGGGCCGACAGCACCATCAGCACCAGCAGGACCGACAGGACCAGCAGGACCGACAGCACCATCAGCACCGGCAGGACCTGGATCACCCTGAGGACCGATAGCACCATCAGCACCGGCAGGACCGGCGGGACCGGCGGGACCGGCGGGACCGACAGCACCATCAGCACCGGCAGGACCTGGATCACCCTGAGGACCGATAGGACCTACATCACCCTGAGGGCCTGGGTCACCTTGAGGACCTGGATCACCTTGAGGACCGACAGCACCATCAGCACCGGCGGGACCGGCGGGACCGACGGCACCATCAGCACCGGCAGGACCTGGATCACCCTGAGGACCGATAGGACCTACATCACCCTGAGGGCCTGGGTCACCTTGAGGACCTGGATCACCCTGAGGACCGATAGGACCTACATCACCCTGAGGGCCTGGGTCACCTTGAGGACCTGGATCACCCTGAGGACCGATAGCACCATCAGCACCGGCGGGACCGGCGGGACCGACGGCACCATCAGCACCGGCAGGACCTGGATCACCCTGAGGACCCGGGTCACCTTGAGGACCGATAGGACCTACATCACCCTGAGGACCGACAGCACCATCAGCACCGGCGGGACCGGCGGGACCGACAGCACCATCAGCACCGGCAGGGCCTACATCACCCTGTGGACCTGGGTCACCCTGAGCACCTGGATCACCTTGAAGACCTTGGGGACCCGGGTTTCCTTGAAAACCCTGAGGACCGATAGGACCAATAGGACCTTGAAAACCTTGAAGACCCTGAGGACCCTGAGCGCCAGTGTTGCCTTGGACACCTTGGTTACCCTGATTTCCCTGAACACCTTGGGGACCCTGATCTCCTTGGTCTCCCTTAGGACCCTGAGAGCCAGTATCACCTTTGACACCTTGGCTGCCTCGGGGGCCTTGAGGACCCTCGGGGCCTTGAGGACCTTGAGGACCTTGCGCACCTTGGATAGGGGTATTCTGCCCAAATGGCCATTTCTCGAGTAGGTCCGCACCCTCTGAATTTACAATGAGTTGTCCATTCTCATCGAGAAGTCCAGCCCTATTGAGAACCCTGAGAAGTGCATCCTCACTGAGTTCTCCATCATTGAGAAGGCTGATAAGTTCACCCTCACCGAGTTCTCCATCATTAAGAAGCCTGAGAAGCTCATCCTCGCTGAGTTCTCCATCCTCATTGAGGAGTTGTCCACTCTCAATGAGTCGTCCACCCTCACTGAAAAGTCCATCCTCACTCAGAAGTCCATCCTCACTGAGTTCTCCATCCTCGCTGAGGTTACTATTCGCCCAGTCTTGACCACTCTGACCGTGTTGGCCATTCTGACCGTGTTGACCATGCGCCCGGTGTTGACCACTCTCGCGGTTTTGACTGCTCGCAAGGGATGCACTGTCTTCTCGGTATTCACCGTCCCCTCGGTATCCACCACGGAATTGTCCGTCCTCTTGGTATTCGCCATCCTCTTGGTCTTCACCATCCTCTTGGTATTCACCAGTCTCACGGGATTTGCCACCCTGTTGGTATCGACCACCCTCAGGGAGTTGACCATACTCTAGAGATTCACCGTTCTGTTGGTATCGACCACCGTCGTGGAGTTGACCATCCTGTTGGTATTCACCGGCTTCTTGGTAATCACCATCCTGTTGGTATTCACCGTCTTCTTGGTAATCACCATCCTGTTGGTATTCACCGTCTTCTTGGTAATCACCATCCTGTTGGTATTCACCGTCTTCTTGGTAATCACCATTCTGTTGGTAATCACCACCCTGTTGGTATCGATCACCATCACGGAGTTGACCATCCTTTTCGTATTGACCTTCTTGTTGGTATTGTTCACCCTCACCATCTTGTCGGTATTCACCATCCTGTTGGTAATCACCGTCCTGTTGGTATTCACCATCTTCTTGGTATTGTTCACCCTCACCATCCTGCTGGTAATCATCACCCTGCTGGTATCGGTTACCCCCACGGGATTGACCATCCTCTTCGTAATCACCACCCTGCTGGTAGCGGTTACCCTCACGGAGTTGACCATCCTCTTGGTATTCACCGTCCTGTTGGTATTGTCCACCCTCGCTGTCCTCTTGGTATTCACCGTCCTGTCGGTATTCACCATCCTGTTGATAGTGTTCACCCTCACTGCCCTGTTGGTATTCACCATCCTGTTGATAGTGTTCACCCTCACTGTCCTGTTGGTATTCACCATCCTGTTGATAGTGTTCACCCTCACTGTCCTGTTGGTATTCACCATCTTGTTGGTATTGTTCGCCCTCACTGTCCTGTTGGTATTCACCGTCCTGGCGGTATTCACCATTCTTCCGGTTGTCGCCATTCTCCCAGTGTTTCCCATCCTCGCGGTGTTCGCCATTCCGGTTCTCACCGTTCTCCCATTTGTCAGACGCGTCTGAAGATCCTTCGCCGTCTTGGTAGCGCCCCTGATCACTATCTGGGGTCACATACACAACGTGGAGTTCGCAATCGCAGTCAGGGCCATGATCCTCCTCTCGCTTGTGTACATGTGTGGCAGTAACATTGCCAGCCAATCCCGAGCTACCAAATCTGTTAGACTGTGAACACACACCGCTGGATCCTTGGACATGTTATCTTACACTGGAGCAAGCCGAGTGCCAATCTGGACACGATAGGATACGTCCCATCTGTCCGCAGACGAACGCACAGCCATAGCGGCCGTGTGATCCACGGAGCCCAACAAGGCGGCTGCCACCGGCAGGAGCTTGCTGATAACGGCCATGTTGAATTAAACCAGTCGAGTAGGTTCTTATCCAGGCAGTCGATTACATTGATTAAACCAAGATCCGGACATCACAGGATTAAACGGTGATATTTATAAAACCGTTGAATAGCCATCACGATATCGTGTTTACATACGTTTTTGGCCAGTGTCAGCATGGAATGAAAAAATGCTTGAATTGCATGAGCGTTTCATCGGCCAAAAAGCTTTACCAAAGGGGCGAGCCGTGTGCGGCGGTATTGAGGAATGTTGGGCCGCTTGCTGGCTGCAATGCTGTGCCGCTTAGACGCGCCCGTCAACGCAGGTAAGTAAAATTATATCCTAGACTCTGCTTACTTCCCGCATTCTCTCAACTTCTACGGGTTCATATGAAACAAAAAATTGCAACGGCCTGTGGAATCTTGGAAAAAGTCCGTTTTCACGATCTTCCAGTCATCCGATGCAAAGGAATCCAGATAAGATCCGATCGGTTTAGTCCAGGGGTAAGGCCGAACAACGAGGCGATCATTTTGAGTCTAATTTGACTCCGAATGTTTTTGGTAAATGTCTCTAAACGAGGCTCTATACGGCAAGATATTCCTCTTTGTTATTGTGTCTTTTGAAGTAAACAGAGTACATTTTGCACAGCGTAGAAGTGTGTTTGATAGTGGTATTTGCAGCGTACATCTGACATTGCGGCCTGAAGACATTGTACTGGGGACTGGTCTGACCTGTTCCATTTGGCTTCAGCCATCTCTTTTGTTGCTCAGAGCACACGTAGAAAAGAGTCATTCGTGAACTACGCATTCGTAACTCGCATGGCTCCGAACCGTCCAGATACTCTCTCTCATCTATAATTAGATGGATCAATGGATTACCGGAAAATAGGGAAGTTTCGATATTATGGGTATAGGGCTGAAAGTACATAGTCAGATAATGTAACCCTCCGTTCCCTATAACAGTGATAGGGTAGGTTCCCGAGGTAATAAGCGTAGATCAACGGGTTTATACTGGCAGACAGGACACTAAGAAGTTCTGGACAATGTAGTAACAAACGAGTAGAGTTGCAATAACTAATAAAGTCTATATCGAGTCTTGATACTCGTACTTTGTTGATGACGGGCTATCTAAAGTAGCATAATCAGTGTAGAGAAACGAACTGCTATATGCAGTCGTTTTTGAAATCTCACTTGCACTTGCATCCTCATACCCGTGTGAATGAAATCGACTGTATTCTCCCGTGCTTACAGTACACAAGATCGGCGTGAGACATCACTTCTGTGCTCGCGTACCTGACTACTTTACCATACTCTCTAAGTAAATCCCCTTTTTGGTTCAGATTGTAACGATTAAGGATGAAACACCTGACAGTCATTCCAGAAACGTAATTGGCGAACATGATCACATGCCGGAAAATATGTCGCCATGTTCCAGGGCGAGATCCATGGTGGCCAGTTGAAGAAAGCAAAGTGGCTGGAAGAGGCAACTGTGGATCCAGGATCACCCAAACATGGCTCAGACATAGAAATGAAAACAGAAATGAGAAGATCTTTACCGCAAAATTGTCGATCTATTATTCACCGAGTTCTGAGTATCTTTAGTATCATCGCTATTATACAGTGTCTTAGTAAGGGCAGTGTAAGCGACGCTAACACCATCTTTCTGTAATTGCTAGAGAGGCGAGTAGCTTGAAATGTTGCATTTCACTCGACGCAGTTGAAGGGCCAAATGTTAAGCCTCAGTGATTTATCAAGTTGCAGAAACCAATATCTTCAGTTGACAATTAAATGTCATGGAATTTGAGGTCTTGTATGCGTTTACAACAATGGGCAATAATTATGACAATGGGCACCGATCTAGTAATTAGTTCAGAGTAGCCTACATTCTCTCCGATTCAGCATACTTGCTACAGTCAGTACACATAGCCTACGGTATGTTTGACATGATAACTCAGACAGAGCTCCAGTTGCACCCCAGTCTCTGTTTGGAGTTTAGAGGAGATATAATGTGGATAGAGGATGCTGTGAGCTACTTTATCACCATGAACCATGATTTCATGATGATCCGCGAGTATAAAAGGATTACTCCATGAGCTTCTAGTCCCATGGATTATATTTATATTGATTACCCTGAGATTAAACCCCGTTGTCGCGAAGGGGGGGAAGAGAGCACTTTGAGACGGAGGAAGACGTCCGGGAGCCCAAGACAGTGTCTCACTGCCGTTAGCGGAGAAAACTCCGACTCATGCTCCCTTCTTTTGCCGGAATAATCTCCGACGACAGCAAGCAGAGGAGCTTCTGGTAGTACGACCCTGCTAACTAGCATGCAGGATGCGAAGATCATCGCCACCCGTCGCTTACGATTTCATCGTCTAGACCGGCGGTGTTTTTCGCAGCTCGCATGCTCAGTTTCTTGAGGCTTCTATGGAGGCGGCTTGTAACGACCAAGATCGAGATTCAGAGCGAACCCCTTCAGACGGCGAGATATTACTCCGTATAAAGGGCACGATATGCCCGGCCCATCAGTACTATACTGAATCAACTACGTCTAGTCAGCCAGCCACAAGGAGGCATACATTCTCCCAGAGTCGTCTCTGGAACGTTGCATTGATGTCGCCTTTCCAATGCCTGGTTGCCTAATTCAGTAATCATTCCTTGACACGATTGCGCTAGCAGTTTTGTTTCAAATTTCTGTCACATATAGGGATAGATAGTACGGAGTAGGAATGGAAGACACCGGATGTTGAAAAGGGTTCAAAGAGGAGTTGCCCTTCTTGACCTAGAGTCACCGCCGGGTTGCAAATGTCGACTTGGAGAGACCATTTTGATCATGACAATGGCAAAATGGAGAAACAGCAACGCGCGTGCGCCGTCCCTCCCTCATTATATGGACGCGCCGACCTGCGCTCAGTTCTACCCAACCTAACGCCTATTGCACCATACTATAGCATCCAGCACTGGACGCCAAATCCATCTCATCATATATAGTCAGGGCTTAAATACATTGAGCACGTTGGAGTCCGAGTCAAGCCAAAAAGCAAACCATGTTGTACAGGGAGCAGAGCATCTCGCCATTTACGCAACACCGCCGCTGCCGTGTCGGGGGCGCTTGCGGACGCTGCCGGAGGAAGGGTGCATCTTTTCGTTGCGCTCCCTCTTGAGCTTGTCGTCCAAAACACGGGCTGCAAAAGATTAGCTTCACTAACCAGGAGAATGAGAATAAGAATGGTGGAGAAGAAAACATACTGAGAATATCGAAACCAAACTGGGGAAACTCCAGACACAGGGCCTTGAACTCGTCTTCGGCCTCAGACCGCAACGTATGTGACCTGGCAGCCCAGAAGCTGGCCACGGGTGCACGAATGGTTGTGTCGTCCAGGGCGGTGTTGGCATAAACGTAGCGCGCGTATGCAATCTCGCCCTTGACTGTTGAGTTGATGCAATGGATCTTGGATGCCGACAGCGACTGGAGTGAAGTAACACCCCATTTCTGGGCCAATGTATAGATCTTTGCATGTTTGAGGAGCTGGACGCCCGAATCATCCACGGCTGGGATGCTGGGGTCGTGTTCGAGGGTTCTCTGGCCCAGCAGCTTGCGAGGGAAGTATTCGCCTGTGTAGAGGAACTCGAGGAAGCAACCGACAGCATCAATGTCTTCATCGGGGAGCTCGATGTGGCGAGGCTGAAGAATGATAAAGCTATCAGTTTACTCTCGTGACTCTCATGGCAGTGGAAAGAAAGCCCATACGCTACCATCCTCGGCAAACTTGTTACAAATATCTTCAAAGTACGGACTTCCAACGAGGAATTCCTGATGCGCCGTGAGCAGCGTGGGCTCTTCTTTGCCAACCAGCAGAGTCACGACCGGGCTCATCAAGCTGCTGGCGAATGTTTTGCGCTCCTGCACCGGATCTGCATCAGCGTCCTCCTCTTCAGCGGCCTCCATGTCTGCTAGAGGAGCACGTTCGCTGCTCTCATCGGGCTTTTCCGACTCTGCGGGCTGTTGTGAGTGTTCAGGCTCGTCCATTTCGACGTCGTTTTGCGTGCTTGCGTCTTCGGGCGCTTTGTCGACCTCGTCGGAAGGCATCGTGAATGCGATTGCGCTGGAAAAGGCGGGATTCGAGAATTAAGAAATCGTCAATGGCCCTTTCTGTGTATGATTGAGCAATTTCAGTAATAAATCACGGTCGACAAGAGGCTGCGTGACTGCGGTGAAGCTGCACAGATGGACAAAGAAATGTTGACGAGGGCGGAAGCTCTGTCGCGTCGCGCTCAGCTCTAGATTGAACAGATAGGTACCTACTGCTCGCTGTTGGTTACTATGGCGAGCCAAGTACCGGCAAGTCCCCACATTAGCACTAGATGCGCAAACAGCTGCATGGACGTACAGTGTGATATATTTGTTAGACGCACAGTATCAATATCGACTGATGTTCTTGTACGGAGTAATAAGCGCTCTAAATTACATGCTTACGAGTTGAATGATTTCGTTATGACTTATAGATACATATATAATTCATCCACAAGTTGAGAATGGCCCATTGGCCATCATCTCAATCGATGACATGTTGTGTTTCCCATATACACGCCTCCAGCAGACACGAGAGATGTAAGCCCGTCAAGCATCAAGCATCAAGCCTCAAACTTGACCACAATGCCTGGCAAAATCTCCAAAAACGAAGGACTTCCCACGCTCCCCTGAAAAGCCAGCTTAATCTTGGGTCCGCTCTCCGATGCCACCCCCAACGTATGCCGTGCCTTTGCCGATGAATCCGGGGTGCTAAATGTCCACTCATCTTCGCCCCTCGCGGCCCTATCAACGTCGTGAATAGCATCGTAGACACTCTGTAGAGCAGACAGCTGCTCCTGGGGCACGTTGAGCCGCACCCGAGAGACTCCGCGAGCACCAGAGGGATGCTGTGTCTGTGCCTTGTCCTCCTGATATGGCACCCTGTTGCTTCGGGGTGTTCTGTCTAGACACCAAAAGGGCAAAATGCCAGGCTCCGGTTCATTGCCATTTTCATCCTGAGGGGCTCCAATCGCCCACTTCAAAACAACCCCGTCAGGTCTCGTCCGGCCTCCGGGAACGGGATCCTTATATGTCAGTCCCGCTTTTGCGTCTCTGACTCTCTGCTGTACGGCTCCAAAGTCGCTCTCGTGAGGCAAGGTGTATGCCCAATCCACAATGGTATTCTCCCGCTGACGGCCCCATCGGTGCTTTGCCCGCTCTTCGGGGCTGATGCCCTCGGCGAACGCGATGAGTTCTATGTAAACGCCATCTTCAAAGAGAATCAGCTTGTTGAACGTCTGGCCTCCAGCGTGAGTTCCTCCTGGGCTGACAACAAATGAGTCCTTGAGGCGGTCTGGGAGTTGTAGCAAATCACTGGCTGAGACGAGGATCACGATGTGGTCCAACGTCGGCTGCGGTGAGCCTGTGCTTGTCTGCTCAGCCATGTTGGAAGATGTCACGATAGTAGACGAAAAGAAGAAAACAAATGTCTGTGAGATTGAAATCTCGACGCCTCACTCAGCCTTTTGTTTTTCTACTGTTCCGAGTGGCCGAAGATGTTAGTAATTGCACAGTCCGGTCGTTATGACGCCATGCGGGGCATCGCTGGTGTTTTGTTTGATCAAGTTAAACCGATATCTCGTAAGCCGATGTCGGGTATCTCGCCTCCAGATGAAGAAGAAAGATTTGACTTATTTTTGCAAAGCCATGTTCTTCTTAGTTTCTTCTGAGTGGCCAACGGGCGAAGGTGTGCAACGAAAACATGTAAATCTTCTGTGCCGTAGACGGCTACCCTATACTGAGCATGCTTTCGTCGGAAATTTACAATGTGCGCATCTATTGTCAGTTGAAGGAGTTTGCGTGTTCTATGATCTCTTAAAACTATCAACTGCATACAAGAGATCGATTTCATTAGTATGGAGATATATGTACTGTCCAAGTTCAAGTCTGGTGATCTGTATTAGTTGACGAGCCGGCCCCATTGAGTATGTTATACCGATATGGACTGGCTCTGCGTGAGAAGCAAGACTCGTGGAAATACAAGATCCACTTGGGCTGTTTTGATTCAAACACTCCCTGATTTTCGTGGGGGAGACTAGGTCAAGAATCGTGATTGAGAGGAGGGGGATTGGCGAGAAATGTTAATGTCTCACATCGATACACTGGACTGGACATTGCACGCAAACAAGTCATCGAGCTCCCTCCCACGCAGAACTTTGTAGAATATGAGACTGAAGTAGTAAGACATGGTGGTTACGGGAACTAGCAAACTCTCCATGATTTCAATGAACGGAACCAACAGAGACAATGGCAGCAACCGGGTTAGATGCACGAGGTGTCTAGCACCGCGTAGAGTTCAACCAACGGAATAGGATGCAAAAAGAACTGGCGGTCATTTATTTACTACTACATGTACGGAGTACTCACTTAGGTATTAGATACCAGGTTCCCTAAGTATCTGGTATTGTTACTACTAAGTACCTACTTTCTTCTAGCATCGCTACTTTCTTCCAGTATCTGCTACAACAGCTATATTTCTCTGGTATCGGCTACCATAGCTATGTTGCTCTACTATCTGCTATGACAGCTATGTAAGTGTTGTCCTCCGCTCTCGTCTCAAAGTAGTCGCCCCTCGTCAGTCAAGTCTCTGCCAGTGTCTGATACCCAATTCTCCAAATGGCTGGCAGTAAACCACTTCTTTCGGCCCAACACACCGTGCCATGGCTCTTTGCTCGCGTTAGGAGACAATATTTGAATATTACTTCCACCCCACATTATTTACAAACCGCAAAGCGAAAGAACCATGCATACAGTTTGGCCCATCTATAAATTACGGCTGAATCTGCATAACTTGCTATTGTTTTCTTCGAAGATCCAACGCCCGCGCCCGCAGAGATGTCTCTGCGTTTGAAGATTCTCGCGTCCGTCGCCTCAGGCGACAATGAACTCGCCGACCACCTTCGGGCGCAGATTCTGCCAGGCTTAGACCCGCCGCGCCGCGCCGTGCCCGGCCCCGGCCCCTCCTCCTCTGGAGGATTGAGCCGACACCCCGCTCTGGTAGATCGGGTTCAGGATGTAGAAAATTGGGAGTCCCTTCTCGCACTCCTTTTCCATCGTCGTGTTCCCGGGAATTGCGAACGCCTTCGCGCCAGCTCTCACGGTCGCCGCGACCTTGGGATATTTTTCGGCGAAGTCGAACCAGCTCTGTGGAAGCCCGCATTCGTCGAATCCTGGCGTGGCCAGGAGAGCAACTGCCATCATAGCAGCTGATGGCGTTTCATCTTCGTCGTGCAGGCTCCACTCACATACTAGATCGAAGACGTTGAAGGTATTCTCCGCAATGATTGTGTGTTTTTCTGCGTCAGCCATGTCTAACCTAGGTCAGTCACTAAATCGAAAAGAATTCTACTCCCCGACTATGACGTACTGTGATAGGTATACGTAAGACGTATCGTGTGATCTCTCCGGTTGGATTTCTTCTCAAGTGATGGTAATGCTGAAATGAGGAAGAAGTTGTAGAAGCGTGCGGGAGTAGAAACATTGGGCAAGAATTTCAAGCTCAGGAAAAACCTCAGGGTGCTTGGCTCTTTGATGCACCTTCAAGACACTAAGACTCGTGTACTCATACCCACATGTTAAACATTTGAACATCTCTCTTTCGGGGTCATGAACCACCATATGGCGGTTTAAACTACGCAACTCGTAGAATCTCATGCCGCATATCTCACAGACATTGTCGCGTTCATCCCAAAACAACCCAGAAATCCAGGACTGGAGATACCAACTTCATCCGAGTCATTGATGATGGTGACCTCGTCACCTTCGATGTGGTTTCCCGATGCTGTTTCCTTGGCAACGGTGTCGACAAGGCGACGAGCCGAAAGACGAACAAAGATGGCCAGAGAGACTGGGAGAGACTAAAGGAAGAGTTGAGAGGCAAGAGGAATGCCGACGGAAAAACCATCGTCACAGCCTACTACCTCGGGTTCTCCATGGATATGAGACGACCAGCCTTCATGAGGCATCAGGCGCCCAAAACCCGAAAAGGTGAGACCCGGGTACCGGGAAGAGTCCACGACCAAATCTCAGAGAATAATCTCGGCGGACTTGTAATCAAAAGCGAGCTGGCATCAACCATCACCGGAAGAGCTATCATTCCTCATTACCTCATGACAGTGAAAGAGAACCTCCTAGCTGCCAAGAGACTCGTTTCTGGCGTCCCCCTCGAAGACGTCTTTAACACGCCAGACGCACTTGCCCACTATAATGATGCAATCGAGACGCTTATTCGCAACCTCGAGAATGGAAAGGCTTTGAACCCTCCAGCTCTTATCACTCCTCATGAACGGCAAGGCGTCAGAGCCGGTACATCAATCTCAGGCCTGTTTCCAGCTGACCCAACCGCTTGTCCTGGCAAACGTTTAAGCGACGTCGTTTGTCACACTCGTCTCCTAACACAGTCCACTCGGGAACAAGGCCCTACAGGCTTCAGATTCTGTCTTCCCCCCATCGAGGTTCTAAAATTCCCTCCGGAGCTTCTCCGTATCCTCGATGAATTCATCAAACTATATCCCGGCGATCTTATTGATCCACGGGTGGCTCTAATCGGCTGTTTTATTTTTCAAGGCATAATGGAGCACACGGAGATGCAAATGGGAAAATATTTCCAGATCAGAAAGGCAGCGAAAGAGCCATACCAGGCCGTCCCTGAGCAGAGTCTTACTGCTACAATCATCTACACGCCTCACTACTTGCGATGGCCAGAGTACATGGGACTAACTGAGTTCCCCCATCCCTTTCGATTCATATTCAGAGCTCTAGACACCGATCCTATGGCAAAGTCCGCATGCTTAAATAATAATTCTCTAGTATCCCCCATTACAGTTATATTTCTATAATAGCTATTAGTATGTCTATATTTCTATAATAGCTATTAGTATATCTATATTTCTCTAGTGTCCGCTACTAAAGATATGTTTCTCTAGTATCAGCTACCAAAGATATGTTTCTCTAGTATCAGCTAAGTGTACTGCGACGTTTAGAAACGCTGGACTGTTGATCTCGCACTGCCAGCACTGTCATAGCAACCGCCCCTCAGTTACAGATATTGATGAGGAGCTGGAACAAGACGGGATTGGCGTTCGTTTTTGGGCATATGGTACTCGTTGTGAAATTTGCGGGAAACTTACCAAGGTCTTGGAAGGCATATGAGGAGCAAGCATCGCAAAGGAGAAGGTGTATCATCATCGTCAAAGAAAGCCAGGAAAGAAAAGAAAGCACGATATTCTCGTAATCCCCAAGACGAGTGGCAGATGCATCATCATACCGACACAAGCAGGGGAAGTACTTTTGTCTGCGATTTCTTAGGCTGTGGCAAGCAATTCACCACACTTAAAAAACTAAAGGACTATCGACATGTCCACGCTCGTTATCAATGCGGTCATCCGGGCTGCAGCCGTACTTTTTCTTCCAAGAATAAGCGAGATGTTCACCAAACGAAGCATAAGATCAAGACGCATTTGTGCATGATTTGCTCCAAATGTTTTGCCAGTGCTGAATTATTAAAAAGTCATAAATTCAGGGCACATTCAGCAAAGGACCGTTTCAAATGCCCTATATGCAAAAAGGGCTATGCATTCCAGGCGCAGCTGGAAGAGCATGTCGGGAGCCACACTGGTGAGCGACCTTTCGAGTGCAAGCAGTGTGGAAAAAGATTTCGGCTCTCTCGGAATCTTAGCAAACATCTCAGTCGTGTGCATGAGAATCCGAAGAAGTATGTCTGTGATTGGCCAGACTGTGGAAAAGGCTTCCCAGAGGAGCAGAACTTGGTTAAGCACCAATGGACGCATATCGGAGAGAAGCCTCTGGTATGCGAAATATGCGGTATAAATACGAACAGTCGAAGCGGCCTGTATAAACATATGAAAGGCCATACAGTATGTCCGCCCAAGCGGAGGACAGAAAAACCGAGACCGAAAAGATCACATACGAACACCCACGCGTTAAATTCTACATCTGTTCTTTAAATATCTACTATTGTATTTAGATTTCTTTAGTAACTGCTACTATATTTATATTCCTCTAGTAGCTACTACTATATCTATATTTCTCTAGTCTCTACTACTATATTTTTATTTCTCTAGTAGTTACTACTATATTTATATTTCTCTAGTCGCTACTACTATGCTTATATTTTCATTTTAACTACTACTATAGCTACATCGTTAAATTTAGGTGCTAGCTGAATACCTAGGCGTTCTCTTATATATCATTACGTAAGAATAGAAGCTATGTGAGTGCTTATATTGCTGAACGTATGCATTTATTCGCTTTGTGCTGTCGCCTTTTTTGACCTCCGCTTGCCGTCGTTTCGACGAGGATGGCTCTCGTCGGGCTGATGACTTGTTTGCCACCGCCATCTCTGTCCCGGACCTTGATCAGATGCCACGGTGGAGTGTCGGCGGTGCTCATGTTGGCGAATGCACGTAGGAGCGTTGGACCTGGTGGTCTGAAAGCTTTTATGGCTCTTAGGGAGCGGCTTCCGCGTTTTCTTCTGCGCTCACTCTGGTTTGGATTGCGGCTTGTGCTGCGACTGTTAACTTTAACTGTGACTTTAACTCAGATGGTGCAGATATTTCAACGATAAACACCTGTATAATCACAATGTCTTTTAATAAGATCGCTGGCAGACTGTTGCTCAAAGGGCTGTACTAAGTAAAGGGAGATAGATAATGCTCTCAGGATGATTCTTTCTTTCTCGGGTAGGCCCTGGAATTTTGTAACCTTTGCTTGTAAGTTTGCGCAGACAGCTTTGCTAATCTTCCTTTTCGGTTCATTCAGTGGAATATATCTGACAACAGGAGTGTGTCCAACTCCACGTTTCCGAGTTCTAATAAGAATGAGTGTCCATTACTGGCAGGATGTTGCCGTTGCTCAATAACGGCGATGCGTATATCCCTCACTTTCCCATTAATCTAAAGAAAGACAATGTCATCACCAACAGAGTAAATATAGAAAGTACAAACAAAGACAGCAGCCATTAACAGATAAACCATGGGAAAATGCAGCAGGCGAAGGTGTGCAAATAAAAATCGCCTGTTCTATATGTTCAATATGCCTCGTGTAAGTCTATGTACCCTGTAGCGTCGAATAATTGCGTACGTTTTGTCGGCGTGGTGAAGTTTGCAGTTCTTTGCCTACAGTAGACACTAACAAAGTGATAAGCACACTTTGTCCACGAAACTAAATATTATGTGATGAGCAAGTCGAAACGGCTGGCGTCAAGTATGGCGATGGCTTCAATTACACACTAACTCATGCAAGGAGGTGGTACCAGGTTTGTGAATCTGAATCTACAATACCCGTCCACTATTAGGTACAAGAAAGAAATTAATTATTCCGAGTATTCGTTGCCCATTTCGTGTAATTCGGTCTGAATAAATGGTCCCAGTCAAACGCTTCTATCCAGTTACATGGACAGCTGAGGTATAAGAAACACTTCCCATGGCACATCTCGTTGTACGGACAAGCCGCATTGCTGCCAACTTTTATGGCAAGTGATGTAGATTTTGTATACTTGATCTTATCTTCCTCTTCTTCTATTGAGATTTTATCTAGGCAACTGGAACCACTGCCGGATCTCGCTTTCGCACATCGTGGCAACATGGATCATGAGATAAGATGTGACATTCGTACGAGATGTGGGGCGTAGATCAGGCCAAAGAGTCGTGGCTGAGCAGCGGGAGATCGGCGGTGATGCATCGTATTCTTACATGTATTGTAGTATTCGGAGTGCTCCGTACGTAGTAGATCACTCTTATTTCCTTGAATTCAAGTTGTTAAGCTTAAAGTAGGGATTCAAACAGGTTTGCCGTCTACAGTACTTGCTCAGACTGTGTCGTATTGGGTAGCTTTGCTTGGGATGCACAAAAGCTCGTATTCTGGGCGTACTCCCGGCTTGGCTTATCAAATCGGCTCATCGCTCACATCGCCAAGGAAGAAATCCTCCGACAGGCGCCTTTCTTGCTTCTACAACGCCAAGGTTCTACCATTCCAAAGCCATGACCTGGGCATCCTTGGCGATGTTGACTCGGAGGTTATAGTACGAGGATGCTACGGGTGCATATATTTCGTGTGGCCCAGCGTCGTGTTGGTTGAGTGACACAACATCTTCACTCGACCCCCAACGCTGAGAACACCGCCGAAGCAACAGATGGCTTGGTCTAGCCTTGAGCTACGGCTGTACCGGTGACTGGACAAGAAATCGGTATCGGTTCTCCCGAGCAAGCAGGTCACAAGTCACTCCCTTATTATGATGGGAATGGCTAGTACTTCGTCCAACGACGCTGTCCGGCCGCTACTCAAACGGGAATACGAACCGGAAATCACAACAAGCCAGGCACCAGCATCCTTTCGAACTGGCGGCCAACATGGCATCGTCACTCCGCATTCTGCTAATTTACCGTCGCGTCATCACATGTTGCTCGGCTTCTTCTCCTCTCCAAGCGTGATGCTATTACTCACTCAATACTGCCATGCGTGAGACTGATTCGTCGGCTTAAATCGAGAGCATGGATTCCCCGCGCTGCAGTTGATGCGGCTAGTCCGAATCCATGTTCCCGGATGTAACGCTACGTTAAACGCGCCGCTGGGCTTCCTATTCCAGGCCTAGCAGCGAATATGCAGATGGCCCTGATCAGAGAGGCTGGCGGACTTTTGGCGTGGCGTCTCTGTTCCTGGCGGTAGAGCTTACTCGCCGAGGCTCAGAGGAGGGTGATCTGATGATTCGATCTGACATCTGATTCCAGCAGTCGTTTTGGGGAATTATTGTGGCTGAAGATGGGCTTCCCGGTGAGGGTGGCTTCGTTTGTCTTTCTCGGCTCCATCCGCGTTGGCGTTTATACATACTTGAGGGCGGAATACTAGTGGAAACTCTTGATCGATCAACACGAGTGATCGACCCATCTTTATATGGAGAGCTTTATTCATCAACAGATTTTGGGCTCAGGTTCCATTTCCCTGACTCAATGGTGACGGCAGAGCCATGCTCAGGAGAACGCGGTAACCAATTGCCAGCTGAACAGACGGATCAGACGCTAGGGGAGCGCAACATCCGCTCAAATGGGCCTCACGGGCTGCCGCTGTGGATACGAGCTTTGTCGAAGAGATTTTTCCCGAAGCGCGGTCAGGATTTAAGCCACTTGGACCAGTGCCTCTCCCTTTAAGCCAAGCCAATAATTCGTTTCTCGCTGCGCTACGGAAAGCTCATGACAGCACGACCGGCAAACTTAAGCCGGTTGGTTGCCCCTTAGTATAAACATGTAGTTTAGCTTAGTTCAGCTCATCATGATCATCATCACTGGAACGTGTAGGACGGTTCGTATACGAGATGCTTGGTCAGTGTGAGCCCAATTGACGCCCAGCTAGAGTCTGGATCTCCTCGGGCCATCGGCTGCTTCTCCCCCGCATTGATCGAACGTTGAGGGCAGCGAACCAACATGAAGAGCGAGAGCCATCTCATCATAGAAACTCGTGAAGGGCAAGGATTCTCTTCCCAATGGCCCCCCTTTCATCGGCAGGCTCCACTTCACCGTCTTGCTCGATGCTACATTCGGACCATCGCCGTGTATGTGGACCAATAATTCACAAGCGCAACCCATCTTTTGTTGGCTTTAGCTGATCACCGCGCAGGAAAAGCTGCACCGGCTGCAGGTTTTTTAAAATTAAATACGAGGCTGCTACTGTTGCTCTGCTCGGATCGTGAGATGCCATTGGGGGGCAAGCCAGCCATGCAAGGAGAGGTGGCATTGGGCACTGGGCCGGCGAACAACATGGGCCACACGCGAGTCAACAAGGAGAGAATCCTTTCAGCTCCCCCGGATATTTTGTGTGAATCGCGTGGAAGAGTTGACTCGTATATATCTGGCGATCCGGCAGCCCCCTTCTGCTCCCCCACAGTGGTTCTCCAGGCTTTGTCTCGGACTCAACTCGTCCTCATCACTCGACAATGAGACAAACCGTCGGAGCCGTGGGCCTTTTGGCTCTTGCTCACATCGTCGCCGGCACGCATTGCGATAGCTCCAGCCCTTGCCAGGCCAGTGCCGATGCTGTTTCCAGCTGTGCAACATCGTGTATCCAGTCTGCCGCTGTCACTCAGGCAGCCTGTGCTACATCAGACTACAAATGCCAATGCGACCAGTCAGGCGTTATTCAAGGCGCCGCTGCAAACTGTATCATAGGCGCGTGTGGGTTCGGTGGAGGTTCGTAATAAGCCAATAGACCCAGGTTGTTTACTGCATTCATTAACAGCATATAGCCATTGATGTTCTGAACCAAGTCGGAGCATTATGCACATGTGTCACGGCCAACCCGACAAGTGCTTGCTCATCAACGAGCACATCATCCTCGACAAGCCCTCCTTATCAGCCTCCCACAACTACTGAGCCTCCTACTAGTGAGCCTCCTACAACATCCTCGACAAGCCCTCCTTACCAGCCTCCTACAACTACTGAGCCGACCACAACTGCTGAGCCTCCCACAACGACGGCTCCTCCAACGACAGAGCCCCCGACGACTACGGCTCCTCCCAACACGACTGGAGGCTGCGATTCCGTCTCTCCCTGCCAGGCCAGTGCTGATGCTGTCTACGACTGTGCCAAGCCGTGTATTGAGTCTGCTGCTGTCACTCAGGCCAGCTGTGCCGTCTCTGACTATGAATGCCAATGCGGCAAGACCAATGTTATCCAGGGTGCTGCTGTCAACTGTGTCCTAGGAAACTGTGGTAACACTGCCCTTGACGTTCTTAACCAAGTCTCGAGCTTGTGCAGTTGCGTGACTTTGCACCCAACTGTCCCTTGCACCTCGGCCCCAGCTACCACGACTGGACCTCCTGCCACTACGACTCAACCTCCTGCTACCACTGAGTCTACATCGGACTGCTCAGAGTCAGACACCACAGAGCCTCCCTCAACGACGACTGGCCCCATCACCTCAGCACCCGGCACTACTACAACTGCTGCCCCCGGCTGTGACTCTACTTCTCCCTGCCAGGCGAGCGCTGATGCCGTGTATGATTGTGCCAAACCATGCATTGAGTCTGCTGCCGTAACTCAAGCCAGTTGTGCCGTCTCTGACTATGAGTGTCAGTGTGGCAAGACCGATGTTATTCAAGGTGCTGCTGTCAACTGTGTCCTAGGAAACTGTGGTAACACTGCCCTTGACGTTCTTAACCAAGTCTCGAGCTTGTGCAGTTGCGTGACTTTGCACCCAACTACACCTTGCACCTCAGCCCCAGCAACCACAACTGCAACGACTACTGCGCCTCCCAATTCATCAGAGACTCCCTGCACTACTTCCAGCAGCGTGATTACTTCAGCTCCCCCTGGATCATCTTCCGGCCCTGGTGGTCCCGGCACGACTTGCAAGCCCGGAACTACATCTGACTGTGGTCCTGTTGCTAGCAGCGCCGTCCCATCCTGTGCTCAGGCTTGCTTCAGCAGCGCCGCTCCCAAGATTCCATGTGATGTTCACGACTATGCTTGTCAGTGCCAGCCTGCGGCTCAGTCTAGCTTGACTCAGCTGCTTGTCCCTTGTGTTGCTACCGCTTGTCCCGCTGCTTCGCTCCAGGCTGTCATTGCCGGTGCTTCTCAGGGTAAGAATCAAACCCCTATTTATATCATAGATAAGTTGTCATGCTAACCGTATCTCTTATAGTTTGTGCCTGTGCCACCGCGCCTCCTAGCCCTGGTGACTGTGGAACTTCACCACCGGCCACTACAACCACAGGTCCCGGAGGTTCTCAATCCTCATCACAGCCCGGAGGTGGCAACTCTTACCCACCGCCGCCAGTCACAACTTCCGGCCCTGGGACCTCGGCCACTGGCTCCAACTGCCAGCCTGTGCCTGTCAAGACCTGTGACGCCGTGGCCAGCTCAGCAGTTCCTTCATGTGCTCAGGCGTGCTTCACATCCGCTGCACCCAAGATTCCTTGTGATGTCCATGACTATGACTGCCAGTGCAAGCCCGAGGCCCAGGCTAGTTTGACTCAGCTGCTCGTTCCCTGCGTGGCAACGGCTTGCCCTCCTGCTTCTCTGCAAGCTGTTATTACTGGAGCCAGCTCAGGTAAGAGCCTACTCGTTTATACATCTTCTTCAAAACGAACCTCCATGCTAACCCGTTCGTCTTGTAGTTTGCGCCTGTGCCAGTGCCTCGCCTACCCTCATTGCCCCTGAAACTTGTCAAAGTTCTGGTCCCCCCGGCGGCGGCAGCTCTGGCGGCTCCGGCCCCAGCAACAGCGGTGGTAACGGTGGTGGCTCTCCTACCACGACTCCTGGTGGCGGCGGTGGTGCTTCTCCTACCTGCAATACTGAGGCTCCGGACTGCGGTGCTGTTGCTACTTCAGCCGTTCCCTCTTGTGCTCAAGCCTGCTTCACGAGCGCTGCTCCTAAGATCTCTTGCGGCGTGAACGACTACGCATGCCAGTGCCAGCCCGCAGCTCAGGCCAGTCTGTCCCAGATTTTGGTTCCTTGCGTTGCGACAGCTTGTCCCGCAGCCTCTCTGCAAGCCGTCATTACCGGAGCTTCTTCCGTGTGTGCTTGCGCTACCGGCTCCAGTGGATCTTCCAACTGCGGTGGAAGTGGTGGCAGCGGCGGCTCCGGAGGCTCTGGTTCTCCTACTGGAGGCAGCGGAGGTGGTGAAGGTGGAAGCGGAGGAAGCGGAGGCAGCGAGCCTACTGGCGGATCCGGAGGTTCAGGAGGCTCTGGCGGATCCGGAGGAGAGGGTGGAAGCGGCGGAAACGGAGGAGGTAATGGAGGCGGCAACGGAGGCGGAAGTCAACCTACCGCTCCCCCAACCATTCCTCCCAGTGCAGGTTCTCGATTGGAGATGAGCCTTGTTGCTGGTGTTTTCGCTTTCACCTGGGCGATTGCCGTTGTGCTGTAATGATCTAGTTCTAGTACGGATGGCTTAATGTATTGACGAAGCATGCGTATATTTGCCTTCATATGGCTCTGACAACTCCTGATTAGAGGTGGAATATATTGAGCCTTCAATTAAATAATGATGAAGTTGCTATGAGTTTACTGCTCACATATCTGATACTGTGCCTCTGATGTGATCTGCACTTCATGTTGTGAATAAAGTTGTTGAGTGAAGTGAGGCTCAGAATAGCCGTGGCGATTGAGTTGATTGCGATAAGACTGAAAGAAGACCCGGGCCGAAATCTCCACCAATTCCTTGTGGAGCCTCAACCTCAACATTTCACAAACATACAACTCACTTCCTCTCTCACTTACCACATATCTAAAGGCGAAGAAGTAAGAGGAAGATACAGCCATGGCTTCACAAGAGCAACTAGAACTTGAAGCCAAGCGGACAGCTCACGTCGAGCAGCTGTCCGATTGGCTGCTCCAAAACAGCAGCATTTACAACATCTTCCTATCCGGCATCAAGCAAACTTCTGTCGTCGCCGGCACAGTCGTCAGCCGCCTCACTCTTACATCTACACATCTCAACTCCAAAGGCGGTCTACATGGCGCTGTCTCAGCGGCCTTTATCGACTTCACAACGGGGCTGGCAATTGCCTCATGGGACTTGAGGGAAAAGACGGGCGCGAGCGTCGACATGCACATCAGCTACTTGAGCAGCGCAGCAGGAGCCGGAGATGTCGTGGAGATTGTGGCGACGGCGGAGAAGGTTGGGGGATCGATGGCGTTTGTGACGATTTTGATACAGAAAGTTGAGGTTGTGGATGGGGAGGAGAAGAAGACGCTGGTAACCAAGGGCCATCACACCAAGTTTGTGAGGGGGACTGCGAAGCCAAAAACGGACGGCGAGGTGAGGAATTAGACGTGTACATTGTACATATTATGTGTACTATTATACTAGGCGATTTGATGATTTGATGATGATAGATTACAGAAGATTAATAGATCTATAGATGGATAACAAGGCGCGCCTTTGAGAGATAAGATTTCGTCGTGGATTGCCTCGTGGCTCGCTGTGATACGCTCTTAGCCCCGGCATTTGCAGGCGGTTAAAACCATAGCCGAAGAACCCCTAACAACATTGAATAAGCTTTGGACGATTCCATCTGCTTGTAGTCGAAAAGGCGCAGAAGCTCTTAATTTGACTCACACCGAACTTTTCTGTGGAACTTGGCGAGAGGCCCCGCTAAGAAAGAATTCCGGCTATGGTCGGGTTCCGACATCGCGATTTGCGGGCGCTAGGATTGTGGGGGAGGAAACGCAATCGTTGATTCTGGAAGCTTTCTGGGGGGCTGAAAGAAGTATTAAGTTTTGTTTTGTTTTGTGCTTTTACATCGGTGGGAGTATTGTTGGCTTACGACTCAATTGATAAAGACAAGAAACCAATTGAGCCATGAGTGCGACGGAAACAGCTACCGAAGTGGAATATGAACTCTCGCCACGATATTCTCGTTCTCGCGACGAAATAATTAAGCGGGATGGAGAACTTGAAAGAGGAAGGTTGGACATTGAGCTATCGCAGCTCTATTCTCAGAATCGCGATGGAACAGTTACCAGCCCTCACGAAAACGAAACTGTTACGCAGGAACTGAAGCCCGTTGATCGAGGCCGAGATGCCTGGGCAACTCTTCTAGGCGCATTTGCATTCGATGCATTGTTTTGGGGTACATCCTATCATTTAAACTCCTTCAAATACAGCAGACTAACAGATCGATAGGCTTTCCTGGCAGCTACGGAGTTTTTCAGAGATACTACTCTGACGTACCCGAGTTCCAGAAAGACGCTGTCCGGATCCCCGTTGTTGGAGTCTTGTCTACGGGCTTCTATTACTTTGGATCGCCCTTTTCCGCTATGCTGGCGAGAAAGTTTCCCAAATATCAGAGACACCAGATTTACTTGGGCTGGGTTCTGAGCATCGCCGGACTCTTATCCGCATCGTTTACTTCCTCTGTCAATGGCCTCATTGCCACGCAAGGAGCGCTTTATGGACTCGGTTTTGTGCTTATTTCGATGCCCATCGTGAGCATGGTGAACGAGTGGTGGGTTGCGCGAAAGGGCATGGCGTTTGGACTCATCTCTGCATCTTCTGGAGCCACTGGAGCGGTGCTTCCTTTTATCATTGATGCTCTTCTCCGACGATACGGGTATAAAGTCACGTTGAGGGCTTGTGCCGTTGCGATGGCGGTCTTGACAGCTCCGTTGCTTCCGCTATTCAAGGCCCGATTGCCAGCCTCGGACCAGGCCAATTTGGCGAGGATCAACTGGGACTTTTTGAAGCAGCCTCTTTTCTGGATCTACGGCTCCGCAGTCTTGGTGCAAGGAATCGGTTTCTTCTTCCCGGTCGTCTTCTTGCCCTCTTACGCTTCTCTCTTCGACATCTCCTCCATCAAGGGCGCGTTGCTGGTCTGCCTCATGTCAATTGCGCAGGTTTTGGGGCAATTCGCCTTTGGCTACCTCTCAGATAAGAGTCTTCCCGTGAGCCTGTTAATGACTATTTGCTGTGCCTTTGCGGCGACGGCGTCGTTTACGTTCTGGGGACTGGCCAAGTCACTGCCGCTTCTCGCCGTCTTTAGTTTCATCTACGGCTTCTTTGCTTTTGGGTTCGGAACCATGCGTGTGGCCATGGGTCGGGCCGTCAGCGATGATCCGTCGACAGTGTTTGCCACATATGCGATATTTGTGTTTTTGATGGGTGTTGGAAATATCTTGGTTGGGCCTTTGAGTGCCGGATTGATGGCGCCGAGGGACGTTATTCGAGAGCATTACGCGGGCAACAAGTACGAGCCCATGGTGATTGTGACGGGAGCGACATCGTTATTTGCTGCTTTTATTGTTTTAGCGTGGCATGGTTACAAAGGACTGTCGAAATAAGTTTGGAATATACGAAAAATTATGTCGTGTATACATACATATGTAGTGAATTTGGAGCATAAAATGAGGATGATGCAGCGAGTATATGCAGTTGCACGACTTGGAGCGTTTGCATCCGAGATGAGGATTGTTACTGCTATCATGACTATAAATCATAGCTCTGTTCATCCAGTTCTAGCCTCTGCTAATATCATGAACATCTCCCTTCAATTGATTACGTGCAGTTTCTCAGCCTGGAGACATGAAGCAAGCAGATCCACTGGTGGCCAGATGACACTGTTTCAACAGCCAGATGCCTAAATAGAGAGTCATCAGCAAGAAATACTTGATCTAGTGAGAACATTTCACTCTATCAAATGTATCTCTTGCATAGCAACCTCTTCGCCCTCTTTACGCTCGCGTTTGCATTTCCCCTTGACCCTTCTCCACTTCTCGTTTGCTTCTCATGCGCTCACTGTTGAGCATTTAAAGCCCTTCGCTTTTCTTTTGACCTCTCTCCATTTCTATTTCTCATCACCTCTTCTCTTCTCCCGAATTTGATCTTTGTTCTTCTATCATCATCTATTCGTCTTCGGTTATCTCTTCGCAGTTAACCAACGAGTGTACCAAGAGCGGTCCCTCCAAGCGCATTCAGTCTTTCGATCTCCCGATTCCGCTCTCAAAGTCTCAAACTATTCAGTCGGAAACGAAATCATCACTGGCAACAACCATGGCTGACTCTCGGAGCCAAGAGGAAGTTCCGGAAGACCTCAAGAACACCGTCCTTCACGCGCCCGTTTGCCTAGATGCTGAGATCCAACGACTCAATATTAGCTTCCTGGAGAAAGAACTCTTGGTAAAAGTAGCTAATGGGGAGTATATCTACTATGATGAACGTGGAAAGATGTCAATGACTGGTGTATCCCCTGGTGAATGGTCCATCACAAGGTTCCAGTTCGAGCCCCAGTTCGATACACGTATCCTATGGGGCCCTGGAGCAGAAGCGGCAGTTGCCAAGAGACTCATCGACCGTGCACCGGCAGTCAAGCATTCGATTTGGACTACGACACAAGAGGTGCTTTCTAAGATTCCCGCGGATCCAATCATGGCTCCGGCTGTCATCGGTCTTCTCAGATCCGCTATCGCGAAAGAACGAGAGTGTTGGGAGAGGCTGGACGATCTAAAGGCGGTAAAAACTTACACATCACTTCTGCATTTAAATATGGAAGCCATCATAACTTCCATGTGCTCCTTGGCTGGCATTACCGTGGTGGGAGCAGGAGAAGGTACTCTTATGCCAACTGAGAGTGGGCTTTCTGACCTGTACCGCAATTTACAATGGCTGCGTTATAACCACCAGGTGGAATGGGAGGAAAATCCTTATTACAATCCTCATCGTGGTGACTTTGATGGCCCGGGTGTGCTGGATCGCTTCAAGGCGAAATGGAATCCCATCCTGGAGAGGCTGCTACCCGGACGACTTGACAACCAGATGGAACAATACGCAGACAAGATGCAATACCTCTTGGACAACGACGAGCGCTATTCCCCAGGTAAACCTGCCAGTGGTCAATTTGGGGGTATTGATGATTAGGGCTTCGAATCATATGGATCGATGGGGCGCCGATTGATACATCTGATGGACGTATCAACTAAAAAACATGAACACAGTTGGGGAAGAGCGCGACCGTTGGAACTTTGGAATATTTGCACTCGGTTTATTTGCTTTTTCTTTTCTTTTCATTTACCTCTTTCGCACTGGAATTCGCAAAAGTTCTTTCTTCGGCCGTCTTCGTTAGCATCGGCTTCATCTTCAGTTATTCGGTGAAAATAATTCGGATTTCTCTTCCACGGATGGGCATTATCTACGACATTTGCATTTGGCGAAAAGAGCCATGATGGCTCCTAAAATTGAGGATTCGTGGGGATGGAATTGCAGGCTTGATACTCTCTACGCTTACTTAGTCAATTGAACGTTTCGCAACTAATACTCAGCTTAAGATGCTTGGTCGTAGATGCAACTCTAACGCACTCGTTATAGCCCTAACAACTCTCAAGATACATCTGTATGTCAAACAGAGTAAACCAACAGGTTACGCCTTGTGGAGATTCCCTCATCCACATACTGGGTCCGCCTCCAGATCGCGTCAGACGGATCATCATCCGCGAGCACTGCCACTGTTAAGCGAAGCGGCGATCAACGAAGGAGCAATAATGAACTGAATCCTACGAGCTTGATCAACACTTTTCGACGTTGCAGCCGAATCATCTCTATCTAAATTACCCCACAACTTTATCATCGCCACGGATAAGTACGTTGATCAAGACGAGTTGTTGTCGAGTATTCAGGACTTCTTTTGATCGTACCTTTGGAGACTTCCTCTAGCACGATATAATTAGAAACAGATTTCTAGGTGATTCCAAATGTCACTGACGAAGTATCTCCAGACAAACAGCACTGTGATACAAAAATAGAAACCTCGCGACTTCATAGTGTCTTTCACGGCCTCTCCGATCACGGACCGCAACAAACTTGACATTCTCAAAGGCGTTGCAAACCTGCACAGCCCTATTACGACTCAAATCACTGTAGATTTATACACCCATCAGCAGACTCGCCTCTTACAAAAACCGAGCCACATATGCCAAAAAAGCAGCATGTTCAGCCACTGCGTCAGCTCACAGTATAAAAGGCAGTGAGGATCGTGACTAAGTGGCATCGTGACCAACTACTGGCTTGGCCACGGTCTCGCCACAGAGACTCAAACAAAGTTTGAGCGCTTACAAACTGTCTCCTTTGTTCTAATTAAAGAAACTCCATGGAAAACTCTACGATGAATACGCGGCCTGTTCCTGCAGGATCGCATCGCGGTCGCGAGAGGGCAGATCAACGACCAGCAGCTGCAGGGGGTCTGGTATCATGGATATGGCTATCTATCTCTTACGCAACGGATGCATCCAAGTACCACATATATGGGGGATAAGGGGGTACGGAGGCGGGTGAAACACCAGACGCTCGTCAGCGCTCAGCTTCAACCTTCAAGTCGAGCTGTATCAAGGTTGTGAAACCTCAAAGCTGCACCGTTTCGTTGGGACAGTGGGCCGAGTTTAGAGTGTTAGCCCGAACAGATTTGAAACAGTCATTAATGGGATCTGTGGAGGCGCGCGTCAAAAACCCCAGGATCCGAATAGAGGCAGAGCGGCAGGGCCCGACTCGACGGAAACGGCCAAGACATGGCCGGCTGAGACAACGTCTATTGTATTGCTCGCCTCGCCAGGGAATGCTCTCCATCTGGTCAACAATGCATAATCTCCTTCTGTCTTACACATTAACGGTCATTGTAATGGGCACTTTAATGAGGACACTTTAACAAAGTGGCTGGTGTGGCGTGGTTTTGCGCACTCTCACCGAATCTCACATGCCAGACCACAAAAGTGACGAGAGTAAAATCGAAGAGGGAGCAAAAAAAAAAATACTGATCATGACAAGAAAATTTTCAGAGCAGCGTGCTCCCTCCCGAGAAGGGCCAAGTGACCCAACGGAAGCCGTCCGAATGGCTCGCGCTTCGGCAAAGTGTAGCTTGTTTGGCGAGACGAGGTCAGATGAGAGGCCCCAAGGCGCACAATTTTTGATTAGCAGGGCTGACTGCCCTCTCAAGAGCAGAAGAAGAAAAAATGGGTTGCCGAGACAGCGAAAAGAAAATTTCGAGTGAACAATTGATGGTTGTGTGTCTCAGTTTAGGTATGGCATGCAATATACAAGTAAAAGAGAGACACAGGACAAGGGAGGGGGGCGTGAAGGTCGCGAGCGACGGCCGGTTATGGCAAGCGACACAGTCCACACGCCCCCCCTCTGTCTCTGCTTTTTGCGTCCTTGCATGCAAGAGGAACGTCGACAATGGGATTGGATGCCTGTTCTGCACGGTCGGTGGGTTAGTCGCGGCGTAGAGATGAAGAAGAGACGAATCAGGAACTTTGGAATATGAGAGTATAAGAGCGAGAGTGGATAAAGAAAGGGAAGCATTCAAGGGCTAGCGAGCAATAGAATGAATGGCAGGTTGCAACGTGCTTTCAAAGAAGAAAAGGGCAGGGCATTGTTCATCCACTCTTCGTACTATGATAGATCGCATCAATTGTTGTAGTATCAAGACACCTCACTACAAACTCCACGGTTACTGTCTCGCGCATTCCATCCAGCTGCCAGTATTCACTGCGCGTCGTTCGTATTACAGACGCCACACAAGGAGGCCGCCCTTGCTGAGGACTCCAAATATGGACGACGGCTGGAAAGAATAGGTGCAAATGGCTGTTTGGGGGCCGCATTGTGCAGAGCGCCACAGCTGGGGTGAATGTGAATGGGCGAGTTTGACTGCTGACGACGGGTCCGGGTAGACAGGACAGGCAGCCCTCAAAGGAAAAGGTCTAGTGCGCTGCTTATGGCGGACGGCGTGAAAGGAGGACTGC
Organism: Trichoderma simmonsii; assembly: GCA_019565615.1. NCBI lineage: Eukaryota > Fungi > Ascomycota > Sordariomycetes > Hypocreales > Hypocreaceae > Trichoderma > Trichoderma simmonsii. The sequence goes on from CP075866.1 coordinate 2,294,978, forward strand.
TTACGGGCAGGACAGGAGACTCCGTACAAAGCATGCTTGTAGCAGAAAATAGAAGCCGTACAGTAGATGTCTTTGATGGGTAGGTGGGCTTACGACGCGCACTGACAGTGGTGTAGGGTATTCATCAAAGGACAAGGCGATCAAAAAAGTTGCCGGCATTCAAGTAAAGAGGGTGTGTGCATGGAGTAGCATGGGAAAGATGGATGAATGAATGCTCAAAGAGAAAAATGCTACTCACAAAACCGCGTATCCAAATCCAAAAGCCTTGGCATGTCGTCGCCGTCTTTGACATGCTCGATATCAATCCCACAGGTCTAACCTGGTGGTGACAGCCACAAGCCAATAGAAGCCATCCATGGTGGCCTCTCCACTGCTGGAACCCGCACCCACTCGCCACTTTGAACAGCATCTCTGTCCTTGCCTTGATACTCAAACGGAGCACACACACGAAAGTACGTAGGCACTCGGATCGCCATGGTCATGCGGACTAATGCAAAAAGAGTCCGGCAGCAGTTGTGCGTCACCGCGGTGAGACTCGTGAGAGAGAAGAGCGAGACTAGCAGCATCGGACCCGAAGCGATAGCGCTTGTTGACTAATGATGTCGCCTGGATAAGATGCTGGGCTTCGCATATTGGATAGGCAGACGCGGTACTCTGTAGCGAGTGTGTCATTGCCCATGGCCGCTTGTGGGTGGATGGGGCATGCAGGACCACGTCCCATGACTGTTTTCCCTCTCAGCTAGCCCGGTAGTTGACAGTCGTCGCTAGTCTGGCCATTGCGTAGGAGGGCCCGTGTAGCGTGTCTAGGACTTCTTCTACTTTGCTCTGCCATGACGATGATTCTTGGTGGTTTGCCTTGGTTTGCCGCGATATCGTCATGATGGCAAACATTGTTGAACCAAACTAGGTAGGTTGGGGGGAGAAGGAGCGAAAAATGAGGCTCTTCGGACAAATGCCTGCACGTCAGCGAGGCTGTGAACGCGGAGAGTTGTGGATGTCGCGATCGGGTGTCGCCATCGATGCATCAACATCTCCCTCTGGTTGCCTCTTGCTAGCTGCTAGTATCACGACAAGCATCATTGAGTGAGGCAGTGAAAGGTGAAGATGAAGATTGTGTGTTGCAGCAGGTGGTGTCGCCGACAGCCGGCAATCTCCTGGAGGTGTGGCGCATGGCCCGTGGCTTTGTGGCTGGCTCCAAAGCGGCTTAGCGTAGGGCCCAGCAGGGTCTTAGCGAGGGGCCACAAAAACTGGGCGACTTTCCAGTGGACTTGGGGCAGGCAGCACAGCCCAGGCGGCTGAAAATCAGTTAAGCAGGAGCCTGGGTTTTAGTGGTCTTCAGTGGAGGTCTGACATGACATGACGGGCATGATGGCGTCGATGCCCTTGCAGCATTTGCAGCGGTCGCTGTTAGTGCTCTGGCGGTCGCGGTGCGGAGGGCGCTAACAGGGACCGCCTAGATGCGGACCGACGCCATTGCCCGGCGTGTCCCGCTCTCCACCATCTAGGACTCCAAGCTTCAAATTGAATTGTGGCTGTCCACAATCCCAGAGGGCATCGCTTCAATCGCGCCGATCCCCGAAGGTCGAAGCTACTGCTGCTGCTGGTCGATTCGATTTGATGCAGGTGAGGTTGATGCCCTGCTAATGCGATGCTAATGCCAGGCAGAGAGACATCACCAAAAAGACTCTGACGCTACTGCTGATGCTACTGCTGATGCTAATACGAAAACTGGATGGATCAATTGCTACTGTACGAAATCAAATCGATGCGACGAAGCTACTGCCAGGCAGGCAGTTCTGCTGCTAACGGCATAGTCAGTGCGGTTTCTGGACCGAACTGAATGAGTCAATCCCCCGTCGACACCCGCGATCCGAGACGTGCGTCAGTGTGTTCTGCATCGCATCTTCGGCCTGGACCGCCGTCGCCCGTTGGCCAATTGTGAGGATGGTGCTTTGGCCTCGGTGTTCAAGGTAGGGCTAGAATCGCAACTTTGTGCAGGATCCGAATTGGCACTGCATGTCCAGCTTCATCAGCCGCCCGGGCAAGGCGCGTCTCTGCCATCTGTCAATTCAATTTGACGGTATTTTCAGCCGCTGCCGGTCGCTGCCATTGGCCAACAGCGTGCGTTTCGAATAAGCGCAGATGCAGCAGAATATTCTTCGGAGGCCGTCTGTGCTGCTATTTTCAGCGCCCTGCCGTTTCGAAATTCTGCAGCCTGCGACGATGCAATGGCCGTGAGCAAAGCATCGTTTGGCTCCCTCTTCGCGCTCTCTCGATTCGATCTAGATGAGATGCCAGAATTGGCGGCAGCCTGGGCGTACCTTTGCATCTGGTAGAATCTACTCTAGTCTACTGTACCTCTGACCTCACTCACTCGCATCGGTCGCTTTGAGCAAGCATCAATTCATTCCGTTCAACTGCCCTTCCCCCTTCTGGCTGGCCGCTCAGGAACTGCGAAGACCAAAAACCCACCGTCCGTGGCTATGGACGCTCAGCCGCTCCGCTATTGGACTGGCTTCCTCTCTCTCGCTGCTGCTGCGCATCCACACTGGGGACGAACAGGAAGGGAGTCATCGGAGAAGCCCTTGGACTCGCTAGCGCTCTGAAGATGCCTCACATGCCTCGCCGGGGAGGAAACCCACTCCCCATGTTGCCAGTAGGCAGAAAGCGGAAAGACGGCAGGGGTTCAGGTGCAGGACTCTTGTCGAGACTCGATATGGCTGGACAAGGAGAGTGGAGGGGGCGTGTGAAACAGGGACACGACGGCCAAAAGCGGCCAAGGTCTTGTCCCTTCTCACGCACTCCCATCGCTTTGTCTTTATAAGTCTGCGATGCACCCTCACCTCGTTCTCGATCCAGCATTTCCAGGCAACAAACGCACAGCAACCCCACAAGTTCTTTATACTACCAGCTACTACTACTACATTGTATTGCATTGCATTCCGGACAAGGATCAAAGAGAGACAGACATTGAACACACACTTTGTACAAAAGGCTCTTCATACCCACCTTTTGCTGCATCTTCTCTTTCATCCTTACACCAACCAACAACAAGAACAACAACCACACATTCCATAATCGGAGTCGTCTTTGAACAAGAATAGCCATAGCACCACACTTGATCACACACAAAAAGACCAGCTCCGGCGCTCACTCGAACGCCTTGCCATCGCAAGGACTCTTGGTCTCTCGCTCACCACCAACTCAACAGCGTACGACGCGCACATTCATCCGCCGCAAATCGGACACAATGTGCACCACCAACGTATACACCTACGTCTACTCAGACGGCCACAAGGAACAGTCTCGTCAGCCCGTGTTCTGCTCTGCATCACGGCAGGGCAAGGTCTGCTCCAACAACGTCGTCTTCCAGCACCCCAACCAGTACATCCAGCACTCAGAGGCATCGTTCGGCACCTCGCCCAGCTCTCCCTTCGTCAGCCAGTTCCCGCCCACGCCCACTTACAGCCCGCGATCTGGCACTCCAAACTACCGCTCCGGCGACGAGTCCGACCGATCTCGCCGCAGCACCTCGAGCTCACGGCGCCGCTCTGCCAGCCTCTACATCAACGGACAGAAAGTATATGACCTTGGCCGCGATGGATCACGGCGCGAGCGCATCGTTCTAGTTGAAGGCCCGCCCACCCCACGAACTCCTCCTACCGCCTTCAACTTCCCCAGCGCACCGCCTTCGCCCAATGCCTCCGCCCATGCTTCTGCCTCTCCCTCAGTCTACGGCTCTTCACCCCGCGACTCTGGCTCTAGCTTCTCCCGCCGGCCCATCATTGTCGATGGCCGGGTTCCTCGGGATGAGCGGGTTGAGCGCACTGAGCGTGTGGAGCGACCTCGCATCCAGGTCGAAGTAGTCGAGGCAATCCCTCCCGCAGCCCGCTCCTCTTCCAAGCATGATCGCCACTCTTCCACCAGCTCCCGCGACAGCCACGGACGGAGCAGCGCCAACGAGGAGGAGACCATTCGACACCGACGCGAGCGGGAGGAGCGACGGGCCGACAAGCAGCGCGATGAGGAAGAGGAGCGACAGCGCCGCATCCGCCTCCGCATTGCAAAGGCCAACGCTGAGATCAACAAGCGCCCGCCCGTGCCGATGCCTCCCGCCCCCATCCGCGCCTCCTCCTTCAAGACCACCGCAGCCGTTGGCGATGACGATGTCAAGAAGCTGACGGACAGTGTCAGGCGCATGAGCTTCGAGGAGGAGCGTCGTGAGGAGAAGGCTCGCGACATTGCCCGCAAGCAGGACCAGCGCGAGGAAGACGAGGCCCAGCGGCAGCGTCTTGCCGAGCGCATCAGGCCGCGACGCCGCTCCACCATCGGCTCCGGCGGCCGTCGCCACCGCGACCGCGTGCTGTACGATGACGGCGGTTATCGATGGGAGTAAAGGAAGTCGGATGACGATCTCCTAGCGCCATCCTCTTATTCCCGCGCATCACTCCTTTGTCTTTGACTTTACGCATTGACATCCTTTCCTTTTTCCTTTTACTTCTTTTCCTTTGTATTGATACGAACTACTTTTTGCATGACTTGAGCATATTGCCTGTATTACTTGGAGGTGGAAAAAAAAGCCATCTTTTCAAAAGTAAAAAAAGAAACGAAAAGAACAAAAAAAGGCATTTGGAATAACAACAGAACACATGTGGTTGGCATTTGGATTTTTGACAAGCAAGCGATGATTTTTTATTTTTTATTTATTTTTTATTTCCTTTTTGGAAACATTTTTCTTGTATACTATGAGTTTTATGATACCATATAATACCCGATAATGAATATCAGAGGAGTTTTTTTCTTGGAGTATTATACGAGCACATATCGTGCATGCAACTGCGCACTTTTTTTTCTCCCGCTCTCGTGCTTGTATACACGCCCCTTCATTTACTTATTACACTTTTGACGGGCCAAGGGCTGCATGGTGACAGAATCGAGGTGGTCTGGATGCAATAAGCAGTCAGTGGAGTGTTAGTGTTTCATTCCACCGAGTCTTGGTCGCCACACTTGTCCATCTCAACTTGTGAATGCCCACGAATTACTCTTCTTACTACTGTACTGTATCTAGAGCTTCATTCCATTTTCCTTTTCACAAGTGATCGCCCTTGAAGACTACTCTTCCTAGAATAGAGAAATACAACGATTAGTTTGGCTAAACCGGCTCACCTGGCCACAACCGCAACCCTCCAGTCCCTCGCCCGCCCGTCTCTCCTATCCCATCCTCCCATCCATCCATCCCACCCCCTTGTGACGAAGGATGCATTTTGCATATGCATCATGCAGTTCCAAAATGCACCATGCAAGACCGGGCTTATCGATAAAATGTGTAGTTTCTGCGAAGCTGCCAGTTACGTCAAAGCAAGCGGATCCGGCGCCGCCAGTAGGAACAAGAGGCGAGACACCATGTTTTGGCAACGATGCTTGAATCCTGGCCTTCGTGGACCGAGTCTGGGGATACGATAGGCTGGAGGGGGGGAGAAATGAGTGTGAGTGGGTGCATGCGAGTATATGGGGACCAGGGGAATTCAAGCAGGGATGAAAAAGAAGGACAGGGTGCCGGAGAGGATGGGGATTTCTTTTTATTTTTTGTGGGAAAAGAGTTAATGTTTCTGTGTGGATTTGCCTAGAGATTTATGTTTTTTAATTTATAGGATAAAAGTTGCCGTATTATGGCTTTGCGACTGAGCGGTTTATGGACGCGACTGGAGCCGACATGCGCGATTATATTTCTTGCCGAGGAAGACTTGTGACAGTAGACGAGATAGAAAAAAAAGAAGAAAAGGAATGAGTGCGATCAATCAGACGGACGATGAAGAAATGATATTGCGACGCGATAAATATGTGCAAAGATATAAAATGTGTGGTTACGATCACGGGCGCGATAGCTTCAGGGCGAGCGAGCCGAATGTCTCAATAGCACCGGCTAAAAACCGTTCTCGTGATGAAACAGAATTTTCCTCTCTTGGCCAGGTCTCAGCTTTTACCTAACCCACCATCTCGATTTTTTTGTTCCCTCTTCTGCTTTCTTAGAAAAGCATGTGTTCTGTTCCTGGCCCAGGCCAAAATAAAATGTCAAGCCCGGCTATTCCCCCAACAAACACCATGCCCACTCACACTGATACTCACACACTCGCACTCAGACGGGGCCCGTAAAGTAGAGAAGAGACTGAGAAGCAACATGTAACATGTCGCATGTAACGCACGTCCCCTTGCCCGGATTACATACATAAAGACACACATTACATTACATGGACCGCACCCAGAAGCAAGGCACGGCACGTCAAGGTTACTAGCAGTCCAGACGATGCCGTAAAAAGAGAGAGAGAAAGAAATAAAAGCGGGATATTCGCATGGAGGGGAGGGGGGCTAAAAGACGACAATGCACACGCCCTCCCCCCTCCATTTTTTTTTCGTTTTTTCGGACGACAGAAAAAGTCACCCGGGAGACCACGCGGGAAACTCGGTGTGGAGGCCCGGCCGGATTGTGCAGCGAAAGGAGGGCGGAGATGCGGCGTGATTGGGTGGATGGGCGGAGAGGTTGAGAAAATGGACCGGAAGGGAATCTCTTGTTCAGCTTGCTTGCTCTTTGTCGGGTCGGACCAAAGGGGGAGCTGGAGCTGGAGCTTATACAGCTGAATGAACTTGAACTAGTAAGTTGTGAAAGCTGGGGACGGGAGAGCCTTGAAGCTGGGGGCTAAGAGGGAATGGTGCCGTGTGAGAGAGGTAGAAGGGTTTTGTGTAAGTGAGTCAGTAAAGAAGAACTAATATAGTGTTGACGGCGGATGCAAATATAGAACTAAAACTTGACTCAAGAAGGGGCCAGCAATACGGATGTTTGGCAGGTGATGGCCAAAGTAGAAAAAGGGTTGGCCACTGAGACCCGACATAAGTCAAAAGTGTGTCTGGGGGGAACGGGATGGGGAGATGGGGAGATGAGTGATGTGCCGGCTTTTGCCATGCCCGGTTATATGGACGAAAAGTGAGGTGGTGGTGGCGGCAGTAGCATCGGCCGAGAAAAAGAAGAGTTGGTGTGAATGCATCAAAAGAGGCGGTGTGTGTCCAATACCGGGCCTATTTGCAACACTCGTATCGTATCTAACTGTACTATGTCGTGATGGGGGCCGGGGCCGGATATGGGCCTGGAAGTGGAGGAGGCGCCTTGGACGACTTGTCGAAAGCGGGATGTGGCTTTTCGAAGGTGCAGATTGACCGCTGAAGGATGTCGAGTTTGACAGCGTCGGGCAACTTGGTCCTGGGAAGCTAGGCATGGATATGTTGTGGTAGCGTTGCGGTTTATGCATCTTGGACTGGTCACGAGTGTGCTACATGATGCGAAGTAGCGAGTCATGGTGTTTTTCTCACGACGATATGTTTTGCAGAACGAGGGAAGCTTGCCTAGGGAGGTTGTATTGAGCTAAATCGTGGTTCTCATGATGTCGTTTAACATTGGATGTGATATACCGGCGAGTTTCTGAATCTTGTAATTGGTCATCTTGCTTTGCACCGATGATATCAAATGCAGAGAGGACTTGACAGGGATCAAACTCCCATGCCATGAGAGATCGCGTCTGATAGTGGAATCTATGTGGGTGAAGTATACTCTTATCTGACGTCCCTTGTGATGAGTTCTTTCTTTGTATACGAGTTATGGAAGTCATTCATAATCAAGAGGTTTAGTAAAACTGTAATAGCTGGTTCAAGGAAGACTACACCCTAGTCTTAGTGTACGACTTATATGTAGTGAAATCTGGGAGCGTTCCTCTCGAGTCTCGTATATACGGTAGTGAATTCCGGTCGTATCTACCTAGATATGCTAGAGCGTAAATCCCGTGAGATGCCCTCCCTTCTATTTCATATGTCACGTCTTTTCCATACAGGTCAGTGAGTGAGAGTGCTCATAGGTCATTTATTGAAGTAGGAAGGTGTGTACTTACCGTTATCTATATACCTAGATAGACATATTATACTGATAGAATATGAATAATCTATATTTCCCTCACTTGCATATTGATATCTTCCATCTTCAATCTTTATTTCATTCCATCCTGAGGTACTTATATCCAGCCAGTTCCTCCATCTCTAAAATGCTCGACTATAAACTAGCCAAATGCCTCAAGTTACTTGATTAATTGCCAATATAATAGTAAGATTTCTCTTAAAGCAAGAATGGTCCATTGCTGGTCTGAGTCTTAGGTTATCCATCCTTCCCATGCACAGCGATTGGTTTCAACATGACAGGCAGTCGCTGTTCGTCCTACATTCAACGCTTAATAGTAACTCAGTCCCAGTTTGGAGATCCAGAAACGATTTAGTCCCAATTAATATGGCTATTCTATCTTTGAGAAAATCTCTTCTGCTCGAATCTGCAATGAATATATTCTTATCAGTTTACTGGGCATCATACCATGGATCATCCTTAGGCACGTCAGGAACTTGCTCTAGCAACCATTCCTCCATTCTCCCGGTCCATGGCCATACAAAAACCACTTTGTTCCCATCTTCTTTAGTCATATGGGGAGTCGACCCTCCAATTGATATACTCTCCAAATGTGGTAGGACAGATAAAGCTATTCTTGCCGCTTTCTCATCTGTCTCTGCCCCTTCCTGTAACACGGTGCGATGATAAGCTCGCCCGTCCGGCCCGAAATACGCATTACCGCACCAGGGACCCCCATCAAATCCCAAAGATAGATCTGCTGAATAAGGAAGCTCAAGGTGTCTTATATTTGGGTAGCCGATAAGTTCACGAAGAAAAGTCTACCTCTGTTAGTCGTAAAAAATCTTGTCCTGATCTTGAATGCTTACCTTGAGGTATGGGTCGTTGGGTCGTTTAATGATAATGATATCATCAGGCTCAAGACCGAGGCTGTTTTTCACCATTTGTAGTTTCTCTTTTTCTACCTCCACGTAGTGAAAGCGTTCATCGCTATACATACCCGTCAAGTCGCTATACATAGTATCCGTACCGATTCTTCCTTTCAAAGATAGGGAAACAAGATTCGGCATGGCTCTTAGCAGATCTAGATATTCATTATAAATCGAGTCTCCATGTCAGTGCATTGCAACTTACCAGACAGTAGAGGCTCACTCCATTCATGTACAGCAAACTTGAGAGACTGAATGGATGGAACTTTAGAAGCGCTCTCGATAAAGGATTCTTTGTCACTTCTGGATGCCGTAGCTTCCAAGACTCGTAGATTCGGACACATGGGGATGAGATAGAAGGAGGACTGGCTTGGAACGAGGTGATTGACCGACGGGAGTGAAAGGTTTCTTTTTGAGAAGACACTTTCAAAGTAATTGGCAGACTGCTCAGAAAGCTTCCAGTCTATTCGTTCCAAATTGTGCATCAAAGTCAGGACATCTGCAAAGAGCTTGGGTATTTCGTCCCCCGGATTTGGTGAATCATATCTGAGTCCGTATTCCCCGCTGCTGACGTAGATGTCTACGTAGAGATGTTTAACCGAGTCGAGAGCCATGGGACAGTCCCTCATTTCTCGTAACCGATCTCGAGCATTTCTCCAAGGCATCCTATCCATCCCCCACCTATTGTTGTCAATTACCAGCCGGTTAAACAGATCATCTGGACACACGCGACCATCAATTCCTCTATAAATTTCGGAACTCGGGTCGCACAGCTCTTTGAATGGGTCGTCGCGATGCTCCAGCCATTGCAAGTTTTCGTTGATCCATGGATGGTCAATATCCTTGATAAAGATTGGAATTTTACTATGGCTTATGATCGGTGACAGTAATTCATAAGTATGCTGGACGAATGAGTGAAAGTAGGACTGCAACGGGGCATTCAAGAGGCTCATCTTGATCCGGGTTCGTGTGAGTCAGTCGACTTTGTCTTTGAGCGTGTCAGCGATGAATTTCATCCTCGTTGGGGCAAGCTGGCTTTTAATATGGTCAATTTGTTGCGTTGGACGGATCCTTCATGGAAGCCTAGAATGTATGCAATATCTGAGTGAGGGCGCTGACGACGCTCGGGCACATTATTGGTTTAAAGAGTTTCGGAGAGTTAAGAGGCCTAAGATGCATGAGCCTTTCCTTGGCGCAAAGCACAGCCTAACGCTGTTCATAACGACCATGTGTCATTTAAACCTCTTCCGCCATTTAGATATACGTGGCCACGTTCAATAGTTATTCACCCGAATAGGTAGAAGCCATAGCTACTACAAGTTTTACGGTTAAAAAAGTGCATAAAAGTGATGCACTATTATTTTCATGTAGATTGGATACACTGAAGAGCTACTCTACAAACAGCGTTTTCACAAAGAAGGAACCACTAGCCACAGAACGTTTATCAGCAAGATCTCGCATCCTTATATTCCTCCATCTTTACGTTCTTCTGTCTTTTCTAAATCCTTCTTTAAATGCTCAATAACTTTTTTATATCCAGCTAGCTCTTTTATCTCTGCGATAGTCGGTAATAATTTAGCGAGATGCCCCGAAGTTACTTGATCAAATATTAGCCTAACGGTGAGATATCTCTCTTTGGTACCCATATCAGCATCTGCGAAAGCAAGAATCATCCTAGCAATCCGAAGTACTTGTTTTCTTCGCTCAGTAGGGTTAACGATGCGAACGGCCTCTTCAACGCGTTGAAAGACGAGCATTATAACGTCCTGCTGGTAGTTGCTTGATTTGACTTCCAAAAAGGCAAGAATCTTCAAGGCCAAAGCCCTCAAACTGCCAGGCTGTATCTCTTCACTTACTGCAAACAAGTCGACAGTAGTATCAAAGATAGCCTCTAGGTCGCTGACCGGAATATCGTTGCCAGAAGATGCATGGCCATCCAAATGAGCTTCTCGAGCCATTTCAAATCCTGATTCAACAAAAGGCAACAACTTTGATATGACACAATCGGTTCCCTGCTTGATAGCTGTGCGTAGTACTCCCAGACCTACAAGAGTAAGGCTAAGGACTTCATCATGTTCAGAATGCTTGCAGCAGCTTTGGTATTCTTCCCATCTCATGTTTGTAATCTTGTCAACCATGGAGTCCATGCTCTCCACAAGTCTCGCTCCCAGTTCCATCACCAATTTCTCACTGAATCTGGAAAGCAACCTTGGCCTCGGACTCAACATTGCCGCTCTCAGGAGTTCAATGCCAGCCTGTCCACAGACTTCAGCATTGAGCTCATCTTTAGCCTTGACTGCTGCTGACAATCGCTTCGCCAGTATGCGAATCAGTTCCTGCATCGGTGCTTCTCCTGCCTTGCCAAGATGCCCTACTAATTCACTCATTGCAATCATCCAGACCTTAGAGATAACAAAGGACAAGTGCCTGAAACCTTTGCCGCGCTCAATAGCCACCAAAAGCAGTTCAATGCCAGGCAGAACAGAAGTCTCTGCTTTTTGGAACTTTCGTTTCAAACTCAGGTGTTCGTTAATAAGGTGTCTCTCGAGCTCGTCTGCACGTCTCTGGACTGCCATTTCCAATATTGGCTCTCCCAACTCAGAATGGGAGACGAGATTGTTCGATGCTTCGACCCATGTGTTCGTGATCAATCTGATTAGCTGTCTGTCATTGGTCGCAATAGCAGTGTCCAATATGTTCACCGCAGCCAGAGCCATTCGATATAAGACTTGTTGGAAGTGTTTTCCATGACTGCCTTGGACAAGTGTATTTGTTGATAGGCCAATATGGGGTGATGCCACACCGCCAGTGCGAGCTTCATGAGTCAAGATGGGTTCACCGTCTTTGCTAGCAGAACCTAAACCAAGAAACTCAGACAAATCGTCTCGGAGACGTGATATATGGTTATTGTCTTGTTTTGTTGTCGGTACGTCAATGTCATTGTGCGACATTGTAGCCAACTCTATCACGTCAATAAAGGCGTCTTTACCCAGCCTAACCAATGCTTTGAGGAAAATGGTTTCACCATTTGGGATTTCTTTCTTCAAAGATTTCTCGAATTGTTTGATGAGACGGTTGATCGTGTCCATGCTACCGGCTCTAGAAGTCGTCCTAAACTCTTGCCGCAGAATTTGCTGACGGTTATGCCAAGGGAGATCGTGATCCTTGTCATCATCCAGAGCCCCTTTGCCTCTCTCCGACAAAACATGCATAATGTCTGTATGTCCACGGCTTTTTGCAACTTCATACGCCGTACCCGTTCGTCCTCCAGCTTTACTAATTTTCGCGCCGTTCTCCAAAAGTAGAATCACCATTTCCCTGTTTCTGTGGTATGCTGCAGCCCGGAGAGCTGGTCCGAGTGTACCGCTTTGATCATTGACTTTCACACCATGGCTGAGCAATATCTTGACAGTATCCAGAAATGGGCGCACGTCTAGTCCTGGTTTGAGCCCCATAACGGCAGCTGTCACTGGGGTCCCGTATATTTTGTGCGTTGCACGGATATTCATACATTTCGAGCAAAGTAGTCTAACAAGTTCTGAGTGACCGTGAAATGCTGCAGAATGGAGAGAAGTGCCGAATGGCCAGTCTTTTTCCATGATGATCTTGGAATCTCCATATTTTTTGAGGATTGCATTGGCACAACGGCAACACCCGATCAAGGATATGACTTGTAAAGCCGTGCCGAAAGAGCTTTGAACCCTTACGTCTGCCCCGGCCTTAACAAGGCGCGATATCACATCTTCATGATGCTTTCTGCAAGCAGCAACAAGGGCTGTTTCTTTATTCGCATTTGTAAAGTTGAGTTCCGCCTTTTTAACAAGAAGTTCCACTGCTTGTAAATTTCCGTAACGAGCCGCATAGTGTAGAGGAGTGTGACCTTCTTTGTCTCTCGCATTGATCTTCGCACCGTTCTGTATCAGTTTCGCAATAGTGGAGCTGGTATCGTATATTTTCACCGTATTCCGTAAAGCCCAGTGGAGGGGAGTTAGTCCATCGCCATCAAGCCTTGTGACATCGAACCACTTCCTTGCCACAAAAATGTCGAAGAGCCCGGCGAGGCCATAATAGCTAACAATGTGCTCGTGGTGAACTCCGACTGGCAATTTCTTGCCCATATTAAACAAATCGATTTGAAATGCCAATTGAAGGTTTTCAAATTTGCCTCCTTGGCTTTTGGCAAAAAGGATCTGAAGCAAGTCGAGGAATGTTGAATACCTCTTTTCGGTAGCCAGGATATCCTTGGATATGAAACTCTTCTGAATGCTTATGGCCCATATTGAAGAGACAAATGGTAGAAATGGGTGATTTTGTATCACCAACTCAAGGTTCTCGGTATTAAACCATGTAGCATCGTCCAGAGAGCCTTGGCCAAATTCTAGAGAGCGCAGATAAGATAAACAGAGCTCTGCAATCTGGAGGTTGTAAGCAGCTGGCTCGTATGTCCTAAAGAACTCAAAGACTGTGATGTGACAGAATTGAAAAGTTCCAAGGTGCTCGTTGAATTGGATCAAATGTTCAGAGGACGAAACAATTGCAGAGGTATTCTTAACCAGATCTTGATGAAGCTTCTTATTGATAGTCCCGTTGGCACCAAGTGATAGCGCCACACACATGGCGTCTTTCGACATTGAGCCCAGGTTAGATGCGAGTAGGGCCACCGCTCTTTGAACTATTTGTTGCTCCATTGTGTTTTGTAAGACCTTAAACTTATAAGCATAAGTCTTGTATAGATCTTCCAATATCCTTGGGGGAGAGAGCTTTAGTAATGCCTCTATGACTTGTGATTCGTGCTTCATTTGGCTAATGCTTGATGCTTGTAGGCTAACCCATAGGAATCTGTATCATATCCGTCAGTGGAAGTATAAATAGAAGGATCCACAGCACTTACATTCCGTCTGCCTTTTGGGCCAACTCGTCCAATAGTCGCCTCTTAAGCTGTGGATTTCCATCAAGGAGTGCTGATCTGAGATTTTCTTCTAGATATTTCTCGATATCACCCCTGTTTTTCTCCCCTGTAACTTGAACCGGGAACAGCCGACGTGTTTGCAGCTCATCGGTACAATTGCAATGGCGAGAACTGATGGCTACGCTAAGGCGGTAGCTGCTCATCTCATACCGGAGTTTTCGAGCTAATGCGTTGATACCACAAATCAATCGTTCCTGTGTGACGTTAGGAAGTTGATCAAGCGCGTCAACGATAATATATATATCTCGTTTTGATGAAATAAGCAATTCGTGCAGAGTATTCTCTATTTCCTCGAGGCTAGAATATTCATCATATGTATTGGTCGTTCGGTCGCTGGATTCGTTGATCGTTTGCTCCCAAAATGTTGTTAAAATATCTCGGTAGAGCTCATCCGTGTTCTGGTTGTCTTCGATATGGAAGCCGACATAGTAGTAGAGCGAGTGGACCGCATCGGGGCCTTTTATCAAGAACTGATTCTGATGAATACATTCAATCACACAAGACCTAAAGACCAACATTATTCTCTACTCATAACGGGCATGACAAGGACAGGTGGTATAGAAACTCACATCAAAATTGATTTCCCACATCCAGCTACTTAATAGTTAGTATAAAGCTGTCTGCTATAAGTGGGAAAACTTACGACCGCCATAAAGCCAGAGTAAAGAGTATTCTGCCTCCATTTTCTCCCACGACTGGAAAGCACTCTCTCGTATTAGCCATTGGCATGTATTCGAATTTTGCCATTTTGCTTTCAAATCTCTGTGCTTTCCCTGTGCAATATGCTTCGGGGACGAGGCTACTTTTGGGTGATCTGGACGTGTTAGCACTGTTAAAGTTAGCATAATAGATGATAGAAACTTACAAGTAATGTTGCCTTCTTTGTTAATGTTGTTATTTTTTTCAGACATGGTAATAGGAACTTGACCCAAAGATTGACCTAGTCCTATGGTTAAGAGTGATGATAATCTCCAGGAAACTGACGATCAGAAGAAAACTTTATCCTTTCATTTCAAGAGACCAATATGCAATTGTCAACATTATACGCTCTTCACCAACGGGTCATGCCCATTCAATTCCACCACTCACGGCTCTATCATCCGCGTCTTCCCACGTATCAGTGTTTCGGAATACTGCAGCCTCGAGGTCTATGGGCCAGTGATCCGCTTGCCGGAGCGGAATAGTATAGTTAGGCAGGGGTGGGACTGCACCGCCTCACTCACACACTGTTGTCGTGGGGATGGCTGGATCATAGTCTATCAATCGGTATCATACCGTTATGTGTCTAAGACTTGAATGAAGCAATTGAAGCGGAAATCGGTGTTAGCCAATTTGAACCAATGAAATACATGTAACGTGCCCATCGTAGGATGAGTGTCTATTAATAGGTGCATCCTTTTTTTACGAGGATCTCATGCACAGGCGAACACGACATTCCAAGTCGAGCCGACTGTTAGATAAAAATAACCTAGACAAGGCTGGGCACGGATACATCATGCTGCATTAGCTTCGTAATGAATTTGACTGCCTGCTTGAGCAGGGCCACGGCCGTGGGTGAATCGCAGCAAGGTTTGCATGGGGCCAAGATGCGGTATGCTATTTTTATCAACAATTCGTAGCTGACATATGCACGAAAACGGGTTTGATCGCAGTTAAAATGCCGATAAATCGAGACAGCGTAATCATTCTATCGGCGATCATTCGACCGACCGTTAGCGATGCAGCTGTCTTTCTTTTCTTTTCTTCTTGAATGGTTGCCTAAGAAGCCTTGGATTAGGTCACGACGGTGACGACATCCCTCTAGGTAGATGAATTAAAATTCCATTTCAAACATTGAAGTTTCCAAATCAAACTTCGGGGTTATTATTCGCTATCTACTTCGGCTCAAAAGGTATAGCGGGCAATGAGGATCCAATACGTACATTGAGGAGCTACTCTAGAAACAGCGTCTTCACAAGAAAGAACCGCTAGCCACGAAATGTTGATAGTCAAGATAGAGTATATTCAGAAAGACGTGTTTCATCGCTATCTTTTCTCTCGCTATAGACTACTCATCCATTCTTTCGCTTGAGTAATTTCTTCAAGTATTCCTATAGTCTGATATGTAATGCAATAGCCGGTTTGATGGGTAATAACAACACGTAGTGCAAAGCAACTACGAGACGTCGGGTGCGATATTGTTGGAGAGTTTAGGAGCCTACAGTGTAGCAACTCGCTTTTTCCTCATCAAGATACTCAACATGCTTTTCATGGGATTCTTGTCGGTTTCAGCCTCATCCTTCTGGATATTACATACGTCAGACGCCTGCGGGATACTGTGATCACCAAAAATGACCAATCCAGATATGTGGCGACTGAGCATAACACATAGATGATGTATGTCGGAGATGTAACCTGGCTCTGAAGTCTCTGAAGTTTCTGTCGCTGCCGTCACAAGGATTATAATGTTCCCTTGACGGCCTTGGAAGTCATCAACTGTTGCAGCTGGGGCCATGGATGAGATTGCTGAGTAATATAACTTTTGCCTCTCACCCTCGATGAAATCGACATTGGCTTCGTAGGGTGTGATTATGAAGACATCGGCAGGAGTAATCTTTGTCTGTGTTACTAGGTCGCGGACGAAGTGTAGCGCGCGCCTGGATTGAGCCGGATTCCACCCCGACCCAGTGACTGGACTGAAATAAAACTTGGATCTTGTGCAGTTGATAAACGCCTCTGAGAGCATGCCATCGAGAGGAGGAGCCAACTCAGGAAATCTCTTCTGTAGAAAGGCTTCCAGTTCACGGCCACACGCATGCCGATCCAAACTGATGTCGCAATCGGGTCCGTATCGGAAATCTGGCATGTCTTTGACCACCTCCTGACAGAGGTCGAAAAGTCCAGTGGCCATTCTGAGTTGGGTCCCCAAGCGAAACACAGGCCAGCGATTCCCTTTGAAGAAAAGAAGAGCGGACAGTTTACCATCGTCCTCAAGCCTGTTTACGGAGTGGCCTTTCTCATCTTTTTGTCCAAAACTCACCACACGAGGTTCCAGCTGCTTGTCGTCGCCACAAAGGAGACACGGGAGAAGTGTGTTGCCCCATACTGAGTAGAGGTCAGGACGGCCAACATTGTTTGCTTCGTCCACTGCGATACCCTTGGCTAAGCTTTTCCAGCGATCGTATGGCGTTTGACAAGAAAGGGATATATTCGTGCAAAGGATGTTAGTACAGCGCAAAATGTGCCGGAACATGAACCTGATGCGGTCGGCATCCACCGTATGGCCATTTTTGTACTCTTGATAGCTAATTACTCCAGTTGCCACATTGCGAAGCCGCTTAAGATTCGATTGGTTATGTAAATATGATTGCAGCGACTGTATTCCTACAGGATCATCACAATGAAATGGACGAACAGCAGGCGATCGTAGGGCCACGAGCAGCCAGAATGCCAGGGATAGGTGCAGTCTCCATTTCGGTTTAAGAGCAAAATTATATGGAGGAGCTGCCTTATCACCTATCCGAGGATTTTCGAGGAGTTTGTGAAAGGCAGCAACCTCGTCATCTATATCGTAGCCACGAACGATGAGGATACGCCTAGCTGGACTTTCGCCCAACGCTTTGGCCTCATTGAGCCGACTTGTGAATTTCTCAGAGATTCGGTTGAGATGCTCCGCAAAGTTGTCAGCTGCGACGTCGGTAGCAGCACATGCATAGATCGGCCCGAGAGCGATAGACATGCCGAGCGTGGCTACGGAGAGGACCGTCGTCTTTCCAAAACCAGGATCCTTGCATCCAAACTAGTGAGTATCGTCTCTCAAAGGAGCAAGGCAAAGAGACTTACGCCTGTGATAAGGCCAAAACCCAGTGGTGCCCTGCTGAGATATGTACAGAACCTTTTGCGATCTCTGGGGAGAACATCCTCCATCAGAGCGTCGACGATATGCTGGGACGCCGGAAGCAGGTTTACTGCTGGCAAAGAGCGGCCTTGTGCAAGCTGCATCGGTGGTTGCGTCTTAGCATTCTCTCGTAGAACTTCAAAGAATCCATACCCGCGTAAAAGGTCTCTGTGCAATCTCATCTTGAGTTTTATGTTAGATGAGGTAGGGGATTCAGTGCTCCTGGCTCCGAATAATTGCAGGCCGCCCTGTCCTCGAGGTGTCGGGTTTGCATCGGGGTGAAATTGCAGCACAGCCTCGACTTTACGCTGGCATGGTTTAGAGTCCGCGAGGAAATTGAAGGATACCAAGTAATCTTTTCGTCCTTCATCGCCCACTACCATGATATTGAAATTGGGCCGACAGCCGATCTCCTTTGGCCGACGCACTGCAAGGATCAAATGTCGCTCATCTGACGAATTGAAAACTGCGTTTTCATCTGCTATACCCTGGTGTACAAGTGCATTCATGATGGTGGAGCCGTGAACGACTCGGGCTGGCCATTTTGCTGGCCCCCCGCGATCGACAGGAGCTCGAACGGCAGGATCGTAAATATGTAGGCACAGCGTGTCACTATTGAGAAGGCAGCGCAAAGCAGCATCATACCGACTGGGGAACTCCTTCAGTTGCACGAGGACGTAGAAGTCGTCGATATACGATGACGGCGAACCACTCGTTGAAACAAAGGACGCTCGCAACTTGATCTTGTAAATCTCGTCGGCCGCCGCATGTAGCCAAACGAAATCTTGAACTTGGGACTGCGTCATCGCTGTAAGATGATCGTTGTCATCTTTGAATCTCCATTTTGGTAAAAATGAGCTGCCCTTTGCCTAGGAGAGCATTCGGTTATAGCGCCCAAGATCCCAGCTGTGATCTGTGCCATAAGGGTAGTTAAAGGATGGTGGAATGTACTCTAGGACAAACGATTTCGGGATCTTCTCCAAAGGCGAGTCTACCACAAAACGGAAAGTTCGCTGGGAGAGAGCATCCAGTAGTGTATGGTTTCCAGCGATGGGCTGTGAATTGTTGATCCATCCGTCGCTCGGATGGCCTGGGTTGTCGAAAGGCAGTCCAAAATCAATGACAACAGGATCTGAGCCATCTTTGACATCAATTTCGAACACTGAGAATTTGCTTCCTCCTTCAGGCAGTGATTTGACTAGAGCTGGCTCCATAGGCTTAACAGCATGAACCAGTTTACCCAGGGGAAACTTGACCTGTATTCTGTGGTATGGAGATGGCACGGGGTTTTGATATCGACGTGGGATAACTAGGTGTGTAAATTGCGTGTTAGCACAGATAGCAATCGATATTCACAAGGATCTCACTAAAGTAAAACGTTCCAAAACCCTCTTCCTCTCCTTCATTTGCACGGGGAAATTCAATGGTGAATGCAAGCCACGCAGGATGACCTAAGACGTAATGCACCATGAGTCGGCTGCGAATGTCGGTTGGCAAGCCGAGCTCCTGGCCGCCTAGGAACCCGTCATTGATGATAAGTGCGCACCCACTATGCCATCTCAATGAAGGATTGGTGACTTTTGCTGGAGCTGGTAGCTGTTGGGTGGCATCCCCTCCCTCAGAATCGGACGAATGTGAATGTGAATATGAATCACCCGGGGCGTCCTCTTCACTGGACGAGCTGGACCTGCTGGATGCCCTGATATGACTGGATGACAACATTGTTACTGTGATGATACAGTCAAAAGAATGTCTTGGCGCTTGAGCTGAACGATAGTTGGGTATAGAACAGAAGATGTTTGGAGTGAGAGGTGACTGAACACTCGATGTTTTTGCCAACAAACCGTTGCCCCGTTAGCAGGCGACAAGCTTCCGCAATGTTACATGTACTTAGAGCGCAAGCACGGGTCAATGACCGTGCCTCCCCCCAAGCTAGATGCCATAAATTAAACCTAGCACGAATAAAGATTTGGTGACCAGTGGGAATATAAATACGAGATGGAGTTATGTAGCAGTATATGTATCTTTAACGTGCTACAAATGCCAGTCGTGCACATCCTCCTCGCCCATCTTGTTCCCAACACGATTTCTACATGCCAGAAAGAGAGAGAAAAGACTAATACAAAAGAATAAAGAAATTTTTTATTGATTAAATCATTTTCAGTACAAAGGGTTTTTAACGATCGCATCAATCTCATCCTGAGTCTTCTTCGGAATATCATCATCGAACCAATCCTGCACTTGAGCCACAGCCTTCCTAGCACTTTCAACAAATGCCACATCAATCAGAGATTCTCTGTGAATCATCAAGATATAAGTGCACAAATCATCCTCGCTGCTGCGGTGTGGGCGATTGTACGGCGGCTCACCCACTTTGCCGAGTTTTTCGATGGTGGGCAAGATGAGATTGACCACGGCCAGAATAGCACCGTCTTCGTTGGATAAGCCCTGGGTCATCATTCTCAGGATAGAAATAAGCCTTTCTGCCCTGCCAATCGCTCGCTGGACCATGGGCCGATTCTTCTGGATGCGCTTCAGGGCTTGCACTCGGAACTCGAGGTTGCGGACTTTGTTTTGAGCCCTGTCTAGAATCAGGTAGGCCAATTCGCCGGCTTGTTGAAGGTCGTCCAGCGTTCCATTTCCTTCAAGAAGCGATGTGTAATTTACTCCATCCTGCAGAGTATGTTAGTCTAGCTGTTGATTGCGTCGCTATACATCTCAGACTGGAGTTGTGCATACCAAAACCGTTTTTTTCTTGAGTGATGCCTGGCGCTGCATGGCAGCCTCCAGAGAAATCTCCTCTATCTTTGCAAGCAATATGGCTTGAGCTTCTTCATACGATTTTTGGTCGGTATTCATCTTGTCTATAGCCGTGTCAATGTCTGCCTCCAACGATGTTATTTCGGTTTTCTCATCCTCCGTCTCTTCGTAAAATTTGGCTTTCTTCTCCTTCAGTTCTTGTTCAATGTCGTTTAACTGTAAGAATATTACATATGTTAGCATACATGCACGTAATTACACAAGTGGCTATAAGTAGTTCTTTACCTGAGGAATTACCCCACCGTCTGTCCCTGAGCCGGTCACAAAGCCGGCACCAGTCTGGATGAGATCTGTAGCTTCTTGAATGATGGCCTTGCGCTTCTCATTGGATGCATCGTCTCCAGTATAGTCAGGCCAAAAGTCGATGAGCTCGTTGAACTTGGCTAGGCCCTTTGCGATTGAGTCCAGTGCTGCCTTGACACTCGAATCGACAACGCCATCGACATTCGCCTCCAAATCATGTAGGCGGCTCTGCAAAGCCATGAAAATTTGCATCCACCGAGCCAAGCCAGAGTCAGGATCAGGTCCTGGGGGCGGCGGAGGGGTTGGTGGCTTGGGATGAGACGACCAAGCAACCGTCCAAACCTCACCAGTATGCCCTTCAAGTGTCGCCTTACACTTATTTTCAGCTTCATCCCAAATTTTGACTCTGTAGTCTCGTGATCCTGATGCAACATCTTTTCCATCTGCAGACCAAGAGACAGACTGTACAAATTTGGAGTGTCCCTCCCATGTTGAGAGACAGTTGCCAGAGACGGGGTCCCATACTTTGACTATACGATCTTGTGATCCCGTTACAATCCTGGTACCATCAGGAGACCATGAAAGTCCAAGAATCGAACCCCGGTGGCCCTTCAGAGCCAATTTACTCTCTTTCGTATCTGCATCCCATATAGTAATTTCGTTATCGTTACCTCCGGATGCGAAGAGCTTAGAGTCGGGTGACCAGCCAATGGAATCGACCCGGCGGTCGACGTCTAGTTCGATAACCGAGCTCTCGCCAGCAGCCAAATACCAAATTCTCAGCGTGCTATCCGTGGGCGATGCAAATAAGAGTCGAGTACCATCTGGAGACCAGGCCAGAAGTGTTGTGGCATTGCCAGTGTTGGTGAGGATGGTAGCTTGCGGGGCCACATCTGAGTCCCAGGTTATATCCCAGATCCAAACGTTTCCATCGCCTGAAGACGAAGCCAATTTAGTGCCATCGGGAGACCAGGCAACAGAGTACACAGGAGATTTATGCTGGAGCGTGAACTTGGCAAGGCCAGTTGTAGAATCCCAGATCTTAACTGACGCATCGTCGCTTGCAGATGCGACATGCTTCTGATCAGGAGCCCACGCAACTGACCAAATTATCCCAGTGTGACCTTCCAGTGTTTTTATGCAGAGACCAGATTCTGGATCCCAAAGTTTCACTGTTTGGTCTTGGGAACCCGATGCGATCACTGTGGCATTGTCTTTCTCGTCCTTGCGCGGGAGCAGCGACCTAAGCTGGCCGAGAGGTAGTTTGCTAATCTTTGTCACAGGAAGCACCGTCTTGGCTGGGCTTTCATGACCTGTAAGCGTTGATAAACATTGGCCCGTAACTGCATCCCATGTTTTGATAGTACTATCGTCCGATGCCGATACAAGCCAGGCTCCATCAGGCGACCATGAAACTTCCGTGACGGACTGTTCATGACCCTCAAGCGTTGTTGTACATTGTCCTGAAGATGTATCCCATATCTTGATAGTATTATCCAGTGATGCCGATGCAAGACGAACTGTATTAGGCGACCAGGCGATAGAGCGAACAGCAGAGTTGTGGCCATTGAGTGTCAAGGTGCAATTACCTGTGGTTTCGTCCCATACTTTGATACTGTTGTCATTTGATCCCGAGGCAATGTGCACTGTATCTGGTGACCAAGCAACTGAAAGAACTTCGTCGCTGTGGCCCTCGAAAGTGGTAATACATTGACCTGTAGCCAAGCTCCAGATCTTGAGAGTCGTATCAGCCGATGCCGAGATGAGTTTTGTACCGTCTGGTGACCAAACAATGGAATTGATACGATTGTCATGACCTCCTAGTGTGAATACACATTGTTTTGTTGCTGGATTCCAGATCTTGATTGTGTTGTCGTCTGAGGTTGCGAGCCGTTTGCCGTCGGGAGACCAAGCGACCCCATTAGCACCACCAATATGATCATTGAGCGTCAATATGCACTCGCCCGTGGCTACATTCCATATCTTGACTGTGCCATCGTCTGATGCTGACGCAAGTGATTGGACAATAGGTGACCATGCGAAGCTTTGTATGGGACCGCTATGGCCCGTGAGTGTCGCGAGGCACTGACTTGTAGCTCGATCCCAGATTTTGATCGTTCCATCCTCTGACCCCGACATGATCCATGGGACGTCCATGGTGTGAGAGGAGAGAAGGCAGAATTTAGATACAGTTACTGGTATATTCTGCGCTGTTGTGCGATGGTAGGAACAGTATATCGTGCTGCCTCCATAGCGACTTATATAGCCATATTTTCAGCTTGGTCAACGCGTCACGCTGATGGCAATTCCAGCTGTTCCCTTTGAAGGCATCATCTCTCAATTGTTTACCAGTTTGGTTAATACTCCTCCAAGTAAACAGCTGAATAACGTATGTTGACGTTGTAGTATTTCATCACCATGGGGGCCGCAGCTTTCAAACACTAGTTGATCTCCGCGCAGCATCAATTGCAAAGAGAATCCAGCGAATAGATGCCCGACACGTTGTTTTCTGTAGTATTCACATCTGCCGCTGCGCCTATGGCTTCCGCCATGCGGTTGCATTTACATCAAAGCGGAAATCTTGACTTAGCTGAAAGCTGTGCAGTTGAAGATATATTCCTCAATAGGCGACTCAGCTAGCCACAGATGGTAACAAAACGGCAACCTCTGATTCTGATTGGACTTCAATGAGGGGTTATTCTCTTCTTCAGCCGCCAAGAAGCGCTCATTGTAAGAGGATTCAAATTGACCCATCACTTTGAAGATGTCAGCTGTAATTGATTGAGGTTTATTCCGTATTTCTACTCTCTTATGATACGTGACTCAAGAAACTCAATCTCCTCTGATCTGCACACAAATCTCGCTCTCATGTTCTCACTCCTTCAGCTCACTGACTGCAGCATGCATAAAATAGGCGATTTCATCTGTGGGGTTGGGATTTGAATGCTACCCTACGAACGGCTTGAGAAATAAAGGGCCTCTGCATGCTACAAATTCCTGAGTATGTGTTAAAGGAAAATTAAGATCAGTTAGCTCTCATTTATAGACGAAATGTCAGCGACTATGTTTAGAATAACTATATTCTTACAGCTAATATACTCAACCCCATGCATGATGTGAATGCCACTATGCATTATGTTTCCACATATCAACAGTTTCACAGCAACAGTTCCATGGATCTAAGTATCGTACCTATTAATCGTTTCCCAGTGGTCAGCAGTATCACCCCGCACTTTGATCGTTAAGGAGCATGAGATCTTTCCCATTCTCCCAAATAATTTGCTCACAAGCCGTCACAATAGTAGCTTCGTTTGCTTGAAGATGCCTCACGTTCGAGATCCTACATACTTACTTGCGCCGAACTGGACTTACCGCCCAAATGGTCCGATTGCTCTTGGAAACATAATTGTTGATCCGTTCCGCCCTCAGTATGCAATCTCCAAGCCGACCAAGCCTCTACCTGAGACGGAGACAGCAACAGAGAATAACTGGATATTTGAGACTGAAAAGATACGAAATGTGAATGTGAGCATCTGGACTCGCTTATTCAATCAACTGAGCATCAAACTCGGGCCGAACCGTCAGAGAGCAGATTCTGTCAAAATTGTCATGAGATCTCTCGAGACCACTTACTTTAGAGATGTGCCCTCGATGCAAGACATCCAAGCCATTGCCAAAGAGGAAATCGTTCGCAGTATTCTGAATGCCGATGGCCTACTCCGAAGCCCAGTATACATGGTGACTGGTCTGAAAATTGCAAAAGGGTTCCAGTTAACCCACCATGGGTCATCCGGACGCGGATTGTCTGCCGAAATGACAGAAAGTGTTGCTCCAGATATGTCTGTCGGTGGCAATGCCAACATAGAGATAACGACGGCCACCTCAAATGGATTTGAGGCCGCAGATGATATCATCTTTGCATACCAACTGCTCATCATTAAGCCCAAGGGTTGGGGCCCGAAAACGACTTTCAAGCTGGATGACTATCGTCACAAGGCGGCCATGCTCGTGGATAGTAACAGCGACGAAGCAGAAGAAGGAGAAATTGAAATTGAATATGGTGATGCAACAGTTGATGAAGTGGTCACAATTCAAGAAGGCATTACCGAAGTTAATCCTGACAAAGCCCAACATGAATGGCTCTTCCAAGACGAATGAAAAGAACTACATCCGGTTATAAATGTTCAGAAATAAACGAGATTTTGAAACCATGTATATGTCTACATAGAAAAGTCAAATCAACAGACATGCCCATCGTATATTGGGAAAACTACTTGTAGCTGTGAAAAAGATTCAGAAGTAGATGTTACGTTATACGCACTTCATGCAATCCAGCAGCCTTAGCCACTTTGATATTCAGTATTTGAAACTATTAATTCGATGAGTAAGTGATTAGATGGACAGAGAGAACTTGCTGGTGTCAAACCCAAACTTGGAAATCTCCCGCTATTTGGCTGCTCCATCTTACCCTTGTGAGACTAACCTAGAATCTTACAATCCACGTGGGCTGGCGATGATTTATCTCCTCGCTCGCTCGCTAGGTAGTTCCGAATTGTCCTCATCTCCCGAGCGACTAAATAGAAACTCAAGCTAACATCTTGCTGAACACCGAAAATAAACTATTATTCGGTCTGATCGGACACATATGCCGAGGATGATGGCACTAACGAGGGTTTTGACTGAGTCAATCCACTTCACGACAGGGATTCTCACTCCTGTGTTGTCAGCGCTACTCCTCTGCCCCGCCTCGGTCTTCATCGGACCATCCCACCATCCTTGGCGAGATAGGCGTCTTGAGAAAAGACATGATGTTTTCTCTGTTGGGTCTAGGGAGTAACTGGGTCGTGGGTCTGTAGGCCGAACTTGTCGAAATATGAAATTATAGAGAAGCGCCTCATGATCAGTGGTTGAAGATGGAGCTGCCGTTCGATCACATGGCGTGTTTAAAACAGCCAGATAACGATTGTACGATTAACTCGGTGGGGAATCAATTCTAATTTCTATAAACTATATACAACTGTAGCTGTCTCTATCAAAATTAGACACTCGTACTAGGTTTCCTTAACTCTTGCGTTGAGCTATTCCTGCTTTCAGTGTCTTCGGGCCCTTCAACCCTCTGCCTCGTCACTGCGGTCTTCACTGTTACCTGGATACGCCCAGGTGGTGTGACTGCTCGCTCAATATCTCCATCGTTCCTAATCTCAATATGAACGGAGCTTCCTTCATCATGCTTGTGCTTCTGTTCTGCGGGTGTGATGAAGCTTAGTCTCTGAATGGCACCCAAGTTTTGAGATTTTGCGATTTTCGCAGTGAGCTCTGCCATGTTCATTTCAATGGAGAGCTTTAGGAGGTATGCAACTGGATGAAACTGCAAGTAGCTGAAGATTGTTAGATATTAGGAGATCTTGGAGAATTGCGCATTTGGGCATAACGACATACCTGAGACTGCTTGGTAACGACATAAGACCAATCAATGATACCTGTTTAGTGTTGGGCATGAGCTGCTGGACCTGTATCTGATTCTAACCAGATCAAGTACTTACATCAAGGCACATGGAAAAACAGACCAAGACCAAGTTGAGCCGATAGAGAGGTATGTACTTGGACAGCCCACTGTTGATCAAGCGAGACCGGACCAGATACATGAAACGAACATTTAGGGACAGGTCGATGATGCAAAAGATTACCTTTTCTACCCTGTCCCATATATCGTTTATGTGGACCCAACGCGTTGAAAGCTGGAGATGGGCTGGAGTCCAAATAACCATCACACTGATGTTGACTAGGAGTAACAGGAGGAAGACGCCCCATTTAAGGCTGCGTGCAGCTCCAGGTACAGCCATTAAGAATGCGATGCGATTTATGATGATTTGCATGAGCAGCTGGATCTGAAACGACCAACAGCAAGCTGTAGGTGGGCAAATGGTTAGTATCTGACAGACAGAGATATGACATCCTAAGAGAAGCCGTACAGATGAGAAAGAACAGTTGGAAACTAGCAAATGATTATTAGAACAAAGTACTCTGCATTGGAGATATAGGGTGGCGGCAAAAGAATATTTTGTAGCAAATACGTACCTAGGACCGACATATTCGCGCTGGAAACACCATACAAGAGCTCCAATGATGATACTTGTTATCCACTCGCCCCAAATCAAGGCAACATAAGTGGTTATCCTATGCTTCCGCTTCCAGGAATGGTAAGATTGTCGTCCTGCCTGTACTGCCGCAAAGATGGCAATCCCTAGGGAGAGGCCCCAGAAAACGCTGGATATGTTCATGTCGGTGTCATCGGGAGTCTCGGAGACGTAGTTGTCTGGGACGAGAAATCCGCGATACACCATCTTGTCATCGGCACGAGGGCTGTGTCAACGCTCCCGCAAAGCTGTGTATATAGAAAGAGAGCGAGATCATGAGCAACACATTCATGGCCAAAGGAAAGCAAAAGTTGGACGAAGTCAGCACTCAGTCGGGAGGGCGGGGGAGTTTATGGGGTAACTGCCATCCTTCCAGAAGGTCATCAGAAGGACATGCTAAGCTTCACTTGGACGGTTTAACTCTCTAGCTTCCAGCTTGAAGCCACAAGAGACAGGGACTGGTCCAAGACTATGGGGCAAAACCTGATGAGCAAATCACCATCGAAGCTTGTTCTGAGCCAGACAAATAGCTGCAGTGCTAGTTAGGCTGCTATTTTAGTAGAGGTAAGCGTTGAGCAATCCCCATACCCCACAGTCTCTGTCTCCATGTCTTGAGTGCCACCCCACGTTATTTCTCCAAGTCCAGCCGTGCGCCACGTGGGAAGCTGGAGTTGGGGTCGGATTCCTTCAACAAGGTTGTTGACTATCAGGAATTGAATGTAAATGAGTTGATATCTTGGCGCTGGGAACATTAAAATGCTTTCTGTGTTGCCCACCAACTTGTGTAAAACCGCTGCTTGCTGTGGCTGTCGGGTGTGTTGCTGAAATCAGCTGAGCTCACTGCAACTCAGGTCGTGAAACAAGCGTCCATGGACGTTTCTGGAGCGGGACTCCGCAGGTTATAGCCTCTCTCTCCTCCCGGTTCATGCAGAAACCGCTCACTCCACCCTCGGGCTGGCCGGGGCGACCCCCGATACAGCTTGGCGACGATGGACAAATAGCCAGAATGGCTGCAAGTAATTATTTGGCGATAGTATTATGTACATCGGGGAATGTGTAGCGAACCTACCGAGCGCATGAAGCTTGGATCATTTGTACGAAGAGTCAATATCGTCAATTCACCCGAATTTCGTCTTCGGTGAATGAATGTTTTATCTAGGCTAGTTTAGCTAGACGGGCACGATAGCTTGTGGGAATAAACATATATATCTCGTCTTGTCCTTGGTATTAGAAAGCTATCGAACAGATTATGCATATTGTCTTCATATACCCTTCTCTTTAATACTTTGAATCAAACGCCAAACTCCAAGTCCCACCACCATGTCATCTAAGCATTTCGTCAACGATCCAACCAAGCTGGTCAATGACGCTCTTTTTGGCATCACCCTTGCAAACCCCGCTGTCGCCCTTGACGCTGACAACAAGACCATCTATCGCCGCCCAAATCTTAATGGAAGCAGTCAAGTCTCCCTTCTCAGCGGCGGCGGTTCTGGCCACGAGCCCTCTTTCGCTGCGTTCGTGGGAGATGGTCTATTGAGTGCGGCCGTTGCTGGAACCATCTTTGCTTCACCCAACACCGAGCAAGTTCGCAAGGCAATCATGGGACTTATTGATTCAACTCACGGCGTCCTTGTTATTGTCATGAACTACACGGGCGATGTTCTCAACTTTGGCGTGGCCGTAGAGCAAGCCAAGTCTGCGGGTCTCAACGTCGAAATGCTAGTAGTTGCTGACGATGTCGGTGTTGGTCGTCGAAAAGCCGGCAAAGTAGGACGTCGAGGAATTGCCGGAACTGTGCTCGTTCAAAAAATCGCTGGTGCTCTCGCAGCACAGGGTGCCGATCTGACAGAGGTGCACAGGATCGGCAGATTGGCAGCTGATAATTTGGTCAGCGTTGGTGCTAGTCTGGAACATGTGCATGTTCCAGGTCATGCTGCACATGGGGATGACGGACTTAAAGTTGGTGAGGTTGAGCTGGGCATGGGCATCCACAACGAGCCTGGGTCCGGCAGACGCACAGCCGATTTGCCTGAGCTCGTGGCTGCAATGCTAGCACAATTGCTGGATGAGAACGACAAAGACAGAGCATTTCTCAGCATCAAGTCTTCTGATGAGGTGGTGCTTCTTGTGAACAACCTTGGTGGTGTTAGTGTTCTCGAGATGGGGGCCATCACTACGGAGGTTGTGACACAGCTGAAGGGACAATACAATATCCGCCCCGTACGAATCCTGAGCGGCTCCTATATGACCAGCCTCAATGGCCTGGGATTTAGCATTTCACTCCTCAAGGTAGTCGACACAGGCATCAACGGGTCTACGATGATCCAGTTGCTCGACGCCCCTTCAGAAGCTACAGGCTGGGCCGCTCCCATCTCTACACAAACATGGGAAGCGAAGATCCAATCAACCCGAGAGTATCAGGAGGCACCTGTCAGAACAGTCCAAGCAACTGGGCTCAAGCTAAACCCTGTAGCTGCGAAATCGGCACTCGTGAGGGCCCTGGAGCGGGTGGTCGCATCAGAGCCGGAAATTACCAAGTACGACGAGATTGTGGGTGACGGAGACTGTGGCATTGGCTTGAAGCGCGGTGCGGAAGGTTAGTGAACTCCCCAAAGCTCTATTTGGTAATCATTTCAATCTGACATGCATAACCTTCTAGCTATTCTTACGTTTCTCTCAACAAGAGACTTCTCCGGCGACGCAGTGGTCGACGTAGCAGAGATTGTGCCTCTTGTCGAGAAGACAATGGATGGTACATCCGGCGCTCTGTATGCCATCTTCTTAAATGCTCTGGTTCGATCTCTCGCCGCCTCTCCCCCAGGCGAAGCCACGCCGCAAGTATGGGCCAAGGCATTAGAACAGAGCTCTGCTGCTATGTCAAAGTATACAAGTGCCAGACCTGGTGATAGAACACTCGTGGATGCCCTCCACCCTTTCGTCGAAACATTAGGAAATACTGG
This sequence comes from Trichoderma simmonsii, assembly GCA_019565615.1. Taxonomy (NCBI): domain Eukaryota; kingdom Fungi; phylum Ascomycota; class Sordariomycetes; order Hypocreales; family Hypocreaceae; genus Trichoderma; species Trichoderma simmonsii. The sequence continues at coordinate 2,324,849 of CP075866.1, forward strand.
AGATGTAAAAGAGGCAGCAAAGGCTGCAAGCATTGGCGCAGAGAAGACTAAGGGTATGAAAGCCAGCCTCGGCCGGACAGTTTACGTGGGAGGCACGGGGTTCCAAGAATGCCCGGATCCAGGTGCCTGGGGCTTGCGGGCCTTCTTTCTTGGGCTTGCTGAAGTTTAGTCTATCAACTCTGTATAATAGTCTATGTATGTAGCAGGCGCAATGTCATTACATTTTGTTATCAAGCTTCAAGTAAAATCGACGTTTATGAACACACTGAGGACACATGTAGCTATTCAGACTTAAACAAGGGTATTTTCCGTTCACATGCTACAAATGAACACCTACATTTAGCACAGCAAATTAGATTCTGTAGTGTGACGTGTAACAGCCAACGCTTGGGCACTTCTGGACCGCGCCTGACACGGAATCAACGGCGAAGCTCCTGTTACACAGGTTAATGACAGCTTGTTTTCTTATCATCTCTGCATATCCTGAAGCCGGCTACCTTTGCATCCGGTGTTGGTCCAATGATGTGGAAGAAGTCAATAAGTTTCCGAATATGCATGAAAAAGGGGCGAGAGGTGGCAGCGGGCCGGGACATTGCTAGTAGTTGTCAGTAGAAATCTGGTACTTCGGCCTGGTGTCCGAGGCAGCCTTTGGCGCTGTATATGACTTGAATTAGTGTGGCTAACAAAGTGAAGCCTCGTATTCAGCTTCCGGTAAGCATCATCTCGGCCTCAGCTCCGAGAACAGCGAGGCGGCAAGATCCAGGGCTGACCAGACTATGGACATGAACGTCAGTGCGTTCATACTTTCCAAAGAAAGACAGCATCACGCAATCTCTGATTTATTGGAAGTCTATGGTGTTATGGATATTGGCGGAATATTGCTGGCGGAATGATGCATAGGCCGAAACCCCCTTGCATCGTGGCTTGAATGTGCAGCTGATTCCCTGCACTAGTGGGAGCAAACACTGCTGAAAGCTTCCAATTATTGGATCACGGGCCCTATGTGCCGCTTCTCAGCCAATATAGGCGTCTGGTGGCTCTTTCACGCATGATACAGCTCATGACAGACGAAAGACTTGTCACTTCAGAGCGTGGCCGAGACTCCGGGGCTGAACGCACGCCACTCTTGCCGAGCTATACTCTAAATTATACCTCCACAATGGGCAACATTTGACGAGCTTGAACTTGAACAGGCCAGAGAATGGGCCCCGTGTTTCCCCAGATTTTGGATAAGTTGCAAGGTGGGCTGCTTGGGGCGAAAGCCATGATCAGTGTAGTTTTCCAGTATATATGCCTCTACAGCCTGTTTATCACACCTTGTAAAAGTCAACAGCCAACCAGATATCTCACACCTGTTATTCTCTCTTTAATAACTCGACGGTACATAAGGTTGTTTTCAACGGCTCAAGATCGTCCAATGTCCGTCGATATGAGCCATATTGAACACATTCACGGTGTCGAAGACGATCTGAAGAATCGTCAGGTGAAGTCATCTCTCTCTCAGGACGGTATTTCGAAAGACCAGCATGTTACAATGAATATTATTGTGTCTGAAGAACAGACCACTGCTTGGTTTAAGTTTCGAAAAGTCATGCGTGAGCCATTCTCCGAGTTCTTTGGTGTCATGATCCTCGTCCTATTTGGCGACGGATCTGTCGCCCAAGTGGTGCTGGGAAAAGGCGCCAAGGGAGACTGGAACAATATCAACTGGGGATGGGCGTATGTTTACTCTATGGCTTTTATTCAGACTATTACTGATAAGATGAAAAGCCTAGGGGTCATGCTTGGTGTTTACTGCGGCGGCGTATCAGGTGCACACTTGAATCCCGCCGTTACTCTGGCCAATTGCATCTTCCGCAAGTTTCCATGGAAGAAGCTTCCAGTATATTCTCTCGCTCAACTTCTAGGAGCTATGGCTGCATCTCTTATTGTTTACGGAAACTACAAATCCGCGATCGACGTGTTCGAGGGTGGACAAGGTATACGGACTGTTGGCCTGGATACGTCCACCGCAGGCATCTTTTCCACATATCCAGCTCCATTTTTGACTAAAACGGGGCAATTCTTTGATGAGTTCATCGGCAGCTCCATATTGATGTTCTGTCTGTATGCTCTACAGGACGATGGAAACATGGGTGCTGGAAACCTGACCCCGCTTGGCCTGTTCTTTGTCATCTACGGAATTGGAGCCTGCTTCGGCTCCAACACTGGCTATGCAATTAACCCTGCAAGAGATTTGGGTCCCCGAATTATGTCTCATGCAGTTGGTTATGGGCATCAAGTTTGGACAGCAGGAGACTATTACTTCTGGGTATGCAGATTTCCACCCTTGAATTTGACCGAGTTACTAACAGTGTATGATAGGTTCCCGTCATCGCGCCATTTTTGGGCTGTACATTCGGCGGCTTCCTTTACGATACTTTTATCTATACCGGTGACAGTCCCATCAACGCCCCGTATATTGGCTTCACGCGAATCATGGGTGTTCGTGCCAAAGCGGGAAGACCAACGATGGTGTGAGATCGCCAACACACCAACTCGGGCGGTTTGGATGCATGGCAAAGCCAAACAATTACCTTCAATCGTATGGGGATGAGTGGGAGTCTTCTTCCGCGCCCCTCTTCTCATTTCAATGAATTCTATTCTCTCCCTGCTTAAGCATCATGTGCCAATAATGTGACGTACAATTTGTAGAGCGAGCCTAGAACTACTCCTCATGGCGTGCATGTACATACTCCATACCAAATCACGCAATGATCAACGATTCAAATCATGTCAAATTAATATGTAACACAGCAGTTAGAGCAAGGTTTCTAGACGGGCCCCCTTTATGGATGATGAATGTTCTAGTGAAGACAGGGTTCAAGGCGGGCTCTGACAACTTACATCGATGATGCTAGGAGTCTGCAGTTGCAAGCACTACTACTGCATGCGCATGCCTCCGTGCTATGCTAGACGCATCGTATCAGTAAACCTCCAGCTCCTTTGCTCATCAGTCCATGCAACCTATACGCGATATCCACCTTTCCAACGTTGGTTCCCCGAGACTAATTGGATCGAGGTAGACCTTCCAAGAAAGGCTTCCTTCTAGCTGCATTCTAGTTCCGTTCCATGGGTGGATGGCGCCCAAGGATGGGGAACTCGGGAACTCCGTAGCGCTTATCGCCCGCCAACCAACTCTCAGGATCGAGATCAAATACAAACCTCTACTTGTAATGGAGTGCTATCGGATGGCTTCTTTGACGGTTTCAACCCCCTCCAAGCTCCGGAGATCTCCATTCGTCAGCTGATGAGGTGAAGAGACCGTGCCCACCCCTTGAGCAGAGACGCCAGGTCCAGCGGTGTTGATTTTAGCCTCGTTTAACCTGCGCTGTAGCCCCGGGCATCGCGGAATAACCACGTGGTATCTAGATTCGACTTAGACTTGGCAATCTTCAAAGACAGCTGGCGATTGGTCCTGGAGTCGACAGGGTCGGGGGATATGACTCGAGACACAAACTTATTGTTACGAATGAATGCAACTCTTCCCTTGTGGCGTCCACATCATGGTCCATGAAGCCCCGCAAACTCCCTGTGGGGTGAGGAGGGAGCATGTCTCTTTAGCTTCTTCTAGAAGGATTCCTCATTGGGGTAGGGATGGTGATGCATCTTAGCGGATCTTTCGCAGTTGAGTGATAATCCGCCTAGAGAGGAGAGGCGGGAGATTGCTGCCATAATAACGCCAGGTGTCTCAACGCATTGAAGCATTTAAAAACACCTTGGACGCAACAATGGCTCCTGGAGCTTTGATCGCCGATGATATCCCAATGGATGTGTCATCAGACCATGAAAGAAGAGAGGAACCAATCTCTAAAGCCTCGTAGGTTTATGGCCCTGTCACAATGACTAGAGGCAAGCTGAAGCTGACTGAAATACCCAAAGATGTGAGATGTGTAGGCGGCGAAAGGTCAAATGCGACCGAATGAGGCCGGCCTGCGGTTGGTGTACGCGCAATAGTCGCGTATGTGTCTACAAAGAGAAGCGAAAGGCTATTGAGGAGAGCGAGAGGAATGACCAGCTGGAGGTTCGACTTGGTCACCTTGATGCTCTGGTGCAAGGCCTGAGACAACGCGTTGACAATCACATTTCGCACCATGATGCTCACCACGAAATCTCTCATTCTCCCATGTCCAAGAGTCCATCAACACACCATGACCGACATCACAGTTGGCATGCTACTGCATCTCCAGAGTCTACACGATCGGATATGATATCTGAAGGCGCTCGGTCTCCCACGATTGTCTTTGGTCGGCCGTTTAATCTCACAGGCGGTGTGAAATTACCGCGAAGCTTCAGCACAAACATGAAGACTGTCTATGAACAAGAGATTAATCTATCGACGGATCCAGACCTCCCTCCCAGCGACTTGTTATACGTTTTGGTAGATCTCTTCTTTAAGCATATCAACACATGGTTTCCTTTACTTGACCGTAAGGCCACCTTTGGAACATATTTTGGTTCTACTTCTGTCTCGCGAGGCGATCGCGTGGTGTTGTTTGCTATTATTGCAACAACGCTGCGGTTTGCAACAGACACACGCCTGACGCCAAGTGTAAAGCAAAAGCTTCACAATGACTGCAAGCAGAAGATAGAGCTGTATGCTTTAGAGAATGTCAATCTCTTTTCGCTTAAAGCTCTTACTCTCCTCGCATTAGATGTTCTGGGGACTTCCAAAGAATTGCAGGGACAGAGCCTTTTGTCTCTTCTTGTTCGGAATATTACTAATCTTGGCCTCTGCATGGAGAAAACCGTCTACCTTGCTTCTCCAATGTTACCCAAAACGGCTTTGCCTGGGAGGGTTGCACTTTCAGAGCCTGATTCTTGGATTGAAGATGAAGGGCGACGCAGGCTCTGCTGGATGGTGTATGTGCTGGACAGATACGCAACCTTGGCAACACCAAACAAATTCATACTGGCTGAAGAGGAAATGAGAAGATTTCTTCCTTGCCGATACGACTTGTGGTCGAGTGATATTCCAGTGGAAACAAGATGGCCAAATCGTCTTGACACAACAGAGTTGAGACTCACAGCCAACACGTCAGAAAACCTCGGCAGCTTTTCTTACCACTGTGAGATCCTTGGGATCTTGAGCCGTGTTCACAATTTCTTGGCGAAGCCGCTCGATATATACTCAGTTCAGGATGTCCGGGGTTGGCAGAGCTCTTTTGTCGCACTGGAGGGCGAACTATCCACCTGGCTTCGTGACCTACCCGCAAAATACGGTCAGATATCAGTCTTGTGTCATTCTGACCCCGGGGCCAGAATTATTAATTGGATCATGCTGCATGCCGCATTTGTGGTATCGACCATTCGCCTCAACTCTGCAGCGGCGTATCCCGTGGTCCAAAACGCCGTGTTTTCACCCTCTTACAGCGCCATGCAGACTTGTCTTTCTGCAGTAGAAAGCCTCAGAAGCATCGTCCAAGACGTAATCGAGACCAGTGGCTTGTCTCTATTGGGACCACACTTCGCGTTCTCGCTATGGACGTCGGCTCGGCTTCTTCTGGTACATGCTGCGACTATGGGATGTGAAATCGACTCCAACGTTGATTTCTTTGTGGGCACCTTGGCCGAGATGGGCCGATACTGGGAGATCGCTGCAACTTACTCGGCGATCCTGGGCCGAGTGACCGAGGAGGGGCGACAAGGAGACAAAACCCTTATGGAGATGAGGCAGTAAGTTTGACCGGATCAGATGATTGAGGGGCTACTGAAGCTAACAATATTTCGACAGACACGCCCATGAGCTCTCGATGCTTTCTGGTTCGACCAGGTTAAGCGCCTTGGAACCTACTTCAACTAGAATTTCTTCTGCAAATGAGCTAGATTACCTTGAGATTTTTGATTTCTTCAACTACCCTCGGTTGGCTGAACATGGCTCTACCGCTTCGTACGAAATAGAGCGGCATCTATTAGATTATGATTCTGGGCCCGCCTCACTTGGTATGGGTGTTGAAATGCCGAGTGTAGAATCGGATTGGTTGCAGTATGAGACTCATTAGCCGACGATAGTATTACTATAAAGCACCTTCTACTTCTTTCCTTTTTTATGATAGTTCTTTTGTCTGTTTCCATTCAAAGATCATATAGCATAGAGTTTTAAAGATCTAAGCAAATAGAATTATTTTATTGGCATTTTTTTCTCTAGGAATGATGGGTATGTTGATTGTGTTGATATATGTGCAACTGGCAAATACAGATCCATCCCCTGTGCCTAAAAAGAGGACGTAAAGGTAGACTCCAACCGTCTGCAGTGTCTTTATGCCAATTATATAGCAAGTACAAAAGCTTTCCATAGGGTTATTAACGGAAAGAGACTAAATCATGGGAATTGGAACGGTCTGTACATCCATATTCCGCTATTTCCAGCAGAAAAAGCTCAGAGTATCACCACCTTCTATGGATATTATATGCTCTACGACACACACCAAGAAATGGATATATCCTGAACATTCTTATACGAACATGTTGTTTCCGCACTTACACTCAGCCGGACCATTATCGCAATAGTAGAATGGCTTCAAAACATTAAACTGATCTCTCACGGGCGAGATGGTAATGAGAAAGATGGTTTGCTGGCCCTTTACAGAAGAATATGGCATGCTATGATGTTTCAAAACTTCAAATTGAGATGATATGGTCTTGTGATACGGCATATTAGATGCAGGGAGAGCGATTGCATTAGTTGGCTTGGCCTCTCCCCTCACTTAAGTCTAGGCTCCTTGGAGAAGCTCGCCAACGCCCCTCCCCCCCACCTTAGCCCTACGGTAGGTGGTAAATTCCCCTTTAGGGGCTCGTTGTCTCAATTGGCCGGAAACTCGACCTTTATGCTCGATAGTTGAACACGCGTATGAGCTTTGTTCCGCAGTCGATTCCAATTGCCGAATATTGGCGGTCTTTATAGCTAGTGAAGCTTCTGAGTCTTAGTAAGACTGCAAAATGGTGGCCTTGTTGTCTTATGAAACGGGCGTTCTGAGCGGAGAATGTGGAGAAGCTTATTCCGGGCATGAGAGTTTCCGTCATGCAGCCGATGAGCAGAACTCGCCCTTGGATAATTTGTCTTTTTTCCATCAACTGCTTTAAAATAGAGGCTATCCCGCCACTCTAGCTTTGCCTGAGCTCCAGACCGGGGTCAAAGTTACGATTTGGTAAGGAGAGTGTAGTATTTGAGATTAAGCTGGATAGACTAGCCATTGGTGGCTTCACAGCGTCTCACTCGTTCAAGACCAACGAGAAAAGAAAACTACCACGACTGGCATTCAATCATTGCGCAAACTACGACCGCAACGTAACAGTGTGTTTGGGGGCCCATTTTGCGATATGCCGGTGCAACTCGGTACCTCGGGAAATTTCCCGAGGCTAGGATTCCTCGAGAACATGGAGATGGTGCGACTGGCGGGCAATGGTGATTCCGATGATACTCACCAGTTCATGAGCCGCCAACCAGCTTGGCAACCAGGAGCCCAGCTACCTTGGGAGGAAGCGGATGATATCTCTAGACACAAGACTACAGTCTATTTTACGACAAGAGCATACGGAGGGCATGTCTACATTCAGGCGCCACTCGCCGCCGTGAAGGTTGTAGAGAGCGAAGACGAAACCGCCAAAGGGGTACCAAATACAGGCAAATTTGGTATTCACGTGAGTCTGCTTATTGTTGCTGAAAAGAGGGAGATTCTACATGTATTAACGAGAAACAGACCATACAAGGCGTATTTACAAATCCAGGACATGTGGACCGACCTTTCATCTATCAGGTTTCGAAACTTGCCGCTGGCCGTAGCTTTCAAACCTGTCTCATCACTGCTCGCCAACCAAAGCAACCTTCAACAAATCCTTTAGGCCCTTTCCCAGAGTCAGACTCAAAATTGCCTCTAGGACATATATGCTTCAGCTGCCATGTCACATTCAAGCGGCCTGTGCCGAGCTTTGCGGACTTGCAATTGTCATCAGCACAAGAACGCTTCGCCAGCATCCTCGCCCAGAGAAAACCTGAAGATTGGCCAACAAGCCCGCAACTAGACATTGATATATTGAACGATACATTTCCGAATGCCGGTCATGGTGGGTTTCCCATCGTCGACATGTACAAGGTTGACATGAAACCGTATAACGCCAGCAAACCAATTCCCGAACGTCGTGAACTACTATTGTATAAACTGCACAAACCGATTCCCGCGGAAGACACCAATTCCCACATCCTTGTTCACGCATTTGAAGCAGACAGAAATGGACTCCTGACCATAAGGAACTATCTGGGATGGGGCTACAACTTGGGCGTCGCTGCGAGTCTAACCTACACATTCACCGTGCACGTCAACTCTGAAGAGGCCGTAATAAGAGATGGGTGGTGGATCCAAGAAGTATGCTGGCCACGAATCAGCGCCGGGAGAGCAACGCTGGAGAGCAGAATCTGGAGTCCTGAGGGGAAACACGTTGCCAGCGGGTATCAAGATGGAATTGCTGGGCCGGATCAGAAGCGCGGAGCTGAGAAGTTGTAGATTGGAATTGGCGACAAGATTTATGTTTGTCTAATGTTTAATGCATTTGAGCTCTTCATCCACACCCGTTTCCCATAGAATCCACCTCTTGACAACTGCATTAGAAGCTACTACCACCCAGTTACTTTTGTCACATTGCTCTAATATTCTCTATCTTACAATTTCAGCCCTTCCAAATCCCTTCTACCTGACACACCATCCCACAGCCGCCTCAACAAGAAGCTTCGCATATACCCGATGCAACACACCCGGCATGCCACCAAACGGATCTTCCTTTGGCGTCATCGTCACCGCGTCGAAAGTTATGGCTTTAAGTCTAAATTCAGCCTGTTTACGCTTCTCATTTAGTTCTGCTGTCAAGGAGAACAGGTTATCAAGGTCTCTTGGTTTAAAGGGAGATTCCTTGGGAGCAGGGCAGCCGCGAAATGTTATTGACGTTGCTGATTTATCGAGGACAAGAAAGTGGTTTGTCAGAACTGTTTCTGTTTTGCTTAATTAGCCAGTATATACAAAAGAAACCGATATTTAGACAAACTGGGTTCATATGTGCTTCGCCCCAACTCATCAGGAGTCCACAAATCGGTACGATTCTCAGGACTCTTGGTCAATCCCATTATCCTCCTCTGAATGCCATATCCTACACCATTTCAATCAGTTTCCAAGCCTCCCCTCTATTAATCGGCAGCAATTAACAAACCGTATCCCGCCCACATCCCCCGCGAAAACTCCTCCACCAAAGCACTCCCGCCCTTTCTCGCATCCTCCAATAACTCCGGCCTCAGCTCCTCAAACGGCACTTTTCGGACACAACAGTCGTGAGTGCTAGGATTATTCCGGGGATTCAGATCTTTTAATATGGGATGTTTGAACAATGCGTGTGTGTCCGGCCCGAAAGGCTCAAACGCGCATTTTCGGGTCCATAAGGTCAGTCCCCCGAGTGTTACAGCCGGACCTCCGATGAGAACTTGGGCAAGGCGGATTAGCCGCTGACGAGCTGTTGAAGAGATAGGCATAATGAAGATGCCTCGAACCAGCTTTCCACAAATACAAAATAAAAGTAATAGATAGAAAGAATGGTGCTCAAGGAAGGTAAAGAAAATATGAGTTAGATGGCGGCTTTTGGTCCGACAAACTCGGGACCTAGTTCGGGCCGTATTCGTACAGCTTCGTCCGGGTCGGCTATTCGGGCTCACCAGATTTCGGAGCTACACACGTCCGTAAATGTGTGTATTGCCGAATGAGAGGCACGGATTAAGAAAGTTTGGCTATTAAATACGAGACATCAGACATTAAGCATGGATGAAGGTATCAAGGCCAGCCATAAGATGTCCATTTCCAAAAGTTTCATGCCAAATCAAAGATGCCAACGGCAGCAAATAACCTCCGAACACACATTCACAAAAAGACGAAGGCAACATACACCATAACAATAATCAGGTGAAAACATCAAGTCAAAGCAATCTGGTAATAGAGACGGCAATATCATATAGCTATCGCTGCGAAATAGCCCCCCATTTGTTTGGGTATCTCTAAAAGCAAACAATGATGAAAAAAAGCTCCGCTCATCCAACAAGACATTTGATGGTTCCCATACTGCATGTCCGTCCGTGGCCCACCAGGCCAATGCCAAAAAAGAAAAAAAAAAGAAATTCTCTCCCTACTGATACGCATTCTTCACCTCCTCCGATGCCCGCCATATGCCAGATGCCAAGCTACAATGGTGAAAGTGAGGAGAGAAGAAAATGCAAATGCCAAAAAAACTCCGATTTCCCCTGATTAGGGAGAAAAAGAAAAAAGCAAAGAAGCAATTTTGCCGCCGATAAACCCCCCTTCTCTCCTCTTCCATGCATGTAACAATCACGAGAATCATTGCATCAGCTGATGGACCTCCCGCGACGTCTTTCGCTTCTTGTCCAGCTTCAGCAGCGGAACCTCCACGCCGTCCACCATCCGCCCTACTTTGCCTTCTCTCAAGACCTGCCAATGCTTCTTCAATATCTCTTCTCCCACGACCAGTTCAAACCCAGCCAGGAAGCAGAAGCTAATCTCTAGTCTTGCCAGCTCGACCTCGCTCACGCCGCCGACCTTGGCAATCTTTGTATGCGGGTAGGATAGATCCTCGAGTGCCTTCATGGCCACCCGCAGACCAGCGAGGACTAGTCTATGTGCATTTCGTCTCGTTACGGGGATCGCGCGCTCCTCAACGGCGAGGCGGTGGATGTACAACGAAGTGGCGAGATAGACGGCCGTGCTCATGGGACAAAATTGGTGAAGCCGCAGCAGATACTGGTTCACCGAAATGGGAGGTTCGTTTTTACTGTAAAACTTGCGGGTGATGGCGCCGTGCTGCAGGTTAAGCGGCTGCGAGTCGGCGCCAACGACGATGTAGGGTTCCGGGGGATGCAGGTTCGGGGCGGACGACGAAGGGTTCGCGTGTCGCAAGGAGTTGTGTTTCAATCGCACGCCGTCGATCGACTGCGCATAAGCGTCCTGCTGGGCTATCAGCTGTGCTGACATGGACGCGCTGTACGCCTGGAGCTTGCTTAGATTGCCTACCGACGACGAGCCACTCTTTTGGCTGTGCTTCTGTTTCTGCAGCTTCTCTTGTATCTCCTGCTGCTGGTGTCGCTGCTTTCTAAGCTTCTCTTCCTGCTCCTCTCGCAGGGCCTGGGCGCGTAGTCGTGCCAGGCTCTTCTCCGAGTGCGACCGCGCAATGTTCTCCTTCTCGACCTGCATGTTGCTCATCTGAGGATCGGTAGGTGTCTTGGGCGGCGGCGTTGGAGGCACATCGCCGGTGATGCGAACCAACAGCTCGACGCTGGCGCTGAGGAGCTGCAGTGCCTCGGCCGGCTTGAGTTTGAACAAGTCGTGCTCATCGTTGTTATCGGTGGGCGGTGAGTTCGCAGGGCCTCTGTCCTGGTCGATGGAGAGTCGCGGATCTGACGAAGGAACGGGGCGAGGAGGAAGTTCGTGGACGGGACTGGGATCGAGGGAGGATGCATCTGGCTGCTGTTGCAACTGTATCGCCGCAGTGGCCTCGACTTGCTCGGTCTCGGTCGCAGCGGAGGAAGACATGGCTGCGTGGTTGGCCGTGGCCGTGGGATTTGGCTTGTTGCTGGCCTGGCCTCGCCTCGTCTGGTCAGACGTCGCGTGCGTGATGCTGCAGCTGTTGTTGGCTGTGCTGGTTATTCTATATTCTTATCGATCGTCGAGATGCAGAGGAGGCAACGTGAATGCGCGCGCCAAAGGTGTCGTGCTGGTCAAAATCAAAGTCGTCAAAAGTTTGGCCTTGGAGCTGCGCGCGTATCGTATATCGTGACCTGCCTCGTTCACTGTCGCTCGTGGGTAATTGTCCGCTTTCGGTTTCAGAGTCGGCTTCGGACTTCGGGATTCGCTTTGGCTGACGACGCGCAAATCAAATCAAATCCTGGTCTCTGGCCGTCGTTGTCAAGAGACGCAGTCGTGGATGCGCCTGGATCGATTCAAGGCGGCAAGAATCGAGTTGGCGTGGATGTGCTTGGTCTGGCCCACTCGCATGATCCCTTTCTGGGGGAAATCTTTGAAATTCGCTTTTCTGTTCTCTTGTTTCTCTTCTTTTTTCTCTCTTCTCTCCCCGTTCTCTCAGCCTTTAGGCTCTGTCGTCGCCACGTGAAGTTCTTTGCCGGAAGCGGTTTCTATCGGGAAGCCAGTCGAGCATGGAATTCCTCCCGCTTTGCATCAAGTGACCTCGTGATCAGCCAAGGTCTGCAGCAGCGCTTAGATCGAAAAAAAGAAAGAAAAAAAGTAATTAAATCCGTGGGGCCACTTGCGGCTCGAGTTAGTGGACCGAGCGTCCTCAAGGCGCTTGTTGTCTGTCTATTGGATGTAAATAAGATCAGCACGAGATGAAGATGAGCAGGCAGACGATCCGATGGCGAGATTGAGAGGCAAATTGCAAGTGAAATTAAATGCTGAGCTGGCGCCTAAATTGGAAGCATCCATGGCTCGCCTGTTGCCTCCCCACGTGTGAGAAGTAGAGCCGAGAGCGATCCCTAGCGGCTATTCTATTCTGGCGGTTTGGAGTCAATCTGGCCCCCCGGAGATTGAGATGGTGGCTGTCGAGGTGCCGGATCGGATCGGATGGGTTTCTCGTCTTTCGTTCTTTCATCTTTCATCAACTTTGGTGCATGTGCATGTGTTATTGGCAACTATTCTTAATCCATTGCATACTATATTAATAACTAGAAGCAACTATTACTTGTGCTACTAACTACTACTACCATCATCTATCAAATGCATACTGTAGTGCATTCCATATCCAGCTTAAACCGAGACTCATGCATGCGCCCAACATGCAACGAGACAACTCTCGATCCACACTAACAGCCTCTGACGGCCGATCGATCAGGACCCTTTACTTTACTTTCCATGTGAAAAAAGACCCCTTCTTTTCTGTCTGCCGAGTGACCATTTTTATCACATTATTGCTTGTTCCGTCAAGAAGCTAGACGCCACAAAGGATTCTCCCCCACTTGAGCTGCCCATCAAAAAACAATTGAAGCTGAAGCTGGACTGAACTGAACTGAACAAGAGATGGAATACTAATAACAACAGTAAAAATTACAGAAAATTATGAGCAAATCGTTGTCAATCCATGTGACAACTAACGAAAAAAATAACAGGTCATTTCCCGAGTTTCTGCAGCTTATTGCATGCACTGACTTACCCCCACTCACCAACGCCATCCACCAACCCGGCGCCAATGCAAGATTCAAAACTCACAACTCCTGCATATCGCCCATCCAATGCATCACCTCCTCCTCCGTGGCGTCTGGCCTCGGGCGGTCTAGACTTCAGCAAGCCAGCGAATTGATTCATCAACGGGAGAGCTACGGAAACCATCATGAATTGCTGTTAGCCCCTGGTGGGATGATGCTCATATGTTATGTTCCCGTCCCATTGGCCCTTGTAACCAAAAATTGGCGGAGCAAAAACGAAGGGACCAATCGTCGTTCAGTTTTATCCTAGCAACTTTCCCTATCAGCGGCTACCTGTGCCCTCGCGCATGCTGCAGTCAGATGCGATGCGCCGAGATATAAATACCAAATTAAACAAGCGGTAATGGCGCCCTAGAGAATAGACGTGGCTTAATAGGATTGTTCGCTGAAGCTGAATGCCGGTGTAGATGCACCGTAACGTGGCGTACCTTGCGTGGAAGAGCAGCAGTTGGCATGCAGATAGAAACAAGATACAAAGGAAGCTGAAGCTGAAGCTGCATAATACCTTGTTGTAACATCCATCTTTGGTTTGCTAAAAATAACTCTGCAGCATCATTCATTCTTTGTCTTCATTGTAGTTCAATTCGTTCTACAGTACGTACAAGCATGCTTCATGTCTAAGATACCTAACCATGCCGTGTATTCACCGGACCTCTATCCGCCTTCTAATCATCCGATCATGCAACGATTAACATCCCGACGCAACCTTGACGTCCACCACCGCTGATTGGCCATTCTTTACATACGCAATGGCCTCCTTCAGCACACCCTCGAGCTCAGCTCTCTCGTTCACTCTGGCGGCAAAGATGTCACCGTCAGCAGCAGCCTTGGCAATGCCGGAGTAATCCGGTGATGGGTCAAAGGAAATGTTAATCTCCTCGTTGGAAGCTTGTGAGCCCAGTCCCTCAGGGTGGACCAGCAGCAGAGACCGGCGTGGTGCGTTCCAACCTATACGATGATACAGTCATTAGCTTTAGTTCTTCTTCATCTCGAAACAAATCATCATGTGTTATGTGGTGGTCAATAACTTACCCTTGTTGTTGAGCACAATGGTCAAGATAGGGATGTTGTAGCGCTTTGAAATCCAGTACACACTGCCTGGAACGGTAAAGAGATATGTGCCGTCACCCACGATTTGGACAACAAACTTGCCCTTGTTCTTTCCGCCATTCTCCGCGTCAGTGGCGAGCTTCATTCCCAGAGCACCGCCGCCGGACCATCCGAGACCGCCACCACCGCAGTTTATCCACGAGCCGGGCGTTGAAGGTTGGATGTTGTCGTACACAAAGAGGGTGTTGGTCACAGCTTCAATAGCCCAAAGGGTATCCTCGGGAACAAGTTTCTTGACCTGGCGGCACAAGTAGCCAGTTCCAAAGCTGTCGTCGGGGAGAGGCTCGGCAGCCTTGGCAATCTTGGCAAGGCGCTGCTCGTGCTCTTCCTTGCGCTTCTGAGCAATCTCCACCACGTTCTGGGACTGCAATTTCTTCGCATGATTACCCGTCTTGAGAGCCTCTGTGAGCTGCTCAACTGCAGTCTGGCTGTCCGCACGATACGTCTCTTGAGCTTCGAGGTAAAAGACGGGCATCTGCTGCTTGAGCGGGTCGAGATCGATGTGGAATACCTTTGCATCCGGGTTTGGCTTGACGCGAGTGGGGATCCAGGGCACGTCAGCATCGAGGACGACAATGACGTCGGCATCAGCAACAGACATTTCGCCTCCATAGTTGAGACCAAGGGAAGCGGGGTGGTCAAAGGGGAAACACATGTCGCTGCCTCCGCAGTCAACCACCCTCAGATTGGGAACAATATTAGCGAGCTCGACCAAAGCTCCAGGGAACTCATGGTTTCTGCCACCGTATCCCGTCAGGACCATGGGACGCTTCGCGCCGGCAAGGGCATCTGCGATTGTGTCGACGGCTTGTGTGGGCAGACTACCCAGCTTGACGGGCTCCCAGTCGCTTTGTCTCAGCTGGTAGGGCTTAATCTCCTGCTCCATGACTTCTCGAGCTCCATACAGGTAAACTGGGCCTTGGGGTCCTGATTTGGCCCATTGCAGCGCACGGTTGACCAGCTGCTTGACGTTGGAGCCCGTCTTGATCTCACCAGTGTATCGGCAGTACTGGGCAACAATCTGCTTCTGGTCGGGAACATCCTGGATCCAGTGGATGTACTCAGTACGGGTACCGCGATGCTCACCCTCAAGGGTGAATGGTGATAGACCAGCGAAGACGAGAACAGGAGCACGACCGCAAGCTGCGTTGTGTACGGCTGCTCCCAGGCCTTGTGTGCCAACATCGACGTGAACAATGACACACTGAGGCTTGCCTGTTAATCGAGCATAGCCATCAGCCATGGACATGGCAACCATCTAGGATGAATCCGTAAGCATTTATACTCATATGTAACAAATCATGTAAGATCATATGAATTATATGACATGAGAAGAGTGAAAAGGGAGAGCAGAGACATACCTCGTTGGGACATGTAATCATCTTTGGAAAGTTTCCCTTGCGTTCACGAGCACCCTTGACCATGGCCTCGATGATGCTGGGGTGGTCAGAGCCCAAGTTCACAAAGCAGTGGGTGACACCAGCCTCCCATAGCGCCTCAAAAAAGGCCGATGAGGCTGTGTACATGTTTTGATAGTCTGGCTTCTCCATGGCTGCGGTTGAAGCGTGTCTGTTGTTGGAGCTCACAATGGCCGTGGAGGGGATTGCTCTTTTATCAATGAGACTGCGCACTCTAGATGATGTGACGTTTGATGAACCCGAGTAATGCCGTAGCCGAGATGGAGGCTGGCTGTAAGTGCAAGTGTGAGTTGAAGCTACGGCGCCGACAATCGGTGCGGTGGGGCGACTTCTCCAGAGAGCCGGTAGAGATGTCCCGGAACGGTGTAGAAGAGCCATTGCCGCCTCGCTATTGGCGGCTGGTTTTTGGAATTAGTTGAAATGGAGCAGACTAAAAGAACGGGGATGTGGTATTTGAGATATTGGCGAGTATAAATGGTGTAGGGGGATTGGTGGGTTGGACTCGGGTTGAAAGGAGGGGGAAAGCTTGTGAGGGGGCGGCTGTTGTGGTTCGGCATCGAGTTCGGATAGAGATGGGAGTCTCCGTTGGAACTGCCATGTAGCCACGCGTGATGACATAAAGGGCTTTGGTAGATCCAAGGGCGGATCAAAGAAGACAAGCTTGACATGTTTGACATGACATGTTTGACAAGCGGAATCGCGGAATTTGAACTTACATCTGCAGAAAGCGCAAGGGTGGTGGGTATTAGTTGCGTGGGCTGTTTGTTACAAGGTAGACACGGGATGCAGAGTGCCTTGGCGTGGGGATCTTGAAGGTGGTATTGGAGAAAGAGGAAGATGAAAGAAAAGAAAAGAAAAAGAAAAAGAAAAGTCCCGGTTGGTTAATGAAGATGTCATGTTGAAAGATGTCTGGACGCAAAGAAGATGACAGGAGGACAGCTCCCGTGATGCGTATCCGCCAATGGAGGTTATGCAACAAGAACGCTCAATCCATGTATCCGAAGCTCTCCCAAGTGCGCGCGTAGTTCCTTGTTGGGCAGTTATTTGGAAGACTACCCACCAGCTAAAGGATAACGTTATCTAATCGCTATGCTTAGGGCGATTCCGCGTAATGTCCGGTGATGTCCGCCCAAGCCTCGTGATGCCCCCATAGTCGCCTATCTGGGCAATCTGGCAGTTGTGCCGAGACTGGCCGCGGAAGTGAAACCCCGATTGGCTCATAAACGGACAGATTAGATGCCCCTCTCGGTAGCAACAAGGAGAGTTGGAGAGCTGCAATAACGCGGGGTAGTGGAGATGGGAATGTCTTAGCTGAGCGGTCCAACTTGTCTAATACGGAGTATATCATGTAATAACTCCAGAAATATTCCGTTTATGGATTTGCTTTCTTTAATTAGTTTACTTAAGTGGAGGATATAAAAGGAGAAGAAAGAGAGAATATGGATTTGGATATAATGATAAAAACATTGCAACGGCAGGCACGGAATACGGAATAAAATAAATAATGAAATAAAGGTGAGGTACTACCTAAGTAAAACAAAAACAAAACACAAGTCAGGTGTCCCCCGCCTGTAGCCGCCGTTCCTGCCTGCTGTAACTCGCCTGCATCTTGGGCAGGAAACGTAAGAGTCCGGCACCGGTCGCCCCTGCCCCCACTGTGTCCACCACGTCGGCGGCCCTCGGGCGGTTGCCAAACGCCTCTCCAGCAGCCGCACCTGCCATTATTCGTGCATCCGGTCTGAGGTACGTACCTGCTATGAGATAGATGTCAGTCAAATGATCTAAGTAGATATATAGGTATTTTATAGATAAATTGCTATTTTCACTTCATAAAATATCTAGGTACTAATGTGATGTTAGGAAATGCGTAGCCATATTCGGTAGTAGGGTAGGTATTCTGCTATTCATAACGTTGACAGATCACACATACGGTATCCAAACAAAGGTAAACCTTCACCTTCCAACTCCTATGGACCTATTCATAAATTATAATACAGCAGCTTAAAACGAATCTGGAAAGATATTGCATCCTTCTATTGCTCATCAACACCTGGAAGCTAGCAACTAAAAGCCCTATTCAAAAACAATGCTGTTCTAATATCTAGAGACAGCACTCAACGGTGAGAGAACGATAATCATGCTTGGTATCAATATTTCCACCCCCCTGACTCCCGCTCAATCTTTCTTCATGGCAAATCAACACTCTGAGGATTCAGGAAAATGTTACTGGAATCATAGCGTTGCTTAATCTCCTGCAGTCTCGGCACCTTGTCACCCCAGTACGTCCACTGGGCATCCGTTCTGCTCAACGAAACATCAACATAACCAGCATATGTCGTGTTGGCCTCAGGAGCTCCTTGCTGAATCTTTTGATGAACTCCGGAGACAAAGTCTCTCGTTCCTTGAAGTAGAGCCGGAATTCCAATGGCGTAAGATTGATACATCATGATTGCATCGCGATGCGGGTAAGCAGTGGCGTTGTATGGAGTATCTGCCATGGCGCCTCCCTCGGAGTTGAAGATGATGAACCAAAGCAAAGTTTGCGCATCAGTGTTGTCCATGTAATCGAATAATCCGTTGATAGAGTCATTGCTCAACTTGTCGTTTCTGTCGAATGCCAGCGACTTGCTAGCAAATGGCGTGGAGAGGTCACTCAGATACAACGCAGTAGTCTCTGCAATATGAGCCAAGCTTCCCATCCAATCTACAATAGCAAGATTGACATCTCCACCAACAGGAATTCTATCTTTAATTCCCGTCTGGTCGAATTCATCTTGCGTACCGTAAAACGTGCCAGTGATGAGAGCGCCAAGAGGCTCCGCAATGAACAATGTTGAGAAGCGTCGGTCAAGATTAGGATCGTACACCAAGTCCTGCCATTGTTCGAATACAGGCGCCATTTCCTTCTGGTTGCCAAAGCTGAAGCTATAAGTGTACTCGACGACGCTGCCGGGCTCGGGGTGCGTCTTGAAGACAAACTCAGTGACGATGCCAAAACTGGCTCCGGCACCTCGAATGGCCCAAAACAGGTCGTCATTTTCGTTTTCATTGGCTCGTAATATTTGACCGTCAGCTGTAACGACTTCGACTTCCAGGACATGGTCGAGTGCGGCTCCCCACATTCGGGACATGGGGCCTAGTCCTCCCTGTTCAAGAACCGTTTAACACATGGCTCAATCATCCATGATACTTTAGAGTAGGGATATGGAATACGCGTATTCACTTACCACAGTTGCATGTCCCCCAACTCCAACTCCCGGACAAGTACCATGTGCAATAGCCCTGCCGCCATTTGCATGGAGGAGTTTGTCGAGTCCATCCAGTCTGAATCCTGATCCAACACTCGCTTGCCAAGTAGTGTTGTCCATTTGGAAGCTCTGCATATTTACCAAGTCGATCATCATACCAGTCTCATCGCCGGCACCCTGAGCGAAATTTCTACATGTCACAAGTTAGAGATGACAGCCCGGGGAAATTACTACACTCCTCCGCTCCTCACCCGTAAGAGTGCCCGCCAGATCTAGCTTGGACTTTGAAACCATTTTCGTTTGCGCATTTCACTGCGCCGGCAACTTCAGTGGCATTATTGGGACGAACGACCATCTGAGGAAATCGAGGAATGTCGAGATTGTACGGCTTGATCCAGGCGATGTCCGCACTGCTGCTCGGGATATGGTAACACTCAAAGCGTCCATTGCAGACACTCTGTATGCACGTCTCGAGAGCGAGAGTAGAGTTTGAGGCGCCCATTGCGGGATATTTTCTGCTTGTCGGGTTTCCACGATGTGAAAATGGGTGCGCCTTTTTTCCAGATAGGAAACCGTGGATATATATAACATATCCATATCGTTAATTAACCCGCAGTTTGGAAGGTAGATATCACCCCTGCAATCCCACACCGCAAATACGAGCCTCGTGCCTTCTATTTGGCCTTCTTGTACACTCAATCACAGCTCAACTAGCATCATCTCTTTACTTTCTGGGAAGTACAACCGAGTTTGTTCTCCTTGTATCACATCGAGCTACTCAAAAGTATTGATCACAAGGCGAAGCAATGTCTCGCCTCGCGACGCTTGTCGTCCAAGTCAATGAGCACGCATGGCGATATGTTCCCAATAATGGCAGATGGGGTTACACCAGAACTGAATATTGCCGTCGGTAGATCATCTGGGGATAGCTAACAAGCTAGCTGCATAAGCATGAAATGCAGCCCCTTGGAAATAAGACTTTTGTTTCACTATTCCCAAACGATGTCACCGTATACGCAACTCCATGCCTGGAAACGTCCAAGTTGAGTTTTTGACATCTCGAATAAGCTTAAATTTTACCAGCATTATTCCAAGTTGGGAGCCATTTCCATTTTCATGTGCAAATTTACAAACATTCTGTCAGATCGTAGCCCATCATAGAACATCAGCTGCATTGACCTCGACTAATATGCTACCATAGTGCTAAGTCCATCAATCTCGCGCTCCCAGCAACGATGGACGCTAATCGCGTAGACAAACTTATCCAAGAAACCCTTTGCATTCTTCGCAGCCGACACCAATTCACCCAATCGTTCGGGATGCACGCTCTTGAGTGTAACCACGCCGTAGCTCTCCACAGCTTCGTTATCACTCGAAGTCACCACTGTTGGTAACTGAAGTGCCTTCTCAACCAACAAAACGCCCTCTCCAGTAGCTCCAATAGCCTTGAGATGACCAAACGCCTCACGGATGTAATGCAGTGCTCGGCCATTCTTAGAAAGCGTCTCAATAGCTTGCTTTCCTCCAGGTATAAACAGAGCGTCAAACATGGTGCTACGCTGGCCTTCCAGATGATGGTCTGGGACAATGCCCTTACCGGACTGGCTTTCACCATCTGCAAACGTCTCGGATCGATGCGTGCCAATCACAAGCGGGATGGCTTTGGCTCCTTGGATTGCTCCATAGATGGCGTTGAAAGCAATCGGATCATATCCATCAGCCACAATAATGCCGATTCGCCTGGAAGCAATGATCGGTTCATCTGGGAGATACTCCATTTGGCTAAGACCCTTGGCCTTCTTCCCGTGATTCGCCTGTCCCGCCTTGTCGGGCACTGCCCCTCCCACCATCTTACCGACAGATTGGGCGAGGCCAAGATCAATGTCGGCGAGCCGTTTCACAAGTCTCTCATACACGATTGGTTCGTCACAGTGGCTGAGCTCAAATGAAAACGCCGCCAACATGTGAGACTTTTCGATTTCAGAGAGTGAGTTGAAGAAGAGCTGAGCTTGGGAGAAATGATCCTTGAACTTGGCGCTCTTTGCTCGCTCCTTGATGCCGACAACTCTTTCCGGGTAGTCGACATAGCCGCCCTCTTCCTTGGTCGCTGGCGGTTGCGCTTCGAATCGGTTGGGCCAATAATTGACCTTGCCCTTGGAGATGGTGTGTCGCATGGCGCCGTCACGGTTGAAGTTCATGACCGGACAGACAGGCTTGTTGATGGGCAATTCCTGCCAATTGGTGCCCAGGCGGCTCAACTGAGTATCAAAGTAGGAAAAGTTACGGCCTTGAAGAAGAGGATCGTCTGAGAAACCAATTCCCGGAACGACATGGCCTGTGCAGAATGCAACTTGCTCGGTCTGAGTGAAGAATTCATCCACATTCTTGTTCAGTTCGAGCTCGCCGATGTAACGAATTGGGACCAAGTCCTCCGGCCACACCTTTGTGGCGTCGAGAATGTCAAAGTCAAAGTCGTCTTCATTTGACTCTTCAATAGTCTGTATGCCAAACTTCCACTTGGGGTATACTCCGTTGTCAATGGCTTCCATAAGATCCTTTCGATGAAAATCGGGATCTTGGCCAGCAAGCTTGAGCGCCTCGTCCCATACAAGAGAATGCACTCCGAGCTCTGGAGTGAAATGGAACTTGACAAATGACCGAACGCCGGCGGCATTCGTGAGTGTGTATGTATTAACTCCAAATCCTTGCATCATACGGTATGAGCGAGGAATGGCGCGATCCGACATGGTCCACATGAACATGTGCGTGGCTTCAGAGTGCATCTGGACGAAATCCCAGAAATTGTTATGAGCCGACTGGGCTTGTGGGACTTCATTGTGAGGCTCTGGCTTTCCGGCATGGATGAGGTCGGGAAACTTGATCGCGTCTTGGATGAAGAAGACGGGAATGTTGTTGCCCACAATGTCCCAGTTACCCTCTTGTGTATAAAACTTGACTGCGAAACCGCGTACATCACGGACCGTATCGGCCGAGCCACGACTCCCAAGTACAGTTGAAAAGCGAAGGAAGACGGGAGTCTCGCGGGACGTATCAGTGAGAACATTGGCATGGGTAACGTCTTCGGCAGATTCGAAGAGACGGAATGTTCCGAATGCCCCAGTGCCTCGGGCGTGAACTACTCGCTCTGGAATACGTTCATGGTCGAACCGATGGATCTGCGTTGCTCGCAATTAGCTCCATCTAAGCCAACATCATTCCGCCGTATCAACGCGGGACAAACCTTTTCGCGCCCGAAGGGATCCTCCAAGAGCATTGGGCCTATCTGGTCCTTGCTATTAACCCGTAGCCAGTCATCTGTGTTGGTCTGCTTTGTGCCGAAATCAGACGTAATTCTATCCTTGGTTGGCTCAACGGTGTGCGCCGCCAGCTGATCCGTCTTTGCGCCTTTGTGACCCATGACTGCTTGCTTCACTGATGACGGAATGATATTCGACATTTTACTTCCCGCAGCGATTTTTGGGTAAGAATTGTTACGAAGATTTTCTGTGTATTTAAACTGCGAGCCCAAAGTTTATATGCATTTCTTTATGAATTCCGCCATGAGCTCTAAGAGTGGCGACGTACTGTATTGAGCCGTCACTCATACATCACCGTCATAGACACACACGATGTAAGATGTGATTCTATGTTGACGTCAATGTCCGCCCACCGTATATGATTGATCATAACACTATGTATTTAAACTTCAATATAAAATATAGAGCTTTCATAATGATGCAGTAGATAATGACACAAGAATTTCGTCCAATTTACGGAGTAATGCCTTTCAATAACAATTACTAGGCTAAGTTATACGATCGCCAGGCTGTATGCATACCCGTAGGTTGCACTTACAGCTGAGGTATTTTTAAACCTCCAAAGATTATTTGCCAATTAAATTACATGGAATCTAATACAATAGAGAGTTCATAACTCTCTTCCGATGATTTCATTACCCAAAAATGGCTGTTCAGTTGTGCAATAGATGATGTAATGCAATGGAGTCATGGACAGTGCGGAACCAAAATTACCGTTGCTGAGCCTATGTTATCCTATTAATGAGCACAGCAAGCTAATTTCCTCTAGTATATATGCCTCGGCTCAGCATGTCTACATATTTGCGATGCTGCAAGTCGGTAGAAAGACGGAAATTATGCTCCTAGCGATGTGCGTAATAAGTGAATACGCAGCCTTGGCAGCCCAGATTAACAGCTCACACAGTGCTTTATTTTTAGATTTGAAACACCAACTCATCAAAGCCCCAATTATCTTAGTCATTTAGGCCGCCAATAACTGCTTCGTTGTTGGTAATAGATCAGCCGCTCGGTAATAGCCATAATGGGACGTTATGCTTGTCATCACGCTGATGAGAGGTTACGATGATGAAGAGTAAACCCAATCGCATTTGTGAGAGTATCTCAACAACTAGGCAGCAGGGATGAGCTCGCTCGCTATGCCTTAATCCGGCAACAGGGCTCACGTATCGGAAGGGTTACCGAAACGATGCTGATGATCGATTGTACTCCACAGCCGAGTCTCGCCGTTCGGCATCCGATACGGTACTGCGATGACTGGGTTATTCATGGATTAATGATCAATAATTCCAACCTTGAACGTGGTCTATGTAATGCGGCGTGAATTTTACCAAATAAAAACAGGGCCATACTGTGTCAAGATTTTTGCTTCTTCAATGGAATACAGCTACAGCAATAAATGATACTTTGCCGCGCAATCAAGTAGCATTCACTCTTGAATTCTGAGGGAGCGAGTATGTGCAGTGATCTATACAGTTGGATTTGTTCATGGTATCTATGCTCTAATTGCCTGCCGAAGCTAGGTCGCTCTATAATACATTTATGTCCGTAAATTTCTCATTTCTTTCTCGTCCCCCCTCATTCAGCATCTTCATACGCCGGTGGTGGATCTGTTATTAGCACATCCAGTAAAGATGAAGTATACTACATACTGTTAGCTCCGTAAAAACATAAAGTGAGAGGGGTTCGTATGGAAATCTTACATAGATGCTTCCTTCAGATCCAATCGATATGCCGACCTTGATTTCAACTGAATGCTTTATCTGCATCACGCATGATTCAAACGACGGTTTCAAGTTGAGTCTGAAAAGTCGTTCCCAGGTACCTGAATCAAGCACCAGCCTTTCCGAATCGACAGGGAAAGTTCCACATGTGCTTGCCCCTAGGAATTGCTCATCAACACGCCGGGTAACTGATTCGACAACGGTTGCTGTGGAAGTTTTGAAGATAATATCTGCCTTTCGAACGAATATTTTACCCACTATCTCTGGTGGAGTGTGTAAGATGAACTTGATGGGGTTTGCTTGTCCTCTGAAAAGAACTGGTGGGTTTGGGAGGAGTGCCTCGACGCGTATAGATGGCGTGTATGCTGGTAGCCCGTCAATTCCATCTTCGAGCCGTCCCGAGCCATCCTTCTGTCGTAGAATCAATGGCAGGCTAGCATTAGGCTGCAAAACCGGCGACCTGTTGATGGGAGCGTTGTTGCAGAATTTTAATGGTTTAACAACTCTCGTCGTCTTGGATAAAGGGCCGAATATTTGTCGATCCACGGCTCCGACGACGTAGTATTCCACCCGAATTCTTGATTCTGCTTCGCGTATGTTCATTGATGGAGGCAGATGTAAAGCATGTTTATGCCTGAAACATGGGGCATGAGAGGGAAATCGAAAACTGAATGGGACAATGTAAATGCCATTGACGGGATCATCTTTGTTTGATGTGGCATCGTCATGTCCTAATTCCTTGTTTTCCTCGAATAGCTGTTCTCTATATTAGCGTCAAGCAGTCACATGAGCGATCCGACAACTTATTTCATACCGTAAATTCCAAATTGCTTGGATTAGGGCCAGCAATTTGTGCCGGTATGGAAATAGTGAGTCGACCTAGCCGCTGTTATTAACTGAAATCGCGAGTTGTAAATATGGCTTCATCTTACCGCCAAAAGTAGCCCTCAGATGGGACAGCGCTTGGCCGCCGTGGCCTAAGATGTTCAAAGTACCCCGGATTTCATCTTCAGGGCCAAAAGTCATCTCTTCAGCCCCACCGATATCTAATATCAATTTCATAATTCTGAGTGTTTGTGATGTTTGTGATGTCTGAGTAACATGAATCGCATGAGTTGAGGCGGTTGGGCATCATTCGAATTAAGTAGGGATAGCGATTTAGAATTTTAACGGAATGACGTATGAGCATGAATTGTTCTCCGTACTAGTGATTTAATATTGGAAACAATGCCTGAACTTGCTGAAACTAGCCAATAGTCTATTCTCGCTGACAGTTACCAAACAGGGTCTAGCCAGCCAGCATTGGCCATTATCTCCACATAAGCCATCAAGCAACATCCCGTGAATAGGGATAAAGATTGTGAAAGATGAGCATCCCATGACGGCCGACACAAGCGAAGTAAGCGAACATGGAAGTTTAATGGTCGTATATACGATCGTTGCAATAATATCAACGTTCCATCGCTGAGAGAGATGAGCTCCTCCGTGGAAGTGCCGGAGAAGCACTTCTTACATGAATACGAGGGGGTTGCAACGTCTAGCTGTTGGTTAGAAAACAGAAACAAGCGGGCCTATAGGCGAGTAAATACCTGCTAATTATCATCAGCCTGATGTTTCTATGATCAAATCTCGCGATTTTCCTCGCCGTCCTAACCTCACCAGGAAACAGACTTGCACCCGTGACTCCCCTACCTTATTGATCTAGATGCTCATTTCCCCGGGCCCGCTAGACTTTGCCAAGAGCTGTAGTATAAGTAATTACGTACCAAATGGTTTCTCAAAGTTGTTATTGGTACTTGGGGTACCGCCGCTCCCTTCAATCTCAAAAAACTAAGTGAACTCTTCGAGCATCACAGGCTACCCCAAAGAGATGGGGTCTACTTCTTGGGATTCTTCTTGGGGCTATCTCATAATGCCGATTGCTTTCATTATAGGACCAGTATCACGAAAACTTTTTATTCAAGCAGACACCACCGACCTCCAATCATTGTGATCAACACCAACCCCCGTACTATAAACCTCTTCTAGGGTCTCGAGTTATTAAGGAAGAGTTAAGTGCTGTTTTTTTGATCTCTAAAACCAAGTATATTTGCTCTGCTGATTATAATTATAATTCTCTATTTCTCAAAACATATAGATTAGTAATAAAACCTTTTCATTATACGAATATCTCTTCCCACAGCAACGATGCCCTGGAGAAGAAAGCGAGGTCCGACCAAATAAACTTTCTCACAATCTCAAATATTTTCGAATGAGAGCTATCAATACCGCCGAACCTCGGAATTATATTCGATCGAAGAAGTTTAACATAGGTTGATCGAACCGATCCAGGTGGAGCAAATGTGCCGCCAACATACAGCAGCCAAAGCAGCAAGTCGGAGTATTCATCACACATATTATCCTTTTCAACCTGTTGCAATTGGTCAAGAAGTTGGGAGGATAGATATGACTGCAGATTACACATTAGCACATTACCATCTACAATCCCAGAACAACATAACCTACCGGGATAACCGAAGCGCACCAAGGATGGCAACATAGCATAATGGAACATATATACGCTGCAGTAGAGCAGCATTTTAGTATGGGGGAAGGCGTTGCCAAATTCGCAAGCCTCGATTGAATAGAGGCAGTATAGTTGTTTATGTAGGCCATGACAAAAGGATCGCCCTTTTCACAGGTGGAATAGTTTCGTATGCATTGCAATGCATGAATATCTTCCAGTATTTCGACGAAATCCTCACTTAGCAATTGTAATATCACCTTAAATCCCGATGGAAGCTCGTAGAAGCTGGGTGTGAATGGATCTCGTTGCCAGCGCAGTTCCGAGAAGGTATTGTGATCAACTATTCGGTCAGAGCCTGACAAAATTGACGCATTCAAGTCTTGCCTATACTCTTGTCAGATATCGATCTTTCTCTTCCAATTGAGTGTCTGACTCACCAGAATATTGCACGCTTGATGCCGCCCGTGAGGTAAATACCATCGCTGCGAGACATGTCGAGTAGCTGTCTTACAGCTGACATATGAAGTTGAACCTGAGAGGTCATTCCTAACTGAGCCTTGAGTAAGACGGGTTAGTACTCTTGCAAGCCAAGTCCAGCATAGATGCCTACCTACCTCTACACCCGCCAATAGAAGAATAGCTCCAATCGTAGACTCTGACACGGCCCCTTTGATACAGGTAATCTTGTCTCGAATACCGCCGATAGCACAGCCTTTGTATTTCAGGCATTCCATGTCCAAATTTCCCTCTGTCGCTGCAAACAGTAGAGAAAACATGACTGCACTTGAAAGTGCAGGGTCAGTTAAGCCTGTGCGGAAGACAGCGTGAAAGTTTTGGAATGCGAGCTCCTCGGACATGCTGAAGACTGGCTCGGAGGCTACCCTGGCTCTTGCTATGTCATCTAGTGTTAACAAAGATTCACATACTTTGCGGCTAGTAATTCCTCACTGTTTTCTAGTAGTATTTGCAGCCGCGAGGTATCCACGGGAAGCATGCCAAACGGATCGATCTCGCTCGCAGACAAAGACTGGTGTAATACTGGTGGATTTATAAGACGATATTCATTAACTAGCGCATTGCGCTCTTTCCCCAAGACTGCTACTCGAAAATTGTGGTTTGACTTTTGTTCGAGCAGCCGTTTCGCCTTGAGGCCTCGCTTGGTTGCATGCGATTTAGCCAAGCGGCTCACACCCCGGCTCTGTTTGCTGCAAGGGCCTTGAATGGATATAAATTTGAAATCTTCGGCTGGCCAGGTTTAAAGCTTAGTTGATGCGAGACTAATCGGATCTGCGTTGCTTACCTTCTGGTGTGAGAGGCCGGGCAACCATATTGCGTATTGCGTAATAGTCACCAGCTAAGCGGACCACGTTCTGGCTTGGTTGTAAAGGACTCAATAGCAAGACACATCAAACTGCGCTCTGCTTCTCTTGGTTCATCACCAGTCTGCTATAACTTGCTTGCTAAATGAACCTACATGTAAGCTTGGAGCCTGCAAAGAGATAACTTGATGCATCCGCTTATAAATCATGAGTTAAACTCCGTTAAAGTCTCTTCCGACTGTGGCGCTGGTCCCACTATTCCTTTCAGGATGCACCTTATTGCCCGATTTGGAAGTACGTTGCTCTTGACTGGCATCCTCCATTCTGTAATTGGAACTACGTGTGCGTATTTTGCTAAAATTGAGTCGTGAATCAACAATCTCAAATATGTCTCAGGGGTCTTGTTCCTCCAGATATAGAAAGTATAAAACCGTAGATGCTGCCCAGTTGAAATATTCGTACATCCAGACAAAAATCCCAACTAAACCAGCTTACAATCAACCGGAATTCTTTCTAACAATGGACAACAACAATCTCTTCAAACCTTTGACAATAGGCAATATAGTGGTAAGCCATCGCATAGGGATGGCTCCGCTAACTCGCCTCCGTGCAGCGGACGATCGTGTTCCTCTGCCTCTTATGGCCGAATATTACAGCCAGCGGGCTGCTGTGCCGGGTACTCTAATCATCAGCGAGGGTACATTAATATCACCCAAATTGTCGGGTGGATTTCCAAATGCACCTGGCATATGGAGCGAAGAGCAAATCACGGCCTGGCGATCAGTCACCGATAAAGTTCATGATAAAGGAAGCTTCATCTTCTGCCAGATCTTTGCCTTTGGGCGTGCTGCAGACAAGGAGACAGCTCAAAAGGAAGGAGTCGACATTGTTGGCCCTAGCCCTATTCCTATCGACGAAACTGCACCAGTACCACGCTCTATGACGCTCGATGAGATTAAGCAAGCAGTCCAAGATTTTGCAACAGCTGCAAAAAACGCCATGCTTGCGGGTTTTGATGGTGTCGAAGTTCACGGTGCAAACGGCTATCTGATTGATCAATTCAGTCAGGATAATAGCAATCAGCGTCATGATGAGTACGGTGGGAGTGTCGAGAATAGATCACGCTTCATAGACGAAGTCATGAAAGCTGTCGTCGCTGCTATTGGGCCAGAACGAGTCGGGCTTCGTCTTAGCCCATGGAGTTCATTTCAGGGCATGAAAATGACAGATCCGATTCCGCAGTTTTCAGACATCATTCGCCGGGCTCGTAAGCTGAATTTGGCTTATCTTCACCTGGTGGAGTCTCGTATATCTGGCGGCGAAGACTACGAGAGCAGCGAAACACTGGAATTTGCCTATGAACTCTGGGACAAACCGCTTCTGATTGCTGGTGGCTACAAGGTTGAAGATGCCCAGCAACTAATCAATAAATACCCTTCCAAAGATATTGTCGTCATGTACGGAAGATTTTTTATTGCAAACCCCGATCTGGTGTATAAGATCAAGGAAGGGCTGCAACTTACTCACTACAAACGCGAGACGTTCTATACACCATACGAGGCATCAGGCTACATTGACTATCCTTTTAGCGCGCAGTTCCTGAAAAGCCAGAATGTCTCAACCTAGCGCTTATTAAGATGATTTAGATGAGACGAACTAAGTCCCATAGTTAGCATAGCTACAAATTCTAAAGCAGTCGTTGATGGGAATGACGGTCATATAAAGAATGTGATTTCGCATTAGCGTTCTATTTGCTTGTATCGTTGTCTTGTAGTATATACATCCCTCTCTATGTCGGACGGAGTTGAAGTAACCCCTAAATGCGCTTGAGGTATCTATGAACAAATTAAAATACAGTGCTACCCATGGAATTTTATAAACCAAGCATGAAGAAGTGTCAAGTATCGGGCTAGCTATACGTCCTCCCAGACGTATCCCATGCACCAAGAATCTCTTGTAAAGGCTTGATGATATTCTCGCAATACATCTTCAAAAATTCCTTTTCATGCCAGAATCGGAGTGATCCAGCACATACTTGTAGACATTGTTCAATAACCTGGCTTTGATACGGTAGTAGACGTCTTGATGTGGCCTGTAACCATTCGATGGCTACCATCATACGTCCTTGTGGCGAAGTTGGATTCTCTTTACCCGACTTTTGACACCATGCCTCAAGTGGCCTGTGATGCCAGATTTCGAGTAACAAGATTGCCAGCTCCGTCAAAGCTGTTTTGGGATCTGGACCGATGCATGCGTCGTTCTCAATCGCCTTTACATATGGTGGTTGTGGGATTTCTCCCATAAATTGTTCAATGAAAGGAAAACTGCCCGCGGCGGTAAATGGCTTATCTTGGAGACTCAATATCTTGATCCCGTTGCTGTTGAACGGCAGCCCCAACCACCACGTCTGTTGTAGTTGTAGAATCGATGATGTGACCTTGAGAGCCAACATCGTCTGTTCCTTCGGGAACATCTTAGCATCATCGTCTTGGTATCCAGCCTTGAGAATATCCGCCAGTGTTATCGGAGCTGTGAAATTTCGCCCATTCTCAGACGGGCCGTCAACAACAAAGAGGTCCGCATTGCTTAGCCTCAGTTTTAGAATACGGCCCGCCGCTTGTGCTTCAGACACATGCTGGCAAATCAGGTTCACTGTTTTTTCACTGTGCCGCTCCGTAACCTTTTGGGCGAACACAGCCCCGGACGTTATTTTGGTGTTGTAGTTTTCGCTGAGATGATCTTCGTGGACGTTGACATGGGTTTCTTGGAGATATCCATGATGGTCAAAGATGAGACTGAATTCAATCTGTTCTCTGAGTCTTCTTTCTCTGCTTTTCTTTAAAGGAACCCTACTATCCAGTCTCATGAAGATCTTGTGTTTTCTCTCACAACCACAGTTACATCCTTTACGCATGGCTTCGAATAGTGGCATTGCTTGTCGCTGGACCCTTGAAAGCATGTTTGCTAGATCTTTGGCACCATTAGATGGATCTTTTGCTGTGTATACTTGCTGTGTCTTCAAGCTTTCGATCATCTCCCTCAGGGAAAGCCGATCTTCACTCAGCTCCTCCACGAGCTGTTTGAGACTCCCTTTCTCAATGGTAAAACTCAGTCGCTCTCTAAATGCAAAACCAGAGGCTCCTACGGGATTTTTCTCAAGGATCGCTTTCAAGTCATCTTTTGCAACCTGCAATATGAGAATCAGCCGTCTGTCCATGCCACGTCATTATGCATCTACAAACCTTTGGTGGTCTCTTTATGTGACCTAGTTTGCTCACGATTGCTTTTAAACATGTTTCGTATCTTGTTAATATCTCATGAAAGGTATCATACAGGTGCCCAGAGCTGATGTAATCTCTGACTTCTTCTGCGCTCTTCGCGTTTCGGAGAATGTTGATGCATTCTTCTTCGCTTATGTCTGGTTTGTTGATCACTTCGCTAACACCAGCATTTCGCAGTAAGTCGAGAATATTTAGATAAAAAAAGGTTCGTTGCAGCTTGAGCCTGTATATAAGTGTGTCCAACTGACCATGGAACTTGACAAATGTCGCCACAACGCTTCGTCCGGCTTTGTAGTGCTCAAGTGCAGATATCGCCAGCGGTATGATCCCGAGAACCAGCCTGGCAACTTCGAGGCCAGACATGATGTTACCAGGCTACTTACCACAGTTGTTTATGTGGCGCTCTTTGTTTGGCACATATGGATCGCGTGCAAATTATTTGAGACTGAAAGAGGGGTAAGATTTATGGGCGCCGTTGTGCACCTTTGAGGTAGTGGAGGGCTGTATTCTTTTTCGATTGGATGGTGCTCAAATTATCTCACAATCCCTGCCACATATCTAAGACCTCTGCTAGGCTGAAATACAGCCCTCTCTCTTACCTTTCTTCATCTTTTACTGGTGACAACTCGAATTTATGGGCAATATGGATCAAATGGACTCAACAGAGCTTTTTACAAGCGGTAGGAAAATATCGAGTGACTTGCTTCAACTGATTGTCCTCTTTCAACTCAGACAA
Source organism: Trichoderma simmonsii (assembly GCA_019565615.1). NCBI lineage: Eukaryota > Fungi > Ascomycota > Sordariomycetes > Hypocreales > Hypocreaceae > Trichoderma > Trichoderma simmonsii. The sequence continues at coordinate 2,356,802 of CP075866.1, forward strand.
TCGCCTAAATATCGGCATTTAGTAGCAGAAGAACAAAGGTTCCAGCTGTGGGCACATAGTCTTGGGTTGTATCAGCAAGGACATGCGTCTCTGGATTACCGGGTTCGGGATGCCGAGATCATCAAGTCCGCATTCGCCGGCATTCTTGAAGAACTTCAAGGCCATGTATGTTGTACCTTTGAACGACGTTGAGAGATTGCTAGTGTTTTCAAGTCAAACTTGTATGCGCCTTCCAGTGTATTCAGACTCAATGATGTGTCATCTTGAGTGGAGCGTTATCTAATCGTACTTATAGATAGAGAATCTTCTCGCGATAGAACGTGACGAACGCCTCCCATACGAAGCGCAGGAAATTCCGAAGGATGGTCGTGAGACAGAAGATAACGACAGCGATAGATTGGACTCGGAGAGAGATAACTCTCCTGAAGGTAGCGAATTATCCTCTCCAAGCGATGATAGCTCTTTCTATGAAGTTGAATTTCGACTCAATGGCCTCAACGACGCTATAACAGCGCTTTATAGCCTTGCAGACAAGATTAGAAGCTCACTTCATCGGCCACAACGCAACATACACCAGCTATACAAGCATGTGCCGGCTGAAAAGAGAGATGCGGAGATACAGGAAAGAGAGGAAGTTGAGACTGCGGCCGTTTGTTATTTGCATCGCCAGTACCTTATCGAGAATACCGACAAGACAGTGACGCCACATGAAGCTGATGAAATATTCGCGAAATATTCGTCAGCAGAACATTGGCTTCTCCGAAGAACTGGTTTTGCTAATGTCCGCCGGAAGCAACAGTTTATCTACTGGAAAGAGCATGTTGTTAGGCTTAGCCAGATGCGAGCTGAATTGCCTGAGCGAAAGATCGTTCAGATTAACCCTGGAACAGACGGGCCTGTCCAGAAGCTCAATCCGAAGTTTGAGAACACAAAACAGGCAGCGGTATCTGTCATACCAATCTCGACGACAACAGCTACAACGTTAAAGCCTGGCGACCTCAGATCTGCCATTTCATACCAGACTCGGGTATCGACAGTCATTAGCCCTGGTGGTAAGAAGCTTGAGTGGCCAGATCCGCCAAAAGTAGACGTCATAGGCGGTTATTTTATTTGTCCATATTGCAAGACTTTATGTCCTGGGGAGTACCTCCAAAAGAATGCGTGGATGTGAGTACCGCTATGTGGATCGTCTCTATCTAATGGACTTCTTCTAATGTGGCTGTGATAGTGTTCACCTAATCCATGATTTGCAGCCATACCATTGCACATATGAACAGTGCCTAGACCCAAATCAGGTCTATGGAAGCCGACAAGAATGGATTAATCATGAAAACGGGCATACACGTGTGTGGCATTGCTATGAACACGGTGATGAATTTGAAACTCAGCCAGAATATATCCAGCACTTAGAAGACTCCCATCCCAACAGTACTCCCGAGCATTTCTCAGCTGCATTAGTTGCTGCCGTTGTTGGTCCCTCAAAACGGATTCACCGAGACTGCCCCTTTTGCCCAAGTGGCTTCTCTGATATTGCACAAATGCAATCACATCTGATTTTCCACCTGGAGCGGCTTGCACAGCTTGCTCTACACAATGGCCCGAAAGCTTCAGACGACAATTCCGAGTCTGGACATTCATCTCAAAGTCATCAAAGCCAGCTACAAGGTCGAAAAAACTCCATATTTCGTGATTTTGATACAGAGGAAGACGAATGGTCATTTGCAGAACTTGTAGCAGGCGATGGGACAGCGACAGTGAATAAACCATCTGATATCATCTTAAATGAAACAACTCTTGGTGCTATTTCTGGAGCATTATTTGTACCCAATGTCAATGAATGGTTGCAAAATTTAGTTACGGAGAAATCATCAGAGGAGACAAACACAACACATGAAAATATTTTATCCAGCCTCTCGCCGCCGAAGAACAATCTCAAACGCTTCCCCCCCACGGAGAAATACACCATAGGATGGATATGCTCGAACTCAAAGACGCTATCCTTGGCGGTTGCTATGTTGGATGAACTATATGCCTATCCGAAAACCCTACCTAAGGCCTCTTATATATATACAAAAGGATCTATTGGCCATCACAATATTGTCATTTCTTGTCCTGGTATCCAAGATTCTACCTATGGCACGACGAAAAGACTGAAGCCAGATGACTTGCGCAAGGCATTTCCTTCTATTGAATACTGTTTCATTATTGGAATCGGTAGTGGAATATCGCCGATTATTCAGCTAGGCGACGTTGTCATCAGCAAACCACCGCAGCATTGGCAGCGAGTGAGTTCTGTCGCATATACAAACAGTCAACCTTTAACTTGGGAACACTTTCCTACTCCCTTACTCTCTGCTTTAACGAAGCTAGAATCGGCGGAGAAAGATTTCTATTCAGGCATAATACCAAGATATATCGAGGAAGCAAAGGAGACGGTACCTCATTTTCGTTCTTTACGCCTCAATCCCAACCAAATGCAAGATTTATTATTCAAAGCAAGTTACAAACATGTGGACAGGCTTGGGGCTACCAGAAGTTCAGCTTCAATGGAGGACGGACTTGGAGAAGCACTTACACCGTGTTATCATTGCGATGTGTCACAAACTATCGTCAGGCCGCCACGAGATATTGAAGTCCACTTCGGAAAGACCATTTCTACAAACCAGGTCCTTGAAAGTACTACCGTCCGGAATGAGCTCGGTACTAGATATGAAAGCGATATGCTTTGTATAGAGAAGGGAGCTTACTTTCTGACAAATGTACCGTATCTTTTGATTAACGGCATCTGCGACTACGCAGATTCACACAGAAACAAGACTTGGCAGGACTATGCCACAGCTGTTGCAGTAGCCTGTGCGAAAGGGATTGTAGAATACATCCCAAAGTAGTGAGTCAGGTTGGTCATCATGAGCAACGTATCGTTCCATCAGCTAATAATATTTTAGATACTACTCCCCGGCGATCTTCCCAGGTGGATCATTTTTGCTGGCTCTCACAGCCTCTCAGCAGTCGACTACGAGTCTCAACTGGACCATAACCTGACAAAATGTGCCCTAGGGACCTGTCAGTGGTTCCTTGAATCGGAACAATATCGAGAATGGTGTAACCTAGATGGTAAAGCACTTTTGCTACATGGACCCCCTGGATCCGAAAAATCGATAATGGCGTCAAGAGTTCTTGACGACCTCTCCACTACACTTCTCTCAGACAAATCAGCTGTTTTCTGTTATACGTTTTGTAACTTTTATCGCGCAAATGAGGAGAGGGCTGAAAACATGATGTGCAATCTACTCAAGCAACTATGCCAGATCCAATCGCCTCTACCTCAAAGTGTCGAAGATCTATTCGCCCGGCACAGGAGTCAAAGAACTCAGCCATCGCTTGATGAGGCAGCAAGTGCCCTGAGATCGTTAATCTCTGCATACCCAAAGGCATTCATTGTTGTTGGCGGGTTGGACGAGTGTGAACCTTCAAGCGCATCACAATTCGTATCGACAATCCTAGATTTGCTAGTCGATACGAGAGCAAATTTCTTCGCAATTTCGAGATCCCTTCCTAGTATTATTGGAAAATTCCGAGAGCATAATTCAATCATCATAGATATGCCTTCAAATTCAGCTGCTGACGATATTGGTCAATACATTAAAAGCAACGCGGAACGCCTCCCGGACTTTGTGAACCACAGTCATGATATGTTGGAACAAGTAACTAATACTATTATAAAATATTCTGATGGATTGTAAGGATAATTCTTTTCCGAACCCGTATAAAGATAGCCAGTTACTAACTGAAGTAGATTTCGTACTGCCCGTTTTCTTCTTGACTCGATAGTGGACTCAAAGACACCTGAGAGCATGATGGATACTCTAGAGGAAAAGTCACGTCGCAACGATACTCTTGATGCCATGATGACGAGAATAAGAGGCCAAAGTGCAGACAGGAGAGACCTTGCTATGAACACTCTTTTATGGATGGCATTCGCATTTTATCCTCTGGAAATAAGACAACTACAACATGCGCTTGCAGTGGAAGCTGGAGAATCGAGTTTCGATGAAGCAAATATTCCAGATACCGACGATGTAGCCTCGGTCTGTGCTGGTCTAGTTGTTATCGATACAGAAAGAGATGCTTTCCGTTTCTGTAATAAGTCCGTGGAAAGCTGGATTATCGAACGGCGCAACAAGCTGTTCCCTGATGCTCAACTTCATCTCACTAGAGTCTGCCTGACATATCTCTCGTTTACGGCTTTTGAAAGTGGAATAGCCCTGAGTGTGGATGACCTCAAGAGTCGAGTCCAACTATATCCCCTTTATGACTATGCTGCTCGTTATTGGGGCTTTTACGCTCTCGAGGTACCAGAATGTCCTGATATACTACTCTTTCTTGGGAAACAGGCGAATGTCGCGGCGGCGGCCCAGGTATTATTCTTGCATGGAGATTGGGACCAAACAAAATATGCGGCATTACCCGGAGTGTCAGTTGCGATACATTTAGCGGCACACTTTAGCTTAGAAGAGGCGATGAAAGTTCTCCTGAATGTCTTCGATGTGGATCTCAAGGCCTATGACGATTGGACACCGCTAATGGTCGCGGCCATCTGGGGGAAAATCTCCATGGTAGAGCTGCTACTTGCCGAAGGAGCTGATATAGAAGCTAGAGATAGTGGAGGGCGTACGGCATTATCACTGGCAGTTTTCAGAAGGAGAAAAGGAGTGGTGGACTTGCTGATCTCGCATGGTGCCAAGGTCAACTTCCATGATGGTAACGGCAGTACACCATTATTAACTGCAATTGACAGAGAGGATAAAGCCATGGTACAGCTGCTATTAGCTCGTGGAGCAGATATTGAGCTGAAGAGCAAAAATGGCGAGGCACCTGCTGCATACGCTGCCAAGAAGGGATATGAAGACATTGCCAGTCTATTGTTGGCGGCGGGGCCGATATCTTCCATGGGAAAGAATCCGTGATATGGACGTATTGTTGCGACTACAAGAAAATAGCACTGTCATACAGATCTTGAAAGAACAGAAGGATATTTAAAAGTATCACATGAAATGAATCTCGCCGAAATAAAATGAAGATAAAGCGTGAGAAGTTCACTATCTCTCGAGATACGCCGAAGTAACACGTTGTTACCGTATACAATACACTAGATTCATATCCTTTAAATTCAAACTACTAAAATAACAAATATGCTTCATCTAGGTGTACAAATGCAGCCCTTACAGGCCCAGTGGAAGCATGAATTCGACACTAGCTAATCCCTCCCAAAAGATATCCAAAACTCCCTTACTCCTCCCCTGTCCCGGCTATGCATTAAGATGTTTGGGCCATGAAATATGAACCTTTGGCACATGATCTCTATTCTTGATCATTTACCACTGTGCCGGTGGCCTATGCATATGCGCCGCTATCTAATGACCATCTAAACACACCACATTTGAACCCGTACGCCAGTAAGCTTATTGACAAGATCAAAGTCAAGACCTTCTGGCTTGAAGGCCACGATGATCATGTCAAAGGTCTGCTCCAAATATTCGGCAGACCAGTTCTTCTCATCCAAACGAGGGATCTGAGGCACTGCCTCTTGTCCCACGAGAGGATCGGCGAAGGAGACGGCGACCTTCTCCGACAGAACCAGGCTTTTGGCCAGCTCAAGGCCAGGTGAGTTGACCAGATGAGATTGGCCGCGCTTAAAGCCCATGCCAACAACAAGAACATGGGGCAGGACTCCCTTGATTGGTCCCTCGGACAGAAGCTTGATGGCATTCTGTCCAATTTCTGCGGGGCGGGCATTCATCTTTTCTGTCGCCGCTTTCAGCAGGGGGAATTCGCTGGTAGACAGCAGATAATATGGGTTGACGGGGATGCAGTGGCCTCCGACACCAAGCCCAGGGGAGTAGGACATGTAGCCAAACGGCTTTGTGGCGGCGGCACGATAGACCTCGTAAGGGTCAATATCAAAGGGGGTACAGGCATTGGCCATCTCATTGGCAAAGGCAATGCACATCATCCGCTGACAGTTCTCATACAGCTTGGTCATCTCCGCGACTTCAGGTTGAGAGACGGTGACAACCTTGTCATAAACTGCAGAGTACAGTTCCGAGATGGCAGCCAACGAGCCGGGGACGACGTCGTCCAGGCCAGAAATCACCTTGGGGATCTCATAAGCCGCGGGCTCAACGCGACCAGGATCAACACGTTCAGGTGACATTCCTGCAAATAGACCCATCCTCTTAGCGACGGGTCCGAGAAGCTTTCTCGTCATGCCAACGGCGACGGAGCTTTCAAAAACGACAGTGCAACCGGCACTGGCGTGCTTCTCAACAGTGTCTAAGGCACTTCGTAGATAAGAAGTGTCCACTGTATTATCCGGGCGCAAAAGCGTCGGAACTGAGATGAGGAAGTGGCTGGCACCAGAGAGTTTTGACGACGACGACGTGAGTTGTACTCTGTCGTTTTGTGCGTACTTGGGAGAGAGGGCTTTGACGCGGGATTCGGAGACGTCAAAACCGATAACATTGAAGCGACGTGAAAAGACATCGACGAGGTGCTCGCCCACGTATCCAACGCCAATGACGGCGACACGAGGCTCGATGCTGAGATCTTTCAACTCGACATCACCATCAGTGGTAATGTCTGTTTCTGTATCAGATAGGACATTTCCATTGGTGCTGGATTCTGGCTCTGGGTCCGAAATAGTCTCGCCCGGGGGAGTCAGATCATAATAGCTAATGTCTTTGTACTCTTCGTCTGACTCCCTTCGACGACGGCTCCAGTCGTTCGACTTAGAGGTCGACGAAGCTTCTGATGAATCCATCACGAACAAAAAAAAGTGAATAAACAATGCGTAATGTTTAGCGAGTGACTGGAGCGAGAAAGTGATGCAATGTATAAATGTGATGGCTTGTCGTAAGACTTGCTGATATTTGCGGAAAGATTTTTGGAAGAAATGAAGACCAGGAAGGAAAAGCTCCGCCAAACGATTTTATAGGCAACGGTAATGAATAAGGTAGGAAAATTCGAATTCATTGCTCAGAGGCTGCCGTAAGATTCCGGCAGAGCAAAAGGCGAACATAATAGGAGAACGCTAAGCTTTGGCTTTGCAGCCCTCTTGCAAATCTTGACCAGTTTCCATGAGGAGGAAACTATGAAGGTGGTACCTCTACCTAACATCAAAGTATCGTCCAAGGTTTACATATGAGCTGAGTAGACTAGGAAACTTTGTCCGGGTCACGAGATAAGAAACTTCCCAGACAAGATAGAAAACGCGACGACGTCTTTGTGTATACGAAGGGGGCTAACAAGGAAACTTCCACTGATATGAATGTAATCACAGACAAAAACCGGATTTGACAGTTCCGTATTCATCATTTCTTCCTTCTGGGAGCGATGGAAACAACCGAAACATCTATACCAAGTCTCTGTTCCTCAAGATATTCCCCTGGTGTTAACTCTGTTGGGCACTTTGGCTTTTTGGGCGTAGACTTGCGGCAGCCACGGTGTCACTAGAAATCTCCAATACGATACTTGAAAATCGTACAATCTCGTCGTCACAGCCTCTGTACGCTGTAGCATACTGAAGCCTCATGTTCGACGAGCGTCCAGGTAGACACACGCAGCTGAGCTGAACCAAGCACGCCCAACTTGCGCCATTGTCGCCGATTAGAGCTCAATGGGGCGCCAAATCAAGCCGAAAAGGCACGGCATCCAATAAAAGTTGGCCGATATCCGCCCTCTGCGAGGTTATACCGAAACGGAAAAAGCAGGAAAACTAAAATTGCAAGAATCCAAGAGTCTTAGGAGGTATGGCCGAGATGTAGCAGCAAGCAACTAGCAGGCAAGGTTCTCTGGAAGCACCCAGATCCAGGCACAACATACCTATGAGATAATCAGTCCTACCATCAATATTCCCTTTAATCTGAAGTGACACGTCAATGTCGCTGCTATTGATGTTGTGTCATGGACTCCCTACCACTGCGTTCAAATCCCAAAACTTGGCAAGCCAGGGCTTAAAAAATGCTTTCTATTACGGCCGAATTTTCTGCCAAAGCTTACTCGCTATTTGGCTCTCCATCTTCAGAAGCAAAATTATTTACAATTTACAGAAATGGAGAGTATGTCTGGTAAAAGCCGTGCAGGTGTTCACCGTACCGTCTGGCGATGATAGTCGATACCTCGGCAGGACGATCAGCAAAGGGCATCATAGGCTAAACTCTCGTCTAATACTAGTCAGGAACAAAAATTTTAATACGGTATGGCGTAATTAAATATGGCACAATACGAGGGATCGTCGAATCATACGTCTTTGTTGCCTCATTCGCTTTGTCCAAATTTTCCAGCTGCTTCATACGCCCGACGCACCACGGCACCCGTGCCATCATCCGCACTCCTATACGACATTAAGCGTATATTTAGACTAATTAGCTAGACACTTGGCAGAGCGCAGACTTGGCCAGATGGCTTAAAATCTTGAGGGGAAGAGGGTGTGATGCTGCAGCTTCCTGCTGCGGTGCGCCTTCACTAGTCGTCGAGGCAACCAGAGCGAGGCCAATATTCCCTCTCACAAGAGAAAGCGCGGGACTTTCTTGCGTAATGAGGTCTTTAAGTTTGCCAGCCACTGTTTCTTTCTATTTCGTATTTCGGTTTATTTCTTGACTGCACCTGACTAAGTATGGGATCAATAGCTCCTGGCCCAACGACATCTCCCAAGGGTTAGCGCACATAGGATCGCGATGTCCCTGAGAAGCTGCTTATAGATATATGTACCTACCTATTCTTTCTCACAGCTAGATAGTTTGCTGTCGTAATATGATACGAGGGTGCAACCTGCCCTTTTTGATTGTTTACTGTTCTATTACTTAATCTATCATCGCCGTCGTCGTCGTCTCTTTTCTCTTGCATCCTGAGGCCACACCAAGCAACAATATTATGACAAGAGGGATCATGAAGCACCTCAAAGTTGCCATCGGGGTGATCGCCCTCGTGATTACTCAAACGGCTGCCGTTCCTCAGGCTAGTATTGCTGCTGAGAATACTCTCTGCGGTCCCGGTCTCGGAAAATGTGTTGGGGGATGTTGCTCTGAGTTTGGTCATTGTGGTACTACCACGCAATACTGCTCAGGATCGCAATGCCAGCTCGATTACAGCGACTCCTGCGACACACAGTAAGTGATCAAACATGAAGGAATATGATCCGTGTCAGAGACGTCCAAATTAACGATGCCTTTGCAGAGTCGGCCCTGGTGGAAGAAGCACTGAAAACATCGACCGGCCTTTCTTTGGCGACGTCCCATACGGTGAGCTTCAACAAGCAATCTCTTATTACACCTCGCATCTCACATGATGAGGCCAGGAGCTATGCTAACCATATTGCAGCGGAGACTATCACTGAGTGTGACTCTCCGGGTCTTGTTGCTTTGACATTCGATGACGGACCCTACGAGTACACGAACCAGCTGCTTGACCTCCTCGACGAATACAAAGTCAAGGCCACATTCTTCATAGCCGGACACAACAGAGGCAAGGGCCGCATTGATGACGACTCTACAGGGTATCCAAGAGTTCTGCGGCGCATGCGAAACGCCGGGCATCAGCTGGCCAGCCACACTTGGACTCATCGCAACCTTAACGGTGTCAGCGAGCATGTCCAAAGGACAGAAATGATCTACAATGAGATGGCTTTTCGCAACATCTTTGGCTTCGTCCCAACATACATGCGTCCGCCGTTTCTGGAGTGCGGCTCGAGCTCTGGATGCATCGATACGATGGAAGAACTCGGCTACCACGTCATTAGCACCAATCTCGATACCAAAGATTATGAAAACGACGACCCTGTGCTGATTCAAAAGTCCAAGGATAAGTTTTTCTCCATGCAATCATCCGATGAGACAGATCACAGTTACATCGTTCTTGCACACGATGTGCATTATCAGACCGTCGTAACGCTTGCCAAGTACATGATTGAAACCTCCAGGGAGCGAGGGTACAAGCTGGTGACAGTTGGCGAGTGCCTTGGCGATCCTCCTGAGAACTGGTATCGTTTGGCTCCCTCTAGGCGCGGGTTGGACACCTATCAGGAGATACCACACTTAAACGACCCAAATCAGGAGTTGCCGCCTGTCAACAATGACACAAATCCATATACGCCACCTGAGAATGACCCAAATCAGCAGTTGCCGCCTGTGAACAACGACACAAATCCATGGGTGCCACCTGAGAACAACACAAATCCATGGGTGCCGCCGGAGAATAATACAAACCCATGGACGCCGCCGGAGAACAATACATACCCATGGACGCCGCCGGAGAACAACACCGACCCCATCGAAACACCAAAGCTCAATGTCTCAACGGACCAGAGATGTGGCGTCCAAGGGAAAAATGCCACTTGCAAGGGCTCTCGCTTTGGTGACTGCTGTTCATATTTCGGTTACTGGTAAGAAAGCCATATACCAACCCCCCCTCTTGGGATGGAGTGAGATGACACAATGCGTGGTGCGCTCGTACTACTCTGGCTGGCTCATCACTCAGCCCCCGCTCCCTCTTATTTACCCGCGCTTCTATGAGAAACAATTAGCTGCTAACATGGCTTACACCATAGTGGAAGAAGCGACGATTATTGTATCACAAGCTGTGATCGCAACTTTGGAGACTGCACTCTTCCACCTGGCGACGACAAAGTACAGGGACCCAATCACGCTACAACAAACGGCCTTTGCGGAAAAGAACATTCAGCTACGTGTCTTCACTTTGGCGAAAAGCAGTGCTGTTCCCAGTGGGGCTTTTGGTGAGTTTCTTTCAGCGTCGCCTGTTATGATTGTTTCCACTGACGTAAAAATTGGTATAGTGGCAATGAAACTACTCATTGTCTCCTTGACCTTGGATGCCAAAAGGGTTATGGTCTTTGCCTCAGCCCAGGCAATTTTACTGGGGTGTGAATTATGTCTAGATGATTAGTCTTTTGATTACTGCATAGGTATTGAATAGACAGCAGCTTTATTGAAAATGACTTGGAAAAGACAGCGTAGCCGTGACATGAGCCCCAAATTGTACCCTGATTTCAGCCACAGATCTAGTTCAATGTCTTGTGTAATATTTCGAGGACTCTTTCAGCCTGGCACAATTGATATTCAGGGGGATTTCAACCCTGCCAGTTTCATTTACTAGTATTTACCGTTTCTACCAGATACCTACTAATCTGAGCGACGGAATATGATGCCATGGGCTCTCGTATTATTTTGGAGCCAATACAGTGGTGGTAGGGATCAGCCAAGGGTGAATACTTGGACACGACGAACACGGCAGTAAACGGACTCGAATACTATTCTTAGGTATTAACACGACAGCTATACGGATCTCCGAACGCCTGCCTAGGAGCCTGATTTCTCGGCGCCGTCTCGGCATCGCAGAACTAGCCAAGCAGCGAGACACGCCTATTGTTGCACAGCATTCTCCAAACCTTGGCACCGAGTCTGCTGTAGATTCTCTCACCTCTCAGTGGCTGGTTATTTCGGACATGATAACATCGGATAAAAAGATACTTGCAGGATTCGTGTTCCCCTACAGCAATTTTTCTGCCGCCTCCAATAATTTAGTCTTTTATACGAAATGTCGTGATTCTGTTGGCCGTAACAAGAGCGGAGTGTGATGCGCCTAGAAGCTACCGGCAGCAATGGCCCCGTCGGAAGGATATCTGCGTATCTATCTCGGCAAGATGTCGATCATCTGAAGTTGAAAAAAGTATATGTGGCTTCGTATTCGCAACGCCGGACCAAGATGTAAAACTTGCCGTTGGCTGCGCTAAGGGGAGATTAGCTCAAAGACTACTGCAGGTCCGTCGGGACTATCCTATCCCTCTCAGCTCTGTAGAATCTCTATCGGATGTCTGTTAACGTGGACGAAAACAAGGCCAAGCAATTCATGTCGGGATCTCAGCCTAGTCAGGTGAGAGCCAGCATTCTGGGTAACGCCGGGGCCTTGTGTTACTGGACGAACGGACTCGCCCGTGCAGGGGAAAGCATTCCGGTTCGTTGCCGCCAAGGCGAACCTTGGGGACGGTATAGCCCGCAAGAGCTAGTAACAAGTAAGCATATTTCTAGTGGCTTGAGGTTGAGATACACAGGCTAACCTAGATATGCCGTGAGATGGTGGGGAGGGAGGGCGGGAGGGCGAGGGAAGAATATCTCCGCCGCAAAGGCCCGATCTTGGAGCTTAACTGAACTTGGAGGTGCCACGCCGAGTTTGCTCCTCTTTTTCCCTGGACGCCTCTGAGATGGGTGAGTTACGCTTTTGGTAAGCTTTGGCTGCTTCAGTGGCACACTTTTTTTTTGTGCCTTGCCTTGTGGACTTACACGCGGGCCCGTACATATCTTCAAGGGGAGCATGGAACGTCGTTAGAAGACTCGGTCCCGTGCCAAGCAATATATATAAATCTGCAAGTGCGCGATAGGACACGAAGCAATCGATTTTTTTGCTAGATCCCACGTGTTACAATGACTGACACGTCCCTCAAGCTGAGACGACTACTGCAGCTCTTTCTGCTGAGGCGTGGCTGGGTATGTCTTTTCCCTCCCCCTTACAGGCCGACCAGAGAAGCGTAAACAGCGTGGCGTTTGCGAAAAGGCTTTTTACCTCAGGAATATACGAGTGAGTGTAACGGTATCATTGGGCTCGTGTCTGCTAGCTTTTAACCCCAAGTAGAGACAGATCTACATGGAAGTATGACACGTAAGGGAAGCTCCATCGGCATCGCCAGACGGCAAAAGCATCAGATACACACCGAGGCACGGCTCATGTACCACCATGTGCTTTCTTCCAAGACCATAAAACTTAATCTGTCTGGCCTTGGCACCAAAAGCCAAATCCACTAGCCCCAAGCCATATAATGTTTTTTTCCTGCAGTCCACGATGCCTTCGTATTCACGACTGCTGCAGGAGATGCGTCTTCGATCGGACCATTCAGCACTCTTGAATGCTCTGCCAGGATTCCTCAGCTCCTGTCGTGGCGTATCACCGTGCTCCTGAGATTTCAGGCGGGCTTGACACCTGTATACGAGATGGGCGTTGTGCAAGGTTGGAAGTTTGTGATGGCATTGAGCCGGGGAAGACAGCTTTGACCTTTCCTTACCAGTACCAAAGCAATACACAAATCACTGTTCGAATATTGAAAGCTTGGCAGGATTTGCGGCTTCAGATTGAATGATTAATATTTCAAGTTCCTCATACACTAGAATATGGTTCAATATTCTCCATAGAGACAGCCTACAGGGAAGCCGGCTTAGTGATGCCTTGACCTCTATCTCTCCAAAGCTTGGTACAGCCCTGCTTTGACACTCGCTCGTTAGACATCTATCAATGTCTATTTCTCAATTAAGCTTTTCTTCGTTACGGAGTATCCCCTCTTTACCAACCCAATAGGCTCTTGATGCTTTCAGAGCTCGGTGGAAGGCTCTAGCCCTACCTTTTGTCGAACTTGTGCGTAAAGCCCTGACTGGGTTTGCCTCAAACTTCATTTTACTAGCTGTTACGAGTTTTTACTGGCTTTTACTGGCTTTTACTGACTTTTACTTTCTTTCATAAAGCCCTCTGGCCCATATTTTCTATCATCGATCCGATCTTTCTCTTCGACGTTTGCAAAACTCACGGCACTCTTCGTATCCCACGCGATACCCCCTCCCAAGAACAAATTTCAGCTCCTCGCGGCTCGCTGCTGAATATTCGAAAAGAAGTCAAGATGTCTGACACATCGGATCCGATACCGTCACTCATCATGAACTCCGAGTCTCCTTCCACGGAGACTGTGGACACAGGGGATATCTCCCCTGAACGGCTTCCGCGGGGGGAGATGCCCAGGAAGCCGCCGGTGTCCATGTTCAACGTCTCAAATCATGTCACTGTCGCCACATCGACTGAAGAAAGCTCCCGAGAATCTGTAAGTAGACTTGGCAAACAAGACAAGGCTTGTCTTCTTCGGCTACATGGTTTCCATGCTAACACAAAACTACAGTCAGTCTCCCGCAACGCCGTCGTCGACAATGCATTTCCCCCAAATGAACTCGAGGGAACTCGTGTTTCGTTAAACTCATTCGACTCCGGCCTTTCCTTTTCATCCTCCATCACCCAAGAAGAGGCAAAGTTGCGATGGGACGCGGAGGAGGAGCTCCAGAAAGTCTCCAAAAATCTGCTCCGGACTCAGAAATGGTGTCTCATCCTGGGTTTGGTTATCATCAACGGCGGGCTGATCTATGCCGCCCTGACAGTCCACCAACTGTACTACCTCTTCCTCGTTCTTCTTAGCTCAAACACCACACTTCAAGCCGTTATGATGATTTGCATCATCACGAATGCCATCTTGAGGCGCTGTCTGCCTTGTTGGTTTGCTAGAAAAGAACGTACCCCCCCTGATCCCGAGAGGCTGGTCCTGCTGCTGCCCTGCTACAATGAAACCCGCGATGAGTTGACCCGGTCCCTTGACTCTCTCGTGGACCAAAAGGAGATTGATAGCCACCCCAAGATCATCTTCATCATCGTTGACGGTAATGCTCGTGGCCCAGGCATGGAGAAGACCACACAGGAGTACCTGCTCGAGGATATTCTGGGTGAAGGTCAGTTCCGCCGCTTTGACAATGGTTACCGTGCCCGAGATGGCCTTTTCATGCCGGTCAATGTCCAATACGGCTACTACAAGGGTCTGCCGTATGTCTTTGTTGGCAAGAGCTACAACCAGGGCAAACGTGACAGCTTGTGCTTCGCCCGTTCCTTCTTGTATCACTTCAAGAGGCGCTCTGCGAACATGGTGACCATGTTCAACAAGACTCTGTACGATTACATTGGCACTATTTTCGTACAGCATGGCATGGACACGGTGGACTACCTCGTTGGCATGGACGCGGACACTGTCTTTGATGAGTTTTGCATCATTGAGATGCTCCGCGAGATCCGTTCGAATGACAGGCTGGTTGGTGTTTGCGGCCACGTCTGCGTCGACTTTGATGGCAAGCCATTCAATCCATGGGCTCTCTATCAGTCGGTCGAGTACTCGCAGACCCAAGGCCTGCGACGCATGTTCCAGTCTCGCATCACGGGCAGGGTCAACTGCTTGCCCGGCTGCTGTCAGCTGATCCGTGTCGATGAGTCGACGTTTGGCGACGAGGTTCTTCGTGAGCGCTTCGGATACTGCCCCAAGCCCAACGACACGATGACATCGCACATCCTGGGCAACTATTCCGAGGATAGTATCCATGCGGCCATCATCTTCAGCCTTTTCCCCAAGAAGCGGACTGCCCAGGCCCTACGTGCCAAGGCATTCACCATTGTGCCGATCAACCTCAAGGTGTTCCTGTCACAGCGCAAGCGCTGGGCCCTTGGTAGCATCTCAAACGAGTTTGTCATGCTGTTCAGGAAGGGTATTATCCTCCCAGAGAGGATACAAAGCTTCGTAGCCGTAATGACATGGGCCATTACGCCTTTCATCGTGGCCGCCGTCGCTGAGCTCATTAAGCTGCTCATCACGGACGGCCGTGTGCTATTGCGTAACCCTATGTTTCTCGGCCTCCTCTCTGTTTTGGCTTCTCGCTACGTAAGTACCACGACTTTCTTTTCTGATCAGCATGCGACTAACATTGTCTCTCCTCGTTCGTAGCTCTACTCGTTTTGCGTTGGCTTCTGGCTTCCCCGAAATTGGACGGAACGTGGCCAGTATTTTGTTGGTTACTTCCTACATCTCCTAGTCTCGCCTTTCGCAAATCTCATCATCATGGGCTACTCCCTCTTCAACTCGGATGATTTCAAGTGGGGAAAGACCAGAGAAGTGATTCAAAGCGATGAGGATGCCGCTGAGAAGGGAGCGGGTGAGGTTAGAGACGCTCAGTAGATTGACGGGGAATGGATTGTGCAATGCATCAGCATGAAAGCATGAGCTGGCTCCGACTGGTAAGTACATCATCGTGCTCTTCTCTTTTCATGACATATCGACACAGGAACCTGACCTCTGTGATAGAAGGATCTCAAGGATTCTTAATCCTTCAGTCACTTCGGCCCTCCAGTAGATATAGTCCGGCTCCGGATAAATCTACTAGTAGGAGGATGTGCCGATATAGTCTGCCGTTCATATTTGCTTTTGGTTTGGCGTGCGATTCTTCTTGTGTCATACTTGAGACGGCTGTCGTGCTCTCATCGTTTATTTCATATACTCAAAAAAAAGGCTTTGTGGCATTTGGGTAGCATTAATATCAGGTTGGTTAGATGTGTGTATGCTTTGTTTCCAGCGTCGATAGATGCATAGGCAGCAACGGGACTTCAGATTGGTGAACGGTCATGTCTATTGTGTATTGCCAGTACTTAGTATAGAACAATATGAGGAATACTCATAAGAAGGCAAATTATACAGCATCATACGGTGAATTGCAACATGTTGAGGGGCGTAGCCGTCCCGCTCATCATATCGCGAAATGCACATGCAGTCATCCGCATCTTCCCTGTCGGCGCCTCTCACTGCCAACATGGCAGCGCGGCGTGACGCCAACAGAGCGGTGTAGATGCTTCACCCTGTGAATCTACATCGTGACCAAATCCGTAGTTGGACGACGGTGAAGCGAGGTGAGCCAAGGCTGCAGATAGGGTTTGAGACGCAATCAGTTACTGGCTGTTCTGGTGTTGGCATCCACATGGGACCAGCTGAGAACCTTGTTTTGTGCATGTTGGCAGTAACATCAAACGTTATATGCGATACGTTTGATAATGATTAAAAGTAAGAACACGCAATGCGGATCCTCATACAATGTAGCTCTCGGTTCATTACTGAAGCTTAGAACAAATGGGTATTCGCTTCGCTTTGGTGGAGACGACATGACAGCAAATCAACTCTTCTAGCCGTGTTCGACTCTGGGTGCATCACTTTTACGAGCCTTTTTTTGTCTTGAACGCGCTTTGTCTATACAAATTATACTTGCGCAAGAAAGACACAGCTAGGAACCGGCCGCCCCTTCAACATCACCATCGCCCAAAATCATGAATCATGTCTCAACAAATACCGTCTCCCACCTCTACGATCAACCTCAGATCCCTTTCAAGCCCATCCATCAAACCAGGCAGACGGCATCAACCACATGCCCACCCAAACCCCCTGCTAGCTTTCCCCTCCCAGCCAACAGCAATCCTTGCCCAGACACCCTCAACGAACCCCTACCAGCAGCCATCATAGCACATGCATACGGCAAACACCTGGTGCCACCCACACGCACGCAAATCTGCCATCATCAAAGAAAAAAGACGTGAGCAAGGCCCCCCCAAAAATTCCCACTTAGAAGTGCAACGCGTCGCATCGCGAGAGATCGAGAGAGTGAGAGAAAAATAGGTACACGCCAGCCGGACGTGGTGGGTGCGCGCTAGCTGGACCTCATGGACGCATCATATGACTCCTTACATCTACACTTATTAGTGTAGAGATGGGTGGAATCCTTCTTTGAATAAATGGTAATATCTTGTTTCTTTCGTTTTTTCCACTTTGTTCAAGTGCACAAGGTGTGGTGCAGGGAGCTATTACGAGCTCCAGTACAAAACTTACACGCAACACGCGTGAGAGCTCGCAGATGCCGTCAAAAGAAGGGGGGCGTGTGCGTGGGAGCATACAAAGAAGTCACCTGTAATTAATCTAATCTACTAAAGGAATGAGAGCAAAGGACTGTATTGAACAAAGGATTCATTCATAAAAAGCGTGGGCCGTCCTCATCATTCTCTCTGCCGTCGTTCTTTGTCTTCTCTCTCTCTCTTTGTTTAACTTACACGTCAAGTCGTTGTGTCTCACTCTTCATTCTTTCATTCCATATATCCCGAAAACCACACCACCCCTACATCAACACATTCCTCACCAAATAAGATATTCATTGTTTCAATAAAGATGCTTCTCCCCCCAGCTCCAGCTCCCACCGAAGCCCCCTCCCTCCAGAACCGCCAAATTGACTTCCGCATCCTTACACAAACCGTCGTCCGCGCATCCACCACCATCGTCACAACCATCACCCTCGGCACCATCGAGCCAGTTGCCACAGAGACAATCGCTGTCGTGCCTCTGGTCACCCACCACCATGGTCTCTCGGGAGGGGCAATCGGCGCCATCCTCGGCTCCGTAGTCGGCGTTGTCGTCTTGCTCCTCATCGTCGGCTTCTGCTATGTCGGGCGACGAAGAATGCCCATCACATACGAGGAGGAGACGAAGGAGACGAAGAAGACGAAGAGGAAGAGAAGAAGAAGCAGCTCTCGTACGACTCGCGGTATATACCAATACACGGAAGAGGACATATACTACGTACCCACCCGGAAGAAGTCGTCCTCAAGGAGGGCCAGCGTCAAAGTTGAGATTCAGGAGCCTGAGGCTGCAATCGTGACTGAGAGGATTCCGGGAGGCCCCAAGTTTCCTACATACCGCGCGATCCCAATATCGAACCCTCGAAACCCCCAAGTTTGGCGATCATCATGAGAGTTGTCTATTACCAGCCAATGAAGGGGAAGATTAATAATGAAAGTGACAGTACTGAGATCGAAGGACTGACAGAGAGATCGGCCATGGCGCATGGCTTGCATAGTGTCGATGGACTTGTCCTACGTCAATAGCCACGATAAGCTTCTCTCTCATCCATGCCTCACATCAAAATAAGCAGACTAAATCACCATAATGGGTGGGGAGTAAATGATGAGGGTCAAGCCATCATCAAAGGGTGATGGTGTCAGGGATTGACGCACAACATCTGGCATCGGAAAGCATGGTGAACCATAATCATAGCGATATTTCTTTAATGAGTAATGACTAATTTTATGACTTGTTTCATTTGACACCCAATCTCTTGCTTTAAATTGTGTTGTCGCCCAAGCCTCCGCATTTGTGAGACTTGTCAATCACCTTTGTGATCTGTGCAGCCCGGTTAAGCGCTCTCTGGACAGCCCGTCTGCTGCTTGGGTTGAGGCTAGACTTTTCTCGAGGAGGGATGCCGTCCAAGCTCAATGCAAGCTGTGCCGCTGCACGACCGGCAGCCTTGGTGTTCACTGTGATGGCCTCCCAGTTGATGTTGTCCAGGTTATCGCAGGCCTGGTGGTAGCACGCATCTTCTGGAGCACCGGCGCCAGTGAAGAGACCAGAGGAGGGGATACCAAGCTCCAGGAAGGCAACATAGTCAGAAGATGAACCGAATCCGCTTTCAAGGCGTTAGTTTCCAATCTTCTTGTAACTAAGAATAGGATTACTCACCCATATTCGACGGGCTTGCCCTTGGATTGGAGATAGTCAAAGAGGATGGAGCCTCCAGTCTTGTGGGCATCTGTATCGGCATACACAGCGTAGATGGGCTGCTTGGAACCAATCATGTCATAGTTGAAGTAGAAGCGGATGCGATCTGCCTCCTCTTCAGACAGATGTTGGCCATAGTACAGAGAGCCAATGAGACCACTCCTGTTATGCATACTGATTAACCAATGGATTCCGTTGACATATAGTTAATAGAAAAGGCTTACTCTTCAGCACCCCACCAGGCAAAACGGACTTTGTTTTTGAAGCCCTTGTATTTCCGGAAAGAAGTGGCAAGCTCAAGAAGACCAGCAGTTCCGCTGCCATCGTCGTTCACACCTACATTTCACATTGTGTGTTAGTCTAACGCTGTGTAACTTTATTCAAGCACAAGAGTAGGTGTCTATACGTACCAGCACCGGCTTGGACGGAATCCAGATGAGCACCAAGCAAAATCACGTTATTTGGGTCACCCTCCTTTGTCTCCGAAATGATGTTCCAGCTCTCTCGGTTTTCATTCACAGAATCCACGACGAGAGTGGCGGTTAGAGTCTCGCCTGCTGCAAGACGAGCTTTCCATGCAGTGCCCTCTTCCTGAGTAATGACACCAACAGGAACTAGCAATCCGATGTTGTCAGCGCTCAAGGTAGCCGATCCAATGGGCTTGCCTGGGAGGTTGTTGTACAAGATGACTGCCAGCGCACCATGCGCCTTGGCCAGCTTGAGCTTGTCTGCAATGGCACAGATGCCTCGCCTTACCAAAGCAATCTTTCCCGTGGCGTCAATATTTTCCCACTGGTCGGCGAAGCACCCGGATCCCCGCACATCGTCAACCGGTGTGTCGATGAGTTCGGCGGTGATGCCGCCAGGAAGAGGGGTGGCGGTGTTGTATTGAAGAGTAATGACATATACGTCTTCACCTTGAGGTCCCTTGACAGAGATGCTTCTAGTGCTCTCAAACAAGTGAGTGAATGGCTGGACGTAGGTGTCAAACTCATTGCCGAAGCGTGTCTGTACACGTTCAAGAATGAAGTCAATAGAAGCGTTGTAGCCGGGGAGACCAAAGGCTCGGTTGCCGCCGTTGTCGTTTGCGATGTGGTTCAGGTTCCAGAGAACATTTTGGAGGCTGCACGAAATCAGGTCAGTGAATGAAACGCATCATAGGTACGGCCGATGGCTACTTTTTCTCTTCAATGTCTCTCTCAACGGCGTCCGGTGTAAGCAGGTCTGTGGCAACGGCAGCCGTAGCAAGAAGGCCGGTGCAGGCCAGGTTGTTCCAGAACCTCATGATGCGAGCAGAGTCTCTGTGATGCGAATGGTATATATGCAATAGTGTAGTAGTGGTAGTAGTAATACTAATAGTATATCACCACTCCTACTATTCACATGCCAGTGGAACGAAGAAGCATAGAGTCGAATTGTTCGA
Source organism: Trichoderma simmonsii (assembly GCA_019565615.1). Classification (NCBI taxonomy): domain Eukaryota; kingdom Fungi; phylum Ascomycota; class Sordariomycetes; order Hypocreales; family Hypocreaceae; genus Trichoderma; species Trichoderma simmonsii. The sequence continues at coordinate 2,377,507 of CP075866.1, forward strand.
GGCACCACTCAACCTTTTATCTATCAATCAATCCACGTCCGACTCTATGGAGAAATAGAGAGGCAGCTTCGATAGAGGCAGTTGCTCCGGGACTGACTATCGGCTAATCGCCACCCCCTGCCAGCCAAGACTCTATTCGCAATAAAGCCCTGGCATTTCCCAAGTTAAGCTTGTCGAGCCCGATTCCTCAATCGGAAGCTGCAAGAGGCAATCTCTACACCTTATCGTCTTGGCAGCGGAACGGGCAGGTCTCGATGACACTCACGCCTCAGCGGAGCCGGTTGGCGCAACGAGTGACTGAGCCGATTGGCGCCCGCAAGGACTTTTGATCTTGTCCGACAAGAGAATCACGGTGTATCGAGTGTAGAATCATGGCGGACCAACTTCCAAGATGGACGGCGCGGGCTGGGCAATGGCACGCTGTGAGAACTTCTGAAAGAGCATGCAGACGAAGGGTTGCTCCTCATGTGACCTCGATTGTGTTGAGCGAGGAATTGACGAGGTTGGCCAAGACATTTGTACATACAGTACTCGTAGCCGGAACATGCGGAGCGAATAGGTTACGAGTACATGTAGTTGAGGGGCAAAGTTGGCGAAGCATCGTGAATGTATTACAAGATGAATCAAAAGTACCTTGATACGGAGCTTGGCATGTCGGATTGACCAACCGCCGGTCGGAATGAAGCTGCACTCCAGTGGTTCATGTTGCATCCGCCATGTATTAGTAGCTCCGATACGACTCTGTGTCCCTGCATTTTCTATTCATATTTATACTTGATCCCATGAGCCGGAGGAGAAGAGGAGGGTTCTGAAATGAGCTAGCATGACATATATATGCATAATGAATAGAGATTTAATAAGTAATAACCCTGAAGCCTTCTTCACGATCAAGCTGATCCAAGTATTGGTTTTGTCTTGTTGCCTCTCTGGGAAATGCTACCCTAGAACGGAATGCGAAAAAAAAGTGTATTATGTCATCCTCCAATCGGTATTCGGAATCACACCATAGACATTTCCTGTGACCTAATAATAACTTGAATTAGGACTAAGCTGAGTTGAGTTGAGTTTACATGATGCGCTCAACATGCGGTGCAAAGTCACAGATCCAGAGCTTTGATGATACGGAGTTTATAGCGAATCCATGAGATCGGACTTGTAACCGTCCTCCTTCTTATTCAAGTACTTAGAATTCACGTGTAAACGCAGCTGTTGTTCAGGTCTCTTAACCACCGACGGAGGTTTTGCAGCGAACACAAGCCCCGGATTAACTAGTTTTTGCGAAAAACAAAACCCCGCCACCGCCCAATTAAGCTTTATGGACTGACTAGAAAAAAAAGACCCCTCCAAGTGGCAGCGCATATCGCCGGCAGACGGGATAAGAAACGTGGGAGCTGCAAAATAAAAAGCTGGACGCCTGGCTTCTCCCCTTTTTGTTCCACCTGCATCCAAACCGCTGCTTCATCCTCGACTCGGTTCTTATTATCCGCCTTATAATCTGAAGCATCTCCTAATATCTCACATTTTCACCAGCATCTGCTTCCCCAGCCATGGCCGATTCCCAAATCCCCCAGGTTAGGCGCAATGCCCCTACCGTCCTCTCGGCCGCCGACCTCATCGGCAACACGCCCCTCGTCAGGCTCAACAAGGTCCCCCAGAGCCTGGGAATCGAGTGCGAAGTCTACGCAAAGACGGAGCTGTTCAACGCCGGCGGCAGTGTCAAGGACCGGATCGCCCTGAGGATGATTGAAGAGGCCGAGAAGAGCGGCAGAATCAAGCCTGGCGACACTCTGATCGAGCCCACCAGCGGAAACACGTATGGAATGGCCCATCCCTTTTGCAGCCCCCGAGATAAGCTGAGTGGCTTGTTCGCTAACACGTTCATCTCTTTCTTCTAGTGGTATCGGCCTGGCTCTCGTTGGCGCCATCAAGGGCTACAAGACCATCATCACCCTGCCGGAGAAGATGTCCGCTGAAAAGGTCTCCGTCCTGCGAGCTCTCGGCGCCACCATCATCCGTACGCCAACCCAGGCCGCCTGGGACAGCCCCGAGTCTCACATTGGTGTTGCCCGCCGCCTCGAGAAGGAACTGCCCAACGCCCACATTCTCGACCAGTACAGCAACCCGGCCAACCCCGATGCCCACGAGTTTGGCACCGCTGAGGAGATTTGGGAGCAGACCGGTGGCAAGGTGACTGCTGTTGTCGCTGGTGCGGGAACCGGTGGCACCATCACCGGTATTGCAAAGGGACTGAAGAAGCACAACAAGGACATCAAGATTGTCGCTGCTGATCCTCATGGCAGTATCCTGGCTCTGCCCGAGGCACTCAACGAGGAGCACATGAACGAGGGATACAAGGTCGAGGGCATTGGCTACGACTTCATCCCCGACGTTCTGGACCGTGACATTGTGGACAAGTGGTACAAGACCGACGACAGGCAGTCGTTCTACCTTGCCAGGAGACTGATTGCCGAGGAGGGTCTTCTCGTCGGTGGCAGCTCCGGTTCTGCCATGGCCGCGATGCTGCTGGCCGTCAAGGAGTTTGGTTTCAAGAAGGGCGACACGGTGGTTGTTGTTCTCCCCGACAGCATCCGCAGCTACCTGTCCAAGTTTGCCGACGACGACTGGCTGGCCGCCAACAACCTGCTCGCTCCCACTGGAACCGAGTCGGCGCCCCAGGATGGCGTCAAGGCTGCCGCTGACCCTTACAAGGGCGCTACTATTGCTTCTCTCCGCCTGAAGCCCGTCACTTCCGTTGGTGACTCGTCCCTGTGCTCCGAGGCCATCGAGACCATGCGAGACAAGGGCTTCGACCAGCTGCCCGTTCTCAACTCCTCCAGCAAGCTGGTTGGCCTTGTCACCCTCGGCAACCTTCTCAGCTACATCTCTCGTGGCCGTGCGACAGCCCAGACCCCTGTCAAGGACGTCATGTTCGACTTTGCACGACTGGACGAAATTGTCACCGACCCTCGCAAGCTGACCAGCGGAACCAAGGCGGGCAGCAAGCGCAAGTTTGTCGAAATCACCATGGAGACGCCTCTCTCCACCCTCAGCAAGTTCTTTGAGTGGAACAGCGCTGCTGTTGTCACTGATGGCAAGGGCGATTCTCACTCTCTGTCCAAGCCCATCGCTGTCGTCACCAAGGTTGATCTGCTCACCTGGATGGTCAACCAGAAGCTGTAAACGCCATCTCCATTATTTTCCCTTTGGATTTAAAGATAATATGATTTGTATCTGAGGAGTTTTGCCAACAGGCGACCAATTTTTCTTATATCGGGGCGTCATTTACATTTTTGCTACAAGTTTTTGGATCAGCGACGGTGTGTTATCTGCAGAGGACAGGGAACTGGGATATATAGATCAACAATATTGCGCGGGGCCTGATAGACTCAACATCTCGGGAAAAGCACATATATATGAATTTGAATATGAATGGAATTTTCATCAACCTCGTCTATACGTAGTATCATACAAATGTGCCTGTGCCTGTGGTGCATATGTGTCATTATTATTAAGTATTTTTCTCATTTCCATCCTCTGCCGTTACCCATCATTAAAGAACCTGTAGCCAACATGCAGCATTGTACTCATACACAACCCATCTAATAATACCGAACCCATCCCATTTTATATTCTCTGAGCGATCCACCACCACCACTTGTCGGCACCAGGCTCTTCGGTCAAGACGCTGCCGGCCAGCACCTCGACGTCAATGTCGAACTCGCCCATTTGCTGGAAGGTGAACTTTTCCGATCCGTACTCTCCCAGCCAGCCATCCTGCTCCTCGGAGCCGACGTCGTCAATGCCGACGCCCGAGTCAAGCAGGCCCTTGCTTCGGGAAGCGCGAATCCGAGTCAGCTCCGTCTCCAGGTGGGTCTTGACCATGGTGGCAGGCAGCGCGGTGAACAGGTCCATCTTGTTGGCCGCGATGAGGACGGGAATGGAGGCCTTGTCCTTGCCCTTGGAAGTGGCCTTCTTTTGCAAGAACAGCAGCACGTCGTAGAGGTACGCAGCCGTGGGCGCAAGGGTCTCCTGCTCGCCGAGCGCGGCGGCATCGACCAGAAAGACGACGGCCTTTGTCTTTTCGGTGCGCGCGAGCTTGCCCATGGCGACGTTGCGCAGCTTTCCGTGGCCGGGGGTGTCGACGAGGAAAAACTTTGTGTGGGTGCCCGTGGCGTCGTCGTGGTTGCGGAACGAGGCCTTGGTGACGGAGTCGGTGGAGGCGTTGAGCTCGATGGAGTGGGAGACTTGGGAGGTGTGCGTGGCCGAGGGCTTTGCGCCGCGCTCGAAGAGGGTGAGGAGGGCCGTCTTGCCGGCGTTGTCGGGGCCGAGGAGGAGGACGCTGGGCGGGACGGTGTAGGTTGACGAGGAGGAGAGGACGAGGTGGAAGAGGATGGGGCCGCCGAGGATGAGGATGATGCCGATGAGGATGACGGGGAGGGAGGGCGTCATGATGATTTCGACGAGCTCGGTGAAGGCGAGGGACGCCATGTTGGGCGAGGAGTTTGTGTCGTCGAGGTTAAGGTATGATATTGGATATTGATGATGCTTGAACTTTCTAAAGAGGAGACGTGGTTTTAATATGATATAAACCAGCAATTGGTGAGTCCAGCGGCCCCTTTTTTCGAGATGCAGCGACGTGGCCTGATGCAGTTCTCCAGCGCAGAAGCTCTGCCCCAGTCTCGCCTCGAACGATGCAGATGCTGCGGATGTTGGGGCAGCCGAGAAGTCGGACGAGGATTGAGATGATGCTGTTCTGTCAAGTTTGGGGTGCAGCAGCTGAGCCAGGGTTTGGTTAGCTGGAGGCGGGAAGTGTGGCGGGGGAGAGAGAGAGAACTGCTGGGTGCGCCACATTTTGAGATGGATGGATGGATTTGGGTAGCGGGCTGAAGTGTGGCTTTACTGGTTGTTTGCTGATGGACGCTAACAGCTGTTGAAGTCTTATCTGCCCCCCTGGCTTGGTCGATGGAAAAAGGCTAGAATAGTTGAGATTGGTTCAATGATTGAGATTGATGTTAGATTGCTGCATGTCTTGATGACTGATGCCGGCATTGTTTCGGGTACTATAGAATGGACTTGAACGAATTAAATAGAGCTGTTATGGCCATTCACATGGATAGAATAGAATACTGTAGCAAGTACATGTGTTGTACTCTGTAGTCCATCGTGACATGGAGTTTGAATCTCTCCAGCTGCTAAGCTCTCCATCTCCCGGCTTCTGTAAATGCCCCGTATCAATTACTCCGTAGTGGCTAAGCCGGCAATCTACAAGCGCCGCATGGGCTCCCTCCAGGCCTGGGCTGGGCCTATTATCCATTAGCAAGCAGTTACATGACGGGACTTCTAATTTCGTATTTGATTAGATTGATCAGCGATTGATCCTTCCAGCGCCTGTATTATTGATCTTTTCCCCTGCATATCATCCATATCACATCACACTGAGATTACATACACACTCTCTCTTCCATCATTCATCATCCATTATCGTCTTTTCTTTTTCCGTCTGGCCACTAAAATCTCAGCGATATTTAGGCCCTTCCATCTTTGCTGCGCCATCCTCCTCCCTCCACTCACATTGCGTAATTCGGCCATGGCACCGCCTGGAGCTGTTATCGATATCTAATCCCCCAACTGCATCGTCAGCTTTGTCTCCAGTTCCTGATCCTCTCTCTCCACCAAGTCTCACCCTCGTCGATCTCTAGATCCGGCTCGTCCCCTCGCCTAACGAGCCGCCAAATCCGAGGACCCCTGGACTTTTTTTTTCGTTTCTTTTTTTTGATTGCGTTTTCTTTTTTTCTTATTTCTCGCTTCTGCTCTCCCGCACTCCGCAGTCGACGGTTTCTTGTATTCGCCAATCCCCAGCTTCGGGATCAGCCCTTCAGCCCTTCAGCTCAGCTAGGCGGAAGCGCGGACGACGCTCGTTTATCGGCTTTCGAATCGACCTCGACCTCTCGACCTCTCGTCTCTCGTCTCTCAATCTCAGCATCATTTATTGCCCGTTACATGAGTAGTGACGATCCACCAACCCGCGCAAGGAACACCTCGGCAGCCTCTTCCACGACAACCGCCGCCGCAGTGCCTTTGCGAATGCAGCCCTCGTCCAAGTCGGCAGCCGCGGCGCCCAAGCTCAACAGCGAGATGGAGATGGGCAGCCTGCCAGCGGACGAGCCCGCGCCGGAGAACGACATCATGCAGCTGGCCCGCATCGGCGACGTGGCCGGCATGGAGAAGCTGTTTGAGTCGGGCGAGTACGACGCCACCTACAGCGACGACGAGGGCATCACACCCTTGCATGTGAGTTTGAGTTGCGGCCATGAGCCGACCAAGGGCTGAAGAGCTCAAGAGCTGACGCTATTCGCTGCTGCCAGTGGGCTGCCATCAACAACCAGTATGCCATGTGCGCGTTCCTCATCGAGCACGGCGCCGAGCTTAACAAAAAGGGCGGCGAGTCCATTGCTACGCCTCTGCAGTGGGCGGCCCAGCGATGCCATTACTACACCGTCAACCTGCTGCTCCAGCGCGGAGCCGATCCCCTCATCACCGACTCGCAAGGCTACAACACCCTCCACATCTCGACCTTTAACGGCAACGTCCTACTCATTGTCCTGCTGCTGCACCAGGGCATCCCGGTCGATGTGCTGGACAGCTACGGCCACACGGCCCTCATGTGGGCGGCTTACAAGGGCTATCCCCAGCTGGTCGACACCTTTCTGCGATGGGGTGCTAATGTGCATGCCACGGACGAGCAGGGCTTCACCCCGCTGCACTGGGCGCTGGTCAAGGGCAACGCCGCCTGCGTTCTCAAGATGATCGAGTACGGCGCCGACCGCTTTGCCAAGACGGACACGGGCAAGACGCCGGCCATTACGGCTACGGAGCTCAACACAACGCCGGCATGGCACCGTGCGCTGCGCGAGTGCGGCTATGACGAGGATGGCCATGTCGCAACCCCGCCGTGGCCCGGCGCAAGCTATTTCCTCAAGGACAAGAAGGCCTTTCTCACAAAGTTCCTCTTTCTCTGGCCATTCCTCATGGTCTTCTCCGTGCTGCTAATCCTGTCCAACTTTCCCTTCTACTTGGGCCTGCCTCTGTCGGTAGGCGCAGCATACGGCCTCCTCTGGGTCGCCAAGCAGGTGCTCGAGTATGCCCCCTCGGATATGCGATCATTTCATAAGACTGTAAGTGCCCTACTCTTCTCGATGTTGGCTTCACATGGGGACATATCGCTAATGTCGTGGGGATGGAACAGCCCTGGATGGCGGGCATCTTTGCCGGATCTCTGTTTCTTGTCGGCCTCAACTGGGTTTTGTTCATTCTACCGGCAACAATAGGGTGGTGGGGCGGATCTTCTCACCTTCTCTTGAATGTTGCCTTTGGAGCTGCTTTCAGCTTGACATCCTTCTTCTACATTGCTTCGATGCGTTACGATCCCGGCTTTGTCCCCAAAATGAACGGCATTGCCGAGCAACGGGCTGTCATTGATGACCTTCTCAAGTCGTGGAAGTTTGACGATTCCAACTTTTGCGTTGTTTGCATGATCCGCACGCCGCTAAGAAGCAAGCACTGCCGACGCTGCCAGCGATGTGTAGCCAAGCATGACCAGTAAGATACACCTCCTTGTTCTGTTTCAAAGGTTTTGGTTGCTAACTGTGTCCGTACAGCCACTGTCCATGGATATTCAACTGTGTTGGCGTAAACAACCACCGTCAATTCTTCTTCTACCTAATCTCCCTAACCATTGGAATTCCCATCTTCGACTGGCTGTTGTATTATTGTAAGATGACTCCGTAGCTTGCTCTATCGGAAAAGGTGCTAACCGATCGTTTCAGATTTTGAACAAATCACTCCCTCAGCTTCAGAGACTTGTGCTATCTTTGGCCCATCTGTCTGCAAGTACATCAATGCTGACTCGTACTCGCTTTTCCTGGCCATCTGGGCATCCCTCCAGCTTCTGTGGGTGTCCATGCTACTATTTACACAATTCATCCAGGTCGCGCGTGCCATGACCACGTACGAGAATATGACTGGCATCCGTGTCAACACCTCTCTGTCTACAGCCTTTACATCCACGGGTGCTCCGCTTGACCCCAACCACCCGTCCCTTTCTGTACCTACGGCACCGGGAGGCGCTCATGCCGGCCACGGACACGGCCACGGCCATAAGCACGGGGCTGGTCTCTTCAAGCAGTGGAGCCAGCTGCTCGGTGTCGATCCCTTCATCGAGACCATTACCGGCCGCGGCGCAGCTACGACTAAGAACAAGCGCAAGAAGAAGAATCCGTTCAGCAGGGGCTGCGTTACCAACTGTAAGGACTTTTGGTGCGACCCTGCTCCCATCTTTGGCCAACGAGAAACGGGCCAGGCGAGCCTCGGTGGCGATAAAGTCGACTATACGGCAATGTACGAGACGCCTACTCTCATGAACATTACTGGAATGAGAACCCGCGGCGGGTACGAGGCCGTTGAAACAGAAGAGGTGTAAAACAACAGAAATGAGTTTTGACGTTTTATGGCTGGAAAGAGAAAAAAGAAAAATACTAATACCGCATTGTAATATGAGCCGATGCAACCACGGCTAGATCTTGGAGGCTCTGGCCTGGTTTGCTCCCCCTTTCTGTTTTCCACTTTTCGTTTCTTCTCTTCTTTTGTGCAATGGAGCCAAGGGTACAAATGCGTGTTGGAGTGTTGTATTATCTTGGATCGGTACAAACTGGGATACTGAGTGATGGATCACTCGAATGACTAACGACACACACTCGGATAAAAATGAGGCAGTCATGAGCCGCATGGCGCTGGAGAGGGATACTGTTGGTTTGCATAGCACTGGAGACTCGTTTTGATAGGCATGATGAGCGTAAGAATGGATAGTGGAGCAATCACATTAATTTGACTGAAGCATCTTGTGGCTTTGTCTATCTATCTTTTGGATATCCAATAATTTGCTGAGTTATCAATGTTAAGAGATATTCTGCCATAAATCCGAAATCATGGTATCATCCATTGCCCCAAGCTCCAGAAACTCATCCAGCCTCTCTATTACATCAAACACAGATACATTTGCCATGGCCTGGTTCTCTCCCCCTGCGCCACTGGCCTCCTTATCTAGATCCACAAACGGCTCCTGTTGATGTAAATGGCTTGCAACAAGCGGCGGGGGGGCGTTGAGCTTGTCGATGGAGAGGAGATTTTGCTTGGTGAGCGCCCAGTCGACGAGATCGAGGGCAATCTTCATAAAGGGAAGATCGCGGCATTGCTGGAGAAAGACGATGGCTTGGTGGATGTAGATTCGGGAGCGAGATTTTACGACTTCGCTTTCGGAGGGGCTGAGGACGATTTCGAGGTGTAGTGCTAAGACGGTTGGGCCGATGCTTATGCTGGATTTTTTTTTGTTTAGTTTCGGGGAAGCAATATGAATGAAGGTTTTTTTTTTTCAATGAAAAGGGGGGAAACAAAAGACATACCATGACATTGGAAGCATGGAAAGCATATCATATGCCATGGCTCGTCCGATGATGGCATCGAGCTCATATATCGCCGCTCTCACGGCCTGGGCGGATTTCTTCTGCAGCTCTAGGTCGCGGCCTTCGGATTCCTTCCTCAGGATGCGGCAGAGCATGCTCTCATAGCGATAACTTGAAGTCATGAGGACCATGTGCCAGATGGAGTCGCTGCGGACGTGGGACGGGCGGTGGACGGGCTGGAGGGATTCGGGGAGGGAGGAGCGCCAGAGATGGAGCTCGGATTGGATGAGGTCGAGGGTTTCTCGGGGATGAGATTTTAAGATGGAGAGACATTTTGTTGCTTTTGAGGAGTTAATAAGGATGATTGATATGGGAGTACTTTTAGGGGGAGAGTGTATTCAGGGGTAGGGAGAGTTGGGATTTTTTTTACATACCTATTCGTGCGAGACGGCAGTATTCGATGAAATACTCGCGTTGCTGCTGCGTTAGAGGCGGGATGAGATGGGCGTAGCATGCTGGGATGTCGTCGCCGAGGGATTCAGGTGTTGGTATGGTGAGGACTTCGTTGTCTTCTGCGTGAATCATGCGCATGTTTTGTGCGCCGCCGAGGAGCAGCGTGATGTCGCGGATCTGAAGAGTGAGTTTTTGATTGATTTTTATCATATGTGTATGGAGTGATTGGGTTTGAACTTACGTAGAGAGCCCACCAGATTCGCTGGTATAGTTTACATGTTGGTGATTCTGACTCTTTGTGTGCAAAACTAATGCCGGATGGTAATACCCCCTTTGTTAGTCTATGAAGATTCCATAAAGATTTTGTATTTGATAATGTGAAGATAGATACTCACCTCTTATGCAACCCCATCTTAACAGCCAATCTCACGGCATTATGAATCCAATATCTGAAATCCCGATCAAACGATCCCGTCACGGCCGTCATCCCCAACACAATCGATCCTTGCAGCGACCGCAGCTGGTTCCTTTCACAACCAAACTGGTACAGCAGACTAGCTCTCGAGAAATACGTCTCGATGGCCTCGCATCTCTCACTGAAACCACAAGCTTCGAGCAGCGGCATGGGCGCGTACAGCGCGGCGTTGGCGAGGATGGCTTGCATGAGGAAGAGGGAGAATGAGCCGGATAAGTACGACCTGACGAATTCGACGGGGTCGAGGATAGGCACGTGAGGGTGGCCGAGAGAAAAGTAGGCTTGTAGCATGGCTTCGCTATTTTTTTCAAATATATCATCATGTTAGAATATACTAAAACATGGCGGATGATGAGTGAGTGACTTGGGTGAGTTTGGTCGTACCAGCTGTGTTTTGAAGGCAAGCTAAACGCCGACTTGTTATTCAAGTACTCCTCGTCAAGCGGATCAAGCCCTTGAATAACAACCCGAACCTGCGTCGTCTTCATCTGCGTATGTCTAGTAGCCATGGGCAGCTTCCTATCTTCCACAACGATGCGCGTCACTCTACTCGACTTCTTTGCATCAACAAGCTCGCTGATGATGGTCATGTAATGCATCTCGCTATGATACTGAACCAGATCCGGCCCCGTCTGAGACGGTTCTAGCATGATCTCGAGAGAAGGCAGGCTGGATCCCTTTGCGATTTGCTCGCATTCCTGCGCAATCATGCAGGTCTCCGGCGTGCGGGCGTCATCTTCGGAAGAGGAAGACGTCTGACCCAAGTACAGAGGCGGCGTCCAGGATTCAATCTTCTGCGAGTGAATTAACCGTCAAAGACTGAATATACGCTGTATGTTCGATAGAGAGTGTGTACTTACATGGGGAGTCGTACAGCTGGAGTTGCCTTCTTGCTCGCCATTTCGGCGATTCAAAGTCTCCGTGTCCACAGTGTGTCTCGCTTTGGCAACTCGTCTATCGCCGACGTCAAAAGAAAACAAGTGGTTAGCAACTCTTCTCAACCAACCACAACTCCGAAAACGGGCAAAGGGAAATGCATATATAATAAATCCCCAGTGTCTTGACTTTTGTTTTCTCCCATCTTCTTCATCCTCCTCATCCTCTCTTCTTACCTCCTTGTCCTAGGCCGTCGAAGTACCCGCACACAAGACTCCAAGGCTTCGTCTCCTCTCGTGGCGACGCATCTACTACACGGCAATCCGATCTGCTGTGCATCGCACTTGAGCTTCCGCTCGTGGCAGCGAAGACAAGCCTTGATAAGATTTCGTGTCATTTGCTTTCTTTTCTTTTCTTTTCTTTCTTTCAGCCTTCCTTTTCTCTTTTCGTTCTTTTGCCAAAAGTTTCTGTGAGACCCGTTAAGAAAAGAGAAATTACTATCCGCGTGCACACTCGTAGTATTGAACGAAACCACCAGGCCAACGGAAAAGGTCAAGGAAGAACTCCGCGGAAAAGGGAACCCAAACCAACCAAATAGCGCCCCGCAGAGTCGGGTCGGGGCATGATAGTTGCCGGGAATAGGATAAAAAAGGGAGATGTGGGGGAGGCGGCGTTTCGGATGCATTGCCGGCGTTCTATTGAGGATAGGAATTGCGAGATGCTGCAGGATAGGCGATGTTACATTGGCGCGAGGCTTTAGTTGGCCTAGGATAGAACGTCACTAAAAACAGCTGACTGGGACTGCGCAAAACTGTTATTTATAGACGGAGGGCGCGAGATAATATGTCTTTCATGTTGTTTGTTTGGAGGGCGCGGAAGGCGAGAGTTGACAGGATGGTATCATGACCTGAGTCTTACACTTGAGAGTTGACAAGCACCGGATAAGCATGGCAACCTTCTGCAACAACCCCGGACCTCTGTCTATAACAGTACATGTATGCAAGCTTCTTGGCGAGAGTAAGCAGCCACGTTATAGTCTATCAATGCGCCCCCTTCTTCGGCTGTCGCGAGATAGTAACTCCTAGTTGCAGTTTCGCGTCCGCCTATGGATGACTTGACAGGGTATGGGTTCCGTCTGACACTTGACTATTGTTGTCACTAAGAAATGCTAATAATACTAACAAGAATCTATTCTCCTAGAGACTCGGACACTATCCGTTATTACGTGTATCGCTTCTATAAGCTCTTGTACGTGTATCCAACCATTACTATCTAGCAAACAACGTGATGCATCCATTATCCGTCAAACCCATACACTCATTTCCGATGATATCATCAAAACATAATCATGCTCAACACTGAAAACGTAACCATATGCAAACCAACACATCATCACTCATCATCTCTCTCTCTACTGCCTGCTAAATCCCTCGCTGGTCCACACTCAACAACCCGCCCATGATCCAACCTCAAACACCACGTCGCGTCCTCCACAGCCTCCAGCCGGTGCGCAATCGTAATCACCGTGCTCTTAGACAACTCCGACCTTAAGACTCGCTGAACCGTTGCGGCCGTGGCACGATCAATCGACGCCGTTGCTTCGTCGAGAATGACCAGCCCGCTTCGTCGAAGGACAGCCCGCACGATGCCTACAAGTTGTCGCTGGCCTTGGCTGAGGTTCTTGCCCGCAGCATCAATCTGCGATTTCAAATTCCACTCGGGTCCGAGAACGCGGTGAATTGCGTTGAGACACTCTTCGTTGGAGAAATCGGCTCCTGGATCGATGTTATCGCGCAGAGTGCCGGGGAACAGGGTCGGATCTTGTTGAATGAACGTGATGCGGTTTCGCAGAGCCGTTCGATCGACTTGAGATAGATCGACGCTGCCTACCTTGAGAGTTCCTTCAAAAGGCGCCTGCGTCATGAGCAGGGCATTGGCAATGGTCGACTTTCCAGATCCTGTACGGCCTAGGACAGCACACGTCGAGCCTCCGGGAATCTCAAACGACACTTTATCCAACACCGAGGGTAAATGGCTGTCGTACTTGAAGGACATTTGCTCGAACCTGACATTGTCACAAGGTCTGGGCCAGTCCTCAGGCGGATCTTGTTCACCCTTGGGCTCTTCCGGGATCTGGTTCAACATGTTGACTCGCTCCAGCGAAACCGCGTCGAGCTGCAGCTGTGCAAATTTCTCGCAGAGCTGCTGCACGGCAGACATGGCAATGATAGTCTGCGTCAAGACGAAACCAACGGCGCTGGCCGGCATCCTCCGCCAAATCATAAACAGAATCAGCGCGGTGCGAGTAACGACGGAGCTCAAGCTGAGACGAAAGTCGAGCCAAAACGCCATGCTCCAGAAGAAGTGGTCCTGCTTCTGAAAGTCGTCGACGGCATCCAGGTGGCGGTCTTGGAAGTGCTTTTCCACTCGTAGAGCTCGGATCGTGACGAGGCCGTCCTGCATGACGCCGATGTTGGCGATGATGGGCGTAAGATAGCGCATCTCCATGCGGCGGAGGCATCGCGACACGGGCACATAGATTCTGAAGAAGTAGACGAATAGAATAGCAACAGCGCCAAGAATAGCGAGCAACACCGGCTGGTGTGTAGCAATGGCCACCATGCTCATGACAAGGGCAATCAAGTTGAAGACAAACGACTCCAATGGCGCCACAATACCGCCGTCCACCATGCCCATGTCGGCGATGAGCCGGTTCTTAAGCTGGCCCGTCGGCGTCGTATCGTGATAGCGGAATGTCGCCCGGCTGACCCTGTCAATGGCACCCTTGAAGAGACCCTGTGCTGCGTTGACTCCGATTCGAGCAAGGAGAAGCTGAGCGGCCGCATATGTCACGATTTGTCCTGCAGAGAGACCAGCCAGTACGAGAAGCCAGGGGAGGGGATGAGAGTCTGGTTTAGGGAGATTCCAGTAGACGCTTTTTGTATCATTTGCAGCAGAATCCGCGCCCCAAGCCTCCAACAGTCGGGCTCTCGATATGTCGAGGAACCGAGATGCGCCGTATGCAAGTCCGAGGAAGACCCAAAGGTGCCATCCACCAGCCTTGATGTATTCGGTATAGACGCTGAGGGACACGCTTCCCGTCTTAGCCGGTTCTTCTGGTGCGTCCTTGAGCATAGCAATATCCTCAGCGTGAATGTCGTGGGCCGTCTCGGTGTCATCATGGACCGTCTTTCCGCTTTCATGATAGGGGTGCTCGAGCTCTTGCCTGACCTGCTCCTCTGAAAGAACGGTTGCCTGTCCATTTGCAAGGTCAATCACCTGGTCGGCAATACGGAGAACAAGATCATCTCGGTGAGTCACCATGACAATGGTGCGGCCTTCGGCAAGAGGGCCCTGGAGAAAGCGGCGGACAATGGTAGTGGCGGTATCGTGATCCAGAGCAGCCAGCGGATCATCAAGGAGCAGAATTCTGCACTGGCTGTAAACCGCTCTGGCTAGGGCTACACGAGCCTTTTGACCACCGGAAAGACCAACACCGCCTTCTTCGAGCTTTGTCTGATCGCCATCAGGGAGCGAAGCAAGGTCAGGGAGGAGAGCGCACGCATGCAGGACCTGACGGTATCTCGTAGAGTCAAACGGCTGGTGAAAGACTATGTTTTCTCGTATCGTCTTGTTCTGCAGGAACGGGAGTTGCTGGGCATAAGCCACGGGGACGTCAGGTCTGATGAGATCGCCTTCGTGAAGCTCCATCTCGTTGAGGGCGGCGAGGAGAAGACTGGACTTGCCGGCGCCGACCTTGCCTCTGATGACGGTAAAACCTTTGATGAACTTGAATTTGAGATCCCGGAGGATAAGCTTGTCAGTGGAAGGCCAGGAGAACGAGGCGTTGCGGAATTCAATGTCTGTGACGCTGCTGGGGCTATTGGAGATGTCGTCTCTGTCGGGCTCGCTCATGTACTTGTTGACTCGCTCAATGGGGATGGTGGCCTTCCAGTAGGCAGAGATGAGATCAAAAGCCTCCTTGACGCTCATTTCCAGTTGAGAAAACAGCTGCAGCGACGGCCAAATGACATCGTTTGGTAGACCCTGTCGAAGGATGAGGGTGTACAAGGCGATGCTAGCCAGGGGATAAGACGTTCCGCCAGTGACGCTGACGGTAGAAATGGCAGCAGAGACATGGGCGATACTCAGACGCTTGGCCATTTCCATGGCTCGGAATTTCATGATTCTCGTGCTCCAAGTGGCCGTCCAGCCGTTGAGCTTGAGGGGACGACTGGCCTCGACGAAGTGGGAGACGGCCTGCGCACGTTTATCGGAAATGGTTGTCCTCTGCCGTTCGAGCTTGATCAGCTTGCGAACAAGTGCTGAGTTAATCGTCAGGAACACAATCATGAGCACGAAGCCAATGGCCGAAGGCCAGCCCATGATGTCAATCAGGTACCACATGGTAACAGCGACCTTGATGGGCTGGGCCACGAGCTTTGAAAAGTCCCAAAACCGCTGCGAGATTTCGTACGTGTCTCCTCGGACCAGGTTGACGACTTTGGCGTTGGAGGCTGGGCCGGTGACTGCTTTGGAGCTCTGCTTGGGAGGGCCAGACATTTTCCAAAGCATTCTGCCAAAGAAGGTTTTGGATTTTACATCAGGTGCCTGAGTGACTTGTCCGTCTTCATCGGCGCCTTTCTCTGTCACGTCTGAGCCTGGCACAGCGCGAGTCAGAAGCTTGCCAAAGAGAGCGATGAAGGCCTCTCCACGAGAGCGCTCATATGCCTTGCGAGAGTACCAAGAGGACGTCGTCTTGCACAGCTGGCGAACGACATCTAGAACCAGCATCACAAGACACCAAAAGGTAGCATCAGCAAGATTGCCGGAATCCAGAGCGTTGTAAAGCTTGCTCGTCAGTCGAATGTTGGATACCTCGGCAACTCTCTCGGACACGGCGAGCAGCGTGGCAATGGACAAGTCAAGGCCATTGGCCTCGATAAGGCACAAGAGAAGCTTGCCCTGGAGGTCGCGAAAGGCCATGTACAGGCGCGAATGCTGGAACTCGTAGGGGAGCTGCCAGACGTCTTCCTCTGTGATTTCCCTCTTGCGGCAGAGGGTGGCCAGGGGATTGACCCAGCTCATGGCCCAGAAGCGAAAGAGACTCAAATCATCCTCTGGGCTGCGCAGATTGCGCGATGGTTGGCCGCCTGCTTGGCTAATGTCTTTGTTGCCCCATGAAGGCTCGCGGAGAGGCATCATGCCGATGAGAATGATGGACAAAAAGCAGAGAGCCATTCTCGCAATTCGAAAGTAGTCGAGGGCGTACAGAGTGTGCTCCAGAAACCGGACGGCGTATATGGCGGTGCTAGCACCGAGAATGGCCACATACTGGATCAACAAAAGCCGGGGTGTCTTGGTCGGCCGATCCATCATGGTAATGAGAAGAGCAAAAGCCCACGGAATCATTTCCCAGAGATACAAGTAGCGAGTCGGGTTGATGATGACGGGAACAAAAGAAAGGACGACGCCGGCAATGCTGATGAGAAATAAGGGAATGGTCCAGAAGGACCAGAAGGGCCGTTTGAACCCATCTGGCTCGGCTTCTTGAGCAAAGGGTCTCAGCCATAGGGGTAGCTGAGCCTTGATGATATTTCTGCTGATGTAGAGGGTGAAGATGGCGGCGGAGATGACGGAAAGCGCTTGAGTGATTGTAACGTCCATGGCGGCTGAAGGTCTGTGGCCTGGTAGATGTGGTTTCTGAAGGATGGGAAGTTGAGAATGAGAATGGGAAGAAGGCGACAGAAGGATTTTATTCATGTCCATGCCAGCCATGGCGGGATATCCCACCATGTTGAAAAAGTCTCCCATGGTGATGGCGTAGAATAAGGTTACCTGTAGGAAAGAAGTATAAGAGTATCAACCGACATGGAAGATTCCGAAAAAGTATAAGATTAATAAGTAACTGATTTGAGGCGGCTTGAGGCTTTTGAACAATTCTGGCCGCTGGTTGATGGGATATCGCGACTATAGCAGCGCGTCACTCATTGAAAGGCACATGTATCTCGGGACATGAATGCATGCAATAGAACGGCTGAATACTCGACCAATTGGAATTGCAGTGAATCCGCCTTGTATCATCAGAAGGTAACTAGAGCATGCGCCATTTCAGCCTCTGATTGGCCCCGAGAAATCGACAGCAAGACGCCAATTGGCCATTGTTCTGGTGATGAAAGTGAAACGGACTTGCGGCTGGTTCAGGAACAGAGAGAGTTGGAGTTTAGTGGCGGTGGACAAATGCGTGTGGAGACGGTGGAGAAGGCGTAAGAGGGAGGATTCAACCGATTTGCTGGAGGTTTTCGGGGGTAAGCAGAGGCGCACGTGGGTGGTGAGGAGAGGCGATGCGATTTGTTGATTCTAGTGACGATGCTTGAAGATCCAACGGATCAATTGATGATGTGTTGAGGCTCAAGAATCTGCAATTGGGCGGGTCAACATGTTTGTCAAGGGAGCAAAATGAACCAAGACACAGGCAAGACAACATTGAAGACACTGGCGGAAATCACAACAAATGAATAAAAAGACAAAGGCTAATGAGTAGTAAAGAAGAATCAGTTCCGTTTTATTAAAACTCCCATGTCATCATGCATGCTCTCATGACTGATAAAAAAAAAGCAGACTTTATATAGCGCCCCTTAGTAACAAAGAATTCCCAATTTTCCCCTCCGAATCCCCTTTTTTCTCTTAAATCATCAAGGCACCTCCAGCAAGAAGCATGGACAGGCCAGTCAAGGCGCTGCCCAGGTTGACCGCAGAAACGGACCACGAAGCATGCAGCGCGTTGGCAGCGTTGGACGTGGAGGCAGCAGCATCACTGCTCTGAGTGGTCGACGCCGTGGTGGAAGTCGAAGGGGATCCGGTGCTGGTGCTGTTGGAGGAGCTGCCAGAGGCGCTTCCAGACACGAGGGCAGAGAGCTTGGGATCGCTGGCAAAGGACGCGGTGACGGTTGCGTTCTTGCAGGCGCTGGGAGGGTCGACGGATCCAGAGACGAAGTTGGCAGCAACGCACTGTGTTTGTGGTTAGTCTTGATCCAGAGACATTGGGATTTCTGAGACATCATCGTCCCATGGCAACACAGCCTGGAAATGGAAACATCAACATACCTGGTAGAGGAGACCGTCAGGGCCATCAGCAACAACGCCAACGACGCCCTTCTTGCCGGCCCAGCTAGAGGGCAGAACAACTTGGGGCTCGCAAAAGTTGCCCAGGCCGCTCTGCTGGACAATGGGGAAGATTTGCTGCCAGCCAGACTCGCCGGTGCCGTCGAGGGTGGCGCGGAACAGCCACGAGGTCTGCGGGTGGGTTGAGCGCATGGCCAGTGAGTCGCCGCCGACGTGGAAGTCGACGAGCTGCTTGGAGCCGGACGAGGTGTCGGGGGTGAAGCCGCCGCAGGGGGAGGTGCCCTCTTTGTCGTCGTCGAAGCCGATGGAGGTTGGGTAGTTGAGGAGGAAATGGGCCGAGGAGACGGAGGCCAGGGAGAGGATGGCGGGGAGGATGGCGGAGGTACGCATCTTGGGCGAGTTTGAGTTGGTTGATGGTGATGAGAAGAGATTGAAGGTATGAAGATAGAAGACAGTCGAGGCGCAGAGAAAAAGAGAGAGATTTGGAGTGCAATTGAGAGCTGGAGAGAGGTGGTTGAGGGGGGAGAAGCTTGGCGAGGCTGCCAGCTGTATTTCAACTTATAGCAAACACATGGAGAACCGAGCAGGACAAACAGCAATGCTCCACCAGGGGCCCTTGGAAAGGGAGATGGCGCCACTAAACAATGGGCTCTCCGGACTATGTCAAATGTGTGACTACGAGTGGCAGGGGGGGCAAAGATTGAAACGGTAGCTTGGATCAAGTTTGAGCAAGATATTTCTTTGCGGCTTCCGGGTGAGACGAGAACGATACGGGAGATTTGATTGTGCTTGTACAAGAGTCAAGTCATTGGGGGGGAGACTGTAGCAAACATGGAGGCTGAATCCGTCACGGATGGGTTGAGCAATGTCTCACGGCCTTTGTTAAAAGATCTACAGAGTCATACAGTAACGGTACATGCCAAGTACTAACATAACCAATTGCCAAGCAAAAAGAAACCCCCAATTGCGTTACATGCAGTGAATAGCAACAACAAGAATTTACATCAAATATTAAGCATACCGTCTTTCTCCAAATCTTCCAGCCAGTCCAAAAGAGAAAGTCGGTTTCCGGATCCCGAATGGCGGGGAGGCTAAAACAGGGACCAGGCGCACAACCAGCCAATCACACGCATCCGCGTTACCCATCTGAGAGCATTTGAGCAAGTTTATTCAAAGCGTTTGCGGCGGATTATTTTTGGTTGGGAGCAGTATTTTGAGGGTTTGGTGTGTTTTTTTTGAAGCTGGTAGGAACAGGGAACGGAGATGGTGCCGGATAGGCTCGACAGTGGAAGGGAGAGATCAAATCGATAGTTCTCTCTTGTATTACTCTTTGGCTGCAATCAATGTCTTGGGCCGGCCTCGTGGCACCCTCGACGTTTGCAACGCTCGCACCTGAAACCACACATCCACTCCGCCTCTTCTAACAAACCGCCAGCTCTTCTTCTTCTTCAACATCGCCAAAAAATCAAACGCTTCTTTTCTCTCCTTCAACCTCTCCGTATCTTCTTTATTTAAAGAAACACACAGCAGCCCTGGCATTAAAATCTCGGAATCGTCCGCTTCCACGCAGCTTGGTCAGCAGAACACACAAGCATCTCACCCCAAACATACAAACTCGTATACCTTGCTTGCTCCAGCTTTTAGTCCAAACAAAGAAAGAAGAAAAAAACTCCACACCAAAGAACAGTTCAAACCCAACCCCACATTTTGGCTCCGTGAGCGAGTTAATTTGGGTCGTGTTCTTTCTTGTTGCTCCGCCCGCTTCGCTCAGACAAACCTGCTCATATTACCTTATACCTTTACCCTCTTTTGCTGTCTTGTCACCTGGATCTCGGAACACGGCAAGGAACAAGTTTGACGTTGTCGTTGTGGCTCTCTTTTCGCACATACAAGAAGAGTAGTAGAGCGACACGAGCAAGGAAAAGAGGATTTTCCGTCTTTTCGTTTTTGATAGCTCAAGACGAAAGATGCATGGTTGAAAGGCGCCAGGTCTCTCTCACTTGCTCTCGCTGTTGACTTGACGTTATTCTCTATCTACGCTTTATCTGGTTCTCATCATCGCATCGTTATAGATAGATATTATTCGTCGCATCTTCGCATATCCTCTCACAGTCTCTCTCTTTCACCATGGATGGCATGGACATGAGCGGCACTGGCATGACGGGCATGGGCTCCGATGTCAACCACCGCTTTGCCCGCGCCTACTGGTACATTACAGCAACCGTTGTCGGATCGTTGATGGTGGTTCGAGGCGTCAATCATGTCGGCGCAGTGAAGAGGTATGTGAATCCATCTACACTCTACTCTATACTCCAGATACACCATATCACATCATATCCCTCCCTCTTCAACTCTCTCTCTCTCTCGACTCTTCAACTCTCAACTAACTCTTACAAACAGACTCAAAGCTGCTCGTACACAATCATCCCCCCATCCAACCCGTCCCAATGGCCCCCTCTCACAGTCCTGGGCCACCGCAACCGCCATGGTCCGCGAAATCTCCCATCCCCAGCTCTTCATTCCCCTCCGCCACTTCACCTGGCTCACACCCCCTCCCCTCGGCCGCGTCCTCGTCCTGCTCTGCTACTGGGCCGTCATCATCTACTTCATGACCTGGCATTCCATCGTCCACGACGTCTACTTCTGGGAGCGCATCGGCTACCGCAACGCCTGGGTCACCCTCACCCAGCTCCCGATGCTCTTCCTCCTCTCCACCAAAGTCAACATCATCGGTTTTCTCATCGGCACGAGTCATGAGCGTCTCAACTGGCTGCATCGTTGGGTGGCCCGCACAATGTTCGTCACCTGCACCGTCCACGGCTTCAACTTCTGGACCGAGTGGGTGCGCGCCGACTTTGTCGAGCTCGAGCTGGACGCCATGCCCATGGTCAAGTACGGCCTCGGCGCCTGGGCCATCCTGCTGTGGAACGTCGTCGTCGGCTTCGTGCCTATTCGGAGGATCGCCTACGAGCTCTGGGTGGTGCAGCACGTTGCCGCGTCCATCGTCATGCTGGTGCTCGTTTACTTGCACATTCCCACCAACGCCCGCTTCCTCTTCTGGCTGGCCGTCTCGTTCCTCGTCTTCGACCGCGCCGCTCGCTGGGCGCTTCTCCTGTGGCAGAACCTGCGCGTCAAGGCCGGCGGATCGGCTTGTCAGGGGCGGAGGCGAGTTGGCCATCAGATCCTCGCCCGAGCTGTAGGCGACTCAACCACCGTCGTCACCATCAAGGACGTCCACTTCGACTGGGCTGCCGGCCAGCACATTTACCTGTGGATTCCGCGGTTGGGCCCCCTCGAAGCCCATCCTTACACCATTGCCTGCGCGCGCAAGATGGAAGGAACATGCTGCTGCAACAGCGTCCAGCTGATCCTGCGTAAGCACAAGGGCTTCTCCAAGCGCATCCACGACTACGCCTCCAAGAACCCCGAGGCCTCACTCATCGGATTCCTCTCCGGTCCATACGGCACGCCTCCCCGCTGGGACATTTACGAAACAATGGTCCTCATCGGCGCCTCGACCGGAGCGTCTTTCACTCTGCCTCTTCTCGAAGCCGCAGCTCAAGCCGACTCCGTGGGATGCGTCAAGCGCGTCGAAGTGCTGCTCGTCGCCCGAACATTCAAGGAAATCGAATACTACGTCCAACGCGCGCAAAAAGCAGGCGAAACCCTCGTCCAAAAAGGCGTCACCGTCAACGTCCACGTCGCAATCACAAACTCCGCCCTCGGCACCGACGGCCTCCCCCTCTCCCGCAACGACAGCAGCGCCTCACGCATCTCTGCTATCTCCGCAGTAGCCAGCAACACCAGCTCCGAACTTGACGACGACATTAAAGGTGCCGCGAAATCATGCTGCTGCGACAACAAGGACGCCAGCGCCGCCACCAGCAGCGAAAAGGCTCCTCCGTCAAGCCTCCCCGTCATCCGCGAATACACCACCCGCCCTAGCATTGAGCAGCTTATCCGACAGCCTGTTGAGGCCGCCTATGGCGAGACGGCTGTTGTTGTTTGTGGAGGCCCGGAGATTGTCGCTTCGACGCGCAACTGTGTGAGCAGGTTGAGTGATGAGCGGGCAGTGCACAAGGGGACTGGTGCGCAGGGCATTTATCTGCATGTCGAGGAGTATTCGTTTTAAAAAGGGGTCTGGTATTTTATGAGTAATGACGGGCGTGTGTATATGGAACAGGAATATATATCATATCGGAGTTGGCGGCTTAAATTGTGCAGGTCTAGATATTTTCTTTAGACAAAACAGGGCATAGGTATCAAGGATAGTTCAAGGTAACTAGCATTAGGAGCGATAAGAAAGAACATATATGATACAAAAAGCAGTCTTGTAATTTCGATGATGAATATGGTTCATATTAATTATTAGTTGTAGGTATACATACGGTACTAGGTGTAGGTAAGGTTGGTAGTGTGACATGATGTAGAATACATTTCGACATGACTCAATCAAGTCAATAAATATCCAGAAAACAATCATTGTAGCTTCGCGCAAGCGCAATATGCAGTATTTCCAAGATATACACAACCCTCGTCCCCCTTGAGAGAACCCAAGCCTCTCGTCGTTGTCGTCATCGTCATCGCCATGGATTAAAATGTGTTATACAAATGGTGAAAATTGCGGGCGAAAAAGAAAGAAAATAAGGATATGGTCGCTATGTTACAGTCTTAGTGAAGTCTGTAGACGAGGTCCAACTGTTGTCGATATTTGCAGAGCCGTGGTGTGTATTTGTACATGCAGTGCAAGGGTAAATTCATCGCAATGCTTGCTCTACAATGAGCCGTTGGCGAGCCTGGCATCGCCAGTGCCCTCCAACAGAGACTCGGCCTCGGCCTCTTGGTTGTCCTCTGGCCCACTTGACTCGGATCGGTCGTCCTTCTTGATCCGGTAGACGACAAACTTGTACATGCTGCGCAGCAGGCAGTAGAGCCAAAAGAGGTTGAGGGCCTGCAGCGAGGCCAGCAGGGCAAAGGTGATGATGTTGGAGATCCAGCACTTGTACTGCTGCGTCTCCCAGTTGAGTTCGTAGGGGCCCACGGTACGGAACTCGGTGAGGACGGAGTAGAGGATGCGAAGATTGATGTAGTGACGGAGATAGCACCACACGATGATGTTGGAGACGTAGACAGGGACCACCAGCGGGCTGTCAATGTAATGAAGCGACTTTGACAGCTGTTGAGGGAATGTTGGTTAGTATCATTTATACAGAGGAGAAATAAGATGAGATGAGATGAAGATGATTGTCACACGTACTGCAAGAAACACATCGCTAACGTCATGTGTAATGTAGACGGCAACGCCCATGTGCGTAAAGTGGAAGCGGTAGCTCAGCCCAATGAGCGCCAGCGTCACCACATGGTGCGCCACCAGCTCCTTGTAGTCCTTGCGCGGCTTCTCGAAGCCAAGAAGCATCACAATGCCCTGCTGCGCCCAATACGCCGCCTGGAAGAGATAGTAGAACTTGAAGGCAGCCTCGTGAGAGCGGTGCGGAAAGTCCTCGTACATGCCGGCCGTGTTAAAGTACCAGACAGGACTACGGCTCATAACGTAGATACCCGCCGGGCCCATGCAGCTAAAGTAGATGGCCGTGTACATTTGCTCGGCGAAGCGCATCTGCTTGCCCTTGCTCTTAATGCCGTTGATGCGGCCCAGCGGGATGAGCAGCTCCTGCATCATCAGCTCGCGGGTAAAGGACAGCACCACTGTGTAAAAGGACACAAAAGCAACGTCCCAGAGCCCCTTGCCATAGTGCACAGGAAGCGTCGGGTCGAGATGAGCCTTTGGATTTGGCTGCTTGTACGACAGAAAGATGAAGTGGCTGACGGGGTTGGACTCGGTTGGGTTGACGGCATAAGCGGCAGCAAAGGTGATGAGCAGCATCAGGGGAATGGCCCAAGTGTTTCGCACGGAGAAGCGCGCAAACCGTCTCAGCAGAGACCGGGCCTTTCGTCGCTTCTTGCGGTCCGTTGAGAGGCGCGAGGAAGAGCCATTGGGCGTGGCAGCGGAAGTTTCGGTAGCTCCGGAAAGCTGCTGATGCTGCCTCTGGCTGAGGGTCTGGGATTGGCGTTGGCGAACAGCCTGAGCTGGTGAGGAGGAGCTGAGCAACGGAGCGGCGTCGAGCCGAGCCATTGCTGCGAGAAAAGGCCTAAGGGAGGTGATGTAAGCAAAAAAAAAAAAAAATTAAGGAGAGAAAAAAGGTTGAAGGAGAAAAAGGAAAAAGAAAGTCTGGTGATGGTGTTGTGGAGGGAAGTTTTGTGGCAGCACATGCCTTAAAAGGGACAAGGTCGCGGGGTGGTGTGCCCGAAAAGTGACTTGTACGGTACTTAAAGCTTTTCAGGCTAGGATGGGCTGAAACGGGCGTGCCAGGCAAGCTAGAGTCAGCTAGAGCCCGTTATGGGCATTAGCTTCTAGTGGGGAGGCGGGCGTCTGAAAGTACCAACTTGGTATCCCGGAATGGCTGGCAGCTCTGATCAAGTACCGGCTGCTGCTACAGCGAAGTCCCGGCCCGACAGAGAAGCGCCCGATGACGTCTTCAGACAGCCAGCCCTGGATCCGGGAATTTTGGTGCAAGATTTAAATCCAATCAAGAAAAAGCCATCAATCCATTCCACATCACAGCTCCTAGAATGCTTATTGTAAGTCCACTATAGATATCTGTATAACTCTCCCCTTCCTAGGATCTGCTGCCCTACAATGTTATCGTTAGAGTGTACCATTAATGCTTCCATCACATGCTTCCATGACTAGCTGAACTAGACCCGCTGCTTGTGGGATCAACGTGGACTGATCCAATGCTTTTCAGGGTTCAAGACGCTAAAATCGCCCTTTTTCAGGGCCATCACGATGCTAGCGATGGGCATCTTGGTACTCCTGGCTAAAATCCCCCCTAAATCACGGCTGCACGGGTTCCGCGGGCTCGGGCTCCCTCAAAGGATCAATAGGCACGATCCTTTCGACTGCTGCGACTGCATGCATTCGGAAATTATTCAATGTTATCTCCACAGACTATGCTCTATCCTGTGTTAGCAGCTGCTGAACCGGTGTGGCTCTCGGGGTTGCGGGTGGTGGCTATCGCCGGTTTAGAGTCTCGAATAATAAGGTAGGTTATAGAAGACGAAAATGATTTTGACGAGGGCACGTGTACACTCATAAACAACTACCTCGATGATTGTGCTAAAACTCAGTACTCTAGAACCTATATGGCCCCTCTTAAAATCCATCTAGAACTTCATGGACCGTGCCATGCCATACAAAACAGTTCATATCCACCAGTTCAATATCTGGTGTCAAATAACATGAAAGGCCGTTTCTGCTTCGCAGTTCAGGCTCACTGGTATCAAAACCGCATAAATCAAGCCATGCCAACAGGCTTACCCAAACTCCCAGAATCCTTTATTCCGTCAAATCATCCGTGTAAAACAACAGACAGCCAATAATACATTCAGGCAGTCCATCGACGCGAGGCATCAAGCCGGTTGAGAAGCTCCTTGTGCTCACTCTGACCATGCAGATACAATCCGCTCGAAATCGCGTGTGTGCGTCTATGGTGGCACTCCCAGCCATTTAGACCGCCTTTGTCCGCCTGCGTTTCGTTTCCTTTTTTCATTACTTTTTCCTTTTCCGCCAGCAGCACCTTGAGCTCTGGTTTGGCCTCGTACACAGTCCGGGCCCAGTAATCGAAGTTCTCAAACTCGACCGGATCTCTTCCCTCAAACTCGGTCATCTCGTCTTCGCCGACGTCGCTACGAATATCGTCGGCGTTCTTGCCGCTGAGGACTCGCACTGCGACCTTGAGGATGGCGTAGGACCAAATCACCATGAGGCCCTGTAGAGCAATGAGGAATGTAAAGAAGCCGAAGAAGATGGTACTGTTGGCGCAGATCATGCCTTGTGGCGAGTGAAATGGCTCGAGTAGAGTCCATCCGGTGGTAGACTGGGGCAGAGGGCCTTGAAGATTTGCCATGGATCCTTGAAAGCAATAATGTGGCACGAGGCTAGTGTCGTAGTAAACACTGTATAT
Source organism: Trichoderma simmonsii (assembly GCA_019565615.1). Classification (NCBI taxonomy): domain Eukaryota; kingdom Fungi; phylum Ascomycota; class Sordariomycetes; order Hypocreales; family Hypocreaceae; genus Trichoderma; species Trichoderma simmonsii. The sequence goes on from CP075866.1 coordinate 2,403,918, forward strand.
GACCATGAGGAAGAATACGTGGCGAGTCGCGAGCCAGATGACAACAAAGACGCCAAAGAGGCAGTCGCAAAGCTTTCTGTAGCCCAGGTATTTGGCGCACTTGGCGAGCTGCAGACAGTGTGTTAGCAATTATTTTCCCTGGAAAGGAGAAACAAGGGGCCTGAACGTAACTGGAAAGATAAGGTCGACAACATCCATGATGATGAGAGTCAGGTTGCCAACGCGCGTGAAATGGTAAGAGTACGAGGCGGTTACCAGCCAAATGGTGGCAAAGTGATGAATAATTGTCAACCAGTAATCCTTGCGCTGCTTCTCAATATGGACAACGAGCATCTGCTGAAGCCAAAATGCCAGCTGCGTAAGAAAGTAGAACTTCATGAGTCCACTAATCTCGCGGCTGGGCCAGCCGGTCCAGAGCTCGGTCATGTTGAGATAGTAAGGAGAGGTATACCAGATGTACTACCAATGTCAGTTAGCCGGTTATAACAATGACAAACAGATACAAAGATGGGAAATAAGGGACGTACAAGACCAAGTGGCCAAAAGATGGAGTAGTGGATAATGTTCCATGCCTGTTCAGAAAAGCGAGCCACGTCTTTCTTCTTGGAGATGCCGCCACGTCGTGCCAGAGGGCAAAGGACAAAGCTCATAATAGCATGGCGCAGACCAGTGAAGAGGACGACAAAGAAGGCGATGAAATATTCGTCGTTTCCGCCGTTTGCATACAGTCCAGTGTCGGGGTTGCAGTAGGAGAGCTCGAAGAAGGGCCTCGTGTAGACTCGAGATTTGGGGATCAACAAGTGGCTAAGAAAGAGGAGGGCCAGGAGATTAATTGCAACGGCTGGTTATCCTCAACGTCAGTATTCCAAGTCAATTCAATGGAAGGAGGCTCATGATGGCGGCTTACGGGTTTGGCTATCGACCAGCGTCTGCTTGACAGTGCGGCATGGGATTGTCCGGCTCCTATACCTCTTGACAACCTCGTGCACGTTGTCACGGACAGGCAGCTCGATGGGAAACATGGGATCCTTGAGGGTAGATTTTATTGTTGAAATGCCCTTGGGGTCGTTGGCATAGCCGACATAGTCGTCCGCCGTGTCATCTATCTTATCTCCCATCTTCGATGGCTGGGTGATGATGGCAACGAAGAAGCAAGCGCTCTCTGCAGATGATTAAGATTTGGTGTGAATGTTGCTGAAAGAGGGAAGAATCGGCGCGATTCCTAGATGATGAAGGATAGATAGAATCAAGGTTTGGTTCAAGTCCAAGATAGAGTCAAGCGTTGTTGGTTCGTCTCTGCAAGATGCGTAGTGAAAGTTTCCGAGATGTTATGATGAAATCTCTGCTTCCTATGTGTAAGGAGTGTTTATGAAATGAAGAAAATAAAACATAAGAAAACTTGATGGAAGAATCCGAAACTTGGTCGCCTGGGCAGCTGGAGAGTGGGTTCAACGGCTGCCTCAATCTTGGTATTTCACTTTTTGGCCGTTTGCCAGATCCACCTCGCCAGAGTGAATGTATCTACCGTTGCTCTGGGCAAGTAGACAAGGCTTGGCGTATAAAGTATAAGATTTCAGCCCCGGGGTTGAGTAATTGTCTTAGGCCTTCGGCTGGCAATCCATACAATTTGGTAAAGGTTTGGTGACAAGCAAAGAATAGTGAAGTGATGCGGGCAATCTTTTCGACTTGGGAACCTATCCAAATGGAAACTTGATGGAGGAGATAGGAGGAGGAATCTCCAAGGCGTGCCTGTTGTGACGACGCCATCGTATTTCCCTCTTCTAGGTGAGGATGTGTTGGGCTTTGTACATCCTGTATATGAAGTTTGTGGTGATTGGCGTATTCATACTCGCCATTGGGGGTCCATTCGAGTTTGTTTGGAGCAGATAGTTTGTTTAAATACCGCGCCGAGTCCCATGATGAGGTTTAAGCTTTGCAGTGCATCACGACAGCGTACATGTGTACATGCGCATATCACGACACGCCTCAGGATTAGGTGCTTGCACTTGAAACTCGCATAATAGTAAAGAGATTCTATATCTATATACATGTACCTATGTGTGATTTACGGAGCTGACCAGAGCATGATTAAAAGGTAGATGCATCGGGTTCAGACTCTATTCGATGTTCACATCTGTGCGACATCCCGATACAGCACGCATGTTCACTGCCAACTCCATGGTGCGCGTTAGAACAGTCCAATCTGTTATCGCATACATCTGTCTATTTGTTTTCTATACGCTCATTGGGACTTTTGGTTTTTTGGTATTGAACCTAATCTAGTGTCCCGTATCAGATCTATATGTCGCTTTTGAACTCTGTACGCGGATCGATTCTGCGCTGATTCATGTGGCGGCGGCCACACAATAAGCCATCAGCCCAGAAATCCACAGCACTAAATGGCGGCCCGGTGCCTTAAATGCGGGTACGAGAAGCCTCCAAGGCGATCTGTAGTAGATAGATGAATAGCTGAGTGTACTCCGTACTGTAGCATCAATTGTTAATGTTTTTTTCGATCTTAATCTTCATCTTGCTCTTGTGCCGTGCCGAACCCGGCTTGTGCTGCCTCATGTGAGGATGCCCTCATCGCCGGTACTACTAAAACCACCACTGCTTGTACAAACTCGTATTAGTATGCTATTATTGAACTCGGGAACCAACACGAACATGGCCACTGCCGTCATCCGCTAAGCATCATCATCTCACGGGCATCCGTGCGTTAAAAAGCTCAGTTCATGTTCCCTCCCTTGCATCCCCGCGCCTCCACCAACACAATGGCAGGGATTTTTGGCTGCATTCTAGGCCCAAGGCTCAGCGGCTATTGCTCCCCCCAGCCTCTGTCAATGCGTTTCAGCAGCGTGAATCAAAGTCGAATTGGCCATTCCAGACCTCTGATGCTCGTTGAAACTGGCGACTCTAGACTCTCATAATACAGGTAATAATATCACGAGCATATGTGTACATCCATGTAAAACTCTAGAGGGCGAGATTCATCAGAATCTGTCTGCCTTGTCTGCTCTACCTGTCACTCCCAATCCCTGTAGATGATCAACTGCCAGACATGGATCCAAGACACGAAATGGCTGCATCGTATCGGCTTGCGTAAAGGCAATCATTTGCTAGTCTGCCCAAGCTGAAAATAACTAGAGACACGGATCAAATCAAGCAGCAAAATGTGCCGCATCGAATCCCGGCCCGTGTAGCCGCCTGGCAATTCATTGGCCCGTTATCCTCAGATGGTCCAAACAACATAATGCTGCTGCCAGCCACCACTTGATTTGTTGTTTACCTACATGTCCATATGTTTCTTTTTCCTCTCTCCGCCATTTTCATCCTCCTCATAGCCTAACCCCTCCTCTGCATCCTCTTCTCTTAGTACAGCAGTATCTTATCTCGGTGATTCTCCCTCCACCAAATCAATACGAAAAAAGAAGAGCCCGCTGCATGCAATATTCACTCTCCATCACGCACAGACCCCCTGCATCTGGCCCTTGACTCTTGATTACTTCCGTCATCCGATCCTGCATACGATACGGCATTTCGTGCTTTCGTGCAGACAGACGTGGGAAGCAAAGATTGGGAGGGGAGCTCACGTGGGAAACAAAAGCGCCAACCATTGACGGCTGATTGATTGATTGCCTGTCATTGTCACTGTCACCGTCACGCCCAGTCACTGCCCTGGCCTGCTCGTCTATTTTCAGCTCTGCCCTTCAGCTCTCCTCTATTCTCCTCTCTTCATCTACAGCATCCTTCCACCAGTACCAAGTCACATCACATCAGCCTTGCTTCTTCATCTTCATCTTCATCTCCATCTTCAGCGTCTTCTGAATCATCTATTTCCTCCACCCATGTCGACTCCATTCATGAAACCATCGTGAGCATCTGGAGACTGGCCCGCCGTTGTGCTCTCTTCCACTCTTCTATTTTTATCTCCACCAACGATTTAACATCTCCGCTTTCCCACGGCCCCAAATGACAAGAGGCTACTGTCCAAGCGCCTATGGCATCGTTCAAATGGTTGCCCGCGCGGTGGGCTGGATGACGAGCGTCACGACGTTGGTGATTCTGGCATTCATCATCAACCAATGGGCAGACAAGGGCGGTGCTATTGCCGCTGGCCTCGTAGGGGTGAGTTGTTCTTTAACTCATTCAATTCAATTGTCATCGTCATTGTCATCGTCTGGACCTAACCTAACCTTGCTCCAAACGCTGCAGTCCGCCATCGCCATCCTCAATGACTCGTGGATCGTCGTCGCCAAGCTCGATCGTGCCCTGGGTTTCAACCCACTCTCGCCCGCCCGTGCGCTCCTCCATGATCTCTTCGCTCTGGCCATTTCGCTCGGCGGCATCGTCATGATTATATTCTCGCGCTACACATACCAGGCCGATGGCTTCGCCGCTCTCGAGAGCGACTCATCGCCTCAAATCACAGGCTCGGCAGGAGAAACCGACGTCATCAGCAGAGAGGGCTTTTCGCAGAATAAAATGCTGTCTGTTGCTGTGTGGATGCTCACAGCTGTGGTGTGAGTATTGCTAGGCACTCACTCTCATCCTGCATCGCGGCCGCTGACTGGAGAAATAGCATTTGGAGATTTATATTCATCGTCTGGGGCGGATTCGAGTGTTTTTTCGAGTTCCGCCACATCCACCACACGCGACCTCGGCGACGAGAGCGGCGAGAAATGATTCAGGTCTAAAGATGGCCTAGATGGCTAAACACAAACACATTGACGCATTTACCTGGCGTTTAACGGTTGACATTACTGGAGTTTGGAGGGATTTACAGGGTACATGTTTGGTGCTATGGCTGGCAAGGATGGTGGATTTTATGTTGTACACATCAAGTGGCTGATATACCCTCATGTGATATGAAGAAGCGCTCATGGCTATGTATTCATTTGTCTGGTCCTCAAAACAGACAGCGCGCACAAGGAATTCTGAAATAAACCAACAATTGATTTGTTAAAAACCATCTCACGACCCAATTCCATTCATGGCCTCCACTATCGCACATTATTTATCCATCGTCTATACAATCGCGCAAAATAAAAAATAAAAAATACAAATAAGAACTCCACAGAGACCCTCTTACTCCTGTCTTGTAATTTTTGCTTGCTTGCTGTTGATGAAATAATACAGCGGCAGAAACAAAATGGAGCAAACCACACTCACACCCGTGGCATACAGCTGCCACAGAAACACCAGCAGCGGCCCCAGATACGGCAGAACAAAGGCCACAAAGTCGTTTGTCTGGTACAAATCTTCCTGGCTGGCAATGTAGTATCTCAGCCTTTCCTGTCCCGGGCCCGCCAGAGCAGACGAGTTTCGACCGTCGGGTTGGTACTTCGGCGCCAATTGTCCCGGCTCAGACGAGGATCCTTGGGTGAGGCGCAGGACGGAGAGCAGCTTGACTGATGAGCTGTGGAAGGGGACGAACCAGATGGAAAATGTCTGGCGGATGGAGACGTAGAGGGTGTTGTTGCGCTGATCGAAGACTGCGTGCCGGGCTCCAGGTTAGCAAAAGGCGAGGAAGACTATATGCGCGAGACATTCGGCACACCGCTCATTCTCACGACAGGATCAAGAGTAGATTGGGGCAGACTTACCAGATGAATCGACAGTGAGCTCAATTTTCGGGCTCATCGTGCGATACCAGCGATAGATTCCCAGGATGAGCCATCGCGAATCCAGATCCCTGGCCAGCGGAATGGAACCTTTTGAGATGGACGGGACGCGACAAAAGGGATGGATGAAGGCGGCGTTGGAGAGAAAATACGTGTTGAGCGTGTCTTGCTGCTGCTGCGGCGAGCCCTTGGTGAGGGTGTTGATGACGGCGGCGATTTCTTGGACTGAAGAATTTGCAAGATTGGTTTAGCTATGAGCGCTGAAGGAGAGGAAGAGGGTTTGTGGTGAGAAAGTGAAATACCTGGATTCTCCATGATGCTGCTCTGGTGGTGTTTGTTGTTGATTGTGAATATTAAGATGGATTGATGGAATTGAGATGTAAGTTGCATGTGAAAAGTGCAGATGCCGAGTCTATGATTTATTACGACGTCTCAGTATTTCGCTTGATTTTCCTCGGTTTCAGGGATCTGATCCTGCTTAGCCCAGAAACATGGAACCGCGCAATCACATGCAAAATCGCGGCCATCGCATCGCGCATCATCTCATGCCAGAAATGGATCCATGAGTTCATCCATGTGGGGAGCGTCTCATTGCGGCCGTGACGTCACCATCACGATTGCTCAATGCGTTCAATTATATAAATAAACAGCAAAAGTAAATATATAAGACCTCAATTCTTCTATTTACCATCAATTCAGCTTCATTCTTCCGTGGTTTTTTTATTCTAAAAGTTGGACCGTGGTTGCGTGAAATCCCCCGCCATCATCCATCATCATGCCTCAAAGCTCGGATTCTATTGCGAATCCGCTCCTTCATCCGCTTCTTTTCATCTACCAGTTATGGCAATGGATCATTAATAGAGCTCTTGCTCCGTATCCGCCTCGGGAAAGCGACCAATTGACGCGCCCAAAGATTGCCATCATCGGTGCTGGACTGACGGGAGTTTCGGCGGCTGCTCATTGCGTTGGCCATGGCTTTGACGTGACTATTTTTGAGGCCGGATCGAGGGATCGACTTGGCGGCATTTGGAGCGTGAGTTTTCGCGATACTGATTAAGAGAGAGAGAGAGAAATTGATTGATTAACTGGCTGGTTTATGCAGAGAGTCAATGACACGTCTGGCCTCCAAATTCACTCCATCATGTACCGCTTCCATCCCTCCGTCAAATGGGAGGGCGGCTATCCCAATCGCAAGCAAATCGTTGAGCAAATCGAACAAGTCTGGAAAACCTACCACTTGGATAAAAAGACAAAGTTTGGCGTCAAAGTCAAGGGCCTCAAGCAGGACGATCAAGGCCGGTGGCTTGTCAACAATGACCCTTCCCTTGGACACTTTGACGGCCTCATTGCGGCTATCGGAACTTGTGGTGATGCCAAGATGCCACATATCCCAGGCATGGAGAAGTTCAAAGGCGAGATTTACCACTCTAGTGATTTGACTGGGTACGTATGCAATAAACCGCCGAGAATGACATTACCTATTAACACCCGCTGTAGGAAAGACGCCAAGGACAAGCACATCGCCATCATCGGAGGAGGCGCGTCAGCCGTGGAAGCCCTCGAATTCGCTTTTAAGGCCGGAGCAGCCAAGGTTTCTATCCTCTCTCGATCAGACAAATGGATCATCCCGCGAAACATGATTGTAGACACATTGCTCAGCCTCAACATCTTTGGTCAAGAGACTCTCTTTTCCTTCATCCCCGAATTTCTCCTCCGCAAATTCTTCTATCGAGATCTCGAAGATTTGGCTCCTACTCATGACAAAGGCATCTTCATGGGCACTCCAATGGTCAACTCCGACGTCATGGACAAGCTGCGTCAAGGCAAAGCTGAATGGGTTCGAGGCGATATTCTCGGCTTCACCAGCCGCGGAGTCACAGTCAACCGTCGTTCTCGAGGTGTTCCCAAAGACGGCCCCGGCCACGAACAGCTCATCAAGGCCGACATTGTAGTCATGGCCACGGGCTTCAAGAGACCTTCACTGGCGATTCTCCCTGACGAATGCTTCGAAGAGCCGTACGGGCCGCCAAATTGGTATCTGCAGACATTCCCCCCCGCGCATCCGTCCATCTCAGCCATCAACTCGACTTTTGTTGAGGCCATTGGCACTGTTGGTAACTGGCATATCGGCATCTACACACGCATTCTCCTCATGTTCCTGCTGGACCCCCTGACGCGACCGAGTCGGTGGTGGATGGAGCGCTGGATCGACATGACGCGCACGCTCAAGAAGTTTAGCCCAACGGGAGCATTCGACTTTTTCACGTATCTTGAGCTCGTCTGGTGGTTCGTGTTTTGCGTGGCGTTTAACCCGTTCCGCTGGAAGTGGGCGCTGTTTGTGTTTACCGGGCTAGGTATTGGGATTCCGGATGCTATTATACAACAGGAGAGGAAGTTTATGAATGGGGAGGGATATAAGAATAGAGATGAGGGGGTCAGCTTTTAAAGGTATAGCATCACCATCAGGGGAATTGTATCACTATGGGGGCTTATTTTATTTGGGCGGGCTGGAATTGGCAATGGTATTAGAGGTTATTACTCAGAACGGTTCAAAGCACAGGAACATAACATCGAAAATATCGGGATCTGTAGATTCAAGCGTCATTCTACAATATATACATTTTTTTGCAAAGAGACAATTACTGCTCAATTCATCACCAACCAAGCAGCATTCACCCCCTCAGTCATCAATTTCCACTCAACCGAAAATCTTGTTGACAATCTTTTCGAGGCCATTCCTGTGAACCACACTTGTCAATATCACATTTACAAAACTGGCAAAGCTTGCAAAAAACATACATTGGAGGGGTGGGAATGTAGTTTCTCTGGTACTCTTCAATCTCATCCACATCTTTAAAGAGGTCTACCTCTTCAGGCTTGTGGATTGACGTCTTGCGGACGAATTTGTAGCCAAAGTACAACACTGGGTATACAAATATCATGGAGTATCTACCCACAAGATCAAAGTTAGAGTTCTCTCTTCTCTCAGAATCGTGTGTCTCATCAAATACTCACGAGAACAAAAAGTCTGCAATGTTCCAGTAGCCAGGCAACGGCAAGAAGACGGTATATCCACCCACAAACGCCATCACAAACGTCCACACCAGCGCATACCAAGCCGCATACGGCATGAACCAAGCCTTGTAAGGCAGCGAGTCACGGCTGATCCCCTGTGCCTTGAGGGCCCGGTGGAAGCACAAGTACGACACGCACACGGCGCAAAAGTTGATGAGCTGCGATGCCGTGACAAGAGACACGAACCAGTTGAGCACCACGGCCGTGTTCGACGACAGCTGCAGGAACGAAAGGAGCGCAAACAGCAGGACGAAGCCGACACAGTAGACCGGAACGCCGGCCTTGGTGCACGTCGTGAGAAACCTCGGCGCTTTTCCCTCCAGGGCGAGTCCGTACAGCGATCGAGAAGCACAGTAGACGTACGAGTTTCCGGCCGAAAAGGCAGCCGTCAGGATAGCGGCGTTGACAATGTGAGGCAGCACGTCGATTCCGAGACGGTTCATGGCGACGACGTACGGAGAAGCAGCGGCGCCCGCCTTTGAGCTCGCAAAGGCTTTAATTAGCTCTTTGTCATTATACGGAACTAGGATCCCAACACACAGCGATCCCAGGATGAAAAAGGCCGTCAGCCGGTAAAACACAGCATTGTACGCCCTCGGCATCACCACGCGCGGATTCTCCGCCTCGCCCGCCGCCATGGAGACGTAATCCGGGCCGGCAATGGTAAACGCCGCCAGGATGAGACACTGGAGAAAGCCCAGCCACCGACCCAAGTTACCCTCGTAGTACAGCTCAGCGAAAGATCCAGGTTCGTTCCAGAAGCGGAATCCGAAACGGTCGTGCTTCGGGTTCCCGCCCAGCATGACGACGAAAGTGAAGACGATCAAGCCGATGATGAGCACCACCTTGCCAATTGCCGCCCAGAACTCGGTCTCGCCGTACCATTTCACCGCGAGCACGTTGATGAGGGCGTACAAGACGATGACAATGGCTATCAGTGCGCCGGTGGGAATCGCATCGGTCCAGTAGCGAATGATGAAGTTGCACGCCGTCACTTCAAACGGCACCAGCGCCGCTTCGAATATGAAAAAGTTCCATCCCGTCGCAAATCCAAATGCCTCGTCGACGTAGCGGCCCGCGAATCGGATAAAAGGCGATGAGATTGGTAAGTAGGTGACCATTTCGGCCATGCAGAGCGTTACGGCGAGGACGACGGTGCACCAGAAGCTGAAGGCGATGAACAAGCTGCCAGGACCGCCATTGAGAAGACCTTTTCCTATTTGAACCTGTACACGGAGTAGAATGAGAAATAAGTACAAGCTTGAGCGAACCAAATGTTGCTTCAATTTGGTTGTTTGTTTTGTTCAGGGGATAGATGAATGATGTAATACGCACGTAGAGAACGGTGCCAATGGTGCCTCCGATGCCAATGAGCTGGATATGCCTGGCCTTGAGCTGTCGGTGAGTCGTGTTTCGCTTCGTTTCGCCAGAGGACATGGAGACTCGGATGTCGTTGAGAGATTCTGCGCGGTTTGTGGTGATGCCGCCTTTGTCGGCCTGTCCTTTCTCATGGCCAGCGTACGCCGGAGGGCCAATTGGGTCCGCCATGGCACTCAATTGCCGTCTGTCTCGAGATATCCTATCCAATTGCTCTAGATCTCGATACACTATTCAGAGCCGGTACGGCGAAGCAATGGGCAGGCTCTCGTTTCAAGATGCTGGAATCGAGAGTGGCTATATCGCCGGAAATTGGCGAAAAGTGGGCGTTGATTCCAAGACCCAAAGGTCAAGGAGGGAATTGAGGTACACAGAAACCGTGTACACCGCGAAAGAGTTAGAAAAGCAGCTAATCAGATGCTCCCCGACCCTTTCAGCGTATAGACTTGAGAAGAAGAGAGAAGAACTCGACTACGAATTCCATTCGTCGCGACTTTTTCCTCTTCGTTTTCCTATCAATAAATGATTTCGGTTGGGGAGAAGCACAGCTGCAGTAGTAATATTCTCTCAGTAAGACACCTAATCAATCAGACTCGAGTAAGACGAGACACAAAGTCGTACAGAGCAAACCGAAAAAAAGAGAACCAAGACCAACGAAAACTTGAGACAACGGGCCATTCGTTCCTATATTTATTTTTCCCCCAGCCAGTTCCCGTTTTCTTAGAGCCGAGCCGAACTAGCTTTGCGGGTCTTGTTTTTTTCGTGGGCCGAGCTATCTCACCAAGCATGAGAAAGAGAGACATGGATGCTCGTTGTCTTGTCTTTTAGCTTCTGAAAGCGGCCTGGTCGAGGCTCTGCCAAGGAAGAAGGCTGCAAATGATCGACGAGTCCCCGTTTTGAGACATGAACATGACATGGTGGTTTTGAACGGGCGGTTTTGGCCGCAATCAAGCTTGGTCGGGTGTAGGAGAAGCTTCACCCCCACAAATGACAATTCCGGCGATGGCAAGGTTCCAGATCTCCTGGGCTTATCATCATTACAGATCCTCCTAAAAAAATACCACCGCCTCTCAAGTCATTCCCCCTTTGCCAATTCTAACAATTGAGTGGTATTTGAAAACTTGACAAAAAGCCGTTTGACCGTGACCGCAGACTAATGCACCTCGGGCTCTCGTGAGAACGGACAATCTCCCCCATTGAGCGAATCGAAATCCACCATCCGGTGGAGATTCACCCAACTTTCCCCCCCAAACTTCTGGGTCCCCGATTTTCGGGTCCGGCAGGGTAGGCTCAAGGTAGAATTCCGGGGTATATCATGTGAGTAACGGTATGAATGGCGTCAATCTGATATGTTGCTACCCTAGATGAACGCGAAAATAATAGTATTGCAAGAGATATTAAGCCACAGCAGACAAGTTCTTTGAACACTCTGCTTTAATACTGGAATTTAATAGAGTGCTGCATCTTTTCATTCGAGTTTGGTATGATAAGCAGTAGGATGAAAAAGAGGCGCACTAGAAAGAAATACAGTCGTGGAAAAGAAGGCCAAGACAGCGGCTGGATCAGACCCAAGGCGGAAGAGTGTTGAAGGGCAGACCATCACCAACTTAATTCTTCGGGTAAATCTTCAAATGAAGTGCTAGTTGAATCCTCCAGCCGATAAACATAGTGTCTGTCTTGAAATGATGTAATTAGGCAAATACAAGCTTCATGCCAGATGAGGCGTTCATAAGGGCAAGCAAAGATGCTGTATCAACCAAGGTGTTCTCGTTCAATCAAGGTTACATGTAGCCAGCACCTTGACTCTGCTGTCCCGCATCCCGTATGAGACCAAAGAAAGATATTTATGAAATAGAGAATTATTTGATACCATGTCAGTATTCAACACCAATTTACCATGCAACTAGCGACGATGTCGCACATTTTCTAGAGCAACATGCGGGGCAGACAGCCAATTATGCGGCTCTTATCAAGATGATTCTGAGCGAATAGAAAACAGACGTACCCCTCATCACCGCCCTCCTGCTTATGTACTTGCTGGAGCCTTGAAAACGTAGTGTTTGCGAATAGGCCTGAATTCAGCCGCAAAGTCCAAGTCGTTGGGCTGCTATCCAGAATCGACGTGTATCAGAACGTCCAGTGCAACAACGCCATACGATGCGTCTCATCAATGTAAAGACGTTCAAATTAGAGGAATTCCTCGACTATCAGGCGCCTCCATACGCTATATTGTCACATACCTGGGGAGACGATTCTGAAGAGCTCAGCTTTCGTGATGTTGAAGATGGAAACATCAACAAACTTGGCATCGGATCTGTCAAATTCCGAGGATGCTGTCGACAAGCCGCGGAGGACAGTCTTGGTTATGCCTGGATTGATACCTGTTGCATTGACAAGACAAATCTGGTCGAGCTTAGCGAGGCTATAAACTCCATGTTCCGGTGGTACCAGCGTGCCTCTATCTGCTATGCTTTTCTATCCGATGTTCCCAGCGATGATCATTTTAAGCAGAAGAGCTCCAAGTTCCGGAGAAGCCGGTGGTTCCAGAGAGGATGGACTCTGCAGGAACTTCTTGCACCTAAAACGATGCGGTTTTATGGCGCTATTTCCCCATCAGATACACACAGCGGACAAGCCTTCGTCGACACAAACTTGGTCCAAGAGTGGCATCTTTTGGGAAACAAAGGAAATATGAGCACCACGATTGCGTCAATCACAGGCATACCTCGGCATTATCTACTGGGAATTACTGCACTTCATACGGCAAGCGTCGCACAGCGCATGTCGTGGGCAGCGCACAGGGATACGAAACGCAAGGAAGACCTAGCGTACTGCCTTCTAGGCATCTTCAACATAACGATGCCGATGATCTATGGTGAGGGTGGTGAACAGGCATTCTTCCGGCTGCAGGAACAAATTATGAAGGTGACAAGAGATGATTCAATACTGGCGTGGGGGCTGGGAACAGATGATTCGTCTACCAGCGACACTGGCAATATCACAGCTGGGAGAATTGTGGCCAAGGGTCCGGCAGACTTTACACATTCAGGGAACATCGTTCGACGAGACCAAACTCTCAAATATACGAGCTCAGTCGACATGTCTGGTGGTAGTATTCGAGCTCACCTTCCACTACATACTACTCTCACTGGCGAGATAATTGGGCTTCTCAGCTGTGGACCCGAGAATAATCCGCAACAGGTGGTTGGGATACCACTAATTGAACTTTCTGTGGGATCATCTGGCGAATATGCTCGGCCACGAGGATATGAGATTTCCTTGTATCCGACCACGGTAGCTGCAACAAAGCCAAAGCCGATCCGAATCAAGCATGACAACCAAGAAAACGTACCCGTGGATGTGGGCGGACTTTTCTTTCACTACGAAGACGACGATTTCACAGACATCAGCCTGAAAATCGTTGATGTGGCTCCTAGATCATATTGGGACGAAGAGCGAGCACTGATCACGTCCACGCCCATAACTCAGGACGGCGCCGTGGGTCAAATATTGATTCGACTGCGCCATGACACACAAGACTCTAAAGACTTTGTTGTCATTCTGGAGTATAAGAAAGAGAGCTCTGATACTCTGGTTAAATGTTGGGTTCTTATATGCAGCAGAAATCTCTTATTGGAGGAACTGGTTTTATATCTTCCCTCTATGATGCAAAAGCTGGATGGGAAAAGGCGGGCTAGGAATGAGCTGCTTTCCCTTACCATTGCGCTAGAACGTGTTGAGCAGCAGCCGATCTTTGTAATACGTCCTGAGCTAGTATTGGACGGAGTATTCACCACCATTGACGCAACCGTGGAATTGGAGGAGAAAAAGTTAATACGTGAGAGTTTACAACTCCTGGAAGAAAACGAAGAAACGGAGAGAGAAAGCAATAAACTCGAAGACGAGATGAACAGCTGCGACACCAGCCTGAATGAGATTAAGAAAGACCAGGAGACAATTCTAGCAAAGTTAAAGGAGCTTGAGATGAGACAAAAAGCATTGATTGCGAAGGAAGCAGAATATACTGGAAAACGAACCGAAATTACCACCAAGCAAGATGAAGTGAAAACGAAACTGAGCGGCCTATCTACCCAATGGGAAAATATACAAGAAAGATGGGATACGCTGGGGCAATTCGGGCAATTGAGCTGTGCTCTGCCAGGGACAACGGTACTTCAATGGGCTGCCGCAAAAGGACTTATAGAGGTGGTTAAACAGCGCCTCGAAGACGGTGCTGATGTTAATGGTTCGGATCAGGATGGCTACACACCTTTAATGACAGCTACAATAAGCGGGCAATTTGAAGTGGCAACGCTCCTCATCGAACACGGCGCTAGAATTGACGCCCAAACTCGGAATGATGAGACAGCTTTAATCGCAGCCGCTGCCTCTGGATGTGTCCAACTCGTTCAACTGCTGGTTGATAAGGGAGCTGATGTAGAAGGGCCGGGCAACTCAGATGCATTGCAGGCGGCCGCGTTTTATGGACACGCTGATGTCGTCCGACTACTTCTTGATCATGGTGCTCAAATAGAGGCTAGAGCTGGGACAAGCCTAACAGCACTGCTATCAGCTTCAAATAGGGGGCATACTGATGTTGTTCAACTTCTTCTTGACAGAGGTGCTGATGTGGAAGCTAAAAATTGGGAGGGTGTAACAGCTTTAGTGGCAGCCTTTAAAGAGGGAAAGAAAGATGTCGTCAAACTCCTTATTAATAGAGGTGCGCAAGTGGACATCTGCGATGAAGACGGCAAAACAATGTTGATAAGAGCCTCAGCTGGAGGAGACACGGAAATAGTTGAGCAGCTTCTGGCGATTGGTAAAATTAACCTCAATGCCAGGGATAAGGAAGGTCGGACAGCACTGGAATGGGCGACTCAAAATGGCCATGGAGCTATTATTCAGCTGCTTCTTAATGCAAGAAAACATGGCCGTGAGCAGGTCCATACCGAGAGTCTGCAGGACCATTCTAAATTCTCGGGTTCTGGAGGTTTGCATGAAGATTATTGGCCTCGAGTCATAATGCCAAAGATCGTAAGGCCTCGGCGGCTGGGTAATGATTATTAGGGTCGGCCGAATGATGGCGAGGATCCGAGCTCGATCTTCTTATGACTTAGGTCATTTAAGCCCCAAGAAGGCTGTAAAAACACTAAAGGGGAACGACAATGATATTATCAACTCTATTTGGCATTGATTATCTGATAAGGTAGATATGGGCGGGTGCTTGAAATTATTCCATGAATCTGCGCAGGCGAACAGTCGAAGTCACAAACTCTTATTGAGATTAGATAAAGCGACAGCCAGCACATTTACATATTTTCGTTTTGAACCTAGCTCGTGAAGATAAGACAACGACAATTTTACGCACAATCTCGCGGTATAAAATTGACATAATTGCCTATCTCTTAGTAGGCCTACTTCAATATACGCAGGTATATAGCTAGTTCGTTGTTGATCAGTCTGGTTGTTCAACATTTGGGGTCGGATAAGGCTATTTATTGGCCAACAGCGCCAATAATGGCTATAATCAATATAGTTATACATGACGTAAGAATATTCTATTTATTTTTGCTGAATGGGCTATGTGTCACTGCGTGTTAGCAGCTCATAAATTCCTTTATCGATAAACCATGCGTTACATGGAATCAAGTGCATCGCATTACTGCACTGACTTCTTACCACATAGTTACAGCTCTATCATCTCTCGCAGTAAATCGAGCCGAGCGTGTAAAGATTCTGGGCATGGTAAAACACATATCAATTTTGATGCTTGGCTTCTCTGAATATTCTACTCATTCTTTTTTTATTCTATGTCGTACATTCACGTCTAGCCATCAAGATCGTTATAGTCTTAGCATGTATGGTTTCCTTCAACTATATATGTAGATAAAGCTAACTGATCTTCATAAAGTCCAAAATCAACTCGCCGATTTTTTCAGGCTCATCTTCCAGCAGAAAGTGACTTGCTTGGTCCAAGTAATGTATCGGTGCATTTGGAAAGCCTTCTTGAACACAGGCACGAAGTGCTTGGCGAGGAGAACTTTATCCTTTGTTCCCTCAATCATCATTGCTGGCTTTGCGAGAACCGCAGATATTTGACTCTCTGAGCCGGTTTCTGCCTTAAATGAGCCGGTGACAATACTTTTAGGAAAGGCAATCACGCCATTGCATTCTTCTGGAGTTGCGAAAGGAAGCGAGTAGGCTCGGAAGAAATCCTCAGTCACATTAGCTCTCTCAAAGCCTTGCAGCAGCTTCATCAAGCCGACAATAGCCACCCCAGAGTTCATAAGTGTAGCTTCAAAGGTACCGTTTGCCACAGCTCGGTCCGCCCATCCAAACCAAGCGGATTCTTTGCTGTTCTCGGTCCAGCAGATCTCTTCTTCCGGCAAACCCATCGACAGCATCGTATTCATCACTACGATTCGACGAATGCGGGAAGCCTGTCTAAGAGCCAGGGCACCTCCAATCTGTCCGCCCCAGTCATGAACAACGAGAGTGATATCGTGCAGATCCAATTCTTTGACGAGAATTTCCAGGTTGTCGGTGTGTTGTCGCGCTGTATATTCGAGATGTTGAGGAGTTTCACTTTTTCCGAATCCCATATAATCCGGAACAATCACGCGATTGGTTTTTGACAAAATTGGGATAACTTCTCGATACAAATAGCCCCAAGTCGGTTCACCATGAAGACACAAGACAGGCGAGCCCTGCCCCTCGTCAACGTAGTGCATTCGGAACCCTGGCGCCGTGGAGAAATGAGGCTTAAAGGGGAAAGTTCCACCAAGTGTGTCATTCTCTTCAATCATCTTGAACAATTTAGTTGTAGAGAATATTGCAGATTCGAATTTGAACTTTGGCTCGAAGGATATAACCTGTTGCTTGAAGAATTCTTCGTGAATCGCCAATTCTTTGTAATTTCTGCGTCTGTTGCTCGAGATTATCGACCTTATTTATAAAATATTCACACCATATTCGTCGATTCTATCCTGTCACTACAGAGTACTCGCATCTGTTGAATATTAGTGGATCATGGTGGCCTAAACCGGAAATTTTCCTCGAACTAAAGCTTCTCGATTTGATCAATTGCGTGCCGGATTTCCTAGCTACGGCGGAAGTTTCCGTCCAAGCCTAGTTTTGGTGAAGATTACTTAGTGCAATGTTTGGATAATTCTCCTTTGACGGGTGCCTGTGCTGAAACTACCATACTAAAAAGAGAAGTTTTCTGCGATGAATCGTTCGACCTCTGAGCAACATGTCCAGTCTAAAGACTGTTTTGTTACGCTTGAGTGACCTGTCACCGCTGATTCAGGTGGATTTAGTAGCTGGATATCGGTATTCGCGCTCTAAGGCCTCCATCTTATTCGGCTTTCTCCTACCGACGTCATCTCTCATCGGATGCACGCTAACATAGATGGGTCCCCCTTGACCGCGAGTTTACCACTTCGGTGTATCAGAATCAGGAGCAACTGACAACTTTTAAGGCAATTCCGTAGCTTCCATATAAAATGTAAAGTCTGAAGCGATATAGTTGCTCTCATACAGAGACGGGACAAGTTGTCATACGACCGGTAGTAGTCCGCGGTGTCTCTATATAGGGAGCCGAATCGATGATCCCCTTTACTGCAAAATAGTGTATTCACTGCAGTGGGCGGTTTAACATTGCATTAAATCACTATATCTACTATATGATGTTTGAACTAATCTTTACATGTACTCATTGGTTTGCACGCTTATCCAAGTGACAATGAAGACTTGGCTACAGCTGATTTTAAGAATTAAAATGACATTTTCTCTATTGCCGTAACTCATATAGCTCATTCAAACTCCTCGTCATCAGAACTTACAGAAGAAGGAAACCAGCCAAAATCCGACATGTCAATATGGTGTTCTCCCATTTCATCTGTGGAAACATGGACACCCTCTCTTCTTAACATTTGAGCTTGAACATTCGCCCAATTCCCACCACTACATTCAAGCGTTAGCTTCTTTTTCTGTCTGGATCAATTTCTACATGCAGTGAAAATAGAGAGTGTATCTATGTTACCGATGCGAGATCATGCCCTTCGAATTTATCACTCTTTGCCACGGAACAGTTCCTAGATTGTACAATGAGGCTCCTTGCCCATTGCTGGAAGGGTCAACTGCCGGAGAGAGATTCCACAAACATGTGCCTACTTGACGAGCTCGCTGCGCTGCTCGGTAATTGCTTGCGTCAGTATTTTCACACAATTACATATCAAGACATTCTAACAGAGCACGTACGTGTTTCTAGTAGCTCCGCAATATGTTTGTATGTTGTAACTCGCCCGTATGGTATCTTCATAATAGTCTCATAAACGGCATTCACCCACCACTCTGTTTCGTTTGAGCGAGGCATGGTTGTTGTTGTAAAAGAAATATAGCGTGAAGAATAAAATTGTAGTTTAGGTGTGTTGAAATTCGCTCCAGATTAAGGCCTAATTCCCGCGGGACTCCGGATGTGTTTATACAGCATATTTATAGAAGGCGACTTATGTCAGTCCAGCTAAATCTTGGACGATCTTAGCCCCTGGTCAAACATTTAACCTGAATCAGGTAGTTATCTGCGAGATATTGGTCGCATTTATCTGGCGAGAGTCTCAGTGGAGCCACGGACTGGCTTGGCTTGTACGTCACCGAGAAGGTTCTGCATCACGGCAACACTCATAAATACTGGTAATACAAGCATGCAATTTTAAAGCTTCTTTCTCTTGTTTTATTTTCTTCCCTTGATATCCAGAATCCGCCAGCTGGCGTTACGTACAAGATTCAACTCAGGAAGCAGATCAGAGTCATGGCGAAGTAGGGGGCCACGTATCAACGATATTTCCTAAGTAACAGTTCCGCTGCCCCTTGGAATTTCGACTTCATCATGGTTTCACGTATAGCCAACGCGATGTCCTCATTTCCTTCCGAAGGTCGAACATCGTGCACACAATGAGTCAATCCCATGGCCGCAAGTGTGCTGAGCACAGAAGTCCGACTTTGCGGCAAATGAGATGTCAACCAATTCAAAATGCGCAGTTGTGCTGAAAACCGGATATCACCTGGTAGAAGAATGTTTTGAAGAGAATCATTTCCGGTATAGGCTGCCCGTGGAGTAGAACACGTCGAGTGTTGGCCAAAACATGAGCAAACGGCCGCAGCAGGTGTAGTTGTAGCCGCAGCGCTATAACTACGGCAACTTTCGTTATCACCGGAAGTAAAAGTAGGAGATTCGCAGATCCGAGCGGTGTTCAAGTTCCAAGATGAATGTCTTTCTATATATGGATCACGATCAGGAAAAATTTGACATTGTCTTAGCGGCCCTGGGCTGTCATAGTAGCAACGGCACTGTGTGTAAAACGGGGAGTTATAAAAGTCGATAGAATCCGCAGATTCAGAAGCGCCTTTGAGATTTTTCCGAAGTCGATCGACCCATATGAGGGCCGTAATAAATAATGCAGCCTCCGTCATCAGACTGAACGTGGCTGTATTCGGTTCGGGCTCGCCGTTATCAACTACTTTCACGAAAGGAATGTTCACGCCTGTCTGGATGTCCATATTCAGGCCGTAGGCGTCAGGGCCTTGCATGCCAAGAATGCCTGGGCGGTAATAGTCGTCATTTGCTCGAAATAGAGCCCACCGTAGAATTTGAGACGCACTCGGGCCATTCATCGTCGACCATTCTCGTTGCCATTTCTGAAGACGAGAAAAAACTTGTTCCAAGCGACATTGTAGATCGTGGACAGTGGAGAGAGTTTCTTTTTGCGGGATATCAAATCCATTATACACCCACTGCGATCGCTTGTCGAGTATGTCATCGGTACCCTGGATGATTCCAGGAATATCAGAAACGATGTCGATGAGCTTGCTTGCGTTGGTTTTCATTCCTGGATGGAGCAGCCACGGAATGGTCTTCCATTCATCCCTTTCTAAGAATATCGCTTGACGTCGAACCAAAGCATTCGCAACCTATTGAGAGTCTCAGCCACATATGCCCACTGGATAGAGGAGTTCATGCTCGTCAATTGGAAAAGCGAGGACATACTTACCATTGTGAAGCGACAGGACTCATATATTGACAAAAGGGAAGCATCGGCAAAGTAACAAGGGCCGCAATTCTGAAGGATGCACGCTAATCCCGAGTGATGCGTAAATCGATGGTCATTTTCTACCGCAATCTGCCTGAGAGTCAATAAGAAGTCTTCGAACTGCGCGGTATCTCTTACGGAGTAAGACCCCATAATTGCAATTGGCTTGATAAGTCGTGCCAAGTCTGATTTTGTTGACGTGTCTAGCTTATGTTGGAGCTTTCGAAGAAGGGAACCATAGATTCGAGAGGCTGAACGCTGTAGAGTGCTAATCTTGTGATCACGACCGAAGATGCCGTAGGTTAGAGCTCGTAGGCTATCATAACCAAGAGCATCATGCTCCTGGGCAAGATGTTGTCGCATTGGAGAATCTTGCAATAGCATGCTGTGGATATTGATCCAGCCGTACGAGTCGAAGAAGTAGGAAAAGGTGACATGGTCAAGAAATGGTTCTAGGCTCAGCCAAGATGGGAAAACCACTTCAGGTCGAACAAGAGCGCTCTTAGCCTCTTTCAACGGTGCGCTTTGGGCCAAGCCTTCGTCACCCAGTAGATGATCAGCTAGCTCAGGTAGAGTAGATGTAGATATGCAATCTTCGTTGACCGTCTTGTTGTGAGGTGATTCACTCCCACCACGGGTTTCTTGACCTAAACGGCATGGGTAAGAAGTCGCGTAATTAAGTTTTATAAACTTCGAAGAGGTTGACCCTTCCTCGCTCTGGTGAACGCCGTAGTTTTGTTGTCGAAAAACCTTTTCGTATCCCTGGCATTTGTAGCCCGCCCGCTTGCACCGCGCACAGATAGGTTTGGCCTGATCACATCGAATCCGTCGCTGGCGGCACGTATGACAGCCAAGGCTTGTCGGTTCTCTCCCCATTTTCACTTGAGGCTCATTAGGATAATCTCCGAGCGAGGTATAGGTTGAGAAGATGGTTCTTTGAAAAACCCTATGGTTTCATTATGCATCAAATACGGAGTGGAGATCTGTCGTCGCCGTGATCTCCCCAAATGCCATGTCACTTGTGGCTTTTCGGGTTTAACGTTGAAACTATCCTATTACAAATCATCACGGACCTAAGAGATATCCGCCAATGCTTTCCGAAACGACATTGAATAACTTATTAATTGACTAAGTAACTAGTTACTGTTATAGGAAGGGGAGAAGAAAAGTAGATTTGTCTATGAAGTGCAGTAGAGTTTGGGTAGCTCATTGCGTTCACGGGGCTGCCCCACGAGGTGACGCCGATGGGCAGATGAAAGGTAACAGGGCATTCGTGAATAAAACAATCATATCTCTCATGCGTGATATCTCCCACCAAGGTTTAACAGGGCGATTCACGGTTGGACTGATAAGAGCGAAAGCCTTGTCGTAATGATCGTAAGCCTTCGTGGAAAACTTCCCTTCACGGTTAGTGTCATGTATACTAGCCAGAGAGCTAAAAAAGCAACTTGCGCTATACTTACCAGTCTACCGTAGCCCCATTTGTTTCTGTTAATGTAATGGCTTCAGGTCTCTTGGGTTGTAGCAGATGACCCAGGTTGCTGCGAAAAGAATTTGTTCAAGGATCAGTTTTGAAATGGAATTATGATATTGTGCATGGCTTTATACTGAATCAACTGTGATGGCATATTGTCTTTTCATGCAAGTTATAAATATAACCTCTATATCCGTTATTACTTAGTTGTGGCTTCAAATCCTCACCCTTCTAGCTATTTTATGAATCGTTATACAGCAGTGTCAAGTCTCAGATGAAGATGTCGAACGTGTTAGAAACGACCGATCCGCAGGTTCAATCAGAAGATGGAACTTTAATATGGGCGGCGTCAGCTGGCTGCTCGGCAGACCAGGCACCAGTCATTATTTTTGTGCCGGGCTTCTCCAGTTCTAGCTTGACATTTCGGAAGCAAAAGCAATTCCAAGACGAAAACCTCCTTAGGAAGTATTGTCTGGTTAGTGGTTTAGGAAATTCTCGAAGATCTTCATATCGTTACTGTTTGTAACTGAACTTGTGATAGGTTACCTACGAGCCCCGCGGGCAATGCAGATCGCAGCAGCCCCTAAGCGAGAGCGCATATTCGTCAGAGAAGAATGCCCAGGATTTTAAAGCGGTTTGCGATAGATATGGAGTGAAGACAGCAGTTTTGGCAGGATGGTAAGTTAAGCCCGGCTATCAAGGATTTGGTGTGAAATTGATGGAACTATGTGCTTACTACTAGTCAAGGAGCTATGGAGGCTTAATTGCAACAGATGTCTTTTCTCATCTGGGGCCAGGTTGGATCAGAGGGATAGTATATCTGTCGGGAGTTCCTTGGAGATCTATGGTAAAGTTCAACGATTGCGCCCGACCTCATTTCTCAATCTAAGCTGACATCTGAAATGTGATCTTTAGCTCCCTGAAGTTCTTCATTCCGATGGAGTGAATGCTCTTCAACCGCTCATTGAAGGCGATGCAGAAGAAGTAGCGAAAAGTCTTTCATCTGTGCTAGATACATGCTTTCACTCATCCAGCATCAGTTCAATGAGCTACAGCGAACATTCAGCATTGGCAGGAGTAATCGCGCAACAAAATCCTACCGCAAGACGTCTTCTCATGAATGCAAGACATCAAGATCATACAAAGTTGCTTCAAGCAGCAAAGCACTTACCAACTATGCTTGTAATTGGTGAGCATGACCGGCAAATATACTGGGAAAAGTTGGACAGCTTCCTAAAGGGACATTTCCCTCTATACCGTTTGAGCCTCATTGAAGGCGTTGGACATTCAGCGTTTTGGGAAAAGCCCGAAGAAGTAAACCCATTGATGGAGATATTTGTCGATGAGTGTAGATAGTAATGAAAGTATCAGGTACTGATTTTACCAATTCCAAGCTATCCACAAGAGAGCAATAAATGTTATATTGAGTACTCCGCTTCACAGGCAAGATGCTCCAAATTGTCCAAGTAGACAAACCAGTCCGCAGCGCCTAGGCTCGTAGAGGGAATTTTTTGCGACTGAACTTTTGGTTTGTAAGAGACGCCCTGGTATTGTGACACTCTATTTCACATCGCGCTTGTCCTATGTCCAGTTGACTGTGCTGTCTATTGATTGGATTTGTAATATGGACTGTATGCCTTTGAACCTACCCTGACCACCTCTCCCTGTTAATGTTGGTCTTGGGTAGCTTCTATCCCAATGCAAGAGGATACACTAACAAGAGAACAAAGTGTACCACTCGCGCTTTGACATCGCCAAATCGATGAAAAGGGCAGGTTTCTGCGATATGAGACACCATTTGCAAATTTACATTATATGAGACGACAGGATATTCGAGCATATAAAGACGACTATGCCGAAGCCAGCTCACAATCATCAGTTGACTTGGGCAACATAACGGAACGCACAGTTTTCGCACTACACTACCGAGAAGAATGAGCAGTTCGCTTGACGTCGAAGTGAATATGAAAGGGCCTCTACGTCCATCTTTGAGAAGACTTGTGCCAGAACACCCAGCGGCGTTAGCTGCATTGGATATCGCGCTCTCGTCCCTTCCACAGTCGATTATAAACCACAGCTTCCGCGTTTTTCTGTATGCGAAAGCAATGAATGCCTCATCGAACGAAGAATCATTACCAACCAGCCCTGTGAAAGCAATTCGAATCGCGGAGCACGTCCTATTTGTCGCCTGCATATTGCACGATATTGGAATAACTGAAAAATACGATTCGATTGCGAGGCGCTTTGAAGTTACCAGCGCAGACGAAGCCGCGAATATACTACGATCTAATGGTGTGGATGAGGATTCGATACGTGAAGCCTGGTTGGCTATATCATTGCACTCAAGCCCTGGAATTGCTGAATATCTTCCAGGAACTGTGGGAGCAATGAGGAAAGCAATAATGGCAGAGTTTGGGGCAATGGATGTTCCAGCGAATGAACTGAGCGAAGAAGAACGAGAATTGCTCCTAGATGGACAAGATTTAGAAAGACTCGATATCGAAACGGAGTTGGGCGATGCGATTGTTCGGCAATGCCGCAAAACACGCACAAAGGCTCCTTCTGCGTCGTGGCCCGGTGTAATGTTGAGGGCGTTCGAACAGGATCCAGAGTATGTTGGGGCAAACAAGGCATTTTGGGATTGTTCTTGAGAGTAATTAAAGGAGTTATTGGATGCGCTATATATGTACTCAACTCTCTATATTATCAAGTAGTATGGGTAACCTTAGCCAGATGTTCGTATATCTTTTGCGCAGCTCTTGTTGGTGTTATGTGTGTAATATCTAGTTCCAACTCATATGGCCCTCCAAAAGTATAAATATCCTCTTCTTTCCGAATCTTTTTTAATGCCTCCGGATCCGTCAGCTTAGTATTAAAGCCAGCGCCGCGCCCTTCACCCAATACTCTTGTCACATTTTCCTCCAGCTGGCAGCATAGTATGATGGAAATGAATGGGACGCCTCTTTTATTGGCTGCATCTCTGTAATCTTCGGCACCCGTACTACCGATCAAGCTTGAAGATCGAGAATCGGTGAAAATCCATGTGAATTGTTGTGTCGCCTCAGATGTGGCAATGGTATCGAGGATGTGGCGTCGAAAGCTCGTCCGTATGTCGTGATAGTGTGGTGAGCAGCGATCAACTAATGGGGCAACAGGATCAATAAATAAATGATTGTGGTAAATCTTTGAGCTGGGTATAAGCTTCTCCAGTTCCTTAGCAATAGTCAACTTGCCAACTCCTGGATATCCGTTGATATAAATGTATTGTGGCATGGTGGCAGAAGGAAACGACTCTTTCTAATTCTGGTAAAATGGTTATTGACCGTAGCATATAATCTTGATCGAAGGAATGTTCAAAATTAGCGAGCAATGTCTATGAAAGAGGCAGTCTGTTTCTTTTTATCCTGAAGAATGTCGTTACGGTGGTACCACGCCACTGATAGTTTTGTCGATGACTCAAAGGCAAAAAGCGGCGTATCAAAGGCTTTTTCTCGATGCTGATAAAGTTTGGTATGAACTCTTCCATAAGGACCTAAAACCATCTCTATCACTACCTTTCACCTAAAATACTATACCTGTGATCGCTTGCCCCCACCTGGCGTAGAAAATCGAACAGACAAAAGATATACTTCGGTCATATACTAGATACACAGTTCTAACTGCTTGCAAAAGAACTCTTCGATCGCAACCACGCTCCGTATTTCCACAGCGCAAACATTCCGGCAATTCCCAAGCATGACAAACCAGCCAGTAGAGATACTCCGCCTCCAATCCCTAAATTCTCAAACATTGGTCTTGCAAATAGTATGCAGGCGACAGCAAATACAGATCGGCAGAGATCATTTGCTGCGAATAGAGAAGCGGCGTATTTCGGGTATGACATTGGGAGATAGACGAACACGCTTTGGAAGATTAAGAAGTTGGATGTTACCAAGATCACAACTCCAATGAGACTGACAATCCAGTGAATGTCGCTCCGTACTGTCCATCCAAACATGAAATATCCGGCCGACAGAGTGATAACAGCGAAAAGCGCAGGAACCAGTCGGTGCTCTGGTGCACGCGGACCGTTTTTCCGTATCTCAGGAAGTAGATAGCAAAATTGATATGTGTAAAAAATACTTATTCCTATAAGGCAGGCAATGCCAATTGTGAGAAAGCAAAGCCCAGTTTCGCCAATGTTGAATCCATATATCTGAGGATATACCAACGGAAATGCTTCGAAAAAGGAATAGTAAATGCCGTAGGTCAAGGAAGTCTACTACGTGTATTAGTTCCCGTTGCAAACACAACATAGCGTATAAGATGTTAGACACAAACGTCGACTCACATATATGTTAGTAAAAAGAACGGCCGGATCTTTGATCATAATCTCCATTGGCTTGATGAGCGCATCCCAGACAACGTCTCCAGTTGTCAGTTGTGCTTGGGCAATCTCACTAGCCGCAAGTATGTCTTTTCGACCCGTGATCTTCCTCAACCTGGCGGCACGACGGTGAAGAATGTTGTCAGCAGACGTTTCCGGCAATGCGAAGCTCAATAACAAAACCAACGGCGCTGTCAGCCAAACTATCTCCCAAAGTCCCCAGCGCCATCCTTTCGCTTGAACAGCAAAGCCAGCTACCACTGGCCCAATCGCTGGTCCCCAGAACCAGACCGCAGTCCAGCAAGAAAGGTATATGGGAATTTGTAAAGCAGGATACTATCAAGGACTTGTCAGTCACTAAACCTTGTTTCATAAGCTTTGCCACGTACAATATCTCCAACTGATGCTCCCCCATTGGCCAGACAGGGGCTTCCAAAAAACCCAGTGAGGAAACGCAGAACTAGTAAACCGGCGAAGTTCTTTACCGTTGCAGTCGGAATCGAGAGTATGACGAATAAAAAGAATGTGGGTATATACACCCAGTTTCGGCCCACGGACGCGATCTCGCTGAGGGGCGCGAATACCAAAGGTCCTATCCCATAACCCGCCACGTACACAGCAAGTCCGAGTGCTGCGGGAGTGGCGCCAACATGAAATTCTCGCATTACGTCTTCTTCTCCAGGAACGTACATGCTGGATGCCCCATATACTGCCATTGTGTACGCACACAGTTGAAAGAGAACGATCGCTTTCTTAAGCCCTGTCCAGTTTTGAGGATTCTCGGGATCTTCGTCTGAATACCACTCAACCACATAATTGACGTCTTTTTCTTTGCCGGAGTTATTACCTTCTGCCTTTTGTTCTGGTTTCAACATGATGTTTTGGGGATTTTCCGCTGGTGTTCTCTTCGCATATTCATCGGTCGGCGCCATCTCTTCATCTGTTTGCGAGGGGTTCTGAGATTTGTTTCTCATCGATTGCGCATCGTCTAAGTTTTGTCTTTGTGTGTCCACCAATGTATCTGCAGGACTTGAGTGTTTGGAGATTGCTCTCAAAGTCCGCAACTATATAGGATCATTCACATCAGTAAGTTGCTCCCGACAATGATTCCTATCATCTGTACCATTGTATGTTTATCTGCCCCTGCTTTTTCTTCGCTGTAGAGCAAAATCTTATCGTTTGTGAGACGCCGAATAATCTGGCCCATCACCGAATCTCTAAAGAGCTCCATAATGCCAAAGTTATCGTCTAGTGAAAAGTCAAAGCCAGATTATCGACGCTGTTAGTTTGATCATGGACTCTCTTAGGCAGTTGCAGTTGTGTAAGAGTTCGATATTCCGGAGAAGATTCTAGCCTTTTAATGTCAAAGAAAGCAGACACTTTCGCCCTAAACTCAGCGTGACGGATGTCAGTACCCACGGGTGATTTGAGCTCTCGCAGAGAACTGCTCGATTCAGGCGGCTTTGAAGGATCCATTGGCAGAAAATTAATAATTCGAAGTCAGACTTGTGACAAATGAGCTTGGGAATTCACTACAAAACTAAGAAAATAAAGCACACGTTGTGAAAACTGTTGGCCCTATCACCGCTCAATTACTCTTATGGCCAGGCAGAGGACCAATTGGTCAGCCTAAGTGCCCGTCGCAGAAAAATTCCCCATTGAGCACTCCATCTGCCGAAGGCTATAATTAATGCCGGGCGAAGGTCTTATCGAGGTCCACTTAGGCCAGAATGTAAAGCCATCACTAGATTCCGGTCCACTGGGATGCGGATAGTTCCGAGGCCAGTTCGTTTCCAGCATCTTCAAATGAGTGAGCGCATTACATACAGCCATACTCTACATGCAATGGAGCTCAATGTTGCCGTCACAACAATTTCGCGAAACAGTAAATTCGGGTATCCACCCGCTTCTGACAGTAGACAAAAGGAGGATGGAGCTGTCTAGTCGAGGAGTTCTGTTGTCACGGCTTTCGTTCGTGAATTACTGCGCGCTTGCTTAAGAAGGGAGGATCGAGTGCAACAAACGTCTAAACGCATTAAAGCCATTGATGATAATATACGTACACATGTGTTAAGCATACAAGTAAATGTAATTACAAAACAAAATATCGCGGAAGGGGTAGACTTAAGAGGATATGGAAGGTCCTGATTGTAACAGAGGAAGATTGCATGTTATTCTCGGACCATCCCGTCTGCGACAAGCCAAACGCAGCCAACAAAGTGGCTGCTTGTTTGGCAACATTTTTGCCCGCTAGGTCCTTATTCCATATCACCTAAACGGCATCCAATTGTTTATTTTCTAGTGAAGCGATGGAGGCCAATATCTTTGTTGGTTCATCTAGTGTTACGGTGCAGTCTCCGTTGTTTGGGCTTGGAATTTGAAACTTCACATTATGCGGCACTATCTTTTATTATGTTGAGAAGTTTGGGCGACCGCGCGTAGATGAGATTCCTAGTACCATCTCGGCAAAAGGTGATTGGCGGAGATGCCTCATTTTCTGTGCAGCCAGTGCTATTGGTAAACCGCCAAACCACATGAGCCAGGATTTGCCGCCAATGATGAACGCAGTACTTGCCTCCATTCAGAGCACAGCGTTCTCAATTAATACCATCTAGATAGAACCCCGCTGAACTGCTTACCTACATATATAGCGATACTATACTAAGGCGGGGAAATTTGCGAGAAGGGCCATACAACCACTGCCATGATCCTCCTCGCTGCAACTCAGCCATCATCCAGCCTCGTTTAAATCTGCAAGCAAGAGATTTACGGGAGACATTCCGAAGAGATCACTGCTGTAATTTGGCACCCCTCTGGAGTATGCGCGCCTAATGTGAGCCGTACTACCACTGCTCCCAAGGCTGTGCATGCAGCTCTCTCCATTATTTCAATGGAGAACAACACAAGGCAGCAGCCAAGATGTTGAAAGAATCGAATCCAAGAAGTGATTTTCATTTTCGCTCATGAGATGAAGGTATTCCTCTAACCATTTACAATTTGAACTTCAGTAGGCGTCAAGTTTGGCGCTCTTGCTTCCCACGGAATGCGGCTGACTGACCGCTAGAACTCTATGGCTGAGGTTACATGCAATTGCATGCAATCCTCAAGGCGGCTTGTTGCCTTTCTTTACGCACGAATGAAGATGATCAACGTGTATAATCCCCCCTTGATTCAACCACCCCATCGCCGATTCACCTTCAATTTAATTGGCATCGCATTGCGCCGCGCATATAAGCACCTACGCAACAACGCATGCGCAGATGCGCGGAAGCGCAGCAGCAATTATGGGAATGGGTCCAGAGCGTGCGCATTTGCGCAAGAAGGCCGCGGATGATTAAAACGAATGCCTTATTTTTTCGCCTTCGGGTTCTAACGGTCTCGCTCTGTCCTTCCAAATCCATCACGAGGCTACGATACCGAATTCTGCTCTTCTTTTCACCAATTCCTACGATCATCTTGTCTAAAGGGAGAGCACAATGGGTGATCAGCCTCCAGGCTCTACGAAGCCTGATGATACTCAAGGCCAGCCTGGCGAAGACATGCCGGCCATCGACCGCTGGTTAGCTCAGCAGCCAAGAGAAGACGGCGTACTCACATTCAACTTGAGAGCGACGCAAGAAATTTTGACCGAAGAAACTCGGTCGGAACGGCAGCCTAAGGATGACGATATATCCATTGATTGTCTTCATCATGTTGCTGGTTTTCAAGTTACCGATGAGGAGAATTGGTCTGTGGCGAACCCCATCCTACCATGCCATCATCAAAATAGCAAAGGAGACTACGGGCAGCCATCCAGTAATGCACATGATACTAGTCAATCGGAGGATGTTTTTGTACACCAGCAGCAAGAACATCTGAGACATGTGCTAGTTTCATCCTCTAGACAAGAAACATTGGAACAGCCTTTTGATCAGGCTTCTATGCCCTCGGCCCCTCCGGAGACAGCTGATTACTCCGAAACTTCTTATGGAACCATTCAACAAAACAATGAGATCGATCAATGGCTAGATACTCCAGATGCAACATGTATTCACGAGATCACATGTGATAGGAGACGTGCCTTACAACAGCTTTGTGGCGAGGTGCAAGGGCTATCTACCTTTGTCAATGCTTCTAAGAGCTTACAACCTTTCGCACCTGAGCTTTCGGAATTCAATTCAAATTTATATCCCTCTCATGGTTACTCTGTGGATGGCACTTCTGTTATACATACACCGGGGAATTTCGGTCACCTGGGCACGAACCAGCCAAGAGGCTGCACACCACCCCACCACCCCAACCCGATTCCTTCCACTCAATTTTCTGCATATCCTTCACTTATAGAACCGTGGAGATATTGTTCCACGACAATCCCAAGTTACTCATCTGATACTCATTCTAGAGCAATGGATGAAGTGTCTTCGGAGATGACCTTTTCTACCACACCCACCACCAATATAAGCCTCAATCGCAATAATTTTTGGCCCCTTAATCTCGAGCCTGCACAGTCTTTACATTCAAATATGGTCAATGAGTTTGCATGTTTCTTTATCATTTGATGTATTTACTGACTTTTAAACCAGGCAAACACCACCAGACCTGCTTCGGATACTCTAGAAACACAAAGTCATGGTGGCAGGTGTCCTGCTCACGATGCAACGAAGAGAACAAGACCTGGCCAATATAGCACCAACGGAAGAAAGAGTAAAAGACGACGCGTCTGCAAGACCGATGAAGATGGAAATGATGTACATACTTATAACTGCCCATTTTATCTGCAGAATCCATCAGATTACGGGGAGGGTAACTGGGAACTCTGCGCGAAGAGACGTTGGAGGACATACCAAAGAATGAGGTTAATATGTCATCATCCATCAGCGTCGGCCAGCATTATACCAAATACTAATTCTCGCAGAGAACATCTACTTCGCAAACACATACGCCCGGTCATTCTATGTGAGAAATGCTTTGAAGAGTTCGAAGATGGTGACAGCTTACGGACGCACTCCGAGTCGCAGTGTGAAAGAAAAGCGCATTCTCCCTATCTGAGTACTGAGCAGCAGAGCCAATTGCAAACACGGATCAAGGGGGGTATGAAGGAAGCCGAGAAAATGGAACAGATGTATCAGATTTTCTCCATTAATGGAGATTTTCCTAGCTCAGGCAAGCGCTTCTATTTCACTAGAGCTAGCTAACTGCTAACTCATATAACATGCAGAAAGAAGCAGAGAAATCGGACTTGAAATATCGCTACGCTCAACTATTGCAGCTTCTTTGATACCACCTGGAGATATTGAACGCATTACGAATGATACTCTTCAAGCGATACAGAGAGTTAAGTCCAGGTCCGCAGATAGAATTGAGCATGAGCGTAAACCCCAAGGATACGACGAATTCGAGAATGCGTTAGCAGTCTCAAGCGGCATAACTGAGCATGCACTTGCTGACATTGAGCATAATGGCGATGATCAGTTCGTACATTTGGAGAACTGATCAAGACACTATTAAATTTCGGTGGAATGCGTATAGGACGAACAGTGATGATGATAGTCAGATATAGATCGAATACAGTATATACCCACAGTCCCCGTCGTAGATATTTCCACTATCTTTGATAAACGTTATTAATTTTTTATGATATAGACTATGGTTCAATGTTCCCTCTCACATCCGTCTCGTTACAGATCACGTCTTGACACAGAACACCCATGATTTCCAATACTGATAATTCATAGGTACCTGGCTGTACAGACGAAGTGCGACTGTTTTAATCATTGAGCGAGCATTGAAAGCTTGCTGGAGAGAAAAACAAGAAAAAAAAAATTGGAGATTTTGCTACAAAAATACCATCCTCAATTGAGTTCAGGGTAAGCCCAGAGGTTAGCCGCAAGATGGAAGGGGGCACCCTGCTCTATTAATGTCAATACTCCTCTAAAAAGGCAACGAAAACCTAGTACAAAGCAGATGTATTTCTTTTGGAAGACTGCAATATGCAGAGGTCTATGGATTACCCGCAATCGAAGTTTTTCTCGTGTTCCGTCAAGTCTCGCTCACGGCAGGTGACTAAGTTTTAGATGTACCCTATGCAGGGACATGATCATTACACTTTCAAGATGGCCTGGAGCTTGGACTATCTAGAACTAATCCGAATCTATGACGTATTGCAATTACATAGTGCATCTGCAATGTATTTGACTGATTGAATGTAATGCTCCATGTGGCATCTTGTCCCAATTTTCGGTGGATGAAGTGAGCTAAAGGTACGTACCCAAGTGCCCAGGTACGTACCTCCTCTAGCTCCCGCTTTAGGACCCCGCCACTGAGACCCCACTTGCCAAATACGGTAGGCAGCTGTGAGTAGAAATTTCGAGAAAGCTCCGGCACTGTCCAGCCAATTCTACACGTTACGAGCAGTATCGTGATGAAGTCGGGATGATCTCACCACAGCTTCCAGAATACTCCAAGACTCCATTTCCAGTATGTCGACGAAGATTCAAGAATCATCTCCGTTTGCACTCCTCCAACTATAAAGAAGTCGTTCTCATCCTCCATCGTCTGTCCTCTTCTGTCACAACACAAGACACAAGCAAAGCAACACACACAACAAACACTCTTACAACGCGCTCACACAACCGAGTCTCAAAAGACTACATCTCTTTATAAACCACTATCAACAAACAAACAATCACCAAACCTCTCATCTCATCATCCAAAATGGCCTTTCTTCAGCGCAACTTTTACACTCCCGAGACCTCTTTCACTCCTCTCTTCCGCCTTCTTGAGGACTTCGACAACTACTCCCGCCAAGGCAACGACAACCAGCGTACCAGCCGCCGCACTATCGCTCACTGGCAGCCCAAGTTTGACGTCCGCGAGACGGGCGAAGCTTACGAACTCCATGGCGAGCTTCCTGGAATGAAGAAGCAGGATGTGCACATCGAGTTTACCGACCCTCAATCGATTGTCATCCGCGGCAAAGTCGAGCGCACCTACACAGCTGGCACCCCACCTGCTGGTGCTCTCGAAGACTCTTCCAAGAGCGGCGCCATCACTGAGTCTGGCGAGCACGAGCGCCCCAAGTCTCCTCACCAGGCTACTGTCGAGGACGAAAACGAGGCTGGAAACACCACCGCCCCCGCCGAAGGCGAGGTGGTCAAGGCCGACTCCTCCAAGAAGCAACCTACCGACTCCGCCAAATATTGGCTCACTGAGCGAAGCATCGGCGAATTTTCTCGCACTTTCAACTTCCCCGCTCGTGTCAACCAGGATGGTGTGACGGCTAGCTTTACAGACGGCATCCTCAACGTTGTCGTTCCCAAGGCAGCCAAACACGAGCCTCGCCGAATCAACGTGCTCTAAAGCACTACGAAAACTTTTTCCCCTCTAATACCATTTTCTACTTTCCTTTGTTATCGACGCGCTTATCATTAAACAATCATTTCGGAGATGACATAATTGCATGGAAGGGGCGTTTTGAATTTGAGTTATATGGTGAAGATCTCTCCTTAAGAGTGTAGAAATAGCAAGTGATGGAGTACGAGTTGTAAAAGCGTTGAAAACTTCATACCTTCATTTAAGTTTTACAATCTAAACATAGTCAACTAATACAATGCATTTGATCATATACTAAGTTCTCGACTACCAGTGATGCAAACGTTTGGTCCAGTGCATGCCTAGGCACGGCAAAAGGGGCTTCAGATTAAAACTACTCATCAACGATGTTAATCGCCGCTTTTCCAACTTCTTTCTCTCGATAGAAGATCCGAAATGCCAAGTGGCCAGCTTCATCATCCAATCGGATGTTCAGAGTCAGCGGAAGCGAGTAATATGTGGTACCATGCTTTTTAACCTGTTTCACATCATCTTTATTCAGTCCATGTAACGTAGCGATGATTTCGCCGACCTTTTCGATTCCTATGTGCAAGAACGATTAGTGATGTGCATAATACGTAAAGGGCAGGGTCAAATAAGAAGCTTATCGTACGTTCATCCTCTATGGTTTTGGGAGCGTCATCCAAGTTACACGAATATAAAATGTACTTGCTCGTTCTTGGTATGTCTTCAAAGTGTGATTCAAACTCTGAGTTGATTTCAGTTTCGTGATCAATAAGTTCGCCCTGTTACAGTATAAGTAAAACATCAATTGAGATGTTGAATCAGAAAAGACTAGAGGAGAAGACACGAAGTGCTAAAGCTATCAATATTGCTTACCTTGCTGACTTTCCATTTCATGAACCCCGTTAAATTTTCCTCGTTTTCAAATTGATTCGTCCATAGACGTCTCTTTTGTGCATCAAAACCCGCGTGGATGGATGGAATGTACGTGTAGCTTAAAGAGTACCCATAATGTCTTCGGCACTTCTTTTGTCTCACAATGGAACCTTCTAATCCGCGCAAAACCGCTCCACAAACCACAGCTGACCACCTGGGTAACGAGTTAGTTAACACATTCAGTCACTGTCTTTGTGATTATGTAGATCGGGTAGGTAACATGTCAGAATTTGCTCTTCAAGTCCACTTACGCGCCAGTGATCGGTGTCGTTAGCCTTATTCCTCTATCTTGGCACCACTCCGTCAATTGTTCTTTCAAGTATGGTGATGATCCAAAGCCACCAACTAGAACAATGGTTTCAATGGGACGTTCTTTCTTCAATTTGATTTGGTTCACCTGCTCTTCCACTAGGCGAATGATCATATTGATGACTGGGTCAAAGAGCATTTTGTAATCTTCTTGGGTCAGAAGAACAGATGAAGACCGTCTCTCATAGTACTTCTCTGTTGAAGAGCTTACTTTGAGGCCCGGCATGTGGAGCATCAAACGATGCGCTCGTTTGCTTGGAGTCTTCTTGCTGAAATCTTTCTTTTTGAGCTCGAACTGGTCCATGAAGCTACTGCCAGGACCGATTTCTTCTGGTCCAAGTGATGTAAAAGCATCTCCAAACCGGTCTGCCATTAGCTTGAATAAGTTCCTGTCCACAAACGTTCCACCGCATTTACCCGCTACATAGAAGTAGTTATGTAGGTTAGCTCTGTCACCACTGATATTGCTCTACGGATAGGTCTCCAGGAATGTAACTCACCTATGCCGACGGCAATTTCTCTGAGTTTCAAAGTCGGCCGAGTCTCTTCCACTTCATAGGTAGTGATATCCTAGCCAATTCATTAAATTTGAACAACCAAATGATATGTCGCGCATAAAGGTGAAAAATACCACTGTGCCTCCTCCGCAGTCGCAAACCATTACGCCAGTATCCGGCTATCCAAGTGTAAGCAAACGCTTAGATATAGCAGGGACATCAACAGTAAACATATGTACGCACCTTGACAAAACCTTCTAGACGATGCAGGCTAGACTTTAATGCAAGCTGCGCTGCTGCCTCCGGTTCAGAAATAAGCATAATCTTATCCATGCGTCGTGTAGCGAATCCTGCGTCTCTTGCTGCCGATTTTGTGAGTAGCTTCGCTTTCTCGCTCCAAGATGCTGGAACTGTAAGCCAAAACTCAATTGGAAGATCTTCGATCTTGTGAGAGCCAAGATGTTCTTTAACGGCATCGTCAAACATAGCCTTCATGCCTCTGAGGTACTCTGTGGCAACGTCCTTGGCTGATCGGCCTTTGGGAAGCTGCATAATGTCCACACCACTCGATAGATACAGATCAGGGTCATCGTATTCAGATATCAAAGAGGATTTATCGAGAAGAAGCTTCGTCCAAGCGTAAGTTTTCATGCCAGGTTCTACCTGATAGCCCCATGCGTTGTTATCCAGCTCCGGATTTTCATCCATGAAAGCGACTCTTGTCGGTGCCTTCACGGAGTGCTCAGCGCTATGCGAAGATGAACCGGGGTACTTGGTCCATGGAAATATGTCTTTGAAATCGGTCGCATTGGAAAGTGCAAAGCTGAGGCCTGAGTATGTGGTCCCATAGTCAATTCCCACAATCAGCTTGATTCTGTTAGCAATCACGTCCATATTTGTTCTTCTTGATAGTCGATAGGTATAGAATTGGGAATGCAGCATAAGTTAGGTTGGAAAGTTTTACTTATGGGCAGATCACACACGTACGGGGCTTGGAGAAATTGCGGCTTGTTTTGGCAGATGTTATGTATTGGCGCTACGTGAAACAATTAAGGCCGAGACGTATCCTTCACAGCCTCGTTACGATTTATAATCCTAAGGCATATCGAGTCGATGACAGGCTTGCGCATGCATACGCGCCGGCCGTATTTGCAGACCTGCAGCATGCCAACAAGCCGTGTCCAACACTCACTTGGCAGAGTGAATAACACAACCGCCGTATAGTTGTTTTAATTGGCTTGACGATGGTGTGAGTGGATGTTCAAACCGTTGGAACTTTTTTTAGACTGGATTTACCTCGGCATGATAATGCCTCTGTTGTTGGTTCTCGCTGTCATTAACATCCCAGTTGTTCTTAGTTTGGTTTCATTTCACTATTTTTAAACCTCTTTTATTTTTTAGTTTTCTTTTTAGTTTTATATTTACTCTCCTTCCGTCTTCTTCACAGCATTTTGATATTGGAATTTAAGCCGCAGCACACACATCTCACCCTAAAGCGCTTGTATTACTGGAGGCAGTGTTCACAATGCAATCGCCTGTATTTTCAACGGCATCTCCTTACGAAATGATGGAAGTAGAGCCACCGAGGCGCTCTGAAAACGGTCCTACTGAAAAAGACAATTGGAACGAGGTACTTCCACAATATGTTTTCTTTTCTCTCTCCTCTCCCCCTTCTTCAATCGTTTTGAATTGGCTAGTCGGCGGCTCATGACACTTCTTTTACCGAACAGAGGAACTATGACACACCGGAACAAAGACGACACTACGATAGATCTAGAGTTCAATATATATCAGCGGACCACTCGGATCTGGATGAGACTGCCGATGGCAAATACAGGCAACCTCGTCCAAACAAATCATCACATAATACTAGTACAGCCTCGAATACCTTGGATAATAAATCAGATAAAAGGAGCACTTTTACTGGAATAGTGAAAACGGCAGCGCAATTCCTATCACCCGGAGATTCTGGTCAGTCCTCGCAGAAGGATCAGATGCGCTCTACGCAAACATCTGCTTCAAAACGAGCTTCAAGATCAGCCCCGGCTCCTTCCGAACAAGTCAAGCGAGAATCACTCGAACTACAAGAAATAAGACGTCGTGCTCAGAATCTAGAGGGCACTGTACACAGATTAAACAAAGAGCTCAAGAGGGCACACGAAGAGGTTACTGTTCTTAAAAAAGCCGTTACTGAGAACGAGGCTATCATCAACCGGGCCCATGCAACTGCTATTTCTACGCTAGCAGGTAATGTCTCAAGAGGAATAACTGACGACATGATCAGAGAAGAGCTCAAGAGGTTCTTACAGACTGATTTTTTGTCTTGGTGTGCCGATTTGTGTACAGAGAAGATTATTGATGAACAGGCGGCGCTACATAAATTCCTCCAAGATGGTATCATTAACAAAC
The DNA here is from genome assembly GCA_019565615.1 of Trichoderma simmonsii. Taxonomy (NCBI): domain Eukaryota; kingdom Fungi; phylum Ascomycota; class Sordariomycetes; order Hypocreales; family Hypocreaceae; genus Trichoderma; species Trichoderma simmonsii. The sequence goes on from CP075866.1 coordinate 2,441,390, forward strand.
GCGAGAGCTATTTGAAAAGCCCAGAATATCTCAAATTTACCTTGAATACGCCTGACGGGAGCGGCCCCTTCGTGTTACTTCAAGCGGTCTTGATCCACAGACTGTGTCATTTGTATTTGTGCGATGCATACTTTTTGGCAAAAGAATTACACAGTAAATCCAATAACCGCTCCAACCTGTGTCAGCTTGAGCGAATCTTTGGTCAAAGTACGTATTTTGTGTGCCCTCATCGATAAGGCCCTTGTACTGACACGCATGGTATACAGCACAACCAAATGCAGCAATCGACTGGAGGATTCAGACTGTTGAATGCCTTGAAAAGTCGGTGCCAATAGTGAATGAGAATTTGCAAAGAGAAGTTCAAATGTTTGTGGAGGACTACAAGTTCTTACTTTCTGAGATATATGACCATGAGGCCCACCAGGATCTGGTACAGATATTTGCCGACTTTGCCAAGTTAGCACTCAAAATGTGGAAAACACAGACCAACATCAAGTGGTATGACTTGAATAGCTTTGAGGAACCACACTTTCAACCTGGCGATCCGTGGATAGAAGTCGATCACTCGTTGATGTCACGGATGGGTCGGCATTTAAACGGCCGTCCAATTGGACTTCTTATTCATCCAATGATAACATCTCAATCGCCATCAAAGAGCGATAAAATGGAAGAGGTGGTATGGCTCAAAGCCCTTGCTTGGGTATCTGATAAAGATGAGCCAACGAACCAGGAGGTAGTTGGGCAGGCTGACTCTCACAGAGTATAGTGTGTATATTGCAATCTATGTTCCCGGAGATTGGCTTCCGCGGCATCCAGACTGCGTGTAGAATACTATAAATAGATATTGAACATAGATAAATGAGAAGATATGTTCACTAAATGCGACAAACACTTGTATTGACGGGATATAATGAGAAGAAAGGAGCGTCATACGGGAAAAGAAGGAATACATTCACCTCTATGTAGTATCTAGACTAATACATGTCAAACATTCTCATTAGTCTCCATCTTGGAAAGCTCTCGAAATTGCCAAGCTGACAATAGGGTAAGACATGATCTTATCATGCAGTCCCCATGTGGTGATGGCTTCTCGAAGGCTTCCCTTCTGCGTCTCTTGACTCACAACCCAACCTCCAGCTTGTAAGTCTGACTTTGAGGCTAGCTTTTCTCTCTCAAGTTCCTCATAGCTTATCCCATGAGACAAGGATGCGTTGACAGCGTGCCAGTATAATAAGTCACTGTGTTCCCAAGGAATGTCATAGTCATCCTCTGCGTGGATAATGGTAATGTCGTACCGTGCCGAGTCGTCGGAAGACATCTCACAGAATCGTATCAACTCTGCGAGCTTATTCTTGGTAGGCCACTTGGCAATAATAAACCGGTTAAAAAAGTCCAGAAGCCAGGGGAAACGAGCAATGGGATCAAGCAGTGGAATTGTACCCGCAATCCGGTACGTAGCCGTCAGGAGCTCAACATCTGCGAACGGTGCCACGAGGACCATCCCCGAAAAGAATATTGGCCGGTCGACTTGGGTAGCTAAATGATGAGCCAAGGAAACGCTAACAGCCGTGCCGAGCGACTGCGCGAAAAGTACTATGCGTGAAGGCGGTATTCCAGCCACTTCTACTGCCCACTTGGCCAAAGTGAGAGCATCATTCAACAGACCCTGTTCTGATGGGGATCCAGAGCTCATCCCAAAGCCACGATAATCGATGGCAACTGTGTGGATCTTGTCTCGGTTGAGTGCAGACATGGCCCGGTAACTTTGAGGCCGCCAGCCAGACCCTAGTGTGCCTGCCGCTCCATGAAAATAGAGGACAAGTAGAGATTCCGGATCATCCCTCAACAACTTGAATCCTAGCCGAGAAGTGATGTCGACCGCAATACCAGCAGGCTCTGCTATAAGCTCTTTCTCATACGCTTGATAGAGCCCAGGAGGGAGGATATGCCAGGCATGCAGCGTTTCTCCATCGCTAGTATCTAGAGTGAATGGAGTGACTTGGTTGTGAAGGAAGCCCCATTGCTCAGGGACGGTGACATCTTGGCCCCAGGTCAAGGTGACTTTGTTTAGATATATGGCTTGGTTCTGACAGGCGGGAATAGTCAAAACACCAAGAAAGAGGAAATATCCCACAGTTGATGCGAGAAGCGCATAAACGCCAGACCGCACCACTGTGCCGATTTCGTAGCTCATCGTCTTTTGCTTCTCACGGGGAGCGGGTTTGAGGTTTTTTGGCGCTTCAGTGTATTTCTTGATCGTTGTGAGCATTCGGGGCCACAACCAGTGATCTCACTTGGGAGTAAGAGGTCACGGTCTTGGGCAAGAGTGAAATAAAGCAACGCAGTTTGTTAACGCCGTGCGCAAGGCTGGCGCGTCTTGAGGCATAATCTTGATGGGATCAAATTAGGAACACCGAACAGCACTACTTAAGCGCCCGCTTGTTCCCCTGATTGTGGCGCGATGCAACCGCTGTTTAGCGGGCACAGAAACAGCTAAAGCTACGGAGCCTAGCCTGATTAAATGAGTGAGAACCAACATCAACTTGGTCGTACTACTTACACCTGAGTTACTGTCGTTCTACAACTGGGCAAGTGATATTGTTATTTACCATGCAGTGTATTTCAGGTTTTAGTTATAGTAATTGTGGAGTATATCTAGATATTATTTATTCCACGGATTGCCCAGTAAAGTCGGTAGCCGAATCAACAGCCCAAAGGTGTGCCTTGGAAAAGTAAATGTTGGACCAACAGATAGTCCCCTCATCTTCCCATGTGGGGGGAGGCTATTGCAGAAGAATATTTTCGGATGTCCAACACGTATCTAATTGATTGGTTCTCATGAATCCTCTATGGCTGCTGTTACCAACAGCACCCAACATGTTGTTCTGTACCTCAGATGTAGTGGTGTGGCCTGTATGACATGGCCACCACATAGCTAACATCCAATAAGATGCTAAATACAAAGACCTTCCACACCACTAATGCTCTTTGTTGTTGATACTGTATTGCCTAGAGGGCCTGTCGGTAGCCGATAGTTGGCAAGCTGAAGCATGGGCATCCGAAAATACTTGGGATGACCACTCGTCAAAATATCTTAGGATTTTACGAGAAGGCTCTAAATCGAGAAGCTGTTGGTTTCAGAATATGTACTACAAAGTGAGAGCGATATTGAGTACAGGTTGTGCAGTTGGTATGGAGGGATACCAGAAGGATGTATCTGAGGATTCAGGACAGAACATACCGAATATGTATATATATGTATATGCATTCTTTATTGAAATGAGTAGCGAAGTAAAAAGTTTTTGTTCATTGATATGCGATATATTCTCACTATTGTGTTTCATCTGTTTAACCTTTCAGTGGCCTTCTGTTGTCATTCTCTTCTACCCATCATGATAACCCTCCCTTCTATTTCACTCGTTCTGTTTATCTTCCTTCACGCGGCTGACGCCGCTCCAACTATACATTTGTCAAACATTACAAGCTCAATTAATGCAACCCTTCAAGATCAAATCGTCTCGCAGTATACGCTTGTAGCTGCTCTAGATGGCAAAATATCCAGATGGGTCGGAGCACCCAACATCCGTGGCACTTGGGACATTGTGTGGACCTGCTTTGCGACAATTTTTGTCTGCACATACACGCTTCTTTGCCTGAATTTGCCAGCGCCGAGTGATTCCACATTGGTATTGGTTCGTCGGCGTGTTCTTTGGATGGTTCTTGCTATAATTGGACCCGAGATAGTTCTCAGTTATGCTGCTGGACAGTGGAGCCGGGCCAAGCAAGCAGTCAAGTCTTTTACCGAGTCGGGCCATAAGACGTTCAATATGCGACTGGCCTTTTTCGCAGATATGGGAGGGTTTATGCTACACCCTAAAGACCATACCACGTTCGATCCGTTTCCCCTCAACGCGAAACAGCTACACTGGCTCGTCATACACGGACATGTCGATTATCCCGATGTGGACCACTTGAAGGAAATTTGGGACAAATCTAAGCAAGACCAGCTTGCCAAGATCATAACGGCTTTCCAAATTGGCTACTTTGTTCTCCAATGCATCGGGCGTGCGACGCAGCGACTCACAATCACAACATTGGAGCTCAACACTTTAGCTATTGTTGTATGCTCGCTGATGACATCCTTCACTTGGCAACATAAGCCTTCAAACGTTCATACCCCGATTCCTCTATACACAAGGGCCACAATTGAAGTTCTTAATGGCACCAAACTATGGCGGAATACCCCACTGGACTTCATCGATGTTAATGGGCCTGGCTGGTCCATGAATGTGCAACCTTTCATGAACATGCCAGTGATTCCAGCGCAGAGACCAATCCAGCGTATTCCCAACGACCGATTTCCTATGAATCCTTATGGGGTCCAAGAGTATTGTGTATGCTTTGCAACACTACTATTTACGGGAATCCACGTTGCAGGCTGCGGCTTTTCGTTCCCCACCATTACGGAAAAGATCATGTGGCAGACAGCTAGCTGGCTCCTATTTGCAGTCACAGGTATTTTCTGGATTTTCGAGACTATGGCATCTTGGACGCGACTTGGCCGCTGGAAATGGCTGTACTTATGGATAACGGACCGAAAGAAGCTACCAGACTTTGAGGCAATCAAAAGGGAGGAACAGCAGAAGAGAGAAGCGAGTTATGAGTGGACTGAGCTCCCACTTCCTTGGGAATTCTGGACGATTATGCCTGTCGCCATCGTGTATGGTATCGCGAGGATGTATCTCATAGTTGAGGCCTTTCTAGAGTTTCGAAGAGTGGATGCCGCCGCATTTCTCGAGGTAGACTGGGCCAGTTTCATACCACACATTTGAACCTTTATTGTACTTTGAAGTTGTCAAATCATTATTATATTTTGTTTTCGGTGATCCCACCAAATATGGTTCAACACAGGCTCACTCATCCGTTGTCAGTCCGATCATGTGAACATCTTAAAGGAGCGGCTAGCTATGGTTGGAGAATACAGACATGAGTGTCGAAAATGCCTAGGTAAAGAATAAATAAAGAGTGTTACACGATTGTATTGCTTAGTAGATGCCAACCTATTTAATATTATAGATACTAATTAACGCGCTATTGTCCTTTGTGGTCCGTCCTGGATATTTTGATGAGTTCTGGTCGAGTTTAGAGGATTCAAATCTGGCTATCAATCAGTATGCTACATGAACGGGATACCAGGGGAAATTCCCACCAAGACATATGCTACCCCTCCTCCTCTTTTGAACGGAGTCTTTCTCAGTCGACGAGATTGCAAATTTTGAAATGCTTGGCGGATATGCCGAGTCTGTAGAGGGTTTCTTGTCCTCGGCGGCGGCGAGAATAGGCCCCCAGTATCCTGTTTCTCATATGAATTGTCCATAGAGTATTCTCGAGATTCTATTTCACCACACTGTATCTTCAACGCCTCGGTGGTAAGACTCTGCACCATCTCTGATGTGATGAAGCCTAAAATGTCGAGCACGTCATCGTTCGGCTTATGCTCAGCTATGATACCCAGGCCGGCCCATTCGCGGAATCGCTTGGCCTTGCGCCAGGTAAACGAAGCGTGTCGGTACTGCGACCAGATGGCATACTCGGAGGCCGTCATGTCTTGCGTGCGTTCATCATTCTTTCTTAGCTTTTCAAGCGATGCAGCTCCTATCAACTCCCCATGATGCTCAATAACGGGAACCTGTACTTCATAGAAAGACTCCACATCCCACGGTAACGAAACCGGCATGATTTGAGCTGTACTACTAGGGGCATCCTGTGATGAGCCTGCGCCGGCATCATCTTCTCCAAATACAAAATCATCCGTGGCTTCCTTACCGTCCGCATCTTTAGTTGTCCTTCGGACTGCCTTCCAGGCAAGAAAATTGCGGATCCGTTCAACGCGTGCACTGTCATTTCGGACCTGGAAAATGAGGTCGTCGTTGGAGAAGAAGCGAGCACCACGTCGCCAAGCAAGTTCCTGGCTCGACTTTAACTGGAGTGATATGAGACATGAAGCACTTTAACCTGAAAAAGCGGCCGCTGACCATGTGAAAGACTTGTTGTTGGACAAGAGTCTCAATAAGAAGGATGGTCTCGGTGGAAGGATCTAATGTTTCTCCGGAAACATACATCATCTCCAAATTATTCAGTATCGATATATTCTCATAATCCAGCTTATGAGAGCTTACTTGTTGGATTTCTTGCCTGAACTTTGGTTCGCGAGAAGACATAATGGATTCAGGCGGTCTCGTCAGGGGATATTATGGCGGGCAACAGACTCGACGCAAGTTGACAAGCTAGCATGACAAAGGTCAAAGCAGCAGAAGCAGATGCCTTCAATGAAGCAATTCGCCCAAAGAATACTAAACGAATATCTCAGGGTTGACTTTTGAAGTCTTAATACTGGTGTGTTGCAGCACATCACGACCGATTTTATACACTTATTCAATGTTATAGACGTATGAACTCTCATATTATTCGCACTGTACCAGACAAACAAGATGAGGCGGCAGAAGAAGAATTAAGACTTGGGGGGATCGTTTCATTTCGTATATTTGCAGACCCGCCAAAGTCCGCCTCAAGCTGCTTGCTAGCCATGCACTGTGCCCCTCTGGGTGGGTTATCTTGTGGGCCTTATTCCTGGCATTTTACCAATCTCGGTGTCCCTGATGGTGTAACCTTACCATTTTCGGTGGCCAATGTTCGTGGCTTAAGCAGGACGATGTCCACCTTTGCTCAATATGCGGAGAATCCTGGAGCTGTGTTTATGTTGTGCGCCACATCTTTGAGAGAGGATGAACGGAGTCTTGACCTGATATGGGAAGATGGAGCCATTGATGAACAGCTTGGAGAAAGGTATGTTCAAGTCTAAAGACTTGGTTTCAGTTCCTGGGCAGGGAAATGGGTATTGTCGAGCGAAGCCCAGAGCTGAAATGGCTGGATCCCGGCAAGACAGCGCAGTACAACCACTGCCGGAAGTATTCTGGTAACAAATAACACTTGAGACATGCTTACTGGCAGATTCAACAAGATAGTTCAGAAACGGCTCAATCATTGGGTACGATTGCCAAGGGACCAGACAGATATAAAGACATATACAGTAGCAAAGGTACTGGTCACCTGCTTTTTGGATATACAGAAACCTAAATTTATACTCTGTCCTTGGGTCAGATATCTGCTCTCGTTTTGCATACGCCGTAATCGCCAAGTTCAAGGAACGCACATCCGCAGACTCTGGTGTAGCCGTAACAGTTACCCACCATTCGGTGCAATTTACCGATGACTAGTGGAAATCTCTAGATAGCTAAGCTTCATATTACATGATCTTGTTGCATCGATGAGGTGTGTAACGTCTTCTAATAGATATCAACTTATGCAGCATTGTAGTCAGAGAGACTTGCAATGAGAACAAAGCTTCACCGTTTTCCGATCAAGTAAATATCGGAGCATTTTAAAAGGTGCATTCAATTGTTTTTCCCTCGAAATGAAACGACTAATTTACGTACAAACAGTAAAATTGTCCGTCGTACTTTTAAGCTATCTTGGCGGCATTGCGATTTCATCGCCCCAAGATCGTTACTCGGCCTTGGTGCGTCTTCTCTTGCGGTCTTTCTCAACAGTTCCGTGAATCCAATCTAACATTCCAAGTTGCCCCCAAGATCCATAATACACATTCGCAGCTCCTTCGTGGTGACGGTCGTGCATATAAGCTGCCTCGTAAAAGAAGTCATAGCCGCTGTGGATCACCGTCGATGAGAACAAGACCAAGTACATGAAAGCCCACGTCGTTACAATATGGGTCTTCAGTATCAACGGCGGTAGCAAAACCGGCAGCGAGTCAACCGTAAGATACTCAAGCGGATGCGCATACTTGGAGGCAAAGGCAACCGGCGCTGTGAACTCGTGGTGCACCTTGTGGAATCGCTTATATAATGGCTTCCAGTGTGCGAGACGGTGCCAATAGTAGTTAAAGGTCTCGCGCAAAATTAAATTCTGCACAAATCCAAGGACAAACTCAGTTGGTGTAGGCAGGTCAGGGACAACTCCCACAACGGCCTTGTGGTTTTTCCCTGCAAAGGCATATGACAGAGCCATATACATAGGAATGCTGAGAAGATCGTTGCAAAGCGCCATACCGGCAGCGCGTAAGACATCTTTAGGCTTGACTTTCTTAGATGTTGGCTGCATCTTGTGCTTCTCAGAAAAAGACGGTGCCATGTACTCAAGACAGGTGAAGCCGATGCAGGGTATCCACCAGCTGAAGAGGCTGACGGCTGTGATGCCGGTGAACTTGATTGTAAAAGGGTCGTAGGTCGCCACTACATGGTTCCAGAGGTCGTTGGCCTCCATTCTGAATGCGTCCATGATTAATGAAAACACCTGTGAAGTATGGTGCGTTGAGGTGGTTTGTAGAGGGCAGATTTGCTGCAACCGCTCCTATAAATACAAAATGCGAGATGCTAAGACCCCACGACAGCAGCCTAAAGAACACTCCGTGCCCAGGACAAAGGGGGATTACAATCCGAAGTCTGCCTCTCCGACTCACTATCCCCATTATAGACGTCGATGCTTCCCTGTGACGTTACGGTGAATGAGATGCCAGCCTATAAGACACACAGTTTTGTCTTCAACGTATAAGACACTAACGCACGACAGCCAGCTGCGTCCAAAGCGAGCCTAGCGCCAGAGCTGCAGAATCAGCTGAAGCAATAACCGCTTCCATTCATGAACAAGACACCTCATATCTGTGGGCCATTGTTATTATACATGATATATCCAGTTTTAGTTTTCTTTTGACAGCTGTTGTTGTAATCCCTGAATTGGAAGCGATGTGCGAATTCGCTAATCTTTAATCTTAGTGAAAGTCTCATGAAGAGTCTTTATTCGCTGTATCGACTCTCGGGCCCAAAGACGCTGCGTACTATCTCTACGTCTCTGATATCTCATGGGTTTCAGGATCATGTGGGTCCCAGTACGGCCACATCATTAGGTTGAATTAGCTCTAATGTATTTGGTGATAGCTTCATGACTTGTCCAAACTCGGATGAAGGTGTGTGGCTCAGATCCACTAACCAAAATCCCTACATGGTCCCATAATTGGGTTCGATCACATATTATGGCTTGAGATGTTTTTTTAGATATTGGACGGCTGAATTGCAAAACCTAAAGTAAATCATCGTAGATCCAGTGAGTTCAGTTGCCCCAAACGCTCTGTAATCATTCCGAATTATCAAACTGGGATATCATCTGCGAGTCCTTGTATCGTCGTCGTATCACCACCTCAATTGGGTGATGTTGATGAAACTTTCCTTCAGTACACCAGCTAGTTCCTTTCCAGTGGAATGGCATCGAGCTGAACCCTGGCTGGCCTAGGCAACCACCATCCAATACGGATCGACCTGACGTGGCAATTGGAGAAACTAATGTACAAATCACGTCTCAGCAGTGGCTACATCAGCCACTTCTTCGCCCCAGTATTGTTCGGTCCTGATATCTCCGACAAGCGAATAGTTTGGCGCGGGCAATGTGGAGGATTGGTTAGATATCATGCGGGTTCATGATGGTGCGGGCGGAAAAGCCGGACATAGACATGTCTCTCGTGTGGATGGTAGTAGATTTGCTGGTAGATATTGAGCCTTGCAAATGGTAGCGCGGAACGCTCGGGGTGAAAGACTGTGCCAGATTCATACATAGGTTAGTATGATTGAGCGGTTGAGGAAATCAGCCATTATGCTGTTTCCGAGAGACATCCACAACCTGGAAAAGGAGTGATGTTAATAATGGAATTAATGCGGTTAGTACGATCAGAATAACTATATCATCCAGCCGCGTAGATATATTCAATAGATGAATGCTATTTAACTTTGCATTGAAGCGGTAGAGACAAGAGCCTTGAAATTTTTAAAAGAGGCATGGTATTAATTGGCTGTATTCAGTGTATTTGGGCTCATCGTTACTGTTAATAATGTATTCTGATAGTCTATATAATTACTTCAGAAACTATTATATGATCTGATATCATATACTGATCGACTATTATATCAACCTTCCTTTTGCTGTTGCTACTTGAATGACTCCCAGGGACCATTCAAAGAAGATGCCACATACCATCAGAGAATTAGATGAGAGTATGTTAACTCATGTATGTATCATTGATTTCATTGACCTCTGGCCTCTCTGTTGGATTTTGCCCCTCTCAATTAAACACATGCAGTCCTACCCCAAAAAGCCAAGGGACCGTGCCAGTTATTAAATGACTCCCTATTGGTTATTTGACTGGAAGAATTCAGCCGAAGACTGCATAACTCTCCGCCCAAGTCTAACTGTGGTGAGTGACTTGGCAAGGAGGAGCAAAAATGCAAGGCTGGCATCGGGGATGAACGCGCCACCGAGATGTTCGGCATATCTTCCGAGTCAGCTTCCTCCAAGCAAAGTTTGATTCCTCCGAGCAAGGAAAGGGGAGTTTGCAGCGACAAAGCACCCATCATTCGCATATTCATATTCACACTTAAAGTGTAGTGCTTGGCAATATGTAATCTTTTTGCATGTAAGTCCAGCGAATGGCGCCTAAACTTCCCACGCTGCCACAAACAAAGCCAGCCTACAGTTTTCTAGGTTCGTGAATGATGAATATTGAGAAAATCACATTCAGTACAATTCAAATCTTGACCATGAAATTATACCTCCATCTATTAGATCGGTTGAACGCAAACATTGTCTAGCGAGAGCTTACAAGTTCAGTTCAGCTGGCCGGGGTCCCACTCCAGCCTGTATTGCCCCTTGCAGAACTAATAAGCCTCTTATTAGGCGTATTCGGGCCAGCAAGGCTGCCAGACATTTCAAGGTTGTTTGCCTGTGCCAAGTTGGATCCAGCCATGATTGCGCAATTCATTTGATAGGTGGAAGTCGTTACTATCGGACGGCATAGAATTGTAGTCACGCAAAACCATCTGCCCAGACTCTTTCTGACATTTGATTGCTCTTGGAGGCAACCAGTCCTGCGATTAAAGCACCACAAGTCCGTGGGGCCTATGCGTGCTACGGAAACTCCAACTATAGGAGACTTTCGAAACACATTTCGACCCGATTGTCTATGTTCCACAGACAGAAAACACTAGAATCATCAGCAACAATATTGCTTTCCAATCTGTTACCCCTCTTCAGACCAGAGTTGCCTAAATGAGTCGATATAACTACGACCAAATTGATCTCAAAGGGCACGCGATTCGACTGCTTCGCCTTCTTCCTGGGTCCGCATCTGAACAAATATCCTGTGAAATCATTCAAGCATGGCTCTATCCAGAGGAAGACGTCCTACCATACGAGGCCCTATCGTACACCTGGGGATCTGCGAAAGCACCCGAAAACATTACCGTCAACGGAAAGCTCCTCGCCGTGACGGAAAACCTATACAAGGCTCTTCAACAACTGCGCTACCCTAACCAAGAGAGAATACTATGGGTGGATGCCATCTGCATCAACCAGGATGACAACAAGGAGAGGGGCTACCAAGTGCAGCAAATGGGCGACATTTTCAAAAAAGCAGGGCGAGTCATATTCTGGCTGGGCGAGAGCACGCCCTTCACTTCCTTCATTGACAATTTCATGACTGTGTTCGGCAGACTGCAGCAGATCAGCCTCAGCTACCCCTACAGCAGCTGGAGCCAGAACGACGATAACTGGAGACGCATTTGGACGCATTCCATCGGGCCTGCTCTAGCAAACCCGGAATCATTTTATCGGCTGAAGAGAGGCCTTTGGCATGTCCTCAATCAACCTTGGTTTACACGAGTTTGGATACTGCAGGAAGTGACCAACGCGAGGGAAGCACTGCTGTGCTGTGGATCAAAGACCATCGCACCATGGATCTTGAGCATTGCTACGCAGCTTCTGGATGTACAGCCAGATTATCACCAAGAAGCGGTTATCGAAGTCATGCCGGGACCATGGAAAGCGTCATCGTGGTGGAGCGAAAGCCAAGATCTTTATACACTGCTCACGAAATTCGGCGATAGCCAGGCAACCGAGCCGCGCGACATGATTTACGCATTGAAAGGCATGTCTTCCGACGCTAGAAATGAGCCCAGCTTGTACGCGGACTACAACAAACCGGAGCAACAATTGGTCCAAGACGCCATCCTATTAATGTACCCCCTCAAAGTCGAACATCTGGCAATCATTAAGCCGCCAGCGACAGTCCGGGATCTCATCCACGATCTTAAAGGGATATGCAGGCGCATTGCCTCCAACTGCCACGCGATATATTCTCGCGAAGATATGAAGGCCCTCATTCAGCTCAAGTCACCTCAAGTCCAAAGTCAAATATTCGTGGAACTACTCTCCAGCGACGGCAACGAAGACCTTGCCAAGCATCTCCTCCGGGATTGGGGAATGCAAGTCAAAATAATCCGAAAGCACCTCCATACCATAGCCTGGAGCAGGCTGAGCGCGGATATGGCCGAGATAGTCTTTCGTCTTATGGACGAGGATGCCATTGCGACAGTTCCTACTATCATCATGGCGGCCAAGAACGAGGCTTGTGGAGATAGGATTATCGAGTTTTTCTCTCAACACGGCACTGGTTATCTACCGGTATCAGATGATCTAATGAGAGGAGCAGCTATAAATGACGGCTGCGGGTGCAAGATCATGGAAAGGATTCTTCGTATTAAAAAGAATCATATATATCTCCCAGACGACATCTTCGACAATGTGGCGAACTGGGGAGACTCTCGTGTAAAGAAGCTGGAGATCATCGGCCGACTTGTAGACCACGACGACGATTACGACAAGTTGACTGAGAAACTCTTGTTACATGCCGTCCGAATACCGCCGTCCAGCACCCACGATACTCGCCATGAATACAAAAATGCGAGTGTGTGGCTCACAGAGAGGCTCTTGGTGCACCGCCGAAAGTCCTCTGATACAACCGAGATATTGCAGAGAGCAGTAGCCAATTCCACCAATGCTGGAAAACTAACGTCTCTTTTGTTTTTGTATTGGGGGAAACGGAGTTTTACCATTACGGATGATATTCTCTGGGCGGCGGTGACGAATAACGAGGGTGGACATGACGCACTGTCGTTGTTATTCAGGGAAATGCGACATGAGATGACAATCCCTCAAACCATAATCGATTTCGCCCTTTCGTCGAAGAATAATCAGATTCGCCAATTGTTTACGCAGTATTGCACCAAACAATCTGAAGACATGTCGGTTTCGAGTAAAAGAAAAAGAGATGTATAATATATAAATAAATACTGACTATATCATGCCATGTAAATAAGCCATCACATCGACAGCATTGAGAGTCTTTGGAGGATTCTGTCTCGTATATCACCGGTGAATAGCTCGTCCTCATCCTCATCCTCGTCCTATCCATCACCACCATCCTCCTGCCTCACCCTCTTCGCATCCAACCTCCAAACACTCCCATCCAACGCCCCCCTCCTCGCCCACTCCGTCACCAACTCCAACGGCGTCTCATCCCCATAAAACGGCAACGGCACCTCAAACACCTCCACCGTCATCCTCTCCTCCGGATCAATCTCCCCCCACCGCTCCGTCCTCACAGCCCCCAAATCATACACCAAATCCATCAACACAACCTTAATCTCCCTCTTCAACCTCGCGTCCTCCCTCGGCAGCTTATGAAAATACTCGTCCTTCACATTCACGCCGTCCAACCGCACCGGCCTCGCCAGCACCACATGCTCCAGCCTCGGCAGCGTCGCAATGTCCCACCACAGCCAGTGACTATCCATCGGCACATCAAACAGCACCAGCCGCCTCAGCTCCGGCCACAGCCTCCACACGTCCGTGTGCCCGTCCGGCGGCACGCTCAGCGCCGGATACTCCCCCACGCACGCAAACTCCTCCAGCCGGTGCAGCTGCTCGAACCCGTCCCGCAGCGTCCGCCGCACGCTCAGGTGGTCCTCCAGCGGATCCAGGCTGCCAAACGGCATCTCCACCACCAGCCGCCGCAGCGTCTCGCACACCTCGCAGAACAGCTCCCGCACCCACGCCGCCGTCGGCAGGTCGTCCAGCGACGCCCCAAACGGCGCAATGTACAGCGCCGTCATGTGCCGCAGCGACAGCACGGGGGGCAGGCCCGGCACCAAGCGCGGCATGCACAGCAGCAGGTCCGCCAGCCGCCGGGCCGAGTCGACAAACACGCACCGCTGCCGCAGGAGCCGCGTGGCCTGCGCGTACGTTGCCCGCGATACCCTCGCCAGCGCCAGCAGCGTCCTGGTCGAGATGTGTGAGGCTGGCAGCAGCTGCTGTGGGTTTGGCGGCAGCACTGCTTCCACAACGAGGAGCAGCAGCTCGGGCGGCAAAGATGGCGATCTCGACATGTCGCCTACCGATCCAGATCCAGATCCAGAGGAGTGAAGAAGCTCCATCAGCTCCAGAATGGCTGTCACATGTTTAGAAAGACAAGGCAATCTGTTGATGCTTTTAAAACCTCGTTTCGCTTGGCGGTGGTTGGTTCAGGTGAGGTTGATGGTGGATTTTCTGGGCAAGTTTTGCCCTCATAACCAACGTGATGTTAGCTGAATCAGTTTAGGCCCAAAGTACAGGGTACATCCTCACCACCAACTCCACCCTCATTGACGCCCTATGTTGTGAACTTAAGATTAATGAAAACCAAACAATCAGACGACATAGAAGGAACCACAATTTCAAAATCAACAGCATCCTTATCAATGACCCCCAAAACTACCTAAATATCACGCCTCGACTATGTTGTCTACCTCACACGCTGTCTAGTACAATCTACAATTACCTGAGTGAACCCCTCCCTGGAACCCGAGCTGTCTTGTAAGTGAAATCTACGACAACTACGGCATCCGACCTGAAATCCTGCCCAAACGCCCGCGAAAGAAGACGTACCAAAAAAAGACAAGCCCCGTTAATGAAATAAGTTAAAATCAATGCCCATGATTAAAAAGAATTAATGCCCGTAGGTGTCCAACTATCACCCCCGCGCCTTCCATCACACAACTCCATATTTCCCCCAAGATATGACCCAAGACTCCAACATCAACTTCACCTCTTCCTAGGCGTGCTTTCGTAGCTATAGTCCATGCTCCATAGCTGATCCCACAAACCGGAGCTCTTCATCGGGCTGAAAGCAACAGAGCTCTTACGCCGATTGCTCTTGTGAGGCTGTGGCTGTGGCTGTCACGAACCGATCAGTGACCTAGGGCCCAAGTAGAGAGTCAACGGCTCGTACCTCGGGGGCCTTTCCCGACTTGTCCTGCGCAGACGGCTCGCCGCCTCGTTGCCCACCATCGGTATTGGTAGTAGCGCTGAGGACACTGCCCTGGACCGGGCTTGTGGCTGTCGGTGTGTCGGGAGGAGCGGCACGAAGAGAGTTGGTCTCGCTCGCCAGCGCGCTGCTCTTCAACAGGGCTGTTCCGCCACTGATGTGGAACGGGAGGGCTTTCTTAGACCCCGAGCTGCTTCGACGGCTCTCTAGGCTCTTGGAAAGAGTCTTGTTAATACCCTCGATGCTCGCTATACTGTCCCGACTCCTCCCCTTCCCCTTGGCTGCGTGGGATTGAATATTAGCCGTGGCCTCGACGTTATTGGCGGCAACGGTTGATTTACTCATCCCCGGCGTTGTGGGTGCCCCTATCTTGTCCTCTTGGGCGTCTATGAGATACCATCGCAAGCCGTCTGATAGTTGGAAGGGGTTATCATTCTCCTCATCATTCGAGTCAGTCTCGTTGCTTGGCTGTAGGCTCTTGGAAAGATCCACGACACGCTCCTGGATTTTGGAGATTCGGGCAACAAGCCACTCTCGGTGACGAAGTCGGTGACCGTCTTGCTCGCGGAGGAAATAGTGCGGAAATCCCACATTGAAGGCTGCCCAGGCTCCCGCCTGCTGATTTCGAGTTGGGAGGAAAAGTGCCAGGTCACCCTCCTTGAAGTTCCTAAACGCAATCTTGTTATGAGAGTCCTTTTGTAAGCTGTGCGCCCGGTCCCTGTATGATCTAGCTTCCCGTTGCCATTTTCGCGCCTTGTGCTCCGCCTCCTTGACTCTGTGATATATCGTATCGGAAAACAGGTCGGTATCAAACGCGCCCAGCTTCTCCATGAAGGCCTGGTATTTCTCATCCTCAACTGTAGGGTCTGCGTTGCTAACCCAGTAGAGGAGCTCTAAATCGGAACTATCAGTCATAGCACGACCACCTAGGCTAAGCGACCGGCGAAGGGAAGAGCCGGGGTCCGAAGAGTCGTTGGGATTTGCAGCAAGCTTGTCAGATCGAGACACCCTTGTGATTACCATCTGGCCCGCATCTCGACTGATGGAGTAGCCTACCCGCTCAAGAAGTCTGGTTAGACGGTCATTCTGAGAGTAGAGCCTCTGTGTTAGGTCCTTGGTTCGTCCGTCGCGCGCTTCGTATTGCGCGCTAAGCGCGGATAGCTTCGACTGGACATCTTCAAATCTCTGCTTAAAGAGTCGGGACTCTTCTTCAAGGCTGCCAACCTGGGACTGTCGCCAGGCAACCTCTTCTGAGAGCTCCGTAACCTTCTTCTCCTCTTTCTCGAGTTTCTTGCGGAGCATCTCAGACCCAGTCTCACCATCGGATAGCTGGCTTCGGAGCTGGTTCAGCTCCTCCCTGCTCTCTGTCACTTCGCGCTCCAAGGCGGTTACCTTGGCCTTTTCCTCAGCAAGGTTCTCACGAGCGTGCATCGTAGACATCTCTTGTGACGAGAGAGTTTCCTTCATCTGAGTCAGTTCGGCTCGAAGCTCCTTGGCTGAGTTGGTGGCCTTGTCGAGCTCAGATCGTAAGAGCGAAGCGGTGCTTCCAGAATTCCGCACCTTCTCGACGATATCAGCGGCATTGGAGATGAGAGCTTCAGTTAGGTCAGCCTCGTCAGTTGGCATGGCCTTGTCTGGCGACAGCTCGGCATACAGCTTCTTTAGCCACTCGAGTCGAGATTCCGCACTCTCCTCCACTGACTCGAGCTTCTTGGATGTAAGTCGGGCCTCTTCGCGTACAGAGCGAAGTCTTCGCTCGGAGGCATCGAGCTGATCCCGTTGCATCTGCGTCTCTTTGCGTAAGAATTCAACCTGGCCCTGGGACTTGAGCATATCATCCTTCCGTTCCTTGTTGGCTCGCTCAATCTCCGCCTCGAGGGCTTGGATTTTCTCGTCGAAATTGGCCTTTTCGTTCTCCCGAGATTCCCCAAAATGATCCATCTCTTCCTCCGTATCCTCCAGCCGGGCCTTGAGCGTCTTGATCTCATTCTCCAAGGAGATTCTCTCGTCCAGAAACTCGCGCTTCAGGGCTTCCATGTTTTCAAGGAGATCTTTCTTCGTCGAGTTGACTTCTTCGATCCTATCTCTCATGTCATCTCTCTCATTGACGCGACTGTCAAGGTCTTTCTGGAAGTCCGCCGAGCGCTTCTTTTCTTCGCGAAGCTCGTTCTCCAACTGCGCTATCCGCTGCGACAGCTGTTCTGTCCCATCCGGTAACGATGGTCGGTCTTCAACGCGGGCTGATTTGATTGATGAGATGGAATTATGTCTCGAATGCCCGTTCTGCCCTTGCAACGGAAACAGGTTACCAGGGCGCGAGGCTTGGCTCTGCCGGTGTAGAAGATCCTCAAGGCGGCGTACTCTGCTGTCGGCTGTCTTGAGCTTGTTTTCTAGCCTGAGCTTTTCATCTTGCAGAGAGCCAATGAGATCGTCATCGCCGCGAATCAAGAGCCCACTTCTCCCCAGAGCTGCCTCGTGCACGCTGCCGTTCTTGAATGCCTTGAGTCTCTTGGATTGCTGTTTAGTGGGGGCAGAGAGCTCTTGGAGGAGCTTGGCGACATCATTCACGATCTCTTGGTCCGTATTTCGCTCCTGCAGCAGTTGAAGAAACTCTTCCAACTCGGGCTTCCCAATGGAGGGCCACGGAATATCTTCACCCCGCAGGTTGACCTCGAGACCCATAACATTGGTATCGAGTCCTGGCCCATACATGCTGCCAACCATCTTTTGCCACTTCTTACGACGCTTCGATTCCTCGTCCTGGAATAAGGCCATCTCGTTGGCAAGCGTTGAAGAGTCAGCTTTGACTTTGTCGATCCACTCTCGCCTTCGGATGGCCTCGACCATGAAGGAGGCGTACATGTATGGCAGCTGCTGGATGAGTCGCAGGTAGTCGAATGTTGTCATGTCATCTTCGGATTGATTCAGAACGTTGATTTGGTTTCTGACACTGCTGTGCAGGGAGGTGATTTCCGTAATGTTCCGCATAAAGCTTACAGAGTCCGCCGCAATGGCATTTCGCGCTTGTGTCGCATACTGAGCCATTTCATCCATCTCCTTTGCTCGTTTTCGGAGGGTTGGGACAAGTCTTTCGGTGTGAATCGAGGCCGTCTTTGAAGCTTGAGCCAAGTCTCGCTGTGAGTTACCATAATTTAGGGCTGTGCGGTAATCTGAGTCGATTTGTTTGGCCACCGCCTCAATATCCTCCATGAGCTGCGAAGAATCGGTGCTGTGGCCCAGCAGAGACCTATTCATCAAAGAATTAAACTCGCCAATGAGAGTTTCCAATCCTTGGTACATCTGGGTCGCGGCTCCATCTAGCTCGCTGGCCTTTTGGCTAAACCGCCGATGCGCCGTAGGAGCCAACTTGCCGGCCTTGTTGGCCGTTTCCAACTCGATTAGATCTTCCAGTGTAGGGTCGGCCTTGTTCACTTGGCCGCGGGTCATGAATTTTACCAAGCCTGGAGATATCGGTATACTCCGGGCCAGATCAAGATAACGATCCAAGGATGAAACCAGCTGCTCGTGTTCCGACAGGGCCGGCGTGACCCATTTCTTCAGTTCGTTGTACTTTGGCTCAATCTGTTTGACGCTTATCTCGACGTTGGTGACGGCAGCATCCAGGCACCTGATCATGACGTCTATCTCGTCGTATCGGGCCTGCGCAGCCGCGTTCAATTGGTCGCAGTCCTCCATGATACGCGTCGCCCAATTGCGACGCTCCTTGCATAATTCCTGCCATGATGTGATTGCTTGGATATCGTCGATCGAATTCGGGGCGTTGGGGATGGACTGGCGCCGAGGCAGCGAGGCCTCGGAGATGAGCGATGACGCACTGCCAGCGGACGGCTGCGTGACACGGATATCGTAGACGTATATCTCCTTCTTGGGGGGAGCGTTAGCCTACCAAGGATGCAAAGCAAAAGAGAGCACCATGGCTACCACATACCTCGGTGTGAAGGTTTGCCAACTTGACGCTGCGGCCCTGGGGGGTCAAGACAACGATATGCTGCAACGACACGGCGCTATTCCGAGCTACCCACGACTTCAAGTCGTCAAGACTGCAGCAATCAGTCAGTTCACGCCTCTGACAAAGCAGACGAAAGGAGCAAATACCTGGAGAACTGCGTGGTATCGACCTCCAGCCGCTGGCCCGTATGGGCAATCAACACCTGTGTAGCCATCCCAAGACATCTCCCGTCAAGCACAAAGCGGCGCTGAGCCGAAGTTCATATGAAGTCGTTATCTAGGATTAGGATGATCGAATGCCGAGCTGCAGTCGAGTCGCGGTTCTCAGGAGCAGAGGGAAAAGACGTCCGAAGCGCGCCACCTCGAAGGTCGTTTCGTTGGACGGCACAGGCTGCCAACCCAAAATGATGCCGAAGATGCTCTCTGCCTTATCAGCGACATTTAGATACTGGGTAGTGTGACAGGTGCCTTGTGACTTTTTGTAGCGGCTTTGGGGGGGCGGCCCTGCATTACGCATTGGATTTACAGGGAAAGCCAGCACATTAGATAAGCCGGGCCGCTGTGGCTGGTCGTGCGGAAAGTATGGCGCGCCACAAATGAATCCCCAAGTCAGCAATACTACTCGAAGCATCGAACAAGCCCAGCCAGACACAGCGTTTTTGACCGACCCAGCGCCATTCACCGCCAAGATGAGTGAGGTCGATGAGGCCATGACCGGTGTAGACGGCGGTGAATCGCATCTGCCCCTCTCCGAAGATGAGACGAGAGTGCTGGAGTTGTACGACAAGCTGCAGGAGTTACGGCTTGAAATCGCCATCATCAACGCGCAGCAGGCTGGTAAGGTCACATTCACATGCCAGGCGCGCCGATGGAAAAAGTCACTTTGCTCACCCGGACATTGCTGGATATTCTCAGGCGCAAAAGGTGGTGATGAGGATCTCACGGCGGCACAGAACGCACTTCTCACCGCGAGAGCAAGATACAGACTACGAAACGACGCAATTGAAGCAGTAATGGTCGCAAACCCCATCCTCAAGGCAGTCCACAGCGGCACGCAGGCATCCCCCATAGAGCGGCACGTATCATCATAGTTGAGTCCACGGTTGTTCTCCCCCCTGCTGACCCCAGTGCGCAGAGATCTCTTCCCATACGTGCAGCAAAGGGACGAGACGTCCATTTCGGTGGCCAAGCACGCAGAGAGCAGGACAAGGCTGCGCCGTGACCTGACCAGCGTCCAGGTGCAGAGTATACGCATGTGCCGCGAGAACGTGAAGCTTACGGAGCAGCTGTTTGAGCTTGCAGAGCAGGCCAAGCAAAAGAAGGCCATCCGGCTGGACAATCCCCAAGTTCAGCGAGAAATGGACAAGCTGACGAGGGAAGTCAAGTCGAGCAGGCAGCGGTGGAAGGTCATGAAGGGTGTAGCTAGTGGCATCATCGCCGGTAGTGGCGTTGATTGGGCGGGAGACGAAGATTTGCGCAATATCGTTCTAGATCCTGAAGATGAAGACTAAGAAAACGCAAAAGCAAACAAGAGCTGCTTCATTTTACTTTTGTCTTATCCCGGAGGGTTTGGCCATCTTGGATCAATGCGTGTCAGACGAACACATGCAGTTCCACTACAAGACACCTCGAATACGATCTCACAAGATGAAGAGACTGCTGCAAATCCATACAATAAGTGTCCAACGCTTTTGGAGGCGCGACGTGCCAACATGCATCGAAACGCGCCTCTGGACGCGTGGGGCGAAATATTAAAGGAAGCAGGCGGGATGAGAGCCTCGTGCAATATATACGCATGACTAATCAGTCTCCTGGTCGAAACCGCGGTGCAAGATCAGAAGAGCCACGACCAGCTGACAGTCCAGGCCAGGCCAGGGGCAAGAAAAAAAAAAGAAAACAAGCCTCGAGTATGGAGCATGCCTTACTCCGTTAGTACTCGTACATGATTGGAGCCGGAGACGAAATTGAGAGAGCCCTGGAGCGGGTTGAGCGGTACCTTGCGTGGGAGCTATGACCACCCACCTTGCTGAAGGGAGCCACGTGATGATGCCTAGCAGCTTGTCATTGGGCTCTTTTCGAGAAGGAAGAAGGATGGAGGAAAACTGAGACTTCAATGTTACTGCGACTGCGACTGCGACTGCGCCCTTTGGCCTGTTGATCGCGACAGATGCTGTCCCGTCCCCTTTAATACAAGGCACGCAGCGTGCCGATGGTTGATTTGTTGATTTTCACGCGTAAAGGGCGATGTTGATGTTTGAGTGGAGCGCTGCAGTAGCATCACTACCTAATTACAGGCATTGGTTTTTTTTTTTTTTTTTTGCCCTTCTTCTGCAGAGGCGTGCGTGGGGAGTGCGAGAAGGGAGAAAAAGAAAAAAAGCAAAGCAAAGGGCTCCCCCATTTGGCTCGAATCCGCCAGGGTCGAGACTTGTACCGCACAGTATCCAGCTGGCCGGGGAGTTACTTCGCCATTTGAGAGAAAAACAAATAAAAACGGCTCCTTCTTGCGTAAACAGGCATCCGAGCTCCTCCTACCTTACTCCGTAGGTACTAAGGTACTAGAAAATTAGCAGTGTATCCGTATCCGCACGCCCAGTCCTGCTGGTACGAGAGTTACTTCGTACAGGCACCCAGCTCGCGCCACTGTCCTTGTACACCAAACTGGGACATTTTTGCGGCTGCGGCTTTATTACTCTAAGCTGCGGATGACCTCGACGCTCATAGCCGGTGAGCGGTGATTGCAGGTACCTGCATGTAGTATTGCCGCGCTTCTGCTTTGGTCTCAGTGCCCGATACTGTACGAGTTACTCTCTCATACTCGTACATACAGCATCGGAATGCCGCAGGCGTCGGAATGGCTGGCCAGCCTCTTGTGTTCGCAACAACTGGCTGTACGCACCCGGTCGAGGAATGTGCCTTTGGGCAGGACAGACATGAATTCGTTTTGGCTTGCCGCCCTCGTCTCTTCCCTGCTCATCCATCAATGCTACCTGGATCAATTGCTCCTCTGCTGTACTCGTAATGCCTGGCAGCATCAGTAGCATGCCTAATAACTTTTCTTGGTACCATGCTTAATTTGCCTGGAGCTGCATTGGCAGTACGAATAGATGCGCACAGTACGCGTTACTCCGTACGTCTCAGAGCAAAGCATTGATCGAAAAAGCCTCCTAATCCCGTTCGTCAGCCAGCAGGAGGATTCGCTCTCATCTCAGCTGCATTGTCCGTATTATTCCGTGTCACAGGCCGACTCAATGCGCCTGTGCTCCTACTCGGTCCATTGCCTGTACTCGTACTATGAGATCAATGGATGAGGACCTGGACGGAGCGGTACTGCTAGCCACAGTGACGCTGGTAAACCGGCGGTCCCTTATCTTGGGAGGGGGCGAGTCGTCCCTGTTTCGCGCTTGGTGTGTAGGAAAAAGGTACTAAGGGCAAAGTACCAGTACTTGCAAAAGTCGTATGACGGTACATTTCGTCATGCACCACTACAAGTACACCCTTCAGTAGCCTGCAGTGACAACCTTGAACCTTCCGAGTCCTCCGCCGCTCCATCTTGCTGTATGTACCTGTAAGCCATATGTGCCCAGCCCAGGTCATACAAGTACTTGCAGTCCCTTGATTTGGCTTTTTATGCATGCTCGTGACAATGCATAGAGCAAAAAGGGTGGCTTGTTTATCGGAGCGTCTTTATCTCAACCACCGAGGAACAGCTTGCAGCAAGTACATATCCCTAGAAAGCATCGAGGTAGCACGAGGGGGTTCGTCAGGTACCTTAGATGCACTCCAGTCTGTATGCAACCGGTCTGGGTAGAATAAGCCCAGTGCATGCAATATTGGTACCGTAGCCAAGGTTTCTGCCGCGTGCGGTACGGAGGACGGAGGACCCAAATAATACCGACAACGAGCACCAGTAGTCGCACTTGACAGAGGTAGCACTACGGAACAGCCGATGGAGCAATCAGCAGCAAAAGAGCTCAAGCTAGTAGCAGTAGTACTCGTAGCTGGCCATGGTCAGCTCCCCGGTACGCTTGGTTGCCGCATCTCGTTTCAATAGGTAATCATAATCAATGCTTCGAGAAGATGCAAGTCCGAACTCAGGCGGCAGCCCGTTCGTCTCCATGCCTGCGGCGGCGCCCTGCTGCCAGACCAGAAGCAAACCGTGTCGCAGAATACGGGTATAAGACTCATACTCGTACAGTGCATCCCTCTAGCAGCACCTATCAGTCCGAGTAATGTAGAGGGTTCAATGCCGCCCAGAGCAGCCAACATGTGGCAAAGGAGACCGAGTACTCGTACAGTAGACGCCCCAGTTTAAGTCGTGAGACCAGTGTGAGGGGAAAGGCAGAAGGATGGGCTCCGCGCTAAGAATTTTGGCAGCAGTCGGCGCAACTCTCTGGCACGCCAATGCGAGCCTGTGTTGCAGTGAGGAGTGAGGAGTGCGAGAAGGGCCTTGCAAGGCCACCCATAGTAATTTCCACGGCTCCTTTGAAATCAAATCAACGCTCCAATTGGTACCGAGTACCAGCATGTCGTAAATAAGGTACCTCTTGCGAGAGTTGCGGCCGTCCAGTCTCAATTTCCGCATGTCAAAAGGCATGCAGCTGGCCATGTAACTTGACCTTGTTTGGCGCACATAGCAATCTGCCTGCGCAAGTACGAGTACTCCGTACCTGTACTCCGGTTGTTTCGTCCGCATGTCAAACACCAATGAGGGCCGCGTTCAGCCGACTTGAGACTTACAGTAAGCCGACTCAGTCGCAGCGATGCAAGTAGGTACTCGTACTCGAACCGGTAGCACAGCAGCTGGAGATGTGCGAGGTGCAGGGCAACAAGGGGCAATTCATCGTAGACGGCCTGTTTTGCTGCGTGCGTAGAATGTACCTCGTACTTTGTCAGAGGAGTATTTGTTAAAGCGCGTGCGCAGTCTTCTGTTTGTCCCAGCTCAAACATCTCTCAACTGCTGGTACGAGTACTACATGCACTCACAGTTAGCATCAAGGGGGAGAGAGACTTTTGGTGTGCGAGGACACGCATGGGCAAGCCTCATTTCATGTGGTACTCCGCACCTTCCAATCCAGCCTACTGCGAATGGTACTCCGTGCTACCGCCGGAATTGGCTGTACCATCGAGTCCCCTCACCCTCGCCTCGCAGCGCATCCGGCGAAAACATGGGTACAGTAGGTTGCTAATGGAGAGTCGAGGTCGAGGTGTGGCACCAGCCAGAAAGGCTACAAGGAGGGTGTCAGTAGTAGCAGCAGCAGCAGCAGTACCAGCAGCAGTAGCATTGATCTGCCAGTGCGTTTTAGGCGTATGGAGCAGCGGTGCTCCGTAGAGGGAGGGAAAAGGGAAAAGGGCATCAGATACCTGGTTTGACGTGGGTTGTGAATGGAGGAAGCGATACCAAGAGCTTCCTACGGCCAAGTCCAAAGTCCAGGGGAGAGGCAGCTTGGTGGATTCGCTCCGGTGAGAGAGTACAAGCGCAGCCACTTCAAGGATGAGGGAGGGTTGGTGCAGTCGCAAGTACACAGTGCGATTTACAAAGCGGACGATGGGGTACAAAGGGCGTGGACTGTCCTTGAGAGGGGAGGGCTAAGCAGGCCTTGTACCTGTACAGTATTGCGCAATCAGCAGACCAAGCAAGCACCTTGCCTGTGACTGCTGCTGCTAACTTGGCTCAACAAAAAAACAGGAGCATCCATGACGACAGCCTGTTGCTGAGCTAGGAGAAGATGGACGCGCGAGGCTTGCCCGGATCGCCAACTGAAGATCACTGATACGAAGCAGCACAGCAAGATACTGACGAAATGCCCATGTGGCGTCGGGTTTCTTCTTCAGCTACGAGTACATGAGGATGCTTGAAACCTTGTTGGCTCTTCAACTGATGGCAACAAACATGCTCGTCGTACTAGCCAGAGATGCTTGGAGATCCATACCTACCTAGGTTCAATGCCATATCCATCTCCCTGTCCTGTCTGTACGAGTACTCGTTCTGGTATAAGCTGCTGCTCCGTACTTGCGATCCGAGGTCGAGTCGAGACCCAAGTTAAGCGGCATGCATGCTGCCATTTTGCACTGCGGAGAACGGACAGCGTACGAGTATGGACAGGTGCAAGTGCAGGCAGGAGAGGAGCCACTTACACGCAGTTGCGGTGCAGTGCAAGTGCAGGCATTGCGGAAAAGCTCGATGCATCCATGCTTGCTTGTATGTACTCGTGCGAATTGGTCCTGCAGCGCCGTTAGGCGAGACAATTGGCATCAAATCAATGCCTCCATCAGTACTTGTATGGCTGTATGGCTGTATGGAGCATCAATGAGATGGAGGTTGTATGGAGCAGAGCAGAGAAGAGCAAAAGTCGCCTCCCTCGCCTCACTTCACCAAGTACAGCACAGCACAGCAATTGGGTCAAATGGATCAACGTCTGCGTTGCTGTTGCTGTTACCTCAAACAGCGCTGCAGCAGGTACTCAGACACTAGGCATTTCCAGGGAGCAGGTACGAGTACCTGCTGTCGGCAAACATACCCCGTGCCCAGTGTGTGTTGCCCAGTGTGTGCCCAGTGCAAAACAGCCGCCTGTCCCCAGCGCCCATAGTGCCGCCTATTGCAGCGCTCCGGACCCTACTAGCAAGTAGCAGCCCAGTCGTGCGTGCTCCATATGAGTACGAGTACCTCTGTCGTAGCGCTTCGTACCCAGTACAGCAGGTACCCAGCACCACCCCCCAACCCCAAGCCCAGAAAACTGTCACCCCTCCAGGAGGGAAAAAAAAAAAAAAAGTGAGAGCGTGGGCGAAGGAGAGAGTGTGTGGGTGGTAGCTTTTTAGGCCGTTCGGCGCGTGCGCGCGTCCCTCCGCAGCCCGCACTCACAATCACTCGCCCATAGTAAAAAGGCTGCTTGGCCCTCCCCCCATACAGACTCGCTCCCCTTCTCCCTCTCCCATACAAATTCTCCCATACAAAATCCTCCCATACAAACTGCACCCGCGTCTTCGTCGCAACACAACGCGCCTATCTGGTGAGTACCTTGAATTCGCCGCGCATCACAGCCAAGCACCAGGTCACCAGCAACCACGTCTTTGGCTTCGTGCACTGCACCCAGTTAGCTGGTCCCAAGTGTTTTGGAGTTGTTTTTGAGCTTCATTTTTGCCCTCGCAGCGTTGCTCTTGGTGATGCAGCTTCTGCACCTCGAGACGCAACTCTTGCTCTTCCCCATTAGCACAGCACAGCACAGCTCCCCTGCCCAGCTTCAACACGCGCGCTCACTTGCGCGGTCGCATTTGAAGAGCGAAAAGCTCGACATCGCAACCGCGCTCGTCTGCGGGATAAAAATTCTCCAGAGTATGGAGATGGCCTCACAAAGCACTTTTTTGAGCTTCAAACCCTCATTCATCCGCGCAAGCAGCCTCAATTGAACTTTCAGTGCCTCACCTGCTACCTCATGCCTAGCTCATCGAGCTGCACCAAGCAGAGCTACCCCTCTACCTCAATGCCTCTCTACCTCTACACAGCCCACTTTCACCATGTCGTTCGTTTTACCTTTGCAATCAAAGCTTAGTGGCTATCTCTACTTGGTCGCGTTCTGCTCTTGTCACTCTCTCACTTCACCAACCACTCACTCAATTTTCATTTCATCTCATTGAAGAAGATGGCGCGACTAACTCCATTCTAGAAATCACATAGCCAAAATGCCCAAGGCCGCAGCAGGAAAGCGTGGTGCCAAGGATGGTGGCAAGAAGCGCAGCAAGAAGGGTATGTTATTGTGTACTTGTCGACAGCTTTGTGGCATGTGGCTAACTTTATTTCCCAGACCCCAACGCTCCTAAGCGCGGTCTCTCTGCCTACATGTTCTTCGCCAACGAGCAGCGTGAGAACGTCCGTGAGGAGAACCCCGGCATTTCATTCGGCCAGGTCGGCAAGCTGCTCGGTGAGCGCTGGAAGGCCCTGAATGACAAGCAGCGTGCCCCCTATGAGGCCAAGGCTGCCGCCGACAAGAAGCGTTATGAGGATGAGAAGCAGGCTTACAACGTACGCGCTTTCGCTCAACCCCATTGAATTGCATCAAACATGAATGCTGACTTTGACTTTGACAGGCCGACCAGGAAGAGGACTCATCGTAAGCGGGGGATTTGCCATGGTGGAAAATTCAGAATCATGGTTTAAGTGATTCTTTCTGCAATGATTCACGAAGCATTGGGCTGAGGATTAATGGCAATGGGCCCCTTCGCCTTGCTTAGCCAAACATGACAGACCCAGGCTGGTGATGTCGATTTCTTTGTATTATGGGCAGGACGGTGTTGTACGAATGCACGGAATGGGTTGCGTACTATTTGCTTTCAGGTGCCGGAATTCAACGGAACAGGGTCTCGCATTCTTGTAATTGAGGACGGGGTAGTGGCCGGCAGAGCTACAATGCGATATCAAATTAACTTTTGCGTGAGCTTCATTCATCGTAATAACAATGAAGCCACGGCCATGAATTGACAAGATGAACAAAACATGGACAATTGCAACCACATATGACATGCTCTTAGTCACTCTCCTTTTTCTCTCTCATTCTTTTGTCACATCGCTTTCTACCAGCGTTGATGGCTTGAGTTGATGGATTTTGTGATTACTACGGAGTACCAACGTATCTTGGTATGCTTCACACAGCTCTCGCTTCTTACCTGTTGCTACTCGAGCTGCATGTTTGTTACTAAGCTATTTTCGACGTGGCTGGTGAGACACAGAAGCTCCCTCGGATGGGCGGTGGAGGTGGCGGTGTGCAGCCGGCACGGATCAACCCAAGGCTACGGAGCCTCAAGACCCCGGAACCCGGAAGCTCTCCTCCGTCCCACGCCAAATCTCAACATAAGCGCAGGGAGAATAGAGAGAGAGAGAAACAAAAACACGAGGGCGAGAATAGCTGCAAAAAAAAAAAAGGGAGAGGCAGAGAGCCGGTGGACGGAAGCCCGGGCCGCCCCAAGCAAGCGTCGCTCTGCTCTCCACACTCTCCGCTTCATCCTCCCTCGTCTTTCCTCAGCCTCAAATGGCGGCTCTGCGACTACAGTACGAGTACTACTCGTATGTCGGTGTCGGTGTCACCAAAGGCTAGTGAACTAACATGCGGCCACGGAAAAGAAGCCTGCTGGCCGTTAGCCCACGAAAACATCAAGTTGAGCCCATTTCTCCCATTCTCCAGCCACAAATCATCACATCACCGCGCAGCATCACCGCTCAATCAGATGCCCGGCTGCTATCTGTTGGCCCAGCAGTCCGTTGCCTCTCCACCCGAAGCGAGCCAATGGTGCGCAGCTTGTGCGAACATGAACATGCTTTGCTGCATCGGGGACCATGCAAGTGCCGGCCCAATGCACCGCAAACCGTCGGGTCGACACACGCTTGCGCTTGCTTTCGTGGCATGCTGTGAGCTGCTGCGAGCCTCGCGCTGGGTCGGGGTCGAAACCCGCCACTTGCAGCCATGGGGTGACTTTGACTGGGCTGCTGGTGTCTGCTGGCGATGCACCAGTTGGTCATCCGATGGTGATGCTGCTGCTGCACGGCCTTGCTTGCTTGGGTCTACTGTAAATATCTCTTGACTTCTTGACGCAGGGAGCACAATCAATCTATGCCGGACACGCTGGCACGCTGCATACTGTATGTACGGTTGTGCGTGTGTGTGTGTGCGTGTGTGTGTCTCAAGGCCCAAGGCCGGTTGGTGTTGGTGTTGTGCGAGTGACGCCCTTGTTCTTCTTCTTTCTTCTCCCTCCTCTGCATCTTCTCCCTTTTGCCCCCCATCTCCCATCCCATGCATTTGCTTGCATTGGGCTGCCACCGGTTTTCCGTGCCACAAGCGTGGGAAGATAGATGCCCCTCCATGCCGGGTTTTGATGTTGCATGGCTCTGCCTCTTGTTGCTCTCCATCCCCCGCCCGCCCCGACTTTAACTACCGGTCCACCCTGCCACTCCGACATTTCGATTTGATCTGGCTCCGACCCAATCTTTCGGATCGTTGTCTGATTGTCTTCCACTGACGAGAGAGGCGCATTTTTTTTTTTTCTCTCTACTTTATTTTTTCCATTCTCTCCAACCCTTTCCTCTGGTTGGCTCACTTGTGCAACGAATCGTATATCGTATGAGGTTGTTGTAATAGCCAATCCAATTCCACCGGCTCCGGAACGTGAAGCGGCTAGCTAGCCAGCTGTTGTGAGAGAGGTCTGGTAGAAGAAGAAGAGAAAAAAAAGGTATCGAGTTGACTGGTTACTACTCGCATTAATCCGCCGTACACCGATTCATTATTCCATCTGGACCAGGCCATACTTGGATAGGCCACAGCGATCCTCTTGGAATACTCGTCTTTTTCGATCCGTATTAATACTTATTACCGTCGTCATATTCCGTCTACACTACATGTTTTCTAATCACACCACCATGGAACTTGGTTCACCTAAGGAAGATCCCGCGGCCTTGGTAGACGCCCACCTACTCAAGGGATGCTGCTTGGAAGCAGAGAGGTCAGATAGTGTCTGGCTGCGGCTCGAGGGCCTGTTCCTCGCCATACCAGAGCCCAATCGTCGGCATCTGAAGCCACTCATCGACGAGATCAAGACCTCTAGCCTGATCCTACGAGAGCTGGCCGACCTATCCCAAGTTCACCAGGACCGCGTGCCGCTGGTGCTGGATCCCCTTAATACCATCCTGCCGTGCATGTCACGGTCTCTACGGGACATCACAACGCACTATGAGAACCGAAAGTTGACAAAGGTAAACCGCTGGCGAACAATGTTTCACGACATGACCAACGAGGCTGGCGGTCTGCAACTACCGCAACGGTTTGTTGTGTATAACCATTATCTTTCTGCCATCCGGGACTTGCTATCCAGGTAAACAAAAACATTGCTTTTGACGTCTGACGTTGTTCTTGGTCCAGGCTGCTGACATGTTACATCAAGATCGCCCAACTTCGACCTCAACATGATGGAAGCTTTCCGCCTGCAGATAATGAATTTGCGGGAAGCGAGAGGAATCCGTATGTGCAGTTAATTTCACCACGTCGGAAAAAATTGCCCTCGATATTAACAAGAGACTGTCTATAGCTCCGCCTCCAATACAGGCCGGTCCTTTGGTTCGCTATGGGAGTATACCACCTGCAGACATGGACCCGGTAAGGATTTTTTTTTTTTTTTTTTTTTTACACGTTGACATGTCACTTACATGTGTTGATGCAGTCCGTTCACTGGGCCGAGCAAATCTTCTCTCTGCCCCTGCCATCCCGGTCACCTCTAAAAAGCCAGCTCCCGTAAGTCATCAGAAACCCTTCCCCCCCGTAGCTACAACAAGAAAGCGTATATTCAAACATGAACATTTTGACAGATCCGAGTCTTTTGGACCACATCGGCCATGGGGCCATCTCAGCATCCCTAACAATTCAAAGGTTTTATTCAGACGGTAGGGTCTATCCACGCAATGCGATATGCCAGCAGCCTTGCTAATTTGAACGACTCTAGGCCTATTGATGATGACAAGATTTCCCTCATCGCCTATTCCGATGGACGAGATGGCTCACCATTCCTTCTTCTTCGGACATTCTACATGGGCGGACCATGGTTCTCAGTCCGCGGCGTGCACGAACTGTGCATTCAGCGGGAGAATGATTCTATTCAGTTCAAGAGATGGAGCCGCTCTGAAAACTGCTCCAAACTCTGGGCAACACTGCGCTTTCAGACTTGGGAAGGTATGTCCAGATCAAACCCTAAGGCGTTGAATATTTCGTCGCAATAGTGTTCGCGCCGCAATGCAAGGCCATTACTAACAGGGATATTTTCAGAACTCATTCTCATGTACTGCACGTTTCTGGCTCTCAAGTCTCGAAACACCCTAACAATCCAACTGGGAACCAAGGAATACACCCTAAAAGGCGAACGGAAGCTCTTCCAAGCGTGAGTCCCAGTTCATTTCCTCTTCACTAAATGGTTCTTTATTGCTAACATCTCCGAATCAGGTGCATCTTGGACGACGGCTTCAAGCACTCACTCATCGTTTACGAAGATAAGCATACAGGCGGCCGCCGCCTCCACGTCGCCGTTTGGGAGGGAGAGTTGCGCCAATGTCCCGTCTGGACGGCTTTTGGTATGTCACGTTTCTTTCCCCCTTATCTAAAAAAAAAATGAAGAATTCAAGGCATCAAGACTAACACCCGCTTGCAGTAACTCATCAATCCGCATCGCCCACCTGGCTCAAGCGTGTCAGCCGCAAAAGAATCCGCCTGGCTGACATTCAGCTGTACGTTTTCTGCCAGCAATACCGACAGCAAGCTCAGCGAAAAGGTTCCGGCGGAGCATTCGAGCTTCAGTTTTACAACGAAGAGGGTAAGTCGTCCTAAACACAACATCTCAACTTGTCCCGAAATTCCAACTCCTTTTCTAACACATCTTCCATATAGCTGCCCAAAGCTTCAAAGATCTCTTCTCTCCCCCAGCTACTAAGTCGAATACTTCGCGGCCCATTACTCCAAGGCCAAATACTCCCAGGGCGGTATCTCGACCAACGACCCCAAGAGCTTAATTTCAAGCTAATACGCCCATCCCTATTAATCTTTCTTCTTTTTAATTAGTTTTACAAAAAAACACAACGTCTCAAGCAACGCTTGTCAATTTTATTTGTTTCCATCTTATTTTTTTTATACCCTCTCAACATCTCTCACAATTTGTTACGACGAACAACGATACGAATGATAATTTGATGCCCGGCTACTCATTTCAGCTCTGGCGAATGGCGTTTTGATATTTTCCGCAAAAAGAAAAGTTCATATGAGAGGTTTACTGAAGACAATCAATCACCTTTTACGAGGAATTTTGTTATTAACTTGTTGTGTTTTTATTTCATGAATCGTCTACTCACGACTCCAACTTTATTTGAACATGAACTGTCAAATTGGTTTGATGACCACGTTATGTTATGGCTCATGATTTATCTGACGAGAAAGAAAAAATTTTAACTTCAAATTTTTTTGTAATTCATTGCTTTTAATACAGCTATTTCTTGCTGGGCATAATCTCATGCAGTTTTAATTCCCTCCCTCCCATTTCAAACACTACGCTTCAAATTAAAATAATATTGAGGATTTCATCAAAACGATCAGATGCTTAGGTCTTGACATCAGGCTCGTCACGGCCAATGTGCTGTTTAAACTTCAACAGCTCAGTAGCAAACTTGACCTCATCCTTCAAAAAGTCTTGCGCATCAAGATCGTACTTGGAAGGATCGCTGGTGTGCTGCTCAATGTACAGGCGGATGGTGGCGCCGGATGAGCCGGTGCCGGAGAGACGGACGACGATGCGGCTGCCAGAGGAGAAGCCGGCGTACAGGCCCTGGTTGGATGAGACTGAGCCATCCAGGTCAGTGTAGGAGAAGTTGCCAGCCTTGGTGACGGTGCGCTCTGTTCGATTGAGTTAGTCTGACGCTGTTATTTCGTTGAAAAAGGAGTAAATTGCTTACCGCCAATGGTGCTGCCCACAAATTTAGGGTCGGCCACCAAAGCCTCGAGCTCGCCAACAACCTTGTTGGCGCCGTCAGAGTCGACATTCTCGTAGTCGTATCTGGTGAAAAAGGTGCGTCCGTATTGCGTCCAGAAGTCCTTCTGGATCTGCTTGATGGAGGGGGTAGCGCCGGGGTTCTGGACACCAAGGGCGGCGATGATGTTCAGCCAGGCAACGACAGCCCACAGGCCATCCTTCTCACGGATGTGGTCGCTACCAGTTCCGAAACTCTCCTCACCGCAGATGGACAGCTTCTTCGCGTCGAAGAGGGCGCAGAAGAACTTCCAGCCGGTAGGGACCTCATAGCTGGTGAGGCCCTGTGCCTTGGCAACCAGGTCGACGGCACCGCTGGTGGGCATGGATCGAGCAAGGCCGTTGACGCCGTTCTTCTGGAAGTAGGGGATGAGCTTGGCGTGGTGGGCAATGATGGCGAGAGAGTCTCCGGGAGAGACAAAGGCGTTGGCGCCGTAAATCATGTTTCGGTCACCATCACCATCGGAAGCGGCACCAAAGGGAATATTGTTCTTGTCGACAACCTCGACCAGGGAGTGGGCGTAGGTGAGGTTAGGGTCGGGGTGTCCACCGTTAAAGTCGGGGCTGGGAATGCAGTTCTGGGTGGCGCCAGTGAGTCCAAGCTCCTTCTCAAAGATGGCCTTGCCGTAGGGGCCAGTGACTCCGTGGAGGCCATCAAACAGGACCTTGAAGTCGGGGTGGGAGGAGAAGAACTTCTTGATGGTGTCAAAGTCAAAGATGTCCTTGAGCATGGTGACGTAGTCGGCAGTGCTGTCAATGATTTCAACCTCGAGGGGGCCATAGGTGGTTGTGCCAATGGTGGAGATGTCGATGTCGGGGATGGAAGCAAGCTTATACGACGTCAAGGTCTTGGACGTCTCGTAGATCTTGTTGGTAACAGACTCGGGAGCGGGACCGCCGTTGGCCAGGTTGTACTTGATGCCGAAATCGTTTGTAGGGCCTGATCGAATAACATCCGTCGTCAGCAACTGTCCTTTTGCGCTCAGTCTAACAAGCTTGAGGGACTTACCGCCAGGGTTGTGGCTGGCTGTGAGCAGAATACCACCCGTCGCCTTGCGAAGACGAATGACATGGCTAGCTGCGGGAGTAGAGAGGATTCCGTTCTGGCCGATGAGAAGCTTCTTGACGCCATACGCGGCACTGATCTTGGCAATCAGCTGGATCACTTCGGGGTTCCAGAATCGACCATCGCCACCGATGACGAGGAAAGCGCCTGGAGAGGCGGGAGAGTGTCAGCTTGGCCTCTTGTCTTCACGGCATCTTGCGCCAGATGAAACAAAACACAGATGAATTCGTACCCTCAGCGCCTTCGGGGATGGACAGGAGGATGCTGGTAACAAAAGCCTCGCTGTAGTGCGGCTTCTGGAAGACGACGACCTTCTTTCGCAGGCCAGAACTGGAGGATTGGCACGCCAATGTCAGCAATTCAATCCGTGTAAAAGACGATGGCGGGGCAGCAAAGCTGTGACGCACGTTCCGGGCTTCTGGTCCTGGAAGGGCTCGAACTCGACAGTCTGGATGCTGGCACTCATGGCGGCGGGTGGGATTGTAGTGGGATTGATGCTGTGGATTGGAAGAATAGAGTGAAATTGAACTGGCTATGGAGAGCTTTTTATTGCCAACAATCGCCTAGGAAGCCCAGCAAGCGGGAATAATAGGGGACGTCGAAGCTTTAAGGGGCGATGAGGGGAAGCTTCAAGGAGCTGGTGGTGGGGATTGGGCATCTTGAACAAGCGATGGAGGGGCAAGCCGTGCTGGCGTGAGCTCAATTGGCACTGTATGGTCAGCGTTGTCTTGGTTGTCGTTCTACAGTGCGGAAAGGCCCAATCCCATTGAATGGCAAATCCCAATTCCGAACTGGAGCTGCAGCCGTTGCCTCATGGCGGTCAAAGTCGTGGCCTGGTCCAACGAAAGCCCAGCACTCGTCCAACAATGACATCAATGACGCGCAATTGGTTGCTTGCTTTGGGCTGCTTTCTTACAAGAATCTCAATAGCTTGCATCAACAGGTTTTTGCTTCAGTTCAATTCCTACGGCCTACCTGATGATACCTGATGCTCCCCCAAAGATGGCCTCTCTATAGTACCGGGCCTCGTCGATGCTCTCCAGGATGTCGTCCCTCGCCTTGTGGCTCCCCTTCTTCGCCGGCGCCCGCGACAGAAGCTGCGGGCTCCACCGTCGAGCAGCCTCCTTGATCGAGCTCACGTCCAGGATGCGGTAGTGCAGGTGCTCCATGACCCTGCCGTACGGCTCCTTTCGCAGAAACGCCCTGTCGGCATGCACGCTGTTGCCGGCCAGCAACGCCGTCCGCGGCTTGGGGATGAATTTTGTGATGTAGCGGTACAGACCCTCGGCTGCCTGGGCCGGAGTGGTGTCTGAGGCTATCACAGCTGCCGTCAGGCCTGAGTTGCCGTGCGTGTTTGTGCACCACTCGTCCATCTGGTCCAGGCGAGAGGCCGGCCAATGGATGACGGCGTGGAAGCCCTCGGGGTCGATGATGTCGAGGTTTCCCGTCGTCAAGATGCAGTAAATTTCTAGAATCTCCTCGGTGTCGGGGTTCAAGCCCGTCATCTAGTATACACGAGAGTCAACCCTTTGTAAGAAAGAGAAAAAAACAAATATCTGGTGATCAGAAAGATTCGACGTCATATCTCACCTCACAGTCGATCCAGACCAAGGCATCGTCCGTCGCCGAGGCATGACTTAACTCGGAACCCGGCATTCTAAACGATCGGATGTAACCACACGGCAAAACTTTAGTTTGAGAATGTAGTGCCTGATGATTGCTGGCGGAGCAAGATGACAAAGAGAAAATCGAGTCTGGTTGAATCGACGCTTGGGAGAGGCTTTGCTCAATGTCTCTGTTTTTGGTTTATCCGGGCTAGGACCACCGGTACCGCAGTTGCGCAGAAAGCTCCAGTGCAGCACCTTAACCCGGCAGCGACTACAGCGCCGAAAGTTGCCTGTTTAGGGGGTCCGTTCAGCGATCTAAGGGAGCGATCCAGGGAGCTAACAGCACATGGGCAGCCATGTGGCGTCCCCCAAGCTCTCCGTCCAGTGTCTCTTACAAGATTAGCATCAAATGAAAGCTTCCCCTCCCCCACCCAAGCCCAAGCATGCCTGCGATAAGCAGCGCCCTTCTTCCCCCTCATTGCTAGCCGTTCTAGCACTGGAACGTTGCACATTCTCTCGTCCAATTGCTAAGATGCCGTCGAACCACTGTTTTGAATCGGCTCGATCCTGATTGGGCGACCCCGGTTGGGCTACGGACGGCGTCCCTGGACTAGCATCCTTGGGCCATTGGCTATATATTACAGACAGAGTCGAATCACTCATCGACGACAATTCATTTTATCAAACAGAAAGCGAAGTTCTCGACATCATCGTGACCAGGAGCTCGACAATCTAAACTTTGTCTCATATTCATCGTCGCCATGGCCTCGCTCCAGGTCTCCGACGACCCCCATGTCAAGCCCCTTCCGAGGCCTGAAATGTCGGAAGACCCTCCTCGCTTCATCATCATCGG
Source organism: Trichoderma simmonsii (assembly GCA_019565615.1). Classification (NCBI taxonomy): domain Eukaryota; kingdom Fungi; phylum Ascomycota; class Sordariomycetes; order Hypocreales; family Hypocreaceae; genus Trichoderma; species Trichoderma simmonsii. The sequence continues at coordinate 2,477,689 of CP075866.1, forward strand.
CGCCGGAGCTCGAGGAATCGGCTATGCCAGGGGTATTGATATTGCCAGCAACGGCGTTGTTGCCGCCGTGGCTGATCCCGACAAGTACAGGCGGGAGACGCTTGGGAAGCATCACATCTGGGGTGACAGCGGCCCAAGCGAAGGCCAGATGTTCCTAGACTGGCGCGATTTCGTCGAATACGAGCAGAAGCGGCGCCAGCGAGTTGCCAACGGAGAAAGCAACGTCCCCAAGGGCGTTGACGGCGCCTTTGTTTGCGTCCAGGATCAGATGCACCGAGAGGTTGTCGTTGGCTTGGCACCCCTGGGCCTCCATATCATGTGCGAGAAGCCGCTTGCACCATCACTCGAAGACTGTCTCGATATATACAAGTCTCTCAAACCTCAACTGAAAACCAAAATCTTTTCCATTGGCCACGTCCTGAGATATAGCCCTCACAACATGATGCTGAGGAAATTGCTTGTCGAGGATAAAGTCATTGGTGACATCAACAGTGTCGTTCACACAGAGCCCGTTGGCTGGTGGCACTTTACACACTCGTACGTGCGAGGTAACTGGAGAAATTCGGCTACTTCAGGGCCGTCGCTACTGACCAAGTGCTGCCACGATGTCGACCTCATCCTGTGGCTTCTCTGCTCCCCGGAAAAGGCAGGAGAGGGCGAGCCTCATCTTCCCGACTTTGTTTCGTCCACTGGAGGATTGCAGTACTTCAAAAAGAGTCGCAAGCCTGCTGCTGCTGGGTCAGCCACCAACTGCATGACTTGTCCCCTCGGCGACTCTGGCTGCAAGTATTCCGCCAAGAATGTATATCTGAGTGCCAACTGCGAGGGAGTCGGGACTGGCAACACTGACTGGCCCGTCACCACCGTCGTGCACGACATTGAAGACTACAAAACCATTGGAGAGCGCCAACAGGCAATCACCAAGGTTCTAGAGGATGACTGGGACGAGTCAACTCCCAAGGACGAAGTTAGTTCTCGCAATTGGTTCGGCCGATGCGTCTATGAAGCAGACAACAACGTGTGTGACGACCAGTTTGTCACCATTACGTGGCCCGAGTCCGTCAAGCCCGCCAAACGTGTCACCATCCAGATGGTGGCTCAGACCAAAAAGCAGTGCTATCGCTTCTCTTACTTCTACGGCGAGCATGGCGAGATTTACACCGATTCTGAAAAGATTGTCGTAGAGGACTTTGCCACGAAGAAGACCACCGTATACCAGCCGCACATGGAGCACAAAGGTCACGGCGGCGGCGACCTGGGCCTCACGAGGCAGTTTGTCCTGGCTTGCGATCGCGTCAAGAATCACGGATGGGAGGCTGAAAAGGCCCAAAACGAGTTTGTTGGCTGCACCGTGGAAGAAGTGATTCGCAGCCACGCAATGGTCTTTGCCGCTGAAGAGGCTCGTGTGAGTAATACTGTTGTCAGCTGGCCGCAATTCTGGGAGAAGGCCACCAAGGAGTAAAGCCGTAACCACATTCTCTTGAGTAAGGGAGCTTTGAGTCTGTCAAGACTTGTATGAGAAGCTGACGGCCAAGGCGAGAAGGTGGATTGATTCGTAATATTTATTGATTTACATGTGTGAAGATATCATATATACCCTGTGCTTTAGAAAGGGTAGCAGAAGAAAAGAGACCCATTCAAAAAGCATCGTCCCTCATTATGTCCCGAGCCAATTCATGATATCATCTCAAGTTCCCATTCATCCAACAGCTCAACAGAAGAAAAAAGACTGACTTTGGCTTGCATATTCCCACCCATACCAAGAAAAACAAAACTCTCAATATACCCCAAACCCCAGAAACCCACATCTAATTACCTGTACCCAGCTCTGCTCTGTTGTTCTCCGCTCCAACAGCGTCCGTTGCAGCCAACTCAGTCGGAGGAGGCGCCTGCTGTTGAGGAGACATGTCGCCCTCCTTGAAAGCACCAGGCGAAGGCGTCGTATACACCGGCGAAGTGCTCGTCTGGACCGGATAGTTGTTGTACTGCTGCTGGGGATACTGTTGTCCCTGTTGGTACTGCTGCGGATAGGCGCCCTGCTGCTGGCCGTACTGGCTCATGTGAGGGTCGTAGCCCTGCGGCGGCGACTGCATCGGCACGGGCGCATATCCGCCTTGATACCCAGCCGGCACACCAGAAGGATAAGTAGCTCCAGCGGGAGGGTTCCCTGGTTGAGGATTAGGATTGCCGCCTAGAGTGGCGTTTGGAGGAGCGTTGCGAGGATGGTGACGGCGAAACAGGAGGAACGCTGCGAGACCTACGAGGCCGAGGGCTGCGACGCCTCCGACTGTGCCGCCGGCGATGGCGCCGACGTTGGTGCTGCTGCTCTTGTGGGTGGGCTCAGGGGCGGAAGTTGTCGTTGTTGCGGTTGTCGATGCGGAGGTTGTGGTTGTTGTTGAGCCGAAGCTGTGTGTTAACGACCAGCCCGGGTCGACGGTGAGGAGTGTGCCTCTGCCGGCTTGAGGAGAGCAGTCGAAGAGGGTATGCAGACTGGTTGATTCGTCACCCGAGCCGGACGTAGAGACGACCCAGGTGTAGCAGGCACCGACTGATGATGTGCCACTGGTAAGAAGAAAGGGAGGATCATGTTAGTTGAGAGATCATAGCAACAAAGTGAAAGAGGGGGGGTTCATGCTGAGAGAAGAGGAGAGAAGCTTACCAGCAGAGAGTGTGATAGTCAGAGGGCAGATTGCAAGCACCGCCCTTTGACGCCTGGTAGTCGATACACGTCGTCTTGATGAGACTGCACGAGCTATTGGGTTCGCAGCATCCGACAAAGTTGGCCTGTGGTGTGCATGTAAACCCAACCGATATACACGTGAACGAATCTATGAACGGTCAGCATCCCAAACTCAAACCTCAGAAATAGACCAACTCACTGCCAGTAGTCCCAGGAACAAACCCGCACGTCTGGGGTCCAATCGTGAAATCATCTGCTCGTGGAATCATCATGCGGCCCAGCAAAGGCTTAGGCGCCTGCGTCGGCTTTGGAGACCATCCCAAGGCGACCTGCTGTTCGTTCTCATGGCCGACGGCGACGGTTTCTCTGGCTGGTGAGGCCCATGATTCTTGGAGACCTGATTTTGGTACGGGCTGGTTGTCGTTGCTTGCTCGAGCGGTAGAGGCAACTGCCCCCAGGAGGAGGAGAGTTGCCGGGCTGTAATGCATTGGACTGGTGCAGTGAAGATGGTATACGTAAGTGGTCTTGAAGAGAGTCGTATTCGTTGTAAGTTGACGCAAGGCTAACAGAGGTGAAGCTAGGCTCTCGTCTTTTACCGTGTCTATTCTACTCCCAGAACTCAACGAACGACACAATATGAAGAAGATTGAAGAGAAGCAAAAGAGTCTGAGATACTACGACTCAGCTCAACGGGTATAATAGCGGCAGCAGAACGACAGCGAGATCGGGGTGAGGAAACCACCAAGAAACAAAGATCGACAGTTCTACCCAGACTATCCTCCCAAAAGGAAGAAAGACGGAAAAGATGCTGTAACAGACAGAATAAAAAGAAAACAAAAAACAAAAGACCCTAGGAGAAAAAGAAGAAGAAAAAAGACTCGCTCTCGCACCGCCCTCCCCTCCGCAATGCGGCTCCTTCACAACAACGCACTTACACCCCCATCCAAAATACGAAGAACGAGGCGAAATGCCCAAGCTACTGTACAGCAAGAGAACATCGGAACTGGGCCTGAGCTCTCTCTCTCTCTTCCCTGTTCCTTGTCTGTCTCTCCAGCCCGGTCCGACCCCATCCCAAGACCAGCCTAGCCCGCGAGCCACCCGCAGCCCGTGGGAATAGAGGCAAAAAACCAAACTATGCTTAAAAAACTGCTAGTCGACTTCAGCCCCAGGATGGCAGCCGCGTCTCATTCGCCGTGGTGGATCCCGTGGTTTGATGAGCTGAAAAGGAATGGGAACAGCAAAAAGAGGAGTAAACAAGAAAGAAAAAAAAAGCGAGCGGTACGACTAGGAACTTGTTTGTTGTACGTGCATTGCATATCCCTCTCGCTAATGTACGAGTACCATCACAGAAATGGTCTACTAAGCTACTCTACTGCAAAGGAAGAAGAAGCACGAGGCGTTTCTGACAGGGGGGACGGACAGACATGAGGGCCACGGGAATCTCGTCCTTTCAATCTTCTTTCAGCTCGTTTGAGCCAAGAGATGCACGAGTGAGTCTTATGTAGATAGCACCATCAACTATCGACTGAAACCGGATGGCTTTCTTCTCAGCTACAGTAAACACCAACTCGCCACACTCTCTGTATGTCTCTCTTCTATCTCTCTTCCTTCTCACCAAGAATCAATAATGCCAAAATCATTTTCAGCAGAATCAGGCCCCAACCGACCCCCTGTCAAGCCATCAACTGCGGCTGGACGCAGTGCGACGCTGCAGCCGAGCCACGCCCCTCTCTCTCTCTCTCTCTCCCTTACATACCGCTAAAGCACTCTGGTAGGAATAGTACGATATCATGTATACTAACATGGCCGGAGAAAAAAAGAGAGACAGCAAAGGTGCAGGATGCTGCTTTTTTTAGCCGCAGCAACAGCAAGCAGGGCAAATGTTCAATCTCAGCCCGTGCGTGTGTGCATGTGAATGTGACTGCGTACTCGTATGTGTATGCGTGTTAGTACTCGTACTTGTGCTCTCTCACTTACAATTACACCCTTGACCAGAAGCGCCCACCGATTTGTGCGCCTCTTGTACGACTTTGTGCTCCTCCAAAGCAGGTCAACAGTAATGAAACATTTATTTTAAGAAAACAATATATCCAGCATCATCCCGTCCACCTCATCCTCTCTCTCCCCCATGAGCCCTTTTTCTCACCCCGTCCTCAGAATGCATCATGATCCCCAGTCTGCCTCGACGACCAAGAAAAATGCACCTTGCACAAAAAACACCAGCATCCATGCAACTAGCAAAAGTAGCGGCCACATCAAAACCCGCCCAGTCAAGACAGAGAAGAAAAACAGACCCCCAGTAGCAAGGCTGAGCCAACGGGACGAGACGAGACGAGCTCCCGCGCTTGCCTCTCTCTTCCCACAATCTTCCCCATTTTGCGCCGGCCAAATGGTTGTCACTGCTAGACTAGTGTCAGTAGTATTAAGCAGCTAGTTCAGAGAAATAGACCCAGATGCCAAAAAGACAAGAGAGGGAAATGGCCAAGATAGATCACCCGTCGAGGCTTTATCTCCATCTAGCGCCGCCAACCATGTGAAAATACGCCTTGCCTTAATAAAGCCACCCACCAGGAAAACAGAAAGGAAGAAAAGAAGCATTAAGACAAGCGAAGAAAGAAAAAGAAAAGTAGCTAGCTGTCCAGCCCTCTCCTTGTGACTCTGCGGTAGTTATAGTTTTCCCATCCTACTAACATTCAAACAAACGAGAAAACACGCCTGTCTGTCTACTCACCATGAGATGAGAAACAAAAGGCAGCGTCGCATCGCATCGCATTGATTCATTCCCCAAAGGCTGCCTTGCTCCATGTCCCGCATCTCTTGTCAGATATTACAAAATTAAAATCCCGAATGTCCACAATTTCTCCATCCTTGCGCGATAAGGTAGTCTAGATGGATGGATACTCCCCCGGCAGTGAGGGGATCCATGTATCACTCGTCCATCCATTCTCTTGGGCGACAATCCATCCATCACGGAGGCAAAATTCCAACAAAAGCAAGTGTTTATAACAGGCCCAAGAATCGCAGATAAATCGCGCTCGTAGAAAGTAGTCAATGATCAGTAAACTCGAGTTGCTGTTTTAATATCGTGCCGCGTCCTAATTTCCCTGCGCCGCAATTACTCACTTACTCACTCACCCTGTGCTCCGTCAAACCTTTGTAAGCCAAATACTGTTTTGCTCTGCCATGGCACCTTGACTGTTCCCATCCACATCTTCCTCATTTGTAAACACTCAACCGCCTCACTCGTCGCTTCGGATACTCTCTACTGCCAACATCAGCACATGCACAGATGGTCAAGATGAAACAAAAGGATCAAGGCCAAAGAGAAGCTTCATTACTACTAGCGAGTCAGCAGCAAGCAGAAACTGCGCGTTAAAAATACACCGGCCCAGTAGATGTCCACAACAAAACGCAAAGAGTCACAAGATACCTTCAGCACACTCTCAATCTTAAAAGGTACCACTGAATCCACCCCTAGGACTTCATCCAGCAAATCTCAATCGAAAAGTTTCACAGGTTGTAAAATGGCAATTTCCGGGCAAGGCCGCGTCTCAACAGTCCGAAATTCTCATCGTCTCCCTCTCTAACTTCACCCTTCCGGAGTAAGAAATCCAGCATGACGAGTCCGCAGTTCGGCTTCCATTCGGCATTCTTCAGGTCCCTCTTCACTTCTTCCACGGGCTTCAGGATGAATCCATCAATGGACTCCGGCTCCTGAGGATACGGGACAAAATCAGGGCCAACCTCCAGGTCATAGGTGTATCGGATTCCCGGTTCCACATGGCCCTCTTCATTGCCGGCAATATGGTCCTTTTGGTCATAGAATGAAATCATCGATTCGGCCGTGACTTTACCAACATGGGTGCTGTTCCAAGTCACCATGTTCGTGGCAGTATCGACCAAAAGCCCTGCTTCTTCCATGGCTTCACGCCTAAGCGTCACCAGTGGTTCCATATTGTCTGCTGGGTCCATCGCTCCCGCAACCAATTGGTCGAGTTTTCTGGCATACGTGACGTTTTGAGAGCGCTTCGAAACCCACACATGGATCCTGCCGTTCCTGATGGTAAACATGTTCATGTGAACACCCGTCGTGACAATGCCAAAGATTCCTCTGGCAGGCGAAGGAATCACCAATCCAGCCAGCTTTACATCAAGGCCGCGGATTGGGTGAAAATCTGATCTTTTCTTGAGCCACTTCCTGAAACAGCCGTTGAGGTTGTCGATGTTTTTCTCGCATAAGGCTATGAATTCGCGGCGGCATATTTCGACAACGTCATCGCCCGGCTTGACGACCGGATCCAGATGTATCTTGCGCCTGGACTTGGAGACATGGAAGCTTGTATTGTCCCATATAATCTCGGCGACATGTTCCGGAAGCATATATCCAACTGGAACAGAGTTATCCAGGACGGCAAACTCCCACATGGCAGCGCTCTTCGCTTCTGCAAACTTGTTGCATCGACAGATAACATCATAGAAGGATCCCATCTCGCTTGAGCTTATCGGAGAAGCGATCCAGGTGTGGACAGAGTCAGGAAACGGTGCAAGTATTGACGAAGATGCCCCAGGGTTGCTTGCAGGCAGTGCCAGAGATGCCATGCTGGGCTGTGCTTCCCGTAAATGGGAGGAGACACTCATATATGGGCAAACATAGACAGTGAGTGACTGAGGACGAATCTCCTTGGTATCAGGCACTTCAAGCACACCGAGTGGCTCGCGCCGTGCCGTGCCGTGCCGTGCCAGCGGCCGTTGATCACAGCTGACTCCGGTAAGCCAGTCAATGTCGCGATAAGATGCTGAGATGGGAGCAAACGAAAGAGGGAGGGTGCTCTGAGCAGTCCGTTGGTCGCTCAAACAGAGTCAATCCAAGGATGATAGGGGCATTGGGAGACACAGGATATCGTCCGCATATTATACTCGGGTCTGAATCACATACATCACATCATATTCAAGGATAGACGCCTGAATATATGTGACACATCATTGATGATTACGGAGCTGCAACCCGACTGTGTGTTACCATGCAGGAACAGAGTTTAGCTTACTTCCGATGAAGGAGAGACCCGGCAAGGTGCAGCGGCCAAGGGCACCGCACGTTTTCGTGACAATAGGAGTTCAACCGGCGCTCTGGGATTAGTAGAGCCTCTTGGCCGGGGTCCTACCGCGCTGCAGCTTTCCGGGCATAGCTGATGATGGCAACTGTCATGGCGCAAGAGTCCAGGTATGGAGCTGCGAGACGCCATATCATCATGACCGCTTCCCGCTTCTCAACCACATCTATCCCCGTGGCAATGTTTGTATCGTGCGTCTCCGCTGTGGGTAGCATATGCGGCTACCAGTTGACTGCTTTGTGGTGAGCCAAAGGCAAGTTGGACATGGAAGACGGATGTCGAAGAAGCGATATCATTCATTGCCCAAGAGGGGCTGCCGCCAGCAAACCCGACGGTATAGCCCGCTGCTTGAGGTTTGCGCCCGAGTAACCATGTTACGAGACATGACCTCAGCCCAAGAAGTCGGAATTCACTCACAATGCCTGTGAGAAATGGTCGGGCCGGTCAATCGAGACGTCACATTGATCAGCAGTAGGGTGGCAGCTGGTGGTGTCAGTATCCCGTAGCTTCGAGGCAAGTGAGCCACAGCTAGCCCCCGGGATTCGGAAATCTCAGAAACGGCAAACCACAGGACAAGGAGCCTGCAGGTAATCCCAGCAAAGGCAAATGAACCCAACGCAGGTCGTCATTTAGCAGCCTATGGCATCGTCCAAGCTCTCACCGAGGTGGAACTCGTGTTGGTTTCCCCCACACCGATCAACCCTTGGTGCGTTTTCTATGCATGTGCCTGCACAGGGGGGCGGAGACGACAGCTTCTCTGGACGCCTTCTCGACGGACATGACGATGGCTGGACCGGCTGGGATGGCCTTTGCTTCGTGTTCTCGAGCTGCTTTTTAGGGGTCTTCCGCCGTTAGCGAGCGGTGGCAGCTTGTGTCTGTGACTATGAAGCGGATGCTGACCCTGCGACGTCGGATCCCATCAATGGGCTCGCACAAGCACAGTCACAGTCCCGTACGGTGGCTGCGAGATCAATTTGTGCTAAGTCTGGGCTCTGCGAGATATAAGAGGTAGAATTGGACAAGGGCGGATTCTCGCTGTCCTTTCCCCTTTTCGCTTCAACTTAGGTTGGCAGTAAGCGATAAGATAGCTTCCAGTGCTTAGGGGTACCGCCTCTGTACCTATAAGGTATTGGAGTCAAGGTACATACAAATATGTCCAGCGAGAATACGAATTGCCTGTACTGGCATAAGGTGCTTGTTGGGTGAATCGGTATTGGTACATGTGCCTTGAATGTTCTGCTGGATTCTATTTGATCCTTGTGGCTGGTGGCTTTAATCAATCCATGCAACAGTTGTGCGTCCAAGTGATGGAGCATGTACTTCAGGTGATACTACCAAAAGCCAATAACCGTGCCTCTCCATTATATGGCATGAATACCAAGCCAGCCCAAGTATAACTCCAAGACCCAACAATTGAATCTGCATTTTCGTTTTTCTTCCAATTGATTCTCATTTCCAGCAGCATGACGCGCTAAATCTCTTGGTAGCAGCACCCGTGCTGATGCATATGATAACCGCTTCAGCTTCAGGCGGGAGGCTGAAAAAGCGCCGTAGTCGCCAAAAGGCTCATGCAGCTAGACAAAGGCCTAAACGCAAAGCAGGGGGTAGACGGGATATTACATGGCAAACAAGATTCAAGCTTGCATGAGTGCTTTGGAAGGACGAAAAAGTGACAGAAATCACTTGCTTGCTTAGCTCTAATTCAAGGCATACCATACATGTAACAATCCTCCATGTCAGCTATACACACACACACCTTTACGAGATGGCCTCATCAGGGCTTGATAGCTAATAGAATTCTCAATTACACCATCCAGCACCCTCACCGGTTGCAGAATGATATTTCCCAACAACCCAACCTTCCAATTTCAGGTAGCAACTTGAGCTTCGGGCAACATCCGTGTCATAAACACCCAATACGAAGAGGCATATAGACGAACCGGTCAACAACCTGGTGGACAGTCCGGCGCCACTAGGGGCAGCAACAGTCACACTATGAATCCCTGGATGTGTCGGTTGGACAAATAAAGTCCCTAACACTATGTTTGATGCCGTCACAGTGCAGATTCACTCGCAGCACCCAGCTGTACAGTCGTCGGTCCGCCATAGGATTTCTTCAATCTTCAATGCAGGTAATATTGTTTACAATAAGCCCGACGGCTCGTCACTGCTCAAGGACCATCCCCGTAGAGGAAATTTGTCTCATTGTGGCTTTCTCAAGGTCAGCTGGTTGGCTGAAGGATGGAATATGATACAAAGCTGAATCTTTTGTGCAAGCTGCAATGGCTATCTAAAATCACTGCTCTAGGGTACTGCTACCACCTTAGATCACTGTACATGTGCTGTAGATTTTGGGTGTGAAGGAGAGCTTGTCCATGGCGGGGGATAATTGCTCTCCTCTAATTGGCCCAAACCGCATTATGTCATCCGCAACCCACATCTGGCGACGACTTCACTCGGTCAATCTCAACGCCCGTTTTACCTCTGCGACGACCATCTCCAATTGACGACCACCAGCGCCGCCAAAATGTTCGCCGCACGATCAAGGGCAGTCTGCGCCGCCCGCCAGCTGCAGCGGACAACCCGAACCTACGCCTCCGAGTCCCACGGCCACCACTCGCCCGCTCCGGTCAACGAGTCCTTTGGGGTTAGCAATAAATGCTCGAGCACGCAACCAAGACGAAAGACGAACAAAAGGCTGACTTCAAGCTTCTATAGGCCGGATCCGTTATTGCCCTGGGCGCTTTCCTGGGCACCGTCCTAGTCTACCAGTTCCGCCCCCAGGAGAGCGACAACTGGACGCCCTCCGCCCTGCTCAACAAGTACCGATCAAAGGCCGAGGACTGGGAGGCCGTCAACACTCTGCACACAAAGGCCATGGAGCAGGCCGGCTATGACAGGAATCTGTTCGAGAACGGCTCCAACAAGCACCGATTTGTCGACGTCGCATACCCCGAGTACGTTTTGCTTTTTACACATGAGGGAATCGAGGGATTTCGCTTTTTGGCTAACCAAATCCGCAACACAGAGCTCTCCAATCCCACGCCGCGCGAAACATCCAGGCCGGCCACCTCGCCAACATTGACCATGCTGTGGAACACTACCGACAGCAGCACCTGAAGATGGAGGAGAAGAAGGCGACTAAGCTGGCTGCCGCCAAGGCAGAGTAGTTGCAGTTGCTACAGTATATCCAATTTATAGAACAAAGTTTGCAACACATTGGGGCCAGTTCGATGCGTGATGTTGATTCAAGTTGCCGGATGTACTCTGGCATGAAGGTAGCGCAATGCGCAGGTGCTACAGGATTAAGGATCAGTGCTGCTGCTTACAACTCGTAGTAGCAACCCGTTTTATTTGGTGAAGCCACTGAGAAGCAAAGCGTCCACTAACGCCCAAATGCTACTAAACTATCTAGGATTATTGAAGCAGATGAGCGTTAATATGGTTATCCATGGATGCATATTCTTTCTCTACACTTAGGTACTGATTGGCCTTGATCATCTACATCAGTCATTTATCTTCTCAGTGCCGCTGTAGTGCTGGCTGCAGATTCTCTCAAGATCAGTATCACGTGCGCCTCTTACAGCCCTTCCTCAAGAGCAGCCTTTGGAACAACCTTTCCTTCTTTCTCTCTCATAAGCCCATAGGTGATGACCATGATCCCACACAATTTCCACCAGACGTCTTTCCCTCATTATGCTCCTCAGTCATGCATCAACCACGACCGACAGACTCGCTCGCCTTATGTAGGCAGGACGAACCTCGCAAATTGGAAAGAAAGACAGTCCCAAGAGCTTTGCAGATAAATCATCATGTTTTCTTTTCCTTCCTCTTCCTCTTCCTCTTCCTCCTCTTCTTCTCATATCTCACTCAGACAGCCGCAATATTACATTCTTTCGTCAGAGACATTCTTTCAGTATAATACCCAGATTTTATGCAGTATATCCCTACCTTCGTTTTCACTTAATTTATTCACTCTCTGTGTTCAATATCAGTCGTTTACGCTGTCAACTGTCCGTCCCACGTCCCATCATGTCTCAATCAGAGAGCTTCATGGCCACCCGTCCCTTGGAAAACGTCAGATTACAGGTGAAGCCAAGTCGAGGCCCCCCTCCTCACTCTTCCAATATACACGGGCAAAACAACATAAAAAACCAGGGGATACGAATCGTTCACGCAGCTCGCCCAGAAGGTAGCCGACCCAATAACCCGGCGACTGGAACCAATTTTTATCTCCCATACATGTCCAATTCACTTGCCGTCAAAATCAAGCACACGAGGACTTCACGTGGACTTGGCGTTTTCACTATACAGAGCTTTCCAGCAGGCCACAGAATCCTATGTGAGGGAGCAATCTTCAGCTGTGTTCATCCAGAGCAGGCAGAAACGCCCGAATGGGAGAGGTTAGTTGTTGATCGTTGGCGCTGGCTCGCGGTGCTGGACCAAAGCTGGTTCAAGGATCACTTCCCCCATATACAATACATGCCATTGGGAACGCTAGAGCTCACGGAACATGAGGCCAACAAGTTTCTCTGCTTCGTTTCGGAGTACGCTTTCGGCAATCCCCAGCGAAACAGGATGAACATCTACCCCTTTGCGTCTCACATAAACCACGCGTGTGACAAGTGCGCCAATGCTCAATTTTGGATTCAAGCAGAGAAACCGGACAGGATCACCGTCAGACTTATCAGGAATGTGAGGAAGGGCCAGGAAATATTCATCAACTATCACAGACCTTCGGGCAATACGTTTGGTTGCGCCGTCTGCGGCGCTCGGGATGGGGAGGCATCTCGCTTTAGACAATTCTGGCAGGGGATACGTCGCCGGGCTCACGGAGTTTGGTCACATCAGAGTGAGCTCGAGCTGGGGCCTATTTCGACTCAGTCTCAGCCTCTTCCTACACCAGATGCTAGTGTCACAGCAGGCGTAGTGCAGTCAGCAACGACTGAGGCTCCAGCAGATGCTATTCATCCAGCGACTGCCGCAGCCTCAAACGACGGGAAGACTACAAGAGATGTCAAGGGTCCAACAGAGACGGTAACCCCGGTAGGCGAGGCTAGCTCACCCGAGACTCAGACTCATAATTCATCTCAGCAAAGGGTTTCGGCTCGGTGGACCTCATTCCGCAAAAGCAGGAGATGACGCAGAGTCTGGACATGCCAACTCTAACGGCTCAAGAAGGACGGCACTCACTGTGATCTCTTGGAGACGGAAGCGGGGCCGACGGGGGGACAAGCACCAATGGAGATATATGCAAAAGCGCATCATGGTTGAAGCGACGCTGGAAATGGTTTTTTTGTTATGTATCAGCAGCATCTACTCGGCATGATGACTTTTTTGAAAGCGTGAACAATGAACAATGTTTCTCATTGTACTATCATAGAAATCATTGCCATCAACAACTTCAGTAGCGGCTTTCCTCCGTCTACTAAAACCAGTCCTTTTCGCCCAAAAATGTCCGTGAATGCAGAAACCACCCAAGACCACAACCTTCTTATTTGAGGGGAATGAAACGAGAAGAGTGAGTGGCACCGATACCAGGTCGACCGTGCTTGACAGGCTTGCTATGGGGGGCGTCAGTAAAACAAACATTAACCAGGCAGATGCGCACATGTTCTTTGCGCAAGGATTCATGGCGACGTACTATGAGATAGAGAATTCACCCAGGTAGTGGCCAACCATTTCAGGCTTGATCTCGACCTGGTTGAACTCCTTGCCGGAGTAGATACCAATGACGCTTCCAATCATCTCGGGGACGACAATCATGTCTCGGAGGTGGGTCTTGACGAGGTCGGGCTTCTCGTTGGGCTTGGCCTCCTGCTTGGCCTTTCGGAGCTTCTTGATGAGGCCCATGGGGCGGCGCTTCAGGCCGCGGTTGATCCTTCTGCGGGCACGGGCGTGGACGACATCTCGGAGCTGGTCAGAGGAGAGGTCGAGGAGGCTGTAAGGGTTTGTGCATGTCAGCGCCATTGTTTTTCCAATCTCTCGCTTCCACAAAAAGTTCGAATTGATGTTGCGGTCGTCATGGAGGATGGATGAAGGATGGGAACGTACTTGTCAAGGTCGATTCCTCGGTAAGAGAACTTGCGGAAGGTTCTTCTCTTCTTGATCTCAGCGGCCTCCTCGGCGTTCTATATCAGAATCAAAACGTCAGCGCCCATGTTCCATGTCGCAAAATGAATATTTCCGTCCAAAAGTCAATTGTGTCGCAATAGCCGAGTGCATCATTCTTCTTTTTTTTTTCCACCCTCCAATTTTTTGTTGTCTCTTTCCATCCCACCGGGTGATTTGCCTGAAGCCTGAAGACGAGGAGAGGAGCAGAATAAAAACGTACGTATTCGTCAGCCATGATCGCGGTTGTGTGTTGATTCCAAGGATTCGCCTATCGACGCGCAGGGTATCGACGAGCGAATATGATGACCGTGATGGAGTCGTTTGGGAAGGGCGGGAGGGTTGGGCGGAATGCGGCACTACTAATTTCTGGCAGTAGGGTTTTCGTGCCCTTTGATCTCCACGTCAGGTGACTTTGGCGACGAGCGAAAGTTTTTGGTGGGCTTTTGGTGGATAGGCGATTTTTTATGTGGCGCTAGAAATTTACCATCTTTGGTTGTGGCTGGTGTGCTCGTTGGACTGTGGCGGATGCATCTGAACTGGAAGATAGAATTTCCGGATCGGCTCCGTTTTCTTTTTAGACTCAATACTAACGCCGGTTCTTTGTTTGGCCCTCCGTATTGCGGAGCCGGGAGAGCAGCTGAAAGCGGGCATATTGTCGCACCGCTTCGCATGTATGCGATGGGTTCGCTACGCCCGTGTAACTGAATTCTGCTTAGAAGCTTCGACGGCTTCTCATGTTGCTCGGGGCTGGGCAAAAGGGCGCGCCATGGCTGCACCGGTATAGGCACCTGTTGGCGAAGTTGCGTGTTACTACGACAAACCACGGTGCGAAATGCAGCCCGAGCCTCGGGCCAAGGCGTTTCTCGTGTTTGCATAAACCACATCACTCGGTGCCATGACACAACGAGTACCGACCGTATGAGTACACGCGGCAAGGACACACGGATCTTGTTCTTGGCACCGGTCGCCGACGATAGTAATGAGAGCGCCCTTGGAGAGCGGGTGGGTCGTCAAGATGCTACCAAGCATTGTACTGTATGTACTCGTACATACTCCAATGGCTGCCTTTACACGATGCCAAGATGGGAAGCACTGGGCATCCTTGGGACAGCATGTTTGTTCTTTGTAGATCCCATCACCTCTCCTCAGCCCAGCGCTAATTCGCATGCTACTAGCAACCTAGCATTGGGAATTAGCCCGCCAAGAGAATTTGGCATCATCCTCCAAGCAACCTAAACCGCCCCCCTGGCTGCGTCTGCATCACTTGATATGCCCTCCCTCGGCATCTTTCCATCTGTTCTTGTGACGGCTGCTACTGGACGGTCGGTTATTGTTTTCCTCATTCGTCCGTCTCTTTTTTTCTCTTTTTTTTCTTTTGGTTTTTTGGTTTCTTGGTTGGAAACGAAACCCCACTCATAACTCCGTTGCGGGTGCTTCTCATCACGTCTGTGTCTTCATTTCTCACATCCACAACTAACTGCCGCTTTTTCTCTTGGCACTGATACCATCGACGCGGCCGACAATGACCGCTCTTTTTCCCTTGTTCGGTATTTCCTCCTTTGCTTCTTTGTTCTCCTCTTCTTTTTCGTCTTGTCTTTTTTTTTCTTCCCTTCCCACTCTGAACCGAGGCTAGACAACAACTAGTCGCAGGTTCCAGACTCTCTTTTCTTTTTTGCCCCAGATGCGTTTTGCGGCCAATTCTTGCAAGTAAAAAGTAAGCAACGCCGAGACCTGCACCGCTGGATGGCGGTCGGCTTGGCAAAGTCTCGGCACCAGTTTCGCCAACGCCCATTACGAAGTCTGTTTGTCAACCTGGTACCTTGGGGCATTTTCTCTTCTCCCCATGACCCCCAGAAAACGGGGGGTGTGGGAAGGACAAGAGTCTTTGCTGCAGAGTCGTCGCCAATGGTGATGGAGGCTTGGGAGCGTCCCTGCAAGAGCCCAGAGCCAGAAGCCAGAGCCGCAAAGCAAAGCTGAGACGACACGACCGCTAGCTGTTGTCCTTGTCTTTTGTCTCCATCTGCCGGAACCTACCCGTCTCTTGGCAGCCTCATGATCAAAAAGCTTCGCGTCCGTTTTGTCAAACCATCTCCGTCCTCTATACTCCAGGCCAGAGCCATTAAAGGTTTCCGTCTCTTCTCATTCATCCGCCCCTGCAGCCTGCACTCGCCCTTGTCCGCTTTGCCGTGTCGATTCAAGAGACTCCCTCGTCCACTCTTGGTCCCTTGCCGCGGCCTCTAATCTAATCTGCCCTTTTTGCCCTCTGCTCTCGCCAACCAAACTCTCAACGCCCTCGATAAGGATACGAGATTTCCAATCGTGCATGCGCAGGTCCGGGGATATCGACGCTCGACGACCAATTACCAGTCCGTCTGCGGCACGCACTGCCGGCTGGGTGCTGACTCTGCAAGTCTGCTCTGTCGATCGCACCACCCTCCCTTAACCCATCACGGGGTGGAGTATCCGAGTACAAGTAGTGTCTCTTGGGCACTATGTCTCTCACGGCGTCGGCTTCACTTTCATTCACGTCATTCACGACCTCTACCATCGTTCCAGGTTCTGCGCCGACTGCACTGCCACCAACTACCACCTCGGCTTCCATCACGGGGAGCGGCAGCAATGGCGCCTCCTATATCACAGCCAACCCTTATCCGCCCTTGACAACGCATTGGAACCGGCCGATGAGCTGCACATGGACGTACGTGTATGATAGCGACCTGCCGGCGGGAGTCTCAGAACCCATTGCGTATCTGGATTTGGAACCTCTTCCTGGTGCTTCTACTCTGTCCTGTTATCCAGACGGCATGTTTTACGATGGACGCACCGGCGTGTTCAGCCCTGCGACGTGCCCCTATGGATGGACGACTGTGTCTCTTGCGGTAAACACTGACCAGGATGAGGATGAGGCAACTACCACAGCACTGTGTTGTTCATCGTACGTTGAGCGAGCTTTTGATTCTATAGCTTTTGGTGTTAGACTAAACTTTTCCACAGCGAATACTCTTATGCCGGCGGGCATTGCAAGCGCCAGGTTCCTACGGTTCTGGCAGTCCCCATCATATACAACCATACAGCTGCCACATACGATGTGTTGACCAACTCCACCACCACGCTCTACAGCGCCACCATTGCTGTCAACACCATTCGTGCGCTCTTTAGGGAGCAAGATAAGCCGCTCCTCGGCTTGACAAACGAGGATGATATCGACGATGAGCGGGAAGATGACCGCGGACTATCGATGAGCGCCAAGATTGGGATCGGGGTTGGCGTGACACTATTCGGCTTGTTCAGCATTGGAGCGGCTATTTTAATCTATCTGTGGAGGCGAGACCGAAGAAAAAAGGGTCACCCAAGCGGCACGTCGCACGAGCTCGGCGTTGTACAGAGGACACAGGGGCAAATGTACACCAACTCGCCGCCACTGGGCTCGCATCAACGGGCTCGTGAACGCAGTGCCGAGCCGCCTCCCGCATACGACTTTACCTCCGAAACCAACAGCGTCGCAGATAACGACGGCGAGGACGCGACCGTGGCCCGAGATGGCCAGATCCAGGTTCTGATGGCGCAAAAAGCCGCTATTCAGCGGCGCATTGACGAGCTGGAAAGGGCCTCTGGAGATGAAAGTAGGGATGAGCCTCGTGAGGGGTAAATCCAGTGTTTTGTTGTTTTGTTCCACCCTTTTTGGGGGGTTTAAAATCATTTAATCTTGTTTGGGTCTCTCTCAGAAGGACTAGTTATGATACCACATTTGCGAGCAGAAAAAAAAAGAGAGCAAGTCAGCCAGTCGACTTTGTATGTTTTGATTATATCTACGAGGTGATAGGATGGATATGGAAGAGAACAGCGTGATATCGCCTCTAGCAGTTAAGCATGGATTTGAGCCTGGGTGGTAGATTAGACAAAGGGGCTACAAAAGAAAGGGAGTGGACGAGATGAATGGAGTTTAGGGGTCAAGGTTAGGCAGCATCAAAGGCGCTTGAACAGTCAATACGATATGTACGGGCTAGGTAATAATGACTCGTCGTAAAGATGAGTGTGCGTTGTCTGTCTACGTCCAAGGTTGAAATTGTTACCCGCAGCAACACAAAGACATATATTTATCTGTAAACATCACAACTACCTACTATGTAAGAAACGAGACGCCATTGATGCAAACTAGCGCTTCTAGCATTTGCCCCCAATACGGGGCCGGCGATCTGACTAACCATGCATCAATGCCTGGAGCATCCATGCTCCTCGTGCTTGTAGGCACCTAGCATCAGCTTTAGCGGTTCCATCTGTTCGGGACTGTCAGACATGGGTAAGCAAGTAAGGTAGTGCTCGCGTGCTATTTTATTTCCAGCTCGGTTTATATCATAATCCAACGCCATCCATCCATCCATGCAGAGCTCATGTCGGCAATTCGGCAATCAACAAACAACCAAAAGCTCGGCTGATAGATAAATTACTACTGATGAAACCTCATATAAACGAACCGCTGCGGGTAACCTCGGAAGAAGAAGAAAAAAACAGCGACCCACTGAATCTCGACTCTTGCATCTGAATTGTAGTTACCTAGAGCTAGGCAGTCACAAAACGACCCTCGAGAATGTCGATGCCTACACCGCGGTTTGGATCGGACGGGAGTTTCCAGCATTTCTGCAGCAATAAGCTCATCTCCTGCTATCCGAGACAAATTGTCAGCAACGCCTCCAGCCCCCGGTTTCTGGCCGCATTGTGCCGTTCAGGTTTCTTTTTGGGTGATGTGCTGTTTACCTTTAGGGGGGGCCGCCACTTACACCATGTTTCTCGCCGCTTTGGGCCATGGGACGAGATTCTAAACATGCAGCCCACGAGCTTCTTCCTCTTCTACCCAGCTTGCGCTATTTTAGCGGGTGTTTATCCGTCGCGGAACAGGCTGGACCTCGTCTGCCAGCGCCAAACGGCTGTGCATGCAGGTACCTCTCGTCAGGCCCGGCGTAAGCGGTCCCTGGCAGCTGTTGTGATGATCCATAACCAGAATTCCCCCCGCTAAGAAAAAATCCCACCAAATACTTTATAAAAACTCCACTGGCATGCCATCACCAGATCCCTCTTCGTCCCAGGCCGAATTTCCTCTTGCCTGATCTTTGTCTACCAGCATTTGGATACCTTTTGTTTGCAGCTTTTTTTTTTACTGAGTGCTAATTGTTGAAACATCTTTTCAAAATGAGGGGAGAGGTCAGTCTATTGTTGCGCGCACGAGTGTTTTTTCTCTGCTTTTTTTTCTGCCGAGTTATGATATCATCCCACTTTCGCGGATTTGCGCTCGCGATGCGTCCATTTGCGCTCAACCACGCCACATGATTTTCCCTACAACAAGCATCGCTAACATGATACACATATAGATCATCCATCTTCACGTCGGCCAGGCCGGTGTCCAGCTCGGTAACGCAGCTTGGGAGCTGTTCGTGAGCCCCTCCACCTGTTGCGCAAGGATTTATAAGCGCATCTGATGCTTGATGCTAATCTTTTGTCGTCGCATAGCTACTGTCTTGAGCACGGCCTCGGCCATGACGGTCGCATAGACCCCAACGCCAAGGATATCGATGATCCTGGCTCCTACGATACCTTCTTCACCGAAACCGCCGGCGGCAAGCATGTGCCTCGGTCCATCTTCGTCGACTTGGACCCATCTCCCATCGACGAGATTCGCACGGGCGACTATCGCCAGCTGTTCCACCCCGAGATGTTAATCAGCGGAAAGGAGGATGCGGCGAACAACTATGCTCGTGGTCACTATACTGTCGGAAAGGAGATGATTGATCCTGTCATGGATAGGATTCGTCGTGTTACCGGTGAGTGTTGATGAGGCGGCTTGTTCAACATGGATAGCTGACGATGAAATGTTGCAGACAACTGTCACTCGCTCCAGGGATTCCTCGTCTTCCACTCGTTTGGAGGCGGCACTGGATCCGGCTTTGGCGCCCTGATGCTCGAGCGCCTCGCTGCCGAGTATGGAAAGAAGACCAAGCTCGAGTTCGCCGTCTACCCTGCTCCTCAGACATCCTCTTCCGTCGTCGAACCTTACAACGCAGTCCTGTCCACCCATAGCACCATCGAGAACTCCGACTGCACTTTTCTAGTAGACAACGAGGCAGTCTATGACATTTGCCGGAGAAATCTCGACATCTCCCGCCCTTCGTTTGACAATCTCAACCGTCTCATTGCTCAAGTTGTCAGCTCTATTACTTCATCCCTGCGATTTGACGGCGCCCTCAATGTCGACTTGAACGAGTTCCAGACCAACCTTGTTCCTTTCCCACGTATCCACTACCCCTTGATTAGCTACGCCCCTGTCGTTTCTGCGAAGAAGAGCTCTCATGAGAGCTTCAAGATTCAGGAGCTGACCTTCCAGTGTAAGTCATCCTCATGGCTTTTTTTACGTATGTATCCGAGATATTGACGTATGTCCAGGTTTCGAGCCCAACAACCAGATGGTCGTCTGCAACCCCCAGAATGGCAAATACATGGCCGTTGCTCTGCTGTACCGTGGTGACGTTGTAACGCGCGACTGTACCGTTGCAGTCGCCGCCATCAAGGCCAAGTCTACATTCCACATGGTCGACTGGTGCCCTACAGGCTTCAAGGTCGGAATCACCTACCAGAAGCCCATGAGTGTTCCCGTCTCCGCTGCGGAGGGCGGCCTTGCTCCCGTCAAGCGTTCCGTTTCCATGCTCTCCAACACCACCGCCATCGCCGAGGCCTGGTCACGACTGGACCACAACTTCGACCTGATGCATAACAAGCGTGCCTTTGTGCACTGGTATGTCGGTGAGGGCATGGAAGAGGGCGAGTTTTCCGAAGCTCGAGAGGACCTCGCTGCCCTGGAGAGGGACTACGAAGAGGTTGCCGCCGACTCCTTTGACGGTGATGATACCGCCATGGAATACTAGATGCGGTTCATTGAACGAACTGGACATAATAAGCCTACGAACCGCTTTGACAATGACTGAACGAAGAGAGAGATTGCTTTTGCTATTTTAATGGGAGGTTTTTGGCTTGAGAAGAAGAAAAATTTTGGTCGTATTGGAGTCTGATTAGATTGAGACCGCCACTATCATTCCCCTCTTTTGCTTCTGCTTTCTGTTTCTTTTGTCTTTTGCTTTTCTTTTTGCTGGAAATGTACGTTTTGGGAGCAAGCATGCGAGAAGAAAAAAAGATACCTCTAATCCTACCAAAGTTTTCTTTCGTTGTACATAATGATATTCACAATTTTTTTGTAAAGGAGGAAGGCCTGGGAGTGGCTATATATAGGGAAGGACACACTTAGTAGTTTAGTTTACCTTAGTATTATGAGAAAATCGATAAATGGAGGAGAGAAACTCATGTGCGTGTTCTATGGCTTCGAGTTCCATTGCTATACTTGGCTGCCTGCTGCCTCCATATAATACCTTAGTAGATCGGTATGCATGTATGCTGACAACTGAGGATTTATCATTGGATGCAGGGTTTTGTTTCGAGTCCGCCTCTAATGACGTGGCATCGGTTTGACAAAGTGGCGATACAGGGCTATTATGTGCAACTCTTACAGGTTAGATGCTAATATTAGTTTTCGAGGCGGTATTCAGCCTCTATCATATACGGACTGAAGTACCTACCTGTACCTAGCAATAATCCATGGCAAAAGATGTATTCTTCACAGCGTTTACAAGTTGCACTCGGTAAGATACCCTGTAACCTTTTTTTATTTTCACCTCTACCAAACGCCAATGATTTTCTCCTCTTTCTCTGCCCTGCAGTTGAAGGTAATGACATCCATGACTTACATAAAAATACGTGGTACCCTCTAACAGGCAGCAGGCAGTGATTAAAAGAGGGCTCCCAAAAGGAGAGGGGAAACGCAGTGAAAAAAAAAACGACTTTTGATATGTACACTTTTTAGAAAAGACGGCCCGCCTGCCCTCTCATGTGATGAGTAAGCCAACTCGCCTTTCCACAGAAAACACGCCCGTATTATACTTCGGACCTTATACCAAAGTGCTGCCTCTTACAAGCCCCAGGGCCAGCAAGGCAAAAGCAGGGAATCAACTCGACTCACTTCGCTCATCACCCACGTTGCTTAACCTGGAGCAGGGCGGCACTCCCAGGATTGTCTATTTTCCTCTTTTTCTCAATCTGCATTGCCTTTGTCGATTTTCTCTTCTTGCTCGCCTCGAGTGATTTTTCCTTTTCTTCACTTCACTTCTTCTTCCATGCCGCAGCCCGTTTAGCGCCGCGGTTCTGCGGTCTCATTGGCCTGCCCGCCTTCTTCTTATTTTTCTTGCCCATTTTGAGGTCCTTGGGAAGCCCATCCTTGGACGATGCTCTGCGGCCCTCGAAAATGATGGCCTCCGGAGTCTGAATTCCGCCTTCTGCCGCCTCACCGTCCTTTGCCGCCGATGCAAACGACCTCCTGCCGGGACGTCGCTGTTTCGCAGCCGCAGACCGACCCAGCAGTTTGCGGGTTCGTCCGGCGGCGGCCTGCTCCTCTGGAGTTGCCTTGGGCTTGTACTTTGTGCTGCGGCTAGTGCCATCGGCCACATCTGCCTTGGACCTGGCCCGCTCGACAGCCTGAGCCGTCTTGCGCGGATCCTTTGCCCTCGTTACACGGAGTAAACGGGGAAGCATGGGGGGAAACTTTTTCCCGTTGAGAAGAAGAGCTGCCTCTACATCATTGGCGTCCTGGAAAGCTAAGTCAGCCACAAAGAAAGACGGGGAGGGAAAAAAGACAATGGGATTCAAGGCAACCACATGAAAGGAAGAGAGAATCTCGTCACCAGGCGAGAGGGACAACTTACATAAAACTGCACGTATGCAAATCCCTTGCCCACTCTGGTCTTGGAGTCACGCACAACACGAACGTTCTCAACCTTGCCTTGGGTACCAAAAGTGCGCCAGAGGCCTTCTTCAATATCGGAAGGCACCTTGTTGCGCTTCTTTTCAACGGTCTCGCCGTCGGCTTTCTGGTTCAAAACAGTTTCGTCGTCGACAAAGCCCAGGTTTCCAACAAAGACGCAGTTGCGATGATTCATTGGGCTTGGGTGTGCAACACTGTCCACCCGGATGTGACGGCCAAGGATTTCAGTTCCGTTGAGCTCTGCGACGACTTTTCGAGCTGCCGCGGGAGTTGAAAAGACTGCATATGCGTTTGTGGATTTGGTGGTGGCATCCATCAAGGCTTTGGTAATGTAGGCCGCTCGTTTGGGCATTGAGCCGGTAGAAAAAGCCACGGACCGGAAACGCAGAGACTCTACCTTTTGCGGCGGTGAGGCATCCTTGTCAAGGACTGAAGAGAGATGCTTCATCAGCTCTTTCTTGGCTGACTTGGATGAAATGGCCTCTGTGGCGACATTGCCCAAGAAAACAGTCCGAGCAGCCTTCTCAACCTCGGACTGCTTGCTCTCTTGCGTGAGGGACTCATGTACGGGCACCTCGTCCTCATCGTCCTCTTTGGCGCCATCCTGGGCATCCTCTTCCCCTCCCTTCAGGCGCTTGCCAGATGGTTCAGCCTCGTCATCCGCAAGCTTGGCCAGATATTTTCCCTCAAGGTCGTCGTTGTCCTGCTTTCTCTTGCGTTTTCTTTCGCGCTTCGGCTTGGCTTCTTCGAGGCCGTTGATTTTCTCTTCTGCCTCAGCCGCCTCCATTGTCACCGACATGGCTTCCTCATCATTGCCGTCTTGGTCATCTTCATTTTCGGCACTGTCATCGCCTGCTTCTTCTTCGTCATCGTCGCCATAATCCAGCTCTTCGCTGATTTCGGAGAGCACCTCATCGTCGCCCTGGTCATCGCCGTCTTCTTCGTTTGATTTGGCAGCGCTTGAGCTCTTCTTCACTTGCGGTGCTCCTAATCGAGTTTGTGAGGGAACAGTCACAGGGCCAGCCTATCAATTACGTTAACTGTTGCTCTGATCAAGCCGAAAAGAAAGAATGCTTACACTGGATGCGAACAGAGCATCGAGCGTGGGGTCAATGGCCTTGGACGCCACGGCCAGCGCATTTTTTCTGCACGAAAAAAATCAGCAAGATCAACCAAAGCCCTCAATTGCAGAAAAACTCACGATTTGGCCATTTTGCACCTGTTTCTGCAGCGAGAGGCTTCGACAAAAAAGAGACTCTGGACAGGCGCTTTGCTTCGCCAAACTGCGACGGAGCCACTGGAAGCGACAGAAAAGTTCAGAGCAAGCTCTAAAAATTTTGGGTCCCGCCGCCGGGCTTTCAGCGGAACAATGCGTCATTGGCCTCGCTGGCCCGAAGGCCCGCAGATGACCGCGTTTCTGCCACGCCAGGATTCACCGCCCGGGCTCTGGCTCCAGTTGCTCCAGGGCCTGGCTCGCCTGTTGGGGCTTGTGCAGGCGGCTGGTGCAGCGCTCTGTAAGGTCACAGCCGATACCTACTTCGTAGATGCGCGAAGCGGCACCTTGTCTTCTTCCTCTCCCCTCCCAGCCCGTTCCGGCCTCTCTGCCACGACCCCGTCACGGAGACAAAAAGACCGTCCAGACACGGCCTGAGCTTCAGCTTGGCTTCCGGATCAACATCACGTCGTTTTGCCCTTCACCCGCTCGCCGGCCCCGATCCCACCCCCAGCGCCCGCTCAAACTCTTCGCAGCCGACCTTGTGCTGGTGTCCGCGCCCGGTCCTCTGACCTCTGACCCGACTGTCGACCGACAGAGCTGAAGCCGCCCTTGTCTCGACTGCCGATTCGCATCAGCAGTCTGCTCAAGAGTCTCGCTCTGCGCTACCGGCACCACAATGGCAGCGACGGCCTCGGCGTCGGCTGCTTTCCCCCCCGTGGCTACGGGCGGCGATCTCGAGGACAGCAACATCTCCAGCCCTCTCAGTGAGGTCGACGACAAAGATGCCAACGACGAAGAAATTGAGCACATGCATCTGGACAGAGACAATATGAGCGTCGGTCCTGAAGACGCCCGTGCCACCGACCACGGCGGATCAGACTCTGACAGCGCCCTTTCCGACGCAGCTTCTGACGTTAACTCTGAGGCCAACGACACCGAAGCCGAAACCCTAAGACTCTACGACACTCCACAGATACAGAGACATCGTGACGTCGGAATTGGGCGCTTCAATGACGGAGAGGCTTTTGAGCACACTCCGAGCAAGCTCCGCAGGGCGCTAGCCAACGGCCGCGATGACTCTGTCTCAGGTGACGACAGCCACATCGACGAGGAAGACGATGAAGACGAAGACGAAGACGACATTGATGAGAACGAATCGCCGACAAAGCCCTTGACGACGGCTTTGAAGGCAGATGAAGGTGCCCGGAGCGATTCTTCACAAGAGAGGAAGCGGAAGCGATCTGCCGCCATCGAACACCCATTAGACCTAGAACAGCCAGCGAGGAAACGCACCGGGTCAATCTCCGCTGCCAACGGAGATGGCAACGGCCCTCCTGCAGCTACTGAAGATGACGCGACACCCGCTGCGATCCCGGCAAGCGGACGCGGGTCCCCCGGGGACGACGATGAGGCGTCTGCCACGGCCCAAGACACACCGGCAGAGGACGAGCTTCCCGAAGTGACAAGGAAGACCAAACGCACCGGCTCCAAGCGAAAGACGGTCGTCTCAGATGATGCCGACAGCGAAGCTCGAGCTGAAGTTCGTGACGAGCAGCAAGACCCCACAATGGAAGAAGAGGCTGAGGCCGATCACCCCGAGGAAGACGAAGCAGAACCCGAAGCTGACGAAGAGACTGATGCTGCGGCGAGAAATCTTGAAGAACGTAAGCTTTCCCAGAATCAGTCAGTTGTATCACGCACGAGCTAATTTGAGGGGGGGACAATCTAGTGGAAAAGAAGCAAGCTGCCTATCGAGACTGGACTCAGATAGAGGAAATGTTTGGTATCTTTAGAGACCGGTAAGCCGCCTAACTTGTTCGACTCGACGACGCTCTGCTCACATTTTATGCAGGCTTTACAAGGATAGGCTACAGAGGCTCGAAGAAGAGGAGCAGTCGCTGCATGCCCCAGAGCCTACACATCCTGAATACCTCAACATGAAGCAATGCCTTGATGGCCGACTCGAACAGAAGCTACAGGCTATCAATACCGAGCATGAATACCGACTCAAGGCCCTTGAGCGGCGCGCAGTAGCACAGAAAGCCCAAATCTGGGGCCAATACTTTCAGGCCATCCGAGAGAAGCGAGAGCATGCTCTGGAGGCTCTCAACAGGCAATGGTACGATGTGCAGAGCGCTCGGCGAAGTGCGCACAGCTTGCCAGATTATGGCCTGTTGTTCCCAAAGGATCCCTCGCAGCGCGTCCGGAACGCCATTGCCTACAACACAGAAGTGTCGACTCTCGCCGGCCTCGCCAAGTACGAAGGCTTCCCAGCCGGACCGGAGCTGCAAGGAGCGTCTGCATCAGAGCTGGAAGCTGACTTGGCCCTCATGGAAGTGAGTCCGAAATTATTATTACAGCTAGCCATTGCTTAAAAATTATTTCTCATTTGCTGACCTGCCATCAGCGAACCCGGCGTCTGCGGCACAAGCCCTCCTCGATAAGTCAGATCCGTGAGGAATATCAACCGCCACACCTGACTCGTCTTGACCCTGCGGGAGAGCAGTTTGTCAAGAACACACCTTGGGCAAACCCGAATCACTCCTCTCATAAATTCTATCAGCACCATTCAGCTTCGGCGGAAGCTCGCCCCGAGCCAGCTGTCCCCGTCCCTGCTGGTCGGACGCCGCAAAATGCGCTTTCTGCCTCGACCGATCTCAAGGCAGCTCTCGATGGCCCGGGAGCAGTTCGATCGCCTGCTCTCTCTGCACGACTATCCGAGTCACCCGAAATAACGCGGAATATCTTGAACCCAGCATCTCACCAAATGAAGCAAATAGGCGGCATCGGACTTGGTCGCGGGTCAAAAACGGCAGCGGCTTAGGAGGTGCCTGCTTTTCCATTTGAAAAAGAAAATAGTGCATATTGTTCAGGAAAGGGGCCCGCGTAGCTGGGCTGTGATATGAGGATTTCTGCGTTCGGACATTAATGATACCCAAGATCAGGGCTTGTTGTCGGCTCATTGTAAAAGGAAGTGTGGCCTTTTGTTTTTCATCTTCTTTCTCTTGTCTATGCGTGTTTTTTTTGGTCCGAAGGGTTCAAGGATGGTTACACTGGTAATAAGAATTCGACGGCGTTTATCATGTCCAGGTTTCGGGAGGTTGACAACGGTGGCAACAGGATTGTCTTAGCATGGCAGATGGGAAGTCTTTCATTGTACAGAAATGGCGGCTTGTTTTTTCGCATTTTTATTTACACATATTCAAGGCAACAGAATATCATTTCAACAATTGCGGCCCAATATTTGTAATGGGTTGTGATATGTGATGTACAATGTAGGAGAGGCAAGCGGCTTTGAATCAACAAAGCCCATTTTCAGATTCTAAAAAGTAATAGTACACAGCAAATTTAGCTGACGGATTGTAATTTGCAACACCTGGGCGCCCTCATCTCGTTGTCGTAAAAGGTAGTCTTCTTTCATGGATATGTATACATGTATTTATTTTGCCTTGGACGCCTGTCGAGGCGCATCCGGAACCTTGACATCCTCGAAATCGTCTTGTCCAACGGCGCTGATGGTATACCAGTCTGTAAAGAGAAGAGAAAGACAGCGTCAGTCA
Source organism: Trichoderma simmonsii (assembly GCA_019565615.1). Classification (NCBI taxonomy): domain Eukaryota; kingdom Fungi; phylum Ascomycota; class Sordariomycetes; order Hypocreales; family Hypocreaceae; genus Trichoderma; species Trichoderma simmonsii. The sequence goes on from CP075866.1 coordinate 2,505,227, forward strand.
TTGTAGTCGGGCGAATGGGGGAATGGATGGTCCATGAGCTTACAAACTCCTCCGACGAGCGCAAAGAGTCCAAGGCCGGTCAGAGCATTCTTGAAGAGATACGGCCGTCTCGCTCGAACAAGAGCAGGGCCTTGTCGCAATTTCCGATCGTAGTAGGTGGTATGGGATCTATAACAAATATCTGTTAATTGAGTTTCGCAAATTGAAGAGTATCTGTTAGTATAGGAGACGTACGCCATTGCTCGATATGGAGAGCTGTACATTTTTTCCGAAGCAAGATGCAGCAAAGCTCTTGTTCAAGGCCAAGATGCATCGTATCATGCGCCAGAGAGTGGGATGAGCGCAGAACTGACCTTGACGGCGCTTCTCCGGCTAAACAGCATCTGCCGTGCACCCCAGGCACTGCTGTTAGCAGCCAGTCGCCCGAGCCAGTACCTCGAAAAAGCACCCAGATTCCAGGCCTAGGCCAAAAAGTTCTTACGAGTTACTGCCGACCACACTCTGACAGGGATCTGCCACCTTGGACCCGCGTCACGTTCCCGTCGCCAAAACCTTTGGCAGAGCTTCCCCAAAGCAACCAGCAAATCTGCCATCTGCATTGCCTTTGCGACTTCACCAAAGAAAACGGCTCGCCAAGCATCTCGATATCGACGACCTCGGCAGCGCCATTCCAACAGGCGCGACTTGCTGCGACTCCGAGTCACGAGCTTCAAGAACTTGTGGTGGCTGGTGTGGGAGAGATTGGCGCAGGGCATGACGATCGACTAGAAGAAAGAGATTGATACTATTCCAGTAGCCTAGCCTGTTTGTCGCGCGACCTCAAATGCTGCATCTGCATCTGCATCTGCATTCTTCTCCCGCACGTTCCCCTCCTCTGATGTCGTCCGCTTCGCTCGTGCCTATCGCTCGTCCCACGCATTGAGAGATACCACCATCTATATCTATCTGCCTGCCATTGCCGCCTCGTCGACGTCATGGCTACCTCGTCGGCCCTCTCTGTGCCAGACCAGATCCGCCAGCTCAATGATGCCCGCAAGCTGGTCCTGGGCGACGTCAAGTACTATCCAAGCGTGGTCAGAGGCATCCTGCCCATCATTGGGCCCACGGCGCCGATAGAGCTGCGACGATGGGTCACTGATTTCCTGGCCGAGGCATTTGCCACGCCGGCGCTGCCCAATTCCGAGAAGGAGACGATGCAGCCATATGTGTTGACGACACTGGAGTCGCTGATTGAGCACGAGGGTGATGCACAGGTCCTGAGGAATGTGATACAGACGGCAGCGAGCATCTATCCGCTGGCCATGAGGTGGATGTCGGTGGCCTTCTCTTTCCCATTGTAAAGAAAACGTATCGTTGAACTGACCTTTGCCTCCATCGCAGCATCAACAACAGCTACGACACGGTGACGTGGGAGAGGATGGTGAGTATCAAGCAGAAGATTTTGCAGCTGTGGGACATTGTCCCTCCCACGGTGAGGATATGCTGCATCAAGTTTGCCCAGCGAGTGGTGCTGGCGCAAAGCATTGCTTCGGGCGCTGAACACAGGGTAAGAAATGATGGCTATTCCAGACAACAAAAAGTAGACTTCCTTAACACATAATGTTCTTCTAGTATGGTGGCGGACTGGATGTCTCTCTGGACAAAGTGCCGCCCAACCACCAGACGCTCGATCCTAGAACTCTCGAGGCAGAGGCAAGTGGGCTGTTGGACCGCATGTTGAGTATATTACAGGGGAACAAGTAAGTTCCAACTCGAATCTGGTACCCTGACCATTTGAGGCGTAGCCTATACTTACCAAGCTTAGCGATGGTCTTCTTGTAGATGCGACTTTGAACTGCTTGTCCATCATGGTGCGGACTCGCCCGGCTACCTCCAGTCGGATCCTCAATGCATTGCTCAACTTCAACCCTCTACAAGCCGCCAACTCGCCATTGACCCCCAAAACCAAGGTGATGATCAAGTCCATGGAAAAGACGGCACGGCTGCTATTGATTCACCTGAGTAAGCGAGACCCCCACAACCCAATCGTACCTAGAATACAGCAGCATGTGGAGGGCACAATGCGTATGGTAGCCGAGCTCTTCGACAGTGCTGGCCGGAAAAGACCTCTGGAGCCCAAGCCACAAGACGGATATGATGCCAAGCGCCCACGGATCGAGGCTTCCCAGATCCAGATCCCCCCCTTGGGCCCAGGCCCCCATAGCCTGGCCGACGTCTTTACCCTTATTGGCAACGATGGACTCAAGTTCTTCGACGTCTCTCAGGTTCCCCCCAGCCTCGTAGCCAGAATTGCCGTGAATACCCTGTCTAGGTTGGATGCCCAGGTCCTCGCAAAGGCTGTAGATGGCGTTCGCGGCCGACTGGAGACGCTGAACAATAGCCCTCCGGCGGAGCTGAATCCAAACACTGCGCCTTTGGGTGTTGACGAGGATGAGGATGACTATGAGCCGGACTTTTATCAAGCAGAGGATACGGAGCAGATCCTGAACAAGCTGGATAGCGCCCCGGCACCAGCCGTGGCCGAACCCAGAATAAGCCTGGACGACACGTTGGGGCTGAGATCCTTCAGCCTTCCCCAGCCGCAGCAGTTGACGCCAGAGATGGCTCTCAACGCGGGCAATGGCACGGTAACGAGAGTGCTAGAGATGATGAAGTCTCTAGATGAACCAGCAACGAAGAAGCAAAAGGCCGGATTCAATCGCCTTGCAGCGAGCTCCGAGAGCAGAGATTCCTGGATGACCATTTTGGCACGTCTGGCAACCCGGTCATCGGCAGGGCTTGAAGAGATATCAGTCAAGGCCGAGGCAGACGACTCTAGCCGGCCGTCATCCCTCAACAACGGTATCAGGGAGATTCTTTACAACTACATCATGGAAGACTTCCGAACGCACATTGACGTCGCGGTATCATGGCTGTGCGAAGAGTGGTACAACGACAAGGTGCTACAAAAAGCCGGGGGCGACCATCCGTTATACTACGAGAAGTGCACGCTACGGCTCATTGACGGCTTCCTACCGTACCTGCGCCCACAGGACAAGGTGCTGACGCGGTTTCTGAGCGAGATTCCCGAGCTAAACCGGGCGATTCTTTCTCGTGTGAAGCACATGTGTCGAGATCCAAGTGTAACGCAATTGGCGTTGACGAGCTTGCTGTATTTGGTGATTATGCGGCCTCCTATTAAAGAGGCTGCTCTGGATACCGTTCAGGATATTTGGACAGACTGTACGTTTCTCCCCCTTTTTTTCTTCCTCTTTCCTTTTTACCATACTTAGAGCATACGACTACCGAGTCGAGGGACATACGAGCTAACAATTAGAACAGACGAAGATGCTAGGTCTATGGCCGGCAGATATCTTACCAAATATCGGCCACTATTTCTAGAAAATGCAACAAACCGCGAAAACAACGATAGCCCGACACCAGCACCAGCAGGAGCTGCCATTACCACATAAGCAATGGCGCTGTACCTACTTACAGAATGACTAGGAGAGGGGCTAGATGTGATACCAACAGCTTGAAAGATGGCAGGTCTCAGCAGCCAAGAAGCTGTGGAAGACAAAGAAGAAAAAAGTATTGGCTCGAACTTGGGAGGGAATCGTCGCAGAATGCATGGCCAGATCATGATTGGACAAAATAGAGGGACTTTACGAAGTCGTAATAGCGGCGTAGAACTTGCGTATGAAATCGGGGCAAGGCGTTTCGTTGACCGCCAAGCGAACATGAGAGAAGATGGCGCGGATATCCGGGATATAAGAGAGACGTGTATGTATAGGGATGGTTTACCACGGAACTGCCCCAGTGTATTGGAAGAAGGGGGCGAGGAATAAATTTTGTGTGAGATTTACAAACGGACAGATGCAAGATTTGGCGGGCAAATAAATACTATACCTAGCAGTTATTTGGACAATATCATGATTATACAGGAATTCATATTCTGTATTCACCTCTATCCAGTCTTTTTTTTCTTTTCCCACATTCAATGTAACCTGTGAGAAATCTTTCTGCTGGTCTCAGATACGATTCTCTGCTGTTGTTTCCGGCTCCATGCGTCATCTACCCGAGGTTCTACTCTTCACACCTGAGAAGCGAGATTTGTCCCAATAGCTTCGTCGATGAATTGAATGGGGTACCCTGCAGCTTATTTCTCGCTTACAAGAAGCCGTCAGTCAAGAGCTGAAGTGACATTGGCAATGCAAGGGAGAAGGACGGCGGCGTGTTGGACGGTCAATCAATCAATGTTTATTTGTTACCCCGTATTTTGCGTTTCCAAAGTTTGTCGTTGCAGTTACATCATACACCCATGATTAATAACGTTCGTCGGCGATATTTCATTGGAGTTGCTGCGCACGTCCTGGTTGCCTGGCCAGCCCCTTCACATGCATGCATGGATGCATCCTTTTTAACAGACCTGCAGCATCTCTACGGAGGTACGCACGAGTAACAATACAATGCAGCAGCAGCACACAATGCACGCGACACGTGAAGCCGTTCATAGGTCAGGTAAGCATGTGTGTCCCCTGCAGGCTGACTGACCCTGTTTTTTGCTGCAGCGCTGAGTATGTAGAGATTAGAGAGAGACATGAAAGGCGGCCAAGCGAGAGACAGTCAAAACAAAGAAGGATGAGGGGCTGTGTGTGTGTTCATGTTTGCTTTTTCTTTCTTCTTCTTTTGCCTCTTTGTGATTGGCCGCATTTGTGTTGATTATGTCCCTTGGATTTGTGCCGTTTTTTTGGTTGCCGTTGGGGGAGCTTCCCCTTGTTTATTAGTGAGAGGCGAGGCGGTATACAGTCGCTACGTGTACAAGAACGAACTAACAGAATGGCCGCCCTTTTAATGCATGGCATGACGTGGTGAAGTTTTTATTTGTTTTGCTCGTATCTCGTCTATTTTGTTTTTCTTCTTCTCTTCTTTTCTTTTATACTTGATATTTCTTGCTTTCTCTTCTGATACGTGATCGTCGAATACCGCGTCCCCCAGCTCTGCTCATCTTACATCACCAATCTCATCTACCCTTGCCCTCCCCCGGCTCATAATACAGCACGGCAGCACAGGGCACTTGCGCTGGCTGATTTGAAGACTGAGATTGAGGCAGCGGTTTCAGCGGTGCTTGCAGCATAAACGAAACACAATACGGTCGTTTCAATCATATTGTTTATTTGCATGAGACAGTGGATGACGGAGGAGAATTGAAGTGAAAGAAGCAGCAGCAATGGCCCTTCGCCGCCTTCACAAGCAGTTTTTCAGCATTCACCAGGATTCACTGCAGGGCACAGGTTAGTATGAAGAGTTCATGTTGTCAGTGTTTTTTACCCTCTTTGCCTCTTTACGGAGTACGAGTACCTGCTAGGTACAATCACAGTACACTCTCCCCCCTTGATCGCTGCGGCTGGGCTGCGCTCTGACTGCAAAATCCTCGCCTCTTCCGGGCTCCGGTTTTCTTTCTAATGAATGACGGCTGCGCGTTGCACGCATTGCTGCTCATTTACGCGAAAACGAGCTCCACCTCTTAATTACACATGACACTTTGTACCTTATTTTGGACACCAGACTGCTTACCTATTCCGTACCTGGCTCGTACTGTACTTGTCTTGTACATACACTTGCACTGCACTGCCCTGCACAAACCACAAGTCACAACCATCACCAAACAAAACATCCCCCCGATTCATCTCTGCTATCTGGACCGGATCGAGTGATTGATTTGACTGACCGCTGATGCGAATCGCCCCTCGCAGCCTCCAATCCCGCGCGCCCCTCGCTAGATGATTCACCGGGCACCAGAACCTTAACACCAGCTTCTGCCGGCACCGTCAACGCCATGCCGAGTCGCGCCGCCTCCGTTTCCAAGCAGGCTCAGGTCCTGGGCAGGACGGCCACGATCCGCAGCGTGCCCAGTTTCGAGGGCTCCGAGACAAGTCCCGAGAGCAACGGGCTGGCCAGCAGCGTCACCAGCAAGGCCAGCGGACTGTCCACCGTGGCGTCCAACGGGACCATCGAGGAGGCGCCATCCCCGAAACCTAATCTCGACACTACCACCGTTCCTGAGGTGCCTGAGCCTGAGGCCCCCATCGAAGTCGTCGGTCCCATACCGAGAGTCATAACCCCGGCACCGCCAGAAGAGAACGGCGGCTTGGGAGACGGAGATCTGGACCACCAGGACAGTGCGCAATGGGATTCGACAATTGGCAAGGCCGGTCTGGGAAAGACGGGTCGAGTCATCAACAAGCTCGTCAGCGACAATGACGCCCTGAAGCGCGAGATCAAGATTGAGAAACTGCGCGCGGAAGAGGCCAAGCAGGCGGCCAAGCTGGTCGAGGACAAGATGGAGCGCATGGTCAGCGACTACGAAAGCCGACTGCTGGAAGCAAACGTGACCAAGACACTGCTGGCAAGAAAAGAACGCCAGGTCGAAACCCTCATGGCAACGGTCGACATGGAGAAGAAGAAGGCCGTGGCGGCTCAAGAGCTGGAGCGGAACTGGAGGGACGAGATGGAAAAAGCCAAGCGCGACGCCAAGACGCAGGCCGACGACGCAACGAGCTATGCGCAGCTGATGGAGGGCCGGTACAACGCCATCTCCTCCCATTGGCGCGACCAGGGCGACGAGGTCAACAAGGCCATTGCGACGATCAAGACGGAAATCACCACCATCGTTGACGAGCGCAAGTCGGACGACGATAAGATCCAGACACTGCGAGACTTGTGCGAGCAGCAGGACAGCAACATCCAGAAGCTGAGGCGCGAAAAGGAAGACATTGCGCGCTTGTTTGAGGAGTACAAGAAGGCGCAGGAGGAGAATCTCAAGGACATCAAGGAGAACGCCAGGAAGACGGAGGCCGAGCAGCAAAGAATACTGGAAGAGTCTAGGGAGACGCTGGACAAGCTGAGATGGGCACTAAACGTCAAGGCGAACGTCAAAGGGGCTGAGTGAAGGTGAAGCCGCATGGCATCACTGCCTTACGCCACGCGCCATCTTTCTGTCTCTACTGATTTCTCCTCTATCACGGCCATATTTTCCCTCTGGATTTGCCTTTTTCCTTTTGGCGTTGGAACCACTTTGCGTTTTTTATCGAAACTGTCGGTGCATTCTTACGGGGGGACTCTATGCTCATGGCTTTTTTTCTTTTCTTTCTTCTGCTTTGTGTTATTCTGCTTCCCACTTCCCACCACCCATTGTGCGGCTACAGCGACTTTAAATAATGATACCACTTTCTCTCTCCCCCCTGCCTTCTCTCCTTTAACCCTCTCTAGTCTTTTTTGCTTATTGCTTTTTATTACTTCTTCCCCTTCTCTCCCTCCATTAAACTTGTGTTTTTTTGACCTACAACTTCTTCATTCGTTTCTGTTAATTACATAGAGAGAGCGGTCAGTTGGCTTTGGACAGGATATGATAGTCTTCTTCCACCCCCCTTACCCTTGTTTTTTCTTTCCTCCCCCTTCTTCTGTATTTTGCATGCTGGGAAGCCTTTGCTTTCGTGATGCACTTGGCGTTGGATGCATTTTTCACAAAGGAACAAAGAACAAAGAAAAGAATGAAAAGAAATCTAAAGCGGTATAAATCTCCACTATGCTTGCGCTATGTCTGTTGGCTTTTTTGGAACAGAGCGATACGGAAGCTGGGAGAGAATACGATTGCGCTTTGGCTGCGAGAGAGGATATAGTACACTTGCATATATATAGATAAATGATAAATAAGGAGCCATTGTGTGTTAAGAGAATGGAATATGAATGCATATATTGAGGACTTGATTTGCGGGTTTCGTTATTGTTCTTCTTAAGTTATTACTGAGTGATATACTACATTGCGCATAATGAGTTAATGCATCTTTGTCTTGCCAGCTGCGTTTGCGTTAGACTCACATATGACATTGAGGAAATGAGGATTAAATAAACATAGAGTATATACGACTAGCATCAAGTTTAACGATTCTACAATGATGCAATTACTCAATATGCACCTGTGAATACCCCTGAGCTATATCAACAGAAGATGCACAGTCCACTTCTAGATTACACGCTTCTATTCACACTCTCTTCTTCATATACTTACGTATTGTATGTTTTTACAATCAATGAAATTAATCCTTGAACTGTATTATTCACTTACAGACAACGCTGGAGCTATTTAAGCTGCAGTGAATTGCTCCCGTGCAAAGCGGTCAGGAGTTCACGTGCCTACTGCACTTTCCCTCGCAGCTGCCACACACCTGGCAGCTGCTGTGCTACTTTGTTCTCTTTGTAGCCCTAAGATTCTCGACCACAGGTACCTTATTTATTCATTTATCCTCCTCTTGTTTTCCGTTTGTTTCCTTTTCCCTATTCCTCTCCTTCTTCGTTTCCAACCACAGACTCACCTCAATCCGCATAAGCACATGACGAGAATGGCATAAAACCTTCGTCTTTGCCTTCTCGTTTTCTTATACGTTGGTCCTTTGCTTGTATTCTATTTTGACCGCCTCTGTACAAGAGCATAGTCGGTTTTGTTTGGACACTGATTTGGGTGTTGATGCTTCGGTTCCCTGCTGACCTGCCTCATTTCTAGAGGTCGCTTAGGTGCATTCTGGATTACTTTGGAAGCTTCTGTGACTTGTTTTCTGCGTTAGGAGCCGTTGTTGTACCCCGGATGTGGGTTGAATGCCAGGTAAGTTGGAGATTCCCACCTTGTGATTTCTTCCGAGCACAGAGGCGCCTCTATGCCTATCCTAGCAACTCCCTGCTTTGCATGGGAATGTCTACAAGATATGAAAATTGACCACAAAGTATAGGCTGTTGTGATTTTATATCTCAACTGTTGTTTGTGGACGTTTTGTCACCATGTCTTGCGGAAGCTCTGAGTACAACGCGGATGCATCAGCAGTCCGCACAGCCTTGGCCACATTGGCAGCTCCGAATCCAACACTTGGGTCTTATGGTGTCGTAGAGTTCTACATAACCTGCAACCCCCCGCTACTACCACTTGGTGTCAAGCGTATCATTGAATCTGCCCAATCGGCCTGTCAGGTGCGTTCTGTAGCATATTGGCTTGGTTGGAGACCCCGCTAACTATTCTTCTAGGATAAACTCCTCGAGATACTATATGAGCCAGAAATACCCTGGTTCAAATGTATTACAGTGACTGAGTATCAGAGCCGAGTCTCCGATATCATCCAGCATCTTTTGCATAAGCTCCTGAAAAAGGAGGTCCGGCCACTAGACTTTAACGCGGCAGATACTGATGTGCGTGAGGGTACGTTTCATCCCGATGTCGTCTCCAGGGAAACCAATGAACCTCTTATAATTCCATGGGTGGTCCTCAAGTCTCTCGGTAGCGACATTTACCAGAATTTTGAGGAATACCGGTTTCCCGCAATCCTGGGTCAACTACCTTTCAAAACAGTATGGAGAGGGCTGCAGAATTCTACTGGAGTCTCCATTGATACGCTGTTGTCCGTCTTCTCTCGCGTTTCAAAGTCCGAGAGCGCGCCCAGCAATGTGGTTGACTTTGCATTTCACACGAATTGTGAAATGTCGCACAACCTGAGGGAGAATCTCATCTACATCGGATCCTGGCAGTCAATGGATCTGGTTGATAGAGCGGTCCGAAGGCTTCAGACGATTCTAAATCTACTGGTACGTATTTTATTCTCTCTTCTGTGACAACCATAGCAAAGTTGAGACATCTAACGAGAGACAGGCAAGTAAACCAAAAGTATCATCGCACCTGATTCTACTCGAGGGATCTGCGGCAACCAAACTCACGTACAGATGGATGTCTCACGTTGGGTTGGTTCAGGCAACCTTTGCCGTTCGGTCTGGCAGCTTATCTATTGCGGAGGAGTACAAGTACCTCTCAAACGCAGCTGTCATGAGGACTCACTCTCGAGATAGAACTGGTCGTTGGATCACTGATAATACTGTTTATCCGCTGAAAGATACACGCCAGCTCGAAGTGGGACAGACATTCAATGCCTTCAAGGGTTACATTTTGCCTACCAAGAAAAAGAACGCCAAGGTTCAAGTATTACATGACTGGAAGTATCCAAAGGATCAGGCAAGCCCAGAATCAGCTGAAACAATTGCACTCAATACCTTTCGTGGACCTGTGCAAAACAGTCAAAGTGTCCTTAGGAACTCGATGGTGGACGATAACGTGGAGCCAACCTCCCCTGTATCTGCCAACAAGAGCTACAGAGTAGCACAGAATCAAGAGCTTCACAACAACAAGAAGCTTCTCGACTACCAACAGCCGTCACCGTCGGCTCAGCTGTCTCCAAAATTGCAGGATGCGGATACATTCGTAAGATCTACGCAGCGACTGGCCATTACCGAGAGCGAGTACTCTCACATCTTAGAGCCATCAACAACAACAGGCGCTGTATCAGGCCTAGAAGAATTGGAGAGCACAATCAAACGTCCGTTTGCGGCGTCTGGCTGCGACGAAGAAGATCTTCTCATCTTTCTCAGCGACTCAGACGAGGAAGTTCCGTGTGAAGACGAAATGCTCGGCAGTGCGGTTCAAAGTACAATTGCGGACCTTCAACAAATGAATGAAGACATCATCCGGCTTGAGCGTTTTGAACGTTCCGATGACCTAATATGGCTGGACGATGAATCGCAGGCTCAGCAGTCGCCTTCCAAACCGGACAATCTGGACATTGTCTATGAGGGTTCTCCCTATACTCCTCTTCAAAGTTGCGAACCCTCTGAATTCGAGACTGAGACTGAGACTGAAATCTCTGCCATTGTGACGGAAAGCAACCCACTGGAAGTTCAGGACCACGCTCCTGTGCATTTTTATACTGGTGGCATGGCCCAATCTGGCTTGTTGGACGCTCGTGAGCACAACTCGGCGAGTGTTCCTACCAAAGCTCAGGAGCATGTTCAAATGGGTATTTCGACAAGTGATCTGATTGAATTAACAGATAATCAGGCACATGATGTCGGTGATTTTGTTGACTTTGGAATAATCGAGGAAAAGCCGAGAGAGTTCTTCCAGACCATGAATCAGAGAGGTGGTCGTAGCATCATCAACTCGTCTCGGAGAACTCGTTCTCCTAGAATGACTGATCTGAATGCCCACCCGGGACCGGCTCCTAGAAATCAAAATGCGCGTTCGACTTCTATGGCACCAAGGGAGCCCAGAGTTGACGCAGAAGTAAGTCCAAAAGAAAAAGCAAAGCTATGAATTCACACTGACCAAAATGCCCTCTTTTAGTTCGACTCCAACTTTCCCGCGCTTGGAGCAGCACCAAAGTCACCAAAGCAGACGACGCAGACGAAGCCACAGCTACGATATGCTGATGCTGCCAGGTATCAAAATGCTCCATCGCAAAGGCCACCACGACCTGCCAATGCAAATGCAAGCACTAGCCGACCCCGTCCGACTCCTTCATCGGAATCGGTGGCATCGTCTTCCAAAGTGGGTGAGAGTTCAAAGGAACCGAAGCTCGAGGACTGCAGTAAGAACGATTGGGATATCCCGCAAGAGAAGAGCGATGTTCTACGAGACGCAGAGAATCAGCTTAAAAAAATGTCGCAAATCCTTGAGTTGACTTCAGGCTATGTTTCCCTGGAAGTCGCTTTTGGGCGCATATATATCAAGCAAATGGCTCCGAGCTTTGTAAATCACACTGGTTCTAGCCCGGTGTTTGCAACAAAGGATGTGACTAACCTTCTCAATGGCGAGAATTTCCGGCAAGACCGTATTGGCTTTTCCCCAATTCTATCGACGTCGGAAGGCGATGCCAATATGTTGGTTAGCATTACGCCACCAGGCGAAACCCCGTGGAACCTGTTTGAGAAGGAGACTTGGTACGATTTCCAGTGCACCTACTTTGGCCCAAGAGGCGAAGAGTCCATCATCATTGAATTAAACGCCCAAAAGTTTCAATATCGAGTCCGGGGCCCGCGCCACGAAATATTTGCAATCCACCTTCACTGCCCCCAACGAGCTTGGGATATGAAGGCGCGCGGAGTCCGGTCGAGGGCTCTGGAGCCTGAGTATGCATTGAAATGTTACGTCGAGTCTCTAATTGACGAGATGGACATCTTGTAAGTCAATGGCAAATCTGAGTGCGTGTGCGCCGGGATGAACAGTAAGCTAACGGATTTCTTTTGTAGGGCCAATGACAAGGGCGATGTAACAATTCAGTATCCAGATTATAATGGTACCCGTGAACTCGAGGCCATCACCATGCGTCGAGTTGCCCGATATTGCCACGGAAAGAAGAAAGATCATAGTGTCCTCACGGTCACTATGAGCTACTCAATGGAAGAAAGCCTGTCCAGCGGTAGACGAGGTGCAGGGGCAATTCGAGTTTTTGCCTGCCCCAAAACTTCGTTGAACAGTGCTTTGCCTCAGAAGTATTTCGAGGCCAGCCTAACGTCTTCCCGTCTGCGCCATCACTTGAATCAAAATGTCAATTTGGAGTATGGCGACAAGACTACGTGGAATACCGACCAGCTTGAGGCTGAAAGTGTCTTTGAAGACATGCTCAGGCCAGCCTTTGGGATGATTTCTCACATGGATCACATTGGATCTTCAAACGACACCATGAGAGGCGTCACTGACCAGGATGCGTTCCACGAATCATTGGTCGAAGTAGACGTGAAGAAGAACAAGAAGTGGGCGTTTTGGTGAAAGGGGTCGGCTAGAGTTGTTTTGGCATGTGTCCCGGTAACGTTACAGGCTTCTTGCTGTAGTTTGCACACTCGCGTTCGTCAATGACCGATTTTAGATGCAGCAGAGCTAAGATATGCCGGAACCGTGATGGTTTCTCGGGGAATTGAGTAAGGGCAGAGTAAGAGCATACAGGGCCAGACCTGAAAGAAGGTGAACTATGCTGAGTTTCTTCATTTTGTGCTCAGGGGTTGCTCTAGGGGCTGGTATTCGAAAGTCATATGGATCAATGATGATGTATAAATAGGTATAAGCAGGGAAATCAAGTGAATTGATGGGAGTTAATGAGATGGGGATGCTGGGTGGTGGTGTGTGTGTGAGAGTGCGTTGGTGTTGTTAAGCTGCCGAACAATGATCAGTCAGCCAACAGATGTACTGACTAGATACTCTGAAGCTTAATACTAGCCATCATACGGTGCATTAGTACATGTCCACCGCAGGTATGGTTTTCACGTGGAAATAGGTGATTCGAGAAATGATGCGAGGTGCCGTCTGATGATCGGTAGGCTTTTTGGCAATGGGAACTCCACCTGAAGCAAGCTATTCGCATCTTGGATGCTCGTCGGCCGTTTACTTTTCTAGAAGACTTTTCTCGTGGAGCAGCGCCAAAAGTGGCCTTTATCCAGACTGAAATTACCAACGAGGTGGCAACTCTCAAACCATACGAACCCCCTTGGCTTGAAGCAGTGGCCAGTCTGCCGTTGACAGTCTTTCACACGGCGGGCATGATCCGGCCGTTTGAGCGGTACGAGATGTTCTACGAGCGAACGTCACGAGTCAACATGACTGGCACGGCAACTCTCTTCAGGCAGCGAAGAAGGTTGGCGCCGGAATCTTCATATACACATCTAGTTCAAACGCCGCTTTGAGGCAGGTCAGGTGGCTGTTTGCGCCGTGGGGAAGGACGCAACAACCTTGTGGGTTTATACAGGATCTTGATAGTCGAGATTTCTCGAGACGTTGCGGCCATCACATACGTTTCCGACCAACTATGCGCAGAGAAAGGCCGAGTCCGAGAGGTTGGTCTGTAGTGCAGACGAGAGAGATATCCGTCTGGACATGCCGGGGTTACGGACAGGCGGGATTCGTCCCGGAAATGCCGTCTATGGGCACAGAAACGACAATATCGTGGGGAAAATGCTCGGGATCGGAAAACTCCCGACGTGGGTGGCGGCCGTTGTGCAGAGCTGGGTGCATGTCAAGAACGCCTCGCTGGCACATCTACTGTATGGAGACCACTGCTGGGCGATAATGCGGACAAAATTGCCGGACGGTCGTTTACCGTGACGGATAGAGGGAAGCCAGTGCTATTTGGTGATGTCTATCTCCTTCTGGATGCATTGAGTACGACGGGGCTGCGCATGAGTTATCCGCCGCCGGTGCTGATGCTGGTGCTCTCGTATCTGGTGGAGTGGTATGGCGTGTTGGTGAATGTGGTGCCGTTTCTGGATAGGTTTTTGGGTGAGCCTGGAGATTCTATTAGGTGGGTTCAGCCGGGAGTTTATGCGACGAGCTTGAACTATTTTGTGGACGATGAGGAGGTGAGGATGAGGCCGGAGGATGGGGGGTTTGGATATGTGGCGTGTTGTACGACGGTGGAGGGGATGTGTGCTCAGGGTGTGGATTGGAACAAGTGGGTTAATGAAAAGGAGATAGATAGGAAGAAGAAGATGTTCTAATAGTAGGTGGGTGTAGTTGAAGGTGTGATTGTATGCTCAAGGATGACGATTTGAGATTCTTCTTGGGGCTGTGTAGCTGCAGCGCTATATTGACTCGTCACATTTGATAACTTGCTTGAGATGGATCCTGTACTAGAAGCTGCACATACCTGATACCATGCAATATGTCAATAGACACAGATTTGAGTCTATACCATGATAAATATCTGTTTACGCCTCTTCTTTTTCATGATATTTGATACCACCATCGTATGTTGCTTTATACATCTTACATCTGAACCTTGACAAGCCACATACGAATAAGACGGGGTCCACTTCCAGGCACACCCCTGGCGGCGTTTCTCCAGCTTTTCCCTTGACCCTCCACACGCGTCGATCCGATCAATAGCAGGGCAGAACCCGCTATAAGCCCGTGCGTTACAGGCGGGATGGAGCGCTGGAGATCAACAGCACCCCGACCCGACGGCCCAGTAACAGCCCACCGCCCGCCGTATTCGTGTTTTTGTCCGCCCATTCGTGGCTCAACGCCCTTCTCCAACTCCAAGCTGCACGACCCCACGACTTTTAGAATTTCCCTGACTGCACTTGCACTGCATTGACGTCTTGGGCCAATGGTCAAGCTCTGGCCGCGTGTTGCGCCGATTCCCATCATCACTTGCAGGTACCAGCTGTAACTCTCTCTCTTCGTCTTTTACCTTACGCAACAAGTGAAGCGCACAACTGGCCGTCAGTCAAGATGGCGTTTGGCATCCTCGAGCCCAGCTCGGGGGAAAAAGTTCCAGGTAAGGGGAGGGAGCCCATGATAGATATTTCGAGTACCTGCAGCAAAAGTCTTGGCGCAGTCGCAACGCAAGATGTGCTCGATACTTTGATACAATCTTGTCTTGTTCTTGGCCAATGACAAACTAACATTGACTTCTTCTTCGATACCCAGGCACAACCCATTTCTACGATGATCCTTCGCAGCCCCAGACGGCGACGGAGCAGGACACGATCAGGCTCAAGTGCGACACCAGCGGCAAGACGCCCATCATCCTCGTGCGTCCTCCAGCCAGCCATGAGCCTCGACATCGAGATCGAAATGAGTAGCTGCACCAGACACTGACTCTCTTTGCGCAACAGGTCCCTCAGCCTTCAGACGACCCCAACGATCCGCTCAACTGGCCTCTATGGAAGCGCGATCTCATCACCTTCACCCTCTGCTGGGCCGGCGTCCTCGCCACGTCCCTCGGCCCCATCCTGGCCGCAAACACCGTCACCCTCTCCCGCCTCCTCACAAAGACCTTTACCAAAGTCGCCCTCCTGACGGGCTACTTTCTCCTCGGTGCCGGCGCTGCTGCCATCTTCTTCGTCCCCTCTGCCCGCGTCTGGGGCAAGCGCCATCTCTTCCTCCTCGGAATCCTCATCATCATCGCCTCGAGTGCTTGGGCCGGGTCCACGGGGACAAACTATGGCAGCTTGCTCGGCGCTCGAGTCCTTCAGGGCGTCGGCACCGCTCCCTATGAAAGCCTGCTCAATGCCGCCGTTGGCGACATGTACTTTGTCCACCAGCGAGGAGTGCGCATGGCATTTACCAACCTGGCAATCTTTGGGGGCGCCTTCTTCACTCCTATCCTGGTCGGAAAGATTACGGCATCGTTGGGATGGAAGTGGAGCTTCTACTTTGTCTCCATCTTCATGGCCGCCACGCTTCCCGCCGTCTTTTTGCTTTGCCCTGAGACTGCGTATCGCCGAGACACCAAGCTCAACACGGACGTCAACGCAGAGGCTGAGGAGGAGATTAAGCTCCAGCCGCGCGTCGCGACAACCAGCAATCCGCCGTCGGATGAGGAAGAGCCATCAAAGCAACGTACAGGCTTCATCCTCTTCCCTACCTCGAGAGCGCTCCAGCCCATCGGAAATGCCAGGACCCCCAAGAAGTCATTCGTCGAATCTCTGTCCCTGTTCGATGGCGCCAAGACAGATGAACGCTACTGGGTCCTGCTGCTCCGGCCATTCCCCCTTATCCTCAACCCTGCCTTCATCTGGGGCTGCCTCATCCAGGGAACCATGATTGGGTGGACCGTCTTCATTGGCGTTCTCGTCGCCGCCATCTTCATCGGCCCGCCCTACTTCTGGGGCGAGGTCCCGGCTGGTTACGCCTACACGGGAGCCTTTGTCGGCGCCCTCTGCGGCTTTGCCATCTCCGGCCTCCTTGCCGACTCCAGCGTCAAGTATCTCACCAGGAAGAACCACGGTGTCTATGAGCCCGAGTTTCGAATCCTGCTGGTTATCCCGATGCTCATCATTGGCGGCATTGGCTTGTTTGGATTCGCATTGACGGCCGGCAACGTCATTTCCGGCGAGTTTAGCTACATTGTGCCGCTCGTCTTCTTCGGCTTCGAGGTCGCTGGCATGGTGATTGGCGCTGTGGCAAGCTCCTTGTACATTGTCGATGCTTATAGTAAGAACCCCCCTTTATGCTTTTCTCTGTCACATTATGGTGAGCAATACTAACAACCCGGTACAGGAGATCTCACCATCGAGGGCTTCACCCTCATGATCATCTTCAAAAACATCTTCAGCTTCATCTTGACGTTCTTCGCCTATGACTGGCTCATCAAGGGCGGTATAAAGCACACCTTGATTGCCATTTCCATCGTCCAGGTCGTCGTATGCCTCATCAGCATCCCCATGTGTAAGTCTCTCTACACACTCACTCCGACAAAGCTCCCCTTTCTCTCCTACAATTCCAGTCCACTGACATTTGGTGCGTGTAGACGTATTTGGTAAGCGCTGCCGAGCGTTTTACCACCGCCATGACTTGCTGGCCTTGACTGGCTTGCAATGAGGACATTCGCCCCCGTGTGTATGTCGTCGTGTTTCGTTTGCTTTGAGCGCTTGCGAGCATTGAGAACTATCCACTGCGGTGAGATTTAGTAATATTTGTACTTTTGGGGGTTTTTCTTTTACGCGATAATAATGGGAACAATGTCTGAAATGATACCAAAAAGCAATCAATGGTGTTACGCTGGTGTATGGGAAGTTTTGCTTTTTGTTAATACTAATTAATGGAGGAAAGACACATTAATACGATGCGGAGAATGGTGTTCCACTTACATTTAGAGACTCACTCCTACTCCTAGGTACTTATTGAAATGAAATCACCAATTATCAAAGGCAAAATGAGCCAGTTTGAAAAGAAATTTCATATCTTCTTAATTTTCTTCTTAATTTGGGTATATGACGTTATCCAATGCATCCCTTCCTATCCATGCCACAGCATACTATGTACGACCAAAAGTTTCACTTGCACCAAATTTATGCCTTGACAGCTGCTTCGCCAGTGGAAGCGTTTGCTTTGGCCAGAGTCGACTTCTTGACAAGGCGCAAGCCACCGAGGAGAATAACGAGGGCCTCAAGACCGAGAATGACTCCGAGGGTGACGAGGGCGCCAATGACACCAGCGACGGGCTTGGTGATGTTGCTGTTGCTGGAAGACTTGGCCTCGGGGGTGCTGGAGGCGGTCGAGTTGGCAGCGCAGCTTCCGTCGGTGTTGCCGCAAATCTGGCACCAGTCCTGAGTATCGGCAATGGCGAACTTGTTCATGCCAGTCTTGAAGTCGTTCCAGCTGAGGGTGGTCTCCTTCTGGCCGAATAGGGGGTACGCCTTGAGGCCGTTGGCAGCAGCAGTGCCGTTGGACCAGAGGAAGCGGACGGTGAGATCGTCGGCCGAGGTCTGGGTGGCGCTGGGGGCGACAACCTCGATGACCATGGAGGAGGCGTAGTTGCAGATGCCGTAGAATTGGTTGTCGGCGGCGGGCAGCTGGGCGAGACCGAAGAAGGCCATGAAGGCACCGTAGGCACCAAACTGGATGTTGAAGCGAGGCGCCGTCTTGCCGTCAACAATGGGCTGGAGGGCAGTCATGATCTGGCCGGCGAGGACAGAGCCTGCAATGGCACGGACGGGCTCGCTGCTGTTGAAAGCGAGGTTCCACTCGTGGGTGGAGGCCAGGTCGTAGAGGTTGGTGAGGGTAGAGTTGGTGAGGAGGTTGTCCGAGGGGATGGAGGAGTTGTGGATTGTGGCGACATTGATGTAGTCAAAGACTAAAAAGTTATTGTTAGTGAACTAAATCGTCTTATTGATGAAATTTTACCACATGAGTACATACTTGAGTAGCCATTCTTAAAGGTGGCTGTAGTGGAGTTGAAGGTGGTGTTGATGACAGGCAGCAAGTTCTGGTAGAAATCCTTGGTGTCGTTGAAGGTGCTGAGATACTCGGGAGTCAAGAAGTAGCTGTTTGAGCTGACAACGGCATCGCTGCAGCCGCTGCTGCCCTGAAGCCAGGCGCTTGACTCGGAATTGGACGAAGTGGCTCCGGAGGTGACAGTGTTGACGGGGATATACTGATATCCGCCCAAAGGAGCCTCGACGGTGGTGCCATTGGCCAGCTTCTGGGACCCGGCAGTCTGGTTCGGAGGATACAGGCCCTGGACGAAGACATTGGCCGAGTTCTGCAGCACATTGTCGACCGGGGCTGTGACGGCCAGCTGGGACAGGACAGCCTGGTTGGCGCTGATGCTAGCAATACGCTGGTCGGCATCGCTGGTGATATAGCGGTTGCGGAAGAACTCGGCAGAGCTGGCCACCTGCTTGGCTCCCAGGGGAGTCAGGCTGACGGGGTTCCAAGCCTTGGACGTGCGGTCTCCGTGACGGTGGAAGATGTAGACGCCGAGGACCTCCTCAGCGGCGGCCGGGGCAACGGCAGCGGCCGAGAGGGTTGCGAGGAGGAGCTTGGACTGCATCTTGAAGCTTCGTTGCTTGAGGCTGTGGATGGAAGAAAGAAGAAGAAGTGCCTGGTTGCCTGCCTACCTAGTACTTGAATCGTACTGTAGCTGTCGCGATCGGGGGGAGAAGAAGCAAGAAGAGGGCGTGAGAGGATGATTGGGCATATACACCCGCATACTTATACGCCAGCCTCGAAGCTGATGTACAGCAAAGCAAAGTAAATCATCCATACCTTAGTAGCATGATACCTCCAGTCGGGCCCATGCCTTGGGGACCCATTGCTTGCCCAAAGCAGGCATGTGTGAGCGAGCCGTTTGCAGAACAAGCTTTGCTAGACCCAATTAGCCCGGGACTTTTTCTCACAGGCCTGCAAGCTGCAGAGTGGAGAGCTGGGACGGCAGCGAATTGAAGCCGTCGAGGGCGCAAAAGAGTGGCGTTGAGAGATGCAGAAAAGCCCCGCCGGGAGGGGAAGCAGAAGAGCAGAAAAGCAGAGGTTGCAAGGTTGGGGCGGGATTGTCGTGTGGCTCGCGTAAAGCTTGGGAGGGGCGATCTAGGGGCCTGTAGGAGCCCTAAAAGGTTAGGTGGTATGGAGGCTTTTAGGGGCCGGGGGGCTGGAAGACGGAAGCTGGAAGATCGGCAGAGGGGCAGGGCGGAAGCTTCCTGAGCGGACAGCTCCGATTAAAGAACGAGAGGGCTCAATTCAGGCTTCATGACAACTTCAATCTTTCTTCCTTGACTCTCACAGACAGACAGTAGCTTGCCTCGACGTTATTATATCAGCATGTTAACCTCACATCAGATGGCGTTTCATGGGGGAAACTCCGATTATCAAGATTCTTCTTCCCCATCTCACCATCACAATCACCATCACCACTTCTCACAGCTCACGGCTCACGCAGATGCTATATACTATTGACGCTAAACCCCCATCCAGCACCCTCCTCCGTTCTCATCACCTGCAAAAACAACTTCCCCGAACAACGCCAAGCCGACGTGCCACCTCCATCACCACCACCACCCAAAAATCCCCGCCCACCCGGAGATACTCCCACGACGCCATTGGCCGCTTCAGCTCCAGCACCGGCCTGCGATTCCCGACAACCGCCTGCTTTCTCCCCTCAAGGTGGGGTTTGGCCGATAAGAGCAGCTGGCCCGAAAGGCGAAGGCGAAGAGCAAAGGCAAAGGCATCGGAACAGACACTTGCAATCTGAGCAGGATTCGAGTTCATGGCTGTGGCCACCTGGAAGAATCTTGGTGCCATGGCGTTCAGCTAACGAGTTTAATTGACCGAGTTATATCTCACTCTTCAGGCCCATCTTCCAATGATCTAGAAGCGCAGCCAAGCATCTGGTTGTTCCGTTGCCACCGCCAAAAGCAAATCTGAGTACTCAAACTCAATCAGACTCGGACTATTCCCGCGCCGTCTCTGCGCCCTCTTTCGGCCTACTTGCAGGAAAGACATCATTGATTTGTTGCTTTTCAGCTCACGAATTCTGTAGTTTCTCCGATTGTCCTAGCATGTGAATGAGGCAAACCGCCGTTATCTACAGTTGATACTGCCATCTGCCGTTTTACCGAGGGGTTGAATAATCCAGCTTGGCAATCTCAAAATCAATCAATGTTCAGCAGCACGATGATAAAGATTGCTCTTGATTGACGGGTGAAACATCTCCGAGGACGCAGTACCAGGGCAATCGGATCCGCTGAGATGCATGCTTTAATTTTTTCGGCAGACTAGCCTCATGTCAGCTTCTCACACATGCGGTGCCAAAGCTTACCGAGATTGATACGAGGTACGAGTGCCGTACATTGCGCTATTGATCTTTTCAGCTTGGCATTGGTAGTAGATATTGCTTTGTGGGGTCATATTCCGTACAGACAAAGGTCAAGTATCCATTTGCCATATCTGGGTTATGAGTCTCTTGTTTGAGTTGACTCTCTTCTAATAAGTAATGGAGTTGTGGAAGTGCCAATAGTATGTTCAGCCTCGGGTGGGTAATTTACGCCTTTTGGGTGCTTGTAACTTCAAAACTTCTCAACGCTACGCTACGCTACGGAGTTCAGCCTGTGCTGTTTTGCATATCAGTCCCTACTAGTAGTAATCGGATCTTTGGGATATGCGATTTCAGCTCCCCCATTTTGCTATTCAGCATCCCGTGTCGTGGATAATACCGAATACTATATAAATATAACTACAGTAGAATATTAGAGAAATGTAGCTGTAGTAGCAGATTCTTAAAGAGCTGGGTATTTATTACTTAGGTAAATGCTCGTAAGGTAGGTAGTAGTAAAAACAGGCTTTCTTTCATGTCCGACACCAGGAACTTCCTTCCTTTACAACACCGGGCATTACCTTAGTCAGCGCCATTCTTAACCTCACACAGCTTGATCAAGAGATGCGAAGCATTCTACACTCTACTCCAACCATTTGCGACCAATATGCAACCATTCGAAACGTATCAGCTTGTCAGCGCAATAGCCATCGTATGGTTGACTTGGCGGAGGAGGCTGTGGCTATCTGGAGCTGCTGCCTAAATATCTGCCCAATGAGAGCGACAAATCCTACGGAGAATCCTCAGCGACAAACCAGGACCAAACTCGACTCAACAAATCCAAGTCGTCCTCATAAACTCTTCCACCAATTTTTCTTATATCCAGTGAAGACTCTAAACGATGACGAAGAGAGATTTGGGACTCGAGAATACCGAAAACGATGTATCCAGCCCAGGGAAGAGGTGGAAGAAGGATGTTGATAATGTTCAGACTCCTTTGCGGAAGTTGAAGCCTGATGACTATACCGTCGGGTGGATCTGTGCTATCACAGTCGAATACGTTGCTGCACAAGAGTTCCTTGACGAGGAGCATGAGGGGCCAGAAGATGTATCGCTTCATGACAATAACAATTACACGTTGGGCAGCATTGGGGAGCACAAAGTTGTCATCGCTACCTTGCCTTTCGGGGAGTATGGGATAGCGTCAGCAGCAGCTGTTGCTAGGGACATGATGCACTCCTTTCCTAATATCAGAATTGGTCTAATGGTCGGCATTGGCGGCGGCGCTCCAAGCGAACACCATGACATCCGTCTTGGTGACATTGTAGTCAGCGCCCCAAAGAACGGTCACGGTGGGCTGCTCCAGTACGACTTTGGCAAGAATATCCAAGACCAGGAATTCTTAGCTACAGGGTTTTTGAATCAGCCACCCATTGCTCTGCGGACAGCACTGGCAGGGCTCCAGGCTCAATACGAGAGAAAAGGCCATCGGATTGAACAAGCAGTCGATAGTGTCCTTGAGAAGAACAAGAGGCTACGACGCCAGTATAAGAGACCAGACCAAAGCAGCGACAGGCTATATGCCACTGGAATCGTTCATCCAAACACCAAAGAAAGCTGCGTCCTTACCTGTGATGAATCTGAGCTGATAGCACGACCCGAAAGGGACGAAGACGAGGATGACCCGGCAATTCATTATGGTCTGATTGCTTCAGCAAACCAACTGATGAAGAACGCCGTACTTCGAGATAAGCTTGCAGCAGAGAACAACGTATTATGTTTTGAGATGGAGGCAGCGGGGCTGATGAACCATTTTCCCTGCTTGGTTATTCGTGGTATATGCGACTACTCAGATTCGCATAAAAATAAAGAATGGCAAGGCTATGCAGCCATGGTAGCAGCTGCGTACGCAAAAGACTTGCTATACCGTATCGCGCCCAAGAGCGTTACGGCAGAAAAGAGGATCATAGATGTTCTGTCAGGTAAGTCCCAGGTGGCATAAATGATTATTAGGCCAACGTTTATCTACTAATATACGAGTGTGGTAGATGTGCAAGAAGCAGTTCATGGCGTAGAAAAGGAGGTCCATAAACTTGTCCATAAACAACATAGTCAAGAACAACGAGCTATCCTTGACTGGCTTACACTTGTTGACTATGCCCCTCAGCATAACGACTTCATTAGCAGGCAACAAGGAGGAACAGGCCAGTGGTTCCTTGAGTCAACACAGTATAAAACATGGCTGGATACTAAAGGGCAGACATTATTTTGTCCAGGCATCCCCGGAGCTGGCAAAACTATCATCACCGCAATAGTGGTCAATCATCTGTTTACTCATTTTCGAGGTGATGCGGACATCGGTATTGCGTATATCTATTGCAACTTTCGTCAACAAACCGAACAAACGGCCATAAGGCTACTCACAAATTTGCTAAAGCAGCTAGCCCAGGGCCAATCGCATCTGTCAAAGGACATAAAAGATCTCTTCGGCAGACACCAGGAGAGCCGGACGCAACCTTCGCTAGGTGAGGTCACAGCAGCACTCCAAGATATAACCAAAAAATATTCAAGAAGCTTTATTGTAATTGATGCTCTTGACGAATGTCAAGAATTGGGTCAGCTAGGGCTCCTCGACGAAGTATTCAACCTTCAGACCAAGACTGGAGTCAATATTCTTGCAACTTCCAGATTTAGCGAGACCATAAAGAAACGATTCGACGGATGTCCAACTGTGGAAATTTCTGCAACTGATGGAGATATTTTAACCTATCTGAATGGACAGATCTCTCTCCGGCGTTCGAACATGATTAACGGTGATCTTCACTGTAAAATCAGCACTCAACTGACTAAGGCCTCTGGTGGAATGTATGCTACATTGTCCTGAAATTCAGAGAATTGTCGAGCTGATGCTAATATTAGGTTCCTCCTTGCGATGTTTCACATAAAAGAAATCATGGAACAGCCTACAATAGGAGACATTGAAGATGTCTTGCAGAAACTAGGCAGTGGGATGGAAGGGTTGAACGAATTGTACAAACAAGCCATAAAACGGATCAACGACCACCCAGAGGTCACTAAACGCCTTGCAAAACGGATTCTAATATGGATTACTCGCGCCCAAAGACCACTGTCCATTGTTGAGATCCGACATGCGCTTGCAGTCAGGGAAAATATGTTGAAGTTTGACCTCAAGTATATGCCCGATATGGAATTTTTAACATCTGTTTGTGCTGGACTAGTGACGATTGATGAAAGCAGTGAGATCATCCGTCTGGTTCATTACACGACTCAAGAGTTCCTCCAGCAGACACACGAGGAATGGTTTCCGCAGGGGGAGTTATACATGACGAAAGTATGCGCCACATACCTATCATTCGACACTTTCGACAACGGGCCTTGTCAGACCGGGGACGAACTAAAAGAGCGTCTCAATTCCAACCCGCTGTATCATTATGCCGCACATAACTGGGGAAATCATGCTCGGGCAGCTGCTACGATAAGTCAACAAGTCATTGATCTACTAGAGTGCAAGGCAAAGATGGAGGCAGCGAGCCAGATTCTGATGGCAGTGAGGCCCTTGAAGTCTTCAGACTTGCTGTCCAGGTTCATTGAGCGGATCCCAAGGGAATTGACACGACTACACCTAGCGGCATACTTTGGAGTTGAAACAGCCGTTGGCCATTTCCTTCGAAAAGGCGATAATCCGGACTTGAAAGATACATACGGTCGAACCCCCCTGTCGTGGGCTGCCGAAAATGGTCATGCAGCTGTCGTCGCCTTGCTGCTAAAGACGGGACAAGTTGACGCGGGCTCGGAAGACAAATGGAATCAAACTCCATTGCTCTATGCCTCTGCAAACAACTATGAAGGCACTGTTGAGCTGCTTCTCGAAAATGGCGTCAATGTTGACTCGAAAAACATCCACATAGACGCTGACGCGAAAATCATCGGCGCATACTCTGGTCGAACTCCACTATTGTACGCTTCAGCGAACGGCTACGTCGCCATTGTTAAGTTACTCCTTGAAAAGGGAGCGTCTATTGATCTGAGAGATATGGATGGTAAGACGGCGCTCGCTTTCGCAGTTGAGGGCGGACACGAGAAAACTGCCCAGTTGTTACTCGACAATGGTGCCGATGTTAATATTCGAGACAACCAGCACTGGACGCCGTTATCATGGGCAGTATCAAAAGGACATGAAGCTCTTGTTCGGCTACTATTAACTAGAGGAACTACCATCCAACCAGATGAGTATCACTTAACTGAATTAACATGGGCAATACAACAAGAAGATAAGCTTCGTATTGAGTTGTTACTCCGTCGGGGCTATCCCTTGGTGGGAAATGCTGTTTATACCCAAACACCGCTAGTGTCCGCGATCAAAGAAAATCAAATAGTTGCCGCCGAGCTACTATTTGACAGAGGCGCCGACCCTAATTTAAGAGGTTTAGATAAAAAGGCACCACTCTCATGGGCAGTAGAACTAGGGCATTCAGCCATCGTTCAGCTACTGCTTGATAAAGGCGCTGACCCTAATGTGAAAGATTCTACTAGGAGGACACCGCTATCAGTGGCAGCGGAAAAGGGGTATACAGACATCGTTCAGCTACTTCTGAACAAAGGCGCCGACCCTAATGTCGAAGATTTTAATAAGAGGACACCGCTATCAGTGGCAGCAGAAATGGGACATGCAACCATCTTTCAGCTACTGCTTGACAAAGGCGTTGACCCTAATTTGGAGGGTCCAAATAAACGAACACCACTCTCATTGGCAGTAGAAATGGGACGTGTAGCCATCGTTCAGCTACTGCTTGATAAAGGCATCGAGATCAACTATGAGGATACGGATGTCTCATCATTACTCCTAAATGCTGCTGAGAAGGGATGTATAGATATCATCCAGCATATTCTCAACAAAGATGCGCAATGTGAGACCTCTGATCTCATCATGACCGACTCGTTATTTCAAGCAGTGGAAATGGGACATGCAGCTATCGTTCGGCTACTCCTCGACAGAGGCGCTGACATCAGCCATGAGGCTACGGATGTCTCGTTATTCCCATCAAACGCATTCACAGAGAGATCTATGGTCATCATCCAGCAAATTCTTGACAACGATGTGCAAATTGGGGCCTCTGCTGTAGTCGTACCCGCACTGCTGCTTCTGGCAGTGGAGATGGGACATACGGCTATCGTTGAGCTACTGCTCGACAGAGCTGCTGAGATCGGTTTGCGCAATAGACAACTATGGGTGCCACTACTATCAGGCGCAATCGAGGTGGCGACGGAATTTAATCATATAGTTATTGTTCAGCTGTTGATTGAGCATGGGCACTATATGTGAGTTGTATTGACTTACAGGATACAGTTGGCAGGACAGCGCTATTAAGAGCAGCGGAAATTGATATGTAAAGGATGAATATCTCTCAGAGTATACGCGCTCATAAAAAAGTGTACTCTGTATACGAACTAGAAATATCTCTGAAATTGCTGTGCTTTAAATTCTATGGCTGCTGATAAACAGCCTCGACACGCCTCATGTCATCTAAGACAAGATTTCTCCGTCCCATCACCCAAACGCCACATCTTTCTTCGTTCTCTTCTCTTCGTTCCAGTTTCTTTCAGAGCTTGGACTTGTCCTTCTTTCCTCCCTTCAAACCCTCAGAGATCTGCTCCGACTTGAGAAAGTCAGGGTATTCAACACCTGCATCCACACCAACCGTATAGGCTCCCTGTCTCCTCCACGAAGCACCGTCCACGGGAATGATCTGGCCATTGATGTAGCTGGAAGCATCGCTAAAGAGAAACACTGTCGCATCCGCAATGTCTTTGACTGTGCCGTATCGTCCGGAGGGGATCGTCTTTGCGAATTTGGCAATCTCCTCCGGCCTGCTGCTCGCCAGGCGGGCCATGCCCTCGGTGTCGGCGATGGGACCGGGGGCGATGACGTTGGCGACTACACCACGGGGGCCGTACTCGAGCGCGACGTTGGCGATGAGTGAGTCCACGGCGGCTTTGGCGGCGGAGACGTGCGACTGGAAGGGCATGCCGGTGTAGTGGAAGGTGGCTGAGACGGCGATGATGCGGGGGGTCGAGCTCTGGAGGAGGTAAGGGATTGTGGCCTTGATGGTGTTGTAGGTGCCGATCACGTCAATGTCCATGACGGTCTTGAAGGCGTTGGAGCTGATTTTGTCGATGGAGGCGACAAAGTTGCCCGCCGCACCAGCACTTTTGGGCTCTATTGTTAGTATCGCATTCGCCATTGGGGACAAGAACAGCTCCTCACATTACAAAGTCAATGCCTCCAAGCTCCTTGACGCATCGCGCGGCCGCAGCCTCGAGGCTCTCAATCTATTATCGGGACTGTCGTCAGCAACTGGCTGTCCATCTCGTTTGCGATGCAAGAGCCTGATCTAACTTACCTTGCGCACGTCGCATTCTCCAATGCCAATGACCTTGGCACCCGGCCGAGCTGTTGCAATGTCCTTGGCCGCAGCCTCTGTCTTGCTGGCGTTTCGGCCCAGGATACAGGCGTTCGCTCCAAGTCGGACCATTGCTCTGGTCTGCATGCTGCAGATGGTGCCTGCGCCGCCGGTGACGAAGATGACCTTGTCCTCTGTGGGAGAGCAAACATTGGGTTAGCCACACGTGTTCGCGTGTCTGTGTCATTTTCATGCGCGGGCGACTCACTAAAGATGTTGTCTCGCCATATGGCGCTCAAGTATTTGGATTCGGGGACCGACATTGTTGCGACGCGATGTCTGTGTTGTTGGGAGAGGATGAATCAAGGAACAATCGGTGTGCGGTTTGACGGGTTGGACAGAGGCAGAGGAGGGAGAATCTTGGGGACTGAATCAACGAGGCAGAGCGACGGTTGATATTGATATATTTGCCTGTCCGTTAGCCGTTATCCGTCGGTCCAACCGGAAAATAGTGACAGTGACAGTGACAATGGCAGACGAAGCATGGCGAAATCGAGCAAGATTACAGATAGTATGGAGTCGATGTAAGCTTGAAGGATCCCCAGAATGCGCATGTGCCTCGGTAAGCCGGTATTTCGGAGTGGGGCGCCGTTAAAAGTGGCCGCGGCGAAACCGATTAGTAGTCGCAGATTCTGGGGTAAAAATTCCATGGAGGGCTTTTGGTTTGGTGAGATGGAATTACTGTCAATGTTTTCTTTTGCTTCCGAGTGGTTGAGCTTGATTTTAGTTAGGGGGTGGTTTTTTGCCACTGGCGATGCTAAAAATCCGCGGGGAATGGATGGACAGGGAAGTTCGCATTCGCATTCACATGTGGGTGTTTCAACGCCAACCAAAAGTGAATTGGGCCTCTCGTATCGAATGTCCCATTTTGAACATGGTCGCAATTACAAATCTTGGCATTGTTGGGGGAAGCTATTAATGCCCATCTACTGTTCGTTCTTCGTTGGATTCAGCAAAATATAGCAAACATGGGGACAGAGACTGTCTTTAGCAGTACTCGATTTTGATGTTTCCATTGATGCTTTGAAAGGAAATATCGGGCCTGGTCACATGTAACACTGACAATACATAGGTCACACCTTGTATCTCGTTTTTCTTGATTTCCTGCTTGCTTTGGAAAGACACTCTATTCACCTGACACTGACTTGATGCTGTGAAACATTCAGTCGGGGAGCCAACATGTGGTCGACGGACGGAATAGACACCATCTGGTCTGGCTACAACAAGGGTTTACCTTGTTATAGCGGCTCGATTTTCCTCGCGCGTATTACTGCTTACTCTGTGTACGCAGATGCCACAGAGCGGTTAATATGTTGGCCTCGCTCTGGATTTACATAGCATGGTCAGTCAATTCATCGTGGTGATGGCAGCATATTGAATGGAACCTAATATCTCATCAATTTGAAGTGACTTGAATTGATTGAGGGTTGGATAACGAGTACGAGTACAGCCCTACACGTGTAGCATCACCAGGTTCTCCATATAGCGGCTCCAAATAAACGCACGTGCTACCCAGTACCTTGCAATTGGAATACGTACTCCGTAGAGATCAATGAATTCAAGCATCCATCTCCCTCCTATCACGCCAGTTCCCCTCACATTCGATACTCGAATCAGCAATCGCAGCATGAATGCATTGATCGAATAAATCAATCAATGCCAAACACAACACACAAAGAGTGCAGGGTGCCTGCATGCATTGAGTGAGCTGGCACCGCATCTTCTCCGCTTCGGAACCCAGTTGAGGCAAAAGAACACGCACGCAGCCCAGTAAAACGTGCCGCCACGCCCCAAAAACTACAGCAGCACAGGCCAATGCCAGCCTTATCCCTGCCCCCTACAAGTCCACTACAGTCCACTACAGTCCACTGCAGTCCACCAACGCCTCGCCCTGGCCCTGCTATTCGCCAGCCGGTAACGGGCTCCAGCTCCGCGCCCTGAATGACGACCTAACGAAACAGCCTTGCCCATATTTCGTGCAGCCTCTATTCACTATTCTGCTCCGTACCTACACCACATCACCTAATTTCACTTCAGCATCCCTGCCAGCATCAAATATCGCAAAAGCTGTCGACACCACTGCGTCGTCTATACATGTCGGACTGAGCACCGCCTTACTCGGACGATTCTCATTGCCAGCTTTTGCGCCGCCTAGTGCTGGGGAGGTGCCTGAAGCTGCAGTCAGAAATATATTGGATAGAGCTAGGAGAGAGCTGGGGCGAAACAACAACCTGAACCCAGACGATTTCGATTTGCTGCCCGAGCACCCAGCAATGCCCAACTCGCTGGACCGAGCTGTGCGATTCTCCGGCGGCAGCGACGACGACGGCGACGCATCCAACCTGCTCCTGCAGCACATGAAGCACGCCATGATCGAGGACGAGGACTCGTCTCCTGAATCCAACGGCGCCGACCACAACACCATCGACCGTCAAGACGATCTAGGGTCGCTCAGCAGATATGCCGACGCCCCAAACAGCATCACCGGCTCGCTGAGCTCATTGCCGCCCGGCACGCACATCAATGGCGGCCCGCCTGCCAAGCGGCCCAGCGCAGGAGAGGCCGACGCGCCGTATACTCTTCAACGTCCCTCGGCCCCCGTGCGAATGCCGTCCAATACGTACAACCCTTCCACATCACGGAAGCCCGCTCCCCAGTCGCAGGCGTCCTTCTCGGAGGGACCCCGATCCTCGTCCAAGACGCGACCGCGGCAGAGCGACAGCCGCTTTCGGGCGCAAGAGAGAGCATACGTCCAGACGTTGCGGCAAGGGGGCTACACGGGCGAATACTTTAGTCAGTTCCAGGCACAACCCGGAAACGAATCGGACTCGGAGGGCGAGACCCCATCCTCTGAGGGTCCCTTTGATGACCGCCTCGACCAAGAGACCATCATGTTCTACGGCAACGACGACATACAGCCGACGGAAGAAGACATCTCAATACCCGAAAACCGGGAACGGTTGGAGTGGCACGGCATGCTGGAGGCCGTATTGACGGGAGATGTCGTCCGGCAGGAGAAGAAGCGCCTGATCAATGCTACCGATACCACCACCAACAGGGCGACATACAGACAGGAGCTGTGGCTCGAGCTCCGAGCTGAATCGTGTGGAAGGCGTCTTCCGGTTCAGAAGCGCATGATGGAGGATGGCCGGGCGAGCGTTGATCGTCTCTTGGACGAAGTCATCAACTTCGAAGTCAAGGGAACCAACGAGGCGGGGAAGCCACCCTACGAGCAAGTCAAGGACGTGGTCAAGAAGCTTGAAAAGTGTCAGAGCATGTATCCTTCTTGGTCAGCTCTCGTCGCCGAGCACAAAACCGCCGTTTCCCCCCAGTTCTTGGAAGCCTACGAAGCCATCATGTCTTGGTATAACATCAACGAGATGATCAACACCGAGCTCGCAATTCTCAAAAAGTGGGTGGGCAACGATGAGCTGGACTTTTCCAGGACCAAGCAGCGTTCCCCGGCCGTCGACGGCATCACCACGGATGAGACTTCGTTCCTCGATAGGCTGATGAAGGAAGACGGCCTCCAGTCGCTGTACAACGAGAACGCAAAGGTTATCCTCAGGGGCGAGTTAGTCCAGCTAGGAATGCTGGTGCCGATATCAAACGTCATCAAAAAAGCAAAGGAGACGCTAATCTATAACTCGGCCCCTTTTCAGAAACGACACCTGCCGCCATACCTCGACGAGCTGCTGACCCTCATCAGCTTTCCTTCACGCCTGATTGAGGAGATTACAAAAACGCGACTGGAGTATGCCAAGAAGATGAAGGACACGGCCCAGCAAAATCCGTTGATGCAAGACCAGATGATCTCCCAGTTCCAGCTGCTCCTGCGGTTCGCCATCAGGATCAAGACTGAGTATCTCGAGATTGAGAAACCGGAACCCGGGTGGGACCTGCCTCCCTGCATCGATGAGACGTTCGATGCGGTTGTGTTGGGGGCCCTCAAGTACTACTTCAAGCTGCTCAACTGGAAGCTCACCGGTAATAAAAACACCTTCAAGGAAGCCGAGCTGTTGTTTCAGGAGTGGGACTTTGCCAACCTAATTGGCGGAAACCTTCAACGCGGTAACATTGAAGTTGCGGAGCAGTTCAGTTCGCTGACGTTGAAGGCCTTTAAGCGCCTGAGCACCATGTTTGAGAGAGAGCTTTTGGAGAAGCCCAGCGAGAGCGGGCCAGAGATGAGCAAGCGATACAAGGCCGCCTTGGATTCTGTGCGCGTCCGCCAGAGGATGCTCCAGCGCTTTTCGAGGAGGCTGAGCGAAAACTACGAGCACGCCTGCGACTTTAACATCTCTCTGGGGCCGGGAGAGCTGCAGGTGTTTTACGACCACCTGGTGGCGTCGGGCCACTTCCAGGTGGACACGTACGGCGTGTTTGAGTCTCTGAACATCTACTTGATTGCGTCTCCAGAAATGAGGCACAGGCTTGACGACATTTCGCCCATGTTGGCCATTACCTCTGCGGATCGCTTCGCCGACGATTCCGGCGATCAGTACGTCCTCATCCTCAAACCAGAGGCTCGCCTTTCATGGTTTGGCGAGGTCGTGGGCGTGCCGGTCAAGGAGCACAATATTGAGATGAAGACCGGGCAGGTTCGGCTCTGCACCACGGGTAGCGATGCCATCGCCAACGCGCGAAGGAACTTTCTCGACGCCATCGACATGCACCTTGACCTGGCATTGGAGTCGCGGCCCAACATTCACAAGGTCCACACGAGGCTGGCCGATATTCGCAGCACGGCCTACAAGCTATCCAACGCATTCATGGAGAGCGTCGAGATTATCAGGAAACAGACGAGAGGCAAAGATTGCCAGGAGCTCATTCAAACGTGCTTCATTTCGGCCACGGAATTCGGCCAGCGTTCACTACTATACATGGACGCCAACCGACGACAGATGAACAACATCCAATTGACCAAGCTGGCGCTGGACTGGGTCAGCTTCATCTGCGATGACTGCGTGGCGTCGGATCGAAGAACATTCAGGTGGGCGGTGACTGCTCTCGAATTTGCCATGGGCATGACTCGCGGGCGCCACATCTTGGGCCTGGGTCAGGAGGAGTATGAAAGGGTGCGTGCCAAGGTCGGCGGGTGCATGTCTGTCCTGATTTCGCACTTTGACATTATGGGGGCAAGATCCAGCTTGGCCGCCCAAGCCGAGAAGGAAAGAATCGAGAATCTTGTGAGTCAATTTAGGAAGGACAAGAACAAGATGCTAGACGACGAGGAGGCCACGCTAGGCGTTACCGAGCAGCGACTGGAGAAGCTCATTCGCGTGGACGAGTTTCGGCAAGACAAGGAGGCCGAGCGGCGAGCACTGGGCCGAGTGCTGGAGACGAACAACGAGGCCGACCGATCGCTAGCCTATCTATCGGCATCTGCAACAAACGTCACGGTACGATGGCAGCAGGGCCAGTTTGTGGGCGGAGGCACATTTGGCAACGTGTACGCAGCTATGAACTTGGACACGGGCCACCTGATGGCGGTCAAGGAGATTCGACTCCAGGACCCCAAGCTGATCCCTACGATTGCCGAGTCGATTCGCGAGGAGATGCGCGTGCTGGAAGTGCTGGACCACCCCAACGTTGTATCATATCACGGCATCGAAGTGCACCGAGATCGCGTGTACATCTTTATGGAGTTTTGCTCTGGAGGATCCCTGGCCAGCCTGCTGGAACACGGCCGCATTGAAGAGGAAGAAGTCATCATGGTGTATGCGCTGCAGCTGCTCGAGGGTCTCGCATATTTGCACGAGAGTGGAATTGCTCATCGAGATATTAAGCCTGAGAGTGAGTCTTTCTTAACTGCAATCTGCTTTCTTTGTTCTGGTCGGAACATGCTAACATGAATCATCAGACATCCTTCTCGACCACAATGGCATTATCAAGTATGTAGACTTTGGCGCTGCCAAGCTCATTGCTCGTCAGGGGCGAACAATGGCCGCCGATCTACACGCTACAAAGCCAAACAAGTCCATGACCGGAACTCCCATGTACATGTCGCCCGAGGTGATCAAGGGCGATAACCCTGGTAAGGCTGGGGCTGTGGACATTTGGTCCCTGGGATGCGTGATTCTCGAAATGGCAACGGGACGACGGCCATGGGCTAATCTGGACAACGAATGGGCCATCATGTACAACATTGCCCAGGGCAACCCGCCGCAGCTCCCGTCTCCGGAGCAGCTCAGCCCTTCGGGCATCGACTTCCTCACCAAGTGCTTTACACGAGATCCTAAGCAGAGATCGACGGCAATAGAACTGCTGCAGCATGAGTGGATAATGACCATCAGAAACCAAGTAGTCGAGCCGGCGACGCCCAGCGATGCTAGTGGATCGTCTCTGTCGCCGTTTGTGTCGGCCACGTCGACCAGGACCAGCGTTGGGCCAGATGGATTTTACTAAGGGGCGAAACAAGGTGCAGTTTACAAACGAAAAAGGCCTTTTGCTTCCTTTTTTATTCTTTTCTCTCTTTGGTTCGTCTCGGAGTGGGATTTTGGCTTCTTCTTTTTCTTCTGCTTTGCTTCTTATTCTCTTCTGCCGTTGACATATGCAAATGATATGAAACCATCAGATAAGCGAGCATTACATTGAGGATTAACGGATTTTTGAACGTCATTTACTTGTTTCTCGGTTGCCTTGCTATGCCCCTTTATTTTGTTTTTCTATTTCTGCAACCTCTAAACAAATATGGGAGGAATGGGTGATATTTTGCTTCGACGATACCTACACACACAAAGATTGCATCAGGGATGAGAGTCCGGAGTTGGTATGCCAATGTTTGACACTTTCACATGCAAACAAAGAAACTGGACAGCCTGGATAATTGGTGGGCGGGAAATTGACATGGAGGAAATACGGGCTATTCGAGGAGGGGATGGAAGGATATGAACTATATTTTGAGCAAACTACCTGTACCTATCGGGAGTCGGGTGGTGGAACCTTGCTTTTTCTTTTTCTGTTTTTTATCTAACTTGTTGGTTTTTTTCCTCTTTTTGAGCGCAAATACATATACGAATACACGTTGTAAGAGAGCAGTACCAAGTAGTTGAACAAGAGCTCGTGAGAAAGGTTATAAGAGGGTCAGACGGCAGAATTGGATACGCGTTTAAGTGGACACCGATTTGCCAATAGATTACGCAGTCCGAGTACAAAGTACGTAATATGACCAAGAGATATGCCAGCTCAGCTGATAGCTGACGATAAAGTACGACAAGCAACCAGACGTTGTACCTCGCAACACGGCCCTTATCGTGTGCAGAAGCCAGGTACATATTCCGCGGCCTACTCGTAACCCTCACCGGATCAGTTAAAAAAGGAACCGCCAAGAAACCCGCCAGCGCAGCGATGCAGGAAGGTGCCGTCCGCATTCGGCGAGGAGCCAAGCCGGCGCCTGCCGTCGCTGCCATGGCACTTTCCCCCGCCTGACGCCCCGCATCTACGGCGTGTTCCGGTGGGGGGAAAGCGAGGCGCCCCCGGAATTGATAAAGGCTGGATTTTTCTTCTCTCTCCCTTTTTTTCTTTCCCTTTCTTTTCTTTCCCCGGGCGATCTTGAAATCTTGAAACCCCCCCTTCTGAGCATTTTGTGCTGAGGAGGTGTAATTGATTATTGATAATTATTTCATTGGAGTCTTCCTTTTTTGAATAACGAGATACGAAGTGACTGCGCGCTCCCCCTTTTATCTATCTATCCATCTTTGATATCCGAGTAAAATCTACACACACAACATGTCCAGCCCGCCCATCCACTCCGGCGCCGACGCGGCCCAAATCGCCTCAACCTGCGCAAGTCTCAACATCACCACCACCGAGTTCGCCGAACTACAGCGCCGCGCCACGGCGGCAAAGGCCACCGCGTACTGCCGCTACAGCCGGTTCCGCGTGGGCGCGACACTGCTCTGCGCCGACGACGCCGGTGAGACGGTTTATGTTGCCGGGGCCAACGTGGAGAACGCGTCGTATCCCGTCGGGACGTGCGCCGAGAGGGTGGCCTTTGGGACGGCGGTGACGAGCGGGATTAGGAACTTTCGGGCGATTGCTGTGGCGACGGATATTAGTCCGCCGGCGAGCCCTTGTGGGATGTGTAGGCAGTTGTGAGTTTCTAGTCCGGTCTATTTTCTTCTTTCTTTTTCTTGTTTTTTCTCGGTGAGGTGGTGGTTTAGTGTGGCGGGTTGGGCTGGATTATGCAAGGGAGAGGAGGCGGGAAGGACCAAGGAGGCGGGAAAGGCGAAAAAGGAGCAGAAGAAGAAAGGAGCACGGGAGGATGGAGAGACAGCATCGAGATGGCTTGGGAACGGCTGAAAACTAACTCGCTTGGCTGGCAGCATCCGCGAGTTTTGCTCCCTGCAGACTCCCGTCATCATGTTTGACAAAAACTCCGACTACGTTGTCATGACAATCGAACAAGTAAGTCCTTTTCTTTCTCCCTTGCAGCTCAGACAGACATTGTGCCTTGATTTTTTTCCTTTGCTCCCGCTTTACGACATGCATGCACATCAGCCGTCGTGGAACCAAGCTATCAAGTTAGCTACCTGTCAAACACACGGCACACAACGCCCAATAACACCATTCATTGGCTAACATGTTTCCTCCCTTGCAGCTTCTTCCCATGTCGTTCGGCCCAGAGGCTCTCCCGCCTCCTGGCGCCTCGGGATATTGATTGACGTGTCTTGCCTTTGATGACCCGTGCGTTTTGACACTATTGACCTTGGTGCAGCTGCAAGGGCTGTCCGGGGAAGGGGCGGATAGAACCGACAAAGTGGCGGCGGTGTCACAAGTCTAATTTAATGACAATGCATCTGACGGGGAGATTTTTCTTATTTGTGGATTTGGATATGGATACAGTTTTTTATTTGATAGTAGGACAGGGTAATATAAGATAATGCATGTCTTGAAAGACAATTTCCGCAATGGCTTGACCGAATGCAGGGGAGGAGAGAAAGCGTGGGACTCATCACAATGTGCTTGATACAGGCCCTTCGTATTTTTGGTTCTGCTAAAAGGAGGAGAGAAAGAAAGTAAGGTAGAAAAGATCCTAGTCAGGATACAGCAAGATTGGCCATGGTTCAGGGGAGTTGCGTACAAGTACATGAAACCAATTTTGAAAGAATTGAAGTAAAAAAAAGCAAAGTCATCCAAAGAAGTGAAATCCCCCAATTTCATCCATATCCCGCACGTTCCCATTGCCCATATCATTCTGTCCGTTGATACCAGTATTCCCGAAGACCCTCCCTGTGCGTGTTCAAATGCTGTGCTATACTTTGTATGTAAAATATCGTATGTATTATCTATGTATTCCAAATAGAAGTAGAAGTTGAAAAAAAAAAAAAGAAAGAGACAACATAACTGGCCCATGTCACACGTCTTTGTTGCTTCTCATCAAATTGTTTTTCAATCCACTTCCAGAGCCGTGCTTTTCTTTGTCTTGGCCAGCTTGATGAATGTTACATGAAATTAAACCCCCTAGCAGTCGTCGTCGTCGCCGCCATTGCCAGTGTTATTAGTATCGGAGGGGCTGGGAGCAGCGGGAGCGGCTGATGTGCGAGACACGGTTGCAAATGTTGTGGGGACGCGGGTAGATGCGCCCTGTGTGCTGAAGGTGGTGACAGTGGGGAATGCGCCACCGGGT
The DNA here is from genome assembly GCA_019565615.1 of Trichoderma simmonsii. Lineage (NCBI taxonomy): Eukaryota > Fungi > Ascomycota > Sordariomycetes > Hypocreales > Hypocreaceae > Trichoderma > Trichoderma simmonsii. Next base: position 2,542,213 of record CP075866.1, read on the forward strand.
CTAGTAGACGAGGCTCCGGAGCCAGGGAGAGTAGGCAGAGTAGGCAGGGGGTACTCGTTGTCGTCGCAGTCATCATCATCGCCGGGTGTGGGAGTACCAGTGGGATTGGCAGGAGTGTTCAAACCACTTGTCACAGCAATGATGGGAACAGAGACACTGATGGGAAGCGTGACACTGCTGGAAGAAACATGGTCGTTGAAGGCACCTCCAGGGACAGAGAAGGAGGTAGGCACAAAGGGAACGACGCTGGTTGAGCTGCCCTGATCAGCTGTAGAGCTCCGAGTGATGAAAATCGGCGGGGCAAAGGTGCTGCTTGCGGAGACAGAATCCGTGGGATCACAGTCGTCGTCGTCACCATCAGTGGGCACGGCAGGTGTAGGAGTCGAAGCCGACGTAGGGGAGCTTGGTGTGTTGGAAGCCGACGTAGAAGATTGGGTTAAGAATATGCCGCCCCCAGAAGTGGAGCTTCTGGTGAAAGATGTCTGAGACGACGAAGCGGTAGGTGAGGTGGCACCAAGCGTGGGTTCGTCTGTTGGGTCGCAGTCATCGGTATCGGTGGGCACAGAGATGGTGGCGGAAGTAGTAGTAGAGCCGCCAATAGATGCAGACGATGTCAGGAACTGACCACCGGGGGGACCAGAAGTGGTAGAAGAAGCAGTACCGGAAGTCGTAGAAGAAGCAATACCGGAAGTCGTAGAAGAGGCAGTACCCGAAGTGGAAGACTGGCCTCCAGGGGGGCCTGAGGTGGTGGAAGAGCCGCCGACGGATGTAGACGATGTCAAGAACTGACCGCCAGGGGGGCCTGAAGAGGTGGCAGAAGAAGCAGTAGCCGAAGTGGAGGACACGGCAGAGGTAGATGAGGTGGCGCTTGGTGTGGCTTCATCTGTAGGGTCGCAGTCATCCGTGTCGGTGGGCACCGAAATGGTGGCGGAAGCGGTAGTTGAGGAGCCGCCAATAGATGTGGACGATGTCAAGAACTGACCACCGGGGGGACCGGAAGTGGTAGAAGAGACAGTACCTGAAGTGGAGGACTGACCGCCAGAGGGGCCGGAAGAGGTGGTAGAAGAAGCGGTCCCAGAAGTGCTGGCTGAGCTGGTAGACTGAGTGATAAACACTCCGCCCGATGTGGTAGAGCTCACGAGGCTGCTGATGCTGCTGCTGGGCTCACCTGTTGGGTCACAGTCGTCCGTGTCAGTTGGCACAGAGATAGTGGCGGAAGCAGTAGTCGAGGAGCCGCCAATAGAGGTGGACGATGTCAGGAACTGGCCACCAGGGGGACCGGAGGAGGTGGTGGAAGAAGCTGTCCCAGAAGTGCTAGCCGAGCTGGTAGAAGAAGCCGTCCCAGAAGTGCTGGCTGAGCTGGTAGACTGGGTGATAAACACTCCACCCGATGTGGTAGACGACTGCGTAGACGAGACTCCGCTGCTGCTGGGTTCGCCTGTTGGGTCGCAGTCATCTGTGTCGGTTGGCACAGAGCTAGTGGCTGAAGTGGTGGAAGAGCCGCCAATAGATGTAGAAGACGTCAAAAACTGACCACCAGGGGGGCCTGAAGAGGTGGTAGAGGAAGCCGTTCCAGAAGTGCTGGACTGAGTAGATGACACCCCGCTCGATGTGGTGGACGACTGCGTAGATGAAACTCCGCTGGACGCACTGGAAGATTGCGTAGACGACACTGCACCAGAGGTGGTAGAAGATCGCATAGACGACACTCCGCTTGAGGCAGTAGAAGACTGCGTAGAGGATACTCTGCTTGACGTGTTGGAAGACTGGGTAGATGAAACTCTGCCAGATGAGGTCGTAGACTGTGTAGATGACACTCCGCTAGAAGCGGTGGAAGATGAGGCACGGCTGCTGACAGTAGTGGAAGAGGTCACGAACTGGCCGCCTGGAGGTGTCGAAGACGTGCTCGAGGCAGTGCCAGAAGTAGACGAGGAAGAACCAGATGCGGGCACAGACGACGAGGCAGTACGTGAGGTAGTAGATGCAGTGCTTGAGGTGCTACCAGAATTGGTTGACCGAATAGTAGACACTCTTCCTGAAGTCGTGGAGGAAGCAGCAGAAGGCCCAGTCGTCGAAGACTTGACAGTCGTCGAAGACCTGACGGTGGTCGAAGACCTGCCACTGGTGGAGGCCGACGAGGTCACAAACTGACCGCCCGGGCCAGTTGAGGATGTCTTGGAAGTGGCAGAAGACTGCGAAGACGTGAAGGGGTTACCAGGTGTGCTGGAGGCCCTTGAGGTAGAGAGGCTGGGCAGGATATGAGTGGTGCTGGAGCCGCCGCCAGGAGGAGAGTAGGGTGGCACGGATGGGTGAAAAGTCACCGTTGTGGTAGACGTGACCACATTGGGAGGCGTCGAGGATGGCGGCAGCCCTTCAGTGTGGACCGTGGGAGTGACAAAGATGGTCGTCTCAACAGTCAACGTGGTTGTCGTGATGATGCTGAGTGTAGCGCATGTTGGTAAGGGATAGGACTTCTTATTCAAGAGGCCCTTGGCCACATCATCGATGGCACGCTCTTCAGCTCCCAACTGTACATGGCCATCCATTAGTACCACGATTTACACCAATACCACGGAGGTTTCGTGTCATTCCACATACCTTCTCGCTCTCTGCTTCTGGAGAGGCATCCACCATGGATAGCAGCCCAGTGGCTGCAAACAATGTGAGAAACCGCATGACAACTTGGTTCTAGGCTCTCAATGTAAAACACAAAAGTATTGAATTAAAAAGGGGGGTCAAAAAAGAAAATTATAAACATCAACCAGATACTCGGGGGGCAATATATAATGAGTGGACGGCCTGTCAAGAGATTATGCCGGGAGACGCTCAGGACGAGGATTCATCTCTCAGAGCACGAGATGGAAGACCCAAGTTTTATATCACAAATCCCAGCCCCTGCATGATAACAATATGAATCTGGAACCCAAATAAGACCCTCGGGATGAGCCCTTTGGAAGCAGGGAGACTATCGGATGGGGATCATCCCGTGCAATAGTGCACTCACGGTGTACAGGTAATCAGCCACATCTGCAGGCCAGGCGGGAAGGGAGCAAGGGAGCGACTTCGCCCTGCTTGAGCCCCCAAACAAGAAAAAACATTGATAGTCAGGGGAACGGTCAAGTCAATGTCAAGGGAACACAACGAGAGGAGCTTCACGTGCCAAGAAATTTGAGATTTCACGAAACCAATTGATTCATTGTGCCATAGTCTGGCGTATAGCTTTTTCTGTGTTCTGAGCGTGGCTGCTCTGCTTGGAGCAGACGTGCCATTGAAAGTCCTTGTTGTAAGACGTAGATATGCAAAAGGGTATCCGGACCAGAGACACTCTCATTTTAAACGCCCGCTGCGTCTCTGGTCGCACAACAAAAACAAGAGTGGGTTTAAAGAAAATTGTCCATCAAAAAGGTGCGGGAGAAAGCAATATGCATAAGTGTGTGTATGCGCCAATTTCCGAAAAAACTTCACAATGCTCGTCTCGTGTCCCGTGCGCCTGGAAAGTCAAGTGAAACAAAGTGACCTTCCCGTGTGTACCAAACCTAGTAAAAGAGAGAAAGAAGAAAAAAACAGGAAAAACAAAACAAGTCTGCGCACGCTCATATGCAGTGTCATTCATAATTTCAAAGTTGCCACCGGGGCATGCATTCAGTCCTCCCAGATCGTTTCCAGGTCGATGTCGCCACGCCGCTCAGCACCGCAGACGCTCCACCGCTTCCGTTTGTCTTTGGAGCCAAAAGCCATTGTGCGACCACGGGCGGGCAGGTCCAGACTGCCCCGTCCTTTTGCATCCGATGAGTCCCCTGCCTCCGTTATCTCAGCCGCAGCCTTTAGCTGGGCCTGTTTCTCAGCTTCAAGTGCCGCCTCCTCAGCGTCGGGCGAGTCCGGGATGGTTTCCAAGCTCGAGATACTGGGGCTACGCGACCTCAGCGATGTCGGCGTGGAGGGTACAGAGGAAAGGGCCCCGTAACTGCTGGAGAAGGGATCATATGCTCTGTAGAGAGATGACGAGCTGGAGGTTGGTGTGCTGGGCAGGGTCGGAAGAGATCCAGTGCTGGATTGGGAAAGATTTCGAATCGGCGACGAGGGCCGGCGAACTCGTGTTAATGTGCCATTGGTTGAGGCGCCCAATACAGGAGAGCCGCTCCTGTCGGCAGGCAGCCGGTCGTGGTCAAGAACTGATGTCCGGACGGGAGACGTCATAGGAAACGACTCATCCACTGGTTTTCGCGGCGTGCGGACTCTGCTAGGCGATTGCGCCGGACTGGCTGGACGGAAATGGGGAGAGTAGAGCAGGTGGCCCGAGCCAGTGACTCCAGGCATGGACTGTGTACGGCCCATGGGCGAGGCGCCAATGCTAGCGGCGGACCGTGAACGAACATGAGCGCTACCAGAAAGAGGGGACGTTGTCCGGGGACGATACGGAAGGGCGACCATAGGGGTCCACGAGAAGGCGTTTGTAGATGTTGGGCTTGGGTCTGTGCTCCGCCGCAAGTTCGGTGGTTTTCTGGCCGTCTCAAAATCGAGTGTGGAAAGAGCGTGTGTCCCATTGGCCCGAGCCTTGGCTGAGGGAACGGTACGAAACTCTTCCATGCGCTCCGTCTCAGGAACGGGCTCCATCTTGAGGGTCTTGTGAGAGTTGCATACGGGGGGGGCTGCGACCAAGAAGTGAGGTTGCCGGCGAAGACGAGGTTATCCGACAGCAAAGATACGGAAGCGGGTATGGCGAGAGGGAGAAAAAAGCTGTGAGAGAGGGTGTTGTCAGGGTTGTCGTGACTTTTTTTTTTTCCTTTTGTCTTGAGAGTGAGGCAAAAGTATCAACTCGGTGGAGAGAAATGCGGAGGGTATCAGGTAGGTGGATATGAATCAGCGCAACAGGGCTGACACAGCGTGCAACGACCTGAAAAAGAGTCGACGTCTCAAGAGCGCCCGGGCGTTAGAGCGACAATCAAGAGTTTGCAACCGGTGAGCGCAACGGCAATGGCGGCGACCCGACCTTTTTACAGGTTGTCAAGGCCAGCCGACATTCCTGTCTCCTGAGACTGGTTGAGGGCAGGGGGTGGACAAAATAAACAGCGGCGTCGGCGCCCTGGCAGGCCAATTCCTGAGCGCGTGAGCCGAACCGGGAAAACCGCAGGCCTGAGTCCGAGATAGCCGGGCGATGCAGGCGAAGGCGAAGGCGAAGGCGAAGGCGAAAGGACGAACTGTGGTGAAGAGCCGATGAGGATGGAGGAAGAGGAGGAGAGGAGGAAGAATAAAGAGGAAAGACGACGAAGACGAAGCTCCGAGTCGGGATTATGGAGGGGAGAGAGGGAAAAAAAGAAAGCGCCCCCTCAAGGGTCCTTCTTGTTGACGTCTGGCTGTGTGGCAGGCAAGAGCCGTCCAATTCGGCTGCCTGTATCGAGCAGGTGGGCGTCTATCGATTGCCTGTCCAGGCGGTACCGCGCCAGCCACTGGCCGTTGCAGGGCTCGCATGTCGCCTTTCCACCACATGCAATGCACTGTCGAGTGCGAGTCTAGCGGCCGGCGCTGGCGTGGCGCGGAGAAGGCGCGCCACTGGAAGCCCGCTGTTCGTTTCTGGGGCCTCTTGACGCTTCTTCCACCGAACCACGGGCGAGTCAATGCGCTGAGCGAACATGGAAGCCCCTAAATGGGCGCTCCCCGACATTTCGACCTGCAAAATAGCGCCTATTCAGGTCGTGCTAATGCAAGCTCCATGTACATGCCATATGCAGCCAGGTGCGTGCGTCGGCCATGTACCTCTCACGCTGCTTCTTCTTTCCCCAAACTTCTCCATGCAAAAGTTCGAGCACGCACCGCCGAACTGAGCCTTATCCGGCCAATCAACAGCCCCAAGTACATGACTCGACTCTGTATCGTCCGCAGCCAAAAAGACCCTGAAGCTACCTATGTTGTTCATCTACATCAAGATGTTTGTTGTTTCGAACAATTGTAAAAAACGCCCTGGTGACACCCACGCCCATCCCGCCACCAAAAGGGCGACAAAATGGAATTTGGCTAATTCACTGGGCGAGCACAATATCCTCATCCCCCCAACCGCCAATGGCCTGAGCTAGCGATACTAGCCTGCGGCAGGATGGAACTCGACTTGACTCGCTTTGCCGGGCTGTAGACCATTGACCCATTAGGTGCTAGCAGTGTCGCTCCCTTCACCGACAAAGTGTTGGAACTAAACATGGAAAAACTGCAGCAACATCAAATGAAAAAATCGAACCTTGAAGTTGCCACTACGGACTGCCCGGCTTCCGCACTCCGGCCCACCGCCGCACGTTGCGAGCAAATGCCCAGAAAAAACACCTTCCGAGCTTGTCGCCGCCGTCTTACTCAGCTAGCGTGACGGAGGCGTTAAGGAAAAGAAGGAAAGAATGTACATAAATGACATGGAACAAATCTGTCAAGCCCTTCGGGCGATATAGTGGCGCGCCTTTTTTTTCTCCTCCCTCCCAACTTTATGCTAGCCTCTTCCAGGTTGTCAATTTGAGATTATCAAAAGATGTCATCGTGCCGGGAAAAAAAGGTCCCCTTAGCGGATCGTGGCTGTTGGAGCCGGAAAACGCTTGCATGTGTAAACCAAATGACGCGCCTTTCGCAGAGCGGAGCAGAGCAGAGTATGCAGAAGATCAAGGCATGTGATGCAAAGGGACCAAGGCAAAGCTTTCAAGTTGTTGTTTTAGCTCTCTGCAAGTCATTCCTGCTAAGTGCTAGTAGAGCTCACCAACACGCGGGGAAGTGGGCAGCGGAGGAGAGCCTTGGTAGAAAATGTCACATGTAGATTGTCCAACCCAACATAAGGCGTAAAACTCCTCTTTGATGCAACCAGCCACATATACAATTACAAGCATCACCAGATATATGCTGCCAAATCAATCCATTCACATGTCAAAGATTAACGGGTTTATAACTGCGTATATGTGAGTTGTGATCAACTCTCAAGCCAATAACCCGATACCGGAGAAGAAGCTACCCTGTATCTGCAAACTAAACTTGATTTAATGGTGATTGATATTATCTGTAAAACAGCCTTGTGCTATTTCCGGCACACTCCAAGCTGAATTGAGATATACGTATTTTTTTCTTAAAAAAAATGAATAAACGCTATAATGACATATTATTACAAGCCAATCCATCAACTCATAGCATCCTCCAGCTTAACATCATCCTGCCGTATTGGCAACTCTCCCTGGAGCATCCCCTGACTGGGAGGTTTTGACAGCTCCCTTGTCCCGTTTCCGTTTACCTCACCAGACTGCTTGATGTGCCGATACACCCTGACCGAACCATCTTGCCCCGCAGTCGCCATCGTCTCGCCGTGGACATCCACCCAGAAACACACGCCCTCGTGACCATGCACACGCTGAAGCAACTCCTTGTTCTTGACGTCCCAGAGAATAACATCTCCGTCCTCGCTCGCGGAGGCGATGAATGCCTCGCCATCGAGGACCCCAAAACAACCACCAATAGCGAAGCTCTGATTGGTATGGCCTTGGTACGTCTTTTTGACGCTACCGGAAATGTAGTCCCATAAACGAATGCAGTTGTCGAGGTTGAACGCAAGGATAAACCGGCCGTTGGGAGAGAAGCAGACGTTGGTTACGGCCGGATTGTCTTCGTGGACTAGAGTCCGTAGGCACTGGCCGGTCATTGTGTCCCATACACGGCTTAAAAAGTATTAGCATATGCGATTTCAGGCTCGTATACACAGGATACACAAAACTCACATCAACCCGTCCGTTGAACAACTCACGACCAGAGTGCCATCTCGGCAAAAGTCGATGCCTGATACAGGGTCGCTGTGGGCGGGGAGACTCCTCATCAACCGTCCAGCCCGTACGTCCCACAGGAATACAGCTTCGTCATATGACCCGCTGGCCAAAATGTTACCTTTTGGCGAAAAAGCCAGGCAGTGAATGTAATTGTGATGTCCTCGCAGCGGCGCCATCTCCTGCCCCGCCGATTTCCGAGCCGTCGTCTTCGGCCGCCCTGTGACTCGATCCCATAGCCGTATTGCCTTGTCATCAGAGCCGCTCGCCAGTGTATTGCTGTCCGGAGTCCACGCGACGCAACTTACGCCAGCCATGTGGCCAACCAATGTGTCCATATGAGCCCCCGTGTTGGCATCCCATATCTTGACAGTCGCGTCGGCGGACGCAGAAGCAATGAAGCGCCCGTTCGGGGAGATGCGAACCTGAGAAACCGCCTTGGTGTGTCCGCGTAGCACGAGGCGCGCCCTGTAATTCGGCTTGAGCGGCTCTCTAGGAGGAGTGAGCTGCTGTGGTTCTGGAGAAGATGATTCCGATCTTGACTGAGTTGTAGACGTGGGCGAGCGTGAGCGGTGTTGCGACCGAGGGGTTCTTGAGGGAGAGGGCGTCGAGTGGACAGGCGACTGCGAGCGCGTCCTCGACCCGGAACTCGACGCTGATCGCGACCGACGAGCCAACTCCGAGGGAGGCCGCGACGGCGTCTGCGACCGAGAGAAATCGTTGAGATACTGCGCCTTGGTTGGGCTCTGGCTCAGGCCACCGCCGCGCTGCGACACTCGCCTGGGCGGACGGAAATCATCTGGATCCCCGGCCAACACATCGGGAGAGCTCGACCGCGGGGACGGAGTATCGCCGGTCCTCCGTCGTTTGTATGGCGGAGGCGTGTCCCTCGCCAGCTCGTCGGGAGAGCTCATGGTTGAGGTGCTGCAGAGGACGAGGCTGAAGCTTAAGGAAAGGCTGGCCAAGTGCAAGTAAGGCTCTGGGATTTTTTGGTGGGTCCGGTCGCGTCACAGGGATTTGCGGTTCAAACAAGCATCTGGAGTACGTACCCTTTTTACATAAGGGGGGAGCGGCACTCCCGTACGCGGAACAGGGGATAAGAATTCTCTCGCCTTCTGGTGAGATGCTCCCGAGGAAATCTTCGCGTATAATTGCCCATCTACGTGCATCTACTGTATCAAAGAGATTGTGGCGCCGTATTGTACTCGTACGTACGCATACAAGCTTGGAGATACACTACTAAGTAATAAGGCGCAAGTATTGCCACAAATGTCAATGACATGTGCTTGGACACTCGCCTACAAAGCGCAGCTCGAATCTTTGTTGCCCTTGTCTTGGCAGATGGGTCACCATTGATCTCAGATCCTAGGCCGCATGTGACAAGAGGGTTGCAGGGTATATCGATCTGACGGCGCAGATTATGGAAAGCAGAAAATGCTTTCCCTGTGGATGATGACGAAGCTCAGCATTGTCAAGGATGTTGTTACTGCTGCCGCGTACTGTGAAGGCGGCGTTTGCCGTGAAACAGTTCCGTTGTCCTGGAGCATTGGGTTTGCCCCTGACAGGACCCTGTTCATCCCAAGGTACGAGTACGTGTACCTGGGAACGCACTGTTAATATTCAATGTAAAGCGAACAACCCAGGATTATCAGGTCAGATTAATCAATATGACATCAGCCTTAGCCTAACTATTGATTAAAAAGTCCTTCTATCGGAGAGTTGTGCGACCATAAGTAATCATGTTTATTTTAATCATATCCTGTGTGTGCCCATGAGCAAGAAGGTTATAACTTGATTGAGTGCTTTTCCACCGTCCTCTTCACGTTCCTCGTATGGTGCTTGCATGCAATTCCAGCCCCAGAGGAGCGGATACCACTAATGGCATTCCGTCTAGAGGGTAGCGAGCAATTGAGCCCTTTACTAAGTAGTGTGCACTTGCGTGCCATGTTGCAGATGTCTCTCATCAGCTGGAGAAAGCGTTCTTTCTTAGGATGGATCCGTTGAGTTATGGAACAAAGGGCGGGAGTATCTAGGCTTCTAGAAGCAAATGAGCTACGGAGCCACGACAAGAATAAACTGCCGCCATCTTGCATTGGGGGGCTTGCAACGATCTTGGCAAAGATGAGTGCCGATGAGCATCCACCTGCCTGTCTGAGGGCACCAAGAGGCTGCGAGCTGCCTTTTTTCTCAAAATAAGTTGCAAAACCCCCGAAGGGTGACGGGGCACACGAATATCTCCGCCATACTCTACTCTAAACTTCCATGGGAGTCAGCGAAACTCGTACGAGTACAACCACTGCACACCGCCCCTCCTAAATTTCGGCGAGTACCCGAAAGGCTCTGGTGATGAAATGAGGGCTCGGACGGGGATGCTGTTCCGCCACGCCGCCAGTAAAATGAAAGGCGAGGAAATGAAAAAACATTTTGCGCGTTTGCTTGTGACGGCGCATGCATGCATGACTGGCTGCCGCGCTCTGGCGAATCGCAGCGCGAGCTGGACAGCGCTTGAGATGCAACTCAACGTTCTGGGCTAACGAGGGGCGTTCGATAGCCTGGGAATCGGGCATTTCCTATTTTAGCACGATGGATCAACCGGACGCGACGTGAATCCAGGCACAGGCACCGCGGCTGACAGCGGCGAATCACTCGCTGTTACCTGCGGGGGGGATGGAGCTGGCTAAAATGGCCCCGGAGAAGCCACTTGATGCATTGGTCTTTAGTCTCACGAGCTTTGCTGCTTTGAAAGAGGAAAAGAGGGCACCATAACAGCTTAGTTGTAAGCATAGCCATGGGACGAGGTAGAGCTCACAGGGATCCCGCTGCGAGATGCAAGCCACAGGAGCCGCAAATTGAGTGCCAGCGCTTACTGTATTGTACTGGACTGGCCATGGATGAGCTTGAAGAGGCACGGGTTGGTGAATGAAGGAGAAAGGGCATGGAGAGAAGCTTGGACGTGTGTGTTTGCTGGCTGCATTCACGCAGTCACACCAGACTTTAATTACCAGCCGCTCCGACGACTGGGATGGCAGGATTCCGCCTCGCGAATCACGGACTCTGGACGGACGCCACGACGGTCTGAGACAGATTCTTTAGCTGAGAGCAGCCGAGAAGCTGAGCGAAGCTGAAGAAGAGCTGAAGGAGAGAGGAGTGTAATTGAGGCTGACTTTTCTAGGGCTTGGCGGAACAATCAGTGTCTTGACCAAGGTGAATGGAATGGAAATTGATGAAAATAGTAGCAGCTTGAAGGCTGGAGCTAGCAGCATCGCACACGGCAGGGTCTTTCTTTCATCATCGACGAGGGCAAATTCCTGGCTGTTATTGCGCGATATTCGATAACGGGCCGGTTCTAGCTGCGGTTGGATAGTAACGGGAATTTTTCTCTTTTCTCTTTCTTTTTTGCTGTCAGTGCGTCGACGGGTAGCCAAGGCAGCAAGCCTAGCCACATGGATGACAGTGGTCGGTCTCATGGCAACGCACGCCATTTCATCAAGAATTCACCTCAGTCCAACGACCAACAGCAGAACAGCGGCACAAGCTTCGATGAGCAAAAGAACCTTTGCAGCAGCACCGCTCACCCACACACAGCTTACAAGTATCGGTACAGTACAGCACCGCACCTGTAGCACGCCTACAGTCCACTACAGCAGCCAACGTGACGTTGGACGGGGAATGGAGCCCGTGCTCGTCTCGTGGCCTGGCCTCCATAGCGATACGGAGTAATATCTTGCCAGACCGAAGCCCAAGTTACCAGTTACGAGCCGTGAAATAACCTGGCTCAGCCCTGTCTGCACCTCATCAACTAGCAGCCAATCAGCAGCGGCCCTCAACAGCGTAATTTGCTTTTTTGCCCCTGACGGCCGGCGCCCCGCTTTTGCCGGCCTGGTTGCAGATACGTGGTTCGTCACTTTTTGTCGGAGGGCTCCTGCAGGAACAGAAGAAAACAGGAACAGGAAATGTACAAAGTACCCGTCCCGAGCTAGAAGCGCTAGCCTCAGCAGCTTGAAGCAATGCCCCCTTGGCCCTGGTCGTGACTGTCCCGTACCCTGCAAGTACTGTACTTGTGTGGCTTGGTAGCTCTGCTCTACGCCAATGGTCTCATTGGAGAGGCAATCTCACGATGGCTGCACGCTGGCGGCCTATCAATCAGCACGACGGTATTCAATTCCTCAACTCTGCTACTATACAGTATTGCTGCTTGGGTGCACAACTGTAGGTATAGTAGATTCTCAGCTTTGAGAACAGAGCACATCGTATTCTACAGTATGTTTCAACAGCAGCGGTAATCTCCTTCGTGGTTACATGTGCTATGCATGAGCCATCGTTTGCTTGTAGGGGCTCGGCCAGTCCACGCCAAAAACCCGCATCCACTCGCGCACAGCTCGCCTAACCGCGCTATTGCGTCCGCTGGGATTCAGTGGCTACCTTACGAGTCCATCCCATCATGGAGCGCCTGTCCGTCTTTACAGTAGCTCCCTGTACGAGTACCTGTACTTTGTCTGAGTGTGTGCCGGGCGTCTGGCTCAGAGCTGACCGGGGGGTGTCTATTCTCTTCTCTGCCTAGACCCTCATGAAACGCTCAGGTGCTCGTGCTTATTATCTCACCTCTCCCCCATTCCATCCACCTGTTTCTGTTCTTGTTTCTCCTTCACCCACACTCCAGGCTCAGCCGCATAACGCTCCTTTCAGCTTTTTGCATACCAGTCACTCTTTTGTCTTTACGACAACCACACTCTTTTTTGAACCATTTTCATTCATTCTTCCTTTTCAAAACCAAGTAACTTTTTTGTTCAACTTCACTTCGACAAGATGCGTTTCACTCTGACTGTCCCTGCTTTCCTGGCTCTGGTCTCCGCGGCCTTTGCCCAGACTGCCGACTTCGACCCCGTCACCGTGCCTACTTCCAACCAGGAGATCGCTGCCGGCGCTCCCTTCACCGTTGAGTGGACTGTTCCCGCCAAGTACGCCGCCGACACCATCACCATCGAGCTGATTGGTGGCCCTACCCAGGCCACCCAGCAGGTCCTTGGAACGATTGCCAGTAAGTTGATGCTCTGCAGAGCCCAGGTTCTCTACTCGGTTGTTAACATAGCAAACTAGCCGGTGTCAAGAACAGCGCCAAGAGCTTCGTCTGGAACGTTGATGCCACCCTGGGCACCCAGGCTTTCTACGGCCTCATCGTCCGCTCCGAGAGCAACCCCAATGTCTTCCAGTACTCCAACCCCTTCCACATCAAGACTGGAAGCGTCAAGGCCAGCTCTACTCCCGCTGGTCCTGCCCACACCTCTTCTGGCAGCTACGGAAACCTCCCTCCTGCGGACACCACCACTGTCACCACCTCCACTGGTGTCAAGACCGTTACTCTGGCCACTCAGTCCACCACCCAGGCTCCTGTCTACACTCCTCCCGTCTACACTCCTCCGGCCGTCACTGATGTTACCGTCATCCTGAACGCTACCACCACTGTTCCTTGCCGCAACTCCACCATTGCTCCTCCCACCCTGAGCGCTCCCACCACTCTGCAGAGCGCCACCCGTCTGCCTCCTCCTCCTCCCAGCTCTCCCGTCTACGTTCCTCCCGGTGTCCAGACCAGCGCCGTCTACGTTGCTCCCTCTGCTCCCTCTGCCTCCAACCCTGCTGTCACCGCTCCCCCCACCATCCCTACCAACGGTGGTGCTCGCGTTGGCGGCAGCGCCCTGGCTCTGGTTGCCTCCCTGGTTGCTGCTTACTTCGCTCTGTAAGCGAGAGATGTTTGGAGATTTCGGGTTTTAATCGGCTTGCGGGTTTGATGCCAATTTCTACGGGGGCCTACAGCTCTGGTTTTTACAGTTGATTGCACATATTTTTTTACTTGGAAAAGGGGAAGAAGATTGGTTCTGGTCTCGAATCTATCTAGATATACTTGCGGTACGATGTCTGTCTTTTTATGGAACCATGTTGTTTTCGATGTAGGATATTTAGCGCCTGCGTGTTAATAGATTGGTTCTTTCTTAATTGATAATGATTTTACGAGTTTGATCTGCTTCTACTGCGACTTGTGAAGTTACGAGCCCATGTAGATCAGGACTCTTTGTCTGTGTGAATCGAAGCTACCTACCTAGTAGAGAGATAATCAACGCTCATCGCAATTCTCTCGGAGGCAATGGTGGATTTCTCACCGAGGCTGCGATACGAGTAAAGTAAGCGACGATCACTCTCCTCTCCCCGGGTGATGAGACAGACATGGGGAGCGGTTGAGCGGCTATACTAGAACATGGGGCCGTCTGCTTTGGCGATGAACGACTCAACGGGGCAATTGATCTGCAGGCGGGAGCTCTAAGACAATGACGCATGATGAAGAGACATTTTTGCCCTGCTTTCCATCATAGTGTCTCAGAATTGCGACGAGATCCATCCCTTGCTGTGTCTACAATTATCTTCAGACTGCTAATAATACTACGACTACCATGGTATGAGTAAGCATCAAGTATGTCAAAGTTTGTTATGCAAGGGCGGTGCTGGGCCAAAAGGGGTTGTATGTGTGCGTGTGTGGTGTTTCCTAACCGACCTGCCTCAGTTGGTTTAACGTAGGACCGTCGCGCATTGCATTGCGGCGTTAAAATGGCAGCGTCGCAGTAGCTTAGGGGTTTTGAGTAGTGCTGTGCCTATTTTTGGGTTGGGCAGTACCTGTGTCAAAAAAATTTTTTTTTTTTTTTTTTTGGTCGTCTCAATCAAAATTCTTTTTTGGGTGTGGCTTGCTCTAGGGTGGGAATGGGGCTGAATACACGTATGAGGGAGAGGGATCTAACCGTGTAGCTTTAGCGGATGCTTTCAATTTGTATGAGGTGCTTATTGCAGTGCTATTGTGCCTTGGTGAGATTTACCTACATAAAGGTGTGAATCTAAATTGTATAGCTTCATCTTAGGCTCAGAGGATGGCATCGCGTGACGACGTCAGACGGCCGCGAAGCAGAAAAGCTGCATATTTTAGTGTACATGTCATCCGCAGCAGCGACAGGCACCCCCTTCATATAACATACTTTTAGTAGCTTCATGAGACTGAGGCGTGCGTGAATGAATATACTGGCTTATGTACGGAGAGAAAAGGCACACCAACTTGGTTATCCAGCATCCCAAATTACCCATGGGGAGCTACCAAGAAATTTCATAGATGGTCACTGTTTGACAATAACAGCAGATAACACAAAGAGATATCGACAGGAGCAGGCAAGGTACGATAAAAATAGGTACTAAGGCAGTTGTTGGACGAGGACTGAGAGAGTAGCACGCTCAATGTACATATATCTCCTCTGTATCTCACCGTCAACCCCTTGACATTGTTGCCGCTGAAATACCAGGATAAGTAGTTAACTGGATATATGCAATTTGCTTCATTATTCAACATGCTTTTATAGAGTAGAATTTAACTATACTAAATAGTACCATGTGTGTAGAACAAAGCATGTCTTACTTGCAGAGTGCAATACAATGGGGTCGCTGAGGGACTGAAATGCTGCAAGACGCCCCGCGTGTTCGTCCCCATCTTCAGCTCCATCCCCACACAATATGTACGTTGGAATGCTGAGTAGCATTTTGATGGCCTTATTGCCTGTTCTGGATGCCTCCCTCTAGCTGTGCACATGTCGTACTGTCGAGTAACGCTCACGCAGAGATGAGACTACTTTTGTGTCCCTTATACTGCTTCTACAAGGCACTTACAATCTCCGCTAATCAACACCGACTTTAATCAACTAAATAAACATGGCAGTTAAACATATAACCTGGAAGTCATTTATAATAAATACCTTGGTATCTTATATCACCACAGCTGAAATCAATTGATGCTTATTCGGTCGGCAATCCAATCACTGATGCTTGGAGCTAAGCCGTAGCCGGTAAGAGGGGCAGTGAGCGCCGGTGGACGGAGCAGAGGGGCCTCGATTTTTTTTTTCTCGCTCTCTCACATGTTGCGAGACAAAATGACAGCTTCAGCTCAATCATTTCCCTCAGAGTTGTCCCTCATCCTATGCGCCATTTGTCGCCCGTCTTGATTGAAGCGTTCACCAGATCTATTGCCTGTAAGGTTGCCTTTTTTTTGTTCTTCTTTTTGTGTATAAAGGAAGTTGCGCTGATGTCATAAAGGGTCGCATTCTTTCCGCTCCGGCTTTGGTGGGGTCAAGAGTCACACTCGTCATCCTCATTTTTTTCTTCCTCTTTGCATCCAGAGGTGAGCAATTCCTTGAAAGACTGTGCAGCATCTCCGCTAATACAGCAATTGAATTGCTCTCTCTCTGCAGTCGCGTCACCATGTCTTCTCAAGCTGCCCCAAAGACCTGCAAGGTCATCACGGCCGAAACAATCGCAAAGAAGCTGCTGCTCGAGGTCAAGGAAACCCTTGCCAAGATCCAGGAGACTGGTAGCAGTGCCCCGACCCTGGTAGCATTCCTTGCAAACGAGGACCCTGCCGCTATCAAGTATGCCGAGTGGTCCAAGAAGACCTGTGAGGAAAAGTGAGAACACTGCCATGTTGCAATCTCTACCGCAAAAGGTACTAACGGCCTCTTCAAGTGGATTCAACTTTGAGCTGCGCATCGTCGACAAGGATCTTCTCGAAGAGGACATTATGAAGGCCAACGAGGATGATGCCGTCGACGGAATCATCGTCTACTACCCAATCTTCCCCAAGAACCCCACTCACGACAAGTACGTCCAGGAGACGGTTGATCTTTCCAAGGATGTCGAGGGATTGCGCCACAGCTACTTGCACAACATGTACCACAACATTCGCTTCTTGGACGCTCCCGAGAACAAGAAGAAGTCTATTCTGCCCTGCACACCGCTGGCCGTGGTCAAGATTCTTGAGCACCTCCAGATCTACAACCCCATCCTCGCTTATGGCAACCGCCTGTTTGGCAAGACTATTACCGTCATCAACCGATCCGAGGTGAATGGCCGCCCTCTTGCAGCTCTGCTGGCCAATGACGGTGCCACAGTCTACTCCGTAGACATTACTGGCGTTCAGCTCTTCACTCGAGGCCAAGGTATCAAGAAGCCTCGCCATCAGGTAGAGGAGAAGGAGGGCTGGGGTCTGGAGCAGTGCCTGCCATTGAGCGACGTCATCATTGGAGGAGTGCCCGCCGAGTCGTACAAGGTACCGACAGAGCTCATCAGGGACGGTGCCGTGTGCATCAACTTTTCCTCTTTCAAGAACTTTGATGGAGACGCCGTCAAGGAGAAGGCATCCATCTATGTGCCATCCGTCGGAAAGGTCACAATTGCCATTCTGCTGAGAAATCTTGTGGTGAGTGTACTTTTACTTTTGGAACTGAAGCTTGATAAGCTAATTAAACAGCGTCTGGTTGCGAACCGTCCCTCCAAGGAGACTCTAGATAAGAGCACCATCCAGGCCCGAACCGAAGCCTTTGCCGACGATTGATTTGATTCGACGGATCCAAGACAATAGTCCTTAAAGTCAAAACTTTTTCTTTCTCCCTTTCTTAAAAAGACTAAAACAACGGCATATTACTGGGTGGGCCATGCAGGGGGTCTTTCCTTTTGATTTTGAGCTCCGGGGGGCAGGAAAATAAAAATAAACAGAACGAAACGGCTGGTCGATCTCGGCCCGCAGCGGACGCAAGCAAGGCACGTTGATTACCTACAGTAGATGAGATGGATTGCGAAGAGGTTCGAGGGGCACCTAAAACGGAAAAACAAAAAATCTCATAGAAGAGTTGAGGCATCTTGTACCACTCTGTAGAAGCAGAATAGTTGGGCCAAGCGTTCTCTAGCACGGCGCGTACAAGTATCTGCGCAACCGATCCGGTGCATTTGGCTCCGTGTTACGCGGCCGAATCATTTGAAGCCATTCGAGCCGCGGAGTTCCAGTACTGTATCTGTACAAGATTTGGCGGAGTATACTAGATACAACACGGAGCCTTGAAGTTGCTCGCGAAGAGCATTAGCCATTGCGAGGGTGGAGCTAGACAATGACGCGGCTCTATAAACGAGAATAGCAAATGAAATGTCTGGATGCAAAGATCATCCACGGGTAAATAGGTTGAAAGCAGGAATTCACTACCTAAAATTACATGGAGTGTGCGTGTGAGAGACAAGAAAAAAGGTGGCATGATCTGCCGTGTTTTGTTTTCCTTTTTCTGCAGCTAGATCTAAGTATCTTGTTTCTCTTGCCTCAACTGTCATTGTGCCTTGTTTTAGGCGCATTAGCTGCTTACAATGTACCCTCGTACAGCTGAATATATGAGGTCGGAACTGGCACATACAACTTGATACAAAGTACTAGGTACTAGCAGTAACAAGTAAGGTACCTGTTACTCCGTAATCAGCACGGCCTGGATACGACCCTTTTTGACGGATATTAGACCAGGCCAACGGCATCCAATCAATCGACCGAGTCCCTGTCAGGCACTAGAACAGGTACCGGGCAAGTGGAGCTCAGGTACCGCCCCAGAAACGGCTTAGCAGGGCCGCCGCGACTTGGAGGAAAAAAACGAAACGAAACGGAAGCGGAGAGAGATTACGAGCATCGGGGTAAGATTATGCAGCCCTCCACCGCATTGACTGAGAGTAATACCAGCAGTACTTGATTTTGTTTTGATATACGAGGAGGGGGTCGATGCGATTACAGTACAGGTGAGGTACTCGAAACAACTTGGAAGTAGAGCAGGTGGGCGACACGGAGATGCCATGCACGGAGTATTATTCGTTTCATACAATATCAAGTTCACTCAGTCGCACACGGGCATGTACCTGGGTGTACTAATCGTCGTATTCTCGATAGAGTCTTTTTGCGCTGTACTGCAAGGTGGTACAGGTACAGGTATGGAGCCCATTTTCCGATTGGATTCTATTTCGGATATTGCGAATGGGAGCGACAAGAAATGGAGTGCGGTGACTGTTGGTGGCGGCAACCCGTGCGGTCGGTTGGTGGCCTAGCAAATGTCGTGATATGGGGATTTTTATATTAACCGGTCGCCTGCATCCAATATCACGCGCATGCATGCAGGCGTGCGTGCGGCAAGCCATTGTTGCCGTACAGTACTGGGTAGTATTTTCGTGGGTGACGAACCGTTGCGTCCGTATCGAGTGTCAAAGGTCGAGGCCAATGGATGGAGTACCTGTAGGATCAAATGGCATCCCATCCATGTGAGCAGGTACCTTACATGTACCTCCAGTTCCTTTGTAACCCTCGGCGTCTCGTAACGTGATGCGCAGCTCCAGCGAAACAAAACAAAATCACCTCAAAACGCACGGGTAAAAACGCACTAACAAGGCAACTATGCGCATCATCGCTCGTCCATGACAACAATTTCGATTTGACGCATAAAGGACGCTCCATGCTTTTTGCACTGGCCTCTCCTTAGTCAGGCGGCCGGCGCCCTGATTGGGCTGTCTGCGCTGTGCCTTAGCACCTAGAGGCTGCCATTCGCTGGGCCTCTAGCTGTCTTTGTCCCGGTCCGCCGCACTAATCGCCCTAGAAGAGGCCCTTTTGGATCATTTCTCAGGCCCCTGTCCCACCAATCTCCCTCCCTCTTTCGATTTGCGCAAACCTGGAAGTACTTGGATGTACCTGGAGGGCGGCCCGGGCCACGAGACCGCAGGCCAAGGCGCAATTTTTGGCGGGCGATGCTCTCCAGCTTCTCTTTTTCGCGACGGCCTCTCTTTGTCAATCCCTTCTAGTATTTTGCTTTCCCTTGTTCTTTCTATTGCTGCAACGGCGGCCTGAGCGTGCTCTGCTCGTCTCGCGTTGCTTACAGAGTAAACCGCAGATTCGACCTCGACTCTTTAATCCAGTTCTGAAGCTTTTCCCGAGTCCTTTCGCCCGATCCACTGTCGCTCCTTTCTTGTCCCGTGGCGCGCCCGATCGATCTCTCGGAGTTTTTGAATATCTCTCTCCCTTTTTCTTTTTTTGCAGTACTTGCTTCGTTGTTCAAGGCACAGCAGCCCGCCAAGCCCTTAGCCACCGTCGTACAGCTCTTTTTCCGTTACCGCTACTCTGGATTCTGCTTTGTTGGGCGCTTGGACCGTAGTGTTGCCTCATCTGAATCAGTCTTTGCCCCCCCAGGCTCGGAAGAATAAAGAGGACGAGGACCAGGCCAGACGACGAACTCAACAGCACAACACCAACACTCGAACTCGGAGAACAGCGCTGAGCCGCCGTGACGATGCAGTCCATTGCCACGAATCGCTATGATAACCGACAGGATGCTCGCGGCACGGCGGTTCCCTATCCCCAGCCGGCGTCTCCCACATTGACCAACCCAGACATGATCCTGCCCGACTACGATGGCCCCGATTTGTATCACAGCCAACCCAACACGGGCCCATCGCTGTGGAATAGCGGTCACCATATCGAGGATGGATTCCAGTTCACGCAAGAATTCTACTCCAACCCCGATCCCATGTCGACGCCAATTATCTACGGCAATGGCACCATGCTTTCAGACATTGGAGAGGTCACCGAGGTGGAGAGCGTCGTTGGTCCGATACCGTCTCGCAATGCGTCCAAGCGCTCAAACCACAGTTCGGGTGACGAAGGCCCGTTTCGAGCCTCGCTGGCCGGAGGAAAGAAGTTCATCCAGCAGCGGCTTCAGCAGCAGCGCCAACAGCAGGGCAAGGATCGCGAGCGGAGGATGTCGACCGAATCAACCAGCACAATCGGAACGCACGACGGCGGTGCCTTTGTCGACTTTGACGACTCCGCTAGCCAGGGAGGCGATAGCATCTTTCAGGGCGATGACGAGGAAAGCGTCGCATCTGCGTACCACGAGGGGACGCCTGTCTCGCAGCACTTACGCGCCCATGATCATATGTCTGCCCGGAGACTGAGTGACGATGGGGCTTCCCTCAGCAAGCGGGCCGAGCAGATTCTGGCCAATGCTAAAATGAGATTAACTGTAAGCCCAGCATACGGAGCGATGCTATTCTATATGAGAGAATAAGGACTGATGAAAGTTTTCACCCCCCCTTTTAGCACATGGAGGACAATCTTACTCGAGCAAGAACATTGAGCTATTCATCTGTGTCGGACGGCTCAACGCCATCGCCTACCACCGCAAGAGCTCCCACATCCCTTCGCAGGCCCGGTATAACGCCATCTCCGACGAACCCCTCCAAGGGCACGAATGAGAACGGAACTGCTTTCGGAGCGACTTATGGAGCACAAAAGACGTCAGGTCATCCTCAACGTTCCGCCAGTGCTCTTGGCTCTGCCGGAGGCTATCGACGGCCCCTGCCTACATCTAGAAGTATGGACGGCTTAGGGAGCACGCCAGGCCACGGTTCTCAGCCGCACTTCCATTACTACCAACTTGACAGCACTTTGGAGAGTCTAGGTGAGGGTGGAAATGGTGCTGGCATGAACGGGAAGCAGAATGGTTCGCGGACGACCACCTTGGCAAGTCCGACGATGGGGGGCTTTAATGAGTTGGGGTTGACTCGCTCCGCCTCAGCATCGCAGATGCGTGAACTTCAGGATCAACTGAAAGGCTTGAAAGGAAAGATATCCACTCTGAAGGAGCAGGCGCGAGCAGATAGCATGAGGCGTCGCAGTCTTCAGAGTCTTCGCATGCCAAGCCCCTTCACCAACGCCACCTGGGAACCGGGTTTCGCGGAGCAGGGCGGTGACCACAGCAGCAGCAGCGACGAGAAGCTTTCGGAGGTGGAATACGTCTACGCAAACACTGGTAATAGCGATAACGACCATGAACGAAAACAAGCCGAGTACGTGGCTTCACCTATTGAAGAAGAAGAAGAGGAAGTGGAAGAGGAGGTGATGGTGCAAGAGGAAGAACCAGAGGAAGAGCAGGAGAGCGGAGAAGGAGAAGGAGAGGAAGGGGGAGCTGGGGTGCATTATGAGTATCCTCAGACTCCCGAGCCCCAGGACAACTATGAAGAAAATTACGAAGAAAGCGAAACGCCCAAGGGCCGAGCTCTGGCCAGTCCGTTGGAAGTGAGCCAACAGGAAGTAACTGATGGCAGCCGGAGCTCTTCGCCAGCCGAGAGCGTTTCCACCGAATACACGGAAGCTGAATCGAGCCCCGAGGCCCTCCGAGATGGCTATTCCAGCGAAAGCGAAGAGTCGCTCTATCACGAATCTGTCCAGCAGCCAATTTCCCACGAAGATCGAGAAGATGCCTTTGATTACGAGCACTTCTTTCTGCACTCCGCCATGGGCACCATGGGAGGGCGGCGACTGCGTTCGGAAAGCGTGAGCTCGACGGGCTCAGTGGAAACGGCCCGTGGCCCAACACGACAGTCGCATAAGCGGAGCAACAGTGCAGATTCGACAGCGTCTATCGACACGTTTGCCACGGCAGCAGAGGATCCCGCCAGTCGTAGTTCAACAGCCCAGTCGGGTTTCAGAGTCTATACTGCGGCCGATCTGTTTCAGGATGCCCGAGAGAGACACGCGAGATCATTCCGAAACTCAACCGACAGCGACGGAACTGTCTCTAGTCAGGTGCACCAGCGGAGCAGCACCATGACGATGGCTCGACCAGTTAGCCACAGCTCGATCAAGACTATGCACCGGCCGTCATATTCGTCCTTTGAATCAGTGGGAACGAACAGGAGCTTCCCACTCGTCAACAAGGCCAAACTGAACGGCGGTATCTTGACACCCAGCGGTTCTCCCGACCAGCCACTGAAGCGGATCAGAGACTCGCTGTTGACCGATGCTTCGAGCATTTACTCTCAAGCCAGCAGCAACAGCCGAGGCGGACAGTCACCCGCTCTCCAAGTCTTGTCCAAGGATGTCCAGCTGACGGTGGAACGACTGGTGGCGAGTCTCGGCAAGTGTGTACTGGCACTGGGTGAAGCGGATGGAGCCCATCCCGGCGGTCATGAGTTGTACAAACGGAGGATCGAAGCAGCTCTGCGAGTTCTCGAGGGAGAGGTTGAGCTTCCTTGAACTCGAAGCGGAGGGTGGATTTCTCGACCTGCAGGAATATTTGTGGAGAGATTTTGGAGTATACACTCCCTCTGGGCACATATAAAAACTGAGAAGGAGAGCACTGCATGTTACTGGATATGGGGGACGTCGAGTTGGGGAATGGAGTGGACAAACTATGATTTTAATGCTATCCGATGCCTACTCATGGCACGGATAGCCTACACTTTCGATCCGATGCCTACTCATGGCACGGATAGCCTACACTTTCGATACCCTTTTCTTTTTTCTCTTTTGTCTTATCACTTATTAATTTTCTTCTTCTCTTTTCAGCACTTTGCAAGACTTTGTCTGTCGAGCGTTTTCTGCTTTGGGAGGCGATGCTTGCTGAGACGAATTGCGATGATGACACGACGGCGGGAGGGAGGAACTTTGTCTTTGGCGACTACCTGGGCTAGCATATAGAAAAGAATAAAAATTGAATATGTCATGCAGCTTTGATTCGAGATGATTGTGTGATGATGTGAAAACCAGGGATGAAGATGTGTAAAGTGAAAAATAGGAGTATAAAACTGTAAATAAGTCAGTTCTACGGAGCAGTGAAGTCATCTCGAGCTGGGTTGAGCATCAATAACGGTTTAGCGCCGAGGCAGCATCACATGCAAACGGGGCACGTAAAGTTAGCAGGTTACCTAGCAGTTTCCCACTAAAGCTCGTGGGAAGCGGGCTAGAAAAAAAACCCACGGGAACAACAAAAAAAGAGCGGGGGTGATGAGGTCTCGAACCAAATCAGGAGAGAGGTTTTTTAAGATAACATAATAATAAACCGAACAGTTACTTTTTTTTTCTTTCTAAACCAGACGGAGGAAAGGCAGGCATCCAGGATTTGAACAAGACCAAAGGAGCGTGTAGAAGAAAAGATCCGAACTTGACCCGGGCCTAACGCCTGACAAAGGGAACGAGAGTTTGGAACAGTGAAAGAACGTCCTGCGGTATCTTATCACGGGATCCTTGTTCACCACGAAAGAAACTTGTTCGTGGTGTGCCTTGTTCGGGGGTATTATTTCTTTCTTTGTTTGTTTTTGTCTATATCTATAGCAAACTACGACGGCATACGGACGCGATATACCTGCGCACATCGACACATCACCACTGACGAGCTCACCCCACATAACAACAACAACAACAACAAAACCATCATCACAACAACACCAACAATAGAGGCCATGGACGAAACGATCGTGAAGCAGCTCCTGGCATCGTTCCTCCCCCCCAACGTCGTCGCCCTCATCGACACACACATCCTCGACCCTCGCTCCCCCCTCCAAATCTTCAAGCGTCAAGCCCTCGCGCAAGCCCGCCTCGGCGCCTCGAGCCTCATACCCCTCGTCCAACCCGTCGCGGACCGCGGCATGGCCGTCCTCGCGGAGCACCAGGGCGCGCTGGACCTGCTGCTGCCGCTGGCGACCATCGTGGCGACGCTGGTGGTGCTCAACTGGATCCGGCGGCTGGTGCTGTGGTGGACGCGGCTGGCGATGCGGGCGGTGCTGTGGGCGGCCGTCGTGGCGCTGGCGGCGTGGGTGTGGAACAGGGGGGTGCTGGTGAGCGCGCGGGACGCGGCGGTGGTTGGGGCCAAGGTTGTGGGTTACATGGCTGTGTTGAAGAATGTTTGGCTGGATGAGTATAAGAGGTATGAAGGGCAGCAGGCGAGTGGACGGTGGGACGAGTATTCGGCGAGGAGGAGTGGTGGGGGGATGTATGACCAGACGAGGTGAAGACTGGGCTTCTTTTGTCTTGGGAGAGAGGTCAAGGGAAAGCAAAGGGGGAGAGCAAATGAAAGACAACAACATGAACTTTTTTATAAGACACGAGACATGATGTATGAAATGCGATGGATGGCAAACATGGAAAGACAATATCATGGATGGAGGGGGACGATACGAGAGTTGATAACGGCAAAGGCGACAGCGCGTCTTCGATCACGGGTGTTTTTTGTTATCTTTTGGATGGATGAATTATTATCTTTTTTTGCGTTTCTTTTTTAATTTGTTTCTCAAGATGCAGCTCAACGGGATCGATCAGTTATACCTCCTGTTTTTTGCAAACCACAAAACGCCGTCGCTATGCATTATGCTCCCAACATATGAACCTATCTAAAGCCACTTTTTGTTACCCTATTGATATCCATTTTGTTTTTTTAACTTTTCCAATCCAATGCATACATCTTAATCTGCCTCGTCGTACTCCTGCTCGTCGTCGGGCTCTTTGGGGTCTTGAGCTTCGTGATACTGGATGCAGTCGTCAATGTGGCTGAGGATCCCGCCCACGCTGTCTTCGTCTGTGACATCTAGCTTGAGGTAGTTAATCATGCTAAAGCTCTCAATGAGGCCTGCTACGGCCCTGTTGAGGCGGCGGAAGCTGGCGCCCTTCATCACCTGGCTCTTCTCGTCGGGCGGGACGGACTCGTCGTCTTCGCCCTCCGGGCCTTCGGTGATCCTCCTGCTACGCTCCAAGGGGTCGTCGTCCAAGAGGGCTACGTCGGGCGTGAGGAAGCGCTTGAGATCCTTCTTCTTGACCTGGTCCTTGATCAAGTCCATCTTGGACAGCACGTTGATGTGGGGCACCTCGAGCATGAGCATGGCGCTCATGGCACTCAGCGTGCCGGCGAAGAACTTTGCCCTGTCGACGACAAACGTCGCCTCAAGCAAATAAACGGCGGCGAGCCGGATGTCCAGGGCACCGGACTGCGACAGGAACTTGACCAGGGTGGGCAGGATCGGGATGTGCGTGTACAGCTCGATCTGGCCGGGCATGTCGATGATGATGAGGTACTCTTCGGTGAGCGAGTCCAGGGCCTCGGTCAGCCAGTCGAGGTTCTCCATGAGGAACTCGAAGCAGTAGATGAGGCCGCCGTTGGGGCCCAGCCCGACCTCCTCCATGGCATCTTTGAGGGAGATGAGCTCCTTGATGTCGAGGTCGGGCGTGTGCTCAAAGGACTCGGCGGCGGGGTCGAGGTTGATGTAAAAGGCCGACCGGCGGTTGAGCTGCAGATGGGTGATGAGGGCGGCGCAGAAGGTGGACTAGACGAGGAGCGAAGAAAGCAATTAGTGAGTGAGTGAGTCAGTGTTTTTGGAGTTCTTTTTGGCAACATTATGGTGTTTCGGTGGTATGGCATGGCATTGCATCATCGCATCGCATAGCGTCGCATAGCAGCGTCTTGCTCACTCCCACTCCCTTGCCTTATCGCAGGACGCAGGAAGACGGCAGAGCCCGGAGGAGGACCGGAGGGATTCCCATGTCGACACGATGGATTGCAAGCATCAGCACCAGCATCAGGGAGCATCCGGGCCCCCTTCCTCTCTCTTCCTTTGTGATCAGGCGTAAGCGCGCATAAAAGGCAGAGCCAAAGCAGACAAAAGAGACAAGCCCATACCTTGCCCGCCCCCGCAGGGCCCATGACCATGGCGCCAAACTTGCTCATGATTTGCAGCTTCTGTTGGCTATATATACATGCACGGGTCTTTTTTCCTTGTGTTATCTCTTCTCTTTGGTTGGCGGCGATTTCTTTTGGGAGAGAGGAAATGGGCTGGGGCGGGTTTTCGGCGCCGAAAAAAATAATATTCTAAGGGCCCCAGTTCAAGCTTAGTAGATCGAAGCTTTACGCATCTGGCGTGGGTTACTTTTGTTTCGGCGGATGTGGGGTTTTGGGCGAGAGAAAAAAAAAAACGACCCGAATGGGGGGGGGGGGGGCCAGCAGCAAGCACATGCACGTTGCAGCAGCTTAGCAGTCAGATTCGTCGGCGGCAAAAGGTTGAGGGAGATGAAACTTGAGCGGCGGGGTCGGCAGGAATTGGTACAGAGTACGGAGGGGAGCTGCAGTTGTTGCGCGTAGATGGAGGTAGCTTGTACTTGGATAAAGGACCCTGTTTGCATGTGCAGATGTACCTGGTACTAGTGCTGTGTGGTATCGCTGCACATGCTGGGGGATGGGATGGGGGATGGGATGGGGGATGGTGGGATCGTCCTTCGTCTTACTTGCTGCTGGGCACTATTTCGAACGAGTCACTGCAGAGCATCGATGGCTTGTTGACGTGAGATGGCGCAATTTCTGGTCTTGGGCGCAGTGCTGCTAGACCGCCATAGAGGGGTACCTCATTTTGGCTGGTTGGACAGACTTTTCGCAGAGGTTACCCTTTAACACACGCCATCTCAGGCACGGGTGTTGGACGGTCTCTTTCTGGCTTGGCGTCGTTTTGGGTCCGAGTTCGAGTCACACCAATCCAATCCAGCGTCCAAATTGGCACCAGGTAAGTTCTATCTATCGTCTTGCAACATACATTTGCCCGTTGGGTCTCTTTGGGTACAGTATGTAGACTGCAACAATTGAGTCACCTCATCCAGAGGGATCAATGGAATAGTACCTAGTACAGTATGTAGTAGTAAAAGTTACCAGCTATACTGCTGGCCAAAACCCCCAATCCTAGCCCAGCTCGGCTCTCCTTGCCAATCATGGCTGCAATGGGTTTGCGGTAATTTACACAGAAACAAATCCATGTCCATCCTGTCTTAGCACTAGTATTCGGATTCTTTCTGCCAGCTTCTTTTTCGAAATCCCAACATTTGCATGTGCATGGTGTTGCGAGAGCGGGGTGACTGCTGGGTACCTGCTGCCCTGCGCCAATCCCGCTGCACATCCCACGTACCCGCGGTGCGAATACGAAAGGCCAGCGGTGCATTTTACCCGCGTCGCATTTTTTTCAAGACATTTCCCAGGTTATCTTATCCATGCCGTGCTTGGCCGCCCCTCTCCGACCGACCACCGGGCCTAAATAAAAATCCAAGCAAATCCGCCATTTTTTTCTTCTCCCCCTTCCTCCTCCTCAGCCATTTCTTATCATTTCCTGCCAGCTCACCTCTTTTCTCCCCTCTCGCATTCTCTCTCCTCGAGCGATTGTCTGTCCTCTTACCTCCTCTTCGTCTTTAGTTCTTCTCTTCTCTACTTTTTACCCCTCCTCTCTCACACACACAGACCGCCACAATGTCTACTCCCAACGGCGTTTCCAAGTCAGGAACTTTCCTGTTCACCGTAAGCAAAATTCCCCTCTAAAACACCAATTCCAGCTTGCTCGCAGCTGCTAACTCCCGCCCACAGTCCGAGTCCGTCGGTGAGGGTCACCCCGACAAGATCGCCGATCAGGTCTCCGATGCCATCCTCGATGCCTGTCTCGCTGAGGACCCCCTCTCCAAGGTTGCTTGCGAGACTGCCACCAAGACTGGTATGATCATGGTCTTCGGTGAGATCACCACCCAGGCCAAGCTTGACTACCAGAAGATTGTCCGCAACAC
Source organism: Trichoderma simmonsii (assembly GCA_019565615.1). Lineage (NCBI taxonomy): Eukaryota > Fungi > Ascomycota > Sordariomycetes > Hypocreales > Hypocreaceae > Trichoderma > Trichoderma simmonsii. Next base: position 2,570,218 of record CP075866.1, read on the forward strand.
CATCAAGGACATCGGCTATGACGATTCCGAGAAGGGTTTCGACTACAAGACCCTCAACCTGCTCGTTGCCATTGAGCAGCAGTCCCCCGATATTGCTCAGGGTCTCCACCTTGACCAGGCCCTTGAGAGCCTTGGTGCCGGTGACCAGGGTATCATGTTCGGTTATGCCACCGACGAGACCCCCGAGCTCTTCCCCCTCACCCTCCAGCTTGCCCACAAGCTCAACGCTGCCATGTCTGCTGCTCGCCGTGACGGCAGCCTGCCTTGGCTCCGCCCCGACACCAAGACCCAGGTCACCGTTGAGTACAAGCACGACAACGGTGCCGTTGTCCCTGTCCGCGTCGACACCGTCGTCGTCTCTGCCCAGCACTCTGCCGACATCACCACTGAGAACCTCCGCAAGGAGATCCTCGAGAAGATCATCAAGGCCACCATCCCCGCCAAGTACCTTGATGAGAAGACCATCTACCACATCCAGCCCTCTGGTCTCTTCATCATTGGTGGTCCCCAGGGTGATGCCGGTCTGACCGGCCGTAAGATCATCGTCGACACCTACGGTGGTTGGGGTGCTCACGGTGGTGGTGCTTTCTCCGGAAAGGACTTCTCCAAGGTCGACCGATCTGCCGCCTACGTCGGCCGATGGATCGCCAAGTCCCTGGTCGCCGCCGGCCTTGCCCGCCGTGCTCTCGTCCAGCTCTCATACGCCATTGGTGTTGCTGAGCCCCTGTCCATCTACGTCGACACCTACGGCACCTCTGAGAAGACCTCTGATGAGCTTGTCAAGATCATCCGTGACAACTTTGACCTCCGTCCCGGTGTCATTGTCCGTGAGCTGAACCTGACTCGCCCCATCTACCTCCAGACTGCCAAGAACGGCCACTTCGGCACCAACCAGTCCTTCACCTGGGAGCAGCCCAAGCAGCTCAAGTTCTAAGCGGTAGCTGCTACTGCACGCAGAGCATTCAACAAGCGCTCTGCAACGTGATTTACAAAATGATGTGTTTTTCTACATGTCGATTTTTCATCAGGCACATTTAAGGCGGCGTACGGTTCTCAACGAAACCTAAAGGCTTTCCCCACTGGGATTTACGGGAAAGCGAACGGTGGTTTCAGGCGTATTTTTCTTTTCCTTTGTTATCAAAAATTCACATATACCAGGGTACTATGGGGGATCAAACGGGGGGCGTCTTTCAACAAAGACAAAAGTCTGGGTTTATTTGCATAGACAGCAACAGGGTCACGTCTGCAAAACGGATACACATGCACACACTTATGAGCTACGCTAATGATGGGTATAAACAAGAACTGGCGTTTTCGGGGACCAAAAGAAGTTCAACATCTTTTTTCCCGAGTTCTCTTGACCGAGCTGCTGAACATGCAAGTCAGTCGTCGGGGTTGGAAACAGGAGAAGCCGGTTGATCGGGAACAATTTCATGGCTCGGAGAGTTTTATTTTAGACATGAGACTTGAAGAATAGAGAAGCCCGATTTCAAGGCACACTTATCGTTTTTCCGAGACTCTTTGTGAACCGTGTTTTTAATCCTCCTGTCCTACGCTTACAACCCCAGATAGGAAGTCGGAATACGACGTGCTAAGAGTGACACGGATGGGGATCAGAGAAAAATCGCCGAATGGATGACGGCAGAAATATAAAGATCCACCCCGGAGGACCTTGCAAGTTATTATGCCATCGTGTGCAAATTGATACTCGATAATTATGCAATTCGGGTGCTCCCATTGAGAACAATACGCCGAACGGCATTGTCGCGGTGTACGAAGTTGTAGTACGGCTATTCGTTGGATTATGTGATGTGTCATGGTGAGATTATATATGACAATGCTAACGAGAAGAGACAATAGGTGGGAAGAGGGGGAAATGGTGATTTACAATGACGGTCGTTGCGGATAATAGTTAAGCTACCCTTACTGTCGCGATGGGAGTGGGAGGACTTAGAGTCTCCGCGTCGAATAGGCGCTCGGACTCCGTGGTGCTATTCCCTTCCATTGTCACACCAGTGACAAGATGAATCAAAACGAATTGTCCAATACGTCGGGCGCCTATTGAGTAACAACTGGGATTTGAACATCCATGAAAGACTCAAGATACCGAAAAGGTCAGGGATGAGCAGAGAAGGGCTTACGTGAGATGTGAATCTTACTGGGTACAGCTTGCATGCATTTCACCTTCCATCTTGTCCATCTGGGCGGCAAGCACGGCGTTTTTCGGTGCAACGATCTGATAAAGCATCCCTGGTGACGTCTCGTCGGAGTTTCATATCGCCTTGACTACGTCTTTCTTTCTTTCTTTCTTTTTGGGGGCTGAAAGGGGGAGAGGGTTCCGATTGGATGGTTCGTTTAAGGTGCGTGTTGTCGATCACTTTATTTGTTATGTCTTTCTTTTTCGTTCTGTTTGTTTTGCGTGTTCAATTGATGCAATAGAGGGCGTGTGAAAATGTCAATCGGGTTATGGAGAATGATGATGGGGGGAGTGTGAGTGCACGGATTCGGTGTTGGGTATGATGTCAGTCAGTTCAATCTGTCTGTGCTTTTTGGGAGGGCGTGAGTGTAGTACTCGTACGAGTCTTTCGGATCTGGCCATTGCGGAAAAGTTTGTTTTCTTCTTTGTTTTTCTTTCCTTTTTCTTTTTCTTTTTCTTCCATGGTGGGTGGTTTGACGTCCGTACCAACGGAATGGGGAGAGGAGAGAGATAGTATGATGTGACCCACTGGATAGATTCATGAAAATTACATTGGCAGGTATAGAATTCTATCTTCATATTGAAGGATTATTTTCATGGCAATATGAAAAATACAGCTGGGTTTATATGATACCTGTATTAGTCTATTCTTATCTAAATTTTGAGTTCAGCACCCGTAGAGAATTTTATAAATGTAACTCCTCCCCATTCATGCCCAAGAGCAAGAGTAGTATCACTTGCAGCAGAGCAAGTTGCTCGATACCTAGGGGGAAGCCATAAGATCTTACGGCCTTGGAAACATACCCACTCGTTTTCGAATACTGTAAAATCTTTGCATTTAACATACCGGTTTTGGATCCCCAGAAATTCTAGACCTTCTACTGGAGGAGGGCTGGTCAAAGAAGCATTTTCAGAGGGGGCGCCTCGGTCCTCTGGCAGATCCTTATGTAATTTGCCTGTGTTCATATCCCAAGGCTCGATGATAGGACCATACGTCAGGCACCAAATGGTTTCATCATACCATTGCTCACGTGCCAGAAGTTGGCCATTCATGGAAAAGGCCACAAACCTGAATTTCCTTGAGCAAGCTTGAAGAGTCTGTAATAACAACCCTGTAGTGCAATCCCAAATCTCGACGGTGGTGCATATACCGTCGCTGGCACAGAGTGCCAATTGTTGGCCGTTAGGAGAAAATGAAATCGAGCCGACATGCATTATACAAACGTTTTCTTCAGTACGTTTCAATCTGCTTTGCAAAACCCAGCATTCATTACCCTCCACTTCCTGTTGTAAAATTCCAGTTGTTTTATCATTATTCTTCATGAGACTTGAACATCGCGTCAAATCTCCAGTGTAACTCCATAAAGAGATGTCATGCGTTCTAACAGTCGCTAATTGTTGGCTGTCCGGTGAAAATGCCATCCTCTCACATCCGTCGTCCATCAAGATAGACCAGTGGATGCCCATTTTAATATCCCATACCTCAACGGACCTGACATACTGACGAGGATCAGTTGAGGGCCCGGAAGGATATGCGAGTAATCGCCCATCTAAAGAAAGTGCCATAACGTCTTCCCCATTATCATTCTGGCGACAATTATTGAAAATCTGCTGCAGACTCTCCTGAGAAGGATTCCAGACATTGATGCTGCTGCCAGGGGAGGAGATAGCCAGTTCGCCATCTAAGGAGAATTCAATCATTTTAATCGATGTTGAGCGATGCTCTTGGTTCAAAGATTCCATATCAAGATCCCAAAGCTCAATGGTTTTGTTGTGATAAGTAGATGCCAATGTCCTGCCATCTGGAGAGTAAGCAACCATGCTAGCTGGATTGGAATTCTCTGTGTACACGCGGCATGTGGCAAGATCCCAAAGTATTGTGCCTCTGGGATAGCCAATTGCTAAGAACTGATTATCGGGTGAGACTGCCACTCGATTTCCAAAGGAGGATGCTCTGAAATTATATTTTTGAGTGCCGGTAACGGCATCCCAAACCTTCACTGCGGAATACCGGTGGCCAGATGCTAATAACTGGCTATTGGGTGAAAATGCCAAGCATTCTACTGTTTCCTTTTCTGACCGACCCTTAATTGTTCGTTGTATATCGCCTGTGATAGTATCCCAAAGTATTATATCACTCCCAGAGGCACCAGCCAAGAGTAACCCATTTGCGGAGAAGGTTAAAGACGGAAACGGAAATGAAGTTTTGCCCAAATCATACTTCCGAATTCCCAAGGTAAGGTCCCATATTGAGGTGTTGCGACGACTCCGAGTCGCTAGCAAGCTAGCATCATGGGAAAAAGTAGCTTCATATATATAATCGTGACTTTTTATCTTCCGTTGTAAGACGCCTGTAGAAATATCCCTGAAATTGATTATGCCATCCCTAGATATCGACGCCAAAGTCTGAGCATCTAGTGAGAACGCCACGCATATCACTGAATGTTTATAACCTGTAAAACTTTGTCGCAAGGTGCCCGTGGCAATTTCCCAAATTTTTACAGTTTTATCCTCGGCGCAGGACGCCAATAGAAGTCCGTTCGAAGAGAATGCGATAGACATGAGCCTGTCTTTGTGGCCTTCAAGCATTTGCAATTGCGCGTCCCAGTTGTCTTCGAGGTTTCTTGGTCTAGATACCCAATCTGGCTTTTCTCTAAAGAAAAGCTTTTTAATTATTGAACGAGTTGGAGCGAATATTAGGCCGGAAACATAAAGCTGGAGAGGCATTATACCAGCTATATATCTAAATTTAAGAACAAATCGTCTGGAATCGCGAAGAAGTTCCAGCATATTGAAACTTTGAGCACCCTAAAATGTTTAGAGGAGATACATCAATGAAGCCTTGAAGTAGCATACCTGGGCAACAGATTGTAAATTTTGAATAGCGTGAATAACATCTGAAATCAAACCCAGCATACCCATTGCCTCTATCCAATGAAGCAAATGTTGTTGTAGAAACAATAATGCATCTTCAATAAGCGTAGCTGGATTATGGCTTTTTTCCAAGTGGGATACCCAATACCGACATGAATACTGCAATTCTGGGGGAATATACTGATTAATGATAGCAGCATCTATCTCCCCTGGCCCGAGTCCATAATTCGAAAGATTGCAAATATTCCTTTTTAAGTTTTTCGACATTTTATGGAGGCATTGAGAGGTGAGCCTTCTGTGCGTTTCCTTTTCATCTATCCAAAGTGCAGTCTTTTCACGTGTCTGGTGATCTAGTAAGAAATCACGAAATGACAGGTGAAATAATCTTACTGGCGCAGTTTCGTCAATTGGTATGTTCAAAACGGAATGTAGTGAATTTAACCCTGTCTCAATTGCCGTTGTCGAAATGCCAATTAGACTTGATAATGCGATGATTGACAACGGGTTCTCAAGGAGAACGATCGTGCTAACCAGTTCTTGAACTTGCTGAAGCTGCTCTGGCTTTCCATAGGCGCCATATTTGGAATCTAATCGACTCAATATCGGAAGATAGATAGCATCTAACTTGGATGTTTTATCTTTGTATTTAAAAATAGCCTCTAGAGTCTCTTCAGGGACAAGATCGTGATCTTGAAGCATACGGCATACAGTTGCGGCAAAAATAAACAGCGGAACGGACATTGTAACAAGCCTCTGAATCTCAATTCCGCTGGGCCAATCTTGAAGGCGGGGTCTGGATTGTCGGATGCTATCAAGCTTGTGGTTTATGAAGAGAGAGATATCATGTTCAATATCCGCACTGGGGACATGATGAAGGACCAGGTCTTGATAATTTCCCTCTACATGCCCAAAGCCTAACCGGATCGGTAACTCGGGCCGGCTCGTAATAAACACTCGGAGTTGAATAGACTTAGTCGTCTGCATTTTTGGAAGCAGCCGGATTATGGCTCGGATATCATTGTCGTCCTCGCACTCGTCTAACGCATCAATCACAATTATCAGCAGCGGAAGCTCACTATTAGTCGAATACAAGGCTGATAGTGGCCGAAGGATGAGTGTCTCGAATTGCATGGAAAGGGCTTTATTCGATATATCGGGTTGTTCCTCAATAATCTTTCTCAAATCGATCTCGGGAAGTCTTTGGTATATTTGTTTGGCGATAGTAGGGAAGAATTTAGAAGCAGTTCCTCGATCTGCTTCACCTCTTTTGAAGAAGAAAGTACCACCGAGTACTCCCTTTTCTTGAAAATCTTTTGCCAAGGTTCGGCCAATTGTAGATTTTCCCGTACCAGCCATTCCGTTCAACCAGAATATACATTTTCCCTGTGGTGAAACTGCCCAATCCTGAATCCGACGAAGAATTTCAATCCTGGTTCCTGGAAGACATTCATCGTCATGTTGAGTTGCAAATGAATCAATTTCAGCTCCATGAGCAATTGATAACTTCGCCAAATCAAATTTATGGTTGACACTGTCCGTCATTTGAACTAGGCTTTCAAGTTGACTGTGTATGCCTGGAAATTAACGGTAGGTTTGTCAGAACTTATCATATCAATTACTTCGTACAGAGTATGAAACACTGACCTTGAAGCAGATCAATAGCGCTTTTCCCTGCCACCACTTGTTCGGGGATGAGATGGCGTAAGAGGTCTTTTGTATATGCTGCCGCCATGATTGCCGCATAGCCTCGCCATTTGTCGTACTTGTGCGAGTCCGAATAGTCGCAAATACCACGAATTACAAGACACGGGAAGCGATTCATCAATCCCGCAGCCTCCATCTCAAAACACAAAACGCCCTTTTCCATTGCGAATTTATCGCGGATTTGTGCATCGTTCATAACCCGGTTACCAGAAGCTATTAGCCCATAATGTATGGCTGGATCGTCTTCATCTTCATCGCGTGGATCTCGCCATTCTACATGATAAGGGTTGCTGCCGCATAATCGACAGTCTTCCGACGGGGTGGAATGTATAAAAGTAGATATATGTAGCCGATCGGCGATATTTGGACGACAATATGTCTTCTTTAATCTCGGCTTATCCTGTAGAACTTTTCCCACGTCGTTGACGAGGGTATGGCCTTCAAGCTGATAAGTAGACTTCAGGGCCTGTAGTGCTGTCCGTAATATCTCTGGAGGTTGGTCTAAGAAACCTGTCTCGACAAATTCCCTTGCCTGTATCGATTTGCCGAAATCGTATTGGAATACCCCGCCATTGCCGTCACCCGGCGTGCTTACTACAACATCGCCAAGTCGAATGTCATGCTGTTTTGAAGGGGCGCCTCCGCCAATGCCCACCATCAGGCCAATGCGGATATTGGGAAAACTTCGTACCATGTTAATGGCAACTCCTGCGGCAGAAGCCGAACCATATTCTCCCAAGGGCAAGCAAGCAATAACAACGTTGTGATCAGACATTTTGCCCAGTGCATAACTGTTTGAATCTTTCGGGTCCATGCCTTTTAAGCGCTCATGCGTTTGGTCAAGAAAGGCTTGCGCCGCAACGAACTCCTCGGTAAGCGCACATATCCAACCAACAGTATACTTGGATCGATCCATTTTATGCTTGCTGTGGAATGGCTGCAGTGCGAGGAGAATTTGAGGCAGTTAAGATGAGAATAGAGGTATGAGGGAATATTTCAACCCATTTTATACCCTACTGCAACCCAACTTACACCCCATCATAACCCAATAGCGAGAGATCACAGCCTGATATCAGGCTGCAGGCGGAGCGGAATATATTAATCCCTACCAGCTAATCAAAACACAAGATGTAAAATAGCTTTCCTGAGCCATATACTGCACATAGAATTATTAGGTATCATTCTCAATTACACACTGGGTAGTGTATAATGACCGCCCTTCTGCTTTCTACCTGAGGAGCCTACTACTGAGAAATATATCTGTAGCGCAGAACTATTATCCGGCATTTTAGTTGTTATTTGAGCTGTCGTCTTAACTCAACTGGCAAAGTGTGTTTCTGATACGAATATGATCATTATTACCGCTTGAGGCTTTGCAATCTTTGAAAGCTAGACGTCCGACTCGTTCAGGAGGATGGAAACAACTCTCCACACCATTAACTAGCGTTGCTGTTGACATGCTATTGCTTTCATTTTTTAATTATATTCTTGTCTTTCCATGAGACTAAAGATATATCTAATATCGCATCACTTGTAAATGGAGGCGCCATACTATCCAGCCCATCAGGCAAATTGACCCGACAGAAAGGACCGACCCCAGTCTTGGTTCCCCCGCCATCTTAATGACGAGCTTCTCTTTGCTATTCCCAACCTATATCCAGAAGCAGTGACAGAAGAGGGCGTAAGACTTACTATTTACAGACATCAATCAATGGCCCATTGTGCCATGCCCAGATCCCCGGGACACACGCATCGAACGTGGCGCCGGCGTTTGGCAAGACGCAGAACTAAAGATATAGCTGACAGGACTAGCACTTCCCAGAGACATGGTAGGGGATGTAGGGTATACAGATAAAAAAAGGGGGGAACTACCACACGAAGGGTAAATGGCTTCTTTCACTATCACGAAGAGGAAATGGCGTCTTTCACTATCACAAAGGGGAGATGGCGTCTTTCACTATCACGAAGGGGAAATGGCGTCTTTGTTCGTCCCTAAGCCATCGGAAAGACGTCCGGCCGCTGGAACGAGATACAATTGGGGCGCGCGCTCTACGGGAGTACAGGGAAGAAAGACGCGAGAAGGCCGAGGGTGGCTGTCAGTGTTTGATGCTAAGTTGATAGCTGCAGATCTGCGGAACTTGAATGAAGCTATCTCGGTTCGCCGAAAATAACAATACCAACGCCATGGTTTAGTTAAAGCCCGACAAAGAGCAAGTCTGCATAAGTGTCCCCCCTCGGCCAATGCGGCTATTGCGGATTCGAAACATTCTCCGCTGGCTGTGTTTCTTTAGATGGATAAGTCATCGTACTAGAGGGAATCGTGCCGGAGTGAGTGGTACGATGCTGGTCTGTCCGTGTTTCCGTTAAGTGTATGTGAATGGACCTGCATCATGCAATCTCCATTTCAACATGTAGTTGGTTTTGCATCTATTCACAATGACTTCTGTCAATCACAGAATTCGCTTAAGAGGCTATTCAATTACCTCACATGGAGAATGCCCGCACACTTGCATACATTGGACTCGGCTTGGGATTCTTCAGCTGGAAAACGTCTCCATTCTGCTTGCTGTGCGTGCTCAGTAGTCTACCACGTAACTAGCGAAAGCAGCCATGCCATATTTCTTTGTATACGAGTATCAGCTTGAAGCCAAGGGGATTAAGCTGATATCTGGTGTCTTCGAAATCCCACAGCTCTGGTTGACGGCGTTCTGTAGGGCGCCAGTGTTCAGCCTTTTCCCTTGGGCCTGTATCTGTCATCCATGGAAGGCGAAGATGTGGTTGTTTCACGCCCTCTAAGCGCAGACACCCCCTTCTCGGCTCCGTTTCTCTCGTTTCGTTTTTCTTATTTCCATCAAGCCACATCGTTGGCGGCAGACTAAGGTCAGACCAGTGCTGAACCAACGACGTTGGTGCGTGTCCCTTACCGTGGCAGCGGTGCTGGGAGGGGCGTTAAACATAACCAATTACTGCAATTAGTTTAGCTAGCAGACAGACACCATGGTTGAATCAATGGATGAATGGATGGTGGACTGGACTGGGCTGGGTTACAAAGCTGCAGAACCTGAGATCTAAGATGACGAAAGTTTACTTGCCACACTTGTTACTTGCCAATGTCGATGATGATCTGTCTTGATTATCGATCCAGAGCGGATTGTCTGGGAATAGCTCCGCATTGTGATTGACTCCGATCCGCCGGGCCGGCAAATACGATGCCCGGGCCCAGCAGCCGGGACCAGAAGACGACGCCGTCATGGTCAGTGCATAGGCCTTTTTTTCTTTTCTTTTTCTTTTTCTTTTCTTTTCCTTTTTTGACCCATTGATGTAAAAGAGGCCAATAAGACGTAGCAAGCTTAACGGAGTGGTTGGATGGGGGGTTATCCGAACGCAACGATCAGTGAGAGGGACGAGTGACGAGGGATGAGGGACGTCAGAGGGCGTGTGAGTACTAGCATGAGTGAGAAGAATATCAAGGGCTATTTGCGATTAGATCCGAGAGCGCCTATGCACGCACTGATTGATGTCCAGGAGTATGATCTCATTGTTGCAAAGAGGAACCGGAGTTGAAGCTGTAAAGATCGAGTTGAGACTTATAGCATGTTGTTCATTGCATAGAGTCTGTGAAATTCAACTGAGAGTCAGTTATCTTGATCTTGGAATGTGGCAATGCTCATATATAGAACAGATAATTCGCACCTCCTCAACCACATTTTGATAATCAGTCAGTCATGAGATTCTCTTTTTCATCGTTTCCGTTGAGATTGACGCGTTTTCCGCTGTATTATTCTTGTGACTCTTTCACATATGGCCCATTCTCATTGCTATTCATGACAACACGCTGAGGCCATGCTTGATCCAACAAGATCAAGATGAAAGTAGCCACTGGGCAAGCCTCGCACAATGGGATCTCTTCGCCTTCACCTGGTGGACAATGCAATCCAGAGTACAAAAAATGTCTGGAAAGAAGGAAAATCTTGCGACAAACAGTCATCATTGTCGCTTGGCAGTTTGCATACCATATCCACATCTTTCATTCATCGCGGCGTTCATTGATTGCCAAAAGAAAGAAGGAAAAAAAAAAAAAGCAGCAGTGGAGAATATCACGGCGGGGCATATATCTTGCTTCGCAAGGTCTTTCATATTCATTGTCAAGATCGCGCAAGATGCACACATTGAATGGAGAGGTTAACTCGTTTGTCGCATTGCTGGCCCAGGCCAAAGCGTGCCACGCGACCACGTCAATGACCGTGAATCTCGGATCTCTTATTCTTTCCCATCGGACTCCACAGGTCACGGAGCACATAGACGGCCTTCCTCCTTTGCGCGTGTTTGCGTTGTCCCGTGCTCCTGTTGTGGAAGAGGACGTAATTATGGGCATATGTATCGACTGATGTGTTTGATTCAGTCCCCGTAACAATAGCGAGGGCAAAAAGAAAAAAAAAAGAAAAAAGCAGAAATTTGATCGCGGATACGACATTGACGGCGGTGGAGGTCTTGGCGGTTCTGGCAATTTGATGCGTAAACAAACAACGTACTCGTATACGCTGTGTGGATATTCTCTGCTTTCCTACTCCGCAACGCACTCAGACAAATAAACGCTTTCATTCGATTTCGATACGCAGATTTGTGATAGGCACAGCGTCACTCTAGGCCAAGTCTAACTTGGATTGGCAGGACGAGGATGGCCAAGCTTTTCCAACTGGCTGGTAATGAAACGGGCATGCATTAGTCGAGAGAAGCCCCGAGGAAGAGAGAAAAAGCAAAAGCAAATAAGATGGCGGAAAAGGCCTTTCCTAGCCCAAGATGAAGTAGTCTGGCCTACGCCGGCTCTTCGGCCTGTCTGGCGGCTTCCGACCGCACTGGGAAGCGAGCGACAGGAGCTGAAAGTCGCCGGGATGGTGGCTGGAAAGTGTTGCGATTATTTCCTTTTCAGTATAGTGTTAGTGCTGTGTAGGCTGGATAGCGCTGGGAATGGGGTGGGCGTAACGGTTTTGCGGCTATTGATGACGAAGGAGGGAGGATGAATTCATTTCTGGATGGAGGGATCCAGTCGATTTCGATTCGGGTTGTGGGAGAGAAGAAGTTGGCGGTGGAATGAAGATGAGGTAAGGTTGAAGATGATGGTGGGAATAAGCTTGGCGCAGTAGGAAATAAGATTACCTATGATTGCGTGGGGTAGCTGGAAAGGGAATATTTCGAGAGAATCATGATGCAGGAGAAGAAGAAATGAGAGGAGAGAGAAACAACATTGAGGATTCAACGTGTACGTGCAATGTTAGATCTGTTATCATTATAACCTGAGTATCACAGTAGGTGCCTATCTGGGTGAATAAATGGCAAGTAACAAAGTCCTTTGCGAGTCAAGGCAAGGGGAAAAGGAGTCAAGCAGGACGCAAGCGAGGCTCGCAAAGAGGAAGAGGAAGGCATCCCGGGTCTAGAACATGCCACGATGCGGCAACTTCCTCAAGCAATTTCGCCTTTAGACGTTTATCCTCGTGCTTTGTCGGGCCTTCCTGCCGTGTCGCGATGCCGAACCATACTGCAACGAGTAATGTCAACGCCCAGCCGCTTCCTTTCATCTGCCGCTGCGCTCCTTCTCTCTGCAGTAGACTCTCAAAATACGCCTTTTCTAAGCCGCACCTGCTGCAGCTACAGAGTAGTAGCACAGTAGTGGTGCAGTCGTGTTACTGCAGAAGTGGCCAGGGAAGGAGAGATCGCCCGCATCGGCGACTCGCCCCGCAATGTCCGGGTCCCGGGACGGCGGGCGCTAAACCGCTTCGGCACGACAATACGGACAACAATAGCAAGAGACAATAGCAAGACAAAAGCCGGCTAAGACATCCAATCCGCACCCCCTCAATTTCTTGCCTCACCACACACAAAGCCTTTCACGCGATACACACGCCTATTGAATCTGTCGCGCCACAATACCCAGACAATACGCTGGGCCGGCCAAGTGCATGCCGCAGCCAGACAATTCACCGCCGCTGGTAGTTGGCCGACAGCGTACAGTTATTCGCCGAATGCTTTGCTTGGTTGCTTGCTGCTTAGGACTGGCAACTTGTGAACTTGTACCAGGTCTGTGTTCTGGACGGGTGGATCATTCAATGGACCTCGCTCGCTCGATTGCCGTGACAAACCTTGCACATTCTAGCTTGGCTCTCGCATTCCATTCCGCCATGACATGACGGCACGACAGCCGGCCGCCCCCTCCACGCACAAACGCAGCTTCTGCCTTGCAGACAGCTAATCCAATAGTGGCATCTTAGATGCATCTTTGTCAGTCTCGTGCATACAACATACAGCTCTGCGATCCAGTTCCTTGGCAATGGGAGCCGCTTCCAAGTACTTTCCAGGGAACCACGTGTGCAATTCCTACCTACCAACGCCTTGCTGTTGTTGCTGCGATTGTTGTCTCGTGGCATTCCTCCCAACAGTCGACCGATATCCGTCGACAGACAATATGATACGTTGCAACAGCCGCCCATGTCAAACACTCAAAGATACTTTGCACAAGGGGGGAGAAAAGGAGAGCTTGTTCAGAGTATCGTGAGAGACAATCCGAACCCCGAATGCGCCAGAAGCGGCCCCCCTCCCTTCTTCCCGCAACCCATTCAAACCGGAGGTTCAGATCCGCAAGAAAAAATCAAACAGTGAAAAACGAATTGTGCGTATAGCAACGGAGCTCAGCCGACATGGTGACAACCTGCCAAGAGCTGTGCTGGACACTTGTAGATCACACACCCCTCCATACCAGACCGTCGGACAGAATCAAACGGGGGGCGTGTAGCTTTTGGGCTTTTGCTGTGTGGTGTACCACCGGCCTGGGTGCGCTACGCGGCATTTGCGCTCGGGTCGGGGGCAGCAAGCAAGGATAAACGCTTCTCGGTTGACTTATTCCAGGATTGCATTTGACGTTGATTGTGCTCTGTGGTCACGGCCCTGAGCAAGCGGATGCCGTCTCCTGTGTGCGTGAGTGAGTTGTGTGTATCTGTGCGCTCCCATCTAAGGCATATGTCCGTCCCTCTTTTTACCTAATTCCTCCCAACAGCGGAGACGGGACGCAGCAGTGGGTGCGTGTAAGTTGACCGCGGAGCCACAAGTCACCAAAAAGGCAATGATATTGTTGCTAGCGGAAGATTACATGACAGGCGAGGCGTCGTGGGCCAAGGCCACAAGGCAAGCCACTTGCAAAAAGGCGCACGGCCTAGGGGGGGGTGTGGCCTGATTGCTGCATGAATCAATCACGTCTCAATCATTCAGTTGAATCATGTTGACGGGGTTTAGATTGACCGCGCTGGGGTGGTCGCCAAACGGCAACGGACATGTTCCATCTTTGGCTTTTCTTCAATCAAGGGGGACACGGGTTGTCTTAGGGGTGGGTGGGCCAAAGAGGTTCATACACAAGACTGACAGCCGGGCTGCTTCCTCAAAAGGGGTATATATCTCTTCTCTTGCCTTGGCCCCTCGATCTGTTCCCTCGCTGTTCATGATATTGATCTTGTCGCAACTCTTGTCCTATCCTGTCATAATCATTATTGCCATCATCAAGCTCTACCAGGCATCCACATTCCTGTGCTTCTCCCTTGGCTGTTGGTTTATACCATACACTCTCGCACTTCGGGCATTTACATTACCGCTCTGCTCTCACACGGCTTACATACACTACCAACCGCATTGATACCGACCCTCCATCTCGGAAACATACAGGAAGAATAGACTTTCTTCAACTTATCACCTTGAACGTTGGTTTTGGACAAAGAAGGGAGAAGAGAGAAGAAGAAAACTCTTCACCCAAATTTAGAGTGAAGTTGTTTCGACCAACTCTCATTTCCACAGTCTGAAACGCAAAGAGAATAGGCGACTTGGTGGGACTCACATTTTGATTCACTGCCAAGGAGATATATCAGCAACTCACTGTCCCCTGCCATTACACTCTTCGACTGGGCTCATTTACAACACCTTGAAGTCCATTGACTATAAGAGTTCATCCATCCTCTGTTATTCTTATCTTTACACATCACACATACACCATGAATACTACATCATCAACCGCTACTGCTACTGCAGCCATCCAACATAACCACATCAACGGCCCCAAAGACTCTTCACATCAAACATCTTTGACCTCTCCACCTCCCGCCTACACACCACACACCGCACCAGACCTTGCTCAACTGCGGCAAATGCGCCAACAATTCGTCTTGGGCCGTCCAACCATGGCTGAAGCCATCATGTCAGCCATGGCTACTGAAGATGAGGATGACCAGGAGGAAGAGAACATCTCTCCTATCAGCCTCCGCATCAACACCTCCGTCCTCATCTCCAAGAACAACAACCTTGTGTGCCTTACAGATACACCAGCCAGCCATGCCAACGCCATTGCCAGAGCCGTCGTCAAGGCCATCCAGGAGAACAGCTCCGGCCAGTGCGGCATCCCCATGATCGACGAAGATGGCCGGCCTCGCCCCATCAAGATTGAGGTTGACGCTGGCATCACGGTTGAGGGCTCTGGGAATATCGTTGGTAACGAGGATATTGTGAACCAGGTTCTTCAACAGCGCGGGCTTACACGCAAGAGGGGCGCTGATGAGGATGAGGATGATTTGTCTGCTCCGCCAACGAAGCAACGCCGTGGAAGCGCCAGCAACTCCCCTCGAAGCTGCTAAACCTTCGATACTTTCCGCGTTTGTCATCTCATACAACAACGCAGAGCATCATCACATCATCACCCTCAACTCTACACACATCAAGGTCATTTGTTGCGTTGCGTACTTGGCGTTTAGGCATATTCATCATTATATACCCAAAAGGCAGGGCCTTTTTCTTTTCATGTTCAGGAACTACATTCACTACACTGAAAAAGGTGTTTCATGTATTTTACTATTTTCGGGCGGGGGATACTAGGAGATGACGGGCTATGAGCAGGAGTTTCGGAGAAGGAGAATTGGAGGAAAAGTTGACTGTTTCGGCACACGAAGCGTACGATTAGATGCAGTCAATAATGAATACTTGACAAACAAAACATGTCTCATACGCCCTGTGAATTTGATCAATGATGTTCACGTATTGTACTGTAGTGCCAAGCAAGGTAGGACTGCTTTGTTGCTGTTGTACAGTTGGTTCGCGGACATCACATGCAAGGCAGAACCTGAACCCCCCCACGACTATGAGATCACGACATCCCTTTGTTGTTGGGCCTGAACATTTCTGAAACCTCGCATCGTCATTTTCTACAACGTCCTCGTATAATGAAGCGTCATTGCCGGCATTTGATTCGATGTTGTGTGTTGCCTCCCCCTCATCCCGTCACCCTGTGATCTGGATCTTCTTTCAGCCCAAGCAAGGGAGAGGTGGCGTCCAGTGTGTTGATACAAACAACATCAACACAACACTCGCATTTCACTTCCCGATGCTATTAATAAGCCAACTTTCAGCAACAACTTTTCGAAGTTCACAAAAATGTTGTTGGACCTAGCAAAGATATTCCGCCACACCTTTTTGTCGGGAGCTGCCCACTCGGTTGGGCCATCCGCTGAGCCACACCCGGGAGTCTATGACGAGCACGGAAGGGATACAAACAACACCACAGCTGAGTTTGAGATGTGCTGTTTTTGGACTTTGGAGTTAGTTGTTAGATGGTCTCCTTGATACAAAGCTCATTTTGCGTCTCCCTTGCTTGACTTGGAAGAAACGACTGTGTTCGTTTTGTTTCGCCACTGTCCCGAAGTTGCTGATGTAGGTTATGATAGGCACAGAGTTTAGCCCCACCAACTAATGGTCTTGGCCATTGGGCTGAGTTCCGTGTTGTCTTTGTTGACTTTTGACGTGATTTGACTTCTCCCTTGCTTCCCTAAACAAATCAATCGATTGTTGGCTTCTCACTCACTCAATCGCCATCTCATCTCATCCAACCCCATCTCACATCTCCCTGTTGTTGGCCCTCTCATCCTCATTCTCACACTCATACACTCACTCACTCACACACCCCGCGATGGCCGACCTCACCATCCGCAACCTCACCATCACGCCCCTGGAGCTCATCTCCGTCCAGCGCTTCCAGGGCGAGAAGAAGCGCACCGGCAACGTCGTGTCCAACGTTACCGGCGCAATCTCCGGCTTCATCAACGCCACCGACTTCTCCGCCCACCACATCCTGCCCAAGGGCGACTCGCACGACGCCCGCGATGTTTCCTTCCATCTGGACCCCTTCCGCACCGTCCGCACCGACGTCCGCACCGCCGATCCCGCCGGCCGCGAGGTCCTCCGGCTGACCTTTCGGGCCGGCGACCGCCGCTATGAGACGGATGTTCCTAGTCCTTCGCGCAAGTCGGCGGTGATGACGAGGATTGATGGGGATGACGATGATGGGGATGATGCTCTGGATCTTACTGTTGTTTATGTTCCTACGGGTGCCTTTCTTGCCATCTTCTCTTCGGCTAAGCTCCATGCTTGGATGAAGCAGCTGGATGATGCTTGGCCTCTTCCCATGCTCTCCATCCCTGGCACTCACAACTCACCAACATGCCACACTGCCCTTCCCTCGGTCCGCTGCCAATCCGTCGGTGTCCCTGAACAGCTCCAAAACGGCGTGCGCTTCCTCGACATTCGCGTCTCCGTCAACACAGACAACGACACCCTGGCCCTCGTCCACTCCGTCTTCCCCGTGTCCCTCACCAGCATAAAGTACTTCCCCGACATGGTCGACGACATCTACCGCTTCCTAGACGCCAACCCCAGCGAGACCATCCTCATGAGCATCAAGCGCGAGGGCGCCGGCCGCGGCACCGACCAGCACCTCAGCCGCTACCTCAAGGCCGGCTACGTCGACAAGCACCCGGACCGCTGGTGGACGGAGCCCCGGATCCCGAGCTTGGGTCAAGCCAGAGGTCGCATCATCATCGTCCGCCGCTTCGGCCTCGACGAGGAAATTGCGCGCACGTGCTGGGATGGGCGCGGCTGGGGCATCGACGGCCAGCACTGGCCGGATAACTGCGAGGACGGGACCTGCGAGGGAGGGCATATTCGCGTGCAGGATTTCTACGACGTCACCGAGAGCCAGAACATTGAGCGGAAGATTGACTACAGCCGCGGCCAGCTGGAGCGCTCTGCCGAGCGAGAGTTTCACGTCATTGGGCCTGACCATGATCATAATCCTGATGCTGCGTTGCTGCCCATCTTTGTCAACTTCCTGAGCGGCAGCAACTTTTTCAATGCGACGTGCTGGCCTGAGAGAATCGCGGCCAAGGTGAATCCCGCTATTGTTGAGTATCTCTGCATTCGCCATGGCGAGGACGGCAAGGGGCCTAAGCAGCTCAAGGTTGGCGCGGCGAGCACTGGCATTGTCGTCACGGATTGGGTGGGTGCGAATGGCGATTGGGATCTTATTAGGTGCATTGTCGGCTGGAATGCGAGGTTACAGCTTCCTTGAAGATGATTGAGTCGAGGATAAAATGGATGATATATTGTGGTTATTTTTTGGTGTTACGAGCTTCACATGAACAAGATTAGGGAGTGGTAAGAGAAAAGATCAAGTCACACGAACGAACAAGCGGATAGACTAAATAGTTCTAAAATTGGGTATATTATTATTGTTATGCATATGCTACACCAGTGTGACACCACAACCTTCTATTGCCAGCATACACTGGAATAGAGGCTCATAGTATCTCAGCTAGCCTGTCTGCGGGCAAGCAAACAACGCCATAGCTTTGATAAACATCTCGCAGCTTCATAATGGTATCTAAAGCAGCAAAGTTAGCCACTACTCTACTACTCTTTCGTTTCAAGTAATGATGATTATGAAACCATATCAGTTCTCCAAGGTGAAACTTTTTTTCGTCACGTGGAACTCGGGCAATGTAGATAATAATGAAAGTCATCATGATGGTAGGGTGGGAAAGTGATAAGAAAGAGACAAAAAACATACCATTTGATCAATCATGCAAGACATCGATGCGTCTCACCTAGATTACTTGATACAACGTCAGCTTCGGTCCAGCGACAGTACAGCAAGCACAGCAAAACATTGACATGATTCTTCTATGCACTGGTTAGCTACGTGTACGGGCAATCGACAGTGTGCAAGCTGCACTTACTTATCAGAAGGTGTAGGTTTGTTCATATCCAACGACCCCCGAAGGTGTCGCGGAAATCAGACAGTGTGAATACAAAATAATAACATTTCATCACAGAGATACAGCAGCAAAGTAAGGAAAAAGCCTTGTATAATAAGTACCTATCAGTGTACGAGTTAGCTGACATGTACAATCCCAACTTGAACAAGGAACAGATTCCTATGAACCACGATCAGGTGACGAGATCTCATCCTGAGTTCTCACTCCCCTTCACCACAAGGATTGTACGTCCTCGCTTTCTCAGGGATGAAGAGTAGCAAGGCTCGATATGTCCGCCCGTTCGTTCAAATTTTCATCATGTGGGATAGGTTGAGATATGAGAGAACATGGAATTACCTATTGACAGTCTGAGTTAGCAAAACAGCTTTGACAACAAAAGACGGCAACAGTAAAAATTGTAAATAGTTCTGATCAGACAAGGCTGAAACTTATCAAACACGGTATCCACATCGTATATTAAGCATGAGGAATCCCTGAGGTGTCAATTGTTCATCACTCAGAACAAGCTAGTCGACAATAGCTAAAGCAAAATAAAAAGAAAAAATCACCAACCTTTTGAAAGTGCAGAGAATCGTGGGTGGATCGAGGGGGTATTAGCCCTACTTCCTGGACATCTGGGACGCGTTAGCAGAGCTCGCCAATAGCAAAGAGTCTGAAAAAGATGCGATCCAAAGCTCGTTCAGGTAAATTGTAAAGATTTACAGAGTCACCATGGTCTGGTATGAATTGGATTGTTCATGAAAATAAAGCATCATGTAAGGCGTGTTCAAAGGGAGAAGGGTATAGCTTACCGTAAAAACGAGTCCAACCACCAGAGCTTGCATCCAGGCGTGCACTTGCAGCTCCGGAATAAAGCTTCTGGTGGTTTGTGAAGGAAAGAAAGAAGAAAGAAAAAATTGGTGGAAAATTTCTCGACGGAAGAAAAGTAGAAAATAAAGAAGCCCGCGCTAGTCCAGGTTTGGCACTAGGCGGCCTCAGCCCCGCATCTGTGGCGCAGATCTAATCTGTGGCGGTGTTGCCAACGCATTAGCGCGCTGCATGCTTGCGTGGCGAATGTCATTGCCGAACTTATATACGGAGAAGAGAGTCCGTCACTTCCCGTCATCTCTCCTGGAGTTTCATCTTCAACCTCTTTCAACCACCTTTTTGGTGAAGGAAAACAAAGAATTTCAACATGGCGTCCGCGGGGGCGATATGGGGCCCAGATGCCCTGCGTCTCCTCCGAGTTGCCGTGTCTAGGACCACTGCGGTGGTCCGGGACAAACTCGCCAATGCGGCGAGGCCGTTTCAGAACCAAGCAGTTCAACCAATTCCTGTGTCGGCCAAAAGCGGTCGACAATCCATTCACCCAGCGAACCTCGTTAAACAACAGGCACGAGGTGGTGCCAGAGGCTTTTCCACCAACGCGGCGAAGAATGCACACAAGGTTGTCCGACGATACCTTAGCTCCGAGAGCGGTGCTCCTCGACTAGATCGATCCAAGCTCCCGAGCTCCAACACTTCCCGCCGAGTTGCTCAGTTCTCTGGTCGAGCACCCTTTGCGAGTGCTCTGCGACCCAATTTGACGGGCGGAGCTATGCCCCGAACTGCCGGTGGCTATAGCTTGGGCGGAGGTGCTCGATACTTCTCACATACTCCCACGGCCCCTGCCCAAGTCGTGCAGAACGTCTCTCAGGCAATGAGAGCATTTTTCCTTTCGGGACAACGAACCCGATATGATGGAACAGGACCACGGGGTGAGGCTCAGTACCGGGCCGTCTCCGTGCTCGAGGATGAGGCTATGCGTAAGCTGGCTGCCATCCCCAAGTTCGCTCCTGGTGCCTATGTCGACTTCCAGCTGAGCCCAACCATTACGGCTATGAGCCCTCTTGCTGCCGCCCTTGTCCAGGCTTCCACCGCCTCTGGCTTCCAGGCTGAGACTGCTATCCCAAGCCTCAACACTGAGGGATTCCTCGATGTCCTGTCAGCGGATTTCGGCCGTGCTTTGAAAGACCTGACGGCCATTTATGCCGATCTTGAGCGTCTTTCATCTTTGGGCGATTTGCCGATATCTCTAGAATCAGGCAACTTGCTCAGAGTTCGATTTCCAGGCGTTGATGTTGAAACAGTCGAGCGGCTGTGCGATGACATTGGCATCCAAAGGGGCATTGTCAGTCAAGACATTGGCTTCGAGAGTGCCACTGGCGTTAGAACGGCACTCAAATTTCCTTTCGCACCAGACACTGAAAAGGCCTTGACGTCCCCCGGAGGGTCGGAGAGGTCTTTGGAAGGGCATGAATTGGATGACATTTCCTCACTCGGCGATGAGTCTTTCGTTCATGAAGCATTCGCGTACGAAAATTCGGAGGATCCTTGGTGTTCAGAGACGGACGGATATGAAAGCATGTCGCCTCCGACCAAGTCGGAGCAGCACTCTGAGGAGTACGAGGGCCTGGAAGGCATCTATCGGTTTCTCGAAGAATGCGACAAGGCCAAGGGTAGACTGGGTTGATGCTGATGCACTCATTTGCATGCAGCAAGACGGGAAAACAATACCAACAACACAGCGTATGACGTTATGAAATTCGGACAACCACACTCTTTTTGCATTCTTCTTTGTATTATCAACCATTTAGCATACCTAGCTTACTTCGGCAAGAATGAAGATTTTCTTTTGTGCACTCACTTTTTCATCATATAAATCTAGAGACGTTAAACTAAACAGTGACTGTCGTGAAGCCGGAATTCTGGGCGAGAACTGTCATCATGTCGTATTTTTGAACGCCTGCCTTTTCGAGGTGTTGCAAGCAGGGCCCGGGGGATACGGTGGACCCTTTAGCAGATTAGTATTGGTCGAAATATGCTGCAGAAATATGCCAAACGAGAAGAGGTAGGCACAGGAAAGGTCGCAGCTGATTTCATGCACAGAGACGGGCTCCATGGTTTCCTATTGGAGGTGGGATGCGAATGTGCTGTATCGCGTGACTGACTGGCCAGAATTGCAACTCTACAGTACTGAATGTGTTGTGGCAGTTCTTATCGCTTATCGCTTATCGATAGTCACATGTATGCTTCCTCAGCCAATTGACGACTTACGTTAGCAGCCACATGCTAAGGTACCAGCTAATGTACCTCCCGCTATCTAAGCTCAAGTACAACAACGAATTATAAGAGTCAGGACCTCGAACTATATCCTTTGTATGACCAAACATCTTAGTAGAGCCGTAGAAAAATTTCTGCAAGATTATCAGATCATCTAATCTCTGCAGCGCCACCCGGAGATGAGTTCGCGGGGTTGCTCGGCTGCCGATCTCGTTTTCCCGGCTGGAGCTTTTCCCCACAGGCGTTGCCTCGGCTTGAGAATGAGTGACCGAGACTCACCTTACCTTGTCCATTCCATCATTTAAGTCGGCCGACATCCCCAATATTTTTTCCACCTGCATTTGCATCTGTATCCGCTTCCTCGTAACTTCAATTCGGCCACTCTGTTTAATAAAGCATTCACAATGTCTGGACCTGGTGTCGGCTTCGAGTATCCTCCTCAGTCCGTTTCTTGGCTGAAGCGCGATGTGCTGCTCTTCGCAAACTCTATCGGCGCTACTGCTGACGAGCTTCACTTCCTCTACGTAAGTTGCTGATTTCGAAGAGAAAAAGAAGAAAGCCACAATTGACAATCCCGTCCGCAGGAACTCCACCCCAACTTTGCCGTCTTCCCTACCTACCCTGTCATCCTGCGTAAGTGGCCCATTTGCTGGCATCATCCCTTGACCGACTGGCCTGACTTCGCGCAAGAAGCTGACAAATGGGCGGAACAGCGTTCAAGGGCGACACACAGGAAGTGATTGACTTCTACGCCTCCCAGAAGAAGATCAAGGTCCCCGGCGTTCCCGACTTTGACTCCCGCCGCGTCGTCGACGGCCAGCGAAAGATTGAGTTCCTCAAGCCCCTGCCCGTCTCCTCCGAGGGCCACAAGTTCGAGATCCGCCAAAAGGTCCTCGGCGTCTACGACAAGGGCCGCCCCGGCTCCGTCGTCGACACCCAGCTCGAGCTTGTCGACGCCAACACCAACGAAGTCTACACGCGCCTCTTCGGCAGCGCCTTCTACGTGGCCCAGGGCAACTGGGGCGGTCCCAAGGGCCCTGCCAGCGAGAACTTCCCTCCTCCCAAGGACAAGAAGCCCGACTGGGTGTTGGAGAACCAGATCTCCAGGGAGGCTGCTCACTTGTACCGTCTGAATGGCGACTACAACCCCCTGCACGCCACCCCCGAGCCTGGTGTCAAGATGGGCTTCCCAGGTGCTATCATGCACGGTCTGTATTCGTGGAACTCTACCGCTCATGCCATCCTTAAGGCTGTAGGCGGCAGCGATCCTGCCAATCTCAAGGAGTACCAGGCCCGTTTCGCCAGCCCCGTGCTTCCCGGTGACAAGCTCATTACCCAGGTTTGGAGGACAGGAGAGAAGAAGGGAGAGTTTGAGGAGATTCGGTTTGTTGTTGCTGTCGAGGGCGGAAAGGTGTGTTTGAGCAATGGCCGTGCCTTGGTCAAGATTCTGGGAGACATCAAGGGAAAGCTGTAAATTGTATAATAATGTGCCATTTTGATGACTGATTTTGGAGAGACCCCGCGATGGGTCCTTTAGCGAAACAATGAATTTAACACGCTTCTGCGTAGCCTTGAAAGGAAAATGGCTGTATGATGAATTCAATTGATTAGTGAACCAATTGATGTAAAAAGAGAGAAAATTATATAAAACCCCATGTAAATGATTGTTGCCTCAATGTGGATGTCGGAGAGCAATGATCGCTGCCTGCGTCAGGTTGGCCAAATTCTGCTGCCTGACTTGACCGTCTGCTTTTTTTTCTCCTTTATATCCCACCTCATCTCCATCTCACAACCAGACATGCCTTTACCGACACTCATCTCATAACATTAAAAAAAATGAGCGAAACTCATCACATCGGCCAGCGGATTTCTTACGATGGCGCAGCTTGCACGGTGCGCTTTATCGGCGGGGTTGCGGGCACGACGGGCAGCTGGTTAGGCGTCGAGTGGGATGATGCCGCACGAGGCAAACACGATGGCTCTCACAAGGGCACTCGCTACTTTACATGTACTGCATCTCATCCCTCTTATGAAAGTTTGAGATTTTATATACTTCATTCGGCTGACGCGACGAGACGCAGGCAAATCAAAATCCCCCACCGCCGCTTCATTTGTCCGGCCAACTCGTCCGGCAGACAGCCCCCAGAGCTTCCTCGCCGCCCTCAATGAGCGGTACGTCATGGATGCTCCGGGGGCGGTCAAGGGCAAGTCCAAGATTGAGATTGTCATCTCGGGCAAGGTCGCCCAGGAGATGGGCTTTGACAAGATCTGGCAGCGACAGTCGCGGCTGCGGGAGACCAAGATTGTGATTCTCGACAGCCTGCGGGTTGCGGTGGCGAGGACGGAGGGGGATGTCAATGAGGAAGGCGTCGCGGCGACGATTGCTGAGACTGCGCCCAAGATTGTGGAGTTGGATTTGAGCAGAAACTTGTTTGAGCGGTTTGGGCCGGTGCTGGACATTTGTCGAGATTTGAAGGATTTGCAGAAGCTTAGCATCAAGTAAGTTTTAACCACATATAGTGTCTACCATAACCCTGTTATCATGCTGACTTATGATTTCTTTTTCACTCTTATAGTGGAAACAGATTTCTAGATATCCTGACCGACGACTCTCTCAATGGTGCAGAGTCGGTTCTAGGCGGAGTAATCGAGCTGCAGCTAGGAGAGACGTTGATGAGCTGGCAAGAGTCGTGTTTAGTGGCAAGCAAATGCCCTTCCTTGGCTACACTTCTCGTGGGGTCGAACCAGCTATCAACTCTGCCTACCATAATCCAAGACAGTCTACCATCAACTCTGACGTCGATCAATTTGGAGTACAATGATTTCACGAGCTTGTCAGACATTGCAAGCCTTGCAACGCTCAACAATCTTCGCTATCTACAGCTCAAGGGAAACAACATATCAGCCATAACATCTTCTTCCAGCTCTAACGATGTCGTTTTCCCTTCATCAGTACAATACGTCGATCTTTCTTACAACAAAATAGACAGCTGGGATTTTGTCGACAAACTGCCGGCCGTATTCCCCGGCATGATTGGGCTTCGTATCACCCACAATCCCATCTATTACTCCATAGACGCCGATTCCAATGCGCAATCTTCGGATGAATCCTTCATGTTTACAGTTGCTCGCATTGCTCAGCTCAAGACGCTCAACTTTACACACATTACCACCACGGACCGCACCAATGCCGAAATGTTCTACCTATCGCGCATCGCGAAGCAGCTGGCTACGGTACCCGAAGCCGCAGAGGATTCCATCAAAGTCCTACACCCGCGGTACAATGAGCTGTGTGAAGCATATGGCGAGCCCGACGTGATTCGTCGTGAGGAAATCAACCCCAACTTCCTCGAAGCTCGCCTCGTCACTACGGAGTTTCATTATGAGGGAGCTTCCGAAGAAGGAAAGAAGACGAGAGTCACCAGGATTCCAAAATCTTTTGACATTTATGCCGTTAAGGGCATCGTGGGCAAGATGTACGGCTTAGCGCCCCTTAAATTAAGGCTGATTTGGGAGACTGGGGAGTGGGATCCCGTAGCCGGCTATGACGAGCAAGATGGCGACGATGACAGCGACGATGAGGACGACGCCCTCCCGGAGACGGACCCGGACAGTCAGGAAGCAAGCGGTGAAGAAGACAAGGCAGGCAGGTGGGTGAAGAGAGAGGTTGAGCTTACGGATGGTCCAAAGCAGCTGGGGTATTGCGTCGACGGGTTAAGAGCGAGGATCAGAGTAGAGGCATCACGCAGCTGACAAGCTTTCACTGTAAATGGCAGTAGTATGTTACTCTTTCGGTTTCTTTTTTCTCCTCCAATGGTTTCACCCAATTGTTTCCCCAGTGCCAAGCAACAGCGGGCATCAGGTCAAATTCTCGTTGGACGAGAAAAGACAGCTTTCATGCAGGTTCCCCCTTCCAGCCCCAGGAATGGCATCATCTTTCTTCCCAATTCAACCGGATCGGTTGACAATCTGCGCAGTGAGGTTGTAGCCGTAAGGCGTAGAGACGGGTGAGTTCCGAAAGCGATATTCCCCGAGTTAGTTCTGCAACGTAAAATTTATGCTCAATTGATGGGAATCGAATGTCCAGGCCACCCCGCACAGCAGGGATGTCTAGCCGTTGTTCGTCATTGGAGCTTGGCGAGAGCTGAGAAAGATGAGAAATGCTGTGGTAGCATAGCAGTGTGGGGATGTAACAACTAGATGTCAGTGATGCATATATGTGGTGTAACCAAAAGCTGTATATATAGAGGGACAAGTATACTCAACACCGGACGGATGGATCAATAAACAGCAGCTTAAGACACAGACACTTTCTCCTTACGAGCAAGTCATCTCAAGGCCACGATACTCATCAACTTATACTTGCCTCTCTCACACAAATCACAAACATGCTCTTCACCAACATCGCATGGCTCCTCGCCAGCTCGGCCTCAGCCTCAGCCTCAACATCAAGCTTCAAATGGCACTGGCTCAACAACCCCGGCGTCGAACCAGTATCACCAATCGGCCGCTCAATCACCATCCAAGTGCCCCCCGACACCGACATCTGGCGTCCCGCCCTCTCCAAGCACAACTTCACAGCTCCCTACCTCTACACCACCGTCCCCACCGCGCACTTCAGCAGCGTCCAAGTGACCGTCACAGGGCCCTGGAAGACGCTCTACGACCAGGGCGGCCTCGTTGTGACGTTTCCCAACCGGCACAACCCCAACGCCACGCGCTTCATCAAGGCCGGCATCGAGTTCAACGACGGCACGCCCGCGCTGGGCGTCGTGGCCACGGACATCCTTTCTGACTGGAGCTTGAGTCCCATCACGGAGAAGCAGACGGGCAATGCAAAGGCCACGATCCTGGTGGAGAGGGACGGCACCGATGCGTGGGTGTATGTTGTAGAGGGCCAGGGCAAGACGAGGCGCGCGCTGAGACAGGTGACTTGGGCGTTTAACGAAGATGATGGTCAGGGCTTGGCCAAGGAGATTGAAGTTGGTATCTACGGGGCGAAGCCGACGGAGGAATCGGGCGAGGGCCACGCGAGGGACAAGATTGCCGTGTCGTTTTCTGGCTTTTCGCTCAAGACTGTGTAAAGGCCGTTTAACGCCTCCATTGAAACCCCCTTTTTTTAGCAGTTAATTGAAATCATATGCAATTGTTGTAACACTTTTTGTGTCCTCGCGCATTTTGCAAAATAACTCCGCAGCTCAAAGACCATCTGCGGGTGTCTCCCGCGGCCCTCCGCGGCGGGTTTAATGACGCCGGAGTCGCGACACCACAAAACCCCCAGTGGGATGTCCGCAAGCCACGCCATGATATGCATAGTAAACAATATCTCGGATCGGACCAGGTCAGGTCAGCCGGAAAAAAGATTCATCATCAATTCGCGATAATGGACATTCACAATCGCGAGACAGCGCGATATTGAGATTGCTAAGCAGATCTTCGGATGCAATCGAACCAAAGCCGATGGAGCAATCTGGAGATAGCTAAACCCGGGAACATCAATCATTCAGGTACCAAAAACTCAAAGAGCGAGAAGACAGATGGAAAGGCGAAGAAAAACAAAGTTTAGCGCCAACCTGCCACAGAGAGACAGCCGTTTCGTGCTTTCGCCTTTGAGTTCGGAGATCGGGACGCTAAAGGACGGGTTTGTGTTGTTCGGAATAAGTGAGTCGAAATAGACTCGTTATTTCCGATTGCCCAAAAAGGAAATTTCGTACAGTTACATCATTGCCTCGAAAATCTCGAACATGCTGCGGGGCCAGAATTTGATATATAGAGGTTCAGATATCGAGTTGATGAATTGTTTTTTCGAAGAGAGTATCAGCTCAAACAAAACTTAAAAAAACAAAGCTTCAATACAACTCTTTGCACAAAGATTCAATCCCTGATAATATCTGCCTCATTTCATACTATTCCTGCGATTGCAGACATACATCTGAACAACATGGCTACTGTTATCAACAAGAGCGTTGGTCCTATTGGCTACGGCCTCATGGGTAAGTTTGCTCAAAACTCTCCATTTACTAAAAAGCAGTGTATACTGATGCCTCATTTTAGGATTCACTTGGCGACCAGAGCGTCCTCCTCTGGACCAGGTACTCGCCGCCTTAAAGGCAGCTGTTGAAAACGGTATGACTCTCTGGAACGGCGGCGAGTTCTACGGCACACCTGAGTGGAACTCTATGACTATACTCAAGGAGTACTTCACCAAATATCCGGAAGATGCCGACAAGATTACGCTCATCATCAAGGGTGGCGCGGATCTTACTACGCACAAGCTCGACGCTTCTCCAGAGGGCATTCGACGCTCACTCGACAACATCATCAACCAGCTAGGAGGAACCAAGAAACTTGACCTCTTCAGCTGCACAAGAAGAGACCCCAACGTCCCTCTGGAAGTGACCTTTGGAGTTATTCAGAAGGAGTACATCGACACTGGCAAGCTTGGCGCCATTGCACTCTCTGAATGCAACGCCGATACTATTCGGGAGGCGGCCAAGATTGCCAAGATCGGTACCGTCGAGGTCGAGTTGAGCATGTTTACCCCAGATATTCTTACCAACGGCGTTGCCGCGGCCTGTGCCGAGAACAACATCCCCATCACAGCCTATTCTCCTATTGGACGAGGAGTAAGTTCAACCCCAAGAGAAGTGAACCCCACTCGCACCATCTGGCACATAAGCTGACTCTAGAAATCACAGATGCTCACCGGTAGATTCAAGGACGTGTCAGAGGTCCAGGGCTTTGGATTCATCTCCAAGTTCCCCCGTTTCGAAAAGGCCGCCTTTGACCACAATCTCCAGCTGGTCGCGCAAGTTGAGGCTCTCGCCAAGGAGAAGGGCTGCACCCCGGCTCAGCTCGCCATCGGTTGGGTGCACAGCCAGAGCAACCGCCCAGGACGACCAACCATCATCCCCATCCCCGGCGCAACAACAGCAGAACGAGTGAAGGAGAACTCCAAGTTGATCAAGTTGACTGAAGAGGAGGCGAAGAAGATTGACACTCTTGTCGATTCGTTTGAAGTTGCTGGCAACCGATATCCTGCTGGCGTCCCACACGACACCTAGATAGAGGCGAGCTGAGTCGTTGCTTTGTCCCAGACGAGTTTCTGGTTCATGATTTGTTAGAACTAGCATAATGACTTGCAATTAACAAGCGATTTGACGTGTTATGATATTGAGACTCAGGGGTGAAATTGTCCTCATCCGGTCAAGTTGGCTTGAAGCCAAGATGACCTTGAGCATTGCAGAATTCATCGAAATGAATACATCATAGTGCGAATAACAAAAGGAATATGTAGTAGTTTCTTGTTGTTCAAACTTACCATTCTTATATCATAGCTCTGTCAATCGACCCAATTGACGATTGCACGAATAGACATTTCATGCCGTGTGATTAAGAATAACGATGAAAACTATCCTGAGCAAGAATCGCGTCGGCAAAAATAATCTTCTTCTGTATGGGGATTCACGTGACGCTAAGAATGCGGGTACCTGAGCTTACCGACCACCACGGAGTACAAGGTACGCCTTCATCACAACCCCTGTCCGATTCAGGTAGTAAAGGTAGAAGAAATAGCAGAAAAAGCGTACAACAAATACTGTATAGACATAGACGTGTCAAACGACTGTCCATTGCCATTACCAATTTTTTTCTACCTCACACTTGTCTAGGGGTATACATATATAAGCTCACCTTCATCAATCATTGCACAGGTCAGGATTCCAAGAAAAATTAAGGTGCCATGCGTGCCAGTAAACAAAAAGAAAGGAAAAATGCTAAACCATCATCGCCCCATTCATGCCCACGGCCTCCACCCGGTTGACCAGCTTCTTCACATTTGCCCATTCTTCATTCTTGAGTCCTTCCTTGCCGCCCAAGCCACTAGCCACTTCGAAGACGGTGAGAGAGCCGTCGATGCCACCGGTTGCGATGCGTTTGCCATCGTTGGGCTCCCACGCCAGCTTGTTCAAGCTCCTGGACAGCATTGTCCTTCCATCTTGTCGGCTGCTCGGTGTTATTCTTGACACCGGTTCCTCCGTGTCTATCGCGATATCCCAAAATTCCAGCCAGCCAGCTCCATCCACGAGCGCAAAGACACTGGGCTTCACAGGCGACCATCTTGCATCGTAGACGACGTCCTCGCGGACAAAATCGATCAATGGCGAAATAGCACCATCTCCAGCACCAATTGTCGATGTGGCTGCGGGAGCACGAATCTTCCAGAGCTTGACGCTCCAGTCAAGAGAGGATGAAATGGCCAAGTCACCGAGATCCACAGGGCCTCTGGCTGGGTGGAAGTCAACCGACATGACGGGTGCCGCATGTCCCTTGTAGCTAATCTTCTTGTCTACGCCGGCCTTGGCACCAGCGCGGTCATATCTGTGGCAGGGGAATATTGTTCCCTCTTCGCTTCCAACGAGGAAGAATGTCGGGTCCGTCTGGGGGAACGATAGAGATGTTGGGCTGACGTCCTCAACCGCCACCTTGGCCTGGCTGGGGTTCTTCAACTCGAGCAGCTCTTGGGGCTGCGCAAACACATCCATGCTCCAGCCGCAGACAACGCCATCTGTAGAACATGATATGATATTGTTGGCATTTTGCGTGCCCACAATGTCCACCGAGTAGATTGGGTGGGCATGGCCGTAGCCCGTCAATGGCGTCTTCTGGACCGGTGCAGATTTTGCTCGAGTATCCCATAGCAAGACTTGGCCGCTGTACGAGCCGCCAATGATGAGATTTGGATGATAGGGTGAGAATTTTGCGGTGAGGATGTCGGACTGAGCGGTAAAGACGTATTCTGGCCGATTGTGCATGTGAATGTTCCAGACCTGGACGAGGCCATCTGGCTCGTGGGGTGCTGTCGGATTCTTGGTGTAGGATGCGAGCACCAGTTCATTGAACTTGGGTGAGAAATCTATCCCGCTAATCATTCGCTTTTTAGACCAACGATCATCGAAGAATTGCACCACCTCCTTGACTCTATGTCCTCCTTTTCCTCCCGTGTTGCCGCTTTCTTCATCCTTGTCTTCCAGGTCCTTGCCATGCAGGGCATAATCGGTAAGGATATCGTATGTCTCTTGGTCCAAGGCTCTTTCAATAACTTTTGTCGACTGCTCTAGGAAATCCACAAACTCGTCTGAGTGAGTGACAGCTTCTAGTTCTTCGGCAGTAAGTTCTCTAATAGGATAGTTGGTTGAGGAAAAGTTTTGTGCCGCGGTACCACCCTCGGCTAAAAGCTCTTTAGTTGCTCGCAGCTCTTCCTCCACCTCGAATCTAATCTTTTGGCGCAGTTCCTCCTCTCGGTCACGCTCCTTCCTGCTTAACCTCTTGTTTGCCGTTGAAGTCGGACTCATGAAGTCATCTGCATCGGACGCCATCGATTGGGCCCTTGTCCTAGTAGGGGTGGCCCATTCATCCGTTGTTTGTACACCTTTGCTGTAAGAAAAGACCTCCTTGACAGGGCTGGGTGGGCATTCGTAAACGGTTGTCAGGGGGACTGTCGTAAGGCTCAGCGTCACAGGTGTAGGGCCTGGTGTAGCTTGTCCGCCTTGTCCAGTCAAAGAAGCCGTCCATTCAGAAGTCACATTGCTGATTTCACCACCACTGAGCACACTATTCGGCCTGCTTCCACGATGCGCGGGCGATCCAGGGGGTCCCGTCCCAATCGAGCTGGGTCTGCTACTACCGACCAAGCTATCAATGAGGGTTTCGATCTCGCGGCGGCTGTCTCCTCGTGGTGTTGGTGATACTAGCTGTAACAGAACACACCATCAGCGGACGCAAAACTGGGTGACAGACGGAGAGGGAAACAAACCTCACTGGGCGAGCTCATGCCAGTGCGATTGTACGGCGTCTGGCTGGTAGCCCGAAGCTCCCTCTGGCGCTTAAGCTCTGCGAGCTTCGCCTTTTTGGCAAGAATCTCATCTCGACGTTGCTGCATCGTGATTGTCCCAAAGTCCCATGGCGGGACTCGCCAGAACAGTAGGTGAGGTCGAATGCGAAGGGACAAGGAGGGAGGGAGGTCAAGCCACGGCGCCACTCAGCGAGACGGCGATTCACGAGGGCGAGGGCGGGGTTCAAAAAGACAGGCCTAGTTGGAGGAAGAGAAGGAAACGGTCAAGTAAAATCAAGACAGGGGATTGCGCTCTGGTCGGCCACTCTGCCCACTCCTTTTCATCCTCTAATGAATACTCCGTGCACCGTAATATTAATGGCACTGGTCTGTAGGTATCGGCAGCTAAAGGCGATTGCCATGAGCTTATCGGCGGCGTGGAGCAGCACAGGTGCTGGCTGCACGTGACCGCAGCGATGGCACAGGCCTAGAGACAGCCGGACCAGCTGCGGCCGTCCGGGCCTGGAAAAACTGCGACTTTTCCCGAGGACATTTTCAAATCTTCATCCCAGCCGACGCAACAATTCCCTCGAGCCACTCCTCGACAGGGTTCATCGACGGCCATTGTCGACCCCCCCAGATCCTCCCTCACTCCCCGATTCCTGCCTGAAGCAGCCGCGCGACGTGCGATTTTCACCATGTCGTCAACAGGAGTCAACGTACGTTGCAGTCTTATCCTCGCAGTGCCCAACCGCAGCCTTCCCGCATCGGCCTCGATCCTGCGATGCTCGCGTGCAATTGGCCCTCGTTTGGCGACACAAGTCTGATTGATCAACTTCCAGGTCCTCCGGTGGTCCGCCCTCGCCTTTGGCGTGTTCTACGGCTTCTCCCACCAGCGCACCATCACCATCACACAGCGAGCTCAGCACGCGCAGCACGAGTACGAGCAGAAGCAGAAGCTGATAGACCAGGCCAAGGCCGAGTACGCAAAGAAGAACAGCCCAGTCACGGCAGCAGCAAACGATGGTACGCATGATCTGAGAGACTATGCAGCATGGCATCTGTCCCTTTTCTTCAAACCAGCGGGGTTATTCTAGCAACGCAGGGGATGGAGGGGAACATGGAAGCGCATTTCGGGATTTTGTCAGCAAAGCTAACTCTGGGACAGCCGCTACCGATGTCAACAGCCCTGAATTTGACCTCGAGAAGTACCTGCTGAAGATCGCCAAGGAGAGCCCTTAACGCAACCAAAACGTGGAGTGATGGAGGGGTGAGGAGCAAGGAAGCGATATTGAAAAAAAGATGAGAGAGGCTGGCGGGCGAAGAAGATGCGGCCGTCATGGAGACCCAAAAAAGCCCTGCGAGGCATAATGAGACACCACAGACTGCAAAGGCAGTGTATATTTTGAAACTACACATGGCGCCGCTGCATAGAGGTTTCCTGGGGTCATTTGTTTGGTGAACTGTACTATGTAAAAATATGCGCAATTAGACGATTCAAAGCTAAAAGAAAAGTTTACAAGAGTATCAGCAACGTTGTGAGAAATAAATCAACGCTTATAAGGTTTCCAATTGCATTGCACACGTGAGCGATACACTGCGATTGCAAAAATGAGTTTCTCATGGCTGGTGTTTATATGCGCAGTAATGAGGTGGAACGATAATCCGCACCAACGGATGTGGTTCTTTTTCCTTTTTTGCACTTTTGTGCTTTTACTGAGAACAATAACACTCATGGCCAAGGGTACTAGTATTAATACTCTGCAAAATAACAGCACACTCCATCACCAGGTTCAAATACACACGTCTTCAACAGCTTCAGTGTTGATTCAGACTCGTTCCCACTTTTTCAATTGTCGCATGAAGGTTGAGATACATCCTGACAGTATCTTGTGTGATTGCGATGCTCCCTCGGAAAAACACCGGGAATAGCAGCAGCCCCACAATGTCTTGACATACGTAGCACCTTAAGCTCCAAGCTGTCCTCAGCAGTCTGAGCGCGGCTTCAAGCAGGTACGAAGAATCTCCAACAACGCCTCCGGAGATTCATCTTCCACACCAGTAGCCACAATGGCGGCAAAAACCCAAGGGCCCGCCGTAGGCTACACTACGGAAAGCACTCGGACGCTGCTTCGGGTTGTCATTCTCTGCTTCATTGCAGCGGCTGCCATCTCGAGCCGTCTCTTCTCTGTTATACGTAAGCCAGTTGAACCACTCGTCCAGTTGCGATTGATGCTGCGATGGCGATGTTGCGATGCTGCAGCCATTGATACATCCAATTGCAGTTGTGGCGTTAGATATCAGAGGAAACAGCCTAGCTAACTTGCTATCTTTAGGATTTGAAAGTATCATCCACGAATGTTAGTATATTAAACTCTATGCACTCTCCACGCAGAGCGCACGACTCGCCCCAACCAGTGCCACTTGCTCTACTAACAACAATCGTATAGTTGATCCCTGGTTCAACTTCCGAGCAACCAAGTACCTCGTCGCCAATGGCTTCCACAAGTTCTGGGATTGGTTTGACGACCGAACATGGCACCCTCTCGGTCGAGTTACTGGAGGCACCCTGTACCCCGGCCTGATGGTCACCAGCGGCGCCATCTACCACGCTCTCAGAACCCTCACAATCCCCGTCGACATCCGCAACATTTGCGTCCTCCTTGCGCCCGCCTGCTCAGGCCTGACTGCGTTTGCCACTTATCTCCTCACCAATGAAATGACTACGTCGCCATCTGCCGGTCTCTTGGCTGCCGTCTTCATGGGAATTGCGCCGGGTTACATCTCCAGATCCGTGGCTGGCAGCTACGATAACGAGGCCATTGCCATCTTCCTTCTTGTCTTTACCTTTTACCTGTGGATCAAGGCCCTGAAGCTGGGCTCCATGCTGTGGGGAGCTCTCTGCGCGCTCTTCTACGGATACATGGTGGCCTCTTGGGGTGGATACGCTTTCATTACCTGCTTGCTGCCTGTGCATGCGCTGGTCCTGATCGCCATGGGCCGATATAGCACTCGCCTCTACGTCAGCTACACCACCTGGTATGCTCTGGGAACATTGGCCAGCATGCAAATTCCTTTTGTTGGCTTCCTGCCAATCAAGACTAGCGAGCATATGCCCGCCCTGGGTATGAATATCCTTCGTCTATGACAAAACATACCTTAACATGAATCGCTAACATCATTTATATAGGCATTTTCGGCTTCATCCAGCTCATTGGCTTCATCCAGTACGTGCGATCTGCTATTTCTGGCCGTCAATTCCAAACCTTCCTTGTCACCATCCTCGTGGCGACATTCGGCTTGGGTCTGCT
This sequence comes from Trichoderma simmonsii, assembly GCA_019565615.1. Lineage (NCBI taxonomy): Eukaryota > Fungi > Ascomycota > Sordariomycetes > Hypocreales > Hypocreaceae > Trichoderma > Trichoderma simmonsii. The sequence goes on from CP075866.1 coordinate 2,605,351, forward strand.
GGGTCTCGTCGCCCTTACTTCTCTGGGCTACGTTGCTCCCTGGAGCGGACGTTTCTACTCTCTGTGGGATACCGGCTATGCCAAGATTCACATTCCCATCATTGCTTCCGTCTCTGAGCACCAGCCTACCGCCTGGCCCTCCTTTTTCTTCGACTTGAACTTCCTCATCTGGCTCTTCCCCGCTGGTGTCTATTTGTGCTTCCAGGATCTCAAGGATGAGCATGTCTTTGTCGTTGTGTATGCCCTCTTCGGAAGTTACTTTGCCGGTGTCATGGTGCGTCTGATGCTTACACTGACCCCCGTCGTCTGTGTTGCCGCCGCCATGGCTGCCTCTCAGATTCTCGACACCTACCTGTCATGGAAATCAGCTACTCCTGTCGAGGAGCAAGAAGCCCCCAAGAAGGTCAAGGGTGGTCTCCGTGGCAGCGATAAGCCCAATGTTGGAATCTACAGCAACCTGACCAAGGTCATGGTATCTGGATCCATGCTCGTCTACCTCTTGATGTTTGTCTCTCACTGCACTTGGGTTACGTCCAACGCCTACTCCTCGCCTTCAGTGGTCCTTGCCAGCCGTATGCCGGATGGAAGCCAGCACATTATTGATGATTACCGAGAGGCTTACCAATGGTTGCGCCAAAACACCAAGGAGGACGCCAAGGTTATGTCTTGGTGGGATTACGGCTACCAGATTGGTGGCATGGCTGACCGACCTACACTGGTTGACAACAACACCTGGAACAACACCCACATTGCTACCGTTGGCAAGGCCATGAGCTCCAGGGAGGAAGTCAGCTACCCCATCATGAGACAGCACGAAGTCGACTATGTTCTCGTTGTGTTCGGTGCCCTCCTGGGCTACTCTGGTGACGATATCAACAAGTTCTTGTGGATGGTCCGAATTGCTGAAGGTATTTGGCCTGATGAGGTCAAGGAGCGAGACTTCTTCACCCCTCAGGGAGAGTACCGCGTTGATGAGGGTGCCACTGAGACCATGAAGAACAGCTTAATGTAAGTGGGAGAAATAAAGTTAGAGGAGAGCCATTGATTTCTAACAAAACGCGCAGGTACAAAATGTCGTACTACAACTACGCCTCTCTATTCCCCGCGGGACAGGCCGCTGATAGAGTCCGAGGGGTCCGAATTCCCGACCAGGGACCTGTTCTCAACACGCTCGAGGAGGCCTTTACCAGCGAGAACTGGATCATCCGTATCTACAAGGTCAAAGACTTGGATAACATTGGCCGTGATCATGCTAATGCTGCTGCCTTTGAGCGTGGCCAGAAGAAGAAGAAGCCCACCAAGAAGAGGGGCGCCCGTGTGCTTCGCGTGGATTAGAAAGATAAAATGTGTTATCACGGAGAGATATCTAAGGGGGGCTAACAGGAGCCAACAAAAAGAATCATGGCTTAGGTGCTCCTATATATCTAGGCAAAAGATGGTCTAGAATGTACATCAATTTCATTGTTTGCAAAGAAATCATGCCAGTCTTTTCAGCGATTGCGGATTATGTTTGTTTGCTTGATGTAAACTGTATTGAATGAAATAGCAGCAGTTGATGTATGGTATACGTGATTTGCCCCTATTTTGCAGAATGAAACGAAGATCAATATCTACCAAATTGTTAACAGATAGAACACATTGAATGCACAACTTTGATGAGGCACTAGAATGTCGGCCAATTGGTTCATCCAATCTTCGACTGCATACTCCTCGAGGCTCCCGATCATGCCTTCAGATTCGCATAATTTCGGCTACCAATGTTGGCAGCTGCGGAACAATGGGCTTGCCAGCTGGCAAACATTGTTGCTGCATTCTTCAAGGCAAAAAGCTTTTTCGTCCCAAGTCACACCCGCTATTTCACTTTTCACTTCACTTTCACTTTTATTTCTTCCATCCTCTCTCCAACTCACTAACCTTCCTGCACTTCTCTCTTCTCCCAACTTCTTTCTCAACCAAACACCTCTTCATCACTTCGATTCCGTCGCTTCTTTGTTTTCCAGATCACGTTTTCTCTTCAAATCCTCCTTGTCTCACTCTCAGATTCTGGCACGATGGGCGGTAGCAAGAAGAATCGGCGCAAGAACCCAGCTGATGACAGCGGCGTTGATCTCCTCAGCCTTGCTTTCAACTTGCCCACACGCCGCGATTTTGAACCTGCAGACAGAGTAGCGGACCAAAACCACGTCCACAAGCAGAGCATCAGGGTTCAATATGACGCTGGCGAAGACGAATCTAGTGAGACCGAGTCCTCGACTGGATCTCGGGCAGAGAGCAAAAGATCAGACGTTCAAGATGCTGATGAGACGCCAAAAGCCCGAAAATCATCCAAGCCTCGCCAGCAGCAGCAGCAGCAGCAGCAGCAGAAGCAAGTCAAAGAAAAGAAGAATAACCGACGAGCTCCTTCTCCGAAAGATGATCAGAAAACACCTGACCGGGCCAAAGTGCCATTACTTGCACGTCGACTTTCGAAACGGGACACTTCCAAGCCCCCGAAGTCTCGTGGGAGGTCGTCCTCAAGCCCAGCCTCCACGAGAGCTTCTTCTCCTGCTTTTTCCATCCCATCTTCAGCTACCTTTCCCCGTGCCACGTCTAGGCACTCTCAAAAAGCTGCTAATCTCACTGCTTCGGACGCCTCTGCCAGGCCTCTTCAGCTTCACATTGGTGGAGGAGCTCAACCGCAGCAATTCTATCAACCCATGTTTGCTTTTCCCACAGCCTCTGTGTACCCTCAGACACAATACTACTCTACTGTTGGCAATGATTCTACTTTTGGCTGTAATCAATTTGTACCTTTTCCTATGAGCCCACTGCCCTCTACCAATACCACGACATCACCACAGCCGCGCAACCTAATTTCTCAGCAAGTTCAACATATTCAAAGCGAACTCGACGAAGTGGTGATGAAGCTTTCGCAGAACCCCGAGGATGCTACCTTAAAGGGTAATCTGTCAGCTCTGCAGACTGAACTTAACACTCGGTTGAACTCTTTATTGGGTACGGAACGCCAGAAGGAACCCAAAGCCTCGGATGCATCCAAGCCTCATGACTTGACAATGATGTCCTCTATGTCTCAACTCACGACCATTCAGCAGGAGAGGAGCCCTAAAAGGAAAATTCGCCATCACTTGTGTACGGGCTGCGGCAAGGTTCGCTCTTCCGATTATCACAACAAGCGCCCTGTCATTCCAGGACACAGACCTTCCAAGAACTATTGTGAAGACTGCTTTGAAGAAAACGTCGAGAAAGGAATTTTGGAACATCATTTCTGTTATGGCTGTGGCACTGTCAGATCCAAGGATTTCCACCAAAATCACCCGATCTCGAAGGAGGATAAGCCCTTTCCTAACTATTGCTCGATATGCGTTGAAGAGATCCGATCAGCTGAGACCGTTGCAGACTTCTCTGTAGTTGATTTTGTAAGTACTTTGATCAACTATTCACAAAGACATCGGTTCAAGACGACAATATTAACCAATTGCAGGCCCCCGAAACTCGTTCCTCCGAGAATTACTCATACTCGGATACTGCCCGTGGTCAATTTCAGAATTACAAGCAGGTTGATCCGTTTAAATCAAGGGAAGGATTGATCACTCAAGACAACCAATCCAATATCTTGTTAAACTCGGCTCCTGGTAATAACGGCGACAAGATTGATTCTTATGGAAGAAAGAAGATGTCACACACGCTAAAGATTTCCACAGGCGGCCCCCAGCTGAGCTCCTCAAATTCTTCACCCGACTCCCCATATTATCCAGTTCGCCATACTGGAGCATCTCAAAGGCGCGCACAGAGAAGCCCTCTGGCTAGCCCAGGAAGTCAATATTGCAGCTCTCCCGATACTCCGGCTACGCCAAGATATCAGTCCCCCTACGTTGAAGACGTTGTTTCGCCCATCCAGGAAGCAAAGAAGCCGGATGGGGATCATCAATTTCATTCAACAGCACCTAGTGGACGAGATTCCCAGAGTGGTCGTTTTCATCGCTCTGCAGAAGATCACAGCTCTGATATCTCTCAAGAAGTGTCCGACGATTCTACGGAAGGGCACGCTTCCACTGACGATTCAGCTCAATCTACCGGGAGCAAGTCTGTGAAGTTTAGGTCGAAGGTTGATATTCGTCTCTCAGATTCTCGAACATCAAGCAATGCCTCATCGCATGCCAAGATTCTTGAAGAAGATATCAAGCCCGACGATGATACCATACCAAGTCGGGTGGGTATATATGGAACTTCGCCGGTGAAATCCCAAAACGGATATTACCCAAGAGCACTAGGTTCTCACAAGGTGCCTTCCTCTGCTGCTGTTGAGGACGGATACGTGGAAACCATACCAGAGAGAAGTTACAGGGGAGCTTTTTCCAAAGACAGCCCTGCAAGCTCGTGGCAGCCCCCCACGTCCAATGCTGGAGGAGATTATTGGTATTCGAGGCCCTCCACATATCATTCTACCACAACTCCCAGTTCTACCACGGAAGGTTTCAAAGGATTCCGGCCAGGTGGCCACTCAACTTTCAATTATGGTTCTAAGAGCGGAAATGGGAATGAAAATGGCGCTCCACCGCTTCGCACCACTGGCGATACATTCAACCCGACAGATGCCGACACCACAAAGGAACGAGAATCGCAAAAGACTCCCCTTTCACCAACCTCTGGCTCCCAATCTCAAGGTCCCCCAGAATCGTCCGGGAGTAGTTGGAGGTACTATACGTCTCCATTTGGAGGAGATCAAAAAGCAGAGTCTACATTCAAAAAGACGTCCCCCTGGAGCAATTTCTCTTCTCGGTCTGATCCTGAGTGCCACACAATGCAAGACGATTCTTCGTTGAGTCAGAGTGCGTTTAGTGATTACTCTCAGCCCAGTAGTAATCCTTACTATGAACCTCGCAAACGAACCTTTCCTGATATAAACGATTATTGCTTCTTTGGCACACGGACCCATCGCACTCCAGGCAAGTGGGCAAAGGACTATCAAAGTGCAACAAAGTTGCCCAAGCCGACGCCGTACTGGATTCCGGAGCCCATCATTGAGGAACCAGATTCCCCCGAGAGCTCACCAGGGAAAAAGTCCAACATGCTCGGTAAGTTGATAAAGCCACGTCACTCGTGTCAAGTTTTCATTTTTAACCATTCACAGAATTTGACGACATCGATATCTCTCCTGCATCTGTCAGCAATCTTGCCACTAACTCATCGCCTGATTCAGCAGAGGGTAAAGTTGATCTCACTGGACCCGAAATCAAGTTGGACGACGAGTCTGATAAGGAGAACGCTCCCAGCAAAAACAGCGATGATGAGCCATCTTCTGAGTAGATTTGTGAGAGATTTACAAAGTTGGGGTAGGTGGGCAATTTAAATTTGCTGTTCGACGTTTATTTCTTTTTTGATGATCGCCATTGTTGCTGTGGATAAACCACGTCTGATTTGTATGAACTTTTTTTCTCTTTCTCACGGCTTCTACACGATGTTTTTAACAGGCCCCAAGTTGCTATTGCGTTGTTATTTCTTTTTCTCTTTTTCTGAAACTTGGCACATGTATGAACATCATTGCTTGCTGTCATGGCCAAGGGAAGAGCGGTATGCTAGTGATTGTCAGGGGGTGAAGGATGGACATTATGGGAAGCGATATAGCTAGGTGAAGACTGAGACTCTCATCTGAGTACGAGGAGCATTAACTTTGCCGCCCAGAAAGGGGGCTCGGAAATGTTTGTTGGCATCAACACTAAAGGTAAATGAGGTAGCGAGATCTCGATTTGAAGTTGAGATTGCATTAGCTAAATGGTCTAATTATACTGGGATTTGCAACACAGCGCCGATATACTAAGATGCCCATGTTATGCATGAATACGCGCATGGCAGTCAAAATAAAAAAGAAAATGCAGCCTGCGCCGCGAGAATGTTCCCTCCGACAAGTTTCCTAAGCCCCCCCTTCCGTCCAGCCTGTCCCAGCCCATCCAACTCATACGTCCTTTTTTTGGCTCATCTAATAAAGAAGAAGAAAAAGGAACCCAAATTTCGTTTCCACATGAGTACAGACAGCTTTTTCCCAAGACATAGAGATGTAAAGCACCAGATGACAAAAAGAAAAGAAAAAATGGAAAAAGGGAAAAGGAAATAGACAGACATGATGCTTGCTCACGCGTTGCTTACATGGCTTTTTGGTTGATGTACACCACAAACACAAAAGGAGATGGAAATGGAGAATGAAGAAAATGGCAAAGGAAATGGTAAAGAAATGATTACGCTGACCACGAATGGTAAATTACCCACTCATCGAAGCGACCGCAGCGTATCCTTCTCCGGACTCAGCCGAATCATAGTCGACTGCAGCCTATTCGAATGATACATAGTCGTCGGCGTCACCACGCTACCAAGCGACCCCTTTCTCGACGAGCTGCCCTGCCTCGAGGCCAGCAGCTCAATGGCCTCGAGCCGGTTCTGTTCAAAAGCGTGGCTCCTCTCGCGCTCAAAGTCGAGCCGCCGGACGCGCTCCCTGTCCTCGGCCTTTGCGTCGTTGATCCTGCTGCGCTTCTCGGCGAGCTTGTCGCTGACGTCGCGGATACGCTTCTCCGTGCGCAGGCAGGCGGTGTCGAGCTTCTCTGCTAAGGAAGCGTCTGCGAACTCGAGCCCTTGTTGATCTGGACGTGGGAGAGCCGAGCCGCCCCAGAAGCAGCGGAAGACAAACTTTGTCTGGAGTTGAGTGTCCGGGGTGCCCCATACGAGGAGGGTGTCTCCGGCATAGAGCTTGGCCCAGTGCACTGAGGCTGATGCAGGGTTCTTTACATCAGAGGACGGGAGGGCATGTCCGTTTATATGGATTCCATTCGTGGCTTTAGATGAGATCCAGCAGAAATAGGAGTCTTTGTCTGGTGTAGAGTCCTTGGCCCAAGGGGGAGGCGTCTTGGTCGTGTCCTTGGCGGGATCGTAGCCCTCTTTCCATAGGAGAATCTTGAAGGCCCACTTTGGCACTCTTGTGTCGGTCCTTTCCTCGTAGACGATGGTGTTTTCCAGGCCACGGCCAAATGATACTAGAGAATCTGTCATGGGACATGAGATCCCCTGAATGCAGGAGCTCTTATCAGGTTCTATCAGGCCGATGGCTCTGGCTTGTGTTTCTTTCTGCACAGGAACCACGAGATTCTGTGAATCCGGGATGAAAGGTTCGGCATCCTCATCAGGTTGTACGGCGGTTGGAGGGAAATCCATGGCGACGTCCTCGTCGGGAGACTGGCCCACAATCGGCGAGTTGATTTGGCCATTCTGCTTCTCTGCCGGCCCAACAGGCGGAAAGTACTTCATCGCCAGGTTCCACAGAGGCGTCTTGCCCGGGCTAAACTGCTCGCCCCTGTCGCGCGCAGCCTGGACAAACGCCTGGTACTGGAGCTGTGTCATCTCAGGATAGTTGAGGTGCCACGTCTTGCGGTCTTGCTCCCAAAAAAGCTGCTTGCTCACCGGCCCGTCGATCTGTCGACCCGATCCCGATCTTTGAATCGGCGGCATGCGGGCCAGCAGCTTGCACTCCTCGACGGTCTCCTCAGAAAGGTCGTCGGTGTACAAGTCGGACTTTAGCCTCTTGATGGTTGGCTTCCCGGTAGGCGTGCTATCGAACTCGTCACTGGCTTCAACCGACGGGGGTTTGCGCTTGCTCGTGTTAAAGTCCATTGACGCTGCAGTCAAGTAGAGTGACGACGATTCCACGTGCCGTATCACCGATCCGGTGCCATTCAGGTTCTGCGAAGCGACGTCTTCCACCAGGCTTTGTAATTGGTCAGCAGACTGATGGGGGGCAATGGACACGCTTGTGTCTTGTCGGAAGATACGACGGTGCTTAACGAGAGTTGCGGCAGAATCCCCAGAATCGTAAGCTTCGTCTACTTGGCTTTCGAAGTTGCTGCTGCTGCCACCACTGCTGAGGCTCACTCCGTTCCCGTTCGTGACTGGCAGGTTGAGATGCTGCTCCGGTACGGCTCCAGAGTTGACAAAGGCGGAAGCGCCCACTTCTCCAAAGAGGCGAGGCTGCGTACCTCGGCCAAAGGTATAGTTTCTGTTCTCCTTTCCTTTCCCCTTTTCATCGCTCCCCTCTTCTTCCTCTTCTCCCATGGAATCGCTTACTCGATCATCCTCATCCGCATGTTCGTGTGCCTGGTACTGGAGCAGCGGATCTAAGTAGTCTTCGTCGTCGGTAATTTCATCAAACGACTGCGAGGCTTCAATAGTTGTACCGGCCAGCCATGGATGGTCATCCAGCTCCTCTACTGTCGCACGGTTCTCCGGTCTTCTCTGAAGCATGCGGCAGAGGAAATCGATACCGCTTGAGGAAATGGAATATTGATCCAACGGTCGGATGTCCAGCATCTCCGTCATGATTTTATGCAGCAGTTCGGAATAGCTGATGCCGCTTTTGACTGGATATGGAGGTTGCCCCGTCATCGAATAAAAGAGGACGCCACCTAGAGACCAGATGTCCACAGCATGGTTGTACCTTTGGCCCGGTACACGGCGAGCCTTTTTGCCTCTGCTCCTGATACCATTGTCATCATACTCCACATACTCGGTATACACCTCTGGCGCACAGTAAAGCAGTGTGCCGCAAAAAGTCCTGAGGAATGTCTGCTCGGTGTCCACCATCTTTGAAAGGCCAAAATCGGTGAGCTTGACGTCCAGCGGCTGAAGCGTATTGATCAATATGTTGTCTGGCTTGACGTCTCTATGAGTAATGTTATTCCGATGTAAGTAGGCGAGTGCGCTCAGCAGTTGCTGGGCCATTGTCCTTGAATCGTCTTCATTAAATGGGCCATAATCTACGATGTGTTTTCCAAGATCCCCTCCCGGCACAAACTCCATAATGATGATGAGAAGCCGATCGTCCCAGTCAAAGTTTTCCATGTATCGCACAATATTGGGCTTTTGGGGGATTCAACGTCAGCCAACCACAGCCATGATGGATGATTTGAAAAAGCACGACTTACATGATGCACCTTGCGCATAATCTTCATCTCATTCTCCACCTTTTGGTCCAGCACTCCATTCTTAATGAAGCGGCGTTTCTCGAGCTCCTTGGCAGCGTACGGCTTTCCGTCATACTTGGATGTGACTTTGTAAACGACCGCAAAGGCTCCCTTGCCAATCATGCCTATCCTATTGTATTTTCCGGATCCAGTCCACTCTCGTCGCACAGCTCGGGTATCTTTGGGCTTTGAAGGGGAACGCTGATCAGATGGTTGGCGCTCCAGGCGCCGCGGTGTGGCCTGCTGCTGCTGCTGCTGAGCCGTCTTGAACAAATCAACATGACCTCCGGGCCCCGTAGTGATGGTCTCAACCTGCAAGGCGTGGCGAGCAAAGTACTCCTCCACCTGTCGTGCGTATGCCCTCTCGTATTCGCCGTCGCGGCGCGGGATTCGGACTCGAAAGGAAAGATCGTTCGTGTGATTATGTAGAAAGATGCAGATGATGGACCCCGAGCTCAACGTCCACCTCGTAATAGGCGGCTTGCCCAGCTCCTTGGGGCGAGAAGTGAGGAGGCTGTCGTCGACAAAGGTGCCATTGGTCGACTTGTCCTCGATCATGACGATGCCGTACTCGTTGACGTATATGCGGAAATGGATGTTGCTGATCCTGCGCAGCGGGTCATTGACGAAGACGACGTCGCACCTAGCATTGTTCCTCCCAAAGACGAAGCCGTTCGCAGGGTTCTTGGTCTGGCTCGACAGCCGCAGCAGGATGGCGTAGTTGCCATGGTTCGTCGGGTCGGACTCGAAGCGGCTCGGGTGGTCCTCGAGTTCGTAGTCGGGCTCGACGCCGTCGGCCTCGTCCTTGCCGATGATGAAGGGCGACCCGATCCTGGCCAGCTGCTGGACCTCGTTGCGGGCGCACTCCGAGTGCGGGTACAGCACGCAGACAATGTCCGAGATGTCTTCGTCGGAGAAGCCCGAGTTCTGCTTGCCCACCCTGCGCGGGTCGAGGACGTTTTGCGTCGCTGCGAGAAGGATAGAAATGTCAGCGTTTCGTTTCGTTTCCAGTCGAGCGCCGTGAACGGCTCCGTCGTCATCTTACCCTGCGTTGGCTCTTCGCCGTCCATTGGGAGCGACCCGGCGAGGCTACGGCGTGCAAAGAGTCCAGGTTGCCGCGTCCAATGCGAAGAGCGTGCGCTCGCTATGCGTATAAATCAAAGGAGAAGAGCAGCAAAGCCGACCCAAAGCCCAGTTTGTGAGGTCACCAGAGGGGAGGGTCGCTTTTTATCACAGACGGCGGAAGCCTGGACGTTCGATTTATTAGTTGAAGGGAGCTACCAGCCCGCACCGTGCCGCAGTATTAGGTAGTATTTGATAGCTAAGCAGCGGCCGCCCTTTTTCTTTGCGCCACCAGGGAACGATCGTTGCGCTACAAGCACAAGCACAAGCACCAACTTCAATCCCGACGTCGTACGTGGGGAATATGAAGAAATTATATTCAGTTGAGTTTAAGGTAAAAATGACAATCCGGGGGAGGGACAGGGAAGTTTTGGCGTTGGCGGAGAAATAAATATGTAGCAAGGCAGTCCTTTGAGCAGAAACAGCGTCCCGTCCCACGGCAGTGATGGCACTTATAGTTCCCCGCTAGAAGACAGCGGCAGCTTAGCGATGGCGGGGTTGACAGTGGCTTACAGGGCACTTTTCGTGTTAATCAACATGAACCACTGGAAACAGAGTCAAGGCATCCAGAGCGCGGTCCAAAGCGGGAAGAAGAAGCAGAAAAAAGCAAAGAAGGCGGGAAAGTTCAGTCAGAAAAAGAAAAGAAAAGAAACGGGACGAAACACAACAGCAATTCATCCCGTCCGCCTGAACCGATCAGCGACCACCCCCCGTGTCCCGTCATTCACTCATGTCCCATTTCGCGCCAAAATACAAGAAAAAACGCTTGAAACCAAAAAACGCCCTACATAACAAATGGACTCCGTACAAGAGGGCAAAAAGAAAGACGGGAACAAGAAAAGGCACCAGACAATCAACACCGCTAAGATCCATGGGAGAGCGTGTACCGTGTCCGCGTGCCGCCAGGTCAAACTACCACCAAAAACGCCCTCCAAGTCACGCGAAAGACACCAGACAAGCACCGCGCGCGTACTTTTCGCTCTCTCTACTCCGTACGCCTCTTCTTTATCAAACACGTCGCCCTGTGAACTAGTTTCTTTTCTTTTCTCTTTTTTGGCGTTTCTTTATAATCTTTCTTCGTATCATATCAACAATTCCCCGCCACACACACACACCCCCTGCCACACATGTCGCGCGTCCTTCAAGTCACCAGATCGTGTAAACGTCGCCTCATCCCATCTATCCATCTCAGCCCCATCCCATAGCGAAACGCTGGATGTCCTCCTCAATCGCCAAACACGCACACCCCCTGCACGTCATTGCCGTTGCCACGGGTTCCGAGATCTTGCAGCACGCGCCAGGCCCCAATCGATTCCCACGCAGCCCAATGACATGTTGTTGTTTCTTTCTTTCTTTTTTTTATGTTTCCCTCCCATTTCCGTCTTCCTGCTTCGTAATCCCAGAACCTCCAATGTTTCTGAGTATCAGCCACTCCAGCTATATTTCTCTAGCGTCTACTACTATGTCTATATTTCTTTAGTACCTGCTGTTTTGTCTATATTTCTTTAGTATCTGCTGTTGTTGTCTGTGCCGTTTCAGTATCCGCCAGTTTTCTACTAAATTTAAATTTTGAGAACGAGTTCTTGGATAGCCACCGCGAAGAGGGCGGTGGGGACCAACGCAAGGCACGCAGCGAATGATGGGCGAATCCAACCCAGTGCTCTTGTACATATGCAAGCCTCACGTTAATGCGCGCCCATCGACTGCAACACACCCAAACAGACACAACTCCGTCTTAGTCCCAAAAAGCCTAATTGCTGAATTATTAATTCATTGTAAAACCGACAAGTCGTGCGATGTGTTCTTCGATGCGAGGCCACTGCGTCAGTCATCTTGACATGTGAAACAGCAGCTGTTGCGCGTCCAGCGTCCAAGCAATCACATGCCCTGCTCATCCGCCAAAAACCAGCCTCACTCACTCCTCAAAGAAACATCTCCCTACAAAAAAGTCACGCGAACAATGTTTTAAGAATCAGCCCAGTAAGTCATGAACAAGAAAATAATCCTCGTTTGCTTGGTAGTATTCCATCTGTATAAAAATAAATCTACCTGATATCAAGAATGATGTTCTCCCATCGTTTATTATCGTGCCCGCTGGCACAATGTATGTAGGGCATTTCCCTAAACAAAGGAAACACAAACGCCATGAATGCACATCTTAGAGCAAGTATCGACAATGCTCAGATATACTCCCAATATATATATGAATGCTTCCCAACCCCAACGCCTACCATGCATACTGCATCCAAAGTTGCATATACATCACTGTCGCCTAACAAGGGTATCTATCACAAGATAGAAAAGACATGTACAAAAGGACAGGGAAAAACCCACACATGATATAAAACAAAAAAGGAGAGCGAAAACGAGGCAAGGAAACAATGCAAGGAGGGTATGGTGTGATCAACCGTTGATTTTTTTTTACTTCAAAGGAACGAAAGAAAAAGATATGTCGTTTTAATATTGCTGCGTGCTCTGTAGTGGCTGTTGGTATGCGCCAGGCTGTGTCGGCTGCACAATGGTGCCGTACACGGGCTGCGGCGACATGCTTCGCGCCGAGTGGCCGCCTAGAGAGTTGGCTGAGAGAGTTCTCCCGTGTCCGTACGGTGCTGAGGCAATGGAAGCACGTTGCTGGACATATTGCTGGGGAGTGAGGCGGAAAGATCGCTGGGAACCGGGCGACGCGGGTGTGGCCGGCTGCCATGGCACAGACTGCTGTCTACTGTGGCCGGGCCTTGGCTCCGTTGGTGTCTTGGGTGCCTTTGGCACAGGGGACTCCGCGGAACGGGGTGCGGGCTTGCGAATCACCGCAGGGGCGCCGTAGTTGACTGTTGGGCCAAAGTTGACGTCTGGAATCGCGAATCCTGAGTTGTAGTGTGCGCCCGGATCAGCGCCGCCAGTCGTCTTCAAAACACCATTGCGGGGCCGGTCAACGAAAGGCTGCTGCAGTTCGTCGCCAAACTCCAAGTGCATCGGGGGCTGAGGAGGTAGGAAGCCGTCGTACTGAGCTCGAGACTGGGTAGTGTAATGATCAATGATGTCGTTGGGAGTGATACTCTGGTGCTTGTTGTTGTAATGGGCATCTGGCCTCGTGGGGAGGGGCTTCCGGTGTGGATGTTGGCCATATCCGGGAGAGCCACCGGGGCTGTAGGAAGTATACTGATCATTCGAGTACGATGATCCGTGGACCGGCGGAGGCGGAGGCTGAGCAAAGTATGGAGAGTGAGGAGGCTCATCGTAGGGCGTTCTTGGCCCATAGGGAGATGGCTGCCTCTGTTGCGATCGGTGAGAGTGGTGAGAGATGTTAGAGCGGTGAGAGTGGTTAGTAGGAGGGCGATCGCTGTGATGGCTCGGCGGGGGGTTCAGAGACTGAGCGGACCGGTTCTCACCGGCGTAGAAACCACCAGCACCGTGCATAGGAACCGGCGGCGGGGCGTCAAAGAACTCCTCATCCTCGTCGTCATCAGGGATGTCGGGAACCCCGGGCAGAGCAATGCCGCCAGCCTTGGCCATTTGAGCCAGAGTGCCGTTGGACAGGCGATTGTTAGCCCGGCGGAGTTCTTCCGAGTTGTAGGGGGCGCCGGATGGGCGGTTGTGAGAATCGCGTGCAACCATAGGAGGTCGTACAACAGGCTCGGGCGTGCGAATGGCTCCCATGCTGGTCTCGATGGGTTCGACATAGGCATTTGGCGTAACAGCACGGCCCTCGTCCGAGCTAGAGCTTCCTACTCGCCCGGCCATCTCAAGAGGAGACATGTCATTTGGCGAAGAGTTTGAGCCCATCGAGATGGGGCTGTTGGATTCAGAAGAATGGCGATCGCCAGCGAAACCAACTCTGGGCTTTTGTTGGAAGCTTATTCTGTTGCTGGCTCTGTTGGAGGCCGGTGAATAAGAGCGGCTTCCATCCTCGATCGAGTTCATCCGCGTGCCGGTGGCCTCCTTGAGCCGCTTTCGCCACTCCCTCTCATTCCAGGTTGAGCTCTTGCTGTCCAGTAAGAGCGTATTGACGTCTTCGAGGTCCAGGTAGCCGTATTTCTTACTTCTGGGCATGGCAAACATGAGCGACCTGGCATCCAAAATGCTGGCGACAAGTCTGCCCGGACGGCCGTACAGGCCAAAGGTGTCCCATGTCGGAAACAGGAAGCGAAGCATCGTCTCGAATCCACTGACGGCAGGGCGAGTCTCGGGCATGATGAAAACAAAGCCCTCCGAAGAGGACGCTGGAGTGGAGTGAATGGCAATGTTGCCTTCGATCTTGATGAGGGTCGAAGCGTCCACCAGAGACTTGGCCTGAGGATAGATGGCATATGCAGAGTAGGCTTCACTGATGGAAGCAACGGGTTTTGTCCTCTTTTGCTTCTTACCCTCGGTCTTGACATCATAGAACTTGATGTCTCCTCTGACCACGCGAGCGGCAGATCGATCATAAGGAGACTTCTTCTTCAACTCCTTTTGAAGTTTGGCGTACTCCTTCTCATCAGGCGGCGTGATAACGCACCAGCAGCGCCTCCATGGGACACCAGCTCCAAATCGGACCCTGACCCACGCCTCAATCTTAAACTTGGACCTCTCCATCATAACGCTGATGTTGTTGAGATATTTGGCCCTGCCCGCAATCAGGGCGCCAGTGTACGCCTCCTGAAGAGCTACATACTCGTACATGGCTAGCCGAACGGCGGACGTCCATTCAATCAGCGACTCATGGGAAGTAAAATGCAGCAAGTAGCGGTTTCTGCCAGCGGTGGACAGGCTAAGAATGTTCTGTAGTGGCTGCTCGTCGCTTGAACGGGTGGGTAAAGACTCAATCTGTAAAGACAAGTTAGTGAGATTTAAAGCTCCGCGGTGAAGCACGTGAGGTTCGCCATACCACTTTGATAGAAGCATCCGTGAGGTTGATGAATTTAGGTAGAACCATGCCATCTTCACCAGCTGCATCCAGCTCTGCGGCATCCCACAAGGAGAGCACGGTCCCGACAAGCTGTGCAAAGCATTCGGACCATGTTCTATCGGGGTTTGGTTTGCCTTCTATTACAGTGTTGGGGTTAGCAAGCGCTCAGACAGCACCATTGCGGGGGGCAGTTTGCAAGACCACATACGGGTATTTTGATCATCCAGCTTCAAAAAATAGCCTTCGTGATAAAGCTTGTTGGAGTGGCTGTTGAGCAGCGAGAAAATGGGCTGCAGCTCCGGGATGGTGTCCTCGTTGACCTCCATGACGGGAGGCTGATACGTCTGGATGATGGACAAGGGTCGTGCACTATTCCGCGAGCTACTTCGGTTGCGTCGGATTGGGGCGTCGATGTTTACCGGCGTGCCATAGTCAGACTGCGGCGAAGGCGTGGAATCTGGAGGGCTGTTGCGCAGGTCGATGTGCGCAAGCGAGTGCCGCTTCTTAACCTTGAATTTGGAGGAAAAGGGAGCTTCGTCCGAGGGCGGTGATGAAGGTGATGATGTTGGTGTCTTGCGCCCAGAGGAAAAATGGGACATGAACGAGACCACTAGACATTGACACGCGCGCCCGGTTAGCAACCTCTACTTCTCGTACTACCTTGCAGGCACCTGCAAAAAAGAGCCCGTAAAAGGGAACATCGAGCCCCCTAGCCCAGCATTCAATGGATTCGGCGGCAGGGCACATGCCCATTGCAGAAGGGCTACATGGAAATCATCCATGCTGGCGGTACCTGTACCTGAGTGCTAGCAGCAGCATCTCCGCAGCAACAGATACGAGTACCGCGCATGCACCGCTGGCGCTTGTACCTGTACGGCCAAGAGGCTGCCAAGTCTGGAGGCACAAGCAGCGGCCACAGGTTGCGTGAGCGCCAATGATGCCACCGTTTCTTGCGCAATGCTGGGGTCTAGCGGCAGCCCAGGGGGGGGAAGAAGAAAAAAAAGGGCTTGGAGACGATGGAACATGGAAGGGGGTTGGCTGGCTTCTGGGGAGGGTCCAACATTGAGCCCGACTAGGGGTCCTGCTGGGGTCCTGCTGGGGTCTGCTGGAGCCCTGGTGACGAATGCGAAAAATGACGGTGCGGACAAGAACAGGAATGGAGCTACGAACCTCGATTGCGACCCATGGTGCGATGTGATGTGCGCCTGGGCTGGGCGGGCGATCTGGGAAAAAGGCGGAAGAAAATCGAAAAGGTCGTCGAATTATCGAAATTGCGATATCATGAGCTGAAAGTCGATTTCTTTTTTATTTTTCGTATGTCGTCAGCTCCGGGGCGACGGAATGGAATAATCGATAATCGAGAAACTCTGATGAAGCCAAAAATAAAATAGGAGCAGCGAGTGGCAGGGCCGGCGTCCGGCGGCGGCGATGCTGAGTTAAAAACGAGGGAAGCCTTTTCTGCAGCAAAATGCGATCAGATGGCAGTTAAGCCAAAAGACGCAGGTCGGACTTTTTAAATCCAGTCGCGAGAGATGCAAAGTCGGACCCTCGTATCGTAAGTGTCGGCTCGGGGAGACTGCTAGTGACGAGCCCCGTGAGACAAGCACGCGACGTTGGCCGATATGATGTCCTCGTATCGTGTTGCCTTTAGGCGGGCTGCAGTAGGCGCTTCGGTGTGCTTGGTTGCTTTGGTGCTTTGCCTTGGTGCAGCTCAAGTTTGCAAATGTCTTCCCACTCTGGGAGAATCGGAAAGGGCGACAAATCAAGGCCAGGCTGAACGAGTGTGTTGCACGGCTACTATTTATCTATTAATTGCCTCCTTCACTCAAACGGCTTGTGTCTATCTGGGGCGAGCGGATATGCCGGAGCCATCAAGCCAGATTGGCATGACAGCATGACTAGGAAGACCAAGACCCAAGGGAAGAAAAAAAAAGCCAAGCCAAGCAAAGGGCTCCGCTCTCCATCTCAGGAGGTTTCTTGCTTTTCCTGCTTGCTGAGCTTTTGGCGGCCCAACTCGCCCGGGCGGGAATGTCGCAGCCATGCCGTGCAAGTTTGCGCCGCTCGTTGGTGGGTTTTGCGCCGAACCAAGAGCGGCGAGCCACGGCTACGGCACGACGGTACGGAGACGCTGGGACATGGATGGTTTGAAATCTTACTTACAGTGCGCGTATTGTACTCGTAAGTGCCGGAACTCTGTCGGTACCTCACTTTGCTGTTGTTTTTGTTCTTCTTTTTCTTTTTTCTTTTTGAATCCTCCTGTTGTTTCTCCGTATGATGCGCAGTCGTTAAATCCAGTTCTTGTTTCTCTTCTGTCTCTCTTCGTATATGGTGTGTGAGTGTGAGCCAATATTCGTATCGAGATGCCGTTGGTACCTCTAGACCGGGCTTGCCAAGGGGCCTAGATAAAGTCCCCAGCAATGGTTGCAGTCACCAGGCCAGAAGCAGCAACAACTCGAGCAAGCCCCCTTCGGTTTTCTTCTGGTGCGATCTTCCGTCCTCTCTTCACTGACTCTCTCCTCCACGTAAGTCTGCCAAGACCCAGCTGCAACAGAAAGTATGCCGTCAGACTAGATGATTGTCAAAAACACGGGAAGCATGCATGCTCGACGTCACTGGCAGAGTGGCAGCTGAGGCGGCGCACTAACCAAGGCGATCGCTAACGCCAGCAAACGTTAAACCCGGAGATGGATGAGAGACAAGATCGTCACAACGACGTCGAAGAGCTGAAGCCACAGATTCCCCCAGACAAGGAAAGGAAAAACAAGAGGGAGGCTACTATTTAAGCATGGCAGAAATAGATTAATCCAGACCCTTTTTTTGTTCGCTTTGTTTGATTTGCCCATGCCCGGGCTCTTTATTACGGATACGGAGCTTGTCTTTGTCCACGGTGATAACGCCAGTGCTCCATATTGCACGCAAACACGGGGGGATGCCAAGTTCCATCCCATACCTAGCCAGGTAGCTGGGCGCCTATAAGAACAAACAAAGGTACATAACAATGCACCAAGCCCATGTCTCCCAGCGGTGATTGCTACTGCGCACTTTGTTCTCGTAACGAGATACTGGGCGTTTCTTCTTTGCAATTCTGCGCCCGCAGGGGTCTGGGCCAAGCAACCTTGGTACTGCCGCTAGACAAAGAGACAGTCCGTAAATTTGAGCGACTATCGCCAGGTAGCTCCGGATGCCCCGTAGAAGGTAGGTGGCTGGTGGGGCGCGCAAGCCCCCTATCGACTCTTAGTGAGCTTTGCCCGCACTTTTATACTGGAATTTCCAGCTGCACAAGGCTTCTAGATGGGCTCGCCTTTTACACCATAATCGGCGGGTTCCAGAATAAATTATATTGCACGTTCCGCTTTTGGATTTACATACATGCCATCATTGACTGCCAAACCGGGTCCATGTGCGTTGGTGTGGTGTGGCGTGCGTGAGTTCTTGAGCAAGTATACTCGCACTTGTAGGTATCCATGTACTCGAAGATGAAAGATGGAGTTGAGGCCCTTTTCATTCAACCGCCCAGCAAGGGCCACGGCGCTTTTGCCGCCAAAACAACACGGCAGCCCTCCCCCAACCAATCTGGCGGGGCTCTTCTAACTAGGGGCTCAGGTTGCGCTCGTAATATTGATGGAATCCATCGAAACGTTTTTTCGTACGTTCACGTTGCCCTGCTGCAGGCACAGTTTCGTTGCTCTCCTAGCCGCCCTTGACCACTGGCTGTGAGTGCATACCGCCTTTGACGTGGGAATGCACAATCCACGAGGTATCCATTGTCATGCATCATGTCACACCACTAAAGGCGCCATCATGCAGGAACTTGTAGCGCACTTTGTTCTCTCTTTTTGTTTGGGAGTGGCCATCTAGCACCCCAAGTTGGCTATCCAGCAGTCCCGTGTCTCAAATTTAACGTTACCCAGTAGTGACATGATCAGATGCTAGAGAAATATGGCAGATGCAAGAACAAAGGTAGAGGAATCTAGTCTGTAGAAGCTAGTACTGAAATAGACACTCCCTTTTGTCTTCGTCTTCCTCTTTGATACTCAATCTTCTTTATTCTTCTATTCTTGTGGTTTCCATCTCCATCAGTTGACACAAGCTTCCATCTCAAAGCCCCCCTTGTGCTCGCTTAGCTCTCCCCCGAACCCAGCTTTGTAACTCGTACAGGCCATGTATCTGCCGTTGTAATTCTAACCTCATTGAACACAACTTCTGGTCCATCTCCGAGCTGCCGAGCCACTCCGGGCGATGCTAACCCAGCGCCAGACGCCGCATCTGGTCTAGATAAGCGGAGAGTGCTACTGCAGAAGCATGGCAGTTCTTGCTGTACAATCTTTCAATTGCCTGTTAGTTACACCGAGCAGCAAGACGCTGGTATGAATCAAACGACTCGGGTACAACTCCCACAGCCGTCAGCCGAAACTCTCAGAATTCGCGGCGCAGCCTGCCAAGCAGAATCCGCAATCCTCGTCCACCAATGGGCTGCTCGGGAAGCTGAAAGTTAAGTCGTGTCAAAGCCTCATCACCAAACGCGGCTTTTCTGAGACAAGATTGTGACACGACGGGCTCTCCAGCGCATACGAGAACACGGAAGTTGTCAGCGCTTATTGCTAGTGCTGCGCGGACGGGACGGCAATCCGTTGTTACAGAACCTAGCCATTTGGAATAATACGCCGCTGAGATACACGAAGCCCAATCTGGGGCATTCAACAGCCAAGGTTCATTGCTACCCTCACCGCATAACACTAAAATGATTTGCGCGAATGTGGAAACATTTTTTTTGTCTTACTCCGGACAAGTCATAGTACGAGGCGTTTGGGATGGAATGCTCGTCAGCTCGAACATGGGTCTGGCTGGTCTCGAAATCGCTATCAGGCTTTGATGCTCCCAACGCAGCCTGACGTCATATAAGACCCCCTAAAAGAATGATCAACTCCAGAAGCTCGATCTCGCAGCCGCTTTGTGTGAATCATGATGCTTCGCAAAATCGCTGCGTGTCTCACAACGAAATCCATTTACCGTCTCTCGTACCAAGCAGACTCACATCAACATCAATCATCGATCATACGCGTCACAATAAGCCTAAGCCTTGCTGAGGCGATGCCGTGCAACCGTCATGCCGGTTTCCCAGGCCAATCCTTCCGAGCTGTGCACCTTCAGGTCGGTTCCACCATCCGATCACCCGTCTTGGCCGCATAGAGTATACGTCAATGAAATCGATTGGCAGTGAATCCATCGTCATGTATGTATGTGGCTATTCTTGGGTATTGGAGATCGCCCCCCTTGGATGTTGCATGAGGGCTCTCGTGCTACTGTGCTCTGCTGCTCCGCCTTCCTAGCGGGCATGCACTTGCATTGCGCCAGTGTCTAGCTGTCTGTGCTCCTGTGTCAGTAGCAAAACCCGAATACTGAACATGTCTTGCGTGTCTTGCTGTAGTATCGCCCCGATCTCCCAAGATTAACCCCCCGACTCTGTTGATCCGCTTGTTAGGGCCAGATATTTGATAGTCGGTGTGTTGATCGAGAGCTCCGTGATAATTCATTGACGCGGGTTCCGTAATTTCTAGAGGGCTGCGGGATATTCGGATTGCCGGATTCTTTCATTCATCCAGAAGCCCTCCTCTCATTTCCGTGAAATTGGACGTGATGATATTTTCCGATGCAATTTGGTGGCATCCATCGGCTTATTGCAACAGCGACATTGTTCAACGAGAAAGGTCAGGCGAAGCCGAGTCGGAGTATTACAAATTCACATGTGCTAAGCGATATTAGCCAGTCAGTCAGGCGGACAATGAGCTCAAGCCAAGAATGATATTATTCTAGCGACATTGAAACGAGAAAGCCACGATGTGAAATTCCATGCTGCAGGGTAGGTTATGGATTCGGGAATGAATTTGGAAGCATTTGATGAGGTACAGTACATGCCGCAGGTACTGGTAGCTCACTCGCTCACCTCCGGATACGGACCTTTACCAATCACACCATCACGTGCGGCTAATTACCTTATTCTTGATACCTTCGTAAGCTCCGATCCAGGCAATGACAATCTCCCGATAGCATCCGCAACGGCCGTGGTCAGCGACCCGACAGGTCGTAGCTTGCTGTACATGGTTGGAATGCGCACATTATCCTCTCCAACGTTGGCGACTTTCCTGACATCTACATCTCCATCGCGTCTGAAGCTCTTCGCTGACCCGCTATGGCGGGGTCGGTGCCAGAGAAGCCTCGTCTCTGTAGCGTCGCAACAATCGCAATCACCATCGCTGTATGGGAAACCGCCCTTTCGCTTTGAGACGGGCATCGGGCTGTTTGCAAAGCGGTCGCCTCGGCCGTTCCCGCCGCCCTTCTTGTCCCCTCCATCTGTATCCTTCTCAGACCCCCTAAGCACCCACCACCAGAGCCGGGACCGTCGAGCTCGCGCCTTTGTGAATGGAGAACTCATTAAAGGACTTACGAATGGTGACGATGCCGTGTATGCTAGCGACTATTTCATATGTGCAAACGATGGCGTAGGCGCGTGGGCAGCTCGCCCCAGAGGACATGCTGGGTAATATATCCCTCCCGTGACTTGGAAAACGCATGCTGTAGGAATGCGATCCCTGACGGAGAAACAGGTTGTGGTCGCGACTGATATTGCACTTTTGGGCGACGGCCATCGAAGAAGAGTCAGCGCAGAACCTATTTCAGCAAAAGGCTTACCAGCCCGACCCCATTGCGTCTCTGCAGACGGCATTTGAGCAAACGCAAGAAGCAACCGGTGCCCATAACTGGCAGGGAACAACGACGGCGTGCGGTGCTCAACTCCATTATAAAATGGTAATGGATGCGGGGCGTCAAGCTGCGGCGCCAGTTCTCTACGTGACCAACCTGGGTGACTGCCAAGTTCTCGTCCTTCGCCCCCGAGATGAGGGAGTTGTATTCAAAACCACAGAGCAGTGGCATTGGTTTGACTGCCCCCGTCAGCTCGGCACCAACAGTCCCGATACCCCGAAGGAGAATGCCGTGGTTGATGTGGTGGACCTAGAAGAAGGCGATGTGGTACTTGCAATGAGTGACGGCGTTATTGACAACCTCTGGGGGCACGAAATCGCGACTCGAGTGTTTCAAAGCATCAAGGAGTGGGAGGCCAAGAAAGGCGCTGATGGGGATGCAGATCGGACAGGCGGCCGCAACGGCGGGATGTCTGTCGTGGCTCAGGATCTAGTAGCGGCTGCGAAAGTGATAGCTCTCGATCCATATGCAGAGAGCCCATTCATGGAACATGCCATAGAGGAGGGTCTGGCTAGCGAAGGAGGTTTGTCTATTCTCATCCCGGTCCGAGTGATGATGATATGTGCTTAACTCGTTTACAGGAAAACTGGACGACATTAGTGTTGTTGCCGCGTTATGCGTTAGAGATACGGAACGGTAACACGAAAGATTTAGACGGTACCTGGTGTTTATACATCGATGGCGTCTTATCTTTGGAACCAGGACTGATCACTTGTTCTTTTCCAATATGGGCTGAGTTTAATGATAATCGATTTCAATAGTAACAGGACGGTTATGGTAGGTACGATATAGAGTCGGCATGATTTATTCTATTTTACTCTACTTGGTTTTAGATGTGCGAAGAAATTCAGCTGTATATCTGATAGCAATGTTAATATAATTCTAAAATTTCAAGTTTCAGATTTCCAAAAAGAATCGCTCTTCTTGGACGAGCTTGGTAAACAGTGATGATGGATCCAATGAGTTTACCGTAGGCCGGCGCTGGAGCGGGTCGTAGTGCAGATGCCCCACTTTTATGAACCTTCAATTCTTTATCGCACGTGCTCCACTGTAATGCGATAAGAAATTTATTTTCGAGCTTGATCTGAGCTTGGATGAAATTCCATTGCACCCGCGACGACTGGTTTTTCTCGGTTCCAAGATCCGGAAATCATTCCAAGCCGACCCAAATCAAGCATACAAGATGAGAGGAAAACGCTCAAAGCAATATCGCAAGCTCATGGAGCAATTCTCCATGACGTTTGGATTTCGCGAACCATACCAGATTCTAGGTTCGTCTGCATAATGGTTGGAAAATTGCTGTGAAATGATCCCGACTGACAGTTTTTCAAATCACAGTGGACGCAGAAATGATTAAGGATGCGAATCGATGCACTATGGATCTGGAGGCCAGGTTACAGAGCACAGTTCACGGCAAAGTGAAGCCATGTGAGTTTGGCGACAAAGATCCTCAAGACCGCTGCTTACGATGTTCATAGTGATTACCCAATGCGAGATCCGAAAACTCTACGCCGAGAAAGACCAGCCTGGCGTCAACGCGGCAATTGAATTGGCAAAGACATTCGAACGAAGACGCTGTGGCCACCACCCCAACGAGTATCCTAAACCTCTCGAGACCATGGAGTGTATGCGGTCTGTTGTGGACCCCAAGTCAACAGGCGAGAATAAACACCGCTACGTTGTCGCAAGCCAGAGTGTGGATGTACGAAGAATGCTACGAGGAATTAGAGGAGTACCGTTGATATACATCAAGCGGAGCGTCATGATCCTGGAACCCATGGCGGACCAGAGTGTGCAAATTCGAGAGCGAGAAGAGAAGCGAAAGTTTAGAGCGGAGCTGAAGAATACCCTGGGCAAGAGGAAACGCGAGGAAAAGGAAGACCGAAACGGCGGCGAGGGCGACGATGATGGAAGCGAAAGCGATGACGACGACGTGAAGCAAAGCAAAGCGGGACAAGAATCTACGTCAGAGAAGAAGCCCAAGAAGAACAGAGGCCCCAAAGGGGTGAATCCACTAGCCATGAAAAAGAAGAAGCCTCAGCAACTTTCAAAGAAGGAGGACGGCAAGAAATCGGAGGCTGTATCAGATGCACCAGCCAAGCGGAAGCGAAGGAAGAAGACCAAGTCAGAGAACGAGACAACGTCCGGCGGTCCAGAGCCGAGCGCAGTGGCCCAGAACAATGCTGGAGAGGAGGATTAGAGTGCGATTCCCATGAAAAAACGTGGTAACGCGGGCGGGATTTGTCTAAGGTGGTATCTTATCGAGGGCAATGAAAAACGCCCCGGGTTTGGAAAAGGAGTTATAATACTATGACATTTCGGAGTACAGGTAGAAGCGATTGTACATATTAACTCGTCAGAATATTACGCGCAATTACTAGCAGCTCAGTGACGGTTGCGGGTGTCTCTCCTAAGGGTATTTTAGTTTGCTGCTTTTGTGAAATGGCATTGATGGAATGCAGTCTGTGGTTGAGCGCTGCGTAATGAGTGAAACATCTATCTCAATGCGGCAAAGGAGGGCGGTGCGTGTGTGGGATGCTGTCAGATCATTGTCTCGCTCAAGTCTCGTTAGATCGTGATAAGATAGATAACCTTTCTGGTAATCCCCGTCGTCTTACGACAACACTAAGCAGCATCCCCTCCAATGCCCCAGACAAAATACGAATGCGAGCCACTGCCACTCTGGAAATTGCATCACCAACACGGCTGAAGGAATTGCTCCCGTCATCACTGTCCGAAACAACGAAGGCCTTTCCCCTGAATTTACACTTATTGTCTGCTTGTCCCAATCCAGCTGAGACAGGAACCAAAACACTTGCTGCATATTGCTGCTACTCCGTAATCCTCTTGGCTTATCCGCGTTGGGTGGCAGTGAGCGCCGGATTTGCAGCCCGAAAGCAGCACACGTTTCTCCCTCCCGCTAGCCGGGGGGCCGCTAAATTTAATTTAACGACGTAACCACCACTTTGCGACACCGCCCTCTTTAACGGCCTCCAGCGTCGACGGCAGAAGAAGAAACACCGGAGACTCGATTTGTTCTTCTTCTTCTGCTTCTTCTCGGAGTCTCGAACCTCCACCAACCGCCGTCACGTCCCATCCATGCCCGCGCGTGCCAACCAGGTGGATGTGGACGTGGACGTGATCTTCAACCCCTCCTCCCATATCCTGAGGCTGTGACAATGGCTGCCCAGGATGCAGAGCCCAAGGCGGCCGCCGAGAATGCGACCGCAGCGCCACAGACGAGCACAGCGCCGACTGCTGTGGCCGAGTTCGATGACTTTGGTCTGCCCATAAAGAAGTTCATCGCACCGGCGGAACCCCCGGACTCGGACGCCCAAGATGCGACACAAAATGCGGATACGAACAGCGAGACGCAGAACGGTCACCACGACTCCAAAGAAGAACATCAAGAGACATCAGAACCTGCGGGAAGCAAGAATGGGCACACGCCGAGCAGCGATTCTGAGGATACCGGTCCTAAGGATGTTCAACCAACACAAGAGAATATACCTGCAGTTGCATCACCAATACAGCAGCAGCAGGAGCCCAAGACAGAGACAGAGACTGGCCCCAAAGAGCCGTTGACTCCCCCGGCAAATAATAACCCGTGGCCTCCCGCATCTCCATCCCCGATCAGAGAAACTCGTGCGATTGAAGCGCCTTCCACTCCAAAGACCCCTAACAGGGGCACCGACCCGAACGAAAAGTATCTCTCTCCCGGAGGATTCAGCCAGACGCAGAAACGAGACCGAAGCTTCTCTAGTCCTATGAGTACCAATGGCGTCTCAGAATTCTCGCATCAGCATGTCTTGCAGCGCCAAGAAGTAAAGGAGGAAAAGAAAGAGGACGACGATGGCGGCTGGCAAGAGATGCCATCCTATGCTAGGTATGACATGTATGACGACGACGACCGCTTAATTGCCAAGGAACATGATGCAGAGGAAGATGAGACCTATGGTTATGCAGGGCTGGGTGGTGCCGGAAAAGGATATACACGAGTTATCATGGACGAAGATGCCGAGTCGGCGACGAGCATGGACGAGCACACCCAATATCTATTCAAGAACCCAAATGGAACTTCCATAGGCGAAGATGACGAGGCTAGAGACGCCGTATCCCAGATGCAGGCCACAAAGGATCTCCTTACCGAGGGACAGAGGATTGCATACGTCGGCGTTGTCCGCCTGGAGATCGTGAACATGGTCAAGGAGGCCGAAAAGCTTACACTCAACACAAAGTCTGCTAAGAAGCAAGTCATCATGGGCGCTGAAGCAGTCAAGATGTGGGGTCAGAAGATGATGATCCGAATCTACCATCACATGGACATCAGTGATGCGGAACAGATCATGATTGAACAACTTGCAGATCACGGCGTCATGGCACAGGATCTCACACCAGCCCTCCTTGCTAATTCACGGGTTCAGAATCCCATGGCTGAAGAGAAAAAGCCGGGGACTCCCAGGTCTAGCCGTTATCCGCCGCCCTACGAGGAAGAGAAGCCTGCTGAGATGCCACCTCCTTATGAGACACACAGTGGCGAGGAGCTGCCCGAGGTCAAGACGCCTTCGCAGATGCCGACGACGCAAAAGATCGACATCGACTTGCGATGGACAGTGCTCTGTGACTTGTTCCTGATACTCATTGCAGACTCAATATATGATGCTCGTTCAAGAGTCCTGCTGGAACGAGTCGGCAAAAGCCTAGATATTACATGGATAGACATTTGCAAGTTTGAAAAGAGGGTGACAGATGCATTGGAGATGCAGCAAGCAGCCGAGAAAGAAAATTGGAACGAAGAAGAGCACATGGAGAACCGGAGAAAGATGGCTTTGAAGAAGAGATACATCATGATGGGCCTCGCTACCGTGGGTGGTGGTCTCGTCATTGGGCTTTCGGCTGGTCTGCTTGCCCCCGTCATTGGAGCTGGCCTGGCTGCCGGGTTCACGACCATTGGCGTTACAGGCACGAGCAGTTTCTTGGCTGGAGCAGGAGGAGCCGCCATCATCACCTCCAGCGCGGCGGCCTCAGGGGGCGTCATTGGTGGCAGGGCTGCCGGTCGCCGAACTGGCGCTGTCAAGACCTTTGAGTACCGGCCTCTCCACAATAACAAGCGTGTCAATCTTATCGTCACAGTGTCAGGCTGGTTGACGGGAAAAGTTGATGACGTCCGTTTGCCGTACAGCACGGTTGACCCCATCATGGGCGACATTTACTCGGTGTTGTGGGAACCAGAAATGCTCCGGAGTATGGGTGACACCATCAATATCCTGGCTACCGAGGTAAGCTTCATATATAGAATCATGATTGGGATTTTTGCTGCAGAGGCTAACACAACGGAACTTCTCCCTCTAGGCACTTACTCAAGGTCTGCAGCAAGTTTTGGGCAGCACCATCCTTGTCAGTTTGATGGCTGCCATTCAGCTGCCTGTAGTCCTGACAAAGCTTTCCTACCTCATCGACAACCCCTGGGCGGTGTCTCTAGATCGTGCAACGTCTGCTGGTCTTATTCTGGCCGACTCGCTCATAGAACGTAGCTTGGGTACGCGGCCCATCACTCTCGTCGGGTATTCGCTCGGCGCTCGAGTCATCTTCTCTTGCCTAAAGGAGCTGGCGAAGAAGGGTGCGTTTGGGCTCATTCAAAACGTATACATGTTTGGATCGCCCATTGTTGCCAAACGAGAGGAATTTCTCAAGGCCCGATCCGTGGTCTCCGGCCGCTTCGTAAATGGATATAACCGCAATGACTGGATTCTCGGCTATCTTTTCCGATTGACCAACGGCGGCATCAGGCGAGTTGCCGGCTTAGGTGCCCTAGACGATTGCCCAGGGATAGAAAACGTTGATGTAACGGATCTCGTGGCTGGTCATATGGAGTACCGCAAGGCCATGCCTTCACTCCTCATGAGATGCGGATGGCTTGTCACCAGCGAGGAGTTTTCCGAAATTGAAGACCCCGACCCAGATGACCACCAGGGGCGACAGCGAGAGCTTATAAACGAAATCGAAGAAGCACGTAGAGAACTAGAGAAGGAGGGCAAGGCGGGCAAGAGAACAAGCAAGTTCGGATTGTTTGGGCGACGCAACAAGGGAGAGCGACAAGAGTGGGAGATCTACGAAGATTCGGGCAAAGATTCACCCAAGGGTGGGAAGAAGGTTGAGGACAAAGACGGCAATAACTACGGTGTGCTGTTCGACATTGACGCTATCCGGGCTGAATTGGCCAAGGAGGCTGAGAACGATGGCACGGAAGAAATACAGGTCAAGGAGATTAAGTCGACGCTTCCGCCAATGAAGCTCGACTATTCACCGGTGTCATCACCCCAAACGCCCGCCCGAAACTCCGGCCTAGCGCCTCGAGAATCATGGCAGGCATCAAAGAGTGCGGAGGTGCTGCCGATGCGGCCTGCAAACGACAGCTTCAGTCCCCGAGCTCAGCCTGCTACTACAATGGGCACCCCTACGACTCGGCCTTCTCCATCGCCGTACCTCTACGAGCCTAGCCACGACGAAGAGGAGATTCAAATGACGTTTGACACATCCTTCCATGAGCCTCCGCGGCGCCACTCCGCGTTCGATGGAGAATCTAGCAGACCAGAGATTAAGACGGCCAAGACGGTACCAAACATGACGCTGGCCGACCCATGGAACGATCCGGACGACGACGACTTTGGCAAGGAACAGGAGATTTCCATGACATTTGCGTAGAGGCACAGTCGACCTTTGCCTTTTTTTCTCACCTTTACTTGCATTATCTTTGCACATTATTGGAGTTGGGTAACGCTTTTCACCTGTTTGATTCGGTCGTCAGCTCTTGCCCCCCCTTTTGCTAGATATCTGGGGCTTAATTGAACGAATGGATGGGATTTTTTTTTTCTTTGCTGATGAACTTTGACGTTATGTATAGGAGAGGATTGTTTTGTTGCTGCATTACCAGCGTTGGAGGGGATAATGTGTCGCATGTACGTTTGTGTGGCTGTATGATGGGCCGGAGATGAGACGGTGTATGGTGTGATATGTCTTAGAGCGAAAGAATCAGAGAGAAGAGTTAAAAAAAGATAAGATATTCATTTAATAGAAGGAAGATCTTGTGCCACGTCCAGCCAATGGATGTACAAATGATGCTTAGCTTGTGTGTTTTATCTGTTTGTGTCTTGGTATGGATGGCATGGAATATGATGATAGATACGTTGATCCTTTTGCATTTTGCCTGATACTCCTCCATCGCCACCCAATCGGACCAACTACCCCGTACTATGGCTACTAAATTGGTAGGCGATATCCTATGAAATGCTCAGCTCGGTTTCAGCTGCCAGAGTCTTAAGCATAAGTGCATCATGTGTGTGAAACGGGCTATTCTCAAGCCACATGCAATAACGCATTCGCTTGTGCCAATAAGTTTGGGCATGGACGGGACAGTGGCCAATCGATGCTGGCTAGCCGCATGGACCTGGTGTTTGCTGCTCCTGTACCTGTGTTACAAGGTACAATGCTACGCTGCCATCAAGTACCCTTTCTCAACACCTTGTACTACCTGTCACTTGATACCTGAGGCGTCAATCTGTACTACTAGGTACCCAGTACCTCCGGTATTCAACGTCGTCGGCTCCGACCTCCAACTTCAACACCGACTTCACATAACAATCGCTGCTCCCTTTCATGCAACAGCAAGGCAGATCCCAAGCCACTCTTTGACAAGTTCCAGTCCACCAAAATTCTTTTCCCCATGTCAAATGTCCGCCCTAGTCAGCCGCAGTGGAGACCCTTCAGCCTCACCCGGCACTCCATAGGCTGTCTAAATGGTACGCCACTCCGTTTTATCCATTAATAAATCGGCCTACTGGTGCATGGAGAGCAACGGGAATCCTAGTCCAATCCATCGGCGGCTTGTCTAGAGGGGGAGGGGCTTGGCATGGCCAGCAGCTCCTTATTGTTCGTTGGGTTACAACCGCGTCGGCTGTTGCTTTGGGCCGTGTCTTTCGTTGCATTGCTTTTGAGCTTCTCGGGGTCTATGAACAGGTTTGAATAAGTATGAGTAAGTGAATACAGGAAGACAAAACAGAACAAGAGACCCAGACTAACAGACGGAAACAGATGGGGCTCTCGCACGACCCCTGCCATTTACCTGTCAGCATCGTGCCCGTCGTAAGCGACCGAACCCGATTTCATCTCCATCTCACCTTGTACCTATATATACATGCGGTGTACGGAGACGACCAAGCATGCCATTTTTAGACAGCCTCATGTAGCCCCATCCATCCATCTGCCCAAACCAAACCCACTCCAACCCACTCGCCCATCACCATCTTTTTTTGGTCTTTTATTCAGAATGGACGCCAGACGTACAAGGGCAGGGCAGGGGGGTGAGTGGGTTTGATCTGGCGCTGCCCAGGCTTGTCAGGCCAACGCAACGCAACGCAGGCAGGACAAGGGAAGGGCGAAAAAAACGACACAAGGCATTGGGCATGAGATGGCTTGCAGCAGAGGCCCCGTCGTGAGTGGTTGGAGAGAGGCAAACGAACGATGGAATCATGCTCAAGCGAGGGAAGGAATCGACAGGCCTTGCAGCTAGTCCTGCGATTCTATACGCGGCCGCTATTCCCCCCGGTCTGACATCTCACATCTCGTGCGGCTTGCGCCTCTTTGCCATTATCGAGTCTGACGAGCCCACTACTCACATTGACTTACACCTCCTACACCCCCTGTAGATTCTCTCTTCCTCGCTCTCTTTTTTCTCTTTCTCTTTTTCTTCTTCTTCTTTCTGCTCCCCTCCTGCTCTGCTCCTCGTTCCGAATATCTGGTTCTCGTGCCGTCGGATGTTGGTGTCAGGCACTATATCTGGTTTGGGCAGTACTGGTAGTTACACACTCGTTCAACGCCCTCCAAGCCGTTCCTCATGGCGGGCGTAGTGCCTTCCAGCAGCATTTCAATACTGCCGTCTTCAGATCCCAATCCCGATCCCAATCCCAATCCTAACAATGGTGCCGGCGTCGGTGGCGGCACTGGGGGGTCTGGAAGCACCGCAAACAGCTCGCCAACGCCAACACCTTCGATGAACATTCTGCCTCCGGCATCTACACCTACAAGCACTTTCACTGCCCTCCCATCACCCACGGTCATTATATTCAACGATGCCGTCAATTTCGGGACCCGACCTGACGGGCGAGTCTTTTTCACTAGCAACCGGACCAAAACCTTTTCGTGGAGAGTCGGCAACAGCACGACGACGCCCTTGGATATTTCTTGGTATGGAATGCCTTTTGCTTCGGGAGAACCTTTCGATATTTCTCAGGCAAAAGTCATTACTCGTGCCAAATTCGGCGATTCTAAGCCCGGAAACGAGATTGTTAGCCGTATGTTGCTTTTCTTTGTTTACAACATATCGTGGCGTTGTGGTCTCATTGACATATATGATGGAAATGCTAACAACGACCCTAGTGAGCTCCTCAAGTGCAACACTTAACCTCACAGGCTCCGATTTAGTTTCAGGCGACTGGTATCAGAAGGGCATGGTTATCAAAATCGATTGGAAAACAAAAAACGGAAACCTGGGCTTCACACAATCAGGTGTCTTTACCGTTGCGAATTCAACCTCCTCGATCGACATAAACACTTTCAACAATTCAGAGGCAACCGATAATGACCAAGATCGCCGAGGCGGCGAGGCTGTTACCTCGTCCGTCAACAGCCCGACTCTGCCTACCAGCGGGCCTTCTAACCCTTCTGACGGCAACGGCATCGGAGGTAGCAGCAGCGGAGACAGTAGTGGGGGAGGCGGCCATGGGCTCAGCAAGGGCGCCATCGCCGGTATTGCCGTGGCGTGCTCCGTCGTTGGCATCCTCCTCATCGGCGGTCTCGCGTGGTTCCTCCTTCGCCGTCGCCGGAGACGCCATTTCGAACAAGGTTACAATGCTGCCGGCCAGACTACCAACTCTTTCGTCGCAACCAAAGAAGTTCAGGCTTCGGTCGCCGAGTCGCCCATCATCTCTCCCTTTTCCGACGACAACACCCGTAACGGTTCCACCAATGCAATGCTACCTCTTCAGACGACCATCGCAGGAACGAGCGCTGCCAGGGGGGTATCTACTCACGATGATGAGGCGGACCGTCCAGGCAGTTCTGCGTCAGACAACAATAACAGGTCACGCAACATTGCTCACCTCGTCGAAGAAGGCATGACAGAGGCTGATATCCTGCGACTGGAAGAAGAGGAGCGGCACCTAGACGCCGAGATTGAGCGTGCGGCCCGAAGGACATCTACTTGATCTTCCTCTTGTGCAAGTATAAAATATGTCTCCCACCTCCATCAAAATCGAGAGTTTGAACAAGTTTTGGAAGGCCGTCGGATTTCTTCTTTTCTCCTCCTTTCCGTTCGAGGGACTCTTAGGAGGCTGGGATAAGCTGGCTTCCGTGCTGCTTTTCATCTGTGAAGCTCGTAATCTTTTTTTATATCATGTTTGTGTGTGACGATTTTGGGATACCATATACAACAAAGCAAACGGACAGAACAGCTCATGATATGATTATCAATCCTTTTGATGACATCTTTTATTGTCCGCTTTAACTTTTTTGCTGAGATGACTGGAAAATGAACTCGACGATCTAAAGATATCAATTTGTGTTCCCTCTCGCAGGCATCTCTCTTTTTTAATCTCGGTTGTATATATACACATATACCCTCTGCGCATATTTAGTAGCTTCATAGTAGCATGAGGGCGCCGCTCGCTGTAAATTTTAATAGAGAAAATAAGGAAATGCAAACCTCGATTCTTTGATGCATTCGTGTTAATCTTGTGTGAGGGTTGGTTTCGACCAAACATTAAAACTCATTCCCAATCAAAGTCCCAAGAAGAAACAATGTCAACTCCTTTCGGAAATACACTCCGCATAATCCCCTCCGGTAAGTGTACAATGAATGAGGCGGTCTAACCGCCTTCTCAGCTTCAAACCCATTTGAACCATGCCGCGCAGTTGTTTTTCATAGTTTCATCAACAAAGAAAAAGAAAAAATTATGCCGCTCCTGCACATACTCTCTGTCCCTTTCTTCTTTAGGTTACGATCTGAACATGCGGCTGACAAAGTTGCTCGCAATGCTGCCCGCCAAGTTGGTCGATCCAAAAGCACCCCCAGCAAAGTTCGATGCCTGGCTAAACTTGTCGCACCGAGAGAAGGCCAGCGTATTGATGATGGTAAGAGCCAACGCAATCGCTAAAAACCAATGTAAGCCCCTTTCCCGTCCAACATCCAACGCCAACCGGGTGAAATAAAACAAGGGACTGCTATCCAAGAACTCACCAACAAGAGGCAGCCACAAAAACTGCAGCCGTATAATCGCCAATATCGCCATGAGAATCCACCACACCGGCTGAACATACAGCGCCAGCCAGAAGAACCGGCTGTCCGTCGCGTTGATCACCCGCGTGCCCGGCTCCAGGCTCTCAAACACCCACTGCGACTCGCCCGTCTGAGGGTCGACCTCGTTCCACCACCGCAGGCCGACCAGCCGCCGGCCCGCAATGTTCTTGAGGTAGTAGAAGTCCGCGGCCAGCAACAAAATCGTAATGATGAAGATCATGATCCTGTGGTAGAATTTTAGACATTAGTCATTTGAACCAAAAACAAGAGGAGGTCAAGGACTGTTATACGCACATGCTTTTGATGACCCATAATCCCAAAAAGTAAATAAGAACGCTCGCTACAACAGCCATCTGTCAGCCTCTCCGCCACACAAACATAGACTTCTTATCCGCGACAAGTAGAATTGGGGGTGTTATTGCCACCAACATATTCGAAAGCCCAGAAACGTGAGCAACGTAATCGGATGGGAGCTGAGCCGCCAACTCAGCGCTCCCTGTGCGGGCTGCGCGACCTCTTCCATGGCAGCAGCGAGTGTATCGTCACAATCCTGTTGCGATTTCGGGTGTCGCGGGTAGGTAAAGGGAGGAGGAATTCGGGGTTTGCGTCAAGGCCGACTTCGTTGGTTGTGTTGTTTCGATGTAGATTGTCGTCATCAGAAGAAGCCGACTTGGAGAGCTTCGCGATCAAGCTACCGTAGCTCATCAGGGATGGAGCTATGATGTTCCGGCCAAGGTGGGGTTGTCGAGCGTGGTCTTCGGCTATTATTCGCACGACCCCTGTGGATACGAGTACAGGTATTCGGCTATTGTTCTTGGTAGTGCGCGACATACAAAAGAGACGCCCACCTCTAAGCATATTGATGCTCATTCTCAAGTCCCAGATGATGACGACCAATTCTCTATATCTATAATTACTCTTCCCACGTGTGTATTTAGAAGTCAACAAACATCTCAAGTCGACTGAATGCATTTTCAAATAAAGCCCTCTAATCCGTCTACCCTTTTCTAAACATACGTCTCCACAGTCCCCTATTATAGCCTCCGCTCAGCATCCATCATGGCTGCACGAGCTTCGTCCATTCTTCGGCGCTCCTTATTATATGGTTGTTCTTCACATCGTCTTTGAAAAAATGATGCTTGACTGATATCGAGTCATAGTTCCTGCATCTTCCCAAAAGATGCTCTCCAAGTCTCTGGGCCTGACAACAGACAATGTCACATATGACTTGGAGGACTCTGTGACTCCCTCTCAGAAGGGAAATGCTCGAAACCAGCTAAAAGAGCACATTTCTAATCTGAAATCGCGTCCTTCCACTATCTCAGAGCTTGCTGTTCGGATAAATGCGGTGTCAACTCCGTTTGCCCTTGATGATCTAACCACACTGTCATCGGCAGATCAGGTTGACGCCATTGTCGTGCCCAAAGTCAATTCGGCAGCCGACCTGACCTTTGTCACTGATGTACTGCGACATGTTGCTCCAGAACGTCATAATGATGGCTCAACAAATCCAATCAAGATTATAGCGCTTATTGAATCTGCTCAAGCAGTCATGGACCTTTCTTCCATATGCAAGGCC
This sequence comes from Trichoderma simmonsii, assembly GCA_019565615.1. NCBI lineage: Eukaryota > Fungi > Ascomycota > Sordariomycetes > Hypocreales > Hypocreaceae > Trichoderma > Trichoderma simmonsii. Next base: position 2,640,057 of record CP075866.1, read on the forward strand.
TCCCCTTTTCTCAGTGGCTTGATATTTGCAGCTGAGGACTTTGCGCTTGACCTTTCGATAACAAGAACACCTTCTCTGACGGAATTCCTCTATGCACGGTCGGCCATTGTTACTGCAGCTCGAGCACATAATCTCCCGAGCGCCATTGACCTGGTTTGTACTTCCTATCGAGGTGATGATGGACTCCGGACACTGGAAGAGGAATGCCAAGGTGGAAAAGCTATGGGTTTCAATGGAAAACAGTGCATACACCCCGGACAGCTAGAGACTGTCCAGAGGATGTTTGCTCCCGATATAAAGGACGTAGAGTGGGCCGTCCGTGTCACCATTGCCGATGAAAAGGCTGCGACTGCGGGACGTGGTGCGTGGACTCTTGATGGGAAGATGATTGACGCCCCAGTGGTGGGAAAAGCCCATGCCATAACTGCCAAAGCAGAGCAATGTGGAATTCGGGTGCAGGATCTAAGAGCAAAGTGGAAAGATCAAGAACCTGAGTAGTAACTTCTTATAATCTGTTGATCTTGGAAACACGGAATACTTGGAAGCGAAATGACCACAACAAAGTATTTTCGCCAGAGATGATTAATACCAGATCATATGGTTTGGCTGCCAGAATGATGTGAGCTCTGATTCTATTTCACGATTGAGGACCTCTCCTGGACTTGGAAGCCGTTGATATTGGTGAAAAGGTGAGTTACCTTCTTCATGGATTGGCTGTTGCACTGCTTTTCTTGGAGATGAGCATCTTGCCTCATTGACGACGTCCGTATGTGACACTCTCGAAGTTTGACTATGGCACGCGTCTTGAGCTGAGAGCAAAGAATTGTCCACATACGAGGTGGGGAGCTCGTCAGTACCTAGTAATTCACGTTCCTTTCTTTCGATGTATTCCAAGAGGGATTCACCAGGCATATCATCAATCACATGCAGCGTATCCGAGCATAGGGTATTTGCGTCTTGACAAACCTCCTTGGATAGCTGACAAGCATAGTCGGAGCTGGTGAGCCGCGCGGGTGGGTCGATATTGCATGCATCTCTTAACTCTGTATGGATCGTCTTCAACGATTCCGAATCATCGATAGACAACGAACCATTGTTTGTAAATAGAAGGGAGGGGTATTTGGAACTGTCCGGACCATAAACCCAAGCTGGAAAAGAATCAATTTGAGGACAGTGAATATCGCCGACTTCTGCTTTGAGGTTTAGCCTTTCAGAAACATGTGGTAGATATGTGGGGTACCCGTGTATCTGACTCGCTACACTTGCGGTGCCTATTCTTGGATTGTTTAATTGAGACAGCTGTTCTTGTTGGTTTCCTTCGTGAGGTAGCATTTGTGGAAAGGTATTGGGTGGGCGTGGTTCTGTTCTTGAGTTGGAACAATCACCTTCGTCTGTCCAAAGCCGATGGTCGCCATTATCATCGTCACTCGAGTTGTGATTCTCAGTCCGCTGGTGTATTCGGGGGCTTACCATAACTCCGATGTCTCTGTACTTGGTAGCCTTGACTTGGTTGCCGTCACACAGGTTGCGGTCGTCGCCATTTCCCTCGATGTTCCGCTCTCGATGTCTTGCAGCGGATTCCTTCTGAGCCTCCTGTATCGAATTACCATTCGAAGAAAGCGGCGTATTCAACATATTTAAATCGGAGCAATGAGGAGCGGTGGTTGGAGAAAAGCTGTAAATGGGACGAATATGCAGGGTAAAGCTGCCTCGTTGTGATGGGGGTCTGTTGTTGTCCCCATCGCAGTCTTTGGCACCGTTGCTGCCATTGTCTCTATGGCACCATATAGTGTTGGCCCTCCCAGTAACGGCGTCATCATTGATGATATCAGTAGTGATCGGTCGCCGGATAGGCTGGAAATAGCTTGACGAAGTTATAGAAGTGGCTCTGCTGTTGCGGGTATCGGGGGAGTCTGAAGGCGCGTCGTCTTCTGTTAATTATCGTAAGGCATCAGAGGGTATTTCAACTTCGTCCTGATTCTTACCTTCTCTTTCTGACTTCCTCGCTATTGGTTTTGCCCGTTGTTCATTATCGACTGGAGTGCGGCCTTGGTCAGGCGAGGGTATGTCGTTAAATACAAGGTCGGTTTCTGTCGAGACGTTATTAAGCCTGTCCCCATACGTTCCTTGGTAAACGTACGAGGCACAGAGCTTCGGCCGTTGACAAATAATCCGGGCGTGAAACTGGGCTTTAGCTTTTGAGTGTTATCCCACGGTGGTCAGCAAACAGGAAATAGGGGGGAGAAATACCGTGATTCTTTCGTTTGGATGTGTGATTGCGCTAGATGTGAAGTTGGCCATTATCTCTCGGCCCGATCGTAACCTCCCATTTTTTGATACGCGAGTAGACGTCCTCTTTGCCTGTTGCTTCCCTCTTCTCGCATCTTTTATTTTAATCGTGTTGTAGCGATCTTTTCGAGTCTTTCGTCTGGCTTGCTTCTCGAAGATGTTATGATCTGCAAGCGAGACTCCCGACGGCGTCGAGACGTGGGCTTCGGGAGGGGAATGCCCCTTTCTGTTGTGTACGACTTTGTCATAGTCGTCGTTCAGATAAGGCTCGTGAACTAGATGGCGACTTGTCTGGCCAGTCAAAGATGGCGGTGATGGGGTATCTTGGATAAAGACATCTGATGCCTGGTACCTCCCGGCATTGTATTTGGATTGGATATGGACAGTCGGAATGCCGTTGGGATGCCAGAAAGTTTTCTCAGGGTCAGGACTTGCTTGCCGGAAGATTTCCCGTGATGTATCATTGTACATGCCGCTTGTCTGCACGTGCTGCAGCCAGGAAGGGATAAAGTCGGTCGGTGAAGACTGAGAGGCTGACGGCAGGGTACCAGAGTTACGGCACTGATTCTGATGGTAAATGGTGCTCCCAGCTAGAGAAGGGTTATGCCTGTGACTGGCCATGCTGCTGACACGGAATGGCACGTAAAAGGCGGGATGAAGGCCAGAAAGAATCAAAGCAAGCTTCAGGCTGAAGGAAGAAAAGGCCCGAGCTTTGCGTCAAGCCATGTTTGAACATGGTTGGAGAAATGTTTACAGTCTACAGTCTAGTTGGCTTGATACTGTCGAGGAAGCTGGGAATTGGTCTTGGTTGATATCGAAGGAGCCATGCTCGCTGTCCAGCGTCTTCTTCACGGCTCGAAGTAGGAGCATTCACTCAATTCACTGCTTGTCTCACAGCAATTGGCCGCTGAGCTAGCGCAAATAGCCGTTATCTTCAGCACGCTGCATCAAAATCGCTGCTGGTGTAATCCGGGCAAGTACTTGTGCGTACAGTATGTACGAGGCCTAGGAATGAAATGGTGACATTCGTCGCGGGCCTTGGGGATCCCGAGGCTGATTGACTGGCTGAAACTTGGTCGGTCAATTGGCTGGACGCAGCAACAAGGCCTTGCGTACAGTATTCGTACACTACGGTAGGCAGGATTGCTGTGGCGCTGCCCTAAAGCAGCAAGGCTCCGCCGTGCCCAATCTCGCCGGCTCTCATAGGCTGTAGGGCGCTGCAAGAGGATACCTCTGCTGGGCTCTAAGTACCTAAGTATCGTGCTAGGTCAATTACACGTGCGTGCAGCTTACCCCAAAGCAGCGCGGCGGATCCCCTCCCCGCTCCAGCGAGCCGGACTACCAGGCGACCAGGCCCCGTGATTGGCGCGTCGGAGCCCCGAATATCAGGTGCCTAGGCAAGGGCCATGTCCATCCGCCGTGCACGATAGCAGCATGTGTGTTTGATGGCGATACATATCAGAAAGCCACGGAGATCGCCCTGGGCTGTCAGAGATGCACAACAGCGCTGACAGGAATCGAGCTTGCAGGGAACAGGTATCGTGGCTAGTACGAGGACGAAGCAACAGCCAAGTTCACCGTAAGCCAAACGGCGACTTTTGCTGCTGGCTGACTAACGCAAGGCAAGCAAACCTAGGCATGGAATGCATGCAGGCTCCCCTAAACAACTCACTCCCCTACATGCAGTACGACCTACAACAGGATGTCGACTTGAGCATGGCGCCAGACCTCCTTGCTGCTGCTCATTGCTGCTTAATCATGGAGTATATAGTACATTACAGTATAGCACAGCACGGTAGCAGCTGAATAAGGAGGTGGCTTTCCTGCCAAACAACGTCAGTATATCTCGACATTCCGAACCACCGCAGTCGTCTGTGGCATTGCTTCCTACATCAAGTCTCTGCAAGACGATCCTCAGCCTAGTCGCTCTGATTGGCACCCCGTTGATTAGGTTTGTAATCAAACGCCCAGATCTCAGTGGATGGCCGAGGCTTAGCTCAGGCAAGCCCAGGGTCAATCCCAACCTCCAAGTGTGTACGGATTCGTCTAGCTGCAGGGCCTCTGTGCCACCTTGTTCGAGCAAACTCGCATCCTGTATGGCCCGCTTTGTAGGCTGGATGGGGCCGAACCCGGCTGGCTGGTTCGTCGGGGCAGTGGACTGGAAGCGGAGCCAACGAGAAAAGCGCGCGCAAGATCCATGGAATCCATTTGCTACGGTACGAGTATGGCGTTGCATTTGCTATTCTCTTTTCTTCCAAAGTCCGATGCGCCGCTGCCCAATGTAAAAGACTGCAGCAAGATAAGGTAGGCCTGCAATCGGGCAAGATGTCGGCTGCCGTATCGGTTCTGCATTCTTCCAGTACGGCAGACTTGGCTCTTGGCCAGGGGGGTAACACCTTTTGGCGAGAAACGAGAAACCAGGCACCTGGATTAGGAAAGCTTTGCTCTCCTCTAGCCAGCTGAAAGACAAATCAAAGGAACTCTGGGCACTCACAACCAAAAAAGATCTGGGTGAGCAATTTGCCAGCTCCTCCGCCCTCTAATTGGGGTGTGACCGGGGGTCGGACGCCAGGAGGGTTAGATCAGGGGTTCAATAAACCAAGTTGACGTGGACCCTCCCTAGCTTACGGCCAGCTTGGCTGGCGAGCGGTTCCCGAATGTATTTGGCCAAGTGCCGACCAGGGGTTCAAGGTAAAAGCCATTGGCGTCTGAGTTGAAACGGACAAGTTGAATAAGTCGCGACAACCGGTGCCATCTACGTCTTTGAGCTGAAAAGTTGGTCATAGCGGCATTAGGTAGGACGTGGTTTGTTCTCGTATCTAGGAAATTAGACAAGACAGTAAGAATTCGAGATTTATTAATGAAAGAAAGGGCGATAAGTACCTCCACACCCTCTTCAACACGATGCCTCGGATAAGAGGTTGCGGCAAACCACAAGTTGCTATTTTTGTCTTTGGAATAGGAGAGGGTTCAGGATGCCGCATAAACAAAGAAATTGACCCGGCGTAAGATGCGTCATCGCTAAAATCATGCAACCTTGATCTGGCCTTGTTTGATATTGCATCTGGCTAGTGCCAAAAGTTGCAGGGACGGACGAAGCCCTTTCACCAAGGATACGGATGTACGAAGTACATAATCTTCAAACTTGGCACCTTACCCCTGGTATTGCTTGTTGTTAATCTACATGTCAGCCCTGGTCACGCCATCTCGCCGTCATGTATCCGTACCTGTAGCATTATGGATACAATTCGGCTGGCGCATCCATCGAGGATAGTGGCTAAGGGATTTGCGCGGAGAATTTTCAAAGAAGCGAGAGGCTCCGTGCCTCGAGATCGTACCTGTGAGGTTCCAACTATAAGTACCATAAACCTGCTGTACTGTACAGAACAGTACGAGTACGTGTACCTGGATGTGCAGGGCACACAATATTTGTCAAGGGACCAGACCCGACTGTACAAAGGATTGCCCGTTGAGACTATTCGGCCAATAGTATCCAACAGCCGGGGCCTGCAGTGATCCCCTTGATTGCACGAGTGCCGGATACCGCGTGGATGAAAGGCAAAGCGGCAATTCACTCCAATATTGGTTCCTGACAAGGTAGCCTCGTCTATAGAAATCCAATTTGCTGAGCCTTGGCTGCCACATTCAATAATGCGCGGATGATCAGCCATTGACCAATCGTAGACGGGCGTATACACTCATCCGTCGCTCTTTCCAGCCCAGCAACGACGTATCTTGCGAGTCACCCACGTCATCATCAGCCTTGCACACTTCGCCGGTACAAGGCGGTCACCCGGAGAAGTGCACTCTGCGTGGTGGCAGTCCACGGTAGTCGCCAAGTACTAAAGTGACATGAAAGCATAGACGCAATGGACCAAGACAAGACCAAGACCAAGACCAAGCAAGCCCCGTTGTAGAAGAAGGTGCTACTGATAACGCCAGCTGCCAACCGCCAGCTGCCAACCTTGCGAGAGGCGAGTACCAAGTACCTTCTTTTGTGCCTGTACCCGCACAGGACAGACGGAGGACTGGCCACCGTTTTTTGTTCTCCCACAACAACTCTTGACCGCATAAATCTCTTGGTCTTCTCTCCTCATCTTCACTTTCACCTTCACCCTCTTCCCGCCCTTCCCCCTCAAATCCAAGACCCCGTCCCTTTTTAGCCGTTACGACATCCCGCCGAATCCAAAAGGCTCTGCGCGCTTCACCAACCGCCCGTCTCCTCGAGGCCGCCGTGACACCCGATAAGCACTTCGTACGGATAAAGACCCAGTCGCCCTCACAAACCAAACACACTGCCCCCCCGACGCGCCGCGGCATTGCCAGCATAGTCCAGCTTCCAGACTGGACTTGGGGTCATTTTAATTAGCGCACTGCTTAGGACACTCGCCGCAGCTCCGTCGATCGCTGAGAGGGCGAGATCAGCAAGCCACAACCACGTTGTGTGGCTCATCTGTCTCTGGGCAAGCTGGGTTGCTGGTTCCAGACGTCACGGACGAATCGGCACAGCTCTAGGTACGTGGTCGCGCAGTAGTCTGCATCTTTTTCTGTCCCTCGCTGCGGTACCGCATGGAACACCTGTCCCGTCTCGTCTCTCCGTCCTCTGGTCTCCATCGCTGTCACCGTCACCGTTACTCCGTACCATCATTGTCGCTGCTGCTCCGCCCTTGTTTGCCAACTTTCCACCGCATCCCGTGCTTTTGGAACTAGGCACTACCATATTTTGGCATCCTGCTCCAGAGCATCTCTCCCCCATCACCTGACGCCCCCAGCAAAATATCGACTGCGATTGGAAACTGGGCCATAGCCTGCTTTCATTTATCCAGTTCTCTCTTCCCACCCGCACATTGCTGTTGGCCCATGTCGACAAGCCCCCCTTGACTTCGAGGTATGCCATCTCAGACCTTGCTTTTTAGCCCATGCTGGCGGGGGGTTGATCTGGAGCCACAACCCAGATGTTGCCTTGCAAGCACAGTTATACCCGATAGTATCCAATGTCGAATGGCACTATGAGAGGGCTTGGAGTGCATTCGTTGTCCCCTAATGACGAGCGCCGCCCATGGCCAGTGGCCTTGCGCACCACATGCAGTCTAGAGGACTTTATGCCCTACCCTCATCTGCAAGACACTGCCCAAGCCTATGATTCTCTTCTCAGTCCATCCTGCTATTACCTGTTGAGACTAGTTCTTTCACTCTCCCCCCCTCCCCTAACAAACCCAACTATATCCCGAATTCTGCAGCACCCCGCCTGACAATATCAGAACATTCGGTCAGGGTACTACTGCCACTCTTGACAAGGACTGCCACATCCACCAGCGTCAGAAATCGAGACGCAGTGCATCTCAAAATGTCGAAGCTTTTCATAGGGTAAGTTTTCTAGCCTGCTCCCCGGCTGCGCTCGCCCCCATGGAGACGTCTGGACGTGCTGCTGACTGAGTGCCAAAGCGGCCTAGCATGGCACACCGAAGAGGCCACTCTGCGCCAAAAGTTTGAGGAGTTTGGCGTGGTTGAGGAAGCGGTAAGTCGTTCTTTAACTCATCCCATTACGCCTTGGTACAGCACGGCTGGCTTTGATTGATTTGCGTCGCCTGAGCCGGAACTTGGACTCGCTCACAAAATGGGATCCAACATTTCCATCAACGCAAATCCCCTGTTGTGGCAGCTCACGCGTGGAACCGTCTTTCTAATGAATTTGTCAAGGTGGTTGTCAAGGATCGAGATACCGGCCGCAGCCGTGGCTTTGGTTTTGTGCGATACGTACAAGAAGCTGATGCCCAAGCTGCCATCACCGCTATGAACAATGTCGAGTACGGATTCTTTGCTTATTCTTTTCTTTGCCTGCTTCTTTTTGCTGGGAGTATGATGTCCATTGCAGAAGAGTTCTGACTCCTTCTCCAGGTTTGACGGGCGAACTATTCGTGTTGATAAGGCATCCGATAATGGTCCCCGTGGCGGAGGATTCGGCAACCGCAACGGCGGAGGGTATGGAGGCCGAGGCGGCGGCGGCTACGGAGCACCACCGGGACCCTATGGCAATGCACCACCCCCTGGCTACGGCGTTCCCAATATGTACCAGCAAGCTCCGTATGGCCGCGGTTACCCACAGCAGCAGCCTCAGTACGGCATGCCTCCGCAAGGTATTTCAAAAGCAGACCCTCTCTCCATGGTCACAGAGGTGGCCGTTCGCTTTGAACCGATGTTGACTGTCTCCTAGGTTACGTCCCCTCGTATGGTGGCTACCCCAATGTTCCCCAGCAGCCACCACAGCCTCCCCCCCAGGGTGGAGGCTATTAAGCAAATCCAATAAGGCCCGCTGCAGATTCTCATCCACAGTCCTTCCCCAGGGTGAGAGGCTTAGAGCCCTTCCGGAGCCGTGTTATCGAAAAATAAAGACCCAGGCATGTTCTTTTGGTTTTGCGAACGGCACCCTTTAGAACTCTCGAGGTGGAGCGTCTATAAGTGTCAAAGATATACCCGGATTTGTTTTTCTTTCGATAAAATGGATGAGCTGTCCAGGCTATTAACGAGCCCTGCGTGAGGAGAAGCTCTTGGAGAGGGAGGATTTCTTTTGTTTTTTTCACTGCCGGTTTTTACTTGCCCCGTCTTGTGCTTTTGGAATCAAAACAGGGGGTTCCTGCACCATTGCTTTGTGGGAGGGACTGGCCGGATCACGGACAAGTCAAGGGGAGATTTCGGGTGGAGAGACATCTGTAGGGGATATTGGAGCCATATATTTGGCCACCTTTCTAGAAAAGGTCCACTATAATATTGGCGACGTTAATGACGGGCTATGATCAATATCTAGGTCGGCCGGTATGAGAGACGAGGGCGGCATTGTCTATCATTAGGGGATCTGAGAGGAAAAAAAGCATTTGCCTTCCATGTTTCTTTGTCAGTTTTTCTGGTCTTTGTCTTTTCCCCGCCTTCTTATTATGAGACAACTTTTTCGATTTCCTCCGCCTCCCTTGTGCTGCTCTCCTGTTTGAAATTGGAGATTTGAGGTGAAGCTCGGGGGGCCTTTGCTGAGCCGTTGGCCGCGGCTTCAAGAGCCCTCACACGACGCGCGAGATCGCTCACGTGGACATCCTCACTCTCCGGGCACAGTTCAGCCAATGCTGTGTCGAGGCCGAAGAGGTAGTCCTTGTTCAGCCCGCTGGGGCCACGGCTACGCAAGATGTGCTCGGCAAGCTCCTGAGGGTCTTGAGGACCGACAAACTGCTCGTTGTCTGGCGTGCCGATGTAGACCAGCGTCTGGATGGGTGAAGAGCCATCAGCAGGGTGAAATGGCGTGTAATGGATGGAATAGCCGTTGATCTCTCGGATGTCGAGATACTCCTTGACCTCTGTCACATGGTCGGCATGGATTCGGTAAGCTACTCCCCATACTTTATCGGGAGCATCGTCATGGTGGTCTGTGAGCTGTTCCCAGTGGGACCGTTCAATGAGAGTGACCACTCGCCCAGGAGCTTCTGGCGTTCCTCGATGATCTTCGCTGGAGTGACATTCGGGTTAGCTTTGCAAATGGGCCTCGTGACTGCACTGCTTTTGCAGAGGCTCTTGTTGTTGTAGTGCTACATACCTGGCCTATTGAGGTTGTGAGCTACCATACCGGGCAGAGAGAGAGAAAAAGGGGCAGCGAGTTGATTCGCCGGAGTGAACTGAACTTACCTGCCAGAAACGCCGGACGTATCCCGTTACCCAGCCCGGGATTCTCTGGTCTTGTTGCCGGTGTTAGCAAGTATTTGGCTCATGTCTTTTTCCATGACAGAGGCAGAGTATGTGCAATGCGAGAAAGTGAAAGGGAGTAATACCAAAGTGCGGCGGGGGCTTCCATATGAGGCTCCTATACGTTGGGTATCCATCAGAGATTAGATGCACGAACGACATGGGAGGAGCAAGGCTTGGGCGTCGACAGGGGAGCAGGCGGAGACAAAATCCCGAATCCTGTGCCACGTCTTGTACGCCAATTTGATTGCGAGACGTACCCGTAGCCATAGAGCCAGAATTCCGATGCGTTTTCAGCTGCAGTCATCACGTACGAGGTCACGCGAGATACTATATCTGGGGGCCGTGTGTTGTGTGTTTCGGCTCGAATTAAAAATTTTGTCGACGAATGTTTGAAGCGATAGTATTACAGAGATGAGAAGCGATAGTCTATTGGAATGACGGGAACATTAACAAGATCGGCATGCAAAAAGCGTTTTTACGGTGCGGCATCTGATTTGTCTACGGCGCTGACATGAGAGATATGGAGGTTATGGCGCAAAGAGGTTGCGAGACTGCGAGTGGAAATGATTACAAAGCAGCCAGCCTGAACTTTTTGAGTCATGAACAACATAAAGCTTCGACAATGATAAGTGACATGCAATAAACAAACAAGGACGCTCTGCTTCACGAGAAGATTAAACGACAGACATACAGAAAGACACTACTACACGCAAGGAGGCTTTCACCGGCTGCAGCAAGTTGAAACAGGACGCATGAAATTGATTCCTCAGCGTTAAGAAAGGTTAGCACTTGCAAGGCGAGGTCTGTGTACTTCGCGCCCAGACGAATATAATACCGCAAAGCTGCTGAAAAGAATGATCCTTTTGAGGCCAAGAGCGAATGTGGAGCCTTTTTTTGGTTCGCAAAGTCGGCCTGCCGATGTGCCTACCTTGGCCGGATGATGCTATGGGCCGCGCAGAGCCTCATGGGCATGGCGTGGCGGCTGTGCAAGTTTCAGTGTTTTCTCATCTCAGCAGCCCCGGTTTGAGTTGTTCGTGGCAGCAATGGCACTGTACGAAGTCTGAATTGCGGGTTGAAAGTAAGGCGGTTGGTTTGGTTGACCATTGTGTTTTCTGTCTCCTCAATGGTTGCTCGTATCGTGACCAGAGGTGGCCAAAGCTGAAGACAATACAACACAGCTCTCAAAGCTGAAAAGATGCATTGGAGAAACGAGTCGAAAGGATTGGGCGAGAAACGAGGCGAAGGCGCGGCATTCCATGGCCAAACCGGCACCCCGCCACAAACTGTCGCAAGGCACCGACAGGGATCGGCACTATTGAAGCTGCCAGCCCAGCTTTTGCCGCGTTTGTGCTGACGGGATGGTGCAGCTGAGGTCCCAGCTGCTGCTATTTAGGTACATGTAACTCCGTATTCGAGAGTGACAACTGACGAGAGGAGCGAAAGTCTCAGCATTTGAATCCTCCATCTTGTTTTCCCCGTCGCAACTACAATTGAACATTGACCAAAATCCTTCCAATAATTTCTCGGCGCCGCGATTTCGCAAGGCCTTACGACGCCTACGGACCCTGCAGCCCCTATTTTCCATCTACAAGGGCGACGAACTCTCGGCATCCAATCTCGCATTGAATTAGTTTCTTTCTACGGACCTGGAGTATTTACCAGCCTGGTGCTTTTTTTGCTCTAGAAAAGGCCCTGCCCCGCGACCCGATTTACCTACAGCGCTTCGTACTAGAGACCTACCGCCTCTTACTACTGCATAACCACACGCAGCTTTATCTCTCCTCAACCCCACCCCCCAAGCAACAGCTCTTTCGACGTCCGTCTTGTCTTTGGTAGAAAGAAGCTTCCAGAGCAAACGACGCAGCACAAACCCGCATCGACTGAGCACACCAGAAACTCCCTCGTTGTTTTTCTCTGTATCAATACCCGGCGGCCACGTCACAGACACATCTGCGAAGCTCCTTTGGTACATTTCGCAGAAATGGCGTACAACCGGCCCTACGACCCAGATGCTCTTCCCAGGTATGTCTCAGCCTTGGAAGCTCAAAACGTCATGGCCTGCCGTGCCGCTTTTGCTACCCCCCTCGTGGCTCTCAAAACCTTGGATGAAATGGTCAATCGCTAACTCGTCGCCAACTACAGATTTGCTGAGCCTGACCAAGTAGGTTGCATGAATCCCAACCCCCTGAGATCGGAGGAAGACATGTTCCATGGGATAGGTAGTTAACCAAGCTTTGTTTGCTTGCAGAAACCAGGCCAAGCGCCCTCTCCGCACTCTGGAGCGCCTCCGCAGCAGGGATACGGTCGCCCTCAGCAGCCACAGTATCAGCAGCAGCAACCGCAATACCAACAACACCAACAGCCTCCCCCCAACCAGCACCAGTACGATCACCCACCGCGACGTGACACGGCGGGACATGGTGGTCAAGGACAGTACGATCACCCGCCGCGGCGCGATACGGCAGGACATGGACAACAAGGGCAGCCAAGATACGACCAGCAGCAGCGACATGACAACAGGTCGCCAATCACCCACCCAGGCGCGTACGGGCTTGGATCACCGCCTCCTGTAGCCGCCGCTCAGCGTCCGGCAGCGCAGCATCACCCTGCTGCTACCTCTCGACCGCCCCCTTCGCCATCCAACGACGCGAATGGCGCAGACCCAACGCTGCTGCCACTGTTTAGGGCTGTGGACAAGGATGGTAAGTTTGACACCCAAAGAGATATAGGACGACTCCTCTCTCCGAAGAATTTGTGCATGAGTCAACAACGAGATGCTAACGTCAAGCCTCCTCAACTCAGGAACCGGTCACCTATCCGAAAAGGAGCTCTCAGCGGCCCTTGTCAACGGCGATTGGACCGCCTTCGACATCCAGACTGTCCGCATGATGATTCGCATGTTCGACTCGGACCGCAGCGGCACAATTGGCTTCCAGGAATTCTGTGGCCTCTGGTCCTTCCTCGCTTCGTGGCGCACGCTCTTCGACCGCTTCGACGTCGATCGCAGCGGCAACATCTCTCTACCTGAATTCACCGATGCCCTCATTGCATTCCGTTACCGACTCAGCCCGCAGTTTGTCGAGCTGCTGTTCCGTACGTACGATAAGCGCGGCGAAGGCGTCATGAGCTTTGATCTGTTTGTTCAGGCGTGCATTTCGCTGAAGCGTATGACGGATGTGTTTAAGAGATACGATGATGACCGGGATGGCTACATTACTTTGAGCTTTGAGGATTTCTTGAGCGAGATTTTGAAGCAGATGAAATGAGACCCCTTCTTTCCAGATTAAAAGTGTGAAAGGGCGGTAAATCGTGGGTAAGAAAGCTGAGAAAACTAGATGTTAAAAAAAGAAGGAAACGGAGGGCATTTATCGAGCAGGTTTGAAGAGGTGGGCATAGATAGGCAGATGGATGCACGATACCCTGGGAGATGTGAGGGCGTCTCATCTGCATCTACAAGTCTCATCTCGCATGCATGTACCATTTTTTGTTGTTGCTTTCTCCCTCGCATTGTATTTCAAAAGACATTTATCCATCGCGGCAGATGAGAATAAAGAATCATTTACAATATTACCATTATTATCACGCTTATCCTTGTTTTCCATCCTTAAAACGCCGAAACGCTATGAAATAATCCCAAGGCATCCGGCCCTGCGCGCTGATGCTGCGATAGGGGGTCCAGCTCGCAAACACCGTCGCTCGTTAGAGTCACCTCTTCACCTTGATACAGATCCAATATCTGCGTACCCCTCGGCGCATACCGGCTGGAAGAAGCTCTTCTCTCCCTTGCCTCTGCCCGATCCAGCATCTCTTGGACCTCGTGCCAGAGATACGTCCTTGTACGAGGTCGCTTGCTCTTCACAGTGGCCTTGTCATCCGAACCACAGGTTGCTACCCAGGCTTTCGCACCGAGAGCTAGAGCCGTTTCCTGTCCGATGGGGAAATAGCTGTTGTTCCGTCCGAGAGCCCACAGTGGCATAGGTTCCGTATCGAAACTGTGTATGAGAGCGGTCAGGGGGAGGGCGGCCTCAGATACGAGATGTGAAGTTGCGTAGGGTTTTATGCTGTTGTACGATGTTCCTCGCGGGGAGAATATCACGGAAAGAGTCTTGCCGGGGAAACGAGGGAGTGGTAATCCTGTGTCTGTATCTTTCGGAGGAAGCGGTGGTAATTTGGGAGTGAGTGGAGGCGTGGGAGGAACGAGCCTGGCTGTCAAGTCTCCTATCGACGGCACTGGAAGAGAAGGCAGAAGTTGAGGCTGCGGTGCTGTCGATACGATTGTCGATCCATGAGTTGTGGTTGTCACGGGCATGGTGACACACCGTCGAAAGGGAGACGGTCTCGACGGCGAAGGACGATATGTGATGCCTATCGCCGCGCGAGCCCCTTTCATGAAGCCCCTCTGAGGAATCAAAGAAACCGTCACCTCGCCGCGGTCACCCCCCATATAACACGGAGGAACTGGCACACGAGCCACTCTATCTTCCCCCACCAAACGCGGATCCAGCCACGGCGAGAGCGCGCCAACAATGCTAAAGTCGAAGTTTTTCCATGTGCGGAGCGTCTTGGCCGTTGCTGGATCAGCCAAGATGATTGTTTTCGTAGCTGTGAGGGCAATGTGTCGTAGTGCGGCTTCGAGGGGAGGCGTGATTCTGCCTTTGCTGATGATGACGAGGTGTGGTGTTGGGATGTGACTTATCGAGGGGATGTGTTGTTTGGTGTGAGGATGATGGAGGAGGTTGTTTGTTGCTGGTTCTTCGAGGACGGGGTCGAGGAGGATGTAGAAGGGGTCGCGGATGCTGCCTTCTACGGGGGTGAATGTTAGGAGGAATGAATCGGCTGAGCATACTTTGCTGATGTTCAATGCCATGATGGCAAGTGAAGAAGCGGATTGGAGGTCTAAAGGAAGTGCATGTTCTCTACGAGGTTCGTTCACGATATTATGATCTTACGATATGTTGTGACTTATTCATACCTACCTGGCAAAAACAATCACGGCTAAACATCATTAGGATAAGGAATGCTCTTCAGCTACCGAAAACATCAAACTGAGTTATAGTGATCGAACAAGACGGTTCCAGCCTTGAGTGCAACTTATCAAAGGGAGATGTAACTATGTACAAGTCAGTAGCTGGTAATGTCTCATAACAAGACAGTCATCTCAAGGAACAACATTCCTGTTGTCGGATGGCAAGATGGCAAGCACTGCAGTATACGGCGGATAAAACGGCCCCAATTGACGGCTGGCATGTTGGTTGAGTCAAGTCCGTAGCATCTTTTCCCAATTCTGGAGCTCCGGATGAGGGTCAGGGATGGAGTCTTTTTTTGCGTGGCCAAAATTCGTTCCGTTCTATATAAGCCGTGCCCACTCCGTACGGAGTCCGAGTTCAAACTACGGAGCGGACCAAAATCATGCTAAACCCAGCTTGAGTCGAACCCTTGATTTTACTGGAGCTATGTCGAGATGTATTACTCCGAGGTACGGAGTAGTCATATCAAATCATCCATCCAAAAGCAGTCGATGGTGCAATCATATGGGCGTTGCGTGAAGCTTCAGATTCTCTTGGTTCATCTCAATCCACACTATTAATTAGCAGGTCCAGTAGTTCACAATAGAAAAGACCCAGAGCCATTCAGGGCAAAACGGACCAAAAATTCCACCCACGAAGCAAAAACCGGCTGCCACATCGGAGGCGTCTTGCTTTTACCGGCCAAATGGCTGAGGTAAGGAAAAGGTACCGAAAGCGCAATGTAACGGCCGAATGAATGAACGGGCCAAAGTGGAAAATAAATTGGAATAAAAAAAAAAGTGACAGGTATCAATGTATCGAAAGTGGCACATCGCGCCTTTGTATCGTGGCCAGTGGGCATTGATGAACGCTAAAGAGTTACTTCCGCACGGGACTCCAGGCACAATAGGCGCGGAGGGCCCCATTAGCATAGCGCGGGCAAGTGCAGTGCCAGTGCAGCCGGGTGGGGACCGTGGAGGAGCGCAAAGGTGCAGCAAGTGCAGACTGCAGCGTCACAGTGCGTGTGCGTAAGTCCCGCCTTCCTTCCGAGGGAAGCCAAAGCACCCTGCGGTTGCAGTTGCAGTAGCATGGAAGGTCCAGAGACTGTATTGGATGCGGTACCTGCTACCTGCTACGTATTAGGTGCTAGTGCTAGTCGGTAGGTACTCGGTAGAACCAACTTGCCTTGCCCGGGGCTTGAGAGAAGGCGTGGAAGGCGTTGAAGGCGTTCCATCACAGACAATATTTCCAAGGCAGGATGTATTCAGAACATGGAGGGAACCAAGCATGCACTTGCTAAGTTGTGGCCGACAGAAGATGATAAGAGCACATCGCAACTTCTTACCCAAAGTAAAAGCAGCCGAGTACGAGTACCGACGGAATGAATTGGGAGCTGAGGCAAGAGCAAGCAAGCACACAGCCAGTCAGTACCAGAGCAAGAGCTATGGGTGTGTGTGTGTGTGTCCACTGTACCTAGGTGGGTGCAGGAGTCAAAGTGTAGCAGTTGCAGGAGCTGGGGGAGGACCCTTGAGAGCGGCCGGTGGTCGGCTGTGACTGGCTGAGCTACGGCCGGTAGGTAGCTGGTACCACTGGGAATAGTATGGCGCGGGGTCACCGCCTTTGAATCAGTGAGAAGAAGAAGCATGGGACTCACTCATCCATCCCATCTCATCCCATGTACCTGTATAATGCACACAAAGCAGAGGCCATCTGGCGGCTGTGATTGGCAAGTAGCTGGCACAAGCGTCCCTTGCTGGGATGGATGGGCTGACGAGAGAGAGACGCTGTTGCAACTATTGTGCTGCTATTGTGCTCCGGCGCGCGCTGAACCTGTGTGTACAA
Organism: Trichoderma simmonsii; assembly: GCA_019565615.1. NCBI lineage: Eukaryota > Fungi > Ascomycota > Sordariomycetes > Hypocreales > Hypocreaceae > Trichoderma > Trichoderma simmonsii. The sequence goes on from CP075866.1 coordinate 2,656,922, forward strand.
TATCAGCTGGAGCTCTAGAGCACCAAGGTTAGTAACTATTACTACAAGGCACATGCTCTTCCGCTATTGATATGTGACTTGTGCTGCAATAACGTTGATTGAGGATAGGTTAAGCAGGGAGGAAGTATTGGCATCAGCTAATGATGCTAGTTGTGCAGTCTGTGTTCTGGAAAAAGGTCAACTCAACCTCAGGTCAGTATGCATGCATGTCTTCAAAATCACCAAATAGCTCGTGTCCGGAGGGGCTATGCCGTGGAACGTGAGCATGGACAGGCTCGGTCAAGCACACCGATCATGTCGCTGCAACCTCCAGCTTCCCATCACCACGCTGCTTGTCTGCCTCGTACAACTACCTCTCCCGGCAAGCCCATCTCCGTCTTTTGCTTCGCTTCTCCGGCAGACTCAAATCTCGTCTACTTCGTACAAGCTCCTTCACGACTCGCTTTGCCTGGCAAGACCCAAAAAGGGCCCTCTCCGATCCCCGTCTCCGACCCAGTCGGCTGCACGTCAGTTTCATGGTGTGCAGACCACTCGGACCCTGGCACACCAGTGATGTCAGTCGCCCTGTTAGGTTGATGACGGCGCAGTGGCGCTTCAAGGATACGATACCTGCGCCAGAAAGGCATGCCGCTGTCTGGCTCCCGTTGTTGCAGTTGCCAGAGGTACTCGCCCAGGTAGCAGATACTTGTCTCGCGACCGAACAAAATTTTTCCTCTTCCTCTGCCCACACGCTGCCGCCACCGAGCCAACACTAGCTGTATGGCCCTCGTTGACTCGCAGCGCCGCACACCGACCGATTCAGCACGGCTGTTACTCAGGTGCCTTCACTAACCACGTTCGAGCCACGGTTCAGACGCCAGCCCGGCCAGCCCGACCCTGTGAAACTGTTACGATGCGTCTGCGAGGGAGCAGCTTCAGTTCGAGTGTGACGGCGAAGCTACAGGCGCCAAGCGCAAGCTTAGCTCTTTGCAAGACAACCGGAAGTGGGAGAACGGCTTGGATGACGCCTACGGACCCGCCGGTGCCAGACCTCAGACCCAGAAGCGGCTTGCATTTGGCGGGAGACGGCCTTTCTTCCCTCTTCTTTTTGTTCTTCAGTACGCACATCTTCGGCCAGGCCTGCTCCGTACAGTACGGATACTGTAGCAGGCCTTCGTGCATGTATGCCGGACCAAGGCGGTCCTTTTTTCTTCCCTGCTTCGACCGCTGCTTATCGTCCTATCTGCTTGCCTGACTAGGAAGGATAGGCAGTAGCTTGGCACAAGGGCATGAGCATGTCATGATGAGGGATAACTTGGCTTTGGATACGGAGATGCTCATACGAGAAGCAAAGTCCAACAACCCGAGACAAGCGGGAAAAAGCGAGCCAATACTTCAAACTAAAAGTCAAATAATGCATTTTTGTCCTTCTCAGCTTGGGCTCGGAGCTCCGCCAGCAAGCCGCCAACCGCGCCTCACGGCACTGGCTGCCCCCAAGGGCGGATGGCATGGCAGACCCCGTATTGCACTTAAGCGGATGTATCAATGGCCACTGGAGCTCAGCAAGCTGATAAAGAGCTCCCCTGGTTCGCGAACAGAGAACAGACAGCCCCCACTCAAACGACCAGTCAGCTCGAAACCTCAGCCAGCAACATTGCCTGCTCGAATCTGCAGACGGACTGCAGCATTGCGTTGCGCGATGCCGCCCCGCCAATGCCGAGTCATTGCAGTTGCGAGATGCCATGATTTGCCACGAGATTTGACGCTTGTGAGAAAACGGCACCGGACGGTGGGCAAAAGTGAGAATGTACCTGCTTCTACCAACCAGGACCTGGGGTTAGTCCCTTAGGGTTGTGGTACCAACAACTTTTTACCAGCGCAAAAACGAACCCGTTTGTGTACAGTACGAAGTATAAACCAGGGACGGGGAAACTGTACGAGGCATTATTACAGCTCCTCCGGAGTACTGTGCTGTTATTACGGAGTACCAAGAGCAACAGAAAGATGAAGACAAGAGAGAGAAGCGAAGAGAGAGAAAGAGGGAAAACAGAAAGCTCCCAGTGGAGCCTCTTCTCTTCTTGATTCCAGCAGGGGGGCGCCAGAGCTTAACCCCAAGCTCCCCATTGGCTCGCCACCTCGTCCGGGTTTGAAGCAGAAACCTCTAGCAGATCACAAGGGACCTTCTGCTGCATGCGCACACAGAGACGATGGGGAGCGGGCCTAGGTACCTGCTACCAGACTCCATACTTGTGCATCGAGACGAATGTCAGAAGCGCGCTTTTGCCCACACACATTCCTCACGCCCTGCCTCTCGCTCACTCCCCCTCTCCCGGGGTGCCCTACTCGTGCTTGTGCTTGTGCTTGGACAAGGGACTATAACTCAAGAAGCTCTCCAGCGGCCCCAGGGCGTGTACACTGTACTTTGGTCAAGCAAGCCGAGCGCCCCAGTGACGCTCTTTTGTGCGTGCTGCTGAAGGTCCTGGGTATACAGTACGTGCGTGCTTGGTCACTTGCAGCGGTTGTGCCCTTCTTGCCGTCAGCTCGGATGAAGTACTACATACATGGAGCCTCTGTCCGGCTCTTCTCTCATAATTGTCCAATTTTTCTTTTTGCCTTTCCTGGGTCCGGGCGATGCCATCCGCAGCCAGTCCCCGTGAGCAGAGCCGAATCCATCTGAGCGCCGCCACTGTAACATGGAGTGCTGCGGCCAGGCCAAGCTACTTACTTAGGATAGCTCTCGTCTCCAGTGCTGGTCCGGCTGCTATTTTCTAATCCCCTACACTGTACTTTTACGATCCAAACTCTCCCCTCCCCATTTCCCTCCCACACATTGACGCTGGCAGAGAAATCTGCGAGCTTCCCACGGACTTGAGCTTCTGCTCATCCTTTTCCTCTTACATTGCTTTACCTTTATATTGTCTTTATTCTTATCTACCCGAATCCACCTGTAGTACCTTCATCTGCCTTATACTTTTGCCCTCGTCGTACCTACCTCTTACATCTCATCCTCTCTTCTTCTCTCTTCTCTCTCAAACCTTTTTCTTGCCATCTACATCACATTTGCCTCTTATTAAATACAATCAATCCCGCTATACCTTTCTACTCAGCTTGAAGCTATTTCTCTATCCCGTTTTACGCATCGCTATACCTTCTCGGCCATCTGTTTCTGGACCTCGGCCGTGCCGCTCAGTTTGTCGTTTCCGGAAAACCCACTTGACCTGCATAGCCGCATACCTACAATTATATACATTTGGACGATTTGGCCAAGGAAAAGCTTCAGACTCGCAACCAGAGCCAAGTCGCAAGTTGCTTTTCACTAACTGCATCTTGCAGCGTCGTCGACGCAACTTTTACTCGGCGGGTTAAGCCGAGAGCACACTTAAAACCAGCTTTGGCCGCTACGCATATTCTGAAGCTCAATTTCTTCCCTTTTTGGTGCTTCGTACTATCCGTCTATCCAGACTCACACGCAACCTGAGCCGAGGAAACCAGCAGCTAGGCGGCGAATCGAGCTTCAATACGTCGTGCTCGCGATCGCCGCCCTCGAATTAGACGACTTTTGTTGATTGTTTTATTTTCATCGGCTCGATTGAGCAATCTGCCTAGATTTGGTTTCTTACTTTACGGCACCATTGCCTCCGAAGAGAGTTCCTATCTTTTTTACTTGGATTCAAGATGCCGCCGCGCTCGTCCCTCACCTCGTCCTTTTCCATCACAGACTCCAACAACGAGGTTGTCTGTCCGCTCCGAAACCAAGATGGCTCAAGCTGTCGGAAACGATGCATCGGCGTGAGTACTGGTTGCCCTACCCCGGGACCACTTCCCTCTCTTCCTGCAGCTATCCGCTTCCCTCTCCCTCAGCCCTTTCCTCCCTTGAGTTTCAATTCTGCCTTGCTTCTGCCCTTTGACCGATCCTACGCTGGCACCGCCAGAAAGGCTTTATTGTCATACACGCTCGCATGCATGCATGCAAGCACTCGGAGTTCAGCCTCCGCCACCACCAGCCGCACTGGAAGCTCTCAATGGCACTATGAACCGTAGCACAGACCTCTAACACGACGTTCCAATTATAGGAAAAGAGATATCGATCTATGCAAGAGCACATCCGCCGTGCACACCCGGAGCACTACATATCCAAGCTTCCAGCGACCGAAGAAAGCTTTCTGCTTATGATCAGCACCCCGCCTCAGGATCGCCGCCAGAATGAAGGAACACCCTCAGCCACTCAAAGTGCGTCCAAGCTCCCTTTTCCTACCGCAATCTCTTGTCAAAATCACAGACTAACGATTGGTCCCAAAGGCTTTCATGATCGCCATTCGTTTTACAGAGACGAATCCAGCAATCCCGGCACTCCGCGGCCTGGCGACGAGAAACTACCTGGGACCAGCTCCATCCTGGGAACTGCCAGCGCAGCGGCTGTTTTGGCCGAGCTCCATGGCGTCAAGTCTGAGAGAGAGCTAGATATGGATGGTGTAAGTGAACAATGGCTTCCGGGCGTACCCCGCTGCCTATCGATAAATAGATGAGATGAATATCTTATCTATTATCTCACGATGATAGCGCTGATAACGGGAGCTTCCCCACGGTGCTTTGCTATAGCTGCTAACAATGCGCTTTTCATCACTCTAGGGATATTATTCCGATTTGGATGGCCGCCGCAGACCTAGAAAATCCATTGAGCTGCCGCCTCTGAATCTCAGCAACATCACAAGTGACCCGTATTCCAACAGGCCTCGCGAAATCCTGCCTTCTCTCTTGGCAGCTTCACCACCTGGGCGTTCGTCAACTTTGCCTCCGCTCCAACGGCCCTTGGGACCAAGCCGGCCCCGCAAGCAGTCTATATCAAAGAAAAGCCGAGAATCTCATCATAAGAAGAAGCCTTCACGTGGCTCTGATTGGCTGCGACGTATCCAGAACGAAGAGCGGTACAGAAGTGGCCATGACCGCAAGGCTCTCTCTGCCGAGCCGTGGGCAGATTACGGCAAGCGATGGGAAGATTTGATTGATGCAGCGGACCAGGCCGCATCTGCAGCAGGAGATATTGACGAGGACCGCACACCGGTGAGTAACGAAGATAATGCGTTCATCAGAGAGATGTTCGTTTGCTAACTTTGTCTTTTAAAAGATGCCTCAATCGCCAGTCTCAATTCACAGAGCATCGCTGCCTCCATTTAGCCACCACCAATTCCAGTCTGCTAGCAACAACTATCAAGCTTCTCCCCTGCAGCAAGCTTTAACGCCACCCTCATACAATCAAGATGTGATTGAGCCTTTCCCATCCGTCGAGAGCGGCGAGAGCGGGGACAATTTCCACATTGGATCTCGTGGGCTGTCAGACTCATCACCGAGCTACAACTCACAGAATATCCAGATATACTGTGCCGCCTGCCATGGTATATCGCTGCTTAAGAATTCATATGCCTGTACGGAGTGCATATGTGGCCTGTGCTCATCGTGCGTTGAAGTCCTCATGTCTGAGCATGGAGCTCGTAGAAAGTGTCCTCGCTGCGCGACAATCGGTGGTCGGTACAAGCCCTTTCAGCTTGACATTAGATGATTGATTCTTCTTCTTCTTGCTTTCTTTTCTGTTTATGGGTAACACTGGTTTCTTCTTTCTCTTCTTTTTTTATACGCATCAGTCGTTTATTTGCATCTTTGGCGCCACTATACAGAGGCCACTGGCAGGCGCATCGGGAAACATGATACAGGTCTATTTCCTTTCCCGCCTCGGAGCAATTGCCTTGGCCGCCCCCTTTTTTTCGGGTAAAAAAAGACCCAATTCAGTCCCTTGTATGGGACTTTCAACTGGTTTGTTTCTTTTCCTTTCTCTTTTTTTTTATTGGTTATGGCTTCATTCGTTTTTGGATATATTGGGTTCCAAAGTGCTGCGGCGTTAATACATCAGATAAGGGTTCTGTTGGGTAACCTGGCTGGCACAGTTGCACGTTTTTTTATGACGTTAGGATTTCAATCTATCGGGTTTGGGTCATGAATAGGTCTTTTATGGTTAGGTAGGGACTGGGTCCTAAGACAGTCAATGAATGATTATGCCATTTTATGGATTGACACTGCTCTGCTAGTGACTTTGTTTTTCCTTGAAATATACACGCTAAGTTCCAATTTCTTTTTGTTATGCTTGACATTATGAAGTTGTAGACTCTTCCAGGGCTCTTATTTGCCGGGAGGGTCGTATCTCGTGACAAGAGAGCATGGCGAGAATTACCTGCCCTTCTTCTCCTTCTCCTGTTGCAGCAGTTTATCTCTAACGGCTGCTCTCATGTTCCTGCTGCCACCGAGTTTGGGGCCCTTGAGAACATCACCCGATTGCTGCTGCTGCTGTTTCTGCTGTTGCACGGGACGCTTCTTCTTACGGCGCATGGCCTGCTCGTCGTAGTACTGCTGCCGGAACTCTTCGGCGAGGCGGTCGTCGGCGGAGGGATCCCCGCCAGGGGCGGAAGAAGCTGCTGTTGAGGAAGAGGGGACGTTGTAGACGTCGACTGCGAAGTGGTTTGTTAGTAGGGGTGTTGTTTACGACAAAGGGGGGAGAACTCACGGCGGTTTTCGTGGAGGAACTGCTCGACGAGGGCATCGCGCGCAATGTCCTGACTATTACGGCGGTTACGGCCGCGGCGAGGAGGCGGTTTAGCGGCGCCGTCTGTCTCGACGCGGCGACGCTTGTGGCTATCGCTGCTGTTATTGTTCCTTGCGCCGTTGTCGAGGTTCGTCATGTCGACCTCGACGAGCTTGCCGTGGCGGGTGGGCTGGTCGCGCCACTTGTCCTGGTGGTTGGGATCGCCGCCAGCGAGACCTTGGTTCGTCGTCGCGGAGTGTGATGATGCGGGATGTGATGAGGGAGATGTGCCGTGGGGGTCGGCGGAGCGGCTAGCGAGGCGGGATTCTATGTATTCATTCCTGAATGATTAGCTTGGCGCTCTACAAGTGAAGCGAAGGGCAGAAGATGAGAGGGAAAGGGTTCTGGTGGTTTTGGCGTACATGTGTTTGTCGTCGAGGATGGTGAGGAGGCCGGTCTGGTGCATGAAGCGATTGGTGATGCCGCCGACGATGCGATCATGCGCGGCATCTTTATCTGCGTCTCGGAGGACCAGCGCGTGCTGCTCTGTGTCTGCGTCCTCGTCGTCTTGATTTCGTCCTTCTGAGCGGAAGCCCACGCCTCCTCGACGAGCTGCCCGGCGCGCATTGCGGAGGCGCAACGCAGCCGCCACTGCTGATTCTCCATCCATTCGATCGTCTTCATCATCGCCATTACCGTCCTCCCCTTCGAGTTCTCTTAGTAGTTTTTCTGCGTCGGCGTTGGCGTCTCGTTCAGGCTCGCCATCCTCAACCTTTGACGCGCCTGGCAGGACGGACGGAGCTGGGATCACGGTCGCTACGTCATGGTTTCCTTCTTCTTCGGTAGGTCGTTGGCGGTATGCTTTTCTTTTTTTCCCGGCGCGGAAGCGGATGGGTTCTGTGGTTGGGGTGTTTCCGTCTTGATCTGGTTCCATGATTGGGTTGATTGTTTGAATTCTAAGTTGTAGAAATAAGAACTTTTAGCAGCAAGGCTTCCTAGGTTGGAAGTGTGCTGGGTGACGAAGGGTGGTGACTTCATAGCTGCCGTGTCCGGCGATTAGCCGACGACTACCTATGAATAGTTGACAGACCAGAACAGTGAGAACACACAACGGAGGTCTCAATGTTACAAAAGAGATAAAGCAGATTCATTGATTAGAGATGGTAAAAAGAGTGGGTTTTTCATGTGTTTCAAATGTTGCGTGCGGCTTCTTACGTGCTTCTCCAGGTATATTTCGAGGTTCATGGGTTTGTCCAAGGTAAGTGAAGGGATGTTGTCATCGATTCCCGCTAGCTAACATCGAGTTCCGCAAGGTGTGGGATTTCGGTATGTTCAGACTCAACAATCTTGAATCCCCGTCTTGACATTAATCAGTCATAGGTACTTTACGAGAAAGAAAGCCCAGCAGTATGGCGTGACTGGATGGTGCCGCAACACCATCGATGACACGGTGAGTTATCTTGCTTGTGAGAGAGGAACCTAGAGCTCATATATGCTATGAACAGGTCGAGGGTGAAGCCCAGGGCAGCGATGATATCATGCAGATGTTCTTCAATGATATCAACAAAGGCCCAGGCCATGCCAATGTCACCAAAGTTACCAAGGAAGACCGCGACGTGGTAGAAGGGGACGGTCCGTTCGAAGTCCGTCGTTGAAAGAGTCATGCAAATGATGACTATTAAATGACCAAAAAATAATGTCCTGAGACCTACGCTATGCTGAAATAACCTATCCACATGAAATATACATTATAATTACCCAATCCAAGACTAGAACCCTCTTCCCCGTCTCTTAATCACTGGCTTCTTTACCGCACCTTGGACGGTAAATTTCTTCTCGTCCTTGTCAGACTTTTTCTTGACTGTTCGTTCAGCCTCTGCCAGTTTACGCTCCTCATCGAGGCGCTTGTCTTCTGCCATCTTCGCCTCAATTTCCATCTTACGGTTGAATTCCGTCTCGGTGATGCGCTTGTCTCGAATTGAGTAACCCTTCTCCTTGATGGAGTAAAAGACGCCGCCGAGATCTGCCAACCAGTGAGGGTCAACTGCCGTAACAGTCGAGACGTAGACTTTGGACGTCAAGATGAGTTCGTGGTATACAATGTAATCCGGTGGATGACCGGCGTACAGGGCACTTGTGGGGTGCAGCTGCACTCCGAGATTTGTTCGCAAGTTGGTGTATTCGCCAGACCCCTTGTACTTGGCCGCTTGGTGGTAGTACCCAGAGCAGATACACTTGCGAATAACATCCCAGTCCATGCCACAGCTAATTAGCTGCATCTTCTGCATCTTCACAATGTCCAAGAGCTGCTCCCGAATTTCCTTTGCACGTCTTAGAGACTTGGCGTGAAGGAAATGCTTGATGCACCATCCGTCCGAATATCCGTTGGCTTTCCATGCTTGATAGACTTGGAGGTAGGTAAGATGGTCCGACTCATGAACCCAAAACTTCTCTCGCTGCGTGTCAGCTTCATCCTGCCGCTCTTTGGGTCGGTAAAACACGTTTGGCACCGACAGCATGGATACAATCGTAACCATTTCTTCGCTGCAGCCGTACTCTTCCGCAGTAATGAGGAGCTTGGCCAGGGGAGGGTCCATGGGGAAGGCACTCATCTTCCGTCCGAGTTCAGTCAGCTCTCCCAAGTTGTCCAAAGCTCCCAGAGCCCATAGATCAAACATGGATGTGGAAATAGTATCTTGAGGAGGTGGATCCATAAAGTCGAAATCCAGCAGATCCTTGACTCCGAGCGATTTCAGCATCAGAACCGTATTGGACAAATTGGTCCGCTGAATTTCGGGAATCGTTTGGATGTATAGCTCTTCCTTGAATGCTTTTTCGGTATATAGGCGGAACGCTTTTCCTGGCCCTGTTCGACCAGCACGACCTGAACGCTGCCCTGCGTTGGCCTGGGAGATGGGCGTAATCTGAAGGGTATCCATGCCCATCTTTGGGTTGTACACCTTCATTTTCGAGTAGCCCGCGTCAACAACATATTTGATACCGTCGACAGTTAAACTCGTCTCAGCAATGTTTGTCGCAACAATGCATTTGCGAACTCCCGGAGCCGCCCTGTCAAAGATCTTGGCCTGTAGGTCTGCCGGCATTTGACTGTAAATTGGCAATATGCTCAATTTTGGCGGATCATTCAAAGCGTCTAGGCGTTTCTGAACCAACTCGCATGTGATTTCAATGTCTTCTTGACCGGTCATGAACACAAGAATGTCGCCGGCATCCATGGATACATGGATGGATAGTACTTGTTGGACTGCCTGATCAACATAATCTTCGACGGGAGATCGATGGAACAGGACGTCGACGGGGAAAGTTCGTCCCGGGATCGTAAATTCAGGGGCACCGCCAAAAAAGTCGGAAAACTTCTTTGCATTCATCGTCGCAGACGTGACAATGAGCTTCAAATCTCGCCGCCTTTGCAATATCTTCTTGAATAGTCCCATCAAGATGTCAGTGTTCAACGCCCGTTCGTGGGCTTCATCCATGATGATGCAGGAATATCTGTCCAGGTCAGGTTCGTTGAGTGACTCTCGGAGTAAAATTCCATCTGTTAGATATTTGATGGTGGTGTCGTTGCTGGTGCAGTCCTCGAATCGAATGGCATATCCAACCGTACTCCCCAACTTGACTTCCATCTCTTCGGCTACACGCTTGGCAACACTCATTGCGGCTACTCGTCGTGGTTGTGTACACCCAATCATGCCAGTCTTCCCGTAGCCATCTTCGTACAGAAATTGGGTGAGCTGAGTTGTCTTTCCTGAACCCGTTTCGCCGATTACAATAATCACTTGGTTCTCCCGTATCACTCGTAGAAGCTCTTCGCGGACCGCAAATGCGGGCAGGTATTCTCGTTGCTCGCGCAACGTCTTGCTCTTGCTGAAATCGCTGGCCCCCTCCGCATTCTTGATGTGCTCGCTGAACTTGTTGCCCTTGCGTTCGCTCTTTTCGACATCCTCCTCAGCAGGCATCGGTAGCGCACTGTCACCATCCTCCTCTTTAGCTCCCATAATGTTTCCGAGAGCTGTGCCCGTAATGCTTGTGGCTTCGTGTGCCTGCTTCTGCCGCTCTCTTTGCTGGCGGGCTTCTTTCACAACCTTGCTTCCTTTCCGACTGAAGACGGCCATGTCGCTTTGATAGTCCCTGACGGCCGGGACAGGCTCGAGTTGTTTGGTGAAGATTGTCTTTCCATCCAAGAATGGCGGCCGTAAGTCGTGAACGAGCAGGTGAACTCTGGTTGCTTCCTCCTCGTCAAAGTCGGCGGCCAGATCTCTTCGTTGTGCTACGCCGGATACCAGCATACGATTGGTTTCCCAGGCATCGTTTTCTCGCCTTCTCTGCTCCTGCCTGGCGTCATATCGGCTCGTCATCTTCTCGGCCTTGGCCGACTCCTGTTGCTGGCTCTCCCATGCCGAAAGTTCGTAGGATGCGAATGGGTTATACGCCTCATCGCCAAATGTGTGTCCTCCAAATTCGTCACCGCCGTACCAATCGCGATCCAGCGCCAAAGAATCTTCCTCTGTTGGCTGGGGTTGGTCGGGCTCTCGAGGCGTTGAAGGATATCGAGACTGGCCGCGTGGTGTAGAGCTTCGAGATCCATCTTGGTACTTGTTGCCCCTGGATCTGGAGAATTCGAGCCTCCTCCGTTTGGGATTGAACCCGTCGTAATCAGCTTCCGACACCATGATTGAGCCCTCCGATCGCGGTAATGCGCCAGGTAGCAGCAACGCGACGAGGTGAAATTATGGGTGTCTAAAGAAAAGATGGGCAGTGCACGCACAGTGGTTTTACTGTATTTGGGGTACCTACTCATAGCGCCGATGCCACCAGAGAGCACTGTAGGAGCTCACTAAATCATGTGATTAAGGTGGCATTCAGACAGCCAGTAACAGCTACTCTTCATCTTGTAGAAATTGCTTCCTTTAGATATGTTTTGAATATTTGAATATTCTAGATATTCTGTAACCCTGTTATTTGACGTGTTGAACCCATTTCTGTGAGATGCTGTTGTAGATAGTCATAGTTATAGGCGTGCTGCTCCTGAAATGGCATTGGATCTCTTCAACCTGAAGACATCAAAGCTCCACAGCTCCGTCAAGGGTGCCATCGGACGCTTATCGATAAACCCCACCATAGAAATTTTTGGGCAAAATATTTGGAGCGAGTCTGCGAATCGAGAAAAAAGTTACACTGCAAAGTTCAAGATACCCCAGGCATTTGCACAATGTCGTCCATGATAACCGCTGCCCAGTGGGTGCCGCGCGGCTTCGCGGCACAATTTCCTCAGGTTTACAAGCTTGACGAATCTGAATTTGAGAGAATAGCCGAATTGGCTAAGCTGCAGCTTAACGATGCAGAGGATGATCTGAAGGAAGCTCAGGAAGACGGCGAAGACGCAGAGGAAGAAGATGAAGGCAAAGATGAAGAAATGGGCGAGAAAGCAGAAACAAAAGGCGAAGCCCAGCCTGCTGCAAAGTATGCTTGATCGACCATTGTTATTCTCGTTCAATATTAGATTCTTCTTGCTAATACCATAACTAGGTACGATGATGACGACCTGAAAGAATATGACTTGGAACACTACGACGATGACGACGACGAGAACGATGCGCCCGCCGCCAACGGAAGCATGGGCATGTTTGGAAATGTCAAGTCACTTGCGTATTACGAGTCAAACAAGGACGACCCTTATATCACACTACAGGACGACGAAGAGGACGAGGACAGGGAGGATCTTCAAGTCTTGACGACTGACAACTTGATTTTGTCAGCAAAGGTCGAAGACGAATTGGCCCACCTGGAGGTCTACGTCTACGAAGACGAAGGCGACAACCTCTACGTTCATCACGACATCATGCTGCCGGCAATTCCCCTCTGCGTAGAGTGGCTTGACATTCCGGTCAACAACTCAACAGACGCGCCCAAGGATGGCAAAGGCAACTTTGTCGCCGTTGGTACGATGGACCCGGATATCGAAGTTTGGGATCTTGACACCGTCGACTGCATGTACCCCAACGCCATTCTCGGTCAGGGCGCAAATCCTCAGTCGGGCGAAAAGAAGAAGAAGCAAAAGAAGAAGAAGGCCAAGGCCAATGATGAATACCACGTGGATGCCGTTTTGTCTCTTGCTGCCAACCGAAAGCACCGAAACCTGCTCGCTTCGGCCTCTGCGGACAAGACGATCAAGCTCTGGGACCTCAACACGGCCAAGTGCGCCAAGTCATATTCATACCACACCGACAAGGTGTGCTCTCTCGCCTGGCACACCGCTGAGCCTACTGTACTTCTCAGCGGAAGCTATGACCGAACAGTTGTCGCGGCCGACATGAGAGCGCCCGATGCAAAGGCACCTCGATGGGGTGTCGAGAGTGACGTTGAGAATATTCGATGGGACCCCCATGATCAAAACTACTTTTACGTCTCTACGGAAAACGGCGTCATTCACTATCATGATATCCGAAACGCCCCATCAACCCCAGAGGCCACCAAGGCGGTGTGGACCCTGCAGGCTCACGATGAGTCTGTCTCTTCGTTTGACATCAACAGCGTGATTCCAGGCTTCATGGCTACCGGATCAACTGACAAGACGGTTAAGCTGTGGAACATTCAGCCCACCGGCCCTTCACTTGTCGTTTCGCGCAACCTGGACGTGGGTAAGGTGTTTGCCACGACGTTTGCTCCCGATCCAGAGGTTGCTTTCCGACTGGCAGTTGCTGGCAGCTCCGGCAGCATGCACGTCTGGGATACTAGCACCAACGCTGGCGTCCGAAGTGCTTTTGCTCAGCGTGTCCCCGCACAGAGGGAGGGGGTCACCGAGGACCGACTGGTCGGTGTGAACGATGACGAGAGCAGCTCAAGCGAGGATGAGGGCGAGGAGGAAAAAGAGGAAGGAGACTCTATGGATGAGGATTAAACAGGACGGTTCATGCAGCCCCCGGATGATGATGGAATGCTCTATATCTGGAAAGTGGCGTGGTTTTTAGCAGTGTAATCATGGGTGATACCTCGGAGCTGTGCATGCAGAGTTGACACCGGCGATGCGGTTAGAGGAATATCATGGGTAATGTTTGGATGTTCAATAGACTTGTCGGTTCTGGAAAAATCTTCTAGCCTTGCAAAATACGTGATGTTCTTTTTCCTTGTGAAAGGAAATCATCTAATACAGTCTAAAGATGGAGGTGAGATCTCACCATCTCAACGCCTGAGTGGTTTCCAAACACGGGGGTTTAACACACCGCATCTGAAACGGTTGGCATCATGCTGTTTCGCTATAAATAACAATGTTTGTCGACTAAGAGAATCCCACGCCGGCACTTGCGGTCAACCTTCCGAACACACACGCACATGCAAGCAGGGCTTTGTTTGCTACCAACCTTTTCTGCATCTGTCAGATCCGTACTGTATGGAGCGGCTTTGGCCCGAGCCCGTTTTCTTAGCACAACCGGGAACGACGAGGCCATTGAGTTTGTGCCTGGAAATGGCGCCGTCTGGTGGCGGGATCGGCTGTTGAGTTAGCGGTGCGATTTACCGGCGGATGGATCACGGCTTGAAGAGATTTTTTCTTTGGCTTCTGATAAGCAGCGTGTATCCATACAGTAGCATTTGCGATTTTGAAGCAATGGCTGGCGGAGCTGAGCTTTGTCAATGGCGTTTGTGTTTCTGAAGAAGAGTGGACAAGCTGAGCAGTAATCGCGCAATGAACCAGGCAGAGATGCCCTCCGCTCAACACTTTCGATCCATCTCTGCTAGCATCGGGCAAATAGACCCAACAGCCACAGGATCAGCGGCAGATGCACTCCTTGCTCTGGCGAGGTTTCGAATAACGCGCCTCGTGAGAAAAGAAAGCCCAAGAACCAGGCTCGAAAGGCACAAAGTCCCCTGGAGGGGCTGAACAGGGGCTGTCAGGCACAAGAGTGCTAAAAAGGGCCCTGAAACAGCGCGGCAAGACAAGGGTCCAGCAAGCCGGAGCCAATCACGCGGCGCCGGCTCTCAGTGTTTGCAGTTGCCAGAGGCAAGATCGGCCTGTTCTCTCCGCTGACTTTTGGGGGACAGGATAGCGATTGGCTGGTGGTGGTTGTTTTTTTGACAGCAGGGTCTGGCATTGATGCTGGTGGCTGATTAGTGGCTTGCGGGTGTAACAAATGCCCGTGAATGGCATTGATCTGTCTTTTGGGATGTTTCTGCAGATGCAGGTACGGACGGAGAGGGTCTAGGTTTGGGGCATATTGCATGCATGAGTGGGATCGAAACAGAGGGGATACCTGGCAGATGGATAGGAGCAGATGCATCACGGGGGTGTTTTGCCGTGCTGTTGTTTATTCGGCGTGCAGAATGTACATGCACATGTATGTACACTAGCAGTTGGTACCTCTCTTGAGTCGTGTTTCCGCTAGTTGGCAGCATTCATGCGTGGATAAAGAGACAGAAAGAAAACCGGAGAAATTTCTTGGAAAAGATTTTGCTGTGAGCAAAGCGCCACCATCTAAGATGCACAGTATCTGACAGCGAGGTAGGTATGATATCTCAAGTTGGCCGAGAGTCAAGTCAGTAAGTATCTGATAGTACTTGTAATAGCTGTACGACTATATCCGATCGATGGCATGACTGCGAGCAAGCAGCAAATGCCCTGTAGATGCATGTATACATCCTACTCGGTGGCCCGATCCGATCCTTGTCGTCTCACTTATACGCTCCATCCTCATCATTCTGACCGTCCGGAGGAGAGATCAACTTTGGTTACCTGCAGCCCGATTCACTCACTCAACCCACCCACACAGTGTCCCCCTCCCCTCCACCGGATAATAGCAGGTGCTTCTATCGCCATTCCATCAACCAACAAAGAAAGAGAAAAAATGCACCAAAAAAAAAAGGGCCGCCACTGTGATGGTGGCCAACAACTTGGCTCATGACCATTGGCCGAAATGCAAGAGGGCGCTTCCCTGCATTTTTTCGCACCATCCTTTCATTCTGCACCCTCCCGAACGGGCATGGGTCGGAGCCTGGCTCGAGCCTTAGCCAGGGGTTTGAAGCCTCGAGCTGGTGATGAGTCGCCAGCTGGGCCAATCAGGCGGGCCTGGCGTGAGGCCGGCGTGAATGGGGAATGGGCCAGCAGGGATGCGGCAGATGTGAGGACAAGAACAAGCGCAGGCATCATGGGTTCGTTTGCTGCGGGAAATGCCTAACAGACAGCACAGTACAGTAGCCCAGCCTAGGGTCCTCTGCCTTGCTCCATAACATCTTGTTCTGCTGCCTCTTCCTCATCGCGCGCCTCGTCCCGCCTTTCAACCTTCTTTTTGCTCTCCGTCGCCGAGAAGGGCTGTGTTGCGTTGCGTCTCCCAATAGCACCGGCCGCCGTTATTCGCTTCTCTTGCTGCGAGCGCGCATTTACAGCTGTTTGACATCTTTTTCTCGTCAGTGCCGTATCGTGCCGTTTATCGTCCTCTCTCCCTCTTCACGTTATACGCCATACTGCCCGACGCAGACGCTGTTTTTGCCGCCCAACTTTCTCTCCTTTCTTTCAAACAATCAAGGCACGTCTTCTCGACACATCACATTCGGCAATCTCAAAAAAAGCCCGGCCTTTGATTCCTTCAACTTGAAAACGTTGATCGTTTCGTTACTTCTAGCACTTAGTTGCTTGTTATCTTGTCTCACTTACTCTCCTTTCTCTCTCACCAAAAGAAAAAAATTCAACGAGTTGCCGTCTCTCCCTGCTTTTGGCATCTCCAAGGACAAAGCTTCGCTCGCATCTCAAAACAAGACAAGCGACCAACCAGGACAGGACTCCGCCCTATCTGATCGTTTGTGTGACAGCAATCAATCTTTGCATCTCACAAACAGTACATCGACACACTCGCAACAAGAGTGAAAACAAGGTAGCCGGACAGTTTCTAGTCGCAAACTTTGCCCTTACCGCAACCAACAAACCAACAAACCAACTCGCAACATCATCACCTGGCGTGAACCAAGTTGCGATTTTTCTCTTCATTTTTTCACGTTTTTTCCATCTCCATCTTGGCCTGTTTGAGTGCAGATCTGCTCGGCCATTCGGCGCTCATCTGTCATTGAATCCCGCAAGTCACCTTCCGACTTGAGCTTGGATTCACCTCCACCAAGAGGCCCCCTGTGCAACGTTCCCAGCTTGCTTTGTGTGTGTCCTCCGTCATCAGCCCAGCTGTCTTAGATAGTGAGCGCTGGTCACACGGCTTCACAGTCAACTTCCAGATCGGGTTGTGGCATCTTGTCCCTCACCTCACTGACCACCTCATCCGCTTGTGGTGGTTGCTCGCACAAGAGTCAGTCTGTCATACAGAGTGACACCAATCGTCCTTCTCTTCTGCCACGTCTCCTACTTTTAACCTCTGCTTCGTTCCTCCATCGTCAACCGGCCATTTCGTTTCTTCCAACTCAAACGAACTACCGCCACCATGTCTCTATCACGAGCTTTTACTACGCGCAAGCTCAAGCTGGGCTCTGATTCCGGCGATGGCAAGGGCCCTCAACGCTCGCATACCCTTCGACACAAGATCTCGGCTCCCGTCCAGCTGGTTCACACTACCAACATGCTCTCATACAACGCGCCCGATCTGCCCAAGGGCGCCAAGGGCGGTCCTGCTATTCCTGCTGTCCCCGCCGTCCCAGCTGTCCCTGCAGTCCCAGCTATTCCTACTGCTCCTCTACGAACCAACTCTGCCAAATCTCTCGACGACTCCGACAGCTTCGCAACCAACGAATCGACGCCGCCAACCAGCCCAGACATTGCGACAGGCGAGCGCACGCCTTCTCCTAAGCCGAACCACCTTTCAGGCTACTTTAAGAATTCGACCAAGCCTGCCGCCCCAGTCGAGCCCGAGCCCGCGCGTGCGCCGATGATTCCCCAGCGCTCTCCTACGCATACTAAGAAGAACTCGGTCGATGCCGTTGCCAGGTCGCGATCCATATCCCGCATTTCTCGAGATTCCGATCTGTCTGCCGCATCCCGGAGTCTCCAGGCCTTCTCCCGAACTCCGTCTGTATCGACGCACTCCTCGGCACATTCCTCATCTATCTCAAATCGATCTTTGAAACAGCCTACATCACCTGCGGCCTCCACGGCCCCCATGGCTTTCGCAGCCCCCAGGGCGCTCAAAACTCCTACGGCTCCTACGGCTCAAGCAGCCCCGACCCCCCTGCCTGTGCAACCTCCCATCTCGGCGCAGCACCACGCAACCAACTCTAATCCTTTTGGACCGGAATTGGGTCAATTGACGGAACTTGCGGAAGAGTACAGCTCCGCGACCCAGATGGAGCTAGCTGACGAGGACTTGGAGTACATCCGCTCCAAGGGCCTCGTCAGGCTGCGTCCCGACGACTATCTGAGCATGATTCAGGGCCTGTCTTCCCTCTTCTTTACGGAACCCAGTCACCCAGCTCCTGCAGCTGCGGCCCCGCTCTGGATCTAATGTCCAAGCCGATAATGCGAAGCAGCAAAATTTCCGCTGCCGCGTCATTGTACATATCGAAATTGTCCGGACATAGGCTGTACCGCCATGAGCAAACTGCTTGAGCGATGACTTGTTTTTCCTTTTTTACTTCTCTTCTTCTTCTACTATTACTCTGTCTATTGACATGGATTGGATTCGGTGTGGGGTCTAGAATATTAGCATTACTAGGTACTTGGATTGGCTGCTTGATATACCTGAAACAGGAGACGATGTGGCGTTGAATAACGGATGGGAATACTTTTTAAATTGGCGTCTTTTGATTTTTCTACCATTTTTTCTTATTTTATGATGTGAATACTTTACCAGTCACAAAATCTGCACATATTATCCACTGATGACATTTCTTTACCATGTACCTTCTTTTCTCTCCTCCGTGACTGATCATTAGGTATTACTGGTGACAGATATTAGCGGCTTATGATACGGCATTTGGAAGCTCAGCAGGAAGCTAGTCAGACGGCCCGATCGTCTGTCTGTCTACTCTAGACATACATGGCAGTTAGCTAGCTAAGATGAGAATGCCACGCGAAAAGACAGAATGTCAGCGGGAGGATTGACGTGATCCCTGTCTGATGTTTCAACTCCCGCCCCACGCGCCGCGGCAGCCAATCGCGTGATGGGGCTGCGGCTGATTGTTTCAAAGCGATGCGGATGGGTGTCCGTTTGGTGGATGAAAGGTGAAATTAGCCTGCACTTGTTTTGTTGCCGGTACGGGATAATTCTGGTAGATGGGAGAATAGGGGAGATTCGGAAGCCGGAGTGCCGATGAGTTGGGATTTGTGTATAGTAAAGCAGGGGGATGTTGAAGTGAAGCTGTTCGTTTTGGTACTTGGGATTCATGTGCAGGATACACGTGGGTTGATGAGAGTCATCAGTCTGAGCCATCAATGACGTACAAAAAGAAAATACAGTGCAATATCTCACGCAAAAGACATGGTTCAAGAAATTAAAGCACCTTGGCCTTGGATAATTGACCATTATTACACAGATAGTGTGAATTATATGGAGCCTAGGGTCCGTGGATTACTGCATGCACTATTGCAGCTATTAAACGGACATCCATACAGAGAGAAATCCATACCTAAGTACCTTATCTATGCTGCGCCACAACACTGGAAAGTCACTTCACAGCATTTTCAACTTCCCCCGAGACCTTGAAATGAGCCCACCAGGTCTAATGCGAGCATGCTGCAGCTAGCAGTGCTACGTGAGCTGCACTTGGGAACTGTCAGTGATCAATTGGACAATTGATGAGAGCCGTCATGGGCTGCTTAAGCACGGGCCAATCTTTGGATTTCACAGCATTTTCAACACCCCCCGAGACCTTGAAAAGCCTACATGTAGCCTAGTATTCCAGACCAAGTATGGTGGTTATGCTAGCTCTGGGCCTGTTTGCCTCTGTCATACAGCACTCAACCAAAGTGAGTCCCGCGCTATTACTCCAGAGATGTTATATATGCTATAGGTCTACTCCGTAAGTGAGGGGCAGATTTCACGTCAACCTTTTGAGCTCTCGAATATTTAACCATAATCGCCCGGTAATACGAAGCGTATTGAGATTCGGATACTGGGATTACTGCTATACAGTTCCTAGGCTGTGAAATATGGCATTCACCTCGGACTGTCCATCATCAGAAACGCCCAGCTTCTAAACTAAGAAAAGTGTGTGTATGTGTTGACTAGCTCAACCAATCGCACAAAGCATACTCATTAAGGGTCCTGTAATAGACGTATTTTCAACCCATCATCGATCCCTTTGTGTGAGCTCAAAGCCTGGGGAGGGGTTACAAATGTTGGTTCGCGCAACGACTGTGGATCCAAATGAGGCTCTGTTTTTTTTCCCTTTCACAGCATTTTTAACCCTCCCCCAGCCTTTGTATGAGCGCCTTGGAAGGGATTAAAAACGCTGTGATATATTGCTGACACGCAAGGCGAACAATTTCCCTCGGACACCACCATGTGGTTATCTTTCACAGCATTTTTAACACCCCCCGAGGCCTTGAAAAAGACTACACACCTTCCATGTTGGCTCTTATTTCTAGCATTCTAGAGCAGTATAACGGTCCTGTAAGCTCCACGGGTCTTGTTGTACTGCTGGTCCACGCAAGTGAGTGAGTTGCAGGTTTCGCGCCCACTTTTCACGCTCTTTCATGTATTTCCTGTGGCTTCAATTACAAAACAAAGTTCACTTGTTGGCTTCTCTCTATTGAATACATTATACTAACTTATAGGAAGCATATAGGCAGCTCGCATGAGACAGAAGAAGCTACCATTGATTTGCACCACCTATTATTAGGTCTTAGGTAGGCAAGGTCAACTACCAATTATATGGACCGTCGAATAAGCAGCAAAATCACCCCACCCGTATATCTCAACCTCTCTTTCATCTGCTCCTCCAACTCTTTCGACCATTCCAAATCTCATCATCAATCATGGCCTCCCAAGCCGCCACCATCGCTGCCCTAAAGGGACAAACCCTCCGCATCCCCAACCTCGCAACTCTTTTCCAAGCCTGGCCCCCCCAGACCCTCAACAAACATTATCAAGAATCCGTCACATTCACCACTGACACCATCCTCAAGATCGCCGCCATCGCTCCCGGTCTGCAGCTTGAGCGCCGTCTGCGCGATGATATTGGATTACTGGCATGCTTATGGTTTCCCCTCGCGCCCAAGCTACGTCTCGAGGCCCTGGTGTTGTATGCGGCGTGGGTCATCTGTTGGGATGACACCTTCGACAGTGAGGAAGGCAACCTGGGGGCAGACTTCGCCGGCGCCGAGCGGTGGCGCGACAGGACGCTGGCAATCGCCGAGGCTGCATTGAATCTGCCCGGGACATCTCCAGTCGGTGAGGTCGACCCCATTAACGGCATGCTGGTCGACTTTGGGCGGCGGTATGCACAGGAGGCACCGCTCCATGAGCGCCAGCAAATGTATGATGAGCTCGCCTATTACATTAGTGCCTGCTCAATCGAACAGAGGATGCGGCTCAGCGGGACCGTGCCTGGTTTTGACGATTACATGTTGCTCCGAGATGGTACTGTGGGCGGCGGCATGTTCTGTGCCCTGGCTCCCTATGCCATCGGCCGGGACGTGCCACGGGAGATGCTCAGCTCGCCACACATTCCCGTTCTCCGGAAGCAGATCAACCTCTTGATCAGCTTCATCAACGACCCGCTATCGCTCAAAAAGGAACTTGACCAGGACTGCGTCCTCAACGTCGTGAGTGCGCTTATGACTCCGGAAACGACACTGGACGATGCTATAGCACAGATGCTCCAGAAGCTTAAGGACGCAGTGCAGCAGTTTGATGAGGCGGCCAGAGAGTTCATCAGTCAGTTCGTACACAATGACAATCTTCACAGCCTAGCACGAGAGCTCGTCGACCAGTATAGACGTATAGCCACCGGCTTGCTAGAATTCACGTATGTATCTCCCAATTCCCAGAACCGTGGCCTTTGATATTACCCTAGCAGTACTAGATAGGTACCTTAAATTCGTAGTAGTACACGGTATAAGCTGACCTATGTGGAAAACAGGCTGAAATCCCCTCGTTATAAGCTCGCGGAGCATCTGAACGAAGATGGATCACTAGAAGTAGTCCTCTGATATCCTTTTTTTTTGTTCCCTCGCCTCCTTTATATTACTGCGAATAGCTTTCCAACGCTCCCGTGAGTCCCCAACTCCAGTACTCCCCTCCCTTTCTGCCGGGGGCTTGTATGACGATGCTCTTCTCATTCCCTGACCTTTGCCCCTCCGTATTTTTCCCTTTGTAAATGTGTTGTATGCGGACCCACGCCAATGCCACGAAAGAAAAGACAAACAGAAGAAAAAGCAATCAATGTGTATAAACGAAGAAAAAAGTGACTCCTCCATATTGTATTTGTGAATATGTTTCCCATTTGCAATCCTTCCATTATTAAGAAATCACCATGATCGACCTCCCAATGGCTCAACCGACGTCACAAGATCCGTAATAGTGACGATTCTATATCCCTGCCGC
Source organism: Trichoderma simmonsii (assembly GCA_019565615.1). Lineage (NCBI taxonomy): Eukaryota > Fungi > Ascomycota > Sordariomycetes > Hypocreales > Hypocreaceae > Trichoderma > Trichoderma simmonsii. The sequence continues at coordinate 2,678,966 of CP075866.1, forward strand.
TTCAATTCCGGCAGCACAATCCGCAGCATCGGAGCCGTCCAGCCTCTTCGGTCGTGGCAAATGATGATGCCTCCAGGATGTGCCATGCTCAGAATATGCTTGGCATTGGTCGAAGGGTAAGGAATCTGAGGGTCGTGAGGGTATATGCTCCCCAGAACGATCCGAAACCCGCGGTTACCCAACAAGTCTCGCATACGGTGGTTGAACCAGCCAGACCCAGGCCGGAAGTAATTATTAGGCAAAATCTTGCCCTCTGCCTCGTACGCCGTCGTCAGAAGCGCCTTGACCTCCTTGACCTGCCTCTCGAGCTCGTCATTGCTCAGACTGCTAGACGGCTCGTCGCGCATAGCATGATTACCCAGCTCATGGCCCTGCGCAACCAACTTCCTCAATATCGCCTCCCTACCCTCGACCTGCTGCCCAATAACGAAAAACGTAGCATGGGCGTCGTTTTCGCGCAGCACCTGCATAATCTCGTCCGTGTGCGCCGAGGGAGCATCATCAAGGGACAGCGCAATGATTTTCTCTGTAGTGGCGGGTTCTTCGAAGAGCACGTCGGGGAACTTGTTGCGCAGGTAGCCGATGAGGAAGCGCGGCGGCTTGTAGACGCAGTAGACGGAGTAGAGCGGCAGGGCGAGGAGGACGAGCAAGGCGAGGAGCAGCATCTGCGTCGTCAGGCGGTTGCGGCGGACGCGGCGCCGGAGGGTGGTCGGCAGGCGGAAGAGGTTGAGGCGCGGCATTGGCCGGGAATCGAAGGATCTTCGGGAGGAGGAGTTGGTCGAGATTCGATTCTTGTGTCCTCGTTAGGAGAGGCGGCGTGAGGAGACGGGGATGCCGCCTGCTGCTGGCATGCTCTCTCTCTCTTTCTATTCGATATATGCCCTTTTTTCCTTTATCTGTCTTCGACTTTGGTGTAAATTCTCGTAGTCGTCGTTGCGATTGATATAATTAAAAATTTGGTCGCAATTGGAAGAAGAGGGATGCCTTTTTTTTTCTCTTCGGTCGAAAAGAGACCGCCTTAGTGGCGGGAAAGGGAAAGGGTTTTTGGGGTAATTGAGGCTTTCGCGGTCCTGTTTAGCCAGGGGCTAGGAGAGCGTGCAAGTTAAGTTATCGGATAGCGGTGCCAGGGGGTGTGATTGGGGAAGGACCCTGTAATTGATTTTCGATGCCCAGTCGCTTGTGACATTAGATCTCCATGCTACGGTACCCGTGCATTGATCACTTCAACACTTTACAACCCCCTTACAGAGAAAAAGATGTATGGTTTTACAATGTTTTATTAGAATGCAATTGCACAAGTTGACAAGCTTCAATTCATTCTTTTTATTCAATCTTTTGATGCATTCATATGAGTATCCAATTGCAAATACCATCAAAAGCTCATCACTGACTTGATCTGCTTTGGTGCCCAGCCAGGGGTTCACATCACCATCTCCCTTCTTCCTCTCCTCACTTTTTTAACCATCATACAATCTAGCTATCAATGAATCAAGCGTGTCCTTCCTTCAGCAACGCCTCCAGTCCCTGCTGCAGATCCGCCTTCAAGTCCTCCAAACTCTCCACTCCAACACTCACCCTCAACAGCCTCTGGTCCACCGTCCTATCCGTCATGGCCCTCCACTCAACCAGACTCTCCACGCCTCCCAAGCTCGTCGCGTGCTGGAACAGCCCCAGCTTCCCAGGCAGCCGCTTCGCCAGCTCCTTGTTCTTCAGCGTGACGGCGAAGACGGGCCCGTAGCCGTTGGGCATCTGCTGCCTCAGCCAGCTCCCCTCCTGCGCGGCCTCGGGCTGCAGGCTGGCATGCTGGATCCTCTCAATCGTCTTGCCGGCGGCCGTCTCGTCGTCCTTGGCCTGTTCCGCCAGCCACGATACCAGCGCCGTGGCCGTGGCGCTCTGTCGGTTGACGCGCAGCTCCAGGGTTCGTAGGGATCGCATGCCCAGCCAGCCCTCCAGGCTGCCAATCACGGAGCCCAGGAGCAATCTGTCGGCGAGCAGGTCGCTCACCCACGTCTCGTGCTTGGGGTTGACTGCCAGGACGCCGCACAGCATATCCGAGTGTCCTCCGATATACTTTGTGCCGCTGTGCATCACAATGTCCGCACCCCAGGCGAACGGATCCAACAGCGGAGGCGGCGCAAACGTCGCATCGACAGTCAGATACGCCCCTACGCTGTGCGCCCTGTCGGCGTAGTATTTGAGGTCGCGCGCCTCGCCCGTGGGGTTCAGGGGCGTCTCGACGTGTATGATGTCTCCGGGCCCCAGCTCTGAGAGGTCGCAGTCCAGCGGCAGCGACTTGAGGCCGTTGAGGCGCTCAAAGATCTTGAGAATGCCGTGGCAGCCGTGGTAGCCGTCTCCAATGGCAACGCGCTTGGGGTTGATGTGCGTGATCATGGCGTGGAAGGCAGCCAGCCCCGATCCGTAGGTGATGGCCTGCTGGCCCAGAATGGACGTCAAGATGGCCTCAAAGCGAGCCATGTTGGGGCTGGTGTGGCGCGAGTAGATGTGGAAGTCGAGAGGCTTAGTTGTCTGTACAAGCTTTATGTCAGTATCAGAAGCTTTTTTTTATTACTTGTGAGATTTTCATCTTCATCATTCACTTACATCGACCTCTGCAATGGGCTTGAGCCTCTCGGGATCGTTGGGATACCGAAAGGTGGTGCTGGTGTGCAGGCCGGGCGCAATGGCCGGGTGTCCATCGATGCGAGCATCAGCATGCACCGCCTTGGAGGCGAGCGACAGCGCCGCAATGTCGGGCACGTATTCGTCTGAGGCGTTGCCCATTGTGATTGACTGCGGTTTGTGGTTTGTGTTTGTGTGATCCTTGTGCTTGTGCTTGTGTCTGGGTGAGTTTGTTAGTACGATTAAGTCGTCATATGTGGGTGTATTCAGTGATAATATATGTCCATTACATACCTGATGTTTCAACTCAACTCAACTCAAACCAGTCCAAAATTATAATCAAACTTGAATCAAGCCGATGAGATCAGATTAAACCAAAGCATCAATGCCCATCTTCAACAAACCTTCAGCTCGATAAAAGCAGCTCCGTCCATTAGCCTTTATATTCCGATCCGCAACTCTTCTGCCCCGCTTCAACGCCGTTGTCGCTGTATTACTCAAGCGTTCAATTACCCACTACAGAGTTATATCCAGCGTCCAATTACCCACTATGGAGTATATCCCGCTGCTTCCAGCTTGATCACGTCAATCTATCTTATCGCTTTTTAGCAGAAACCCAAATTTCGGCAGCAGAAAAAGCTGCATGTTAGGAGAAAGAAAATGTCAACACAGGGCGTTTGCGTGTCACATTAATATTCATACTCCACCACACTAGGGCGTAATTACCCGACAAGCACGCCCTCTTGTCAATGTTCTGCTCTTGCATTCATATACAAGTATGAGTATGCCGCAGATTGCCGCTCAAAGGCAATTGCTCCGAGGAGTTACAGCTTCCGCAGTCGGTGGTTGTGTCCATCAAGTGGTGCTCAAAAGGCCAACAAATCGGGTAGCAAAAAGGAGAAATGATTGAAGCATCGTGGGGAATAAAGAGACAAGATTAGAAATTCAACCACGCGGGGGGTTGCACCCTCACGCCTTCTACATCACCGAGTCTTCTTGATTCGTTGGTGATTAGTAGTTGGTAGGACTACAGACTTTATGCCTCGTTCAATGCATCATGAGCCTAGGGCTTATTCAGAACGAATGAACTCTATCAGATAAGAAAAGTCGACATGATGACGGTGGCACGAACATATCAAACGTAATATGTGATGTATTAGCGATCAAGCATGTGATCGCCGACATAAGTGATTATCATTAAGTCGTCTTGCTTTTCCTTGCTTGAATATTCCCTCGTCTTCATAAACCCTCCGAGTCTGCCAACCCATGATTCGGGGGCGTACCGGCAAGCATCGTTGGATGCGAAATACAAACTCCCCATTATACAGTTGTCCTTGCAAGGTATGTGACGGCGGCAAATGTGCGTCCGCCGTCTACATTGTCCCAAACGCCGTCGTTGCAGAAATAAAACATATCCATAGTCCAGAAAAAAAAACATGGGCGCCTGATACACTTTTGAAAAGGTATGTACGATAAATTATTTCAAGTTGCAGAGTCGTTGTCGTCGTTGCTTCCCGTGGTAGACATCTCTCAGTTTGATGAAGTCACCGTCGGCTGGTCCATTGCTGCCAACTCGGCCCCTTGGCCGCTTTGCGCCCTCTTCCGACCGGGCATGAGGAATCTTGAGACTCCTGTCTGAGCCGTGGAGTCCTTCTCTTGGGTCTCTGTCAGTTTGGAGAAGAAGCCTCGTTTGCGGGGCGGCTGCTTCTGGTCCTCGAGTCCGACGTCTTCAAAGTTCTCCTCGGCGGTGGGCAGTTGCTCTATGTTACGGTTGATTGCCGACCTAGGCATTCGAGCGAATCGAGCTGAGTCGAGACTCATGCGAGCGGGAACGTCGTACGCAGAAATGGGGGATCGTGCCGAGATATCCTGGGCGGTCCTTGTTAGTCTCCGGTTCAGGCGAGTCGCATCGGAGGCGGGGTTGACGCCGTGCCCGAGAGAATGAAAGCAAGCCAGAACAACGGAAATGGACAACGTACAAATGAGCGTCGGTACGAGTCAAACGACTCTCGAGAAATAGAAAATTGCTCAATCTCGCCAGAGCTGTCTGACGATTCTCGCGACGAGAGGTATCTGCGCGGCCAGTGGCCCTTCTCCTCCGACGGTGAGGGCTGTTCGCATCGACAATCAGCGACTTGTGCACAAGGCAAAACGACGGGGTTATGCAAACTTACAGGGAGATATACGCCACTGTCATTGACGACTGCAATTCAGAAAGGGCAGTTAGCTAGCCGGTCGTGTGACGCTCTGCCTCTGGCATGGTCTACAAGGCACAGGGCAGGGATACAAGGGAAGGCGGTCACCCCACGACATACCACTCATCTTATACTCGCCGGTATCCTGACTTCTGGCGCTGCGAATGCTGAGAGCCGACGACGCCTTGGATCCAACGGTGTCGACTCGCTCAAAGCCAGGAGAAATGCGCTCTTGGTCGGTGTAAACATTGTCCTCGACTGTGACGAGAGTGCCGGGGCGGCGAGTAAACGGATTTCGAATCGGCATGGCGAACGATGCGAGTTGGCGGGAATTAAGTAAGTAGTATTAAGGCGATACGATATGGTACAGCCCGGTGGTACACGACAAGATACGACACGATAAGCCGGTGTTGTGAGAGATGCGGGCAAGAATACGCAAGACGGCGGAATAAATATCGTTTTGGCGAGGTGAAGAGAGAGTCAATCAATTGATGGGGGGAAACGGAGACTTTTAATAGGTATCCAATGCGAAAAGCGGAAGGCTTCGTCTAGACTGTGGAGGAAAGTAAAAAGCCAAGGTACGAGTACATGCCGAAAAAAGCAGGGAAGGGGCACAAGGGGTTTCAAGCTTTAAAAGCCATTTGGATGACCTGAATGATGGTCAGATGTCAGGCTAGAACGGATCAGCGGCCGGATATGGGGGAATCAGGGCCTGCAAATGGGGCCGATGGCAGTTTTTTGCGTAGCATCACTTTTTTGCTAGTGCTTGCAGTTTGAGTCGATGGAGCGGGAACGGCGTCTAACAATCCCCGATGGGTGACTTCAATTTTGGGGCGGATTTTCTGGATCGAACGAGGCGAAGACGGCGATCTGATTTTGATTTGATGGGCGGTGCTGAATTGCTACATGTACAGGCGAAATACTTCAGGTACTTAAGGTACTTGAGTTACTTAACAGGGCAATGATAAGTAAGTCCAATGTACATGGAATCCCAAGAGAGAGAGCGTGGAGAGATGGATGATTCCAAGGTCAGGTCAGCCCAGCAAACATCAGATCTGCGCATCCTCTCGGCGGCGCCTTGCCGACCATTTTCGCCCACGGAGCGCATCAGTGAGATTCGCTGGATTCGATTCCACACTGTCTGCAGTCCGCGTACTATGCGTATTATCGGCTGGATCAACCTCTATTTTGCACTTATACGGTTTGGCTTCTCTGGCTTGGCCCTTTGGCTGTGCGCTGCTCCGCCTCGTAGCTTGGCCTCAGCTCTCTCTGTCTGCCCAAGGCTTTCTTTCATTCTTTTTTTTCATTCATGCATTCACCCGCTCCCTTGGCACTTTGATCCCAGTCGGTGCCCGCTCGTTGAGTCCTCTGGCATTGTACAGTACCAGGTAGCATTTTCATGCAGCGTCACTCGCATCGTATCGGACCGGCTTTTGCAGAGCGAGCGCCTAAAATGCCGTGGGCATTTCTAGACTTATGAAGCCAAGGACGGTGGAGCCACCAGCCAAGACGAAGGAAAAGACACGCGCCCGGCCTTGCTGAAAATACCCGGAAACGACTCTCCCGAATCCGAGTAGCGGCAAAGACATTTTATCCGCAGGGCCATGACGATCCATGACAGTGCGGGATGTCGTACTAGTTACCGATTGTGCGTATTTGTTTCTGTATTAGTTGATGCTAAGGTAGAGCCCGGCACCTGAGCCGCGGCATTCGGACAATCCTACCCTTCGAACCAACACCAACAAGACCAAGTTGGGCAGGTTTTCTTCCTCATTATTACCTCACCTTGCAGTAACTAAAAAATCTGCCACCATGGGCTAGCACTTCTTTTCCCAGTTCATCATCAAGAAATTGCCACCCTCCCACAAAGAGCTTGTCGACTTGTTCCCAAAAGCGTAGACTATCACTTTGTCACATCTACGAATGTGATTGTGATGGGCTCTTCCCCGCTCTGCCATGCTTGTTACTGAAAATCCGGGGCCGAGCTGTGTGCAAGGGTTTGCTGGAGACCTTGTTTCGATGGCTGAGCCGGGATTTCCGTCCTCTTGGGGAATGCTTCGAGTGGAAACACGTCTGAAGCTGGCAATGCAGGACACACACTCATGGCTGTAAACAGCACTGGATCGAAGCGATTGTAGATCTCCGGTGGCAAACTGCTTGCCTTTGAACCTTTTTTCATTGAACCTTTTTCATTGCCCATACCGAAAAAGCATGGGCGCCATCCAGAATAGGCTGATGAATAGGAACGGCCGCCTGACGCTGCCGCTTTAGTCTGCCATCATACGTTGCTTGCATGGCCTGGGCAAAACGCCACCAGATGTCGGTGCCTGAAAGCCCGTGAACAATGGTAACACGACGTACAGGGCACCGTATTGATCAATTCGGCACAGAAAAGCTGCCTGGGAGGATTTGTTGGCCAGCCACAATGCTGCCCAATCCACGAGCGTTGGGAATAGCTGGCGTATGGATAGACGATATGTTATCAGCAACACTATCGTCCTTCTGTTGCTTCACCTTACGTTGTAGGCGTAAATGCGTAAAACATGGCTTTCGACCTACAAACTTATTGTTGCCAACCAGACATCGGGTTTCGCGTTGAAGTGCACGACGAATATCATCGATACCGAAACTGCACCTTCGATGATGGACACATGGTAGCACGCAATCCTTGGCGCGCTGGCGACGCTCAAGCATGTAGCGATCACCTCCAATGGAGACAGCGAGAGGGGCCCTTCATTTCGTTCTTTACCAGCTGGAACGCAGCTCTACGGAGACAACAGTTGATGATAAATAAAGGGGCCAGGGAAGTTATTATTGTTGCTGTTTGGTTGGATGGGTTGCCTGTTGTCTACGATGCTTTGCGGATTGCTGAAGATTTAAACCTTGGTAACCTTCATTGGTTTCAAAATGAAGTTCTAGTCCACGGGGGGATACCCGCCGACAGCTACAGGATTTTGGCCATCTTTCACTGCAATGGGAATATCAAGGACGCTGCTCTCCATCTCGATGGCTTGAATACCAAGGTCCGCATACCAGAAGAGTTTATTGATGGTGTCAGCATCAAGGGGACTATTGGTGGGAAGCCTAATATAACTGAACTACTTCGAGACGAGCTATACACCCGCACCGGAACGAGGGACGATGCCAAGTTCATTCCGTTGGTATTGTGCATGGCGAATCTCACGTACGATTGGAAAGTTGATGATGATGCTGACCCAATGATTCTTTTGCCTTTGAGGGGCATAGGCTGGTGTTTCCCTAACTGAATGTTGCTCAAGTAGTGGCTATGGCGTTGGCTATGAAGGTGATGTTAATTCGCTGCTTAGGGATTGTCTGAGATTGATACCACTCAAATTGAACAAAGAAGCTTGCAAAACACTGACTGCTTTTCTAAGAGAATTTCTATAGTTAATGGTATAACTAGCAAATAAGTGACAGATGCCGCTAGAAGTCAACTTGGTTAAGCCGTCTGGCGCCACGCAGCGTGAATCCAAGCCATCCGCCCAATTAGGACATGCAGTCAACTACATGAACCATCGACATAGATCTTTCTTCAGTTCCTTTTGCTGCCTATCACCTCCATATCAATCATAACGATACATACAATTGCCGGGATTCATGCTTACTTGTGTACTTTTGTTTGCACAAACGGACACACTTTGATATCCGAGACATTGTCGCTGGGTCCTTACCAGTCCCAAACAAGAAAAAGATCTCATCATCGCCTGAGGCTTGCAGATGTCAACCCGAGCATTTGGCCAATACAACTCGAGGTTATGCAGCCACATCACCAAATGCAAAATTTCTTGTGTGACCATGGCCCCTTTTCCTCACAACTATGGCAACGTCTCTCTCTCTCTCTCTCTCTTCTAAGCCCCCTCTGCAAGGGACCACAAAACCGGTGAGGCAAAGTCCTTTCGATTCACCGCAGCCAAAGAGCCTCTCCGCATCACAATCCCTGATGTGCTCTCCCCCAGGGATTTCCCAGCTGAATGGCACTTCCACCCCTTGTTCGTCGGTCCGATCGGCGCTGTCCCCCTCTTCTTAATTGTCTTTTTTTATGTACATGTTTCCTTTTTTTAGATCGACAAACACCTGCCAACAAGCGGCACACATACGAGGTCGCAGGCGGCATAAGCTGCATGTCTGCGGGCCAAGCTTTGCGTCCAACCACAAGTCACCTCCCGTGTCGAGTCAAGGCCCATCCACGTAGTTCCAATGTGTTGTGAACCCATCTTTTGTCTCCCAACCTATCGCCCATCCCTTGCATCTTTCTTACCCACAGGAAATATGTAAGATCCCGGCATCCTGTATCCTGTCCCGCTGCGCACATGCTCGCCTGACTGGCTGGGGCGCCGAAAGGGTGCCGGACACACAAAAACGCCTTCGAGGGCGCGGCATCCCGAGCATCTTTTCCGCTTTCTTATATGTTTGACGCCGCCACTGTAACTGTACAAATCACAAAGTGTCATTCGCTTATTCCGTTTTCCCGCGCCAATTCGTCCTTTCGTTTTTCATCAGGTCCGCTGTGTGTGTCGCTCCTCCTCTGGCAAAAGCTTCTTGGTCTCACCACCGCCACGTGGATTACACTCGAGCCACCTTCGGATCTTTGCACACTCTCGTTTCTTCTACTTCTTTTATTTTCCTCTCTCTCTCTCTCTCACTAAACTTCTTGCTGGGACCGGTGTTGTTTTTGGGATTCGGAAAATACTTAACAACAACAGAAAAGAATCTACGGATTTCAGATCCTTGCTTCTTCCAACTCGTCCACTGATACAACCTGGTGCTGGCGGCTTAGAACTCCAGGAGCCTCCGTCGACATGGGTGCTTTCTTCATCGGGTGGCAGTTATGGGAGGAAATGACATTTGTAAGTCGCCCTTTCAAGTCAACCCTTCTGAATCTCTTAGTTGTTTCGTCGGCTTACCTGACCTTTATGCAGGTCTTAGCATGCTGCATAGTGTTAGTCTTTGCCTTTGGGCTTGTAAGACTCTGGTGGACCAACCGTAAAATTGCGAGACTCGAATTGATAGACGAAGAACGGCGAGTGCGATTGGCAGAGATGCGGTACTGCGGTATCAACGCACGCGGCATCAATGATATCCCTTTTGGGGTGCGCGCAATACAAAAGGGTATCCAGGTCGAAGGCATCTGGATATCAAGGCCTAACACGCCTGATGCCAGCCACGTCACCGGCTCTCCGACTCTTATTGGCGACTCGACAGACCCAAGAGGGAAATCAAAAAGAAAGGGGAAGGGAAAGGCGCACTATATTCCAGTGGATGTCACAGAGACTGCTATGCCGTCCTCATCACGCGAATCTACGCCTACATCAAGTTCCTCGACACCTCCACGAAACAAACATGCCGATTCAAACGATACACGACAGTCACGACACCGGCAGCCAGTGGATATGGATACATCCAGAGGGTCGATCGAAGCTCAACGCAAAAGCATTGCTCGTCACATGGCTTCTCGCAACTCTTCGGCCAACCGAAGCAGCATGGCTTCATCTTCCATGGGCGGCGACATTGTGATTCCCCACTCGAGAAGCTCTTATGCCAGTTCGAAGCCAATGCTCAGCGGAGCTACAGAGTACTACTCTGATCTATCTAGAACCGGAACAAACGAATTATACGATGCCCCTCCGCCCGCAGCTTGGGACCATGGATACAGTAGCTCTGATGCAGACAGTTCCGAAGCAGCGGGCCGACGAGCAAGACCGGGCCCTTCTAGGCTGCAGAAAAAACCGGCGTTCTATACGCAAGTACGAAACTAATGGATGAAAGAGAATGATAGTAGAGATTCTTGGCTGGGCCATGATTTTCGTGTGTTTATAATGACTTAATGTTTTGGACGCCGTTTATGAGTTTTACGTGGAACAAGACAAGGATGATAACTAGAGGATTTTGCCATGCAGGTCATTTGCAAATAGTTGAGCTATCAAACAAAAGGACAGAATAAAAAAGAAATTTTCATACAAGCTTTACTATTAATATCCTCATTACAGTCCATACAGTAAGTAAAGACGTAATCCGTCGTTGAGATCATCCTGGATAGTCGGCACTTGGTTACTCGGGGCCGTTCATCGGCTCGGGAATAAGCACGGAATTGTTGTCGGACCTCCGCACCAGTATGAGGCTATAAGCATTCAAAATGTCGAGATGGCCATCTATATAATTAGCTAGGAGCCCGTAAAGAATTAGGTATCGCATCTTCTACACTCAGAATATTTGTAAAAACCAGTAACCTTCTTGAAAAATGGCGTCTGCAGAGTATCTCCAGGCCTCATCGGACGGCTTCAAGGACGCCAAGGCCTACGACACGCATCGACCGTCGTACCCAGCTGAGGCAGTCCAGAGCCTCTTGACCCATCTTGGCCTGGCGGGCGAGTCCAAGGCAAGGATCATTGACTTGGCAGCTGGTACGGGCAAGTCCACTGAGCTGTTGTCGGCGCGGCCAGAGGAATATGAGATCCTGGCGGTGGAGCCGACGGCGTCGATGAGGGAGACGTTGGCTGAGAAGAAGTTGAGGGGAGTTGAGGTGAAAGAGGGCACTGCGGAGAAGATGGACGTTGAGGATGGATGGGCGGATGGAATTGTGGTTGCCCAGGCGTTTCACTGGTACGTTGTGAGAGAACAAAGAGAAGAGATCGAATGCATCTTTGAGACTGATTGGTCGTGAACAAAACAACAGGTTTGCGAATGAGGCTGCACTGGCGGAGATTCATCGAGTTCTGAAACCAGGAGGCTCATTGGGTTTGATCTGGAACATTGAAGATTGTAAGGACATTTTGCTTTCACGCTTACTACCTGGATTTCTCTTGGAAGGAGAGCTGACAACATGAACACCTGCACAGACAACAAGCCAAGATCGTGGCCGGCAGGCAGCAAGTGGGAAGACGCACTCAACGCCCGCATATTCACGCTGCCCGACTTCGGCCCGCCGAGGTTCCGCAACAATGAGTGGCCGCAGGTGTTTGACCGCCAGGCCAAGTTTGCGAAGCCCTTGTTCTCGACGCCGATTGGGGAGGAGAAGCTCCCGTGGACGGTATGGCTGGAAAAGAGTGCGGTGTGGAACCGGGTTAACACGCTGAGCCATGTGTTTACCTTGGAGGGCGAGGACAAGGCTGCGTTCAAGGCGAAGTTTGATGAGGAGTTGAATGAGAGTGATGTTGAGGTCAATGAAAAGGGTGAGGTGGCCGTGCACGGAAGGACTCTGGTGGCATGGAGTAAGAAGCTGTGAGCAGGATATCTATTTGTATCCGTAGAATCATCGTATATCATATTCATAAAACGGAAGGAGACATGAGGTTTAAGTAGCTGTGAATTCATTGACATTATCCTCCGCGTAATTATGAGTCTGCTGAAATATACATGACTGTTCCAAAGTTAGCTCATCTCTTCCATCAAGAACAAAGACGCATCACCCACCGTTGTTGCCTCGCACAAAGGTATCTCCATACTCTCTCCGCTTGACGCCGTTGACGTATTCCGCCGTCTTTTCCAGCGCAATGTTCATGTATCCGTCCACAGACTGCAGTTCTCCTATACACCATAATCCCCCCCAAGAGTCAGATCACGGCAGCTATTCGTTTGAGAGTGGGAGTGAACCAATCTGCCTAATTGCGCCCAAACTTACCCTTGTAGACAACGCCCGAGTTGAGCTTGACGACGACAGAGTTGCCGATGATGTCGCTGAGGAAGCTGGAAGGGTCCTTGCCCTCAGCTTGTGAGATGCCGCCGTTCTCCATGGTTGCTGTGGTTGGGGATTGCTGGCAATAGCTTTTGTCGTGGGGAAGTTTAGAGGCGAGCTCGATAAGATTGAGATTGTACACTCAAGGTACCCTGTTTTCAGATCGTGGCTGAAAGCTCAAGTGTGGCACGGCTCGCACTGTGACGTCGAGTAGCGGCTTGCAGGTACCATTCTAGCACTCTGAAAGCGCTATACGGCGGGGCCAGTTAGCGGTGCACGCGCCCGTGATTTCTCCTAACAAAGCCCCGAAACCTCAATCCAGCGCTGTAAACAACGTTCCTCTTGCGCGCATCACACTGTCGCAACAACACTATTTATAGGGCGGAATATCCATTGGATATATCGTCAGAGGAGCTCCAGAGCTAGCTCCCCCCAAATCCATCTTCTTGCGCCGTTTCGGCGATTAGTCTTCGCCGGCTTCATTTTGTTGCCGATCTTTTCGTTTTTCTATCTCAAGCTTTATCTGGCTTTCAGCAACTCCCCACCATGAGTGATGAAGTCGCCGCCGCACCGGTGAGGAAGAAGAAGCTTCCATTTAAGCCGACGGCTTTGCGCAATGTGGCGCCAATATCACAACCCACCGTCTCCGTAGAGGAGAGCAAGCGAAGCGACGGCAATGGTGACGATGACCTAGACCTGTTCCGCCAGTCCAGGGAAATGGCACCCATCGTGGCCGCGGACAGAGAGAGGAAGCTTAACAAGTGGAAGCAGAAGCAGGCGGAGGAAGAGCGGCGCCTCTCGGATATCGCAGACAAGCAGCTCTTGGATTCCGACAGGGAAGAGGCTTCACACGCTCTCGACGAGCACTCAGGTGCGATCGAGGAGGTTCAGGCGACTCCTGTAGACGAGTCTTTACCGCCGGATGGAGACGGCTTCAGGTAAGCCTTGCTGCCACTGATTTTCAAGCCAGATCCTTGGCCATGCTAACGTTGCAACAGCAGAGAGCTTGCTACTCCTCCTCCTTCGAAGCACTCGAGAATTGACTCTGGCCAGGGCTCGAGGTCTGCCAAACGACGCTGGTCAGCCGCAGAATCTTTGGATGATCCCTTTAACGATTCTCCATCGCAACGGTCAATACGATCAAATTCCAAGATACACACCCCGAGCAAACGCCCTAGGAAAGAGTCTGTGACGCCGAGCGGTGCGCCGCTGGTCTCAATTGATTCTGAATCTGCCTCCGACTCTGAGTCTGCCACTAAGGATGACTTCGACTCCGGCGACGAGAACGACCAAACCACTGCGCCTGATATGTCGTACCAACGGGACGATAGCGTCGAGTTCGTTGGTTCGGGTACCATCGGCGCACAGCCTCTTGAAGTTGTTCCGGAACCTCAGACGACAGCAGAGGTGGAAGAAGATGACGATGAATTCAGCGAGTATGTTCGCAAGGCCGAAGAGCAGCGCGCCCGCGACAAGGATACGATGCAAATGGATTCCGAGAGAACCGCAAAGAAGGACGCGGCGGCCGATATCATGGTCAGGTCCAATATTCCCAACACCAAAGTCGCCCATATAAAGTACCAGTTTAACAGACAGCTTCGCTTGATACGGGATAGTTGGATTGCGCTTCAACGTAGGAAGGGCGTACAGCTACCAATCAACTCAGACGATGACATTATCTTGACCTGGCAGAGGAAGAAGGTGTACAATTATTCTTCCTTGCTTGGACTGGGAATCAGGCCTCAAGGTGATGGCAAAATCATCGCCAACGAATACAGCAAAGGGGGCCTACAGGACGAGCGTACAAAGGTCGTTTTGGAAGCATGGACCGTGGAAAGTTTCCGCCAGTGGGAGCTTGAGGAAGAGATGCGTATCAAGAGAGAAGCTGGCGAGCTATCAGAGGAAGAGCCAACACAAGAGCAAGAGGACAAGAGAGCTAAACTACGTGTCAAGCTCGTTGCTAAAGACATGGAAGTGGTCAAGCTGGGCGTGTTGCAAGAAACCACGGTCGAGACGCTCATAATTGGATTCCGGACCCAGAGAAATATTGGATCAGACAAGGATGTGGGCATTTGGTTTGATGGCGAGAGACTTGAGGAGCATCAAACTATGGAGGATGCTGGTATCGACGACATGGACACATTGGAGGTACATATCAAGTAGCTGTCACTTGGCGGCATGGACAGGAAGCTGGACATTTGGCTTGAAAGCATTGCTTATGGATATGGGCGTTTTGAACAATTGCTAGGAAAGCCGAGATACCCCGGGACGGTCATTGGAAGCACTGATACTTTAAGTCGCCACGAATTTAGCATGCAACATAGGAATCATGATTTTCTTTCCCTTTGCCCCTATTCTGAACCTTCTCCCCTAACGTGATGCAATACTAACCATCCTACAGTCTATTCAACCACTGGATGAGCACCGACTGATTGATCCGACAGTCGCTGGACGATGGTATCCTCCATCATGTGCACCGTCTCCTCGTGAGCCTGTTCAAACCAAGTCCTGAATCTAGGAGGAACCGGTTCACCACTCCCCACACGGCGTATAATCGGCGACGGCATATCCACATCTTCAAGCGAGGCGACGATGATGCCAGACTTTGTCTTGTAGTATGTAAACATACGCTCCTCAGAGCGTCGACTCTTTCTCCAGACGCGACCATCCTGGACCTCGAATCCGTCATTGACACAGGGGTCGTTGTTGCAGTACTTGATGCCGCCTGGGTTGCCAAAGTTGATGGATAGCTGACGCATGCCTTGTTGATCACTCCGTTGCTGCATCCGCTTCGCAAAGAGCTCTAGCTGGCTGCGCTGTAGGCACTGCTCCTCTTCAGGCACGCACCTCGAGACACGGTGATGCTGAGGGAGCGGAGGAAATGCAGCGCCTTCGATGGTGACGGACAGAGGGTACGCGTTGCAGGCGCAGTACGGGAGGCCGCGATGGCCTGTTTTGTTGAAGCCTTGGGCGCCGCAAAGCTCGTTGGCGTGGCAGCTGGCGGAGATTGACGTTTTGGTTTTGTTGGAGGAGCCGTAGCCGTAGGGGGTGAGGCCGAGGGAGAATGTTTGGGGGAATGAGGGCTGGGCGCAACGGACGGCCCAGCACATGTTGGTGCAGATTTCGGGCATTTCGTTGCAGAGGAAAGTGATGTCTGGAGGGCGGGCGAAAATGGATGAGGCGAGGATGGAGAGAATGAAGAGAATTGTTGATGATATGCAGGGCATTGTGTTGAGTGTTGTAGTAATAGGTGCTATGAGGTATCAAGATAGGTCTGATGGTGATGATGTTTGTGGTGGTTGTAGGAGGTGTGAAGATGTCATGGTTATGACTCGGTTTGCGTCCCTCCCTAGCCTTTTTCTACTCGATCGACCGAGCACTCGGGTATCTGGAAGGGAGGTTACGCTGTGTAGATGGAAAGGAATGACCATCTTGTGTCTGGTGGTATCCGGGAAGGAGATGCTGAGTAGCACGTTTCATTCTTTAAGATACACATATAGCACTCAACACTGGACTTGGGAGGTAACTATACTGGTAACAATAATAATATCGATACTCTTGTACATCGATATAAATAGTTGCAATTTCTTACAACTTCAGTATATAGTATATCTATTATAGTCCACGGAAGACTAGAAGCTATACTCATGTCATGCCATCAATGTCTGGTTTGTTAACGATGGTTGCATGGGACTAACCGTGTTGCATACGAGGCAAACTAGCCGGGCAAGCAACACAACGTTAGCAATTAAGTGGTGATGCATGGACGACAGATGTGTTTCGTTACCCAAATGCAGTGTTTGCACCGGACAGGCCGATGTCGTGTCAACAGCGATGCGTTCTAGAATTATAATTAGAAATGTATGGCCGCCGAGGCAAACTTTAAGTGCATCAACTTTCAAGTGTCACAATACTCGGCAGAGCTGAGATGAAAGGTGTAAAGCGAACATTTATTTAGTAGATGATTTGTGTATTGATAAATGAGTCTCTGAACAATAAAGCTTATCATTCATTGTCATACTTCGTCCTGGCAGTAACATTGAAAGAAAGAAGCTTGATATGTTAGCCCGCCTACCTACCCTATTACGAGGAGGGGTCATATAAAATCCAACATAAAACAACTTGGTAATACATACAAAACCAAAAGCCAGTCAGTATCCATCCACAGCAATAGCATCAAATCGTCAACAACTCAATCAAAAAAAAACTGCAAAAAGCAATGCGTAGTCGAGCCGGGAGTCGAACCCGGGTCTGTCGCGCGCTCCGCATTTTCTTTCGAAGATGTGAAGCGACTGTACTAACCGTTATACGACTCGACCTAAGCCTGATTTGCTGATGATTGGAGGGAAGCATATTAGCCAATATGTAGGATGCTAAAAAAGAAGCGTTGAACCCAACCTCTATCTACAACCAGAAATCTTGTAAGCTGGAAGTAAACAAGCATCTTTAATTGGTGGTAATAAGAGGAATGCTTATGGTGTAATTGTGCAAAACAAAATCTAAGCATACTTCATTTTAACAGACCATCGCTGTAATGGAGGGGCCTTGGACATATATCTGAAGGGGTTGTCCAAGCTAGACTGGCAGTGAATAATCCACCATGATGCATATGCCATTTCTATCCCAACATGTAAATACACGAATCGCCATTATACACATAAAACCCAAACCCAAGTCGTGGTATCATTCCAAACGCCAATGCCTCTAGCCAGTCTACACTCGCCCCGCCACCCTCGCCTTTCTCGCTTCGCCCTCCCGCATGGCCTCGCTCCGTGCCAAAAAGTCTTGCCGGGAGGCATAAGAATCCTTGGACTTTCCAGCCAGCGCCAGCTCGTCCTTGATGCCCTCCTTGTCCACAAATCCGGCCCAGTCCATGCGACTCTTCTCCACTGTGTTGAGCTTCTTTGCTTGTGCTTCGTTGGCCGCCTTCATCCTGGCGGCTAGCCCAAGATTTAGATCCGAGCGGCCGGTCATGCCTTCTGCTATTGGCTCAAAAGCTGATCGGAACGCTTTCTTGGTCAGTCTTTTGATCGGTAGTGAGTCGGGTAAGGCATCTTCGCCTTGCGAGGCGAGGTAGAGCTTGGCTTCGGCTGAGTCGCGGGCCACGAGCTTCTCTTCGGTGTGGACTCGACCGGCAAAGTTGTATGTGCGTTTAATGCGGATCATGGCAGATTCATCTTCTTTTAAATCGGCATTCTCGTTTGCGGCTGCTGTTTCATTCCCGTTGGCTAGCTTGCCTTCTTCGTTGCCCTGCTGTCCAGCGGCTGGAGTGCCTCCTGACAACATCTCTGCCCAGATAGCATCGATATCGACCGTCACAGGCCCTCTGTTCGCAGCATATTGGCGCTCTTCTTTTCTGTTCGGCTCTTAGTTATGTCCAGAATACCAGATTGTACTCGTAGTGGGGTTCGAGCATACTCTGCTGCACGTTGTCTCCTTGTCTTGATTAAGCCACCCTCGCCGCCTTCGTCATCTATGGATTCACCCTTGGCCTTGGCTCTTTTTTGTCGTTTCCGACCTTTTTCGATTATCGCTTCGTCGCCTGAATTATCATAATTTTCTTCTCCGTCGGTCTTCACGTCCTTTGCCGGCCGTCGACGCTTTCCAGCAGCTCCATCAGCTTCTTCTTCAGAGTCTGAGGAACCAGACGCTGCTTCGGGCGCATCGTCCGGCGCGAAGTCGGAATCCTGGGAGGATTCGTATTCTTCATCTTCGTCGATACTACGCTCCGGCGGCATTGTGTTGTTCCTGGAGGTTGAATGGAGAGGGATTGAAAAGCGATCGCGCAGGCACGCGCCAGAGATCGGATTTCGGTCAACCTTCTCTTCGGTGTGGAACCAATGACGTACCGCGATTTGCTTCAGCGCATCAACATGCTAACCTATAGCTCACCAACTGAACTTAGAAAATGATTCAAATACGGCTCATTAGTAGTATCTAATTGGCATACAACATAAGTTTAACCTGAAAACAATTTCAGCAAAACGATAACAGCCTCAGCACCATTATCTTTGAAGCATATGCTGCACAATACCTTTGAGCTGGACTTTTCTTTTGCAAGGTAGCTTGGCTGAGTCAGCCAGATCATAGAACCCAATCCCTACCTCAAAGCAAACACATTTAAAGCCATCGGACATCCTCAGGTCACTGCTGTGCTGCTGTCTTCCCCTTGCCACTCTGAATTCGCGTCTCTTTTTCTTCTCTTTCTTCCTCCAAGATTGCCTTCTCCCGTCGTAGGTGGCATCGCTGTCCTCTCACATCTTGACGTTACGAGTTTTCAGCATGGCTAGCGACGACGAGTACGAAATCGAGGCCCCGGAGCTGGCTGAGGATGATCCCATGAGAGCGTTTCTTCCTACCTCGTTCGGAAAGAAGTCAAAGGAGGCGGATATCGCAGCTCAAATCGAACGGAGCCGCAGAAAAGTGGACACGACTTCGGCAGCAAGTGGCACAGATGGACATGGGAAACAGATACAGCAATCCAAGGATAAGGGTGGCTCAAGCGACGATGACGACGATAGCGACGATTCGGATGAATCTGATGACGAGGACGAATTCCCAGTATCACATGAGCTTGTTCTGAAGACTCAAGAACGCGCCGTCACCACCGTGTCTCTAGACCCTGCAGGTGGGAGATTAGCTTCTGCGTCTCTAGACTGTACCGTCAAGCTCCACGATTTCGCGTCAATGACGCCGACAACGCTTCGCGCATTCCGCAGTATCGACCCGTTTGTATCTAAGAGAACAGCTGCCAGTGCTGAGGCTCACCCAGTTCACCTTGTTGAATTCAACCCGTTGGCGGGCGGCGCATTGCTTTGTGTATGCGCCCACCCACAGGCAAGAATTATATCACGAGATGGAGATATCTTGACAGAATTTGTCAAGGGTGATATGTACCTTCGGGACATGCACAACACCAAGGGTCACATCTCCGAAATCACCACCGGCACTTGGCATCCCACCGACAAGAATCTCTGTGTCACGGCAGGGACTGACAGCACCCTACGAATATGGGACATTAACAACAAGCGTTCACAAAAAGATGTCATAGTATTCAAGTCAAAAGCCGCGGGCTCAGCTGGTCGGACCAAAATGACCGCTGTCGCGTGGAAGGCGTCTGCCGCAGGAAGCAATGTGCTAATCGGCGCCGCTTTAGACGGATCGCTGGTCATGTATGGCGGCAACGGGCCATTTACCCGACCTGCCGGCGAGATCAAAGAGGCACACAAGCCCCAGACATGGACGAGCGGCATTGACATTTCCTCTGATGGCCGCATGGTTGTTACGAGAGGCGGTGACGATCTCATTAAGCTTTGGGACACTCGAAAATTTGACAAGCCTCTTGTCACGGTGTCGCACTTGTCCACCTCAGACATTTACCCCACGAGCAATATTCGATACTCACCAAACTCCACCAGCATCATCACCGGCTCGGCCACGGGCCATCTCCACATCCTCAACCCTGGCAATCTGCAGCCAGAACATGTCACTCCGATAACGCCAGGATCGGCCTTGATTGCTGTGGATTGGCACCCCAAGATTAATCAGATTGTCACAGGCTCAGCGAACGCCGAGACGCACGTCTTGTACAACCCGTCCATGTCCAGCCGCGGTGCTGTAGAGGTCATGTCGCGAGCGCCCAAGAAACGTCACATTGACGACAACCCCGAGTTTACAATGGACCAGAACGTCGGTATCTCGGGTGACTCCATTGTCACGCCCGGGGCCATGCAGGGCGGGCGCAAGGCTGGCGTCACGGGTACTGGCAAGTCCAAGGATCCCCGACGGCCTGAGGTGCCACTGCAAACGCCATTTCAAAAGAGCCAGCCAGACGAACGGCACATTGCGGAAAACATTCCTCTGGCCAAGATGCTGCACGAGGATCCCCGTGAAGCGTTGCTAAAGTATGCTGACAAGGCCCAGAGCGACCCCATGTTTACCAAGGCGTGGAAAGAGACGCAGCCAGAGACGCAGTATGCCCAGCTAAGCGATGACGAAGAGGAGGGTCCAGACAGGAAGCGTGCGAAGCGGTAGATGGCTTCTGTGTGTTGTTGTAAGCGTAACGTATAATCAAAGGTTCATCTATCCATCTGTATACAGCAGCAGCCATCTTTTCAATTACTGCCTATCTATCTATAATAGTGTATCCATCTTTTATCTATTGATGGTATTTAAAGAGTACCGTATTTACCAATAACCTAGGTATTATACATCACTTATTGATCTCGCTGCTCTCTCTTTATCATTCAGCATTGTTCCTGAGACCCACTTCTATTCTCTTATTCCCGTGAGAAATAGCGTGCATCCAATCACGTGACCTTCAGAATCCCTCTTTACCTAATGCGAAATTCTCTTCCCGGCTTGCCCCCCCAGCCCCAGCCTGAGGCGTGCGCAGGCATCGTGCTCAAATGTACTGTGGTCAGCCGCGCCAGAACCGCACCAGCCATCACGCCGAATCTTGTCAGTTGTGTCTTCACCACTCCATCATCAGCCAGCGCGCGCATCCCAAAAATCGCCAGGTCCCCTCGCAAACCATCGGCGTCCATCTCCAATCGTCGCAAACCTCGTGTTTCACGCGATTTTGCACGCCGCTCACGCCTGCGGCACCCGATCCGACGCGCCGCGCCTCCCCCTGGGCAGGATTTTTTTTTCTCTTCGCATCAGCTTCGGAGCCCCCTTGGCCTGCGGTTGAACTCTCGCTCGCCTCGAGATCCCCCACGTCCGCGTCTAAGAGCGTCGCAAGGCTGTCGTTGCCGCAGCCTCCACGGGCCCGGATCTTGACCGCTGCCTCTTTTCCACCTTTTCCTTTGCCCAACTCGCAGTCTCACCAACCGGTGACTTTGTCCCTACGACACCACTCGCCGCGCATTGTCTTTTTTTCTTCACCTTCGTGCCCGTTTCTTTTGCCCGGTTTGACGCGCCGCCTGCAACTTTTTTTTCCCGGTATCCTTGATATTGCTTCGACATCCAACACCGAGTCGCAACAACAACAGCAGCCACACCAGCCTCGCACACGCCGGGCACGACTTTTTCACACTCGCTCCTCGCTATGCACTGTTTATAGGTGGATTACCATCGAGATACATATTGGGGTGTCGACAGGTTAAACGGCTCTTGGCCCAACTCCATCACAACACACCACCATGGCATCAGTACAGCATCCGCCCGCTGTCCAGCTCCCGGGCGCGCCAATGCCTGCCGGGGCGACCAAGCAACAGGCCGAAGAGGTCTTCAAGGTATGCAGCCACGCGCGTGTTTTTATTTTATTTTATACTTTTGACTCTCACATATACCTGTTTTAATTCGCGTTGGTTGCCATATGCTCTTCCTAGGCACAAAGCTAACAGCTTTCGGATAGAAACTCAAGCAAATGAAAGAACAGGGCATCCCACCATCCGATCCCGAGTATGTGAAAGCCTCACAGTTCCTGCTCAACTTTCAGCAGCAACACAACATGCGACGAACCCAGCAGCAGTACATCCAGGCTCAGCAGCAGATGCAACAGAATGCTCAAAACGCCCAAAACGCCGCTGCCAATGCTGCCAATGGCACTCTCAATGGTGTTCACCCGGGTCGCCCGCAGCAGAATGGGCCCCAAACGACGCAGGCTGCGCCAAACGCCGTTGGAGCGACTGCGGCGTCCAACCTGAATGCACCTACCGCCGCCGCCCCGAGCATCCCACCGCCATCAAGCTCCGGTTCATCATCGAGCCACTTTACCCAGAAGCAGTTGGGCTTGCTTAGACAACAGATCCATGCATTCAAGCTTCTCGGTAAGAATGCTGGCATCTCTATGCAGCTTCAGCAAGCCATTTTCCAGCAGCGTCAACTACGCCAAGCTGGCACTTCGTCCTCGATTCCAACTCCGGCCTCATCAAAGACTCCCCAACCTGGCTCGGATGCTTCCAAGTCTACGCCAAATGGTGTCGAGCCTTCTGCTCAAGACGACTCGCTCTTACTTCCCAAGCCACATACCTACAAGACTGTCAAATCACCATATGGCACTAGCATGATTCGATCCTCCATCAAGTATTTCGATCATGCACAGCGAAAGAACCGATGGTTTATTCCAGGAGTCTTCCCGACAGGCATCGATTTCGACCACTTGCGGTATGAAAGAGAAGTCGTCGTCTTCAATCGCATGAGCCAACGATACTCGGAATTGAAAAATCTGCCTGCGAACATTGCCCACTGGGACACTACCAAGGAGAATGTCGAGGTTGACGATTCCGTCAAGGTCAAGGCCGTTATTGAAATGAAGAGCTTGGCCTTGTACGCCAAACAGCGGGCTCTTCGCGAGAAAATTGCCCGCCAGATGATGCACTACGATAACCTGGCTATGACGACTAACCGGACAAACTACCGTCGTATGAAGAAGCAGAATGTCCGTGAGGCTCGCATTACAGAGAAGCTTGAGAAGCAGCAGCGTGATGCTCGCGAAAACCGCGAAAAGAAGAAGCACAACGACTTCCTTCGGGCTATTTACAACCATCGTGCCGAGATCACCGAGACCGCGGCCGCCCAGAAGAACAAGTCGCACAAACTCAGCAGGCTCATGTACTCACACCATTTCAACATTGAAAAGGAAGAGCAGAAGCGCATCGAGAGGACAGCTAAGCAGCGTCTGCAGGCTCTCAAGGCTAACGATGAGGAGGCCTATCTCAAACTGCTCGACCAAGCCAAGGATACTCGTATTACCCATCTGCTCAAGCAGACCGATGGCTTCTTGCACCAGCTTGCGTCGTCGGTTAAGGCCCAGCAGCGCCAAGCCGCCGAGACCTATGGTACCGATGCGGGCACCTTTGTTGAGGAAGAGAGCGAACTTGACGAAGAAGACAGCGGTAAGAAGATTGACTACTACGCTGTTGCGCATCGCATCCGCGAAGAAGTTACCCAGCAGGCCAGCATCCTGGTTGGAGGTACACTGAAGGAGTACCAGATCAAGGGTCTCCAGTGGATGATATCCCTATATAACAACAACCTCAATGGTATCCTTGCAGACGAAATGGGTCTCGGAAAGACGATCCAGACCATCAGTCTGATCACCTACCTGATCGAGCAGAAGCAGCAGAGCGGACCCTACTTGGTGATTGTTCCATTGAGTACCCTTACCAACTGGAACCTCGAATTTGAAAAGTGGGCCCCGTCTGTAGCTCGCGTCGTGTACAAGGGTCCTCCCAATACCCGTAAACTGCAGCAGGAAAAGATTCGACAGGGTCGATTCCAGGTCCTCCTGACTACTTACGAGTACATCATCAAGGATCGGCCTATTCTTAGCAAGATCAAGTGGTTCCACATGATTATCGATGAAGGTCATCGTATGAAGAACACGCAATCCAAGCTCAGCGCCACCATTCAGCAATACTACACCACTCGCTTCCGTCTGATTCTCACTGGTACTCCTCTTCAGAACAACCTTTCTGAACTGTGGGCCATGCTCAACTTCGTCTTGCCAAACATTTTCAAGTCTGTCAAGACGTTTGATGAATGGTTCAACACTCCCTT
The DNA here is from genome assembly GCA_019565615.1 of Trichoderma simmonsii. Taxonomy (NCBI): domain Eukaryota; kingdom Fungi; phylum Ascomycota; class Sordariomycetes; order Hypocreales; family Hypocreaceae; genus Trichoderma; species Trichoderma simmonsii. Next base: position 2,702,978 of record CP075866.1, read on the forward strand.
TGCCAACACTGGTGGCCAGGACAAGATGGAGCTCACTGAAGAAGAGCAGATTCTCGTCATTCGACGTCTGCACAAGGTCCTGCGACCTTTCTTGCTGCGTCGTCTGAAGAAGGATGTCGAGAAAGACTTGCCCGACAAGACCGAAAAGGTCATCAAGTGCAAGTTCTCGGCACTGCAGTCCAAGCTGTACAAGCAGATGGTTACTCACAACAAGCTGGTTGTCAGCGATGGCAAGGGCGGCAAGACTGGTGCTCGCGGTTTGAGCAACATGATTATGCAGCTGCGAAAGCTTTGCAACCATCCGTTTGTGTTTGATGTTGTCGAGAATGTCATGAACCCCCTCAACATCAGCAACGACCTCCTCTGGAGAACCGCAGGTAAATTCGAACTGCTGGATCGAATTCTACCAAAGTACAAGGCGACCGGCCATCGTGTGTTGATGTTCTTCCAGATGACGGCCATTATGGACATCATGGAAGACTATCTTCGTTACCGGAGCTACAAATATCTACGTTTGGATGGTACAACGAAATCTGATGAGCGTTCTGATCTCCTCCGAGACTTTAATGCTCCTGGCTCTGAATACTTTTTGTTTTTGCTGTCTACTCGTGCCGGTGGTCTGGGTCTTAACCTGCAAACGGCCGATACCGTTATCATCTACGATTCTGATTGGAATCCCCATCAGGATCTGCAGGCTCAAGATCGTGCTCATCGTATCGGTCAGAAGAACGAAGTGCGAATTCTGCGTCTTATCAGCTCCAACTCGGTTGAAGAGAAGATTCTGGAACGCGCTAGGTTCAAGCTGGACATGGATGGCAAAGTCATTCAGGCAGGTCGTTTCGACAACAAATCCTCCGAGACTGATCGAGACGCCATGCTTCGAACTTTGCTGGAAACTGCGGATATGGCCGAGTCTGGCGAACAAGAGGAGATGGAAGACGAGGAGCTCAACATGTTACTCGCTCGTAACGATAATGAGCTTGTGGTTTTCCAAAAGTTGGACGATGAAAGGCAGAAGGATCCTGTCTATGGCGGTCCCAAAGGAAAATCTCGATTGATGGGTGAAGATGAGCTGCCGGATATTTACCTCAACGAAGGCAATCCCATCTCGGATGATGCTGAAGAAGTTATTCTTGGTCGTGGCGCTCGTGAGCGTACCAAGGTGAAATACGACGACGGCCTAACAGAAGAGCAATGGTTAATGGCTGTGGATGACGACGAGGATTCTCCAGAAGCGGCCGCGGCACGCAAGCAAGCCCGCAAGGACAAGAGAGAGGCCAATAGGCTGAAGAAATCCATGGTCAACTCGGTTGACGACTCACCCTCAGCCAGCCGCGCTAGCACGGAAGAAGTCGAGACGCCCAAGAAGAGGGGCCGCAAGCCTGGTAGCAAGAATGACAAGCGAAAGGCAGAAGAAGAGAATGACGAACCTCCTACGAAGAAGCGACGCGGCCCTCAGGGACGGCCCAGCAAGTCTGCCGCCCACGCTGATGCTCGGATGTCGGCGCAGCAACGAGAGGTTCTGCAAAAGAGTTTGCGGGCGCTCTACGACAGTCTAATGAACTTGGAAGTGGACGACATTGAGCCACCGGCGGAGGATGACGAATCCGATGCCGGGAAGCGTCTCATTATCGGACCGTTTGTCAAGTTGCCTCCGAAGCGCGAGTATGCTGATTACTATGTGATTATTCAAAACCCCATTTGCATGAATCACATTCAGACGCGTATCAAGAAGGAGGAGTACAACTGCCTAAGCGACCTTCGCAAGGATTTTGACTTGCTGATACGCAACTGCCAAACATATAACGAAGATGGTAGCATCCTGTACCAGGATGCTAAAACAATGGATGTAAGTCAAAAGTTGAACAGAGGAGCCACTTGGCATATCGGAAACTAATGATTTGAAAATAGGAATTCTTCACCCAGAAATACCAGGAGGAGTTGGACGCACACCCAGAGCTTCTTGAGTTAGAAGAAGGTGGCAAGGCAGGATCAGCAGCGCCTTCTGGCAACGGAAGCACCCCGCAACCGAGCGGAACTCGTATCAAGATCATTTCCAGTGCGGCTAGAGAAGCGAATGGCGCTCGCTCTGCTGCCCAAAGCGACGAAGACTGAGGATGATTACGAGATTGACGATGCACACCCTTCTTCTTCTTTTATGACCAGAGAGCAGGGGTTGCCAACTCACGACGACATGGGGGGTTTATGCGGTTGCCAGCGGGAGAAATAATTAGAAAAATTGATGGCACCAGGAGGAGGACAACATCTCCCGACGAATGCCCCGCAAGCGGCTTGTTTGATCATGTATTCTGCGGCGTTGGGAGGATCGGCGTTTATATCGAGTGCAACTCAGGGAAAGGCGAGGACAGGTCCAGGCAGGCCAAAAATACCAACAATGTACAAGACGAGGTTGAGATGGAGAGAGAGAGCAGATGGCTGAAGCATCTGGGCGGCATATTTGGATGACCAGAGGACCCCCCCTTTTTTTTCTTAATATTTTTTTTCTATTGGGAAGGGAAGGATTGGAAGAGGAGACGAAGTCGAGAGAGCATGGCGACTGTCCTTGTGGCGGTCTGCCGTGTCCTTTTTGGGTTGATTGTCTCCCTGCCTGTGCATGTCTAGATATAAGTAGTAAAATGTATTCTTAATAGACGTTGATACAGACGCAAAGCAGCATGTTCACATGGTATGGTGGTGATAATGTTTGTTTCCATAGGTTAGCATGTGAATCACACTAACAACAAGCTCTAGGCTACCTTAGTGCTGCCTTATACTGAGCTAAAGCGCTAGCTGTACTGTACACTGTACTTGCCCAGCGCCCAAATGCCGTCAGCAAACGCCATCTGCCGCAGCTTCGCCACCTCTTGAGCTGTCCATTTATACCCCATTCGCGCCAGCCCAAGGCGGGACACCCTGGCAGTTCCTCGATGCCCAGTGACGCGACATGGGATATTTTTAACAGCTGAAGCGAACACCAAAACCGAAGCCCCCGAATTTCTCCCACCGAGTTGCTGGCGGCGGCCGTTGTGGGAACAAGTTGTTACAGCCAGTTGTGTCACTGCGGATGACGGCAAGATGAAGAAGACGCTCATTTTATGCTTTATTCATGGATTCAAGGTACGTTTGCTTTCTTTCTTTCTTTGGTGTTTGCTTTGATGTCCTCCATTCCCCCCACCGCTTTGGACAGGGTCGTGCGTGGTGGGGGAAATCCCCGTGCTGTTGGGCAGTGGTGATGGGTGCCAACGACATTGCGAAATGGGGGTTTCAATTGTTAGAAGTGGCATTGGAACTTGAGCTAATCGAATTGTGTCTGTTGTTGATGGGCTGTAGGGGGGCGAATCCACGTTTGGAGACAACTACTCGTTTGTCGAGGAGCTTCGCGCGGCGGTGATTCGGGAGCTACCTGGCATTAGTATCAAGGTGCTGGTGTATCCGAAATACGAGACGAGGGGCGACTTGGGGGAGGCAGTGAGCAGGTTCCGCAGCTGGTGAGTACGATATTCTAGTCTTGGGTGCAACTGAAGAAGAGTTACAACTACAGAGCTGACATAAACGGTGGGGAACAGGCTGCAGGACAAGATCATCGACTATGAGGTTGCTATGGGCACAGCGTCGCCAACGGTCGAACCATCCGTCCGGACGATCTTAATTGGACACTCTATGGGCGGCATCGTCGCCGCAGAGACAGTCATGGGATTGGCTGCTGAGAAGCCCATCTACACGGAAGACGGGATTGACAAGTCTGGTGGCGGTCCGACGTTCAATCACCTCATGTTTCCTCGCATCCAGGGCGTGTTGGCCTATGATACCCCGTACCTAGGTATTGCGCCCGGCGTGGTTGCGTACGGCGCCGAGGGCCATTACCAGACGGCCCAGTCGGCTCTTGGACAGCTGGGTTCGCTGTGGAAGATGGTGGGAGGCGGTGGTGATGAAGCTGCTGCCGCTGCTTCTACCGCACTTACCAAAGCGCCGCCGGCCAAGAGTGATGATGGCGGCTGGGGCTGGGGAAAGATTGCCATGTACGGAGCTGCTGCCTCGGTAGCGGCGGCGGGCGGAGCGGCGGCGTGGATGAACCGCGAGCACATCTCGGTTGGATGGTCGTGGGTGTCCTCCCACCTCGAGTTCGTGGGCTGCCTTGCTCGACCTGAGGCCCTCAAGCAGCGAGTTGCGTACATGGAGAAGCTGAGCGCGGAGCTGAACGTTGGGTTTGCCAATCTGTATACCCGGCTGGGCAAGGGGGCGGAGAGCAAGACGGTCAGCATGGTCGGTACGGTGCTGGGCAAGGACAGGACGTTTTGCGTTGTGCCGAACAAGCAGCCTTCTGGGCACTGGATACCGGCTGTGAATGATAGTGTGGCAGACGAGATCGGCGCCCATGTCAGTATGTATTCCCTGTCTCCTCCTCTTTTCGCTTGAATGTTCTAAAATGCTAATGATGTTTGATAGGTATGTTTGAAGCCAAGAAGAATCCGGCGTTCGAGAAGCTGTTACAGGATTCAGCGAGTTTGATTGGCTCTTGGGTGCGTAGGGATTGGTCCAATGGAAGCCATGAGCCACGATCCAGATCTCAGCAGTCTCAGCGGTCGTCCCGGCAGCTCCAGCAGCTGAGGTAAAGGCGTGGTTAATACCATGACGTGCCATGAATTAGAAAAATACTCGGTACATGGAGGAGTCAATTGGCGCGAAGAAGACGGTCGGATTGAATATTTTTACGATTAGCATTATTCCTGTCTGTATACACACACCGTATTTGGTTTTTTTTTTTTTACGCTCTACCCGTCTATTAAACCAATCGCAAAAAACTCCTGCCAAAAATCTAGTATGCAAATATGGCCATGTCTTGCATATATGTGATTCTTGCTCTTTTGTATAATTACTTTCCGCTTATTGTGTCGCCTTTTCGTCCTTGGTCTTTAAGCTACGAAGGACCTTTCGTCGTTGGGCCATCATGTGAGTGTACAGGATGTATGCGCCTAGAAAACTCCTCGTTAGATTCCGCTCTGCGATGGTTTACTTTTAAAGGCAATTGACTAACCTGGAACATAGATTGCCAAAATGCCATACAGAATGTACGGCATCAGAGTCAATGGATACTCGGTAGCGTTCGCAGCAGGTCCCACAGCAGCAAAATAGATGAGCGAGCACTCGCTCATAATGCCAATGGGATACAGAATGAAGAAGGTGTTGTATCGCAGCCAAGTGAGAATGCGAGGCGTGAAGCCGGCAAGGCTGAGAGCGAAGTAAGAGTAGCGAATAACCTCGGTGACGGACCAGGCGATGAGCATGGAGCTGTATGTGGGCGATTCGACGGCGAGGTACGGGTACAGGAAGAGGACGCCCCAGACGAGCAGGAAACGGGATGCGACCTGCATGAGAGTTGTGAAGAGCGGCGCGCGGACGACTCCTGCAAGGTTGTTCGCGTTAGAAAGGAATTGATAATGTGGGATTTGTTATTGCTGTGGGATTGTTATTGCTTACCGAAGAGGGAGTGCAGGATTTCCATTGCGGCGGCGGTTTGGACCCATTTCGTCTGTTCGCCGGTGGTGACGTAGACGAGGCTAGGTCCGCCGCCGGAGGAGAGCGTGGAAATTGTGTTTGCGAGGACGGAGGCCCAAGCTATGGCGGAGACGGCATTGTAGAGGATGAGGTAGGCGGTTTTGATTGGGGAGGAGGCAGGCTTTTGGGGCGCTGCCTTTTGGGAGGGAGCCATGGTTGGAGGATATTCTTGGGGGTTTTGCGACGCGAATTGGGTTGCGTGGATAGAGATTTTGTGGGAGTACAGAGGTGGGAAAGGGAAGAAGGGAAATGTTGGCGATGCTGGAAGTTTTGGTGGTTGGATTTAGGTGGAGGAGACCCCGGTTCGTTGGGGTGGGAGGGGTCTTTTTTGTTGGTACGGAATACTGGGACGCTTACAACTAATGCACTGATGCGAGAAAGTTAATGAGAGTATCGCAATTGAGTTTTTCTTTATTCTTCAATGGCGATCATCAATTCCTATTTGATTTGATTGAGTGGGAGATTCAGGAACATTGCCTATAACTGAAGCTCGGCAATGCAAAGTTGCTACATTACATGTTGCGGATACGACGCTAGTCTGGTTAAGGACGACAGGTTTGCGATTATCACTTACCAGAGTTGAGATGAATCTTGCCTATCCGATGTCAAGTCCAACAAGGATCAGAACCAACTCAGACAAGACTCTGAATGTAGATGTTGCATCTTTACGTTTGCTACGTTTCTGCGTTTGCTGCATATTCAGCCTATTCGACATCGGCAACGCAATCAAATCCATCCGCTCCGTCTCCTCCTTATCTCCATGCTTTGTTTGCACTTCTGCAGCGCCTTACATATGCGGTGCCACCTCCATCACGGACATCATGCCATCCAGAGTACCGTTTCTTCCCTAACACCAATCGTACCTACACAGCCCCCAAGAGCCGGGGAATCCTCTCTCTCTGCCCAGTCAACTTCTGTTTCCCCCTCAGCGCCCCAAGGCTAAAGAGAGTTTCTGCTAATGCGAGCAATAACAGCTCCGCAGGCGCGGTGCCCAATGAAGAGCTTCTCTGCCACGCAGTTTTCTCTCTTCTTCGTTGTCACGATGCTGTCAGAAGCAGCACGAAAGCTAGATTTAGACTGATAGATCCCATGTGTTCTCTCGGGATGTGCCTAGCGAGCATTAGCAGCATCAAAGGTGAATTCGTCCAGCCGGCGGTGCTCACGCGCCCATGTCAATCCCATGTTTCGGCCAGAAACGCTTAAAGCTTCTGGTGCGGAGCCCTGCGCAAGATACGAATTCAAGTACATGTACCTGAGCCCGGCGTGCTGGAGGCTTCGACGCCGCTCCCGCAGGTCTCGGAACAGGCCCCCCAGGCCCGCCAGAGGGACCGCTAACCACTAACGCGGCAGAAGGTCTCCTCCCCTGCCGCGTACCGGTACCTCTGGATGGATGCAGGGCGCGCTGCAGAGCCCAAAGCGCAAGTGACAACAGCGCAGTGCAGTGACTGGAGTGCAGCGGCATCAGCAGCAGCAGCAACCTGCAGACGGCATCAACGAGGCCAACGCTGGATGGCCACGCAACGTCAAACGAGGCCAGGAACCCGTAGCTGGACAAGTCACCTAGCATACAGGTACCTTAGTAGCGCTACTATACCTGGGGTATCGACTGGAAGTTGTTTTGGAATCGGTATCGCTCGTGTACCTGATGCTATCCGCTGTACTTGTAGGTCCACATATCAACTACCTGCAGGATACTCATTGATATGGGGACCAATGTCAGATTGTTAAGGTACTTTGGATGTCGCTGTTGTGCCGGCTTAGCGCCTCCCACTCGCCCAACACTTGTAGCGTCTCCCTGAAAGCCGTAGCACTGCAAAAATTCCGGTACTTTGCCTGTACCTCTGCCACCTGTTGTTCTAGCCCCGGGGCAAGAGTGAACAAGGGTCGCCAGCATCAAAGAAAAGTGGCGGTAGCGCTCCATGCCATGATCCGCTCAAGACAAAGCCTCGCCAGATAGACGCCTCGTCCTCCCTTTCACTTCTCTCTCACACTCTCTTTTTTCTTCTTCCATTTCCATGCCCCCTCTGCCCATTGCGAGGCAATCGTAGCAGCGGCGAGCTGGACGACACGGCCGACATTTCGACCCTCTCCTTTGGTTCTTGTTCTTCTTTCGACCTGTACTTAGCCTTTGGTTTGCCTTTGACCTCTGCATTCTCCAAAACGCCCAGGTGAGCCTCCTTGGCCTCTTTTTCTCTTGCGCCGTTCCCCACCGAACCAGCGCCGCCTCTGAACCCTTTTTTTGCCTATGAACGCCGCTTCTCACGATACGTCTGTTTTGTGCTTGTTGACGGCTCTCTCTCTTTTGTTCCTCTCTGCTTCGTATCTCCCTCTTCCTTGTTGTATCTTTTCCCACTACAACCCCTCATCCCCCCTTGACAGTTCCGCCGCCTCTTTGCCGGAAGGTTCTCTTTGCGCCTGGGCCTATCAATCAACGACAATCGTGGTCTCTGCTCTGCGAGCGCCTCCACAGACGATCCGCTAATACTTCTTTTGTGCGTCTCAGGAGCGAGCGCTGGCCACAAGCAAACTCCCACGACACTTCTCTCTTTCCCTCCTTTCTCTTGTCCTCCAACCTACTTAATCTCATCCTCCCCAACAGCCACCCCGACTTGCCCGGCTCGGTGGCCTGTTCGAGTGACACAAGCCCTCTTCGTCACCATCGCGAGGTTCGTCTGGCCTGGTTTCCACCTCTCAAACACTCCCTCCATGGACACCGCTTCGTTTCCAGAGCCTGTCGGCAAACCCTAACTGCTTCCACGTGGTGGGAAGACTTTCTTGTCTCCTAGCATTGGGTGCATTGGCTACACTGCATTGTTTTGGCTTTCCTTGCAATCCCACCATGTCAATCCCCATGCGCCGTGGCAACGATTTGTTCTTGAAATACGCTTTTGTCTTGATGCTAACATGTACTTTTTTTTCCGCCTAGGTTGGAGCATACTTCGAGACGACCCTCCCAGTAACTCAGGTTCCCCAGCTCCGGATACCGACAAACGTGTGAGCTTATTCAAGCCAACACTTCCTGCCAATTCGACGAGTGGTTTACATTGTGGCGGTGTAATAAAGATATTTGGGAAGTTGCGCCTACGGCAAAAGTTTGATACCAATGTCGAAGCCACAGAGAAGAGACGCCCAGCAGGGCGGGGGTAATTCGGTCAAGGTGGATGGAAAAATGAATGGTAAGTTGCTGTCACTACGGTCACTACCTCCTCACGTTTTTAGGGGGATATTTCTTTTAATCAAGTAGATTATGTCAAATATCTAACAGTGCCTCTAGGTAATCGATCTAGTTTCAGGACCGACACTGCAATTTCGAACGGCCGCTTCGGAGCGCAGAGAACTCTGCAGCCATGGATCCCTGACAAGAACGATGCTATTGATGGATCTTTGGAGAAATCCACTTCCACCGCTGGCTGGGACCAGTTTGCTGAAAATGAGAGACTCTTTGGTCTCAAGACGGATTACGATGAGAACATCTATACCACTGCAATCAACAAGGACCACCCGCAGTACCGAGAGAGAATTGCAGCCGCCGAAAAGAAGGCTAGGGAAATTGAGCGCAGTGCAGCCATGACTGCTCACGTAGCCGAGGAACGTGTCATGGACTACTCCGGCCCCAAGGGTGCCGATGATAATGAGGAAGACAAGTGAGTTACATCCATCGGACTTGTTCAACCTGCGTTTTGTTGTACTAAACTATCAAAATAGATACAGCGGTGTCCGCCGTCAAGACTTTCCCCCTCTGGCATCTGGACAGGCGAATCGTTACATGCCTCCGGCTAAACGAGCTCCAACTGGACAGGCCACTGTCAAGGGCGCTCCTGTCGATCCAGCAATCATCTCTTCGCAGATTAAGGCTGTGCCGAAGAAGCAGCCTGCGCAAGCGTCTGAGCCATCAAAGGCTACGGCTGCTGATGCCCTCAAGAACGGAGCCCAGGCCAAGAACGATACCCAAAAGCCCACTGAGAATCAATCGTCAAACCCCAAGCCTGTGGAAAGCAAAGCCTCTACCCCCACTCCTGCCACCACTGCTACTGCTACTGCCAATGCCGCTGCCGCTCCCCCAGCGAAAGAAGACAAACCGGCAGAGAAACAAGCGGCGACCACCAGGGCCACCCCTACTAATTCTCGTCCGCTCTCCAACTTGCCCCCGAATGCTCCCAGTGCAACGTCGACTGTTGAACGTGACGTTCTGAAGGAGTTCAAGTCGTTTGCTACCCAGCAACGCCTCAACGCAGAGAAGGCTAGAAGCAACAAGGCAAAGGCGGATAAGGAGGTCAAGTTGACGGAGCTCAAAAAATTTGCAACCAGTTTCAAGCTTTCAACACCGGTTCCTTCTGACCTGGTGTCCATCATCGCCAAGGACCCTGCCAAGCAAAGGGAGATTCAGGCCAAGGCAATGAAGAACGCAGAGGAGATGGCCAAGGCTAAGACCGACGCCGCCCAGGTCAAGAAGGATGCCACTGCACCCAAGGACGCGACTCAGCCCAAGCGTGCGGAGGCTTCGACAACAGCACCTCCCGCCGTCGAGACTCGGCCTGCACGAGGGGCTCCTGTTCCCCAGGCTACGCCCCCGAACGGCGGATCCAACCGTCATACTGGCCCTCGCCAACAGTTCACCCAGCAGCAGTATCACAACCAAGGCTACCGAAACGGCCGCGTGGGTCCTCAACATGCGCCGCAGCCTCATGCGAATGGCACACTGGCGCAGCGCATCCGCAACGTGGAGCAGCAAAAGTTCTCTCAGCCTCCTGCTCCCCATCAGCATGCTGTCGGTCCCGAAATTCGTGCGCCGCCCACTGGTCCTGCTAACGGCGCGGACTACGCTCGGCGGCACAGTGGCCATCTTGGAGCGAAACTGAACCCCAATAGCAACGAATTCAGACCCAGTCCCTTCGCGCCGTCTTTCAACCCGAATGGACATCCGAGTGCAGGATCTAGCCCCCGATCTGCCGCCAATCATGTCACTGATGCGGCCAATGCCGTCAATCAACCTCAGGGGCAGCTCATCCGGCGAAAGACCAAGGCTATCGACGTCAACAAGTGTTACATCCTGTCACACATCAAGACCATTGTCCCGCCTCAAGGCAGGAACTGGGATGACAATGGTGGTCTGCGGCCATCCTACGACACCTTGCCTACCTGGCGCCAGCTGCAGGATGACGAAAAGTCCGACTCTACTATGCATCTTACCTACAAGGAGTACTTTGAGCGACAGCCTTTCTTGAACCCCTCTGTGCCTACCCCCAACCCGTCTCATGTTTTGCCTCAGATGGCTCATCAGCATCAACTGCCCTTCCACCTCCAACAAGGCGCCCATAACATGATGCCGCGACAGTCTCCACACATGCCTCCGATGCAGATGCACACACCGCAGCATGGGCCTGTGCCTCACCAGCCCTACGGTAACGACGACCACCGGATGATGCACTCCAATTCTGCCCAGTCGTTCGCATCGCCCCGCATGGCACAATTGCCCGTGGCGTACCCGCCAGTGAACCCAGGGGCTCAGGTCCCGTATGGACAGCCGGTCTTCCTCGGTGCCGGTAACCCTCAGCTCGGTCAATTTAGGAGCTACTCTAACAACCCGCACTACGTGCCGGCACAGGGGCATATGGGGGCTCCAATGATGATGCAGCCACAGTTCATTCCAGGGCCTCAGGGAATGATGGCCCCTCACCTGATGTATCCAGGTGGACACCACCCACAGTTCATGCCACCCACTGGCCCGCCGCAGCAGGTGCCGGGAGCTAACGGATATCCCAGCCCGGGACGGCCAGCCGCGCCCATGATGGTTCATCAGGGGTCTCAGCAAGGGCATAACATGTACGGAATGAGCCCCAGCATCCAATACACTCAGCCGGCATACGGCCCAGCACAAACCAGTGCACCAAGTCAGTGAAGCCTTTATTACTGAACTGGAGGGGAACCTTCCGGGCTGACGTTTGCAGTGTCCAATGCGCGACCCTATAACGGACCTGGGCCTCAACATTTCGCGGCGAACCCTCAGCAAGTGCCGCACCACTACAGCCCACAGCCACCCAGCAGCTATAACAACAACAACAATAGCAACAACAAGCAACAGCAGCAACATCATGTACCACAGAGCCATCCTCATCCGGCCCCGCAGGCCAATCGTACATCTTCCACGTCTCCCAAGAGCCAGGAGGTGGAGGGATCGGATGAAGCTAAGTAGGGGATTGGACATGCACGACTAGATTTGCAAAAGACATAAAGAAGAGTCACCCTGAGCGTTGCATATCTATCAGGTTTTTGGCTGCTATTCGCTCGCCGCGGCAGTTTCTGGCTTTCCATCACAGCTCTGGATTACTTTGCGGTAGTTTTATCTTGCAAAGGAACAAATTATACAATACTCATTTCAACCAAAAAAAAGAGGGGGAGGTGGAGGAAGAGAAAAGAAGGTAAAGAGGCGCATCGAACAGTTGTGATACGGCGGCCCATGAGCGTTTACAGCCAAGTCTACATTTGGGATGACGACTCTTTCTGTGTGTATGTCCACGTGGTCGACACCTTGGCCCGTGAGAGAAGGAAATCCGATTTGTGCCGGAACATGATTTCGAACATTGAGCCCGCGAGCTTTACTTCAAAGCATGGTCGACTCCGGCATGAGATTTCGCGGATGAGCTGGCGGCGATAGCCCCCAACTGACGAGCTCTTAGATGGAGCATGAAGGAGAAGACGACTACATTTTAATTGGGGAGACGGGCAGCATCAGGTGACATTGACGGCAAAGACCGGCGATAGTCTTAGCGAACATGTATTTGGTCAGCGTGATGCAGCATTGCAACATCGCTGTGGACGAAAGTTGTCGAACCATGGCATCGGACCATGAGCGGAGAGGAGAAGCAAAGTTGAAGCACGGTAACAGCCGCAGCGTTGAAGAAGGAGAGGGAGAAAGAAGTCGCAGCTGCAGGAGGAAGAGGAACGGGATGAAATGATGACCAGTTACGATGATGACTCGAAATTACGGACTGCCCTTTACCGTTGACAGTGGCCTTCCTTTGAGGCAATTGATCGAAAGCCATGGGAGGATGCGTGTAACTGCCCGGTTTGTCAGCCCACTGCGATGAGTAGTAAGCGATGGATCGAGTTTGTGCACAGCGGAACCAAGGATGGTTTTTGAGGCTCAAGCGGGTAGAAACTCAGGGGCCTCGAGGAGTGCAGCTAGCTTTATCTGATGGATTCGAGGGTAGAGTTAGGTATAGGTACTATCTCATGAAGTGGTCAGCTGAGCGAGTTATTGAAGAAGAAAATATGCACACAAATTGTTCCTATGCAACGTGAGATGATGATTCACCCGGTAGCATGAATGTAATTCACAGCTCATATGCCCCATAGCTACCTATTGTATTGATGCTGTTTAGATCAATATTAGGAAAAGGCACGCAGTCATTTCAGCGTAAGGTTAACAGACACCTACTGAGGGAAGACAAAAAGATCTTGCTGCTTTCGCAAAAGCCTTGTTATAAGAAGTCGTCCTCTGTGAACTACCTAGGTATTCTAAGCTAGCAGTCAATCTTAAATCTGGCTATATGTAGTATTATAGTATTAAATTAGGCCTGACATTAATCTCTAAATGCAATCTAAGTATTTTCACAAGAAATTTCCCAGCAGTCTAACATATTGCCAGATTCTGGCACTATTAAACCATACAGACTCAGTTGGTCTTTTGGGGATCGCCGAATGCAATATGTATAATCATCGCGTATCGAGGCACGTTGTGCCGTAACGATCCTGCAAAACCTAGGAAGTGTTCCAGCGCCTTCAGATTCTGCAGGAATTCCAGGTTCCTGACGGCTGCGAATTTTTCTTCCGTCGTCGTTACACCCAGCGAGTCCACTATCTTTCCCAAGACTGTGTTTACGGGGTAACCAACGAAAGACTTGGTCGGTCCGATGGAAATGTTATACTGCAAAAATCTTCCAAAGACTTCGTCTAAATCAGCCAGGTGTTTTTTAAAGCTGGTTGACGCTATAATAATATCGTTATACTATGCCAGGGCTGCCGTTCCTCGCAGAATATTATCCATCCTGCGCTGGACATACGCGTTCGATCCTTTATATCCCATAATTAGGACGTCGGATGTATATTGTCTATTGTGGGTTGCGATTGTGAATGCCCACTTGCTATCCGGGTGCAAACGCCATTGGTAATAGAAGGACATTGCGTCTATCACAGTGATGTGTGTTGCGTTGGCGATTTTAGCCATAATGTCGTGCCTTACCGCGCTTTGATGCTGAATGGTTCTTATAGCAGCTGTTTGGATCAGGCCGATGCTCATGATATTCGCAAGCTCCTTTTTCTTTAGCTAGAGATGCGGACGGGCGAGATCTTTCCGTCAAGGCTGCAATGGCAAGGTCGAGAAGGAATTGTTTAGGCAAGTCGTCTTTATCGGCCCATCCCTTTAATCAGTCTCCATGTCCATGATAAGTATACAAATCAACCAGAAGGCGTCGAGCGGCCGATGATTCCGGAGTCCCCTCATATATGTAGCGAATGGCCGGCCCCCCAGGAAACCAAGTCCGACCGTCGTCCGATACCTTGGAGCGAGATTTGATCAGCATCGCATCTAAGACAGCGTCCCTGAAATTAACGTCCTGGAGAAACTCTCCCAAGGCGTATGCTTTTGCAAGTTGTGCGTATTCATTGTTCCCTTCTAGTTCAACGCTGTCATTCCGGACTGGGAGTGTTTCAAAGTATAGCCAATGCAGGTATACCTCAAAGACTTCCGGGTCTTCTTCCTTGAGAGCAATGGATCCACTGGTAGAAGTCTCCCAATGAGCTTTCATGGCTGTTTTGAAATAATCCGATGTGCGACAGATTAGATGCTCATGAACGGAGAACGTCACGGGGTCGGTTGATCCAACCGTCACAGTAAGTGCTCTACCTCGTAAACTACAGCCAAGTTAGACCAGGATGAAAGATCCAGACGGACTCAACTCACTCTAGGGACCGGTGTTTATACGTTCTCAGTTTAATTATGTCCATTGTTAAAAGCAAAGGATATGCAGTGTTATTAAATGTTAGAAATATGGTCGGCAGTAATTGGACTTATAAATAAATAGGGAAACTAGAAATAAATAGGGAAACTAGAAATAAATAGGGAAACTAGAAATAAATAGGGAAACTAGAAATAAATAGGGAGACTAGAAGAAACTACCTTCTAGAAAGGAGGAAGGAGAAGAGGAAACAAAACGAAGACGTCGTCTTCAACAGCCAACGGCCAACGAGGCAGTCGCGGCTTGCAGCAGTAGGAGGAGGATTACGTGTATTCACACGTGGTTCTCATTCTCAACAGAGCTCAAGAGTTCTTCATGTCAAGAACAATATTAGAAGGCTTGACAGGGTTGTGATGGAATGGTTTGATGGTGCCAAAATCTGGCAATGCCATATGCAAGACCACTGCGAGGTTCTCGTGAAAATACTTAGATTGTATTTAGAGACTAATGTTAGGCCAATTTAATACTATACTACCCACAGCAAGGGTTTCTACTATGGCCTGAATGTGATTCACAGCTCATATCATTGTGTATATACTCCCTAGCCATTGTATTGATGCTGTTTAGACAATAAAGGACTGGCCACTCACTAATAAGTAGGGGGCAGCTAGGCATGCGTCCGGCGAGAATCTAGTGACTTGGCATGTCGTTTGACTGTGGCCACTAGTCCGGCTAGATCCGCTTGGGAGGGAACATGAATGAAATGGGCTAAACTTGACGAGGAGTAGCTTTTTGACGTGGGTTTGTTTCATGTTTTCGAGATGTTGGTGAATAGAGAATTACCAACGAATTGCTGCCGGTTTGTTTGCGCGTGTGGGTGCGATCTGCATGATGTAAGTTGGGGGGGAACATGTTTTGAGATATTTTGATGTTTGGTTTGCTGGTTTGTTGGACTTGACTGCTATACCTCAGTAGTAATGTTTGGGGTTTTTGGAAGTCGATTTAAGGCTTGATGCTTGTAGGGGGGTGATGGAGCTGGTTTGGCATGGGCATGAACCCATGGGGAACATCCATTCAGATTCGATTCAATTAATGGCGCCATGAGTGAACAGAATAAGCATAATAGGTAAAATAAGAGAGAATAGGCTTTTTGCTTTGCTTGCGAACGCTGTGGTTGGTTGTTTCTCAAACATGTTTCATGACAGGGGTTTGTGCTGCAGTGTGGTTGGCTGAGAGCAGTTTGCGTGCGTTCGTGACGCTGCGTGCTTAGCCGCCCAGTGATCTTCGCTTTGACATGGGGTTGCATTTCTTGATGCATGTACACTCTGCGCGGCTATTGTATGCTTAAGTTACATTCGAGGTGGCCTGTCCCTGATCCACTGCTTTTTCCCTCACTTTTTCTTTTCTTTTCTTTTTCTTCCCACGTAATTCTGATACAGGCTACTGGAGGCGCTTGTGCAGGGTGTGATTTGAGTGGGTTTAGACGCGGCTCTGCTTTCTTGGTCTCGTAGCATTGACGCTGGGCAAAAGTGCAAAAGATCATGTCATGGGCTCGCTTCTCGTTACACTGTGATCGGCAAGACGAATGACAAGGCTGGAATTCGGGGCACTGATGGAGCCCGCTCCTGTGGTGGTGGGTTTGTATCGCATCGCGGGTGCTTGATGCTTGGCCGAGGCGGTTGATTGAACAGGGGGGCGGCAGCTTTTGTTCTCTCGTTTCCCTCACTTATAGCTCAGGTGCAAGCGGAGCTATTGTTGTATAAAGGTAGACTGGGCTCCTCCTCCTCACATGTTGTGTTTGTGTTTCACTTCTGTACAGTCAAAAGTGTTGTGTTTGTTCACTCCCTTCCTCTCCTTCTTCTCTCTTCTCCTTCACTCCTTTTTTCTTTCTGTTCAGTCCTTGTTGTTCGGCTGTGACTTGCTGTTAAACAGCCCATTCACCTCTCCCACCTCTTCGTGGTTGATTTCAGTCCTTTATCCATCTTTGATTCGAGCTGGTCTTGAATCCCGAGTATATCCATACGCACCTACACAAGGAAGCGCTCCGCCAGTCGGTCGTACATACACCAGGCCGTCAACAGCTGCCAGCAGCCAGAGCCCTCATTCATCGGATCAAACGCACAAAAATAAAGCATTGTCTCGCACAAATTTTTCTCTTTCTTCTTTTCTTCCTCCTTCAAAGAAAAAAAAACAATCATTTGCTGCTTTTGAGAGCCACCACTGGTCTCTCTCTTTCTTGCTTTATACCCAACGTCCTTCATTGCTTTCTCGCTCTCAGATCAACGTCTCAACCAATACCGACTCATCATGAAACTCACTGAGACAATCGTCGCTGCCGTCCTCGGCCTAGCTGCCGTTGTCAACGGCCACATGGAGATGATTAGCCCTCTTCCCTTTCGCTCAAAGTACAACCCCGCTGTCACTGCCGACGACAGGGACTACTCCATGACCTCTCCTCTCAATAAGACTGGAATCGATTTCCCCTGCAAGGGCTACCACAACCTTCTCGGCACTCCTTTGGGTGCGTCTACGGCCACTTGGGCCCCTGGTGGTTCCTACAGCTTCACCGTTACCGGCAATGCCAACCATGATGGGGGCAGTTGCCAGGCGTCGCTCTCATATGACAAGGGCCAGACCTTCAAAGTCATTCACTCGTACATAGGCGGATGTCCGGCTGCCAAGGGTGATTCCAGCTACCAATTCACCGTGCCCACTGATGCCCCTGCTGGTGAGGCCTTGTTCGCCTGGACTTGGTTCAACCTGCGCGGTAACCGCGAGATGTACATGAACTGCGCTGCTGTCACCATCGGCGCCGGCAAGAAACGCGACGCTTCTACCCCGTTTTCTAGTCGCCCTGACATATTCGTTGCCAACGTCGCCAACGGCGTCTGCACCTACGAGGGAAAGGATGTCCAGCTCCCGAATCCAGGCCCAGATGTCGACTACAAAAGCCTAGGCACCGTACAGCCTGGACCACCTCCTGGAAAGGACGAGTGCGGCCAAGCTGTTGATGCTCCTGCTGCTCCTCCTGCTGCTCCTCCAGCAGGCCAACCGTAAGTTGAACACTCTCCTCCTCCAATTGATCCATGGCTATGACTAACATGATGAAACACAGAATCGCTTCCCCTGCACCAGCTCCAGTGGTTGCTCCAGTTGTTGCTCCGCCTGCGGAGACGTATCCTGCTGCTTCCAAGACTCCAGGCGGTGTTTTCATCACCTCACCCGTGGGACAGCCAGCAGGACAGCCAACAGCAAAGCCGACTACTCCCGTCAACCTCACGAGCAAGCCCCCGGCCGTCACTTCGTCTCAGCCGAAGCCCTCTTCTCCCCCTGCAGTTGCAACTTCTGCCGCTGCTTCGGTTCCCGCCGCTCCTCAGCCAACCAAACCAGCCAGCGGTGGTTCCAGCCCGTCCAACGGCGCTGTAACTGCGGGAGCAGCTTGCTCAGGCGAGGGCCAGTGGAGCTGCGCATCTGATGGAAAGTCGTTCCAGCGATGTGCCTCTGGAATGTGGTCTGCCTCCATGCCTGTGGCGCCGGGAACTTCGTGCCAGCCTGGAACCAGCGACAATCTCACCTTGGTGAACAAGCGAGGCGGTTCTGACTTTGTTCGGAGACGACGCTTCGTCCCTGAGCGATTCCAGCGTGAACGCGCTCTGGCTTAAAATGTGCACTTGCATTGGATTTTCTTTCTTGTACCTTTTTTTGCTAGGTGATTTAGGATCATGTTTTTGTTCTTCATCAAAGCGGTTGCCGGCAACCAAAGGCACACTTTGCTATATTTTTGCATTGAGTCTAGGGGAAGACTCTTGAACAAGGGAGTGAACAGTGGATGAGATATGATGGATTAAGATACCAACTAGATATGGAGATTCGGGTGAAAGGAAAAATGACACAGAATTCGTCTTGATAACAATGGTTGATGCTTTGTCTGCACGTGAAGCGAGTGTTGTGACTGTCTGATGCAACTCAACTGTCGTTATGGCTATGGATATCACACAGGCCGAGTGCTCAGCTAACCTCAATATCGGAGCGTTAGTTAGTAACCGACTAAGCTTAGCACAGCACAAACCAAGACATCAAAGAGGCAACCCGCAAATTAACCGCAAAGCCACGCCGGATGATGAAGCCCGTTCAACGGAGGCCGCCCAAAAGCAAGCGAAAACGAAAGCTCTGTGGCTAGGCCTCGCCGGAGCACGTGAGCCACCAACAAAGGCCGGAGACATTGGAACAAAGAAGATACACAAAGCACAGAAGGGAATAGAAACGATAACGACGCGCAAAAAAGGGTCCAGGTGCACAGCTGCGCCACACGAGTCGAGCTGGAAGCGCTGGAAGGAAACATGATTCGACGAGATGCAGGGATGACGATTCCTGGAAGGAAGGCATCTTGTGTTCGGGCTGGCAATCGGGTTAGGTGTAATACGGAGGATTAGGTAGCGATGCAGGTTCCGGGTACCTACGCGCCGGGGCATTTGACGGTATGGGTGCTAGTACAGGCTACCGGAGCAAGGAGCAGCAGCAACTTGGATCGATGGCCTGCCCCGTGGTTGCATCTGCCGGTACCCAACTTGGCCCTATCAAGCATTGCAGGACATGTACGAGTAATCGTTGCTGCTGTAGATACGAGTACACATTTGTCGATAGGTTGCGACCTGGCATCAACGCAAAAGGCGGACAGGGCGATTGCCCCGGTCATCAGCATTCAGACCCCTGATTAGTACTGGATGAGATGATGGCAAAACTACTACAAGGACTGGGATGATGAGATGATGTGGTGTGTTAGGCTCTCGCTCTCACTCTCACTCTCACTTTTGCTCATCTGTCTGGTGTAAGGCAAAGTACAGGTATTAGTCAAAGGATTATATTCATAGTAACCATATGCCATGATACAGAGGTAATTTGGGGATGCTGGATACCAGTAGGTACCTCTTGTAGCCAAAGTTTTGGGTATCAGGTAGACTTGCCACTCCCAAAGGACAAAGAGCACAGAACAAAGCCAAAGTCAAAGCGGAAAAAAAAAATTTAAAAAATTCCATCCATCCATCCATACCATTTGATCCATTTATCCCCAACCCGGCCCAGAACCAGGCCAGAGAGGCTCACTCAACCCCACATGTCGATTTTGCTGTTACTTGGGCACATGCGCTGGTACGAGTCGCAGTAGCACCTTGACCGACCTTGGTTACTGACTTAGCAGAATCCTGGGTGACAATCGCAAACTCGCCCGGCCCTCGTTTTTCCCTCCCTCCCTCTCTTCTCCTCTTCTTTTTCTTTTTTAGTCTCCGCCCCCTTCTCTTCTCTTCGCTTCTCCTCTCGTCAACCTTTTTTACTTTTTTTGTTGCTTTTCTTCTTTCTCTTTTCCCTTTTCCCTTCAAGGGGGGCCCTTGCTTCTCGCAAGCCTTAGCATCGATCATCCCCCCCTCCCCCGCGAACGGCCTTCCAGACCGCACGGTCTCCTCTCGAACCGCCCACTTTTGTTCGCGATAGAATAGAGGCAAAGAGAAAGACAACTTCTCCTCCCATCGACCACGAATATGGCGGGTTCTTCGACTCCAGGCACTGAGGGGCCTACATTTGCGCCCCCGAGCCTGCCAGCGGGCTGGATCGCTCAGTGGGACGGCTCCAGCAGAAAGTACTACTACGTCCAGCTGGCCACGGGCGTCTCCCAATGGGACATTCCCACGGATCCCGTTCAGACGGGCACGCCGGTTCCAGGCAGCGAGCACCCCTATGGCTCGCCGGCGCCGCAGGTCATCACACACCCGGACGGCTCGCAGACGATCAAGCATGCGGATGGACGCATGGAGCCCATCATGCCAGATGGCAGGGGCCCTGACGGTCCTGACGGTGACCGAGGACTTGGGGTAAGCAGAGACTCTGTTGGCGGCTTTGCGGAGGCATCTGTGGATATATGATCATATATGCTAACGTCTGGTTTCAACGGTTTTTTTAGTCAATGGCTATGAATATGCTCATGGGTGGCAAGGGTTCTGGCGGCCACGGCAGCAGCGGCGGCTCTGGCGGCGGCAACCCCCTCGGTGGTCTGGCTGCTCAGTTCCTCGGAGGCGGTTCGCATGGAAGCAGCGGTGGCGGCAGCGGCGGTGGTAAGGATTCCATGGCAGGAAAGCTGGTGGGACAACTAGCGTCGAACCTTTTCTCGTCTTCCAGCGGTGGAAAGCCTTCGCAGTCGCAGAACTACCACGGCGGTTCATCAGGCAGCGGCCAGCATCAGCAGGGTGGGCATGGGCAGGGTGGTCTGGCGGGCGTCGTGGGTGGTGGTTTGGCCTCCATATTTGGAGGAGAGAAGCCAGGTCACGGTGTAAGCAACCATCGCACTTCTTTTTCGACTTCTTGGTGGTTATATAATTGCAAAGGCTAACCAACGGAATGTCACCATCTACAGAACCAGAGCTATGGCTACTCGAATTCCGGCTCGGGCGGTAATACATACTCCGGACAAGCACCCACTTACAACCCTCCCGGATCTACTCACGGCGCAACCCCATCGTCGTCACATACGGGTACACACCAAAGCCCCCCCTCTGGCAACCACCAAAACTCCTTCCCTCCACCGCCTTCAGGAGCACCACCTGGTGGCCAAACTTACGGGCATCAGTCATATGGCAGCCAATCCTACTCGCATAGCCCGGCGCCTGCTCCCAGCCCGTATGGCGGATCGCACGACCAGCATGGGCAACAACATGGCGCACAGCAGCACGGAGCTGGCGGTTATACCCCCCAGCAGCCAAGCTATGGCTCTCCTTCTCACCAGCAAGGCTACGGAGCTCCCTCACCTAGTGGGCACCAACCGAGCTATGGCGCACCGGGAGGCCAGCAGCAGCCTGGATATGGCGCTCCTCAGGGAGGACAGCACCAGCAAAACTACGGTGCAACAACGCCGGGTGGTCATCCACAATACCCTCCTCCTCCAGGCCAGCAGCAGCAGTACCCCCCGCCTCCTGGACATCAGCAATCGTTCCCTCCGCCTCCCGGACAGCAGCAGCAGCAGCACCAGTATGCTCCACCTCCTGGACAGCACCAGCAATATCCTCCTCCGCCAAGCGGCGGACCACCCGGCGGCTACACCCCGTCGTATGGTACCCCAGGCGGCCAGCAGCCCTATGGTCAGCAGCCTTACCAGCCAGGCCCTCCTCCTGTGCCTCATGGTAGCCACCCAAGCCAAGGAGGATATGGCGGTGGCTACTAAAGGGCTTTCCGCGCTGCGTCGTATATTTTCTCTTGGGAGAAGAAGAATGCATGAATTCTTGTGTGTGTTTGCTCATTGAATGCGGGGTTTCTGAGAAGATGATCATTTACCGCGACTGACTAGCATCATTTGCTCGCCAAGAAACGGCCGGATCTATAATTTCACGTACGAATAATGTGATGACATTAGGGAGGTGGTGGATCTTAAAAAAAGTAACGCGCGGTATGGCATGAGAGGTAGAATTATGATGATATAAGTGTAGATAGGGTGGTACATTTGGGTTTTTATTCACTTTTTTCTGTTCCATATGTAGACTACCTTACGAGAGGATGTGATGAAATGGATATGAAGAATGCGTCAAGAGCAACAACGTTAACTGGCTGCTGTCATAGACTTGCAGCTGTTGAGAGAGGAGGTGATATCCCGTTATAATACTGTGGAGGTAGAGCATCTCAAGTTATTACTTTTATCTCTTTTTTTCTAGAGTTCTATTATTAATTTTGCTTCTTTGTCTGGTCACTCTTGGCAGAGCTGGCAATTGCAGTTAGGGAACTGGCTACCCATTTCGCTACAAACCATGACACGACGCCGACGACAACGAGATAGCACACTGTCGGAACTAGTGACTGCGGGAGCACGTTGTAAAGATACGGGTCCAGGATTAGATCGACGAGAACTGGGGGAGGGTCCTTCATGAGGGAGGAGTGGTGAGAGAAGTAGTCGGCTGCAGCGAGGACGCGGAGGAGGAGGACTGAGTTTTCACCGTCGTCGTTTGGTGATGAGTTTTTTAAGGATTGGTCCTCGATTTGGTGAGATTGGTGCTGGTGAGCGAGTTTGGCGTTTTGAGTGAGGGATTGGAGGAGGGCTGGGGTTGAGAGGATGGTTGTGAGGGGGTATGTGTCTAGGGTGAATGCTGTTGGTTCCTTTTAATGCTGTGTGAGCTTCATTCTTATTCTTGATCTCACTTCTTGTGCGAATTTGATATTTGGGGTGGGAGTTGGTATAAGATGGCAGAGGATAAAGTTACAGCAATTGCTAGAGGGAGGCTTACAAGTGCGGACCAGCAGACACGAAGCTCATAGCGTTGTCCTGGAGTAAGGTTGTCGAGCAGCAGCCATGACGGGTAGCCTTGTTCGTCGTTGTCTTGCTGATTGAGCGGGAAGACGCGGCTGAGGTTGGTGCGTATGGACCAGCTTGTGGAAGGGCCGAGGACGGGGAGGTCTTTGTAGATGGCGGCGTCGAGGCTGGAGAGTGAGGAGGGCGGAGGTGCGGTGAAGATTACTTTTTCGGTGTTGGCGTGGGAGGGGGATATGAGGGAGAGGAAGGGGATGAGGATGGAGAGGGATCTTGTGAGTGAGATGGGTTTGGATTGGTGATGGGTTGGAGGCATTGTTTTTTGGTGGTATTGTGTGGGTTTGGTTGTCGAATTGGTGCCTTTTTGGGTCTGTGTTTGTATTGCTTAGATGAGTTTTTGGTGTGAAGTTGAATTTGTTAATTTTGGTGAAGAGGGAGAAGATGAATGTGAATGTGAAGAGATATTGATTCGCTGGTGGTTGATCGCGAAGCAGCACGTTGTTAAGATTTGGACAGCAGTGTCGGCAGTGCGTGGCTGTGATTGGCTGGCTTTACTTTGAGGTACGTACCTACCCAAGATGCATGGCCAAAAAACAATTTGGACGCTTTATTTCTGAGTTCTTTACATTTGGTCAACGGATGGACGCAAAACGATCGTTGATATTATCATCCTTGTGCTGAAGCTGCAGGAATCTATCATGGATAGCATGGGATGGGTTATTGTGCATTCATTACTTTGCTGATACATATGTGTATTTGCAAGGCAATGATAGTGGCTTTCTACTCCTTTTCTGCAACCTCGTCAAGTATGGGGTAGCGATTATTGTAACCTGGGGCCGTAGGTATGAGCATAATATATTAATCCGCAGTTATCCTTGAGGTTTCTGTCGTTCTAATGCGCTTCTGGAAATCCATCCATGTCATATCCCGTCCTTGACAGGCTCTCATGATGGTGAAAATCCTCGGCCGATGACGGATACGGGTACGAGAATTAGCAGCAATCAATACTCTTAGTGCCACTACGGAGTACCTAATGCTGAGTTGCTGCTGCTGGTTAATACATTCTCGGAGTAATAACGCACAGCGATCGCCGGGCTGTCAGGAGGCTGCTAGTAAGAACACTGGATGACATTATGGAGCTTTCCCGTGCCGCGCTCTGTGACGATGCCAGCATTGCAGAAGGCACTTGACCACATTTAGTGGAGAGCTTTGCTGGCAAGTCTGGGCGAACCATCGATTCGGGAGGGACCCTGTCGTGAGGGTCTGTCTTCTTTTGGGTTAATCCAGAGCATGGCAGAAACGGTACGAGCAAAAGGGGGAGCTAGGGGAAGCGGCGGTCGGGGGAGGAGCCGGGAGATGATGATCCTTAGGTCAATTGATGGTACATATTGCCGTCTTGTCTCACTCTGTCGTTAGTATATGAGAGCGCTGCGGTTGTTGATATGATCGCGAGAGGGAAGCGCTGATGGTCGAGTTGCTAGACTCTGAAAGGGAAGGGGATGGAGCGGCCGATATAAGATGGAGACTGGCTGGTGCGATTTGCGGGAGCCAGAGCTGTGCGTGGTACAGGTACTACGGAGTATATCAATACTTTGTGTTTCTCTATCTATCCCACAACCCCCTTATTGGTGAGAATGGGTGCTAGCCGAGCATCTTATGATTTTTGCCTTTGGCCTCTCCCTTCATCTGTAGGGACGGAGAGTACCGTAGAGCGTTGCATTTGCTGCCGTCATTTGCTTGGTAATCTAAGTTGAGGCGATAGCGGTGCTCGCTCCAGCGCGGGACCCTGTTCAGAGCTTCTGAGGGGGTGGAGGCACTCCGGACCGTACAGGTACAAGCACCGGACAGCTTAGCTCGAGGTTAGGCGGCTATAGTGGCACCTGTCTGGCGTCAAAGGCCAATGAGCGCGTACAGTAGGAGGACAGACGAGTCTAAGAGAAAAACATTGACGGGGAAATTGGAGGAAAAGATGCTCACACTGATGATTTACTTGGGGATTTCATTGCATGTACTATGGAGGATTTAGGTCATGGCATCAAGTCTCCCATCAGACTTCAAAGTAATGTACATGTACCTACGTGCAGATATCATTACAGCCTGGTGTCACCGTCCGGGGTACACGGTTCTTGGTAGCTTTATCGAAGCCCCCCCTTTTGGGCACCACATTATTCTGCCGTATGAAAAAGGATGGATGTACAGTACATGCCTCTGTGAGCTGTCCATCAGGTAGCTGTGGTGCCCCCTAATGAGGACTGTTGACAACCTCAACTTAGCTTAGGTACCATAGCTACAGCACAGCTATGCCTCATGTTCAAAAACATCAACACTGGTATACTGCATCTGCATCGCCCAAGATGGATTAATTGCACCTGTCCTCTAAAGTCCCAGGTCCTCAGTTCACTAAAATTGATTCTCATCTCGGCAATAATCATTGCTGCCCGCCCAGAGCGGTGAGGCGACAGGGGCGCGCTCTACAGACGCGCTTACCACTTCCAGCCACGCCTGGACCCCCCATGTCCACGTCCCAAACCAAAAAGTCAACAAACCTCCCCTCTTCCTCTTGCTGTGCTGTGAGCAGCCCCTGTCCAGTCCAAATTTCCCCCCCACCTCTTCTCGACCCTCTCCCGACGAACCAGCTGCAACTTGTCCGTCCTCCTGTCCTTTTCACCACCTTTTCCCTCTGGAACCCCGTAATAAAAGCCTTTTTTCTTCTTTCCCCGGGCTCAATCTTGCACTCTTGCTACCTCGAAGTCACCACTCCTACTTTTCCTCTCCAACCCTTCAGAAAACAAAGAAAAAAGCGTTCACCATGCGTGAGGTTATTAGCATCAACGGTGCGTGCTAGCTCGACAGAGGCAAAGCCCCTTTACCTTTGGGTCCCCTCTCCCCACCAAACAAACGCGTCCCTTCACCGCATCATGGACGCCCAAGACCGCGAGTTGACGATGCTAACTTTTGGAGGATAGTCGGCCAGGCTGGTTGCCAGATTGCCAATTCCTGCTGGGAGGTTAGTTGATTCGCCATTGGCATGTGTTTTTTTCTTGACCATTCGAGCTGACATTTGCCCCTTCTCTAGCTTTACTGCCTCGAGCACGGTATCCAGGTACACCACCACCACTCCCGCACATGTGGCTTGAAGCCATTGTTTACAACCCTCCCACGACCCCAAAACGCGAAGCTAACAACGTCTTTTTTCTCCCCATACAGCCCGATGGTTACCTCACTGAGGAGCGCAAGGCTCAGGACCCCGATCAGGGTTTCAGCACCTTCTTCTCCGAGACTGGTATGTTTATTTTTCTCCCCGTCTCCTTTTATATGGTGTCGTTGAGAATATGTCACCTCTAACCCTTCCAAACAGGCCAGGGCAAGTACGTTCCCCGTGCCATCTACTGCGACTTGGAGCCCAATGTCGTCGACGAGGTCCGCACCGGTCCTTACCGCAACCTTTTCCACCCGGAGATGATGATCACCGGCAAGGAGGATGCTTCCAACAACTACGCCCGTGGTCACTACACCGTCGGCAAGGAGCTGATTGAAGGCGTTCTCGACAAGATCCGACGTGTTGCCGACAACTGCGTTGGTCTTCAGGGCTTCTTGGTCTTCCACTCCTTCGGTGGTGGTACCGGTTCTGGTTTCGGTGCTCTCCTGATGGAGCGCCTGTCCGTCGACTACGGCAAGAAGAGCAAGCTCGAGTTCTGCGTCTACCCTGCTCCCCAGACTGCCACCTCCGTCGTTGAGCCCTACAACTCCATCCTGACCACCCACACCACCCTGGAGCACTCCGACTGCTCCTTCATGGTCGACAACGAGGCCATCTACGACATCTGCCGTCGCAACCTCGGTCTTGAGCGCCCCAACTACGAGAACCTTAACCGCCTGATTGCTCAGGGTAAGTGGCCGCCGAATCTGTGCCCAGTGAAGTCTACATGTGCTAATCGCTTGCCCACTCAGTTGTTTCCTCCATCACCGCCTCCCTGCGTTTCGATGGTTCCCTCAACGTTGATCTGAACGAGTTCCAGACCAACCTGGTCCCCTACCCTCGTATCCACTTCCCTCTGGTCGCCTATGCTCCTGTCATCTCTGCTGCCAAGGCTGCCCACGAGGCCAACTCCGTCCAGGAGATGACCATGTCCTGCTTCGAGCCCAACAACCAGATGGTCAAGTGTGACCCCCGCAACGGCAAGTACATGGCCACCTGCTTGCTGTACCGTGGTGACGTTGTCCCCAACGACGCCCACAACGCCGTCGCCACCCTCAAGACCAAGCGCACCATCCAGTTCGTCGACTGGTGCCCTACTGGTTTCAAGCTCGGTATCTGCTACCAGGCTCCCGAGAACGTTCCCAACGGCGACCTCGCCAAGGTCAACCGTGCTGTGTAAGTTTTATACCCCCCCTAATGTTTGTATGTGCATGATGAACCTAAGCTAATACGCAAATTAGCTGCATGCTGTCCAACACCACCGCCATCGCCGAGGCCTGGTCTTCCCTCTCCCTCAAGTTCGATCTCATGCACTCCAAGCGTGCCTTCGTTCACTGGTACGTTGGTGAGGGTATGGAGGAAGGTGAATTCTCCGAGGCCCGTGAGGATCTCGCTGCTCTGGAGCGCGATTACGAGGAGGTTGCTGCCGACTCTCTCGACAACGAGGAGATGGAGGCTGAGTACTAAGTTGTTTCTTTGCTGTTGGAGTCATGGATATTGAGGGTATGGACTGTGAAAACCGGTACCACCTAATCCCGCCCCTGCGTCCTCTTGGACAGGAGGTGTATTTTCTTTATTAGGTCGCAAGCCTCAGTTTTTAATGTTAAAAAGCAAATCTGTAAATGGGAAGAAGCCAACAGACGCTGTTATCTATAAAGGTTGATTTGAGCAATTGGTGTATGTACAAGAGAAGATATGTAATCTGTAAAATGCGAGTTTGCGGAACCCTGCGATTGCCGCTGCGTTGTATAAATCTGGAGTGCCTTGTCTTGCTTGAAATGTGCTGCTCCAGCTCCAAGTTCAAGTACAGTCAGTAGTCGTACTCCGTATCATTTAGTAGCCACAATAACAATGATAACAATGATCGATCTATCCACCTTTACGCTAGACTAGTCGGCGGCCCGACAGTTGTGAGAAGGTAATCCTCTTTTTTTAAGGCCGAGGAATGCGGAGGACGACGCCGGCCTAAACGGGGGAGCGTGACTTGCTATAGCCGTCGGACGTGGTGCCACGGGCCGATAATACGCGACAATCGCCGCTCTGTGCAGCTGCTCCCCCAATTGCCATTAATTTCATACCTGCTGCTACTCCAACACAAAACTCACCCTTTCTGTTGTCGGCTCGGTGCCTCTCAACCAGATCCTATTCCGTTCCCTCGGTCACCATGTCTCTACTTCGATCGTCCATCTGCCGGGCCTGCAGGCGTTCTACACCGCTGAGGGTGCACAGAGGGTTTGCAACGGCCAGCCGCCCTCAGACGTCATCCGACAGCCGAGTCAGGATCGTGGAAGTCGGCCCACGAGATGGACTGCAGAACGAGAAAAAGGCCATTTCGCTGGCAACCAAGATTGAGCTGATTGAGCGATTGGCCAAGACGGGATTGACGACGATTGAAGCTGGTTCCTTTGTAGCGCCGAAATGGGTGCCACAGGTAAGAGAAGACCTGCTGTCGGCTGCTGGGTCTATTTTCAGGAGAAAGGTGGCTGATTCGAGGCGATGCAGATGGCCAACTCGAGCGAGATCATGGAGCATATCCTACAACAGAAGATTGAGGCTCCCGTTCCCATTACCTACTCCTTCCTCGCGCCGAATACAAAGGGTTTCCAAAGTGCAGAAGCGCTGTTGAAACAGAACCCCGGGAGGTTTGCTACACTATTGGAGCCCGATGTTAAGAAGCCGGCGGTGGAGGTGGCCGTCTTTGCTGCCGCTACGGAGAGCTTCTCGCAGAAGAACCTCAACTGCGACATCAAGACTTCTCTAGACCGATTCAAAGCTGTCATTCAGGACTCCAAGGCGCTGGGACTCCGTGTTCGAGCCTACATCTCAGTGGTGCTGGGCTGTCCCTTTGAGGGCTTCGATGTTGACCCTCACAAGGTGGCTGAGATTGCCACTGACCTGCTGGAGTCTGGAGCCGACGAGATTTCACTCGGCGACACCACTGGCATGGGCACCGCTCCCCGGACGAGCGCACTGCTCAAGTGCATGAGTGCGGCGGGCATTCGCACAGAGGACATTGCGATGCACTTCCACGACACGTATGGACAGGCGCTGGTCAACACGGCTGTGTCACTAGAGCATGGAATCCGAACATTCGACAGCAGCGTGGGTGGACTCGGCGGTTGCCCTTACAGCCCTGGAGCGACGGGCAATGTGGCGACGGAGAACATGGTTTACTTTATGGAGAGTTTGGGTATGGAGACGGGCGTTGATTTGGATGCCATGGCGGATATTGGAGCGTGGATTACGCAGGAGATTGGCAAGCCGAATGACAGCTCGGTAGGAAAGGCGGTGCTGGGAGCGAGGTCGAGGAAGGGAGCCGAGGCTGCTGCAGCTGCTGAAAAGGCATAGAGGACGAAGATGTGAGGATGCTTTGATCTTGCCAAGTAAATATATATACCAATCTATCCATCTACATATCCATCATGTTTTATGCTTAATAGGGTTGTTTGATTTACGCTTACAGCTTGACTTTTGGTTAGAAGTACCACCAATCTTATGGAAGCGTTGAACCTTGTTGTAACTCTCTATTGTACTAGGTAAATATTGATTTAATCAGCCCTGTCAAATCAATTGAACTTGTATTCTATTTGAAACAATAATAACTCAATTGGTTCCGCTGCTGTGCTTATAGACAAGGGTGCAGTCATCGTTCTTTGTAGGAGATCACCGAGCTTCCGCCGTCGTTTCGCTGAATAGATGCCGATGCAGTTTGGAGGGGTAGCTTCTACCTCTATACAGCTTGGACCGTTGGTGCTTTGCTCCCCTCAGGAGAGGTACTCAATACCGTGTCCACGCTCCGTCTCTGTTTTTAATCGAATTACCTCTACTCAATGGCCGAGTACAAGTATGAAGAGCAAGTAATTTCAACACCATATAGCAGTATTTGTCAAGTAAAACGCACCATCGCTAAGATACTATAAGGTTACTGGGGACGCAATTCCAAGCACCTGCCACTAGCAGTCATGTGATGTCACGGCGTCTCTTCTTCGCTGTCCAAATCATGACTCCAGGTCCAGCCAGCCAAAAGGCGCTCGGCGTGGGGTCTATTTTTTTGCGCAGCGAGCGTAGAGGCCTCAGCGCCCCCAAAGCAACCCGCTAAACCCACTAACGAGCGCTCACTGAACAAGAACCGCCAAGGCCATTTGGTTGAAAGGCGGCGGTCTCTCTTGTCTCCACTTCTTGGTCGAGCTGTTTCGCTTCCAGCCTTCTCTTGTTCTGTCTCCGACCTTGATCTTTCCTCCCATCTTCGCCAGCTCCCCTTTGCGACGACGCATCCCGATATCGAGCTCGGTGATTCTTCTTCGCTGCTCGAATAACCGACCTCTTTCTCTTTTACTCCTTTACACCTTTCGGCTTGCTTAAGTCCGTTGCCCTTCTCGGTCAATACGCTCCTCCGCATTCAACTCCCACCGACGTAATTCGTGGCTACTTGAGGTTGCTGCGCCGTGACCGCATAAGATCGAAAGCCGGCCAAGATTGAGAGAGATAGAGCTTCAGAGGGGAAGCTTCCAGCTGCACGCAGGCGGAAATACCAGAAACACAAGATAGATTCGCAGCAATGGCGGACCCACGCAATTCGTCATCCTACTCAGTTGTGCCGCAACTGCAGTACAACACCGTGAGCGGTGTCAATGGTCCGCTGGTTATTGTCGAGAATGTATGGCATCTCCGCTCTCTCTCTCCCCTCTCCTGTTTCTTTGATATCAGCTGTCATGGCGTGAAATGGAATGAGGATTGGTTGTGTACAATGCTGACGACTGGTTGCGGTATAGGTCAAATTCCCGCGATACAATGAGATCGTTACGCTTACGCTGCCCGACGGAACGGAGAGAAACGGACAAGTTCTGGAAGCTCGAGGTGGGTGATGATTCCTTTTCTATACTACACCTATATATGAGCATGGCGCCGCCAATGCCTGCGTGGAATGTTTGTTCTGACATGAGAGGGGGTTAGGTGACCGAGCCGTCGTCCAGGTCTTTGAGGGTACTCCCGGTATCGATGTGAAGAAGGCAAGTGAGCCCGATCGCTAATCGCTAGAGGCCTGGTGACTAACAGGAAGTGCAACATCCAGACTCGTGTCAAGTTTACTGGTCAGAACCTTAAGCTCGGTGTCTCGGAGGACATGCTTGGCCGTATCTTTGATGGATCTGGACGAGCCATCGACAAGGGGCCCAAGGTGCTGCCCGAAGAGTACCTCGATATCAACGGCAGTCCCATTAACCCCTTCTCTCGAGTGAGTTACATCTTTCCTGTGTATGCCTCGTGGGTCGACCAGTTTGGCCTAACATGTCTCAGGAATACCCCGAAGAAATGATTGCGACTGGTATCTCGGCCATCGATACGATGAACTCGATCGCTCGAGGACAAAAGATTCCCATCTTCTCAGCCTCCGGTCTGCCGCACAACGAAATCGCTGCTCAGATTTGCCGACAGGCTGGCTTGGTCAAGCAGCAGGGAATCACCAACAAGGGTGTTCATGACGGCCACGAGGAGAACTTCTCCATTGTGTTCGGTGCCATGGGTGTCAACATGGAGACTGCTCGATTCTTCACCCGTGATTTCGAAGAGAACGGCAGTCTGGAGCGTACTACCTTGTTCCTCAACCTCGCCAACGATCCTACGTAAGTACTCTTGTCTTTCCCCTAACGAGGCCCTTGGCTGACACCTTGCAAACAGTATCGAGCGTATTATTACCCCTCGTCTTGCCCTTACGACAGCCGAGTACTACGCCTACCAGCTCGAGAAGCACGTCTTGGTCATCTTGACCGATCTGTCGGCCTACTGCGATGCTCTTCGTGAGGTTTCTGCCGCTCGAGAAGAAGTTCCCGGTCGTCGTGGTTTCCCCGGTTACATGTACACGGATTTGTCGACCATCTACGAACGAGCTGGCCGTGTGACGGGACGAAACGGCTCCATCACCCAGATCCCCATCTTGACCATGCCCAACGACGACATTACCCACCCCATCCCCGATTTGACCGGATACATTACCGAGGGACAGATTTTCGTCGACCGACCTCTGTACAACCGTGGTATCTACCCGCCCATCAACGTGCTGCCGTCGCTGTCACGTTTGATGAAGTCTGCCATTGGTGAGGGCATGACGCGCAAGGACCACGGTGATGTGTCCAACCAGCTGTATGCCAAGTACGCCATTGGCCGTGATGCCGCAGCCATGAAGGCTGTCGTTGGTGAGGAGGCTCTGTCATCCGAGGACAAGCTGTCGCTCGAGTTCCTGGACAAGTTTGAGCGCCAGTTCATCAGCCAAGGCGCGTACGAGTCCCGATCGATCTACGAGTCCCTGGATCTGGCCTGGAGCCTGCTCCGCATCTACCCCAAGGACTTGCTCAACCGTATCCCTGCCAAGATCCTCAATGAGTTCTACCAGCGATCTCAAAAGGACGCTAAGGCAAAGGGCAAGGCGCGAGCCGAGGTCGCCTCAAACGACAGGCAGCAGGCTGAGGAGAACCTGATTGACGCATAGGAGCCCTCCTCGGCGACGTCTGGTGTTTTCTTTTCGGGAGAGGAGCAGAAGTAAAGTATAAATTAGTTGCTTGGCTTGGAAGTATGATATTACCCGTGGTATAAAGTGAGGTGCATAAACCCTGGGTGTGGAACTTGTTATTCTCTAGTTTTCTTTCGTTGTTTGGCATTTCCGACTTGCGCTGGGAGAGACAGCAATCTGACACGATAATGGAGAAGGGTTGTAGCGTGAATATAGGCAGCAGAGCAAATGTCAAGTCGATTTCCAAAAGAGTTATGGACAAGCATGTCTACCGCGTGCGGGTTTAGTTTCGCGTACAGTAGGATCTGGCCGAGGTGATGCAATGCAACGTGAATTGGCCTGATTGATGCAGGGTAGGGATTTCACCGCTCATCAATCCTGGATGTTGTAGCTGATCCTTTTGGTCATAAAAACAGCACTGCGTATTGCGATCTGAGTGGTGCGGAAATAGCCGTGCAAGCCGTTGAAATGCAAATGTGCCTGTAAGCAGCTGAGCTAGGGGGTAAAGTTGTGGTTCCCGTTTAGTCTAGCAAGTCGTAGATTTTGGCTTGTAGCCATTGGAGCGCTTACTATGGCGTATAATAGCGTATTAGACATGGAGTTTTGAGAGTTAGCAGACAAGCTTGTGTTAGCACTTTTGGCGCACCTATGGGGTTTGTTTTGGGGGTAAATGCTAGTTGGTAATTAATCATGTTAGTGGTTTGGTTGTTAATTGGGAGGAATGAAGATCGAGGTTGGAGTTGTATCTGATCTGTTGGTCTGGTTTTGCCCCGCGTTTGAGGTTACATTGGGTAGGTATGTTGGTGTGTGAAGAGGTGGAGTGATGTCTTGAAGGAGACGGTATGCTACGAGAATTGATGGTCTGTTTAACTGGCTGTGATCTATCGAGTATAGTACATTGGATGTTACCAAAGTCAAATTGACATGGATAGGAAAAAAACAGAGAAAAAATAATAATACCTCCTTATAGTAAATCCTGGGGACTGTTCTGCTTCCCCCGGTTGGTTTGCATCGGGATTCCTACACCATACATCATAACCAGGTGACATCATGCTCGTATGCATTGATCAACCGCTCCAACCCCGGAGAAGCGAAATCAATCCTTCGCTCACTTTCCCCCTGTTCTCTTCTCGCTCTCTCTCGGAACTTGTGCCTTCAATCGCTTAGCTAGTCCTTTTTTTTTCTCCTCATGGTAAATCCGGGGAAAGCCAACCCTTACCCCTCTCATTCCCTTTCCAGCCCCCTGGGATCATCGTGGTTGGTTGCCTGTTGTGGACAGTGATATGTTGGCCGGGACTTTGGTTTCTGCGTCATGTGGATGGACAAAGAAAGCCGAAGACACGAGATGCTGCATACTGTGTGCAAGGTTAGAGTAGAATTGGGCAAGGTAGAGTAGCATTGGGGCGCGAGAAGACGTTGTGTCACTCATGGCCTCTGGAGTACTTAATGCATGGATGGGTATGTGTCTTGGGTCGCCCTCCCGATCTGCGAATGTCTTGGCCATCTCCCTTTGTTTAAGTTTTCCACAGGGGCTGAACTTTGTTTTCACAGGCTGCGCCACTACGATTACTTCTGATTGTCTTTGATCTCTTCTGGGGAAGAATTGCTCCATCATGAAGCTGACGGGTAACTCTTTGGCCGTTTTGGCTGCGGCTGCTGCCCTTCCACTTACAGCCAGCGCGGCGTCGAGTGGAAGCGGCCCAGACAAGGACGGCAAGTATTGGATCAGCGCAAAGGGCATCCAGGCATCGTTCATACCGTATGGAGCGTCCATTTCAAACTTGTTCATCAATGACCGCTACGGCATCCAGCGCGATCTCGTGGGCGGCTTCGACAATGCCACCTACTACGGCATTGACAAGCAGCATCCGCACTTTGGCGGCGTGCCGGGCCGGTACGCGAACCGCATCAAGAACAGCACCTTTACTATTGACGGCAAGACATATCACACGCCGCCGAATGAGAATCCCACAAAGGCCGCGCCCAATGGATCGGATACCTTGCACGGAGGGCCTGACGGCTGGGACTGGCGCAACTTCACCGTGTCGGCGCACACCGCGACGAGCATCACCTTTAGCATAGTCGACCCGGACGGAAAGGAAGGGTTTCCCGGCGAGGTCGTGTCGCACATCACGTACACGGTGCAGGAGAACCAGTGGGATTTCAAGATGGTGGCGCTGGCGACGACCAAGAAGACGCCCATCATGCTTAGCAGCCACACGTACTGGAACCTGGATGGGTATGCCAACAACGAGACACAGACTGCGCTGAATCATACGCTGCATCTTCCGTATAGCGGACAGCGCGTCGATGTGGATGGCTTCTTGATCCCGACGGGTGATATTTTGGCGAACAAGAAGAACACGGCGAATGACTTTTGGTCGCAGCCGAAGCAGCTTGGCAAGGGATTCCAGCAAAGTGGCATCAAAGAGAATTGCGGTAACAACTGTACTGGCTTTGGTAAGGAACTTGACATCTTCCTCCATGTTGTGAAGGGAGAAATAGGAAATGCATTGAGCTAATATAGACATCAGATACCTGCTACCTCGTCAATCGGGATGCTCTGGGCCCCTTTGACTGGCGTACCGAAGGCCCTGTCGCAAGTCTGTCCTCGGCTTGGTCAGGCATCCACCTAGATGTCTACTCGGACCAGGAGGCCTTCCAGGTGTACAGCTGCAACGGGCAAAACGGCACATTGACGTTGAAGAAGACGCAGGGCCTGCACAACAACAAGAAATTCCCGAGAACGATTCCAAAGTACGGATGTCTGGTGATGGAGGTGGAGGACTGGATTGACGGCATTAACAACCCCGAATGGGGGAGGAAGCAGATCTGGGGGCCGGATGATGGTCCGTATGTGGTTCAGGCGAGTTATAGGTTCAGCATTGATGGCAAGAAGAAGAGTTCTTAGGAGAGCTGTTTTTGTTGTTACAGTAGTAATGGTGTTTATATGAAAGAGAAGGAATCAGAGAATAGGAATAATATTCATGAGGTTTAATAAGTGTAATTCCTCTCATGTCTTGTACTGGGTGTAAGTGAAGCAACGCGATTTACATGGCAACTGAAGACAAGTCCGTTGTGGGGCCGCCTGCGATCCATCCATCACCCCACCTTGGATGTGCGATCTCCAGTGTAAAAGCTTTTGTCAGTTACAACTACAACCAATCTTGACATATTTTCACATTGCATATTGCTTGATATTCGATTTACCAGACCCACCAGTTAACACATTATCTCGCATACGAAATCGAATCGCCGACTTTGCCTCGGACGAGAAGCGAAAAGCAAGTTGCAAACGAGGGGCAGCGAGGGGCAACAGGGAAAGAAAAAAAAAATAAGAGGAAGAGAGGCGACTACAAGCAACTAGAGATGGAAGACGACCGGGCGCTCGTCGATCTCGGCGCGGCAGCGGATATCGAGGAAGCGCGACTAGAAGTTCACGGAGCGGACAACGACACTACAAAAGATGAGACACCGGCATTAAGACAGCCAAAGAGGCGCTTTGTAGGACGAAGAGCGGCGGACGAGGCAGCGGCAGCAAAGGGATCAACAGAGGAGGGAGGTAGCGGCGCTGTTCAAGGTATGTTGCGACTGTTCGATATTGACAAGCCTCATTTTCACGCTTCGTTGGTTCTCTAACATTATCCTACCATGCAGCGGCCAAACCTCGACGAGCTCCACGACTTCTAAACAGAGTCCCCAAAGAAATACTAGAAGACCCCAGCCTCAAGGAAGCCATAGCGCTGCTGCCAGCCAACTACAACTTTGAAATACCAAAGACAATACACCGAATCCGAGAATCCGGAGCGCGCAAAGTAGCGCTGCAGATGCCCGAAGGCCTGCTCTTGTTTGCGACAACCATCTCAGATATCGTGACGCAGTTCTGCCCGGGCGTCGAGACGCTCATCATGGGCGATGTGACGTACGGCGCGTGCTGCATTGACGATTATACTGCGCGGGCACTGGGTTGCGATTTGCTGGTGCATTATGCGCATAGTTGTTTGATTCCCGTGGATGTCACCAAGATCAAGACGTTGTACGTCTTTGTCGATATCAGCATTGACACGGCGCATCTGATTGCCTCGCTGGAGAGAAACTTTGCGAGTGGCAAGACTATTGCGATTGTCGGTACTATTCAGTTCAACGCTACCATCCACGGCATACGGAGCAGCCTCGAAGCAGCCGGTTTCGGTGTCGTCGTGCCTCAGATCGGGCCGCTCAGTAAGGGTGAGATTCTGGGGTGCACGTCGCCTCGTCTGCGGGATGAGGATGGCATTGACCTGATTCTCTATCTCGGTGACGGGCGCTTCCATCTCGAGAGTATCATGATTCACAATCCGGCCATTCCTGCATACCGGTACGACCCATACTCGCGCAAGTTGACCCGAGAGACGTACGGCCACGATGAGATGCAGTCAGTGCGTCGTTCCGCCATCCAGACTGCCCGCAAAGCCCGTCGCTGGGGCCTCATCCTGGGATCACTCGGTCGCCAGGGGAATCCGCATACGCTGGGCCTGATCGAGCGGGAGCTGGCCGAGCGGGGCATCCCCAAGATAGATCTCCTCCTGAGCGAAATCTTCCCCGGCAAGCTTGCCATGATGAGCGATGTCGAGTGCTGGGTGCAGGTTGCATGCCCGCGTCTGAGTATCGACTGGGGATACGCTTTTCCCAGGCCGCTTCTGACTCCTTACGAGGCGCTTGTGGCGCTGGGGAAGAGAGGGGGCTGGGGCAAAGAGGATGGTGGTGATGGCATCTACCCTATGGATTATTATGGACGAGATGGGCTGGGGAGAACGAAGCCGTTGGAGGGTGTTGCAGCATGAATACCGTTTGGTAGAGCGATTTAGCCACGTGTTTAGGTCATGGCATAGAGTATATATGTAATGATGGACATGATCTGCTACTCTATTAGATGAGATATGTTTTCGCATTCTCGTATAGGAAATGATGATGATAATGCCATAACTCTTCAGGAATATAAGCAACCTGAATTCATAACAATTGCGTTCATATTTCATTATGGCTTGTTCATGTAGGCCTCGTTGTTGTGTTATTGTGCTGAATTATATACAATGTAGAGAAATGAGCAGAGAAGAGATTTCCTTTTCTCTCTATTATGAAGCGGGGGCATGAGCCGTTCCAACAGGTTCTGGTCGGTTCGCAAACATGAGCTTGTACTTGACAATGTCAACCACCTCTAGGTTATCGCCCTCCTCCATATACGGCCCAGAAGAGCTCTCCAGCATCCTATTCTGCCGTTTCCTCACCACGGCAAGCGCCTTGGGGAGCTTCTTCACTTCGCCCGTCAGCCGCTGGTGCTGGCCAATGTACATGTGGACTCGCTTCATCCAAGCCGTCCCGATGGCGTCTGGTGAATATTCTGGAAATTCGAGTCTTCCGAATTCCACGTCTTTGAGAGTCTCGCCTTCGGTGTCTCGGGGGAGATTTATACTTCCTTGGAGTTCGAGAATGGCGAGGCCGGATGGTGTTTGGAGGAGAGTTGGGAGTGGGTTGGTTGTGGTTGTGGAAGCTTGTTTGGATGGAGGATATAGTTTGGCGGTTGAGGAAGACATGGCTGGATTAATGGCTGTTAAAATTGAATTGAATTAAATGAAATGATAAACAGAAGATGCTGATACGGCGAATATAGTGATATGCGAATGAGAAGATGATTGGACAATTCTCATCAAGCAAGATCGATCTCAAGACAAGCTTAAGATGTTAGACGCTGAGAATCCTGCCCCACACGTTCTCACAGGTAGAAAGTGGATCAACGCCGCATTTACAGCTCTAGGACAAAGAGGCTGGTGAAATCGCCCTAGCCACACTTTCACCAAAGCTGGATCTAAGAGATCGCTCTAACCGTCCACAGGCAAAGACCCCACCAATGAATAAAAAAGCCTCTGATTGGCCAAGCTAACTTCCCACACGCCAAAATGGAGCCCTAGGCGAATGCACACAACAATTTCTCGTTTTTTTCTTCTGCCCCAATTTCGCTCTTTTGCCCTACCTATTCCTTCAACACCAAAGCCGACTTCACGCGAGCCAGGTCAAGCCAAACTTGCACCACCACAACACTGGCAAGATGAAGGTACGATACCATACTCATGCTCCTCCAATGCGGAACGAATTCTATTGTCGATCGACAGTGCAGATGTTGCAAGAACATCATCATCTGCGCTTTTGTCGTTCCACCGCCGTGTCAACTCCAGCGTCGTCGCTAACATGATTTTTTTTCTTTTCGATAGTTGAACATCTCTTACCCTGCCAATGGCAGCCAGAAGCTCATCGACATTGAGGATGAGCGTAAGCTCGCCGTCTTCATGGAGAAGCGCGTACGTCTTTCCCCCAATACGGAACGAGAGCAGGACGGGATTTGGGTTATCGACGAGAGAAGAACACCACAAACTCGATATCGAAAATCCTTTTTCTACCGTCCTCACATCTTCCGAGGCTTTATGCCACCAACCCCTTACGCAGAAGGAATTCGAGAATTAACATACCTTTTTGATATAGATGGGCGCTGAGGTCCCCGGTGACTCTGTCGGCGACGAGTTCAAGGGTTACATCTTCCGCATCACTGGTGGAAACGACAAGCAGGGTTTCCCCATGAAGCAGGGTGTCATGCACCCCAGCCGTGTCCGCCTCCTGCTCGCCGACGGCCACTCCTGCTACCGCCCCCGCCGAACCGGTGAGCGCAAGCGAAAGTCCGTCCGCGGCTGCATCGTCGCCATGGACCTGTCCGTCCTCGCCCTCTCCATCGTCAAGCAGGGTGATGCCGACATCCCCGGCCTGACCGACGTCGTCCAGCCCAAGCGCCTCGGACCCAAGCGCGCCACCAAGATCCGCAAGTTCTTCAACCTCACCAAGGATGACGATGTATGTTTCACCCTGTACCCATACTCGGTCATCGCCTACCAGGAGCTGCGGTGGAGGGATTGGCAGTCCGGGTAGAGTGTGAGAAGACTACTGGGCAAACTATTTTCTCAGCCTTTGAAAGGCGAGGAAAAGGTTTGACCCGGTGCCGAGGTTAAAGAAAAAAATCATGAGAATTCAATGGAACTAATCACCATTGGCAAATCAATAGGTCCGCAAGTACGTCATTCGACGAGAGGTCCAGCCCAAGGGCGAGGGCAAGAAGCCTTACACCAAGGCTCCCAAGATCCAGAGACTGGTCACCCCCCAGCGCCTGCAGCACAAGCGCCACCGTCTCGCTCTCAAGCGCCGCCAGGCCGAGAAGGTCAAGGACGAGGCCGTGAGTATTCCTCTTGAAAAATTCTCTATACCGCAATTTACAAAACTAACAAAATTGCAAAACAGAACGAGTACGCCCAGATCCTCGCCAAGCGTGTCGCCGAGGCCAAGGCCCACAAGGCCGATGCCCGCAAGCGACGAGCAAGCTCCATGCACAAATAAGGGTTCGGCGTTTTGTTATAATGAAAGAGAAAAAAAAGGGGAATCATCATACCTTGGTCCTGTGGTTTGCATGCATTGGGAGTGAGGATCTCTCGGGCTTAATTTTGTTTTGGGCCCACCTGTTATGAATGTATTAGAAACATATCCAAATATTTCCAAATGCATTCATGACGCCATTTCTTGACAATATCCGTATTCTTTTGCTCCATCTTGAATCATGGGGTTCATAGTTTACCCAAATGTTCGAGTCCATACGTAGGCGTATAATATTGCATCGTACATCTTGAACGTGTAATAACGCATCAAAATTTTCACGAGATATACAGCTAATTGACCGAAATTGGGGCCATCATACATTCAAGATCGTTAAGTGATGTATTCATGAAGAACCTATTGTATTTGCCCAATTCTAAGCCTAGGTAGTCCTGCTAATCTACGTGAAAGCAATGTCTTTTTTACCACCCCTACCAAACATAAACCTTGCTTTCCATGTCATCCCATTTCGAAATATCTCGTCAATGCCAGAGAGATCTGCACTTCTCCCAGCAAGGTGAAAATTCCGAGTAGGGAGCCTTATTCCTCCCCCTCCCCCACCCTCTTTTTTTTTTGTCTTTTTTGTTCTTTCAAATCTCCGCCATGAGTTCTGGAAGAGCTATGCATTACAAATAGTCATAAAGTGCCAAGGATATTTCTCTTAGCCACCGAAGTGTCAGTGCCATATATGTCGGTTACCATTCTGTAAAATCACACCGTCTCCAGTATCGCCATTAGGCGAAGCCGAAATAATCGCTGCCCTGAGTGATTGCCTTGATGATTTGTGATCGAAGTATGTCATAGCTGTCATACTCAGGGAGATCAAGCTCTGTCAGGGTATGTTAGTACAGGAATCTTCAAATTTGAGGGGCGGGTAACAGGAGAGGAATTGTAAACATACGGTTAAAGCAGGTGTGGGTTGATGGAAGGCGATCCTTGTTTCCATAATCGCGGTGAATATTGAACCGATTGACTCCGTTCATGCCTTCTAGTTCCTTGAATCCATTGAGAGGAACTTTACTGGTACCGGTGACAAACTGCAGCAACTTGGCTAGTTCCTCCTTGTCGAATGATCTGACTGCTCTCCAGAACCATTGGATCTGTGGAGAGGAAGGGCTGTAGTTGTGGTACTCAGTATTGGCTTTCCAGTCGTCAATGTCAATGTCGGGAAGGCCAGAGATCAAGAGCTCCAGCTCTTGCTCGTTGAAGATTGAGATTAGCTCTGCAGGAATGATGTCGTGGAAACCTAATTAGAAAGAAATTAGACATTGCTTTCAACAGTGCAGTCAAGGTCACGAAATGATAACTTACCGCTCAAGAAGTTCTCCATTTGATCCTTTACCGAGGATAGGAGCTTATGCTCGACCACAACGCGCACATACTCGTGCTTGTTTTCTTCAGTTACCGCAATCTCCCTGCCGTTAGGGACTAGGTCAACAATCTTCGTGACACCGAACTCATCATCCTCAACAGAAAAGGTCTCCGTAATGATGTCGGTGATGTCGTTTTCCAGCATCCAGCAAAGAGATTTGTAATAATCAGGGTCAAATGATTCCATATCCTTGACAGAGACGGATTTCCCAAGGATGCGCTTGTAAACAGCACGGCTGAAGAAACAGTCAAGGAGGCGACCTTCATATAAGGCTTTGCCGATGATGCGACCGATAAAGCTGAAGAACCTCAAGTGTTCATCATTGATGCCACTCAGCTTGTTCGGATGGAAGGTTGTGCGATCAGACGAGACTGGGATGAATAGAGCATAGTTGGGATCGAACATCTGCCGGGCGAGAACCTGGAACCACTCGCGTGTTACACCACCAGCATCTACACCCTCTTCGCCATTGAACCTTATATTGAGCTTGCCATATTTCATCTCATCGCCTGACTTGAAGCAAAGCCATTTGAATGAGTCATGGAATACGTGCTCTCGGCGAACAGAAATCTGCAACGGCGGGTATGATGGTCGGCTCTGGTTCTGGCCGCTCCGCGAGTGAACACTTCTGTTGAAATAATTGCGCTTGTTGTCAAACTCCAAAACCTTGGGGTTCTTAACGAGCAGAGCAAAAGTGCCAGACATGAGCTTTGGATTGTGTCGCACGAGCTCGTTCAGGATACGTCGGTGATCTTCTGTAAAGGTAAAGAAGAGGTTCGCCGTTCGAGATTCTGGCTGTGGGCTAGACAACAGCATGTCCTTCCCAACTTGGCTGTATGAGAGATCGTCATTCGTCGTCGTGTTTTTGCAAACTACCATCAGAGATTCGATCAGCGGAAGCAGAATTGTCGCGACATTGAGCATGTTTTCCCGTTGTCGAATGGCACTAAGACAAGCGCTCAGTTTCTCCCACATAGTGGAAAACGTTGAATTGTGGTAGAGCGAGGTGACAAGATCTTGCTTCTCGGTCTCGCTAGGCCCACCCTCCTCAACGTCGTCCGTCTTCTTCTTGCCATCGAATAGATGGTCCAGTGCGGTGAGAACTCTGAGAAGTTTGTTTTGCTCTGAAGCTCCAGGTGAGAACTTGGCGAGGGCAACTCCTTGAATTTCAGTACCAGACGTAGCCGCGTCAATATGAGGAAGCAGATCGTCTAGATCAGACACAATGTTGCTACTCAACAAGCGAGCTTGGCTGACCAACTCCTGGCCAAAGACCGTCTTGGCTCCAGGTATAGCTGACAAGTTTTTAATGGTAGAGATGGTGTTCTGGAACGTCTTCGAACTACATTCTCTGGCAACAAATACTCTGACCACGAGGGTGAGGTTTTGAGGTGGAATGACCGGGGGCTGCAGCTGACGGGCACGTTTCTGTGACGTACTCTTCGATTGCTCCTTTGAATCC
The DNA here is from genome assembly GCA_019565615.1 of Trichoderma simmonsii. NCBI lineage: Eukaryota > Fungi > Ascomycota > Sordariomycetes > Hypocreales > Hypocreaceae > Trichoderma > Trichoderma simmonsii. The sequence continues at coordinate 2,745,759 of CP075866.1, forward strand.
TCTGCTCCGGCCTTTTGTTGCTCGGAAGATCCCGCTGGCGCGGATGCTGCCTCACCATCTGCTGTCTGGTCGTTGCTAGCTTGTTGCTCTGCCTCATTCGCATCCGTGACAACGACCCCGGATTCGGCTTCGTTTGTCTTTGGAGCCGATGCGTCTTCGTCTTGTGTCTCCTTGCGTCGACGTTCCAAGTTTTGAAGAGGAAGAGTAACTCGGTTCAGCAGGTCCGCGAGGTGTGTCATGACAAGCGAGCTTTCCGTTACAAGCTCGCGGTCCAACAGAGTCAAAAGGGAGTTGATCGCATATTTATGAGCCTTCGAGTCCTTACCCTTTCCTCTACGGCTGAGGCTTCTCTTGAGAGAAGACCCCACAGACTCGTGTTCTGTCAAGAACAGCCAAGGGATATGCGGGTTTTTGGTGCATAGATCGACAAGGAGATCTAGACATTGCTGTACAATCAACAACGGAGATGTCTCAGAATTTGTTTGGCCAGAAGTGGTCAGGCTGCCAATAGTAGTCAAGGTCCTCTTGAGGCCTTGTGGAGCCTTCTGATCAGCATCTTTGTCCTTGTCTCTCTGCTTTCTAGCTTTAAGCGAGAGTTGGCCAAAACTGCGCTCAACGGCATTCATATCTGTGCTACCATCCTGCAAAATTTGCAAGATAGTGCTGATGACCTCCAGGCGAGTTTGTCGGTTCTCGCATACGTCTGCGAATACGCTGAAGAGGTAGTTTCGGATAGAGCCCTGTTGTGCAATAAACATCAGGCGTACCAAGGTGGCCACGCCAGCTTTATCGAGCATCTGCACGACAGCCCTCCGTTGAGACTTATTCTCCCCTTGTTCATCTGGAGAGCGTCGTCCTTGTAAGGCGGCTCTAGCTGCGCTAAGGGAAGTTCTACCTGGGAGAACGATTGGCCGCATACCTCGTTGCTGATGGACCACTGGTGGACGATTTTGAGTCAATGCTCGTACCTGGGCAGCCATTTCTGGAGGAAGCTGGCCCATGATATCTTCACCCTGGTCGATAAGTGCTTGCTCACGAAGCTCCGGTGGGAACGTGAGAAGGATGCTGGCTGGGTCCATCTCCGTGGGGATTGCATCTTGGCCATCAGCAGCAGCCTGACGGCGGCTGTCTTCACGATTACGACGACGCTGTTCTTGCCTCTCTTGTTGCGCAATTTCCAACCGGAGCTCCTCTGGCAGGGCATCAAGGAATTCCTGAAACACTTCGGTCGTTTCTCCTGATGCAGCCTCCTCGCGGGCTTGAGATCGCCTCTCACTGACGGTTTGGGCAATGACTTCTTCTCGGAATTCTTCGGGAAGAGCAGCCAAGTAATCTGGATCGATACCCAGCTCAGTAACATCAACCTCCTCGCCTCTGATGATGGTTGTTACTCTTGGCAGATTGGCTCTCGCCGTGGTGTTTGCGCCATCATTTGCTGCGGTGTCGCCAGATTCGGTCGATTCAACTCCTTCCATGGCTCCACTACCTTGGTTGCGATTCCCTTCGCTAGTCTGTGATTCAGCATTTTGGCTGGCAGCAAGAGCGGCGGCTTCGGCGGCTTCGGCAGCGAGTCTGGCAGCAGCCTCGCGTTCTTCAGCCTCTTTTCTTTCCCTTTCTGCTCTCTCCTCAGCTTCTTTAGCTTCCCTGGCCACGCGCTCTTCTTCTTCTCGCTTCTTTCGGGCTTCTTCTTGACGCTTGAGATTCTCCTCCTCCTCTGCCTTCAGTTTCCTCTCCAGCTCCATCGCTGCAGGGGTAAGCTGCGCAATGATAGCGTTGCCGAGTCGTGCAGCTTCCACAGCGGGGTTACCACCAAAAATCATCCTGGCCTCCTCCTGGTAGCGATCCAAGGTGGATTCAGGGGTGAACGCAACCGCTTGATGAGGCTCCTGAGCCGCAGCATCTCGGCGCTGATCATTTCTTAGGCCACGAATAGGCCCAAGATCCGCGCCACGAACACTGTGATGAGGACCGGTAATATGCACGTGGAATGCATGTTGGCTATGGTTGCCATTGCGCCCCATGATCGGCAAAAATTCCATAAGCTCTCCTAAGAAGCCCATGGGGCCATCGATCATATTTCTACCTGGCCCCAAGAAGCCCTCTGGGAAGCGAAGGCCAATGGAATTTGATTGACCGGGCCGTGGCTGATTCTCTTGAGCCTGGTCGTTGCGACGAAGTAGCGGGTTGATGCCGTCATCTGCGTTAGACTGCTGTCCGTTATTGCGGTGGCTACGAGAGAAGTAGCTGCGGAAATCTTTTACGGAGAATTACGTCAGTATATAAACCAGTAATGGGGTATTTGAAAACTCTTTTAACTTACCACTAAGCTCACGATTCGACCCGGCCATGAATCGGGGAGGGAAGGGGTTGCGGTCGCCCATTCGTGCAAAGACAGGTCGTCTATTATTGTCAAGCAAGAAGAGTTGGCGATGTCTATCATCAACTTCTGGTGTGAATCCATCCCACCCAAGAGCTGGCATTGGCGGTAGAGTCTCGTTAACTGGTTGCCAAGTTAGATAACATCATAGTGCAGTCGTGGAATGGTCTACTTACGCGGATAGTCGTCATCATAGATATATTCTTCATCCTCAATATCCTCTTCCTCGTCATCATCTGTTGGTAAAGGCGTTAGCGGAACCACAATGATTTATGTGCAGAAAATCATTACTCACCTCCTTCCTCGTGACCATCATCCATATAATGCTCGTCTAGTGCCTCCATTATTTCGGGCTCGTAGTCTTGGTCACCGCCCATAATCGCTCTGGCCATGTTATCCAGGAGATCTCCAGGACCCAAACCGTGTAGATGAGCCTCGTGTTCGTCTTGGCCTTCGGCCTCATAGTCAATATCATCGACCTCTGGATCTTCATCTTCTTCAGCACTGGTCTCGCTCTCCCATCCGGATTCTCCGTCATCATCGATAGGGTTTCCATCCTCATCCACAATTTCAACTCGGTCTTCAACATCCTCCATATCAGCAGAGTCGACTTCGTCATCGTCATCGTCTTCACTGCCATCTTCATCGTCGTCGTCGTCATCATCATCATCGTCCATGATAACTTCAACCACTCCAGGCTCACCGTGGAGTCCCTCGATTTCTCCCATTTCACCAAGCTCTTCGTCTTCGTCGCTGATGTTGTCTTCATCATCCGACATACCTTCATCGCCGTAGTCCATCTCATCATCATCGTATTCATCTCCATACATATCCTCGTCGTCGTCATCCGGCTCCTCGGATTCAGATTCATCATCCTCCCCACGAGGTTCAAGCATGCCGAGAGCAGAGTTTCGGTATAGGTCGGGAGTTTCCTCCCGGCCCTCGTCTAGATCTGACAGGGATGATGTAGATGCGAAATCCTCGTCACTTTGGTCAGCCTGTGAGTCAGATACCAAGATGTTTGAATGGCTAAGTTCTTTCGCAGTATCGGTTAAAACCCGAAGGACACGCAGAATATACTTAATCGCCCGCTTGACTCCCGGGAAATTCAAGTTGATCTCGGCAATGGACGATGTAAGCTTATCCAGGTAACCCTTCTCGTACATGAGCCGCCGAAGCTGTGCTTGGGATCTTGTCTGGATAGTATCAACATTGCGAGATCCAGAGTTTTGTTCCTTGTCTTTCTCTCCGATCATGTGGTTCATCAATTCTGCTAAACACTGCATCCTTGCATAGCGAACCTCTAGTGGCTCATCGGTAAGTGGTGCCTTCTCGTACGCTTTCAATATGGTGTCGAGAACAAACTTGCGAACGAAGAGCAGATCTGGCTCATCATCATATGCGTATTTCTCTTGTTTGCGTTCGAACACTTTCTCGTTGGTTTTTGAAACCAAAGCAACCAAAACCTTTTGAGTCTGCGACGAAGTTGCGGCCTTCTTCTTTGATGCGATGTTATCTGACGTGCCGCTGAGGTTGCTCTGGCACAGCAGGTCGTAGATTAGGTAGTTGAGAATGCTTGACCGCGGTTTCACAGGGGTGTTGGTAGTCAGAGGGGGGGCACTGCGTTTGAAGTTGATGAACTCCACCTTGGTTCTAGTATAGCTCTGCAAGAGCTCGGCCAAGCAGCTGAGCAAAAAGCACCTATACACGAATATAGGATGTTCTTCTGATTTGAACGTAGGCTTTTGTGGCTTCTTGTCCTTTCCATCGATAGCTCCGCCATCGACAGAAGAGACATCCTGGACCTCAGTAAGGGCCGTCGATTCGCTCTCTGCCTTCACATCTTTACTAACTGTTGGTATTTCCTTGTCTTCGACTTCTCGATAGTTGACTAACTCGCAAAGAAGGAAATGGATGACTCCGTCCGGATTTTCGACCACGGGGCGTTTGCTATCATGGTGTGACTTATGTGCGTCTGGCATTTCCTTGTCTCCTGACTCAGTCGACTGCTTAACATCATCTTTCTGAGTCTCTTCTGAATCCGCTTGAGCCACATTCGCGTTCCCCTCATCCTGTTCCTTCCAAACCAAGGCTTGGGGTCGGGCGCCTTCTGTGGTGGGCGCATTCCAGCGTGAGAACCGAAGCAATTCATTGGTTACTTCAACAAAGAGATCAGGCGCACGCAGAGCAACTGGGGCCATCGCTCGGAGGTAGGTGGACACATCTAAATGGCCGCGCTGGGTACGTTGAAGATTGGGAAGGTCTGACTTGATTTCTGCTCTCATTATTTGCTTGATAACGTCCTCATCTTCCACAACGTGGCGGAGGATGGTGATGAGGTGAGCCGTCAGTCTAGTCTGCCTCAGACGTTCGGATCCCGCGCCTGCCATTTGTTTGGCCATGAGGAAGAGTCTTTGCAGGTTTTTCTTCTCGCCGACTTGCTTCGCCAGCGAACGCCTACGAGTCAGAATAATGAGAACTCGTAGAATGGCAGTTGCCAACATCTCCTCCTTCCCTATGCGTGGAAGCAAATCTAGAAGGGACTCCAGAACATTGGATCGTTGCTGGTCGTCGAGCAAAGGCGTCCTAAGTTGAATGATGGGCTCTGAAACGGTCTCATCTAAAGACTTGGGCGCCTTCCATTGAGCTGCAACAGGTTTCTCATCATGGCTCAACAACGTCTCTAGCACTAGAAGTATAAAGGGAATCCAAGGCGGTAGCTCTTCAGTCGGCGTCGATGGCGGAACTTTGAGGAACGCTACATAGTCGTCGATCTTATCACGCAGTGTCTCAATATTTCGGCTGAAGAACATCTCATCTTGTAGCAATAGTGCAAGTAAATGAGCATATGCAGCGATACACTTGCCGTTGCGTTTTTTCTCGTCTTCTTCTAACCCAAGAGATGCCAGGGCAGATGTAAGAGTAAAGCCCACTTCTTCGTGCGCATCAGCATTTTGATGTCGCAGAACGACAGTGGTGATAAGCTCAGACACCTCAATAGCCGTATCCGGATGGGCGCGAATGACGTCAAGGCATTGATCAATTAGATTTTCGCGTAGCTTTGTCCGGTGATTGTCAAGATCATCTTTGAGCGAGTTGAAATCGGCTGCGGTATATTGAGTAGCTGCTGGGTTTGATTCTCCACTGGAGGGAGCCGGCTCTGCAACTTTTGGCGCTGTATCAGCACCACTTTCGGTCGCTAACTCATTGTTCTCGGGAAGGCGAGAAATCAAGTCATCCAATGTTTCAGCAGATGTATCGGGGGATGTGTCCAACGACATTGCCTCTGGATCCGGAGCACGAGAACCACTGGCATCTCGGCTGGTCGTCGTTGGCGTAGCCCCCTCGGCCAAGGACGCGGCGTCCGGTTCATCCTCAGGGGGCACAGGGTTTCGAGCACCTGCTATCTCAGATTCGTGTGCAGTACAGTATGCTGGGGCAGTAACAACGTTGCCAAGTGTACGATACACGGCTTCCTGTGCTAGACTATCATCGAAGTCGTCAGCAAGCTGGCGGACAAGGACTCTAACAGCCCGCCAGTTGAATCGCACGTCTGTATAGTTGAGAAGCATAAAAGGAACCTAAAACAATTAGCCTCGATGGACTTTCTAACATGGAAAAGACGTAGAAATCGCTTACCTTATCCTTCGGCATGAGCAACAGTTCATTCTCGCCTAGCGACACCATCTTCAAAATGTCCACAAGTCGTTTGACAGTCTGGTCTGGCACTCGCTCCACAAACTCTGAATCCCAAAGGTCCATTACAACAGGCAGTATGAGTGCCCTGAATTCGACGGTAATTTGACTGTGGATATTTGGAACGACTTGAGACCGATCTGTTTGTCGCTGGAGGTTGAAGAAACTATGCGTGTCGGCAATGTACTTTCCGTTAACCAGAATGAAGTACAAGTCCAATATCTTCTTCAAACCAAAAGCGGCAACCTTGACCTTTGAAGATTCATCGGCAGTAGCTGCGCTAGAACTCTTCACCGTCTTTGCAAAGACACGAAGCATAGAATTGAGTACCTCAATACCACGGCGCTCCTTGAATGCGAGGAGAACAGGCATGATAATTTGCACATTGGAGCGGTCATTTTGACGAGCCGAGGGGTGGTCAATCAGCATTTCGTGGATGGTATGTAGCATGATGATCCAATAGTGGAAATCTTTTGACGTTGGCTCTGGGGTTGCCACAGATGGCCCAAGGTGATCGAGGACCGTATCGGCAAGTGCTCTGGCAATCTCCAAGTGACGCGGTCGATGGTACGGGTCGCCGTGATTCGATTCACGTCTGGGCAGTAGCGCCTTGCCTATGGTCTGGAAGAGCGGGAATGATGTGGGGATCATGGGATGTAGCAAGATTCTCAGTGTTTCGTAGTTTTGGAACCTGGGGCTAGCTTGTTCCTGCTCTGTTGGACGAGCCGCCGAGGAGTTATCAGCTCCTTCATTAGGTCTCCAACCATCCGTGCCGTTAAGAACGTCGGGCAACGAGGTGTCGTCAGCTTCAGCGTCTGCGACGGCGCCTCTGTTGCCGCCTTCTGCAGGTGGCGGCTGACGTCTTAAAGACCAATGCTGGGGGACAGCCGTAAGCTCGCCTGCTTCCTCTGCTAGGACTCCACGTAACAATGGCCCGATTGAGGTTACCAACTTTTGATAATAATCGTACACGTTGATGGGGTAAAACTGGAGTGAGTTGGATCTCGAGGATGCGAAACAATCAGATATTATTTTGATAAAAGTCTGAGCGTTGAGTAGGGCCTTGACAATATTTGTACCAGTTTCAATTATCTCAACTGCCTCGGCGCTAGTGTACTCAATGCCTAGGTCAGGTGCCAAAAAGGGCGCGAAATAAGGAGGAACTGCCTCTGTCTTGGTTGATAATGGCTCCAGCACGTCGATGGCACGCTGAGCCCGGTAGAGCAGAGACGTTAATCCCTGGGCAGCACCGTGCTCAACCAGTTGAGAAACAACCTGATTGAGGACCCGAGATGCCATGGAATCGCCGTATCCAGCCGTAAGGCTAGGGGATTGGCACATGTCGAGAAGAAACTCGATACCGCCCCTCTCGACAAAGCTATTCTTCAAGACGTTATTGGACAAGTAGGTCGTCAGGAAAGTAGATAGAGCATAAATATAGGGCGTATACGACTCGTACGGAGATTCCCGTTCGGTTTCGGTACGCTTGTCGACTTCCAAGCCTTGTGACACGGCCATATCGGACATGTCGACGTCAGATTCCTGCTGCGATTTAGGTGCACTGGCCGCAGCAGTTGATTCGGCTGCGGTTTGAAGGTTGCCAATGGGGAGCAGTTTAACTCCCCAGCCTGCGAGTCGAGCCTTCTCAATGCCAAGCATGCGTACTCGGGCGACCATATCAATTACTGCGTTAGCTATCGCTTTCCTTAGGGGAGGGTGATGGCGCGCAAGCTCGTCAAAGCTGGCACCAACATTGCTGGCGAGCTCAGAATCCGTCTCCATACATTTCACATGTGCAGGGCTTTCAAAGACTTCCAAGAAGCTCTCAATCGCCCGAGAGGCGACCACTAGGTGCATGCCCGCATTGTTGAGAGAGATGGAGTTTAGAACTTGGGGGACGACATTGATAGCATCAGAAGATGCCAAGATGCCTGTTGCAACTGGCCGGCCAAACGCCTGCCGAGCGACTTCGTCCTCAGGAGGATGAGGCCGTTTATCGAGATCGGTGATGGATGTTATCGCAGACACCTCCACGGTATTAGGGTCCCCGCCGTCTGATGCCCGCCGTGCAAGCCGTGCGGTATGTATTTCGGGGATCGGCTGACCAGTAATGGCTTCAAGGTACGTCTTGATCATGCCTGATTCGGAAATAGCAGCGAAGCTCGTTGGGTCATTGTTGATAAAATCGCTGAGAATAGTAACCGAGTTTGTCCAGACAACTGAGCCGAAGCTCTTTTTGTCATTTATGATGTCCCTCAGATTGGCCAGCAAGTCAGACTTCTCGGCAAGATTTCGCAGGAGTCGGTCTGTATTGCCACTGTAGCTATACGAATTTGACATGATGTGATGCACAAACTTCAAGATCCACTTGAGTGTCTGTTGCTGGTAATAAGGGATCTCATAATCCACAGCACTGGACTGTTGGTCAGGTTTGATGCCCTTTGATGCTTGAAGTAACACGCGAGCTTCACCAATGGTATCGACAATTAGCTTGGCAACAGCATCCAATCCATCCGCGTTGAAAAACGCAGTAAATGCATTCGGATAGGTCCATATCAAGCCATCCAGGAAAGCAAGAACCATTGAATGGTGGCGCTGCGCGATGATGGATCGAATATTTAGAATTTCGACAAGAATGTCCATTAATCCAGCAGAAACCATTTCACTACCCACGCGAGTAGCCATGGATAAGTGCAAGGTAAGTGAGAATAAATTATTCCGCCATTCGTCCATCTCATTCATCTTATCGCTATCGTCTCCAGCAGTCGCTTCAGTCATTCCAGCGACGGCCTTTCTGATAACGTAAAGAAGGATACCGTGGTTGACATTCGCATTCAAGGCCGACAAGACATCTTGGCATCGAGCGTGGAAGCTCGATACCGCTTCGAGGAGCGCAAGGGCAATGGTTTGCAGCCTCAAAGGGACATCTATTGCGCCATCGGTGGATGGATGGATCAACTCAGCAAGCTGATATACGAGCTGAAATCGGCGGGTTTCGTCAATATCTTGGCGAAGAACCTTCTCAACAAAGTTTGATTCGGAATGTATATACGCCAGGTTAGTTATCGCCAGCAGCCGAGTTGCCAGAATTTGCTGCCGCGACTCTTGGGAGCTGATGAGAGCCTTGGCTACTCTCAAGCGATGGAAGGCCTCATACTTGGCCGCCTGGGGCATATCATCAGGGCACCTGGTAATGAGCTCATAGATGGAGTGAGAGGCAACGACGGATTGGGGCAACTCGAAAGTCTTTTGGCCAGACGAAGAATGGTCATCCACAAACCCCGAAGTTCGAGTTCCCAGAGGAGAGGGGTCCTCGGCAGCAGTAGCACTTCGAACCTTTGGGGTGTGTTGAGGGTTCATCGTTGAGCTTCGACGGAGGGGAGTGGGGGTCGAGGGTAGATTCGAGCGCCCCGCCTCCGTTGGAACGTCATGCTGCACCGATGTGGTTTCCTGGGGGTAGTAGAAGACCTTAACATCACCCCAAGAGCTCCACCGGTTATCATCAGCAGTGGTGATGGCGACAAGATCATTGGCATGCATGGTAGCTACATTTCTGCTGCCACCTCCTGCAACCACCTTATCCTTTCCCTTAGATGCGGTAGAAGGCGCGCTAGTCGGCGACGGGTCGGAAAGGTTAAAAATGGGCGTTTTGACGAACGGCAATGCAACCTGTTGGACGCGCTCAAGGTCTATGTTGTAATGATTGGCAAGCAGTGCGGCACTGATGTGTCGGGAAGCGCTTCCTATCCGCTTGACCGATGCCTGGTATCTCTGTGCCAACTCGGATCCCACCTCGAGTGTAGCAATGAGAACGGTAGGGGGAGTGCAGTTGAGGAGGTCGTTGAGGTGAGCACTGCTGGCGTAGATGCTGCGATTTCCGCAGTGCTCTAGCAGCATGCGAGTAAACTTCAAAACAGCCTCGATCAGCAATCTGTCACCATCGGAGGGAAAGCCGAGCAGGGTGAGGGCGTCCATCTCCCACAGCTTCTCGCCCTCGAATGCCGAATCCTTTGCATAATTGAGCAGCACATCGCAGCCAAAATCACGCCGCTGGGGGCCTTCATTCAATTTATAGGTTTTGCAGAAATACTCGAGCACGCTATCGAATCGGTTTAACAATGGAATCCAGTGGTAAAGGTCTCCGCGCCCGAATGGCCACCTTGTCGGAAAATCAGCAAGCTGCTGTGGAAGGAGTGGCAACGGGGTTGTTGATGCAGAATCGACGTAGAGCTTTAGCCATGGAGACTATCAAAGGCAAAAAGAGTTAGCATAATGGGTTTCCGTGACAAGAGGCATGTGGGAGCGTGGGAGAGTACGGCTGAATTTCAGCCCCGCCCGCCCTGACATGATGCGACGTACCAGAGTCTCTCGATGCTTAGGCTGCATCGCCTTTGTGATCTTGCCCATGGTGAAACAAGAGCGGCAAAGCCGCAGAAACAAATATCAACTCCCCCTCCACTTCGATCCGGCTATCCGCTGGCGCGACAGCGCGACTTGTGCAGTCGTGATATGTTCCAGTAGTATTTGCTGCAAAGGCCGCGTATACGGCTGGTGCTTTGGGAACAGTGGTGGCTGGGCTGAAGCCGAACCGCGGGGGGCCGTTCAAGTATCGAGAAGTATATGGATTGCTTCGCGGCAAGCCTACCAGGGTTAGTTGCACAACCAGGGCTCGCTGATGTCGACGTCTGTTGCAGTCGAGGCCGATGCGTAGATTAATCAGACGAAAGACCAAGCTCGAGCACCCAGAAGTCTAACAATATCAAGGCGTGGCGTGGTGGAGGAGGACTGGATATGAAAAGAGCTGCTGCGTGAGCTTGCTTGAAAGCGAGTTGTAGGGCGAGTGCAGTCGTCCTCGAACAGCGGCTTCAAGGGTCCAGGCGGGCAGCGGGGAAGGGGTATCGCAGGAAATAAAGAAACACGGGAGCACAGATCAGGAGTTCGGATACGATCTGCAGATGTTTCTGTCGTGAAGATACGGGTGGAAAGGTGGAGAGAAAGAGGTTGTTGGGAGAGAGAAAAAAAACGAGATGCTGGTTGACAAACGTCAGGTTGAGCAGCGGAAGTAAGTGGGCCTTTGCGTAATAGGCGTGGTGGTGCAGCTCCTCCCACTGTCCCGCACTTGATGCGAGTGAATGAGTGTGAATTGCCTACATCGGCATTAGGCGTCAGTGAGGGGCGGGCTGAGCAGGGAGAGGGACGGATGCCGTAATATACAGGCACAGTAGCTATAGCCTGTAGGAAATACTAATAGCGCCCTCGACGCTATAAAGTTCCGCTGTGCACTCTCTTTAGGCGGCATGGAGCGCTACGACTAAGGCGGTAGCGGGGAGGGCTTGACAAAGAACGGCAGATGCACAGGCTTAGGACAAAGAACGAATCTGATGCTCTAGCTGTGTATGGTTAGCATCGCCATGGGCTAGTATTCTATGGGCAATGAGTGGACTGGTCCTTGCACCGTGTGCCGGTGGTACCAGCCAGGCGGCGCCGACATGGATTTTCCTATCCGAAAGCAGAACAAACAAAGAACGTTGAATGGAAAATCTAGTCTACTCTGTGCGTGTATGTAAGTCCGTAGTCGGTAATTGAGAGACACGGATCAAGTTGGTCCAAGGCAAGGGCGCTGCAGGTCTCGCCATGTTCCTACAAGGTCAATCAATAGTATATATGTACGTTATCCCAGAGAGTTGGGATATCAGACTGTTGGCTACAGGGTTCATTTGCTCATTGGGCAGAGCAAGGGATCATACAGAGTATCTGACATGTTGAATTTGAAGCCAGCATTTTGAAGACAAAGCTGCCTTGACATAGCCGTAATCAACCCACCAGAGTACATCTACTTGAGATACCACCCGCAGCCAAAGACTTTAACGACGCCGATGCTGCTCGTAATTTCTGGTGCTTTGGACACACATTGATGAAGTTGGCTCTATATTTGGGCTTGGCGGTATCATGATTATTTTTAAATAGTGATGTGAAACTTAATTCGACTAACCGCACGTTTAGATTCCACTTGTTCGTAGCTACCTATTAGGCGGGCGTTTGAGGGGCTGGAGTTTATCAGATATTTCGACGACAAATTCCCACTGAAATCGTAGCCATGCTCGTACCTGAATTAGCTTGCCTGGCAGAGGTAGCTTGCACATGGATCTACATTTGTTTTTGTAAGAGTACTGGGTAGACAACTATACATGAGTCTGACGGTTTCGTATCTTCGTAGCATTATGCATGAGAAAGGTAAAGACGACGCCACAATTGACGTTGCAAGGTACCATTTATCAATCTCGATTGATCAGCAAAGGTCTACAATTTCGTATATGCGGAATATCAATGAAACAGCCCGGACCCCAGCTGGTACCCTGTCATCGCAGCTAGTCAGCTTGGTTTGAATCTGGGGTATCCAAACCAGAGCCAGAACTACTTCCAAGTGTCAGCGGTCTTGATTAAGATCGTGATGGTCGCATGATGCATCGTGTACTGTGCGCATGACGGTGAACCACCTGTCGGGTGATGCTCGCTTTAAAAAGAAAAAAGGCCACGATCACTCCTTCAAGCCGATAGTCTAATGTTATCGCACCAGCTATTTTTGAAGCTCATTCATGCGTTTTACTTCTGCACTCTCTCCATCTGCTTTCAGCACTGGGCAAAAGATTAAGCAAGGGACCCATGGCTATCAAAAGGTGGGTATCATGGCTCTACCCTGGAACTTCATCGACTTCACTTGGGATTTCCATCCTCTATCCATGATAATCCAAGCCAGGAAGCAGGTTTCCTTCTTGAAATAGCTGCACAAATACGAAATAGGAGCTGCTACGTGATCGTACCGGTGCTACCCCGACAGGAGACAACCTGGGTGTGAAAAGCCACCTGCCACGGAGCTCTGAAACAGACCGTCAAAACGGCGGGCTAGTGTCAAAGGCACCATCGTGAGAGAATTTAGGCATTGTTCCAGATTGGGGTTGAATGCCAGATGCAAGACAAGTCGGCAAGGTATCCATCTAGGTAGCAATACATGCCGCTTATTGACTTGGGTACTACCACCAAGTTGCAAATGTTTCAAGAGCGCCGAGTCCACCTTTTCGCTCGTGTATCGCGGGGCTGGCTGGAGGGGAGGATTTGAGTTTCATCCATGGCTTCTGTCTTTGACACGCCACTTTGCAAATCCGGCCATGTACTTGGTGTGTATACCAATCCGTAGACAGACGCAAGATGGTGCTCTTTGTGATCGAGTGAATTGTTGTTTCCCCCTCCCCAACCCGCCGACGCTGCCCCAAGCAAACGGCATGCGAAAAGAGGAGACGGAAAAAGGGGTCGTTAGGCCACCCACCAAACCCACCCACCCATATCAATCCAGCGTTGCCGAATAGCTGCCGCTTAGTGATCTCTGCCCGCGGAGAGGAGAGCAGCACGCGACCCTGGACACCGCTAGAAAGAGGCCAGAGATGCTGTTATCTCGCCTCCGAGGGTGTCAGTTGTGAGGATGGAGAGCTAGCCCCCCTTTGGCCGCTGTCGAAGTTGTGTGGCTTTTTTTTCTTTTTAAAGATCGAACGGGAGACGTTAGGCTCTGAAGACCCGCCAAAGCCACCTACGCACCCCCCACTGCCCACTGACGAGCACTGAGCTTAGCGGCCAGCCAGGGGAAACGTGCCATTTGGCGGCTTGAAAGACGCCCGACTCCATCCCATCCATGCTGGCTGCATGCTCCCTGAGACAAAATCTCCAAGCTCTCAACCTTGAACCTGTACATACCAGCTGGGACGAGCCGGCAACAGCACTCTGTACACAACACTAGCATTCGTCATTTCTTGTGAGACTTGTCCTTTGTTGACGAGCTCTTTTCCCTTTTCTGCTCATTGCTACAATTGTCATCTATACTGCATTGGTTCCACACCGTCAAACGATATTCTTCCCGGCTCTGGCAAGCAGCCGCACCTCAGATTCTATAGAGCCTCTGGAAGGCCCGTCGCTGAACTCTGCCTCTTCACACGCCGTATAAACACCCTCTAGGCCAAGCATATCAACAAGGGAGCCATGCCACAGCCAGACGACGCAGCTTCCCAGCACTCGAGCGAGGGGTCGCTGAAGGAGAGACGTCCGTCCCTTACCGACTCCGATGCTGATACGGTATGTTTAGCGTCATCCCACCACCACAACAATACATGACATAGCAAGTCAAGAACTAATAAATAGTGTAGGCTGCTGAGCAGGATGCTTTCGAAGACGCCGTGGACGCCGCCTCCGTACGATCCCTGACCAAGAGATCTGTATCTAGCTCGAAACCTCAACCTCCCCCGCCGGAGGCGGATGCTACCAAATCCGATGCTGATAGCGACAGTGAGGAAGAGGAAGAAGAAGAGGAGGCCAATTCAGTCAAGAGCGAGGAAAAGCCAGAACCGTCCTCACGTGGCTCATCCCCAGTGTCACATCGCATCTCCAACATCTCCAACACATCAAATCTCGATGTTGTCAATTTGGACGATGATGCTGCCCCACAACACCAGGGTACACCTCTCTCACCGTCTTCACAACTTTTTTTTTGCTTACATGTTGCTAATTGCCTCGGCAGACCCCGCGAGCCCCTCTGACAAGGACCAGTTGAGCAGAACAACCTCTCTAAACAATACTACTGCCGCTGCACAACCTTCGTCGCCGGACAAGAGCTTGCCGCCCATTCCCACCGCCTCGACCGCTACTCCAGCAGCACCACCACCCGCTGCGGCTCCCACGCCCGCCCCTGCACCGGTAGGCAGGAGACTGACCAGCCCGTTCTCTTGGCTGTCTAGGAATTCTAGTAAAGACAAAGACGTCAATTCGACTTTAACCACCCAGCCATCTGCCCGCAGAAACACTGCTAGCTCCGTCGGTACTGTGGGTAGCAACCCTGAAATGATGTTGAGCAAGCTTGAGGAAGAAAGAGAGGGCGATGGCAAGGCATCCAACCGGAATAGCCTCAAAGATCGATTCAAGGTGCTTCGGATGCAGCAGGAATCTGGTGCTCCTCTTACCATAAACACCGAGGACATCCCGGACGAAACCGCCGAGGGTGAAGCGCTGCCGGCAGCTGACTTGCCTCCCAAATCCCCCTTGCCCCCTCCAAATGCAAGCTTGGCGCCTGGAACGGCAGTCGGCATCAGCGTTGGCCCCTCAGAGACGGCGACGTCACAAGTTGATTGGGACCTTTGGCAATCAGTCGTTTATGAAGGTCCCGCTGCTGTTGCACGGTCGAGTGCCGAGGAGTTGAACAAAGCTATTGCCACTGGTATTCCCAGTGCCATTCGCGGCGTCATTTGGCAAGTGCTGGCACAGAGCAAGAGTGAGGACTTGGAGGGAGTTTACAGGGACCTCCTAGCTAGGGGAACGGAGAAAGAAAACAGGAATCGGCACAGCAGCAGCACAGCAGCAAGCAGCTTTAGCAATGCCAATCTCAGTGTTCAGAGCGGTGACGGAGTAGCGTCATCTGCGTCATCTGTTAACTCTGAACAGTCAGGTGGCTCAGGTGTCAAGGGTGACAAGAAAGAGGATAAGAATGCCGAGGCCATCGCCAAGGCCCAGGCTGCGGCTGTGGCAGAGAGGATGCGCAAAGAGAAAGAAGACATTGCCTCCATTCAGAGGCTGGAGAAGGTCATCCGTCGTGACCTCGGTGCCCGCACCAGTTATTCTAAATATGCAGCAGCCGCGGGACTTCAGGAGGGTCTCTTCGGCGTTTGCAAGGCGTACGCTCTCTTTGACGAAGGTGTTGGCTATGCTCAGGGTATGAACTTCTTGATTATGCCCCTGCTGTTCAACATGCCGGAGCAGGAGGCATTCTGCCTACTTGTCCGCCTGATGAACCATTACGGCCTGCGGGACCTCTTTATCCATGATATGCCTGGACTTCATCGACACTTGTATCAGTTTGAGCGGCTGCTGGAAGACCTTGAGCCTGCCTTGTATTGTCACCTTCACCGGAGGGGCATCTCTCCCCATCTATACGCGACACCGTGGTTCCTCACGCTGTTCGCCTACCGTTTCCCCCTCCAACTTGTCCTGAGAATTTACGACTTGATTCTTTCAGAAGGCCTTTCTGCTATTATTCGATTTGGTATCGTTCTGATGCAGAAGAATACCGCAACCCTGCTGGAGATTTCTGACATGCAGCAACTCACCACATATCTAAAAGATAAGCTATTCGATGTCTACATCGACAAGGACCCTAGCCAAGGAAGTCTCTTGGAGAATGGCTTCTTTGGCAGCTCCAGCTCAAGCATTGACAAGGAGATTTACAGAGCAGATCAGCTGGTGAGGGATGCCTGCGAAATCAAGCTCTCCGCGGAGCTTCTTGAAGGATACACTGCAGAGTGGGAAGAAAAGACAAAGGCCGAAAAGGAGCGGGAAACCGAAGTCAAGGAACTCCGAACAAACAATCAGAGCCTCACAATCAAAGTTCGAAAGCTGGAGGAGAGAGTTGAGGTTGCTGATCGCGAGCAAGCTGACCTTGCTACGGAACTCGTCCACACAAAGGTTGAGAATGACGAACTGAAGGATGAGGTTGAGGCCCTCAGGAACCAAGTTCAAGAGCTCAAGAAGGTGATTGAGAACCAACCACTGGAGATTGAGGAAACTTGGAAGCTTGAGCGCGATGACTTGATGAAGCGTAATGAAAAGGTTCATTTGGAGAACGAGAAAGTTGAAAAGGAGTTGGCTGAGCTGGAAGAGGAGTTGGTCCAGACAAAGCTGCGATATGCCGAGGTAAGTTTAGATCGCCGCCCTTGGACTGAAGAAGAAAATGAAGAAGAGAAACTAACTATATATGCCAGATTGCTGGTCAACACGAGACCCTGAGCCGGAAGTGGACTGAGTTGAAGCGCCAGTTTGTCTAGAGTTCCAGTCCTCTTCAAAAATTGCAATGCTATCACCACATGCCACTATTCTTACACTCCCTACTTCCTCCCTCCCTCTTCTTGTTTTTCTCGCATCATGATCACGTCATGATTCTATGAGAATCCAATTCGCCATCATGACTACCATATTCCCCCTTCCTTTTGATATCACCCCATTTTTCGCTGTTAAAAAAAAGTTTGTTTTTGTAAGGAGTTTCTTTCTTCTTTTAGTGGTTCGATCAGCAGCACATATGCCCAGCCATGTTTTAACTGGCTGGTGATGAGATGAAGGACTTTGGGGGAAATAGCATTCACGCTCTAGCAGGATTATGACATGCATGTTTTTATTTCCTCTTTTTAGGACAGACTTTTGCAGTGATACGGAGGGAAAATATGATGTTTTATCAACAATGAGAATAGATGGACCTCAACGGTGCAGCTGCCAAATAGTACTAGTAAAATTACTTATCAAGACTCTTTGTGATTTCCTTCTTTGTGATTTCCTTTTGCTTCTGAATGTGTAGACGGCAATGCTGTACTATTCGAAGGAGCTACTAGGACTCATAGATATAATCACGACATGCAAAAATTACTACCAGTACCAGTAGAGTGTGGGTCAAGGCGGAAAGACGGTGTGTTGAATTGTTTTGTTTCTTGTATCATTATCATACTTGAATGAAACAACGTGAAAAAAGTAACATGATTGCAGAAAAGCTTTTCATTTCCCTATGGACCCGTTCCGATGCTTTGTGTGTTAGAAAGCTCTTCATGCCCTGAAAATGCCCAAGATAACGAAAAAATCCTTGAACACCATCCAACTCACGCCATTGCGAGTTGTTTATTTGTGCAGCTTCTTCTGGTAGAAAGCCAGCTCCTCACCCTCCAGGACGTAACCGTCACAGCGGCCGGACTGGCCGGGACGGCTGGTGACAACGGCGTACAGACGACCGGCCTCGAACTGCTTCTCAACAGCGGACTCGACCTTGCCGTTGGCGGCGTAGCGAGCAGCCTGCTTCTTCTCGACGGACTTGCTCTTCTTGACCTCCTCGACCTCCTTGCCCTCCTTGGCGGCCTGGGCCTTCTGGCGTCTACGGCCGATGGGCTGGCCGTAGTGGGACTCGTACCACTGTCGGAAAGGAGCAGCGTCGATCTGGACAATGGCGCTACGGGTCAGGGTGTTGGTTCGGACCAGCTCGTTGTTGGAAGGGTGGTAGGCGACGGCAATGACACGGGTCTTGCGGGTGCAGCCCTCGGAGGCCCAGGCGAAGTTGCCGGAGTCGAGACGCAGGGCACGGTACTTGTGGTTACCACCACGAGTGCGGACGGTGTGGATTCGCTTGGCGCCGATCTTGGTGTTGGCACCCTGGCGGCCAGCCTCGAAAGCGCGCTTCTTCCCTGTTGACGGAGGTCAGAACGTATGTTCAAAAGATCATACGGGCTTTCGGAATTATTCAAGTATCATGGTACGCACGGTAGTAGGCGCGCTTGGCACCGGAGGCGGAGCGCTTGTGGCGAGAGTCACGAGAGATACCCATGATTGCGAGTTCTATACTCAGAGAGAAAGAGAAGAGGTATTAGCAACTCTGAATGAAATTTCTCCCAAGTGGTAAGGAAGATTTGAAGGGAAAAGCGGTTGACCGGAGCCCCTCCAGCAGCAGCAAAGAGTAAACCTTCTTTTCGTTTTTCGAAGTCGGAGACGAATGTCGATACGAATTGAGTTTTCTTTTGGACGCTGCTGAAGGATCACGGCCGCAAAGACTTACCTGATGATAATGGTGCTCACCAGGGCAATCGACTTGTCGGATGTGGGAGGAATGAAACTTTTGTCGAGCTTGAAAGAGTGGAGGACTGAATTGGGTCGAAAATTGTGGTTGTGGGCTACGCTAGCCCGCGGTACGTACCTCGCCTCAGGGCTTCTTCGGGTGTGCTTTTTTCCGCACGAAAAAAATTCTGTGTGTTGGTGGGATGAATGCACGTGACTGCGCGTTTCTCGCTAAATGGGTACGGAAGGTTTAGTACATGGTGGTCGCGATTGAGAGCACTTGACGCGGAAAGTGCAGTGGTAAGTCACTCAATCGTTGTATCGGCAGTCACGCTTGAGAGTTCCTTTTTATGAAAATTTTATTTTTGTTTGACAATTTTCTCTACATATAACGACTTGCGAGATTTCAATACCATTCAGCTAAAGCCATGATCTGATCAGATTTCCTACATTGACAAATTTCCTGTTTCTCTTGTCTTAATAGCCAGTGTGCCGCCTCATACTTCTTTTTCATTGCATCCTGTGAGACTCTTCTTCTCTCCTGACCTGATTCATCATATCGAAAAGTCCAAAAGCCCTATCGAAAAACAATGACTCTGCCTTCTCCTTCTCGGGCGACTTTGTGACAAATACGCTCTGGTATCGCCCTTGTTGATGCCCCATTTCTTCACGATCCGTGCTTCTGAATATCCAATACAAAGTCTCTCATAAACCCGTTCAGATCGGCGAGCTCAAGTTGCTGCAAATCGTCCGAGTCGTTTTCGAGTGATGACGTGATGGGCGGGATGTTCCAGGATCCGGTTTTCACGGCCTTCTTCTCCTACAAGATGGTTCCGTCTGCTTCGTAGGCGTGTTCCTGCTCTCCCTCCGGGATTTTGAAAGCATCGGCGTTGATTC
This sequence comes from Trichoderma simmonsii, assembly GCA_019565615.1. Taxonomy (NCBI): domain Eukaryota; kingdom Fungi; phylum Ascomycota; class Sordariomycetes; order Hypocreales; family Hypocreaceae; genus Trichoderma; species Trichoderma simmonsii. The sequence goes on from CP075866.1 coordinate 2,765,347, forward strand.
GAGGAAGGGGGAGGTATCGGCCATATCTAGTACGTTTGTCGCCTTCTTCTTTCAGCTCAGCTAGCGATGGCCATTCCACACGACCGTTGACTTCAGCTATATCTTGTTTGTTGAAGCAATTTTGAGCAGCGAACACTGGAGAAAGCCTGTCCCCCATGTCTCGTCCGTTGAACAGAGTGACCTGCGGCTTGGATACCAGTGCCAAGCCCGACGCCTTCGCCAGCTCTTTCTGTCGAGTTTTTGCTTCTAGGATGCTGACCTCGTGGGCAAGCTTCTGTTGTCTGGCTTCAGCAAGAGAGATCTTGAACTTGGTCAGCTCCGCCGGAGTCTTTGGAATGAAAGGTGACTGGTCGGCCTTCATGAACTGAAGGTTAAGCATCATTTTCTGAAATGCCCTGCGCTCTTTGGTTTCCGAGCTTAGCCATCTCTTAGACTGCGACCATGATGCTACCTCAGCTGGGGCTTGGTTCTGACTAGGTCTGTCAGAAGCTGGACCCCTTTTCGAGTATTTAGCTGCCGGCTTGGTGGAGGGCTGCATCGTGAAAAGCGAGGCATCTTTTTTCCAGTTCATCATTATCAATCTCTTGTCAGTGTCTAATGATATGGGGTAGTTGGGAAGAATGCTGCTTACCTGGCTGGGTTGGCTCATTTATTGCGTTGTGATGATGTTCAGAGTTGAACGGCACCTGGCAATCCTGTTGCAGCGGCCTTTGTTGAGCTCGTTCATTTCGCTCCCCAGCTTGCGGGCCGTCGACAGCTGATGGCAACACCGCCACATTGGTGCAGTCCCAACCAAAAGCTGGCAGCTGGCCTTCGACCCTATGAGTCTTGTCACTGGGTATTTCGGCGAGGTGTCGGCCATCCAAGACAACTGTCGGTTCGTCGGAGCCCTGCTCTTTGGGTCAGTTCTTGAAGTCTCAAGCCGAATAACAAGCTATGAATTGAAATTTCCAAGCCGGAAATCACGCACCAATGAACGAGTCTGCACTTGATCACTGCTCGCTGGTATGTTTACTGCCTGTGTCAGCAATCTTGGATGATTAGGTCTATGCTCTGGGTATCCATGAGTTATGAGATTCATCTCCTCTTGAAGAGGATTTGGGTTCTGGTCCTGAGCTTGAAAGCTAGGATTTGGCATAACGAAGGATGGTAGTGACCAGTAGGTTACTTGGTAAGCATGAGTATATATATCCGGCAACGGCTGACCTGTTGAGACATCAGTGATCTGGCAGGGGATCATGTGAAGCAATGGAATGCAAGGTCCTGGCGGCGGTGGCGGTGATGGCAACACAGGTAACACCGGAGGATGCGGATAAATGGAATAAGTGCCAGATGGCAGCGGAGGGACAACTGGGTATATGAAGAACGGGCATTGGCCCGGTGGCCTCAGTTCCAGTGCTGGCACAACCCCCGTGGAAATGAGATTCGGACCCTGCGACTCGATAAGCTACTGATTCTCAGTTTGCATAGCTAGGGGAGCGAACATTGCCTGGGACAGCGCCCTCATTCATATCTGATGCAACATTTCCACCGGATATGCGATACGTTTGAGGGACATTAGCTCTAAGGAGCTCTGGGGCTCGTTCGTTGCCGATGTTTGGGTCCGAGCTCGTGATGGTAACGTTGCTAGCAGCAGAGCTGCCTTCTTTCTTTGTTTGATCACTTTTCACGCCAGAAGAAGCCTTCTCTGAGGCTTCAATACTGGGCTGAGACAAAGTGGTGGTGTGGCCAACGGATCGATCAGAGGTTGAAGTCGTGGAACAGGATGTCTGAGACGACACACGTCATTAGCAACCACATGAACGTGTGAAACCTTGCACCCGGTCTGCGTGATAAATGAGGCGAAACAATGAGCAAAAAGGGAGCCATGAACCCCCTGTCCTATTTCACTCGACATTACCTGGCCTCGAGATGACAGAGCATCCACCCTTTCATATCTCGCAATTCGTGCAGTTGGGCGAGTCTTTCTGGTACGGCGTGTAGCAAAGCTCGGTTGAGGAGAAGCAAGTGGAATGAAGGGTATCGCGGATGGGTTCATCGCGCCATTAGGGTCTCGTGCCATCTCCATGGCGTTATTGGTCCGCCGTGTAGACCAAGAAGCAAAAAGAAGAAGATTACACGCCAGGAACTCGGTGATGTTGAAGTCTTGATAGGGGGAGCCCAAGAAAAAAAAAACAAGTGGAGGAACGAAGCGAGACGCGACTGGGTTTCCTGTCCCGAATCGCGTATCCGAAGTTTTGTTTTGATACAGCTGTATACATAAGCCAAATGCCGTTAGAATTGGGACTGGAGAATACAGCTGGCAGCTGGCAGCTGCCCTGAGATTGCCAGACGCCTTTGAGTCTGTTGTCAAACGGGTCCAATAGCTCACAGTCTTTATTATGCTGCATAGGTACATGAGGTGGGTATTATTTCCTGTAATGAGTGACATGGATTTTAACGTATCGTGAATAGATCGTTGGTGTTGTTGCTTGTAGGAGAAGTGCCAAGACACGATATGAGAATATTCCAGTGTTACAAAGGAAGCAAGCAGACACAAAGGGCAAACATTGAAGTGAGGGATATCGGTGGACTGCTTTACTGCTAACTCTGATTCACTTGGTTTCTTTCCAAACACAAGGCGAAAACAATGACGGCTAATCTTTCGCAGACTAAGATCCGCTGGGTGGTTGATTTGGAAGCCATCACCAGATGGTGTCGGTTCGAACATTTGCAACCAAATCTGCATTCACTATAGACAGACGGATGTTTTGGTCAATCCCCGATAATCGGTGTGATTTACGGGAGATTGTATGTATGGATGCCTTTTTCCCCATCGCACTTATTAGGCCAATTTTGGTGGTTGTTCATTCACTCGACTTGTTACCTGAAACAAGGGCAATCGTGGTGTAACAACAATTGAACAAGGTCAAGACAAATCATGGACCATTCGAATGCGAGAGATGAGGACAATAAGTTAATGGCACTATTCAGTTGTTTCACAGCCCCATTTATGTGTTTTATTATTGGCACAAAGAAAACAATGGAGTGTGAGGGCGGCTGGTAGTGGATGAAGAGGTGAGGCATGATTTGAGAAACTTGATGCTTTTCAGTCCTGTACTGGCTGTTCAAGAGATGATTCCAGCTCCAGCTTACAGTTAAATCCAGCATGTGATAGCCTAAAAATCCCCTGGTGATCTCCCTAGCCAACTCTCAAGTACCTTGCAGGCAGTATTGAAGCCCCTTGATGCTAATTCAATACTACCTCTTTGACGCTGTGATTTCGCTGCTCGGCTCAAGTAACTGGTGCCGTACCCCGCTACCGAGTCTCCCGTACCGCGTACCTCGAAGGCCGCGTCCAGACCCCACCCGCCTTCCAAGTCCCGAGGAACTAACACCAAGCCGTAATTTTTTGTTGTAGCTGGTCTTTTCCCCAACGACTTGTCGTGTCTTGTTCTCTTGCAACCTCGCATCGTCACCAGAGCTCTGCACATCAAAATGGCTTCTCTAACGACTCTCAAGCTGACGAATCGCTGTAAGTCATCTATGCCATTGTTGTATTACAATCCATTGGTTTATTCCGCATGGAAAAAGCCTTACTAATTCCTCTTCGCCTGCATAGCTCCCAAGCAGCCCATCAAGAAGCTTCCCCCAACCATCGACCTCCCTGCCAACGCCACGGTTGAAGATGTCAAGAAGTTGATTGCGAAGCAAGCTGGCTTCAGCGACCACAACCGCATTGGCCTGTTTTACACGTCGACTAGGAAGACGCTCAAGGACCGCAGGGCTGTGATTGCAGAGGACAAGGATGTTGCCGAGGCTGGCGAAGTGCTGGTCAAGGATCTCGGTATGGATGACGACGATGCCTCTGCTTTTTGCTTTCTATAAGCCCATCATGACTGACTTATATCCCACCGTTTAGGCGTCCAAATCGCATGGAGAACCGTCTTCGTCGTCGAGTACCTGGGCCCCATCCTCATCCACGGCGCCGCCGTCGCCGCCCGGCCGTACCTGCTGAAGGACCCGTCCATGTCGCCAACCCAGTGGCTCAGCTTCGGCATGATCGTCGCCCACTTCGCCAAGCGCGAGCTCGAGACGCTCTTCGTCCACAAGTTCTCAGCAAACACGATGCCTGCCCGCAACATCTTCAAGAACAGCTTCTTCTACTGGGCCATCTCCGGCGCCCTCTGCGCCTGGTCCATCTACTACAGCCCCTGGTCGCTGGCCGCCCGCGCCAACGACCCCATCGTCGATGCTGTTGGCACCGCGCTCTACCTGTTTGGTGAGATTAGCAACGCCCTGGTGCACCTGTACCTGTCTACTCTGCGGTCAACCGGCGGCACTGAGCGCAAGATCCCGCACGGCTATGGCTTCTCGCTCGTTACTTGCCCCAACTACATGTACGAGGTTCTGGCGTGGGTTGGCATCATCACCGCTAGCCGTGACTGGTCTGTTGCGCTGTTCATCACCATTGGCGCCATCCAGATGTTCATCTGGGCCAAGGGCAAGGAGAGGGCATACCGCAAGGAGTTTGGCGACAAGTACAAGAAGAAGCGCTTCGTCATGCTTCCAGGACTGTTGTAAGAGGATTGACGCTATAGGTACATCCAAGTGATTGAGCGAAAGGAGCTTGTGGTGATGCTTACTGCCGAGTATGCCAATAGAAATAGAGCCGGGTCGATAGACTATCTTGCAGGGTATAACGAAGTAACACGATTTCTTGCCATATGCAAACAAATTAGTCGGATAGCAATGGTTATAATATACTATTTACCTATATATGGCGTATACGTGCTTCTGTCTGACTATATGGCGACGTGACTACCTACCTTACCTAGTAGCTGACCTCTGTTCATGTACCTATCTGTGTTGATTCCATCTCTTTATCGTCGCCATATATATAGATGGCCGAAGTATCACCCCGTCGAAATAGACGCCGTCTCGGACTCCTTTGCTCGCCCAGTGCCGGTACTCGAGTCGAGGTCCATCAAGCTTCGACTGGCATCCGACATGCCATCCACATCCATCCTCCTCTCAGCACCGTTCTCAACACCATTGCCGGCATTTCCATTGCCACCATCACTGCCCTCGCCCTCTTCAACGTCCATGTCCGAATCGCTGCCGCACTCGCTGCAGCTACAAGTACACTGACTGCCCGCCTCATCTGAGTCCTCGCCCCCGTTGGCCAGCCTCACCGTCTCCTCCAGCACGAGGAACCCGCGCTCCAGCACCTCAGCCCAGTTCTGCACGTTGCCCAGCTCCTTGACTTTTCGGGCCGCCTTGTCCGCCTCGGCTTTCAGCTTTGCTGTCTCCTTGCGCAGGCCGTCGGTGGCGCGGAGGACGTCGCGCTCCTGCTTCTCCAGCGCGGCGGCGTTGGAGTGCAGGATGCCTGCGCGGGATTGTAGTTCCGAGTCGAGCATGTTGCCGATGGAGGCGACCACTGCGGCGCGGGCCTCGGAGACGTGCCGCTGGGTTTCGGCCGAGGGCAGCGTGGGCTGTATAGCGGGATGGAGAGCGGGAGAGGCCATGGCTGTGGCGGCGGCGGAGGTTGTCACTACGGAGGGGGCGGATGGTGGTGAGGCGGCTTGGGTTTGTGAGAACCAGCGAGGGGAGGATGATGATGATGGGCCGGCTGTTGCGCTGGAGTTGGGGGGCCTTCGGGGGCCGGTGGATGAAGCTGTCGACATGTTTGCGCTGAAGAGAGCAGCTTTGGTATCAAGAGATTGGATCTTGGTCTCTTTGCGCCCTCGTCACTTGTTGCTCTTTTCTGCTTCAACGTTTATAGGTGTAGCACAGCACAGCGATTCGGACGTGCTGATGTGGCGGCGTCACTCCATTTCCTACACACTGGTGTACTGGGCTAATGGATTTGGTGTGCGGTGCGAGAGGAGAGGAGAGGCAAAAGATAGACTCGAGGCATGGACATCGAATCACACGCACTTCTTCGTTCGCTATCGATCCAACCCCAAAAGCGTTTGACATCATGCTGCTAATATGGCGGGGGTTGCATGGCAGGTCGGCAGTTGGCAAGGATTATATGCAAGGCTAATTGGCGGTACTGCTGCTTACTGTACATGCTCTCCCATTGTATTGTATCAGCCATAGCAGCACAGCTCGATGTCTTGATACCATAAGGATGCGTTCAAGTGGTGATGGTACCATCCAAATGAGTATTCAATAACTAAAAGCCGCTGAGGTGTGTAATAATATAGGGTAGCGCATGGGAGTAGAAAAGATGCCACCACAAGACCTCACTGAAGTGTCTGAGAAGAACTACAAGCAGCAGCAAGCAACAAAGCAGCGCCACGAGAGAGACAGCTATCACTAGAATTCCGTGTACAACTTTTATTGTTCTACCAAAATACATCCTAATAACCCATTTTGATCAATTTTATTGAATTCTCCTTCTTCCCAAAAAGACCCTTCAAACAAAAATTCGAAGCGAAGAAAAAAATGTCAACGTGACAGCTAATCTAATATACACCAACACTCTGTGCTTCCCATTTCTCTATCCTCTACTAGTAAAAACTTGTTCGTCGTGGTATCGTTGCCCTAGAGTCTAGATATGTCCATCCAAAGGCAATCCGGTATTGAAGGGATCTTGTCGGGTGTTCAATGCCATCACACCAAGTATTTGTCATAACAAAACCAGAAACTCCAGGGCTATGCAGAAAAAAAATGAACGTAACAGCATTCCGGCCTTCAAGCCAACATTTTGTTCCAAAGCAAACAATAATCATTCGTGAAATCCATTCAAGTACGTGCTATGCAAGAATCCCCTTCGCCGGCCAAAACAACACGGCGAGATCCAAACGAAAAAAAAAGAGAAAAAAGAGAACAGGAGAAAAAAAAAGGAGAAGATGAGAAGCAATAAATCAGTAATGATAACTAGCTTTTTGTTATTGGAAATCCAGGGGAGAGAAGGCTTCAAAGAGCTACTTTACCCCCATTCATGCGAAATGGCGCGGATCCTAGTTGAACACTAGGACTAAAGGCCGAGGATGGTGTCGGTACACCATCTGATGACATGGATGAAATCGAGGATAGTGAGTTGAAACCCGAGTGGCCTCTTGACATGGTGCCGGTGCGGGAGGACATGGAAATGCCAGGGTTGGCCATGAGCGTATCCGCACGATCAAAAACGTTGCCTTGGAAAACTGCCGCAAATGATCCTGTCTGAGGTGTAGCAACCGTGGCTTGCATGGCCGGACCCAAGGCTGCGCTTTGAGGCGTTATCGGAACCTGCGGCGTGGTCGGCGATAGAACGCCTGGTGGAAAAGACCCCGGGGGACCGCCGGCTGGTCTCAGGATGTAATTCCAGGGAGAGTTCATGATGATGATGGTCGTCTCCTTCATGCTCTGATGAATGGGCCGCAATCGAGCTCTAGTGTCAGGCGGCAGAGGAATGGTGTTAATCTCCGACTTGATCTTAGAAGCCATCTTTGTCCAGGCCGAGATGAAATTGCTGCATAGGCTCCAAAATCCTGCGTGAGATCGCACTCCCGGGTCCTTCAGCTTGATGAGAGACAATCGGTTCTTCAAAATCTCCGTTTGTTGGATAGCATCGTTACACATGGCAATGAGGTTCTTCCAGTCTCGTATCATTGCACTCGGAGCTCGCTGTTGTATGGCGTTTCGAATACCTCCCGTCAGTTGAACATTAAAATTGGGTAAGATGTGAAGAACGACATCTGTTGACCGTTGCAAGGCCAAGTATATTTTGTCGAACTGGGCGTCTTCCTCGGAGAAGTCGGCGCTAATATCGCGCCCAAATGACGATGGAAACGAATCGTTAGATCTGGGTGTTGCCGATGCAAGTCTCGCAGTGCGACTGCCTGCGTTATTATACGGAACAGGTATGTCGGTGGCCACTCTGAGGTTGCTTGGGTTATGCATAATGGGACCGCTGCGATTTCGAGGGGGGCCTGGCTTTTGAGGCGCGGGGACAGGCGCGGGAGCAACCGCAGCCGCCTCACGGAAGTAAGGCTTAATAGTATTGCTGTTGTCGGGGGCTTCCAAGGAGGGAAGACTACCTTGCTTGCTGTGTTCCATAGACACGGAAGAGAGCGTGACGCGAAGCTCCATTATACTGTTATAGATCAACATCAGGAGCGTCCGAATATAACGAGCATCTCCATTGTTGACAAAAGTATCGATATTATCGGCCAGCAGCGTGCAAACGTGACCATACGCTCCAACCAGAGTCTGGCAGGCGCGGTGCACATTGGCATTGTCTCCAAACGGGCCTTCTTCGTCATCCGCTACCGCCATGTCGTGCTTCTGGATTTCCTGCTCCAGCTCTTCGACGTGAGAGTTGGTGTTGTAAAAGACGATTTCGAGACTCGAACGTTTTGCGGACCCATCATTTGTCAGGGTCATGAGCATCTGGATCATGGGGTGGATTTGGAAAACGGAATAGAGAATGCCTTTGGCGGCTTCAATCACAGGGTCAAAGATCTTGGATTCCCGACGGCGTTCGGGGAGCACGGAAAGTCTTCTTACGTAGACTGGTCGCGCGAGAGAGTCTGTAGGCGTTGCTGGGCTCTTGGATGTCGTTGCTTGCGTCCCCTGCATAGCAGAGCCATGGCTCAGCCCTCGGTAGTGACTCCATCTATTGCTGCCCTCAACCTCATCGAGCGTGCCCAAATCCGAGGGTGCCTTTTTCGCGAGTATGCCCATGCGGCGTTGACGACTGCTTGATCTCTCCGAATGCATCAGAGTTTCAGAGTTACTGCGTCCGCGCTCGTTGATGTTTCCAATCGTCAACGGCATGACGCCGGGGCGACGGGTGGTGGTGCTCTGCTGTGATAGGCCTCGATAATGTGATCGTGATGGGATGGGTGGAGGAGGCCGTGTTCCAATGCCGGGTATCCGCATGTCCGATACATCGGAGCTGCTCACTTTGATCGGGAATCGCCCGCTCGGCATTCGTCTGAGAGGCATCCGCGGAGTGTCCGTGCCCTCACTGGATTCATCGCCAGTCGCCTCCGCGTCACGGCCGCTAATGACGTGTAACTTCATAAACTTCTTGATATGAGCCGTAATCGCCAGATCGGTCATCTCGCCCTCTCTTCCAGATCCTTCACCAGAAGGACTTGGGGATGGTATTTGCAACGCATCCCGTGGAGGAAAGCTGATAGGGTTTCCATCAAATTTGAGCACTTGGAGCGAGGTCATTTCGGCCAGGCAAACGGGCAATTCCCGGATCTGGTTCTTTGGGATCGATAGAACTTTGAGAGACGAAAGTCGTGCAATGTCCGGTGGCAAAACTCGTAGCTGATTACGGCCGAGATCGAGGATTTCGAGAGATTTGAGCTCACAAAGCTAATGCACATGTTAGACTTGGTCCAAGCGACGATGAGACAAAGTAAAGGGATATATGGGATCGCACAGGTAAGGGAAATTCTTTAATCTGGTTGCCTCTAATGTTGAGATATCGAAGCGAAACACACTCGGCAAAACGGGCGGGCAAAGACGAAAGCTGGTTGTGTGATAGGGCGAGCCTGTATTGTAACGACTAGTAGTCAGCAAACAAGACCTCTCCTTTGCTGGATGTTTTCCTTCTCGTAGGGAGAAGAAAAAAAACTTGACTGTTGGCTGCTCACCGTTCCAGCTCGTTCTTGACTATATCAACCACCTCTTCGGGGAGCTTCTGTATGCCCTTGCGGCTCAGGTCGATGGTAACGCCCGACTTGAGGCCGGGGCCGACGTCGACGGCTTGGCTTTCATTCTCGAGGGCATGTTGCATTGCCTCGCGGGTGAGACTGATAACCTGAGCGGGCGTCAAGATGGGCGTGGGAGGCGGGTTTCCATTGGGAGACGGGCCATTCCGGCCATTGGGCAGCGGCGGAAGCGGCATCATGGGCGGCTGCTGGCCGTTCGAAGGAGCAGTGTTGAGAGGAGGACGACGTGCTTGAGATGGATTGTTATTATCGGGCATGGCCATGCCTATGCCTGTGCCCCTGAGAGCAGTGGCGGGGGGTCCAGGAGCAGCTCCAGGACTTGCGCCCATGCCAGCAGGCATTCGGTCGGGTCGCTCCATGGCGACTAACCGGGAGGTCGCTGTTCAAATCAACCGTCTAATATTTTTTTTTCTTCTGTTCGCACACACAGACTCTCCCAGAGAGGCGGTACAGAGCGCCTGTATCGGATACTCTGATTCGGCCGTTGGGAGCCTTGCAGGGCCGAGGCACTTGGGAGTAGAAAATGTTTCAAAAGCCCCCTCTCCAACCCTCGCGCCAGAAATCTGGGGAATTTTGCGATTAAGCAGATCGGGACTGCGACGAATGACCAAGCGAAGCACGTGAGATCATCATGATCAAGCCCGGCCAGGCGCCTAAAGGAGATTTTGCCGTTTTCGCCTTGCAGAAGGGATTGAAGATGAAGAGCCAGAGACACGAGGTCGCGAGAGAGAAGCCGGTCGTTGGACGTGGTTTGGACGTGAGGCTCTTGGCGGGATTGGATCGGATTGGGTTGGACTGATTGGACTGGGGCCGAAGCTGGACGGTTAGAGCCCCTGAAACACTAGCGGGTGGTTGGCGAGGACAGTGCGAGAGTCGCTGCGAGGGTGAAGCCACAGCGGCTAGGCTGGGCCAACCTCGCCCTGAGAACGACCCTGATAGGGGACCGCATACCTGTAGGCTGTATGTACGGCGTCCATCTTTTTTTAGAGCGCCCGCAGCTAGTTGAGCTCCGGAGCTGACTGTAACGGATCATCGATAGCAGACACGTAGCTGCATATAAACATTAGGTTGATTTGATCCATCGACTGGAGGATATACTCCGTGCCGCTCTGGGATTTGTTGTTCCCTACCCAATGGAGGCTCCCGTATACAGCACTTGGACATGTATATCAATGTCATATTAATGCTGCTTTGCTGGGGTAGTTTTGCTCGTATCTGCCTGAACCTTAGATACTCGTACTGGTGCCCGCGACTCCACCGCATCATCCGGAATTGCCCAAATGCATAAACATTGACTCGCATGCCCTGCAAGCACGAGCGCGGGAAGCAATGCGTTCATCAAGCAGTATGGGGCTGTCCGGAGTGCTGATAAAGCATGGAGCAATACTGTACAGCTCCGTACTCTGGAGATCGATATCGCCACTTGTTGGGCGCTTCATCGGCCCCTTTTCCTACCAAGTCGACTGGTACTGTACTGACATTTCTATAGCAATACCACTGTATTTATGTTTAACGTAGGATCTAATTCTACAAGGATTGAATAATTATCCTATCTCTCACACTGAATACCTTACTCTCTCCGAGGCAAGCTCAGACACGGGTTTTGGCTATCTTAGTATTTATGACGTCCACAGCAAACCGGGAATAACATGTGCACTCGTCTCCAGTTCAGCAACTTATCCTGCCAGCTTGTTGCTCTAGGAAACCGGAGTGCTGATTTTGGCCATGGATGCTCCCAAGCAGGACTGAGGAATGCGTTCAACTTCGCATTGGCCGCAATACAGCCGGGGTAGAGAAAAAAAGCAGTTGAAGAGAGGAGACGCTAGCATGGCGCTACTCATTATGGGGAACAGTGTTTAAACGGCCTGCAACTCTGATTTGTTTACTTGTACTCCGTACCACAGCGTTTCCGCGTCGTACCAGCAATCAAGGCAAACGAACAGAGGGCATTTGGCACATGTAAGTGGATGGATTATCGGGGGTTCCAGGATTGGATGTTTGCTGTGCACAAGAGACTAAACGACGCGACCCTCTAGAAGAACACGAGTGAAAAGCAGACAACACGTGCCTCCGGGCAACACCTCCTTAGCAAGGTATTGACTACCTTGTAAGGCGCATCTATTAATATGCGTGCGGCCATATGGCGTGTCCTAGGCTGACGTACCCAATACAAGCACCCACCCCAGCTCCTAACCACGGTACCAGGTACTCCATGTCCCGCGTCCCCGAAGGTGGCCATTCGCGTTCTAGAAGAGCGTCAAAATGCTTCTAACGCGAGCTAACTTGAAGCTTCAATGTTCACGCTTTGAATCTCAGCAAGCAAACCCGCATTACTCGTACCAGCTCTGTCGGTCCACGGCGTACTCAAACATCTCAATGCTGAGCAAATCTTTGCTCACTCACTCACTTGTCCGTTGCGCCACGCCCCAGCCAATGCCAGCCTCTGCCTCGTTTCTGTCGCCCTGAAGTCTCGATTCTCTCTGCCATGCCCCCCCTGCAGAGGGCAAATTCATGCACGGACATCGGATTCACTCTCCGGCGGCAGTTCCACAAGGACGATTTCAGGTAAGCTCGGTGGATTGGTTGTTCTTGTCGTCATTTCCCCGAGTCGTTTGGTTTCCTTGCCTTCCTGGTGGATGGCCCTTTCATCGTGTGCAGGGCTGAAACTGACATTCACACGCAACCCGCTTACTCAAGGCCCCATCAGCGTGAAATTATTGAGGCGGCATTAGATGGCCATGATGTATACGTCCAAGCAGCCACATCGTTCGGGAAGAGCCTGTGCTTCCAGTTACCCGCCGTGATTGATTCAGGCAGTGAGTTGTCGCCTTAAAGAGAGGATAATGAGGTGGGCTAATGGGCATCTCGGCCAGTCACGATTGTCGTTTCGCCGTTGCTAAGTTTGATGGTACGGTTGACCGACAGTCTAGTTCCCGTCGATAAGTGTTGGTAGCTGATGATGCTACCTGTAGATCAACCAAGTAGAGGCTTTGAGAGCTGCAGGAATCGATGCCAGTTCCTTGAATAGCAATACGTCGCCTGAAGAGAGAGATCGCATTCAGCGAGATCTAGAAACCGGCCATCCGAGAACCAGGCTCCTTTATGTCACCCCGGAGCTGTGCTCGGGCTCGCGGTTCCGCGAGCGGCTGCAGCTCGTACACAGACAGAAGGAGCTTGCTCGCATCGCCATTGATGAGGCTCACTGTATATCGGAATGGGGCCATGATTTCAGGAAAGACTTCAAGCGACTATCTTGGTTTCGAGAGACGTTCCCAGATGTGCCCATCATGTGCCTCACAGCGACGGCAAATGCCCAAGTACGACAAGACATCCTCAAAATATTGCGTCTCGATGCCACACCAGAAAGGATAAAAACATTTCTGATGAGTCCAGAGAGGGGCAATCTTCATCTGGAAATCAGATACACCAAAGACGAGGATGACAACCGTATATCAGACTTTCTGAAATGGATACATGCCGTATATGACCGTAGGCGCGCCGAACCGCGGCAGAGTGAGCTGGCGAAGCAGCGTGAGAGAACCGAAAATGTTTCGGGCATCATATATACCATGTCTCGCGATGAATGTGAGTCGCTTTCAGCCAGTCTCCGAGACGCTGGTGTCGGCGCACGACCCTTTCATGCGAAGCTGCCCAAAGACGTCAAGGAAGACACCTTGACCAACTGGATCAACAATGAGCCAGGCTACGATATCATCGTGGCTACAACAGCATTTGGCATGGGCATTGATAAAGATAATGTACGGTTTGTCGTGCACTGGCGGCTTCCAAAGTCCTTTGAGGGGTATTACCAAGAAGTCGGGCGAGCAGGTCGCGATGGCAACGCCAGCTATTGCTTCTTATACTACAGCCGGGAGGATCTCGAACGAAACACACGGATGATTAAGAGCGACACAAAAGCCGACTCAAATTATGAGTCGCGACTAAGGAGTTTGCAGGCATTGGCATACTATTGCGAGAGCATCAATGCCTGTCGACACGCAGCTATATGCAAATATTTCGGCGAGGAGACAGTTCCAGCGTGTGATTTCGCATGTGATTTCCATAAGGACCCTGACGATCTCGAAGATAGATTCGTGAGGGGGTTGGCTAGCGAAGAATGGGTGAGCACACAGGCAATGCAAGGTACATATGACAATTACGCGGGCGACTACTGAAGCCAAACTTGAAAGAGATGAAGAAGAATGGAATCGGGGTCTGTCAACTGAAAGCATCGAAACTACATAGCTATCTAATTAGACGAGAGTCGCATGAAATGGAGATATTATTGCATACTCCCCGATGCTATTGCGCCCTTTCTCCACGCAAATCTATCCCGCATGACAGACAAGAATCAATGCTTCTTCTCCTCCTTCTGAGCCCTCTTCGCGGCAATAATCGAGTCTAGCCTCTTCCACGTCGTCACACCTTCGACAAAAATGTTGCCGGCCCATTTCCACCACACCCAAGAGAACCTCGGAACGCCGTGCTTCTGCAGCTTCCATTTGTCAAGCAAGTACACCTCAACCGTGTGAATACCAAAGACTATCCAGAAGATCGACTTGACTATCCACAAGAACCACTCCGGGCCTCCTGGAAACACTACCTCGAGCGTTTCCCACACGGCGCTCCCCGGCGCAACCCACGGTAAGCCAGCGTAGCAGATGTAGTAAAAGACGACGCCGCCGAGGGGGATCCAGTCGAAGCCTCTGGGCCGGGCCCATTCTGTGAGATAGATGTCGCTGATGCCGAGTGCCTCGCGAGCAGTGACGTCCATGGCGATGACACGAGGGCGGGCTTCGGCCCAGGATGACAAAGGAGGAGAGAACGGGACATTGTAGGTGCTTCCATTGCGGGTTTTGATGGTCATGCCGGCGAGGTTCATGTCCTGGATGGCGGGCGAGGCAGTGGCAGCGCGGGCAGAGAGACCGGCGTAGTGGCGGAGGTAGTGGGAGAGTTCGCGGGAATGTTGCGTGTTCATATGAGTGATGATGCGGGTTTTCATCTCCTGCTCGGAGGGAGGGGCACGGTTTGTCGCCATGATGTTTTGACCCGTCGCGAGACGGTTTGAGAGAAAAGATTTTCGGGATCAATTGAGGTGGGAGAGGATATCGAATTGAGTGCTGGGAGTGAAATGATGTTACACCATAGTGTCAGTTGATGATGAGGTGAGAAGAAGTTGAGAGTGGAGTCGGCGGATCACGATGTACATAGGTACATCTACTGGGCCATTCGCCTGATCCAGTGTCAGATATATAACAGGGTAGTATGGTCGTGCCACGTGGGTATGGACATTGATTGATCGCCTTTTGGGGTCCTTTTTGGCAAATTTAGATTCCATTGCCGGCAGTTAGTCGATCTATTGTTATATTCGCTCCCGTGCCGGCCTACATACATGTACTTACCTAGTAGGTAACCTGGACTCACCACGTCGCTGTGATCTTGCGATTTACCTATTCAGGTCGAATACGGGTGTTCTCTTGAGAGAAATCACAGTTTAATTTTTGCCCATTGTTATCATTTGTGTCTTTTTTCAGTAGATTTATAACAATCATCAATGGCTGCATTCGTGTATGGCAGTTTTAGCAATCCGAGGTTCTTGGGTCTCAAAGCACTACTGGTGCTCAATGCGAATTAAACACTTTTACTGCATAAGAAACGTATCAACTCAATAAAGCAATGGAACAAAAGTGCCTCGGCAGCTATTGTATGCAGAGCACTACCGTCCTTTTTGCAGCATTGCAGATGTGGTTTCTATTACGTAGATGATGGACGGCCGAGCTTCACGTGTAAGCGCCATTTACGCGGCCGGATGGCTATCGGAAGCATAATGGCTGCACCTAAGAGACTGGGGAAAAAAAGAGATCCAATCTTCGATTCTCGGACCCGCAATGTTACCGGCAGTCCGTGAGTCACTCGAAATCCTAGCAGGGAATTTGATCCTGGTGGAGATTGGTGCAACGAGACTGCGGAATTAGAGCAAATATCCGTCGTTAGCTGGACCGTGTATAACCACGTTTTGACCTAGCCTGTCGATGGCTTTATAAGTGCTTTTCTGTCCGACGGAGTATGGGTACGTGTACCCAAGAGAAAGTAGATTTAATAGCATGATACTTATAGAGCTCGAATTGCCTTTTAATCTGGTCATGATGGATAATCATTATGAAATACCTCGATAGACAGCCGAACGCTTAATGACGGACGCTCCGGACCCGGAGGTGAGGGCAGCCGATGGGTGGGTTGAGTCGGTGGGTTTATTTCGCCGGAGGACGCCGGATATGTCAATTTTCATCAGCAATTCGGGGCCGCGCTTGGCCAGTTTGGAAAGTCTGAGCGAGCTGTGCACCAGGGTTGCAGAACCTGTCTGTCATGCTTGGCTGCTTGGATCGTGCTGAACGCAGAGATATAATGATGGTCGAGGCAGCCATTTCGCGAATCGCGAAGGATTTCACTAGATGTCTTTAAACACCGGGTAAATTGTCTTTCATCATATCGACAACGTTTCGTCATATTCGACAACGCACGAGCTAATACGACAGAGGCCGCGCACGCCGGAAAAAGGAGCCGGAATTAACATACATATATATACCAACATATATAGCGAGAAGCGACTGGGACTGGCGTATTCTTGAGGTTTCCTGGCTCTTTAATTCCCATCCATGTGAACTCGGAGGTCCGAGGCAGCCAAGGCCAACTAATGACTAAGCAGCGCGATACCTTCTGCTTCTGGAATAGAGCGTCGGACGTCGGCTCGGCTTTGGCCTGAAAAGGCGCTCATGACACACGTTGCAGCAAAATCTTTATCAGATCAGATTGATAAAAATCTCAACCACCAAACATTTTTGACCCAAGGACCCCTCCTCTCGCCTCGCGCAGTATTTCCTTGTCTCTTTTTTTTCGTCGTAACTCCGACATAACTTCGCCATGGCTGATCGCAGTGAGAGCCCGGACTCCGACGGCGGTTCGGTATCAAGACATGATTCTGACCAACCACCGGCTCGCAAGAGACAGCGCGTGCGACTGAGCTGTCTCGAATGCCGCCGCCGCAAGCTCTCGTGCGATCGTGGCTTTCCATGCGAGCGCTGCATTAAGAGCGGCACCCCTGATCGCTGCAGCTACGAATCACGCAACGGGGAAGTAGTTAATGCATCATCCGGCATCCCTCCGTCCTTTGCGCAGCTGGACTCGCGCCGCTTCGGGATTGGAGATGCGGTTTCGGGCTTTGGCCCCCGAGACTCTGAGCTGGCCCGCCAAGATCATGACCGCATCCGCAGGCTGGAGCTGGAGATTACCCAGCTCAAGAACCTGCTCACCAGGCCCGGTGCGTCTCTAGATGGCAGCACCATCGTGGGCAGCACCAACTCGCCGTCGACGCAGAAGGATGAGGGCGCCGACGGCGAGGCGAGACCTCCTGCGGAAGAGCAGGAGATCATTCAGAAGAGTGGCATGGCGGGTGAAAATGGCGAGCTGCGATTCTTCCGTGGCAAAGGCTTCCGCACTCGTTACTTTGGCCCCCACAATGCAAGTATGGCCTTTGTCGAGCTGACCGGCCTGTGTCCCTTTATGCGGGAGACAGCGGATGAGTGGCTGCGGCCGGTCATTCTTCATGACCGCAAGGACCGCAAGCGCCGCCAGGAGGAGCGAGAGACTATCTTTGAGCAGTCGGATCCGGAGCTTGAGGCTCTTCTTCCTCCCAGGGAAGAGGCGGATGCCCTCATAAATGTCTATCTTGAACAGTTTGAACAGATTCACCGCATTGTACACGTGCCCACCTTCCGCAAGGAGTATGCGGAGTTTTGGACTCCTGGGAGCAAGCACAGATACGCAGCCTTCACGGCTTTGGTCTTGTCGATGATGGCTGTTGCAAGCTGCGTGCATACCCACGATGAGCTCAAGTTTATTGGCATGATGTCGAAGCCACGACACATGGCTGAAAAGTGGATCATAGCGTGCGACGCGTGGGCGGATAGGCAGAGCCAGAAGCATCGACGACTTATTCACTATCAGATTGCCTGTCTGCTCTACTTAGGCAAGCGCGTTAATACCATTAAGAAGAAACGCTTCTGGACCAGCTCGGGAGCTCTGATCCGCGATGGCATCGCTGTCGGACTGCACCGTGAGCCGAGCCACATGGGCGGCAAGATCACCGTTTACAACCAGGAGATGCGACGGAGGATATGGGCAACAGTGCAGGAGTTTGATATGCAGGCGTCGTTTGACCACGGCCTGCCGACCTTGGTGAGCCAGCTTCACTTCGACACCAACCCTCCCCGGAACCTGGACGACGAAGACTTCGACGAGAACACGACGACATTGCCACCTTCCAAGCCGGCCAAGGAGTATACGTATTCCTCGTTCCAAAACTTGGCGCGACAGAGCTTGCCTCTACGTCTCGAGCTCAGCCGCCTTCTTACTGGGCCGGTGTCCGAGATAGACTATGACCAAGTCATTCGATATACCAATGACTTGACTCATGAAATCGATGCTCTCCCTTCCTGGGATATGAGCCCTGAAAACAACAGCGATAGCAAGAAGAACCCACTGATCGCATACACGTTGCTGCACGTCCAGCTGCGGCAATACATTACCCCTCTGCATCAGCCCTACCTCAAGCTGCGCAAGCAAAACTCCAAGTACCAGTACTCAGAGATCATCTATTACAATGCTGCGCGGGATATGGTTCTTCTACACGATAAGCTGTACGAGCAGGGCGTACGAGCGCTCAACTTCTTGCGAGAGGACGCTCTCACAACGGCCATCAACCTCTGCAGTGTCACCATGTTGCAGCCGCGCGGGTCGACTAACATGATCATGATCAACTCGCACCATACGGTGAAGCTCATCGAGAAGTGCATTGCCATGAAGGAAGATCGTCTGCTGCGTTGCGGCAACAACGAGCCGTGGGGATACTCCATCATGTGCGCGGCTTTGGGACTTCTCGAAGCGCATTTGGGGACTAAGACCACTGAGGCGGCCAAGTCTACATCGGCCGAGAGATTTGTGAATCTCCACTATAAGCTTCTTGCAAACCAGGAACCTCCTCTGTCGTCGGCCCCGCTGCCAGGTACTCCTCTTCATCCCCCTCCTATCGGCCCAATTGCCGGACCAGGCATTGGCCCGGTTCCCGGTTTGGAACTGCCTGATGGAACAAAGGTGAGTAGTATTTATTCGTCTCCCATTTTTGTGTAAAACATGATGCTAACTTTATTCTCAGTCTGTAACACCATTTGCCTTCCCAGCACCATTGCCAGTCTCTGTGGATCCATCATCATGGGGCGTTAATGACAATACTCAACCCTTCAACCTCGACCCAAGCCTTGAACTACTGGGTCTTAATCTTAATGAGCTCTGGGGAGAGTCATGGGAGCTGGGGTTGTAAAAAACCACACTCAAAAAGGAGTGACTGTTTTTGTATTTGAGAGCGCGTGTGCGATATGAGACAGGCCAGCCTGTTTTTGTCTGTTTTTCCCATGACATCGAACTTGTAAAATCGTCGGCGTTTTGCTTGTACTTGTACGAATGGCGTTTTTGGTGTATATTTATAGAGATACCATGTAAGCATCACAGCTCTTATGATTCTGCGACATGCTGGGGCGTAAGATGTATGTAATAGTATGTACGCGAACTTTGTTATGAGTTTTGATAACTGGAGCTGGGGGTTTATTCGTCTATATTGATATAGGTATAATTATGTATTCACTGCAATGATGAAGCAACTACATGAGACGAAATAATCCTATTGCGCTACACCGTGAAGCCCCTCAACTCTCTGGAGATAATGTTATGCAAACCACATCATGGGCTATAGCATTATTCGGGTTGAAGCTGTCAGACATTGAGTGTTTCTCTGATGAGTTAGCCATTTGCACAACGGGATGTCGCGAGAGCCGATACCTAGCGCAACCGGGATACATGCTTGCTCATACTACTTTGGGTCTGGAACTACTTCAAGACATGCTAAAGGCGCCTCGACGGCCTTGGAGATGCAGGTCAGCACGGGTACGAAAACTGCAAATATCATTACTGGCCAGTAATAAGGCTAATTTTATGCTTGACCATGGGTTGACACTAGTAGCCAGAGGTCGGGAACGGCACTCATCAATAGTACGTGCAGTAAGTGCCGCCACGCGCCCGGAGCTGGATATCTCAGCTCTGAGGATGGTGATGAGTCTATACTCTTATTGGATGAAGGGAGCTAGATTAGACGGCAACTATTGATTGCTTGGCTGGCAGATGCTACTCCAGAGCTATGGTTTCGAATTGCATCGTAAGCAGCCCGTGTAAACATGACCAACGCCTCAATAGTTAGCGGCATCACATCTCAGCCGCAGATGGTAGGAGTACTGGAGGTACTGCTGCGCCCCGGTAGTCATGCGTCTAGATGCGAGCTATTATCTAGAGAAGCTGAAATGGCTTATTTTCGTCATTATACAACTAAATGATAGCATCTCTAGACAGTAAAAAAAAGTATATAAAACGGTGAGCAATCCCTCTTATTCTCAAATCCAAGCCCATCTTATCTGAAGCAAAGCACTGATTAAACACCTTGGCCATTAACTTCTTCTTTCCATATACGAAGTATACATCAAACTCACATCATCATGCCTCTCAAGGACGGAATCTACATCATCTCTAGCACTCTCTCGGGCAATCCAGTCCTTGATATTTATCAGGCGGCCAACCCCTTCAACGGCCCCATTAACGGTGTGGTTGGCTTGTCAGTTTCACTTCAGGGCCATGTCTCGTTAGATATTCATCAACTAACGCATCTAAAGCACGAGACAAAGTACCAATAACCAACATCAGCAGTGGGTTGTAACCAAACTTCGCCAGGGCGTCTATAGTCTGGGATCCGTCATTGGCAATGCTTGGATCACTGCTCCCGGTATGCTTCTATAACTTTGTTTATTCACTCTTTCATCTGATATAACACTATTACACTGTGTAACTCTTCAAATGCTCATTCTAACTCTTTTATTCAGTCGACGGTAGTGTTGCGCAGCTCGACACCTCTGTATACAACCCCGTCTCTAACGAGGGTACCCGTTGGAAAATTACCAACATCCAGAATGATACCTACCAGTGAGTACTTTTCTTTTCTTTCTTTTTATATCTTTTTCATTCATATTACTTCATACTTTAGTAATTTGAGGTGACGTATTTCGTGACTGACACATTTCTTAGAATTGAGAGCGTGCAGTTCCCAGGCCGTGTCATAGATCTCGAATATGCTAGCTCTGACGACAACACTGCTGCTATTCTGTATCCGAGTCAGCAGTCCCCCAACCAGATCTGGAAATTCATACCTATTGCGATATAGTGGATTGACACTATGTTGTTTGATAAGATGGATATAATGTGGAGGACCTTTTTCTCTTCCATAGATGTGTAGAGTATAAGACTAGGTAGTATATTAAACACGTGGTTAGCTGAGATTCTCCTTGACGGGAATTGTAGTCTAAAGATGCTACAGCGTCTTTATATATCAAAGTCTTAATTATCGTGCGCACCTTACACCTACGCAAAGCCGTTCTCTACGCTGTGTGTTCCTTTCCACCTGCTTTAGCCTCGCCGGAATACTATACATCTATATGATCCGATGTTAAGTCTCTTGCCGCAGGATATGGCGAATCTTCGTTCATGTTACAACGTATAACGCAGGTACAGTTTTAGGGTGGTAATCTGATATGGATCGTTATTTGAGTACAATATGCACCTAATTGAGCCTTCATACGGAACTCTGCATGAGTGGCCTGTCTACAAAGCGGGGAGCTTATGCTTATGCTGACCCAGACACTATAAGAACCACGACAACCCCTACGTTACACTTTCAGCGCTCCAAAGACTACTAGAGTGCTCACTACAGGCCTATCTGTACACCATGTCGGACCCCAAGACCGTCGACACCGAAAGTGCTGGGCTGTTATACAACCCCGACAACGAGCATGAAGACGAATGCTGCTCACATTGCGGCCGAGCATACAAACCGCTTTCTCATCAGAAGGAACGAAGCAAAGCAACTTGGATTATTATCTGGATCCTTCTCTGCGCACTTTTGATCAACATAGGTGGCCTGCTATTACAACTACACCGAGTTCCTAGTAGCACGCAGAAAGACCCTTCGTTGCAATTATACTGTAAGCCCTCACCCAGTCAACTTTGTTGTGTCTACCCTTCCGACTAACTTTCAATTGCGACAAGCACCGGTGAATGACCTGGTGGAATATGTTCCGCATCTATTCAACAGGAGTAGAGGAGAAGATAAAACAAAATTTCAAGGCTGGCCAACAGATGTAATCGACGATAACTGGGCATCATTATATTCACGTTAGTTCTGCCCTTACTTCTCCAATCTTTGCACTGATTCAGCTCATACTGACCGTTGATTGTGTTTGTAGCCGGCATGCTAAGTGCGATCGATGCTCATACTGCTTCTCTGTTGCCTGAGCGCACAGCCCGCCTCCCGCTAGAGGGGAGAGAAAACGAATATGTCATGACGCTCGACATTTTCCACCAAATGCACTGTTTGGATGTTGTAAGGATGGCGCTATATCGAGATCGATACGACAAGCATTTCTACTTTCCCAATGGCACGGTGGATTATTGCAAGTGGTTGCATGTTGGTAAGTCTTTTCATAATCCAGATTAATGGAGGACGTGTGGCTCATTTTTTCCATCTCCCAGACCATTGCTTGGACCAAGTCCGTCAAGCGCTCATCTGCCAGGCGGATGTTAGCGTTGTTTATTTTGAATGGAGCGAGATTGTGCAAGGCCTTCGACCTCGAGTCGATAACCAGCACACCTGTCGTAATTTCGACAAAATTCTGGACTGGGCTGCTGAACACACGGTAAGTGCGCACAATTGGCACCCCAGCAAACACGTCGTGGAAGGACACGATGGAAAACTGGAAATTCAGAAAGGCAGAAATCATGCACTACCAGGTCAAGGAGAATGTAACGCTGTGTAGACTATCTAGGTGGATTGTGGAACGGATAGGAACATAGATACATATGTAGAAATAAAGTATGCACTCAATTTGTTTGTATCTTCAACGCTGCCTAGGTACTGTCCTCATATGGCTCCATGCTATGTAAGTCTGCCTCATATATGACATACAAATGCCATTGCTCTACTTGTCACCTCTATTTCTCTTCTCTTTCCTCTTCTACCGAGTCACTCGAATCCATTGATACAGGTTTATAGGACATCAAACCTTCAGTCTCCATACTCTTCATGTCTGTCATCTCATCATGTCTTTGTGCTTGATATGTGTTGAGTCCCAACAAAGCCACGACAAGTATAAGAAACAGTAGTTCATATGGCATATCAATGATCCCGAAGCGACTGTGCCAGAACATGTGCGCAAACTTCGTACCGTCGCCGCCGACTTTTAGAATCGCCCAGATGTTGAAACCCACAATAGCAATAATTGGGATACATAAGACCGCAAGAACAAACGAGAGTGGTTTTCGGATGAATTTATCTTCCATTGAAACCTCTCTTTGATGTTCAAGGGTAGCAGTACGTCGTCCCACAAGCATGAAGGCAGCAGCAGCAGCGCCGACAAACAGATAGATTCCGAGAAAAATAGTAACAATGGCAGGTCGAATGCTCTCAGCCGTAGCAGTAAAGTCTGCGAGTGATGCAAGGAGGAAAACAATGGCGAAAACAGCCAGATAGGCATATGGAAGAATCGTTCTGACAATTTTGGGCCGCATGCTGTCCGGTGGTGAAGCTTCACTCGCAGCGACAAGCTTATAAATCATGAACATGACGACAGAGTTTTGGGTTAACTCGAGACAGTACCATAAAATTTGCAAAGCAGATGCTGCTTTAGACTCCTCAAGCTGTAGGAAACCCCATTTAAATGCAACTTGAGCAATTGATATGGTGCCTAGCACAGCTATAAAAGGGTCTATAAGCTGTGTTAAAGCCAGGTCCGTAACGAAATAAACCCATATAGAATTTGAGAGAAGCCATATCCGCGACAAGACGGTGTAGACGGTACGCAAGCCGCTTCGGAACGCTGGGAGATTCCCATTTGGATCGATTGCCAGCAATGTACCTGAGTACGACTTGGCTGAATGGCTGTACGTTGCGGCGCAGAAATAACCCGGGCCTTGAATGGGATACACAATCGCTATGGGCTTCTTCAAGTCGATGCTGCGAGTAATCATGGGGTGCTTTGCTTTCGCTCTAGCATGGTCTGAGATTAAGAATTCGCCAATCTGACTTTCTTCGCAGAGTTTCCGTTCCACGTTTTGTGAGTTGCAAAAGATCTCCTTCTAGTGATGTGACAATGGTGTTAGATTTGGTACCAGATGTCTATACCGCAGAAGCTTGGACGGTGCAACTTACGTCTTGAGAACCAGGAAGGCGAATTCCTCCTAGATGCTCATCTCCCAGCTCAAATACAACTACACTCACTGAGCCCTCTGCGGCAGCATCAAACGTGACGACAAGAGAAGATGCAGTATTAGGCTGGAATGCGTGGTCGCCATTCATATCAACGCACCGCTGATGGTTTGCCCATTGCTGGTCAAGAACAAAAGACCTCTGAATGCCAAATACTGATCGACATAGTAATGAAAGTACAGCGAATGTACGAATGGCCATATTGCAATAGAAAGCCAGGAGAGTTAGGATTTGGCTTTCCGATATGTCCGTCAACAAAGAGTCGTGAGTAGCAAACTGGATGTTGCAAATGTTCAAGCTCTAGAGACAGCATACAGACACACTGAAGGCTGGGTGTGGCTATGTACTGTGCCTCCTCACCAATGCCGCCTGTCAGCGGACTGCTGACGATCCTTCCGTAGGCTGTGCAGGACGCATTTACGGATAGTCTGCTATTTTCCATGCAATCATGTGAAGTGATGCATTGCAGATAATGAGTTACTCCATGATCCACTTACGATATCTCCAGGTCTTAGTGCTGATGGAGCTTAACCCACCCTAAAGACGGGATCATCGTACAGGGGGGAAGGGGGGTGGTATATCAACCGGCACTTGCTCGTCCTCGTATGTACGAGTACGGAGGGAGTGTGTAAACAAAGAATAAACGGATAGACGAGGTTACATACGCAGGATCACTTCTGAAAACCGGGCATGGGCATTTCTGTCATCTGAATGAATCTGTCTGACCAACACGGGCGTAACGGAATCTCCGCGTACAACGTATTAGCGGGTGATTCAACTACCCGCATAGACCCTTGCTCCCGGTCTTAGAGGAAGTGGGCTTCGGATGGTTCAGCTTACGGTATGAGGCAAATGCTCGAAGCTGCTATCAGCGAAAAACTAATTGACGAATGAGTTTCCGAATCCTGCAAACTCCTTTTCGGCCGAAGGCTTCTACCATGCTGTCACTGCTCCGTTATCAGGCTAATAAATGGGTCTTCTGAATCCTCATGATGTGTCACAAAAAAACATGACTCTCGCACAAGTAGGTACTTCCAGGATTTGAGTGTGATTAGCCCGCAGATGCCTTTCCTCTTGCAGTAAGTCTCATCTGACCTCGAGACAAGGTACGGTTGTGAATCTATATCCTTAAAGCCTTTGCTGCATACCGGACAATAGCGGTATTATGAGGGGGGCTTTACACTTGATACACCTACGCCTTGTTAGGATAGTAGTCATCAAGATAATATTCTGTTAGGATCCTACACAACTATCCAACCATATCAGAGAGTGCCCCGTTTATAGGCTCTTCAAAGTTGGATGGAGGTTAGCAAGCTTACATGTCCGCGTGAACATTGTTGAGCTTGTTATTTGACGCAAACTGAAAAGCTTTGAGTTCTAGTTTACGGCTTCCGAACTACATGTAACTACGATTGCACAAAATACAGTGAATAGATCCTCAATAGCTGCTCGGGCAGATAATGCCGAATCAGGCAGGTAGTGTAACACATTCCATTGCACCATTCCGCTCAGCATGACTAGCCACAATTATGGTATACTTTGTAGTGGTCGTAGTTGGTTTCTACTGCTCACTCGTATTTACGCGGTAGCAACAGTCATTTCATTGCGCCCACCTAGTCCGCAACAACACACTCTGTATTCCCTCTAACACTTCGACATGTCTACTCTCCTGTTTGACCCATTGACAACGACTACTGTCGAGCTGCAGCAGCGACTAGTTAGCGGTAAATTAAGTAGTGTTCAGATTATCGAGACGTACCTCACCCAAATAGATGCACATAATCCGGCGCTTAATGCCTTCATCTCACTTGCACCTCGAGATGCTCTTAGAAGCATCGCAGCAGCGCTCGATGCTGAGCGCGCTGCTGGATCTCTTCGTGGCCCATTCCATGGCATACCCATTGTTCTAAAGGTATTAACCTGATCTACACGTTGAATTCAATTATTTCTGATGCAATTCTTTTGAGTCTCTGTTTAGGATAGCATTATGACGGCTTCAGAGCTTGGGATGCCTACAACTGCGGGTTCCTTTGCGCTGGTGCAAGCCAAATGCAAGAATAATGCCCCGTTGGTAGAGAAATTAATAGATGCTGGCCTAATCATCCTGGGCAAGGCCAATTTGACTGAGTTCTGTGGCTTGAAGACCTCGGCCATGATGCCTGGATGGTCTGCTTACGGTGGCCAGACGCTGTCTCCGTATGTTGGCCAGATTGAAGATAATGAGACAATTCTTGGTCACTCTGTTCGTTCATTCCATCCTTGATCGCCTTATTACCCTGAACCTTCGTCTAATTGAGCATGTGCACAGTCACCTGGAGGCTCATCGACAGGACCAGCTGTAGCTATAGCTGCTGGATTTGCCCCTCTGTCGATAGGCACTGAAACTACAGGGTCGATTATGGTACCTGCGTCCCGAAACGCCCTGTATGCAATCAAGCCTACTGTTGGGGATGTCGATATGAAAGGGGTGTTCTCCCTAAGTGAACTCTATGATGCCGCCGGACCAATGGCGAAGTCAACCGCTGATCTTGTGCCTGTAACCGAGATACTCCTGGGCCGCAAACTGACCTCTGCAGGGCAAAATAATTGGCAAGGTTTGTCAGTCGGCTTCGTTGATCCAAGGGTATGGAATCTGGGCGACTCAATGTGCCGACAACACGAGGGCACAGCAGAAGAGATGGTTAGTCGTTGATATGACGTTTTCGTCGCGTTCTTTGAGTGCTAATGATGAGTAGATTGAGACTTACGAGCTAGTTGTCTCTAAGTTAAAGGAGGCCGGAGGCGCTATCCATTATCCCGTTGCTGTTCCGGATGTTTCAGAGCTGACCGTTGACGGTAAAGAGGCATTCATGAAGATTGCATGTAAGATGAGTTCAAGCTTCTGTGATCAAGTCAAGTTTTACATCAATTTACTTACATGACTAACTGGATCTATAGTTTGGGATTGCAAGAACAGAACCATTGCCAATTTTCTCAAAGAATACGAAGAGTCGCCTGTGCGCTCGCTCGCTGATATCATCAAGTTCAATGAAGAGCACAAAGATGATGCTCTCCCTCATCGTAAGCTATCTGAGTATTAGCAGTTTCCTAATGTTGCTAACCACTCCCCAGCATTCCCTGACCAGAGTGATCTTCACAAGTGTCTGGACAACGCCGATGAGGTAGAAGAGATAGAGTTTCTCAAGAAAGGACTACGTGCAAAGGCGAGACAACTTTTGGACTCTACCTTCGATACTGAAGGAGTGAACATTATTGCTGCGCCCACTGATTCGGCGCTGCTGATCCATGGCGCAGCTGCAGGTGTGTAGAAGAGCATGAAGATGGATGTGGCATTGAAACTAATTGGAAATGGAAACTAGGCTACCCTACTGCAAATGTTCCTCTTGGAATTCTATCGTACAATGGCAGAGCGTACGGCATTTGTTTAATTGCCAAGGCAGGCGAGGAAGAGACGTTGTTGCGGTTTATGAGTATCTATGAGAACACGCTCCCACCAAGGCCTGTTCCTGATCTTGGAAAGCTGGCTCCCATAGCAGGCAATAAAAAGATAGGATCTCAGTGAAACATACAATAGCTACTAGGAATGAGCTATTATCGCATGTACCTAAGCTTCATTTCTCCGTAGATCAATGTCCTAATTGAGGCCAGCCTCCATATCTACGTAAACATACATACGGAAGTAAGAAATCGACTCAAACCCTCTAAAATGATACATATTTGGACTGTGAAACTAACATTCTAACTACCTTCCTTAATAGACTGCATTATCTAAGGCTTTCTTTTGTTCGAAGTAAACTTGCTAATTTTACAGATGCTGACGAACTTGCTATCGGATAGGGTCTCCGAGTACAAAGCGGGATAAAACCCGCGGTATTATTCGGTTCTATCGTAACCGTAAGCATAAACGGGCGGAACCGAGGCAAATGCCTCTTTGAGAAGATACGGCATCTGATGTGCGGTTACATTGGCTGTCTGTCGGAGTTCGTCTGAGCCTCGAAAGTCCCCATACCCCCGGGGTAAGAAAATGGAGCCTTGATGCTGTCTATTCGCACCCCACATGCGATATGACACTAATGCATGCATACAGGTAATGGCCGATCCTTGCAACTAAAGGGAGGGTTCGGCATCTTACCGTAATTCAAGATCTTGGATAATGATCTTGAATCAAGTCACGCGGCCCGAGCGGACTTCGACGCCCCTGTCCTGTGACTGTCTCTTTTCCCCAGGTTGCATTGAGGCACTAATTGTCAGATTTCTTTTCTCTTCGATGTCTGTTAAGGCAATTCGATATCATCACTTTCCGCTGCATCTGGTGTCAATGCTGGGCTCATACCACTTCACTAATCATCACCATCAATAAAGAAAAAATCCAAGTCGATCGCACAATGGTACACGAATACCAAAAGTAAGTGTTGCATATCTGAGTTTCATTTCTTATTTTTGTTTAGTATTGATCCCTACTTCGGATTACTGACGTATCTGTTTCTACAGGATCGAATTTGGCGAAACAGGCAATGAGAATGACCCAATTCTTGAGCCCCGGAAGCGAAAGAGACTTGGATATGTGACTATCCTCATCATAATCAAGGATGTTATCTTGGTTGTTCTCGCCTTAGCTGCTGCTATCGCATTATACATGCAATCGCGACCTACGTCAACGGGAACCAGATGTGACTGCGGCTCTAGCACGGCTGAAGCACGCGCAATGGGCTGTAAATACGATACTATTGCAGCCGCATGGTTGCCTCCGCAATGCATCGACAGTGAACTAGTTGCTGAGTTTGACAAGATGGGAGATGGAGAGAATGGCACTTGGCAGTATTGGGTGGATGCAGAGCATTCCCGGCTGTTGAGTATAGACGAAGTCGGCGCATTGGCAGATACCAACGGCTTCTTTTGGACTACCACCAACTGGCATTTCATGCATTGCTTTTACTACTGGAGAAAGCAGCAACGAGCACGTTTTACGGGGGTGTTGATTGAGCCGAGATACGACAATGAGCGCCACGTGAAGCACTGTGGACAAATATTTAAAGATCCAGGTCCTATTGCGTACTCGTACGTGGAGCTGAAGAGCAGCAGGCTTGAGGAACCAGAGTTTCTGAAGCACAAGGGTCACGACGACCACAAATTATGATTCAATCCAATTTTCTTTTGAGTTTGAAGATAGATTTCGCAAGTAGCTTGTAGTATAATGATCTTGCGATCAAATAAAAAACCGATAGCATAATACAGTCAATTGCTCAAACTTGCACTGCTTAGAAGAGCTCTACTTTGCGCATTCTTAACTTAGTCTATTTGTGTGGGACTTGTTGAACACAAAGTACGCTGAGTCTTGACTCAAACTTTTCGACCGATATGAGAAAGTATTGAACCTTCAAGTGGTCTGCACACAATAGATGGCATTCGTCGTAACAATCAGGTTTGCAAACATCAGAAAGAGAATACCGCATCGCGGGCCCATGTTCAACCTCATAGCCAAGATTGAACTGCAAGTTATCGGTAAGTTGGTTGTGCCGAATTCATCGAATTGCTTACCCATTGCGGAAAGTAGCCCTTGATGAATCAGTAATGACTAACATAAGAGCATAACCCCTGGTGCAACCCAATGTTTGCATCTACTTTACTAGGTGTCAGCAGGATCGTCCAGATGTTTGCGATATCTGGCAAGTCTGGTTACTCCGTACTGTACGGAAAGTTCCATCGGTCTGATTGTTATCCCTCGAATCAATTCTCCGCTTTCGTACTCTGAGCCTATCTCTGACCACTGTATGTATACTAATTCTTTCTTACGAATATACGATGGATTGTGGGGAGGATAAGGGCTATTATCCCGCCATCAACACCCCAGGGGAGTTAGCTTCCAAATTGAGCCTTTACCCCTGCACAGGATACTCCCGCTCTTCGCCCCCACGCTAAGAAGCGCACCCCCCTTATCTTCGTCGGATGATGAGATGAACCTGTTGCCGAACTAAAGGCAGATCCTGTCCCATTCTAATCTGTGCCGAAAGACTCGGACCCCGCGAAGGAGGTAGGGGAGGGAGTACGCATAAAGCTTGTAAGCTGCAACGCTATTCCAAACATTGAGCGAGATCTACGGAGTACGGAGATAGTCACACCTGGTTCAAAGAACCACACATGCATTCATCTCCCACTCCAGTTTAGATACAGTAGGTATAGCAATAAGTACGGCTTCTTTACTCCGAAGAGATACAGGTACTCTTACCTGCACCCCATACCGAGGCTTGCCAACACAGAATAAAGGTGATGATAACCCTGCTAGTCGTAGCTACGTGTCAGATTGTAGAACGGGCGCTTAAGCGCTTTCATCACCTTTAGAAGAATCTAGGGCTGACACAAGAAGTACCTTGCGTACACGACGGAGATACCCCTTTGCCAAGCTTAGAAACGTCTATGCAGATCAAAAGAGGAGCATTATCGTCAACGCGTGGTGAGCTTTGGTTGAATGTTTTCCGGGAGGTATCGATGCCCCTCGAACAACTAAGAGTCGCGAAGTCCGCATCTTATTCTCGAACGCACATTAGAGAGCAATTATCCTTCTCAATCCGAACATCAATAGAGAGAGCTCACAGCGGAAATGTTCACATCAAGGAGCCTTTATTCAGGTATCTCATTCACCTTCCTGGCGCTCTCGCTAGTGCTTCTTCTTGCGGGCCAACGTTATGAGCCAAGCGATCTAGAATGTGCCCAGAGCGTGTCCTCATGGTGTAAGTTGAGAATTGGGACACACTGTTATCACCCATAAGATACTAACACGTATCAGCTCCTGCATGGGATGCAGTTGAATACACTTGGCAAACATTTCAAAATGGCTTTTCTCAAAAGTCAATATATCGGGGTGTTCCAACTTTGGAGCTGGAAGAAGCGTGGAATGCTTCATTACAACGTATGCAACCCTTTCATAGCTCTGAAGGTATTATTGAATACTAAAAGTTACCAAAGACGATCCTATCGTTATCCCGACAAACCAATTATCAGGTTTACGTGATGCGGATACTCAATTAGTGCAGCCAGAAAGCGGCAATGGTGCTTTGGCTTATCTCGAAGTTTTTCGAAACTTGGGATGCTTGAACCTTTTGCGGCAGCACACGTACAGAGAAGAATATGACTACTCTTACTTGGATGCATTTCAAGGTACAGAGGAGCAAATAATGGCACGAGTTGATGGTTGTGTGCAGAGGCTTCGGGAGGTGCTCATGTGTTTGGGCGACACAACGCCATATCTAATCATGTTGACTCCAGAAAAAGCTCAGAAGGAGTCGCCTGATTTCAACACATTGCATAATTGTCGCAATTTTGATAAAATTCTAGAATGGACGAAGGAGAGGGAGAGTCCTACGCTGCATAAGCTGCCAAATTTGTATAGTCTCAGCCACGAGTAGTTAATATTGTCCAGGCAGAGAATTAGCCTTATTGACATCGTCTACAAAACAATAAATAACTATATGTTATAGTGAAATAGCCAAAGTCTTAAAAAATATGTATAAAAGATTTGACGGTAGATAAAACAGCCCTTCTATCTACCTATCAGATTGTTGGTCACATATATAGACCAGCCGCCCCCCATTAGTCCATTCCTCTTTTTTCCTCTTTCACGTCTCTGCTATATTGGTAACTGCAGACTTTATAAGCAACACACTGAATATCAACAAGATGAAGCTAGGAGAGAGCAGCAAATTCTGTACCTCGGCTTTTCTGCCATTTGTCGGCGGCGGACTCCTGGGATCCATAATCACCCAAGCAGTGATTCCACGAGCAAATTGGCACTCGTGTCAGCAACTCGGTCTCGAGGCAGCAGCACGGCCTCCCACTGCATCAACACCTCCACAGGCACCACGTATGATAGAGTTAATGCCTTCCCCCCGAGAAGAGAGCTGACCATGCCCCGCAACAGTTAACATTTTCTGGGACAATACAGATCTCTCAACTCATCACATGGTACGCACGAATGGCACGTACAATCAAACGTCTCCTTTCCGGGGCCCACCCACAAAAGAAGTTGATGCTGCGTGGGGAAAATATTGGCAAACTTGGACATTTAGCGTGGATGAAGAGCAATTCAAGGCCTCGATGCCTCAATATACCGAAGAGGCAGTTCGTCTTGACGATGGGCGTTATCTAGCGACATTTGAATACACCCACCAGCTACACTGCCTGTATAACCTCTTCAGAGCGTCATATATGGACTCATATCCGGATGAGAAAGCCAGCTACGACGAGAATCCTCAAGAGTGGCACGGACGAGTAGACCACTGCATAGAAATCTTGAGACAAAAACTGGAGTGGTACGTTATACACCTACAAATATCTGATCTCTGAGTACTGATCAATCTGAACAGCGATCGTGATACGGGACTCGTGTTGTATGACTGGGTCAAGGGAAGGAAAGCCCCTACAGCGAACTTCAACGTCGCGCGTATGTGTTACGACTGGGAGCCTGTGGAGAAGTGGGCGCAAAGCCATGAGGTCAATGATTTCCCGAAGAAGCCAAAGAATGTTGTGCAACTCTCTAGAATTCCATAAGTAGAGTCTAGATAGTTGGGAAGCTTATATATATGTTACTGCTCTATATTTTAACTACAAATTGATGCTATATAGAGTTTACGCAGTGGACACCCATAAATGCAATACATTAAATAGGCTCTCTTCAATTATAATCAGGGTCTATGTTCTTCTCCATCGCTCTTGGAGCGACCTAAATGCCTTCTGCATCAATTGTGAATCTTGCCCGTCTTCCATGCCTCATCTCTCTCATCTTGCCAATCCATTAGAGCAGGGTAATCCCTGCAAGTGTGTACTAATGAAGTGTCTGCCAAATACATCTGCTTTCCTTCAGACCATACGTGTGGTACAGGAGTCAGATCACCTTGGCACTGAATAGTCTCACGTAGTATTTCGACGCAGTGATCTATTGTCAGTCAGCACATTGCCTAACATCGCTCTACATAGACAGTGACTTACCAACGTGCATGTGGAATGTGGGAACTGTTGGCTTGTTCTCGGTGCGAACAGTCGGATAATACTTGTCATACGCCACCTTTCGAAGATAATTGACGCAGTGAAGACTATGTCGGACGTGTGGAACAACAAAATATTTTCCATTGTCTACTGAGACTTGGCCTTGAACTTTACTCGCTTCATCTGCCGTCAAGGCAACGTAGGAGCCTAGATGCATATATGTCAACAATCGAATAGGGAATCGGCAACATCAATGATTACTTGCCTACGATTCTGTCCCATGCTGCATCTAGTTCGGCGGTTGGGTGGCCGACGTAACGCTCTTCACTCGGGTTGAGCATCAACTCAAATTGGTTGGATGCGTTGACGACAATATTTCCGTAAAACTGTCGTCTATTCAACTTGATAGCAGAAATAGCGGGTTCTGGAGCTGTTAGCAACTACTTCGCAATTGCAATTCCTCCGATATGGAATACTGACGAAGTTCAGTTATAAACCCTGTTTCATAACTGGGGCTGTGTTGGACTCGTTGGCCGAAGAATAATGAGAGGCCGAGGGAGACTGCAAGTACAACCGTTGCAACTTTCCAAGGCAATGATCTATCTTCCATAAATTGCCAAGAGATCAACTTGGATTTACCATCTTCTTTGCCGTTGGAAAGAAAAGATTGGGCTTCATCGTCATCGTGGTATTGCTCGTCCGCCTTTTCGAGGCTGTTAGGTCTCATCTTGGATATCATATCTATGAACTTCATCTTTCTGAGTGTAAACAGTGTAAACCGATGTGAAGAAGGGCAGAGGATGGAAGGTGAGGCTGCAGTTGTTGGGGAGCAAAGAATGGCACTGGGGGCTGAGCCGAAACCTGCTATGCTGCGTTGACCTGGATGCCTCACTGCCGGTGACTTGCAATGATAGACTTAACAGGAATAAATCAGGTCTGTGCCTGTATCTTTGCGACTCCACAATATCTGTCTCTTGGGGGATCTGACATGCATGATTAGCAAGGGAGGGGGTGGCTGTAACACAGCCTGTCCAGGATCTTCGGAAGATAGCATCCTTGCTTGGTCGGCGAATCGACTAAGCAGGGCTTAGGAAGATGATGCCCTTCGCAGAATGCTTCTGCAGAGGATATGTAATCGGGCATCATTGCAACGTCTCTCACCGATAGAGTGGAAACTTCCTGATACGTACCGAGGGACTCGGGTTACCCCCGGACTTCTGTCATGAAACTTCACTGCCATGAATTATGACATATACAGAGCACTGATTGGAGGGACAATTGTGACCGGGGTGAGACAGGCTCGACACCCTGCATTTGACTAATCTTGAGTTGCCATTGGGAGTGGAAACAAAGATAGCGTGGTTGATCCTTTGGAGAGGTCAGCATCGCTCGAAAAGCCTTAGCCCTCCCTCCTGTACCTACAGTATCAATCTGGTCACAATTTTGTTGTCTTCTCTCCTGAACTCATTTGCCATCTTTGCTGATACTGTTTCCCGTTTGCTCTGCTCTACGTTCAATATGGCTCCTGGATATGGATACAGCCTTGTCGCAGATGAGGCCGATATTGAAGAAGATGGCTCTACTGGAACACAGGAAAAGATAACTCGTAATCCTTTGAAGTCATTAACTTGGCATCTCTTTGGCCCTATTGCTTGGTTATTCACAACATTCCTCCTTGTTGCTGTTCTTATCCTTCTCGTGGCAGCTGTTACCAAAGAGCCATCCACAGAGCAATGTGCGAGAAAACTTTCAGTCTGGTGTAAGTGACGTTTGCAGCTGTGGTGGGATTTAATACTGAGATTGCATACCTGAACAGCACCGGCGATGGAGGCCGTTGAATATGTCGATGTTCAATTCCAAAACAAATTCAACGAAAAATCTATCTACAGAGGAAAACCTACTCCAGAACTTGAGAGGGCATGGCTTGACTTGTGGAATTGTAAGTCCCCGATTACCTTAACATAAGCTTCATGGACTGACTGTATCGAAGTTGGCCCGGTGAACATCCCTATGGATAAGCTTGATGCGCTCAACAAATCCAAGGAAGTAGATTGGAAAAGAGCCAAGCCAGAAGCAGGAGGTGGTGTAATAGGAAATCTAGAAAGTAGGCCACAGTGTTGTAATGTACCGCAATCAAGTCGTTTCTGGCTAACAATCTCGTATAGTCTTTCATCAAATTCATTGCTTAGACTTGGTCAGGCAATACACTTATCGAGATGAATACGACTATAGTAAGCAGCCGGCATTTGATGGAACTCCAAAGCAAGTCCGCGAAGTAAGAATTCCATCACCTCCATATGTAACCCATTGCTAATCGTTGAAATAGCACGTGGATCACTGCATCAACAGTCTGCTAATATTCTTGAAATGCACATCTGACGTGACTCCTTATTTGATGGTAACGGACAAGAGGAGGCCGTTGGGAATAGATGCTGACTTTAATACCCAACACAAGTGTCGCAATTTTGAGAAGATTCGAGAGTGGGCGGGCGTACACGCATTGAATACTAAGGACTATCAGAATGACATCTCATAATCACCAGTTTACATATTTAGAAGAGCTAGCAATTGAAGTACACCATCTGAAAAAGACATATTTGTTTGTGAACTAGTAAATTTATGTGTTTCTTTCTTACTATTGTATTTGAACGTAACTTCCGGTCTATGTAGTCTCAACCATACGAGAGAACCATACTTTAGCCAACCGAACAAATGTCACATCTACAGCCCTCCAAAATATATCAGACACGTAAAGAACTACTGCCAGAAGTACCAAATACCCCAATATAAACCCAATGACATATCTCCAAACCTCATCCGTCCCAGAAACTGTCCAGAAGAATGGAAAGACGGCGTATCCAACAGTGTGGATCAAAGGCCCATGAACAATATAAAGGCTGTAGCTTATGCGGCCAAAATATTGTGGTATGGATGAATTGAGTACCCATGAGATAGCTGCGTTATTCTGCTCAGTGTGAGTGAGCAGAGAGACGAGAAGAATACCACCAAGATTTGGCAGAAAACGATTTGGCGCTGGATCTGATGGTGGAACCAACCAACCCAAAAGTCGAAAGCCTGGAGTCTCCATGACACAGAAATCTGGGGCTGACATCAGCCAAAGACTGACTATCAGTAGCAGCATCTTCATAGCCACTACAGGCCAATTTCGGCCAGACTTCTTGATGTTCAAGGACATCGTATCTCTTCTTGATGCAATAGCGGTATCAGCGATCAAGAGACCAGAGAAAAAGAGTGCCACGTCCCAACGATCAAGTGCATATACATAGACAATCAGGATAATCATCAAAAACACTCGGATGGTTGACCGAAGCACCATATACACTGGTAGAATGAGAAAGATAGCTAACGAGCATCTAAACTCTACAGGTATTGTCCATAAATGCACATCGTAGCGATTGTGAAGATCTCCCCACCAGAAAACATAGAGCATTCTCCATGACTGGTCAAGCCAATGCAAAAGCTGTGCACCAAAAGAACCGAGCCTTTCTTGGTGTTGCTCATTGATGACGGGGACCCATTTAGGATTGTAGGCTATCTTGCGGCCATGTTCGTAAGCACCAAGCTGTATTGCGAGCATGGTGATGAAGCTGGCGACAATTGGTGGTCCATATAAACGGACAGGACGACGAAAGAAGCAGGAGGTCATAGACTTGACTGCCTTGGTAAAGCCAGAAGATGCATCTCGAGACTGTACCAGCGGCTTATAGGAGAGAACAAATCCAGAAAGGACGAAAAAGACTGAGATTGGCCAAGTTCCAACATATATGAGTCGAAATATTGGTAGTTGATGAAGCCAGTTGTTGTGATGATGCATATCCTCAGGCCGTGCACATTGCATAGCAGAACTTTCAGAGAGGCCATAGCCATAGAAAACAAAAGGCTGGTATGCGTATAAAAGATGATAGTTCATAACGGCCAGAGCCGCGTAGCCACGAAGCCCGTCGAGTGCTGAAGTAGACGCATCGCCGTTGCGAGACTGTTCACCAGTATTGTTATGAGATCGAAGGAAGCTGGGCACGAAGAAAAGCATCAGGCTGATGATGGCTTTTGGAACGTTTCTTGCAACCCAGACTCTCTGATCTGAGGCATCATCCTTGTCAAGGCTCAGGATGCGTTCCCTATGTTGCGACTCAAGCATGCCATGTTCTTCTGCTAAATCAAGCGACTTTGAAGACCGCCACGGCGGCGGAGATAGCCAAGGAAGTTTCCAGGATCTAGAGAAGATTCTCATAATACCGGTTGTCAATTGACTTTCTTAAACCTTCGTTTTTATGGCTGTGCCTAATAGTTTGGAGAAGATTTACGAATAAAGTTTTCCCTCAAACCGAGTCTGAAGCAGTCTTGGAACGGAAATCTCACGAACAGAGCAAACCATATTGGGCATGTTTCATTATTTCCTATACAACACTGCGGCAATGCCCATGGTAATGGTAAGCCGCATAGGGACAACAGTACGAGAACAAATGCCGCGATAGCCTCATCAAGCTATTAACTAGCTGCCGTTGCCGTGCGTCATGTTATCCGAGGTGCGATAATCCTTTCCGCTTCGCATATCTAGCCGCTGAAATACTACTAATACGAAACCGCAAATGTGACCCGGGATGTATGCAGGGGTTTAGGAACATGCTTACCATGCGTCTGGCTTTCGTTAGTATTCCTGTCTACTCCGTATATTTCGTCTATATGTAGTATGGATTTCGTTCCTATTTCTGTCTAGTCAAGATAAGGACAAGGAATAGTGTAGCATTTCGGAATCCGAGGGCCCGAAAATCATCTTACCCCAGAAATCGCTTTATCGGTGCCAGAACAACCGCGGCAAAAGCACACGGAACACGCCCGAGGAGTGTGGCTGCAGTTGCAGATCTTCTTGCAGGGGCATATGTGTGATCGTGTGGAGGGGCGTGTGCATAAGACATCCCAGGATACCGAAGGTTAGATCAACCGCTTAATATAAGTTCGGATGAATAATCTTACTCATCTTTTAGCTGTGACGGTATCAGGGATTGTACTGGGTATTGCATATCGTGAAATGCTTGTTTTATCGCAGGAAAGGTTGCATTGAAGGGTTTCCTGCAATGCCTAGATGGCTCTTCTCTCTCTCTTTCTCTCTTTGCGAGGCTGAAACTATTTTCCATTTCGCTCCCTATTGTAGACTTGAAGTTAGAATATCTATTGACTGACTACTGAAACTACTATGTGGTGGAAAAGTCGACTCGCCGAGCGCCTTCGGTACCAGTCAGTAGCGACGCCCTCTGATGATGAAGAGCTAGCAGATGAGTCTCTTGATGAATTGAGGGCGCTAGAGAGAACGAAAAGGCTCCATACTCGAGTATTCTTTGCATTTGCGTCCCTCTGTCTCTTTTTATCTCTGTCTTATTATATCGAGAGAGTGTCAAACCATGTGTCTGACGAGAGGTGTACACGGCGAATGTCGCCTCCGAGTGCGTGCAATTCCTTGTCATGATGTCTTCGAAACCCCGCTAACTATTCAATTGGGATTGTTTCAGGCCCTGTTTTAGAAGCGGTTCGATATGAATGGACGACGTTCAATCAGTTCTTCGAGCCTGATGTATACAGCGGATACCCTTCTGCAGCGTCGGAGGCGGCATGGGCAAAGTTATGGGATTGTAAGTATTCCGGTGCTTAATGGTTGCATAGAAGCTGATGTTGCTATTCCAGTTGGTGCCTTCAGTGTACCACTTGACTCACTCGGCAGTCTAAACAAGTCCTCGATGATTGGGGATTTCCGACTCGTGGGCGAAGATCGAGGCGGAGGTGTTGGCGGTTTACTCGAAGGCGCACATCAAATACACTGTCTGGTATGTATAAACACACATATATGAGTTGAAACTAGAACTAAGATTGCTAACTTTGATGGCACAGAACCTCGTGAGACAATTCATCTACAGAAATCACTGGGACTACAGTAGACTGCCTTCATTTAGCGGTGGAGACAAAACGCGTCGGCATCATGTCGACCATTGTGTTTCGACTCTACGAATGGTGCTGACATGCTCCAGCGACGTAACGCCGTATGTCCTGGAAACTTCAGCGACGGGGAAAATAATGGGAAAAGGGCTTCCTCGCAAGTGCCGTGTATATCCTGACCTAGTTCAATGGGTCAACGGCCACTCAGTTTTCAGCTCGGTAGAATAAGTTGTAATGGAGAAATATGAATCAATTCTCTGAGACATAGATTTACAGTTACGCAGCTATTTTGTGAATTTACTTAAGGAATATACATTTTCTTTTCCCTTAAAGCAGAATATTCCTGTATGATGCTGTCCTTTGTTCAGTGATATCGTTAGACAGAGGAGCCTCGTTAACTTGCATCTTGGCATCCGGAGAGCGTCTTGGATAAAGCCTCTACGATGCCGTGCATAACTTTATAACCATAATTAGAAATTTCATGAATTATTCCTTCACAGCCTCGTTAGAATCATATCAGAAGCATATTCTGTATGTGAGTTATGGAAGGTATAATTACCAAGCTTGGATAGTATTCTCTATGAAATGTCCGTTCCAAGCCTCCCGGCATCTATAAACGGCCCGATAAACTGTCCTTCGACCAACAGCTACTGGATTAATTTGAGCCTCGCTGACAAACTGGATGGAGCTATGTATCACATGGAGACAAATCTGACAGTTCAATCTGACCGTTATCTCCTTGCCAGGCGAATCAGATTCTTGCCGCCCGGGCCGAGGACGGACTAAATCCTGATACAGGGGTGTAGATGCCGGCGGACTAGCACCCGGAAATCTGCATCTCGGGTTGATCACATTTCCCCTCTACTAATATCGAGTAGCATTACTCCAGATATACGACGCACACCTGGCTTGGCAACCAAGTCCACCTAGACGCCCCTTGGGCAAGGATCTGCGGCAGATATACCCGGCGGGTTGAACTGCATGTAAGCGGCCGCTGTACGTGTATGGAGAGGCGTGGGCTTTAGTTGTGCGGCCGCTCTTTAGCCCGCTCGGTGTATATACATACATGTAGATTGATCTTCACTAAAGCGCCTAGAGCGGTATCCTACTCGTGCATACAGGTATTCTGCGCGGAGCAATAAGAAGCTCTGTACGGAGTTTTGTAGATGGGGGTCAGATGAAGGTAGGGGTTATGCATGGTTCACACCTCGCTCAAATTACCCACCAGGGACAAGTCAGCAGTTAGCTGGGTCTCAGTGCTACTGTATCACGGATTTGAGGCTCAGGCACAGTTCATAACAGTCCATTAACACTGTGATCTTATACATGAAGCATCACGACAATACTAACATTTGATATTGGAAGAAATAGACATCCTGCCCTAATGACTTGAACTAATGCCGTGAAAGGAAGTTGCAATATTAATGACGTCAGAATTCAGCTCTCATAGTTTTCATGACTCAGATCTTGGCGACTAGATAAGAAAGTTTTGGATTTGGTGGTGTATTGTCCCTTGTCTTCCAGACCGACATCCCGACATCTGAATGATGGAATTCTGAAGGACCGGAACCTCTCTCCCCTTGAGGATGCCATAATCCATGGGGGGTGATTATAGAATCTTCTCACCAACTGAGCTATGACTGCAGCTACCATGTCGGCCAAAGGAAATGTTCCTTGCTCAGAATAATTTTGTGATACCCCGAGGCGTGTGAAAGGTCTCTGAAGGGTAACGATACCTTGCCTGCTGCTTCCGATGCCCGAGATACTCGAATTGGCCTCATTGTGAGAAAGTGTACGGAGTAATGTACTGAATAACCCATACGTGGAGTCAAAACTCATTCCATATTCGGGGCATTGATTCTCATTACCTTGGATGAATATGAGGGCCCAAGTATATAAGGAGAGCCCAGGACGGTGTTTGAAAAGTTTGACCAAGCAACTCATCAGTCAAGCTCAAGAAACAACAAATCCTTCATATCATTCATCAAACTATTACAAACTTTCAAAATGAAGTTCAGCTCGTCTTTCGTTGTTCTGTCTCTCTCTGCTCTCAGCCTGGCGGCTCCCACGCCTACTGAGTGCAGCGCAGTTACTGCTGCCGACGGTACTGTCACTAAGCGTTGCAACATCCCTTGGACCAAGAACTACGGAGAGTATGACGAGAAGCGTGATGTCAAGGAGCGCACCGAATGCAGCGTAGTTACTGCTGCTGATGGAACTGTCACTAAGCGCTGCAACATCCCATGGACTAAGAACTATGGCGAGTACGATGAGAAGCGCGACGTCAAGGAGCGCACTGAGTGCAGCGTGGTTACTGCTGCTGATGGAACCGTTACCAAGCGCTGCAACATCCCTTGGACCAAGAACTATGGCGAGTATGATGAGAAGAAGCGCGATGTTGAAGAGCGCACCGAGTGCAGTGCAGTTACCGAAGCCGACGGCACTGTCACTAAGCGTTGCAACATTCCTTGGACTAAGAACTATGGCGAATACGATGAGAAGCGTGATGTGAAGGAACGCACTGAGTGCAGTGCCGTCACTGAAGCCGACGGAACTGTTACCAAGCGCTGCAACATCCCTTGGACTAAGAACTACGGCGAGTACGACCAGTAAGGTTTTCGTCAGAAAATCTGAAATGAAACCCCAAGAGTAAGTTATCACGGCTCTTCACATCTTTCCGTACAAGTTACTAACATATGGAGTTCAGATATGAACTTACGTCAGACCACTATGTGTGTTGCTTCAAGTAGGAGGGGTTAGTTTTACACAACTGGAGGAAGATCAGTGAACGGAATGAACCACAATATCTCGCAGATGTGTAGAATAGATCACTTCCATAGCATACAGTGTGCCAATAAGACTACGCGATATGAATGCTCTTTATACATACTTTGGCTAATAATGTAAATACTGATTGTGATACGTATAAACGACGCTTGAACTATGCAAATAAACTAGCAGAGACACATTGATCTTCTTGTTGTCATCGGTGGTATACAAAGGTCTATTCGCCTCATTCAACTTCAGATTAATGCTGCAGAGTCTATAGTCTTTGCCTGCAGAGCCATCCACGTGCAGTGAGTTTTTTAAAGTTTAGATCAGGGGAATAGCTATTACGGTATTGTATCAAAATACAGTATCCCACTAGACGGGCACCTTTCACACCCGTGAATCTTGCGGCCAAAATGAATTGCTCAGGGCTCCAAGCCAACGTGTACGTCTGCGTCAGTATCTTGACGTTAATGCCAATAGAATGTGACGGTTGGTTCAATGAAAGACGCATCTACCAGTTGATAAAGAAAAACTCCAAAATCAAATAAGCCCGGCAAGCCCGGTTCAACCCATAGAAATGATATCTAGAGTAACTACTGGGTATACCTGTCAATAAAGGTTCAAAGCCAGACGCTAAGCCAAAAGGTACTCTTCGAGGTATATACATAGCTTGCGCTGTATAAGATTTTACTATCTGTCTAGCCAGATGTGCGAGCGCTTTACTAAGGAAGAAGTTCCCAAGGAAGTTCCCAAGGCCCCTCAAACTCCGCAAGAAATGCATCACGAGTAACCCCCACGCCACGAGGAGGCATTTCACCGTAAGATTCTCCTGCAAACGGATTATCTCCACAGCCATATAAAAACTCGTTGACTTCCTTATCAACCTGGACAGTGCCCCCGTCTCTATAGTAACCTATACGAGGTACGGTTATCTTGACCCTGGGGCGAATATTCCGTTCTCGCCAGCCTAGAGTGTCGCGCATATCTTGTACTAGATCAACGTAATTCTCCTCATGGAGAGAAAAGCCTAGAGCGCCGAGCTCAAGTGATTCTAGGGTCTGCGGAAGTTGGGCTAAAAATGAGAGCAAATCAGAGTTGTTCTCGATATGCCAATTCCACAATTTGAGATGTCGAAGCTTTGGCCAACAGTTAACTGGGATAATATCCTCCAATGAGGGAAATACTTCTTCATCCACCTCATCCAACTCCATATCAGTCTCTAGGGCGAATTGCTCTAAATTCACAGCTCTAGAAAGAGCCTCCTTCATGAGACCACTCCGAAACGCTGGCCAGTCATTGTAATGCTGTCCCTCAACGTTGAGGGAGAGATGGAAACGTCGCAGGCCGGGAAGCTCGAGAATCGACGCTATATCTGTGTACGCTTCACAAGGCTGCTCAAATAGCCGACTGCTGATCCCAGTCTGAAGTTGGTTGGAATCAATGAGAAACTCGGACACTTGGTGGTGGTGTCGTTCTTGTGCTAGAGCATGAGCAACGAGTAGAAAACCACGCCAATTCGCTCTAACTTGCCTAGCCCAAGCTTCGTTCTCTTCATTAACCCATGGAGCAGCATCCAAAGCAGGCTCTATTTGATCACGAGCCGGCCAGCCGCGGGGAAGAGGGTAGTTGAAGCCAAATGGAAAGGCTCGGATCATTGGCGTCATATAGAGGGGGCTAAACAACATCCCGTGGGCAGCAGGCGTGACGGTGACGGTCCGTAACGATGAGAATCGTCGGAGACCATATCGAAAAGCCTCTTCATCAGCACCGCTTGCAATAACTTCATCTTGTTGACGGACCAGATCCTGATAGTATGCCCACGAAGCGTGGTATGGCATCTGACTCTCCGCCTGTTCTGTCCTCGCGGGACTGTCCCATTGACCTTCAGTATAACTTTTGTGGGCGCGGATCTCCCGTAAGTTCTCTTTCCGCGCGTTTAGAAACCACTCTTCATCTGCTTCCTGGGCTGTTGGCGTAAGTATTGCCTCCCAAGGATCGAGAGGGTCCGGGTCCGGAGGAGGGCCTGTGATCAACATTTCGGGCTGCCGTATCGCTTGAGCCTCAAAAGCAGATCGGGGGAGTCGAGCATCGTCGTAAATGATTTCGGTAACGCCGTGGCGATATTCCTCATGGTCGGCAATTGCGCGGAAGACTCTGACGTTAAGCGGGTTTGCTGAAAGGAAAACGCGAGTGATACGCAATGGCGATGTACTAGCAAGAAGCTTGCAAGAGAGACGGAGGTTCTTGATATCGCTGTTCTCAAGCTGGCTCACGATAATACCCAAAAGCTCACAGGGAAATCCTGTCAGCAGGGAAGGCGATTGAGAGAACAGCGTGAGGTCTGGTTTGGGCTGCTGGGAATTGGTCGAATGAATCGGCTGAGCATTTTCTGGCACTGTGCCCCGTGTGCCATGTGAATTAGCCCTCGGGCTCTGTTTTGGTGAATCTTCATCCATGGATGTTGACTTTGCGCGTTCTCAATTCTCAGCAGATCCCATGGAAGAACTCTTCTATTTAAACAAGGAGAGAGTTGGAAGAAATTGGAAATGAAATGTGGCGGCAAACGCCCCAGCGCCACGCAACGGCAGGACACGGTGAATGCTGTTGGTAACCACGACTTTTTTGTAACAACAGTGTGGATCGGATTTCCATTAGAGATGGGCATATCCAGCAGGGTAATTGCCTTCATAGAGTATGTCGCTTTT
This sequence comes from Trichoderma simmonsii, assembly GCA_019565615.1. Taxonomy (NCBI): domain Eukaryota; kingdom Fungi; phylum Ascomycota; class Sordariomycetes; order Hypocreales; family Hypocreaceae; genus Trichoderma; species Trichoderma simmonsii. The sequence continues at coordinate 2,809,827 of CP075866.1, forward strand.
ATATATAATATTTTCAGTCGATTTCCGTCGCAGCCACTTTGCAGCCAAACTCTGCATCTAATTTGCTACTTGTTTTGCTGCTTGAGTAAACACTTTTTTGCTCTATGTTACTCTCCTCGAATATCTGCTTAAGTAGCAACCTCGTTTGCATTACTTGGGCTATTCGGAAACAAGGATATCGGGAGAAAAAAGAAACTATCTAGCAAATTTCGCCATTGTGCTCATGTTGACCATATAGCTCTCGAATGCTTCCAATCCGGTGATGGGTGGTTGTAGACTGACGCACAATTGCCCCCCAATCCTGATCATATACCGTGCCTTCTGGCCCCATGTCATGCCACACACATATAACCATACGCTCTTTTGAGGCTAGTATAGAGAGGTCTGTTCCACAAGCAAGACAAGGGAAAAGAACTCGAGTGTTTAGTGATTAATTATCGTTATTTATACTTCAGCCTATCTTTCCTCACCTGTGTCTGTGCTCATCCTCACTGCTTCGTCATTTCGATGGGCAGTTCTGCTATCTCTCAAGTTATGTCGACATGCACCCATTAGTAATTCCCAGGTTTAACCATGTGCTCTTATCAAGTTTTACATAGCCTCGTCAGAATTATAATTATGCGGGTAGTAAGCTAACAAGTATACGTCATGCTTCTACATATCCCAAAAATATGGCGGAAATGCCGTCGTCTAGGTAGAGAGACGCGTTGTAAGTGAGAAGGAAATTTTTTTAGTGTTTTTTTCATAGCGTTTTTTAATGGCAGTCTTGTCGCACATTTCGTCCTCTTGTCCGACTTTGAGAGCTGCAATAATCCATGCAAGGCTGGTCGCGATTGGATTTCCAGTCTCATGTTTCATAATCATACGACATTCGCGTGGTATCGTGTAGAACAAGACAAACAGATCAAAAACAAGTGTCTTGGTCTTGCAAATCTTCTAAAAAAAAACCAATTCGCCATTTACTCCGGATATATATCTTCATTATTGATGGTAGAAGTCTTTGCAATGACAGTAAATGGATCCTAAGCGATCGATTTTCAAGGATGGTTGTCTCTTCAGGGCGATCAAGGGAAACCCGACCTCCTATGGATCAAAGGACCGGCCGGCTTTGGGAGAACCACATGTACCTTTTGACAATAATCGGCAAAAGAGAGGATATGACTATATGTATTGAGACATTCCTACACAGAGTTTACATAACTGCCAGGATATGCATGCACCTACTACTATTTATGGGCATGAAGTAACATGCGTGCAATAGTTTCCTGTGCTATAACACGATAGAATTACATACGAAGGTGGTCATCGTATATGAAACTACCAGGTTATGGCGGCGTATAGTTCCCGTCTGAAATGAAAGTTAAGATCTGACAACGCTTGCCATACTTGACATGCGCCATAGCCACCCGTTTCCGCCTTTTACGTTTTAAAAAGATAAATGACTAAAAGGTATACGCAGTCTTTCATGAATCGCATTTGTAACTACAGATTAGGACGAGGGTTGAGTTAAGTGACTAATGGCGAGCAGGAGACGATGAGTGGCTAAAAGGTAACTGAAGCGGTAGAGCACAGAGCGAGTAAAACGGATAGGACAACATGGAGTATTTACAGGCAGTTAAACTCCGCATAGGCAAGATGGTTGGTGGGGCAGGCGAAAAGCGGCGCCTATAGTAAATCACAGTGTCCCTACCGTGTGAATCCTACGCGATGCTATCCCATCTTGATTTGTCACGATCTGCAAATATGCCATTTACAAATACAAAGAGTAGCGGAAATATATGCGTTATCCCACTTGACAAATCAGGATGGCTTTGCGTAACCTATTATCCCTGTGTTCTGAAACCTTCCTGATTTGTAACGTTGGGCATGTATGTACATGTACCGATGTATTTGCCGTTTTCTCGTATATTTATGAAGGGTTAGCACATCATCACATCATAGATGTGGTTCGTTCAAACAACAACCCATGAGAAATCCTTTTGCGGACATTGTGTTTAGATTTCAGAGGATATAGATACATTTATAATCAAGATAGGAGTGACAATAATGCTGGAGTAGCTAGTTCAGTAGATAACTCCGCTACAGCCTTAGAGTCAAACCCCCGAATCAATTCTTTGCTCAATCTGATAAGCAACAGCTGATCACATCATACCCTGGAGAGCGGACATGAAAGCGGACATGAAAGCGGATAGAGTATAAAGCGGTCATTTGTCAGCTGCTCCAACCGGAAGGAAGTCTTGGATACCGGAATTAAATGGGTCTCTACATCTTTATATCAAGATTGTGAAAGCAATCAACATGGACGTCTTGATATAATACAATATAACTTCCTAATCCTTTTACAATTACTTGTGGCGGCAGCAAAGCTTCATTGTCATACCAACACAACGACTATTCAAGAAGTGAAAAGCAATTGAAAAGTCTAAGCGCAATTTCTGACAGTATGAGACCCTCTGAATACGCTATCCCTCCTGGAGGGTTGGTGCTAGTCACCGGCGCCAATGGATACATTGCGTCGCATGTTGTCGATGTATTGTTAGAGCTGGGATACAATGTTCGCGGAACTGTTAGGCAAAGCAAACCATGGTTAGATCGCTTCTTCGAAGACAGATATGGCAAGGGCAGATATGAGAGCATCGTGGTGTCAGCAATGGAAGAAGAGGACGCCTTTGCCTCTGCTGCCAAAGGGACTGACGGGATCATCCATGTGGTAAGAAATGGGCTGATATGCCAATCTCTGTACTATAGTCACTAACCTACGCCTAGGCCACAGACGTTAGTCTTGCCAGTGATCCTCATAGGGTCATACCGGCTGTCCGAAATGGCACAATCAATGCCCTCAAGGCAGCTTCGAGTCAAGAGTCAGTGAAGCGCTTCGTTCTGACATCGTCTTCTACTGCGGCAATCATTCCTCAGGCCAACAAAAAGGGCGTCATAATCGATGAAAGTAAGCATAGATTACATGTACTAGCTACGTGGCCTAACAATCTCCCAGATACGTGGAACGACGACGTTGTCGCTCTCGCATGGAGCGGCAAGGCGCCAGACTCTGCAAAAGGCTACATAACATACGCAGCTTCGAAGACTGAAGGGGAACGGGCCGCATGGAAGTGGGTGGAAGAGAACAAACCCCGGTTTGTTCTCAACACTGTATTGCCAAATTGCAATGTAGGCAAAGACTCTTGGCTCTCGCAGGCTATTCGCTTTTTCTCATGGACTGGCTAATGAATCTCAAGTTCGGCCGAATTTTGATACCAGAGCATATGCACGGTTCTACCATGGGCTTCGTTCGTAACTTTTTCAAGCGAGATTACTCTGCCCTGGCATTGCTGCCACCACGTAAGTGAACAAGAGATTTTAGCTCCGGCGACAAGAGTTCGATTGCTAAAAATGATGCATCATCAGAATATTTCGTCGATGTCAGAGATACCGCTCGTCTGCATGTGGCAGCTCTTCTTGATCCAAATGTCAAAGCAGAGCGCATATTCGCCTTTGCAACAGAGTACAATTGGACAGATGTGCTTACCATTTTGCGCAAACTACGCCCACACCAGGAATTTCCTGACGATCCCGAAAATGAAGGCCGTGACTATACTGAAGTGGTTCCTATAGCCAGAGCCCAGAGGTTGCTTCAAGACTTTTTTGGCCAGACAGGTTGGACATCTCTGGAGGACAGTCTGGCAGCTGGAATTGAGGACATCTAGCGGCTGATTGCAGTATGGCCTGCGTCTGCGTTGAGCTTTGAAGAGAGATAAAATGCACAATACATCACTTTTTGTGAGGTCTGTGAATTAGATACTAGAGCTATATTTTCTCTAATATTAACTACTATATCTACATTTATCTCATAGCTGCTACTATATCTATATTTCTCTAGTATTTGCCACTATAATTATATAGTAAACATCGGATGGCTGGCTGAATAGGCGTTCCCCTACAGAAGCACTTCTTAATGGGTTAATTACCTTTCGGGAAGTTCGGAAAGGGTTTGTTCGAGCAGCCGTTTTTGCTCGCTATATCCTGCTATAATCAGGATTCGGCCCCATGTGTATGTGCGGATGATTTCCTCTGATGCTTGCTCTTTTTCTTTGCCCTTGCCAGTGGACTTCTTGCCGGTGATGTCAAACCGAATGTTGGTGTAAGGGTACAAAAACAAGCATGATGTCCTCATCATGAACTGAAATAACCTTCCGATCCGTAAAACCGTTCCGCAAAAACCGTAAATAAACAAAAGAAAAGAAACTCTAACATGCCAACAAATAAATCCTTAATCCCTGTGTAATGCACTCGCGATAGTCTACAGCCCTAGTTCCATCCATCCTGCTTCTCCTTCAAACCTGTTACATCTCTCTATTTATCGGTCTTGGGCTTGGCATTGAGTCAATCCTTGGCGCTGCTGACTTTCGCGAGGTCATCGTTCGAAAGAGCTGCACGCTCAAATGTAAGGGTCATTCCGCTTCGGGATGGTCCAGCGATGGATTCGTCCTTGACCGGTGGCTCTTCCTGTTCTTTGCGGTACTCATAGTATCCAGCAGCAAGGTCTCGCATATATGCTTTATGCGCATTCGTGGTAGCAGTCTCCTTCGCCTGTTGCCGTTCTGCCTTCATCTTTTTGACTAACTCAGGTATCTTAAGGTAGGTGCTTATATCGCTAAATGTATGTACTTATTTATTTTGCGGTCTGGCTTTTTTCTTGACCTCCGCTTGTCAGGTACGTGACCACTGGCGATCACCGGCTGTTGTATGTCCGTCATTTTCGCTATTATATCATGGGAATCCTTTTTGGTCATCCGCATGGGCGGAAGCTGTCAACTCGTTGGTGGTTAATGTGCCTTCTTTTTGGGTTCTGCTGTACTCTTCCGTCTCTCATCTCATATGACATGCTGTGCATGCAAGTGAGTGCAGGGAAATGGGAAACTTGAATTGCATGCTCTGCTGCTGATTTGCGTCTCCCAATTCCGTCTTACTGTATGTACAAGTGAATACGCATCTACATTATCATTGAATGAAATGGACCTGGAGTGTTTTGTTGCACCCATTGGCGGCTAGCTCAGACCCAGGACAAATTCGCCATTGGATTAGGCTGAATCAGAGTAGCATTGGCCGTGCTAGACATCAAAACACGAGCATTCAAGTGCGCCCAGACAGGTAGGTCCTAGCAGAAGGTACACACACATCCTTGCCTGCCAGTGCAAACAAGCGCCAGTGAGGGGCGCAAAGCTTCCAGGGACCTGCAGCAGGCGGGGAGGCCGGCGCTGATTGGCTGCCGCCCGGCCTCCAGTGGATTGTTCCAGGGCCTGGATTGACAGACAGCAGCTCCAGCGCCCTCGAATCAACTCAACACCATGACGTTGCCACCTCAACCGCACTCGACCATCGCCATTTTCCCTCGCTCTCCCGTCACTACTTCTCGGCCCAGCTGTGCGGTGCTCCTCAGGCAAGGCTAGACGCAGCGCAGAGTTGGAAATGTCGGCTCGGCCTCGTCCTGGCCGCCGCCCTGCTCCCGCCTTGCGCTGAGGGCCGTCACCATGTCCGACAGCTTCAGCAACATCCGAGTCTTCGTCCACTGGCGCGATCAGACCGTCTTCGCGGGCGAGGCGGTCCAATGCACCGTCACCTTCCGAAACATTGCCCCCGAGGCAAATCAGCAGCAGCAGCAGGCTCACTCGCGCCCTCCGTCGCAGTCACAGTCGCAGTCCGAGAGGCAGAGGCTTGCGTCGCCCATTCAAACCCGGGGCAAGGCGGCTGCATCGGCCAGAGGCCATAGGCGTGCAGCTCTATCGTTAAGCGTGCCATCGCCGAGCTCAAGAAGCCGGCAGGGCTCGATCCAATGGCCTCAAGCCGTCGTTCCCGGCGACCCCCGGGGCCATGCGCACAAACGATCCGTGTCCATCGTCTCCATCGGATCAACCACCAGCACCATCGACGAGCATTCACAGTCGCCACGTTATGAAAACTCCCCACGACAGCCGCGTCATTCGCATAATCGCGCCAGCAGTTTGCAGATTGCGTCCCGCGGGCCGCCCACAGTGCCCTCTACTCCCCAATCAGGTATTGCAACTACTTCAACAAGCTATGTTATGACTATGGACAACCAATTGGCTGACTGATTCCTCCCAAGGCTCATTCTCACAAAGAGGAACATCTTCTCCGCTATTCACTGCTTCATATCCTCCCGATCGATTTGGTCGGATACCCAGCGGTGGTCCAAGAAGCCCCCAGTCGTCAACTCTCTCGGTGCAGCGCAGGTCCTCCAAAACCTTGGCCAGCCCCATGCCCGAATTCCGATTCCCCGCTGCACCGGCACCAGATTCGGAACCAATTGCGAGCCCTCGAAAAGCCTCGGGCAATAACAGCCATCTAAGTCCAAGGGCGGGGCCGGTCGACAGCCCCATCCCTATACGCTCAAAGGAGCAGATCTCGCCTGCGCCCGACAGACCGATTCTTACCGCGCGTATACTCTCTAGCACGAGCATGGCTGGAGGGACACCCCGGAGCAGTGGTGAATTTTATTCGATAAGCAATCACTCGTCCGAGACGCTGGCCTCGGAATATGTAGCGCAGCCTCTGACCAGAGGTCCTGGGAGGCCAACCTATCCGCGCCGGGGTTCAGCCTTCTCCTTGCACCAGTCAAGGACCGAATCGCTCATGATGGGCTTTGCCCAAATTCAGGGTTCTTTTTCACTAGATGGCTCCCTGATCAGCCTTGCACCATTTGAACAGGTCAAAAAGAAGGCCGTTGTTGGCGGGCGAGGTGGTGGAGTGGTGGGACTGGAATCGGGTCGTCGAGAGAATGGCCTCTTGCGGGGCTTTGGCTGGGGAAGCATAAGCAATTCCCTGGGCGATTTTCTCGGTGGTGGAGAGCTGAGCACCATCAAGGAAATGCGTGGTGTTGCAAACTCAAAGGCTGTTCCCCTACTGAGCACGCCGCAGTCGATCCTCTTTGTCGACCTACAGCTGGCTCCCGGAGAGAGCCGCTCATTTGAATACACATTCAAGCTCCCTAGAGGGCTGCCTCCTACACATAAAGGAAAGGCCATCAAGATTTCATACAGCCTGGTCATTGGCACTCAGAGACCAGGAGGCGCTAGAGAACAGAATGTTCGGACTGTTGAGGTACCGTTCCGTGTTTTGGGAAGCGTTAATAATTACGGCGAGATTCTCGGGCATGATCTCATGAACCCCTATATCTTGCTCCGTGATGAAGCCCTGGTGAAGATGGTTGGGAAGCAGCAGAAGAGCCATAGAGAACGTGAGGTCACTGGGGCAACAGCTGCCATGAGCGACTTTTTATCATACGTCGACGGCCTGACGAATCGACCTGGGGATAAAGCAGGTGGCTCGTTGCTGTCTCCGACGGCGACTCCAGATCTGCGGCGTCTGTCATCGTCGAGCTTTGACGATACGACCTCGGCCAAAGAGGCAATCCGTCTGGCTATTATGAAGAGCAACCTGACTGGACAAGGACAGCAGAGCGCCAATCGATTCGAGATTGCGCGGAATGGGCAGAGGGTCGGCGTTGTAATGCTGACCCGCCCAGCTTACCGTTTAGGAGAGGTCGTGACCATGGTTATCGACTTTTCAGATGCCGACATACCATGCTACGCAGTACATGCAACCTTGGAATCGTCGGAAAAAATAGATTCGACGCTGGCTCTGCGATCAGATTCGAGTATTCACAGAGTAACTCGCAAGGTGTACGTTGCCTCTTCTGAATCCACGCTCTTCACCCGACGGGTGGTTTTCACCCCTACGATACCCATCTCTGCTACGCCCGAATTTGTCACAAGCGGCATCAGCTTTGAATGGAAGATTCGCGTCGAATTCGTCGTGCCGTCACAGGGCCACGATGCCTTGAGGGGGCAGCAAACGCCATTCCCACTGCTGGAGCAGATTTCGAGGGACGACAAGGGGGGCTTGGTTCTCGTAGCGGTTGAAAACTTGGCGTGCGAGAGCTTTGACGTGCCCGTGCCTCTGCGCGTGTACGGAGCGGTCGGAACTGGGTTGGAGCGCTTGGAGAGAGATGAGGCGGCCGAAGAGGGGCTTGTGGTGTAAACAAGGAGTATTTTGTTTGTAGAGAGGAGTTGGAGTATTGATGTTTGTGTTGTGCTATGTGTGAGTTTTTCGAGCTTTCTCTAAACTTGGGCCTCTTGAAGAAATGTAAAGTATCGACGATGATTGGAATCAAAAGGCATATGATGAGGGATATTGACGCCATACATTGTCCTCAGTGAATGAAAGAGTTGAGATGCATGTACCCGTAAATAACCCCATTACAGTAGACGTGCATCAGATAAAAGAAAAGAAATTGCTTCATTATTCGTTATGCTGGCTGGCCATTTCGCTCTAAATCACATCAAACTAACAAACACAATATGTCACCTCTTCCCCAGGACATTCTGTACAACAGACTCCAACTCTCTACCCTCATCACCACTTCTTCTCAAATGCACCCTCCTCTTCCTCATCCTCATCCACTCAACACCCTCCCAACACGAAAAGTGTCCAAAATCCCAAAAGATGTTCCGATGACGCACTTTATCTGAACTCTCCAACACGCTCGGCGCCTCTAAAAACAGCCGCAGCTTCTGTATCTCCGAATCGTCCCTCCCGGCCTCCACAACACGATCTATCCTCCCATCGTCAAACGCAATGCCCCTCCAGAGCAAGATGCCCAACTTTCGTGCTTCTTCCACTTGTCTCAGCTGTATCCCCTCTCGTCTAGTCAAGGACAAGAATTTCCTCCGAAAGACTTGACGCAGCTCTTCGTGGTCGTGATAATATCTGAAGCCTTCAGACGGAACGTGTTCTCCGAGGACCTCTTCAACGCCGTACAGAGCCATCCCAAAGGGCAGCCATTCCGCCTCAGCCCAGTCGATAAGTCCCATTAATCGTCCCGTCTTTGCATCAACCATCATGTTTCCTGGGAGAACATCCCCGTGCGTAAGACACCAATCCGATGCCTCTATGCCGTCAAGCCGGCTCTGCGCTTCAGAGACGTGCTTGAGCAAATCTTCGCCCGGGAGGCCATTCAAAAGACCAAGACGCCACCTCATCGACTCGCCGATTCTGCCCTTGGAAATGCTGCCCGCTAACATCGGCACGTCTCCTAAAGGTTGTCGCCCGCGAAATCCCATAGCAAAAACCTTGGCTAGGCCGCGCATCAGCCTCCTGTTGAATATCTTATCGTCAGCTTTATGGCCATTCATCTTCCGCCTCGTCCGAAACTCCGATAGAGGGATTCCCGGGATCCGTTTATGCAGGTAGACGTGCATCGCTGGTGATCCGATATTGCCATCGATATGTTGTATCACGATGTCTTGGACCTTGCCTAGGTACGTCGTTGTCGGAGCGTATTTGCCATAAATAGCCTTCACCTCGCTGCAAGTATCTATATCCAACATGAAAGCCTCTGGCCGAAACTGCAGCAAATAATCCTTTGATAGATTCAGCGTATAAGAGCAATAGCCCTGCGTCGACGTCGGTGTTGCTTCCAGGCTAGGGAACCGCACACCGGCATATTCATCGCACGCATCTCGAGTCCTCACATCAAATCCGTTGCGAATGAAGAACGCTTCAATATCCTGATCACTCGAATGAATCTCACTGTCAGCCGTGCGGCTGCCGGCCTTTTCGGAGCTACCCCAAACCATAATCAACTGAATGACTTATATAGCTCAGGTGCACAAGTGCGTCGAGCGTCTATAACACGGCATAGTGCTATTGCACGGCACAAGTAGCTCCATGACAGGGGCCGAGTGATTTAAGACATGTTCAGGTCAGATGATGAGAGATGGAAACAGGCCCCCAAAGGACAGCCCTTTATAAGTCAAAAGTTATCATAACTCGCACTCATAGGATCGCTAACCAAAAGCCACCCCCACATCCTCCGTGCCTCTCCCAAAGCTGCACATGACGCGGCCCCTCTTCAGAGTGCGGCTGAAATCGCCATCATGGGCCATATCCTGGTGAATCCTCAGGCCGGGCTGCAGGGTTTAATCATTGAATATCATGTAACCGAGCAGCGCGGGCGCTTCCCCCTTGTCACCGAGTCGTCGAGACGGAATGATCATATCGTACATATTTCCCTGTGCACGCACACTCGCTCTTTGTCGTGATACTGGCCATCTCAACAACCAATTTAATACGTCGCGGTGAGTCTCTGGACGAGGTAGTCGCCGCTATTGATGCTGTCATACTTCTTCTCCTTCTCCGTTGCATATGTTCCCGGTAGCACCTCGATAAGGTCCTTGAAGTTGGGGTTGCAAAAGTAGCTGTCCATGCATTAGAGTGCGGAACATCAAATATTGCATCATCATCATCCACTTACGCAATGCTATATCGTGAAGGATACGTCGCGCCCTCTTTTCGCGGCGGCTCTACCACCCTGTGAATGGTGCTCTTAATCGTGTCGTTGCTCCATCTCGCCAACAGATCGCCGGCGTTGACGACGATGGTATCCTCCATGGGAGTTGCATCGACAAATGTCCCGTTGGGGCTCTTGACCTGCAGACCGCCCCGGTTATCCTGGAAGAGAAGTGTGATGGATCCATAATCCTATATCAAAAATGTTAAATGAACTCCTTTGAGAAAGCATGACGCAGTGTGATTGGCCGCTTACGCTGTGCTCCCCAGCACGAACTTGGCCTGGGGTATTGAAAATCTCAGACTTGACTTCCGGATAGTGTAGCAGCCGCAGGTTATTATCCCCAACGTCAACAAACCGATCAAAAAAGCTCTCCTCAAATCCCATTCCCAAAGCGATGGCCCGCATGACCTCAATATGCAAAGCCTTGCACTGCTCAAAGAAGTCCTTCATATCCGCCTTGAAGCCAGTAATCGAGCCCTCTTCGCTAGGCCAGTTGTTCGGGTGGCCTTCCTCATCGTCGCGGCCAATCTCAAAGCTCTCCTTCAAGTCTGGCACCGCGCTACGAATCTTTTCCACCTCGGCAACGTCCTCCAGCAAGGAAACCTTTTCGCGCCCCTGGGCCACGTAGCCACGGTTGGCCTGTGGAGTGGTCCATCCTAGTACCGCTTTCTTTTCGAGAGGTTGCGCAAAGAAGTTTGCCGACATGGCGAATGTGTGCTTTACCGTGTCTTTCGAAATGGGGTGGTTCTTGAGATAGATGAAGCCAGCGCCTTGGAAGCCATTGAGAATGGCCTTGGCGGTCTCTTGCCGTGTGATTGTGTCGCCATTCAAGAACTTGGAAAAGTCGATGAGCTAATTGCGGATGAGATCAGTTAAAAAGTCCATTCGTTTGATCAAACATGACGTAGCATCATACAATGAGCATCAAACAATGTACTTACAGGAATGAAAAGCCCATCTTTGCTCACTGCAGCATCAGTCGCCATTGTATGCTCGTTTGGGTAAGAGTATGCTTTAATTTCATGGATATTAATGTGTCCTAGCAGAGTATTTTATCAAGAAAATCCAGCCCAGGTACATGTATTGTCATAGGTATTTATATGGAAAACTCAAGTCCAAATTAGCGCAGAGCTACAAACTTCCCCATTCCAACGCAACCTCTGACATGCGATAGCGCGGGCGCTGAAGGACAGAGTCGTGCCACCGTATGAGATCCTCCAAACTGGGTGAGATAAAAAGCACTTCGTATCTCAAGCCAAAGCTTAAGCCTGCGATAAGCTGGGGTCAAGAGACGGCAGCTAGTTTGCTTAGTCCGGGGTGTGTGCATTGGATGATTGATTCGCTGGACGCTGACTGGTGCAAAGGGCTGATTATCACGGTGGAGAGTTGAGAACTGGTGCGGGGCAATGATCTTTGATGTGCCATGCCCCTCTTCAAGACTCTCTAGCTTGCCTGTTAGGTGTTGCTTTGATGGCAATGGATCCGCGTATCAGTGTAACGTCTGCGTCGCTAAGAAGGAGATCGCTGAAATGAACCCGTGTGTTGCAGTTAAGCCACTCGAGGGCTATACCCCCGCTATGCTGCTGACGGGAAGATGAGTTCGTCCCACCATCATACCTCTTCCTCCTAAGCAAAAGCCTGAAGCTTGCTTGTTCAAGATCGATTCTTCTCCAGTGTGAGATGGCGACCTCCAAGATTCGCGTTGTGGACATCCACACGCACATGTATCCTCCATCATACATCAAGATCCTCGAATCCCGCTCCGCAATCCCTCTAGTCCGTACATTTCCACAGGCCGCTGATCCCCGCCTGATACTCCTCGAAGCCGAAGTCAAATCTCTCGAGGAAGCCACTCAAGATGCCACAGCTAAACTTCCTGGACGGCCGCTCACTTCTCACTTCGCATCGCTTGCTCAAAAGGTCCATTTCATGGACACCCATGGTATCGTCATTTCTGTCATATCTCTGGCTAATCCATGGCTTGATTTCCTGAGTTCCTCTGAGTCGGGGAAGATGGCTGAATCCGTCAACGAAGAGTTTTCGCGAATGTGCAGCGAGCATCCTGGACGTTTGTTTTTCTTTGCGACTCTGCCTCTAACCGCGCCTCTTGAGACGTTGCTGGCCGCGGTATCACATGTACAAGGCCTCAAATACTGCAGAGGGATTATCCTCGGCACCACAGGTTTGGGCAAGGGACTTGATGATCCCGCTTTACTGCCTGTTCTTGAAGCTGTGGCAGCGGCCCACCTGACTGTCTTCTTGCACCCGCATTATGGACTTCCAAATGAAGTATGGGGACCTAGAGCCAGCGCAGAGTACGGTCACGTTTTGCCCCTCGCCCTCGGCTTTCCAATGGAAACCACCATTGCAGTGACACGGATGTACTTGGCGGGTGTATTCGACAAGGTGCGAGATCTGAGAATGATCCTAGCCCACAGCGGAGGGACCCTTCCTTTCCTAGCAGGCAGGATTGAAAGCTGCGTTTTGCATGACGGACAGCTTGTGAGAGAAGGCAAAGTTGGAAAGGGTCGGCGGACTGTTTGGGAAGTTTTGAAGGAACAGATCTACCTTGACGCGGTTATTTATTCCGAAGTTGGACTCAAGGCGGCGATAGACGCCACCGGGGCTGATAGATTGATGTTCGGAACTGATCATCCCTTCTTCCCACCTCTTGAAACAGATGAGCAAGGAGAGTGGGAGAGCGTGAGTTTGAATGCTGCAGCAGTGACCAAGGCTGTTGGTGAAGGGTCGGGGGAGGCATCGGCCATCATGGGAGGTAATGCTATAAGCATCCTTCGCCTGGACCAAGATATTTGAATAACGTGGCACTGGCTATTTTTGAGTAGTTCGTGCCAAACTGTAGACAGATGATATAGCCGAATGGGTTTGTGGTGTCTCGTTTCCTCTGTGTAGGAATAACTAGACAGCCGCGTCTTGCTGAAATTTTGTCTCTGCATCGTAGATCCGTTGTCTGGCTTCCCTCATTTCCCTCTCGGCGTTTTCGAGCTCCTCGCTATTCGTTACGTCCAGCTTCTGCAAGTTTCTCACCGCTTGAACAGCTCGCAACTTGTCGCAAACCAGTTCCCAGTACATCTTTTTTACTGAGCCGAGATCCACAAGGTAATCGCCAGGAACCAGAACGGCACCATTTGCAGGTCCCGTGGATTTTTTGACGGCGCCCGTGGCTTTGAGTGACTCCTTGACCTGCTTCCGTCTTGCCTTTTCCTCTTTCTTCTCCTTGAGTCGTCGCCTAGCCTCAGCCAAGTCCTCCATTTCCTGCGCTGCCTCAGCCTGCCGCTTCTTTTCTTCCTCGTGAAGACGCTGCTCCTCTGCCAGCCGCTCCCGCTCCTTGTCCAACTTCTCCTGCTCTCGCTGTTGCTGCTGCTGTCTCTGTTGCCTATGAGCATTTTCGCGGGCTTCGAGGTCGTCGGCAAACTTTTGGTGTTCCCTGTCCATGGCCTCGCGCTCCTGCTTGCGCAGCAGTTTGGCCTTGAGAGACTGATCATAAGCCGCACGAGCATTTGGATCGGATAGAATGTCCCTGGCTCTCTCGAATAGCTCCCATTTTTCTGCATCGAAGTTCTCGCGTGCCTTATCTGGGTGGTAGTTTAAAGATGCCTTTCTCCAAGCTCGGTGGATGTCTTCCTTAGGAGTGAGAGCATCCACCCCAAGGAGCTCATAGAGGTCAATATTCTTGTCCGCATACTCATTTGCGAACCCTAAAAGGTCCGCCTTCTTGTCGTCACTCATTGCAAGAGTCTGTCGATTTCCTCGGAGTTGTGTGTGAGATGATGGCTTGGTATAGCGACTCGGAAAGAGTATGTCGTCGCTGAGGAAGTCAAAATAAGAAAGACGCAAGCCCTTTAATGCAAATCGGTTTAAAAAGAGGTGATTTAAATGAGAAGAGAAGAAATTTCCAGAAATTTGATGTCGTTCAAACGGCGCCTGCCTGATGCTTATGAGATTTTATGAGTGGCAGAATGCAGTCGCGCCTTCGCGCCTTAGCTTGATACGCTATCACGTGACTCCCAGAAGCTTCCAAACTTGCCACAGCGAACAACTCAAGATAGTGTAAATCCCATTGATAGCCTTATTCACATCTATAAAACACCGTCTTTCCAAATGCCAACCCCGTATTATATCCTAATGCCCTAATCTATGAAATACGCTAAATCGTCTGTGAACGTCAATACTCTGCCATTAAATCATCAATCTTCAAGCGATAGCTCCTCCACCGCCTTACTCCTTGCCACTTCTCAGGGCGGGAATCTTCTTCCCTTGCCAGTCAATATCCTGAGTCTCGGCAAACAGATAGACGTTTGGCGTTCCCTCTGAGAGTTGAAGGAGATATCGCTCATAAGGTCCCAATGGCTCCTCCACCATGATCCTCTGCTTGGGGTCCGTAGGCGCAGAACCCTTTGGCCCCGCGAACTCCCAAATCCATCTTCCAGTCTGTTGCTTATCCACTCCAGATTCATCGGGCGGGCCTTGCCACCAAGTAGGGTTTTTAGGGATCGGGTCTTCAAACGTTGCATCCGTATGCTTCAGCTGCCAGCTGGATAGGGATGGACAGCTCCAGACTCCCTTATCGTCCAACCCAAGACCCTTGCAAGCAAGCCGAACTCTGGCAGAGCTGTGAATTCGTTCGTTGGTATCTTGCAAGAAGATGTTGGTGTCGCGTTCTGTCTTCGGATCGGTTCGCTTATATAAACCAGGCGTCCTGTCTTCGAATCCCGAGAGCTTGTATATGAAGCTGCCAGCTTTGTTGATGGACCCGAGTGCCCACGGCCGCACTGGCTGGTTGCTTGAATAGATGGGATCAACAGCCCATTTCGGGCCCTTCTTCTTTGTAGTTTGCAGGCTTTTGTAGTAGCCGATGGTCTTCTGTGCGACCCTCTCGAGACATGATAAATCGAACTCGACTCCGACAGATGCCATCTGGTCCATCATCCCTGTTCGCCCAGTTGTCAGTTCCTGGCTTAACTCTTTTACTACCGATCTTCCTGTTGTTTAATAAAACTTACATGCAAGTGAAGAGTCAGAAGCTTCCTGATCGGGCCAACCTCCGCCACAGTTTCCATGGTTTCCTGGGAACCAGACCTGTCTAAGATCTGTCGTCAACCTATTCTCTGGAAGACGTTCCCAGACGGCTGGGGAGAATGGAGCACGGGTTTCATCCAGAGCAAGTGCTTGAAATGCATGTTCTATGCGATCCGACAGCGATGTATCATGCCATTTATATGTGCTGTGGAGGTTAGCTTCCTGAGATGCCATGTATCTGGAGAGCAAATAGAAGGGAGACTTATTCGTCGTTTGAGGGATGAATGCCTATCTTGTCGAGCCACGAGACCTTGGGGATACCTAGACTACCAACAGTGTCCCAAACGCAGACGGCCTTGATCTTGATCAACTCGCCATTCTCCTGGTAAACGCGGGTATATCCCAGCTCCTCGAGCCTCTTTCGATACACAGCGGCAGCGTTTGGTCCTTTTGGTTTGTTGGGAAACGGCTGCCCTGGGAACTCGTCGTCGTAATTTTCATTGTTCCAGTTTTCCATGTCCTTGAAAATGGGATAGAAGTACTCCAAGCCCTCTCTGGTGAGAAGGCCTAGGTTGCCAATCATTCCCGCGACCGATCGAGCTGTGAAGGCCCCTCGAGAAAATCCGACGAGGAATATTTCGTCGCCGTCCATATGGTTGGAGGATAGGTATGAATACGCATCGCGGACTCGCTGCATTCCAAGTCAGCTCAATTTGCTTTCCGGAGAGAATGCGGTTCTTCGCACTTCTGAGAGACCCAGGCCGAATGCGCCGCCGGTGAGGGTGTCAATGGCATTACTACCAGTTCCCACTCCGGATTCATATGACATGACTTGCAGGGTGCCATCGTTGCACCGCCGCTTGAAGCATCGGCTAATCCGCGTCACATTCGAAGGTACTTGAAGCGTTCCCTGAGGGTGTTCCAGAGTCGGCTCTACGTAGCCGTTGTCGCTATTCATCCACGTCCCATCGCAGCAGACGATGAGGCGCTTGTGGACAGGAGGCTGAGAACCCATCAGGACGATTTTCGCAAATCCTTTATTTATGAGATCGCTTAGGTGAGTGATTGTTGTGAGGAACGAGAAGCACGACCTAAGAAAGGACACCACTTATAAAATACACCTATATATATATATATATATATAAAACAGGCAGAAGACACACACCAGTCCTCATGTGAGGCGGCCTCCCCGCAACGCCCAGATCGTCGGTTACCGTTACCCTCTCCAGAGTGAACACTTTTTACCAAAACAATGACTGACTATTGGTGGCGGAAGGGGCATGACCACAGCTCCAAAGCCGGCCTCACAATAAGCTCTTCGTGATGGTGTGCATCCCATGAGACTAGGTGGTCAGCCCCAGCCATAGCCCATCGTCCCTTGCTTCAAGCTTCTCCTTACGCTACGCATTTTAGCACGTCCAATACCCATGACCAAAAAAGAGCCAAAGCCTAAAAAGGCTGAGGGGGCCAAGGCCAAGAATCCAAGGCTCTTTTGCCGTCAACCACTCAGGTGATCACCAGCAACTCAACTCAACAAGCGCTTCTCAGCTCCGAGCCGTTGTGGAGCGCCGTCTCTCAGCCCTACCGTTGCATCTGTAGGGAAGCAAATCCTGCGTCATTCAGGCGATGCTGACGGCTGTTTGACAATCCAACCACGGTGGTGCAGAATGGCTCATTATTATCAAGTTTCAGTCCAGGCCTCGTCTCTCGCGTAAGGCGACCCTTGCAGTGCCTAGAGAAATAGACCCAAGGCCATCCTCTTAACATGGTTCTAGACCGGGTTGAATGAGGTATGATTGAGGTGTTAAGAGAGTGCTTATGTGCATTCTGAGCTAGTGCGGTTATTGGGAAATGAGATTAAGGCGCAGCTTTTTAGCCAGTAAATCGATTTGGTGTCCTGCAAGTACTGCAGAAGGATTATTCGCTGCCACCACGTTTCAATCAGCAAACCAATGATAGTTCAAGCTATGAGAGGTGTATGTAAGTGGCAGTCATCCTCACTTGCTTGGCTTGTAGCATTTATGTTGAACAGAGGATGAATCATGTGGGCGCCACATATGGCTGGTACTGTGCTTTCACTGTGAACCAAAAGTACAACGGTAGACCAGGAACAAGGCCTTGCGTTTAGTTTCCGTGCCGCCGCCGTTGCTTTCGCAGCCAGAAGGAAAAGTTTCTGTGTAGTTCCAAATGCAAGCAGATCCTAGTTTTACTTCTCACCTAGAATTTTTTGAGGAAAATAGCTCAGGAGGTTAGATAGAGCGAGTAAATAGGAGCTCAGTTTGCAGATTCCGCGCCAATATATGTCGATAGGGAACCCCACAACTACCGCCGAAAAGAACCGGTCGAGTGTTGAATACCTATTACACAACGCACCAATGCTCGATGCACCATACAATAAGCTATGTGGAGGATCATGTATGTACCGTAAGAAAATAATTTTAATTCGTTAATATGAGTTTGATTTAGGCACATTGAGTAGCAACGTTTGCACAATCTGATAAGCTATTTCCCGGCATCCACGGTCGATTTGCGGATCAGTGTCACGCCTTGTGTACACTCTATCATCGTCTTAATCTTGCGCAATCTGGTTACTTATTTTACGAAAAAGACATTCTATGAGAATAAGTGATATTTATATAGCTGAGGCCAGGGGAATTATAAGAAGAAATGGATTAGTCGTTGCACCACTTGTTGAAACAAGATTTGTCAAGTAAACCTCGTACGAGAACGTAGCAACGGAACCGGTACTGAGCGGCTGCACGTCATCTGCTACTGCTTCGGAGTCCGTACTGCTACAGCTGTTCCCCGCCATCCGGCTCAGGCCCACTCTCTTTCAGCTATGCGGCCAGTAGGGTAATGGTTTCTAGCGACCGCCTACTATAATAGGATACAGTGCCCCTCCCGAAGATCGGAGTGTAGCAGAATTCTTTTAACCCTCCTCAACAGAGATGACTCCTTCAGAATAATAGCTTGAGCTTATATATACTCCAGAGACACATTCGATACGAGGTGTCTTCCCATTCAGTATAGATCTTGCTATATTGCTGCCGCCATGGGGCTACCTGATCCTACCGCCGACCTCGATTGGTCAGGCTACATTGGCGCCATCCACGAGATATTCCACAAGAATGCTTTGAAGCATCCCGATGCGCCGTGCGTCACGGAAACGGCTTCTTCCACCACGCCCGAGAGGAGATATACCTACAAGCAGATCTACGAGGCGTCCAACATCTTGGCCAACCAGCTCCACGAAGCTGGTATTACCAATGGCGATGTCGTCATGATCTTTGCCTACCGTTCCGTCGAACTCATCATCGCCTTCATGGGAACTCTTGCTGCCGGTGCCACCATTACCGTCCTAGACCCCGCGTACCCCCCGGCGAGGCAACAGATCTACCTCGAAGTCTCACAACCAAAGGCCTTGATCACAATTGGCAGAGCCAGGGACGAGAATGGTACTTTTGCGCCGCGTGTCCAGAAGTATATTGACGAGGAACTATCTCTCAAGATACGAGTACCCGAGCTACGGGTGAGCGACGATGGCCACCTTACCGGAGGCGAGGTTGACGGAAAGGAAGTCTTTACCGACGCTGAAAACAAAGCATCAGCGCCTCCGGATGTTCTGGTGGGACCGGACTCAACAAGCATTCTCAGCTTTACCAGTGGCACGACATCCACACCCAAGTACGAGATCCAGCAGCTCTTAAAAGCTCAGACATTTACTGACTATTTCCAGGGGCGTGTTGGGTAGACATTACAGC
This sequence comes from Trichoderma simmonsii, assembly GCA_019565615.1. Taxonomy (NCBI): domain Eukaryota; kingdom Fungi; phylum Ascomycota; class Sordariomycetes; order Hypocreales; family Hypocreaceae; genus Trichoderma; species Trichoderma simmonsii. The sequence continues at coordinate 2,828,997 of CP075866.1, forward strand.
TTAGCCAAGTACTTTCCATGGATGGCCAAGACTTTCAATTGGACTTCGGAGACGAAGTTTGCCTGTCTAAGGTAAACCCCACCGAAGATGATGCCCGTCACAAGCTCTGCTAACCAATAACAGTGGTATAAGCCATGATCCTATCCAGAGAGACATTTTCAGTCCAATATTCATGGGCGGGGAGCTCATTATCCCTGCTCGCGAGAACATCGCCCACGAAAAGTTGGCTGAGTGGTTCCGCGATCACAAGCCCAACGCGGTCCATTTGACGCCCGCCATGGGTCAAATCTTGTGCGGCGGTGCCAAGGCAGAGTTTCCTTCATTGAAATGGGTTCTCTACGTTGGTGATATTCTGACCAAGAAGGATTGCGCTTCGCTCCGCAAGCTGGCGCCCAACGCGGACATCTGCGCCGCGTATGGTACCACTGAGACGAGCCGCAGCGTATCATACTACCATATCAAGAGTCACGCCGAAGATCCGAATGCTTTAGATAAATTTGGTGATATTGTTCCTGCTGGAAAGGGTATCGAGAACGTCCAACTCCTAATAGTCAAGCGGGATGATATTACCAAGCTTTGCGGCGTCGGTGAGGTCGGTGAGGTTTTGTTGAGAGCAGCAGGCTTAGCTGAGATAAGTTTTCCTCTTTCTTTTTTGAAAAAGTCCTGCTAACATTCTACTTTACGGATATCTGAACGACCCGGAGAAAACCAAGGAAAAGTTCCTCGACAACTGGTTCGTCGACAACCAGAAGTGGGTAGAGGCTGACAACAAAGTTGCCGACCACGCCAACGAGCCCTGGAGAAAGTATTACAAAGGCCCACGAGACAGACTCTACAGAACCGGTGACTTGGGGCACTTTTTGGACGATTCTGGTAATACCGCTATTACAGGTAGAGCTGATGATCAAGTCAAAGTTCGTGGCTTCCGCATCGAGCTCAATGAGATTGATAGCAACCTGAGAGGACACCAGTTAGTCCGCGAGTGTAAGACTCTGCTTCGAAGAGATCGGAACGAAGAGCCCACACTGGTCAGCTACATTGTCCCTGAAGACCAAGAGTGGCTCAAGTGGCTAGCAGAACGCGGCCTGGAAGACACTGAGGATCAAGGTACCGAGATCGGGCCCGTCACCGTGTATTCCAAGCGCTACCGACCAATGCAACCGGAGGTCCGGGATCATCTCAAGTCTCGATTGCCCGTTCACGCTATCCCGACTTATTTCATCTTCCTGAAGAAGATGCCTCTGAACCCCAACGGCAAGGTTGACAGCCCAAACCTGCCGTTCCCAGATGCGGCCCTGATCTCGGAAGAGGCTTCAGAGGAGGATCTGAAGAGATGGGAAACGCTCAGCAGCACCGAAAAGGAACTGGCAGAGCTGTGGGCAACCCTGGTCAATGGTCTGAACGCCAAGACTCTGCATCCCGAGTCTGATTTCTTTGAAAGTGGTGGGCACAGTCTGCTTGCCCAGCAGCTTCTTCTCACCCTCCGCAAGAACCTGGAGGCCAACGTGTCCATCAGCACACTGTACTCAAACTCATCCCTCAGGGCTCTTAGCACCCAGATTGACCGCCTGCGTGAGGGTAAGGGCGACTCGGAAGTGACGGAGGATGTCGAGGCCGCATATGCCCAGTCACTCGAAAAGCTTCTCGGTAGCCTCGAAGCCAAATATCAGACGGCGGACCCTGCGGCACTCTCACCGGCAAGCAAGACGACCGTCTTTGTGACTGGTGCCACGGGCTTCCTGGGCTCCTTCATCGTCAAGGACTTGCTCGAGCGTGAGAATGTACACGTGATCGCCCATGTCCGTGGAACAAAGGGCGTCCCGGCCGCCCTCGAGCGGCTCCAGAAGTCACTCCGCGGATACGGAGTATGGCAGGACTCTTGGGCCACCAGGCTCAGTGCGGTCATTGGTGACCTGGCACAGCCGCGCCTTGGAGTTGATGATGACACATGGAAGATGCTTGGCGACACTGTCGATGTGGTTATCCATAACGGCGCCCTCGTTCACTGGGTGAAGCAGTATAAGCATCTGGAGCGTAGCAATGTTCTATCAACAATCGATGCCCTGCGGCTCTGTAACCAGGGCAAGCCTAAGCTTTTCTCATTCGTTAGCTCGACGAGTGTTCTAGACACGGATCACTATATTGACTTGTCACATGAGCAGACCAAGTCTGGACAAGGAGCTGTCATGGAAGCAGATGATCTCAAAGGTAGTTCTACGGGTCTCGGCACTGGATACGGCCAGACCAAATGGGTAAGTAGCCTCTGCAGACCCAATTTTGCATTAACATTCATTCTGACGGACCACAGGTATCTGAACAACTCGTCCGCGAGGCTGGCAGACGCGGCCTCCTCGGATCTGTCGTCCGACCGGGCTACATCCTTGGAGACGCTACCACCGGTGTCGTCAACAACGACGACTTCCTCATCCGCATGCTCAAGGGCTGTATCCAGCTATCTAGCCGTCCTCACATAGTGAACAGCGTCAACGCCGTACCGGTAAATCATGTCTCAGTCGTCGTCGTCGCAGCCAGCTTGAACCCCGTCCCGGCCGAACCCGCAAACAGCGGCAGCAACGATGTCGGTGTCCACGTCATCCACGTCACTGCCCATCCTCGCCTGCGCATGAACGAGTATCTCTCCATCCTCAGCTACTACGGCTACAATGTCCCTGAAGTGGATTACGATCACTGGAAGGCCCAGTTGGAGACCTTTGTCTCGGAAGGTCCTCTTCAGAAGGACGCGGAACAGAGCGCCCTGATGCCTCTCTTCCACATGGCGACGAACAATCTCCCCACAAACACTCGTGCGCCGGAATTGGATGATCGCAATGCTGTTGCTGTCCTCAAGGCCGATGCAGACCGGTGGACAGGCGTCGATGAGAGTGCTGGAGAGGGCATTAGCAGGGAAGCTGTTGGCCGCTTTTTGAGGTACCTCGCCGAAACCAATTTCTTGGCGTGGCCAACTGGACGGGGCAGGGAGCTGCCGCCTATCAAGGCTGGTGTTGTCGAAGCCCAGGCGAAATGGGGTGTTGGAGGCCGCGGTGGTACAGCATGAGGAGAGGGAGTAGGAACAAAAGTCGAAAAATCTGGATAGTGAAAAATATGTGTCGATAGATCAGAGAACATAGGAAAAAGTAAAATAGTGGGCATAAGAGGCCCTTTGAATTGACAAGTAAGGCATCACATTTGTGTCTGTACTGCTTTATTGCAAGCGATATATGAAGTCTTCAGGCCCTGGAATCTCTGATGGGCACATTGGATGTTACTCCTGGCCTGGATGTACTTTTGTGTGTGTGCCAACATGTTTAATCGCACTGTACATAGGTAGCCGTAAAGGTTCCAAAGAAAGGTTGTATCATTGTCTTGCGTCCAAATATCGTACATGATTCGTACATGAGCTATGCAGCCTCAAAGCAGTAGTAGTAATACACACACACACGTCAACACCAAATCTATGCTCATTACTGGTGCTGTTCATCCAGCCTCCGTCTCAACCACTCCGGAACAAAAGCCTTGACCTTGACGCCGCTCTTATTATCCTCCTCTCCCCATTCCAGCTCAAACTCATCGCCGTCTTTAAACGTCGCCGCCGCCTGCTCCCCCGGCAGCACCACGTCCGTCATAATCTCCAAACGGCACAGCCCCAGCCCAATATTTCCCACCCCGCGAAGCCATTTGCCGGCGCTGCGGCCTCGCTTGCCGGACCGCCCGATGCTGGTCTCAGCGGGAATCATGTCCGCCGTCAGCGTCTCGGGGGAGCCGCTCTCGGGCTCGTAGACGAGGCTCGGGGGCGCCGCCTTGGCCTTGTCGTAGATGATGCAGGGCAAGATGCGCTTGCGGACCACGCCGCGGTGCTTGGTGCGGATGGTCAGCTCTTGGCCCACGTAGCAGCCCTTGTGGAAGTCGACGCCGTTCATGTACTCCATGTTACTCTCGAGTGGTAAGGCCTGTTCGCGCAAGATCTCGTCCTGACCCTCTGCGACGCCGTGTAGATATCGACGAATCGTGTAGGCGTCTTCGGTCGTCTGGTCAATGTCCACCTCTGGCGCCTTTTGGCCCGCAAGTTGGATGATTCTGTATCCTAAACCGGGCGCTCGGGGGTCTTCGTAGACAATTCTGGATTCGTTCGGTGCGATGTTGAGCTGCGAACCGGGAGTGTCGTTCCACGCATGCCACACAGATATTTCTCCCGCATCTATTGCTCGGAAGGCTACTTTGGCCCTGAGCTTGTACCGTTTGATATACTTTGACAGCGCGTTGATCTGCGCCGCATCCACCTCGATCAAGAAGCCGTCCCCCTCTTGCGCCGGGTCGCCCCGAACTGGGTATATAAAGACATCATGCAGCACCCTTCCCGTCGCATTCAGGAACCCCGTATAGAAGGCATCGGTTCGAGGCTCGCCCTTGCTAGAGACGACGTTGGCGGTGATTATTCCTTGTAGAAACTTGGCCGCGTCGGGACCCGTCACAGAGAGCAGCTGCCTCGAAGATAGAGCAGCCAAACCCGATGCTGGAGGCCGAGCAGACGCAAATTGGCGACGCTGGAGCTTGCAATTGCGGCAGACGAGATTCGGCGAGAAGTCGTGCAGCAAGGGACGCCTCGAGAGGCTTCGCATGATTGGCGCCGAGGCCATCGAGAGGGCCGATGCTGTCTATGGCTGTTGCTCTAATGGCAGAGGGGGAAATCGATAGCACGAGCACTTGGCGAATTGACAGCGGCAGCTCGGTGGAAGCTTCAGGGCGCAAACGGAGAGAGAGGAAAAGATCTATGGGCGCTTTGATTACGCAGCAAAAGGTGGGAAATTCGGAAGAACGAACCACTCGAGGCCGAAAAGATGCAGCTGTGATCCGATGGTGGGGAACGTGGATCGCTTTGTGCCTGGTGGGGGAATTCCGGCTTTTGGACCGAGCACAGCCGGTCACCACTAACAGATATACTATATATCTTCATTTCAACAACCAAAAAGGCATCATAATATTGGCTCAACTGTTTATTGAAATGTTGTAAATCATTGCTATAGCATTAGCTTATTTTTCTATGTGCAGCTACAATACTTGGAAATGTGCAGATGCTAGAGAGTCAGCTTCCTACCGAGACGCAGCATTTACATCGTCCCATATCCCGTCATAAAGGCTCCTGAATCCAAATAAAAGGCAAAATATCGAATTTTCTGTTACTAACAAACTCTCAGATGTTCATGTTTGCGCAATACACCAGTAGAATCTAATCATTGATCCGGGTCCAGGCTGTACCTAAACGGTCGGGGGCCGCACGCTGCCTCAGAAGCTGTTGTGATTTCTTGAGCATCCAAAATGTCCAAATAGACCCCTAATCGCAGTTAGTTCATCGTAACAAGAAAATATGATTCCATCTTAGCAATAAACATACTGGCCATTTTCCAGCGAGGAACAATATCTTGCAGCAGCTCCTTGAACAGTGACATCCTCCGAGTCGTGATATCGTCGGGCTCGCCTCGACTTAATCTGATGAGGAATAATGCCGCCTGATATGCGACATGCGCTAGAAATGGAGTAGCAACCAGAACTGAAGTTGTATCTACCATCTGGTCTCGGAAGCCCTGGGCGGTGGTTGCAAGGTGGTCCAAGGTAGACAGCGTCTCGTCTGAAGTGTCTCTCACAGAGATGTAATTGGGTATGAGGTCCATATTATTGCTCTTCGCCCGCCATTGATACTCCTGAAGCAGAAATATTGTGCTGAAATTGGTCAACCTTATGCACTGGATCACGCAACTCTCGATTTCAAGCTTTTTTACCTGCAGCAAACTGATAATTGGGGACAGAATCCGGCACATGTCCTCAGTTCTCTCACACTGGCTTCGGCGTTTGAGACTGTAATCAACGCATGAACAGTCCTCCTCAGTTGTGCTATCTGCTGATCCCTTTCTATTGGGTCTTGGTGATTATCCGGGCAAACAAGATCGAGAGCCTGACTGAGCATATACGTGGCCTGTCCAAGCCTAGAAAACATGCCCATCTTCAGAGAAAAGCCCTGAGAGATGCTGAAAGCGTCGCTGGGCTTCGCTGTCTATTAAGACTGTCAATTTAATGATGAAATTGGAAGTGACAGCTCTTACCCCATCATCCCATAACTTATCGTCAACCGGGAGCAAATCGTCAAAGGTTGGATTCTTTGTCGCGAGGGGCCTGTTAGGATTGCTAATGTTCATAAACCTATCTATTTGTTAACGACAATCAGCGGGAAAAGATATTCCAACACCAGACAGTGAATCTTGTTCATGCCTCACTCAGACTCACCGATCTAGAAATAAAATGGTCCACCACGCACGTCTCCGCTCGTCAACTTCGGACATTGAGCGTGGACTACTGTATTCACTCTGTGATTCCTCTCTCAGGTTGTTAACCCCAATTGCCGTACCATAGCGTGCACAAGCTCCAACCGTCAGATACGCAGCCGGATAGATGGCCTGTCCGAATTCATAGAGCGCAATCAAAATGCCAGCTTGAAGAACCCGCAGCGACAAAACTCCAGCCGCCTCCATCTCGAAATGCAGTCTCTTGGCATTATGATACAGAGCAGTAACATCAAGTGCCCCTGTCCCTGGGTTAAGATCGCGTGCACAATACAGCTGCATACATATGATGAGAAGACTAAGTTCGCTCCGTCGCTGTGCCAGGGGGTTCAGCAGATGAGCAAAGAATCCCTTTTTAGAGATGAGAGGCATCCACCAGTGGATCGAGTCGAAGAAGGTATACGCAATGTTGCGAATACGTGAAGGATCATTTTCGAATGGCGATATATCTGCCGGTATAGAGGGATGGATCCGGGGCAGCTCAAGCTGTGCCTGTCGAAAGATTTGTGGAGCGATGAAGTAAATCGCAGTCGCGGTAGCAGTTTCATTGGAGGTTGTAGGAGTCACAGGTGTCACGGGCGTCACAATAGAAGTAGACTGGGGTATATGGTGATCATACTGGCTATCCAGGCGCGATACAGTCGCACTGGAGCTCGACAAAGTATTTGGCGTGGCCGAGCGGCGTATCTGACGAGACCGGCGCCGCGATAGATAGACGCACTGGGTGCCTTTCCTGGCACACAAGGCACAACGGGGAAGGGTTCGATCGCATCTTCGTTTTCCTTTCCTACAAGGATCGCAGGCAAACCGAGCATAGTTTGCCGGCGCTTCCTCTCCCGAGGAGGATGTCATGTTCTGTAGTAGCTGATCAATCAGTATGCTGCGGAGCTGGTGTACGGAATATCCGCCCGGGATACAACATATGCGCCTCGGCTGTGAGATTCCGTGTAAGCGGCCAAATTGGTAAATACCGCAACTCGCAATGATAGGCGACTCGAATCGCTTTCCTTGAATGATAGTTTGGGCCGATCAAGTTCTGCAAGTGATGCAGCAAGAGAAAGCATCGGGTATGCGGAGATGCGGGACTGCGGAAATTCCGCACCGGCAGTATGTAATCATTGCTTCCCATGTCAAATCTTGGCATTAAACGGCCATGTCAGCGCTATTGAGACGCCGTTCTTTGGAGAAACCACAAGCGAAATTCGCTATTAAACGAAGATGGCTGCTGCTCATCCGCTTTACTTCATTCACATAATTAACCTTGATTCCTTTCCCTAATTACTAGTAGGTAGCCATGGCGTTTGGCACAATCTTATTCATTTATCTAGCGTCATTGGTGAAGGCATCGTGATGCGACATATTTCCTGAACCTACCTGCTATAGGTTTCTTTACTAGGTACATGTATGAGGTATCATTGCAGAATAAAGAGACATAAATATTGACTTGACATGATGATGCAGCTAAACAGGCGCTGGAGTACTTGACCTGGCCGGTTTTCGGCTCCGTCTCCACGACACAAACATAAAAAGCAATGTCAGGATCATTCCGAATCCTGCTAAACCTACGCTGAAATATAACGCCGATCGATATCCTCTAAGCAAATCGCTTCCGTGATGATTCAGTTGGGTCTCGATAGTCCCCGCAAATCCCAGACTTAGGGAGATGGAATAGTTGATTGTTGTAGCAATGAGAGATGCTGCGAGGCCCTGGTGCTCGCGCGGCATGGCATTGCTTAGAAGAATGGTTCCCGCAGGAAACGACATATCCCTAAGAATCAGGTTAGTCCGTTCATTTTACATCACCTTCAACGGATAGGACAGATGCTCGCCCATCCACATACATGCCAAAAGGGTAAATCAAAACCATCACAAACGCTTGTGCCCAATAGGTCTGATCGACCGGAGCTGTGGCCAGAAGCGTAGCTGCAATAAGGAATCCACACATTGCCATGAACATGATGACACTTGGTGAAACGCGGCTGAGTAGGTACGCAGTTGTGAGGCCTGCGATAATGCCCATAATCGGCGCCGGAGCCCATTTACCTACCGCAAGGAGCGGTTCGTCGCCCTTGATGACTTCCATAAACTGGTAGTAGTAGTAAAGACCAATACCAAAGCTGGCCCAACCGGCCGCGATGCAGCTTAGAGTCCAGCCAAGATCCCCCGTAAAAACAGAAGTCGGGATCAAAGGGAACTTTGCCTTGCTTTCAACAATTCCAAACGCAGCTAGAGAGAGAAATCCAACAATAAGAAGAACATAAACATATGGGTTTGACCATCCGGCAATCGGTGCCTGGTTCCAGGCGAAGTTGATGAGAGCAAGGCCGGTGATGCCAAAAAGAGCGCCAGGAATGTCAATTCGCTCAATAAAGTCGAATCGATGTCCCTGTTTAACCGAAGACTCTGTTCTCGGAGGCGGATCCAGCGCTCTGGGAATTACAAAGATCCCCGCAACAGCAAGGCTAAAGCAGAAGATGGCCATGATCCAGTAGGACCAGGGCCACCATACCCGCTGTGCCAACAATGCGATAAAGACGCCCGCGACGTTGAATCCAGCTGGGGCAGTGGCTCCGAATAGACTAAACACCAATTCTTTCCGCCGCCCAGGAGGATACGTCCTCCCCAAAATGGCCACCGCATTTGGCAGCACCAGTCCGGCTCCAATGCCCTGAAACGCACGGCAACAGATGAAGAATGTCGTCGATGTCGAGTACACGCTGAAGCCAGCCAGCAGAGACCACAAGCCATACCAAAAGAAACCAGCGATGAAGAGCCGTCTGTGGCCATACAAGTCACCGAGCCTGCCGGCGACGAGAATAAAGGTGCTGTTGGTAAGAGAGAATGAAGCTGCGAACCAGCTCAGCTGGCCATCGCTTACATGCTCCCAGCTTCTGCCAATGATGTGGGCGGTAATGATGGACAGAGCAAGACCAGTCTGTCCTAAGAACTGGGCCATGGAGACGACAAAGAGGAAACAGGACTCGTGGAGCAGCGACTCTGGTCGTTTGGCCATGGAATGCGTCGATATCGCGAGAGAGACCGGGCGCGGGGGCCGCAGCGCATTTTCGTCGCTGCCATCGTCTTCGTCATCGACTTCATCTGGTCGGCCGTCTTCCTTCTCCGTGTCGGAACGAGGCGTTATTGGCGGGCTCTCGAGGGGAATGTCGTTGTCTCTGTGCCTGTGTATCCGTAGAGGCGCCATAATCTTGAACTGCGCGGCTGCGCAGGCGGATTGACGGCAAGGCTCCTGTCGCAAGACATGGTGGCTAATTAGCGAGCCCCCTTGTTCTTATATGGGAACCTGTTCATCACACCTCGGTGGTATATAAGAAATTGGTAAAGACCCGTCCGAGTGGAGCAGATCGCACCCGTCAGGCCGAGATTTGGCCAATGCTGAATCGTTCGGCGGCAAGTTGGGATAAATTTGACAGGGTTTCCGGGGTAAAATTTGACACGGCAAGGCCCTGTCACTGTTTCAGTGCCAGAGTAGAGTTTTGAGTACGGCTAAAGACGATTTGGACGATGAAGTGATTTTGGCTAAGCCGGGGTTCTTGCTGGTCCGCGATCCCGCATCGACCAATAAACGGCTGGGCGTTGCTCTATTCAGGTCAAACTGCATCAGTGAAGCAAACATTCAGTGTTCAGTTGATTGATAAAATGCACGTAGCCAGCCGCCCGCACGACTCATGCTCTTGCCGCCAAATATGGCAGTTCCGGCCGTCTATCCGGGTTGCATTGCATGGTGATGAACGCGCGGGGCTGCGGACTCTGACTGCGGGATGCGGCATCCGCAGGCGGACATTCAAGTTGAAGCTATGCATCTCATCGACGGGGCCTCTAGAAAGAAACGTCAACGGTTTCTAAGCCGGCTGTTTGTGATTTCTCAGGATTATCAATCGCCTCGACACGATACCTTCAAGTCCGAAGGAATGTGAGAATCAACCTAGATATATGCTCACATATGCCAGCTCCAGCTTGGCAGCCTGGCTTCTGACTCCTGGACGCCACAACTTTGGCCAGGATATGGTCATAGACGTCGATGAAGCCTCACGATAACTTCGCCACCTGCTCCCCCTGCTGTTTGCATACTCGTACGTCCCACGTACCAGGAATGGCATACTAATGGCCCGCCACCTCAAAAGCCACAGCCCCCCTGAGACTAACATGTAAGATGCTCCCTCGTGTCCAAGGCACGCCCTGCAATCCAACCCACCCAGAGCTTAGTTGATCTTTGATAGAACCAACCAAAGCTCCAAAGCTCCTCGGAAAAGCTTTTGGGCAGATACTTCCGGGGCCCTGCTTGCCGCCTCCACATCAACTTGGTGGCTCGGCGAGAAGCATTGAGACGGTGTGAAGATGCGTCAGCCTTTGCTCAAACAAGCTGAACGTCCGCAATCTATTCCAACTAATCGTCTCCAGTATCGTGCCTAAACGAAGCCCGCACAATATGAAAACTAGGCTGATACCCGCTGTTATAAGTATGGGGATTAGACGAGTTTCACAACGAGCCACCGTGCTGAGCTGCTCTCATAGCTCTGTGCGATACTCGAGTTCTTGTTGAATGGGCTGGGCTTCCATGCTTCACTATCTCTCTCTCTCTCTTTCGGTTGTCTATCGGTTAGCTACATCATATCGCATCATATTGCATCATATTTCCTCTACTTGAGCTCTCCGATCTCATAGACTTACTTATTGACACTACCGACTGTCATCTTCATGGAGTCCACAGCAACGATGGACTGTCCAGCGGCAAACACCGTTCTATTTCTCCCCCTAAAACTTGGGAATGAAGCCATTTCCAGTCGCATCGTCATGGCGCCAATGGCAAGGCTTCGAAATAGCCGGCGACATGTGCCTTTGGTCCTTATGGTGCCTACTTATTTCGCTGAACGCGCCAGTTATCCAGGGTCTCTTGTCATTACAGAAATGACCATGATATCTCCTCGCGCGTCTGGCTACCCGCACTCTCCTGGAATTTGGACGAATGAACAAGTTGCGGCATGGAAAGCCGTCACGGCCGCTGTTCATGCTCAGGGGTCGCGCATCTACCTTCAGATCGGGGCACTGGGCCGAGTGGCAAATCCCAGAGTACTAGAAGAAGACGCAGTGTTGTTTGGTCTACCTAGGGACTCGGTTCGGTTTGCCGCTCCAAGCTCAATACCTTGTAGCAAAGGGCATCCGACACCTGCAGAGCTGACCACGGAAGAGATCGATGCCCTGATAAAAGATTTTGCTACCGCCGCAAGGCGCGCCGTGTTTGACGCTGAGTTTGATGGAGTCGAAGTCCACGGCGGTTATGGCTACCTCATCGACCAGTTCATCCAAGACACATCAAACCAGCGCACAGACTGTTACGGCGGCAATGTTGAGAACCGCTCCCGGTTTGCTCTCGAAGTCATGCGCGCGGTTGTAGATGCCGTTGGCCCTGAGCGTTCCGCAATTCGTTTGTCCCCATGGTGTTCCTGGCAAGGAATGAGAATGCACGATCCCATGCCACAGTTCATCTATCTTATCCAGCAGCTCCGTGGCCTAAAACTTGCATATCTACACTTGGTAGAGGCTTTTAGAGCTCGGCAGACAAACTCTACAGAAGCTTTATTCGGCGACAGCAATGATATTCTCATCCGTATGTGGGGAATGACGAGCCCAATCATTTTGAACCACGGCTTCGATGCCCCAAGCGCCATCGAGGCTATCGAGAGATATATCGGGGTGGCCGACATTGCGGTGTCTATTGGCGCACCCTTCATGTCAAATCCAGACCTCATCTATCGCATCAAGAAAGGAATACCTCTAGCACTGCCAGACCGGTCCAAGTCGCACTCAGTGATAGATCCAGACGGCTATATCACCTATCCCTTTTCAGATGAGTGGAAGGCAGAGCAAGATGCGAGGCTGCGCGAGACAAACCTTGGCATTTTGCGATCAGTGATGGAATTTTATTCGACATACTAGATAACAAATTCATCAATTGGACCATTTCTGCATGTAGATGTAAAGGCGCAAAGCCATGCAGCTAAGGTAGATCATATCTGGAGCTATACGATCCAACACCAGGATGAGTTAGCTCGGCAACACCACCTCACAATAGTACTCGGTAGATACTAGCACTAAGCTTATATAACACGCATAAAACTATACAAAGGGAAAGAAACTTGGAAATAAGGAAACTTAAATACATCATGAATCAGAAGCAAGATGACTTGTGAACCATTTAGAGAATCCCCAAAATGATGCTGTCGAGTGAGTGTGTAGCCCGGGCTTGATGCTCCCAGGCAGGCCCCTGCCTGGCACCTATTTCTTGCTCAGACTCTCTGTAGAGACACTCAGGAAGCCGGACTGACCATTGACGGACCCAGGATATTCCGAACTTGGCAACTCATCTGGGCAGCTTGGGAAGCACAAGTGACAGCTCAAGTGGCTACCTTGATTGCCGGTTGTGTGTAGTCGCGCGCTAAGCCGATTGTCCGTCTAGCTGTTCGGAAGATGCCGCCAGTCCGAGCAAACAATCGCACAAGATGCGACGCAACACACAAATTCACTTTCAGGACCGATAATCGGCGCAAATCAGGAGTTATTTAGAACACATCCAATAGGCTACTCGAAGGATATCAAGGTCAGCAAGGGCAAATATGTCTCATTTTCAATATCAATTTCACCAAAGAGAGGCGATCAGCCCACTGATAGGATGCCCTTTAACCAGTTTCGGTATACGGCTCCGCAATAGTCAAAATCACACGAGTAATACTAGCATTAAAGTGTTGCTCTAGAGGTGGCTAATCGCTGATACGGATTCTCAGCTAAAATAAACATCAAACTGATAGGAGATTGGAATACGGGTGCTGACACGAGTCTCGCAGCCTTGGTGCCTGAATTTTCATCGTACGTCTAGAACGAAAGATAACACCAAGCGCACCTAATCACGTGCCATCCAGGAGAACCGCACGTTGTTTGGCGGTGGCAAAAACGCCACCATGAGATCTAGACTTGGCAGCATCAAAGCGAATCTTGATTACTGCATGATTCCGTGATCCGACGACAAGTGACGATCGAATTACAACTTCAGTCAACTTTGACCGGCCCGGTCATTCATCTCCTTTCCCCAAGGTTTCGCTTCCCCAGGCTGAGACTCCGCGGCCCCGTCAGGCTGGGGAAATAGTGTTTGCGGGGGATCGTGGGAAGGTGGTATTTTGAACCGCGTCGTGACCATTGACAGGCGAGATTTTACCTCATGGTATGATATTCTGTGGGTGTCATTTCGACACATGGGGCAACTTTCTGACTACACCGATTCAGAACCTCGAACCGGTTCCGATGTGGCGCCTCATAGTGCGGGGAGAAGGTTCATTCTCGTGTCAAGCTTGCCTCCGTGGAATCCCGGAAACCCACAAGAATACACTGTCTTTGGATATCATTGACTAATGAATTGCCCATCAAAGCGAGCTTGTCAAAATGTCATGGGAAATGTCGGGGGCAATGTACCAGCTGGAGAGGCTGAGGATGTCGGGGAACGGAGCAAACTGTCAAGTGGCAGGGGAAAGGTGGCTTGCTAGCGCATACCGAGGTGTGGGGAACAGCAAGGAAGGCCGGGAAGAATATGTGCAGAAGGAAAAATCGCCGCCACTGTCTTGACTCGGCCGTGCCTTGGGATGGCGGTTTGGAGGCTTTTGGAGAGGCTTGGGCCACTCAGCGCCCAGATCAAGCCAAGCCCTCTCGTCAGCGGGATCTACGGCATGTGCCCCAAATCTGCAGTGTGGCATACATCAAAGTTTTTCTTCAGCCAGGCACTACGCCGAATGGAAGGACAGTGTGCGTGCAGGAACGAGATCAGGCGCAAGGTGCCTGGAGTTTATCTGGGAAGGTTGCTGGCAATGTGCGCAGACATGGATCCCCACGAGGCCGTATCCATCGCATTATACATGAGGATTACTACCCGGACAGCTCAATGGACGCAATGGAGCCATATCTGGAGATAAGGCAGGGGCTGGACCATGGCCTCTGAGATGATCTTGAGTCAGGGTTGCTTCAGCTAGCGCACCAGCCTGTCTCCAGGCTTCCACTTTGATGATTGTGATGCTGCGACACACACTGGGTCCACTGCCGATAACCAAACGCCAGACTATCTCAAGCGGCGTCTCACTCTTTACCTAACGCGTCCCACTTGGATATCGGTAGCCGCAACCCCCGTGACTTGGTAATGCTGGAGGCGAAACGCCATCAATATGACGAATCTCTAAATTTCACCTATTTGGTCGACGATTCGGAGCATCGCTCATGGGCAGTTCCAAGAAAAGTTAACTCGCGCATCCGCGTGGCCGGCGGGGAGGGTGATTGGATGGGGAAGTTGGAGCTAGATGGTTTTAGGATCTCACCGTCGAATCAGCGCATTGCAGAGTTTCATCGTCTTATCAAAAACGGGCATTTCTGGGGGAAGGGGACCCCAAATTTCTCCAGTTCCCCGTCCCCAACATGGGCCGTTCTCGGGGGCCCCGATTGTCTATCGCCCATTGAGAAATGTCCCGAATCTTGTGTGCACTAGCTGCGTTATCAACTGCCCCCATCAGTGCCGGTAGTCTGACGCCTTAGAGCATCATCAGTCCCGGTTGCGTTCCCGGTTCCGGTCCGGTCGGTCAACTAGCTTCCTTTCTTGTATTCTCTATTATATCATTTCACTTTCCCTTCTTCTTCTTCCTTTCTCCAAGTTGTCCTGCTTCTCCAAGACGAAAATGGAAGACTACAGCAACGACCCCAAACATGACCTCACCCCAGAGGCTGCCGCCCTGGCACAACTGGGTCACAAGCAGGAACTCAAGCGGAATTTCTCCCTGATTTCTATGCTGGGTCTTGCCTTTGCCATTCTCAACACATGGACGGCCTTGGCAGCTTCAATTACACTCGCACTTCCTTCCGGCGGCGCTAGTTCCGTCATCTGGGGTCTGATCGTGGCCGGTATCTGCAATCTGTGCCAGGCTGCTTCTCTCGCCGAGTTCCTTTCCGCCTACCCCACAGCCGGAGGTCAGTATCACTGGGCCGCCATTGTTTCATGGAAGCGATGGAGTCGCGGCATTAGCTATGTTACTGGGTGGATCAATGTATCCGGCTGGGTTGCTCTTAGTGCCACCGGTGGTTTGCTTGGCAGCACATTCATCGTGAACATCATTTCGCTGCTTCACCCCGACTATGATCCTAAGGCTTGGCATCAATTCTTGATTTACATCGCCTTCGCTCTCATTGCCTTGGTCATCAATGCTTTCATGACCAGAATCCTGCCTCTCTTCACCAAGGCCGCCTTTTTCTGGTCGGTTGCCGGCTTCGTCATCATCAGCATTACGGTTTTGGCTACCGCGTCCCCGGATTACCAGTCTGGCGAGTTTGTCTACGGCAACTTCATCAATGAGGTTGGCTGGCCCGATGGAATGGCTTGGCTGCTCGGATTGCTGCAGGGAGCATTTGCCCTGACAGGTACGTTGAACCGATATTCGTTGAATCACAGAGAAAGGGCACTGCTAACTCGTCTCACTTGGACAGGTTTCGATGCGGTTGCCCACATGATTGAGGAAATCCCGGAGCCACACAAGGAGGGCCCCAAGATCATGCTCTACTGCATCGGCATTGGCATGTTCACTGGATTCATCTTCCTCACCGCGCTGCTCTTCTGCATCAAGGACGTCGACGACGTCATCAGTGCTGCTTACGGTCCGCTGCTGCAGATCTTCATGGACGCAACCAACAGCAAGGCTGGCAGTGTGTGCCTCCTCATGTTCCCCCTCGTCTGCATGCTTTTCACCACCGTCACCCTGGTCGCCACCAGCACCCGAATGAGCTACGCTTTCGCTCGTGACAAGGGAATGCCCTTCAGCAGTGTCTTCGCTCAGGTGCACCCCACTCTCGACGTGCCTATCAACGCTCTGCTCTGGACTGTGGCTTGGGTCATCATCTTTGGCTGCATCTTTTTGGGCTCTAGCAGCACCTTCAACGCCATCACATCGGCATCCGTTGTGGCTCTTGGTGTCACCTATGCCATTCCCCCCGCGATCAACGTCCTCCGAGGCCGAAAGATGCTCCCGGAGAACCGTTCTTTCAGGATTCCCGAGCCTTTCGGCTGGATTATGAACATTGTAAGCTTTTTTCTCTCCTACACTCAGCGCAAATGTATAGACCAAAAATGCTAACATTCATTGGCAGGTTGGAATTCTGTGGGCTATCTTGACCACCGTTCTGTTCGTGTTCCCTCCGGAGCTTCCCGTCACCCCCGCCAACATGAACTACTGCATTGTCGCCTTTGGCGTCATTCTCCTCATTTCGGGCGGTACTTGGATTTTCGGCGGCCGAAAGACATACAAGGGTCCTGTCGTGGATATCCAGGGCATGTTCCACGGCACTGTTGACGGCTTGGATGGCCTGGAAGGCCTGGACGCCGCTGCGCAGTCGGACAGCGTTCGCGAGGATCACTCTGCGGAAAAGAAATAAATTTCCTTGTCGTAGATATAGCGAGTTAAGCGGGGATTCTGTTTTTTTGCAATGAATTTATTATGATACCAGTATCCATACCAGTCCTAATCGTGATACTCGCCGAAATGAAAAGTGCATATCGCCAGACTTCCTACGGGTAAATTCCCTTTCACGAAACAGCGTGAGCCTTGCCAATTTCGACAAAATCCCAAGCCGCTCCCGCCCCTTCTTCTGCCTTCTTCTCGACCAACGACTTTCCGTCCTTGGATATGGCTACCTGCCA
The DNA here is from genome assembly GCA_019565615.1 of Trichoderma simmonsii. Classification (NCBI taxonomy): domain Eukaryota; kingdom Fungi; phylum Ascomycota; class Sordariomycetes; order Hypocreales; family Hypocreaceae; genus Trichoderma; species Trichoderma simmonsii. The sequence goes on from CP075866.1 coordinate 2,846,064, forward strand.
GAGTTCCTCGCCGTGTATCGTCAAGAGCACATAACCGCCGTCTTCATGCCTCTCCGTCATGAAGTATTCATTATTTTTGTGATGCGGCATGGCAGCATGTAATGTTTTACTCTGCCCCTTATACCCAAGGTACGAGCCGGAGACCATGTTTTGAAAACCGTACCAGCCTGATTTCTTGACACACTTCCACAGCCATCCTTGCGCAGCGAACTGGTCTTCCACGAGTACCAGATCGCCGAAGAAGAGCGTGATTATGCGGTGTGGCTTTTGCTTCTCCCGAATCATGAAAAACTTGCCGGCTTTGGGATGGTGCTCTACCGATTGGATGGTGAGGATGGACGAGCCGTCGTCTTTGATGTTGATGGGGTCTGACATTGTGGAGGGGGTGGGTGTGTGACACTCGTCTGCCGAACTAGTGGTGATGATTGAGGCGGTGTCCCAGGTGCTTTCGTTCATTATCCAAGAGTCTTCATTAGAGGTTGACGAGGTTGCAATAGGCGTTGTGATGGTTCAAGGATGTGGTTATACGTGCATATGCGTGAAGTGGTTCATGTTCGTTGATGAGGGGAGATTACGTAGATAGGATGGTAGCTTATTGCGGATAGCTGGAATGCTGGGCGTCAGTCACTGTGGAATGGAGGCCTACAAACGGCAAACGGCGTGGCTGAGTGGGCAGATTTCTATTGGCGGGAGGCTTGTGAGTTGGCTTGAAGTTATTGGTTATCATTTGATCTGAACCTGCAAACAGATTGAGGCATCAATAGTATGCTATGAGCAGCTTGAAATGTTGAAAGAACTTGTTCGGGTTTACCCATGCATTTCTTACTTCTCTATGGAGTTGCAGAGAGAAGAAATTCAGGGTAGCCGAGGACCAGTGTTGTGCTTGGGTGCACCTATTCCGTTGACAGCCATGTCGATAAGACACCAGTTCATGTGATAGGGCGGAAAGGTTTGTTATTGTTACACCACATGACTTTGTTATCTTTAAGATTGATAACGCCTCGGAACACAACTCATGAAGAAAGTAAACAAAAGGCTGGTGTGGAGAAATGAATGACAACTCCGGGATACTGCTAGCACATGAACACACCACCAAAATACCCTAGAATCAACAGATCGCCTCTACTTAGGTACTGAGCGGCCAGACATCCGGGGGACCATTATAGGCAATCTGAAGCCAAATATCGGTGTATACCAAACCAATCAGATATTGGGAAGATATTAATGCCCTAACAAATAAATGAACTCGAAACAGTCTTCAGACATTAATCAAGAATAGTAAATGCCGATGTTTGCTTTAGTGCCGTGAAACTGGTGGCGTCACATCATCCACAACACTAAACAGCCCCACAAAGCGGATAGTGGGCAAGATCTTTGAAAAGAGTCATAAAACTTACAATTCTCAAATCGCAATTGTCGCTCTTGCGAATTCGGGGGCCTCGCATCCGTCATGACGCGCTTTCGTCCCTGCATCGACCTGCATGCCGGCCAGGTGAAGCAGATTGTCGGCGGCACCCTGGACAGCTCATCCGAGGCCCTCCAGACGAACCACGTATCTCATCACCCGGCGGAGTATTTTGCGCAGCTGTACAGGGACAATGAGCTCGAGGGCGCTCATGTGATTATGCTGGGCGGGGGAAACGATGGCGCTGCGAAACAGGCTCTGCAGGCATGGCCTGGAAGACTCCAAGTGGGAGGCGGTATCAAGGATACGAATGCAAAGGAGTGGATTGATGCGGGAGCAGAAAAGGTATAGAATAGACGGCCCCCTGTGTGTTACGTCAACCAAAAACTGTCTCGAGGTGCTAACCCAGATGCTCCTTTCGTTAGGTCATCATCACGTCCTATCTCTTCCCGGATGGCCATTTCAGCCAGCAGAGACTGGATGCTGTTCTCGGGGCTCTAGGAGGAGACAAGGCGAAGCTGGTCATTGACCTCAGCTGTCGCCGTCAGGGGGAGAAATGGTTTGTTGCCATGAACAAGTGGCAGACGCTGACAGACATGGAAATCAACCAAGGTTAGTCCTAGTAATCAATCCCTTGGTAATTTCGGGCTCGTTTTATTAAACATTTGCAGAGTCAATAAAGCTGCTGGAGCCCTACTGCTCAGAGTTTCTCATCCACGCTGCGGACAATGAAGGGCTGCAAAGGGGGATAGACGAGAAGCTTGTTGAGCGTTTAGCAGAGTGGTGCTCTATTCCGGTCACATATGCCGGCGGAGGTCGGCAATTGGAGGATTTGGAAACGGTCAAGAGGTTGAGCCGGGGTAAAGTCGATCTGACGATAGGGAGTGCTTTGGATTGTTTCGGCGGGACGGGCGTCAAGTTTGATGATTGCGTGCAGTGGAATAGGAGCCAGGGGGTCTGAGGAGAAGAGAAGCTAATCCGTTTGTTGACAAAGAAAAAATCCCCCAAAAATCCATGGATAAGAAATGGCCCGATGCTAAGGGACCGCCAGTGTGGATGGAGTATGTTATGTATGTTGTGTTGCAATGTGTTGTGCAGGTTACCGTCATAAAAATAGAGTTTACCACCCTGGATCAAACAAGATTGTCCATCTGCTGGCCCTCAGGTAGGACTGGAGTAAATAGACTAAAAGCTTGGGTTGGTTGAGTTGGTTGAGCCTTACGGGATCGGAGTGGATCAAAGGAGGTCATGCTCCGTATATACGAGTCCACGTACATACACAAATTGGGTTGTAAGACACAAATGCGCACATCTTTGATAACGCAGCCAGGGCCTGGAAATTTGCTGGCTCAAGCGTCCTTCACAAAACCCAGGTCCTTTCTCTCGGTAACCATGGCGTTGCCGTGTTTCACAATCACCTGCAGGTAAGAGTGGCGATGATAATACCAATAAAGGAGTAGCACCAGCACCAGCACCAGCACCCGTGAGATGAGAGCGCCGTTCATGCAAAGTAAACAAAAGAAAGTAAACACCAGGATATGGGTCTGTCATGCATCCTCGAGCCTTGCATGAATCCACCGGCCGAAGGAAGAAAGGACAGCGAAAAAAAGAAAGAAAAAAGATGGATCACCGCTCAGCAGCTAAGGCAAAAAGAAAGGCCAGAAGGAAAAAGAACAACATGGGCCATGGAGCAACGAAGTATTTATGAAAGTATGATGGCATCTATCGGAAACTGACCGCTTTGCATGTGTCTGATGACGACACGCAACAGGGCAGGCCGAATGCTTTGCAGGCCTCTAGCGCGAGATGCGGGTGCGAATAGCCTCTGCAAGCCTCTGCATCAAAGGCTGTACGTAAACGAATGGGTGCATCGTGCGGCGGAATCAGCCGAATCAGCGTCCTCAGACGGCCGAAACTCTGCTCGCCGTCTTATTGTTTGCATGCTGCCTCGTCTCAGACCCCTGCCGGCTGCCATGGCGACTCTTGCAGGTTCCAATGTTGAGTTTTTGGGGCTGCAAAGCTCCCCGTCGCTCATAGGGCGCTGGTACGAGCAGAGGCTCTGCTAGCTCCCGTTTCCCTTTGGCTGGGTTGCAAGCCGCCTGACGAGAGCCCTGTTGCAGCACGATTTAGCGCGCCTCCAACCCCTCCTCAGCTGCGATGTGCCCCGGAAGGCCCCCCAAAGCTAGGCAAAATAGTGTGCACCAGCAGCCGCGTTGCCACGACAACCCCTGGCACATTGAGGGGCCCGTGTTTTGTTTTGCGTTAGGCCAATCACGCTGCCCGACGGCGGTGCATTTGCTGCTTCCATGTTCCCTTAAACACTCCCGACCTGCAAATGAATAGGCCCCCCTTCTCTGAACCTCGCCAAGTTGTCATCGTTTGATATCGATTTTGGATGCCAACGATCGAGTCGACTTTCACGACTCCGAGGCAGTTTTTTTTTATTTCCTTTTTCTTTTTTTTAACTGACATACTGAAGAGAACAGAGTTAACCCGGCGAACATTCTGATATTCTCGCGCCCCCTTTCCCTTTTCCCCCTCTCTCCTTGTTCAATTCCAAACGTTCGTTTTCGAGGCTGCCGTCCCCAACCTTAGCCTCCCTTTTATTTATATATACCCTTTGCGACAAAAATAAAGGAATACACACGACGCCGGCAAGTCGTTTTGCATTCCTCGCTCGAGTCACATCACCTCTTTGCGCTGATCCGCCCTACGCGCTGATGCGTCAAACGTCCTAGCCCAACCCGAGTGCAAGGATTAGCCAGACCAGTTTCGATCGATATGTCATCTGAACCGGTACGCCTAACGTGGCCCCCAAACTTGGCCCCCGACACGAGAGGCAGCAGAAAAAAATACTAACCTCCAACCTCTTCTCTTCAGGTGCACCCATTGCGCATCGCCAAGGGCACGCCAGGCTCGTCACCAGCTAAATCGCCCAACGGCGCTCCCCAGCCCCGCCCCCTATCTGAACTTTCTCCCACGGAAAGGAGACGCAATTCTCCTAGCTGGAACAACCAAATGTCTCCTACCAAGGTTTGTGGAATGCTTAGCGACATTGTGTTTGGTGATGTCTCGCGCTGACATGGGGCGTGTGCGTTTTTTTTAGAAGTCGACTCAAAACAGCGGCAATGATTCGTCTCCATTCCAGAACTCGCCCGCCGATTCGGTGACCTCGCCGCGAGTGTTTTGGCAAAATCGCAATTCGGAGAACATGTACGGCAACGGCTCGCCCTCTCCGACCCGGCGTTCATCGATCGAGCGTCTCCAGAAAGCTTCCCGCGTCAAGAACAGCAACATCAAGGCACTTGAGCAGAAGCAGGAATATGACCCAACCCGAGTTCCTCAGATCGAGAGGCCTCTAGCCAAGGTCCAGAGCACATACGGTTTGCCGATAGGCTCCCCCGCCCCTTACTACGCTGATGGCGACAAGTCTATTGCTGCACCTGCACCCATGAGTCCAACAAAGTCAGATTCTGGTCCCAGTACGCCCAGAGGGCCCAGCAAAGACCAGGCTTCACCCACCAAATCGTCACTTTCGCCATCCAAATTCAAGAGCAGCTTCGACCATGAGACGGGCACGTGGTCTGCAGATGCATCTGCCGTGGACGGCTCTCCTAGCGGCCGCCCCTCGCATCGGCACACGAAGAGCGTGACGTTCGACAATGCGCCGCCCCAGATCAACGAGTACGAGATGGCCACTCCGGATCTCTCTTCTATTGGAACGAATTCGCGCGAGGGTAGCTACGACTCGATGGATGAGGACGAGGAGGAAGACGAGGATCTTCTCTATGATCCTAATCACATGGGCGGCCACGATGATGAGAGTTTCGATGCATCTCTGGAGGACACAGACAAGACACCAGTCGTCGGCCCCGATGATTGGGCCAAAGACAACTCTTTGATGAACCACGAGCATGAGGATTATGATGGAAGCCCCATGCCTGAAGGGGGTCTGGGAGGAAGCAGTTCGGGGCGCCTATCCATCGGCTCCGTCGCAGAAAATCGCCCTCTTCCCCCTCTTCCAGGAAGTCATGTCAGAAGCCAGTCTACCGGCTCTGTGCCCTCATCTCCTGCGCTCTCTCAGGATCCGGAGAAGATGAGTGGTTCTCACAGAAGCCTACCTGTCCCACCTCCAGCCTCAGCCACAAAGTCCGATATCGAAGACTTCATTAGCGGCAAGATGTCACTTGAGGAAAGACTCAAGCTCATGATGATGTCTGATGACAGCAGCGGTAAGACCGCTGCCGAACAACAGCGCGAGCGACGTCTTCGCCGAAGTTCTGGTCGCAGTCGCAGCTCACTGTCCCGTGATGACACCCTCAACACGGCTGACGGCCACGATAGCCAAATCGCCCTCGACATCCACAAAGATGAAGAGGCCGAGGTCCATGAAGAGGAAGACAATCTCGGCGACATGTCCGGACTAGGAGACTATCAGCTGCCACAGCCCATCTCTAGGGAGTCCATCATGAAGCGTGTCAACGGGAGCAAGATATTATCGGATCCCGAATCAGAGTACAACTTTTCTTCGCCGCCGGGGAGTCCCCTTCGAGACCAACACTTTCCTCTTGACCCCGATGTTCCCATTCCGTCCACTGAGGACTCTCTGCTGGATGACGAGGACGACGAAGACGATGAAGAAGATGGTTCTTATGATGATGATGAAGAAGGCGACGGCCCTTATGATGAGGACGACCCCGTGGAGAGCAGCGTGATTATTCACCGGGTTATTCATGAAGACGATTCCGAGCTCGACATGTACGATTCCGAATACGATGACGAATATGACGACGAGTCTCACTTCGAATCTGACGACGACTTGGATGCTTCGGGCTCTCATTATGGGGGCGATGACAGCCAATCCACGGAGTCTGGGCTTAGGACTGAGCCTACTGAGCCTACCGTGGAAGACCCAGCCAAGGAACCTGCCAAGGAACCTACCAAGGAGCTTGTCACGGAACTTGTCAAGGAGCTTGTCGACGAGCCTGCCAAGGAACCTGTCAAGGAGTCTGTAGAAGAATTGTCGCCTCCGGAGCATGATATTAGCGAAGAGGCACTGACTCCTCGTGCCGTCTCTCCGGCGGAGACTGAAGACGAAACACGCACCGAGGCTGAATCTAGTATGGTCAGCGAATCAGCACTCTCGGTTTCTGATCTATCAGAGGACGCCACTCCTGAAGCTACATTGGACATATCTTCGTTTGACCCTTCTATGCTTTCGGGTTCCGAGCTTGAGCCAGCCGCTCTTGAATTCAATCGTGAATTGCCAGAGGCGACAGACTCAGAGGGAGAGCACGACGTATCGCCAAAAGTATCAACTGAAATCCTCCGAAACAAGACTCCAGAGAAGTTGGTCCCCAAACCTGAATATGACGGTACCGGCTGGGGCGACGATTCATACGCAGACAGATCGGAAGATAGATCGGAAACTCCCGACTCTGTCATCCATAACCCCGTATCTGATGAAGAGGAGATTGTCCGCAAAGAATCCCCTGAGATTCCCGAGCGGCTTGCAACTATCAAGTCCTCTGGTTCCAAGTTGAAGACGAGGATTTCCAATACGCCTTCGGATATCGTGGCTATGCGGGAGGCTCGTAGACACGTTAGTGGTGAAATACCCAGTGTTCCATCAATCCCAAGCAAGCATCGCGCGCTCATGTCAAGAGATGGCAACGATGCTGAGTTTAGCAACGACAGTTTCCTGGCCCGGCACCCAAGCTTTAAGAACAAGAGCCTGACATTGGACCTGGACATGGGCCTCAGCTTGGATAAAGACTTTGAACGAGTCATTGAAACGCAAAAGGTAGCTTTTAGTCGCCCCTATTCTCACACAGCACAGATAACCACCAACCACAACCACTCTTCACCTCGACAAGTGTCAGGGGAGCAGCACACTTCACCAGATAAGAATCAACTCGATGCTAATATTACCTCTCGTTCTCAGCGCGGATATCTCATGCGACAAAACACCAAACTCGTCTCTGCCAGCGACAAGGATGCCGAAGATCCTTGGAAAGCACGATCTGCTAACAACTCACCCATCAAGTCAAGCCGGCCGCAGTCGTGGACTGTGGAACCCTGGAACAGCCAAACTCGTCGCAGCATTCGAAAAGGCCAGCCGATATTAAGCCCCGTTCCACCGCTGCCGGGCCAGGAGAGCAATTCGACCGCTCTGAACAAGGTTGTTGAGGAAGATTACAGTGTTGATGCGGCCGGCCCAGACGCGGGTGAGAGAGGCCGTCTCTTTGTCAAGGTTATTGGTGTCAAGGACCTTGACCTACCGATTCCAAAGAGTAAGTTTTTGTGATGTCCCAAACTGGCAGCCGAATCTAACATTTTGTTTCTTAGATGAGCGCAGTTGGTTCAGCCTCACTCTAGACAATGGTGTTCACTGTGTGACGACAGCTTGGCTGGAGCTGGCTCGCAACGCACCAATTGGACAAGAATTCGAACTTGTCGTGCCCAACGACCTCGAGTTCCAGCTTACGCTGAACGTTAAGCTAGAGAAGCCCACGTACTCCCATGTCCAGCCTGCAGCAGTCAAGATGGCAAAACCCAAGTCATCCACTTTCAGCAGGGTGTTTGCATCACCCAAGAAGCGCAAGGAGCTTGAGCTTCGACAAAGGGCAGAGGAAGAGCGGTTTGCGCTGCAGCAAAAGGAAGCGCTGGCACAAAAGCGTAAGGATGCTGGCTCGGCCTATGAGCTCCTTTCACCGTTGGCTGCTGAAGATGGAAGCTTTGCTCGAGCTTACATCTCCCTGAAGGAGCACGAAAATCGATGCTTCGGTCGCCCGTACACAGTCGAAGTTATCTGCTTCAACGAGTGGGCTACTGAGGAAGAGAGTTTTGCCTCCACCATCAAGAGCAAACGAGGCAACGCTGCTGGCATTCTCAGAAAGGCGCCGTACAATATCGGGAAGCTGGAGCTTCAGCTTCTCTTTGTACCGCGCCCCAAGAACGTTACGGATGATGACATGCCCAAGAGCATGAACTCATGCATTCGAGAGCTCAAGGCTGCTGAAGAGAGACTTGCCCGTAACTGGGAGGGTGTTCTGAGCCAGCAGGGTGGTGACTGTCCTGTAAGTTGATGTTCCAACTTTTTTTTTCTTCCATATTCTCTTTGCCCCCCACCCTTATGTTCTAGTTTTGGCTAACCTATTGGATCAGTACTGGCGCCGCCGATACTTTAAGCTTGTTGGCACAAAGCTGACTGCATACCATGAGGCTACTCGCCAGCCCCGAGCGACGATTAATCTTTCCAACGCCAAACGGTTAATTGACGATCGTCGAACACTGATGGAGAAGGAGACAACGGGCAAGGGAGGCAAACGCCGCAGGTCCGCCTTTGCAGAAGAAGAAGAGGGGTACATGTTTGTTGAGGAGGGTTTCCGCATCCGGTTCAACAATGGCGAGGTGATTGATTTCTACGCCGACTCTGCTGAGGACAAGGAAGGCTGGATGAAAGCCCTTTCCGACGTCATTGGCCGTGGTGATGCCGGATTGGAAGAAGATCCTAGTGGGCCCCGGTCGCGGGCTAAGTGGTGCGAGCTTGTCTTCAAGCACGAAGAGCAAATTCGACGCCGAACAGATAGCCGGAGAGTGCACTCACGGACAAGGAGCACGTTCAACTAAAAAGCGGATGGGCAAGACGCCAACTTGAGATGTACTTGCTATGTTATGAATACGTGTTGGATTATGGAGTATGACCGACGAAGTCGTGGCGGGGGGGGACGGCGCATTTTTTTTTCTTGCTACTACAGACACATTCATTGGCGTTGCCGGTGGTTTTCTTTGCGTTTTCTTCTTCTTCTTCATTGCTGCTGTTGGCCTCTCATTTTCATTTTTTCCCTTTCTTCTTTACATTCTACTTTTTTCTTCATTGTTTGCTGTTTTGATTCCACAGCTGTTGCGACAAAAGATCGCTCTGTACGTATGGATTTTGATTTGTACTAAAAACGTTTTTAGCAAGTATAATGAGACCAACGCAGCCAATGCGCAGTTCCTTGATGCAAAACTTGGAGTATGTAAACTGTAGTACGGAGTAGTAGTAGTCGATTTGCATGATGTTTAACCCCTCTTCCTCGTTCGTTTCTAGAGAGTGAATGAATAGGTGCACGGGTGTAGGAAGTAAAAGGGGGTTCGTTATGAGGAAAGGGGTTATTATCATGCATGTATTTTATGAGGAGCATGAGCATGGTTGCTCCTTTAACACCCTGCCTGCTTCTGTGTGTATATTGTATGTATCAAATATTATACTATATTGTAAACTATATGAAGCTATTCCCATGCTTCTAAGATGCTTTTCTGTAAACAAGCCATAGAGTAATAGCAACTACAGCATAATCACAGCAGCAACACCCCTTTTGTAGACCAACGTCATTTGCTTTGTTTCCTTAATCTTACAAGGTCCCCTTTGCATTCAAACTGAGACACGTGACCCTTGCGCCATCTCGCATTGATGCCCGCGTTAATTGAGCCTTGGGAGCGCTGACGGCAGCACCAAAAAGCGGGCTGGTGGGGTCCAGCTGGCGAGGCGCAGCGGGCCCTTTCAGTGGGCTCAGAAGCTCTGGGGGGGTCCTTTTGGGGGGGTCCTTCGGGGGGGCATCGTCACCTGGAACGGGGATGGTGAAGCACCTGGACTTCTGCTTCCTCCATCTTCAGCACCCTCAAACCCTCAGCTTTTCCTCCAAAGCGCAAGCCCTCAAGCCCTTCGATTTCTCTCTCCCGCCTCTTCTTTTCTCCCTTCTCCCCTAGATCTCGTTCGCCAGAGGACGCCGCAATGGCTGGTCGATTCGTCCGGGCGTCCAAGTACCGTAAGGTCCCTCCCCCAGGCGCGAACCGCATTCACTGGACTGGCGCTGACGACGACGACGAGGCTGACGGACTACAGGACACATCTTTGGCAAGCCCACGAAGAAGGAGTTCTGCTACGATAACCTGCGCATCAGCCGGAATGCCTGGGACACAAACCTGGTAAAGGTACGGACGGCTGTCGAGACGCGACATGCGACAAACTTGGGATACGGGTTTGCTAAAGAGCTCTAACATAGGCCAACGCCGAGTACTTGTCTGTCAATTGGGATTCCTCTGGAGGCGGCGCTTTTGCTGTTATTCCTCTCAACGAGAAGGGAAAGGCACCCGACCAGATTCCTCTGTTCCGCGGACACACGGCGACTGTGCTCGATACTGACTGGTGAGCTTTGCCTCTCTGAAACCTTCCCCCCCTATTTCGGGTTGCCTTTTGCAAACACCCCTTGTCAACCTGCCTTTCACTCAGAGGGTTTGGGTCGCTGACTTGTCTTATCGCCTAGGAACCCGTTCAACGACCGCATCATCGCCTCGGCTTCGGAGGACGGAAAGGTCTTTATCTGGGAGGTCCCTCAGGACTTTACGCTCTACACGGATGCCGAGGTCATCCCCGATGTATCGCCGGTCAGCAAGCTGGGAGGCCACACGAGGTAGGCGACTCTCCTTTCGATTTCGATCCATGATCCATGATCCATGCTTCTGAAGCAGGAGGGAATAATTACAATAACCATACTAATCAACTCGCGATAGAAAAGTTGGGCAGGTCCTGTTTAACCCCGCGGCCGATAACATCCTCGCCTCTGCCTCGGGCGACTTCACAATCAAGCTCTGGGACATCGGCACCGGCCAGAACCACTTGACTCTCCCGCACGGCGACATCGTACAGAGTCTGTCATGGAACGCGAGCGGCGACCTTCTCGTCACGACGTCGCGAGACAAGAAGATCCGAGTGTGGGATGTCCGCCAGGAGAAGCCTGTGCACGAGTACGCGGGCCACACAGGTGCCAAGAACAGCAGAGCAGTCTGGCTGGGCGAGCACAACCGCTTCGCCACGACTGGTTTCTCCAAGATGAGCGAGCGCCAGATTGCCCTTTGGGAGCCTGGCCGCAGTGACCCCATCGGAGGATTCACTCATCTGGATGCCATTTCCGGTGTCTGCATGCCGTTCTGGGGTTCGTTCATGCCAACACTCCTCCAAATCGCGCTGATCGGGTCGCTGACATGTGATGTATAGATGACGGTTCCAACTGCCTCTACCTTGCTGGCAAGGGGTAAGCTCTCTCTCCTTCTTTCGCCTCTATGGGTTACCACCTTGTGGGTACTGTGTTTGCAGCTACTGACCAGCTTTACAGTGATGGCAACATCCGCTACTACGAGTACGAGAACGACAAGTTTGAGTACCTCAGCGAGTACAAGTCTGTCGACCCCCAGCGAGGTATCGCCTTTATTCCGCGACGCGGCATCAACGTCAGTATTTCCAGCGACTCGTGGGCATTACTTTGACAGCCCCGGCTAACCCATCCCAGGTTCACGAGAACGAGGTCATGCGCGCCTTCAAGACAGTAAACGACAACTACATCGAGCCCATCTCCTTCACTGTGCCCCGAAGAGCAGAGACTTTCCAGGCCGACATCTTCCCCCCGGCCGTGGGCCTCCGTCCCGCCGTCAGCGCCAAGGAATGGCTCGATGGCAAGACCGGACTCCCGGCCAAGATTGATTTGGAGAGTGTCTATGAGGGAACTGCTCCTAAGGAGGTTGCTGCCGACTACCAGCCACCCGCTCCCGTAGTAGCCCCCAAGGTCGAACCCAAGAAGGAGGAGCCCAAGGAGGAGCCCAAGCCGGTTGTGCGAGCTCCACCTCCCAGTGTCAGTGACCAGAAGAGCTCCATTGCCGCCATGGCCAACAAGTTCCAGGACGACGAGGAGGAGGAGCCCAAGCAGGAGGAGCCATCCAGCTTTGACGAAGAGGTTAAGCCGGCTCAGCGAGCACCTCTGCCTATCCGATCCGAACCGAAGCCGGCAACTCCTCCAGCCGCCTCGCCCGCCCCAGCTCCTGTCAAGCCCGTTTCCTCCGTCCCAGCTTCTACCCCCGCCGCGGCTTCCAGTGATCCTTCAACCTCCCTGAGCGAGATTAAGGAGCTTATTGAGAACCAGACCAAGGTGATTAGTGCGCAGAACGACCAGATTGGCCTCTTGACGTCCGAGGTCGAATCACTCAAGAAACGGCTTGGATCAGGATCCCAGGACCAGAGCGAGCGAATCAGGCAGCTCGAGCTAGAACTAGAAGAGGCACGATCCTAAATCCGTGTCTAGTACAGCAGTAGTATCACGGCCTTATTTATCCAGATTTGTTTACCCTTTTGTTCTAAGAAAAGCTTTGTGTGTGCGCGCGCGTGTGTCTGTGTTGTCGTCTCATCGAGAGCCTGGAGTCTAGGGGGCGTGGGAAAGACGGGAACGGGAGGATCTTGGGAAAAAAAGAAAGCAAAAGAGCCATTCCTGAGAGGGGGAAAAGCAAATGAAGGAAAAAGCAAAAAAAGAGACTCGATGTAAGGGGGAGGGAGTGGGAGTGGTTGGTTTGATGCAAGGGCAAGCATGGCAGCTGTTGTTGGTTTTCCTGTTTATTTGTTTGTTTGTTTTTTTCTTGATGGAAAAGAAAACGAAACGAAAACGTTGTAATTACCTTGAACTTGCATTTATCTGTCTGTCTGTCTGTCTGTGTTGGAGCCAAAGACTTCTTCATATTTTGCTTTTTTCTCGTCCTTTTTTAGCTTTTTTCTCTTTATTGATTCGAGCAACTTGGCTTGTTTTATTTCGTCTTACTACATGCATCCCGTTGTTATATTCAAGGATTATTATGTTCCTTTTTTCTCGCTTAAAACTTGTTTTTCATCTCACTTTTTCCTTTCTTTTTCTGCTCTTCTTGAACGGTACGAGTATACGATGGTGTTGTTTTCTCGTCTTGTTTTCTCGGGACTTTTGTATCCGCGGTCCAGCCTTGCTTTTTTTTCCCCAGCCGTGTTTTCATCATTTTTGTATTCGTAGTAGACAAGGTTGGTAGTCCTGTTCAATATGCTGATAGGCGAGGTCTTCATGTGACTTGTGATGAGTAACAAAAGCCAGGGATGATCAACGAGGCTGTACAGAATCCCTACTCATGCTTTTGTGTCGGGACTCACGGGGAATCGAGAAGTGACCAGCATACGAATACAGAAACAGACAATCCGCATATATCCCCTGCACTAGACTCATATAGAGATGATGATCGTATTCTCATGTATGCGTATATTCATTTTGCGGTTCCCTGGATTTCTTTTCTGCAAACCATTTAGCACTGTACCTAGCTAGTGAGTTGTATGGCATGACACATCCATTGGTTACCCAGTAGTTACTCGTACAAGCATCTACAAGCATCATCCTTCTTGTAAAAGGCATGTGAGCGTCGAATCTCGAAGTCTGATTTGCGAGGTCGTATCAGCACGATGTCATGAGCTCTGGCCATCATGGCAAACACATGAGTCGTTATTCTTCATTATCACAAGCCACAACCAACTCTTTTCCTTACTTTTCATCTTTCCTTTTTTTTCAATTGCGTAAGCAAGGCAAGCTCTCTGCATTCAGGCCTTGTAAATGCAACGCCATCATACATTGACATGGACCATCCAAGCACGCCGCTTACAACGTGCATATGCGAAATTGAAGCTACCCTACAAGATCCTCCAAACGAAGCCGGATCTGCAAGGGCAATTTCCACGGGCCTGGGCAGAATTAGGCCATTTCCCCAGCGATCCTGTTGTCTCCCGCAAGTTGGTCGGTATTTCGCCTGGGACCGCGGGAATTACAGGTAACAAAAGCACGGACAACTCAACCACCCCCGGCTCCCTGTCAAAAGGCGAAGGAACAGACGTCCAGTTACCGCGGCTGTGACCTTGTAATCGCATCACGGGGGGTCATTGCTTGTTCCCTCTCTCTTTTCTCACATCTCTCATGGCTTGTAACTCGCAGGCCTCCATCGCCGGGGGAACCGGGTGTGACAAATCACAATTCTCAACGCTCACCAGCCATACGCCAAATCATGATATCAGCCCTATTTCGTACACCATCCCTCAGATAGTTCTGTTAGTACTCACTCCGTGCCCAGCTTTTGTTCCTATTATTAGAGACGAACGGAATGCTTTATCTGAAACCCAGACATCGGACGTCCCCCCTAAGACTTTGCTCTGGTAGTTGACCGAAGCGGCTGAATGGCAAGAGGAGGAGAAGCGTGAGGTACCGCGCGCCGATGTGACGATGTCAATGCGACTTCCCCCCGTCACAGGGATTCCAAAACGAGCCAAATAGGAATAGACGGTGCCCACGGAGCTGGATGCCCTCTGTTTCAAGGCTAAAAGTTCCGGTTTCAGAATGTTGTACTGTGCCATGCGGCCAATCGGGTCACAGCCCATCAAAGCCATCACGACTTGCAATGCAGAGCGAGGGGGGTTAAACGGCATTACTATGGATTATACGGGAGCGCTCCGCAGGCGAAGAGGGAGAAGCGGGCATCGGAAGCCTGTACGGAGTTGCAGTAGTATGCGCAAATACCTAGCGAAAAGAGACGCAAGTGATGGTCTGCAGGGGGCGGCAGCGGAGATGAACCTGGGATGTGATGGCTTTTCATAGCTGCATACGAAGGATGCCTAGAGGGCCAGAGCTTCTAAGTAAAGATTTGTGCCTGGCAGTCAGGGTGCTGGTAGCGATATGGCAAAGGAAAGCCAAAGCGAACAATGACCATTGCGATGCTGGTTAGCAAGCTTTCACGAAAGACCGATGCCCAGCTATGGCCGACATGCAACGCCGAAGACTCGCATGCCCCCATCGCCGATGGCAACCATGGCAGACAATGCCAGGATTCACTTCCCGGCCAGCGGGAGATCTGGGGCCGAAGGGTAGCACTCGCATCTGGGCATCATAACGAAGCTCCGGGCTTTGAACCCGTCGGACAGGATGAAAAGGCCATGGGTCAGCATTGACCAGAGTCGACAGAGGAAACACGCATCAGCCACGCCAAGCGCAATAGACGTCCTTCACGAGTCAAGGCTCAACTCAGCTTCTATGCTAAGCTTGGCTTCCAGAGCGCAGTTCCCAGCCTCGAGACTCTTCTGTGGCGCATTCATTTCATTGTTCGGTAAATGGAAGCCCTCTAGCTGGACACATGACCAATATTCCCATCTTCTAGACGCAGTAATTGTCCTCCGTTTCGAAACGTGATACGAACAAAGAGGTTGAAAATTTCCAGAAACGGACTGCCTTGGAGAGTTCGGGTCCGAACAGCATGGCCCTAGCTGTTGTTAGTCCGTCGCTCGTCTTCTAGAAGAGGATGAAACGGGGGCCCTGAGTCTCGTGTATAATGAAATATTGCTCCGTATCTGGCCTAGGTGTCGACGTCTGCATGCTATCATGTAGACTAACACTTCGTGTCGTGTAAAGAGAGCCGGGCCTCGAACAAATACTCCGCACAATGCTCAAAACTGAGCTCATGGCCGTCTTTGCTGCGGATCCACCGCAACGCCTATCGCTTTGCTAGACTCTATTCGAATTAGACAGCGATCGAGTCAGCCATGCCAGGGAAGCAAATGAGCGAAATTGACCCCGTAATCGATCGGCCGGTGAAGGCCAGTGCGGCGGACATCGGTAGGTAACAGCTCATGCAGGCGGTCCGTCATCGAGCTGAGTTGGTATTAGCAGAAGTAGCAGCAGCGGTGGCGGCAGCACCCTCTTGAACGAGTTTCGCCTTTTCGAGAGCTGATGCGCTGTTTCAGGTTCAACAGCTACTCGGACCTAGTGCCCAGCCTCGCCTACCAAGTGCGATGCGAGCTCCGGCCTGGGCTTCAAGAAGCTTGATGACATCGAAAGAAGGCGCCGATCTAGTCTCCTCTCGTGCCAGCTTCATGAGAAGCCACTGGATCCAATTGCTGGCCAAGAGAAATTTGGAAATCAGTTCCGTGCTTGCATATTCTCCGTACTCGTACTGTAGCTCCAGCCAAATTGTGCTGTCCAAAATCAGCGCCGGATCAAAGGCCAGGGTTGACGATGAATGACTAGCCGACACCAGTCCTGCGCTTCTTGGCTCCGTTTCAGCGTCTGAAGCCCGTGTGGCGTTCTTCAAGAAGGGCCTTTTTTTCTTGCCCTTCTTGACGCCACTCGACATCAATTCCATGCAGAAAACATGGTCAGCTGAATCACATCACTCAGTCGGTCTGGTTGAGGGACGCGGGCCCATCCATGTCTTGCGTTACTATTCTTATCCCAAGGCCCATTCTCGAGACCGCGTTTGGTAACAAGAAGGGATACTCTGAGCGGTAATGCAGAGTTTACAAGATATAGCACAGAGAAAAGAGAAAAGAGGATGATAACAATATGCAAGGGGCAACGTGCAGCAAACCAATCAGTATAAGCTCCGTGAGCACCACGGCTGGTGTGCTGGGACAAACTTTGAAGGGAACACGTTCTCGAGTCCCTGGTTGGCCGATAGAGCGTTAAGCTTGATCTATATTTGGCCCGCGCCCTGAGTTGTTGGGCGTCAAGCGGCATCTGGCGAGTGCCGTCGAGGGTTTACTACCAATGAAAAGCCTAGCAAGCAGCCAAACAACTCTTGAAAGGCCGATTTGCGGGCCATGAATTCGCCACGCCATAGATGTATGTCGGGACTCCAGAAAAACCGTTTAATATATTTCACGTCATGATCCAGCCAGTGCCGTGCGAGAGATGCATATTAGCTGCAAGCCGAAGCGCCAGGAGCTTCTCTGAGCAGAGGTGATGATGATGCTGATTTGTGAAGACTGGTGTTTTTGAATCCTGATCATGCTGCCTGTATCGCACCGCATGTAAGACCCGCATGCCCCCTTACATGCTCCCTCTCACAAATAGCCATCGCCATCACAAAATGGCTCGGAGTCTCAGATGGTCGCGGCGCGTACCGGGCTATCAGTTCAAACGGGCGGGACGATCAAGCACGCACGCATCTAGGTATCTTCATGTTTCAGATGGCCGCTACCTTGGCCGGGGGGAAACAAGTCATCACATCGCAGGACCCCATAGCTGCAGGATCTCGTCATCTTTCCATTCACAATGTCACTAGTAGCGGCTGCATGTGGTCAAATCTTTCAAAGAAGCCGTCTTGGCACATTGGCGTTGAAGAGCAAAAGTTTGATGCCTTCTTTGTCAACACATCGTCGGCCGCAGACTCTTTTGTGGAGCAAGTTGGGCTTCGCTTTGTTAGTCTTCCACTTTGTGCGCCGTGCGCCAGCCTCGTCGATCAATTGATCCAGACCGAAGCGAGGAAAACTGCATGGCAATGGCGATTGTGCCTGGACGATCTGATGTGCTGGATCATCGCCTTGGCTTACTTGCATGAGATGAACTTGCCGAAGGGTGTTGGTGGAGGTCGTTTGTAGCAGTACAAACTTAATACTGCTTTTATGGAGTACACTCGGAAGCATCCATGAGCAGATAGATGCAAAGCATTCACTTGGGTAGTGCTTGTCTGACGTCTTCCAAAGCGCCGAGTTCGTATCACAGACAGCTCAGCTCTGTGAGCAGGCATAGCCGCAAGCCACCCGGCTGCATCTTGCGGTTGCTCCAACGCCCGTGGGTTCTTAGCCTCTACCGCTCGCTGTCGTTGTCGGACAAGATGCGGTCGAGAAAAAGGACGGACCGTGGGCTCGCCATCCAAGGCGCCCGGGTACAGAGTCATGGCCCGTCTAGTTGCGGTCACCTGCATTCATCGTCAACACGACCTCACGGCATCAGGCTTAGCGACGTCGCATTCCAAGCTGTCGAGCAACCGACGCACCCATGCTCGTGCATGATAGCATGAGGGGTTGGGCTCAGCCATGATTCGGCGGGAATATGTGAAGCAAGACATGGGACAGGATCCAGGGGCGTACACACTCTGAGGGAGCCAATCAGCGCCGCGCGTGTCTCTAGCAACGCCTTGTCCCCGCCGAAGTGTCGCTCCAGGCGCGTTTCATGTTGAGAAGCCTCTCGTGCAGCCGCTTGGGCCAACTTGTGATCAGGGCGATGCTGGGTTTGCAAGGCTTTTGCGTCGATTGGCCTGGATTTGCTTCTGGGAAGATGGGAAGAGAAAGGCTTGGCGTGGGCAAAGGCCGTCGGCAGCGGAAAAAGGTTTGGCAGGCGAGGACCTGCAATCATGTGTACGGAGTACCAGTACCTGGGCACGTGTGTACTGCAATGCTCGACAGTGCTCGTACATACAAGCAGCAGCATCGTGAGGCGAGCAATGAGATGAGCGTTGCTCGTATTTGGCCAAAACAAAAGGGCTGCTGGCTTCGATACCAAGCAGGAAGTTGGAAGCTGAGTTTCATTGCCACAAGCCACCTCGGAGAATGCAGCGCTCTGACTCTCCTCTCTGGTGTGCTTCGGATCGGATGAAATCAACGGCCTTTGCTCTCATCTTTTCTCCCTTCCAGGATTCAACAGCCACAACCCTCTCCAGCCATTCTGTTTCGGATATGACAGGGGGTAGGATGTGACAAAGCGACAGGAGAGTCTTTTTTCCCCCTTCTGTCGAGGCAATCCTGCACTGCCAAGGAGATAGCATCTGATCGTTACTACCGATTTGAAGAACGAGGACTCGCATCGCCATCCAAACCGGACCGCGTTGTGGGGAAACCTGATCACATCACTCGACAAAACATGGGCATTTCTCGTTACAGGTGACGATTCGGACGCTATCTAGCCGGCTCTGCTCAGGCGGCATGCCGGGGTTCTACGAATATGAACGAGTTTGCAGACTAATCGCTGTCATATAGCGGACGACTCGGGATGCCACCCGGTGACTGGGCAGACAGAAGTCGGCAAAGGATTGACTTTGCATACCGTGGCCTTAATGGCGAATGGTATCGGCTCCGAGAACTGAGTTTCTGTGGCTGGGAAGACGCAATGGTGGTATTCCGGGATGAGTTGGATCCACGGCGAACAACAACATATCGCCGATTCTTTCCTGGAAGCAACTGCAAGAATCCACGATGCCATCTTGTCGGCCAACTCTGGCGTCTTGATTCGATAAATCGAAAACAATGTTTATCGGATTCATCGTTGGGGGGTTCCTGGTCTCGCATGCCGGCAGTGACGGATCACGGAGAGGCGAGACACCGGCAATGGGAGCGGGAGCAATCTTTTGGTAACGCTGACTTGTTCCTGCGTCAAGGACCAGGACACGACGAGCCCCAATCGGACATCCTTGCTGACATGGCTACGAGATGCGGTCGTCTCATGAGCCGCCAAACACTGCTCCTCGATCGGCGCTGCGAGTGAGAAGTCGCTCTCTCTCAGGGAGTGAGTTTCTCGATTAAGCGGGTATGGACGCGTTGCGGGGCCGGCAATGAGGCACGAAAAGCATGCGGCTGTACCTGTATTCTCCATTCCCAGTCTGTTCATGTGCTCCGAGGCTTTCATGTAATGAATAAGGGACCAAATGAGCCCTAGATTGCATGTTTATGCGGTCGACACATCCGGCCAGGGGTATGGACGACTAGCGCCCAGCATAGCAACGGACTTGCGAGAGCCACACAATCAAACAGAAGAAGCTAACGCAGGTCTTTCTTCTCGTCGCCATTAATTTCCATTCTCCTTTTGGCCATGGTCAACGAGCTGGCTCTGCGGCATGAATGGCATTGAGCCGCCTTGTGCGCCATGCCCCGAAAGGCTATTCGTCCAACAAGTATCCAAGTTGCCATGTGGTTGCGAGTGTGCTAGTGCACGCAGAGTTAATTACTTCGTACATTACCGTAGCACCGTACACACTGTAACGACAAAGTCAGTCCCTTTTGGGGGGCAGGGGAGCAGCCTTGAATAGAGAAAGGAGAAGATGCAGCAGCAAGGTCCGGGCTTGTCAAATGAGAGCAAAAGGAAGGCGTTGCATTGACTTGCCAGAGTCGAGGTGACGCTGAAGGATTGGATTATGAACGCTCGTATGTCTGGATGCCACTCACTGACCTGCAGAGCGCCCAAAAGCCCCCCCTTTGCTTTTTACGAGAGTGTAGTGGTGATGGTCAACACACGCCCGTCCTATTTTTGTCTCGTTATCTGCACGCCCACTCTCTGACACTGTCGTGCAAAAAGCTGTTGAGCAGGGAACTGGACTGGGCTTTTGGTGGAGGCTAGATGAAGGGGCCCGGTTTTGGCCCTCCCTGTAGCCCCCCCTTGGCTGCAATTCCACCAGTGCTTGTTCTCTGGCCTCGTCCACATTTCGGCCGATGTGCGAATCTTCGGTCCAGTAGGTCAATTGACTGTTCGTGGTCGGAAATCTTCGTCGAGTGACTGGTCTGATGCTGTCGCTGCATATGCGCTGATGCATGTACTTTGGCTGTGATTGGGCTCTGCAGCAAAGCGCTCAGGCACCCAAACAATTGCTTTGTAGGGAGTGGTTGGCTGTGGAGCCTCAGCCTGAGCGCCATGGCGGCGCCAACGTGCACTGACCGACGCAGCTTCCACGTCAAGACTGCATCAATTGCTTTGCTTTGCTGTGCTTTTGCTTTGCTTTTGCTTTTTGCTTTGCTTGCAGCCAAAGAGCTTAGACGAGGCGAACAGTCTAGCCAGTACAGACCAGACCAGCCCTGTCATGTCCTATCCCGGTCCTTCTTATCGAGACTCGCCTCTGCACCTCGTACCTGTACTTGTGGCTTCCCGGTGGCGTGTCGTGCCGTGTTGTGCCTCTTCAGCCAGCACCGGTAACTAAACTGTACTGCAACTGCACCTCCACTCTGTTATTATTAGGCGGCGCTCTAGGGGAACGCACCACCAAGGTACCACCGCCCAGGGCCTGGCCCCAGTGGGTGCTCATGCGCTATGACAGCAATTGCTCGTTTCCCAGAGGGCCCACACCCTCTCAGCAAGTCGCGCCCCCGCCGCTCTTGCCCGTACCGCCCATGCCCTCTTCAGGCTTAGCTGGTGCCTGGCTGGCGCCGAGCTGGCTGTGCGCACCGACCCTTGCACGTTGTTTTTTATTTTTATTTTTATTTTTTGTTATTAATGGGCTCCGGCTTTTTGATTATTTTCTTGCGCGTGTATTATTAGTGGCCCCTCACTCTCCTCCCCCTCTCCTTCCGCCAAAGGGAGCACAGCTCGGCCAAAGTAGATACGGGGTACACTGTCACCCGCAGCCACGCCACAGAGTACGCCGCGTCTACTCCGTGCCTGGGCTGACCTGTTAATAACGGCTCTCCCACTTCCAGCCAGCGCTTCTTTAGCAGGTTCGGCTCCAGTTCACTCGGTTTCGTTCGTTCAGGCACAGCACGAGTACAGTACAGTATACATACAGTACGTCCAGGCACAGGCCCAACTTCCCGCGCAGCAGCAGGTACTCGTTACTTGTCCCGTACACCTACACCTACCTACAGCACACCAATCCAATCCAGTCCAGTCCAATCTAATCTCATTGAAGCTACCACCACCTAGACAGGCACCAGACAGGCACAGGCACTCAGGCACAGGCTCTCTCTTCCCAGGCTCAGGCATCGCAAAGACGCACAACCCATTTGCAAGGCCCGCGCCACTCCACCCCATTAAACGTGCCATCCCCCGTTGTCCATCCTCACAGTCCCCTTCTTCTGAAATCTCTTCCCTGTGTTTCTTATTTCAACGTTTTTCTGCCCTTTCGCTTCTCTCCTCCCGCCTCCACCCTCTCCCTCCTGCTTTTCTCCTTCTTCTTCGGAGCCGCACAGAATTTCCTCTTTCTTGTGCCTCTCTCTTTTCTTCATTTTTATTCTTTTCCCCGCTGGGCCAGGCTGTCCCTCAATCGCGCGCATAGATCGCCGCAATCCGCTCGTCGCTTCAACAATCATCCCTCAAAGAACAATAACCCGCGAGGTTTTGCCGACTGCGCTCCTCTCCTGGACCCTTCGTTTCTATACGCATTTAATTCGTCTTGCGATCGACACCGTTTCTGCAACCCAACGCACGACGGCTTCATCCTCGCCTTGACGGTTCGCTTTTTCGGACGCGCCCATACATTCGCTAGACGCTATTGTTCGGGTCGTTCCCCCCTTGCTGTGCAACCTCTTTCAGTCGTTTCGAGCTGGTCTCTCTCGGTCTCTCTCACTCTCTCACCACCGTCGCGTCGAATCAACAATTCCCGCGACTCTCGGGCAGCGCCTTTCATTTGATATTTCCTTTTCTCTGTCTACAATCTGGTCTCGCACCGCCTCCGCGCGCAATCACCAATTACCGCCCGCCACGGTGTCCGCCACACCCGTAGGACAATCATCCGCCATCGCCAATTGCATTGGCCACCGCAGATCGCCGTCTCCCCAGACGCTGTCCTCCAACACACTTGACTCACCAAGTCGCATCGTCGCAACTCGCGCATCATGTATTCACAACACCCGGCCATTGCGCCTCAGAAACCTGAGACGTTCATGTTGAGCACCGAAGCTCAGCAGGCTCTTCCCCATGATGCCCAGGTCGCCCTTCAGCAAGTCGACAACCTCAAGTATTTCCTCATCTCCGCCCCAGTCGATTGGCAGCCGGATCAGTACATTCGACGCTTTCTCCTGCCGACGGGTGAATACGTCTCTTGCATCCTGTGGAACAACCTCTTCCACATCTCCGGCACTGACATTGTGCGATGCCTCTCCTTCAGATTCCAGGCCTTTGGCCGCCCCGTCAAGAACTCCAAAAAATTCGAGGAGGGAATCTTCTCCGATCTCCGAAATCTCAAGTCAGGAACTGATGCCTCCCTGGAGGAACCAAAGAGCGCTTTCCTCGACTTTCTCTACAAAAACAACTGCATCCGTACCCAGAAGAAGCAAAAAGTCTTCTACTGGTACAGTGTGCCCCACGACCGCCTCTTCTTGGATGCTCTGGAGCGAGACTTGAAGCGGGAGAAGATGGGCCAGGAAGCCACCACTGTTGCTGTTAGCGAGCCCGCGTTGTCCTTCCAGTACGATTCGTCGCAGTCGCTCTATGAGCAGCTCACGAAAAGCCAGCAGGCCAACTCGTCCTCCTTCAGCGCTCAGCAGTCTTCTTTTCACCCCAGCCAGTCCACCTCTCCCGTCATGAGGGCCATGGACTCCATGCCCCCCCCGAGCATGATTCCCAACACCATGGCCCCTATGGCTGAGACCATGGACTCCATGGTCCCCTACGACACCATGACCATGGCTCCCGCCGTCCCCCAGCAGGTTGCGGCAGTCAAGAGGGAGGCTGACTTCACTCGCGTCCACTACAACCAGAATGGAATCCCCATTACGCACAGCCACCACCGCCATTCTTCGATGCCCGCCTACGGCCTGGAGTACTCGCCTGCTCCGTCCTTTGTGTCTTCGGGCTACGAGGACTACAGCAACCGGGGTTTGTCCTTTGAGCCCATCACTCCTCCTCAGCAGGCTCTCGGCATGACTGCCGAGCCCGCCTACATTGCCAACGAGGAGACTGGACTCTACTCTGCCATCCCCGATCACCTCTCTGCCATGTCTGGCCTCGGCGGAATGGTCCAGATGCCGTCCCACCTTGCTGGCCCGCAGTTCCCTCGCTCTTACGGCGCAAATAACATTTACTCCGTCATCGAGGGATCTCCCACCTACAAGCAGCGAAGACGCCGCACGTCCATCCCCACCTCAATGTCTGCCATGGCACCTACGTCAACCCCCTCTGCCCCTCACAGGCCTTCGGATCTGCGTCGGTCAGTCTCCGTCTCCATGGGCCCCGTCGCTGAGGGAGAAGAATCTACTGGCAACTCACCTTCCAGCATGGTTTACCCCTCCCAGCACAAGGATCTCATGGACATCTCAAGACATGGCAGCCCCGCTGTTCACCCCATGGCTCTCCAGCATGACTTTTCCCACATCAGCGATGACCTCTCTGGTGACCGTTCCATGATGGCTGGCGGCATTGTCCGACGTGCCCGTTCAGCTACTGTAATGGAGCTGGGTCCTTATCCTCACAAGTCTCACTCTTGCCCGATTCCCACCTGTGGCCGACTCTTCAAGAGACTAGAGCACCTCAAGAGGTAAGAGCTCCTCTAGAAATAAATAACCTTCGAGATGGCAAAGCTAATCATTTGATCCTAGGCATGTCCGAACACACACTCAAGAGAAGCCTTACATCTGCCCTCACTGCAGCAAAGCTTTCTCCCGATCAGATAACCTGGCGCAGTATGTGCACCCTCTTTCTCCACATAATTCTATGGTTATAAATAGCAGTTTACTAACTTTATTGCAGGCACAAGCGTACCCACAGCCGCGAGGATGGTGGCGAAGGCTCATTACATCTCTCTGCCGAGGAGGAGGAGGAGTTTTCTGGAGAGGAGCATCTTGGATCTGTCGAGGAGGCGTCGCCAACATCAGAATCGGCCTTTGCCCCTGGCTCGATCAACGCCGTCGTTACTAGCGGCGGTATCGCTCCTCAGACCACTATGACTTCCAGCCATAGCTTCAACAGCCTCCAGACCCTGAGCATGCCCATGACCATCAGCCAACCCACCCCCATCAATGCTGGCGGTGCCATGTAAAGCGCCTTGTTTTAATCTGTTCTTTTTTCCATATGATCTCTTTTCTATTTCTTTTCTCTATTTATTTGCGTCATGATACAATTTCACGTTCTATGGATCTCGGTTTAGGGGATTTCATGTTTTGTTTCCTTCTTGATATCATTTCTTCTCCATCTTTCTTTTATTTACCTCTTTTCTTTATGCGTCTTATGCTCGGATTGTCCTTTTTTATTTACGGCTGCAACAACAGATTTGCTCTTTATACACATTTGGCTCAGGGCCGACAACAGTGGAGTAGCATCTGCTGTGTTTTTGGCTCTGGACGAAAAACGAAGAGAAGGGGCTTGCATGTGACAGGAGTGAAAATGACGCCATCTGTATATATATATTATATACTATTTATTTCTTCAATGTCAGATTATAAGGAAGGCTTCTCGTGGAAGGAATTACCACTAGGAGGCTTTCCTTTGTGTTAGTGTTGAGGTGTAGGATTCGATCAATAGACATGAAAAACAGTTTCTATTTATTCTGCGAGAACGCTCTCACCAGTGATGCGATGTGTGCCATATTGACAATTGTCAATCTATATTATTTACTTTTTCCGCTCTCAATCAAGTGACTAATATGGTATTTCCAACTCAACGCTTCTGCTTCTCATCGCTTGCCTCCCCTTCTACCAAACGTATCCCTCGTCCCCTCAATCTTCTTAACGTCTCTCTCGCTGATTCTAAGCTCAGCACCCTTCATCCTACCCACAGCCGGACCAAATCCACCACCACCGCCACCACCACCTCTTCGATCTCTCTTCTTCTTCTTGCCAGTCTCTCGTTCCAGGATAACGCCAGTCTCCTTAGCCTCGCGTCTGCGCTTAGCTTCCCTCTCCACAGCAGCAGCATTAATCCCCTTGCGCATATGCATGGGCATCTTCTCCTGCTTAAGAATCGAAGTCTTCGAACCAAGCGCCTGAATACGCATATCGAGCGCCTTTTGGCGGACGCGGCCTGAAGAAAAAGCTTTTGGCTGGGCGTTAGGAGAGGACGTTGTGGAGAGTGCAGCGGCGAGGGAGAGGGGCTTGTTTGTTTGTAGGAGGTGGGATTCTGCGATGAGGCGGCGGAGCTCGAGGTCTTGTGCGAGGAGAGAGGGGGCGTCTTCGGGGAGGGCGGCGGAGGAGGATTTTGAGGAGGAGGGTTGGGCGGTTGGTTTGGGGGAGGAGGTTTGGCCTGGGGGACGGGAGGACTGTTTGTAGTTTAATTGTTAGCATTGTATGGTTTGCCTGGTGGAGGGGGGAGAATGAGGATGTACCATGAATGCTTTGAGCTCGCGTTTGGACATTGTGCTTGTTGTGGGAGCTTGAGAGACGGAATGGTCGACTACTTCGATGACTGGATTGTCTGGAGGTCAAGTTAGCAAGAAGAAGATACTAATAGTAGCAACTGCGGTGCTCATCCTACCATTTTCATCTTCCTCCTCCTCTTCGTCGTCGTCCTCGTCATCCTCGCTTCCATCCTCATCATCATCATCGTCTTCGTTTGATAAACCGTCCCATTCACCTCCTTCACTCCCACTGTCGCTGTAGTCCTCACTTCCATCCTCTTCGTCCACAGCCTTCGCCTTGCGCTTCGCTTCCGGCAGCGGAAGAAACTGCGCCTCAAAGTGTCGCCGAAAGATTTCTTGTGCGTCTTCTGTTGATACCGTCGGCTCTGGAGCCTTGCGCTTTCCGAGGACGGCCATTCTTAAGTATGTGGTTCGGTGTAATAGATGTTGATTATGGCGCTGCTGCTACGAGGAAACCTGAGAAAAAGAGTGAGGCTCGACTTTTTTGCTTTATCGTTATCGGTTTCAATTGTTGCGGTGCTGATTTAGGCTAAGCGCGGTGTTGCAAGTGCTGGAGCTTCGGCCCCACTTTACGGAGTGATGCCGCGACTCTCTTCTATTTGGATGTACCTCCGTACTTGGCAGTATCATCTATAGCGGATTGAATCATTTATCTCTAGAGAAAATTGCAGCAAGGCTGCTTGAACGAGATTAGGTTGGCCCAAATGCAATGTATGAGGGCGGTATGCAGGTTGGCAAGAAAAAACGTCTTGAACATGCAAAAGAAAGCGCTGGAGAAATCCATTGGATTCCGCTGAAGAGGGAATGCCATTTTGACACAGCAGGTTTACGACTACACATATCCAGCATCATGTAGCTCAAGGTTAAGAATAATGGTAATATTAAATACTAGAAGTACATAGGTATAATAGCAGATGATAGAGAAATATATCTAGAGTAGCGGATACCAAAGAATTATAGCGATAACAGCAAAAAGTAGAGATAGTAGAAGAAGGTAACGTATACTAGAGGAATATAGCGATGGTAGCAGAAAGTGGATATATATATCTATAGTAGCGGATAGTAGCAGAATATAGCGAAGTAGCAGATACTCAAAGAACTAACCTTCCAGGCAAAGCATCCCCTCTATCCCATCCCTTCTCATCCTCGCGGCCCGAGTATCCCGGAAGAGAAGCGCTCGCACGCCTCGTTCGCCATCAATCATGGCCAATTCGGTCTTTTCTCGCCCAAAACGATCTTCCATATATACCTCGAGGTTCTTGCACTTGATTATCGATTCCACTAAGCTTAAGGCAATATCAGAATCGACCAATGCGTTGAACATGACAACCATCTCTGCATGGAGCGTCATGGTTGCTCCGTGCTCGGTTAGAAGCCTCATCAAGGGAACAGACTTGCTTCTTGGGGCGTTTTTGGCATGGGCGAGCGGCGTCCAGCCCCAATCATCCTCCATGTTAATATTGACATAGGGGTGTTTGACAAGAACCTCGGCCACGTCCGGCCACCCCATTTGCATGCAGAGGGCGAGAGGCGTCAAGCCGTCCTCGTCCAATGAATTGGGATCAACCTCTTCTAGTTCGAGCAGCCTTTCAACCATCTTCTTGCGGCCCAAAAATGCGGCCCACGAGAGAGCAGTCATTCCCCAGTAATCCTTCTTGTCGGGCTCAATATCACGCCACTTCAGGAGGAATTCGACCGCCCAGTCGTGGTTTTCTTGGACTGCTTTGATGAGAGGAGTCGTTTTCTTGCAGTTGCCCAGATTGGCGTCTGTTTTTGGATGTTGAAGAAGGAGCTCGACTATCGTCTTATCCGCGATACATACGGCCTCCTGTAAGGGGGTGTGTCCGTACCAGTCTCTCATATTGGGATTGACCTTGGGGTGTGCCAGAATCGCCTTTATGGCGGCTTGATTCTTGCTTCTGACTGCCATGTGCAACACGCTGTTGCCCAAATGATCCTCGGCATTGACGTTTACTCCTTTCTGCTGAATCAACAGGTCGGTGATGGCCATACGGCCGCGAAGCACCGAAAAGGTGAGAGCTGTGATTCCATACGCGGCTTGAGAATTGACGCTGATTCGGTGTCCGTGACGCTCGAGTATCACCCTCACAGTAGCTTCATGGCCATTCTCGGCCGCCAGACAAAGGGGGTTTGACCTTTGGTTGGAGTTCCAGTCGACCGTCATATTCGGATTATCCAGGAGCAAACTGACAACTTCAGCATGCCCTGCCTTTGCTGCCCGTTCCACACATGTACATCCGGATTTGTCTTGCCGATTCAGATCCAAGTCTGGTCTCTTCGAGATCCAGTCGACAATACCCAGATGCCCATTTGATGCCGCCAGATGCAGAGGCGTAGCACCGTCGTTGTTTACAGAGCGTGTGAGAAGCATCTGCTTTAGCCGAGGAATGATGTTGCTAGATATAAGACTTGTTTCTAGATCTTTATCTGGGAATAGCGACTTCAGCAAGGTTTCCTCCCCCTGTTGTGCTAGTATATGCACCAAGTTGTTGCCATTATCATCGGTGGTAGCCAGGAGATGCCGCGAGTACGTGAATTGACTTGCGAGTGATGGTATCGCACGTAGAAGGGCGTACTGCTCTTGACAGTCGAGGTACGCGGCTATGCTGAGTATAATTTCGACGGGAAGTATGGCCGCCATTTTGCGACTGGTAGGGCAAGCAAGCTGTATGTGATTTTAGATCGTGAATTTGGATGGGAATATGAAGATGAGAGGAAAGGGGGAAGTAAAGAGGGATGGTAAGCAGTATGTTTATATAGGTCGACAGCCACGGCTTATCGCTGTCATCGAATGTAAACAACATGAATATGATTGGCGTGAAGCCACCATCTTTGGCTCATGTGGGCTTAAGTTAACGGGACTGGAGGCTGAGATTTGCACCACATAGCAACACTGGGAGAAACCATGGCGTAAGACGCCATAATCTTATTCACGGGAAGTTTGTCGACTCATCATCTTTGGAGCTTCGACCGCCTCACTCATCTCCCCAGCGATGCGAAGAGTATAATGAATGGGCAACGCTCTCGACTTCAGCTCATTGCAAACAAAACAGGCGACACACATAAAATGATTATTTAATTGTCAGCGAAATGAAGATACCATGAAGATGAAGCAAGAATGCAATCGAGTGTCTTGTAAGCTCCAAGTTTAGCTGTCAGAAACTCTCCACCGGTTGGCGCATGTAAGCACGGGATTGAAACATCTCATCCTATTGCCGACTGATCAGTTGCGACCGGACTACCTCGGTAGCTTGAGCCCTATAGCCTATACGTTCCTTGCTGGAGTAGGCAAACGAAAGCTCTTCAATGAGAACATCGAATTGGCGTAGAAAGGAAAGGGTCAGACTGACTGTAGAGGTAATGTATACGGATACGTGGGTATTTGTCGGTTCAAGGACTCCGTACAAGTTTTTGCATGCATCGCGACTTTCAAAATCCAAAATAATTAACCAAATTCATTTATATTTATCTTTAGCAGATGATTGAATGAATATTGCCAGATGATACTTGACTACAACACTGCGTGTCACCATTGCAATGATTCTTCCCGCCAGCCTTCTCCTCTTACCTTTCGTGTAAGTCAATGTCAATTTTAGCTTCTGTGAGCTCGATCACCTTGGCTTTTGGGATCGTCAGTCTGGCTGTTACTACTCGAAGCCCCTTATTCCCAACGTTATTCCCAACAATCAAGAGGTGCATTCTATCAAGATCCCAAAGATTGTCCATACTTGGACCTTGGGGAGAATTGGTTCAGCCACTTGCTTATCTCACTTGTCTACGGGCACTTTACTTAAGCCCCCCGACGCCATCTGCACCTTTCGGTATCACCATAGACTTGAATTTCCTGCTTTATTTCTCTTAATTCGGGGAGTTTGAAAGAGACTTTCTTTTTTAATTGGAATTTTAATAAGAGAATGTCATGCCGTACTTTTGAAAGAAGCATATCAGATCATTGTCTTGTGGGGAGTAAATGCGCCACTCTTTGCGTGTGAAATTTAGTAGGTGTCCGCCTTAGTCAGCACCCCTCTCGCCGTGTCGTCACTGGAGCTCCGAGATACGGTACAGCACAGGCAGTTTATCCTCGGCTTAGAGCCGATGCTTTCCAGCATTTACCCATCCAAAGCCGGCATCTTCATCTCATCTCAATTTGTCCATTGGAAGCTTCTCTTTCTTTCAAACATAAACGCAATTCAAGCACAAAACACAAAACACATCCATCATGAATACTTTTCGTTTTGCGAGGCCCGCAGTCGCCAAGGTGCCGTTCCAGCGGTCCACGCTGCCTCGAATTGCACGGGCTTATAGCTCCAAGTCTTATGAGTATATCTTGACTTCAACCCCGAAGCCGGGCGTTGGACAAGGTGAGTATCAACGGGTGCAGCGTAATTCTATGTAGAGAATAATGAGTTTGCTAATCAATACTTTTGTATTCTTCTTTTTTAGTGACTTTGAACCGACCAAAGGCACTCAATGCGCTTTGCACCCCTCTTATCAAGGAGCTCAATGAAGCTCTCAACGACTTCAACGCCTCCGATGAGACCTCGGTTATCATCCTTACCGGCTCACAGAAGGCTTTTGCCGCTGGAGCCGATATCAAGGAGATGGCCCCTCTCACATTTTCAGAGGCCTACACCAAGGCTTTCATCGAGTCCTGGTCCCTGCTTACCACTCAAGTGAAGAAGCCCATCATCGCTGCCGTCTCTGGCCATGCACTTGGCGGTGGCTGCGAGCTTGCCATGATGTGCGATCTCCTCTACTGCACCGAGACCGCCAACTTTGGCCAGCCCGAAGTCAAGCTCGGAACTATTCCCGGCGCCGGTGGTAGCCAGCGACTCACTCACGCCATTGGCAAGTCCAAGGCCATGGAGCTGATCCTGACGGGCAAGTCCTTCAGCGGTGCTGAGGCTGAGAAATGGGGCCTTGCTGCTAGAACCTTCCCCACATACGAGGCCCTGATGGAGGAGACACTGAAGCTCGCTGAGACTATTGCTGGATACTCAAAGGTCGCTGTCCAGGCCTGCAAGGAGGTTGTCAACAAGAGCCAGGACCTTGGCCTGCGGGACGGAGTTGAGTTTGAGAGACGTGTCTTCCACAGCCTGTTTGGCAGCCAAGACCAGAAGATTGGCATGAAGGCTTTTGCCGAAAAGAAGAAGCCCGAGTGGACTCACTCTTAGGCGGTTAGACAGCCAATGTGGAGGGCGGTAAAGATACATGTACATCACTGCGATGATGCAAGCATGTGCGCTGAAAAGGCGTAGACAAGATAAAAAAAATGATAGAAGCATTGATTACTACAAACCCTAGGTGATTATTCAAGCAGCCTAAATATGCGCTGCAGTTATTACTCAGGATTTTATTTACTCCCTCCAATTCTGGTGATGTCGTCACATTCCAGTGTTTCCTTCTCAATTCCTTCTGTCGCCTGGCTGAGTAACGTCGCCGCCACATCGTGTAAATAGACGATAGGGAGGCTGATGACGCTAGTGAGGACATTCTGGAAGGTGTTGGTGACAATGTTTCCCTGCTGAGGATCTCGAATGAGGCCCGGCTTGACTATACAAGCTTCAATAGCATTGTTGGAGTTCTTGGCAAAGTCTAAGACGCGAGTTTCCACCTCTCCCTATGATGAATCAGTTTAACGATCAAAGTTACACTTCTCATTTTTTCTCTCTCCCAATGTTCACTCGGTGAGACGAGATATGATCCTTACCCTCATGAGACAGTAGTCGCCCAACACCCATGGCTTCTTGGATTGGTCACGCTCAGCGTTGGCGCCACTGACATATACAAACCGTAGAGGCTTTGTCGTGTTATTCCGAGGAGCCTTGGATAACTCTTCAAGACCGGCAATGGTGTAATCCGAGCAGATCTTGCGAACTTCATCCCAAGGCATCTTGCTGGAATTCCGAGGAGTTACCGCCATTAGCCTATCCGGTAAAGAAGTGTTAGGCTATCAGCTCACTCAAATGTTCAAGGATCAATCTCACCAAATGCAGGCATCCGCATTGGATAGATGCTGCTTGACATTGTCCGAATAGTTCAAAAAGTCATCGCACACAACAGATGTCCATTTTGCTGCGTCACTAGAGTCTTTGAGGCTCTCCGGGACTGGCGTTTCGCGGCGACCAATTCCCACGACTGAGGTTACAACAGGACTGGTGATGGCTTGTCGAACGAGCTCTGTGCCCACGTAGCCGCTGGATCCAACAATAATGACTTTCATGATGAATGATTGCTTCTGACACTGAGTGATGTTAACGTAAGTATATTGAATGTCTGAGAATGTGAATTGCGTCACTGGCTCTATTTAAGTATGCCATCCCCAATCCTTGCAACTAACTGTTCGGCCTTACTAACTGGTCTACATGCACCCTTTACACCCTTAACGAGTACATGTATGCTAGGATTCTGTTAATAGCCCACGTATGTGGCGGAGATAGGATTTGGTCCGGAATTAGGCGCTGCATGAGGCGTCCTATCGGAATTATTATGTCCTTAGAAGACTGAGTTGGTTGGTTGTAGAGATGGAATTTATATCGGAGAGTATCAGAAAGAGGGAAGCCATGCGAGATGCTATGATCAAAGCTCCATCCATACCTTAGTTGGTAAGAGGAAGTATCAAGGTGACGGCCCAAAGTGGTAATAAGCTGCACCAGGTACTCTGGGGAGCTAATTCGCACCTAGTAGCTGGCTTCCGTGTCATTGACGGGCACTATGGATAAGGCATTATGGCGTTTGTCTTGGATGAAGTTTGAAAATACGCACAGTATGGCGTTTTCAAACATATCGTCTTCTGTTTTGAAGCTATTCACAGTCTATCTTCACAACCATAATCTTCTCAGCTGACGATGCTCATCTAATTGCTGAGCTGATGATAATTTGCACGCCTTTATCTGCAGCTCACCCAAATTGGTACCTCTCTCTACCTCGTATCCCGCCCTCCAGTGACGAGGCATCTGCAGTACGTACCCACCGCCCGTCTTGCCCTGAGTGGCCAGTGACCACCGCTCCAAATCTGCTCTTTTCACGATGAATCGCAACTCCTCTCGCACAAACCATTTACGTCCGTATGCGCCGCTCCGATAGTCCGGGCATCTTCCCATCCGCCACTAGAACCAAAATATGAATGGAGTCTCGCAAGCCGAGCTTCGACCTGGGCAAGGAGTTGACGTGTTCGGTACGAGGCCCCGCCATTTGGTCCCTCCATGCTTGATGCTTGATGCTTGGATTCATATCTTCATAGTCTAACTAACGCAACGCACCTCTTT
The DNA here is from genome assembly GCA_019565615.1 of Trichoderma simmonsii. Lineage (NCBI taxonomy): Eukaryota > Fungi > Ascomycota > Sordariomycetes > Hypocreales > Hypocreaceae > Trichoderma > Trichoderma simmonsii. The sequence goes on from CP075866.1 coordinate 2,879,388, forward strand.
AGATATGCACTGAGCTCCTCTACCAGCCGCTCACGCTGCTCGACTGCCTTCACACATACTGCGGAGCCTGTCTCAAAGAATGGTTTCGCTTCCAGGCTGAAAAGGTCGGCCGCGCACCTACCCCGCCACCTCCAGACGCAATCATCTTCACATGCCCATCATGTCGAAGCTCAGTGCGGGACACACGACACAATGCCACCGTTGCGACTCTCCTTGACATGTACACCGCCGCCAACCCGGCCAAGGCGCGGTCAGAGGCCGACAAGCAGGAGATGGAGGAAAAGTACAAGCCAGGCGACCAGGTTCTGCCCAAAGTCAAGACCCGAGAACGGACGGCTGAGGAGAAGCGCGCAGAGGAGGAAGACCGGAGGCTTATCGACGAGGTTAGGGAGATGAGTCTACGAGAGGCGGTTGCCGCAGCCGATACCCAACAAGCGAGGTCGGCTCGGAGACACGCAGAAGGTCGGAGCAGCGATGGACGGGCTCGGTCAGGCTCAGATTATAGATCGGATGGCCGTTCTCAACGGGCAAGAGATGGGAGAGGAGGGAATGGGCAAAGCAATACCGAACATCTGGCCGTGGAGGGCGACTCGCAGTCTCGGAGCAGGCGAAGCGAGTCCCGGCAGCGCCAAGTCGAGCACCAGTCATCACTAAGGTCTTTAATCGGGTCCGAGATGAGCGAGCGGGATATCGAGAGGGAAATCGAAGAGTTTGCTCGGCAAATCCAAGAAGAGGGTCTTTTAGATGGCCTTGACCTTGACAACATCGACTTGAGCCGAGACGACGAGCTCAGTCAGCGCATCACGGAAGCGTATAGAAGGCGCCAAAGAGGCCGCTCAAGGCAAGAGTCAGAAAGGAGAGCCGAGACTCGTGCGAACGATAATGCTACATCTACGTCAAGAGATTCCAGGCTCCGGCCAGATAATGCCCGACCCCAAAGCCGACATCGAGCGCATTCACGATCGACAAGCGAAGTTGGAGACAGGAATAGGCCGCCAGTTTCACCATCAGCAAACCTCGGAGTTCGGGAGCCAGAGAGGAGAGCAAGAAGACGAACAACCAGCGGCGGTCATCACCCAACGCTGCCGGTGGGCTCATCTCTGTCTGCTATGGATACGAGGCCCGCTGCCCACTCTCAAAATGATTTAGTCTTGAGAAGGGATCCGAATGAATTTGATCCTACGGCGTCAGTACCTGCTCTTAGAATCGGCAGAAGCTCTAGCTCGACCACTGTCCCTGCTGCTGCTCAACCGGCCGATAGACCAACCGATAGACCAGCAATTGGCAATGGGAAAATTGCATCCTTTGCGAGTCGCGCGCAGAGCTATCCATCAGCTTCCTCGACTCCAAATTCAATCAACTCCGAATTGATGGAAATAACAGCGGCGCGAAATTCAAAATCGAGCCGACTAACTGAAGTGGTGGTTAGCCCTCCTGATTCTCTGGTATCTAGCCCTATCCAAAGCCCAACGGCGGCGACGTCGCTACACCAACCACCACGATCTCAGCAGCTTTATGAAGAGCCTTCAATTAGTTGTTCAAGATGCAAAAAGCCTGATATTCAATACGACGTGCACTATAATTGCAAGGCGTGCACTGACGGCCACTGGAACATGTGCATTGACTGCTATCGGTCAGGCAAGGGCTGCCTCTACTGGTTTGGATTTGGCTATGGAGCTTGGAAGAAGTGGGAGAAGCGCAAACAAGCTGACGAATCGATACCCATGCCTCACATGCTGAACGCTGGTCGTTATAAGCGACCGGCGTCAACAACTTCCAGCGCGGACGGTAACAAGAAATTGACGACTGACGATCCAAGATCGAGATTAGAAACTGGCACATTTTGCTCAGGGTGCTTTGCGTGGACCAACGATTGCTTCTGGCGCTGCGACTTCTGCAATGAGGGTGACTGGGGGTTCTGCAACAACTGTGTGAACCAGGGCAAGTCGTGTAACCATAGGCTTCTGCCGTTGGCTCATGAAGGAACGTTCAAGTCTACATACGAGCCTCGCAGTCCCAGGTCGGGTGGCCGACCCTCTACAGCAACGGTCATATCAGGGGCACAGCTACCTGGGATCGGACCATTTAAACCACTAATATTCAACCCAAAGTGCGACATTTGCAAAGGCGCCATTCCGCCATCTTCAACGAGATATCACTGTTTCAGTTGCTCAAGCTCGGCTGTGCAAGACGCCACTCCTGGAGACTACGACATTTGTACTTCCTGTTACAGCAGCTTGGAATCCAAGGGAGATGTTAGCGAAGAGAACAGCTCATCTGGGTGGAGAAGGTGCCCCAGTGGTCACAGAATGGTCGTTGTTGGATTCATCGAAGGTAAACTTGGGCAGTGGCGATATGTGGAAAGGGACCTCGTCGGTGGGAGAGCCCTCCGCACCGAACCTCTCGAGAATATTGCGCATCCGGATTTTCAAAAGTGGTCATGGAATGACGGAAAAGAAAAGGTAGAGCGCCTTGTCGCCACAGAAGTGTCGGCGACAGCTCCAGAGAGCTTTGGCGAGATATCATATGCGCGCACATTTCCACCAGATGGCGGCTCCGGCCAAGTGGCTCATGCAATGTGGTCATGGTATCCCAAGTCTGGCGCTGAGGATGAACTGATGTTTCCCCGAGGAGCAGAGATACAGGAGATACGGGATATCAATGGCGACTGGTTCTTTGGGACGTACATGGGTGCCAAGGGTCTGTTCCCAGCGCCGTATGTGAAGCTGCCACAGCAGTCATGAGGAGGCAATACGTGATGTGAGCTTTGGATAGTGTAATCGAAGAAGCAAGACATATCTACGCAGGGAGATGGTGCATGTGGCTGGCCAGGTACCTCGAGCATTGGGATGCTTTGAAAGAGATGAAGCATATTCGTTTGCATGAGCTTCTTAGCTCTACCAGTAATTACTATTTACATAAAGATGATAATCAAGCCTCATGTATGATGAGATTTGCGCTTATACCCAATATACCAATCATCCTACGAACGATCGGTATAGTCGGATAACTTTCGGCAACATGACAGACATAGAGATGGAATCATTAGTAAATGATATGAAAATAAACATTCACGTTCCTCCAAAGCTCTCCGCTAACGGCATCTAATTGAAGCGCAAAATGACGTGATCGGGCCATCGGGGGAATGCCCCACCACGGGCCCTCGGCGCCAGCAAGCTTCTGGGGAGTGAGAGAGAGAGGCTTATGAATGTGAATTCTGAGGCTTTACAACAGCTTGCAACTCTCTCGTGGTTCATCAATTGAAGGCTGAAAAGGCATAGCATCGTTACGCCATGTTCCGACACACAACGCGGCGTCTGGCGGTTGCGGCGGCCAAGGCTGCTGAGCCGAGCGCATATACTCTGGCCGTGTCCAAGGCGCAGGGCGTGGCACGAGGGTTGACTGGAGGTATGTGATGATATGAGATATGAGATGAGAGATGAGATGAGATGAGATGAGATTATGCAGTGATGCTGATATGAAGCTGCTGCTGCTGTTACATGTTCGAGGCTAACCATCGCACACACAGCCATTGGAAACACGCCTCTCATCCGCCTCAACCGCCTCTCCGAGGAAACCGGCTGCGAGGTCCTGGGCAAGGCCGAGTTCATGAACCCCGGTGGCTCCGTCAAGGACCGCGCCGCCCTGTACGTCGTTAAAGACGCCGAGGAGCGCGGCCTGCTCAAGCCCGGCGGCACCGTCGTCGAGGGCACCGCCGGCAACACGGGCATCGGCCTGGCGCACGTCTGCCGCTCTCGGGGCTACAAGCTGGTCATCTACATGCCCAACACGCAGTCTCAGGGCAAGATTGATTTGCTGCGGCTGCTGGGCGCCGAGGTGTATCCCGTTCCCGCCGTGGCGTTTGATAACCCGCAGAATTACAATCATCAGGCGAAGAGGCATGCGGAGGCGTTGGAGAATGCGGTTTGGACGAATCAGTTTGATAATACGGCGAATCGACGGGCGCATATTGAGACGACGGGGCCGGAGATTTGGACGCAGACGAATGGCAAGGTGGATGCCTTTACTTGTGCCACTGGTACGGCGGGCACGCTTGCTGGTACTACGCGCTATCTCAAGGATATTTCAGGTGGTCGTGTCAAGAGCTTCCTCGCCGACCCTCCAGGAAGCGTGCTGCACTCGTACATCTCCTCGGGCGGAAAGCTGATTGAGCGCACGGGCTCCAGCATCACCGAGGGCATCGGCCAGGGCCGCGTCACGGACAACCTCTCGCCGGACATTGACCTCCTAGACGGATCACTAACCATCTCGGACGAGAAGAGCATCGAGATGGTGTACCGCTGCCTGGACGAGGAAGGCCTGTACCTGGGCGCCAGCTCGGCGCTCAACGTCGTCGCCGCAAAGGAGGTCGCTGAGAAGCTGGGCCGGGGCCACGTCGTCGTGACGATGCTGTGCGATGGGGCGTATCGGTATGCGGACCGCTTGTTCTCGCGCAAGTGGCTGGGGGAGAAGAAGCTCTTAGGGGCTATTCCGAAGCATTTAGAAAAGTACATTGTGCTGCCTTAAGCTTTCTCACTGAATTGTTCTTTTTTTATATTGTACACGTAGTATATATCATACATATATAGACTTTATCCCTTTCTTTCTTCTCTTTTTTGTGTGTCTTCCCTTGGTCCTATGTCTTCCCCCCTTTTCTTCCTCTTATGTTACTTTGTACAATGAAGTTTACCACTTGGGTGCTTGTCCGACGATTTTTGAGTATTCCTGGTCCCAGCCTTTTGTCGGGCTCTTGCTAGTCTGAACAAAGTGTCGCAGATGCTCGGCCAGAGCAACTTCCACCGGCGCAAGGCCCTGAGCCTCCTCTCCAACAATCTCCCGCGCAAGCGCAATACCCTTGATGTTCTGTGCCAGAACCTGCACGTATGCGCTTCCATTCAGGGCGGTGGGAATCTTGACGCCCTTGGGGCTGGAGTTTCTCTCCAGTGTAGGGTTGAGCTTTGCGAATTCGGCTACTTCCTCCAGGTTGGCGTTTGCTGAGTCTTTCCACAGAGAGCTGAGCAATTCGACTTCGTCCTTGAGGAGCAAAACGTCTTGCTCAACGTCTTCGCCCGCTGCTTGCTTGACCTTGATGGCGGACGCCCTCGTGAAGAGAGTCATTCCACGTACAACGCGCGAAAAGTGTAGTCTCTCTCGGGTGGGCTGGCCCTCGACTGTGTGTTCCCTGCGTTGGATAAGATCGATGACCTGGTCCGCCCACTTCTGCGCCTGCTTCGTCTCGGCCTCGTCCCAATTGCTGCCACTGACCTTTTCGTTGATGTAGGAGAGCACTCGTACCACCGTCTCTCGGTTGGTGAACAAGAGGCCTGTCTTGTCCGACTGCTTCGCGCACTCAATGACGGCGTGGATGTTACCGCTCTTGCCCGCCATGCGCACAATCTTCCCCCAGTGGTTCGCCTTGAGCCGTATCCCCGCCTTCTTGTACCCCGCCAGAAGGGTGCCCAGGTTGGCCCAGTCGTCCTGGCTCTTCATGCTGCTGAGGGCCTCGGCGAGGATGGTCTTTGAGTTTTCGATGCCGGTGAAGTGGTCGATGGAGGAGAATTTGTGTTCGAGGCCCTCGACCTCGATGATGATGGGGTTTTGCTCGAGGTAGGACTTCATCTTGGGGTCGAAGACGAGCCTGCGCTGCTTTTCGGGGAGGTAGGCGGGGAGGATGATGTTTTCTTGGATGGTGTTGAGGATCTTGTTCATTTCGGTGTTTTCCGTCTCGGCAAAGACAGCCCTGACGCCTGTTTGTGTGCTCCCAGTTAGAATATTTTGATAACAAGGCATAGAACTAGTTGTTCTTCCAATTGCATACCATGTGCTGGCGAGGTGCTGAATTGCCTCGACATAAGGCCCGAAGACCTAGCCGTCCGTCCATTTAGTCGTCCAACCGACCAGACAGCCGCCCTCAGCGACTGATTTGACATTGTCGCCATGTTTGGTGGGCTTTTTGAAACAATGCCGACGAAATGGAAAAAGTTCCTTTCGTACATGCAAAGGCCCATTGCCGTGGTCGCAAGATGGATGGTTGGGTGGGTCGGAGAAAAAGAGGCGCCGGGCCAATCACGGCGGAGAATTGCCTTTTGCTTTTCGACCCATTCGAGCTTTTGCGAAACGTCCGATCCCCAAACCTCGACGTTGAATCCAGCGCAATCAACCGGCCAAATTCTCTTCCCGGTGGGCGCCAATTCCGATCACGATGAATGCTGCTGTTGCGAGGCAGCCGGTGGGCTGTCTGAAGGCGGCTTTGAGGAGGACGAGATTCCAGAGATCGTGGCAGCGGTGCATGGCGACAGAGGCTGCGAGCCCCTCCATCCCCAGAACGGCCTTCAGTCAGAGACAACGTATGGCACTCTTTGTTTGGGAATTTGGACCTTGATGGCAAACAGTCTTGCTAATAGTAGTTTTTCTCTTCTAGACATGGAGCAGCAAAAGGTCGCAAAGTTCCAGATTTGGCCTCAGGTCCCTTCACCACGAGCAACCCATCCCGATCCGATGCCCGCCTTGAAACAGCAGGAGATTGCCCGTCTCGACCCGACCGGCGCCAGGACGAGGCTCTTTTCCCGAGAACACGCCGATAGTGCCAAAGTCGGCGACGTTCTCATGGTGACGACCAAGGCCGGCGAGCCCTTTTCAGGAGCATTCATCCAACTACGGCGGCGCGGCGTAGACACGGCCATCTTGCTACGAGGACAGATGATGAAGGTTGGCGTGGAGATGTGGTTCAAGATTTACAGCCCGACGGTAACGGGTATTGACATCATATGGCGCAAGCCCAAGAGGGCCAGGAGAGCGCGGTTGACGTTTATGCGCAAGCCGAAGCACGACATGGGCAGCGTGGACAACCTGGTGTCTGCCTGGAAGAAGGAGAGATATGCGCTGCGATCCAAGGCGAAGCAGGGTGGAGGGAGACAGGTGAGGTAAAGGGGGATTGGGGAGGCGAGGCGTCATGGTTCATGTTGTATGATAGGGTCTGCAAAAATGTACAATTCGACTGATTACACGAATGGGTTCAATACAAATGTAGCAAGACATCAAGTTTTGTTTTATGAGAATAGCTTTCTTACTTACGTGTAAACATTCATAAGTGAACCAAACAATAGAATTATACGTACTTGTGCTCACGCAAAGCATGAGGCCAAAGAAGCCAAAGCGATTTGCATTTATACAACCTTACAAAAGACAGTCAGACGCTCAATTCTAGGTTAGTACATGCAAGTTCTCCAAGGACGGCCATGGCGGTTTGACTTTATCGATAAGAGTGGCAGGTCGAACTACCTGCCTACTACGGAGATGCCAATTGGCTGCGACCATTGCCAAAAACACTAAAAGGGTGGGAAGCCCTAACAAAGTACTAAGGCAGAGAAGAGGCAATTTGCAACACTCTTTATCTCCTCTTTCTCCTCCACTTGATTCTGCTCGGTGCTTGCGCGAAATTTGCCAAAGCAGACAATATGAAGAGGTTGCGCTGCTGCGGTAAGTGCACTGGTAAGTTACAGGGAAGCAAAATGCAGGGATGATGCGGTTTTCGCCTTTGCGACTTTACTATCGTAAAGAAATTCCTAACATTCTTCTCATTTTGTGGCATGGGTGGAAAAAATCTTGGGATTTGGAATTTTGTACGTCGGACTGGTAGGTTATATACTAAAATATCGCAATTTACATCGCCTTCGGGCATTTGGTCAATTTATAACGATGTACGTTGTACCCCCGCTCCCGTTTAGAGAGGTCGCAAGTTCGAATCGCTAACAGTGCAAAATAGACAGAGAAGATTAGCATGGCCCCTGCACTAAGGATGACACGCTCAATCAAAGAGAAGCTAAACATTTTTTTTTTCTTTTTTGCTTTTTTAAATTTCTCTTCTGTCTTCAGTTTCTTCTCTTTTTAATTTTCGTAGCGTAAAAGGACAGAAACGTCTTGCAAAAAATATGCAATGCAAATGCACAGGAGCGCATGGAGTGAAATGGCTGCCGAGTCTATCAGAAATCAAGATGTAATGTGCTCCTACTGGAATCATAAAATCGAGTGCCACGTCGATTTTGCTTATACATACAGGGATTCTTTTGCTACATCTGCCTACTCACTATCTTATGGGTAAGGATGAAAGGATATTACTTATACTAGATTTCACAATTCTACACAAACAAGTGAACATGGAACAACACGCCGTGGTAGAGAGAGCCAAGCCAAAGGTATTCAACACACATTACACCTCAGCGATTATAAGCGCAATCCACGCGAGGGCAGAAATAAAGGTCCAGAACGAAACCGAATTTGATTCTCTGGGGGTATAGAATTCCCGTCTCATCAACACTCTCCGTCGAATATCGACGCTTTCTTCGGCCATCCATCAATGCTCGTGTAGATGTGCACGATCAAATAGTGTGAAATAGCAGCCAATCTTATCACAACGTGGGAGATATAAAGCGGCAGCATGGATTTCCAAATGTCTGGATACTCCAAGATATGAGAAGTCAAGAATCTGCCAAGACCTCCACACATCGTACCCTGCCAACAGCTGAAGGCGATGAAGCGAAAGTAAGCCGTCAACAGCAACAACCCGGGGTGAAAATCAAGGCAGACATCCTGGTAGTTGCAGAACGGAGGCATATCAAGTCGACAACAGTGGGAGAAACCGGGGAGACATCTCGAGCGAGAGTGGCAACGGGCCTACCGTTTGACCGTACGGTACGACGGATGCAGCTCTTGATCCTCCATGGCAACTGGCATCCTGTTAATTCCGTCAGATATTAGGTATCAACGTGTCTCAATATCAAGGGAAAAGGTGCTTCGGCAAATATCCTTGACTGCATCGCATCAAAGACGACCTGTCACGTCCCCAGCAGTTGGCAGTCTGCGTGGTATAGGGGCGTGTTTGCAGAGTCCTTGAAGACGCGCTTTGCCACTGCCCGGCGTGTCTCTTACTCTGGCTCTTTCGGTCCTTTCCTGTGAGTGATACGGATGAAGCGGTCAATTATGAGCGTCCAGGATCACTGTATGTAGGATTGAAGAGACTGCCGAGAGCCACGAGGTCCCACTGATGGCTATTGATCGCCACGGCTGAGGCGTAACGCGGCAACGTTGAATTGCCCATACCATGCTCACGATTGACAGCAAAGCTGATCCGAACCGGTTTCTGCAGCATCGAACGACGGCCGCGCAATCACGAGATGGCAGAGTGGATGAGATGGATCAGAAACGAGGATTTGTGCAGCCAAGCGAACAGACGAGGCGCCCGCCACGAAGGCCTGGTGATTTGCTGGCCTTGCGTGGTAGAGTTCCATCCACCGTTTTCGCGACGCATCGAGGTGCAGCTGCAGCATGCCGGCTCTGGGGTTGTTTGAGGACATGTACTTGTATGTAGGTTCGCTCTTTCAGAAAATTCAGGTGGTTGGAATGCGATGCCAGCTGGACGCTCGTTGGGTCTTAGACGAGGCGAACTTTGTCCCCATCCTTCTCGCCTCGATCCGAGCGTTGGCGGACCTGTCTGGACTGGCCTGGCGCAGAGTTTATGCGGCCGGCGTGGAGACGCGCATGAGGACCCAATCGCGTAGACGGCGAGGATGCTTCAACGGTGCCACGTCTGTGGTTACGGAGCATCTGTCAAGCTCGCCCGCAGGGAACTCCAGAAAAGTTTCTGATACATCTCATACAAGTACTTGTCCAAAGAGTATAATAACAGTCAAGGCCCAGGTGGTAGAGTAAGAAGAAAAGACAGAAGAGCATCAAAAAGTAATAAAAAGCATCAAGTCATATATACTACTACTTAATACTATTATATCCATCTGTTGATATTCCTCTCCTTGGAGTTCTTGGCTGAATTTAAAGTAAAGCCACCCGCTGGGCCGTTCTATCGATAAGATACTCTGCCCCCCCATCCCAAGTACCTGTACATGTACCGGTACCACGACGACGACCGTCTTTTACCGCTGCCACTAGTAGTGCTACTGCTGCTGCTCACCTCCTTCGCCATGGCCTATTACAGCCTGCGCCAGAGCGCCACAGGGCCGCTAAAGACGCCCAAGAAGATGGCGCCTACGCCCACTGGCAGCACCGTTATTAGCACCAGCTTGTGCAGCAGCAGCGTTGATATTAGCGGCGTTAGCACACAAGTAACCGCCGGCACAACGGGCGCCACAGGCCTGTTGGAGGAGCTGCAGCCCGGCAACGTCGAGCTGGCAGACCAGTTCCCGGAATTTTGTTTACAACCCCAGCGCCCCTCTGGTCTAAATATCGACACCAAGCTCGCCGCTTCATCTGCATCAGTCCAGCTCCAGCTGCAGCTCCAGCATCTCTCCAGCACCAGAAATACTTGTAATAGTACTACAACGACTACCGCTGCTTTTACGACTGCTACCACCACCACCGTCACCACTACTTCGTCCACCTGCTTGACCTCCCTGGGCCTCTGCACGCCCCCTAGCTCTCCCGTCAGCTCATCGGCCGTCTCCAGACTCGCATCGCCTGTCAGTGTCAGTGCCGCCAAGGCTGAGGCTGACCCTGCGCCTGTGCCTCTGTCCGTGTCGCTGCCAGTTGAGCGCCTACAAACGCCCCTCTCTCTATCTCTACCCCGGCCACGCTGCGCTTCGGACCCCCAGCGGAGTGGGCGGGACAAGGAGGAGACTCGTAGTATTACCGGCACTGCTGCACTCCAGCGGTCAGAGAAGCGTCGCTCGTCATTGGGCACCAAGGCCCTGAGCCAGTCTCCAACGCGCTCAAAGCTTTCCAGTCCTCCAAAGCCACCGCCTAAGCCAGCAAAGTTTTCTAGACAATCTCGCCCGGCAGAAACCCAGAGTCAAGCCGACTCTGACTCTGATCTCGCCCTAGCGGAGACCAAGGAGTCTGCTGCCGACGTACTAGTCGATTCTTCGTCGATTCGAGGGGTCCATGAACAATTCCTCAACAGGATGACTCTTTCAGAGCAGCAGAGATGGATCACGGTCCAGGAGAAGACGTTTACCAAATGGTATGTTTCTTTCAACCTGCCTGCCCGCCTTCCACAAAGGAAAAGAAGGGAGAAACCTGAGTTACAGGTTTCTCAACCAACCCCTTGTGTAACATGCTGACAAAGACATTCCTAGGCTTAACACAAAGATTGTAGCCAGGAATCTTGAGGTCAAGGACTTGGTGCCGGACCTTAGCGATGGTGTAAGTTGACCCTATCCACACCGCGATGTTGCTGGCTATTTTCCTATTTCAATTTTTTTTCGCCCTTCCTCTTACTTCTCTCTCCCCTCTTGGCCCCATGTCAACTCAAAGAAGGTCTCCCATTAACACGGAAGCAATGGTGTACTAGGTTATGTTGATTCACTTGCTCGAATGCCTGTCTCACGAATCCCTCGGTCGATATGCCTCCCGGCCGAAGCTCCGAGTCCAGAAGTTCGAAAATGCCAACCTGTCTTTGGACTTCATCAGGTCGAGGGGTATCCAGATGACAAACATTGGTGCTGAAGATGTCGTCGATGGCAACCGCAAGATTGTTCTCGGTCTTATCTGGACCCTGATTCTGCGTTTTACCATCAGTGACATCAACGAGGAGGGCATGTCTGCCAAGGAGGGTCTGCTCCTGTGGTGCCAACGAAAAACTGCATGCTATGATGAGGTCGAAGTTCGCGACTTTAGTAGCAGCTGGAACAACGGCCTTGCCTTCTGCGCCTTGCTCGACATTCACCGGCCGGATTTGATTGACTTTGATACCCTAGACAAGTCGGACCACCGCGGCAACATGCAGCTAGCCTTTGACATTGCCCAAGAGGAGATTGGCATTCCCAAGCTGTTGGATGTGGAAGATGTGTGCGATGTGGCGAAGCCTGATGAGCGAAGTTTGATGACATACATTGCCTACTGGTTCCATGCTTTCTCCCAGATGGAAAAGGTCGAAAATGCAGGACGACGTGTTGAAAAGTTTTTCAACAACATGCAGGGCGCGTGGGAGATGCAAAATGCCTACGAGAGACGAATGCGGGAGCTCCTCAAGAACATCCGAGGCCAGGTTGACCAGTGGCATACGGCCAAGTTTGAAGGCACCTATGTTGATGCAAAGGCCCAGGCCGCTCAGTTCTCAGAGTACAAGAGGGGTAAGAAGCGAGAGTGGGTTGCTGAGAAGAGCGAGCTGGCCACGTTGTTGGGAAATATCAAGACGAAGCTCAGCACGTACCGGTTACGGCCCTACGAACCTCCGTTCGAGGTCAGTCAAGAGGTCATTGAGAGAGACTGGAAGAGTCTCACAAAGAGCGAGATGGCTCGCGCACAGCTCATTAATGAGACCATTCGAGAGTATGTGGACTTTTTGTTCTGTATGCAGCGGAGGCAGCTGGCTAACAAGTCGCAGTATCAAAAACGCCCTACGAAAGTCATTTGCAGATAAAGCCAACGATTTTGCAATGGCTTTGAACACCATGCAACTTGCCATTTCAGGCTTGGATGGCGATATTGAAGATCAGTTGCACCACGTCAAAAAACTCAGCGACAATTTGGCACCCCTCGATCGATATCTCAGCACCATTGCAGAAGTAGATGCCATGTGTGAGGAAGCAAACATTGAGGAGAACGACTTCACTACATACACATATGACGAATTGGCCTACGAGTTAACCTTGGTCAGATCGTCCGTCCAGAAAAAGCTGGCCTTTTTGGAAAACCAAATGGTTGCCCGCAACATGACCAACTTGACGCCCATCCAACTGGAAGAGTTCGAGAGTGTGTTCCGTCATTTCGACCGCGACGCTTCAAATTCGTTGCAGGAGCTCGAATTCAGTGCGGCCCTGGCCTCGCTGGGACTGGTTTTCTCTGAAGAGGAGATGCACGACTACTTTGTCGATACGTCTGGGGGCAAGGAATATGTCACATTCGAGCAGTTTATTCGTTTCATGGTCGATGTCACCGAGGACCAAAACACTGCCGAGCAAGTTTTTCAGTCGTTCCGAGAGGTTGCGGATGGAAAACCGTACGTCACGGAAATGGATCTGCGCCACAGTCTTGTCCCTGAAGAGGTCATTGATACGCTCCTCAACATGATGCCGCCACACAGCGGCCCGGATATGTCAAGAGATCGGGGTAAAGCGCAGTATGACTACATCTCCTTCATGGAGAAGATGATGGGTGGCGAGGATGCGGACGACGATATACCACCCGGTGTGCTCCAGGATAGCACTAACAGCGGTGATCGACCCCGAAGAGATTCCAAGGTCAACGGCGTGCATGCTTAAAGAGTCCCACCGACGAGCAGAATGATACATGGCCCACGGCCTCCGTATATTTCTTTGTATACTTTCCCCCCTTTTACTCCTTGTCGCGCACATATGCCCATTATACGGAGTCCCTGTCTCCTATGTTGTCTGGATACTTGGTTGGAGAGGCAGCGGTGTTTATCTCGGTCCCCTCGATGCATGCATGCATTGCTTATTTTGTTTTTCCTTTTTGGATGGTAATGGTGTGATGTGCGGATAAAAATTGGACACAATTCTATAGTGTATTCCCCACGTTGAATTAATAGTACTACGACGGTAGATAACCAAACTAATTGGCACTTGGCCTCCTATTTATCAATTACGAAGAATACTCGTATTGCCTTTTACGAGTATAATTCCTTTGCTCGTATTATGTTGACCAAGCTTCTTACCCGGCATCAATTCTCCGAGGCCGGACTCGGAGGCAGAGGCCCACTATTGACTTCAGGGCCCTCAAAAGCACCGAATTGTAACTGCCCGACAGGCAATTGGGCATTTAACCAAGGGCGTCTTAGTGGCCAGAAAAAAAGAAAAGTGACGCCTGAAAGTGGCCTTATGGCGCTTAAGCATCAATGAGGTGCTTTTGCTTGGCTCATTGTCTACGTCCATACGGAGTACTAAAGAGAAAATAAGGTAGCTCCGGCTCTTGCCTACCCGGGAATCGCCAGCCGATCGAAGGTGCTAAGCAAAGGAAGCTTCAACCTTGGCCCCTCTGATCTCACTCCATCTTTTTTTCCACCCTCCGACATTGGTTGGCCTCACAACAGCAGGATTCTCACCCTCTGACCGAAAATGGTGACACGATCGAGGCTTGTGCGAGTGCTGCAATCGCCCGGCCGGCGAATGGGCGCAATTGGCGGTGCTAGACTTGCGCCCTGCCATGCAATTTCGCCTGCTCGATGCTTTGCGACTTCGGTCCCGAGATTGTTGTCTCAATCACAGGCGGTCCAGCACCTTGCCAAGCTCACGTCCGAGACGTATCCGGGACTGGCGAGAGACGCCAAATATGCGTCACTGACGGCGGATGATGTGGCTTACTTCAAAAACCTGCTTGGAGGCGAGCAGGCCGTGATTGATGGCACCACCGGCGGCGCAGAGGACGATCTCAAGCCCTTCAACGAGGATTGGATGCACAAGTACCGAGGTCAAGGCCGTCTCGTGCTCAAGCCAGGATCGACCGAGGATGTCAGCCAGATCCTCAAGTACTGCAACGACAGGAAGCTGGCGGTGGTGCCGCAGGGAGGCAACACGGGACTTGTTGGGGGCTCTGTGCCTATTTTCGACGAGATCATCATCAACATGAGCCGCATGAACCAGATCCATTCCTTCGACGAGGTCAGCGGCTCACTTGTGTTGGATGCTGGATGCATCTTGGAGGTGGCCGATCAGTACCTCGCTGAAAGGGGATACATCTTTCCCCTCGACCTAGGAGCTAAGGGATCGTGCCATGTGGGTGGTACAGTTGCCACCAATGCAGGAGGCCTGAGGCTGTTGCGCTACGGCAGCTTGCACGGAAACGTCTTGGGCATGGAGGCCGTCTTGCCAGATGGCACCGTCATGAACGACCTGTGTGCTCTGCGCAAGAACAACACGGGTTACGACCTGAAGCAGCTGTTCATCGGTGGTGAGGGAACCATTGGCATCATCACCAAGCTGGTCATCCAGTGCCCGCAGCGCTCTGCCGCCGTCAACGTGGCATACTTTGGTCTGGAGTCGTATGAAAAGGCACAGCTTGCCTTCCGAGAGGCAAAGAAGCAGTTGGGGGAGATCCTTTCTGCCTTTGAGCTGATGGATTCTCGGACCCAGCAGATCGTGCACAAGATCAAGGGCGAAGAGAGGCCTCTTGAGGGTGAACACCCCTTCTACTGTCTTATCGAGACCAGCGGCTCCAACGGCGACCATGACTACGAGAAGCTAGAAAAGTTCCTCGAGGACGTGCTGACCAAAGAAATCGTGGTCGATGGCGTCGTAGCCCAAGGCGAGGGGCAGGCCAAGGCACTGTGGAGCTGGCGCGAGAGCATCACCGAGTGCATTGGCCACGGCGGCGGGGTGTACAAGTATGATGTCTCGATCCCACTGGCCGAGATGTACTCGCTTGTCGAGGATGTCAAGGCGCGCATGGGGGAGGCTGGCCTAATCGGCGAAACCGAGGAGCACCCGGTAAGCGCAGTTGTGGGCTACGGCCATATGGGTGACTCCAACCTGCATCTCAATGTGGCCGTAAGACGGTATGACGCCAAGGTCGAGGAGGCTCTAGAGCCCTTTGTGTACGAATGGATCGAGAAGCGTAATGGTAGCATCAGCGCCGAGCATGGGCTGGGGCTGGCCAAGAAGAAGTACGTGCAGTACAGCCGGAACGAGACTGTGATTGGCCTGATGAAGCAGATTAAGAAGCTCTATGATCCGGTAAGCCAAGCCCACACCTCGTTTGTTCCCCATTCTCAGTTGTCGCCTGTCGCTTGTTTCTTACCCTTGCTTTTGCGCTTTGTTTCAACCTGCTCTTGTTTCATGATTTTCCTCGTGTTTCCCCATACGATACGACCCTCTTTTCGTTTCTGTCTTTTGCATGATCTGATTGCTTGCGGCTGGCAACATGGCATATCACATGTCTTCTCAGGCAGACATGTCATGGCTGTAGAGATGCCGCGGCGCGCGCGCTCTCATGCACCCTCTTCCCAATCCAACCTGACCTGAAGCAATCTCTCCCAACTTATGCACTGCTACGCCGTAGGGCTGACACTGACAATGGCTCATGACAGAATGGCATTATGAATCCGTACAAGTACATTTGATGACTGGGGGGTACATACAGTATTCGTCCGAGGTGGCGGCGGGGATGCGATAGCACGAGTAATACCAAACCAGCACAAGTACATTTTTGCGGTCGGTCCATCCTAAAAAAAAACCCCCCAAGGCTCCCTTTTTGGGCCTTTTGCATGTATGTAAGTCATGACAGACAGATGCGGACCGCTTGGAAGTGGGAGGGCCTTTCAAGGGCCATCCCCTCCCCTGGATCCCCTTAGGCAGATTCGTCACATCTTGTAACTCTTTTGAGCCTGGTGCCATTTCCCGATTTGGCTCCGTATCGGCCGACACCGGTTTGTGTGACGGCAGAGACGCGGAACAAGGAGAAGGCAGAAGCACCATGATAGTAGTATTTTGCAAGTCCCCTATTTTTCTTGGTCTACTGTGTCTTCTTGTTGTTATCCCCGGCGCGGCGGTCTACGAAAGTGGGCAATACTGTGCTAGCAAAACTTGATCATCGTAATCAACTTACAGGCACCCACGCAGCACGGCTGGGACGAGGCTGTTGGGCTCCGGATGGTTCCTTGGGGTTTTCGCGGCTGGGGACCCCCCGGACAACCTATCAGATTGCCGGACAGGGTGAGCGGCGGATAGGTTGGGATAGCTTGAGGGAGCCACAGAGACCCAAAGAGGTCCAGAGGCCACAGGTTTTCTCATAGGTCATATTCCTGTCATTTCAGCGAGCCGGCCAATGGCAGCGCGCGCCTTGTCCAAACATCTGATCGCTGACACAAGACGACTTGGGCGACCAAGCTCAGCCGTCTCGGTGGGCCAGCCAACCAGGAGCAGAGCTGGCCCTCCGCGTCAGCCCTACGAAACTTAGTGCCAGAAAGAAGATGGTGGGACTGCAGTGCAGAAGGGCTGCCAGTCTAAGGTAGCGTCATGCCGGGCGGACGAAGGCTGCATTTGCAGCGGAAGTTGCCCTGCTTGCTTAGCTGGGGGGGGATGGGGGCAGAAGAAAGCGGACCAAAAGTGACAAGACACACAGACGAGAAGACTCAAAGCTAGACCGAGAGCCAACAAGAGGCCTCGGAGCCCCTGAACCGACCGGCAATGTGGTAAGCCTTGCATCTCATGTCGTCCGTGGGGCTGAGGCCGAGAGGCCATCTCAGCCTTCCCATTCGCCGGACGCCTGGTCGCCGTTCGTACGTTTTTGCTTCGGTGGTTGCCGGGCCTTTACGTGGGATGCCACCAATCCACAGCCAAAGGGCCCATGCCAAAAGGCGGAGTTGTGTGCCTGGCAATATGTCCCAAGACCAACAGTGACCAGAGGTGAAAGGCCATTCACAGCTCGAGATTGGACATCTTTCGTGTGGGGATTCACCATTTCTAATTTTTTCCCTCTCTTTCCCCCCCTCCATGTATGGGACGTTTTGCTTGCCATGTGGTTCTGGTTTCCGGCCTTGGACCTTGTTCCCTTACCTCACCTCCGTATCATTAATGTCCCGACCCTTACACACCTGTCCCCCATCTACCTAACCTACCTACACAACCTTGTTAGCCGGAATAGCTCCCGCGTACCCAGTCCCATGCTTGGTCCTCGTCCAGGAGGCCTATAGTCCAACGGCGTCCTCTTCCTTCCCTCTTTTACAAATATAAAACAGACCCAACGATGATGCAAAGAGGATAAGCGGTGGCAAAGAGAAGCAAGACTGCGGGCCGGGTTGCAATAGACACCGACCAAACCAAACCAAACCAGAACAGCCTTTCGCGAACGAACGAACCGGACATTTTTCTTTTTTTGTTTCTTCCACTTTCTTTCTGGAAAAGGCTGAGGAACAAATTCGCCGGCCTTCCCCCCCACAAGAGACCACACACACACTTACGCGCTCGCGCATACACGAACTTCTCATACATACATACGTTTCAAGCTCACACACGCATACACGCACATATTCGCACACACAATTATAAATATATATCTATATATATACACGCGTGAGTCCGAAGATCGACATCATGGTTGGTGTTCCGGGCAAGTATAAGGGGTGCGAGACCTGCCGCAGGCGTCGAGTCAAGGTTTGTTCCTCTTCTTCCCTCCCCCCCTTACTTATACACCTTTGTCGATGAAAAATGAGACATTATGATGAAGAGAAACGAGAAAAAGAGAGAGGCAGACACACATGCAAAGAGGAAGATATAACACGGACAGCAACTAACATGTCGAGAAAATAGTGCAGCAATGAGCGTCCATTCTGCCAGAACTGCATCAGCAGCGGCAGAACTTGCGAGGGCTATGAGAGAGAGCGAGTTTTCATCACTGGTACGCCAGAGACCAAAGGCCGTGTAGCTTCGCATCCGAAGAAGACGACACCTTCCAAGAAGCCAAAGGCCAGCCCTAGCCCCAGTGTCAAGGCTTCAGACGAGCCTGGGAGCAGCAGCAGCAGCATCTTCAGCGGTTCCCAACTCTTCCAACCCCTGGCACCACTTACCTCTGCGTGGGACGACTACGTTCGATTGACGCCCGGGGGCCAGGGGGGAACCGGTTTCCCAGCCCTCATCACGGCGCTCCAGACGAATTTGCAAAGCGTGGCGAGACTCGAGGCGGCTGTCGGTGGTGAAGGCGGCGGTGATGGATCCGCCGCGGGACTTTTGAGTGCTATACAGTTTCCTCCCTACGCGGCGGCTGAGTTGCTGCCGGTGGCGGATGATGCCTTCGGTATGAATGCGCAATGTTTTGTGCGCCAAAAGGCCACTAATTCTGAGCATGACTCGACAGAGAGCTACTGCGCGTTTCTATTCGAGGTGAGTTTTTGTTTCTGCATTTCTGTTTCCTCGTCGTGGTGTTTTTGCAATTGCAAATCATCATCCGCGGGATTTCCTCGGACGAGGTTCGCTCTTCAAGTCCGGTCGAAGCTAATTCGGAGATGACTTACACAGCACGATTCGTCCGGCGCATCATGGAGGCTCACGGCCGAACAGATGACTAGACTTGGTCCGCACTATTTCGCCTCTTTCCCGAATCACCACTTCTTCGTGAGGGTATATCGCCCTGTAGCTGTAGGTTCTCGGTCGATGATTTCCCCTCTGGCTGGCTGTCCGGATGTTCCCCTTCCCCTTTTCTCCGATTGCTAATTGCTGGACAAAATAGATGAGCATTGCTCTCCTGAGCAGACGAGATACCTTTTTGAGGGCACCGGAATGGACCACGATACCATGGGACCAGCATCCCAAATCTGCCCTCGACCAGCTGTTTGACATTATACTTCAGCTTCCCGCCATCTTCGAGCAGATGGATCGAATCATCCACCTCCAGGCAACGCTTGCCCGCCGAACACAAGCCCAGGAGCTTTTGCATCATTGTCTGGTTGTCGAAGCGCAGTTCCGCCAATGGCTGCAGGAGGCTTATAGAGGAACGGAAGAGCACCCGTACCCCTTTTGGGCCGAGGAGCTCAGGAGCCCCGGCGGCGCCATTCCCTTTGCAAATGCATATACCTTCAAGGACGGAGTCACTGGCTTGATGTTCGTCTATTACTGGATGGCCATGATCCCATTCCACCGCTGCATCGAGCATATTCACATGGCCATTTTCCAACCGGTTGTTGACGCCTATCCCAACATGTGGCCGGAACTGCCGCCCAACTTGCAAATCGACCCAGCGCATTACCAAGACGGACGAGAGCTGGCCGCCAACATCTGCAGGGGATTGGATTCAGCGCTCAATTCGACCGTCCAGCCGGACTTGCTCCTGGGGCCGATGACGGTTGCCATGGACTTTTACCGGGACGTCAACGCCGCGTCACAAGATGGCGTGCTTGAGATTCTGTGGCTGGACGGCTTCAAGAAGCGGCTGTGGGCAAAGGCGCAGGCCGTGACGAGTGTTTTGCAGACTCACAAGTGGTCTGAAGTGGCCAAATTCTAATGAATAATCAGTACGCATACATATGTCAACCGATATAAGTTGACGAGGGGTGCACCAAAACCGACGACGACGAGGCCAAGAACGAACGATGAACATTACAGTGTAGAATAACTTGTATAGCGACATTTGAAACTTTTTTAACCAGATAGAATCGATAGAGATTTGTTCATATAAGGGAGGCAGCTGGACTGCCGTTGGAAGGACTAGCAAAGCAGCGAAAGAAGGAACACATTTTTTGGGGGGGAAATAACAAGCGGGGGAATATTTCATCTCACCTCCTTCAGGAAGGGGAAGTTTTTATAAGGGGAAAAAAGGAAGAAAAGGAAGATTGCATCAACTTTCTATAGCTTGAATATTATACATGGCCCAAACTTCTTTTGGGTGTATGCACGAGTATTGGTCATGCCTGTGATGTGGTGGCTAAGAATAGCTGTGTTGGGAGATACAGTGTGGGGGTAGGGGATTATTGGGTGAGTGTTGGTGTAGATGGACAGTGCTTGTGAGGGTTTTGGTACTGTCGGGTTTGGATGATCCGATAGGTGAGTTAGGGGTGCATGCAGCGGTATTACACGCATTGAATACGAACTGCATCTTGATTATCTTGATACAATGAGAGAATGACTAGTGTTAGACAAGGGTTCGAATTAGATGCGAGTTGGTGTGCGTGAATGTCGTGATTTTGTGGTATTGAGAATCAGCTTTGTTTGATGTTTGATTGGTTTTGGGGGAAGATGGAGATATGGTAATGGGAGGGGATTATGGCGTTGGAAATGACAGGTGCAAAGAAGATGGCGAATTTTTTTTAAGCTTAACTATTCGTTTTAGCAATTTGGACTTGGGTACTTTGGTCGTATTTCTTTATAAGTGCATCGGTTGAGTCTTGTTGCTGATTCGACTCCATTCAGCATGTTATGTCCCAATGCGCGTGTAAGTCGAGATGCTCGAGGTACAAAGTACTTCTGCAGTTGAGAATTGGTGTCATGTGATCACGCTCTTTGAAACATAGAGTACGTACCTTGAGCCCGGCCCCGCCATCACATTTCTCCGTTCCCCCCAGCGCGGCTGCCACAGGGAAGCTCCAGCCCAGCTCCAGCCTTTCCAAGTACCGCCACAGGCAAGGTAGGCTGCCACTCTGACGAAGCTCCGCTAGAACCAGCATATCGACGACCCCCCCAATTATCGACGTCAAAGTGCCAGAAACAAACAACAACAACCTCCTCTTGCCCACAGCATTGCCCGCCAGACTGCACTCGGGTGGCCTCGAACAATTAATCATTGCGTGACTTTTTTTCCCTTTGCAATAATCAGCGGCCATGGCGTCTGGTTACGACAGAGCTCTGTCCGGTAAGTTATTACGCATTCGCTGGCTGGTATCGATATCCCCAGGTTGCTGACATTTGCTGTGTGTTTCTAGTCTTCAGGTTTGTTGCCCGCTGCAGCCGTGTCTACTATCGCGCCCTAGTCCATCTGACATTTAGCCCAGCCCCGACGGACACGTTTTCCAGGTTGAATATGCCGGCGAAGCTGTGAAGAGAGGTCCGTTTTGGATGAATCCCGAAGCTGTCTACCCCCCACCTTCGACTGACGCTTTCTCGGAATAGGAACATGCGCTGTCGGCGTCAAAGGCAAGGAAGTCGTGGTGCTGGGATGTGAGAAGAGGTCTGCGATGAAGCTGCAAGACACAAGAATTACGCCCTCCAAGATCCAGGTCCTGGACCACCACGTCGCCCTGGCTTTTGCCGGCCTGAATGCAGATGCCCGAATCCTCGTCGACAAGGCACGGTTAGAAGCCCAATCGCACCGTCTGTCGGTGGAGGACCCCGTCACGATCGAGTACATTACAAAATACGTTGCCGGTGTGCAGCAGCGCTATACACAGGCTGGAGGTGTCCGACCGTTTGGTATTAGCACCTTGGTGGTTGGATTTGACAATGGAAGCGAGGTGCCCAGATTGTACCAGACCGAGCCCTCTGGTATCTACTCAGCCTGGTAAGGTTCTCGTATGCATTTCATCAAGTGTATGATGGCTGACTCTTGAGCAATATAGGAAAGCGAATGCCATCGGCCGTTCCAGCAAGACGGTTCGAGAGTTCCTGGAGCGAAACTACAAGGAGGACATGGACCGGGAGACCACCATTCGACTAGCGATAAAGTCTCTTCTTGAGGTGGTACAGACTGGTGCGAAGAACATTGAGATTGCGCTCATGGCCCCCGGCGCACATATGGAGCTGCTGCCGACGGACGAGATTGAGGGCTACGTCAAGGAGATTGAGCAGGAGAAGCAGGAGGAGGCTGCCAAGAAGAAGACGGGACGAACACCGGGTACCGGAAGCGCTGCCATCCTGACGAGGAGCGGCGATGACTCTGCTGCTGAATAGAGAGAATAAATGGAAATGGTATTTATTGGAATGCAAACTTTAGAGCGCAGATGCTATTGTATCAACATGGTATGCAAGAATTAAAGAGGGACGCCATAATACAATTGCTACCTCGGCTGATGAACGAAAAAAGAAATAAACTCCAATTAATGTGATGCCATGGAACGCCGAAACAGGTGCTTTCCAAACGACCGTATAAATAGTATATACACAGCCCATGCTCCCCTCTCCCTCCTTTTGAACAGGTGCCTTTAGCCAAGCTTGTCAGCTTCCGGCGTCGGATCGAAGATGGTCCTCCGACCTTCCTGCCGGACCCTCTCGTCCTTGAGCAGCCTATTGTCCATCCGAATGTCGTCGCCCTCGATGGTCAGAGCGGCCTTGGGTGTCTTTGCCTCGAGGACGTAGTGGTTGTCGCAGTGCGGGCAGTACTCGTCGCTCTCGTCGAACTCCTCTGCGTCCTTGCGGAAGACCTTTTTGCACTTTTTGCAGGCGAATGTCATTTCCATGGATTGCTTGAGGGGGTGGGATTCTTGTTCGGAGTGGCATTCGGCGCAGTCGAACCATTTCCGGCCTTTAGGTTTGATGATGTTAGTGGTGGGAAGAGAGGGGGAGATTGTTTGTTTGAGGGGGAAGTACAGCATGGTGACCGGATGGCGACTTGGGCGTTGAGAATGTGTTTGCTGGAGGGATTGTTAGCTGGGTTGCTGGATGTTGGGTTTGTGGTGGTTGTTTCGTGCGTACCACATGGTTGATGAAGCTGGATGCGTCCCTCTTGGGTATATGGAATTATGTAGAACAAGAAGAAGCAGAAATGGACAAGAGATAGGAATCCTCCTTTTCTCGTCCTCAGTAACGAGTGTGGTGATATTTCTGGAGCTGCTGCAGAATCTCTTGGTCTTGGGTTTTGTCTCCCAGACGCCGCCCTCTGCAGCTGCTATTGGTGGGGGTGCCTTTTAGTGCACTGGCCCCTGGGCTATCTTCCGCAATTTACTTAGTCGGGGCCGCCTGAACAGTTCTTCCTCTCAGTGGCGCGTCTTTGACTCTTTGGTGCTTGGTTAGTCAGCTTCCGCCTGCAGTGACGGTCATCTATTCGTCGAGCATGACCGTGAACTCTGATTAATCTTTCTTTCTTTCTTCTTCTTCCCCAGTCGTCGGCTTGCTTGCTCGCCACTTCTCCTTCTATCTACGGCGGCGACGTGCTCGTCTCCCCATCAAGTCAGCGATTGCGTCTCGCAATCTCTTTCTTTCGTAGCAGAATCAGAATCGGAATCACGATGCCTCCTATCAAGAGAAAGGCAGGCAGCAGCGCCGTGCAGGGAGGACTCAAGGCTGGCCGGTCCTCGCGCATGTCGACGCCTGGAGGCACGACTCCCCGCAGCATTGATAGTGGCGATGAGGTGGTGGAGGAGGATGATGCGCCGCTGGACGAGGAGCTGGAGCAGGACATCGACAAGAATATAGATCGCTTCTCACTGGGGCGGTACCAGAAGAAGCATCACATCCGGGAGCCTCTCCCGCACATCTTTGGTAGCAATGATTTCTCGTACCTCGATCTCAAGAAAGATCACCAGAACCGGCCGCTTTGGATTGACCCTCAGAAGGGCAGAATCATCCTCGAGAGCTTCAATCCACTGGCGGAGCAGGCCCAAGACTTCCTCATTACCATTGCCGAGCCCTTGTCGCGCCCGACGTTTATGCATGAATATGCCCTCACAACGCATAGTCTCTACGCCGCGGTTTCCGTTGGCTTGTCACCTCATGATATTATAAATACCCTCGATCGCTTTCTCAAGACGCCTCTGCCGGACGAGATCCGATCCTTTATTGAGAGCTGCACTCAGAGCTACGGAAAGGTCAAGCTCGTCCTGAAGAATACCAAGTACTACGTCGAGAGTCCAGATCCCAACATGCTGCAGATGCTGCTCAAGAACCCCAGGATTGGCCCTCTCCGCGTGCAAGGAACAGCAGAAATCACGACATCCGCCGCGCCCAAGCTCGGCAACCTGGTCATTCCTGGTACAAAGAATGCTGCGGGTGCCAAACAGGCGAACGGTTTGCAGCCAGCAAACGGCGAGCAAGCGCAAGACGGCCAACCAGCCATGCAGGGAGGCGACGTGCTCGCTCGACTCGGCGAGGAAGATGACGATGACCAAGAGGTGACGCACTCGTTCGAGATTGCCGATAAAGATGTCGAGACGGTTCAGAAGGAATGTCTCAACCTAGGATTCCCGGTCCTCGAAGAGTACGACTTTAGACGTGATGAAGTCAACGCGACACTGGATATCGATCTCAAGCCCGGCACCCAGATCCGACCGTACCAGGAAAAGAGTCTCAGCAAAATGTTTGGTAACGGCCGTGCCAAGAGTGGCTTGATCGTCTTGCCCTGCGGTGCTGGAAAGACGCTGGTTGGTATTACCGCAGCGTGCACTATCAAGAAGGGTGTCATTGTGCTATGCACGAGTTCCATGTCCGTGGTGCAATGGCGAAACGAGTTTTTGAAGTGGTCCAACATTAATCCAGACGATATTGTCGCCTTCACGTCGGACTCCAAAAACAGCGTCTTCACAGGAAGCACCGGTATCATCGTCACAACTTATTCCATGGTTACCCAGTCTAGAGCTCGATCGTACGATGCGGAAAAAATGATGAGGTTTCTTACCGGACGAGAATGGGGCTTGATGCTCTTGGACGAGGTGCACGTCGTGCCCGCCAACATCTTTCGAAAAGTCACGTCTTCCATCAAGACGCACTCTAAGCTGGGTTTAACGGCCACATTGCTCCGAGAGGACGACAAAATATCTGATCTCAATTTCCTCATTGGGCCAAAGCTTTTCGAGGCCAACTGGATGGAGCTGTCCAAGCAGGGCCACATCGCTCGAGTGCAATGCGCCGAAGTTTGGTGTCCCATGCCCACCGAGTTCTATGACGAGTATCTTCGGGCGCCATCGCGCAAGAAGAATTTGCTCTACATTATGAACCCGCGCAAGTTCCAGGCCTGTCAGTATCTGATCAACTATCACGAATCCAGGGGTGACAAGATCATTGTCTTCTCGGATAACGTATACGCGTTGAAAGCATACGCGTTGAAGTTGGGCAAGGCCTTCATCTACGGCGGTACTGGCCAGGCAGAACGTCTACAAGTGTTGGAAAACTTTCAGCACAACCCACAAGTCAATACTCTGTTCCTCTCAAAGATTGGAGACACATCTCTGGACTTGCCGGAGGCTACATGTCTGATTCAAATCTCATCGCATTATGGTTCTCGACGTCAAGAGGCCCAGAGACTGGGTCGTATCCTTCGAGCCAAGCGAAGAAATGACGAAGGTTTCAATGCATTTTTCTACTCGCTCGTTTCTAAAGATACGCAGGAAATGTACTTTTCCTCGAAGCGACAGGCCTTTTTGGTTGATCAGGGCTACGCATTCAAGGTGATTACCCAGTTGGCAAACATTGAGAAGACGCCCGGACTGGCCTTTGCAACGGCGACTGAGCGTCGTGAGTTGCTACAAAAGGTGCTGGTCGAGAATGAGACGATGGATGATGAAGATATCACAGATGACCTGTTTCACAGTGGTACAATGGGCCGAAAGAAGAAGAAGGGAGCTGCCCGCCGAACAGCCGGCACACTGGGCGAGCTCAGCGGTGGACAAGATATGGCCTACATTGAGCAGAACAAGAAGATGAATGGTGCTTTCAAGAAAGGAAAAGGGAAGAAGGAGAGCAGCGCATTCTTTAAGAAGATTGGGCGAGAAAATGCCAGGCGAGCTGCCTTGGGTTAGCTATTTGACCTTGGCGACAGGTTTCTTCCTCTTCCCCCTTCCCTTTTCTCTCTTTTCAATTATTCGTTATTCACTACCATACAGATTGGATGATCAGATACTACTAACTCAAGGTTTGATTTGATGCGAGGTGTTATGACATATATGAAGGTGTTGCTAAAAAGCACAAAAGCAGCCTTCTTGGTGAACGGCGTTAATCTCGGATTTTTCATCAATGGTGGATAAGATTCTACCTCCTGCAACGGATGCATGGAGTTATACACTATAAAAGAATAACCATACCCATACAATATTATTACTACTAGTATTATTATTTCTACCAGACTTGACTCGTATTTTTAGACTGCATGCACGACTAGTAAGTACACCTTTATGTGAGCGTCTCGTGACAGCCATCGTATGTTGATTGGCATGGAGGGGGCTTGCATCTGGCGAATGGAAAGGCATCGGGTCAGTCAGCAATGTGCAGAGGAGGTTCGATGCTGGGTGCCCAAAGCTCGCCTGGTGAGTTGCATCCAGGAGCCCAAGCAGAGAGGAACAGGGATGTTTTATTGGCTGCGGATGCGAGAATGGGTCACTACGCCTCCTTATGATGGGCTGCATATCACGAAGAAGGCGGGCGTTGAGCAGCGCGAGTTATGATAAGAGAAGTGATGAGTGTGGTATGTGGAGAAATTGTTCATGTTATGTTGCTTTGAGAGGGGAATGGAGAAGGTGATATATGATGGTGGTGAGGTATTGGGATATTGGTCGTCTTACACGATGCCTGTAGAGCTTGCATCCCATTTTTGGCAGATCTTGTATTGTGATCGAGATTGGGTTAATGATGAATATAAAAGAATTGAATCTTGTGAATTAAGTCATTCTAAGAATATAGGGTTTCCTAAAACTTGGGTAGTTTGTTTAGTAAGACCCTCATATATCTCCCCTGTCACGCCGGCTGTCAATGATGCAAATAATACACCATGAAAAGTTGCAGTGACAAGGGCACTCGCTGCAACTGGTGCGAAAGGAGGAAAGACGATGCTGGCGACACCACCGCCCAATGCACTTAACATGCAGCCCATTGTTCCCACGATACCACCCTTGAACACGGGGTTGATACTCTTTTGTGGTAGCGTACCAATATAGTTGAGAGTGAGCTGTTCCGTTGCCCTTGCAAGGTTGAACCACACCAAGTCAGTGCCTCGATGCCGGCCTCCAGTAACAACCAGTGGTAGAAGTCCGTATGAAAACGCAATTGGGTGGTCTATCACGAGTGGACAGTAGGCCGGAATAATGAGATGGAAAATAGCTGCACGTCCGTACTCAGTGGTTCTACTGAGCGCCTCTCTGTCAGCCCTCATCCTCATGCAGATGGTGGCGAGATCATTGTGATAGCCGCCAAATGAAGCGCCGAGAGGTTCTTCCCGCTGTCTTTCCTCGAATCGAGGATGCCAGTCGGTATCTGGGTGCCAAACGTAAAAGAAGCGGTGCTCATCACCTGCCCCGTACACGACGGTCATCTCATTCTGGACGAAGCGGTGCACGTAGGCTCCGAACCCACCGTCGCCCCAACCCTGAATCTTTGAGACGTTGGAAATTGCTAGCTCGGACCGGATGCCGTCGAGGCTCGCACCAACTCTTTCAATGGCTTTTACGCCGGACAAGAGTACGAGTGGTATGGCTCCGAGAGCGGCGGCTTGAAAGATTTCCACAAAGGTTGGAGTCGAATTGAACGCTCCTGGGATAACTATAATTTCTCGTTGTTGAACGTCTTGGAGACATTTCGTGAGTCTTTCATATGCCTGCTCCTTCTGCTTCAATGCTTTCCCTTCTTGGTTCTGGTTGAATGCCTGCTGCAACAAAAGCAATAATGGTCCATAGTCTTTGATGCTCTTGATTATCTTGAGAGCCTGCGCCTTAGTGAGGCTTCTGATAATGACGGTGCCAACCACGTTCATTTTTAGGGATTACTACCAACAAGATGGTTGGTGATTAGCATTCGCCGACCGGCTTAGTGTTGAGTGAAGTATGCGGTGTAGAGGTCAAGAATTTACTGCGCGGAAAATGAAGCCGATGGATTGATGTAAAGATCGAATCTGCCTACTAGGTATGCGAGGAGCTTCCAACCTGCACACAGTAGTGCTCAGGTATTCTTTTCCTACCTATATTTCTTACCTACCTTCCATACCTTATTTTCTGTTTACACCTGTAGCTTGTACATCCTCTTCTGAGTGACGAGAGCGCAAGAAGTCATGCCGAGCGTGTAGAATTACCTGCGTAAGAGGTAGTTATGGTCACCTCCTCGCCGAATCGCAGTACGCCATCTGTTTGTTGCTTATGTAGCTGCCAACCAGTATACCTTGTGATGACACGCTTGCATTTAAGAGGCCGACCTGCTGCTGGTATTGAGGTTGGGCAGCAAGAGGCTGGTGCCTCATTGTGTGGCAGATGCGTATAAGCGAACACATTCGGGAGAATTTAGCCGCCGCCTTGTATGAGCAACACGAAGGTCTCATCTAACGTCAAAAGTTGATACACTATGTGGATTTTGTTATCATGCAAAAAATGGTAAATGAAACATTGTTATCTTCTCTTCACCTCTTCGTTAGACTCTTTCGTCAGAATCAGGCCACGAAAGACCTCTCAACAAATCACCGTGTTCATCCATCACCCCAGTTGCACGTGGCTATATCAGAATGAACAAGCCATATCGAGTACTCCGGAGAATTGTTGGGCTTGGCATTTCATTGGAGAACATGGCCTAGATTCTGATCCTAGATTCTCATCATTACTAGACGTCATGAGATTGGAATGAACGACGTGTGCTTTTTGTATGCACATGACGGACAACAGATGCATGGTCGGTGTGCGGGCGGCCGGATGCTTGCAAGACATGCATGGTGCTGTGTGAGGCTTTGCAACGGTATATTGATATTAATTTGGTGCAACATGTGTGTTGGTGGCCGGTATGCTGTCTCGTGGGGGTGTGTTGTACAAACGCTACGGGATGCTGATTTCGTTCTAGAACCTGGCCGGGTCGAATTGAATTGGAAATGTCATTGTCTTGGTGTAACGCCGGGCGCGCACGGAGGGCAGTGCTAATGAATCTTGCGTTTGCATTCTGATGCCGTGCGTTGCGTTATCTTACACAAACTGGGGTCACTTGTTTTATTTAGTTGCGTCGCAAAGCACGGCGCATGAATCGGAGGTTGCATCCGGCCGGGGAGGGACAACGGAGAGAGGCCAATGGAAGAGTGAAAATTGAATAAAAGTGCCGCAAATGACATGCTCGCCCGGCTTTGATTTGGGGGATCGGCGATGGTGCATGAGGATTCCCAAGGACTGGGAGCAGTGACATCATTGCTGGCGTATTAGATGCTGCCCAACGCTGCCCATTTTGTGGTGTTAGTTAGTAGAGGTAGATAGATGATGGGGATATCCTCAGATTGGCTTATTTGATTGACCGTGTTTTTGGGGTTGCTTCTTTTTTATGCGGGGAAGAAAAAACTAGTAGCAATGGGTCATGAATTCTGTAATGAATTTTCACTGCATATTATGACCCTAAATGATCGATGCTGATGTTTCATGGATCTTCATTTCAGGCGTTTTTTCCTTCTCAGCACCCCGGCTTTGCGGCATGGCCGTCGGGCGCTACGGAGGATTTATTGGTCGGGGACAGTCGCTGCGAACGAGTCAAACTCCGCATAGCCATAGCGGGAGGATTCGCTGTTCGGCGTTGGCTGACCTTGCTGATGTTTATAGGGGGCGTTCCGAGGAGCTGGAGCATGCGTGGCGGATCCAATGTCCAATTGCCATCAAGACTAACGGTGGTATCAGCAGATGGCCATTGGTGATACTGCGTATAACTGATATGGACATCAATTGAACATAATTGATGATTTTCTTGTTAAGCAGTACTACCAAATCTGCTGTCAATGCTGTAAACTTACGTGGGCAGCCTCCTATTGATACTCGATACCTCATAACAAGGGCATGACCCACGTAATAGGAGGTACCGAATAGACGGAGCACGAGCTGAGAGAAGGCAGCAGCTCCGTCCTCTGTACTGTCCATCAAGATGGAAATCGAGGAGAACTCGTACTTCTGTTATCGAGGTACCAGCCCCCTTGGTGGCATCTCGTAATAGTCGTCCAGCCTCCTCTTAGCAGCTACAGGTACCCAGTCAATCAGTGCCCCATGCACTGACGTATGTGGGGCCTCGTTCTTGCGTTCTGGGTCAGCGAAAGACCTGGGCTAAGCTTTCTGCTAAGCCTCTCCCGGAATAGGCCGTTTGACTGAGAGAAGGAACGGAAGACGCTGAAAAGTCGGCAGTAACAAGTCGCACGAGGCGCACGTCGTCGATTTTCTTTTGCCCCCCTTCCCTTTCCTGGTGAGAGAGGTTTTGACTTCAATCCCCCGTTTCTCTCCCAATCTCTCCCAATTCCTCCTCCTTCATCCCCCAGCTATCCCGACGAAACACTGCCAAACAGCGCCTCGAAACGGAACGATCTCGACCCTCTTAGACGGTGGCGCGTCTCGCACCGTCTGGCTGTGCTCCATTCTTGGCCCTCCGTCTTCCGTGCCACCAATCGCCGCCAAAGGGGCTTGGCATCTTGCCGCAGCCGCGGGACTCAACGAGGCCGGGATAATTGCATTGGCCGTTGCTTGCACCGTAATCCTGCATCTGAGCTCCGTCCACGCTGCATATTCGGGTGGTGGTGACACTACAAGTACCACAAGTCCGGCTGTTCAAGGGCCACACGCAATCCAGAGAGAGGGTGCCTTGCAACCACTGGCCTGCGCATCACATCAGCCCACGGGCCACGACAACGAGAAGGGGATCCCGGAACCCTGCTTTGGTCCCGACGTTTACAGCAATACTTATACGCCACCGTTCTCGTCCTTTTCTCAATTGCTTCACCGTCTTTTCCTGAGCTTGATTCTGCTCAGCTATCTGCAATTGCGCCTTGACGACAACCCCTCCAATTCCAACTTGCGCCATTGATCAAAGCGTCTGCAAACCAGTCGATAGGTTGCAGGCACGCCCGGCCAATTCGCAAGAGGACTCGCCAATTACGATCTTCCTTCTCGCCAATCTCCCTAGCAGTATCAGCGCCATCCTTGTCTTTTTTTTTCTCTCTGGCTGCCATAAACCACGGTTACCTTGCAAGCATAAATCAGTCAGCGGTGTTACCTGCACTCCTGATAAGCTCGATATCAGGTCCAGGCCTCCTTGCTCCCCCTCCTGCTACTGGCTCGTAAAGTGTCAATCAGCACGCGCTATTCTTTGTCGCTTTTCTTCACCCATCTCAGCTATAGTGTCGACTCCTGCATCCGCATACCACTATCGGTACTCCTCTTTTTTGACTCTTTCTGCTTCCCTTTCAGAACGTCTGAAAGTCAGCTTCCCCTGGACCACGAGCTTTCCCCCCCTGACCAGACATGGTCTCCTCACGATAATCGCATCTCGCCGCCTGCATTGCTCTCGATCATGCCTTTTTGCGTTTTGTTGACTGTGAGGTCCTTCGATTGGACTCACGCCTAAAGAAACGCACTCCGAACCCCGACGATCGAGATTTTTCTGTCAAAGGAAAATCTGTCTTGCCAGCGACATCATCTTCGCGCTCGCACCTCGTTGTACTAATTTCATAATCTTATTATACTCTTGCGTCGCGTCCACCTGGCGTATTTGAGATAAATCCTCGTTTTGCTCCTTGGGTGCCGCCTGCATCTACCCCTTGCAATACCTGGAGCCTCTGCTCCTCTCTTGGATAAAATGTTTGACGAGACTCGCGCCTTTATAGCGGCGCAGATCAAGGGTGCTAAGCCCGCTTTTGTATCGAAAACACCACATTTTAACTTTATCACCGTCCACTGTGAGTACTTCACTTGCCCATTTCACCACCTTTACATCGCCCAGAGCGTTTCCATACTGACTGACGCGCGACTTAGATTTTTGGATTATTTTTGCAACATTACTATCTGCCGTTCTCATCTATGCCGGCGGCAAAGGAGAGCTTCATTTTATTGATGCTCTCATGTTTGGTAGTGGTGCAAATACACAAGCTGGACTCAATCCCGTTGATCTAAACAACCTTAATGGATTCCAGCTGGCATGGATTTACACCTTTTCTCTATTCTCAAATCCCATCACGCTGCATACATGCGTTGTGTTCCTCAGGCTTTACTGGTTCGAGAAACGTTTCCAGCACTGGGTCCAGGAAGCCCGATTGCGCCGCCGAACTCTCAGCAAATCCAAATCCAAGGCACGAAATGATTTGAGCCAGGCTGAGAATGGCCTCGGCGTGAATGGAAGACACATTACTATTGTGCCACGGGGTGAGAGGGCAAACAGAATCACCAATGATGGCATTCTTCTGGATAAGATAGAAGAGGCCGAGCCTAAACCGGTTGCGAATAGCGATGCAAGTGATACGACTACAGTGTCTGACGAATTGCACAAGAGCGTTTCTCTTGATGATATTGACCCCCTAGAACAACCTCGTCAAAAGGACACATCTCACGCAATTTCGGATGAAAATGGTTCTGCGCCTGGTCCTCGACCTGAAAACCCTCACCTCTCAACCGCCATCACATTTGCCGATACTGTTAAGAGGAGTGATGGCTTGGAAAGCGATCCTACCAAATTTCCTCAACGACGCCCCAATGCCGAACACATTGCCATCCTTGAGAGGCAGCGAAACCAGGACAATGAGGTTCTTCGCATTCCCGGGCCACGGGAGACTGAGAGGGGTCTAGGACCTCGCCGTCTTGAAGAAGATGATCAACAAGAGGACGAGGATCGGCCAGTTGCTCGTCAGAGGACTATTGAGTTTCGTAATGACGAGCCCAGCGGCATCCACGGCCGGCAGCCAACTATTACCATCGCTGAGCCTGAGCATCATAAGCGGGACGAGCTCAAAGATGATGCTGCAGCTGCTGGTAATGTCGTTGATAGCCTAAGGTTCCGAAGGCCGCGCTTTTTCAACAGATCACAAGAAAAACTACACGAAGACGGCGAGGGACCCAGACACAACAGATCCAGGACCCCGCATCCACGCCCTGTACGAACCAAAACGATGGACACCATTCGCTCTGTCTTGACACGGGAGAAAGTAGAAGACATGCCTTACCTTAGTTATACACCCACCATGGGACGTAACTCAAACTTCCTCGGCCTGACCCTGGAACAGCGAGAGGAGCTCGGTGGTATCGAATACCGAGCACTGAGAACTTTAGCCTTGGTGTTGATATTTTACTTTTGGATCTACCATATTCTGGGTGTCGTCTGTTTGCTTCCCTACATTCTCCACAACCAGCATTACGGAAACATTCTTGCTGCCGACGATATTGGTAGGACATGGTGGGCGTTTTGGACGTCCAACATGGCCTTTATGGATGTGGGATTCACCCTGACTCCCGACAGCATGAATTCATTTGCAACGTCCGAGTGGGTCTTGATGGCCATGTGGTTCTTTATCATTATTGGAAACACTGGCTTTCCCGTCATGCTACGTTTTATGATTTGGGTTGCTTCTAAGCTTACGCCTCGAGGCACTGGCCTTTGGGAAGAGTTCAGATTTTTGCTCGACCATCCTCGTCGGTGCTTTACTTTGCTCTTTCCATCCAATGCCAATTGGTGGCTGTTCTGGATTCTCATTTTGCTCAACGTCATTGACCTGGTATTCTTTATTGTCCTCGATGTAGGTTCCCCCTTACCTTTCCCCTCATTTTCAGCCTTCTCCCCCAAGTCTCTCTTTACCTTCTCGTCCACTTTTTCTCTGCCTAAGCAGCTGATGCTAACGACTTTCTTCAGCTCGGAGCCGAACCAATTACTGCCTTGCCGCTTAGGAACCGCGTTGTTATTGGCCTGTTCCAAGCTGCCTCAACCCGAACCGCTGGCTTCTCGGCAGTTAGCATGTCAGAACTTCACCCCGCCATGCCGGTTCTATATATGATAATGATGTATATATCCGTGTTTCCCATCGCCATTTCTATCCGACGAACCAACGTCTACGAGGAGAAGTCTCTGGGCGTGTATCGTGACCGGGGCGACGAGGACGCTGAAGAAGCAAGCGCTCTCGATTATGTGGGGACACATTTGCGACGTCAGCTTTCTTTCGACTTGTGGTATGTCTTTTTGGGCTTCTTTCTTCTCGCCATCACCGAAGGCGGCAAGATTGTTGGAGGTCGGTTCGACTTGTTTGCTGTTCTTTTTGAGATCGTCAGTGCCTACGGAACCGTGGGCTTGAGTATTGGCGTGCCGGGTGTCAATGCTTCTCTCTGTTCACAATTTTCCGTCATTGGCAAGCTGATCATCGTGGCCATGCAAATCCGTGGTCGCCATCGTGGCCTGCCATATGGCCTTGATCGTGCTGTCATTCTTCCGAGCGAAGCCCGCTTGAAAAAGGAACAGGAGGAGTCCGAAGCCGCCCTCGCCCGGACAAATACTGCAGTATCTACTGGCGCTACCTCAGCTCTGCAGCGACAGGCGACTACGGGACGAAGCCGGAGCAGGAGTCGTGACAGGGCTAACGGCAGCCTGATAACACAATTGCTCCACCCGGGACCGGTCGTTCCTCCAGATCCATTCTTGCGACCAAGGGGAAGATCGGTGGAGGGACACCAGAGGAGCATGTCTGCGGACGTGACTGGCGCTTTGCCAGAACCCGCGGGCGCTCACTTACACCCCTCTATAGAGGAAGATGACGAATTGCACCAATTGTCGAGCAATGACTTCCCACACAAGCCGAGACGGATAGAGTCCTCTGCTTTTTAGAAGAATCCATGGAAATAAGACGGATTCGATCAACTTTGTTTCTTAACCGCCCAGGAGCGGTTCTGTTACTGCTGTATATATTTATTACGCTGTTTTCCTTTTCCGCATGAAAGATGATTCCAAAGAGGGCTTGCGATAGAGCAAGTGGAATCCCCAAGTTGGCCGTGGGTGGCGACAACAGAAGCCCTCGTGGAGTTGGTTGGCTTACTGCGCCTGTTCATGCTTGGATTGTACCCGGAATCGTGTGCGTTGGAGCAACATTTTGCTCTCCAGACTTTCGTGTCATAGCGGTCGATCGTATAATGTATTTATGATTGCAAAGAAGAAATATATGGGACTTTGCCAAGTTTATTGACGCCTGTAAGACCTGATGCTGTCTATCCGTGTTGCCGTGTAATGAATGAAGCCACATGCTCCGCCACCTTTCCATCTACTTGCAGCTATTAAGCTAAAGGCAAAGAAAGAGATGACAAGAAATTCTATCCAGAATGTTGAAAATTGTTTAAGAAATCGGTGTAGATGAGTACGAAAATTCCGTCTCTACGATGCCCTTTTTATTTATCCTCAAAGGCGCCCATGTTCTTCAAGGCGCCAGCAAGGCGACGATAGTCCTTTAGCAGATCTAATACCTCACTGAGCCTCAAATCGCCCGGATTCTGAAGCTCCATGAAGCGTTTATTGGGAGGGCTGATTTTGGGGATTTCTTTCGGTGGTAGGATGCCTGCAATGTCGGGGAATGCCTTTTTATAATTCGTGTTAGTGGTCATTGCATTACAAGTGAGAACAAGGGGGTGATTTGGCTGCTGAAAGCTTACAGTCGCCAAGTCTCCTCCATCAGTTGGCTTCACGCCGTCCTTTCCGTCTTTCGAGTCTTTGCTATCCTTGGTGGCATCCTTTGCGTCCTTGGGAGGAGTGACCACTGGTGTGGACACACTTCGGCCAAAGCCTCGGACTAGGCTGATGCCGGAGAGTCGGGCCATGGGGTTGAATGTATTGCCCAAGTTTCGCATTTGGTCCAACATGGCTGGCTGAGCTGGTGCAGGAGTGGCGGCTCCGGCCTTTGCGTCTTCTGCAGCAGCAAAGAGCACCTTTTTAGAGGAGCTCGCGCTGCGACCACTGCGGGCGCTGTCTGTGCTATGATCGCGACGACCGCCAATTATGCTTAATACACGGTCATCACGTCCATTCTGGGGTTTGGCTTGCTCTGAATCTGTCGCTGCCGCTGCTAAGGAGATGGTAGTGTCTTCATCTTCAGGGGGTGGGGTGCTAACAAGCTTGCGAGCGTCGTCTAGGGTCTTTGGGACGGCAATGGGCTCCTTGGGGTCCTCTTGACGCTCCTTAAGCTTGCCGAGGAGAAAACTGTAACTCTCACCCAGACTGTTTGAGATGGTCTTCAGTCCTTGATCGGCTGTGGTAAAAACCGCATCGCTGGCGGCGCCAAAGGCCTGGGTGGGTGTGTTAATCAAGTCGCTCAGTCTCCGGTTCTTGACAGTCGAAGCCGGCTTGAGGCTGGGTGATGATTCGGGCTTTGGAGCGGTAGCATTTTCAGTGTTGACTGCAGAAGTACTCTGCGGTGAAGTTGTAAGGCCCTGAGAGTATGCTGGTGGGAATGTTTCTACTCTAGGAGTTGCAGGTTGCCCCGGAGTCTTTACCGGCCCCGATGGACGCTCGTCTTCTCTCAAGGTGGCAAGATCAACTGTTTGCAGGAAGCTGATGGCAGCCTCAAGGTTTGTAAGGCAGTATGCCTCTTCACCGGTCAGCTTTTGCTCCCATCGAAAGCTTTGGATGAAATTGAGGTCGCTGATAACGTTGAGATGCTCTGGAGGGAGCGTGATGAGTGTGTAAATAAGCATTGGCATGATTTCATCCGCAGAGGCTGAAGGATGAAACTGAGCAAGTGTGTCGACGATGCTCTTATGTGCGGCCTTGAGGCGATTTAGTTTGCCAAGAGGATACCTTGACTCGCCCATTCGAACCAAGTCTTTTCTGGCAGACTCAAGCTGGC
Organism: Trichoderma simmonsii; assembly: GCA_019565615.1. Taxonomy (NCBI): domain Eukaryota; kingdom Fungi; phylum Ascomycota; class Sordariomycetes; order Hypocreales; family Hypocreaceae; genus Trichoderma; species Trichoderma simmonsii. The sequence goes on from CP075866.1 coordinate 2,916,213, forward strand.
CACGGATAACCTCTGTCCTCTCGGCCGTTGATTTTTCGGTTTGCGGTTCCACCTCAGCCAAGTCTATCCCGAGATCTGAAGGGCCAATGCCAACGAGGGACAAGGCGGCGGTCTTGGATCTAAGCTTTGCATCCTGAGCCTCATCCTGCGTACTCCTGTGGCGATAAATTCGTTCGTATATACCCTCGCATAGCCTCCTTTCGACGGCCTCCTCGAGCAAGCTTCGTTTCGCCTCTAGAGCTTTCCTTGCCTTCTTTCGATTTGCTAGCTCTTCGGGTGTAATCATCTGCTGTTCATTCTCTGCCTTTGATTTGTCTTTTGAGCCCAACGAGGCTGCTTTTGATCGAAAGCGGCTAGCGACGGAGGTTGATGGTGGTGGAGGTTGGAAGATCTCGCGGCTCTGGCGCGAGGCGAGGGCGCTAATATGGGTGCCAATATGAGAAGATGCTGTAGTATAGAATTCTTGAAAAAGCTGGGATAGCTTGGCGATATTCGGCGGCGTAGAGTGAACTTTGGCAGAGAGTGATTCCACGAAGCTACAGAAGTCGGTCAGACAGGCACTAGGATTGATTCGAGCACAGCATCCATCTCCTCACCTATCGGTCAATGTAATTAACTCTATTGGAAGATCGTCTAGCTCAATGGATGCTCGCGTGATCTCAGGAGGCTCATCATTGTCGGAATTCTCGGCAGTGTCAAATGTGTCGGGAGCCTCGGCGTTGGCTCCGGCATCTCCATGCTTCTCGGAAGGCGACGGTGAGTGGAAAGTATGTGCTCTCTTGGGGGTTTCACGGCTGGCTGTAGAGGTGGTGCTTGTTTGATGTGAGTATGAGGAGAGTCTGTCTGGGCTTGGTCGAGCTGCGGGGGGAGTGTCGGTGGATTGCTGAGAAGCCATGAGCCTCTATACGAGTAATGAAGTCCTGATAGCACAATGGTGTAAGTCTTTGGCGGCTTGGAGGAGTGTATTCAAAGAAAGTAAAACGAATGTATAAAGATAAGGTGGTGGAGAGTGGAAGAGAGAGCCGTGGGATGAAGTAGCGGTTGAGGTACCCAGGGGCTCGATGGGGTTTCACAAGTGTACCACAGATGAACTATACATACTTGATATGTCTAGAGTAGCACCAGCTGTACGAGAATTGGCGTAATGTAGATGCCCTCGCAAAAGGGATGCAATGGGAAGAGGTCGAGTAAGGGGAAGCTGTCGAGTTGGAGTAGTTGGGCAGTGGATAGATAAGGTTACGATGGCTGAAGAGCGGACGACAGGGTTGAACGAGGGGCTGCAGATGGATCGGCTCTGCGGTGAAGGAAGGCGAATAGGGAAGATGTCGGGATTTGGTGCCTGGAAAGATGCAAAACAAGGCCGCGACGAGATGCAATGCAACACAGACGAAGTTGTACTTGGGACGAATGGGATGACGAAGCTTTGAGATGATTTTGGAGTTGGAGTCTTGAAGCTCAGATCCGGCGCGCCACCAAAAGCTGTACCAGTACCAGTAGCGGGCGGGCGCCCCACTTGTTGTTATCGGGCTTATCGATATGCCGCAGGCAGCGCTGTCACTGCAGTGGTAATGCTGATGCTTATGCTTACAGCATGCTCAATTTATCTTCTATCCTCTTATCTCTTGCTGAGGAATAGAAGAGACAATGTCTCAGGAGAAGATAGTAAAAAAAGGAGAAAGGAAGAAGCAAGGCTGATACCTTGGGTTGTATCCATAATGGATTTTCGTTTGCATCCAAGCAGTAAAAGATCAGCGCAAGATTGGCCGCTAAAATCTCCAAAAGCCACTGTACGCAAACATTCAATTAGCACCGTCGTCATTCTCTCTCATCTCGAGCCGGGCTCTATCACACCCGATGCCTTGTGCAACGCACACTGTACGACCTTGCTCCGTATAGTGTCCTATTTATTACCTTGGTACGACCATGTTGTCAAAGATATTAGTAGATGAAAATGAAGGGGAAGAAGAAAGAAAATCCCTAATCAATGGCTCAACTGTGTGTGATGGCAATACCTCAGCAACACTAATCATCGTCTACTCCGTTCCGCACTCCGTACTCCGTATACTAACGCCAAACCACCAGCCCAAAGATGCCGAAGAAATGCGGAGGAGTCCCCAGATTTCCCCCCACGGCTCCACGAACAAGCCTTGTCCCTCGATATTAGTCAATGTATTAGCCGTGCCGTCCCGCGAGTCGCATCGCAACACAACTGAGCCGCGCTTTAAACCGAGGGCAAGCTGCGACTGTCTTAAAGAAGCTCGAGCTGGGATCTCTTTTGCCTCTTCTCTTCTTCTCTTCTTTAAGAAAACCACCCCATTGCCACGGCCATACACCGGTTTCTTATTCCTTTGCGCGTCCTATTTCTCCTCCGCGTTTCTCTTCTTGTTTCCCACTCTCTCCATTTTGTAATCTATACTTCTTATTCTAATCTCTCTTGATCCGAGGTCGGGGCCTCTCTCCGTCTCCGTCTCCCTTCACCATCGCCATCATGTCCGGGCCACCGTCTCGCATCCGCTCAATTCTCGGCCATCTCATCCCCCATCAAACTCCGCCTCCTCACATTCACCATCTGTCGCCAACATTCTTCCTCGAGCGCGCTGCATCCATTGAGCCGAATGCCGAGGCAATCTATCACATCACCTCCAACGGCGCCGTCTTGCACCGCACCTACCAGGAATTCGCCGATCGCGCCAGAGGCTTGGCCTATTATCTGAAAAAGCACGGCTTCAAGCGCGTTGGCATTCTCGCGCCCAACACGCCCGCTTTCCTGGAGGCCATCTACGGCATCCCGGCGGCTGGTGCAGTGATTGCGCCGGCCAACTACAGGCTGAAGCCGGATGACATTGCCTACATTTTTGAGTTTGCAGAGGTCGACAGCATCATTGTCGATCACGAATTTATTCATTTGTTGGATCAGTTCAAGGAGAAGCACCCAAAGGTTCCTCTAATTATTGATTCGGTACGATTACTTCCCTAGTATTCCGTTTGAAGGCTTACTGACAAATCCTGTATTCAGGATACCGACGCCACAGAAGGCCAGCTCTGCGGACCTTTCGACGAGGCCGTGTTGGAGGGACTCAACTATGATCGCGCTACGGGCAATGCAGGATGGGCTGGGCTCCATGCGCATGCCACTAATGAGGATGATATGATTGCCATTCCTTTTACCTCTGGCACCACATCCCGGCCCAAAGGAGTCGTCTTTACTAACCGAGGTTCATATCTTGCCGCCATGGGCAACATCATTGAGTCTGGGCTTAACAATGGGCGTTGCAAGTACCTGTGGACGCTGCCTATGTAAGCAATCCTACTTGCTGTAGATGCTGCCGTCATGGTATCTAGATTGCTAACGATGATTTCTTCACCAGGTTCCACGCCATTGGATGGACTTTCCCATGGGCTGTTGTGGCGGTGCGCGGCTTGAATGTCTGCCTGCGGAAGATCGACTACCCTCTGATCTGGAAGCTCTTGAAAGAGCAAGGCATTACCCATTTCAACGCGGCCCCCACAGTCAACACTCTCTTGGTAGCAGCAAAGGAGGCCGAAAAACTCCCTCACGAAGTCCGAGTGACTGTTGCAGCCAGTCCGCCAAGTGGCCATCTCTTTGAGCAAATGGCAAGTATACCAGAAATATTTGCATATCCTTGAATACTGGCTAACAAGTTTGTAGACCAACCTCAATCTTATTCCTGTTCATGTTTATGGAATGACAGAGACTTATGGCCCTCTCACAAAATGCTACGTCATGCCAGAATGGGATGATCTTCCACCGCAGGAGAAGTACGCCAAAATGGCTCGCCAGGGACACGGCTTCATCACCAGTCTTCCCATCCGGATTGTCAAGCAAGATCAGCCCGGCGGAGTCCTGGTAGACGTGGAAAAGAACGGGAAAGAGATTGGCGAAATCGTCTTCTTTGGAAACATTTGTGCCAAAGAATACTACAAAGATCCCGAAGCCACACGAAAGCTCTTCGAGGGAGGCGGCTTGCACTCGGGCGACTTGGCAGTATGGCATCCGGATGGAAGTGCTCAAATTCTGGATCGTGCCAAGGATATCATCATCTCGGGTGGTGAGAACATCTCCTCGGTGGCATTGGAGAGCATGCTGGTCGAACATCCTGACATTCTTGAAGCCGGCGTGGTGTCGGTTCCAGACTCTCACTGGGGAGAGCGACCCAAGGCCTATGTCACAGTCAAGGAGGGCAAGAGCCTGGTTGGTGAAGACGTGATCAACTGGGCCAAGCACCAGAGCAATATTAGCAAGTTTATGGTGCCCAGAGAAGTCGAGGTGGTCAAGGAGCTGCCCAAGACGAGCACGGGCAAGATTAAGAAGAATGACCTGCGGCAATGGGCCAAGACTGGGCGTAAGGAGTAAAAGAGGAGGCAATAGGCAAATAGCGAGGGTTTTGGGACTTTGTTTGCATTGTAGAGCGACTTGGCTTGTTTATTATTTTGGTGGATTAAGAGGATAGAAGTCTTGGTTAACGGCCGGAATTCATGTGTTTGGAGAATATTGGATACATATATGCAGATTAGATGTGTACCTAAACTCTGTCTGTTTGGATGCTGGTTGATCTAGAATTTTCGGCAAGAATCTGAGTTGCATCTTACCTTTTCAAAAGCACCTTTCTTGGTCCTCACCATCGTATTCTACTTCTAGATATGGTACCCGGTATTTACAAGTGGTATGTCTGATATCCTGTTGGGAACCATCAACATACGACTGCTAGCTTTATAGTCTGGATACTGAAAGCCCTTCGACGCGAAAAGGTCGAGTCGTATAACGGTTAGTACAGTCGCTTCACATCTTCGAAAGAAAATGCGGAGCGCGCGACAGACCCGGGTTCGACTCCCGGCTCGACTACGCTTTTTGCCGGAGCGGATATTATTTTTTGCTGTTGAGCCACGAAGAAGAGGCTGTTATCGTGATAGCCATGTTGGAGCTGTGATGGGGTGAACAGACATTGAACGAGTGATTGCTTGTTTTCTTTCAAGGTGGCAACTCTGAATCATGTCTGTCTTACTAACATAAGGTACGTATGGCTGATAGCTTCAGTAGGTACCTAGCACGGAGGCTTTCCCGCAATGGATCTTTAGCTTTGAGCCACAAGCTACCTCGTTGCCTCTATCAGCTGTTACCGAACTGTGTGCATAAAGCATTCCTGCGAGCTGCATTGAATTAGTTGACCTCATTTTACTTCTGCATCATCCTTTCTTGCTTCAATCCATCTCTCATTATTGGCTGTAAAGAGGAAAATCGATCGATTCAACGCCCTGGACAATCATTGCCTCTCTGGAAATCGAGCTCCAGTGGGGGTCCTGGTCTTCGGTTCTAGAAATTCCACAACGGCGCAGTGGAACGATCCAGCACCATCGAGAGCTTCTGCACCCAAGCTTTTTAGCGCACAGACGCCTAAAACCCCCCAATCACAGCATCCATCGATTCAATTCATTCATCCATCCGTCATCCCATCGACTAAAGCTGCTGCTGTTGTTTTTGCTTCATCCCGCCCGCGATTATTTATTTCTGCATTCACTCCACCTCTCGACAACGTCACTCAGTTACCGGTCAATTGTCCTTTAAACGTTCTTGATTAATCATCTTCATTTACAATCCATCTTCAACTTCTTTCCTCTGTTTGCAGGCCTCAATTCATCATGAGCGGGTCGCGGCCACTGCGGGGCGGGTGCCAATGCGGCCGGAATCGTTACATCATCGTCATCCCAGAGAATGGCATCAAGGACGCTCAGGTCCTGTTTAACACTGAGCCACAGCATCGTAAGTATTTCGCCTGATTTGTATTGTTTGATTGATTGCTTGCAAGATTCGATTTTACGGGGCTATCAATCCGCTACGAATTGGAATTGCATGGGGTCGATTGCTAGTTCGGGTGGATTGTTTGTTTGTTTGTTTGTTTACTTGTTTTGAATCCCGAAGCTGACAATCCTGGTGCAACCGCGCGCAGAGATCCCTCTCGCAACACCTCTAGCAGCGTACATTCGTGTGCCGCTATCATGGTACCACAGCTCTACGTACGCCTTCTTCCCAGATGAAACGCACACCATGATCCGCAAGGTCTACTCGCACCCAAGCCAGGACTACTCCAAACGGCATTTCTGCGGCTTCTGCGGGACGCCCTTGTCGTATTGGTCCGAGGAGCCTCGCAGCGAGGCCGAGTACATCAACCTCACCCTGGGGAGTCTGCTTCGGGAAGACATTCGAGACTTGGAGGACATGGGCCTGATTCCCGAAGACGAAGAGTCGCCACCTAGAAGCGAGGCTGCGACGCCAGCAGTGCCAACGAGAAGAACCGCCCTCCAGCAGTCGTTTGGCGTGCCGTGGTTCGATGGGCTGATTGAGGGCTCGCGGCTAGGGAGCATGCGCAGGAGCTACGGCGCTACGCGATCGCGCGATGGGCAGACGAGCATCGAATGGGACATTGTCGAGTATTCGGAGAATGGTGGCGGAGAAATGGAAGTGGAAGAGGATGAGCCTGCCGGGGCAGTGTCGACGCAGCAGCTGGGCAAAAGGAAGCTCAGAGATCATTAGTACGAGTATGGGATGGGATTTATGCTCGGTACAAAGTCTGTGTATAGGCAGTTTGATAAGGGAAAAGCGATGGGACCTGGTTTAGGGCATGGCATGGCCTGGCCTGTTGTTGTGTATATGAGCTGTCGCTTACGGCTGCTCCCTTATTTTTTGTTCTCGGTAAGGCGTTTATTGTTTTGTTCTTTTGTTTTTGGCTCGGACAATGGCCGGCCGGGGGGTTTTACCTTTAGGCGTATCTCATGTCGGCGACAAGACAGAGGCTATATAGACACGAATGGGATGAGGCAAGTCTTTGTAGTACTGAGCAGCCGTGGTTTATTTACCCACCATCTATCGACCTACCTATGTAGGTATATGTAGCCTAGCAAGATGCCGCCCGTTATGCATATAATATACGGAGGACCAGTAGGGTCAATGGTTTTCAATAGTTTGCAGGACGAACGAATTATGCCACCGTAGCCGGAATGCAGGTTGCTTACACTTGTGCTTCAACGTTGCAACTCTCCCACGTGGGCTGTCGGCTGAATCTATCCGTTCGGGGCTTCTGAGCAATGTATCCATCACAAATAGCCAGATCATCCATCAAGTGACTTGACTATCACTATCCCGAGTTCCCCGATGGGCATCTCTGTCCGTTCTCACCCCATTGAAATCCTTCCCCCCATCAATATCACCACTAGCAAAGCACAAAGCTTCTAACCTCACGTTCTTTGTCGGCCCGCTGCCACCACTTCGGACAATCACCCACCGGCCTAGGCTGCTTGGAGCCCGCCGGATCGCCATCCTCCGCGGCGCCAGCTTCCCCATTGAGGCCGACTAGCCCTGCCTTGTGACTTATTGTCGTCGGTCAAGATGGCTAGCTGCTGTTGCAAGGCTACGTTGCGAGGTGACCATTTTTTCGGTATCCCCGCCAATTGTCTCTTGTTGGTTGGCCTCTCTGTTCTTTCAGTGTACAGTCAGTCCATAACTTGCACCGCATTTTAGACTACGGGGTACCCCCATAGACTCCGTACTAACCCAAGGTAATACGGGGTTTATACGGGGCATCTCGAGCAAACTAATCCATGTGAACAGGCACCAGACCAGACCCTTGCTTTTCTCACGGCCGTATTGGATAAAATACCCACGGCCAAGCAAGCGGTTGGCTAAATGCGCAGGTACCCAGACCAGATGGCAGCGCCATCCAAACTATCCGGGAAAATGCAGCGTCTCGCATGATGCGGGCTTTGTATTTCTCCATGTTTATTTTCCGACGTCAAGGTGTGAGGGGGGGATCCGTTAGTGTGTATATATATCCGGGGGACCAAACGCTATTTCTCGCCGTTTCTAGCTTTGCATGAACTTGCAAGTGGTGTTGAGTGTGAGTGAAGTGAAGTGTGTCTTATTCATCTCTTGATTACTATATAGTATAGTATTTTTATTTTTATATTACAGCTGAAAGAGAGAGAGAGAGAAACAAAGTTGCCAAAATGTTGCCCAAGGACTTTCAGTGGGGTTTTGCGACGGCTGCGTAAGTCTTTGTCTTGCCTCATCTCACCTCACTTTATCCCTGCAACATACAACTTACACACAAACCTCCAACAGCTACCAGATTGAAGGCGCCATCGACAAGGACGGCCGAGGCCCCAGCATCTGGGACACCTTTTGCGCCATCCCCGGCAAGATTGCTGATGGAACCTCCGGCGTCACGGCCTGCGACTCGTACAACCGCACCGCTGAGGACATTGCGCTGCTCAAGTCGCTTGGAGCAAAGTCCTACCGCTTCTCCATCTCCTGGTCCCGAATCATCCCCAAGGGCGGCCGCGATGATCCCGTTAACCAACTGGGAATCGACCACTATGCCCAGTTTGTCGACGATCTGCTCGAGGCGGGCATCACGCCCTTCATCACGCTCTTCCACTGGGATCTGCCTGAGGAGCTGCATCAGCGATATGGTGGCCTGCTGAACCGCACAGAGTTCCCGCTGGATTTTGAGAATTATGCGCGCGTCATGTTCAAGGCATTGCCCAAGGTGAGGAACTGGATCACCTTCAACGAGCCGCTGTGCTCTGCCATCCCCGGCTACGGCTCTGGTACTTTTGCCCCTGGCCGCCAGAGCACCACCGAGCCTTGGATCGTTGGCCACAACCTTCTTGTTGCCCACGGCCGTGCTGTCAAGGTGTACCGCGACGAGTTCAAGGACCTCAACGACGGCCAGATCGGCATCGTCCTCAATGGCGACTTTACCTACCCCTGGGACTCGTCTGATCCCCTCGACAGAGAGGCCGCCGAGAGGCGATTGGAGTTCTTCACGGCGTGGTATGCGGATCCCATCTACCTGGGCGACTACCCTGCCTCTATGCGCAAGCAGCTGGGCGACCGCCTGCCGGAGTTTACGCCTGAGGAGAAGGCCTTTGTCCTCGGCTCCAACGACTTCTACGGCATGAACCACTACACGTCCAACTACATCCGCCACCGCACCTCGCCCGCCACCGCAGACGACACCGTTGGCAACGTCGATGTATTGTTCTACAACAAGGAGGGCCAGTGCATCGGCCCCGAGACGCAATCCTCGTGGCTTCGTCCTTGTCCTGCCGGCTTCCGCGACTTTCTCGTGTGGATCAGCAAGCGTTACAACTACCCCAAGATCTACGTCACCGAAAACGGCACGAGTCTCAAGGGAGAAAACGACCTTCCCAAGGAGAAGATTCTGGAGGATGATTTCCGCGTTAACTACTACAATGAGTATATCCGCGCCATGTTCACCGCCGCGACGCTGGACGGAGTGAATGTTAAGGGATACTTTGCCTGGTCGCTGATGGACAACTTTGAGTGGGCTGATGGCTATGTGACGAGATTTGGTGTGACTTATGTGGATTATGAGAATGGACAGCAGCGATTCCCGAAGAAGAGTGCGAAGAGCTTGAAGCCCTTGTTTGATGAGTTGATTGCGAAGGAGTAAGCGGGTGTTGATACCTATGACATTTTTGTGCTGGAATGCAAATATGATTTCACGATGGAAAGGATATGAACCAGAAAGAAATGAAATATGACATATCTGGATTGCTCAGGGAATTGGTATATAATGAGTAAAAATAGAAAATACAGAAAAAGAACTACAGTCCTATATAAATAGGATGGGAGTGACGTAGCTGGGAGCATATGGCACTAGCTTTCTCGATATTTACGCCGTAAAGTAAGTATGTGAATCGGTATTGATAAATTATTTAATACAATACTTATCAATGGACGGACGATCTTGATCTCTCAACTTCTAGGATTCATTATTCGTTATCAAATGGTTAAGATTGTGCTACTGGAGAGGCTCCCTCGTTACTTCTCCCCACAGCCTGAGAAGGCATCATGTTCTGCATCACAGGCCAAGCTCCGTTTCCGTTCCCATTAGGCCAATTCTGACCAGACATTTGTTGTCCAGGATTGAACATAGCCTGCTGGTTACTCATCATGAAGGCTTGCTGGGGATGATTCTGACCCTGTGCAAATTGTTGAGGCATCCAATACATCCCTTGTGGGCCATTAGCCATAATGTATGAGCCTTGAGCCGGCATCATATTGGGGGGTGCTGATTCGGCGGTTGAAGAAGGTGTTGCAATTCCCGTGGAGACAGGGATATTCGGGACGGCACCGGCCATCATAGGAGGCATTCCCGTCATCGGTGGAACCATACCACTAATTGCTGAAGGAGGTATCGCTGGTTGAGTTCCTTTTGTAGGACCATAGATGGCCTCATCATCGCTCGTGTCAGTCGTATCATCATCGTCATCTTCATCCTTCTTAGCCGCCTTGGGATGTTTCGCACGCAGTCTCATATTCTTGGCAACTTCGTCCGCACTAAACCCATATATACTCTTAAGATAGCGCATAAACTCAAGATACGCATCAGAAACAATCTGAACATGATGATGCGTCAGTTCCACCTGAGTAGCATGAGCATCACCACCTCCAGAAGCAGTCTGAGCATCGAATTCAGCCATGGCTAGAGCAGTTTGGCAAGCGTTTCGGATTTGACGGCCGTTCCAACGCATGTTTTCGTGCTTCTTCCAGTATGCGGTGGCGTATTTGAGGATGTCTCTTTCGTTGATGTTGATGATGCGGCCTTTGTCTTCGAAGCGTTTTTTGATGATGCGGAGGTTGAGGCGGAAGATTTCGCGTGTGGATGTTTTGTCGAGGGGTGGGTAGTAGAGGCTGATGTGGATTCGGGATGTAAAGGCTTCGTCGAAGTCGCCGATTCGATTCGTTGTGAGGAAGAGGATGCCGGCGTAGTATTCCAAGACTCGGAGGAAAACTGCATGCCAGGTTAGATAACAATTGTATAGTATACTGAGGGAGTCTTACCTGCAACGAGTCCATTTCGAACAAAGTTCTTTGGGGAGCGTTGGGCAAGGAAAACATCTGCTTCGTCCAGGAGAAGAATGCATCCCCATCTGTTGGCAAGACTAAAGTTTCTCTCTAGGGCTGCTTCTACTTCACTAGCAGTAGCACCAAGGTCACCTAGATCAGGGGAACGTATATGTCAACATATGCCTTTTGTTCAAATGCATATCTCACAGAAAGAGAAAAGAGTATAGAGTTCATACCACATGTAATTTGGAACAAAGGCTTGTTGAAGCGCTCAGCCACACCCTCTATAAAAACCATCGGATCAGTATATGCACACAATAGAATAGACTGGACAATTTCTCAAGTCGCTGTAATGAACATTTAACTCACCAGCAGTAGTCGTCTTACCCACTCCAGGGGAGCCATGTAGAAGGAGAATGAGACCCTTTCCTATATCGGGAGTCAGTAAGTTCTGTAAATAGCTCATATTTGTGAAACACGGGACAACCTTTTCCTCGAATAATGTCGACCTCTTCATTGTCACTAACTCGCGCCTCTTTATTTCGAAAGTGCTGGTCAACTAAACAGTAGACTATGTCCTTATGCTGCTTGGGAAGCACTAATTGATCAAAAGCCGTCTGTTCTTTAGAGCCCTCGCTGACAGGACTCAGATACTTGAGGTCGAGTTTTGCTATTAGTCACATATAATTAGCAGACATTTCTGGTTTTCCTTCAGAGTGAAGTACACGTACCCCATTTGCGGCTTCGCAAGACAAAACCAAAGACTCGATAAGACATGATAACCAAGTCATCGTTCGTTAGAGAATTCTTGGAGGCCGTAATCTCCTTCAAGGACCGCGGGTAGATGGCTACCGATGGTTCGTCATTAGGCTCGTCAGGGCCAGGCATCAAGCTCGCGATATAGTTTTCGTTTCTCGTCTTGTCGACGTAGTTGTCATTGTATATGTATTCGCCCGCACAACAAGCAGCCGAGCAGCTCTCCTCTTCAGATGAACTTGATCCTCCCAAATCCTTTCCAATAAGAGATTCAATCTCAGGCTGCCATCCGCTTGACTGTGTCGCAGCAAAGGCCTCTGCGAAATCAACCATGACCTGACTGTCAACTTCGTCTCGTGCCTCCAAGGTAAATCCATTGTAGTGCATGTGCTTCACGCTCGCCACATCAATAAACATCTTGCCACGGTCGATGAGCTCTTGTTGGAAAGTAGCCTTGGAATCCTCCTTTGCGGAGTCGTCGCGGCTCTGGTAGTTTGAAGTAGGGCTATCTGCAAATCGGATGGGATACACTTCAAGGGATGTAATCGCTTTCTCGCCGTCGAACTTTGAGATGACGAACGATTTCGATACTGGACCGAGTTGTTTTCCGTCAAAGTCGATGTAAACACAAAAAAGAGTGATGTGGGCTGCTGGTTCGCTCTCGTCTTTTCTCCAGGCACGCCAGGGAGGAGTGACTTTGTGTCCCGTGCTGGTGATGCTTATCACTCGGTAGGCTTGTCGTCGGCCCTGTGCGACGACATCGTCTCCTGGTTTGAAGAGATACCATAGGTGGTTGAAGGAAATGGTGCGAGGCTGAGTTTCTGATAGATAATTTATCTTGGCCTGGATAGTGTTATCCATAAAGTCGATGAGGCAGCACATGTGTTGGTAGGCCGTCAGCGAATTTGTAAACTCGTCATCCTCGCTTGCTTCATTGCCTTCAGCGCCGGATTTTGTTTCCTCTTGGTCCTCTGAGGGTTTCGGTTGCTCCAGTAAAACTTCACCGTTGCCAAATTTCTCTTTTAATTGTGCAAATTTCTCACGAATTTCCTGGTTGTAGTAGACGAGTGCTCGGAAAGGGCGAATCATGACAAGAGCGCTGTTCATGCGATAATCCTTGGCCTTATTCTTAAAAATGTTGTTGAATATCTTTATAATGCTCTGCGATCTGATTCGAATTCGCTCTGGCACAAGCTGTTTGCCTCGGGTAACGTTGTTGGCGATCTCAGCCCATGACGAGACCTTTTGCTCTTTTCCGCCTCCGCTTATTGCTGGGTTTTGTGACTTTTCCGCGTAGCGCATGAACCAGGGATTGTTATAGCCGTCGTAAGTGATCGAAGGCTCTTCCGTGAGGACTTCAATGATGAAATGATCCCTGTTTTGATCTCCATGATGACCCTGGAATTTGAAACTGCTCCAATCCATAGGACTCACTTCCACCTGCACTACATTGGGCGTGGCCTTATCCGGATCATCTTCTGCATCTGAATCTTCTGTTTTGATTCCGTTGACCTCTTCCAGTGTCGGAATGTGTGCTCCAGGTCGCGCATCTTGTAGCTGAGTCTTCAATACGTCGAAATAAGTCGCCCACTCCATTTCTTTCTTGGTCATTGTCTCTTTGGTCTTTTCTTCCTCTTCGATATCCCGAAGCTTTGTCCTTAGGCTTCTCAATTTACGCCAAGAATTATATGAAGTGTTGCCTTTATTTATGAGGGTTTCTGTCCTCTCTTGCATCAGTGTTAGTGAAGATAAAAGGCCGGGCGCCTCTTCGTTTGCGATTTCCTCGACGAATCCCAGCATTTGCTTTTCAAGTCGCTCCCTATCGCGCTTCTCACGCTTAGCATCTTCTTCTACAGTATTCAGTCTTTGTTGAAGTTTGAGTAATAACTGTTCCATGTTTGCTTGGTTCCCATTAGCCTGACCAGAGGCATTCGTGCCTGGGCTTTCCGCCATGGTGATGTTTGGGGGTACTGCTGCGCTCTGATTTGATTCAGTATTTTTCGCAAGATCAGCCGAGGAAGCATCCATAGCTCGTAAATTGCGAGAAAGAGGGTATTCGCATGGACTTAGTAACATCAAATAAATATAAAATCATGAAATGGGTTTAAGCACCGCAGAAGAGAACGCAATATCCTTGCTACGGTATGTTCTTTCCTCCTAGGCAAAGTACCTCTATATGTATGTAACTAACGCTGGGACAGGGATCACAGCAAAAGGCGCCATCTTGTCCAATAGAGACAAACTCCATAATCATGCAAACACTTGAAGAGACTTGTGATTAGGCAGCAATGCAGCCAAGAAGGAACCATTGGCTGAAAGGTGAGGCGACGGGACAACTAGAATACCGCGCAATATCTTGACGGTTGCAAAGAGCAAGGAGTGGTGCAATCATGGAGGGTCGGCAAAGCAATTGGTAGGGACAAAAACTCAGCCGCTCATGTATCCAATGTGTATCAGGTTAGCTCAAAGGAATAGGTAGCCTGTCAAAATATATTTAGAAAGAGGGGTAAGTCATTTTTGGTTTCACAAGGGTGTTGAAAAGTGACAGGAAATAAGCAAGTGATAGGAAATATCAAGGGATGGCTAATAGCAAGTGGCAATACTATTAACTATTTATTTGAATAAATTTTTTTTTTTTTGAATTGCGGTTCTGTCAGCTGTAAGACACAAGACACTCTTCCTTGTCATATCCACCCTTTGTATAACAGTTTCTGTCTTCAACTCAACACCCATGTTGACTAAATCTTCGTCGATTCCACCGGTTCATCTGCAGCCTCCGTCCGTTGACTATATTGATAATCGGCTTCCAGAACACCATGGCGTCTTTAAAAATACAAATTCTCACTACGATCATACTGTACAGAAATATGTGCGAGATGAATCCGGAAAAGACGGGAAAAGCGTAGTCGGAAACCAGGACAAGGATCAAACTCCGAACCAACTAAGTCAGACATCTCAACTGGGAGATATTGGTGACCCCGAAAAGTTTTGGGGTCTTATTTTCCCCGAGGCAATTGCAGCATTTACTACCAAGTATCCAAAAGAACCTGATGGGCTCGATAAGCTAGGATATCGCATTCGAAACCAGACAACATGGAAAGGCATCAACGCCCAGCTCCATAGGGCGCGTGAAGTTTACGATGGTACACAAGTAAATTTCCAGGGCCGTTGCAAGCGAGCGTTGCGCAAATTAGGTGATAGTGCTATTGAACCGACATCGAATGTCGTCAACCTCGTTCCCAACATTGAATACATCTCTCCCGTGCTTGGAGCAGTGCAACTACTTCTTAACGTAAGCTTAGTTATATTCCTTGATAATACATTAGGCATGCCCAATATATCATCGCTGACTTGGTACATGAAGGCGTATAAAGTGGCATCTGAAGTGCGAGAAAGAGTTACGTCCAGCTTCGATGAAGCAGAGATCCAAGAACTCTTCAACGATGCTGAGGTCTATCTCATCACGTTTCCAGACAGTAGCAAGGTAAAAGATGCAACTATATCACTAGTAGTGACAGTGATGAAGGCAATCGAGGATGCTATCGTATTCTTCTTGTCTAAGCAAAGTATGTTCCTTTACATCACCGGCGGGCACTTTTAAGCGGTTGTTCAAGGCTAACATGATACCATCTCGTGCTAAGTAAAACGACTTCTATCCGCTTTTTACCGCGGGAAAAAAGGATATCAAGAGACTCTTCTTAGAAGCCTCGAAGCTATTAAGATTAATAGTGAAAAGCTCATTCAACAAGCACAGAGTGCACACCTCTTGTACACACAGTTCAATCTCGCAGCCATTCGAACCGGTAAGTTTCGATTACGAATCAGACATTACAAATAACATCTAACAGTACACACTATTGTAGAAGCTAAACGGTTCCATAATGATGCCAAAGACCAATCGAAGTATACTACACTAATGCTCAACGATATACATGAAGTCTCCCTGGAAGCATGCAACAATGTACTTATTATGCTCAATGATGCCGAGGAGAACAAAAAGCGACAATTACAGATTTTAGCCAACCAAGAAAGTATACTCAGCAGACTGGAAGAGATCTCCAGAGGATCAACTCCAGTGCCCCCAGAGACTCTACCATGGCCAACCCAACAAACCTCGAGCTTCAATTCTCAATTCCAGTTTAATACAGTTCTGCCAATGCCTTATCAACAATATTTCCAACCAGGGCAGCCACAGCTATCTCTACATACTGGTCAAATAGGCTGGTTCGACAGCTTTCCTAATGCAGCCCAACAGAGACCTGTATCGCCACAGCCGAGGATCGTTAGCTCTTCGATGATTCTAGACTTGCTGAACATCCCACTCGACCTAGACAGCGTAGACCTACTGGCTGTCAAGGAATACAGTTATAGACTACCAAGGAAATACCACACTCGTGCTGTGCAAGTGACCCAAACACGAGAATTCCGCCAATTCATCGTCGCTCCCACCTCAAGACGACTATTAATCCATGGTCACTTTTCGCCACAGAGTCTTGATACATGGCGAAGTTCTCCTCTATCTTTTTTCTGCCTCTTACTGGTGAAAATGCTACGTGAGAGAGAGAGATACATCACCCTGGTGTTCTTCTGTGGGTTCCATGTTGAGGAAGAAGACAGCAACGTCGGCGGCGCAGCGATAATCAGGAGCTTTATTGCTCAGCTGCTACAGCAAATACCGTTCGAGTTTATGCCGCTGGATATGGCGATAGACTTGGATAGTATTTCCAAGGATGACTGCAAGATCTCGCATTTATGTGACCTCTTTGTCTATCTTGTTCGACACTTGCTCCGCCAAGACCGCACTCTTGTGTGCATCATTGATGGTATCGGGGATTATGAAACTGATGAACTCGAATCCGATATGCTGGCTGTTGTGAAAATGCTTCTTGGATTTTGCAACACGGACGCGCATGGCAATGGTACAGGCGTACCACATGGCGATGTCAAAGTCCTGGCTACAGCTCCGTTTTCCACGGAATCAGTTCAAGAACTGTTCATCGGTGAAGGAAACGAAGACGAAGATGATTTACCATTTCTAACCATGGAAAGCTTTCCGGATGTAAACGACACTGTTGGCATAAGCATGCCGTGGTTTTCGCTACGCAGGGGGGATACAGATGAACTTGAATAAGACGCCAATGGCTTCAACGATGAATAGATTGTCAATGAACGATATCTTTTCGCGTCGCTCTTCTGGAGCCCAATCTCGACTTGACTTTCGACTTTGAGCACGATGAGGTATGGCCTATATTTCCAACAATCGACCGAAGATGAGAGGGAACCTCACTTACGCATCCATCCACACGAGCAAGAAACACATTGGAGAGACAATTTACACACAAAGCAATTTACACACAAAGTTAAAAAGATGAAAAAGGAGAAAAAAATTAAGCGCATTGGAGATTTGCTCCCGGCAGGGCTTGAACCTGCGACCTTCGCATTACCAAGACTGGGCTGAAAGCTGAAGTATTAGTACGAAGCTCTAACCAACTGAGCTACGGAAGCGCTCGATGATGACCGGAGACGACGATAGGAGACTCTTGAACTCTGCTCTGCGAGGGATTGAATCTCTGAATGGCGATGGAAATGGATGCTGGGCACAGGAGCGCAAAGAAATGAGTCTTGCTATTTGCATGAAGCTATTTCTAGTATTTGTATCGCAGAATTAACAGTTACAACATACATGACTCGCGCAAAATAGGGCGGCTTGCGGTTTGTTATCATGAAATCGACATAGCCAAAGGGCTGGCTACCATGAGGAAACAACTTCCGTCAACCCCGTTCTTCAGTCTCAGCTGCTAATTATTATCTTCCTATGGTATCTTATTGTAATTAATGAATCAACTTAAAACAAATCCCAGTAAAAATTCCTGATAGTCATTCTCCTTGCTCCTTGTCAGAGTACAACTTCAATAACCAAACACACTCAAACCTCTGGCTTTTCCTCCGTCACATCGATTGTTTGGCTGGGCCTCCTCCAGCCTTGTGACCAGCTCCATATAGACTTTACCCATTCTTTGCAATCACTCACTCCCCTGGACATTTCGTTATCAATCACCCAGAACAGCAGTATAAGGGTGACTGGCACAGAGATGGCCCAATAGACGTAGAAGAGTCTTTCACCAGCTGCAAACTCTCCATTCATAGACAGGACTGACGCCACAAAGGTGCACGGCACAACAACTGTGGCTATCTTGGCGAGTTGACCTGAACTTCGTGCCATTTTATTGGTGGCTTCTGTCTGAAAGAACGATTCACGAGACTGAATCTTGGCTTCGCGGGCCTCTTCCATATTGGCACGGACGGTATACATCTCCATGTGGCTGCTGATAATTTCATCCATCCCTCTAAGCTTGTCCTCGAGAAACCTCCATGCGCTGCCCTCCTCTGTTGCGATGCGCCGAAACTTCTCATCTTCCGGTGATGAATAACCCGTGTCTCGGAGTCGGAATTTCCAGGCGATGGCTTGTAATTCCATCTTATCAAAATTGATGCTCTGCCGCTCCTGCATCAGGCCATCATATGCCTTTATGGCGTCGTCGCTCTCGTAGGCCCATTTCTGCCTGATTCGGTAAAATCGTTTATCTTCCACCAGAACATCGTTAAAATGCCGCTCTCGTCGCCAGACATGCTCTTCCCACACTGCGCGAATGCAATTTTGAGTGAAGTATGTGGCTGAAAACACATCATCGGTAAAAACCATAGGCACGTTCTCGTAGGCCTTGACGAGAGCGTTGAACAATGAGCGCTTGTGCACTTGAGCATGACCGTCTTGCGAGGAATTTACCATCACTTCGCGTAGCACATCGCGCCCAGGTTCCCAATTCTCCAAAACAACCGATTCAAGTCCATTTAGATGCAAATGAGAAAGCTGAGGATCCAGCAAAAAAACCGCTGTATGTTACATCATCCCTTGTTAGCATAATAGACCCGTTCTCAACTCGGAAAATCACAAACCTGTCCATGAGCCGTTTCCATACGACTTGCCCCAATAAGATATCAAGCTACGAAACATCAACCAATTATTACTCTTGTCTAAGATTCCTGCTCCGCGGTAAAAACTTCCACAAAAGACGTCTACAAAGCCGTCAACACGAAATCCCTTGGGAAGGCAGCGTCTTTGTGGCACTGGCACTCTCCAATACGTCGAGCTGCCTTGCTTGATATACTGCTCATCCATAATATTGAGGTCCACGCTTTCGTCGCAGTGCGCCAGGAAAAATTCTGGAGGAATGTCGAGCAAGACTCCCAACATCTCTGCCAGCCGCGCGGAGACATCTTCCAGGATGATGATGCGTCGGTTTCTCTTCTCGGCTGTGCCGTCTTTTGGTGTATTCTCCCAATACATGAATTCATCTCGCGGGTTAGAAAACGTAGGCGGGCCATTTTCTAAGCCAACATGATCCCCTTCAAACTCATATATATAGTAAGTGCATGATACGCTGTGCGGCACCTCTTTCCACGGGTGGGTTGTCTCTTCTTTCAGCATCTCAGTTTCTGCAATGCGCCTTGCCCTCTCTGCGTACGCCATAGTCTTTTGTCTCATATCATCATTATCCGCCCAAAATACACTCGAATCTTAAAATGGTCAGCAACATGTTACATTATGCTTCAGTCATGAGGATTTAAGTACCTTGATCTGATAGCGGCATCGTTTCTCAATTACCTGTTTCCCAATATTGCGCATCGCCGTTTGAACTTTGAGAACAATGACGATTTAAAAATAGATGAGAAGTAATTTCTTTGTATATTAGACAAGCTAAAGTCATCATCACCCTACAGATGCAACATCGCTCCTCAGCCGACATAACCCCAAGTGCCACTACTAGTACATGCAGCCTCCCACACTTCACAAGGAACAGCCATCTTCTAGCGAATGAGGGAGCACTGCGCAATGACACATGCGAGCTAATGCATTCAAATGGCCTATGGCGCTGTTAGCACAGCGAACTATTAGGCCTCGTCTACATGGGTAGGCAGGGATTCTCAAAAAGCCAGCCGCAGCTGAAATGTTGAACTGAACGAGGGGGGGCTGGCATGATACACACGGCATAAATTCTTCTTTGCTAGATTCGTTAATTCTGTATAAAAATACAAAGCATGACGACCTTGTCAGTCCATGGGATAGCTTGTCTTGATGATGTAACTCTCTCGTATCACTCATTTGTTTATACTTCTCTGCTAGCAAACACTCGTGAGAGTCCATATAGCTCAAGGATTATCTACCCAAGGAGAAGGCTCTTTGCTTTGGTATATTTATAAAATCTTCATGGTATATTTGTGATAAGCTGCGATTGCTAGATAACCAACAGTATACCCAGTCGATGCATCGTACGACTGCAGCGAAATCCTAGGGTAGATTCTACCAGCGACGGTTGAGTAATAGAATTCCAGCCATACCGATAACACAAGCCCTAAAGCATATAATAAAAAGGCCGCTTATGAATACAAAGGCTTGAATAATAAATCTAGAGTTAAAAAACAGCCTAATTTTATCATAGGCCCGATAAATAGAATTATACTCCATTAATACACCATATATAGAATGCGATACTCTCCCACTTTCTCTAGCGGCGTATCCTTCTTTCTATTGCCACGAATGCGCTTTTCATCGCCATGTCTATCTTCCATTTTCTTGGTGTCGCAAACTCTCTCATCTTCTCGCAGAGACATCGTCGTGAGCGCAATACCTCTATCCCTCCAAACCAGTCTCCTCAGCCGAGCCATGCATCATTGGGTCGAGAAACTGCCGCTTCTACGGAAGGTGCTTCTACGTTTAGAAAAGATCCTTCTAAAGAGAAAATCCTCAAAGAAATTGCATCCCAACATGACGCTCCTAGAGATAAAGCTTCCAGGGATGATAATTTCGGAGATGATGAGGCTGGAGATGATGATGAGTCTGGAGACGGCGGTATATCTAGGGACGATGAGGTTGGAGACGATAATCTCAGAGAAGATGATTCCAGAGACGACGACACTCTTGAAAATGACGGCGATTCTACCCAGACGATGCCACCGTCGTATCAAGAAGCAACTGCAGCCTCGGAAAATGTTGCTGACCCAGATGGATCCCGTCTTGACAACTCCTGTGTTTGTGTATCTCACCAAGGCTGCTGCCGCAGGCATAACTCACTACGGCTACCGAATTGCAACCCTTTGCAACCATTAAGAACCTCTCAAGCCCTTCCTAGATGGTGGTCAAATGGAATGAATCTTATGCAGACGGAAGCTGGAGATTCCAACGTTGGAACACCATCGTCTAACATGCAATCAGCTCTCACACTTACGCCTATACATTCTGCTATATCCAACCATCTATCGCTGGATAATCTACGTTGCATCCGTCGCCGAATTAGAGACGAAATTGAGAAGGCCCGTATTCAACCACTATCCGACAAAGACCAATGTACCTCTGTAACATCTACCAGCTATAGATGGTCTAATGAGATATACTTTTACAAAAGCAAAAAATCATCTGCTCTCTCCCTAAAGGATACGAAAATTCACCCGAACGCTTCACTGCCTGCCCACATCCTAGTTTGTCCATCTCTACACCGGAGTTTTTGATAGAAAACAACCTAGATAAGGTACAGGCATGCTTAATTTACAATCCACCACGCTGTTCTCACCATCTAACGGAAACATGGAGCAATACTCATGGGCCTTATGCCAAGATAACTGCTTGCGCGATATGCCACTTAGTTACTGAGTGTTCTTTAAAGTTGCGGAGTCGCAATTTCTATATAAATTATAATTGCTATAGAGACCTTGGCCCCGGAACAGATCTTCGTCATCCTAAATGGCTTGCTTCACTTACCGGCGCGGGCCACCCCCATCAACAAGAAAACAGGCACGAAAGGCTTTATGCACACTTTTGGCGTAGAGTTACTGCTCGAGGAAACAATGGGGAATGATTGTTCAACACTTCAAATTTCCTATCCAGCATCCTGCATGCAGATTTAATGGCAGTGATAATATCAAATAGTAGCAGAATGTAGGATATAGTAGTAAATACTAGAAGATTATGGATATAGTAACAGATACTAGGGAAATATCGAAATATCGGTAGAAAGTAGCCATAGAAAAAGATAGTCAGGAACCTGCGCAACAATTACCTGGTTAAATACCTGTAGTCGTAAATAAACGGCTGGTTCTTACATCCGGTTTCGATGCTTAAACTCCACGCAGTCGCTAGGGTTATGAGTCGCTACTTCCAAATAATTTCCTTACGGATGGGTTCACTCACCGGACATTGAATTGAGTATCTAAGTGAGATTTAAGTGTTGAGCAAAGCCTTTAGTAAAAAGGCCAATGATTTCGGTCTGATACAGGTAAACTACATATGTAAACTACATGTACACACCGTATCATCTCACGATAACCATTCCTGGCTATTTTTAGTGCCTGGTGATATGTGCGATCGGATTCCAGTTTCTAATTCGCCTGGCTGTGGATCCCGTGATTGCAGCCTTACCTCGAGCACGGCATGCCCAAGTATTTCAAACCCCTCAGCATACTCACAGCACCAATGCGTCGACAATTGACACGCAGACAAATGATCCCAAGCAATGGAAAACTACAGTATTTCCTCTAATTCATTCAAAAATAACGTCCAATTTCATCAGGGAAACAACTATTACGCTTCTGGTCGGTCCCGCCTATCTCATTCCTACATTTACCTGGATGGAGACATTTCGCTGATCCTCTCGACGACACAGAAACACCACAAAGCAAATCTGACGCTTGTCGAAATGTGCTGTTCCTTGCAGACCCAATTGTTGATCGGGAATCTCTCAAAAGTACAAAAGGCCGAAGGACTGTAGGTACCTGCGAATGGATCAGAGATAATGAAACCTACCAATCCTGGCTTGATGGCGGCGTGCAATGTCTCTGGATTACTGGCGGCCCTGGCAAGGGAAAAACAATGCTTTCAATCTTCCTGACTGAAGAGCTTGAAAAACGCACTCAAGAGAGCAAAGCCACAGAATTTCTGGTGTTCTTTTTTTGTACTCCAGACGAGAAACACAGCAGTGCTGTGTCTATTCTTAGAGGTCTGGCATACCAGCTAATCAGATTCCGCCCAAACTTGGCCAGCCATATCCTGTCCGACTTTGAAAGTGCCCAGAAGACTCAAGAGACACTAAATTCTCCGAACGCTCTCTGGATGGTATTGGAAAAGCTCCTGCAAGCTCCCGATCTTGGAACAGTCTTTTGCGTGCTCGACGGACTTGATGAATGCGACGAGGAGTCATCAAGCCTGCTAATTGACAAATTTTACGAATACTTTTTTGAAAGCTCAAGGCCAAGCGGTGTACAGTTCAAACTAGCGATTGTTAGCCGAAAGATTGACCTATTGGATGCCTTCCCCCAAGTGAAGCTGGATCCTGACAACAACGAATATGTCAACAGCGACATTCAAAACTTCATTTCCAGCAGTCTTAAAAGACTGGAAAGGATACGGGGCTTCAATGATTATCGCGAGAGTATCGAGACCACTCTTCTAGATCGAGCCCAAGGCACATTCCTATGGGTCGGGTTCGTCATAGCAGAGCTGTCGAGACAAAGGACCTGTACCCAGATCATGGAAACTTTAGAAGGAATTCCTCAAGGGTTGCATGGACTTTACAGCCGAATGTTGGCACAGATTGAAGCTAGTCGACGATCAGTAGTCTTCGACATTTTGCAATGCATAACCGTGGCCGTTCGGCCTCTGACATTATCTGAACTGGGGGAAGTTATCCATTTCCCATCCACAATGAAAATAAGCAAGGGCCAAGCTATTCTCGATTATATCACACTATGTGGGCATATTCTCACAGTTCATGACCAGCAAGTCAGCCTTGTTCACCAATCAGCGAGGGATTACTTATTACAAGGCGATGCCGACCGCGACCCAATACTCAAAGAGTTCCAAATTAACGCGGAACATGCGCATGCTACTCTAGCAGAATCATGTCTTGACTATATTGAGAAGAGCGATTTACGCAATACACCTCTGGATAGAAAGGATGCCTCAGTCCTGCAAAAATCACCTCTATTAGAATACGCTGCAAGGTACTGGCCAGAACATGCAAGTTGGTGTTCGGGTGCGAATAATAAGAGCTCATTCAGCCTTTCGAGACCTTTCTTCCAAGAGACATCCAGTGTGCGGAAGAACTGGTGGCGGACTTACGGCAAAAGGAGCACTGACGGCCGATTACAAGATGTCTCCAATCTGCCTTTGTTACACATGGCCTCTTATTTCGGGATATATGGATTGGCTCGGGAGCTGCTCATAACAGGTACCTCGCTCCGGACACGTGAAGTTATAAATAAATCATTGGGTCATGATAATGAGACCACGCCGCTGAGCTTAGCCGCCCGCAGAGGCCACACGGCTATTATACAGCTTCTGCTCACAAACGGTGCAGATGGTAAAAATAAGGCACTGAAACTGGCTGCCCACAGAGGCCACATAGATATTATACAGCTACTTCTTGCAAATGGCGCAGGTGATAAAGATAAGGCACTAAGAGCAGCTGCCGGCCAAGGCAACGTTACGATTGTGCAGCTATTGCTTGCAAATGGCGCGGATGGTAAAGATAAGGCACTGCGAGAGGCTGCCGTACGAGGCCATATAAATATTGTGCAACTACTTCTTGCAAATGGCGCAGATGGTAAAGGTGTGGCATTGTATCAAACTACCTTTATGGGTCACGCGGCTATTGTGCAGTTACTGCTCACAAACGGCGCGGATGGTAAAGATGAGGCACTGCAAGTGGCAGCCTACAGAGGCCATATGGATATTTTGCAGCTATTGCTTGCGAATGGCGCGAATGGTAAAGATAGGGCACTGCAACAGGCTGCCTACGGAGGCCACATAGATATTGTGCAGTTACTGCTCACAAATGGCGCGGATGGTAAAGATGAGGCACTGCAAGTGGCAGCCTACAGAGGCCATATGGATATTTTGCAGCTACTTCTTGCGAATGGCGCAGATGGTAAAGATAAGGCACTGCAACAGGCTGCCCACGGAGGCCACATAGATATTGTGCAGTTATTACTTTCAAACGGCGCGGATGGTAAAGATGAGGCACTGCGAGAGGCTGTCTACGAAGGCCACACAGCTATTGAGCAGCTACTTGTTGCAAACGGCGCGGACGGTTTTCAGTTTTAGAATGCATGTATACGGAGTTAGATGCAACAGTAGGTAGGCAGCTACCTAGGTATTGATGGTAAATGGCGATGGTAGCAAAGATGTTAAAAGAAGCGGCAACTGTGTGGCTATGCGTCAACGAAGTAATCGCAACACATGAATGAGGCTCATAGTCCAGCACTGGACAGAAATGATTTCAGCTGAGTTTAGATAATTAGCATGCTGGATGTCAAAATAACCTGGACACCAAGTTTTTCATACACATACTCCGTATTAAAACCAGCACTTATAACATGAGCCTTGCATTTAGGGGGCATAATATTGCCTACAGTCTACAAGTATACATATTTCCTAGCAATATTTAGCAGTTGTGCATGTCAATGATGGGACATACTATAGCTAATATAAGAAAATAGGCGGAGGGGGAGGGCGGAGCTGCAAAGCTAACGTTGCCTTTGGCTCCGGAGGCAGGACTTACCTTGTAGACGATGATGATGGCGCTGCTTTTGCGTTTATGCCCCCCTTATCGCCTAATCCATGTACACTATTCAAATCTTTGACTTCATATCATTCTTGTCGTTAACCGATTTGGTTTCGATGATCGCATATGTGATTTCGTCCTTTTGCTGAAGACCCGGCCTGGATGTGTAACCCCCTTTCCCCGTTTCGTCCGGCGACGTGCTCCGGGCCGAAGCCACGTACCGCTCCGGATGGCGCCGGGCGCCACTGCCGTGACATGTGGCGGAAGGACCGGCCAAGACGCCGGCAACCTCATGGCGTCGGTGGAGGCCGCTCTTTTTTTTTTTTTTTTTTTACAACTATAATTCTATAATTCTTCTCGCTTTTCTTCTTCACCAGCATCATCCATATTGTTGCTAAAGCCTAAATTGAGGCTGGAGTGAAGCTAGAGCTACCGTTGGCGTTGGCGTTGTCGATCGCATGATGGCCAGAGTATTCTCTATTCAGAAGTATTAACGATAACAGAATGCTGTAGAGGAGAGAGG
This sequence comes from Trichoderma simmonsii, assembly GCA_019565615.1. Taxonomy (NCBI): domain Eukaryota; kingdom Fungi; phylum Ascomycota; class Sordariomycetes; order Hypocreales; family Hypocreaceae; genus Trichoderma; species Trichoderma simmonsii. The sequence goes on from CP075866.1 coordinate 2,941,999, forward strand.
CTTGATACGCAGGTTGCCTCCGATGTTATACGCGAATATCAGTCATGAGATACCCATGTCTGTGCAGCTAGGCAGACATCCGTCCGTCGCATCAGTAGCTGCGCCCACTACACGCAAGATGTGATTGGCCTCAGCTGGGGTCGGATCCTGGCGCATGTTGCAGTGGGCTAGTGTTTGGGGATTGATCCTGTGAGGCTAACTGCGAAATCGAGCTGAGCCTCAGTTTAATCGCAATTCTTGTTTTCTACGTCTCTTCATTTGGTTGGGCACCAACCCGTCACTGGAATATAAACCAGGCTTGCCAATGAACTTTATCCAGTTGCAACTAATAACCCGCAAATATCGTCCAACGGTTATCCTTGAGTATCCTACACATTACACTACATCCGACCACTGCTTGATCCTCGTCAGCGAAGGGGTTATCCAAGGCCCAACTGCAGATTCGCCCCGACAAATTCAGGAAAATAAAATGTTGGAAGACTCAGCTGCTTCGGGCTTTGGAGGCCAGGGAAATAGAGAATGGCTATTTGATTGGTGTCCATATGTCCCAGAGTCGCCCTCAGAGAAAGCCAATTTCGATGTCGCGATGATTGAATGCTGGAAATATGATGACGATGAACCAACCAAAAAATACAAACTCGGTGGCTTTCACACAGAAACCATGCACTCGTGGCTAAACGAGTCCACCCCAACGCGAAATGGACAACAACCGTCGTCCGGCTTCAAGGTGGCAGTGGTGCCTTGTGCCGATTCCAGCCAACTTCCATATCTGACAAATGGCGAGATACAAGAGTTTAATTCTGCTTTTGGGCTGCCATATTTTCAGAAGCATTACAGCTCTATAGATTGCGGTGCATGCGGCATGTTTTTGCAGCCTGACAACAGTTATGGTATTTGACTTCTCTATACATACCTGTATCTAGGTGCCTACATATGTGCCTAGTATATGTATGTATGTACATACATGTGTGAGTAGGCGCTGACTGCAGCTAGTCTTCATCATTCGAAGAACCACTGACTGGGCTTCGATCGGTTCGGCGCTTCGCTACGATCCCAAAACGAATATCATTCGCGGGTTTTTCTATGTCGAACTTAAAAATATCAGCTTCGCAAAGTTTGAGAAGATGCCTGAACAATTCATGAATTGCAGTCATCCTCTCCTGCTACCGCTGCTGGCCGTCGAGATAACATTTGAGACGAAAGTCAGTCACCTAGCGAAGAATTCACAGGATCTAAACAAGATCGAAGAAATGACGGGATATGGTCTCAGCACATCGGAGAATGCGACAGACTCGCAGAACGACTACCGCGTCCTAGTGAAAGGACTAGGCAAATTCCAAAGTCAGCTCTATTTGGCACTAGCAACGATAACTTCGTCTCGATATATGGCTCTATTTCTGCGTCAGAAGATACAGCAGCTTAGTAGAGTTATTCCAGAGGAATGTCAGCAGAAACTAGAGCCAGCCTGCCACATGTTGGATGAGCGAATCGAATTCCTTCTGAGTAACATGGAACACACATATATGATGGGTGCCATGAAGGAACGAATGGAAGCGCAACAAACCGTCGTGAGTACATCACTTGAACTTCATTTCTTAGCCAAGATGCAATTTGAGAGAAAAGAGAGCTGACCATAAAAAGCTTTTCAACCTCATCGCTCAGGCGGATAGTCTGATCAATGTCAGTCTAGCGCAAGATTCCAGAGAAATGGCCGTGTCGAGCAAGCAAGACAGTTCAGCTATGAAGATCATTGCCCTGCTCACAACTTTTTTCCTACCAGGCACCTTCATTGCAGTAAGCTATATACTATCTAGCCATCCCGTGGGTGGCCAGCAAATTCCTATTTGAAGCAAGACATATTAACTCTCTTCCTAGTCATTTTTTGCAATGCCGCTTTTCAACTGGTCTGAGCCTGAACTCCATCAGGTCGCAAACAGTCACTTTTGGGTATACTGGGCCGTGACAGGCCCTCTGACATTAGTCACCATGGCAGGCGTCATCGCTTGGGCAGTGTGGAACAGCCGTCGCATCCAGCTCTTGCAGTCTCGTGCAAGAGAGAGCGTGTTTGGTGAAGAAGCTAAACGACGCAGAGCAAGGGACATGAACGAGAAACAGTCGATGGAAACGGAGATGAAAAGGAGTTCGATGTCGGATCGAGATCCTTACAAAAAGTATTCCATGTTTGATATGCTTAGCCACCGTCGGCGCCACCAACACGATTTAGCTACAGCTGAGCCGTGAGAGCTGGGAGTTGGGTTCAAGCATTGTGCTTCATGAGGCATTAGGTGCATATTAGGTGCACATCCGTTATAATATCTAAACATATACCCCTCTATCCGCTTTTCACAGTGTCCTTTTCTTCAACCCTTTCTACCGGCACTCTTTCTTCCTCATTATTATCATTATCATGAGCCGTAATATCGCTTTCGTGATCTCCCGTTGGCGCGGGTTGCTCCTCGTCAATAACCCCTGCATCACCAGCACCTGGTTTTCGATCGCGTCGTAAATACCATCTAAAATAATAGACTAAACCTTGAGCCATAAAGACCTTGTTCAAACTTCTGTCAATAAATAAACATAGATCAAATGGCGGGTCTCAAAACTCACCTGCTCAATCGTATAAAGCAAAACTGGAATCGTGATAAACGCCCTTGTCAAATCATCCGCCTGGGTCCACATTGACGTTACCAAAGGAATTCCCAAGCTCGTCGTTTTGGCCGCTCCGCAAAAGCACACGGCAATGGTCTGTTCCTTGGACATCTTCTTAACAGAGACTATACGTTTGACACGCTCGGGTAGACGAGATTCCTTGACATGAGGGTTGACGTATGTTGCGAGAAAGGCGGGTGGTCGAGCGAGGTAGAAGCAGATGAGGGTGAAGATGATGTAGAGGCCGATGTTGATGAAGACGTTGAAAATGACGTCTTCTTTGGACAGCTTGTAGAGCGCACCAGTACCAAATGCGCCTGAAAATGTCGTCCTTTCAACATGTCTTTGTTAGTTAAACAGCGATACTCAGCTTAGAACATGCCCAACTCACCATACTAGCAGTATCAGGCAAACGGCCGGCAGCTTTCCCAACATCGTCGCCCTCAGCACCTTTCCCACGAGATCTCCCTTCCACCACCTCACCGCTTGTCCCACCGCCAAAGGCAACAAGACGCTCAAGCCAAGCTGCTTGGCCACGTTGGCATACATGTCGCCCAGGGTACTCGGGTCCGCAGGTCGCCAGTTGTCAAAGACGGAATCTCGCGGTATGAAGCCGTAGATCAGGATTGGCGTAAGGAACGAGCCAAGGGTGTTGCCAATGACTACTGAGATGACGGCCGCAGCTTCATCGCCTCCTGCTGAGCGTGTCATGACAACGTTGGAGGCGATTGTGGTGGGGAGACAGGCTGTAGCGAGCATGCCGAGGATGATGGGGATAGAAGGAGTGCCGTGCCGTAGAGCACCAGCGGCGAGACAGATGTGTACAAAGGCTAGATTCCATGATCTTATTAGTTCATCACGTATAGCGATTATCACAGAAATGAGCTATATTGACCGTCTGTACTCACCCAGCATAATCACGGGAATAATCACAAAGCTGCAGCCCTGAACCATGATATGCAGCCTCCAATTCGTCAGGTTCTGCTTCAACTTATCTGGAGGAAGCTGCAGTCCGTTGATCAGAAATATGATTGCCACGGCACCATACAGGATGCTATACTCTGATCTTATGACACCCCCATGTTCTGCGACATCTGTAATTGTTGACGTAACCAAACGATTAGCTTACTCTTATTTCACAACACCACCCCTCATTCAATTGCCGAGGGCAAATCCAATTCAGAGAAGAAAGGAAATTCGGCATCGCAAAAGATATCAAAATCGAGAAAATGAAGAAGAGAAAACTCACGTGGGAAGAAGCGTCCCAGCACACATGCCACGCCGAATCCAATGAGCAGCCACTGCGCCGCCACAAACTCGATTCCCTTCCAAATCCACACCACAGCTTTGTTTTCCCTCCAATTACTCTTATCCGTCGTCATTGTCGTCGTCGTCGTCGTCGTTAATGTCGTAGCAGCCATGGCTCCCAATCACTTTGTCGTAAATATCCAAAAAGCAGAATACACATCCAACGAGAAAATTTCACCATCCAGAGGTCATAAAATCATCGAGAACATGTCAAAATGAAAGCCAACACATATTCAACTAATCAGAGTAAAAATGAGAAAAATGAGAGGAAAGTAAAGAAAGAGGAAAAAGTCACGATATGGGCCGTAGATAAAATACCGTGCCGGTCGGTCAAAATATGTTTAAAGACCGAAAGGGCTGCACAAGTTCTGAGACCGCGCAGGAATGCTGCGGGAGCAAAATGCGTCTTATTACCGGCGATGAAGGGCGGGTCTCGTCGGCCGATCGCTAGAGATATCTGCCGACATCGCATATTGGAATAGCCAGAATAGGATAACTGAGGCGGTCGTAGGTGGGATGATGGGTTGGAATCTTCTTGTAAGCGTCATGATAACGGAAAAGGGGGCGAGGGCCTAAAAAGCATCAGATGCAAGGGGAACAACGAGCTTTGAGACAGGCATACAATGGCGTTACATGGGCATACTCCCTCCCGTGCGAAGCATAAAGATGTGAGATTGAGAACTATTAATGCTTGGATAATCACAATAGTATATTCAATCCAGACCGCTATTAAATACATCGGCTACTCCTATCGTCTGAACTCTTCATAAGCTTATACAGTCGGGACATTAGAACAACATTCACTCTCCGTCACGTCCCGTTTTTTCACCAAGTGACAAACATCTAATCATCCAAGAAACAAAAAAGTCGCTACCTCCTCAAAAGGCAGCGTCAAAGCAAGGCTAACCCCAACGCCGTGCGATGCCTATGGTATCAAAATAAACATTCCTCTGAAAAACTAGTTTTTCAAGGATCAAATCGTAACAAAGAGCCTGCTCTTCTCATGGCGCCTCCATTGGTCGTGAGAATATTAGATGGAAGAATAAATATAAGAAGAAGAATGAGGCAGCAAAATCTTCAGACAAAAGAAAAAGTCTTGGCATATGGTTGTTTATGCGACGAGCACGGGTGCTGGCTCCAAGGGCATAGCTGCAATTGATTCAGCAGCGCCGGTGCTACTCGGTGCCGGTGCAATCTCTGGGTCTGGTATTTGTATGTCCAGCTGACGAAAATCATTAGCATTGGCTCGTCAGAAATTCCAAACGGTTGAGAAGTTTACTTACAGTCATGTAACCCGTGCGCCGGAGCGAGATGAGTTTTGGAGGGAGAATGCCTTCCTCAGATGGTGTGGTCTTCTCTTTTTCTCGATTCCACTTCTCTATCCACAACTCCAAGTTGTTCAATCGAGATTTGATACCAGTCATACCGAAGTCATCCCAAAGCCATCCAGTAACAAGGCCCAGGACCGCGTCAAGCACATTGCGGGGATTGTAGGGATCAAAAGCCGGTACCAGCTCCTTGTTGAGCTTGTCTATGATGCGCCGGAACTCAGGTTCGGGAATCCCAGCAGGATCCAAGATCTCGGGGTAAAGGTTCGAAAATGTGGGAGCGAGATCACCCTGGAGAAGCCAGTCGCGGCGGATTCGGATTATCCGCGTCTTGGCATACTCTGCAGAGTCTGATGGTACATGGGGATTTAAGTGAGGGAAGCAAGGGTGCTGCGGTCCCCATGATTCCCCTAGATCTGGCTGGATCTCTTCGCCCATGATTGACGAGTTGGATGACGAGATTGCAGATCCTATACCATCCCCAAAGGACACGCCGGAGAAGCGAGGGTGGTCCATTACATCAGGTCCTCGCTCCAAGTCTCTGGAGTGGGACCTCCTCGGTTCCTCATTTTCGGGTAGCATGATGCCTTTGCCCTTATCAATTTTGGGATTGTTGGTAGGTGGCGGCGATTCGCTGGTGAAATCGCCGCTGGTCCTCGTTTGGAAATCAAACCGGGTTGGGGAGAGGGTTTGTGAGCGTCTCTCGTCGTACGAAGCCCGGACAGATCCAGGCAAGCTTATGCGCTTATTATCCGTTGTGTTGAGGTCGAACTGAAAGCTGAGAGGTGTTGACGAAGAGTGCCGCACCTGTCGGTGTTCGGTGAGGGTCAGCAGGGGGTAGTCGCCAGCACCGGTGACGTTTGGGTCGGCAGTGTCGGTAGACTGATCGAGTGCCGGGTGCTGTAGTGGGACGGGAGGCCCAATCGGACTTGAAGGGCGTCGCTTGTGGGAGGGAGCTCTGGGGGTTGAGTTTGTAGGATTCCACAGACGGGCGGAGGAAAGGCGTTGAAGTCGAGTCGGGCCTGCGGCCGATGTTGTGAGACTGCGAAAAATCGAGTGTTGGTTCCGCTTATGCAAGACGGGCTGAGGCGACGTAGGTTCCGTCACCTTGGAAGCGTCGGGACGAGGAGGCTGGTGAGAGGCCGAGGGTGATGCTGGGACGGCGTCTGAGCGAGGGTTTGCCTGCGCGCCTAGGGAGGGCGGGCCGGTTTCTGTTGAAATTGCCTGAAGCTCGTATGAAGCCGTGGGAATGGTGGAAACGGCACGGCCGCTGGGACGACCGCGCAGCGAAGAAATGGCGAGGTCGCGTCGGGCCTAGAAGTCGGCGAGACCAGCGCAAAGCTGCTCCCAGATGGATTCGAGAGTGCCGTTGACTCTGAGAAGAACCGCCGCAGATGCGATAGAGTCGCTGCGGGAGAAAATTGAGACTCTTCCGCAGTGGCCGTCGAGCGCAACGCTGAGTTGGAAATGCACGTCCGGAGAAGTGCTGAGAATGGTTTGGCGTTGAAGCCGTACTCGTATCGGCTAATCAGGGGCGCGCGCTCGAACGGGTTAGTGCGGGTGATTAATTCTCTTGCGCGGCTGTTGCGTGATTGCATATTTATCGATTTGGCATCAAGTGCGATAAGACAGCATCGAAAATATTCGGTGGGCTGTGGAAGACGCTGGGAGAAGAAAGAATTTTAAATGCCCATTGCTGGTGGTCCAAATAACGAGCCGAGATCAAATGGTTCTAAAATAAGAATAAGAAGAAAAAATAGGAAAAAGAAAAGAGAGCGAGAATGGAGAAAGAAAAAGAAATTATGGCTACTCGACCTGCACCGGAGGAAGAAATGGTCTGTGGCCTTGGGCCTGGGAGCCGCCTCACCTTTATCTGCGTTTGATGCTTGTTTGCTTGCTCGCCTGCACAAACCACTAACACGCCTTTGCCCTGACGATCCATGCAGCATCTCAAGTGCGAGAAGCCGTGCTTACTTACATCCATGAATGCTTGCCTAAGCCGCTGCGAGTGAGCTCTAGCTAGGAGAATGCGGCATGGCTTCGGGACTCTGCGTGGGTGGCGCCCAGCAGCACGCGAAGCTGAACCGTTAGACTTAATTTTGCCCTGCCAAGGGTCATTTATTATCGTGGATCTTGTGACGACAACCCAACAGTCGAAATTCCACGATGGGACTGGGCTGCTATTCTAAGGATCAGACCCATGGCGAACAGAAATTTGCATCATCACTCGCGGCAATCCCGAAGATCTAGAGGCACGCATAACACATAGCATGGATGGTGACAATGCATGAAAGATCACACCGATTCACATCATGCCACTCACTAAGACTAGGAGACGACTCGCTTCTGGATGTGGCTTGCAAAACCACCCGGTTAGTTAGGGCTATTGAGCGATTTGACAGCCCTCACTGCTACCTCCTGATTGCTGCATAGAGGCGTTCCTAGCCTAGTCTCACCTCTGTCTGAGGAAGCAACTCTGTTACGTACAGGCTGGGGCTTTTCATCCAAGAGCCAAGACCGAAGGATTGAGTTTACCGGGAAATAGCAATACATCTACGAATAGGCTGGGGTGTCGAATAGAAGACTGTATGGAACAATGATAGTAACAGCTTCTCATCGTCAGCCTCAGCTCAGCAGCAACAATGATGCCAGGGGTCATCCCGGGCAATTCTATCGGGTCTCACCGACCAGGCTTCATGCGGAGAAAGAACTGAAAGATCGTAAACCCCTTCAGCCTTCCATCGATCGAGCAGCAGTAATTCCGAATAGGGGGCTGAACGAACCGTGCGCTTCCATATTGCACGGGCCGCTGTCATTGCTGTTCCCCGGTGGGAAATGCCAGCTAGTCACCACGGCGCGGCACAGGGGCCAGCACTCAATTAAAGTCTCCTATTATCACTCTCCAAACCAAGGTTAGAATCGGATTTCTCGAGATTGCCCTGCCTGTTCACATTGCGGTGATGCGGAATATCACCACGAAGGGAAATTATTCAATGCGCACTTGGGAGATGACGTAGGCGATGATCTGCAAGAGCTGTTCAGAGCTGGGAGGCGGGGCGAGATCTAGGCTGGACCTCATTTCTGGGAACTGACTTGTCAGCCCGCAGTTGTTTGCTGCTGTCTGGGGAAATGAGATGGGCAGTGTAGGGCCGAACGATGGAATACAAGCTTGATGCCTGATCTAAATCGATTCATCTACCGCGATTTAGGTACATCAAGTATGTATGCTGTATGCTGTAAATCCTGTGCTCTTGATCGGTAGAGTTGTGGTCGATACAGGGCAGGCCTCGAAGTCAGATGACTATATGATGACGCTTAGAAAAGCGCGAAATAGTGAGAAAAATCATCAAGCCAGTGGTCAGCTACTAAGGCGGAGATATAAGAAAACCAAGTAGTTACCTAACCACTCAAGGCAGTGGACCAATTACATGTACATGATTCATTCCATTCAAGCCATCAATGGCGCTTTTGGCGCCCGGAGCCTTTCGTCCAGAATTGTTCCAGTGGAGACTTTACGTACTGTTTGTCGTGTCATGTTGCGCCGCTTTATGGGGTAGCTGGTGCAAGGAATGCACAAAGATATCACTGCGGGAGACCATACGTAGATGGACTTCTTATCAATCTTGAGAGTACTCAAAGATTAAGATGCATCAATAGATCAAAACATCGCGCCATCTTATCCATCCATACCTTATCATTGGACCTTATATGCTACCAGATATATTAAGGTACCGCTATCAGTCGGTGACATTGTTGTTGCCCGCAGCCCGCCACTACGTCAAAACTGCCAAAATCAGCACAAGCCCGCTGTACCCCAGATTCTAGCCCGCCCAGCCATGCGGGAGCGCTAGCCATTAGCAGGGAAGAGCGCTGGAGCATCCACTGACACCCGCTAACAGCAGCCCGGCCTCGAATTCCAGTTGACGTAACGACTGGACGCTGGACGCTGCGTGTCTGCCCACCACTCCATCTTCTCCCTCTCCTCCCTGCCACTCGTCCAATGATCCTCTGCTGACATCCTGCACAATCGTGCATATCCTAAACCATGTCGGCGGCAGCAATGCCAGACGACGGCCGTCAGGCCTCGACCGCTTCATCCTCAGCTCGGCCCGGACTCGCCGCAAGCTCCGGCATCAGCTTCGGTCACGGTGTCGGAAACGCCAGCAACGCTCCTCCTGGACATTCCATCCGCCGTGTCAAAACTCTAGACGAGCCCTCGATGCGATCAGGCTCCATGTCGCGGCACTTTTCTTCAGATTCCTCCTCCGAAGCGCCTCCGCGCAGGAGCTCCAACTTTTCGGATTACAGCCTAAATGAGGCACGCGACATCCTCAACCCCCGGCCGCACGCTCACGGCGAGGTATCCCATCACGATTCATCGCCGTTAGCATCTCTGTCTCTGGCCTTTGCCCTATTACCCGCCATCGCAGGCGTTCTGTTTCAGAATGGCACCTCTGTCGTCACCGACATTATGCTTTTGGGCCTCGCCGCCATTTTCCTTCATTGGTCGGTGACGCAGCCTTGGTATGTAGCAGCACCACTATCGCGTCTACCACGCTCTATATGTTGGGAAACATAATAACCAGGCTCATACTTTGTTGTAGGCAATGGTATCATGCCGCACAGGAAGTCCGTACCTTTGAAGAGCAATCGATTAATATAGCCCTTGAATCGGACAGCGATCTCGACTCTCAGGCCAAAGCTCCGAGTACTAGTACACCCTTGGACGACGTCCCTGAAGAGCGAGAGGGAGACAAAGCAGATGCTTCCAATTCAGAAAAGAGAGAGACGAAAGAGACGGTGGTAACGGAACAGCAACAGGCTGCTCTAAAGGAGCTGTATCGCCACGAAAGTCTTGCTCTCGCATCATGCTTCGTATTACCGATGCTTAGTGCATACCTCCTACATTATATCAGAGGCCAGCTGAGTCGGCCATCTGAGGGACTCGTTTCCAACTTCAACTTGACAATTTTCCTAATGGCAGCTGAGCTGCGTGTATTGTCACATATAATCACGTTAGTCCAGTCTCGGACGCTGCATCTTCAGAAAATAGTACAAGATAGCCCGTTTAGCCAACGAGTTAGCACCGAAACGCTACTTGAAGAGATGCTCAGAAGGCTAGAGAGGCTTGAGACGCTTTCAACGTCTCAAGGCAATGTGATTGCTGGGCACGGAGAGTCCCTGGGTACGACCACGGCGACGGTTAGCCGGGACGTGAGAAATGCTATCCAGCCAGAGCTAGATGCTCTGAATCGAGCCGTAAGGCGATATGAGAAGAAGGCAACGCTCCTGCAGCTACAGACAGAGGCTAGGTTCTCTCAAATGCACGGAAGGCTGGAGGACGCCATATCTTTAGCAGCTGCGGCAGCAAAGCAATCGAATCAACGAAGCAATTGGCTCCCGTGGGCATGGAAATGGATCGTGACGGCAGCGACGTTTCCTTTCAAAGTTTTCCTGGAGATACTCGCCCTACCGCTGAAGCCCATAGTTGCATTTGCAAACAGAAATAAACAGCCATCTTCCGCCAACCTTCGGGCACCGCGGAGCAAGCCGGGGAAGCCACCAGTGTCGGTAAAATATAACGGCGATCGAGTGCCGCCGAGAATAATCAAGAGATGATACCTTTTCAATTCATGTTGCTTCTTCTGCTGGGGTTTTGTTTTGGGCTTGTTAATGTTTCGTTATTAGCAAGCAAATTGGTACAGCAGACTGGCCAAGGGCTGTATTTGAATCACGATGGATATTATTGTTATTACCATGTACATCATTAAAGGAGATACCTTACCTGATAGCATTGCCTCTTGGAAATCATCACTACTGCAATAGAGTTTGATTTTGAAACGCTTACCCTGCAAAGTGATGATTGATGAGCCGCCTTTCATTTCCAGCTGGAATAAACTTCATCGCCTGCATATTTGGATGTTTACTACCAACTTAATTATTTACGGATGCTTCGCTTGTGGCGTTGACTTGTTCTCATTTCCCCACAAGCGCCTCTCTCAGCTCAAAGTGAAGCTCCCCGCGATGTCACGTCTATCACAAATCGATGTATTGAACCCCATGTCAGATATCATGTCGCTCAAGCTTATCAACCATAAAAACAAAAACAATACAAATCGTTATCGGGTAATGCGCATGAGCACGTGTTCCTGAAAGATTTTCCTTTCAGGTTATCCAAACCAGCTTTTCGGCTCAACATTCGGGGAGGGGACGGGGTTACAAGAAGGTTGTGCTACCACCCGGCGATGGCTTCATATGTCAGGTGAGGCGCCTCAGCTCATGGTCACTCCAGGACCGGAAATTGCAATGTTTTTTTGAGTTTGAACTCTTGCATGTCACGAGACATTCATTGATTGTTTATTCTTGTTATGCCAAGCGGCCAGGTGAAATTATGTACTACCGCCATGCACTTCGAGCGAGTCAGAATAGCTTGGAGTTGAGCTTTCTCTAGCGTGGTGTATGAGCGAACGATGGGATTAGCTCTGGTCGATCAACAACAACGCGTCATAGCATTTCCCTTCCCCTCTTTTATTTGGCGAAGCTTGTTGATACGAATATGCATTCAGCTGCAATGCATTTTGCTGCGTTTTCCAAGTACCACGTGCAGTTCTTAGACTTCTTTGAACACCAATGGATGGTATACTACCCTAAGGACTCGTAAGCCATTTCTCTCAACTGTAGGCGTTGCCTCGCCGCCAGAGCCAACTAAGTCCTTCGTGACATGTTGACACCGCTTCAAGGCCAGAACACGACTTTGATGCCGTGAAGAAAAAAGCATGTGGTGCAGTCCACACTTTTCGCGTCTTCCACTATAGCATATAAAGCTGGAAGATGAAAACGGTGTGTGTATCGTTGAGCTGCTTGTAAGTGGAGTAAATACAGCGTGGCACAATTCCCAGTAGGCCGCGCATGGTAAGGTTTCACTATCGACGGAGATGTGCACCCAAAGTGATCACTGATGAACCGACCAAAGTTTAAACAGGTCGATTTGCTGCTGCAAGATCGCGAAAATAAAACGGGTTTCATGGGAGGTACGGGCCTGAACGTGGGAAGAGGTTCTGTTGTATTGTGTATCGCGACGAGCCAGTCATATGTCGATATCGAGTCACGCCAGCGGAGTGGATCTTTTAATTTCAGAACACAATGTAGCGTGGCGCAAGGGATTGCATGAATGCTGGCTGTGTCCTTGTTGCCTGGGCCCGAAAGTTTGAAGTTGTACCAGGACTCATACGGCGTAGTCCATGGATGGCTGATAGTGTCGCTGCTTTTCATGTCAGCATGTGTTGTTGCCAGAAGAGAGCTGTTCTTCCGTGCATGTGCTCTGTATATCCCTGACTGCAGAAGATTATTGTTCATGCGCCTCCTGCAAGCCAACATCGTATCATGCAAGGGATATGCTTGGTTGCGTTCGTACAAGTAACGAGTGGCGATGGGCACGATTGGCTGTGCGTGGCTGGGATTCTTATAGAGCATACGGAGTACTTGCGATCTCTCAACGTAGGTACGCTGAAGAAAGTGGTGAGCCGTGCAGGCGGTAGTGATTCTCCAGCAGACGGTGGCGGAGAGACATTCATAGACAGACATACAGCGGTCAACATGTCTGCCTGCGATGTAACAGTGTGAATCAGGATTCAGTTGGCGTTATCGGGGCTCCGTAGCCGCTGGAGACGTGATGAGCCTTGGATGCCACCACATCCGACAAGACAAGGAAATGCCTGGTCAGACAACTCGACAACTCTTGAACCTTGCATTGCAGTGTTTCGCAACCGGCCACTTCCAAGACCATGGGTGGTCAGCGGCTGCTCCGCCCCCAATTGCGATGCCAGGATATTCAATGAGAAAGACGCTCTTTGGCTCGTCCAGAGTGCATCTCTCCGTACTAACAGGATGATGCATCAGTGGCGTCTTTTGCGTAGGGATGCGGTGCAAGGGAGGATTTCAGCTTCATTTTTGCTTTTTCCTAGCAGTACAAAATACGGGGTACGTGGAGCAATGTGTAGGATCCGGGAGCGAACCAATGGCTGGTCATTCACCATATGTAAGGGATAGCATAATGAGATACAGAGCACAGGAAACACTTGGGCTGCTGCCCGGTAATAGGAACAGAGCTTTTCGGTGGATTGAAGAGAGGCCAATGCCATGCCAGACACAGCTTGATAGGTAGACAGAGCACCTAAGATCTTGACTTAGGGGAAATGAGACCGGAGATCTCGGGTACACGGATCACTTCTGGTTGGGCTCAGTCAGTGTATCCAGAAATAAATAGTATCAGTACCCATGGAATTCTCCGGCGAATGCTCCGTACAGCAGGGGAGAAGACGACGCAGTCGAGAATTTAGCCGTCCAGGCGGTTGCCCTTGAGTGACACAATGAGTTGAGGCTTTAGGCCCTCGTACTACTGCGGCGCCCTGCAACGAGCACTGCTGGGTCTCGATTTGGGTAATGGATGACGAGATGGCGTTGTTGGTGGTGCGAGTCAAACGGGCTGATCTGATATCTCCTCAGGCACTGACTTGCCCAGTATCAAAGAGCTTGTAATACTGTATGCATCATGATTCTCTTCTGAGTGAGAGTGAGGGATGAACAGTCAAATATCATGGACTGACAAATGAGTGCTTGCCACGAGCTCACCAATTCCTTATGTCGAACCCAGCCAAATACTGCAGCAGCTCCAAATGGGTGGCGCAAAACACGGCATTTTAGCTTCTGGCTTGGCTGGCTGAAAGCGGATGGCACCGCGCCCGGCTTTCCTGCCAGCCTTGGCGTTCTTTGGCGCAAGGGGCAGTAGCTGAACAACCCCGCCCGGCCAGAGCTCTTTCCTGCCCCTGGGCCGGCTGGAGCAGCACAGCTCAGGTACCACTGGGGCCACTACTACCACTAGTGGCCCAGCACCTGCGGTAGAGCTTGCGGTAGCATGGGGCAGCGGAGGTACTTGCGGGTACCTGATGCAATGAGATCGGCCAGGTTCCTGCATGCATCTCTGCCGAAGCCGCATCTGGTCCTTGCGCGCCCGCTCGCTCTTGCAATATTGGGCACAGAACATTTTGCAGTACAATTCAGAGGTACCTGTGATTCTGACCAAGGCTGAGCTTGTCCGATTGATCATCTCGTCTTTATCTTAGCTGCTCACGCCAAACAACACCAGAACAACACCAGGCGTCATTGATAGGGGCTAGCTAATGCGTCCTAATGCTGCGAGTCCTCCCTCCGGAGAGTACGAGTACATCCGCCGGCACCACGGCGTCACGCTTCATGGTGGTACCGCCCAGAGCGGCGAGCCTCTGCTCTCGACTTCATCTCTCCACCAGCCCTGCATCCACCGCTGCAGCCGGGAAATTGGCCCAACAGCCACGCGCCATGGCAGATGCCCGCTATCCAACCAACTAGAAGCAACTAGCAGCTCTCAATTCTCACGATGGACCCGCCTTGGGAGCATGTCCCGCGATTCCGGGTTTGACTTTGGGTCCGTTCGTCAGAGGTACAGGGAATAGAGCCATAACTGACGAGTACGGTATAAGCATGTGCCACACGTCCAAGGCTTACCAGGTGCTGATAGAACCGAAAGCACTAGACATGTGGGCAAATGCCGTGCCGATGGAACTGATGCTTTCCGCATGCAGGTATTACCAAACCAAACTATTGGGCCGGAGGGGGAAGAGAGTGAAAATTGTGACGCTCGTTGCTTTTTGGCCACCACCAACCTCTGCCCCATATTCTTTCCCTCCTCTCGCTTGGTGTTTACAGGTCTCGCTCGATTTTTCATGGTTATTTGACCGTCTCCCCCCATTGTGCCTGCCTCCTGATGCAGATGAGACATCGTTGTTCAGTCTCTTCGTCCTCCTCCACCAATCCCCTACCGCCGCTACCATTCGTGTCTCAGCCCGTGCCAACTTGACCTGGGTGTAGACTCGCAAGCGTATTAGCGCTATCTGAAAGCAGTTTTTCTTTCTTTTTCATGTAATCACCCCGACCTGACGATACATTCTTTCGTGATTTTGCTCCTTCGCTTCATTCAAAGTAATCCTTTCTTACCATTATTGCTACAACCAGTAGCTCTCGGATAATGCTTTGTGAGCCGGCAGATATAAGCGGGAGCCTTTTCTGATACTAGAAGTTTCGACATTTACCGCTGGCGGTACCCGTGATCGGGCTGGTACAGCGAAGATGTTGAAGATGGTGAGGCTACAGGCACTCGTTTGCCTCTTGTGTTTTCAATTGGCCACAGCCCAGGGCTTTCGTGTGCTGAGACGAGATGAACATTCCATCTCATCACCCACTGTGTCATTATCCAGCCCACAGCCAAGTTCTCAGCACTCGGCTACCAAAAAGCCGGATGACGAGCACAAACAAACAGACGGCCCTAAAGAGCCAACCATCACAAAGGCTCCCGAGACAACTGCCTCTGCGGAGACGACAATTCAAATCACAACGACATCGATTGCCCCAGAGGCACCTCTCAATAGCTCGACCTTATTTAACAGTGAGAACAAGTCTTTACCCTCTATTGATTGAAGTTTGTGCTGATATTGAGCGTGCTAGCAACGATCCCGGCCGGCCATCTACCAATCCAACCTACCATAACTCCAGGATGGGGTGTTGCCGGCGTCATTTTGATGCTCACCGGTCTTGCTTACACCCTAGTAGGCATCAAAAATCGATGGATTAACTGTTTCTTCTCGGCCGCCTTTATCACTGCACTCGGAATCTCGGTTCTTATCGTCTACATCATGAATGTCCCAGTCAGTCTAGGTATTCAGGGAGCATATGTCGTTGCCGTTACCTTGTCTGGTTGTGCGCTAGGCGGAGCGTCACTGATCTTCAAGGATTTGACCGAAGGTTTGGGGTGTGCTCTGGGCGGCTTTTGCCTCAGTATGTGGTTCCTCTGTTTGGCACCGGGAGGCTTGATACACGATACGATCGGTAGAGCCATTTTCATCTCCTGCATGTCTGTCGTTGGCTTCTGTTTTTATTTCAGTCGCTATACTCGGGATTGGGCCATGATTTTCTTGATGTCCTTTGGAGGCGCGACGGTCATTGTTTTGGGCATTGACTGCTACAGCAGAGCCGGACTGAAAGAATTCTGGGCCTATATCTGGAATCTCAATGATAACCTGTTCCCCCTTGGTGCAGACACCTATCCCATCACCAGAGGCATTCGAGTCGAAGTCGCAGCCATCGTCATAATCTGTCTGATCGGAATCGTTTCCCAAGTCAAACTTTGGAAAGTGGTTCGAGAGAAGCGCGAAAGAAAGGCCGCAAATCTTGCCGAGAGTCGGAGGTACTTGGAGGAGGAAGAAGCGATTGTTGGCCGCAACATCGAAGCGCAAGCAGCAAGAGAACGAGTCGAGTGGGAAAAGGTCTATGCAGGCAGAGTCCTGGTCAACAGCAAAAGTACAGCTTCACAATACTCGGATGGCACCGATGGTGCCAGCAACAGCAAGAGCTCTCCCGCTGGATACTCTGGATCTGCCTATACGGGCCTCAAAGCTGATGGTATCGAGATGGCAGACCTTTCAGACTCAAGTGCTGCACAGACTGGGTCAGATGGGCTTGTGTACTCCGAAAAAGCCAAAGGCGTCAAGGTCATGGTGCGAGTGGCTGCAGATGAAATAATGGAGTCGCCAAACGACAACGAAGATGAGATCAAGGAGAAGGTTGTAACTTTCCCAGAATCTGACGCAGTATCTTATGATGGCGAGAGATCCGCTTCAAAAGGGGATGTGGCAAAAGGGAAGCAACCCTCCCAAGCAAGCTCGGAGGCCGATGGTAATTCTCAACAGAGGCACGCCACAACGGCACCTGAAGTTGTACCCCTGCCCTTCAAGATCCCGAGCGAAGACGACTTGAAATCCGTTGGCGATCGATCTTCTGTTGCAACTTTTGCTGACGACGAAGCTATTGCACCCGCATCTCTCCCACGAGATTCTCTTGTCAAGAGGGTCTCACAAGGTTCAGTCACGCTTCTGAGAAGTTTGTCCCAGCAGAAGAAAAATGTTTCCTCAGAGCGTCAATTAGAGACTGGCGAAAGTACTGAGGAGTTAGTTGAGCCGGTTGTCATTCCCCACCACGATGATGACCAGTCGTCCCTGGCTGCAACTATGGACTACGACAGCTCGAGCGATGATGATGCGCATAGTTCAGTCATTGGCAACGAGCAAAGAAGGAGTATCGAGATTACCGCAGAGTTGGGCGACGCTGAAGAGACTGGAGAACTAAAAAAGACGGAAACAGAAAATGTCGCTGAGAACAATGATACCAAGGCAGATAATGAGGCATCCCAAAACGATGCTGAGCAGAATATCGCGCCCAAATCAGACACAGAACTACAACAAAATGATGTCGAGCCAAGCGGAATGGACGAGAATCAGGAAAAGGGTAAAGAGGGCTTGGAAGCTAAAACTGAAAATGCGGCCGACGTTGACGAAGAAAATTCGCTGCCTCGTGAGCAGGAATCTACGGCAACTGGAAGCAATGGTGCCGAGGTTCTAAAGCCGCTCGAGCCCACTGAAAAAGCCACATCTCTTTCTTCAGCGACCTCGAATCTTGTTAGTCTGACCAAGGACCGATTGCCTGAATCTTTGTCCAGAGTTGCCCTTTCGTATAGAACAAACGAGTGGACCAAGCATCTCAGCCATGCGGATACCCCAGAACCTGAAGCCATCTATATCGAGCCATATGCATCTGAACAAGACGCTCAAGAGGTCCCCAGATATGTCGACGTGGAGGACCTTCAGAAGACTGTCACTGGCGAGATCATCTCTCCTCCAGCCGCCAAGATATCGAATTCTAAGACAACACAAGTCTCTTTTGCTCAACCGAGCCACAGAAACGGCAAAAAGAAGCACCGTCTTTCTAATGTGGTTATTTCAACTGCAGTACCTCCAAATGTTGCGAGCCCTAATGGAAGCCCCGGATCGCCCCCCATGGATGCCTCTCTCCAGCCAGCTTCACCAACCCTGCGACGTACTTCCACAGGATTTGCTCCAATTGTCGAAGAACAGGATGGCGTACAGGCAGCTGATATGCCCATTTCCGAAGAGGCAATGCAACAAGATCGTGCCCAATCGAATTCGACACCTTTCCGGCCTATAGTGCCTCGCGTTGTATCCTTTTCTAACCCTAATACCTTGCTTGGTCAACGAGAATCTGTCCTCCGGAGTAGGTCACAGGGCAACCTTGTTTACAACGTGTCCGAGTTTCCTATAGATACACAAGGATCTGTTGGTGATGATGAGTCGCTCCATAACTATCCCGTATATGGCCGAGTACTGAGTCCCGACCCTGATGATCTTCCCCTCAATCGACGGAGAGAAATTCTACGCCAGAGTAGCATGACAAATCTGCCGCCATCGAATTTCAGACTGAATCGCACCAGTAGTGGTGTTGAGGTTTCGGGCAATACGCAATTCAACTCCCACCAGCCGAAGCGAGAATCTATGGTCTCAGGAGTAGCTCGAGAGACAAAGCTTGCCAACTTCAGACAGTCTATAGCTCACGACCTTCAATCTATGACTCCTGGTGTACCCAACAGTATGGGGCGCGAGACACCTTTTGCATCGACGTCTACTCTTATTGACGACATAGAAGTGCAACGCACTATACTGATGGAGAAGAAGGAAGCCGAAATGCAGCGGAGGGAGATGCAGAGACGCCAAAAGGAATGGAATGATCGCATGTTTGACAGTCGTATGCGGAGTGGTGACCTCCTGGAGGCACATCGAGAAGTCATACGCAAGATGCAGAGTGCTGCAAGAGATGCATAAATGATCAAGGAAATCAGGAGTTGTCGGATATTGAGCCAATATGGCGTCATACAAGAGGGGTTTCACCCAGGTTCTATGTTTATTTTCTTGTTTGTATTGATGTGATTGATTACCAAAACGTATAATGCTGGCGATACCAATTTCTTTTTCTTTGGATGGATACAAAAGGGATACTGGCGGTATGGCTTCGGATGATAGCTCGGCCTAGGTAGTAGTCGCGGGCCATCTACATTACACTCGCTTGTACTAGAACATGGAGAGAGAAAGAATAAAAATACAATACAATAATACAAAGATATTTGACTTGTACGAACAATGAGCTGAATGATTCGAGGAAAAATGGGAGATATAAATTGCTACTAGCGACTATAACTTAGTGTCCAAGCTCCCCCTTTTCATTGCACTAGCTAAAAAAAAAACATGGATGAAGCAAGTGAATATGATACGACTAAGCTCTCTCCTCTCTTTGCTCATTATGTTCATTGCACACTTATATTATAATATCGTATATATCAAAGAGAGGTTTCCTGGGTTGGATGCTTTCACAAGAAAACACAGGCGAAGACACCAAAGGGCTTAGAAAGACTCCGCTTCATGGAAACAGAAATGTACCTCCTTTTCTTCATACCCATAGCTACTAGAGCGATATGAATAACACATCTAATGTTTCCTTTCGCTGTTGGACCGGTCCAGCGTAGAGTCGAGCACTAGCACTGGTGGAAGAGCTGTGATGGCAAGATCGTTTTCGTTATTACCTCTATCGTCTGAAGCAGTCTGTCCCGAAGCAGAAGCTGAAGGAGGGATGAAAAGCTTGGCTTCCTCGTCTGACCAAGCGGATTGGTGAGTGGGTTGATAGCTGAGTGGCTCCAGTGGGGTTGAAGAAGTCTTTGTCTCTGGGGCCTTGAAGAGCGAGAGATTGAATGGAAGAGAGAAATTGAGGCGGGTGCGGAAGAGAAATGGGTTGGGATGAGGCAGTTGGATGGGAACATCTTGGTTGTGTATGGGGAGAGATGCCGTGGGAAGAGGTTGTTGGAGAGTTGACGATGTGGTTTGGTTGGACAATATGTTTGTGAGGACGCCCGAGGAGGTTGGATTCTTTTTGGAGGATCTGGTAATGACTTGGTTAGCATTTCTTTTTCTGTGCTTGAAGGGATAGACTACTAGTGGGAAGGCGATTACCTTGTTGATGCCGTGTTGCTGTTTGAACAGCCGTTGGACATCGAGGCCAGGGCCCTTGAGTCAGGATTGTACTCTTCGTATAGACTGGGAAACACTTTCCCAAGCCCTACATACAAGAGAATAACTCGATAGCAGTTCATGGCGTCTTTGGTCATGCCAAAGAAGACGAATACTGGTATCGCTGTTATGATGGGTACGTAGCAGATGTTCATGAACATCCATCCTATCTGGCTGCTGGGTAGATATATGATAGTGGACCAGGGGATCGCTCGTTCGTTGCTATGGATGGCTTTGAAGTCGAAAGGCTGCAATGGCCAAGTATTGATAACGTTGATGGCTGCTAGTGCGAGGACGACGGGAAGGAAGGGTATAAGAATGGAGATGACCATGAGATAGAGGCGGCGGCGGGCTCGTTGGTTGCGGCTATGAGCAAGGGGGTTGCTGGAGAGAGCGGACTGAGTTGACTTGGTGATCTGGCGGAAGCGTATGTAAATGAAGACTAGGAAAGATGTTAGCTGATGACCCCAAAGGTTATGGAGCTGTGTATTTAGAGTATTGATAGCTATACTTACTCGCATAGCCGGCAGTGATAAGAGACACAATTGCCTGCGGGAGAATCTCGAAGACGACAGTAGGCCAGGCAGATGCATTCGGCCAGTAACACCCAACCAAGGTGCCAACGTAATATCGCTGCTGTGCAAGCGGATACGTCCAGGCAACCTGCACCAGCGGCAGCGGGAATATGATGAGGGCCTGGATGATGTTACGCCTTCGTTTCTCCCTCCGAGACGGCGGGTTGGCTCTCAGACTACCGACCTGGATGGCCAGGTTCCGCATGATGGCGAGCAGGCATGTGGCGTAGAGACTGATACAAAAGTTGTGCAGGAAACCGTCGACGTCACACAAGCCGTAACCGGGCCACCACGATTCCACGTCGTCGTTGCGCCAGATGAGAGCATTGACGATGTTGCGGAGATTCTCCAACTCCATGTTGAGGATGAAGACGACGGCGGCGAATTCTCCGTTGCGGTAGAGGAGTTGGAGGGGGATGAGGCAGACGAGGTTGGCGAGGATGCCAAAGAAGATGCGGCAGACGAGGTTGACTGTGAGGGATGGGTTGGTGTAGATGGTTGGGGCTGGACCAAGCATCCAGATGGAGGAATCAGGGATAATGGGATGGAGAGGAATGCCACTCATGATGGCAGATTTTGATCAAGGGAGAAATTGAGATTATGGTGGTAGGTTATCGTGATGTTGACAGACGTGTGGTAGATGATGGAGAAGGAGATGGTGATACTGGTGATACTGATGAAGATGATATATAGAGAAGAAGAAGATGTAGAAGAAGAGCGACGATGATGAAGAGAAATTCGCACAACTTTTGAAGGCAGATGAAAGAAAAAGAGTATTTGCATAGGGTTGAATTCAAGTTTAATAATACATCATTGTGTAAAGGTGAACGGTTGACAAAAGAGAGTCGAGCAATTGATTTTTATAGAGTCAATAAGACAATAAAGTACAGCAGCAGCACTCGAGGATGTATCATTACGAACAGCGTCTAAGCGACCTGAATGCCCAAAGTGATGAAAACGCCCATCCTGATAAAAAGAAAAACCCAATCACCAGCTCACATAATTGGCCAAGATAAAACTATCGACCGCTAAAAGAACAGCAAACTGCAGCGGCAGCCTGCGAAGGGGGGAAGAAGCACGGCATCAAGGACCAGGTTCAAGATCCAGCTCGAAGCAGCTTATTTCCTTGCAGGTGGTTTCTCAGCAGCAACTGCAGGGGATACGAGCTGCACAGCGCAGCCCAAAAAGCAAGTAAAAGTACATTTTAATTAACATGGCGCCTGGACATGAAGCATCACAGCGCGGGCAATCACACGGCGTAAGCAAGTTTTTTGAAGTTTGTCTCAGTTTGGAGGCGTTTATTGAGGGCCGTATTGGGAGTCTATTGACGACCGGATTGGGAAAGTCTGTGCGCCCGCCATCCCGCACCTTCAGCGGCAGCGGCTCCCGGGATTTGGGATTGGAGGTATGGCGTGGGAAAAAATAGAAAAAATAGGGGAGGATTAGGGATGGGAACGGCTGTGGCTTGGGCTGGATTGGTATGAATTTGGAGGGTGGGCAGTCTGTTTGATGCCGTGACAAGGGGGAGGCTTCGGTTGACTTGAGTTTGGGTTGTTGTGATCCATGGTTTTGGTGGAGGGAGGATTGAGGCTCACCGCGGCAGCGGTTGAGTAACCGGAGAGGGAATTTGATTGGGGCGAAGTGTGTTTGATACGATAATGTCTTTACATGTACGATTTATGCATAGTTGTGCTGTTCATTCGCGGCAGCGTTATTCTGAGTACTATTTACGTGTTGCTATTGCTGTTGTTGTTGCTGTTGTTACACATGTGAGGTCTGACTTACATTGATTGATAGCTCGAGTACATGGCTGCTGCTGCTAAAAATGCTAAAAACAGAGCAATGTGCTAGTCACCCCGCAGTGACGACTGCCAGAAGCTACAAGGTCCCGGCGTTGTTACTGAAGCTGTACCTCATATAGCGATTCATCCCTTTAGAGGCATATGAACCACATGCCCTGCATCTGTGCAAGGGGGAGCTTCTGCATTCTGGCGTGTTGATCTCACAACCGGGGGCCGGAAAAATACCCCGCCATCCAATCACTGCTCAGAGAGCTTGGGCGTGGATCCCTGATCTTATCGCGGGCCGTTCGAGGGAGAAGAGCAAACGGAAAAACAACAACCAAAGCTACATACGAAAACCTCTTGCTGCTGCTTTTCTTTCACCCTTCCATAACTACTTTTTTCTTCAATACTCCCCGTCTTTACTTCGATCACCGATAATCACATCACAATGTCGTCCTTTTTGCTGCGCCGCGCCACCGTCGCTACTGCGGGAGCTGCTCGCGCATTCAGCACCACCTCGCCTCGCTCCGTCGCCCGCATCACCATCATCGGCCACTTGGCTGACTCGCCCGAGGGCATGACTGCCGGCTCTGGGGAGAGCCTCAAGGAATATGTCAGATACACCGTCGCGAGCAACAGTGGACCTAAGGATGCTCGCCAGACGAGCTGGTTCCGCGTCACTGGCTTCGTTGACGGTCCCCGCAGGGACTTTATCATGGGTCTGCCCAAGGGGTATGTTATGTGTTGTTCTTTTTCTCTTTTTGGTCGCAAAAGAGCGATTGAGATATTTGTTACGAGGGAATGTTGCTGACATTGAACTTGATTACTAGCTCCATGGTCTATGTCGAGGGCGATGCGTCCATCAACACTTATACCGATTCCAACGGCCAGAACAGACAAGGCCTCAGCATCATCCAGCGTAAGCCATCCTCCTCTCCAAGACTACGAAATTTTATAATCTTAACAGCCTACTAACTCAATGGTGAAAAAAACTACAGGCAACATTGAGGTTCTGAAGCGCCCTTCCCTCCCTGAGCAGGGCGAGTAAATCGATACAAACGTGGCTGGCTGCAACTTGGTCGGGATCGGTGTTTGGCGAATTAAGTGGCGGATGGATGCCTACTATGTAACTGTATTGCCTGATGATATGATGTACGATCTGTTATGGTGGATGAACTCTCGGCTCTCTTGCTAGCTTCTATGCAATGTGCGCTCCCAAGGCTAGTTTGCCGGAGCATCTTTACAACGACTCCCCCACGTGCTTGTGATGGATGACAAGTTAAAGTTCTATTGGCTTTTACTTTGCTTTACTGGTTTGATTCATTTGCTTTCTACACCAAGCTCACGCTGTCCATGCAACCGTACCCTGCCGCAACACCTCCCTCTTCACTCTGGTCTCCCTTTGAACGAAGCAGATAACCTGCGCCCTTGTTGTGGAGTATCTCGCCGGTGCCCTGGTTCCACAGACATGTACCGTATATGCCCAACTCGCATATGATGCCACCCTCCTCCAGGTGGCCGTTGCGAAGGATGATGTTTGACACCGGAGGCGGTACAATGAGTTCCATGAGGATGTATGCGCTCCAGTGGGACTCTGGCAGCGTTTTGAGAAACTCTGGGATGGCACTGCGATAGATATTGTTGCCACCACCCTCTCGCTGGGGCTTGAGAACATATGCCTTGCAGAGCTCGGGATCCTGGGCTTTCCTGCGTGCTTCTAGACCGGCCTCGGATGTGTCCATGGGGTAAATGTTGGTAAACGTTTTCCAGAGCTCGGCTGCGGCTGGGGTACTGTCGTCGATGAATTTGCTGAGGATAGATGGTGTAGATGACGGCCGGGGAGTGGCAAGCACTTGTTGGACCTTTTTCGTACCGGCGAGCTGGGTGAGGATGCTGGGGCACTTGATCGCACCAGATCGCTCTAGGTGGTATCTGGCGTCCCAGGCCGTTTGATCAGGGTAGTCATTGGTGTGGTAGCCAGATCGCATGTAGATGACGGCTACTTCGAAGACCTTGGAGGGATCACGGGGAAGATGGTAGAGGAGCTGGCGCTTCGGGGTGTCGGCGAGGGTGGTGTGCTTGAGGATGTCGGCAATGGCGAGCCTGAAGACTGGTATCGTCGGTGATGACTGGGTGACCTGGTACTCCAGATGACGCTGGTCAAAGATGTTGCGTTCGCCGCCCTGGACCAGGAAGATGACGCACTTGGCGTGACCTAGTTCTGATTTGGGGTATGCGTGAAAGGCAGCTTGGATACCGCCGGCGAGACCCTGGATGCTTTGGTTATCGGGAAGGTTGAGTGAGTTGGGTGCCAAGGCATTTTGGAGTAGGGGATACTCGGTATCAGCAAGGAATCTATGGGTAAAGTTTAGCTTCTGTGATCATATCAAGCGATGAGGTACGGACTGACTTGTGTAGTTTTGAGGTGTAAGCTGAGAGACCACCGAAAGATGCGGCAATGGTGTTGAATTCAACTTGCTTCGCTTGGACGGACGGGGGAGACACCGAGCTATCTTGGTGAACCATGTAGTCTGATCTAAACAGACCCAAGGACAGAGGCTGGAGGCAAGCATGATGAATGAGTATGACGCCTATAACAAACTAATTTGAGAGGGTAATGTAGTAGGTACCTGAGTGTAGCCCTCAGCCTTGACCTTGAGATGAACATCCCACAGGTTGCGGATGAAGTCGTCACCATCTATGACCCTAAGCAGATTACATTAGTCTGATGAAGGACACAAAAGAGATAAGATGTCTATTGCTGCTGCTCACTCCTTGACTGTTTGCTCCAGAAATGCCTCGTCACGACTTACGGCCGCATATAGCTCATTGTAAGTCTGCTGCACTGCCTGGCCCTGCTCGAAGCACTTTTTCGGGAACGGACTGGGGAAGAGAGTGACGGGGACGTTGACGGCCGTGATACCCGCTGGATCTGTCTCAGCTGGAACAACCGTGGGGGGCGACCGCACAGCGAGGCCATTGGCAATGGCCCAGTCCTTGACGACCTCGACGAGAGCATTCTTCTCAGTCTCTTTCAGTGGTGGGGGGAATGCCCCGCTCGTGAGAGAAGCCATGACGGCTGGGAATGAGACGAGGCGAATGGGAGGAGGCCTCGTTGGCGAGGAGAAAATTGGCTAGTTGGAGGTTATTGGGCCTGGATAACGGCCGGCACTTTTGGTGAAGAAGTTTCAAGTGTGGTTGTTGGTTGTGTAAAAGTGCAAAGCCCATCTGTTTGGATAGGCTGAGCGGATGGGACGTTGATGCTAGGGCGCGATGTCGCTGAGTGGCTTATTAATTGCGTCTTGGATGAATTTTTTTCTTCGCTCTTCCAGAGAGTAGAGAGACATCTTGATGAACTTGGATCAAATACTTGTATAGGAATTACTATATAAGCTTAAAATCATGGATTATTTATGTGTTGGAAAATTATAATTAACAACCCTATATACGTTGTTCTTCTTTCTTTGCTCTCTTCAATATGTCTCTCTACCTATTTGTCTGTTGTTGGATCAGTTGTAGAAAGATGCCTTGTCCAGACGCAGCGCAACCCAGTGCCCGCCTCAGCCCCCGCGATCGCCTATCAGCTCCCCCAACTAGGCGCCAGTCCCCTGTAAACCACGTTTGTCTGAGACCCTAGACTACTAGCCGCCTTCCTAGCAGTTCCCGCTTTGGCACTACCGCCATGGCTGAGACGCCCTGACACCGGGCCGTCATCTTTTTAAGCTTTGGTGGGCTGAGGCCGGCATGAAAAAGAATTCGAAGAAAAAGAGAGAAAAAAACCAAACAACAGCACAGATATAAAGCGCCTGGCCGCGCCCATGGCAGCTTGACATATACAAGGAGAAGAGTTGATCCGCTGCGTCTGTGGTTTGCGCATTCGAGAGTCACGTGAGAGCGTGCTTGAATCGTTCTATTTCTCAACCAACAAACTCGAGCCAACGCGTATCGAGCCTGCACAGATGCGATCACCACAGCAAACAAACTTATGAGCACGCAGCCCGCATCTGGTGATTAACAGTCTGTGCAGGGCTTCATTTCTTTGTTCTTGTTGTTTTCTGGGAAGATTCTTAGAATTGTTTGCGCTTCTTTTACTTTCTATTTGCCTCTCTCGCGGATCAAGTGAGGGCACGGGCCATTCAATATTCCTCTTCCTCACAACCTCAGATATCAAGCACGCTCCCACCTCTGATCATTTCTATCCTTCTCTTTTCATCCCATCATCTCATTTTTCTCATCCCTCTTTATTCTTCTTCTAGGCTGTTTCGACTTGTTTCAAGGATCCCTACACCTCTTCACAAAACCATCGTCTGTCTGTTCTAATGCACACGCTGCTTTCAGCTGGAGAAATCCTAGTAGTGAGTTGGCTTTCTATTTCCTGCACCACAATCCTTGTTTACGTCACCTTCAATCTTTATGAAAGCGTTGCTCTTCTTTCTATTTGAAGATGAATCGACTGGCAAATCTTGCTCAGGCTTACGAGATGGGACTGGCTAACACTTGATAGTGGATTCATTCGCATTGACTGCACCCGTAGCCCTGATGGGCACTACGACACAGGATGATCCGTTCTACTGGGACCCAGATACTCTCTCAAGGGAACTATGTTCTCAATGCCATCTATGGGTCAGAAATCCGGCTGCGTTGGCCGCGAAGCTAGCCACTGAAGACATGGATGGAAGAACACTACTCACCTACGAGCTTCTTTTTGGAAGGAGAGAGCTGCAGGAATCTCTCGGTATAACCACTGCGCGCAGCAAGGCAGGTCTAGCAGAGGCCATCCTTGGTTTTCAAGCGAAAAGCCAAGGTTTTCGTTCATGGAAGAAAAAATGGCTGAAAGAGAGCCGCGATGCGACCAACCTCGACGAAGAAGGAGGCGACGTCAAAGGCGAGATAGCCAATACACCTCCCGTGAAGCCGTATTCATATACATCACCAAATTTAGGCCTACATGCCAATCCAGCCAAGCATGAGACAGACCAAGAGGAAGTGATGAATACAAGACATGTTCAAGATGTTACATCCTTCGACAACCTCTTTGCAGAATTTGACGGGGACTGTATCATGCAAACAACGAATGGAGACACAGATCATTGTATCGAGGCAGACTCCGCATCTGCTCCTCCTCTTAATCTCATTGAAAGCCCGCCGCCTGCTCAGCAAAGCGAAGAACAGCCTTCTAAGCGCAGACGATTAGCGCCAACAAACTTGAGCACGAAACCTCTGACTGATTCGGATTTACTTGCATTGACGCAAACAGCACCATTAAATTTGGTGGACACAGTTCAGGAACAAGGCAATAATGAAGAGCGTCTCGCCACAGGAATTTCCCCTGTTTATGCCTACCTAGGCGAAAAAGGCCGCCATCGACAAGCTGTGCTATCTCATATTGATTCCCCTGACGTCCCTCGGATCAGTCATGTCAATGGCGGATTTGCCGTCGTGTCTTCAAAATACACGATACCTCCTGGGAAAAGGCTTGTCACCAACAGCATCATACGAAGGCAATTGCGTAAAAACTCCAAAAAAGAAGCGGCGCTCAAACAGGGTGATGCTGTTGTTAGATCCCCGACTCCTTCTAACAGAAGTGGGTCTGTGGTTGATCTTGACGACCTGCCGGATTCTTGGGATGAAGAGACGCAGCGAGAGATCGATGAAGAGAACGCAGAGATTGCTGCAAGGGAGCGTGAACAGGCCCGCCAATTCTCCACAGAGCGCGTGGGATCCATTTTGAAGGAAGAGATGGCTGCCATGGAAGCTAGATGGAAAGAAACAAAGCTGCCTAAATACAACCTCAAAGCCCACCAAATCTGGAAAAAGTCTAGGCGAGGAGAGAGGACTAAAGAGAAGATATTTAAGGCGCGCAGAGAAGTTTCGCGTTATGAAGCGCGGATAAAGAAGCTTTATGCTGAAATACTCGACAACACTTGGCAAACGGAGCGCGAGGTCCGAACGCAAGCAAGTGTCATGGAGCAGAATTTGAGCGACAAGCTGTATCAAACATGGCTGCTTGAGCTTCTGGAACAGCGCGAAGCCCCGCCTAAACCCTTGGATATGCCAAAGCCAAAGCCGAAATTATCTACTGCAAAGACTCCCCTGGATCCTTTCGGCGACGAAGTGCTGACTAGTGATGATGAAGGTGAATTCGTTGTGCCTGATAAAGAGGAATTCATTGTGCCTCATGATGGCGATGAAGGTGACTTGCTCATGGCCGACAGAGAGCCTTTTGAAGATGTTCCCCAATCGCTACCATTTCGACCAAGTCACATACCGTCTGATATTGAATCTGACATGGTCATCGATCTTACGCTTCTGGAGTCTGATGAACAAATCACAGACAGTAAATCGGCGATACAATACATTGATTTGACATCTCCGGTTAAACGTGAAGTGCGAGAAGCTGGTGTCATCGCAGAAAAGTCATTGCTAGCAGTCGTTTTGCCCGAAGAGGTACCGCCTATGGATCATCTGGGAAGCCTACAGACCATCGGTGAACATTCTCCAAGACACTGGGCAAAGCAGAAAGATCGTTGGAGATTGGTTCTCTGTCTGCTATGGAAGCTTCCACAGACTCGCCGTGAATGGATTCTTCGATTAATGCAAGACAACACGGCAGAAGATGCTTGGCAGGCTTCAATACACTCTCACCAGACGAATCCTCTTGCCCAAGAGTCCGATATTGGAAAAGAAGAGACAACGACGGTTGCATTTGATGTCACAAAACTCTTCTTGAGCTGCACGCGGTGCCGTCAATTGACAGATAAGCGAGTCGTGGCTTTGGACAAGACAGACAAGAACAGAATCAATCGCGCAAAGGCTTTCTTCTCTACTTTCCATGCATTTATTAAAGACTGGGCGCCTCAATTCCCACACAGCAACCAAATTTTCAGAACCGATGCCTTTGACAACGAAATCGGGCTAGACGAAGCTGATGAGCATCAGCTTGGCGTTACTAATACGCCCTCAAAGGTGCGCAAACACGTGGTCAAAGAAATTATTCAGAATAAAGAGGGCGTTGCTCTTCGAGAACGAGAGATGAAGCGTGCAGCGGAGATTGAAGCTCGCCGAGAGAAAGTGCGAGCTACTCTGGCAAACTCAAACGCTCTCTCTGTGGATAAGTCTCGAGTCATTATCAACGAAAGCAAGGAGGATGACCAACCATTCATTTATGTGAATGATGATATCGGACAGCGCATAAAGGATCATCAGATCAATGGAGTGCGATTTCTGTGGGACCAAATTGTTCTCGACGCAAAGGAGCGAAAGACTCGCCAGGGCTGTCTCCTCGCTCACACCATGGGTCTAGGGAAAACAATGCAAGTTATCACATTTCTGGTAGCTGTGACCGAGGCTGCAAACTCAGATGATGAATCTGTGCGTTCACAGGTTCCCCAAGAGCTCAGAAAGTCGCAGTCACTTATCCTATGCCCCGCTGGCCTGGTCGATAATTGGCTCGACGAGATATTGATGTGGTCGCCCAGAAGCTTACTCGGCAATGTGTTCAAAGTCGAGTCAGCTCAGAAAGTGGATGAACGCATGTCAATTATCAAGACCTGGGAGCGAGATGGCGGAGTGTTGGTTGTTGGGCACAAATTGTTTGAACGGTCAAAAAACGACATGCGGGAGATACTTACACAGTCGCCCAACATGGTGATATGTGACGAGGCCCATGTGATGAAGAATCCGGAATCGAAGATTCACCGAGCTTGCCAGGAATTTCGCACTAGAAGCCGAATTGCCTTGACCGGCTCGCCGCTGTCCAACAATGTCGAAGAGTACTATTGGATGATCAACTGGGTGGCGCCGAATTTCCTCGGCCCTCAACAAGAATTCCGAGACATATACGAAAACCCAATCCAATGCGGCCTGTGGCATGACAGTACAAGGGAAGAAAAACGAAAAGCCCTGAAAATGCTGGAAGTATTGAAGCTCAATGTAGCACCCAAAGTGCAACGAGCCACCACTCAGAGTGTCAAACATGAGCTGCCTGCCAAGTACGAATTCGTCCTATTTGTTGAGCCAACCCCCACTCAGAAACTACTCTACAACC
This sequence comes from Trichoderma simmonsii, assembly GCA_019565615.1. Lineage (NCBI taxonomy): Eukaryota > Fungi > Ascomycota > Sordariomycetes > Hypocreales > Hypocreaceae > Trichoderma > Trichoderma simmonsii. The sequence goes on from CP075866.1 coordinate 2,972,689, forward strand.
TCTACTTGGCCGAAATGGCGCCGTATTTGGCAGACTCGAAACAGGGAAAGGTATTTGGCGCCACAGATCACCTCAGGCTCATCTGCAATCATCCCCGTTGCTTCAGGCAAAAGGTGTTGGAAATGTCGTCCAAGGCAGATGTGCCAGGATCATCAAGGACACCAGCGGCGGCACAGCCGAAAGAACTTGACGAAGATGAAGACGACACAGACGACGATTGCAGTGAGAAGACCAAAGCTCCGGCGATAACCTTTCCCCAGAGTATGATTTCTAGTGTTCTTAAGGAGACAAGCAAGGCTGATAATGCCAATCCTGCTCTGTCGCGAAAAGTTGATCTTCTTCTCATGATTCTAGATGAAGCACGTGCTATAGGAGACAAGGTTCTCGTGTTTAGCCACTCTCTTCTTACCTTGGATTATCTCGAAAATTTGTTCAAGCAGCAGAGGCGTTTGGTATGTCGCCTAGACGGCTCCACGGCCACATTCAAGCGGCAGGAGCAGATCAAAGCTTTCAATACTGGAAAGCAAGAGATCTATCTCATTTCCACAGGGGCTGGTGGCGTTGGTCTGAACATTTACGGTGCCAACCGTGTAGTCATCTTTGACTTCAAGTGGAATCCGGTGACAGAGCAACAAGCGGTGGGACGAGCCTACCGATTTGGGCAACAAAAGACGGTATACGTCTATCAATTTGTCGTTTCAGGAGCTTTTGAGGAGGCATTGCAAAACAAGACTGTTTTCAAGATGCAACTCGCGTCACGCGTGGTAGACAAGAAGAACCCCGTTAGCTTTGGCAAGCGAGTAGGGGAGTTGCTTCAGCCAATAAAACCGAAGCCAGCCAAGGACCTCGGAGTCTTTAAAGGTCGAGACAGAATACTGGACAAGCTCATCGAGCATTCTCAACCTGGAGGTACCATTCGCGAAATTATCTCGACAGATACATTTGAAGAAGAAGACCCCACCAATGAACTGACAGCTGAAGAGCGAAAATACGCCCAAGAGCTGCACGACTTGGAGCGGATGAGGCACACCAACCCTGAGAAGTACAGGATGATGCTGGACCAAAAACAAAGAGCAGAACAGATTCGAGCTATGGCTGAAGCCGCCAGGCCCTCTAGGGTTGATATGGCCGCTTTCAACGCACGCTTGGTGGAGGAGAACTTGTATATACCACAGTTGAGTCCCTCACCAAGCCTTGCTCATGACGAAACGGCGGCATCAAACATAAACACTATGCCGGTTGCGCAAACACAGGCAGATGGTGTCGTGCCACTTGGCCCTCAAGTAAGTGATGCGAGATCCTTTCATCACCAAGAGCCCATGACTAATATCCAGAGCAAAGGCGCACATGCCGCAGTTTTCGTCGTCAGCCCCGTTACCAATGACCGGGGCAAACACACATATCCTGAAATCTAATGCTCCGCCTATCTTTCCAATAACGCCATCGAATGGTGCAGCAAGGGAATTGGGACAAGGAGTAGGATCAACGTCAACAGTTGCGACACCTGCGTCTAACACAGGGGCATCATTGTTCAGCCAGCCTCGAAGTCATGCTAAGGTCGATTTCGAGAAGGAGTTGGCTAAAATGATAGAAGCTCATTCAGAAATTAAAGATAATGCGCCTGATGTAGCAAGAATGCTTACCGAGGGAATTACCGTGGCCCAAAAAGCACAGGGCCATGGGTTTCTCCCTGACGACGCTCGATGGCGCCTACTGCTGAGCCATATACGAAATAATCGCCGGTTTATGCTTGCGATAGTATTGGGCCATTGCACGCCATCATATTTAGCAACAGCGCCGGAAGAGGAAATCCAAAATAGGATTGCGATTATGAACGGTCATTCGGAGAAGGACTTTTTGGCCCAATTGAGACGGGTATTTGAGACACCTGACCCAAGTGTAGGTTTGTCATTATTTTCTTCCTATTGATGTTTTCCTCCTGGCTGTGTTTGATATCCTTTCTTGTGCTTACACCGGGGTTCAACAGAACTTGAACAATATCCATCGGCCGATGCCACATTCGGCTCGAGCTACCGAAGATGCGCAGGTAATGCGGCGAGCAGCCGATAAAAGAACGGAGCGTCGCTTTCGGCTTCCTCAATGGGCAAATAATGCACTCCATCAGCCCAATGGCCAAAATCTTTAAGAAGAAAACGTGCGCATACGATACAATACTGAGGACGGTGAGGCGGGTTCATTCCGGTGTTTGCGGCATTCATGCGGCGGAGTGCGGCGTTTGGGCGGCTAAAACTTTTCAAGCCTCTTTTCTTTCCTTTTTTTTTTGCTTGTTGTGCTACTTTTAGTCTCATGTCAGTCTATGTAAAATCGAGATACCCACCAATGCTCCATACGGAGTATAACGGCGAGAATGCGGGTGTTGCTTGGCCCTGTGGTTTGGCGTTTTTTCTTCTTCTCTATCAGGGATGATATTCGATTCTACCAAGTTCGTTACAGACCTCTGGAGCAGCACGGGATGGGATTTTTGGAGGGCTATCTCTATTTATTTCGCGAGCTAATAGGACAGGAGAAGATGATATACATGTAGGAAATGGAGATTGTGCTGCATGGGCAGCCAAGGCGATTTTTAGTGGATGTATGCGGTCTAGAACAGCAGAAATCATACGAAGGACTGGGAGAATCAGTCCATAAAGTGAGCAATTTGAGTCATTGGCAATGGAGAATTGATGCAGAGCATTTTGGACTTGACAAGTGAGAATTACACATTTAAAGCACTAATAACGGCTGAGCAAGTAAAGGACAACGATGCAATGCAGGTAGCCCGTAGTCGGGCAACGAGAATGACGACAAGGTTGGCTGCACTCCGTAAAACCGGAGAATATACGGAGTGGACTACAGGCAAAGACAAAAAGGGCTCAACCGCTTTTCCCAACTGCCATGGACCCTAACCGGAGATCCGAAGATGCAGGGCATTGGAAGGTCGGCCAATCAGGAGCCAGGCAATGTCAGACGACCCGAGGGACGCCGAGGCGATCGGGTTGGTCTGACGGCTGACTGGCTGGGATGCACGCGCTATAACGGGCGGGTTTTGCAGGGGGCTTCTAGAAAGTTGCAGCGAGCGAGAGGCCGGAATCGCCAGAGGCGTAAAATGGCAGCTGAGAGGGCGTATTTTGGGGCGTACTGTATGCATACAGTATTGGATGTATGTTGGGGGACTCCGGCATTCGGGAAGTCGAGCTGTGGGGTGGTGTCGTATTAGTGAGTCTTGAGTCTGAGACTGTCTGGGAATAGATATTGGCGCTGTCCCCGAGCCTCGGATGGACGAGTTTCCATTGTCTTCCACTTTTCTGCATCTTCTATTTCTTCTTCCGTTTTCCTCCACTCGCATCGACTGGACAAGTATCTGTATTTTCTCTCTTTTTTCTTGCAAGCAATTGCAGGGACTCGAGGTGTAGTGCAACCGCTTTGTGCTTTGTGCTTGTGGACAGACAAATCTGGAAAGGCGACCTGACACGGGGTTTCTGTGGCTGGACTATTCCTCCGCTTTTTCGTCTCACCACTGACTAAACACCACGGGCTATTTTTTTCTCTTTTTCTCTTCCCCAGCTTCCTCAATTGTTGCCACGCTTACTTTGCAACATTGAACCTGGAACAACCCGAATTCTAGGCTTCTCCCATCGTCAATCTTTGCAACCAGCGAACATATCATCGAAAACAACTTCTTCGCCATGGATAGCGTCCTGCGTCAATCCAAGGCCATGTGCCCGTTCCTGAAGTCGGCATCGCCCGCGACCCTGCGTGCCATGTCGACGGTGGCTCGCCCCAAGGCCTCGCCATTGGGCGGCACCATGTCCAAGCTGCAGCTGTATGCGCACCGCTGCCCCGTCATGGGCAAGGCCATGGCTGTCCAATCGTCCAAGTACGGCGCTGCGGCTGGCATCCGTGCCTTTTCGGCGCAGACCAAGACCACTACCGGCAAGGCCAGGCTTCACACGAGCCGCAACCAGGAGGCCCGGGCTGTGGAGAGCCCAATTCTTGAGGGACGCAAGAATGGTGAGTTTATCTTATATTTCACGATTAATTGATGTTGTGAATCATTTCAACTGACATGTTTCTTCTTTTACAGCGCCGCCTCCTCCTCCCGGCGTGGCTGCCCGCAAGGATGCGCCGCCCGTTGCCGCGACTCCGACCGTCTTCAGCTCGACCGGCAAGTTTTCCTATGAGGATTTCTACCAGTCCGAACTAGACAAGAAGCACAAGGACAAATCGTATCGTTACTTCAACAACATCAATCGTCTCGCCAAGGAGTTCCCGGTTGCCCACATGGCCAGTAAGGAGGACAAGGTGACCGTCTGGTGCGCCAATGACTACTTGGGCATGGGTGGAAACCAGCACGTTCTCAACACCATGCACGAGGCTCTGGAGAAATATGGTGCCGGAGCTGGAGGCACCAGAAATATTTCTGGACACAACAAGCATGCCGTTGAATTGGAACAGACGCTGGCCAAGCTCCACGCCACCGAGTCGGCCCTCGTCTTCAGCTCCTGCTATGTTGCCAACGATGCCACTCTGGCTACTCTTGGCAGCAAACTCCCAGACTGTGTTATCCTGTCTGACAGTTTAAACCACGCTTCCATGATCCAGGGTATCCGCCATTCCGGAACCAAGAAGATTGTGTTCAAGCACAATGACATTGCAGATCTCGAGGCCAAGCTGGCGTCGTTGCCTCTGCACGTCCCCAAGATTATCGCTTTCGAGTCCGTTTACAGCATGTGCGGTTCCATTGGACCGATTGAGGAAATTTGCAACCTGGCTGAAAAGTATGGCGCCCTCACCTTTTTGGATGAAGTTCACGCTGTCGGCATGTACGGCCCAACCGGCGCTGGTGTTGCCGAGCACCTGGATTGGGAGGCTCATGCCAACGGCAGGCCTCGTGGAACCATCATGGACCGCATTGACATTTTCACCGGAACTCTTGCCAAGGCCTACGGATGCGTTGGTGGCTACATTGCTGGCAGCGCCAAGTTTGTCGACATGATCCGATCGCTCGCCCCCGGCTTCATCTTCACCTCGACTCTGCCACCGGCAACAATGGCCGGCGCCAGAGCTTCTATCGAATACCAAATGGCCTATGATGGCGACCGTCGCCTGCAGCAGCTTCACACCCGCGCCGTCAAGGAGGAGCTCAATGCTCGCGACATTCCCGTCATTCCTAACCCGTCTCACATTATCCCCATCCTGGTCGGCAACGCTGGTTTGGCCAAGGCGGCCTCGGATCTTCTCCTCCAGGACTACAAGATCTATGTCCAGGCCATCAACTACCCCACCGTCCCCGTTGGCCAGGAGCGTCTCCGAGTCACTCCTACCCCCGGCCACAACAAGGAGCTCCGCGAGAAGCTCGTGACTGCTCTTGACGAGATCTGGACTCGCCTTGATATCAAGCGCACTTCGCAATGGGCTGCCGAGGGTGGCTTCATTGGCGTCGGTGAACCAGACAACGTCCAGGAGCCTCTGTGGACTGATAAGCTGCTGGGTATCGAGCAGGCCACGCAGGAGGCCAAGGCCGCCGGTGTTCCTGAAAATGGCATCACCGAGGCCCTGCTCGCCCGCGAGGAAAACAACGTCAACCGCGTGATGGACGTCTCGGCTTAAATGACCGAGTGCCGCCATGCGATGGCCGCGGCTTGCCTCGAGCCAGCTGCAAATCAAGTTCCTTTCTCTATATAGCCACATTTTTGATGACACTTTTTTTTGATGCTCCCACGACAGCTAAAGCTGCATATAAGATGGGATGACGAATACAATAAGTTTCTTTGGCGTCGTATACGATGCCGCCTATAACCTTTCTTGTGTCTCTCTGTATTGTGCCTTGTGTGTCTGTGTCTGTGCTGTGTCTGTGTCTATCTATATCTCTCTTTGTGATGACGCACTTTGTATTACTCCGTGTACTCGTATCGCCTTGGATCGGAACTAACGCCTTGTGTAAATGAAATCTTTAATTGACGTTTTCCAGTTGGCCAATAAGACGCCCATGATTGCAAACTGCGTCATTCCCACATGCTGCATGTTGGCTGTCACTTTTTGTGACAATGCCTCGCAGCCGCTACAAATTGTACGAGTACAGTACCCGTCTTGCCGTCTCCCCATTCGGCCTAGCACACTCCGGAGCTGGAAGAATGTCTCGGATGCCCCCCAGCCGCAACCCGCGGAACATCAAGCCCCACAAATTCCGAGACGGACGTCCGGTGCAATTTCAACTCCGACTCTCCGTCTCTACAGCTTCATGGAAATCGTTCCGTTTCTGCAGCGGCCCCTCGAATGAATGAGATTCCCTTTCCTCTCTCTCTCTCTCGTACATTGGCAACTTTTGTTTTTTCTTCACTGCTTGTTTTGTTGGGACATGTGCTGACTTGGATGAATGGCTGCCTGTTTCGATTGCCTGTGCTAAAAATTCACACCACCACCCAACTTACTATTTGTTTCTTTTGTCTGTCTCCCTTATCACTTATCAACGATACATACTTTCTCTCCGTGATATCAAAAGGACGGAGCAACTCCACGCGGCGAGCTTACGGAGCAAAGGCCATCTTACGGCTCCGTAACTAACTTAAAGACCTAGTACTTGCACCGGGGATCTCCAATACCTTGTGTGTAAATCCAAAAAGTACAAGCGAACCAGTCCTCCACAAAATAATAGAGAAGAGAACCTCGGCATCAAGCATCAAGAAAAGAAGACCTACACGTTCCGGCCCCCCGGCGATGGAGCTCACTAATAAAGGTCCGAAGGCTTGCACGACATGTGCAAAGGCCAAGGCGCGGTGCATTCCCGGCCCGGAGAGGAGCAGCAAGTGTGAAAGGTATGTGAGAGCTCTCTTGCATTTGAAGTCTGCCCGTGGTGGTGCTTTGTATTTGTATTCCTCCGGAGCCCGATCCCCTCCCCGGGAGATGCGTGCATGCGTGGGGTGTTTGTTGTTCCCTCCTCTCTCGGAGGGACCCGGGGACGGGATTTTCTTTTATGGTTGTCAGTGCGGCTCCGGAGGGACATTCCCTATCCTATCTCTCTTTGGGCTTGGGCTGGCTTTTCTGTTGTTTACGTTATTGCTGTGTTACGGCAGGAAGTTTGGTTTATTAATACGTTTGCCTGTGTTGTTGGTGTTAGGTGCCAGAGACTAAACAAGGAATGCGTCTCGCAGCGGCCCGCCCCGCCCCGAGCCAAAAAGGCGCCGAAGAGATCCAGGGTGGCCGAGCTGGAGAAGCGATTGGACGAGCTGTCGTCGCAGTTTGTCGATGGAGTCGTTGCCGTAAACCCCAGCAGGCCCAAGCAGCCGTCGTCGTTGTCGACGGGGCCGGAGTCGGTGTCAACCTCATCAACCAATGGCCAGTCGCTCACTGAACGGCCCCACGGACAGGGACAGCGTCCGCAACGGCGGCAGAAGACAAAGTGCGATAACATTGTCACGTTTGAGCATATGTTCCCGTCGCCGAGGTCAGAGAGTGCCGAGGCTTCGGGGTGGAGCTCCGAGGCCGGGAGTAACGACTATGTTAAGGTTGATCGGCTGTGGCCCGATGCGGCGGAGGCGGAGGCGCTGCTGCTGCAGTTTCATGATACGCATGCGCCGTTGGCGCCGTTTGTGGTTGTGCCGAAGCATTTGACGGCGGCGGAGCTGCGTCGACAGAGGCCGTTTTTGTGGAGCGTGGTGATGATGGTGAGCTGCTTCGTTGATGGGCCGAGACAGCATCGGTTGGGGAAGGAGGTGATGACTGAGTTGGGGAGGTTGATGGTGATGGAGGGGAGTAAGAGGCTTGAGACTCTACAAGGGTTGTTGTTGATAATTGGCTGGTGAGTGAACTTCTATTTCATCGCGGCTAATGATTTACATCCCTCCCCCTGGTGCTTCAGGATATGACGATGCTAATGGTAGAACAGGCACAACTTTGCCTTGAGGAGTGCGCAGTTGACCAATCTGCTCTTCCTTGCAAGATCGATGAGTGTAAATACAGCCAATACCGGATGTCTATGTGGCGCCACCGGCCCTAATAGCAAAGACGAGATCAGATGGGGAGAATTGGAATACGCACGAGCATACGTGGGGACATACTACGTCAACGCCATGTAAGTTTAGCAGCTCTTCGATGAAGAATACCAGCCCTCAAATCTTATGGCTTTTCTTGTTTCTAACGATAATACGATACAGCGTCTTTAACACGAATAAAAAGGCAGATGCCTTTATCAACACCTCACAACTAGACAATTTCTGCAACATGCTTACTTCGCCGGGAGAATACCCTTCTGATATATACTTGGCCAAGTTGGTCAAGATACAGATGCTGTCGCAGTCGATATCCATGGCCATGACGTTTGATCCTACTCAGCCGCAGCCGATGCAGCTGCCCCTGACGATGGTGGTACAGACGTTTCAGGAACGGATTGATGCATATCGGGCGTCGTTACCAGCTCATCTTGTTGACAATGGCAAGTTCTTTTTATCCATTTTCTCTTCTTCTTAAAACACTTCTCACTCCGCATAATTTTTCCATGAGTACACCTACAGTCATCAATATTCTAACATCTTTGCAGGTACCATCCAATGTCACATGGCCATATCAGAAATCCTCCTCGCCGACATGTCCATCTCCGACTCCCACTGCTCCTCAGTCGGCCTCCCCCTCGAAGACCGAATTCAACTCCTCTGGTCCTGCCTCCGTGCCCTCCGCCGCTTCTACACCGCCCACGCAGCCGTCAAGTGCTGCGACCTCAGCGACAAGGAGCAGCGCAACTTCCTCGGCCTCAACGCCTCGGATCTCGCCTACGCCATCATCACGGGCATCAAAATGCTCATCATACGGCTTCCCGGGTGGGATCCCAGGTATATCGTTTCCGAGCTGGGGATTAGGGAGATGCTGGATCGGGAGGTTGAAGTTGTCGGGGCGGTTGTAGCGCGGAGGGAGAGCGATCGTTGGATGGAGGAGGATCCGCTGGATAGGATGTACAAATTGTTAAAGTATGGTAGGGATTTGGTGGATTTGCAGCTGCAGAAACTCGGGATGGAGATGGACAGTGATTCTGCGTCGTTGTCTCCGCCGTCGGTGGTGAATAAGAGGGAGGATGGGCCGGGGTGGATGATGATGGGGATGGAGGATTTGGATGATGACTTGTGGCAGAGCTTTATGAATGATACGGCGTGGAGCTTGAATGGGGAGCCGATGGTGATGGATGCGTTTTAATATGGTTTTTTTTGGTTGGCTTGTAGATTGGAGCATCGAGAGGGGTTTATAATATGGATATGGATCGATCCACAGACTGGACAAAGCGGAATCATCAGGCGTTTTGAGTATTGAAGCGAGCAGAAATGGGCATTGGATTATATTAGCGTTTCTGTATTTTTAGCCCGGCAGGGAACATACATCATAGGGTTTCTCTTCTCATAATTATATCTAATAACTTCCTGTCCTCCTTTTATTTGGTTATATGTCAACCACTCTACCTTGATACTTATTTACGCTCTTCACTCCACCGACAGAGCCTCAATCTTGGCCTTTGCTAGCCATGCCACGTTCCCTTTTGCAGTCTCCGTCCGAACAGCACTCAGCTCATCTATAAAAGCCGGCACAAACGTCCCCGGCCCCCTAACATCATCCCTCACAGCCGCCCTCTCCGCCGCAATCTCAAACAGCACCATGCCCGCCACAGCCGCAATCAACGGATCACTCCGAAACGCAGCCTCCATGGCACTAATCGTCGTCCCAAGCGTACATCCCGTGCCCGTAACCCTGCCCAGATACTCATGTCCATTGTCCACTCTCAGCGTTCGCACGCCATCACTAACAACGTCCGTGGTGCCGGTCAGCACGACAACGGCGCCGGTGCTGCGGGCAACGGATTTGGCGAGGGAAGCGCGCTGGGGGATGGTCAGGGAGGAGGCGGAGTCGACGCCGCGCTGGGTGACGGCGGCGCCGTAGACGGTCTGGATTTCGCCTTCGTTGCCTTTGATGACGGTGAATTTGCCGGAGGAGAGGAGTGTTTTAACGGCGTTGCGGCGGATGGAGGTTGCTCCAGCACTATGGACGTGCGATATCAGCATTATGATCAAAACGATATGTGAAGCGAAGTAAAGTTGAATAGGGGGAAGGGGGCAAAAGGCGCATCATGGACATACCCAACAGGATCGAGCACGACGGGCCCTCCAACGGCGTTGTATGCCTGCAGTGCCTGGATATGGTTCTTCAGACCTTCAGGCGTCACGGTGCCCATGTTGATGACGAGGGCGCCTCCCAGCTTGGCCAGATCAGCGGCCTCTTCGGCGTAGTTGGCCATGATGGGGCTTCCGCCAACAGCAAGAGCGACATTAGCGGCGAAGTTTTGTACGACCTAAGTATTAATACAATCAGTCAATCGTCCTTCTCCGACCTCTTCTGTTCTTCATTCTTCAAAGTCAAAAACTCACCAGGTTAGTCATATTATGAGACAACGGTGTCGAAGCGGCCACAGCCTTGATCACATCCGGAACCCGGCCGGCGACAACCTTTCCAAGCAAATCCCGGGCCGCGGCCGCAGGATCCGCAGCAGCAACAATGGCGCTGACGACGGCGATGCCATCGAGGCTCTTTGCGGGGGCGGCGCTGGACTCGGCCAGCACGGAGGTTGCGTTGGAGCCGTTGATGCCGCCGATGCAGACGGTTGGGATGGAGGAGTGGCCGGCGGAGGAGAGGCCGAGCAGGATGGAGCGGATGCCGGCGGGGCCGATGATGGATTTTGTGTCTTTTTTGCTGTGTAATATGTCATTCAGTTGTTATACATATATGTATATATGTATGGTAGATTTCATGTGTCTGAAAAAAAGGGGAAGAAGGGGGATTTCTTGCTAGAGAACTTACGTTGAAGTGGCGTAAACGGTGCCCAGGCCAAGATAATCGGCGCCGGCTTCACACGCCTTGAGGGCTTCTTGGATGGAACTGGCTGTGACGCCAATGATTTTGTCGGGGCCCAGCAGTTTCCGAGCTTCTTCGTATGCTGTTTGTTGTTGAGTCACAGTGGTCAGCTTGTCTTCTTGCTCATGATATATCTGTCACAACAGCACCAAACTAGAAACCAACTTGAATCCCACGAAGAGAAGCTTCCCCATCCCATGCCCCTCAACAGTAAAAAGACACTAAAAATAAAAATAAAATAAAAAACTCACCCATGTCATCCTGTCCAATATGCACTCCCTCGCAGCCAACCTCAACCGCAACGTCCACCCGGTCATTCACTAGCAGCGGCACTCCAAACCGCTTCGTCACTTCGTGCAGCGCCCTCGCCGTCTTCACCGCCGTCTCTCGGTCGCTCAGCTTGTCGCGGTACTGCACAATCGTCACGCCGCCCTGCAGAGCCGCTTCGACGACGCTGGTGAGGTCTTTGTTGCCTAGGATTGCGGGCGTCGAGTCTGTCACCAGGTAGACGCCGTAGTCTACTTTGCCCTTTGCCATTTTGCCGTTCAATTCCTTTTTATTGATATTCAAAAAAGTGTGTTGAAAAGAATCAAGTCGGTATTAAATGGCTGAGTGAATGAGAAAAGGTAGTTGATTTTTTTGAGGTGAAAATGTGTTGTGGAAACTGCTCAAGACTCGCAGGGCGTAATTTGATACCCGGGAGGCGGCTATGATCGGACCCATAGGACATGAGCTTTATTATGACGCCATGTTGAAGTAGCTCACCAACAATGGCAAAGGGAACTAGAGGTTTCATTTTTCTACATGATAAAAAGAAGAAAGATGCAAAAACAATGAGATAATAATCAATAACCAAGAACAATTTTTGTCGAGCTTTTTTTTTTCCCCTGCACGTTTATCTGATCGCTGGCTCAATACTCTAAATTGCCAGATACGATCCCCCTGAGACAATCCTGCTCTAAGAGATCAATGTTCAGTTGATCAAAATCTGCTTTATACAATTTTTCATACATCAAAGACGCTGACAGTTAGTGTGTACACTTTCTCTCGCGGTTATTTAAAATGTACTCTGTATTTTGCGCCAAATGCTGCTGAGATCTGGAAATATACCCATCTAAGCTATTTATATCCACAACACCATATAATTCACATCGACAGCCTTTTTTGTTTCCCCCCTTGCGTGACATTTCCTGACACGCCAATCCATCCATACTTTATTATATACTTCCCTCCCACATTACTGCAACATGGCATCCAGGCTCTCGCCAAGCACGCCCTCAATCTTGACAATCCATCTGTGAGTTTCTCTTTCAACCACCTCGTCGTCATCCTCCTGCAGCTCGCTGATTCTAGGAAGCATCTCATGCAGCATCGAGAGCCATTCCTCGCCGAGCCGGTCCGTCAACGCCTGCTCGCACTTGACAGCCGCCAATCTGATTGCAGCCTTTTCCGATCGAAGATGCTTGAGCAGCGCCGAGTTCAGTTCCTTCTGATGAGCCTGCGAGTCTGCCGCCGCTGCAAGCTCCACGGTTGTGGGAATCAGGGCTTCGTCGACGTTGACCAATGCGGCGTGAGCGTATTGCTCCATCAGCACAGGGGCAATTGCTCCAAAGTGCGATGGCGCTTGCCAGAAGTCGTCCTGATCGTGCTCGAAGCACTTGGCCAGTGTGGTGAGAACGCGGCTCCAAAGCTGTTTTTCGCCGCTAATCTTGACATCGACGCTGCTCAGAATCTTGATGGCGTCTTCCAACACGTACGTGGCATAGTTGGTCACAATTGACTTGAGGTTCTCGAAGAATGATTGCAAGAACCCGTAGACGCTGTACCGTCGAGCTGCCAATCCAACCTTGTCGTTCTTGGGGAGTCCAGTGCCAGACCATTCGATAAGCTGCACGAAAATAGGTCTGAAAGCGGCATCGTTGAGCTTGTAAATCATCTTCAGCGCTTTGTCGTTCATAGAAACCTCCAGGGCAGTGACACGAGCAAGTGTTGCATCGCTGGTCTCGCCCTTGGCCAGTATCTGCCTTCGCAAGTCGAATGCCTTTAGCAAGATGCTGGACAAAACTCCGGCATTCTTAGTAATGGCAGACTTGGGGTGCCTGTCGATGGCCATTCCCAGCATCTCAATGTACTCAGACGTAGCCTGTGTCCCACAAATTAGTGCCCTGCTCTCTTCTTCAAAACTTGCTTTCTTTTTGTCATATCTTACCGTAAAGCCATTGGATGTGGCGCTCTCCCAGTTCAGGTCTAAGCTTGTAAAGATCTCCTTCGCTTCCAACTTCTTCGCAAGGAACTCGCGGCAGCCAATACGGGCCTCATTTGTTTCCGCATCAAGCTCGGCTTCCGCTGACTTGTTGGAGACCTCCAGGATCCGGCCAATGTAAGTGGAGAGCATGTATGGCAGGTGTTCAGCAAGAGCGCTGATGAATCCGAAGCCGGCCGAGTGAAGCTCTTCATCTCGTGTATCCTCTTGCAAGCTTAGGTTGAGATAGGTAATTGCCTGAGGAATAGCAATGGGCAAAACCGGCACAATTGCGTCTTGCAGCACGTCGACGAGAGAGGTGAGGCACAAGAGAGCCATGATACGAAGCTGCTTCTCGTCTTGGCCAAGGCAGTGCTCTCCAGCAATTGTTGATGCAGCCGCAACCACAGCCTCGATGTCCTTCTTGCCGTACTTCTCGGCAATCTTGTCAACACAAGTAACGGCAGTATGCTTGTAACGGATGTCGCTGGACTCCCGGATCGCCGCCGTGAGTTGTGGTAGGAAGGTGAGCAAGGCTGTCCTTGATGCAGGATCTGTGTTGCTTTCCGATCCCACGCGGAGTTCCAACGCGCGAAGGACCTTTTGGCGTAGGTCAAGGTTGGGCCTGTCGAGCAGGCTCTCCACAGCCTTGATGAATTCACCAATTGAAAGGAGGTTGAGCAGGTTAGAAAGTGCATTGCCGCATCGGGTGTGCAGGCTCTTGTTCGATTTGACCGTATCCGCAAGTACCAGTACGTCCTCAAGCAGAGTTGCATAGAGTTGGCGGACCTCTGACGTTTCCATATCATCCCGGTCGGCAAGCTTGCTAATCTGCACCTTGAGCTTTCTGTTTGCCAAAAGACTCGGGAGCACTGAAAGCTGGCGAAGGGCAATCTTTTCAACATCCTTTTCTTCGTCTTCATCACCGCTACCAAGCAAAACAAGCGACAAGGAAGGCTTGGGCTTGAAAAGATCAGAAGTGAGGTCGAGCAATTTGACCAGCGTCTCCAGCTGGATTTCAATGCTGAAATCATTGAGAAGGTTCGAAACAAACTGGAGCAGGTCGTCGTTGAGTTCATAGCGGTCGACAAGCATGCTCACCAGCGTGAATAAAAAGTCCTTGGGTCCCATGGTTTCAACCAGAGCTACGAACAGGCCGTGCCGTCGGTGCACCGGAATATGCTCGTAGGCCGTCGTGAAGCTGACGAGAATGTCTGAAGCACCGGCAACGGGGCTCTTCTGACCTTGTCGCAGCGATTCAATTAGCGGAGGCACGACTTCTTTGATTGTCTGCGCTACGACATGAGCAGAGTAGTCGTCGCTCTGGCGAAGCACCGATGTGCCCATGAAAGTGAAAATGGGCATGACGCTGTGAAGCACCAGGTGCGGCGCAATGGTAGCCAGGTTTGCGATCAGCAGCAGCGCGGCATTCTGGACCACAGGGCTTGATGACTTCTGGATGCAGCTCACGAGCAAGTCTCCGTAACCGCCAGAGCTGTCCACCTTGAGATTCTTGTTGGCCTTGTATGCTGGCATCATGGCCAGAAGACTGCGTAAGATCAGATTCTGCAGGTATCCCAGCTCTGAGCCGACGACAGTCCTAAAGTGTTGAAGCTCGGATAAAGCTGTGAACAGACCGTCCAGCAGCTCAGGATGTGATACAGGGTCTGAGCTGTCGACGATTTGCAGAACAAAAGTAACCTTGCGGAGCGCACGGCTCAGCTCGGGAGTCACCTGGGTGTTCAGACCGCGGTTGGCATCGGAAGAGCTTGTTCGCCTTCGCTTGTTGGGAGGAGGCTCGGTAATCATCTTGGTGCCCGTCTGAATCGAGTCCAAGAAAAAGGATAGGATATCTGTTGTCAGGGGCACGGACTTGAGAAGATCCGCAGCCTCGGCCGGGATGACGGATTCCGTATTGTCGGAAGCAGCCTCGGGTTCTTGAGACAGCTCCAAGAACTGTTCCGCCACCATAAACTTCATTTCGTCCTTCATTGAAGCCCACATCTTCTTGATTCGAGAGAAAGCCGCCCGAATAAGGCCCGGTCTTTCGCCACTCGCAGTGCCCTTCAGCAGTGTAAACACAAATTCTAACCCGGCAGCGTCGCTGGGAACGATAATGTCAATGAATTGAGAATCCAAGACGGCCTTGTCTAACTGCTGAGAGAGGCAGATCTCTGTCACCTCAGAATCCGTCAAGCTAGCCCAAGACTGCAAGGCAGGCAGAAGAAGCTGTGTCCGTGTCACGTTGGAAACACCGCGGATTTCGTTTAGGGATTTGAGGAGTCTACTCTTCACAGACAGTAATGGAGTCGAAACAATGTGAGAGGCGAAGAAAGTTAGCAGCGCCTGTCTGCCGGACTGGGATAGGTGATCTTTCTTGTCCAGAGACGGCTCAGGGGCGAGTTGATATTTGCCGCTCTCGATGGCAGACTTGAGAACGGCAGAGATGTGCTCTGGGTCCATGACGCACTCTTCAACTGCTGGCAGAAGCTGGAGGTGAAGGAATCTGGCGGCAACATCTACACCCAGGGCCGCGACATCCTTGGATTTGAGCTTTCCATAGAGAGACTCGGCTCCCCATGCCTTTGCTGACTGTTTAGCAAAGGGAGGCTTGTATAGCCCAGATGCTACGGTGATGAGATCCGCTGCTGCTTGACGCACTCGCTTGGAAGGGTCACCCAGAGCCGCAACACTGTAAGGGATAAGGGCCTGTACATCGACCGTAGACCCTTGTGCAGCCTTTAATCTGTTCCGAACCATATCCAGTGCCGCAGCACGCGCCAATGCTGGATATTGTCCGCACCAGATCCTAATAAAGAAGCTAAAGTATGTGCAGTCTGCCAAGGCCGATTCCCGTTTGAGCTTGGGGAACTGGTCAAGCTGGCCAAGAAGTTCTGATTTTCGCGGAGTTTGGTCGGAGACGATGGACACAAACAAATCACTGAGGCTAACAAAGGCTGCATCATCTTCTGTTGAGAGAGATGAAGCGAGGGACTCGGAGATGCTGGCCAATTCGGCGAGGCGTGCCTCAGGGTCCTGTGATTGGGCTTGAGCAGCGGCGTCGCCTGCCTCATCTTCTCTCGTGGATTCAGGAAGCTTCCTTGTGCGGAATACGAGATCCAGCTTCATTTCCAGCTCCTCGATATCGAATTTGACTTCGTTAATGACCAGTTGGATAACCTCGCCAGACGATCCAGTGGTTTGGGACAAAGAAATCAGGGTAGATCCGACATCCCTTCTAAGAGAACCGTCTTTGTCGTTTTCGTCGTTGAGCTCGTGAGCCGTTAAGAGCAGCGATTTGAAAATGACAGACACCTGCTTGTCCTTCAAGATGTTGCTGCCCAGAATCGTGGTAATGGTTGCAAGGCCTCGTGAATCACCCTTCTTGACCAGTCTTTCGACTAGTGCTAAGCATAGTCCGTTTGCTAACTTGTCTACACGGCGCTCCTGGCCAATTTCGACGAGAAGGCTACCAATGTCTTGTACCTTCATAAGCGCTCTGGTAACTTTGCTGCTCATCTGCTTTGCGGATCGGAACTGAGCAAGGATCGTCAAGCAGACTAGACCGGGTCGAACGGTGTCGGCAGTCCAGCCGTGAACGAGCTGCTGCATCAGCGCGGTGACAGCATTGTCGTGCAGATCACCCTTTGAGACGAAGACGGTCACAGCCATGTAGGAGGCAATTTGAAGGTTGGGGACCTTTCTCATGACAAGCGATTCGGCGAAGATGGGGCCCAGTCTATGCAACAACGCCTGGCTGCTGTCGCTCTGTACCGCAGCTCGTCCAGACTTGGTGCGATCCAGGATTCCGCTCACGGCTTCGGTTACGAGCCCGCCCCAAAATGTGATGAGGGCGGGATACTGATAGCCTTTGCGGCATGATTCGAGAACGTATTCAGACACGGCAGTTACGAAGTCGACGTGGTGGATGGCCTGGTGAACAAAGATGGATCGGGGAGGTGGCGTGAGAGATCGAATATAGGGATCGAGGAATCGGAACTGGCTCGGAATCTTCGGGGGGAGAATGGATAGGAGAGTTGCAAATGCGGTGATGGAATGGTATGGCAAAAAGGTCATGAGCAGAATTGACGTATTATCCACATGAACGCTACAGATGAGTAGACTGGTCAGCTAACTCCCATTTAAACTGAGGGGGGACCGCAATTGATTTGCTTTGGTAATAAACGCACTTGAATCGTCGAACCAGCCACTCAATGGCCTTGATTGCGGGCATCAGTCTCAACCGACTTCCCACAAGCCTGAGAAAGGCCTCGATGTGACGGTCCAGCTCTTCATTTTCAGCGATTGTGAGCTGGTTTCTGTCTTGGTTCTGGCTCTCTTCGCTGAATAATGTTGACTGGAAAACAGTGAATCGACCGTCCAGCTGGCAAAGCTCTTCAAAGCCCTGGTAGCATGTCGCATACAGAGTTTGATAGCTCTGGGCGGCCGCAACTCGAGGCTCCCAGATCAAAGACTTTGAATGGGCAGCCTTTTGCGCTTTGATGTCCAAACTCGACTTGGAGTTTGCGGCAACCTGCGCCAGCTGCGCGGCAAGCGAGGTCGCCATTATGTCGAAAGTTGAGGCTCCAGGTCGGAAAACGGGTTCGAGGTGGGAAGAAATCAGGACCGCGGCGTTCTTGACTATGGCGCCTTTGAAGCCTGTTGAACTTTTTTTTTCAAGACCTGGAAGTTTGGCGGAGACTTGCTAATAATTTTCTTATCGATAACGCCGCACTAACATGTTGGCTGCAGAATGTACTCCACGTCCAATCACGTGGCTGGTGTCATCCATTTCACCACTAAATTTGGAGCACCAGCGATTACACTAAGACATCCCTTGCTCCGCGCAGGACGGAGTAGGTTGCCTGTAGTGCTGAGATGAAATTAGCAGTTTGGAACTTTTCTTTTGTCGCGTGAGGCTGGTATTGGATTGTATGTGCGATGGCGCATTGTATTTGAATTATGCGCATGGTTATTTTCACCTATTTCTTCAGCTGGCTGAGTACTAATAGATATGAAGCTTTCGTTGTTACGGCTATATGGAATAACATGTATAGGTAGCACAACGCCTGTATGTTCAATATCAAGTCTACCTACCTAGAGGCATTATTGTTCTGCTTGATAAGAATTACTAACTGAGGCAGTGTTTGCATATCTGAATTACTCCATACAATTATATGGTGCCGTGTTCCACTGCATGTATACCCGACCAATTGGAGATTAACAGAGGCAGCAAAAGGGCAAACTTCGTTATTCGGTGAGATTCAAGTGGGGAGGAGGCTACTATTGATATAAGTGCGGGCAATACTCCGTACTCCGTAGAGTCCTAACAGTTGAACCCCCCGCATCCTCGTAAAGACCATTACTTCCAGATCTTCAATTTCCTCAGAGGAACATATATTTTGTAGTGTATGTGGCAAGATGGCGGTAAGTGACACAATAACTTCGGTAGTTTCTATAGAAAACTCACTCGTTATAGAAACCGTATCCTCAAGTTATCCTCCTGGGGGACTCTCTGATTGAATTTACGGCTCTCACCCTGAGCGGCTTCTCGTTCCAGTCGGCTCTTCAAACACGTAAGACCTCCAAGCGCAGGCCTCGCAGACATAGAGCGGGAGATCTAACAAAGAATCTACAGGGCTGATACGACGTTACGACGTGGTTAATCGCGGCTTCTCAGGATGGAATACATCAAATGTGGTCAAGTATTTGCCCGAGATTTTCTCAGAGCCATCTGATTCGTCACCAAAGATTGCGTATTTGGTGAGTGCAATGCAAGGGGATGAAGTCTTACTCATTCAGAGTTTATAATGCTGATATGCGGGGGAAACCACCAGCTTATTCTCTTGGGCGCAAATGACGCAGTTCTTCCTCTGGAGACTACCTCGCAACATGTTCCCATTGAAACATACAAAGAGAACTTGAACAAGATCATCAACGATCCTCGGGTACGGGCGCACAACCCCAAAATCCTGCTGGTGACTCCTCCTCCAGCGGATGAGATCAGGCTCAAGGAATTAGACATGGCACAGGGCCACGCCCAAGCGATCCGAAGCTCGGCCGTATCTGCGTCGTATGCAGAGAAAGCCCGAGAGGTAGCCCGCGAGAACCCCGGCGTGGTTTTGGTTGATCTCTGGCAGGCCATCATGGGCGAGGCGATTTCCATGGCTCCCGGAGATTATCAGCCTGGAGGTCCGTGGCTGGGGTCGCCAGAAAATGGGAAGCAGGGGGGGCTGACCACGCTTCTCCCGGATGGACTTCACATGGGCGGAGAAGGCTACAAGGTGTTTTTCGACGAGATCAAGGCGCATATTGGGCAAGACATTGTTCCCGATGAGAGGGGAGACTATGTGCTGCCTGAATGGAGAGTGGTGAACCCTCCCAAGGTGGCTCTGGCTCCTCCTGTGCGCGTCTCCCTTGGATAGACCAACTTCTCATTGCCTCCATGTTTAGGTATGCTATAGATTGGTGTAGTAGATATCCAATAGATAGAGGGAGTGGTAGAAGATGCATATAGGTATAGATGCTAAATGAGGGATGCGCAGGACGGTAAGCTATCTGACGTAATACATCAAATTTATACATGAAATGGAAATGCGAATTTATATCGAGAAATCTGATGTGCAGTAATCAGCTGAGAAAGTACGTCATCTGAAGAAGGAATCATGCTGAATGCATGGGATGGCATGGGACATGAGAAACAAGCTCAAACTCGCATTTGTCAGTCAGAACCTGGACTTACAGGGCTGTCTGCGGGGAAGCGCCAGCTTACAGCCGGCCGTCTACCCGCTACGGCGCTGTAAGCAATGGCTGGATGGCTGGACTTGGGCTGCCCTGCGCTGTAAGGGCCGCTGTTAGCCAATCGATAGTCCCCTGGTCATGGGTGGTGTTTTTCTCGGGCTGGAATCCTGGATTGTGGAGAGACGCAACAACCTCGCATCATCCATCGCCCAGGCATTTCATCCCATCCGCCTTTGGACCTGAAACCGCGTGCTGTGCTTGCCCTCAGGCCGTTTATTTACCTCCCGTATGCACATGCACATGCACATGCCACAGCCCGCCAATCGATAAGCCGTCTCCTTCTGCGGTTGTCCCTCTTCGGTCTCTCCTCTCTCCCGTCTCTGCTCCGACTCGTCGCCTCTCCCTCTCCAACGCCTCCGCTCAAACGGCCAGCCAGCTTCTTCAACGCTGCCCCCTCTCGCCCACTCGCTCGTGCAGTTCAAACATTCCTACCGCCTACTGACTCAGCATATCCGTTGCTCGTTGCCTGTTGGACGCTGCGCCCTCGTCGCGACTCTCCCTGCGATATACAGCACCTGCGCCTGACACAAGCAAACTGTCGAGCTGCTCTACTCCATACGCATCCAACATATACACATACATACCGACATACATTCTGCCTCTGTATTCGGCTACTGCTCTGTCCTAGCCGCGTTATCGTATACACAGAAATTGTCCTGCACGTCTTATTAGCATTATACTCCCGCATACGAGGCCTCTTGGGTGTGGCTAGAGCCACAATATTGGTGCCGCCTTGTGTCCGTGACGACACAGTATCTGCCCACGCGATTTCGCCGTCACTTGAACCATTTTTCGCTTCTATCGATACATCCAATATCCAAAGTGCTCAAGCCTTGATTTCTACCCAGGCCATAGCGCACATTCTGCGTTATCGGCAGTGTGGCCCTGGGGTGTGGGCAAGGAGATGTGGTCGACGAAGTTGATTGTGAACTGTTGATAATACTCGAGGGAATAAATCCAAGAAGAGCCACGCACCAACACCACCTCTCAGCGACCGCCGAGTCGACCGTGAAGCCCAGGCTTACAACACTTGGTACCTTCTCGTTCTTTACCCCTGTGGCTTCGACTTTGTGCAACCTTGCCTGAACCCTGCTTTTTCTTCCTTTTGTTTCCTTGTGTCAATACCTAAGCCTAATATCTTTTTCTCTCTCCTAAACCCGCTGTTCAAGTATACACTCTCCCTTCCCATCAGCTTGAACTTGTCTTTTTGCACTCTCACATGTCCCCTTAATCCCTTTGTTGAGAAGTCTTTCGGACATGGATCCCCGCTTTTCTGTTTCCCGGGACGAGCTGTACAACCTGCAGATGGAGTTGAAGCAGGTCCAATATGCCCAAGCAAACCACGCAGAACGAATTGTGAGACTAGAGAAGCGTCAGGCAGATGATTCTGCACTGAAATCTGTATGGAACTCTCCGTTTCCGGGAGTTCTGGCCGGGACGCCACAGCATGGTGAGCCATGCCCCCTCTGTCCTGTTTATACTGGATGCATATTTTCTTCATATCTTTACTAACAATACCATCTTCTGTAGGCCCCGTCCAAATTTCCACGAATGATGTGTTCGACGACTTGGATGAGCAGGGAGAGCAGCTGCTGGGCTCTCTACATTTGGGGCCTGCAGAGGAGGAACCAGTTCGGCGCGGTGGTGCGGCTTCGCGAGCAAACAGTGTCCGGTTTGACGAGAGCGCGTTGCACGGCTCGGGCTGGGCTGCCCAAAGCAACCGTCACTCTGGAGACTTTGGCGCAGTTCGTCCCGGATATATGATGGAACGATCTCTGTCACACAAGTCAGACGGTAGGCATAGTTCGGCCGGCCACTCGGTTCACTCGCACCATTCTGTAGCGTCAGGCCGAGCCAGCAGCATTGGCCTCGACACAAATTTTGCCACGGGCGATGAAGACGACGACGATTCCTCCTTTGATATGCCGGGGCTTCCAGCCTCCGTTTACGTCCTAGGAACGGTCCCTTCCATTGTTCGCTGTTGGCTGACCACGGACTACGCTCACGGAACGCTGCTCTATGCAGATATTTGCACTGGGTCACAAAAATCCACAATCGATTATTCGCTCGTAAAAGAGCTAGACTTTCTCAGCGAGTTCCACCGAGACGTCAATGGAGTTTACAGGGCCAGGTTGGATGTCTATCTTGCAGAGGCCGTCATCACCCGCCATAGCAGTCGGTCAGACTCCGCTGCAGGCTCGGTGCCCTCCATGTCGGTTTGCTTTGAAATGTGTGGCAGTGAACAGACCAAGCCGCAGGTGTCGAAAGCAGTCCGCATTTTCATCGGAAGCGATGCTCTGAGGGCACATGCGGCTGATATCCTATTCTCTCAGAACACAATGGTGCTCTATAGCAACGAGCGAGACCGGCTGCGCGTTCCCTTTATTCGCCCAGAGGACGAAGAGGTGTTCCGCCACATAACCACCAGCAGCGCCGCGCCAGAACGGCCAAAGCTAAATGCCAACGCCGCGCCATTCGTCTTTGGAGATGGTAGCCGAGCTGAGGGTGATGACAAGGCTGCGGCTGCACCGCTGACCGCAACATCTACAGCGACAGCAACGACACCTACATCAGCAACAGCAACTACCAAAGAGTCGGGAAGTAGCGAAACTAGAAGCCAGGCCTCTCCCGCTACATCACATTCCGAACCTTCTGGCCGTGTTCGGGCGAATAGTGTTCCCGATTACGAGGAGGAAAATGAAAAATCTGGAGGAGACGCCAACGGCTCCGAGCGCCGACGAAGAGACGGATCAAGCGCGTCTGAAACTTCACGACGAGGAACGTCGTCTGGCATCTGGGGCTCTTGGCGTAACCCCAACGGCAGCGGAGCAGATCAACGTGAGACTGGACCGCCTCTGAGCGGATATCAGCCTGCACCCCGGGGGCGTAACATGAAGGTGCTCAAAGCCCAGAAATCGGGGTCATCATCGGCACGCACCGGGGCGTCGTACGAACCTCCGCTTCCATCCAAGTCTGAGCTTGGCCGAAGGAAGAGCCAGGTGAGCATGAACGGTGAAAGTTCCACGGCTACGAATGGCGGCATCAGGTGGGATCTCAAGGGGCCAGCGACGCCAGGCGAGGTAAAAGGTGAAGCAGCAAAGTCCGGTTCCAGCTCTGGTGGCCGGGCGGCCTCGACTTCAGTCTCGTTGCCCAGGTCGGCGAACAACCCGATAGGAGCAGCGTCGGCCTTTCCTTGGATGACACCACCGGCGAAGCCTACCAAGACGTCGCCATCGGCAGAATAAAAACGCCCAGCAAGGATGGTTGCCCCCGTCAGCGGCATTAGGGCTGTTGTGGATTTGAACATCTGCACTTCCTACGATGGATAAACTGACACTCTGTGCAGTGGTTGGTTTGATTTTGACTTGGGCCTCGCAGCCGTGTCTATTGCTGTAGCTAGGAATTGAAACAATTCAGCGCCCTAATTCCTCCCAGATTTTCCAAACCTCGCTGTATCTAGGCACCTACATAAGACTGGTGATGATGACTTTGCCCTGTGAATTAACTTAACTGCCTCCTCTTTGACCCAAAATGAAGATGCGGCACGTAGCCAGAATGATTTGAACAAAAGTGTTGGAGCAGAACCGAATATAGAAACGAGAAATAAGAGGGCATATTTTGCCGATTTCAGATCTTGGGAGCAGGAGCAGGCGGCAGCACGCTCAAGACCTTGCTGGTCTCGCTGCTCTTGTTCTTAACCACGGTGATTAAAGACTTGAACAGGGGGTGTGAAGCATCACCCAGACACTCGTACATCCAGCTCTCGCTCGTAGTAACTGTAATACCCGGCTCGCTCCTCAGCCTATCCAAGGCAATACCAACTTCTCCGCGGTTGCAGGAGCTGACGCCGTCGGCGATGACGTAGGGGAAGTGGCCGGCGTCGCGGAGGTCGAGGGCGGTCTGGGTGATGCAGATGTGGGACTCGATGCCGACGAGGGCGATGCGGGATTGCGGTTGGAGCTGGGCGGCGACGGAGGGGACGAGCATGGAGAATTTGGTCTTGTCGTGGGGAGGGGAGGGGAGGAGGTCGGCGATGGCGGGGACGGTTGCGCCGAGTTTGGCGGAGGTTTGGGTTGTTGTGTGGACGGGGATGGAGAGGGATTGGGCGTAGGCGAGGAGTTTGACGGTGGTGGTGACGCTGTTTGTTTTGGTGTTGTTAGCTTGATGGATGGATGATGGAGGTTTTGGTGGTGATGCTGGGTTGGAGGTTTGGTGAAGCCAGATGGGAAAGGGGGAGGGGAGGGGATGAGAGCTTACATGCTGTCGAATTCGTAAATGACGTTGCGAAACTTGTCTTGCATGTCACAGACGCTGTTGTGTTTGGAGGTGATTGTCAGCCGAGGCTCTCGCCTCCATGTGTTCGAGATGGAATTGGAATCGAGATTGCGATTGTCTAGGCGCGCCAAACTTACAAGATGGCAGGGTTCTCTATTTGAAGCAAACATGGTTAGCTCTCTTCAATGATTCCTTGGAGATGCATGAAATAGACTTACTGAACCGCAATTCCGTGGGGGTGGCCATTTTGAGGGGAGATGAGAGAGAATGCGATAGAGAGAGGGGACGCAGGCGTGCGAGATTGGAGGACGGGAAGATCACGGGGCGGAGAGTCTGGAGGTGAAAGGGCCGTCGAATGAGCATGAAGAAGACAGAAGAAAAGTAGAAGAGAAGATATAAATAAGAAGAAGAAGAGAGGAGAGGAGAGAGAAAAGAGGAAGAAGGAAGATGAAGTTGCTGGCAGATGGTGCTATTAATTAGTTCTGGGGCCTTGAAGATCTGCCGGCGGGGAAAGGGAACGGAATCCGGGGGGGGTGTTTGTTTAGTCAGATGTCAGTTTTGATAGAGATAAATAGATAGATAGAATATAGGTAATGTGTCTGTTTTAGAGCATCATTTCCCGGAAATGGAAATCATCTCATCTACTCTTTCTACGGCAAGAGTCTCAGTGTATTTCCACCTTCCTGGTGCGGCTGGAAGTGTCAAAATGATTTGATTTTCCATCTGAGACCGAGATCGCCCACGGACCTTTTTCGGCGTTTGGAACCCCGGGGCGTGGGGGTAGTGAAGAGCTTTGCACTTTTACTGTATATCTGCTGATCCAGATGTTGGCATTAATAAAAGAGTACATACTCGATACTATTTACGCTAGTAGATGCATGCATGAAGAAGAAATAATTTACATTATTGTATGTATATAAAAACAGACATACCAAAAGAATCAATTCTTCCAATGTCTTGGTCTCGTCAACAAGAGGGGTAGCCTCCAAATCAACGCAAAAATAACCCATATGAGACACACATATACGAGTATCCCCATAGTCTCCCCTCGTGACAAACGGCAGATCCATAAGCCGAGGCCTTGTCTCTAAAAGTATTTCAAATTATCGCAGCCTAGACTGTGGGTTCCTTGCAGATTTGATAGACACGCTAAGGCAAAATGACGAGAGGAGGGGAATAAAAAAGTCTCAGTTGAAAGAGGGTATGTTCCACATCCGGGCTCCCATTTCCAGGTTATCAAATGAGACAATGGACTTGGCTAGCTAAACAGGGATGAAGTAAAAGAATGAAAGAAGAAGAAGAAACTCAAATACTAGAGACACGGCTATAATTGCGTTATCAGGGCCTTGGTAGACGTAGTTATTGTGTTTGTGTAATCTTGCGGCATGGCTTGCATGATGCATATGAATATATTGACATGTGCAGGGATGCAAGTCGGAATGGCGCCATGTAGGATTTCAGACGGCAGATGTTAAAGAGAAGACGACTCATGTTGATTAACATGTGATTATTTGAAAATGAATAACATCTAAATACCACACTATTCTATGCATTATGATAAAAGAAAAAGGAAATCCGTCTAAGCTCTCAAACACAGGCATAATATCACAAATCCAATCCATTCCCCAAGAAACGCCGTGTTCCCATGCTTTTTTAGACCTTATCCGCTGTTACACAACTTCATGATGCCACTTCTGCAAACCACGTCCGCAGCAATCCCGCCAGAGCGCTCGGCAGCTCCTCCAGATTATGCACAATCAGGTAGTACTGGAAGGGGAACGTGTCCAGGTACCGCTCAATCACGACCCGGCTCTCGCCCCCCTCGCTGACAAACTTGGCCTCCTTGAGCTCCAGCACGCTGTCGCCCTTCTTCTTGCCCGTGTCGTCCATGATGATGAAGACAATCATGATGCGCTCCTCCATGGCTTCTCGCAGCAATCTCCGGATGGAATCGTGAGCCGATGATGGCGTCAGGCCGTCCGAAAGGATCAAGGCAAGCTGCCACAGATCCGATCCTCCGCTCGACCGCTGTCGCGCCGTGCGGAACGTGTCAATGGTCTGCCGGATCAGCAGCGCAATGTCCGTCCTGTCCTGGCCAAACGAGAACCGCTGCAGAACCTTGGCACCCGCATCCGAGCCAAAGGGATCCGTCAGCTGATGCGCCGTGAAGACGTCGGCGCCGAAGCCCAGCACGCCCACCTGGCCAGCCTCGAGCATCGTCAGGGATCGCGACACCATGACCAGCGACTCCATTGCCAACGCGCCAGACGATGATTCGCCCATGCTCTTGCTGTCGTCCACGCACAGCATGATCTGGTACGTCCGCTTCG
The DNA here is from genome assembly GCA_019565615.1 of Trichoderma simmonsii. Classification (NCBI taxonomy): domain Eukaryota; kingdom Fungi; phylum Ascomycota; class Sordariomycetes; order Hypocreales; family Hypocreaceae; genus Trichoderma; species Trichoderma simmonsii. The sequence continues at coordinate 2,999,224 of CP075866.1, forward strand.
TCGGGATGCTGCGCCGCATCCAGATCTTGTCTCGCTTGTAGCTCGAGGCGATGTAAGGGATGATGCGCTTGATGTTGAGCCGCTTTCCGGTGCGGAACGATCCCGACAGCTTGGTAGACTGCGACGGTGTGAGAATCAGCCGCAGCTGGGATGTTAGCGACAGCGACAGGCTGTGGGACTTGGTCTGAAGTTCAGTCCACTGCTCAAGACACTGGGAAAAGTCGCGCAAGGGTCGTTGATCCTCCCAAAGGTGAGTTGTCGAGAGCTGGGCGGATGCGTCTTGTACGTCTTCTTCTTCCTCTTCGATCTTGAGCTTCTGGTCCTCTTCTTCCTCTTCTTCAGGCGTAGGCTCCTTGTTGTAGGCACCCTGTCTTGTCTTCACGCCAGTGCGACTGTCATCCACGTCATCCATGCCCGCTTCTTTGTCGTCCTCTGCTGGTTCGCTGAGGTCCATCTTGTCAAGCTCCGCATCTTCCTTCTCCTCTTCTTCTCCGTCCATAACGTGGCTGGTCGGGTCTTGCTTCTCCTCGTCAATTGCCATAGACTCATCCAGGGGCTGTGCCTCTTCGTTGTCTGCTGTGCCGAGAGCCTGAGTATCTTCAGCCGCTTCGTCATCCTTCAGGTGCTGAAATTCGCGCTGGCCTTGCTCCTCGGCTTCCGGCCCGTGCTGTTTCTCGTCTTCTTCCATACTGGCATCCTTAATGTCCATTTGTTGGCGGTGCCATTTCTCCAGTGCATCGCCCAGTTTCTTGAATGGATCGCTGCGAGCCTCTTCCTGAGCATCGCCGTCTTCAGGCTTGTCTACCGCCTCCTTCGATCGTGATGTAGCTCCTTTGTTGCCAGCACTTGTATCCTGGTCCGCCGCGCCGTCTCCCATGTCGCCTTCATCTTGCTGAGCTGCCTTGGCTTGGAATTCGTCATCCATGTCCATAGAATCTGCGTTTTGGTCGATTCCGGAACTCTTGACATCGCTTGGTGCCGCATTCTCCTTGTCTGCCTTGGTCTCCTCTTGCTTATTGGGCGTCTGGTCTGGCTGGTTCTCATCTGGCTGTTCTTCCTCCTTCTTCTCCTCCTCTTTCTCAGGCTCTCCTTCTTCTTGAATCTCGTCGACACCGACGTTCTCTTCAATCTCTTCCGCCTCGCTCACTTCATCCTCAACCCCAGTCTCTGGCTCTATTTGTTGCTCTGCGTCCTCTTCCATCTTCTCATCATCAACTGCCTCCACATCTTTAGGCTGCTCTTCTTGCTCTTTGTCTTCTTCAATGTCCGACATGAGATCCAAGTCATCCTCATCTGAGCCCTCCGCGTCGTTTTCGTCGAGATTCATATCCAAGTCTTCGGGAAGCTCCAGTGCGTCGTTCTCTTCCACTGTTTGGTCTTGGCGATTCAGTTCCTCCTTTGCCTGAACGTCTTCTTCCTCTGCTCCTGCGTCTTCGGCTTCAGGCTCCTCAGGTTCTTCGCCATCAGGCTTTTGATCCTCATCTTGGTCTTGATCCTGATCCCCATCGTCCGGTTTCGCTTCTCCTTCAGTCGCCATTTGCTCATCCTCCTGCTTCTGTCCCTTTGCCTTATCACCCTCCTGGTCTTTCTCTGCCTTTTCATCATCGCCATCCCACATCTTTTCGTCAACGGCAGTGGGGTCAAGGTCGTCCACGTCACCAGCCTCTTCATCCATAGCATCCTCTTCCTCTTCCTCATCTCCCTTTTGAGACTTGTCTTCGTCTTCTTCCTCGGCGCCATCCACACTGTTCATATCTCCTTCTAATTCCTCGTCTGCCATATCGACTGCGTCCTTTTCATCTTCCATCTCGCCGTCCTTCTCCTTATTCGCCTCTTGTGCAAGCTCAGAAAGGTCCTCATCGGCCTGAATATCTTTGCTGATATCTTCAGCGCCTTCACCGTCGCCAAGACCAGTGCCAGATTCCAACTTGCCTTCGGCACCTGATTTCTCGTCCGATTTCTCTTGCGGCGTGCAGAATCCCTGTGAAGCGATTTGCGTGAAAGCTTTTGTCATGCCATATCCAATCTTAACAGTAGCGCGATGGATATCCAGACCAGCCGTAATAGATTGCTCACATAGCGCCGCGAATTGACTCAAGATTGGAGATGCAACGGTAATGGCACTCATTGCGGCCATGCTTGCCAGTGGCTGTCCTAGATCGATTTTCTGCAAGGCGCGAATGCACTGCTCAATCGTCTTCTCAACATTCTTCATGTGAAGCTGATTAATCATGGAGAGATAGGCGTCGCTATGCTTCTTTAACCAGGCTGCCTCATCCTCTTTCCTGGGAATCTCCGCTCCGGCTTTCTTTGCATTCTCAACAGCTACCAAAACCGTGTCACACAGAGTGGAAACTGATTCTGCAAAGCCCAAAAGATCCATGGTATGGCCTCGAGCTTCCAGGGGCTCACTGGTCGTATGGCTCCAGACACGGAGTTGCTGAAGAATGAAGCCAACACCAGGGTTGCTCTGAATAGCCTCGCTAACAGTTGATTGCAGCTCAGCTAAATCTCTTGTCACGTCTTCGTGTAGCTTGGTGTGGACATCGGACGTCAGCAGTGCAGGAAGCTTGGCCAATTCGCCCAGTCTCTTTGCGTGATTCTCAATGGTACCTAACCACGTCTGCAGCTTTTGAACCAATGCACTGTGATCAAGCTTGCCCAATTTGCCGTGAACACCTAGCAGATGGATGGCGAATTTGAGTCCTTGCACGGTCCATGGGAGGAAACGTGACAGATCTGTGATTTCTTGGCTTCGAGATAGACCACCCAAGCTTTGGAATTTACCCAGGTCTTGGAACTGGAATATCGCCTTTTTGAGTGACCCAAAGGCAGACATGATGCTCGCAAGGCTGTTTCGCTGGGACAAGGCGAAGTGAATGAATCCTTCCACGAAGCCAATGCTTCGCGCGACCTCGGCACCAGTCAAATCCTCAGAATGCTCTCGAGCTGCGTTTCGAGCCTTTGGAGCGAGATCCAAAGTCTTGTGGAAGTAATACTCTGCTTCGCTCAAAATTCCAGAATCGGAAAATTCTAATGGCGCAGTAGACGCAAGTACAACTGACAACGATTCTTGCTCAGCCAAATTATCCTGGCCAAGGTTGTATCGTAGACCCATGCCGCGGAGATCTCGTAGTGTGTCGGCAAATAGCTTGCGCTTCCTAGTCTTCATATGCTTAACCTGCTCTTTATTCTCGTCAGTCAGAGTTGACGGGGTTTCTTTCTTCAGCTCTGCCATTGACTCTTCCAAGCTAGCAAGATATGCGTCCAAAGACTGGGGGACAGAGCTGGTGACTTCGGGGCTGGCTGCGATCTTTTGCATCACAGATACCGTCTTCACTACGTTGCCGAGACGTTTGTGCTTTTCCAGCCAACCAGGAAGTGCTCCATTCAGCGACTCAACAGCGGCATCAGGTACGTCGATTTCTCCAACTTGGCTTGTCACAACTGCCTGTTGAGATGTCGTCTCATCGGGAATACCCTGCTCAATAACCATTTTCATTTCCGCGCCCAAAATACCACGGAATTTTCGAACGATTCTGAAAAGCTTCTGATGAGATCTCTTGGCGCTATCTCGGAGAGCGTTGATGTTGGTATCTTTCCAGCTGGCCATGAGAAGAACATCTTTCATTTTCTTATCGAGTGAGGCCCGGCCCTTCTGAATAGCAGCCTCGGCAGCCTTCTCGTAACGGGCAAAGTAGAAAATGAAATTTGTAAGAGCGTAGTAGATGACTGTCAGGCTGGGATAGTCTTGAATGAGGAGTTGAAGGTGGCTCTGCAGCTGTCGCAAAAGCGACAAACGAGTTGCGAATTGTCCAACGATGGAAGTCAAAAAGTATGTCTCCAAGGTCTGGATAAGCGAAATAGTATACTCTTGCAGTTCAGCAGGAGAATCAACCATGGAGAGGGGAACAGCAACGACAACTTGGTAGGCGATGAACCACCATGAATAAGCGTCCTCTTGGCATTTCGTTTGTTCCGTCTCAAATAGATTGGCCCATGTCGACAGTTCCAATCGTCGCCAGCGAACAATAGTATCCGTGAGCGCGTTATAGAGCCACAGAACAGCATACACCTTGCTAGCCCACCCGCCGAATTGCCATTCATAAACGTGCGCGTGTAGATGCTCTACCTTGGGTAAGATCTTGGCCAGGGGATCTTCATGGATGAGCTCAAGAACATTGTTGCAGCTCTGAATGACGTCCGCCAGGGGCTGCATGTGGCCAATTTCATCAACAAGCTGCAGTTCGCGGAACCTAGCCTTGATCTTGCCAATCAGAATGACAAGCTGTCGGGCTTCGGGCAAGTTGGGGCTCGTATAGAAGCTGTACGACTTGTCCTTCTCGGATGTTTGCAATCCATTGAGCTTGTCGTCAAGGAGAAGCGTAGTGCTTGCGAGCATTCTGCTGTTCAGTCCGCGATCAAGATATGACTGATTTTTGGTTTCGCTCGCAACCCTGTTACCCACATCTCTGCTCAGGTTTTGAATCGAGGCTTGAGCATCCTCTCTGTCCAAAAAGATCCTTCTGTGAGCTTCGGCAACCCTGAGAGACAAGTTACGAACAGCGTCTTTCTTGAAGTTTCCAGGGCTAACAGTCTCCTTCTCGGCATCGTACGTCGGGAAGAGCTCGTTGAACTCTTGTTCATCGATTTCTTCCTCATCCTCCAAGGAACCACGGAACTGGTAGATGCTGCCCTTTTCCTCTGCTGCCTTTCGGTCTGCTTCGAGTTTCTTGCTCCACTCGTCGTAAAATCCGTGGAAGCATTCGAAAATAGCCTCTCGCATGCCTGGTCGGAAACTTTCGCTTCCTTCAATATTCACAGCAACTCGGACAAGGCTGAGGAATTCAAAGTTCTTCTCGAAAGAGGATTGCATGGTGACATCCCAGGTTGACCCTCCGAAGAACGGTGTCATATCTAGAAGCTGGGATGTAGGCGATGTCAACGATGAAGCTGCGGCTGCATCATAGAGTGATAAGCCGACGCGCAGGCACTGCAAGAGGTTCGCAGCGGGCCTGGTCATATCCTGGTATGCTTCAAATCGAGCTGTAAGTCGATCTTGTAGCCTCTTGACATTTTCCTTTACCAGTGCCAACCCTTCCCTGTCAACTGAAGAATTGATATTGTCAGAGAACTCTAGTGCCGATCGAAGAGCTGGGCTTGTGATCGCCTTCAGGACATTAGAGAATTCCGCATGCAGCCGGCTAAGTTCTGACTGCTCTGGTCGGAACACTGGTTGGACCTCTTCAGGCAATGGACCCATGTTGGAAAGCTCCTGACTGAGCAATTCAATACGCTCATTTGTGTTTTGTCCAGTAAACTTGCTTTCAAAGGCAATAAGTGAAGATATCTTATCAGAAATGCCATTCTGAAGCTCCTCAAAGAACTCTCTTTCCATCTTGGGGCGTAGCTGAGGATCAAAGACGCGGTCAGGAACGTAGAGCTTAAGGACGCCAACGCTGAAGTGAGTCCATGCCAGTGCAGACAGATATGTGTGTCGACCATCGTTTTTCTTTGCTATCAGAGATGCCATGGCCGGAATTAGATGCTGTTCGGCTACCTGCTGGAGATGGAGAGGCTCAATAGTTCTCAGGAAGGAATCAAAGGGGCTTAAAGCCATATCGCCGTTCGTCTGGGCTTGTTCCTCTGCGTTGCGATAGGCGTGAATTGCGGCTTCCTTGAGGCTCGCTGAATGCGCACCAAATACTTCAAAAATCAGCTGCTGAAGAATATTGTTCAGTTTTGGTAGCGGGTCGGCAGCTACTTCAGCAGACAACGAAGCGACATGTTGTCCCATAGCCGGCAACTCCACATCAAGCAATGCCAGAGATCCAAGACTAACTCCACCCATGGACTGCAATTTTGACCACAAGATGGGTGTAAACGTTCCATCCCATGGGAATTGATCCTGGTGTACCAAACAATCCATTGACTGTAAAAGTGCCGCTTCTCTAGTGGCACTCACAAGCGATAATCTTGTTTTGGTTGGAACATTTGACAAAATGGAGAGATCCCGGAATCCGCTTTCCAGAATAATAGTGGGCGAAACAGATCGAAGAATGTCGAATTGTCTCAGGGACTCGAATTCATTCGCCAAAAATGGCAACAGTTCGGCTTCTTCATCAGCAATACGGCTCTCCAGAGACTCTATTCCCGTGATGAGGTCTTTGACCAATCCATCCGTTGCAACAACGCCGTCTCTGATGATTTTATAAGCTTGCTCGAGTGTCTGCTGAGCTTTCGACAAGTCAACAACAGAGGCTCCAGCCTTCCATCGTAGGTTATCAAATCTAGCGCCCAGTCGGTCAAGTTCAACGGACCGATCAAGAACTGACTTGTCAGGAATAGGTATGGGTCTCATCAGATTCCAGAGCGATTCCATACTCAAACCGGTACTCAGTTTGAATCCGCCATCAAAATCGTCCTCCAATCTACCCAGTATGTAGGTTGAAAGTTGGCGGTTATTATCGGATTTCGCAGCTAGGATCTGTTTCCCTAGGAGCGCTGTACCCTGTGCCAAATGGGCCTGGAATACGGCCTCGTCAAAATCACCCTTCGTTGCAAGGGTAATTGTGCGGTCCATGTAGTATTGAATAGCTCTAATGAACTGAGTACCCTCCCAAGTATCATGAGACAGCATTTCGAGCCCGAAAAACTCAGTCAGAGCAGTCAAAATTGAAGAGACAAACGTAGCCAACTTCACAGTAGAGTCCTTCGACACAGCTGCCACACGATCACTAATGAGAGATCTCTGTAGTCTATTAAGAGAGATCAATTTTGCCGAGCGAGCTTGTGTTTTCTGCGAGTCAAGAATGCTTTGGATGTGATACAAGTGTCGGTATGTATCATAACGAGCTGCATTCCACCTAGCCAGATCAATCGAGGGAAGCATGTTGCTGACAGTCATATTGTTAAGTGGGTGTAATGGCTATATCAATGTCAGCGAATGAACCAACTTCGGTTACAAAAAGGGATAGAAAGCCTTACCTGAGCATTTGCCAGTGCATCTGAGGCAGCACCAGCCAAGTTTGAATACAGCTCTTTAAGAGATACTTGTAATCGCGATCCAAGTGGCGATTGTAGAAGCGTCAAAAACTCTTGTACGAGGGTTAGATATGAGGCACGTTCTGTTGTCATCGAATTGACGAATCTTGGAAGAAGAGCAACGTCTTGAATGGAGAGGTTCTCTAGAGAAACCAGACTGGCCTCCGGATCAACACCTTCAGAAAGTAGTGACTCCGAATATTCTGTAGATTTAAGATATCGTTGGAGAGAGCTCTCAACGTGCGACATCCTAGCAAGGGACGCATCTAGGACCGGCGGCGGAGTATAGATGTGAATCTCAATGGCACGGTTCCTCATGGCACGAGAAAGCTCACCGTGGCGGGGATCCATGGTCAAGAAAATTCGGAACTCGGGATGAGGCTTGACAATCCTAGGTTCTCCTCCAGGGCCGCAGTGCTCATTGATGCTGAGGAATCCATTAGGCTCAAGCAAAGAGTTCAGTCGATCCAAAACGGAAGCATTGCACATGTTGGCGTTGTCCAACACCAGCCACTGGCCAGTCTCCAAAGCCTTGACAATTACACCATCTAGCCATTCGAATCGAGGATTTGAGAGCACCAGAGGGCTGTGAAGAATCTTAAGAGCTCGAGAAAGCGAGACGGACACTTCAGAACCGGCAGCAATTTGCTGGAGTAAAGCTTCTATCGTGGTTCGAATAGTGACGATGCTGTCACTATCGCCATTGTAGTTGTCGAGCTGATGAAGCAGCTGTAGCACTTCACTTGGGGCCTGTGCAGGAACAACTGACATGACTGAATCCTGAAGGAAATCTCTCAAGTTCCGGAGAGTAGCATTGATCTCTCTCAGAGGATCAGCTTGTTCAAAGCCACCAACCAAATCCATGGTATCAATGTCCGCATTCATGGGGAACACGACAAGGGGCTTTCCGGCGAGTGCTGCAACATATTTCAGCAGCACTGACTTGCCGTATCCTGAAGGGCTGCTAAGAATACAAGGGATATTCTGCTTCACACAGAGCATAATGGATTCGAGCTCTGGGAGCCTTGGTACAATGTCAATACTGGGAAGTCTCTCTGGCTGGGAGTTCAAATTCCTGTCCAGTAAAGCAAGACCAACTTGGCCAAATCGAGACCCAAGATCATGGTAGAAGTGGCGAGAGCGGGGTTGCCAGCTAATAACGTGCCGGAATATCTTGTCTACTTCAGCACGGTCGGCTTCAGTGCGGAAACGCTGCCGAATTACGATGTCAAGGAAGTCTTCAACATGGCGAGTCTTCAGGAGCGGGTCGGACGAGCTCAGCAGGTTGAGCCATCTAAGGACATCTCGGAGGTTGAACTCCCACGGACTACCTTGCGCACCAAAAGTCTTTTCGACCAGAAGATGGTGCTCAATCTGTGTTACAAATTGAATCAGCAAAGTGATAACCTCAGCGGACAGCTGCGGGAAGCTGTGGCTGGCGATCAATTTGAGATCATCATCTTTGAAGACATCGGCATATACAACGACGAATCGGTTGACGAATGAAGCGGGAAGTCCCTTGCGGCCGCCACCCTGGTGGTGGGGATTCTGGGCTGCAAAGAGACGGAAGTTTGGATGGCGCTTGAACACTTGATCGAGTTCAGAGATGTATACTTCACCACGGTGATCCAAGCAGGCGTTCAAACCCTCCAATACAGACTGGGAAGCAAGGTTCATCTCATCGAGAAGAACCCATTCACCCTTTTGCATTGCTTGGAGGAATGGCGCATCTCTCCATGCAAAGTTACCTGCTTCTTCACCCTCAACTGGGACATCCGTTCCGAAGAGATCCATTAGATCAGTTTGATCTGACAGGTTGATTCTGGTCAATGGCCGGCCGCAGGCTTGCGCCAAGGCAACCACAAGAGATGTTTTTCCAACACCAGGGCTACCTTCCAACAAGATAGGCTTTTGGGTTTGCATCGCTCGTATCACTCTCATGGCGTTTAGACGAGTAGTTGGTGCATGGAAGGCAAAACTTGAAGGGTTAGAAGCGTCTGCTGTTCGAGCTGCGCTGAATCCTCCAATGGTCAAGTGAGATTCCGTGACGTCGAGCTCAGGTTGAGTCTGGTAAGTAGTAGAAACATCCCGGCCAAGCAGTTGCCCCAGCTTGTTTAAACAGTCCACCCGTTGGCGGTGGATCGCGTTAACATCTGTTGCCAAAATAGCGGATGGGTTGGCACCCAAGCTATCAATAAAGATAGCAGCGGCTCCATGAACTACTGATAGCACAACATCCTGATCTGCGGATGCATTGATGAATTGAACCCAGGCGAGAACCTCTCTCACTGAAAATGGAGCAGTGGCCATCGGTCGAAACGTAGCGCCAAACCAAGCCGCAAACTGTACCACAGCTTCGGCATAGCCCTTGGCGGCCTCGGTCAACTTCGTCCGAGTAATGTCATAGATATCATCGCTCTCTGACAGCGGAGGAACCCAGATCTCGGTAAATCGGTTTCGTAGGGCGGGAGAAAGCTCTTTCTTGCCAAAGTCACCTCCGGGATTCATGGTGGCGAAGAACTGATAGCCGTCTGCGCCAACGACGAAGGAATTATCCACTCCCTTTTCAGCCAACAGAAGCGTTCGCTGAGGTTCAAGGACGGAATTGAGTCGTTCCAGAACCGAATCATCAGCCAATGAGATCTCGTCGAGAAGAAAGAAGTGACCACCTCGCATAGCCTCAACGAGCGCACCATCGGACCACTCGAACAAAGCCATGCTCCTGGTCTCGTTCGACGCAATTCTCTCTTTTGTCTGCTCGGGGATGCCATCAAGGAATGCTTTATCGAGAGATTTGTATCTCTCCAACCTATCTCCTGCCGTGCCAGATACATCGACATTGCAGTGTCTCAAGACCTCAGTCACATCAGCGTCTAGTGCCTCAATGATGGCGCCCCTGTTTCGGATAGGACGTTGAGAACCAATGATATCTCCAGTCTCTGTATTCTGGTGAGCATTCACAATATGCAATTGTCTGCCCAGAATCTCTGCGAGCAGCTGGACAACTGTTGTCTTGCCGCATCCAGTTTCACCAACCAAAAGAACCGGCTCGTTGTTCTGTAACGCTCGAGACACCAGCACATACAACCTCCTGATTGCGTGAGTCCAAACGACGCCTTGCGCATTAGCCCGATGAGCAATGTGCTTCAGTTCCGGTGCCAGTTCTGCGGAGTACAAGTCCTGGGGATTAAGGCTAACTTTGAACACTTTTTCAATAACCTCCTTGACGGCTGTTCGTTCTTCCTCATTGCGAACTCTTTCGGCCAAAAGCATGAATCCATGTGCGGCAATCTCTTCACGTGTGTCTGCACTTCTGAGAGCCCATCGAAATAGATCTCGAAGAGTGGCGAAGCTGTCTTTCTGCTCAAAAAGTCTGCTGGTTTGACGGAGTCGTGACAATTCCTTGTAAACATTGACAATACGCCTACAATCGGGGGGTGAGGTATTGCGGCTTCGCTGCTGAAGAATGTATTCCAGTTCGTCTTCGGGAATGTCGTCGAAATGAAGTTCGAGGAATCGATTTCGGAACGCCCTAGATAGTACTTTTCTGCCTCCATAAAGACCAGGGGGGTTCTGAGTAGCAAAGAGAATGAAGTTCTCGTGAGGCTTAACAACCTCCTGCGTCTCAGGAATTAACAGCTCGCGGTTATCATCAAGTAGACGATTGAGAGCCTCAAGTACGTCAGTCGGTGCCAAGTTCAGCTCATCAAGAACGATCCAGTGTCCCTGTCGCATGGCCTGGACGAGAAGACCCTCTTGAAAGCGCAATTTCCCATCTGGCCCCGAAATGTAAGTGCCCAGATATTCTTGAAGATCCGTGTGCTCGTGGTTATTGATTCGGACGAATTTATTTCCGGTGAAGTTTGCCAAATACTCAATCATACTGGTTTTACCGGCCGATGTAGGTCCTTGAATCAGGATAGGGAAACGCCTAGTAGAAGTTGCTCGGACAAGATTGAGAAGATTTCTCTCCACGTAAGGAGTAATGATGTAATCGTCTCTCTCGATAGGTGTCTGCTCGCCTTGGAAGAGCCAGTAATGTCGATCCCGGCTCTGGTTTTGAAACTTGACATACTGTCTACCGTCGCCCGGTTGCTTTGGAGGCTGGGATAATAATGACTGCGGATTTCCATGCTTGTCCAGAAGGTGGTGATAAATAAGCGGTAGAAGCATCTTCTCAGAGTTTCGGTCCAATAATGTCAAGAAACCCATGGAGAATCCCTCATACATTGCTCGTCTTAAACCATAAAAGGGGGCTATCATGTTGACATAGCTCAGCACTCGAGTTAGCGTACGGAGACTGAAGTGAGGAACTTCATTCGCTCCGTCTACCAAACGCTTCTCCTCTGCCATTCGCTTCGTGTTGAGATACAGGCGCGCAATATCATCTCCCACTTGGTCATTCTTGTTGCTGCCATTGCCCAAGTATGTCTTGATAATGGTAAGGAGATCCTTCAAGTCCTTATCGGGGCTTTTCACATAAAGCTCAGTGAACCTGGATCGAATACCAATAGGCAAATCTCTTTTTCCAATATCGGTCGCCGGATTCATTGCACCAAATATGCGAAAGTTTGGATGCGCCACGATTTTTTCAATCTCTCCCGTTTCAGAGAGAAGGATGGAAGGTCTCTCGTTAGGTCCGGTCAAGAGATCTGTAATGCTCTCAAGAGTGTCTGGTGAGGCAAGGTTAATTTCGTCCAAAAGAACCCAGTCGCCATTTCTGACAGCCTTTACCAAATTTCCTTCCACGAATGAGAATGCAAAGGCGTTTCCACCTGAAATTTGTATATCAAATTGCTCGAGAGTGCGGGCAAACTGATCCCATCTAGGCTTGAGCTCCAGTAGCGTTTGCAGCTTGGACTGGGTCTTCCGTCTCTTTGTGGGTTGGGAATCGTCTCCGTTTCTTGCCTCAGTCTTCTCTGAGTGAGCCCGCTCCAACTCAGACACAATTTTGAGAAACATTTTGGGAGCTTCCCTCCACAGCTTAGATAATCTTGACCACTGTCCTTTGGCAAAGCACTTTCCAACCTGCTCGAGATATTTTTGGTTTCTGGATGCAGATATCCCCGTTGCTGAAAAGAGATCTTCGAATTCCTCCTTCAGGGGCACCGCAAGACTTCGGACGTTGACGGGCTTGAAGCCACCCAAAAGGTCGCCCACTTCGCTCTGCTGTGAAAGATTGACCGCGATAAGTTTATGGCCAAGTGACTCGGCCAGCTGCTGAACAACCGTCGTTTTTCCTATACCTGTCTCACCGACAAGAAGCACTGGTTCGTTGAGCTTGACAGCTACAGCGATCTGTTCCAAGAGCTTCTTGGCATGCGAAGTGCTTGCAAAGGGTCGTTTTGACTTTTGCAGCCGGTTCACAGTCTTCTTTTTCCGCAGCTGGACTCGTCCAATGCTGAATTGAACATCATTCTCTTCCAAAGGGGGTATATTGGCAGTCAAATAATGGTCTGCCCGTTCTTTGGACAAATGCATCTCTTCCGCAATGGCATAAATGAGTTGTTTGGAAAGCTCATCATCTGGACAGCTTCCCACAAAACAGTCAACCGCTTCCATGAACATCCAGTCTCGCGTGGTCTCGGTTATCGGTTCGTCTCCAGTCGTTGATCCTGCAGCTATCAGGCACTCCTGTAGTCGCCGACACCACTTCAACAAGTCCCTGAGGTTCATTTGTCGATCCATAAGTGCTCGTCCGCGGGAGAATGATCGAGATCCGTTGCTGACTTGAGTCAGACGGCCATAAACAGCGATAATTCCGGGGAGAAACTTGTGCAGAATAGGATGCGTTTGCAGAACCACCTCCTCCAGCTCTGGTTGAATCATGGGCTCTGTATACAGGGATTGCCAGAATCGCATGCCCACAATGCTAGGCAGATTTTCGCGTCCATTCATACCCATTGATGTCCTCACAGTCGCAAAAAGACGGAAGCTATTCGCAGCTTTTATCCTCTCTCCTCGGCTCGGGATCAACAGTTCGTTACGCTCAATCAGAGGAAGGAAAGTACTGAGAACTTCAGTAGGGGCTCGGTCGAGATCCTCCACTAATACCCATCTGCCTTCCTTGATGGCTGTGGTTAGTACACCTGGGCGCCACGAAAAGCTGCCCGGTTTTGAGTCCGTCGAGTAGAGGCCGATGAGCATCTTTGCGTCTGTTTGCTCGTTCAAGTGCAGCGTAACCATGCCGGAGTACATTCCGAGTTGCTTGGCCATCTCGTGGACCAGTGCCGTCTTTCCAACACCCGGCAGGCCATGAAGAAGGATAGGTTCGGGATTGCGGATCATGGCAGCGAGTCGTTCGAGATTATTAGTAGTTGTCGCAGTCATGACGAGATCCGATGGGCCTCCAGTCGGTACGGATGGTCGCGGGAGAACGATTTTGCCATAGGACACTGCATGCTGAGTGAGAGTCTGGAGTAAAGGCTGGCAATCATCCTCAGAGTCTTGAGCATATCGCTTCACCTGCTGCCGTAATGCGATGATCCTCTTGGCGCGGGCTTGTTCATGCAGCGACAGGAATCCATAATCCACCGATGCACCGTCGAAATCGCCTGTGATGGCATTCAAACTGCCGACGTGTGTTTCGATAAGCGACTCAAGCTTGAAATCGGAGGCGTGGAACAACTGGCAGAAGATGCGAATCGCAAGATATCTGACTGCCCGGCTCTCATGCGCAAACAAGCTCTGCAGGTACTCGGGTGGAATTAATGAACTGAAAGTTCTCAGGTCGAAGCTGAAAAGTCTCCAGTATGTTAATAAAGCCTGCAGCAATGCGTCTGCATCCAAACCCAAGGCCACTCCATCAAGGGTCGGCAGCACCAAGTGAAGCGAAGGTCCCTGCGCCGCTTCCTCTCCAGCTCTGGCAGAACATTGAAGAAAAGTCGAGAGATACGGCGCAAATGGCAAAATCCTGGCAATGGCTGACGCAATTAATAACCGTCGTGGTCCGTTGCCGGCGTTGAGAATCCATCGTGCGCAAATGTCTGAAAACACATCTTCAAAATGCACAAAGATTCTCTCTGTAAGTGATGGTATGAGCGCGGCTTCTGATACAGCATCGAAGAGCTTCGTCGACGACTGATGCTTGATAATTTCAAGTAATTCAGCGGGCAGATGGTCCAATGCAGCCGCATCCTTCAGGAGCGACCTCCTCTGCCGAGAGACATCAATCATGGCCATGATTGTGCTCTGTGTCGAACGAATTTTCACCTCTCCTCTATGCTGCTGTCGCGTTTCTGAACTTTTTTTTTTTCTTATCGATGGATATAAGAGCGCCCGCCAACTTTTTTTTTCCTAGTCGGGAACAAGGGTGCGGGAAGGAGGGGCACTCGGGGCTACGAATTTCCGGACCAATCAGAGCCCACCCAGACCAGCAAACTTGAAGCTTTCGAAAAACTTCATGACAGGCCATCGCACGACAGCCAAAGCGGTTCGAGTGATTAACCCCACGAAATTGTCAATTGCGAATTGCCCACCGCCGCCAATTCATCCCAAACTATAGCAATGGCCACTCCGTGTCGGTTCGCTGCGCGCAGCTGCGCTCGCCAGTTGCGATCAGCCGCCTCTCCCCGATCCTCCGCACAAATGCTCCGAGTGTCATGCACAACGAGACGGTACAACTCAACCGAAGCCGCCGCCGTAAACCCCAAGATTGCCGACATTGTCGACCAGATCAGCAAGCTCACGCTGCTGGAGACTGCCGATCTCGTCTCAAGCCTAAAAGTAAATGACTAGCAAAGCACACGAGTGGCTGACCAAAGTCTGTCATGCCACCAAACACTCGACTAACATGGGATTTTTTTACAATAGAGCACCCTGAACATTCCCGATATGCCCATCGGTGGCTTCGCCGCTGCCCCTGCTGCTGCCGCCCCCGCTGCTGTTGAGGAGGCCGAGGAGGCCCCTGCTGCCCCCGCCGAGAAGACTCTCTTCACCCTGAAGCTGCAGTCAATCGATGCCGCCGCCAAGGCCAAGATCATCAAGGAGGTCAAGGGTATGCTGGGATTGAGTCTGGTCGACAGCAAGAAGTTTGTTGAGAGCGCACCCAAGATGATGAAGGAGAACGTGCCCAAGGAGGACGCAGAGAAGATCATTGCCACCATGAAGGAGCTTGGTGCGGTGGTCGTGATGGAGTAAAGGAAACGAAAAAGGCAAAGAAAATATCGGGAGGATATTTGCATGATCTTTATGACACGATAGATGGTCGAGGTACATGTACAACAAAATATTGTGTATTATATATTCAAAGAAGAGAATTCTTTTTTCTATTTTCCCTTTGCATAACATGGGCCAAACCATTCTTGGTGTCTGCGGAGTCCTGTTTCCCAATTGCAAATGTATTTTCCCAGGTCCATGAATAGTACAGAAATTCTCTGGGTATCTCAACTCCATGCATTAATTTTCATAACCTCAATGTGTACACTGAAACACACAACGCCGCCCAATGCAGTAGCCAACTAACAGGATAAAAGATTCAATGGCCGTTGCCATTCGTCGGTGGTTGGTGATGACACTGCTGTATCTCCATCTCCTTCGTGAAGTCGTCACCCTCTTCGGTCAGCAGGCGGTCATCGTCATCGCCAAAGTCGCTTGTCTCCTCCCACAGTTTGTTCATCTCGGCATCCTCTCCCTTGGGGACAGCCCAGATCCTCTCGCGCTCGCGCTTGTGTCGTTCTCGGTCCTCCTCGATCCGCTGCTCTACTTGACGCTTATCCAAGCCATGGGTCGCGGGTCGCCGCCGAGATTTTGACTCGGAAGCAGGAGCGTCTGTCATGTCAACGTCGCTGTTGGGAGATGCAAGGCCCAAATCGTCATCATTAGTACCGCGTTCCTTGATGACGTCCTCAATTTGCGTGACCGCTTGGTCTTCCAGAAAGCCCTTGTTCTGAAGGCCTATCAAAACCTGTTGACGCCAAGTTAGTCAAGGACATCAAAAGATAAAGGGACGGTTGCCGAGGAGAGGAATGCACATGCCTTGCGGACGACTTTGACATTGGCGGCTCCAGAGCCATCATCCGGGGCCACAGCATCGACAACTCTGATGATATCACGCTGCATCATGCGGATATAATCCGAGTGGCCATCTCGCTGAGCCAAGTCGAGGAAGTGCTCAATAAAATACATGATATTGGCACGTGTGTTCATGTTATTCTTTCATGAGATACATGGTCAGCGTTGAAAGGAAAAAGCGGAATAAGACCTCATCAAAGTTCATCACCACCAACTCAAACTCACCCGCTCTACTTGCTCCAGGATACATGAGTGCAGGTCCTCATCCATGTCCTTGTATTTGAGCGCATATTGGGCTGCTTTTTGCGCCGAAGCAACAGATGCGTTGAGATGCTGCAGCTGCGAGCTGAAGCGCATGCGGACCTCGAAAGGATCCGCCATTTTCCGGGTGAATCCTCCGTCTGCAGGATTTGGGCACGGCTTTGTCGAGTCTGAATTGAATTGCTGCAGTGCGAGCGCAAGGCTGAGAGATGGAGTCCAGGGTGCGCCTCAGTGTGGCTTGTCCAGCTAAACCCGGGTCCTCGGTGAAGGGAACCGCCACAGCGCTAGTCTGGATCGGCTTGCAGGTCGTGCTCCGTATTACTGCTCCGGGCTTTGATGCTCTATTGATGCTATTGTGCTGTGCCACTCCGGGGCGATTATTCGACTGGCCTGGACTGGACTGGGTTGGACTGGAACTATTAATTTGCCCGCCATGCCATGCAGCCCACGGGAAAGAGCCGGGACGCTGCATGGCCCCCGATCTAGGCGATGGGCCCGAAGTCGCAGCTGGGACTGACGTTTCCAACGGTTCAGCCATGCCGGGAAGCCCCTGAGCTCAAACACACGCGAGCCTAATGTGCTCCATACTTTGCATACTGTACAAGTGATCGGAAATGATGTTCAAGATGAGGTGTGGCTGTGCATAGTGCGATTTATCATGTTTGCGCACCCGGAAAGTAACTAGAACCCGCCATTTATCTCGGCCAGAAATAACCCTGATACGAGATGCTTGCTAAGCCGCCGACAATATAATGCTTCAGCCGCCCGGCTTCTGCCTGGATACTATCTTATGATTAAATCCTCGACTCTCCGCACGACAATATCTGAGGCGAAAAGAAATAATGTTCTTCATATGATACAAGCATCAAACCTGTAAGAAGGTTCTTGCTCAAGTATTTTCTCAACATCGTGAAATTGTCCCTGAAGTCAATCGCCCCGTGTGCGAGTTATACAATCTCGCCACTCAGCAGACGGCAGAGCCCTTTCACACATCATGATGGGCCCCTGGAAATTGTGCCGTATCGTCTGGCGGCTGTTCTTGTCGATCCTCAGTGCTTGGTTGCTTCTGGCCCTGCTCTGGGCACTTCTTCCCTTCCCTTCCGGTGGACAAGACATTAACAACGGCGCCGACTACGCAACCAAGACGCTCCTCGGTGGCAAGATACTGCGTCGAGTATACTGGTAAGGACATGTAAATGAGGCGAATGAAGACCAAAAAGCTAACCTTGTCATCATTACAGGAAATATGCAGAGGTGCCCGATGGTTCCCGACAGGGCTTTGCGCTTGACTATCAGCTCAACATCTCCAGCCGCACCCTTGCCGTCTCGGGGTTGGAAAAGCCTATAGAGATATTCCGTCATGCATCGGCTGAGGGCAACGGACACACGGAGGAAGTATCTGCGACCGCACGAGCGGGTGACACGGATGGCGCGAACTTGCCATATTTCCCAGAGGCAGATGCACTCTTACTCTTCTGGCAGATTCACCAAGAGTATGCGACTGTTCCACTCAGACTAGTATGGTCGACACAGGAAGCGGAAAATGTGCAAAAGTTCGATATATTGCTTAATGATCAAGGACACGGAGATAATGCGCTTTTGTCTCTGACGATGAAGGGGAACCACACGTCGACAATCAGAGCCAGTTTCTCACCAGAGCCGCGTTCTTCATCGCCATCCAGCACGTACCCTCTCCGCGCTGCAATCATACGAGCACTCGCTCCATTCTCAATCTTGCTCGCCGCAGTTTTTGGACCTCTCGCGGCACTCTTCGGCTTTCTGGTGTCCTGGATGTTCAAGGGCATCTGTCTTGGACTCGTAGTGTCGGGTGTAGTAGCGATTTACTTGTGCTACTCCGGGAAACGTCCCCATGAGCTCGTTGATATGCTTGGAGATGAACTGCAGAAGGTGAGAGATTCTGAGACGATGAGAAAATGGAGAGAGTCAGATAGTGCTGAAAGAGGAGCGGCGGGTATTCCGGGAGAGCAGAAGAAAGCTTCCACTGAAACAGGCGACGACGTTGTTTGATAATGACTTCTTTGAAGGTAATTTAGCTGACTTGAAGCCTGGCATTAACATTTCTTGTACATATTCATCATATATCGACCAAGTACCTAGGTGGGTAATGTAGTATCACCAAAGCCCCTAGTACTTTGGCGAGAAGTCCTGAACTCGTCTTCAAGTAACTTAGTATCGGGCTCTTGCCTCTCCCAATAAAGGATACCTGCTTGACTCAATAATCACAGGCAAATAGAGTTGAACAAAGAAAACAATACCATTATCTCAAGTGCTTGTATTATTCCCTAGCACATCACAGCGACTTCAGGCTGGTCTACCTTTAGCTTACAGTGGGTGCACAGTACTAGCCACATGTGGCGCCCATAATAGGCAGTCCGTGCTCGAAATAAGTCCTGGAATAAATTCTTGAAAAAGACATACACTTGTTCCATTCTGCTCTGCAATAATAATAGTATAAACTCCATAATCGATCAGTATCATCGATCCTCCATAGCATCAAGATTAGTGCAGTAATACCCGTCAATCATCTCCCATCTTAGTGGCGGCGAGGGCGAAAAAGTCCGGGGCAAAAAGCTCAGGCGTGAGCTTCGCAGCGATGAAACATCGTCGGCTGAGCCATTAATTCATGCCCTCCCTCCCATTCAGCTCAAACTGAGTCGGTCAGCCAAATCCAGGGAGCCCAACACTTCCGTAGGCCGCCGTGTTCACACACACACACACCAAGAAAGATCCTTGTTCCCTTTTTTTTTTTTCTGCTTCCTATTTGTCCCATTTTGATGATCCCGCTGGGCAGCAATCGTTACGGAGACAACCGTTTAAAAAGGGGGGAGGGGGCCAAAATGGCACTGTTTTCGGGATGGGCTCTCACTCGTTCTTTTTTCTTATTTAAACTTGGACCAACTTGAGGTGTGAAATAAAATCTCAACTTGATCAGTTCTTTTTTTCTCTCATCTCCCCTTTTTTAAATAAAACCTGCCAGCCTGGCAACGACTTGGGTGACCAGAACTCTTTCTCTTCTATCGCGGCCCTTCTTTTCGTTGTTCTTTTTCTTTCGGCCACCTGTCACCGCTAGTGCTAGTAAACTCTTACTCCTGGAAGACCAAACTCAAAACCAAAACCAAACAGACAAAATGTCCAACCACCTGGCTCTCACGCATCACAGCATGCCCCAGCCGCCTCAGGACCTGACCATGGCGGTCTTGGGCTGCGGTAAGTCTTGAAAAAATGAAATAAAAAATGAAGCCTCGCATCGCTTCAAGGCGTCGTTTTGACCATATTTTCCTGGGCTCATACGAGATGCTTTTCTCTTTGTAGGCACCATGGGAATTGCCATCCTCAACGGCATCCTCACCTCCCTGGTCGAGATGCAGGGCCCCAAGCCTCTTCAATCTGGCGCTTCCACGCCCTCAGAAGAAGTCCCTCGCTCTCTACCCTCTCGCTTCATCGCCTGCGTGCGGACCCCAGAAACAGCGAAAAAGGTCAAGAGCGCGCTGTGGGAGCACTCGTCCATCCTCAAGGTCGTCCGCAACGACAACCTCGCCGCCGTCCAGCAGTCCCAGGTCATCCTGCTGACCTGCAAGCCCTTCATGGTCAAGGAGATCCTCGGCGCCCCGGGAATGGCAAAGGCCCTGCACGGCAAGCTCCTCATCAGCGTCTGCGCGGGAATCACCGTCGAGCAGCTAGAAATCGCCCTGCACGGCGCCGTCCCGTCAAAGGACCCCGAGGAGGACGGCCGCTGCAGGATCGTGCGGGCCATGTGCAACACGGCCGCCCTCATCAGAGAGTCCATGACCGTCATCAGCGCTACCGAACCCCCCCTGCCCCTGGAGACGGAGCTGCTGGTCACCTGGATCTTCAAGCGCGTCGGCGATGTCGTCTACTTGCCCGCCCGCTACATGAACGCTTCAACGGCCCTCTGCGGCTCCGGGCCTGCGTTTTACTCTCTGTTCCTCGAGGCCGCCATCGAGGGAGCCGTCGCCATGGGTCTCCCCCGTGCCGAAGCAACTAGGATGGCAACCCAGACCATGCGAGGAACGACTGGTCTTATTCAGAGCGGAGAGCACCCGGCTCTTCTCCGCGAGAAGGTGTGCACTCCTGGAGGCTGCACCGTCAGCGGCGTTCTCGTACTGGAAGAGGAGCGTGTGCGTGGAACCATTTCCAAGGCCGTGCGGGAGGCCAGCTTGGTTGCCAGCCAGCTTGGTAAGAACATTCAGGTTGCTGCAGTAGCCCCCAGGAATGACGTTCATCAACACTACGATGAGTAGGTATTTGGTCTGAGGAGGTACAGGTGTTTTTCCATTTAATGATTGTTTTAATGAAGAGGGAGCATTTAGCATGGCTTGCTTGCTCGGGTTGCCCAGTTATACAATAGAATACATAGAGTCATTGTTTTTCTCCTAAAGCATCGTATCAAGTTTTTCCCCCAACGCCTGCTATTAATTTACCTTGTCAACCGTCTGCTATCAAGCTCAATCTTGATATGCCGCAGTCTTCCCTTTCACGCGTCTTCCACTCTGGCCTTCTTGCTGGACGTTGCCTCGGCCAAAGCCTCACTCGGTTTCCGCTTTCCATTCGATGAGGTCGAATGCTTCATGGCACGATCATGGGCTGCCAATATCCTAGCATACTCTAACTCAACGCTTCCTAGCGTTTCTGACAGTTTCTCGATCCTTTCACCAACATCTATCTGGGAAAGGACTTCTTTGTTATGGCGATATAATCGCTGCTTAACAATGAGCTGCCACAGCTTTTCTTTATGCTTGTCCGCCGCTGTAGGAGACGGAACATAGTCGTCCAGTGACATGGTTGGACGAACTGATTTTGGAAGCTGAGACATCAAGTGCATTTCTAGAACTCGAGAAAACTGTCGGGGCGCAATCTTGGCCTGCAGCCGAATCTTCTCGAGGTCATCTCCTCCAGCGATAAGTCGGGGCAGGGGTCCTGATTTAGGGACAGTCACCTTGGTATCAAGGCGAAGCTCTCTGAATTCGGGCATGCTTCGCAAAAAAGCCAGGTCACAGTTGTCTCGCAAGTCGTCAAAAGCTTCATTAGGATTCTCAACTGTGAACTCGTGTGTCTGAGGGTGGTCGTGGTAGTACTTGAAGACGGTGTTGTATAGACGCGCGCCACTTCCCTTGCCCTGAAATGGTGGGAGAATGATAAACTGCGAGAGCCTCGTTCTGCACGGAAGCTGAGACAGGTCCATATCACCAGTGGGTAGCTCCCAAGTATCCGCTGGGGAGGTTGGCGGTGTCGGTAGTGGTGGGAAGTAAAAGAAGCGGTAAACTGTGGCGTAACCCGCAAAGGTGTAAGAGCTCTTTTCCGCGTCATCAGCGGACTTTTGCTTGCGATAGAGGAAGAAGAAGGTCCATCGATCGGCGTCTGATAAATCCAACTCTGTCGAGTCCGACTCTGGATCATAGCCGATGTAGCTGCCTCCTTCGATGAATAAGGGAACCAGGATTTGAATTCGGCTGTTCAACTGTCTCACGGCAGGGTCGACAAGACTTCCTTTCCAGATCTCATACTGGCCATCGGGACCCTCGAACGTATCGTGCAGTGTTCCAGGAGGAGACCAGTTGTCGCCAAGCTGTTGCGAGCTGCTGTCAAAATCTGACCCCTTAACGAAAGCAACTACAAAAAGGTTAGCAATTGCTGGTTAAAGGTAGAGTATTCAACGTCGAGTAGCGCAAACCTTTTGGCAGATGGCCTCCCTCTTCCAGAATTTCCACAATATCGGTGGGCTCCTGCTCGCCAACGGGCTTGAACTTTTTGCTGTACGCAACCCGCAGGTGCGGGCGCATATCATTGGCACGATATCGCAGGTGGATCTTCAGGTCCTTGTAACCAAATATTTTCTCGTCGTCGCCAAAGATGGGATACGTGAACTTTGGGTTGAAGGCCGCAATGGTCTTGAGGCCCGATTTCGACGGCGCCACGAGGCTGATGTTGAGCGCCTCGTTGGCATCTTGAAGCCCTGTTTTACAAAAGTTAGAAAGAGAGGATTTGCTGAGGACAAGATGGATCCTTACACTCTTCGAGGTTGGGAAGACCAGCCATGGTCAAAGGAGAAGAGAAGGAGCGCTAGATTCCAAAGGTACAGTGAGGTAGCTGAACTGCGCAAAAGAAATATGATTGTAGAGATAGAGAATATCTCTAATCATCCAATCAAAAAAGAAAAAGAGGAAAAGAAGGGAACGAGGCCGTGTTTGTCGCAACGAGGCTGGTCAGCTGCAATTCGCACCTTTGGCACTAAAAAGCAGAGCGCGTCTGCAAGCATCCTTGTAACGCGATTCAATTAAGCTGCTGCAGCTGCTGGCTGCGTTGGTGCCTTATATCCAAGGCAGAAAAACGAGCGCCAGGTACAGTACCAGAGTACCGACCTTTGTTACGTCACGCATGCTAAAGTCAAGTCACCTGGTGGGTCTGCGAAACCCATCCAAAGCATCCCGTAACTTGTGTGGACATAATCCGGACTTGTCCATACAAAACCACCCAACACTGCGCCGGCTTCTTGACTGTCTTACGTGCCTTGCAGCAAAGCTTCTTCCAGCGTCGAACCGCCCTGCAGCTGCGTCGCCGTCTTTGTCTTGCAGCATCCGTCATACGAAAGCGCATATGGCGTTCACCCCTGAACCCCCTCTTCGCCATGCCTGAAATCGCGAGCAGTCCAACGCCAGTTGGCTCTTTTGTCTTCTCGTCCTTCGCTCTGCTGCTGGTGTCGCTAGCAGTCCTCCTCATCTTGCGCCACTACCTCCCTCTCCGAACCACGCCGGCCTTCTACATCGTCCCCATCTTCTTCGCCCTGTGGCTACCGTCGATTCTCGTTCTCCTGGTTCCGATAGATCTTGCTTCAAGCGCCATCACCGACGATGTGGCTTCGCGGGGCATCTGGTTGCCTCAGCGCGTGGTCCTGGTGCTGTGGCGGATCACATATTGGTTGACATTCTGCTTGACATGGTAAGGAGAGAGATTCTAGATTCTAGACTCGATCGTATGCTTGTCGCTGTTTCTAACTCATCTCTCGCAGGTTCATCCTCCCCATCCTTGCCGAATACTCCGACACTGGCTACCGGGAGCCCTATGACAAGTTTATGTACTCTCTCCGAGCCAACGCGCAATTCTATGCCATGATTCTGGGAGCCGGCATCATCGGCCTGGTTTACATATTCGCCTCCTACGAGTTCTCCTTTGAAGCTCTCAAAGCGCTCATCATGGCTCTTTCTTACTGTTGGGGTCTCATTCTTGCCATCTACCTTATGGGCCACGGACTTGTTGCTATACCAAGACACCTACTCCGAAGCGGAAGCATTAGCGGCAGGCTACGGCGATTACAGATACAGGCGCCTAGGGTGTATGAGAAGATGGAGGACTCTCTCACCGGTGTCGAGGAGGTTGAGCAGCAGGTTTCAGAGCTCGGCCGCCGGAAAACCGGAAGTGCCGCGGCCTTTCAGGATTGGATTGAAGAGCTTCAGGAGATTGCCAATATTCCCGAGTCACAGCCTCGATCAGGGCTTCTCGACTCAACGGCACCTGCGCAAGCAGTCCCGCATGTCATTACCGAAAAGTATTTGGCCGACTTGACACGAAAACTCGTACGAGCACGGCACTCACGATCGCAATATGTTGGGGAGTGGAATCGATTGGTGCAAGAGGCTGCCAACCTTCAAACGATCCTGGACTCGGTCGCCTCCCAGAAACTCGATTTTGGCAATGTTTCCCCCCATGCCGAATTTTGGGACCGGGTAAAGATACTCACGCCGTATTCTCGATTCGTCTGCTATTATTACGTCCTTCCTTATACTCGAATGGCCTTTGGTGGGCTGTTGGCTCTAGCGTCTGCCTGCATTGTCTGGTCGGAAATTGTCAAGTTCGCCTTCCCTAAGCTGTCCATCATTCGTGTCAGCGTGATCCATCACTGGGTTGGCGACAAGGCCCAGGTCGGATTCGCGGGGCAGGTCATTTCCGCTTTCTGGATTTGCTACATGTGCGCTGCAGCTCTCTCGTCCATGACCGGGATCAAGGTATGGCGCGGACGCGCTCTTGTCAGGCGAAACACTGGACACGAAGCAGCATTCTGGTTCGCAGGGCAAGTGGCTAAGCTCAGTGTCCCGCTCTCATACAATTTCCTCACCTTCTTGTCCGCCGAAGTCTACCAGAAGACCATCTTCTACAACTTCCTTGGACAGTATGTCGATGTTACTCCATTGGGAAAATGGTTCGACAATCTCTTCCCCATCGCTCTCGTGGTGCCTGTCTTGGCTGCCACTTTCGGGCTGTACGGCAAGGTCAAGCGGATATTTACAGGCGTGGACATTATCGAGGACGAGGAAGATAATCCTACGGGCTACGGCACTGGTAATTGGCGCGAAGGCCGTGATCTCATCGCCAGAGAATTAGGGGGCTCAACCCAACGACGAAGCGGCGCCGCAGCCAATGGGGCTTCGAGCCGAGCAGCTCCTATTCTCTCCATTCCCGCCATTCAAGATTCGGCTGCCACCCCGTCGAGATCACCGCTGCGATCCCCTGTCAGCAACAATCGTAGACTCGGCCAAACACAACCCCGCTTCACCGACGAACCGCCCGAGGATGACAACATCTTTACGATTATCGGACATCGCATGAAGAATACGGTCGATTCATTCGAGACGCCGCAGTGGTTCTCAGATCTCGGACAGGGCATCAAGAAACCCAAGTGGATGGGAGGAAACGACGATCAGCCAGCCAACGCCGGTAGTGGAAGCAATAACACTGACAGCGGGACCGATATAAGGAGATGGTTCGGAGGTGGTGGTGGCGATAGCCATATCCGCATTTGATTTCAAAAGCCTCTTGTTGTTATTCTTTTTCCATAATTCCTCTTGGTCACCATCTAATGTTCCGTCGGTCTATCTTGGGTATGAATGGCATGCCTTACTACCGCATTGTCATGGAGTTGTGGTGCTTAATACATCTTAGGTTTGGTGGAGTATATATTTTCTTTTCTAATATCCTAGAACCATAGATCTCATGTCTATTCTTATTTTTCTCTCTCCAGCGTTCAAATACCACCTCCAGTGTTTTTCTTGGTTTAGGGAAAACTTTGGTAGTGTCAGTAATATATATATTAAGTTTATTGCAATTTTGTATCGTTGCTTGCTATGCTATTTACTTATTAACGTTTCTGTCAACTATGAAGCCAACTCACAGCTTTTTCACAATCTGCCGCCGTATGTTCGCCCACCCCCCTAAAACTAAGTGCGTATATCCACGCCGTAACAAGCAAAAAATATATTATGCCCGCCATTCATAAAATTCGTAAGAAAATAAATATCGTTACCGTTTCGTCATTCCATGAAGAAAACGCCAAAGAAGAAGAAAAACGTCGTCGTGTAATCATCGCCGCTCTACGGGGAATTGAGCGTTTTGTTCCGACTGTTCCAAGTATGCGTTTTACTCATCGTCCTCTTCCGCAAAGAATTCAATATATGAGCCTCCATCTGCTCAATGTCGCCATCAAGCTCCTTGTCCTCCTTCGCGTAACGAGCTTCCCTACGTCGATCATACCACAGCCAGAAGCCGACGATGATTACGGTGAGGGGGATGGTGATGATGAAGTAGACCCAGAGCCAGTTGGAGATGACCGGGTCGGCGCCTGATTGAAAGTTGAAAAAGGTCATGCTGAAGACGGAGGCGAGGTACGTGCCGGGGAGGAAGAGGGCGCCCATGAGGGAGATTGTCTTCATGGCGGTGCTGTCGCGCTTGCTTGCGTGGGCGATGCGGCGCTGCTCTCCGGCGATTTCGAGGTTGAGTCGAGCCTCTCGCTGAGAGATGATGTTGTACAGCTGATAGGGGAAAGGGGGACATAATTAGTATAGGAGAAGTAAAGAATGCCATCAGAGAATAAAACTTACTGCTTCTCGCTGAACTTTCAATCTCTCCAGCGTAGTGTGGATATAATTCTCCAGCCCCTTAAGCTTAACCTTGTAAAACTCCAACCGCGCAAGAATGCTCCTATGCAGCTGATCAATCGTCTTCCTATGCGCAATCTCCTCATCGCTCAAGAAATCCTTCTTCCAATCCAGCCAGGAAACCTTAAAACGCTCCATGCACAGCTCCATCTCCCTGACCAGCATGAAATACGCCTGGGGCCGCTTCCACATGACATGGCTGTGGCACTCGACCAAGTCGCGGTTCAGCCCGTCGACAGAAAGGATTCCGTCCTGGAAATACTGCTCTTCGGTATCGACTTCGTCGCGCATGCTAACGGCGTTCTCCAGGCGGCGCAGCCAGTCGCGCGCATCGCGCTGCTTCTCGTCGTTGGCGGGCGAGAGGTCGTGTGAGAGGATGATGGTGGAGAGGAGCATCGGGTGGCCGACCTGGCTGTAGCATCCGCGCAGGTGTTTGAGCGCCTGGACAATGTCGGAGCTGGGCGTGCCCTTGATGAAGCCCGTGGTGATGCCGGTTCTGAAGGAGTAGGACAGAATCATTTCCCAGCCGCGGGTTTTGCCCTTTTTGCGCACATCTGACTTGCGATGTACAATGTCTGTATTTTGAGAGTTAGAACAAGAAAATAAATGTCATTTTATCGTCACTATTCATGGTTCAAGGGGATATTTCACATACGAAGATGCGGGTCTTCATCGTCCTGGTCATACGAGCACCAAAAGAAGGGCCCGACCACAGACGATGATTCTATGGCGCGGAATGGCAGTTTGAGCGTCCGGGCCATGGTCATGTACTTGTCCTTTGGCAGGGAGATGATCCTCGGCATGAATGTGTCTTTGTGCTGAGCATCTTTTTGAATACTGGGTGTGCATTCGTTAGCATCTTGTGCTTTATCCTAGTGTTAAGGTGCGTCGGCATATGACAGTAAGGGGTTGCAATCCCAAATATTGAAAAGCGAATAAACAAACCAATCAGACATCAAGAAGAAAAAGAAAAAGAAAAACTCACATGAGTCGAATGCCGCTCAAGAGTTTTGTGCCCTCGCGCATCTTCTGCGGCGGCTCAAAGGCGCCCTGATCGTAAAATGTTCAATGTCAGCCTCACACTGTGACTGTCAAGCGCCCAAAGCTTCCATCCCATCCCATCCAACTTCAACTTCATCCCATCTCACTTCGTCCCATCTCATTTCATCTCATCTGTTGCATCTTCATCTCCATCAATGCCTCTCAATCGGATAAAAGAAAAGACGGCACCCGCCACTGCACTCACCCTTCGGTTCAGAAAGTTCTCAAACTCCGACATGGGCAGCGGATGCTCCTCCACCGAATTGTAAAAGGGATCCTAATCATGGTATCAGCTCAACCGCCCTCATCCTCCCCTCAAAAAAAGCCATAATCGCTCAAAAACAGCCAAATGGACCTCTGAAATACTCACAGTGTAGTTGAAAATCTCGACATAGCTCGTCTTCTCCTCCACCACGCGACACTCATCCACAAAGAACTTGAACATGTACTCGTCCATCTTGGGCCCCCCAGCTTTTCAACTCCCTTCGAAAACGGGTAACCGCGCAATCGCCGCCCCAAAAGCTCCCCCTTTGCAAAGTCCCTGCCGTAAACCTCGAGCGGACCCTAGAATAAATGGCGGATAGATTCCAACGGTGCGAGATGGTGATGGCGGGCAATTGTCGTGATGGATTCAAACTGCGCTATATCGCCGAGGCCTCCGCCCAAACCACAATGGAGGTCACGCTCGCTATGCCGCTTCCGCTAACGAATAAGAAGCAGCCGCACGCTTATAGAATGACAAATGGACAGTTCCAAGATGGAACAAGCCGAATCATCAATGACTCCCAATGCAACACACGAAGAAATAATTAAAAAAAGAATTAAAAATCCCCATCAAAATAATCATGTACCGTAGTATGGAAGATCAATTCCCCACTTTCCCAGGTGAGAATAAAAGGGGAATCAAGCCATACAAAAGTAACCGATCAAAATACGGGAAGAGTAAGAAAGAAAGAAAGAAGAAAAGAGACAAACGACCAGAAACTGTTTCGGGCGAAACCCCCCCCCAGCCTCGCGACTTCGGCTGCAGCAGCAACCACGCAAGCAAAAGGTCACCCCGAAAAGCCTCCATGCATCCACATAAGACGTGCTACCCTAAAAAAAAAATATGCAAGCAGGGGTTCTTTTTTTGTGGTTTATGATAGTTGAGATCTCCACGTCAGCGAACCGAACCGAGTTCAGTGGCCAGTTAAACCCCCTGTAAAAATAACTGTAGAGAGAGTGGTAGAGAGACGGAGTCGACAAGAGATAGATTTGTACACCAACCTCAACTGACAATCGACAGACGGAGTTATCTGTGCCTCTACTGTATGTAGACCGCTGGAACCAGAGCATGGACGCTCACTCAATGTCACCACCTGCAGCACCCCTAGCGGCTCCGCACAGGGGAGGGTAAAACAACGTGCATTGAACATCAACTCACCTATTGCCGAGTAAGCTACAGAATGCAACTCGGTATTACGGAGCACTGACTCTAATCTATTCCACCGCCTTTCTCCGCCATCTCGGATTGAGCATCCAGGCCACACGATCAACAGCACCACCTCAGCTTTTCCGTTCCACCCTTGCTTCTCTTTTTTCCGGGGCTCTTGTCATTCTACAGTCAATTGGTAATGTATGCAGGAGACCCATGGAAAATCTCTGCATGCATTGACTATCTATCACTATCAACAGCATGGATATACGTGTGCTCCATTACATGGTATGGCATGCACACGTCAGACTCACTATTGTGTCTATGACATCTCGAGGCCACCATTTACCTCCTATTCACACACACCATAAGTGTAACAGTAATCAATCATATTCCGTACTATTGCTAGATGCTCGGGTAACACACCATGATAGATAGGTATAGTAGTAGGTATGTAGTATTACTAGTACCAAGGTATAATGAGGAGCACAAGCAATTGAACGTACGCCCTCCCGGGCTCAGCTTCTTCGACAGCAACAACTTTCACCCCCGAGACAGGCCAAGTATACAATGTGTCTCCCTTCACCTCCTCTTCCCGCCCACTCGTAGCCCAAAAATGAAAGAACAAAAAAGAAAGAAAAGAACAAGAAACAGGAAGAGGAAGAGTAGGAGGAAAGAAAAAAGCTGGATATACAGGTGTGTCGTATAATTGGCTACCGGGCGAGACGGTTTTTGGCGTTGCAGCATCAAACACAGCTCCTCCCTCCCCCGAATACACGTTTTCCAACACAGACTCCAGGTCGAAACGAGCCCCCAAGACCGATCAAACCGCCCTTTCCATAGAGAGAAAGAAAACCCATCTCCAATGCAGAGCCCATCATCGAGACGCAACTAAACAAATGGCCCATCAACCCGCATCTTTTGCATCCAAAAACAAAACAGCCAAAGAGCAGTGTCTGCTCTTTGCTTTCCCCCCTTGGATCACGCATCCACAGCCTCCCTTCGTCAAATCGTCATCGTTTTCGTATGTGCCCGGAAATTGAATGTTGATCCCTTAGAATTCAGTAAACAGATTGCCGTACCTGCAAAAACACCCAGCTTGTTAGCCACAGAAGTGTTCCAAATACATGTATGGAAGAGAGAGAGAGAGAGAGAAAAGGAGCACCACTCACTCATCATGACCGCCCGGACCCCCGTACTTTTCAGGGTCCTCGGGGTATCGGTCAAACTGGCTGGCGTCGCCGGCTCCAGCCTTGACTGGCGGCGTATACGGAGCATCAATGTCTTTGCGCGCCAACCGGTCCCACGTGACTTCTGCAAACCACGGATGGTTCCTGACGTCTTGTGAGCCTCCAAACAGATTGCCCAGTCTCTTGGTCAAGTCTGCCGTAATCAGCCGCTCGAGTAGGTTCTGCGCATCCGGGTTAATATACGCCGGATACTTGACCTTGCCCTTGAGGATGTTTTCGTATATGCGCATGGGAGAACCGCTGTCCCAGAACGGTGTGTATCCACAAAGCATCTCGTATATCAAAATTCCGAGGGACCACCTGGGACAGACATAATCAGTTTTGTTCATCTAAGCCCCCAAGTCAACAATCACTTACCAGTCTACAGACTTGTTGTAGCCCTTGTTAGAGACTACTTCAGGAGCCAGATAATCTGGTGTTCCACAGAGCGTCCATGTCTTGTCCGGCACTCGCTTCGCGAAGCCAAAATCGGTGATTTTCAGGTGTCCGTGCCGATCCAGCAGCAAGTTTTCGGGCTTCAAATCGCGGTAGATGATGTTTTTGGAATGCAGGTATTCCAATGCCAACGTGGCCTCGGCAGCGTAGAATTTGGCGACCGGGTTAGGAAACCGCTGTAATTGGGGAATTTCCCATCAAGTTAGCCAAAAAAGAGCTCATAGTCAATCCAAGCAGACATTTGGTACAAAAGAAAAAAAAGCACTCGTGCAAAACAGTGGACAGGGTGGACTCTTCTTACCCCGGATTTTCTTAGCAGCGAAAACAGCTCGCCGCCCTCGACAAAGTCCATGACCATGTAGAGATTCTTCCAGTCCTGAAAGGTACCCCACAGGGTGATGAGGAACGGGTGCTTGACGTCGCTGAGCATGCGGCGCTCGTCGTTTGTGTGCTCGACCTGCTTCATCTTGACCACCTGCGCCTTCTTGAGCACTTTGACGGCGTAGAAGCGCTGGTTGTGCTTGGACTGGACCAGGTGAACGCGCCCGAAGCTACCGGTACCGAGCGTTCTCAGGATCTCAAAGTCGCCGAGCGAATACTTGCCCTTGGTGACGCGGGGCTGGGATAGCGATACGCTGTGGCCATGGTGGATTTGGTGATGCTGCTGGGGTTGTTGCTGTTGCTGTTGCTGTTGTTGGGGCTGGGGTGCTTGCTGCTGCTGCTGCTGTTGTTGTTGCGGCGGCTGTTGCTGCTGATGAGGAGGATCGAGCTGCATTTCCGACGACAAATGCTGCTGTTGTTGCTGCTGTAGGTGCTGCTGCTGCTGCAGCTGGGCATTTTGGTCGGCCATCTGGGAGCCTACGGCAGCGGAGTTCTGATACGGCGAGGGGGGGTAGCCGTTGGTCGAGCCGTCATTCTGGGGCGAATTGATGAGGTTGCTGATGCTGGGGAGGTTCTGCGAGTCGTGGCCCGGCGCGTACGAGTGAGGCGGCTGAACGTTGACGGGATTCATGGCTGGCTGCTGGCGGTCCTGGTCAGGAGCAGCGGTGGGAGGAGCGGCCGTGGCCGGGTCTCGCGCGGCGGCGGCAGTAGCAAGGGCGGAAGCGAGAGATGACGCTTGTTGTTGATCCGAGGCTGGCAGAGGCGAGGTTGTCGAGGTCAGAGTCGAGCCCGGCGCAGGAGCTGGCGTGGAGGACGCGGGTGCGGAGGCGGGAATGGGAGTGGATGCGGACGGCGAGATGGAGCCAGGCGAGACGGCGACGGTGCTTGAGCCTGGGCCTGGAGCTGGCGCTGGACCTGTGCCTAGAGCACCTGGGAAGTGATTGCTATCGCCTTTAGTAGCTGCGCCAGTCGCTGTAGTTGGACCTGCAGTGGCACTCGTACTCGACCCGGGCGTCACTCGCGGCTGTGTCGAATCCAAGTGCCTCGAGCCCGGCGTGGGTGCGACGGGGCTGGTGGGGTTGGCAGTGCTCAAGCTATTGCCGTTACTGGTGCTGGTGCTGGCTTTGGCTGAGGGGTCAGAGCTGCCCTCCTTTGTCCGCTTCTTCTTGAGGAATGAGCCGAAGGAAGGCATAAGGCTCGAGGTTGTCAATGGCTGCGGGGGTGGGATTGAGACAAGTGAAAAAAAAAAAAAGAATATAGTGAGACCAGGCCGCAAACAGGGCGTGGGGAGTCAAAGGCAATTGGGTTGAGGGGAAGCGCTCGATTCGATTCAATTCGATTCAACTGATCAAGCTGGTTTGATTCCGTTCCGTTCGCGCCGATCTGAGCTGAGTTACGAAGGAGTACCTGCTGAGCTTGGGAGGTACCTCGTATCAATGGCAAAAGATGGAGCACGCTGGGGGAAAAGTTGGGGGAGTTTGTAGCGTGTCGTCGTTGGAAGGATGGCGGGCTGGAGAACTGGAGAGCCTGGGGCGCTGGCTTATGGTGCTATTTAGGCGGGGGAGAAGGTGCTGCTTGGTGGCTGCTTCAGGGGCCGAGGCAGAGCAGTTCAGAGGGAGCTTTAGCGTCTGTGCAGCACCGGCCAAGGTTAGGTTGGTTGGAGCAGGGAATTCGGGATTGAAATGCAGAGAATTGGATCTGATGGGCCGGCAATTGGCGGAGCAAGGCGTCAATGGGCTGCGTAGGTAGTCGAGTCTGATGCAATGGAGCTTGCTTTGGAGGGCAAATCACCAGAATGCGACTGGACAAGCTGGCCGAACTTGCTCCTCTTGCGCACGTACCGCCTTTGAGCTCGAGCTGAGCTGCTGTTTCCCAGCAACTGAGGCGGGCAACAACAACAAGATTGATGCGGCAGAGCGGCACTCGGCTGCCTGGATCGGTTGCAATGCTGCGAAATCGGTTTGGCGAGATTTGGTCCAATTGTCCCTTGCTGTTCGCTTCGGCAGTTTTTTTTTTGCTTTTTTCGACTGCTTTCTGCTTGGTGCTTCTACTACTTCCTTCTTCTGTTGGACGCTTTGCCCTCCCTTCGACTTGAATTGATGGTTGCTTGCAGCCGAGTCCCCGAGCTTAACCCTCAATCCCTTTTTCGTCTGTTCTCTCTCTTGCTCTGCTCTGCTTGGGCTCTTCAGCAAAGTTCCTCCGATCAAGTCCAGTCCAGTGCCAGTGCTCAGACCATGCGCTGCTCCCGACTCAATACGAAGTCCCCAAAGCCAAGCAATCAGCTACCAATTCGCTGGGCCCCACGACAGTCCTCGGGGGGCAATCGAATAGCTGAAACACTCCAAATTTCGTTGCCGAGAACGCTTAATGTTGTCGTCGGGCTTTTTCGAGGATCAAATGTCCGATTGAATCTCTTTGGAAGCATTCAATTGACATTAATGAAGCTTCCACTGCGTGACCGTAGCTGCTTGCATGTGTATCGCCCTGAATCTTTCTCCCTGGATCGAACAATCGCTGAATAAGCGATCGTAGATGTATGATGACGCTAGGTGTAACTTGGACTCTCTTCTAGCCGAACTAATGATGCAAGATGATGAGGCCCATGAGCGAGATCTGGTTTGGAGGACACTATCGATTCGACAAATAGATATTGAATAATGCCTTTTCATGGATGTTGGATCAATCCATTTGTTCTTCTGTGTTTTATTCTCTCTAGTGTAGTTTATTTTTTCCTGTTGCCCGGCAATTCAATCAGTCCCGAAAGCAGTGTGAGATGGTTCGCCGCGGCAGAGACGATCCCTCACCGAACCAGCCGTTGATGTAAATCACACGAGCTAAGCCGCCACACTTTGCGGGGGAAGTCAGATTCAGCTACACATGCATTCACGAAATCCGGGCAAATCCCATGCCCAGTGAAACAATGCCGGGGGTGATTCAGTGGAAACGCATAATTCTGACAAGGACATGCGTTGGAGCCAAGAAGCTAACTATCCGTCTCAAGTGGATGAATAAGAAGCAAGAGAAAATAGCCAAGACAGCTCAGTGTATGAACCGGTGACAAGGTGACGAGGGAGGCCACATACACAGCAATGCACTACACTTACCCAATTCCAGTGGTGTAACCAAGTTCTTTAGCTGCACCTAGCTCAGACTTTCTTTTCCCCTCATCCTTGACTCGCACTCGCTTGCTTAATTGGCGATCCTTCTTGGTGACGCCGTCAAAACTCTGAATTGTCCCAGAAATGTGGTGCTTCTTAGCTCCGGAGAACGACGGATTGCTTGCAGCAAATCTACACTGTAGCTTTTACAATATCCATATTTTGGGACTAGGACGATTTGGGACAGCTTGTATTCTTCTCGTCAAGCTCCCCTTTGCTTAATCAACATCTTCAACACATCATAAATCATCGAATAGAAAAAAAGTCTGGACCAGTAAAGTCGTTATTTCGCTGCTATGAATGCGCTCTTACCCATCAATCAATTTCCTCCGCCTCCTTACTTTATTTCCGTGCCATCATGATAAATCCCACCACCCCGTGCCGGTCAAGCAATGTATCACAAATGACCCAACTCCCAGCACAAAGTAAATCCCTGACAGCAGACATGGCCGGCATCCAACACTAGCATGCTTTTTATGTGGCAACGACGTCTTCCCGCCTACCCATCGACCGTTTGAATTATATAATCCCTTCGATAAGGCCTCTGCCTGCGTCAGTTTCCTGGGTGAGTCCAACTACTCGCTCCTTCGTCACCCCTCCCACATGTTACAGGTTCGAAAAACAGTGGTCCTGTCTAGAATCTGTGGCTCTTAGTCCTCGACCTGTACGCGGTGAAGCCCGCATATCCGCCGCCCACCACGAGGAAAAACAAAAAGATCTTGGTAAAGAACCAGGTCCAGCTTCCGCCGCTTGTGTCGTTCTTGGCCTTGAACTGGTTCCTGGTGTTCGCCTTGCCGGGGCCGCTGGCAGTCGGGCTGCTGTACAGGTTCTTGGCAGAAATGGAGATGATATCGTGGTGGTCGCTCAACTCGCCGGTCTCGGCGCTGAAGCCCAGGTAGGCAATGTTGGGGATCGCAGGGGGGTTGTCCACCTCGAAGCACACCAGCCAGTCGCCCACGGTCTTGTACTGGAGCTCGAGCTTGAGGCTCTTGTCCTGGAAGTAAGTCAATCGCATCTTGGTGGGGATGCTCGAGTGGCGGAGACCTCTGGCCGAGCAGCCAGCCAGCTCCGTCTCCTTGCCGTCGTTGTTCTTGTCGTAGGACTTTTGTCCGTCTCCAAACATGGCCATCACATAGGGGAAGACGACGCCGGGGCGGTTGTTCTTGTACGTGTCGACGAAAACACCCAGGCCCTCGAACTTGTCGGCGTGACCAAAGACGGGTCCGAGCTGGCCTCGCTGCTTGGTGATCCACATGGCGAAGCCATCGCCATACAACTGGTTCTTGCCATGGATCTTGAACTCGACCTCGATTTCCCAGTTGGTCGCTGTGAGGGGTACTCGTGAAAAGAGCCAGCCGTTTTGCGAAGGTCGATCGGAGGTGAGGCGGATATATCTGTAGCATGATTGAGCTATTGGGTCGCATAGAGTGAGTGCGCTGGGTATGGAACGTACGAGTCTGTTCTAATGATTGTATCACCACCAAAGTCGAACCATCGGCTCTGCATGTCAGAGTCCAGGTAGGGCTATTGTAATGCCAGTTAGCTTCCTCATTGTTCACATTTGTCCACTCTCCTCCCCCCTTTCCTTTGCATCGATTTGCGACTGACTTGTTCAAGAGTGTGTGTTTTGAGCTGCGCGCAGTTCGTTAGCCCACAGCAATTCCTGCGCAATCCATGTCCGAGATCAAACCAACCGTTATGCTTCTGAAGTCGTCCTGGGCCGCCGCAGTCCACGCAAACGCCGTGGCGAGCACGGCCGACAGCGAGGAGAGCCGCATCTTGGCGCGATTGTGACGCAGATTGATCCAATGGTCGGGCAGTCGGCGAGGTCACTTGGAGATCGGCACGGGATCTGATACCGCCTCTCTCGTCGTCCGGAATTTTTGGTGTTTTTGGGAATAACAAGCAACAAGCACCGGCCAGTGATGCGGTTCACATGGGAGGTTCCGAAAGGCCACAATTCGTGTTAAGCCCGCGACACAGTGCTATTCCTCAACGAGCTAGACTGTGGAGGCCCGGAGGTATCCGCCCCTACTAGCACCTGCTGGAGCTGCGCCGGGTGCTTTTGGTACCTGTAGGTATATTTTGTCTGACGTGCACAGATGTTCTAGGGCTCATGGCCCCTCATATTAGTATTTCATGTCCTTCATATCTTTAATACTTAAATACTGTATCAATTGGCAACTTTCAAGTCTGGCATACCAACGATGTGGAAAATCGACCTCTCATACCAAGTCACACATCGAGTATCGGTACTTGAAGGAGACGACTTCTAGGCCTGTAGCGGGGCATTATACACTGTGCTGTCTCAGGACATTGTTTGAGGCACGAGCTATGGAATACTGGTATGTGATCCATGAATGCAGGTTTTATTGAATACTCGTAAATTTTTCTTGTCTACCAGTTTTGCGACATGCAATCTGCTGAGCAGATACTTTAGAGCATGCCTTTCGTTGTCATTCAACCAACAGTTCCATATAGGCAGGTAGTCACATGTCAGATACCACCATATGCCGTATGCCCATAGCTCACAAGATCAGTGCCACAATGCGAACAATACAACCAACTTCAGCCATTTGGAGGCAGCATGCCACCGGAATTAAAGAAGATGTGTTTGAGGATTTTTTCGTTGAAGAAATTGGGTGACAATATCTAAGTAGGTATGTAGAATAACATGCATCATCAACATGCTCCAGCTTGTCGTATTACTTGAAAACGGGTAAGCGCATCATAGAATTACGACAAAGTGAGTGAGAAAGAAAGAATATTACACAGATTATAGTAAATATAATATACATATCAGAGAAATCAATAAAATTTTATTATATGTTCTATACCATCTTCATTGGAATTTACACCTCGACTTTACAACTTGAACTCGACCAATTCAGCCGCACCGCCTCTCCACTAGCTCCCCAACGCCACACTCAGCCACACCGATTTTCCAACTACTCGAGATCCTCGCATCTCCAAAATCTTCCCAGCGATTCCAATCAACCAAATCCCCTCCAATTCCAATCCACCAAACCCTCCTCGCAAACTTCAATCCAAAATGTCCGACTCCTCCTCCATCAAGCAATCCGTCATGAAGCAGGTCCTCGCGGAAGCGAACCTCGCCAACGCTCGAGTCCTCATCGAAGTACGCAACATCCCCCACCTATCCTAGGTAATAAGAAGAAAACTAACAATATTTATTTTAACTATACAGAAACTCCAAGAGAACTGCTTCGAAAAGTGCGTCCCCAAGCCCGGCAGCTCGCTCTCCAGC
Organism: Trichoderma simmonsii; assembly: GCA_019565615.1. Classification (NCBI taxonomy): domain Eukaryota; kingdom Fungi; phylum Ascomycota; class Sordariomycetes; order Hypocreales; family Hypocreaceae; genus Trichoderma; species Trichoderma simmonsii. The sequence goes on from CP075866.1 coordinate 3,036,456, forward strand.
AGCGAACAGACCTGCATGACGTCTTGCATGGAGAAGTACATGGCCGCCTGGAACCAGGTCAACGCGGCGTACATCAACAGGATACGACAAGAGCAGGGAAACAACTAAAGACTCGATAATAATAAAACGAATGAGAAATGAATTGGAAGAAGCAGTGGAAGAGAAAAAGCATAAAATCCGAAATTGGATAATAAACGAACGAGCCAGAAAAGACTTGACCAAAGAGATGTACTGTATGATACGGTTCAGACGGATGAATGGGGCTGGAGGAATCATGAATTGGGAAAACTACAAAAAGGTCTGGCTATACAGGCTTTCGAGTCTCCCTCTGATGAGTTTTTGTATTACTATTTCTTCGAATTAGAGTGGTCTTGGGTGCCACGGCGCGGAATCTCGGGACGGGATATAGAGCATATACAATGGATCATCCACTCTACCTCTTGAAACATTGAATTGCCTTGCGCCTCGTGTATCATTCATTATATTTCGTTTTGGGTATCTATATGTAAGTTGTGTATATATACATCATCGTCAGCATCATCACTCCGCCGCAGCCCCAGCAGCAGCCTTCTTCTTCTCCTCCTCCGCCGCCCTCTTTCTCGCAAGATACCTCTCCTTGGCCCCCATAATCTCCCCCTCCGTCTTGCGCGTCTTGGCCGCCCTTTCGGCCTCCTCCCTCTTCGTCTCCTCCGCCTCCCGCGTGCGCTTCAGCGAAGCCTCCAGCTGTTCCGCCAGCATCCGCGACTGCCGCTCCCTCATGGCCTGCTTCCGGCCGATCTGCTGCCCTGTGATTTCCCGGCGCTCCCGCTCCACCGGTCGTTCGGCTTCTCGTTGCGCCTCTACTTGCTTCTTTGCGCCGACGTTGAGGCCGCCCTTGAGCAATTGTCGCTTGTCGACTACTTGGCCGTCCTCGTTGACGGAGATGGAAGCGCCCTTCTCATTGAGCTCCTGCGCCGCCTTGGCGTATTCCTTTTCCTTGTCATCATCGGCTTCTCCTCCATCCTCTCCATCTGCTTCTGTAGGTCCTCTCTTGGCCATTTCTTCCGCGGCCCGAACAGTCTCCGCATGTCTCTCCTGCTCCTTGTCCAGCAGCTTCCGGTAGAAAGATGCCATGCCAGTACCTTCATTCTTCTTTGCCTCCTCCTCTTCTTTCCTGCGCTCCTCCTCCTCCAATTTCTTGTTCTCCTCCTGCTGTTTCTTGTATGCCTCTGTCACAAACTTCTCCTTGTCGGCGAACTCGTCTCCCTCGGCTTCGCGCTCCCGCGCAATCTTCTTCTCCTCGGCGATCAGCTGGTCTCGTTTCCGCACGTCGGCCGCGCGCAGCAGGTTCTTCATGTATTTTGGTTTTCGTTCTTCGTCTTCCTTGGACTTGTTTTTCTGAGGCTTCATGGAATCGTATATGGAGTCGTACTCGTAGACGCTGGCGTCCAGTTCGGTGGCTGCCTCGGCGTTCTTGCGCGAGGCGAGTGTGCTGGAGAGATCGCCAAACATTGTGCTTGTTTGAGGTTTTGATTTTAGCTTTGGTGGTTCGTTTATGACACCCTTTTTTGATTTAGGTCCTCTCGTTGAGTCTGCTGGTGCTTGAGCTGGGGCAGATGTGAAATCATCCAAATCGCCTCCAATCTCTTCAATATTGGAGTCTTTGGTAGTCCCTTCATCGTCTGAATCATCGTCGTGGTTACCAAACATGGGTTTCGATCTCGAAGGCATCGGCTTGGATGCGCCAGGCTTTTTCGTCAGGTTGAGCCCGAAGGCCAGCTTTGGTTTATTCATCGCCTCGGTTGACTTTGAAGACTGTGATGATATGACGGATTGATCGACCCAGATTCTGCGATATAGAAGCAAGTGATGGGTAGTAATAGGAAAAATGTGAGTAGAGGAACAGAGCAATCACTGTATGCAATTCCAATTCGAGTGTTGTTGGTAATAAAGATTGAAGTAAAGAAAAAGAACAAAAGCTTCCAAGCTGTCGGCGCGCTGACCAAGTACCGAACCGAAGCACCAAATATTAGACGCGCGCCAGGCGGCTCCGCAATTTATCTCTGGGTCCAATCCATATTGACAATTTTTGACAATTTTGACAGGTCCCGGGTAAGCTGTAAAGTGCGAGGTAGCTCAGCAGCTCAGTTTAGCCACAGACGCATTCATTACAGTAACAGAACAGTCCAAATCTCGATATTCTCCCACTAATGAGAAACCAAAACTCCAGCTCTGGCGCCTTTCCCATTAGCACTTGATCTCCCCCCATGTGGCGACAAACAACCAGAACAAGCAGCTTGTCATCTGCCATGACGTGATTGGCCCCCCATGTTGTCTCTCCCACGGCCAACTCGAGTATGTAATCCAAAAGCGGCGATTAAATTCCTCTATTAATACAACCTACTAAGCACTCTATGTTATTCAGCCTACCTAGTAGGTTAGTAGATAGCAGGGCAGTGTGTCTGAGATAACTAAAACCACAAGACCGAAGTTCGTGCCTCTCTCATGCCTGTCACGAGGACAAACCTCTGGTCTATTTCTACCTCCAGTTCCAGTTCCAACATCTGCTTCTGTACATCTCGCAACTACTAGGTGTAGTAGGAATATCATGGAATACTGCAGCACTTGCACAGGCAGCCTTGCCTCGTCGCCTCCATATTCGCAAGACGCCGCATCTTTCCCGCAAGACCGGAGAGTAGAGTGCTGTTCCCGAGTTATCTGCGCAAAGTGTATACAGGTTAGCCACACAACTCGAAGCCCTTCTTATCTGCATGATGCAGCTTTTATACCAGTCCCTCGAAATCTGTTGCTAATCCGCGCAAATGTCTTTTAGAGCTATCCGCGCTTTGCATCCTACTGTCCATTCTGCCAAGTATCAAGCACGCCCTCGCCGTTACCGCAAGGCCTTCGGGATCCTCCTTTGTACACCTCGGTCCCAAGTCTAGGGTCCAGATCCATCCCGGCTTCTGCTCCCCCGCCACCATACAAATCTGTAGATGATGCGCCACCAGCCAAGAGCAACAAAAGCAGCACCCCCGAGTTCGATGAGAAAGCTGCCCTAGACGACACTCTCCATTTCTTGGACCATGACCACGACACTGTCCAGTCGCTGTCGCTGCGGTATGGCGTGCCACCCGCGGCGTTGCGACGGCGAAACAACCTCACAAGTGATCACCTGCTGGTCGGCCGAAAGACGATCCTGATTCCCGGCGAATTTTACAAGGGCGGCGTCAGCTTGTCTCCTCGGCCAGTCGAGGGCGAGGAAGAGGAGCTGAGAAAGGGGAAAATCCGGCGCTTCATGACACTTTGCAAAGTTGCCGACTATGATTACGCTCTGTTGTATATGGAACAGGCCGGTTATGATATCGATGCCGCCATCGTCGCTTACATGGATGATGAAGCTTGGGAGAGGACTCATCCAAACCGGCGAGAGAGGAATGCCGAGGCCAACAAGGTCAAGAGTCGCGGGCTGTTTTGGAGGGGCCTGTAAACCCTTCACAGTTGGATTTCTGGCGCATATTTGCTTTCTTTGCTTTTGGAGAATTTGGGACATTAGAATTCGTATTTCATGTAAACGTGCAAAATCTGCACGAGCATCTTCTTGGATGCATGCTGCCTAGCCTATTGGGCATATATCATCCTGTATGTAACGCCATCATCCCTGAAACCTACTTAGTTACACCATTCATTGCCATATATTCCACATGATAAAATTAAAGTAAAAGTAAAAAGCAAGGCTCTTAAAAGGCAGACCGAGTTCGGATGTCCTAAGTATGAAATGTTAGCTTGTGTTTCGCCGTGATGCGGTACGGTATAGGCGGGAAGGTAAGTCCTTACCGATATTTTCCGCTCAATTTCTCGGACAGAGCGGTCCAGCTCCCCTGCAATCATTTGCTTCTTATCATTTGGAAGCAGAGCATATCTCTCACAGAGATCGCCGTCGATGATGCCCTTCATGGGTGCATAGTAGCTGCGGTACATTAGGTGGTCTCGGCCTGCCAGAGGAGGATCCTCGGCCCTCATATGCTGTTCTAGACTTTGGAAGAAGTCTGTGTCTTCTCGCGTAACAAACGGAATCAAAACACCAATAGTGCCCATAAGTCCGCTCCACAACAGGACGTCCTGCCCTCCAACCACCAAGCTGGTTTTGGCAATGCTCGTTGGAATGTCCTGAGTGAAGAGGTGGCACATCAGATCCAGGCGATGAGAGGTTCCGTGGAGATAGTCCCTCGCGTTGAGTAGATGGAGTCCTGCTTGCTCCTCATCGGCCTCTTCACTGGCCTTCTGTGGAGAGCGCACGATGAAGATGTTGCCAAATTTGTCTCCACCAGCAACGGTCTCATAATCTACCATCGTTGTGCACGTTGTCCATCTGGCGACGGTGTCGTCTACGAAAGGAATGAGTTTGTTTGTTGACTGCTTGTAGACAGCGTAGGTGATGCCTTGCTGCACGTCTCCAATAATAATTCGGTTGCCTTGTGTACTTAGAGAAATGATCTGCTGTGGTGCGACTTCGGCTTGGGCCTTTCGTAGCAGCTGCCGCATACCGAGATCGTATATGCGGAGTGTCTTTCCAATGCCCACCAACACTCGTCCTTGGAAAGGTATCATGGCCATAGGAGGCTCTTCGACCTTGGTTTTGTGGATGAATACTAGACCCCTGCCGTCGTTCTCAAACCGGTAGATATGGACGAATGCGTCAGAAAAACTGCGAGGGTTCACGACCATATCTTTCCCGGTTCCAACGACCAGGAAGGTTTCGTTCTCCTGACTGGCAAACGTCACGATGGCCACACTGACAGCGGCTTCATTCTCCTCTAGGTCTATTCTTTGCAGAACTTGACCATCTTCGGCTTGAGGGTCAACGACGCTGATACACGAGGCCCAGCGTCGGTTGCCTCTGGGGTGCCCGAATTCTTCTGCTGGAAGGACCTTGGTGTCCCCATTGACACGGGCTGGGTCTGCAAGTAATTTGGCGCAGAGCTCAGGAGCAAGAGTGTGATTATCCGCCTCAATCACATAGAAAAGAGGATGATCTGGATGCTTCACCATCTTCTTGGGCGTGTAAGTCAAGGGAATTGAACTCTGGATGAGTGTGTCCCCAAGACGGTCGACAGAGAAAATCCTAGTAATCCTTAGCATCTGCAATGGTAGGTTTCATGAAATCAAAACAAAACAGATGATCGAGTGCCTTTCAGTAGGAACAATTGGAAAAAAATGCGTAATAAGAACCTCATAGCCCGCAGGCTTGGATCCCATATTTTTCATCATTTGGCATGATAGGATAAAGGAGAAAGAGACGTCAATCACTTACCGTAGAGTTTGTCCTTGAATACCCACAACGCCTTCCTCGCACTGCTCGCTTGTAAAATTCCAGCCCCATTCCAGATCAACATAGTTGAGGGGAGTGACGACAAAGGTCTTGGTGATGGGATCAGCGTATCCCAGCCATGGTCGAGAGCTTAGACCAAGTACACAAGTCCTTCCCTGGACCGTTACCTGGAATAGTCTCACTTGCTTCGGCCCCAGAAACTTCTGCCGCGTGTCTGTTAATTCGCCGGTAACTTCATCCAAGACAGTCCGCAGGTAGACGCCTGAGTAGAGGCCGATGTGTAGGTAGAGAGTGGAGCCGCCTGATGACGAGTCTTCCATGGAAATGATGGCGAGGGAGGTGGGCGCTGCTGTCAGTGCTTGCACTGACTTGTTTTCGAGAGTAGACTCTGGGTCAAGGCTCAGAATGCGAACCGTGCAGTCGTCACAGCCAACTGCAAGGAACGAACTTCGCAATCGGCCTTCGGGAACTTCGCCCAGGCTCAGGCACGTAACTGTTCCGAACATTTCCTTCTTCTCGTCGTATTCTGCCAGTGAACCGTCATCATCCATCTCAAAATAGACAATTTCACCAGAGCTTAGGGCAATTGCTACTTGGTGGGCGTTGGTTGAAGCGGCCACGATAGACCGGTGCTGCGGAGCGTCCCACTGGTTAACTTGCCCATTACGGATATGCCTAATACCCTTGGGGTGAACTTGAATCAGACCGTCATCACCAAGCAGCTGGGCAGCCAGGGTTGGGACACTGGTAAGGAACCCAGAGTCGCTGACCTCTTCCACCGTCTCTCCGATACTGAGGACAAGAGTCCCGTTAGTAAAGGAGAGGACAATGTAGGCGTCATACTGTGCAGTTCGATTCAGCTTCAGCGTCCAAACAGCGGATGGGATACCGGGCAGCTCAGAGGACACGATTTCATTAATCTCAAGTCCGTGCTTTAGTGTCCGAAATGTGCTTCGAGCACCGTTGCCACAAATGGTATAAATCTGAGGCGCATCCTCGTTGGTCAAGTTGGCAACCTTGCAGTCAAGAAGAGGGTTCATGGAAGGGATGCTCTCAACGAGGACCAGATTTTCCAATGGCCGGGGATAGAAGTAAACAGGATTATACGAAGCCTGTGCATCGACGGGGAAGTCGTCACTGGTAAACTCCAACTCTTCGTCATCGTCTCCCAGTTTTTCGAATTGGTAGAAGGAAAAGTTTCCGAACTGGCTGGCAACATAGAGGAAGCCGCTCTTCAAAATACAGAGGCTAGCAGCAGCTGGAACTGTATCGAAATACTTGATTTTGAGCCTTCTGACTTCACCTGTGGTGTTGCCCTCTTCGTCCTCTACCATGTCGATTGTGACCTTGAACATGTCACCGTCCTCGGTCTGTAGTAGGAAGAAGAAAGCGCCAGCGCTGCCCTTGAGCTTGTGCATGACACCAGAGATGATGGTGCGCTTTCTGGACGGATCCTCCGTTGCTCCTCTTCGGCGGGGAATTGGCACCCGGAAAGCCTCTTGGTTGGAATGGCGGTATGTGATGTTCTCCTCGCCACACACCAGGACGCCACTGGGTCCATCATTGCCACCAGGGACCTGGAATAGCAGCGAGGCAGTTGAGTCTACAGGCTCTGACCACTTTCTCACGACGTGATTGAGACCGAGATCAAGCTCATAGTAGACCAGCTGAGTTTCCAGCTCTCGCAAAGCTTCCCCTGTAGCATCTTGGTCCGCCTCAGTGTAGTCCATCTCCAGAGCAGCAAACACAGGATTGGCATAGCCAACATCTAGTGCCACCATAGAAATGACCAAGACTCCAGGCTTGTGAGCCTCGAGGGGCGAGGAGATGGTGAGCTCTGCCTGAGAGTTTCGATTGAGCACGTATACGAGCTTGTTCTTCTCAATAGATGCAATGAGACACGCGCGTCCCTTGGGGTCACAAGCGAGATATTCTCCAGGAATGACTCTCCGCACGCCAGACTTTCCAAAAGTCTCCAGATGCAGCTTGTGGAATCGATTCTCTTTCGGAAGATACTCAATAATCGTGATCCGACCAGAGTCAGTTGCTAAAATTAAGTAGTCTGGAACATGATATTAGCCCATTAGTCGCGAAATGGTAACAACCCCCCGCTCTATAAGGGGGTGTTTGTCTGGTAGGGTGCGTTGTAAAGCTTTTTTTATCTTCACCATCACTATGTGGCCCCTCCAAAAAAAATGGGAGCTGAGTAACTCACCCTTATTGCTGCCTGCTAGGCGAAAGGCCGCCAAAGACCTGATAATGCCGAAGATGTCATGAGACAGCAGTGTGATGACCTTTCCCTGCGATGGGTCAGGTCGTAAGAGAGCCAGCCGTGACCCAGCACCCGTGATGATGAGCTGCTCCTTGGTGCCCGCGAACTGACCCAGAACCGCTTGGACGACATTGGTTGGCGGCTGGATCGTCAGCGAGTAAAGGAACATGTTAGAAGTGGTCGCCATGTTCCTGACTGGGCGCAGTCAAGCCTGCGCGGCTTTTCAGAAGCTTGAATGGCCGATTGAGCAGCTCAGTCGCGTTGGGAAGCGGTTGTTGTGTGGAAAATCAACAGGCGGAGCTCTGCTTGAGATTTGATGCTAAAAGTTTGGAAAAGGGCCGGAAGAATGGAGGAACAATAATGCGGCGGTGGTGCGAGGGTGGTCCGAGCTCCTTGCAAATTGCGCCCATTCAGTCTATCTTTTTTATACAGGCGAGAGAGGCATAGCGGGGGATCACTTTCAACGTCAATTCGAGTCAATCAGGCAATACAATGGAGCCGGCTCTGCGACGAGCGGCTCACAGCCTGTGTGGGCGTTGCTCGGCATCTTTGCGGAGGCAGACAGCTGTGCGAGGCGCATTGAAGCCGTGGGCGCAAGTGTCAATCCGGAGCGTGCATTCGTGCAAGTCGCAAGACGCAAAACGTACGATTGCAGGATCCAAGTTGACAACTGCGCGGGAGTTTACATCCAGCACCAAAACAGCTTCTGAGGCTTCTGCTGCTGGAAAGTCTCCGGTATCTACACTTCGCTTGAATCCCGATGACCTTTTCCATCCGTTTTCCGAATCCCCAGTTCCCGAATTCCGTCGCCGAGCTGCCTTTATGAAACAGCATGCATACTGCCCTCACCCAGATCACAAGCATGCCAGAGTTCCCCTCGACGCTTCGGCGGTTGACGATGCTGCTCCGGCTACTGGTGGAGATATGCCGCCGGCGAACGTGGATTTCGAGTGCCCCGATTGCGGCATTGCGGTGTACTGCAGCAAAGAGCACTGGATGGATGATTATGAGAATCACTTGAAGATCTGCGATACTCTCCGCCAAATTAACGAAGACGATCACGATCTACGATCCGGACGAGTGTTCCACGAAGGCAACCTCCCCGACCTTCAGATGGAGAATGCTGCGGTCAACATGACAAATTGGGACACTTTTATGTACACTCGAGAGTTTGAGGCGGTTGACTCGGACCGCTCAATGAGACAAATCACTCGACTCCTCACGTATCCGATCACCATTGGCAGTGTTCTTCATGAATTGAGCCCCTATAATATCCAAAATGGAGGACGTTTAACGGTCGAGGGGCTGAAGAGCTTTAGTGGTAAGTGGGAGCGAACCGAGTTGTGGACGCGGCTTGACAACTGTTGTCTCCTTGCATATGGGACTAATGTGGTATTATGATTCTAGCTTTGAGATATAACCTACATATACCAAGGTCTGGCCGTGGCGCTGGTATCAACCAGCTTCGCCCAGAACCCCCGCCAGTGAGAATATTTATTCTCGGCGCTCGAGCCGAATCATCGCTGCCACGCCCTGTATGGGTGCAGCTGGCCCATTTGTTCCCGGAATCGCGACTGCACCTTATCTTTATCGGACCAGAGAGCATGGCCAACCGAGATGACGAGTTTCCCCTGCCAGAACGCACGCCATCGAACCCATTTGGCACAATCGTTGAAGACCGAGTGTGGTATAACATGAAGATTAGCACCATTGTGGACTATTACCACACCATTCACAAGACAGGTCACTTTGCGCCTTACGATCCTTACTTTGATTGCTTCATGCTCTTCCACCCAGGCCTTGGCCACCCCGCAAGCAGCCACGATTGGGAGGAAACCCTGCCCTTGCTGCTGGAGACCAAGGTGCCAATTATCAGCACTGGATATACTCAGGTCGACTTGGATCGTGATGTTGAATGGGTGAAGAAGAAGTCAGGAGGGGAGTTTGACATTCTCTTGGAGCCTGGAGAGAACAAATTCCGGAGTCTGCGATGGGATCTTGATGACATGGACCCTCAGGATATCAGCTGTGGAAACTGGGGCGTTTGGGCGTTCCGAGGAAAGAGGTTCGTTTTGACGACGATTGCATAATGCCTTTTCCATTTCAGGTCGGCTAACAAACTTGACAGATATGAGACGACCACGAGGGACCTATAGAGAAGAGGAAGAAAACCCAAAGAAGTAGGTGGGTTTTGATGGCGCAGGCTTGTCCCAGACGCCATGCTGAAAGAGTGTAAACCATCCACCACCATTGTACGGCTATACTGTATGCATAGATGCACCTCTCCAATGTACTATATATCTAAGAGGCGTTTAAAAAGAGGAGAGATATAAAAAAATACTGGTTTGTCTCAGAGTCATCAATATCCCTCGATTTACTGTATGATTGTTCTGCGTCCCTTAATTACAACTTGTTATCTGGTTTCGCCGGATATGCAAGATTTAAGAGGTCCAGACTAAGCTGACTGCTGCAGCATCTGCCCAAGTGCCCTGTATTACTGCAGATTCCCGCTGAAACAGCTCGCCACAGCGCCTAATCCAAAACGACGTGAACCCACTTGACGCACGTGCGGGGTGACCTGCAGCGCACGGTGCAGCCCAGCCCAAGCCAATTCAAGGCCAAACATCGAACTGCATGCCTGCATATCCCAGACCTGCGACCCAACAGGCGACCCAACTTTACCTTGACGACCAGCCTCCCGCTGTCCAGTTCCGTGCAGTTCCGCTGCCTTCTGTTTCTCTCCGTCATCGCCTCTCCGCCTCTGCCTCTCTCCGCCTCTTGCGCGCAATGATCCTGCGACGACGCCGCTCGACTCGCCGGCCATGATAGCCGCCTCCGCCTCCGCTTCAGCTCCAGCTCCAACTCCCCCTCCTCTCGCTCACAGAGCCTCAACGAGGCCAAAACATGCCGCCGCCTCTCCGCCCCCCGAAGCCGGCACCCCAGATCGTCGGAGCACCCGTGCCGTGCCGATAGACCCGCTGTCTGATCGGGCAACGCTGAACCTCATCCGCCGGACGCTGTGCCCGCAGCAACTGGGAGACAAAGGCCGAGATGCCCAGCCCGCTATCCAGGACCTGCTGCTGCCGCCGCTCACGAGCCGCAATGATGTCGACCTGCAGCTCTACGCCTTCCTTGCTATAATCATGCGGGAGTTTGTACAGAGCTGGTATAGCAAGATCACTACCGACGAGACGTTTGTGCCTGAGATTCTGCGTATCATTGCACACTGCACCACGGCGCTGGAGCAGAGGTTTAGGAAGTTGGACCTCGAGAGTTTGCTCCTGGATGAAATACCAGACCTGCTCGATAGACATGCTACAGGCTAGTAGTGGTGTGGCATTGCCCTACGCTTTGGATCTGCCACTGACTGGGTCCCAGCTCGCCGCGTGGCCTCTCGATCTGCTTTGCAATCATCGGTTGATGCTGATCCCCGAGAGGTTTATCACTCCATTTTCCCCTTACTGTTCCTTTCCCCCGTGCCTCGCTTGGATGATAACACGGCTGTGGAGCTACAACGAGAGAACGAAGCGACCTATCGCCAGTTGCTGGTCCAAGGCGTTCTAGCCATCCTGCTCCCTACTGAAGATTTGGAGAACCCCTGCCTAACGGCCCTTGTGGAACAAATATTCTCGGAGTTAATCATTGGCAATGTCATCGCGGGCAAAGCATCCCAGCCATGGCTGCTCTACGAGGCCATCTGTATCGCCGCAAGGTCGTTGGGCGAACAGAAAGATAGGACAAAGGCAAGGATCGTGTCTGGGAAGGACCGATCACCGGACCTTGGTCAGGATGCGGCCAAGCCTGCAAAGTGGACGGCCCAAGGGGTCTTTGTGTTGATTATTCACTTGGGCATCCTCTTCTTCAACGCTCTTCGGCTCATGGCCGGCACCTTGGCGGACTCCATATCGCTACCTCCCAGAACGGCGCTTCATCTCGATGAGGAAGCCGCAGAAGACGCTCACAACGACAAGCAACCACCACCATCAACGGATACGAACCTCGGGGCCAAAGTACCTGTACTTAGCTTCAAGCTCTGGGCGTGTTTTGGGAATCTGATTGAGCTGGAGGAGAGGAAACCCTGGCTGGGTGGCTTCATATCATTGTTACAGACTGCGGCCATTGATGGGCCATGGCGTATTGCGGGGCTTAATGGTCCTCTCGACAGGTAAGATACGCAAATTTCCTTCTTGTACTGATGAATCGTCTTGGCCCTTCCCTTCCGACCCCTGATCATTGTTGATTCTACTCGTCATCTCGCATCTTCTCAAAGTCACTGGACCTTCCTACCCCCCTTGCCTCCAGCGAGTGAGCTTTCAAAACAGGGTCTCTCTCTGGACGGACCGTGCCTTAGCCGGATGCCGCATTCCCCATCTGTGGCACAAATACAATCTACATTGTGCACACACTCCTGCCTGGCCGACGCCCTCGGAGTCTATCTAGTAGATAGGTAGCTCCGTTCGATGAGAAGTCGAATATGGCCATCCCGACAGGGTTATCATGACCGGCGCAATTTGCAACCCAAGACCACACCACACCGAGCATTCTAGATCTGGGCTGCTAGCTCCTTACCTGGCCGGCCAATCGAAATGCAGGACTCCCCATCTCGGCTCCGATTGCTCGAAATTGTCGCGCCGGCCTGGGCCACCACAAAACGGCCCGTCCATCGAGAAGCCTTTATTACGCGCCGGCCTCGAACAGGGGGGGCAATCAGCTACGAGAGAAAGCGGGTCAGGACCCCAGCTGTCTAGCCTCTCACGACGAAATGGTGTTGGAAGAGCATTTCGTCTGAAAATCAAATCACCCGCTCGCCCCGTGCCGCGCCACCTCCAGGTAGCCATCTGCTGTCCATTGGGCCGACTTCCCCCAAAGCAGACAAGGCCTCGTGGTTCCTGACCGCGCCGGTTTCTCTTGTCACACGGAAAGGAAAAAAACCCGTTTGTCCCAGCGACTGCTCCACCACGCGTGGGCGCTCGGTGGTTAGTACCCAAGGCCACTGAATGGGACGCATGTCACTCGCTTCTCCTCCTCCGCTGGCTTGTTGCGGAAGCTGGGATCGTTTGCGTCAATGGCTAAAGGAATCATACGAAACTACCTGTCAGAAATCAACGGACTTTGGGCGAGAACGCGCTTATGCAAGGCGCTCGTTGGCAAGTGGCCTGTGAGCCTCCTTCACCCTCCGTCCTCGCAACGACTCCTGGCTGTTGCCGCATTACCTGACCGACATGGAGCACGACACATCATTTTCTCCCACGATGCCCATTGGCAGGTCCCTCGCCGCACTACGAAGATCCAGCAGGCACCGTACCACACATCGGAGATGTTCCTTTCTTGTTTTCCCCGCACGCAGCAAGCCTCCTGTCTTGCTATCCAATCTGGTTCAACATTGACCTCCATGGATCATGGATAGCATGAGGAGCTTTCTCTCCCCCCTCTCTGGCCTTGACCTTGACCCATGATCACATGTACCTTTCTGCATCACACCTTGAGAGAAGGGAGCACGGGTCATCCTTGACAAGACGTCCCCTTTCACAAGCTAAACTTGCCAGCAAGTGGCTCTCGATGGCAACGCTTCCTCCTCGCATTCTCTATCTCTTTTTCTTGTCTACCCACACACAGCATCCACCAACCCCTCCCCTTCTGAATCTCGCTTTCTTTCCCCACCTATAGCGGGCGGACCCGATGGGAATATCCATTTCTTTCCCGGGCTCGTCGTTTTTTTTTCTCTCTTGCTCTCTGATGGGAGACTAACTGAAGCTAACTAATGGCCCTTTTGCTTTTCCGTCGGCTTGTGTAGACTCCTCTCGCACCATATTCAATCTCTCTTCGATTCGTCTCATCTACCACCCATCCTTCGGTCGCTCCGAGGCGCCCTGTTTCCTAACAACAGCCCCGGCACGTCCACTCTTGTGGCTCCCCAGTCGGAGAGGGAGCTGCTCGCTCTGCGCCGTAGGGCCGCCAGCGCTATCTCGGACTTGCTCCCTGCAAGCGTGACCCGCGTGTACTTTGGCCGTCGGCATTGGCGCCTGGGCGGGCTGTTTGGCCCTGGCGATGATGCGGGATCGCCGCCTGCCGCGATCGACGAGGACGACGACGAGAGGATCTTGGATGAGCTCGAGAGTCTCCTTGACGTCGTTGGGGACGAGTACTGCAACAAGCACTTGATGTATAGCGCCTTGGAACTGGTTCTTGTGAGGCTGATGCCAGAGCTTAGCGACAAGGGCGTTGTGGAGCTACGGCAAGACAGACTTGGCTAATACTAAGCACCCACGAATATACCTTATTAACTGTAAAGTGCATAAACACAACCTTTTTGCGCACGTAGTACTCTGTACAGATATGAACCAGCAGTGTGTACGAATACTCGTAGTCGTGCCCAGTAATAGTGTGTATTTCAGCTTCTGCCTAGCCCCCTGTTCTCGACTCTCCACATGGGATAGACAGACTATCGACATGTACCCAGTACACGCAGATACTCACACACACTCTGGCACTCACACACAATGTTAAATGGTGGCCCATATTAAATGACAAAAGTTGAGAAGAAAAAACGGGGATTAGCCGGTACAGTAACAAAGCGAAAAAAGCATGTAGATGCCGAGAAGAAAATTATGTCCCCATATGGGTTCCCCCCCCGCTCCCCGAAGACCCTCTTTTGGTCAGTCATTCCCGTACAAAAAACACATTTGATATTGAAAAGCATGCTTCTCCGTGAGGAGTATGGTGCCAAACAGGCCCTTGTAATTTTTTTGGTCTTGTCTTGTTCCCATTCATATCCTTCAAAAAATGAAATATCACAAGAAAATAATGAAACAAGAAATATGAAAATGTTAAGACCCAAGTAGATAATCTTAAGAAAAAACAGAAGCGGCAGGGGATGGAGCCCAAGGTCCTGCTTACTCCCACACCATGTCAGCGACACCTATCCGTCTTTTTTTGTCCTTTTTTTTGGTGTATCAAGTCCAACCAAGGATAAGAAGAAAATATGTAAAGAAAATTCAAAAGGCGGATGTAATAAGAATCAAAGCAGTAGCACACTCAGGTTGCGCGCGAGCAGCAAGCAGAATCTTTGGTCGCTAGATATGTGTTAGGAGAGTGGTAGGTGTCATCGCACTGATTTCGAATGGAAACCAGGAAAAAAAAAAGAAATGAGTGATATCTGAATGATAGAAAAAAAAACAGTTTTGATGCTGGTAGATCTGTTGCCAGATGAAGTCGCCTTTCTCTTTTAGTTATAACCCCGTTTCCATCCAGTTCAGTTCCTTATCCATTCCGTAAGGGCCACTTCCGTCGCCTGCGGTGTGGAAGCAGAAGCCTTTTCATGTTATATGAAATAGGTCGGTGTCACAGCATTGATTCGATGTGAAAAGATCATCTTTGCTCTTACTCCGAGTTGGGTAGCCCGATCCGCCGTCTTCTTCCCATACTCAATCCTTTGTTTGTTCCAGAAATGCTCAAAAAATTCCGTAACGCCAGGGGAAAAAAAACTTCGATAACAGATATTCAAAAACAGGGAAACAGGCGTATGCGTATGAAAGAAGTGTGTAGTTGATATTCCAGAGACCCATTTGATGTCTCCGTCATATCCCCACCATCGATGTCTCAGTCAACTGAATTTCCCCGTCATCGCCTTCAGGGATCCTCGATAGCCCTCCTATGGAAGGACGAGTAGTTTGATGTTGATGTAATTGTAGCTTCTTTGTAAGTTGAACGATGGTGGCGTAGTCGCTTTTGTCAAATGGTCCATTGGGTGTCATGCTGTGCAGATAATTTAGCAGCGTTTCCGCGGCACGTCTAGCATCCTCGGGAGTCGGAGATGTTGGCGAAGAGTCGGCAGTTGTCGAGGATACAGAGCTAGTGTTTGTGGAAGGGTTGTTTGACCGCGCAGCAATACTCGAGTTGCTACTGGTGCGGCGTAAAGCCGGCGGCGATGATACTGTTGAATCAAGCGTGAAAGGAGTGTTTCGGATGTCATTTGTTGGTGATTCAAGTGTTGAAGCTGACGTGACGGCAGATGGGTGTCGAGGGGTGAGTGGGCCCGCACTTATATCCTGGTTCACACAGTCGATGTTAAGAGAAGGGAATGTGTTGCTTCTCTTTCCGCGATGTTGTTGGAAATCAGGGGCGGCCGGTTGTATGTGTAAACTATTTTGAAACGCTCCAATGTTGGGGTCAGGTGAGAAGTGAAAGGGCGCCGTCGGGCTTATCGTATCACCGGGAAACGAAACACTTGGGTCCCTCAAATCGCCGGCCAACGATGTAGAGGAGTGTGACCCAGCATGTCCGTACCGGAAACTGAATTCATGTGCTTCAGCTTGCAAGTCCTCATCGCTGCGGCTGGCAGACAAAGGGGAGAGTTGTTGAGTCGGAGAAACAGGAGAGACGGTAGGATTGGTTTTATCTCCTGTGAAACGTGGAATAGCTGTGGACACAGCAATGCGGTCCGGAATGTTCGTTTCAGAGGCACGGCGCATTAACCGGCCAGCCCCTATGCCGTGCTTTTGCTTGAATTTGAGGAGCCAGTTGCTGTTAATGTTAGTCAGCCCTCTGTCTTGGCTGCCGCTAGCTCGAGCAAAGAGCCTTGCTTGTTCGATTATCTCCTCATCTTTGACTTCAAATCCTCGTTGTTGTTGTCGACGGACATAGTTACTGAGCGTTCGATCAAAATCTGGATGCTTCCCCTTCAAACGCTTGAGTGCTGAGCTATCTGGCTCCGGATCTTGCTTAAGGTACTGATCTTTGTGCCTCAACACCTTGGATACAGTGCTTGACGCCGACGTTAGTTTATTCTCATCCAAGTGTAAAGGGGAAAAGTCCCGAGTAATGTTTGGAGAGGTTACCTTCTTTCAACACCAAATTTTGCGCCGATGTCTGCCTGCCTTGTGCCCGGATTGTCTTCGTGATACTGGCACATGGCCCGTTTTTGCTCTGCGCTCAACGTCTTTCTGGCTTTCTCATGGTGCACAGGGGGTCTCGGCGAAGGGTCAACTGGGGGCAGGCTGGACGCCGGCGCAATAGACAACGGAGGTGCAGAGTAGCTCCCTGATGGAGTCGGGTTTGTCAACTGGCTCGGCCACTGTGTGTTCAGCATCGGCAACTGGTGATGACCCATGAGCGGCGCAGGCTGGATTAGTTGATGCGTCGAGGGCGGAGGAATGGACGGTTGAATGGGCGGAGGCATTCTGTTGAGTGATTCTGATGGCAACCCGTGAGATATAAATCCGCCAAAGGTGGCGCCATATTCATTCAGAGGGCTGTTTCCATAAGGACTCTGGCTATACGGACTGATGCTCGCCCAGTGGTCGCTGGAATACCCAGCTCCGTTACTCTGTACCATGGTAGCGTCCTGGCCCAGGTTGGCAGAACCGTGGCCAGCAGTGTTCATTGTATGTATTCCAAGAAGTTAGAGGCCCAGTCTATCGCTGGGTTTTGCTAGTTGCTGAAAAACTGAGAAAGTCAGCACTTGGCAAATAGTCTCTTGCCAGAAAACGGACAGGAGGAAGAGGAGAGCAAGAGAGAAGCGGAACGAGTGGGGGGTATTATCATTCATCCGTCAGCGAAGAGACAAAGTCCAAACCTTGTCTTGGGCCGTCATCAATGAGCCGGCAATAATATGTCAAGTATCGTTACGGGAAGCATTTGTTCAGAGCAAACAAAAAGAAGCGTACGAACCTCATGGACAGTTATGTTAGGGAATGGCATAACCCTTTTCTTTTGGAGATGAACAGACCAGACGAGAAAGGACAAATAAATCGAGATGCCAAAATATGATTGCAACGCAAACTAATGATGGAGAAAGGTATCGCAGTATAAGCAAGTTTGTAGAAGTTTGAGAGCAAAGAGAACCAAGATGGGTGATAGTAAAGAATGAAGTCTCGGTGACAAATTTGCTGGATGAGGGGTGCTCTGCTAGATAATGTATCGCTACTTGGCCAGCTGTAGAGCAACGCCCTGGAGCAAGCAAAGAAGCAAAGAAGCACACCTGTCAAGGAAAGCCCTGCTTCTCACGTCACTTTAACTACTACTGAAGCGTGCAAGACCCGCTGGTGGACTCTCTTCCGCGCGGTAACGGTCTGGTGAGACAATGACGGAACTTTTCTTCGCCGTTACTCGCTGCCTCGTGCTTTCGTGGGGGTGAAAATACAAGACTGCGGAGAAGGGAAACGACTCATGTCAGCCCTGGGCAAGAACAGAAAGTAGCAGCATTCGGTCTGGTCGAGGGGCGGTGATGCATCTAAGATGATAAACCAAGTACCGGCCCCGGACCTGGCAGTGGAAGTCGTCGCACCGCGTGCTTGTCTGTGCGGCAAGCGAGTCCGTACAAGATCTGACAAGCTGCAGCAGGCCGATGCTGTTGGTCAAGGAGACGGCAAGCTCGGTGGTTTGCTGCAGACGAGCAAGTGGCCCACCAGCCAGTGCTATGCTAGGTCTACCAAGCCGGGCTAGACTAGGGTATCCAAGCAGTATCCTCCCAGAGGCGTACAAGAAGTGGCTCTTGTAACTGTACTCGTCCTGGGAAGATGCTGAAGCCGGAGCGCATTGTCTGCGAAGGAAGCGGAACGTTGGCCGTGGAGGCAGGCATGCAGACGCATGCACGAAGAGGTCCTGTACATGTACGTCCAGGGGCCCTGATGCAGGGGGCCCATGGAGAGGAGGGGGCGTGTGAGTCGGCAAGGTAATGGGCGCCTCTCCATCGTGTGGGCGAGTTGAGCTACCTACAGTAGGTACTCGTACCTATAACCTATAAGTGAGTGAGTGAGTGAGTCTGCGTGTGTCAGTTTTGGCTGTCTACATAGCTTGCAAGCTTGCTTGTCTGCATGTCCGGCGCCCTTGTTTGCTAGGGAGAAGACGGGTGGGATTCCGTCCCAGAAGGGAATGGGCCTGAGAGACCAGAGACCGGAATGACTGAGGGGTGCTCTGGACGGACAGGCTAGGATTGGGAACGGGCCATGGATCATGGAGATTGGGCATGATAGGGCAAACATTGACCAACGGGTGACCAGGGCCAGCATGGCCAGAAGAGGCAGCGTCGGCGGGATCTGGGAACTCGACATGGGACCATATGTAGGTACAGGCAAGGCAAACCCACACCCACTCACTGATTAATATTGGTTCGTTGGCGGTCTCCTGAGCTTCTGCTGGCGCTGTGTCGCATCCGTGCCGTCGGCCTTGTAAGTTGGAACAAGTTTCCTTTCTGCACGGCCTGTTGCATGATGCAGCATACGAGTATGTATGCTCTTAGTAAGTTAGTAGGTAGCATTCAGAGTAGATGCCCTGTTTGGTGTTGTGCGACGTCGGAAAAAAATGATTCAGCATTCCGTACCTTCCCTCCGTGACGTCGGCCCAGAAGCGTGACAAGAGCCATCAACGACAAGGATAGACAGAATGAAGCTTATTCATCTCAGGCAACGGCAACGCTTCAAGCACGTTGATCACCCAAAATGAGCCCAGAGAGAAGCACGAAAACCACGCGAGCTCAATACTTCCGATGGCCATGCACAATGCTAGTACTACTCGGTGCAAGTACGCAAAAAGCCGCTGCTTCCAAGCCCCATGTGGTTGTCTAGGTAGGATGGACATGGACCGTCACCGACTACGAGTGCTTGTACGAGTACAAGTCCAGAACTGACTGCTGCCCAGGGCTTCATCGCGATTCCGGCGCACGAGAGCCTGGCCCGGCATATTCATGGGTCGACGATTTCATCAGCCAGACTAGGAAATAGTCTTCCGGGCAAGCATCCATCCAAGCAGGATTACAGTACAGCACAGCACAGGTATTGTGGAAAATCCACTTCCACCCTCCGGAGCGCTACAGGTACCCAGTACGAAGCTGCTCTACCGTACGAGGACGCAGCAGCGTCAAAAGAACCCCGGCAAAAAATAAGAAACCTTGATCCCGGTCTCATCACCAATAGCCACAGCGAAGCCCGCGCAAACACACCGTACCTGGGCTTGTGGACAAATACGAATCGAAATGTTCTGTATCAAACACCAAGCAGACAGAGCCACTTAGTCTTTAGATTCGCCACGGAGTCCAGCTCTCCAGCTAAAAGCAGTCTTTTTACACTCGAATCTCGCGAGTGATAGCTGAGTAGATTGACTGCCAAGTCGCTGCTCAAGCTGTGGTGGATGAGGCTTCAACGGCTCGTATACAAGAGAGGGGTTGGAGCATGTCTCTGTGGAGCGGCCCGAACTAGCTAGCGCACTTGTCGCAGATGATACCGATCAACAACGAATCATTTGCCTAGTTCAAGGTACAGTTATGCCCTCATGTACGAAGTGCCGCAGCTGATCATGTCAATCAAGCTAAGGAACGGTGGCCGTCGAGGAAGTACTCCAGATGTAAATGACAGCCCAATGCCAGAGAGGCACTTGTTCAGCCACAACCGTCTCCACCACCGCCGCCGTTTACGAGTGCAAGTATACGCAATTTTAAGCATTAGACAAATGGAAGTTTCAGATATAATAGCTTACGGAGATTTGAGAGTTGCCCCCAGATGGAGGTTACCTACTAGGTAGGATGCTGAGTCGTACCTGTTGGTACTCCTACCAGTTGCCCTCTTCTCCACGTTTTCAGCTACGCGCAAGTCAAGCGCGCCAAATGATGGGTGCTATACTACTGACAGGGGTAGCTAATCCTAGCCGCTCATCGGAAATACTATCACTAGCAACAAGAGAAATTACAGCCGCTTTATCGACGCCATCTTGACTACGCCGCAAAGGCAGAGACCAATCCGCCATTTCGTCCACAGGCAAGCCTGCTCATGCCGAAGCTGCTGACCGATAATTATTTTTTTTTAGTTCAACGAGAAAGGGTCCAGGTTGTCCCTCTACTCGAGACACAACCATCGTAGCTTGGCTCTACCCGACGGAAGCAACAAGATTTATGGTCACCCGCTCATTCGAAAGCCAATATTGGCCTTAGAAGCTTTGAGACTTACCGAACCTGCCGTTGGCTCGTCTTATAAGACAAGATTGATCGACATTGCTGTGCGAAATACCCTCTAGTGCTCTCGAGCTTTATTCTGAAAGTCAACGCACGGGAGCGCGGGAAGACCGTCCACGTTGGCCGGGGCCGTGCCACTAACCTATTCCTTCTTGAGGTAAATACTTGTGTGAAGTATTTGACGGCTTCCATTTTGCAAGCAGTACTTCTGGAGGATGATGAGGCGGCGAGGCGGCGAGGCGGCGAGCCATGGCGTGGTGGTAGTTCACACGCTAAAGCACTAAGAGGGGTGTAAGTGTTGGATCGCTTGACATCGAACATAACATTGGTTCGAGCTCATCGGCCATTCCACCAACAAGATCTCTGGCTACTACTATACGAGTGCCTCTAGAGGGGAGTGTTTCCTCATCGACCAATTTGGACGAGATCATGACTTATCGCTAGACCAACTTGGCGAAGTCATGCACATGCTTCTCTATCTACACACAAACGTCTTACGGTGCCGTTTCATCAGCCTATTTGTGCTAGAAGGTCTCTTGTTCAGAAAAATGCGGCTTGGCATTGCACTAGACAACGGTATCAGTGGTCAGTTTACGACGGAGGTGCCTCTGAGAACAATAGCAGGGCTACCACTCTAACCACAGCCTGTTAGACGGAACAACGTGATGCAGAACTGCTTATTGCAGCACCAGTCTCCTATCCTTGGAGAGTTCGATATCGAATTCATTTACTATGGCGCTCAGTCCAAATTCTCTTTTCACCTTCCCTTTCTTTCTTTTTACCCGGACGGTCCGGTGGAAATCACAAACAGGCACCTGTCAAGAGATAGGTCATGAGGATATGATACTTGAAAGTACGTACACAAGCAGCCCTACACCCCTGTTAGTACCTACATACCAGAACGATTACATATCGTATACCAACACCAAAGATTAACTTCATGCTCGTAGTGACATCCTCATATAGCCGGCATATCGTTAACCCGACCTCGCATGCTTCCGATCCAAGGCCAGGGAGTTCTTAAGCTGCATGCTGTGAGTATCTCGGCATCTTTTGTTCTCGTCGTCGCTCAAATTGAACGGGGACAAGGGGCTGGTGGCGTCCGCGCCAAGTGAATAGCTTCCGCTTCCAGGCTCTCTTCCAGTTGGCCAATTTCAACCCCTGCCTCTGGCTGCCGCTGCGTGGAGGTCCGTGCTCAACGTTCAATCCCAGCAAGATACACGGAGCACCTGGCACTTACCAGAGAAGACAGAGAGAGGCAGTACTCGTACCTCACAGGCGTGTGACAACACCCGGTCTCCACGATGGCTTCTTCTGGAGGCATTCGTGAGTCCAACATGATGCTGTACGGCCGAACATATTCACTGACTGCCGGCATTGAATGATTATATTCCCCATCCTTTCACGGTAGTGCGTTAAGATTTGGCTCAGCATGGGCCCTGCCATGTGTTATTAGACTGAGGGCCAGGTTCAATTTAGCATCCTCTCGTCAATCTCATGCTATTAACCTTTCTCTCCCGAAAAGAGCCGCCGTTGGTCTCTCTACTAGCTCCTCATATTCTGCCTCCGACTTACGAAATTGTTATCAGTGCAGTCAGCTCAACGAAGCATACCGTTGGGTGTTCTCACCAAACAAATGTTGAGAGATGTGACGCGTCCTCATCCTGTGCTTTTCCCAACAGCCAACTGAACCAAGGCGGCATGAGAATCATCACCAGTACCTGGTCATTCTGGACTTCGTGTAGGAATAACAACCTTTCTCTCTTGGGCAGAGTCGATGATTCAGCTACACGCGATTTGATCCAATTGAAATGGAGACTTTAATTAGATGGAAGGAGGCGGCCAATCCCGACGAGATCTACCGATGCCCACTCTTCAAAACGCGTCCAGGTGCCGGCAAGGTGGATCATGACTGGTTGGTGGTGATACACAAAAACAGCCAATTACATTTCTCGAGAGAGCTGATACCTCGAAGGAATATTGCCGCGTGACGCTCTCCGTAATAGGAAAACACCCCATGGAATCGGTCTTCAAGGTTTCCCAGTTTCCTCGTGGCGAAATTGTCCGGTAGTCTGCTTGTACGACGTCGTCGAGTTCTCATTTCAGGTAAAGATGAAACAATTGTCTCCGGACGATGGCTTCGTATATGGAAGAATACTTTCCAAATCTGTGGTAGACAATATAGCAAACGCCGAGGTTGTCGAGCCCTCAGTCGTCTCATCATCCTGGCGGCATAGGGAGCAGCAGGTGGAAATCTACCACCAACTTTCGGCGTATTCTGTGTGGAAGACTTCATTTGCGGCATGGCTCGGCCTGTACGATACAATGGCTTGTATGATGCGGCTCCGCGGCGGAGGCTCTGTCACCGAAAGCCCATCCAGCTCTGCTTGCACATGGGTACAGGGCATCATGCCTTGTTCACCGGCATCACGATGTTATCTATCGCATTATGCACCTCCACCGAGCCCCATCGCAAAATTGGATTTCCTTTCTGCTGGCATGTACGTACGAGCATTGAACACAGTCAAGTACTCGTACCTGTCAAGACGTCGCAACTCAACTTTGCAAGGTCTCCATGTATGCTTTCAACAAGGGCAGCATCATGTTAGTATCCTCTTGACGGCAGGGCCAACACTGGTCTGTGCCTTATGGCTCTTGTCTCCGTCTCCGCTGCGGGCGAACTACTCCGTAGTCAGTAAGGACATGCATGAGCCATGCCGCGCCGCGCGCTCATCTTTGCTAAAACCACAGGCCGCCACCAAAATCCTCGTTCCCGCGAAGCCTCTGTCCAAGCATGTACGAGTATCACATGGAGTGCTAGCAGCATGTACGAGCACAGTACCTGTACGACTACGGCCACTGAGGATGCGATTACTGGGCCTAGTACTTACAGGTGAGCACCTTGCAACATGGCATGCAAACCCTCGTTCGTACAGGCTGCCCCTGTGGCTTCCCCTCCCATGTCCCGTCTCCTAGACCGGCCGCCATTGTCAAGATGGCTTTATCTCTCCACTCCTTCGAAAGCAAGCGACACCACGACCACTCACCACTCGATTCTTATCCCAGGCCGGGTCCCGTACCTGTACGCATGATGAAGGTGGCTTGACCGACCGCGTGTTTTGTGTCTCTGCCTGTGGTCATGCTCTTGTTGCCCTTTTGGCAGGACTCACTTGGATGCCGTATGAAGCACAGGGGTTCTTTTCAGACCGGGTCGTCGTTGGCCCACTCACCAATCTCTCGCAAAGCAGCAACTCGGGGCTCGACTTAGACGTTTAGAAGCCAGTGGCATTCCTCCGGCACTTGGCACCAAAGGTGGATCAGAGAAAAATCAAGAGCTCACAAATACGTACAGAGTCTTGAGCAGGGTCACCGCCATAAAGAACAAGAAACCAAATAATGCGCCTTCCGCATGGGTCTCCACCCGGCGTGCCCATCATTTTCTAGTTCTTCCTCGTCTGGGCGGCAAGAGAAGCTCTCTGAAAGGCTGGGCTGGAGACAACCAAGGCCCAATACAACTCCCTGGGGCGCAATGCAGCCAGCATCGGGCCTCTCTATCCAGCGAATCGTGTTGCTGCGTCGCCCATCCAAAGCCACCCTGCGAACTTCTAATTAGCGTCAAGGCCGGAGTGCCCTCTCTCTCTCTCGTTCTTTTCTCCCACTCTCTCGAACATACTCGTACACACACCCCCCTCTCCCGGGTTGTCTGTTCTTGGTGTAGCCCCAGGTTGGGCTCTCGTCCGTAGCCCCAAAAGGGACTCTTCCCATCCCCACGTTTCTAGCTCTACTTTTTTTTTTCTGCGAAGGGCGGCCGCAGATCGAGAGGCCCTCGGCTATGCAGGGCCAAAGTACATCAGCCCCCCCGGGGATTGGGCCATGGCCCATTCAACTACGTTCATGCTTTTCTTCACACGCCTACTCCGTATGCCCATCGTCGAATGGCGAGTAAGGCGTACGAAACAGCGGACCCCGAGGTTTATCTTCAGGACGAATTACTCGCGTGCCAGTTATCGCTTCTACGCATACTCATTTGACACCCGTACACGTGCTCTGTATGCCATGTCTGCTGTCCCTGTCGATGGCACGCTGGACGGACTTGACTGCTCTGATCGTTGGGAGAGGGAAATTGGGTTATTTTCTATGACCGTCAGAGCACGGCGTACTACAAAGTACTGACTACTTTTCTCATTTTGAGTCCCAAAACGAACGCCCTGCCACTTGCCCCGTAGTTGACCATCCCCCCCCCCCCTTTTCGTTTTGTTCTTTTTTTCTTTTGAATTTTCTTTTTGCTGTTGTTGCTGCCGTTGTAGTTGTTGTTGCTTGGTGGCGGCGTTGTTACTGTTCCATTTCCATGCACCATTCTACTCCCATCTCCATCTCCTTAGGGCCTAAGAGAATCATTGCCGCCGATCATCATAGCTCATTCCCCTTCTGACGTGCCGAGTCGCGAATTGCCTGCGCATTGGCCTTTGAAACTGTCATGCTCGTGCAATATGCCACATCAATGCCGCCCATCCCTGTCCCGTTCCCGGCCAGTCACCCGGCCAAGGTTTGCATGAACTAGGAAAACACCACGTAGGATGTGCCCTTGGCCCCCGAAGCGCTCGGGCTTTGTGAATGAAATTCTGCTTGGTCCATTTGCACAGGGCCGAAACTCGGGACTTGGGGCTTCGCGGGCAGATAACGGATGACAGCCTCCTTGGTTTTGCACGGCACTTCAAAGAGCCGGATGAGTTATGTCGTCTTCTCCTTCATCCGGCGGATTGCCCACTATGTTTTTGGGCTTTGGAAATTGTCAAATCATCGCTTGATAATAGTCACTGGTAATAAGCCAAATTAGTATTGCGTGTTCACTACAGTCCGATTCTGGCACAACAAAAGGGGTAGAGGACGTGAAAGAGTAGACAGTAATACATACCGACATCTTCATCTTCCAGCTCGTGTGCAAGACCAACCCTCTGCGGCTGATGCTTCACCGACTTGCCATAAACAATGGCTGACTTGAACTGTTCCACAATGCTGCGGTGAATAGCGTTGCACTAATGTTGTGTAACGCACATTAGTTGAGAAGTCCTCGTGATAGTAATAAGGATGGGAAAGGGGGGCGTTGTCTTCTTGTGACTCACAAAGTCTTCCACGGTGCATCTCGACGCTTTGAGCACAACGGGGGCTGAGTAGTCGGGTGCCCTGCCCTTGGGCTTTGTATACACTCGTTTCAGGCTCAGCTTCTCCCACATGGCTTCCATGAGCTCGTCAATGTTCCAGCCATGCTCTGAGCTGATGGGGACGGAGTTGGGGATTCGGTAGAGCAGATCGAGCTCTTCGATGCTGATGGAATCGATCTTGTTGAGGCAGTAGACAACAGGAATGTAACTATTCAGCAGCATTAGCAATCCATCGTCCGGTTTGCCAGTGAATGCGTAGCTTCGGCACAAATCTCGTTGCCTCTTTCAACTCACCTTCGGCTCTTTGCCTCGATAATGTCAATCAGATCATCAACAGTAGCATCGCATCGAATAGTAATATCAGCAGAGTTAATGCGGTACTCGCTCATGACCGCCTTGATCTCGTCGTGGTCGATGTGCGTCAGGGGCTGGGTGCTGGTGATGTTCAAGCCACCCTTGTCCTTCTTCCTGAACGTAATGTTGGGGGGCTCTTTGTTGATGCGGATGCCGAAGCCCTCGAGTTCGGCCTCAATGACTCGCTTGTCCGTCAAGGGCTTGTTGACGTCGAGCACAATGAAAATCAAATGGCACGTCTTGGCGACGGCGATGACCTGGCGACCTCTTCCTCGACCGTCCTTGGCTCCCTCGATGATTCCGGGAAGATCGATAATCTGCAAGGGGGCGCCTGCAGCAATGTTTGATTAGCATTATTTCCATCATTCTCTCGTCCTCTCGCTCTCCCAAGCTGGCGAAAAGAAAAGCAAAACAAAATAACCACGGCAACACGCACCATTGTACATGACCTGACCGGGAACCGACGTCAGCGTCGTAAACTCGTACGCCGCAGCTTCTGAGTGCTGGCCCGTCAACCTGCTCATCAATGTACTCTTGCCCACGGACGGAAACCCAATGAAGCCAATACTGGCCACACCCGTCCTAGCCACGTCGAAACCGGCACCGCCGCCGCCGCCGCTGCTGCTGGGGGTGAGCAGCTCACGTTTCAGCTTGGCCAGCTTGGCCTTGAGCTGACCCAAGTGATACGACGTCGCCTTGTTCTTTTGAGTCTTGGCCATCTAATGCAGGAAAAAAACGGTCAGGGTCCTTGTTCCTAGTAAGAAAAAAAAGCAGACCGCTTCAACGCTGGATTTCGCCTTCGGAAATAACGTCGTCTTGTCGTCTCGCTGGGGGGTTTTCGATGCGGAAAGACATACCTCGGCCTCAATCTCCTTGATCTACATTGTCCAATGTCAGTCAAAAGCTCAGAGTTGAGAGAAATCGCAAATTAGACAAAAATGCAAGCTGGGGGAAGCGAGACCATCATACCTTGTCCACAGTCGTCGACATGATGCCGGTGTTGTGTATCAGCTATTCCAAATAAGTCTCCCGAGTTTCCTCTTGCTTCTCTCTTCGATATTCGTGTACTCGCAACTCTCTGCGGCGTCGTGCTGGCAGCTGTGATGATAATCGTTTGTTATCACAAACTTGTTTGTGTGTGGTGGCATGAATCTTTTGGAAGGAATTTGGTGGGGTAAATTTTTGGTTTGTGGTTCCTGGTGGCCAATGATGTCAGCCCATTTGGACCAATCCGCTTTAGGGAAGAGGAGCCACAGCATTTATATGGCTTTTTGCCACAGCTTGTGTCTCATAAGATCAACGATACCATCACGGGTCTTATTACTTATAGACTCACAGGTAGTATATACGCAAACAACTCCATCAGATGTACAAGAGCGAAAAAAACATAACTGTATTTAATACAAGGCTATTGTAGTCCATGTATCTTCATCACCCAAATACCGGGGTCCTCCTAAGGGGGGGGAAAAAACCATCAAGAATTCTTCTTGCCCAATGCCGCATTGCTGGAAACTCTTGCATCAAAACGCCCTTCGTCTCACATACAAAGCTTCCCTTTTCCTCCCTGTCCGACCAAAAAAAAGGAAAGACGACTCTGTAGAACCATTGACCTGTTCCATAAACAAGCAAACTGTCCAAATGTACCGTAGCATACCATAGCACTCCGTCCAAGCTGTAAAGGGAGAAAAGAAGAAAGAAAGGCTTTTTTTGTCCCTCTGCTCATGCTGAAAAAGTGTCAAGACCCATGTCAAGCAAAACAGAAATCATTCCCTCCTCAAGGAGCCAGCCACCAAAACGTCGTATTGCGTTGCGTTGCGTTGCGTTGCGTTGCGTCAAAGTGTGCGTAATGTGCGCGTGTGTACAAGGGAGCGCGCGGCCTCATTCCCATCCAATCCACCACCGCCCAAGTCTATAGACATTTACATGAACAAGGCCAAAGCAAAGACAAAATAGAAAAGGGGGAAAGGAAGAAGCCAAGAAACCGGAAACCAAATGCAGAGGGTGTCGGATAGCGCAAGATTGTACAGCATGAGTTGATTTCATGTATTTCTCTTTCTCTTCCAGGCCAGTTCTGCTATCAACTGGTCGATCCATTAATACCATTAGTTATACCACTATCCATTGCTGCCTCATCCTTGACCTCATCGGAGGCAGCGTGTCCATTCGTGCCGTTCATGGTCGGCTTGGGCCGTGGGGCTGAAGTTGGGCTGATTGGTGAGGAATGAATGCCGTTTGGGAGCGGCGAAGGGCTCGTTGTATCCTTGATGAGATGCCCTAGGCCTTGAGTCAGGCAAAGGGCGTTGTAGTCCGTATCTTCGGGATACGCCCGGGTCAGGCCTCGTCGGGGAACTCGCGTCTCCGGAAATGGAGTTCGGCTCGTTTGAGAAAGAGTTGGCAGTTCTTCGTCGACCATGACTCCGTCAACATAGTATTTATGTCGTGGGGCGAGGCCGTGGTAGCGGCCGGCATCCGGGTCTTGCTTCCATTTACAAGCCGATGCCCATTGTTGCTCGTTTTCCATGAGCTCACAATACTCTACTCCTAATCTGATGCCTCGCAGGTGTGGAATGCCAGGCACAATATCCATGAAGTCGGATACCTATGTCAAAATTAGTTACATTGTCAGGAGAGGTTGATAATAAGAAATTCTCGTTGCCTGCGGTTCAACTTACCTTCACAAAGAACATGTCCGTTGCCTGGAACTTTTCCCATGCATCTTGCTTGAGTCTGTCCTTGTTGTCGTAACTCAAGCTCTGCGGTGCCTCATCGCCATAGCATCCAGGAAGCTGTTCGCCAAGCTCCCACAGCTTCTCGGAGAAGAGCGTGTATCGCACCCACTCTGTCCTCCAAAGGCTGACTTTGGCAAGTCGAGAAGTCGGTACGCGGGTCCAGGAAGCATCTAGTGATGTGTTAGCAAAAGTCTTTAAGAAAATGGGGCAGGTGGGCGTATTATTCGGCTTACATTTAGAGAGACTCAGATCCTTCTCTCCCAATAGCAAAGCGATGTGGGTGTTGAGAATCCATTGCTCACGACCCTCAGGGGTGTTGTTCGTCTCTGGGCGGATCGTGTCAAACCGGGGCGCGCGCATGTACTTGAATTTCTCGGCAACGGCCGCGGTCTTGGGATTTGATGCTGTGCAGAGCCATCGCAGCAATGGGGGCAGCTTCTCGACTCGAGCACGCTCTTGCTCCTCTCGAAGGCGTTCCTGTTCCTCGCGCCGTTCTTGTTCTTCACGAAGGCGTCGCTGTTCTGCTTCTTTGGCGGCTCGTTTCCGCTCCATTTCTTCCCGCTGGGCACGTTCTTGACGTTCGCGCTCCCTGCGTTCTTCTTGTTCACGCTGTTGTCGGGCCTCTTCGGCAGCTTTGCGTTCTCGTTCTTTGTGAAGCCGTTCCTCTTCCTCCCGTAGCCTCTGTACTTCCTCTTCCTCCCTCTTCTTCTTTTCCTCTTCTCTCCTCTTTTCCTCTTCCTTCCTCTTCCTCTCCTCTTCTCTCCTCTTCTTCTCCTCCTGTTCGAGCTTCTTCTTTTCTTCCTCTAAGCGACGGGCCTCATCCTCACGCCGACGGGCTGCAGCCTCCTCAGCCTCGCGCCGTTCACGCTCAGCCTTCTCACGAAGTTTGTTGCGCGCCTCGTCTTCTTCTCGTTTCTTCCGATCTCTCTCTTCCTGCTCCTTCCGCTTCTTGCTCTCTTCTTCTCGTTGACGAGCCTCTTCTGCCTCTCGCTTCTTCCTCTCCTCAATTTTGGCACGCCGTCGTTCCTCTTCTTTGAGAGCGTCCTCTTTCTCAGCAGCTTCCTTCTTCTTGGCTTGTTCTTCCTCGTTTTCTCGATTCCTTCGATCACGAGGTGCTGCCTGTTCCTTGACATTGTCCGCATCTGGCATTTCGACATCGTCATCTTCTTGCTTGACTCGTATCGACTTCTCGCCAGATGTATTTCGGACAGAGTCTTTTCGCTTGGGTTCCCGCTCATCGTGATTGCTCTTTGGTGGGTCGTCCTCGCGATGTTTTCTGGGCAGGAGAGCCGAAGATTTGGAAGAATTATCCCGAGATATACTACCTTTGCGGGGTTTGGCTTCTTCAGAGACTGGTCGCTTTGGCAGGGATCGCTTCTCCTGGCTGTCACCCTCCAGTCGCCGGCGCTTTACCGGCCCTTCGTCCTTGTCAATGTCGCTCGGCCGATCTGGGGTAATACTATTTCGGTGTCGTTTTGAGACACCATCTCCCGATACCGAGAGGCGATCTCTCGACTCATCGCGTTTCAAGGCCTTTGTTCGGTCATGATATTTCTCGGATAGCTTGGGCTTGTCTACACTTTCTTCATGTCTTGGCTCGCTAGGGCTGGACGGTTCCTTGGCCCCAGATGAACCGATAGACGCCAAGCTGCCACGTTTTTGCCTTTCCCGCTCGTCTCGCAATTCGCCTTTCGATATCAGCTTCCTTCTCGGCTTAACAGCCTCTCCTTCAGACGAGACACCGGTGGCATCTGACTCGGTGCGCTTCGGTTTGGGCACTTTGTGAGTAGGTGGCGCGGGGGACGCCTCGCGATCCGAACCGTTTGAGGCCTTGTTGTCTTCTTTCCGTGGCCGTCCAGGTCCTCTCTTTTGAGAGTTGTCGTCGCCTCCATGGCCGGTGAAAGAATCCGACCTTCGCTTCTCCCTTGGGGCATCCGACTTGGGGGCTGAGGGCTTCTTCGGCTCTCGAGAGGGACTAGCAGCGCTTCGTTTCGGCGGTCTCGAGTCTTCTTTGGCGTCCTCTCTTTTAGCCCGCTTTTCCTCCCGTCCTCTTTCCTTGTCTCTCCGCGATGGCGATTTCGCCCTAGCTGAGTCCTTATGCGTCCGCCTATATTCGTCGTACGCGTTTTTCAACATGTGTTCTTCTTCCTTCCAGTTCGATCCTTGCCGACGGCGGGCAATCTCATAATACGTCTCCCCTTTGTATTTTCGCGTGGGGTCAAATTCCTGCTGTTCTAAAAGTAATTCGACGACCTTGATGTTTTCTTGGCCGATAGCTGCGAGCATTGGAGTTGCAAATTCTGCTTGTAACGTTTTCACCGGGGCAGGGTCTGCATTGGCACTACCCAGGCCCAGTAGTAGCTGGATTACCAGATCATGGCCTCCTCTCGCGGCAGCCACCATGGATTCGGGGTCGTCGCAGTTTTCCTTGACCTGTAAAATACGTGCCACAGTTTCTTCGTCACCACGGCCAGCGGCCTGCCGGAGGGTTTTGTCGTCCAAAGGCATGTAGAGCAGGTCGTTCCTCGTCTTGGTGGACCGAACGGTCCCTGATCTTCGATTTGTTGGCATTGTTGTAGCTGGAGAGCGGCGAGGGCTGTCGGGAGCGTGGGAGTCTCGTGTGTCGTGGTAGTCGTGAGAATGACGGTCTTCAGAAGTGCGGCGCCTTTCGCCCTGTCGCTTTTTGGCCGCGAGAAGTAATGCGCGGATTTCGTCACCATGTTCAGTATCGTCCGTAACTCTATCAATAGGTTCCTCCCCATTCACATTAGCCTTTCGTGGATTGACGCCAGCGTCCAAAAGTAGCTTTACAACTGCAACGTGGCCATTATCGACCGCATCCAGCAAAGGTGTGTCCTTATCGTAGTTGACACAATCCAAATTGCAGCCAGCGTCAATGAGGAGCTTGACGATATCTTCGCAACCATTAATGGCTGCGATTTGCAGAGGCGTGTTGCCGGCATAATCAGCTACATTCAGGTCTTCAGGTCGGTCACTGAGCCTCCTCTTTGCACTGTCGTATTCGCCACGTGCGCAGGCCCTGGCAAGTAAAGTCTGACCGTGTGCATCCAGGTGTTTCTTGTGAGGTGCCATTTTCACGGGTGAGGCATGAGACTCGGGCACCGTGGGAGTGGCAAGACCTCGCAGCTTGGCGCTCCGAGGATGAGGGCTCCCGCTGGCCGAGGATTCGTCGGAGTGGTAGTCAGCTGAATGCAGCGGGGGAGGTAAACGCTTCTTTTTAAGGCTGCTAGAAAGATGATGGGCGGGTAGCTGTGTCGATACGCTTCTACGATGCTGTCGAGGATGTGGAGAGATGGAACGAGTCCGAGTCCTCGGGTCATGATGGGACTGCTTCGAGGCCGGCTTGGTCTCCTTGAGCGTCCGCCCGGTGTCGAGGGTGACGCTCGTGGTTCGCTGGCGGCGAGCCTTTCGCTGGTCAGCTTCGTCGTCGGACTCGGCCTTGGGAGCCTTTCGCTTGTGCGGCAGCAGACGCTCTCCAGACTTTAGCTTATCACGCAGGGACGAGGAGACTGGCTTGGCGTGGGTGCCCTCAGAGTCTGACGGTGATGCGGCAGCGACAGCGTCAGATCGCCGACGGCGGTGAGATGGAAGCGGGAGCTGTTGACGGAGCTGGCTGTGATTGTGGGGAGGCGATGTCGGGGCAGAACTCAAGCCGCTCGAAGCGCCGTCCTTGCTGCGAGGTTGGCGGTCCTTGTCGACAGGGCCCGGCAACCGTTTCTTGACACCCTCGACGGGCCGGTTGCCAGCTGCATTCTTGTCGCCCTGGTTACTGGCAGCCGGTTGGCCGTTGCCTCTGGCCGAGTCGGCGTCACTCTCGCTCCTGTCCTCCTGCCTCACCTTTCGAACCTTGGAGGGCGAGTGGCCATCCTTGCCAGGCAGAACAATCGTCTCGGCGTCTGAGTCGCGGTCGGCACCAGCAACGTCGTCGATTCGAGCGGCCGTCGACGACGACAGCGACGACGACTCCCTCGTCTTCAGCTTGGGATCCCTAGAGGGCGACGAAGCCCTCAAAGACGAACGCGGTTTCGGATCCGAGTCGGAGCCAGAGCCTCGTCGCGGGCGCTCGTGTTTGTTTTGCTGCTGAGGGGAAGCGCCAGCATGCTTGGGCGTGTCGGACTCGGCAGCATTCTGCGCGTCCATGACATTTATCTTCGAGAATTGCCAACGGCTACCACCATCATGGAGATGAAACGAGATTCGGCAGCGTGCGAGCCGGGCAAGAGGCCGATTGATCTGGTCACGTCGACCGCCACGTCAGAGCTGCTGGCAATGGCCTCTTGCGGAGATGGATTGGAGAGCCGGGGGATTTTAGGCACGACAGCAGCTGGCAAAGTGGCGAAGCTCGTTACAGTATGCCGGCACGGAAGCGGCCGCCTGGGGGGGATAAACAATGTGAAGGAGAGAGAGGAATTATATCTGCTACGATGAGGGCCGATGGGGCGGGCGGCGAAAACAGGCGGCGTGGGAATGAGTCGATGCTTTTTTTTCCCGGTCGGTTGGCAAGAAAGCAGAAAGACTGGAGTTTCAATCTTCAATCGAACTGGAGCGTGTTCACCGTAGTGCTGCCCAGGGCACGGAGTACGGAGCAGTTTAGCGGGCTCGAGAGCTGGGAAAATAGCACGAAACTGCCGGGGGCTGGGAGCTGGGGTGGGCGGTCGCGACTGGTAGCGGAACATGTACAGGCATCGATGCGGTGCTACCAGCAACAGCGGCAGAGCGAGGTACTGCTACCGCCACGAGTAAGACGTGCTGGTACGAGCCGGCAGAGCGTCGAGTCAATCACGGAGGGCCTGCGCGTGCCGGGAGAAGGAGCAGGCTAGAGGGAACAGCGCAGCTAGTACACGCACGAGCAACATCAACATTGAATGAAGCACACCAGACAACATACATACAGCATCATGACTACAACAGACCCGACCAGACAACACACACCGCAGACTAAGAGCCTGAAAACGGGACTTGGTGCGAAACTCAGCCAGCAGCGCCAGGCTAGGCTGCCGCATCCTGATTGGCCATCGCCCCAAGCCGCTCCAGCCGGCGCAGCGCCTTCGCGGTGCAGTTGTGCGGCCGAAACAGCGGAGTCGCAGCCTAAACAAAAACCCTGTCAAGCCCTGTCTAGCTGCCATCCCGCGTTGCCACCCTCTAAAGCTCCCCCCCAAAAGGCCCTCACGCATTGGTGCTGCAGCGGTCCCCGCCGTCTGCCAATCACGGCTGCAGGCGGCATCGGCAGTCCTGGGAGGCCACCTCGGGTTGTCTGGGCTTGAAATACGGGCGGTCTCGCCTCTTAGACAGGAAGAAAAAGAAAAGGAACAAGAGAGAGTGAGAGAGACGGCATCCTTGCCCGCCCATATTCACACGCATGCACGCATCCGACCGCGCTGTGCCGTGGCTGCAATGGACCAAATGCGCTCTTTTTTCTTTCCCTGCTCTCGTTGGTGCGACCTGCAGCACGCATCCATGGATCCATTGATCCTATCAGTCCAGCAGCGGTGCACCAGATAGCACCCGCACAGCATGGAGAGCCTGGCGGCGTCTGACTGCCCGGAGGCGGCTCAACGCGATTTGACGCCAAACGCTGCACGCCGATAAACAACATTCGTGCAATTGCTTGAACTTTGCACAACCTACACCTACACGGGACTAATTTCTGCCCGGCTAACCCTAAGCGGCATCCGTTCTGCTGCGAGGGAGCAAACAGGCGCTGCAGCCCCCTAACTCGATGTGGCTATTCGCTGGCTCATCACCCCATCGTCCCCTCTTACGACCATTCGATTCGATCTTCTCCCAGTCAAGCCAGTCCATCCCCTCGCGACTCTTCTTCCGAACAGGCTGTCTCGCTCATTGGGGGGGTTCTTGGCGCAGCTCAAGGCAGCTTCTCCTCCTGCTCGACATTTTGCCTGCACGAGTCCCGAGTCCTGCCTACTGTATGATGGCAGCCCGAGGCATCGACGACGCGTGGCTTCCCTCTTCCCTCGAAGCTGCCAGAATCACTTCGCTTCCGTCGACTGCCTATTATTTGCCCAACTTTATCAGCGAGGAAGAAGAGCGCTTGATTCTTGATAGAGTGCGTGCTGTGTTGCCGCCATGACGGATGCCGTGGTGCAGCCTCGCTGATGAAGCCGCGCCCAGATCGCCGCTGCTCCTCGTCCACGATGGAAACAGCTCACGCATCGACGTCTACAGACTTGGCCATCCGATCTCGTCCAGAACAAGCTCCTCGATGCACCGCTGCCTTCCTGGCTTGAAACACCCGTAGTATCCCGCTTACTGTCTCTCCCGCTCTCCGATGACGGCCAAGGCGACGGTGTCAGACACATCTTCGCCGAGAGCCCCCACCAGCGCCCGAATCATGTCCTCATCAACGAATATCCTCCCGGTATTGGCATCATGCCGCATAAGGTAATTATTATGGCAAAGTAGATGATCCTTGGCAGCTTCGAAATGCTCATCCACCCTAGGATGGCGCTGCGTACTGGCCCGTTGTGTGCACTGTCAGCCTCGGTGCAAGCCTCTGCCTGAACCTGTACCGCAGCAAAGAGGACGGTGCCCTTGATCCCGAGCCTGCCTGGCGCATTATCCAAGAACCTCGTAGTCTTCTCATCACTACAGACACGCTCTACACAGACTATCTACATGGGATATCCGACATTAAGGAGGACCTTGATCTATCCGCCAATACGATTGTGAACTGGCCCTTGCTTCGAGATGCCGAGGCGTTTGCCAGCGGTCGAAACCCGAGGCAGACCCGCACCAGCCTCACGTACCGCGACGTCCTCAAAGTTTCCAAAGTCGGAGCCAAACTAGGTCTTTTCAACAAGCGATAAAAAATACTCTCGATGCTCAATGAGCCAACTAGCCTAGAATACAAAGGGGATCATGATCCATTTCCCCACCAACTTATCCGCCCCGAATTTGCTGGCATACCAGGCTTTTGTTCCATATGCCGTCGCGCCGAGATTTGCCAAGACGAAGATCAATGAGCACAGGACTGGTCTGTTCAAGATGCATCCTGTCGGTGCCGCAACGACGGAAAGGCTCAAGTAGAGTAGGCATTCGAATGTGTAATGGGGGCAAATGAAGTATTTGAACCAGCCCTCGTTGGGAAGCGTATATTTTTTGAGTCCGGCCAGGTAACTGTGGCATTGGTGCTGCTGAGCACCTGCCCATCCAAAGACTGCCGCACCAATTATAACTTGTGGTGTGAAGTGAATTGGCTGCGGGTGCTCCCACGATTGAAGAATTGCTCCTGTAAAGCCTCGTCAGTTTCACTTCCATGTTTACCATTTAACTAGAATAGGGACAGAGCCCATTAGACCAACCTGAGCCCTGAATCCAGACGGAGACACCCAATGCCGTGTAGTAGGACAGCCCAAGAGCCCAGTGAACAAACCACATGGGAGATGATCCGGGCTTAGTGACAAAGAGACACTCAAGAAGCCTCCTTGCTCCCTGGGAGCTCATCAACATCCACGCCACCAACGTCCCGGTAAGATCAACCTCCGGTGTTTGACTCTTGACTGCAGACGAGTGCTGCATCTCGGCCACGGTCCGCATCAACAACCCCTTGGACAAGTACTGATAGCCCCAGAAAATGGACCATGACAGCGATGTGATGTAGAAATGGATGAACCATGAATGAGGTACCTGGCCATAGCTTGTCAGGACGTCCAAAACCCCTTGATTGGGTTCCGGAGCCTTGGATTTCTCGGACGGTTGACTGGGCTTTGCCCTTCTGGCACCGTAGTCGAGCAAGGCCCTGCGCATATGCTCCGGGACGGCTGCGAGCATGAAAATGCTGGCCGCACTGACAATGAAGAAGATTTGGCACCACTCGGCCGGTGATGGGTCACCAACGCCAAGCGTGGCCAGCAAATTAGATTGTCCCATCTTTGATCTCTAAACAAGGACGCAGAAAAACAAACAGAAAAGAGGGTTAGAATATGAGAGGAGAGTGCCCCGGAAACAACGGTGACAGGGACAAGAGATGAATAAATAAGTAAACAAAAAGCTCAGCGTTGGCTTCAGTTGAAAAAGACTTGAGTACCCGACTCGTAATCAGTAGTGCGAAATTTGGCTGTGGACAGCGAGAGCCGCTTCTAGTTGGCCCCGTCCTGAGCTAGCATCATTACTCCGACCCTCCCCACCACTGCCGGTACCTGATAGAGCAACTGCAGCAGCTTCTTGGCAACTCGTGCGGCTAGACGGATAGCAAAAGCCCCCCTTTCTTCCGCTTAGGAGACATAATTGACCAACACTTTCAACATCGGCGATAAAGGGCCAAGCCGCGTGCTAATGGGATTGGCGTTGCACTGATGTGGGGTTTGAGCGGCGGCTCGCTTGTGGATATGGGCGTTTGCCGCAAATTGTTGCTTTTTGAGATCCACGATTTCACGGCTATTTGGCTGAAAGGGGAGTGCGATCCGGCATCTGTGACAAATCTTGAGATGGGTTAAACAGAAAGAGATGTCTTTGCGAGGGATTGGGAAGAAGCGATGCGATGAATCAGGAATCATGACACGTGGACTACCGAGTATAGGGTATGTACATGTAGATTCGAAGTCTATTCGTGGGCGGAGTTGTATCGAAGTTGAAATGCCATGGTGATATCGATCGGCTAATGAGGGGCATTTCGGAGATCAGCTTGTATCAGTTACATTGATATCGTACCTACGGAGTACGCGTGTCCAAGATCTACTCTTCCTTAAATCAAAACTAAATCAGAAGCTGTGGATATCTGCGCTCCGTCGGATATATAATATCCGTGGGGGAAGATTGGTCCTCTATAAAGTCTCTATTCGGCAATGCTAATGCTGCCTATCTACATCCAATGGTTTGCCCGGAACTGCTGAGCTGGAGCTGCAGGCGGTGAGTACTGGTGATGTATGTATGACAGCACGACGGATATCTCATGCACAGATGTCTTCCAGCTAAATTACCATCAATGCCTCCTCAGTGTAGATTGCCATAGTGATATTGTATAAAATCTCTTCCGTGAATTTTGACACTTATCCAAAATCCAAACTGCAGGAACGAATTTCCCATCATGCTACCTTCCGCACCTGATGACGACAAACTCTGTCCGTGGCACGTGAATAAAGTTGTCAAAGACCAATCATATAACGGGAGACGACGTCATTCACTCAGTTATTGCCATTCTTAGTAGATGCCGGACGGAATCCAGTGCTCCTGCCTTCACAAGCCGATGATTCTGAGACATCTGTGCTCCGCGACTATTATAGTTGTATCACGGGAAACTATTTTTAAATCCAATTTTTTCAATTCTTTCAACCTCCAAGCTCCAATATAGAAGCTCAAGAAGTCAGGATATCTACGGCATCAGCCAATTGTCACTATCGACGGCGCTATGAACCCTTTGTCCCAAATCCGAATCCCTTTATTCCCTGTCTGATATACACCATGCCTCGCCAGGCTTTTTACCCAAAGAAATACGCTTTTAATAGCACCAAGTCTTGCACTGCTGCTTGGGGTTGACATTCTTGTTAACGGCCAAGCAGTCAGAATACTGGGCTTGACACTTCTTGGCCGCGTTGGAAGGAGTGTTATCGCCAAAGCCCCAGTTCTGGGTGAACTGGCTGATGCCGAGCAAGCGCTTGGTCTCCTCGTTACGCTTCCACCGGCCGCTGGAGCCATCCTGGCAGCCCTTCTGGTAGACGTTTGTGCACTGGTCGTACTGCTCCTTGCAGGCATCAGCGCAAGCATTGCCACATTGTGAAGGGGGATATGAGGGGCAGTTGCGGCTGTTCTGGTCAATATACAGCTTAAAGGGGTTATTGCGCCAATCGTTGTAGATGTCATTGCAGCTAACAATGGGCAGGTCAATTCCACCGACAGGCTTGCCTGGGCCATATCCGTATTTGGAGTTGGAGGGTTGTGTGCAAATGTTGGTAGGAGGAGGAGGGCAGGTGGAGGGCTTCGTCGTGGTAGCCGGAGGCTTGGATGTCGTGGTGGGAGGGCAAGGAATGACGGTAGTAGACGTCTTGGGGAGGCTACCGCCCTGGCCGGGGTTGTGGTTCCAACAATCGCCCTTGGAACACTTGCCGTACTTGCATGTCGAGCCGCAGTACTTCTGAATGTTGCCGCACCACTCGCCAAAGTTGAAGCACTGGAGAGCATCGGGGAATCCAGCTTGGATGAAGCAAGAAGCAGTGCCAGCTACGCAAGTAGCGTAGGCCTTCAAGCAATCCTTCTCATTACCCCAATCAGGCAGAGGAGGGAAGCACCACTTGCCACACTTGTACTCGCAAGTGGGAGGAGTGGTGACGGTGGCCGTACACACGGAGCTGGTGGTCGTGGTGCTGGTGCTCTTGGTAGTGGTCGTGCAGGTAGTCGTGGTGGGAGGAGGGGGAGGGGGGGAACTCGTGGAGGTAGGGGGCGGAGGAGGATAACTCGTGGAGGTAGGAGGCGGGGGAGGATAACTCGTGGAGGTAGGAGGCGGAGGAGGAGCCGAGGAGCTGGGAGGAGTGTAGCCGCAGGGCTCCAAGGACTCCAGATCCGCGGCAATGTACAAGTTCAAGAGGCCTCTTCCGCCACATGTTTCCGACGAGTTTCCGTTGCAAGCAAAATTGCATTGCGAATCATCAACCTTTGCAGTATTATTCGCAAGGACATTGCCGCACCAGCACTCGCCTCCAAACTCAGTTCCAGCCAACGGGAAGCCTTCTTTCTCGCAGGCAGCCAAGCAGCTCTCAGTGGTGAAGGTGGAGGAATCGACATCAGCGGACCAGGAAAGGGTACGTCCCAGTTGCGAATTATCAGTGAAGCAACCAGAAGCCTTGTAGTCGCCGATGGTGACGTCCTTGGTGGGGAATGTTGGGTCTTGCCAGACAGAGAGGACATTATTTCCTCCACATGTTTCAGACTTGTCGCCGTTGCAAGGGAAAGTACACTGAGAGTCATCAACCTGAGGACCATCTACAGTGTTGCCGCAGAAGCAGACGCCATAATACTCGAGGCCAGCATAACGGAAGCCATTGCCTAGGAAGAGTGTCAGTCCCACGTCAGAGAAATTCGGGGGCAACAAACAGACCTTTACAGTCAGCAACGCATTGCTCAACAGTCATGTTGTCAGAGGACAAAGATGAGCGGAAGATGAGAGCTTGAGGAGTGCCAGGTGTGCCATCTTGGAAACAACCAGAAGCGACAAAGGGCTTGAATTCATCCAAGCAAGGAGGCAGCTCCACGTTCCATGCCTGTGTGGATTTCACAAGCGAGAATGTGGCAACCGCGGCCACGAGGGACCGGGAGAAGGCCATTGTGATGATACTGGAGGAGATCTGAGACACGAGAAGCTGGTGTAAGTCGATCACCCTTTATTCGGGATGCTGAGACAGGCGGCTACTGATGATGAACGAGATCTTGAGTGAGATGACGACGAGGGGCCGGGGATTTATATACACATTGTCGAAGTTACGCTTGCCCTTTGGGAACCATACGACGACTTGACGTCTAAACACCACCAGCCTCCACAATCTCTCTCGGACGACACCCACTGGCGGCATAGCGATTCAGGCCGCAGGGGTCTTACTCTCCGAAGTCCACCAGATCGGGTTGAGAGGTGCCCCTGTTGCTTGCCATCCCTTGTTCCCGAAAAAGATGCGCCACGCCGCTGCCAATGTAAGCAGCGTTGCAAGTTGCCGTGAGCTGAAGGATAGTAACAGACGGCTAGCATACAAGCGCTTTGAACAAAGCACACTGCCAAGACCATTGCCGATGTCCCGCCTAGCTGCTTTGTGGTCCATTGTCGTCCTGCAAGGAGGAAATCCTATTGTCGGACAGACCAGAACTGCCTGTCACTTTCACCTGGCCAGGACGGGAGTGCTGGGATGCCCGAGCTGAGGCTGGCTGAATGCAACCATGTTGAGTCAAAGAAGGTGGAAACGCCAGAGCGAATATGGCTGGATATGCATGCACACGTTAGGCTGCAGTTCGTTTTGTGCCTGGCACACATCAGATTTCCTGAACCATTTCAGGGCAGAATGTGCGAAGGGTCCTCGCCCTCGGCTGGTTAATGCTACCATTTCGATACTACCCATGTCAGCATCGTGAGCATCTGAAAACCTTACGATATACTACTTTCAGCCAGGGACAGATCCGCTACCAGGACAGCAACATACCCGAGACTTGCCGAGCAGAGTATAACTAAACAGTGCGTTTCATTTGTTTATTATTATTGCCTGCCAGCAGAATACTACCTTGATGTCCGAACCCGCCTTTATGATGCTGGCCTGAGGTTGAAGTAACACTGCAATAGGACCCTTCATACTAGGCATAAGCGTGTCGAGCACTACTAATGCATAGCCAAAGTTTTACAAATGAATGTGTGAGCGTGTAAATCAGAACGCAACATCACTGGGCGGGTATAGTTGAACCTTCATGCAAGGAGGGTTCTAGACCTCTCAGCCTCTCCAACCCCCAATCCTTCTCAGGTCCCGACGCTGCTTACCTTTTTAGCTTGGAGGGTCAGCTAACTTTGTGATTAACCCTAGGCTCAAGTGCCCATCGCGACTGGCTCTGCGTACGGGACACACTTATGCATATTCTCGTATACTACGAAAGACCCATGAGCGATACTGGTGCCACGACTTTTCAGCTATTATGCTGGGGTATCGGGGCTTTACGATGGGCGAAATGGGCACACTATGTGGGCTTTGCTTCTAAAGATCGAGACCCGCAGTGGAGTTCTCTATTTGATCTGTTGCGTTACTGGAGAGCCGATGACGGGAGGAGAAGACAAAGGTGAAGAAGAAATGCAATTGACCAAGGCGTACAGTACGTATGAGTCTCATTGAGTCGGCTAACAACATGAAAGATGCTGTAACGCTCACATCTGCTTGATCAATGACTATTTGGTCAATTCCTAATTACGCAGTAGCAATGCCAAGCATAGTCGGTGCTCTTTGGCCTCTACGGTGGAGGGTAACATCAACATACCAATATTGCTACGTAAGAAAAGAGCGTGAACGGCCGTGGGTGCAAGGGAGAGGACGGAGTTTGCTGCCAGCTCATCATGCATCCCAGCTCATTTCTTTGCGTACCACAGCTGCATTTATCCCACGACTAGAATACGAGCAGCTGAAGTTTTCGTTTTTCTTCTTGTGCCGTGGTGGAGATCGCCTAATGGCGGCACGTACGGAGTAGTGCGGAGGAGCAATCGTTCGATATGCACGTCCTGAGAGAACAATGGCCTGCAGCATGTCCATCCATCTGTCTGTCTCAACCGACCGACCGACTATCCGCCACCCGCAGCGTTGCTAAGAATAGACGTGTAAACACAGAATTGGTGTTACTACGGTTGGGCTATCCCGGGAGGGCACGGACTCGTCCTATACCCGATGCTAGTCTTGAAGTCTTTCCATTGCGAAGTATTGGGCTGGAATTTGAGATGCTACGAGCATCCTAGTGCGTACTGCAGCTCTCATGGAGCGTCGGATACATCATGGCCGGCTTTAAGCAGATCTCGGTTCCCATCAGCCCACAAAGCCTGTCGAGTTCAGGCTCCTGTCAGTCAGGATAGCGTTATTGGGCCAGTGTTGCAGGGCGGAGTCAAGCATCAACAGCTGGCCCAAGGTAATGCAGGCATCAGTCTCTCGGCCGTCCGGCTGGTCGGCCTAGTCGTGATTGCTTCAGGCTGGGGCTGCGTTTCTGCCAGGGATACTCAACTGTAGGCGCTTGCCTGCTGCGAGGGTGGATACACAATGATGCTTGAACGCCTGTTCCTGTGTTGTTTATTTTGGGAACTCATTTTAGATTATTCTCGGTGAAGTTTTCCGATACGGAGCACCTTTTCTACCGTCAAAGCAGATTAGTAGCGGAAACTAACACACCTGAGATTGCAGATCCTGATCCTCTTCTACAGACCCCAGTTCCGTATCACGGATAC
The DNA here is from genome assembly GCA_019565615.1 of Trichoderma simmonsii. Taxonomy (NCBI): domain Eukaryota; kingdom Fungi; phylum Ascomycota; class Sordariomycetes; order Hypocreales; family Hypocreaceae; genus Trichoderma; species Trichoderma simmonsii. The sequence goes on from CP075866.1 coordinate 3,079,148, forward strand.
CAAGCCGAGAGTCGTCTTTGAAGTCTAGGGCCGGACAACTCATTTTGCTTCAACTTGTTCCCAAGAACATTGCTCCATCTCAAGCAGAAATGGAGAACGTCGAGGAAGAAGCTGCTCAGCTGGAATGACCAAATGACCATGCAAGCTGCAGCTAGTTTGCGCTCCCTACATACAGCAAACTTCAGCCCCCATCCATCCCATCCAGCCGCTCTGTCAAGGGAGCCCACACCGGCCGGATCTACCCCTGACTTGCCCATCTAGGCTCCCCGCTCTGCTGAGCTAGGATCTCCGGGCTTGGAGCAAATCGTCTTCGCATCTTGCCGCCTCACCAAACTCTTGTGATACCCATCTCTCAACGCCAAAAGCCACCGTATGCACGCGGCCGGCCTGTTCTCGAAATAAATCACCGACGATGCTGGTCGTATTCCTTATTACTTACACACCACTATCTAGGTTAGCTCATAGAAACCTAACAGTCACGACAAAGACCTGGTTTTCGTTTTCTAACTGCTGCGGCTTGTTATGCTGTGTATCTATGCCTAGTTGGAAGCACTCTGCATGCGTTGCTCTCGCCCAATTCAACCCGACAATCCGACTCCCCGACATTTCCTTTTTCGTCTCACTCACCTGAGCTATTGATTGTTGGGCCGCGTCTGAGCCCTCTGTGCCGCCCTTGCAGCACAAGGCTCGGTGCCAGTTCCCACCAAGGGAAAACAACAATGAAGGGTCGAAACCTAAAAGGCCGGCATTGGTAGGTCCCGTAAGCCTTAGTAAAAACGCTGTTCAGGCGTTATACTTTGTCTAGATGTGGCAGTCTAGCCAGTACCTGCAGCGAGGGCGAGTCTGGTGACTTTTTGTCTGAGAAAATCGGGGTTTTTACGTCGTGGCTGGTTGTGATCCAAGAGATTGCACCTCGTGGTTTTTCGTGGTCTCGGATTTCAGGTTTGTTATACTATTTAGTTGGATATTGACTTGCAGAGAATTGACAATCATGAACAAGCGAGCCTACTAAGAATAATACGCTGTAGTCATAGTTATTATTTTCCATGACCATATAATATGGACTGAAATACATTTCATATATGATTTATCATATCAAAGCATTTTAAGAAAACACGCGGTTGTTTATTTAGAATTACATCTGTAATATGGCTCATGACACCAAAGATTCGGGCAAAGACAGCTCCTCAACTGGGTCACATAATAGAGAAAAAAAGCAAAAAAGGGGGAAGGCAAAAAGAGAGAGATGCTGTGTGCTTTTTTTTCTTCTTCCATTCTGGTGTGCTCGCACCTCAGAGGACGGCGAATTATGCTGAGCTCTAGAGTACATTCAATGCAAACCATCCATCCTCTTGAATTTTCCCCCAAAACGCCAGTGCAAAATATGTAGCCAGGACTATCCATGCGCTCATTCCCTTCATGACTTGTTCCTCAGGTGAGGAGGAACCCACTTGCCAGCAGTTCGAGTGGGCAGAGACTCCGTAGGGGCGGCAGACTCAGTCTTGCCATTCTCGCCCCGTCTTGAGCCACCACGCTCAAGAGGCTCGCGAGGTTCGCGAGGTTCACGTGGAGAATCACGAGGGGACTCACGAGGAGAGTCGCGAGGAGAGTCGCGGGGTCCAGGGCCTCTGGCAGGCGGGGGGAGGTTGTCGCTCGCTCCGCCCTCCTTGGCTTGTCGGTCTCTCCAGCTTGGCCTGTTGCCAGAGCCGGCCAACTGCAGTCTTGGGGGGCCGCCGGATGAGCGTTCACTGGGGCGCTCGCCAGAGTCGGTGCGCTCCATCGGGGCTCCTGTCCGTGCTGGTGCGCCGCCCTCTGCAGCTTTGGCTGCCTCCCTCTCACGCTCTCTGTCTCTCCAGCTGCCTGAGCCGATGACTGGTGGTCGTCGGCCATCGGCAGCCGCAGCAGCAGGGGGAGTCTCTGGTCCTCTGAGGCCTCCCTTTTCTCTCTCTGCTTTGCGGCGAGCAAGGGCTTCTTCCTCGCGTCTCTGCTGGAGTGCTGCCTTCTCCAACATTTCTTGGCGTTCCTTCTCACGCTGCTCCTTGAGCTTGGCGAGTTCAGCCTTCCTGGCCTCCTCACGAAGGCGTTGCTCCTCCTTCTCACGAGCGGCCTGCTCCTCTTGTTCTTGGAGGATACGCTCTCTCTCTTCCCGTTCTCTCTTCTCGCGCAGCTTCCGGTCGCGGTACTCCTTCTTGCGGATGGCAATCTGCTTCTCCAGCTCGCGCTCGGCATCCCTGCGGCGCTTCTCAAACTCATCACGACGCTTCTCGTGCAGAGTTGCTCTGAATGTCTCGTAAACGCCCACCAGGCGGCTAAGGCGGTGCTTAAGCTCCACACTCTCCTTGTGCTTCTCCTCAGATTCCTGGAGTGTCTTGGCCTTGACTGTTTCGTAAATCTTGCGATCACGCTCTGTCTGTTTGGCGTAATCATCAGCAAGCTTCTTGGCCTCCTCCTTTCGGTAAGCTCGCTCCAAGTGGTCGAGTCGCTTGCCAGTTATGCGAAGCTTCTCGTTGACATCGTTCTTCTCCCGTTCCAACTGAGCTAGCTTCATGGCACGAAGTCTGTTGCTATCCAGGTTGTCCAGGTCTTCCAAATCAATGTCGAGAGCCTTGTCGCTCATCTTCAGGTCTGCGATCTGCTTCTTGATCTCCTCCTTGCGAACACGGTCGTGCTCAGCCTTGATACGTCGGGCTTCACGCTCACGCTGCTCCTCAGCCAGGCGCTTGTCTTCGGCCTCTTGCAGAGCTTGCTCCCGCAGTCTCTTCTGTCGGGCGTTCTCCTTCTCCTTCTTAGCCTGGAGTTCGGATGCCTCCTCCTTGCGCTTCTGAATAACCTCCTTACGAGCAAGCGTATCGAGGTGCTCCTTCTCTGCGCCAGACTTTGCACGAGCCAGTGCAGCGTCATGGGCCGCCAAGCGATCCTTGTTGAAGTTGGGATCGATGTAGTGGCATGAGACGAAGAGCGACTTAGCAAGACGAGTCAACTGGGAGCGGACAATCTCAGAGGGAGTGCTCTGGAGACGCTGCACATTGCCAGTCTCAGCCTCGGCAGAGCCAGCGGAAGATCCGCTGTGGCCGGCCTTGGCAGATGAGAAGACGTCGTTGTCGAAGCTGAGGACGCCGGTAGCATGGTCCATGCGGATAGCAAGGTCGCCCTTCTTGTTTCCGTTCATGATGAACTTCTCAATAGTGCCACGAGTAACCTGGTAAGGCTCGGGGAACTGGGCCAAGCTCTCAACAAAGTTCAGGTCCACAGTTTCGTAGACCTGAGACAGCTGCTGGAACAGACGGGTCAGGATGACCTGCTGGAGGGGTTGGATATACTTCTCCATCTCGGCATCAGCGGCAATCTTGGTCAGGATGGGCGAGATCTTCTTGCAGATGAAGAGTGGGTGGAAGTCAACTTCCAGGATGTTGTAGAGATCCCGGATTTCAGGGAGGGATCGCTGAATGATGGACTTGGACAGAGCATCGCGGAACAAACGAGAACGAGAGGGGGCCTGGCTCATGCCGAGCAGGGTGGTCAGGCGAGTGTTCTTGTTCTTGCGAGCCTCATCAAAGTCGACCATGGCACCTCGGGATCGGGAGGTGCTGATGACGGGGATGGCGAGGGCAGACAAGAGGACAAAAGAAGCAGCCCTCTGGAGATCAGCATCAGAGGCCGGGGGGTTGTCAGCCTTCTTGCCTTGGCCAGAGGCGACCAAGGCCGAGACCTGGCGGAGCAGGGTGTAATATCTTGACCAAGCTGCGGCGTGGAAGAGATAGTTCTCGCCAACGAGGAAAATTCGGGTGAGCTTCTCGTAGTAGTTGGCCATCATGATGTTCTTGGGAGGGCGCTTGCTGAGGTTCAGCAGAGTGTGGATGTCCTCAACACTTCGGAAAGCCTCCTGCCACAGCTCCAGCTCGACGGCAACGTTGAGCTGCTGGAAGCGAGTCTCAAGATGACGCTGCAGGGTGTCTGGGTCGCTCAGGTTGATGGCGTGCATCTGAGACGAGTACTTGGCCGCGGTCTGGACATGGTTTCGGAGAAGCTCGCAGAGTCTTCGGAACTCGGTCTTTCGGGTGTACTTGAGGCAGAAGTCGAAGGCCTGCATGGCAGTGCTCTGGTAAAGGACCTCGAGACGAGCATTGTTGCGGAGGATATCGAGGACGGTTCGGTACGCCTCCCAGAGAAACTTGAGCCAAGGAGTGACGATGGCTCGGTCAGTTCGGTCACGGGACTGCTCTCCAGAGACGGTGGCGAGGAGGATGGACTCGGGGGTCTCGCTGGCTTCCAAATCGTCGATGCTGGAGGTGGCAGCGGTGGCTTCGATGGTAGACTGAACCTCGTCGGCCTTTGCCTGGGCAGCGGTAACCTTCTCCACGGCGAGTTCGATGAACTTTTTCAAGACCAACTGTGGGGCGGGTCAGTAATCCATCCAACTGCGTTTGATTTCTTTTTTCCATCATCCCCCTTTCTTGATTCAACGCCGGTATTTGACCTACCTCAATGGTCGAAATGTTGGTGTTCTGGGACAAGTTCTTGTACTGATACAAGGCATCCTTGGCCAGCTTTCCCTTCTTCTGCTCGACGGAGAGCTCAACCAACAGGAGCATAACCGGCTCCAGAGAAGCGATGGCGGCGCTTCGGGAGCGCTTGTTGGTGATGTGTTCATGGAGCAGGGTCAAGGCCGTCGGGGCCTGGTTGACCCCGATGAGCTCGTGGGCGCGCTTCAAGACATTTTCGGGCTTTTGATGCGGCGGGGGCGGCTGGAGAAAGGAAGCAAGGTCAGCATCACGGCCCAATATGAATCCATCGATTGTAGGTGTATGGGGGAGGGGTAGCGGCTGGCAACGAGACGGTCAGTCGCATCTGGGCCTGTCGTACGCACCATGCTGGGCAACCTCCTTCACGGATCGACGTGAGCCGGACAAGGAGATTCGGGGGCAATGAGTAGCCGTCGCAGGCCTGAGGATGGTTGAGATGGGGCGCTGGCGTGGCACTCTTGGTGGTGAAGCGACGCACTCGGGGAGGAATTTTTCAATTTCGTGTGTGGACGCTATCCGAGCATGAGGGGCTGCGGAACGACCCATGTCACGTGCTTGATTATGTCATGCATCTTTTTTCTGTGCTGAGCTTGCTGAGCCATCTGGCTGCTGGCCGTGAAGCTTGAGTACCAGCCATGCCGTTTACTTCAACTTAAAAAAAGGTAAAAAGAATAGATACGGTGCACTGTGGGCATAGATAGCAGCTGTTGTGTACTTTTGCAACTTGGTACACGAGATGGGGGCACTTTATGTGTTGCCCAAACATCGGGCTAGAGGTGGTGATTCACCTCCCGTGTACTCGCATGTATGTGTGTAAGCGTCGGTTTGCTGGGACAATCCACGATGGGCTTCTAGTCACGAGATCGATGCCGCCGATTGATCCAGAAATGCAAGTGATAAACAAGATCCTTGGCTCAATCATTTCCCAGACCCGAATCCGCGGGAGGCCAATAGTCCCAGCATGGGCTTGTTCCAGAACCAAGAAGATTGGGCAGCTTGTGAGATGCTACTCCGTATGCTAGACTGCTGGCACTGAGTGGTTGCTTAATTTGCGCCATCCTGACTGTGTACATCCGCTAGCGCTGCTTTTGGTTCATGGCCCTTTAGCGGACCGCGGATTTGCTAGACTGCTACTTTCGCGCAACAAAGTCACATGACCCCCGTAGTTGCAAGCGATGTACTTTACGCAAAGATGCACTCGTAAAAGTGTACATAGTCATGTCTCTTTGGAGGCGATGAGGCAGGATTTTGTGTTTTCCATTCCCCGTTACTCGTGCGATATCTCTCCAAATAGACTCAGTGTAGTGCCAAGTTAGCTATTGTAGGTTTACAGGCGTAGACAGGGATCCGTAGTACTGTAGAAGATAGTAGGGGTCTGGTACCATGCCAGCACGGTGCAATAGGTGCCGGCACAGTACCTTGTCGGTGCTGCAAGGCGCCATAAGGTGCCACGCGGTGTAAGCGTTCCAACGTTCCTGACGCACGGCACCGGTATATAAGGCAAGAGTACACAAGACACCTTACGCATATAGAGAAATAGTCAAGTAGTCTAGATAGTAATACCTTCATTTTTTCACCTCTGTTCAATTTCCTGCACTTGTGAGATTTTGGTGTAAGTAAAAAGCGCTGTATAAAAAGGTAGAAAAGGGCGAAGATGAGTTTCTTCTTTTGTGGCTTCGTTGGCTGTACAGCACCTCCGCGGTACCTTGCGGCACCTCTATGGCACCCATTTTCCACCGTGCCAGGCGGTACCAGGTCACCACGCACTTCCACTACATGTACGGATTGTTCAAGCCACCTATCTGTAGGTTTCTAGCTCGAACCAGACTCTATAAGAAGAGGTTGCCCCCTTTGTAAAACGTCAACAAACATAAATCTATCTCTACACAGATACAGCACACCAGCTGAATAGCTGCAAAGACACCTCATCTCCTACGTTGTGAAAGTCCTGGCATCTTAGAAGAATCTCCATAATTACCCGACCCTTTACCGAAGGACCCCTCTAGATAGCTACTCAAGCTACTCTACCTTTCTACAGCAGCAGGTGCCTGCAAAATCTGTGTTCAAACACCAGCACCAGCCATGGACTCTTCCTCGCGAAGATCGCGATCGCGATCACCCCCCCGGAGGGCGCCAAAAGGCAGTGGTGGATTTCGGTGGAAAGATCAAAGCCGCCCAAGCGACGACAACCGCGGCAGCTATGATTCGAGAAGAGACCGATATGGAGACCGAGACCGGGATCGAGAGAGAGAGCGTGACCGAGGCCGGGACCGCGATTATGGAGATCGACGACGTGATTACCGCGATCGCTCGCGAGATCGTGGTGGCCGTGATCGATACGAGGGCCGCCCAAGATCGCGATCCCCTCGGCGACACGATTCTAAACCAAAAGACACGAGCGACAAGGTGAAGAGAGACGACAAGAAGGAAAAGAAAGACACCAAGGCGCCCAAAGCTGCAGTTGGAGCGGGACAAGAATTCATCATTGTTCATGTCAACGACCGACTGGGCACCAAATCAGCCATCCCATGCTTGCCTTCGGACACGGTTGGGCAGTTCAAGCTCATGATTGCGGCGCGCATTGGACGAGAGGCGGGACAGATTATGCTGAGACGGCAGGGCGAACGGCCTTTTAAGGATCACATCACGTTGGAGGACTATGGCATTTCAAATGGAGTTCAGCTGGATCTCGAGGTTGACACTGGTGATTGAGCAAGATGTTTTGGCGCCTCCTTTCTCTTTCATAAGTACAACTTTTATTACAATCCATATGCTCCATATTAAAATACCACACAACCACATCTACTCTTACTCTCGTACGTAGAACTTCCGCGTATATTCTGATCCATTTACTGACGAATACCAGATGACGACACATATGGGAAGACGAACCACCTACTACTATGCTGTGTTCTTGATTCTTGGCAAAACTACCAGTCGAGGTATCATTGCATGCTGACTGGTACGCCCGCCATCATGCTTGTCGTAAACTTGGTACATGCAGTAATACGTCCGTGGTCATGGCTGTGCGTTCGCAAGATGCCTCGCAGGATCTGAGCTAACAGATGTAATGGTGGATCTGGAGCATCAATATGGCAGTTGTCGAACAGCGAGGATAATCCGGTTTATCATTAGTACAGTCTTGGCCAAGTTGGCGCAGCTGTGCAATGCAGTCGGATTTGGAATGCCTCTGACAACACAAGATTGAAGATTCATCTGACAAGGCATATCCTTGTTGAGACTCTCGTGGACGAGAGAAATACATACAGCACATGACTTGAACGCAATGGTACCGAACATTCCGTAGCGGCAGCTGAAGAAAGACCACCGGTAGTGGCAGGTAATGAATGGAGAGACAAGATGAGGTAATGCTAGCATCGCATCGTACGTGTAATTTAAAGTAAAAGGCCTCGGGGAGCTGAAGGTACATGCACAGTACGGAGTTGCATTTCATGGGTGCGCGTTGTTCAAAGTACTCGTTCGTACAGGAACAGGAACAGGTTGGTAGGCGAGGCCCCGTGCCCCCGTTCTGTACCTGATGGAATGACGTGACGGCGATCGCATCTTCCGTTTCCGGGTCTGTGGGAAGTACTTAGTATCGCCAGTCCCCTCAAGGAATCGTCCTACTGTACGGCAACCGCTCGACAATTGTCACGCCAGCAGGTCTTCTGAGATTGATTCCGCTGTCGAATTGCTGACGCGATGCGTCGCACCCGCGCATGGACGTTGCGGTGGGAGGGTCAGTACATGTACTTCGTATCTGGAGCTGCATGTACCTGTAAGATTTGGTTCCCATTAAATCAGTACCAGCAGCAGGGTTGATGGATCCTCTCTGGCTGGCTTGGAGGCCGGAAATGGCAGTGAGGCTAGGCCGGACGTGGTCTAAGCTTGATGCGGACGGGGAGGAGAAAGGGAAAGAAAAGGACCTCCTTTGTTTTGTGTTGGCAAGCAAGGTACAGTAACCTCGGCGAAGGAGAATGATTTGTACTCGTACTTGTTTCCCATGAGTGAGGAGAGGTACTTGTGTGGTGAAGGATCCTCGGTGTCAGGTAAAGGAGAAAACTGTCACACGATGAATCGTTTCCATCCAAGAATCTCGATGTAGTCTGTACGGGTAGATCCTACCGACACTCTGCCACGCGTGATTGATGACATTGAACTCTGTCTCTTTCTCTCTTCCTCAAAGTAAAGTAGAGTTCTGTCAGTGCGCACTCAAGGTAAGGTACGAGCACTCGCAAACCCCAGGTACCTCTCAGCACAGGCACTTGACTTCCAAATCATCCATCCAGCAGCAATCAAATATTACTGCCTGGGTACATCCATAATGCAGCACTAAAAGGCCCGGCAAGTGCAGCAGTGCAGTAGCGCACGTCGTAACGGGGTGCTAACGCTGTGCTAAGCCAGCTAGTGCTCGTACCTACGGTAAGGGGTACATGGACTGCAGCCAGGCGGCAGGTCACTCGCACGTTACATGAAGCAAAGCACCCACCGCGCCATGGGAAATCCTGGAGCAAATCCGCGCTTTGTGGTGCGCCTTGAGCCTGATTGCAAGAGCCCCCCAAAGTACCCCCCCTGGTCATGTCCAATTTCCAGCACCGGCGCACGTCCCACCCGGCCTCCCGCCAAGTACAGCCAGAACTAGAGAGAAAAAAAAAACAGCCCCCAGCCTGGAAGAACCCCCCCAGTACAATCTAGCCCCCTACAGGAGCAGCAACGGCGGCCAGTTACAGCAGTTCCCACTGCTAATTATCCGCCGGCAGCAGCCCGCCGCCCAGAAGCTGCTTGGCTTGAGACCAGACTTGGGTCAATCCAATCTCGTCTGGTGTGTGGCGGATTCTTCCAACTCTCTTCTCCAGGCTTTCCAACCCGCTCTTTCACTCTCTCGGGCCTCTCTCTCATTTTCTCACTCACACACACATTCACGTAACGCACGTCTCGCCTTCGCGACCAAACCCCCTCCTCTTCCTTTCAACCCCCATATTGGAGCAAGTGTGTCGTCGCTGTTTCTCGCGACCGATAATTGAGGGTTTCTACGACGGTTGGTAAGTCTTTGCCATTTTTTTTCTCATTGTATCTCCCCGTTGCATTGCGCGATACGGTCTAGGGGGGAGGCAAGAAAGAGGAGGCACCTCAAGCTCCGGCAGACACGACGTTTGGACGACATGGCGATGGGAATCAATTGCACAGACACGAGTGCATCGGCATGAGCGAAAAGGGGGAACGACGAGAGGCTGGCATTGTTTTTTTTCTCTCGTCCTCCTCCATCACCAGCAGTCGATCGCGAGCCAACTGAGGAGAGGCGAATTCTCGCTCGCCGCTGTTGCCGACTCCTGCATCGTCTCGCGGTGTCAATCGTGTTTCCATTCGTTGCACTGCGTCTCCCGAGCCGTCATCACTGTCGCGCCAACGTGACGGCAGCAGAGCAGACGGACCTTTCCCATCGTTTCTGATTGATTTTCTGCAATTCTTGTTCCTTTAAGCATCGCGCATCCACCGAGGCAACCGATTGGTGATGGTGCCTAGATGAAATCGAGGCTAACCAGGCAGCTGCAGGCAGTTTTCGCAACAACTCCGTCAACACAATCCATCGTCCCGGCTGACGAGTGCGAGCCATTCAATCACTCTCACCACTCCGACTCCGGTCAAATCCAACTCAATAGTCATTCCTTTATTTTAACGTACCGTTACGATGCCTCAGTACACCTCCCGTGATGTCGGCGACCCGACCCAGATTAAGAAGACGAAGCAGTCAATGGCAGACCTCAAGCTTAGGCGCTTAACGGAGCTCAACAACAGACTACGCGAGGATTTGGACCGGGAACGCATTCCCGTCAGCACCGCTTCCAAGAGGTAAGAGCTAAAAGACGCACCCACAGCCACTGCCGGACAGGGGACACGAGGCTAACGCGACGGCTGCAGCATCATTGCCTACTGCAATGGCACGAGAGACTACATGGTTCCTTCAGTATGGGGAACCGTACCAAAGGGCGAGGATCCCTACGCACCCCAGCAATCCGGCGGCTGCTGTGTCGTCATGTAATTCTGTTTCCCAGGACGTGGAGGAACGACCAATCGATGATGACCTAGTTGGGAGGAATTCTTGGCGCGGGACCTTTTTCTTTTTCCCCTTGTGTGCGATATGGGTTTATTTTTCTCTCTCTCTCTCTCTTTATTTTACAACGCCACGCAGCTGGAATCAGACAGCGAGCGACGAATTCGTCACGCCGACACACCATTCAAACAATAAACACCTGGTCCGGAAAGCCTTTTACGAGAAACTAGAACGGGACTCTGAGCTGGATCGACGCAGTCTCAAATGATTATATCAATGCTGGGGAAGGGGAGGAGGCGATGGGGGGAAGGAGGAAGCAAAAGGTTGTCTGTGACCGAGGAAAGCCCCCACGCTCGCTTTTCTCAACGAGTTTTATTTTTTTTTACTACTTATTTCAGCTCTCTCTTACTTTTTAATAAAGCAGTCGAGCGGTTTCTTCTAGGCAGGATGGGATGGGGGAGGAAAGAGAGATATCCAGATAAAGGGGTCTACGGTCTTCTTGGGGGAAGCCGGCCTCTTTTAGCATGTATTAATTCCCGATTTCTCTATTGTCCTTTTCTGTTCAATCGAGTGGCTCCCCTATATGCCTTTTTTCTTCTTTCTCTCTCATTCTACGCTGACTCTGTTTATTACCCATGCATTGAGGATGAGGGGATGTGGTGGGATACGGGTGCGGGTGATGAGGGAGAGGTCTTTTGCGCGTGGATGGTGTTTTTGTGAAGCTGGATTGTCGGAGAACTGGGGTGTTTGGTGTATAGTTGCCGCTGGGCACGCGGATTCAGATAATATGACGGCCTTCTGAATTGATACGGAAATGTGATGGGAAAAAAACTCGTCAAGTGCCTTGCGGTGATACCCTGTACGAGTACCCTACAGACGCGCGTGATAGATAATCGCTCTCTTTGCACCGAAATGCGACAATTCCATATGAAATACATCAAGCAGGATATTTAACAAAAGACGCGTTCAATTGTCACATTGACAAGAGTGTATTTTTATTGATACTGGAAGAGTAAGCCGGAGTTGTTGGTACTGCTATTGTGTGGTGTTTTTTGTATCGGTGTGTCTGTGCACGTGAGGTCATTGAAGAGGAGAACCTGCCGCTCTCAACGTAGTATCACATGTCTTTGTCCAATATGGGATATCAATATACATGTAGAATCCACATGCTGTTTTGCTCTGCTACCTAAGGGAATTAAAAAAAGGCTACAGTTTGCCACAACTTCAAACGATGTCTGCTCATGACGAGTAAAGAAAAAAAAGTCGCTCACTTCATCCATAGTAATCAAAGCAGCACCGAATACACATTCTCCACATAAAGCAAGCCCCCGAACCCGGACCTCCGATTGCTTATTAGTATTCTATTATCTTCATTCGCCTCATACAATCGCCAAAACGTCGATATTCACTACGAGAAATATTTACTTACTCACCACCTGCAGATATACTCATATCTGATCTTTTGAAAGAGAAGAATAAAAAACACTAGCAACAACCATGGCTACATCAACATCAACATCCACATCATCTCAGCCGCTGCAACATGCCGCCGTCACGGCTCCCCTGCCACGCATAACCATCCAGTTCTGCACTCAATGTAAATGGATGCTGCGAGCTGCCTATGTACGTCCTCATCCAATCTCACCGTTGCTCCTCATTATCCATCTCACAAACCACCTGTCTTCTTCACTTCCATCCTACAAACCACTCACCCACCACAACATCCTCACTCTTTCACCACACTCACACCACATCCTCACTCCATCTTCAAAAGAACCACATCAACAGGTAACTAACACACCCAACAGTTCGCCCAAGAACTCCTATCCACATTCTCCCTCTCCCTAGGCGAAGTCGCCCTCCAGCCCTCCACAGGCGGAACTTTCATCGTCACAATCCATCACCTCTCCCCAGCATCATCCTCAACCTCTTCATCAACCTCCCCAGCTTCCGTCCAGTCCATAACCCTCTGGGACCGCAAAACAGACGGCGGCTTCCCCGAAACAAAGGAGCTCAAGCGCCGCGTCAGGGACGTCATCGATCCGTCCCGAGATCTGGGCCACGTTGACCGGAATCACCGCGCTGCTGCTCCGGCTGCTGAGGCTGTTCCAGTGAAAGAGGCTGCTGCTCCCGTTACCGAAGAGCCAGCAAAGCAAGAGCAGGCCTCATCAACCATTGTATGCGAAGATTGCACTTAAAAGAGGGAATAGCCAAGGACGGAAAGAATAGGAAGCATGGAAAAGGAGCTCATGTACGATATCAAAAGCAAAAAAGCTGTGTGGAGAGACAAGTTGAATGAGCAAGATACCAACCAAAGAACAAGTAACACCGCAACCAAGGACTGACGTAGCATTGTCTCCTTCTAGTTTTCTTCTGGAAGCTCTCGTACTATGAAACATGACAGATACACTTTATTCACTACTGTCAATTCGAGTTCCGCCAAGGACTCGTGCGTTAAGCCACTCTCGTGGCATAGGAACCAAGAAGCATGAATACGAACCACCCCATTCCTTCTAAGCCACATGGATCAGAGCACAGGTCACACAGCAGGCATCCAACGGTCTACGGTCTAGAGTACGACTACGTCATGTCATTCACACACCACATCAAGAGAAGCTCTGTCCAAACGTGTTGGGACAGCAAAAGTTTAAAGTGACATCATGATGTAATTTTTTTTCTGTGAATGATTTATCTGTGAAGCTAAGAAACAGCCATTTGTCGTGACGAAGTTTGCATGTTGGGACATTAGAGGCGATGCGAGCTAACCGCCGAGTCGGTACATTAATGCAGGAAGGGCTCGGCGTGTAGTTCTCCAGGCAACCCGTTTTCGCCACCAGGGCCCAGCGACGGTGCGACGTAAGAGGTTGCAGAGTATGAAGAGAGTCGGAGAGTCAAAAAGAAAAGTCGGTAGTGTCAAGTCGTCGAGATGGATCGTGCTCAGTCGAGAGACCGAACAAGGTCATCCCGATGGTTTAACGCCGTCCAAACTTTTGTTTCTTCTCAGCAGGCTTGAGAATCTAGTCAAGGGGGTTAGCCGAGGTCTGAAGAAAAAATAAAAATAAAAGAGCTCTTCCAGCCGGTAGAGTTGTTTGGAAGGCCTTTGGGTGGGATTGCACAAACCTGGAATGAGCAGAGCAAGCTCTCGTCCACGCTCATCATGGCACCTGCATTGTCGAACTCGCCACAGTAGTTGGGTGCACTAAACAGAGTGACAAGTTGACGCTTGGAGAAGAATTCGTAGCCATCTTCGACGACCTGGTGAGCACGGCAGATGAGGTCCATGTCGTGCTTCTGAAGGAAACGAGACACCACGTCCGGACCAAAGGTGAAGGACACACCACGGTCGTTTTCGCTCCAGCCGGTAATATCCTTGTCGGGGTCGGACCACAGAAGATCACACAGCAGTCCACAATCGGGGATCTAAGGGAATGGAAAGGTTAGCGGACGGTCCCAGCAAGTTAGAACACGAGCTGCCCTCGGTTGGGGCGGATGGAGCAGATTTGAAAGACAACAGAGGACTGAAGCCGGATTCTTCTGTGGGCAGAAAGCTATCGAGAGAGAGGAGGCACGTACATCAGTGGGGCGCATGACGCGACGAATCTGCTCCATCGAGTTCAGATCGGGGCTGAGACCTCCGTGCATGGTGAAGATCTTCTCGTCAATGATGGCGGCAATGGGTAAGCAGTTGAAGCAATCGGTAAATGTCTTCCAAAGCTTAATGTTGTAGCGTCGCTTGCACTCATCGTAGAAGCCGTAGATACGGTTGATGGAGGCGCACTCGTGGTTGCCACGGAGAATGAAGAAGTTCTCGGGATACTTGATCTTGTAGGCGAGGAGAAGGCAGATGGTCTCGAGAGACTGCTTGCCACGGTCGACGTAGTCACCTAGGAAGAGGTAGTTGGCTTCAGGGGGGAAGCCACCATACTCAAACAGACGCAGAAGATCATAGTATTGGCCGTGAATATCACCGCAAATCTGCCAAGCATCGAGTCAGCATCACTACTGCACCGGCATTCCTCCCTGACAAAGGGGTTTGTGGCGGAAGCTTTGTCCTACCTTGATGGGAGCCTCCAGCTCGAGGAGGATGGGCTGAGAAATGAAAATCTCGCGAGCCTTAGTGCAGAGGAAGCGAATCTCAGTCTCGAGAAGCTGGACCTGCTTTCCAGGCCGGCTACCTCGGACCTCGAGCAGCCGGTCAATTATAGAATCGAGATCGACCTCGTGTTGGTCAGCCATCTTATAGATGCTCCCCGTGGGAGAGACGGATCGTTTATATCGAATTAATAAGCCGAGAGAGGCTGCGCGTTAAAGAAATCGCGGGAGAAGAGAAGGGAGGCGTGCTAAGAAGCAGGCCGATGCGCAAAATGATGCGGCCCCTCGAGAAGGAAAAAAGAGCAGTACGACAGATGATGATACACTAGACAATATGCACTTTGATAATTGAGAGATAATCCTGCCATCGAGCGTTAGAAGAAGAATGGACGAGAACCATCAATGGCTTGGGTTAGTCATCGAGGGGGATTTGTTGCCTCCCAATTTGAGCAACGAAGAGTAAGAGGGGGAGAAAAAAAGGGCGTGATGAGAGTCAGACCAACATCCCGATGACAGGAGCGATCCCAATCTGGCCCATCCAAAGACGATTGCCGTTGTGGTGATTCTATCACGCCGCCCCTTTCCCTCTCCGTCTCTCCTTCTCTCGCCAAAAATGAGGGGGAGCAGACAATCGCCGGCAGGATGGTTGCTTTTCGGTGCCGAGAAATAGAACGAGAGCGCGCCATCGCCAGGTGGGGGGAAAAGGGCGAAAAAACTCACAGCTATGCGGCAAATGGCTTCAGAGACCAACGCGAGAGAGGGAAAAAAAGAGACTAAGAGAGGGCGCAGCGGATGAGAAACAGGGTTCTAAACGCGCGATGGGCTTTTGCTCTCTGGATGGGCGTAAAATAAACGAAATGAAATAAAGCCGCTGAAGGGTTGATGCAGCTGTTCGTCGCCGTTTAGGGTGGCCTCGAAAAGGGCTCGTCGCTTTGGGGGGAAAAGTTCTAGTTATGGGGATGGCCTCGCGGGGGGGCAGTTCGTGTGCCTTCGTTCTGCTCTCAGCGTCCTTTGTTGCTGTGGGCGCAGCCAAACAATCAGCCCGAAGTCGTCGCGTCTGGAAAGTCCCGTCAAACGAGGAGCCGTTGCAGAGCCGTGGAATCGATGCTGGATCGATGGACGATGATGGCTATCGTCGGTCGTCGTTGGGCAAAAAGAGGTCGTCTTCTTGCGGGATCGTCAAAAGAGAGGCTTTGACGGGGTTCGCTTTTGTGTGGTGGGAGAGAGAAAGAGAAGAGGCAAGCTTTTTTTTCCCTGGCCAGGCGAAAAAGAAGGGAAGAGTGGGTTCGGGTTTTGTGCTGGTGCTGGCCTGGGGCGGCGCTTGCAGTGCAGGCAGGGTGGCCTCCGCCGGCGACGGGGCGCCATGGCCTGTAATACAGCGCATCCATCGCCTCGAACAGCAGCAGCTCAATTGATAAGGCCATGCATCAATCTTGAGAGTTCAAGTTTCTGTGCGACCTGCCCATCAATCACTATCTGCTATCTGTCCATCTTTGCACGACCCTGATGCACGCGAAATATCAATCCCAAACGCAATCCCACGTGCCACAAGAATGTATGTACAAGCACCGCACGTCAATCCCCAGACAAAAACCCAACATACCCGAATCAAAACCCATCCGTGCAATCTTCACTCAGGAGATGAATGGAATGCACCCGCCCAGGGACCCCCCCAAGAAAACGCCCGTGTCCAGGCTCTGAAGCGGCCTGCTAGCGGCCCCCTCCTCGCCGAACTTAGTTTTCCCTCCAGGGCCGGGCCAGGTTCCATCCAGGTCCAGCCAGGTCAGGTAAGCTGTCGTGAGAAAAAAAAAAGAAATAAGAAATAAAATTGAAAGACTAAACTCGGAAGCTGGAACTTGCGGATAGATGGACGCTTTGACTTCTATGATAGCTGCCCTGTCACGATGACTCGTACAAGCAGCAAGCATCCGGTGCTTAGCAGGTACCTTACAGCAGCAACCAGCTTCGAACGATACATGCCCACTACCCGACCTTACCTGCTCTCTGCCTGCCCGAGTCGAGTCCTACGTGTACACCTACTCGTACTGTATCAAACCGGACGATATCCGCAACACACGAGAAAACGCGGCGCCCGTCAAAAACCCAGCCGGATTCGGCACTGCCCCTCTGCAGACACCTTGAAAAGCTGGTGGGCATCCAGCATATGTCCAAATCGAGGCTAACGGGGCGAATTGGCCCTTTTTTTTTTGTCCCAGCTTGCCTTGGTTCCTGTCCACCCCTCTCTTCTCCAAACAGGTTATTCACAGCAGCGCGGCTCACAACCACGAATCACAGCCAGAACCAAGAATTTTTGGATCTCTTGTTTTTGCCTTCTACAACCCACCAGCAGTCACCCCCTTTTTTGCCGATTTATTTGTTCTATTTATTTATTGGTTATGCCCAGCGTCGTCTTTTTCAACTAGCTCCGCGCCCTTTTCCCTGCTCGTCCATTGGACAGTCTAGAGCCTGGCCCGGAACCCGCCGCCTCTGCCTACGTACCAACCTAAACGCACCTCTTTGTTCGTATCGCATCGAAGGCGTCTCGCTTTGAGGAAAAAACAGGGGCAGAGAAAAGAATCGAAACAGAAAAAAAGACATCAAAACAACATCATCATCCGATACTCAATTCAGATACCACACACAAGAGGGGGCTACTCAAAAACAACACACACTCGTCCATATTTTATGATGCGTCGATTCCTCACCCCCTGCTGCCGCTGATTTTCGAAACCAAGTCGCCTCAAATCAGATGCTCGCGCAAACGGGCTCCTCCTGCTTTTCCTTTTCTAGCTTCTCGCCTCATCACACTGCTGACGAGTCCGGCACCGGGGGACCGGGTCTCCGCCATCGCCTTTTTTCTCCTCGCTCTCTCTCCCCTCCCTCGGCGTTTCCCCCCTCCATCTTAAAAAAGAAAAGTCACTGGAGCACACTCGAAACTTGGGATTCTCCAATAGAATTCTCGTTCGGTGTCCCGCTATTCCGCCTCGTTTCCTTCTTCCCATCTGGAGTTTCCCCCCGTCTGCAGCGCACGGAGACGGCAAGTCTATGTAGCTAGTAGTACTAAGTTCTCACTGTATTTGCCTGGTGCTAAGTAGACACGGCTGCGAGCTTTGTTTTTCTTTCTTTTTTGCCCATCAGCCCATGCCTAAACCATAAATGCCCTTGTGGAAAGTGACAGTCAGCCGCAAAAATAGAACCCCAGCCTAAAAACGTTAAATTTCCTACAATCGCATATGTACCTTTAACTTTTGCCATCCATGGAGATTCTACAGTAACACACAAGTACGAGGTACACGTTGCTGTCAACCCCGCCACCCCGCAGAGGCTTTAGCTTGGCTACATGTACAGATGAAACTCCGTCGAAATCCTGTGCTGGTACTTTGCCGTCCTATCAGCGCCTTGCGCAGCCTCGCCTCATTCGATGTCAAAGCTTCCCAAGCAGGAAATGACCGCTCCAACATACTCCATAGACAAACAGACAAATCATCTCATTGAGGATGCCAGAGTATACACATTTGTATCAGATCCATTGAATACGTTAATCCTACACATAAAACTTGCACCTTTGTCCGCCCGATTATCATTGATCCAGGGCAATTCGTTACCCATTCCTAGCTCACAAAAAACAACGCCCTCCTCCCCTTGCCCGGCCCATGGCAAGTCAAGTCGCCCTTTCGTTTCCCCCCAAGGAAATTACAAAAACAGGAAAAAAGACGTGGATAAAAGGACAGGATGAGAAGGAGAAAAGAAGAGGGTTGAAAGAAAAAGTAAAGGAGAAGATAAAAGACGATCAAACAAAGAGGCCGGATTACTGGGTGTATCAATAGGAAAGAAAAGAAACAATAAAAAAAAGCAATGCTGCTGTCCTCCCAACGCCAGAGCCTTATATACCGATGCTTTCGTCGTAAAAGCGCTCAGCTGCAAAACAAAAACATCAGGACGTAAAAAAACAATCCCGTAGCAATTTCGCACAAAAAGCACATCTTGCCCATCCCAATTTACCTCTTGGCTTAAATCACTCCCAAATTCCTCGCCTTATCGCCGTCTAGTCGGTCTTCGTTTCTTTGGTAGTCTACTCGCCGTCTTGTTCTTGGTGCTGCCGGCGCTCGACGCATCCCTCGGCTCTTCCGTATCCATCGCCGCGGCTGTCACGGCATCGTCAAGATCCTTAAAGTCCTCGTCATCGAAATCCGTCAGCTCTTCGCTGAGCGTCCGTACTGCATCTCGGCCCGCTGCCCAGTGCTCCTCAAGGATGGACGTTCCGTATGGCTCAAGCGCTCTAAGGTACCAAAGGATGCCCCCTTCTGAGAGAGGATCGGCCGGTTCATTACCCAGGCTTCCATTACTCTGCGGTGGGGTTGGTGGCCCATCTTGTGATGGACGAGTTATGACGACGTAGCTGCTCGTGCTGTTGGGAGGGGTTTCGGATGCGATGGCAGCGTTGACTCTCGCCGATTTAATGTTTATCTCCGTCGTGATACCAAGGCCCCCTGAGGTGCGGCTGGTCATGATGCCCAACCCGACGGTATTAACCTCGATGCTGTCACCTTCTTCCTCTTCATGGCGATCGTTTTCATCTTCATCGTCGTCTTCATCATCATCTTCTTCATCATTCTCAGCAGTGTCCATTACGTCGCCGTTGTCGGAGACAATGCCACTCCCGCCTGCTAGAGGCTCACTCTTAATGGTAGGGAGGACTTCAGATGACGGCTCAGGAGCGTCGATCATAATGGTATCTTCAGCTGCCGTATCTGCCTCGTTATGTGCTGCTGCGTTGGGTTGTCGACCTACTTCGATGCTGGCATCAATAAGGGTCTCTAACTCTCTCTGGAGCGCTTCAGCCGGCTTTGTAGATATTTCGGCTTCAACCTGCAGCGACATTTCAAGCAGCGGCTGCACAGCCTTGAGAATTCGCTTTCCGAGCTTCCGCCGCTCTCGTATGTCTGAAAATGTTGATGTTATAATAGAGTTATTGGTGCTGTTGTTATCCGCTTCATCCTCCTCCATTTCACGATTAATGGATTCTGAGAGCTCAGGAGGAGTCAAGATTCCCTTGCTGATGATATCACCGAGGTCTTGCGCAAAGCTCAAGGTGTTGACATACACCCGCTTCTCAATGCTTGCCTGTAAATCGGCCAAGCCATCCGTGAAGAGACCCTTGTCCAATCTGTCCACAGCCAGTCAGTAAAGCCCATGCAACGCCGTAGTCTGGTCCGTATATCAAAACAAAGAAAGAAGAGAAAGGAAACTTACGAAATGGCCTTCTCTACAACAGGAACTAGTAACTTGGCAGTAGGGAAGTAGCACTCGTCTACAAAGTCCTGCTCGAGCTCGGCGGCATCCAACTTGAGCTGTTCACGCTGCACAATGTCGTCGGCGAGAACCTTGAGCTGCTCGAGCTCGTGAATGATGCCCTGAGCAAACTCGATGCGGCGAGCCAGTCTTGCCTTGCCGCTGGGGCCCATGGCGGCAAAGTTGCGCCTTGTCAGCTCCATGGAAGAGAACGACTCCATCTGCAGCTGCAAGCGCTTGAGGAGCGCGGCACCCCTACGTGCCTCTCTCTTCAGGGTCCAGTAGCGGCAAGCTTCGCTGAGGAAGTCCTTGCGCTTCCTAAAAGTGAACCGCTGAATAGATGCCTCGACAATGTCAAAGACAACCTGAGGGATGATGGGGGCTCCAGATGGCAGTTTCCAGAGGTTTTTAGGAGGTTGTCCTTTCTTCTTGTCGCCCAGAATGGCTAGGTTCTTCGCGCCCGTCATCTGGCTCTCATCGGGCGGATGATCTGTGATAGCAGTGCGGTGTTGCGCTGCAATGACATTCGCCATGGCTTGATTATCTGCCCAGATACGCCCACGCATGTTCCTCTTATAGAACTTTTTGGCGGCTCGCGTGGCCTGGTGAACCTGGTTTTCTTGGGCATGATCCGGCGGGCAATGCTTATCGCAAAATGCCTTGAGCACCATGCTGCCGTCTAACACAGCAAGAGTGCCCTGGACAGTTTTCATCTTGAGGAATAGTCGTGCTCTCCTGGCACATGTGACATGGAAAGCCTGGTAGCAATTTTTGTTGCCACACTGAATGCAGGCGCCCATTCTCTGACGGCAGATATAGCAAGTCAACTTCCACCTAGTTTTAGGGACCTTTTCTACGTCCATGACGGGCTCCATGAACGTATGGTTTCCTAAGGAGACTTCAGGAATCCACATGGCACAGAGTAGATGGGCCCATTTTGACGAGTTGGTTTGCTTGAATGCACCGTCCGTATTGGGGCAGAATATGCAAGTCTAGGAAAGCAAAAGAGTCAGAAGTTGAAGACACCAAACAATGTAAGGGGGAGAGAGAGAAAAGGAGAGTCTTACTGGTATTCCGCGACCACATAGCTGACATTTCCTACAAAGCCACTGGCCCTCCGGAATAAAGGGCACACCGTAGCATTCTTGGTGAACCGCGAGGTTACAACCATCGCAGAAAACAATTGCGTTTGTATTTTCGCAATCTCCATCATCACAAATAGCGCATTTACTGTCGGGTTCCTCGCCGCTGTGAGTCTCGCCGTTAACGGCCACCGCCGAGCTGGACCGCGGCCTGTGCGTCTGTGGCGGCTTAGGGTTTGGCTTTGGTATTCTTCGTTCCAAAGCATGCCACTCCTTTTCGATCTTGGTCATGGTGATTTCAAAGACCTCGCGCGTGATGGCTTCCAGCTCGTTCTGCTTGCGCTGGGCGTTGTACTGCTCAAGCCACATATCGTCTTGCTCGTCCATGTCGTACTCAACACGGCCGAGTCTAGACTGGTGCACATGGTCATCGCTCGCAGCCACCGAAAACTGTTCAAACTCATCATCGGCATTGCCATCGATGGCCTTGATCAGTGTACGTTCGGATCGAATAAAGTTGTCGCTCTCTTGGTAGCCAACATTGCTCATGGCCTTGTCAACGTAGCGTGCCTGGCCAAAAGTCTTGCTTTCGAATAGTTCGATGCGGTTGGTCTTTCTATATTGGGGTTGTTTTAGGTCGAGCCGCTCCTTTGGCGTCTGGTTCGATATGGGGAGGATCTTGGGGGTTCTGGGGGTAGGAGCAAAGTCAAGGGGTCGAACGTTGTAAAAGCTGACGACTTCACGAGTAGATCGGCGAGGGCGTCTTGATGGGGTGCCGGCAGCTGAATCGTCGGCTTCGACTTCTGTGCCGCGCGCTGCCTGGGGATTTGGTGTATTTCCTGTCGAGGCGGGGTTGACGGATTTGGACGGTGTCATGGAGTCCAGGTGTGGTGTAGTAGGTGGCTGCGCATCTATAGCGGGAGTATTCGGCGCCTCTTGCAGGACGACTCCGTCGACATCGTCGGCGGGGAAGATGACAAACGGGAGGTCGATATCAAGGTTTGGATGGAACTCTTCCCAGCTGCGCTCCTCTCGGGGCTTATAGTCTTCGGCTTGCTTCACGGACGCAGCCATGGCGGCGGCAGATCCCCATCGCATCTCGTCGCTGTCTTCGTTGGCAGCAGTTCTGGCTCGTGTGCTCCGCTCCCGCCGCGGGGGCAGAGACGGAGAGGCGCCGTTGAGGGCCATCCGGGAGGCCGAGGTTCTGGATCGCGAGGCTGTCATGGTGCGGGTTGTATCGGGGGTGTCGATGGCGTCGGCGTCGAGATATCGTCCACCACCTCCTGGGCCTCCGGGAACGTAGCGACGGCGCTTCTTGGGGGGTGGTTCGGAGACAGCAGCGGCGGCAAGTGAAGCCTGTCTAAGGGCACGCGCAGCGTTGGTGGTGCCGGGCGGACGCCCTCTGCGGCGTCCCGTGGGTGTTCGACGGGGTGTTGGAGAGGCCGGAGCCATTGTGCCCACTACAGGGCAGCGATTTCACGGCAGCTAGGCTCAGTAACTGAGAGCAAGGCGCAAGGCGACGGTGGTGATGGGAGGCGAGTCGAAGCGAGGCTGTCGCTCGAGGCGGACGGCGCGCGCAAGGCACGGGGCAGCGGCTGGAGGGGATCGAGGGGCTTCTGAAGGCCCCGAAGCAGCAGCTGAAGCGCCAGGGTTCATAGGCAAGGCAAAACAGGCCCTCGTTGGCGAGCAGTCGATGGACGAAGGCAGCATCAGGGGACGACGTGACGTCGGCTGGCGGCTCTCGATTCGGGGGCGAGCGAAAAACAGACAACGCGTGAAGGCGTGCGCACGGACCACCTACGGAATCTCGAACCAGACGGCTTCATTTTCAATGTCTGGTCTGCGTTAGTCAGATCAGAAGGGCCCTTGTGCGTTTCGGGCTAGCGGCGTGCCTGGGGAAAGCCATGCGCTAAACTGGCCGAGATCAATGCACTACGTGAACTGTAAAAAGCCCGGGCAGCTAATCAGCTGGAACATGGAAATGGATGACGAAAAGAAAACAGACGAGACGGTAGATGAATCAGAAGGGGCGAGTATCCGAGGTATTTCTCCTTCTTTGACTCCTTCTTCTATAGTTTTGACAAAAGAGTAAATGAAATGCGACGACAAGAAGCAATTGAATTTGGACATGTCCTTTCCTCAGGTCGCATAGGAGAATCAAGTGTGTCCACGACTTGCAGTATAAACCGCGACTCATACCACCAATCTAGACGATTTTCTAGAAGAAATGCGCCTCATGCTCCAATATAAGTCGTCCAGCGATTCAAGGCCATGTACTATAGCCCGTGTGGATCATAGACGACAAATATTCATGAAATGCACCATAAGCTCCGATCCATCACACCTACTCAATTGATTTCCACTGCTTCTTATCCAACAGCTTTTCCCATTCTCTTATTGAATTGTCGTATCTCTCCCACCAGTTCCCCCACATTTCAATCTATGTATGTACCTCTCCCGCAAACACTCTAAAAATAACCCTGAAGAAACCCGGCAATCGGCCATTGTCCCAGACGTCCGGGGCGGATTCCCGGCTCGCCAATCACACCTCGCCCCGTCAGAAAAGCGCTGCTAGTCTAATTCATTCACAGATCGGGAGTTTTCTAATGCGTGGCCACCCATCGATCCAGGCACATGCCGATTTAGATTTGACAGAAGGAAAATGCCGGTCCCCGCTCGCTCCATAAGCCCGGGCGGCCACCCCTAAACAGGTCTCTTCTCTGCCGCATTGTTGGAGGTGACGGCGTGGCTGTCGCCCGAAAATAGGTCATTGAATCTACATTTGGGGTAGAGCTGCCATTTGTAGACGAGTGTGTAGATGAATCTGGATGCAACGTGATCAAAGTATTTGGTCGGCCATCAAACATGTCACTTTATATTCTCTTTGTATGGCAGCATTGCCGAACCGCTTAGATACCGCGAGAGAGCATTTGAATCAGTGTGTAAGCACAAGATAATCAAGACAGAGAAAAGGTCTAGAAAGGGGCATATAGCGAGAGAGGAATGAGGGCATAATTGACGCGAAGCATATTGTTTGTAGCTACTCCGTACAGGGCAAGCAATCCATCCATCCGACCCCAAGTCCTCCTTAGGTGGCGCCATTACGACATCCCGGGAGTGGGAGAAAAAAAAACTCGCCGAGATTGAATCAAAGACCCCTGATTGCCAAGAGCACAATGATGACACCCATCACATGGTAAACCCGAGCGCGGGTGCTGGATACTCTAACCTACGCCAAGTTTTATAACAACGTGTCAATTACACATAACATGCAAGCCACCTGTTGGTTGGGCGGGCCGCTTCAATTGTCCATTGCAGATTTGGTAGGTCAAGCTTGGGACTCGACCTCTTAATACTTAGACCGTATATCACATCATGGATGCGTATCTGCAGCGTCTAGTGCGGGCTTACGTACATGGATTGCATCATACTGCCTACATGTAGAGACTAAGTACGCATACCTCACTTTACCTTACCTTAGTTCAGTACATCATGTAAGGTAGTAGCCAAGGCACATGCCGTACATGTGGGCTGACATGGACATTCACATGTGAAATGGGAACAAGCATCGTCACAAACAGGTGATAAGAGGAACTCTAAGGTGCAACGTGAAACTCGCATGCTCTATCATTCTTCCGTCAACAGCTCATCAGTGTTACTACTCATATTCCCGGTTTGTCACAAAACCATCTCGACGCTTGCGACGCTCAAACTCGAGCATGTCTTTCAAAGCAATGGAGTGCCGACCCGAAGCTACTTGGGGGAACACACGACACAAGTGCCGGCTCACCCCTATCATAACGCCGTTTCCAAGCCAAACAGAAAAAAGAGGTCGTAGACCCAGCTTATGCCACTGGTTGCTCTCAGCAAAGTCAAGAAAATAAAAGAAAAAAGTCATGCCAAAAACAGGAATTTTCATGCAACGTTCATAACGTGTCAAGCCACTTTTTTTATCCCCTCCCAGCCTCTGAACATCATGTAACAGAACCAATCCGAAGAAAACCAGACAGACAAGACGAGAATTCAAAAGAAAAGGGTTTACAATAAAACCCTGGCAATGACAGCAATTCCTAGCCGTGACGCCATATCCGCTATGCTCCGTAATAGAAAAGACAAACCGCGGTACCAATCAAGCCCTGTCGTGTGGTAAGGGACAGGGTGAAATAAGATGGATAAATAGACAAGATGAAGCAGAAAGGGTAGCTTAGCTCTTTCAAACTAGCTGCAGGAGAAGCAAAGGACGTAGGAGTGTGCCAGTGAGATGAGTAGGCAAGTTTGTAAAGACGTAGAAAGGGTATCGAATCGAGGGGGGGTATCATTGAGTAAAATGGGTATATAGTCAAGGGCGCTAAGCTTGAACTCAGAACACGCAGCCGGGCATTTATGAGTGGCCTCCATGGATGGCTTGCATGGGAGGAGCGTGATGGGCGGGATGGGCCGCCAACAGCGCAGCGGTGGTGGTTGGGATATTGGATGAGCCAAAAACGTTGTTGGCATCCCAGCTCTCCTCGCTCAGCACGCTCAGATAGCCCTCGCCGACCTTGTCACGCAGGGCCTCAATTTTGCGACGATAGAGCTCACCGCTGGCATCCCAGTCTTGCTGCTGGATATCGCTCGTGCTAAAAATGTGGTCGGCATGGGCGGGACCGTTGGCATGTGCGTTCTCAAAAGAAAAGGCTCCGCTGCCAAACTCGTGGGCCTTTGGATATGAGAGGGGAGTCGACGGTTGAGTTTTAGATACGTGAGAAATTTTATAGCTCCCATCCATTGAGCCGGCGATTGGGGAATTGATCGGGTATTTTGGGCTATGCACATCAACCGGCGAGGGCATTGGGTTTTTGTCACTAGTTGAAAGGTCGACGATGCGTCGTTTGGTGTTCCTGCGGCGCCTCGTTGAAGTCGTGTTGATTTCGCTGGCGACGGCTTTTGGCACTGGCCTCTCCTTGCGCAGGACGGCAGCCTCCTTGACAGCACTATAGACGACGGTGGGCTTGCTTACATCAACGCCTCGCATCTCGGTCACGATCGGCTTCACCACTGGGACAGACTCGGGAATCGGGACTCGGTCAACCAGAATACGCTTTTCAGAGGAGCTGGGGCCTGAGCCATCGATGACGATGTCCTCGGTATATCCAGGCGTCATGCGGAAGAGGTTGAAAATGACCACACGGTAATCCTTGTGGGTGCGGGCAAAGGGGTTGCCCTCCACCCAGATTTCACGAATCTCCGGAATTCCAGTCAAGCGTGCAAGTTCCTTGGGGTCTGTAAGGCGGTTGTCTCTAAGGTCCAGCCTTTCCAAAGGATACAGCTTCTCGATTCCGGCAAGAGATTGCAGTCTATTGGCTCGCAGGTTGAGAGCAGTAATGGCTGGGAGGGGGTTTCGGGTCAAAGAGTGCAGAGAGTCAATCATGCAATGAGACAGGTTCAGGGCGCGGAGAGCGGTGAGGGTGGACAGGCTGTCCGGGATTTGGCTGAAGAGGTTGGATGACAAATCGAGAGAGAAGAGGGTGTTGGAGAGAGGAGCCAGGCTTGATGCTGGAATCGACGTCATGGGGTTATCTGCCAGACTGAGATGCCTCAGGAAGCGCCACTTGGACGAAGGTAGGACGGTGTTTCCCAAGAGGTTGGCAGAACTGCCTCTAGAGTGGTGATGGTACCAAGAGTCGGACAGGCTAGAGTTGGAACTCCCAGATCCTGAACGCCGCATTCTCTGTTGGGATCGGATGTGGGTGTGATTACGAGAGCTCGATGGGCGTGACGGGGAATTGCTCCTCGGCCGAGAGTCCTTGTTCAGAGAACGCGATAGGTCATCCGTAGATTGTCTTCGCAGGGTGCGGGCCGAGCCATCGGACGTGTTACCGTCCTCGACGGCAGCCTCGCTGGGAGCCATCGAGCCGACACGGAGTTCACCTAGAGAGGACCGTGGATCGGGAGAGCCAGGAATCGATACCGATCGGGGAAATTCACGACCGGACATGGTTGGGCTCTTGCGGGGGCTATGGCTCCCGCTCCAAGGTATTGAGGGCGAGTGCTGTGACTTTGACGTTCTGCGGCGCCTCTTATCCATGTCGTCCAGGACAATGTCGATCAAGATATCAGCGGGATCTTCGATGCCGGCATGCTTGAGCGTAAGCGAGCGGAGCTGGTCGGCCATGCGATCCCAGCCAAAGAATTGACGAAAATCAATGTTGCTCACTTCCAGCGCCTGGACATTCTTGAAGACGTAGAGGGGGACCGCAGAGTCAAAGGGAAACTCTTCGTAACCCTTGATGAGGCGAGCTCGCCAATCAGGGGCTAAGCGAAGACAAGGGATCTTGGTGAAGGCAGAATACAAGTACTTCATGTCGGCCTCCAGCGCGGCCTTTTGACGCTCCGTCCGAGCAGCAGATATGCTGGCACCGATGCCGAAGCTGGCCCACAAGGCAGACATGCCAGACATGACGCTCCGGATACTGGAGACGGAGTGGATGGAGCCTACATCTGAGCTATGGCTTCTAGACCGCTGGGTGTTGCTCAGAAATGACACGTAGTTTGCAGACGATGAGCTGTCGTGGAGATCCTCCAAGCGAACCTTCATGGGCCCCACATTGATACCCAATTCTTCGAAGCGAGAGAGGAGATAGAACAGGTGGTGGGGAGTGAGGGCGAGCTTCGCAGATTTTACTCCGTGAGAGGAAAAGTTGAGAGGTCCCAGAGACAGAGCGTTGGCAAAGGCGCTGGTGCTAGAAATGGCGGTTGAGGGACGCTCAGGGAACGTCGGAGTCTGCGGGATCGTGGCAGAGCTCGTGCTTTGCGTGGCTCGGTGACGCACATCGCGGCGCTGAAGCTGCAAGGCGTTGGCAAGAGCCTTTTCGTTGCTGCGAACAAAGGCAGCAAGTTGCTGTTGGAAGTTAGCACGCCGGTATCGGGGCAGCAGAGGTAAATCACAGCAGCAGCATATTTACCTTGATAAACAAGCTTCCGTCTTCTGAATCCATAGCTGTGGTATTCAGGGTCATAAAAGCATTTGGGGTAAAGAAGATGTTTTCGCTATTATATATTTCGGGGTGGTAGAAGTGAAAGGAGCGGCGAAAGAGCGTCGTAAACGGTCGAGTGGGAAGAATACAACTGTGCTGAATCTTCGACGTCCGACTCGAAAAACCTAATGCCCTTGTGGTGCAACAACTTTACACTACACTCTGTATTGATACGTTAGCGACGAAGAAGCGAATAAGGTTGCCATTAGCGGGTACAATGCGAGTATGAGGGGTGAAATGGCAGAATATGGTTCAAGAGGAGAAGGGAGAGAAATCGTGCGTACATCTAGGACGTAGCACTGCGAAGAGGGAGGGGGGGACTGAAAGGATGCCACGATGGACCCTTTCACAGAAACATGGACAAACTGGCAATTGGCTATCAAGCAGGCTGGCTGATGAGGCGATCATCTTATCATGCTGCCCGTTCCCTTGGCCAAGCCCTTGAACGCAGAGAGGCCTCACCAAGCTTCCGGCGGCCACGGAGGACAGGAGAGAGACTAGGCACCCGAAAGAAGACACCAGGATATCAAAGTGGTATCGCCACGGTTACTGCTAACTGGCTGCAACGAAGCACAGGAGGATGACAGCCAAGAGGTGCCAAGGGGGCAGTCGTACGCGAAGGGCAAAAGATGTGAGGGTTTGTACGAGGCAGGTGGTGGTGATGGTTGGACAATAGTAGTAGAGGAGGCAGCGTTTGGGCTGGGGAGTTGACTTGAGGAGAGAGAATCGCCGCGACGGTTATTTTCTCCTTGTCGGTTCCCTTTCTCGATCTCGTTCTTGTTCTCGTTCGCCGCAGTAGGCAGACACATAGGCCGAGCGAAACATGGTCAAAGAGTAAGGCAGGCAAGGCGAGGCAGAGGCAGGCAAGGCAAGGCAAAAGCAAAAACAAGCAAGCAGAAGAGCGGTCGGTAGCTGATAGCAACGAAGCAAAAAACCAAATCACCGCACCGTGACTCACCTCATCAATCGCAGAAGAAGAATATATAAAAAAACAAGAAGAAAATAAAATAAAACAAAAAGACCAACAGGACAGGACAGGCGACCAGGTCCGCCAACGAAGGGAACAAAGGACAAGGACGAAAGTCGTAAAAGCCGAAATCTGCCGGCAGATACTCCAGGCTTTGGATGATGGCGAGGCTTCTGATTTCTCAGAGAAGCGTTTGCCTCTTTGCAAAGCCTTGCAGCCCGTCTGTAGTCGCGCAGGTTCGGCGTTGAGCAGACGAGGGAAAGGGTCCAGAGGCAAGGAATGGAGGGGTCTTGGGATCGAGGTCTCTAATAACAAAGCGCCTGCCAGCGGTGGGCCTGGCGACAAGGGCCCTTCTGATGCCTGCTGATTGGGGAGGGTCACAGGTCATCTCGCTGGGCCGGGGGGGTGGGCCAGTCAAAGCACAAGTACCCGGTACAAGATCGAGTCTTGCCGCGCTCACAGGCGAGTGCGTGCACTCCGAGTCTAGAACCAATCATTGGCGGCGTCTCTAGCACTCGCAGCGCCGGCGAGTGGTTTGCGGCAGCACGTCCAATCCATCGCCGTTTTCCCTGCTTGGAGCCCCTAAACACTACATGTACAGCTACTTGCACGAGTATTGTATACACACACCAACACTAACGCAGCAACGGCGTCG
Organism: Trichoderma simmonsii; assembly: GCA_019565615.1. Lineage (NCBI taxonomy): Eukaryota > Fungi > Ascomycota > Sordariomycetes > Hypocreales > Hypocreaceae > Trichoderma > Trichoderma simmonsii. Next base: position 3,108,827 of record CP075866.1, read on the forward strand.
AGTCAAGGGAGAATCTGTCTGCCGTTGAACTCGACTTCTCTGCCCATGGTTGTCCATGCCGTTTCGCCTCCGAGAGAGCCAAGAGAAAATAAAATGCCTTATCTTTTCGTCGACAAGCCATGGCCGGGCTATGGAGCTTTTGGCGCTCGTATGTACTCGCTACTATCCCGGCTGTGGCGCTAATCTATGGAGCCCAATGACAGGGTCCTGCGGAGAGAGTCTGTTTTGGCTCTGTCGCTCTTTGCTCTCAAGCCTGATAAAGAGAGATAGTTGCACGCTAGGAAGGAAAAAAAAAAGTGAAGCCGGAGGATAGTAGGTAAGTAGAGAGAAGAGAGGGGAAAATGGGCAAAAATAGCGAGAGTGAGCGATAAACTAAAAAAGAGTCCGGCTCGAGACAATTATCGACGAACTCCAAGACACGGAGTTTAGAAGCAAAAGCGTCCAGTCTTCTCTGTACTCATACGTACAGTAGAATGTAGAACAAGTCGGCATGCAGCCAACGCAGCGCGCAGAGAGGAACTCCATGGTTCGGGGGTCCAATCACTGCTCAGATTGGTGATGTTGACTTGGAGGAGGGTCCATCCATCATGTGGGGGTTTCTTTTTTTTTCTTTTGGCGCGAGCAGGGATGGATCCTTGGAGTGCAGCAGCAAGGCGCAACCCGTGAAATGACGAGTTTGGCTACGTAAAACACGGCGGAGTGACGAAGTGATGGGCTCGTTTCAAAGTCCGCACGCCAATCGAGAGAAGCGACGCCGGTTGTCCATCGTCATGCGCTTGTGTCTTGTTTATGCGGCCGGCGTGCTTGATTGTTCTTTTTTGTTTTCCTTCCATGAATTGCCAGGTGAATATGCAAGTAGAATCACATCATAGCAGCAGCTCAGTCCAGACCGAGCAGAGAATTGAGGGCGAGAAAGAGAGGCACACGACCCGTCCGTCTGCGGCTGACAGCAACAAGCAACATTACATACCCCCCAGCCCGCGGAGGTCTCATTCGAAGCCCAGCCCAGCCCAGCCCAGTCCCAGCCTAATATTTGCTGCTGCTCTCTCACGCACCACCAGCAATCCCAAGATCCAGCCAGTGCCGGTGCTGATTGGGCGACCGTCTTCCATGGCCATTTTAGGCTCGAGATCGCTGAGAGCCACTCCCTACCTCACAGCCGCCGATGGTGTCAATGTGTCTTGGGCGAGGTTCCAGATACATGTGCCGTCCTGTCATGGGACTGGGTGGCTGCGAGACATTGCCCAGCTGGTCTCAGACAGCGTCGCCGTTGACTGGCCGCCCGGTCAACAACCACATGTAATTTCGCAGCTGAGCGCCAAAAGGAGAGGAGCGCGTGCATGGCCTGGAGTTGGATGCAGCCACCAATCCGAGATGCGACTGGCACTGCTCGGAATGCGCTCGCCGAAAGGGCTCCAATCGGCCATCCCCTGTCAGGCCAGTATCATGAATCGATTTTCTTGGGTGCGCCTCGCCCGCAGCCAGGGACGCTACTGTAAACTCGCACAATGAGCGGAACCTTGTGCCTGGGTTGGTGAACATTGTCTGCCAGAAAGAGATTTTTGATGCCAAGTTACCATGGCGACACCTCAGCTCGAGCCCAGCCCACGGTGATGCTGTACCCCGTATGGAGGACTAGGTAGCATCCGTCATGGCGTGACCCCCGATGACAGGGTTCACATGCTTGCATGATTCTAAACAATTTAGAGCTCCGTCCAAACGGAATCTGAAAATTCCAAGAGCAGGTAGCAGTACAGATAGTGTACTCGGACTCGTTCCAGGCGCTATATTAGCATGAGATCGACTGTTTCTCCCGCTGTGGTGGCAGTTGCAGCGGTTGACGCGCGCCAGTCCGTTCACCGGGCTGTCCACCTTGATGTCAATCATGTCTTGGAGGTACTCCGCAAACGGCCTACTCGTACGAGGACGAGGTACGTGCTTATTCTCTGGATCTCGGAACATCATGCCATCGTGTTAGCCTTGTGGGATGTTGGCTATGGCCAAAACAGTAAATGGGCGCATGAATGACAGCTTCTGGTTACCAGTGGACGGCATGGCCCGGTTGACATCATCTATTTCTGACGGGAAAAGAGGCATCATGACCTCTATTCTCAGCTGATTGATGAGAGGTTATAGCGAATCATGGCCCGAACCGCATGCTGAGCTTAGACGGTGAATGGAGTCAGCGACCGATCCAAAAACCCACCTGCGGCATAAACCGCTACCCGGGAAAGGTCCATGAGGAAACAAAGGAAGAAAGGACGTCATTGTGCTTGCTTGGCGATGGGGAACAACTCCAACGTATGATGCTGCTCAGGTGAATTCCATGATTCTATACAGCATCCTCCAAAGTTGCGGTATGAGTTGATAGAGTACAGCATCTAGTCATGAGGCCAAGGTATCGGATACTTGATGAAGATCTTGGAGCCTCCTACCCGCAACAGTGGGGTTTTGCGCCATATTGCGTACGAAGTGGTGGCAGTATCAAAACTTGAATGTGTATGTGCATGTACTCGGTACATAGACCCGGCACGGCGCCTGGTACCTTGCCGGAGAAGCATCTCCAGTCGAAAAATATCCCGTGCCGGGCCGGGCGTGTTCCTGCCTCGTACCTTATCAGCTAAGAACAACAAGAGTCGAGTCGGTGCTGTTCCCTTTGCTAGAATCGTCCCTGTAGCCTCCCAGATATGTATCACACACTTGCAGTCCGATCGCTGGGAGCTGGGATTAACAAATCCAGTGTGAGGCTAATTCTAGTTGTAGCCTCGCGGCCCTTTTTCCCACCCACTCGCATGCAAGACGCGCCTCTTTGAGATGAAGTGTGGCGGGTCTGGAAATTGCAAGCCCGCTTTTTGGTCGCTAAACTTAGCGCTGGTCGTTTCGCGGGCCCCACAAGCTCTCCCGAATGACATGCCCGTCACGGGCCCTGCGCCAAACCCGATAAAAAGAGAAAAAAAAAGAAGAGAGAGAAGAGGAGAGACGAGACATGATCTATCCACGAGACTCGCGATATCCATGGTGTTTTGGTCAGCCCGTGCCATTGGCGTTGCTTCCAAGGGGGTTGTATCGCATTTGCGCGCACCATCTTTTCGCCTATCTAGCGTGCACATGCATGTGCCGACTCACTTTGTACCTACCTATTTCCTCGATGCATCACGAATCACGAGCCAGACATGTTCAGTCTTGTTGTTCTCTCTCTGTCTCTCCCGCTCGCTCTGCATAATGATCTACTACGAATGTCGATGTTTACGATAATAGTCACCCGCAAACCCTCGAATGGCTATGTCATAATCCCCGCCCGCCGTCTTCTGATTGGGATACAGGGATGTCACTCCGAACGACAAGGATTGTCTCGCATCGTCCGGACAAGCCACTCCCACTCCCACCACCATTGGCATTAGCATTAGCACGACCCCCACATTGCCTCTGCGCAAAGGGCTCTGCCAAATCTGAGATTTGACCAACCATCTGGTTAGAAGCTGGCGCTTTTATCATAAAAGACAGAATGGCCGACTCCGTCTCGTCTCAGAACGAAGCGACAAGAGACGGTTGCATCCAACGCAATTCCCCCCTTGCGTTTCGTCTGGGTTGCTGGAAATCAGGGTTGCATGTACATGTACTCGTATACAGCACGGGCGACCGAACTTAGACTGTTTGTAGTGTATTGATCGCATTTGCAAAGACATCCATCCATCCACTATCGAAAATGCGCACCATCTCTTAAATTTCAGCCGCCTTCTCGCTAGTCCGACGTTTGCTTGAGCCCGAGATTTCAAAGGACCTCAAGAGCGACGCCATGTCCACATTTAGCCGAACGCCCGTATCAGTGATCAGCGCGTCTCTCCTCTAATACTCGTAAGTACGAGTACAGTAGAATCTCGACATGACACAACACCCAGCGTCTGACTAAGAGGCACCGCCCGAAAAGCCACTCGACGGGACCGAGAGATGGTCGACAGGTTGAGGTTGAGGCTATACAAGTGCAAGTGCACCAGGAATCGCGGTTCACCATGATTTAGTTTGCCCCTCCATTCACGCTTCGAATCTCTCCGCCCCGAGATGCACGGCATGCCGGAGACAGTCCGTGCCACACCACCTTCGCTCTTCTATTTGCGGCTGGATTGGATCGCGCTCGCTCACCGCCTCGACGTGCACCAGGAAGTGTGCGCGACAAGGTGCTTTGGCGCCGTGGCGAGGCTCAGCCCGCAAGCAAAGTCTGTTGTACGGAGTCGACCAATACTCTGTGTTTTCTTTGTGTTTACATCTCGTTACATCCATGTAATTGGGGATCTTGCTATGTTTATCCTCTCTCTCTAACCATTACTCTGATCTGCTCTGCTCTGAGCTGCTGATGATGCGCGTACTTACTCGTACGGAGCATCACGACTGGACAAGACTCTCCGTCCAGGCGCCTAGCCGGAAAGTCTCGACCTCTGTGAGACACCGGAGAGGGCGTCAGCTTGCCACCCTGCGTACAATGTCTGGCACCATGCAAAGCCACCTCTTGGCTGCTTTGTCCTGTCTCAGATAAGCATCAGGCTCTCTCCATCACTATCACTCCTCAACTCTCCAATCTGGAGCTTGCTCTGCTGTGCAGATACCTATCTAGCCGTGCTACAAGTACGGGTGTTAGTGCTTGTCTGTACCAAGCAAGGAGCATTTGTAGTTCGCTTCTGCTTGTGCCAGGGATGTACTCGCATGGTGTGTTGTCGCCCAACCAATAGATTGCCATTGTTTATGAGAAGTGAAAACGTAAACCAACAGCCCACGCCGAGAAACAAGTGTAGTGTACCGTATCGTGCTTGACACACCTACGACAACGGTTGGCGAATGATTCATGTCACGTATGGCGTTTTTTTCTCGTTGGCATGTCCACGAAGTGGTCTTTTTCACATCAGCCCATCATGCTATACAAAACTCGAGGCACAGCTGCTCGGGAGAATGTATGAGTACCTCTACAAGCATCCTCCACCCAAAGCCTGGGGTAGACGTTTCGACGTCACTTGGACTGCGTACCCCAGTTAAGGGATACCCTGAGAGCAGACTCCAGAACCTGGTAACGGTAGCATTCAGTGTTTAGTACTGCTACAGATGCTCTCCTACTGGATGCAACAACCAAGCGACGATCCTCCGCCAGACCCTGATAGGCAGGCTTGTTGTGCAGGGTCGATAGTCGATACCCTAGAGCCTGAGACCCCGAATTTTTCTCATCTGCCGATGAAGATCGGGCTTCCATGTTTGCAAGGTTCATGTTACCTTGCCCCGTGCCCGCTTCTTCCCCTTGGTGTTGCGTCGTTTTGCCCACCGGCCGTTGAAACTTGAAGACATGCCATGGCACTTACACCGGCGAGTATACATGCATGCATATGGTGGACTTACACGTATCAGCGACATCCATATTATATCCAAAAGTTTCTAGACTCATGCGCTGTTAGCCTGCCCCTCCGATTTTTCTGTGGACGAGAGATGATCAACGCGCCCCACTGAACTAGTTTCCCCAGCCATGACAAACTAAGCTGAGCCTACATGATACAGTCCATCTTGTCTTGGGAATATCTCGTTACGAAACGCGAGGCATGAAACGAACGACTTTGGAGATCGTCACAGCCCCGGCCACGTCGCTTGGCCTTTTGACGGCATGAAGCCAGCTCACTCACAGTACGCCGATGTATGGAACTGTAGACTTTCTCGGGGTTTTCTTTTCTAACGAGGCAAAACTCGAGCCTCGCTGTTTGCTTTCCTAGGATCTATTCTGGCTTGGCGCGGTACGAGCGGCTGTTCCATAAATATCACCAGCGGACCCAGGCGACACATGACTCCAAAGTGGGCATTCCAACGTCGAGTCGACGGGATTTTACGGTTTGCTATGTCTCCGACAGCCTGCTACTGCTGCTCTCCCAGGGCCAGTCAGACCTAGCCCACCGCTGCAGCCAGCGAATGCTGTACGGAGGAGGGATACGTGGATATGCTGCGAGCTACATCGACGATGGCGGCGGCAAAAGGGTATCGTCTGCCAGCAAAGAGCTGCGGATAAGGCACTTCGTCAGTCCCGCTGGCTGGGAATAGCTGCACGTCTTTCTTTGGGCTCTCTCTCTGCTGCCCTCCCCCCCCGCCGCCGTCCCAAGCCCGGTGCGTCATACCTGCCCGTCTCGTCTTCATGCTTGCTTGCTGCTAATGCACGAACGCCGCCATCGTGGTGGAATGGCAGACCCTTGGTTGGCTAATCACGTCCTGAGCAGCGAACACCAGTCTTTCTTCTCTTATCAATTTTGCCAATCCTTGCTGCGGGGGATCGTCGCCACCTGCGCCATGGGCTAGACCGCAAGGCAAGGTAAAATACGCCACTTGGGCGAGAATGCTCTCTTTTTCTTTTTTAGTATTTGCAATGGTCTCAGATTTGAGGGAACGATAATCGCGAGCCATGATGGTTTTGGCAAACGGGGGACTTGGAGGTTACCACCGGCGTGTGATTCAGCTGTGAAATGTTGCGATCTGCGTCGGTCAATTTTTTTCTGTGACGGCTGACTGTCATAACAGCGGTGAAGAGTTCATCTACGTTCCACAAGCCGAATGGTCTTTTTCACTCTTCTTCTTTCTTCTTCTTGCCTCTCTGGTGGTGTAGCTGCGAGTTTGCCTTCCCCCCACCGATGACAAGCAGTGGGAGCTGGGTGAAAGGTCTAGAACTGGGAACGGTGCATCTACAAGACTGGATACGCGATGACATGTGCCACAAGTACAGTAGTTCCATCTCGCAAGAAGCTCTCTCTTTTTATTTTTGGCTGCCTTGCTGTCCTCTTCTCTCTGCGAGCCTTCTGATAACACAAGATTTAGCTCTTGAGCTAAAAGAGAGTAAACCCCCCCACCAACGTCTGTGAAGCGTGATGCTGAAGACTTTTTCTTGATTCACATTTGGTATGGCTCGTAATCGGCATTGACTAGTTGTCGGCATCTGGAATTCTACGGTGGTTTTGGACTGAGATTGGAGTCTGAACTACGGAGCGGAATATTTTTTTCGCCTCGGAGACCCCTTTGGTGAATGTTACCTTCTCTGTGTGGCAAGTTTCTGGTCTGCTTACAAAGAATGATACCGCAACATACTTGCATCGCCTCCATATATGAGATCGAATTGAGGGCTTGTAGATATGTAGTCGCGGTTGATTCGGCTTCGTAGAATCTAGAGATCTAAGTTTTTGCTTTTTAGCATTTCTTCATGGACGTCATGTTCTTTTTGCCATCGTAAGGTTGCTAGTCAATACTGGTTGCACTGTAATATGTGATATAAGAGTTAGTCGCTCGTTGAAAGCGGTCGTAGTATGTGAGGGATCAAGCTAGGGATCACAAATGAACAAAACAAGCAAGGAGAGGAAACACGCAAAAGGACTAAAGGCACTGAGCTCAAATACAAAGAAGCAAGCTTCGTGACTGAAATCTGAATTGTGATGAAGATGGAGACAATAACTAGGCAGGAGAGCGAGAAGGAGAACTGGCTGGGTAAACATTCGCTCGTTGAAAGCGGCTGTAGTATGTGTATACCACAGACATTTTTCGTAGCAAGGGGCTGACAAGTAGAATATTGCTTTTGGAGTAATATGTTATCTGTGGGGATCGATGTCTGAAATTTTCTATCCATTTGCTCCATAGGTTGTTGTATATGTCGGAGGAAAAGCGACGATGTCAGCCTTCGTGGTTGGGCTGTCGAGGGGGGGTGATGCAGCAATCGTGAGAAATCGTCGGTTGCATGCTATCCTGTCCATCAGATCATTCATCAACCTTGCTCCAAAGGGTTTTTTTACCGAAGTCTTGCGTTAATTATGTGCAGTCTGAGAAGTGTTGATTCGGTTATCGCTGTGCTCAGTATCTCGAATTGATACTGCGAGCTCATCTCCACCCTCAGCCCCATGACTCGTTAACCGAACATTGCCGAATATTATATGATGAAAAATGCAAAAAGAAATTAAAACAAACAAACAATTAAATAATAAATAAATGAATAGTATTTCTGATTCAGGTGAATGGAGCAAACTATCGTTTCATCTTAATGGCAGTGTTCGATAGTTGTAGTTGGTGGTTGTTGTGGAATTGAGTTCGCATCGTTCTTGGTTCGTATCAGATCGTCTGTTTCGTCTTTCATTCCCTACAATTAGCTTTCCAACAGTATATACTTGCCATTAACTTCGGAGACCAGTGTTTAGGTATGATGCTAGAGGGATCGTGTGGATAGCCCCAGCGTTATTTGTGACATGATCTTGTTCAACGGGTGGACTCTCGGTGGAATTTTTGTTGGAGTGTAAGACGGCAAAAGTTAATGCGTCTTAAAATGAAAAGGGGCGGGCATTGATGTGAGTGAAGGATTCGATACTGTCGTCTTGCTGGTTGGGTAGGTGACAGGGGGTCTCGTCGACGGAGTTGTTTAGCGGATTCGATACGGAATCACTCAACCACTCAACCACTCGAACGTTGCATTGGGCACTATCAAAAGCGCGAAGTAGCGAGGCAGCTGTTTTATCAACCTTCCACGGAGTTTTGAGTGGTTTCCATGGAAGCCGGACGGACGATAGTAAGACGGGCGGCTATCTTCTGGAATCGAGGTATACGCGATTCCGGGTTGTACATGATGGAGGGTGGCATTTATAACATTTGGACTTGAGCTGATGAGCTAGCAGAAAGATGAAAGAGGGGAAATGAAGAAAGATTCCAAACTTGATTGTTGCCTGGAATCCTGGGATATATACAATCTCAAAGTGGCAAGCTGGTGTTGCAGCCGTCAACCTTCGTGACTCGTGGTATGGATTCGATTGCACGATCTCATGGATATACTCTCCATGTCAAGTAGATCGGCTATTCATGTCCGTCATCGGAGCTCTCATTGCCGTTGTTTAGGGGCAGATAGACGGGCACTCCTTACGATACATCAGAGGCGTAAGACATTTACATCCAACTCGTACGAGTTACATGTAAATGTGGAGCACCGTGATGAGCACAGACGAGGCGACTCATTTATCACGAAGAGAATTATGGGTCTGACCTCGCAAAACTAGCCGTCTTATCAGCTCAATAGACGGCTCTATTGCAGGCCTAGACACGGCTGGATTCTAGCTGATGTGACCTGGGAGTCTTGCGTAAACTAGTCCAATCCGTTCCATGGAACTTGGGATTCCGGGGTGCACATCAAGAGACGCCATATTACTTGCAGACCAAGCCGAGTAGCCTCGAACCCGGAGTCGCTGATCCATGCAATCCGGCTTTAATCCCGTTAAGCATACTCGACGGAAACAAAGGTCCAACCTGCTTAGTAAAGCTGGTCCATGGTGTACACGCGTGTTCGATGGAAGCAGTGGATATCGAGAGAACCGCCTTAGCGCGCCATGAGACATGCCCAATTAGGAAACTGTAACTAGATCAGGGAGAGAAGAAATTTAAATTAGGACCCAAAAGCTTCTAGATTTGTTCTTAGAGGCTTTTTTTTTCGCTTTACTTTCTGATGTCATGGTTAGGGTTGGGAAGAAATTTACGATTCCGTTGAAGCTGTTGATGTTTGTTTTGCGCTTTCAAACTGTTGACATATGTGACGTCCTTTGCCAGTTGCTCTCATCGAAAGCTCCAAGCTTACAGTAGCAACTCATGCAGCATGTCGTCACGAGCTGCTCAATAACGTACCTGGGTATGTACAAACAAGGTGCGGCTCCTTGCATCTTCCACGATGCCAAATGGAATTTGTGGCTGCAAGACGACAACCGATTCCGTTATTCCGGAACCATAGCCGGGAGACCCACCTTCCCGAGCACGCGGCGATGGTACCGAAGCCAGCTGCCGATCGAGGTCGAAGTCCATGGATAATTGACCGTTTTTAACGCCGAAAGAGGGGAAGCTGGTCTAGATGATGATTTCAAAGGATCCCGCAGGTCATTTTGCCAAGTTTTTGTAATTAATTCCTGCGGCAAACATCGCGGCGTGCTCAGGCTCAAGTCACGGCTATGTCTCGCGGCAATGCTTCTCGAGAAGATTCTGCTGCGTCAAACAGTGACGCTAAGCTCCCCCTAGCCAGTGGAGCTGGGAATAATTTTCACGCTAAGGGATTTATTTCCTCTTCAAAGACCCGCATAATCGCCGCTTATCGTCCAATCACGAATTCAAATCAGCGGCAGGGCTGGCGATAAGCCGCTCAAGCTTCTGGATCACGATGGACTGAGTGGGGCCCGTGCCCGGTTATGGTTGTTTTTGGGCAGCTGCACTTTTTTCTGCTCGGCTTCATCCGCGCTGGCCAATGGCGGCACTTGCCATGATGAAACTTTTTTCATCCACCAGCCAGGCCGCAGTGGGGCGCGTCCAGCTATCTGCTTGCGGCAGCCGCAACCCTTGGCTCTTGCTTTCCCCTGGCCAAAACGATGACGTCCGGCGTCGGCTTTGCGTTGGTCGGACGAATGGACCGAGGTTACAGAGCAGCTCTTGTAGAATGAGATGTAGCAAACCATCGAGAGCTTTTGGATCTTGTAAGTGAGTATATATATCAAGGGCACGCCACGCCAGGATCATGATGGCCTGATTCGAGCACACACGCACATACTCGCACACACACACTTTCCACTCACACTTACACTTACATACACACACACACTTTCGATATATTGCATCTGGCCATCTGACATCCACTTGCAACATTACCCTTCTTCTACTATTATCAGTCCACTTCTGCATATCTTAGTTACCATCCATCTATTCTATCCGCCATGGCGGGATTACCTTCAACAGACTCCTCTTCAACTCTGGAGGGAGCAGCTACAGATGTGGATAAAGAGCTACATTTTCAGCCCATCCGCCGACCTTCCAACGCTGCGAGACGCGGTTCAACTGCTTCAAGAGCTTCAAGACGCGGTTCAACTTCTGCAAGGTCCCAAAAGGAGACCTACGACCCCAACCTCGATGTCAACCTGCCCTATCGTACCCTTAGCCGCGATGCCAACTTCGATGAGTACCGCGTTACGTCTCACACGGGCACTATCCCGGGCCCGGTTGAGCCTCCGTCCGTCGCTGGTCCAGGAAACGAAAAGCGTTACCAGCTGGTAACTTTTACCCCTGACGACCCCGAGAACCCCAAGAACTGGTCCAAGGCATACAAATGGTACTGCACCATGGTTGTTGCTCTTACTTGCTTTGTTGTGGCATTTTGTTCGGCTGTCATCACTGCGGATCTGGTTGGCCCAGCTGAGGAATTTCACGTCAGCTTGGAGGTTGCATTTCTCACGATTTCGGTCTTTGTCATTGGCTTTGGTGTTGGACCCATGGCTTTTGCGCCCCTGTCTGAGGTATTTGGTCGACGAGTGATTTAGTAAGTCCACCACTGCGCACTGTAAAGACGAAAATTATTCAGTACTAACACACTATGTAGCGGATCGACACTTTTCCTTGCCGTCATCTTCATCATCCCCTGCGCCGTCTCAAAGAATATCGGAACCCTGATCGTCTGCCGTGCCATTGATGGCATCGCCTTTTCGGCCCCGATGACCCTGGTCGGCGGTACGCTTGCGGATCTGTGGAGGAACGAGGAGCGTGGTGTTCCCATGGCCGCCTTTTCTGCCGCTCCCTTTATTGGACCTGCTAGTGAGTATCTCTCAAACCAAGTATCTTAATCGAACCGAATCATCTAACCAAATTGCAATCTAGTTGGCCCTCTTGTTGGTGGCTTCCTTGCTGATGGCGCTGGCTGGCGCTGGCTGTACTACATCCAGATTATCCTGGCTGGTGTCGTCTGGATTCTCATCACATTCACCGTCCCCGAAACTTACGCGCCTACAATCCTTGCTCGCCGTGCCAAGAAGCTGCGTGAGACCACTGGTGATGAGAGCTACGTTACCGAACAAGACATTGATGAGCGATCCATGAGCGAACGACTCACCGTTTTCATGATCCGACCCTTCCAGCTGCTCTTCCAGGAGCTCATCGTCCTCCTCATTTCGCTGTACATGAGCGTTCTCTACGGCTTGCTTTACATGTTCTTCGTTGCTTTCCCCATTGTTTTCCAGGAGGGCAAGGGATGGAATGCCGGCAACACTGGTTTGATGTTCATCCCCTTGGCCGTCGGTGTCCTTCTGTCTGCGGTCCTCTCTCCTCTTGTCAACAAGCACTACCTCAAGATGGTTCACAAATACAATGGAAAGCCGCCTGCGGAGGTTCGATTGATTCCCATGATGATCTCTTGCTGGTGCATTCCCATTGGCTTGTTCATCTTCGCATGGACCTCTTACACAGATCTCATCTGGGTCGGTCCCGCTCTGGGTGGCTTCCCCGTTGGCTTCGGCTTCATCTTCCTTTACAACTCTGCAAACAACTACCTGGTCGACTCCTACCAGCACCAAGCTGCTTCTGCCCTTGCCGCCAAGACATGTATCCGAAGTTTCTGGGGTGCTGGTGTGGTTTTGTTCACTGAGCAGATGTACCACCGACTCGGTGACCAGTGGGCCTCTTCGCTGTTGGCATTCATTAGCTTGGCTTGCTGCGCTATTCCCTACTGCTTCTGGATCTGGGGCGCTAAGATCCGTGCTCGCAGCAAGTATGCCTATGGCGGTGATGATGAGGTCGCAGCCCCCACGAACCCCAATGATCTCGAGAAGGCTCAGAGGGTTCCCACCAATGGCAGCGCTGTTCGCGACAACTCCGACAATGATCTCGACCTGAGGAGGGCGAGGAGCTACGTCAGCAACCCATAAGTAAACAACTAAGAACACAAACACACAAACACCAGACTGCACGAACAAACCAACCAATCGAAACACACCAAATCAAACCAATCATACAATCATACAGCATGATAGACACGAGTTTTTCTCTTTTAGAATGATATCCCCTACGATAGATATTTTGATTTAGCATTTGGGCGGCGTTTTAAAAATGGATGGATATACCTGGACGATACTCTGCATATAGGAGAGAATGGTATGGGGTATAGACAGCATACTACACATAATACACTAATGATAAGACTTTACTATATTTGACTTTTTTCATTGTTGTGAGATCGTGATTGACAACCAACTAACAGTGCTCGACTACCCAGCCAGAATATATTTCCTGCAGTTCCACTCACATACGTGTAACTTGAATACCATGACTAATCCACTATTGTACAAGATCCATCTCTGTCGATCTTTTCGGCCTCTGCCGAGAGCTGGAGCCCACTTGTCGGATGCAAGTCAAGCTCCCCAGCCTTTGAGACCCACCGTGGCAACGGCAATGGGGATAGCACGGCCATCACATGATATCGGATGAAGAAAAGATGAGAACATGGTTGAAAGACGAAAACAGGGGTATAAAACAAAACAAAAACAAAAGTCATCAATCATCTTCTGGACGGACTGGGGCATAAGTAGCCACGACTGGCTGTGCCTTGGTGCTCACAACACTAGTCTCTGCTTTTACCAATGTGGACGATGCCTTGCGGTGTCGTCGGAAGAAGTAACTAGAAGAATTGATCTGTTAGCACCGAGAAGAGAAATTGATCGATGGAGGATAGGTATTTGACTTACATGAATGCTCCTATGGCGGCGAGGAGGACTGGGACGCCGAGACCGACGCTGACGCCGATGATGACGGCGTTGCTCACGCGGTGCTTTCCGGATTTTTCTCCGGTTGATGAATCACCTGCGGCTGAACCTCCGGATGATGATGTGCTTGTTGCTGGTGGTGGTGGTGGAGGAGTGTAAGACTTTGGTTTGCCGGATGAGCTTGTCATGGTCACGGCGTCGTCCTGAAAGTCGACCGTCTGGAAGGTGGATGCGGGGCCTGTAGTCCAAGCAACAGACACGCCGGGTGTGATGGTCGACGTGAGCGTCTTTGTGACGACAGTCCTTTGCACGCTTTGCATGGAGGCTGGGCAGTTGATCAGGCCGGAGGAGGCGCAGACGGTGGCTGATATGGTCTCAGTGGTGACTGTGCTTGTCACAGAGGGGCTATCGGCACGTTTCTTGGGGGAAGATGATGCAGCTGTTGTGGTGGCTGTTGTTGTGACTACGGGTGGTGAAGATTTGCTGGTTATACAAGCTGCTGCCAGCGTGGTGAAGAAGAGAGGAATCTCCGTCTCTGGCGAAGGGCCCCAAGTGTTGCCGAGGAGTTCAACAGAAGCGCCGGCTGCAGCACCGATGCCAAAGGTGAAGCCCTGGTCTATGGTTAACTGACAGTTGTCAGTGTCGGTATCGCCGTCGTCTCTCTTTTTGAGAGAGTCGACTTCGTTGAGAGTGATGTTTGTGATGAACTCGGCAACGTTGGCGTATATGCGTGCTTCCACTCCGGCACCGACTTTGAGGGGTCCTGAGACTTCTGATCCGACGTGGAGGGAGCCCAAAAAAGTTTCAAAAGCGATGCCAATGCGAGCCTCCACGCGGAGGATTGCCTTTAGGATGACTTGGCCGTATTGGATTGTTACGGGGAGGAACGCAATCTTGCCTCCATCGCTGTAGAGGGGCCTTTGTTAGCAGCTATTCATATGTTCTTGTACTGTGCCTTATCGTGGCACGACATGGAATGGAGAGACTTACAAGTCAATTTTCGAGGCTTCTTCGCTAAATAGGGCAATTTGGGTGATTATGTTGTCGAAGCGGACATGAAACCCGCTGCGGATATCGATCTCGCTGTCAACGCTGAAAATAAGATCGATAGAGAAGACGGCACCTAGGAGCAACTCGTCATCAAGAGACACGCCGACAATCGTTTTAGATTGATAAATATTGAAAGTGTATGTCATGCTGGCTGCGAGGATGGTGTCAATCTCCATGTAGATCTCCAGGTCTGTTAAGTTCACGGCCACGTTGTACTCTGGCAGCTTGAGGTCGAGATTCAGGTCGATGGGCGGAGGGCCAATTTCCTCAATCTTGTTGAATGTTCCTTTGATGTCTGTGATTGTGAAATTGTCCAAGACATCCTCTGCAAAGTCCTTGGCCCAGTGCGTGAGGTTGTTGAATGTGTTCTCGAAGCTGTCTTTGGCTTGGCCAATGGCAGCACTGACATTGAATTCGCCTTGGGCAGTGAGCTTTGCGCTGGCCTGGCCTTTGACGTAGCATTTTGTGCATACGATGGTGACAGTCGCCGGGCTGTCATCGAGAAAAGGGCTTATAAGTGGTGCTGTTAGAGCGGCAATTCTACGCAAAGAAAAGAGGAACTAACAACATGGACCACTTACTACTTGAAGATTGTTTGCCCGTCGAGGCCTAGGGAAAAGGAAGTCGAATTGTCAAATATGACATTTGTGCCGGTTCTCTTCACCCTATTGGCAAGCCGCCTGCGGACTTCATGTACAGTCTCATCGGCCGACTTCCCAGGCAGGTTTCTGACAACGAGCTCCGAAGATGCGGCAAACGGCAGCAATACGCACAGCCAGCTGAGCAAGAAGAGCAACCTCAACGCCATTGTGGACTAGATTTTAATGACAGCGCTTAAGCCGGAAGCAATCTGTTACACCTCATCTAGAAAACGTGTCGAGCCGGCACTAACACAATGCGGCACCATCTCGATTCTTAAGAAAACAAGCCCAACCCCCCCGTCTACTCGCGCCAAGCGCTTCTCAATTGCGCGAGGCAAGGCTGCGACAGCGAAATGCGGCTCTTGCGCAGGTCAGCCCGGCCTCGGTTACAGAAATCTGTGCGTTGGCCCGACTAGGACGGCACACATGTATGGTGGACTGCAAATATAGAAGCTCAGCGAAGAAAAAACTCAGCGGAACCAACGCGTGGTTGCAGCTCTGTGGAGAGAGTGCAAGGGTTTCCATGCTGTTGGGTGACCTCAAAACACTTAGACCCTTGTTTCACCCATCCATGCTGAATCCTTTTGTGCGGAGACGCAGGAGATGAAGCTGCATTCCGCGGTTTCAGCTCAATGATCTCGCTGTTGCTGCGACTAGCCGCCGGCCGCCGGCCGCATGCAATTGCATCGGCGGAAATGCCGCGGAGGAACTAGACTCGCCGTCGCAAAAAGAAAACGAGGTCAATCGACCCGGTCTCGCAGCTTTTTGGCGTTGGTGTTGGTAGCAAGTGTGTGAGTGTGTCTGTAATTGTGGCTGTGTCAGAGTTGGGCCGATTGAATTGTCTGTATGTACGTGTAAGTAAGGCGTACGGCTGCTTTGACGGGCTCCACAAGGATCAAACTAATGCCTACAAGAAGCAAAAATAGGTTTCATCTTCGGTGTCTGTGAGTTTTGGGGGATTACCAAGAGGTTGCCTAACCTGGTGTGATCAAGTTGCGCGAGTAGCTGCATTGAGCTAAGCAGGTTACTGGGACAGGGGGAGGTTTGCATCACGTAGAGTGTCTGGTGACTGTCGTTTTTGACAGAGCCGCATTTACGGATATATGGCTGTGGGATGACCGAAAGAACGATAGGCGAATGTAAGCTTAGGGTTACAACAAAGATAGGTGCTGTGTATATAGTCAAGGGTTCAAGTTGTTAGTTGCAGCAATTGATCCTAGGGTATCCGCTTCACCCGTCTATTAGTTCTTACAACACCAAGTCTCTTGTCAATGCACGGCAACCTGCCGTGGAATCGGCAAACTTTCACTGAATGAGGCAATTTCTCGGAGACGACTTTACACACTGAGGAAACATTATCATGTGATAGTCTTTGCTGACGGTTGTGAGTTGTTAGAGGCCTTTCCTTCAAAGTAAATGCAAGTATGCTCATAGGTTGTTCTGGATATTCATCCCTTCTCATTTCTTCTCTCGAATTCCTCAACCTATATTCATTTCGTGTAATAAAAAAATACCCAAGTGCCTGTAGTTTAATCTGACCACATGCACGGAGAGCTACAATAAGACATGCTGCTCTGCTGCCCAAAGACAAGAAAACAGTATCCGCCCAGTATCCGCCCCGCCGTGAGAAGAGTTCCAATAGCGCAAGTATAACTATTTATAGCCATCTACATATTGAGATATAATGCAAGATAGAGAATCGAGCAATGCGTCAATTAATATCACCAAATTCAGAACAAGGCAGAAGGTCTATTTAGATCGGTTGCCTAAAAAATAGTCGCAAAAAAGACTTTGTGCCCATGTGGCATGTCGGTTACCGGCTATGCAACGATGAATGTTACCTACCTTATGCAGTTGTGGATCTGTTAAGATAATGGAAATTGTTGCTGCTCCTAGGAATATGCTGATTGAAGGTAAAACTACATATTCTTACAAATCGTAATGCTTTAACAACTTGTTGCGGCACAGATCAATAGGTTTGGACATATGCTATATGTCGCCAACTTGTTATAACTGGTTGCAACCAAAGATATGAGCACATATATACCTTAGTGACAGTAAGCACTATGTTCCAAGGATGCAGTTCCGAATCAAGTACTTGCCGAAATCCCGCGAGAACCGAGAGTGGTGGAAACATTACACCCGGGCCCATAGTGCAAATTATAGGCTGACACATGACAAGGACTACTAACAATAGATAAGTGGCTTAAAGAACAACTGAGATTGTCTCAACCTAAGGCTACAAAACTTCTAAAGCTTGAAAAGGCTACCCCAAGTCTTGATGGTTGTGTCCAGAACGGACCGAATATCGCTGGGTCCCGTTGCTGCCTTCTTGGTGGAGGAGATTTGTTGTCCCCATTGTATCTCCCAGGCCATCAGCTTCGTGTGGAAAGCGGTCTGGTTGTAGTTTGCAGGCTTGGTTGTCGCAAGATAGTCGATGAACTGCTGCCATCGTTCGACATAGTAGGTGCCAACCAATCCGGCCCACTGCTTCGAGGCATAGTCCTCGATGTTGCCTTGAGGACCCCACAGTGTGATTTGGTTGCGGGCGTTGTACTCAAGGAAGTTGGCCGTTGATGGGCCACTTGCGCGAGCCTCGTTGATCCAGGGAGTGAGTTGGAAGTGCACGTTGGTGGCGAGCACAGCGTCGAGAGTCTTCAAAAGAGCAATGAGCTTGGCACCACGAGACTTGATGACGCTGGAGCTTGCAGAGCTGGTATATGCATCAACGAGATCCTTGTAAAGGCCGTCAAATTCGTTGACGAGAACCTGGCGGGTCCAGTCAACGAGATCGTACTGATATGCTGGGTTGGCAAATAGCTGGATGTCCTGGAGACCGGCCTTGAAGAGCTCATTCCAGGCCTCAACCATGACCGCCGGGTTGTAGGTGATGGCGGTTGGATGGTGACCGGTGCGACCCAAGAGACCGCTAGTGCTGGGCACCAGCTCCAAGATCGACTTGGGCACGGCAGTAATTGTCAAGTTGGTGTTGTTGAACACGGTAGGCCTCAGAAGCTCCCATCCGGTATACAGGCTCTTCACGTTCGTGGTGCCGTACCTGGCCGAGACCCAGTCATGGAAATATGTCTCGGTGTCGATGGGCTTGGGGCTCCAAGCCTGATCCAACAACAGGTCATACATGATTTCGTTGCCCTCCTGGCCCTCCATTGTCAAGCCAAACCCAACGAGAGAGCTTGAGCTGCGCACCGCATCCATTGAGTTGATGGTGACGTTCTCGATCTGGCCATACAAGCCCATGTTACCGCCATAGTCGTGGAGCTCGCACCAGATCCAAGGCTTGCCATAGAAGGAGTTTGTCCGGAGCCACTGAGGAGCAGATTCAGCGAACAGGTCGAGGAGCAGCATATCTGAGTTTACGGGAATACCACCCAAGAAAGACTCAATGCGGTCGTTCGACCAGAAGGCGCTGTCACTTGAGAACAACCAGGCCTGCATAACCCAGACGGCATCGGGATCAGCGGCCTTGAGGGCAGTCCAAGTGTTGTGGCTGACGTTTTGCAGGTATTCCAGGTCACCAGAGAGCGGCTGGTTTTCGTTGAACTGATCCAGAGTCCAGAAGTTGGTAACATTTCCATATAACTCCTGCTGCTTGCTAATGAAGAGCTTCTGCAGCTGAGCAAACCGAGGGTCAAATGGGTTGATGTAAGTATCGCCGCTCAATTCCGAAGGAAAGTTTGACCAGAGAGGGCTTGTTGACAGAGAAATGTCAGGGAATACGCGGGAGATGTTGCGAGGAACGAATCCTGGGAAGGCCGGCAGAATGGGGGTGATGCCGAGCTCTTCCATACGATCCAAGATCTTGAGCTGGAGATCAAACTGGCTGTCGACCCACGATTGAGGCATCGATCCGCCCCACGATCCTTGAATATTACCAAAGTGGTTCCACGCCAGGAAAGCAGGTCCGCTGATGAAAGAGTTGATCTCGTCGGCGTTCAGGCCAATATCAGTAAAGACGTCAATGAAGATCTTTTCGACACCGATCCAAGCAAGGGCCAGATTGATACCACGGAGGGCCATCCAGTCCAGCTGCGTCTCCCAATCCTCCCATGTCCAGAAGGCACTGGTATAAGAGGTTGTGACTGACCGATACAGTCAGCATGCAATGCTCCGAGAGTTCATTTCACATGGAATTGAGCCTACCAGTGTTCCAGTGGTAGCGGTAAGGGACGACACTGGTACCCTTCAGGGGAGACTTGAGCTGGGGAAGTCGTTTCGGAGCTTGATCCAGCTGGCTTCCCACGAACCACCAAATGTCGACATTTGCCTCGCTAGACAGATATTTATGAAGACTGCAGCATCACATTGGGAGAACTCATCAGCGCCGGCACCAAAAGGGATGACTACGAAGAAACTCACCCTGACAGCAGAGCACTGGTTGTCGTACCCTCAATTCGGATCTTTCCATCCTTTGTCGAGGAAACGGCATAGCTATCGTTGGTAAGGCCAGAGCCTTGCGCAGGCTCTATGACAAACTCAAACGAGTCTACATGCTGTGGCAGACGGCGCTTGACAAGAGATTCAACACCGGCAGTCGGATCACAGCTGGACGCAGCAGCGCCAATGGCCGAGAGCAGCCAGACGCAGGACGTGAAGGCACGCATTAGGGGCGAGCGAGTTGCTGATGCTGCAACGGAGTCGATGTGCTCTCCTGGAGGGGAAAGTTCAAAGACATCTTGCGGACGCTTTAGGGACCGAGCTCTTATAAGAATCTCACGGCGAACATGGATGTCATCACCGCATGAAGCTAGTTTGCGTGTGGGGGTTCTACGGCATTCTGCAAGATTTGAGCGTTGAAGCGACAACCACGTGGGATCGTGAGGCTGTCAACTAGACAAGGGTTGAGGAAACCCGGCAAGGGGGTGGGGAGACAGCGCGGCACTTGACCGTAAGTTGGAAGCCTGCTGTTAATGGCAATTGTCGGCGACACAATCCAAGAGATTGAAAGAGAATCCAAGAAGAGGAGAAAAACGAAATAAAACCAAGGCCAGTGTCTCGATCTGATTCCAGAGCCGGAATCTGCAATGTAACGTTGAGTCGTGACTTTTAGCGCTTGATAGCGACTGATCAACAGTTCCATGCACGAACTACGCATATTCGGTGCCTGGGGCCGAGACACCTTCGGTAACCCCGGCACTTTTGTACACCGAATGTCCATCTTATCGACATTTAGAATAGACATCCTTAACTTGCATGGTTGAACACGTTTAAAGATATGGAGCATTTATTCTGCCAAAGGTACGGAGTATAGCAGGTCCAATGACATAAAAGATGTCAGCAACGTTTCCAGGCACAGCAAGTTAGCTCGGGGTTTATTGTGGCGTGAGCGTTTGCTTTCGGTCCCTGATCTGCCGTAGCTATTTCTGCTAGGATGAAAAGGGTTTGGGGATGACGGATATAAAATGTCTTACCAAGGCTTGGATGTAATGATTCATGATTTGACAGCTAACGTGGGGAGTTGGAGATGGTGGGACCCTGGAGATGGCATCCATCCAGGCGCTAGACTAACATTCCACTCCACTGACACGGTACCGGCTGTATGGTGATTGGCGAATGAATACGATTTTATAACATGTAGAAATAAAACAGTAATTCTTCCAATCATCATTGAGATTCTCAAAGTGGAGTGCCAAAGCAGATTCCTCTTGAGCACGACTGAGTGTGGTCAGGTATAGAACTCGACAGCTTACTTCAAACTCGCCGAAGAGTTGCTTGATCTCATCCGTCCATTTCCTTTGCTTTGCTTCAGACACTCTTGACAGGTTAGGTATTCCAAGCAATTTGTGAACTTCTTTCTCTGGGAGGCTGGAGTTAACCGACGACTGTGAAATTATCAGCTGCTGGAGTAGTAAGGCAGTAGAAGAAGCTTACTTGGAATCTGCCATTCTTTAAAAGTCTCATTGTGGTGGCGTAAAGTTGCGCTCGTTGGAGGTGTTGCCGATATGATTGTGCTTGATCTTGAGTGGCTTGGGTATCTATTTTCTTATAAGATATTAACCCGTGAGTGAGGAAATAAAATATTTCTCTCCGCATGAGTGGCAAAAGCGCAGCTATGTACATGCTATAGTCGCCAGTAGATGCCAAGGCATCTCATAGCCAAACATACTTACTTACTCACAACACGCAGAGACATCTCTTGCCTTGGGTGTATTCCGTAGCTCTATGGCCATAGGGGGTTTCAACGGCTGGCAGGTATCTGCTTCTATCGCTATTTTCTATTATTATTAATATTTTAGTTTAGTATCTGCTACTATTGTTATGTTTTTCCCAGTATCTGCTACTATATTTATCTTTCTTTATCGGTAGGTGGTTTCTGATACTAAGATTGATTCATCACTTACGTAGTTTACAAATTTGTAACATGGGATGCCAAATAGTATAGTTGGGATGCTGGCTAGCATTTTCCAAACTTTACGCGGTGACACATGGCATTGTCTCTCCGAATACCCCCGTATGAGTCCTTGCATTATCGCGTATTAATGGCCCGTTCCGAATACTACTCTAGATGTATTGTATGGTACACACACGAAGTCTTGTTTGGCGTAGCGTGTACCAAACTACACTATACAGGTCACGATGGGCAAGATCCACAAGCTAGGTATGCTGTTCCTGAATACATGCATGCTTTCCCACGTGGAGAGTGAGAGTATAGAGTGACAGCTCGCGTGACACGTGCGTGCTGAGCACAGTTTTTTTTCTTAAACATGGGAAAGTGAATACATGTACATATGGCCGATATGGCAGGTTGTATTCTGTACAAATATCTGTATGACACAAGGTTGTTTGGCAGGTTATGAATCACATGAATGGCATTTATACCATGAATCAAGTCCATCTATGCTGTGTATATAGTCTTCAGTGGATATGACTATGGCTGGTAACAAACCCAATCTTCACCCTTTATCCAACATTACTTTCGACACTGTAAATCAAGTCGTTCCAAGTCCCAATACCGATTGCTCAAAGCCTGTCTATCTATATATGCCCCTGCATCAACAAATGGCACTCTCTTGCAAGTTTCCTCGCCTCAGCTGATAAAAGATCCTGCTCTTCACTCACTTGCAACAGCGTGCGTCGCCAAGTCTCCCAGTGCTGTGCCATCGTGCCTTGAACAGCATGCTGCTGCCCAGGTTGCCCGCCAAGCACAGGCCTTGACCAATTCCTCACCTCCTCTGGGTTCAAATCTTTCAACAGCTTTGTCCCGGCTACGGTAAGCCAAGCATGTATCTCGCCCACGACAACCTCTAGCCCCGGACGCCTCAAGCAAGCCAGATTCAAGAGTTCGTACCCCCAGTTTTCTGTTACGCCGCCGAGACCTCGAACGTACAGTTTGGCTTCTACTGTACCAATCGAGGTATAATGTTGACGTACTTTGGCTTGTTTGTCCTCAGGTATTGGCTCTCCTATTATCTCCCAGCCGTTCAGGCCACGCATATGAGACCGATACAAGTCACTCCACATGTTCCGAAGTCCAGGGAGAACTGCCCAGTTGATCGCACCAGGCGGTAGTTCTTGGATAGATTCGAGAAGATTTAGCAGCTTCTCGCGCTCATCGCTCAACTCTACTAGGGCTTCGCATAGTAATCCCATGAGGCGATATAGTTTGGTGGGTGGGTTGGGGTCGTCCAGCACAGGCGCGGCTATTAATACCGCGGTCTCATTGGAAGTCAGGTTTCCATCGAGATAGTCGCCTAGGTAGATGAAAACGTCCTCATCTTCGTGGTAGCCATCGCTCTGTTGTAGTTGTCGTATTTGAATGATGTGTAGTTTGAGCCATTCCACCGTAGTCGGCATCGCGATTCTCTGATGACAAGACAAGACGATAAATATGGCGGGGAATGACAATACGAGATAAATGATGAAAATTGACAGAAACAAGATTTAGAAAAAATCGTCCAAGGTTGATGGCGTTTGTTCAGCTGAAAGATTGAAGGCTCCGGATGTGGGCTAGCAGAATGTTAATTGTTTGCGCTGCACTGTGTACGTGTATTCGCCTCACTGCAAGAAAATATCGGAAGAGACCGCCAGACGGGAAGGAATAGAGTCAAGAATTGGCTCAAGCAAAGCTCGGCGAAAGATTGGATGGATTCAATAAAGCTGATACGATGCTGTGCAGATCAGTTGGGCTGCTCTACATACCACCTACGTACATATACATTACATACATGCACTCGTAAGGGACAGGCTCACATCCACGTATCAATGCATATGCATACACCTACATGTACATATGCACATGTACGAGGCAGAAATGGCCTGGTCTTTTGAGGGGGGCTGCAAAGGTGCATGCCGCCATGTATGAACAACCTGGACGCATTAAGCGACTGTAACTCTGGTGACGCACCGCGTCCAGCGGAAACACTCTCATGGTCGGATCCTACGGTTAGCCACGTCACCAAAGGAGTCGCCCTGCGGGAAACAAAGAGTGGTGAGCATTGATGATGGTGAGCAACTCAGCAGATTCAGCAGTTGAATGCGAAGCAATGGTCCCTTGCATGAGTTATGCTAGTAAGACGAAACGAAGCCGGATCCTTGTCAAGTGTCAGAGAATAGCCGGACCCGGTAGTTGTTGAGATGGTAGCATCAGCCCCTAGTATCACCTAGTATCATCTCCACTAATACAAGGCAGACGCGTTTACAGAATAAATGTTGGAGGAATAATCGAGAGGAATAAAAGCGGTCTATCTGGTTCTTGGCCAGTTCTTCGCTATGGCGTGTTTCGGTTGGCGCTTCTGAGTGTGATTGTGCTTGCTTAGTCGATAAGATGACCAGGGGACATGACGGGTGTTTGTCGAATAGAATGGGCTCGCAGATTCGTTCTCGTTGGATAGCATGTTCTGCGTCTGTAAAATATATTTTGCTAATATAAATGCAAATACGGTACTTGGAGCTAACTAAATCTCAACGAATACTTTTACCTTTTCGCATCTACCAACCGAGATATTCATATACACAAGCCTGCTTAGTAGTAGGGGTTGGGCTCATTTATATCTTTGAATTCGTATATCTAGCCTCCCATGGATTCGAGATACTAGATGTCTATTCTTCATGTTGACTACACAAGTAGCCGTAAAAACCTAGGCGTATCCCCTCAACCCGCGGGTTGTGGCTGTCCTGGGTCCCCAGTACTCTTGGGCGTGTGACTTCAGCCCCTGTGGATTAAGATCAAAAGCCTCACCACAAAGTGTAGTAGTACGGTGTGATATCAATCTAGAGCTCAAATCTACGCTGGTTTACATCTAGTGATGCCATAGACGCCATCCTTCGGAACAAGGATAACTTCCGCGGCAATGTCTAGCGAATTCAAATAGCCTGGACGATCCCCAGCTTAGCTTCAGCACAGACCGTTTATCAGACGATTTCAGCCAAGCTCACGGCTCCATCCTCAATATGCATGTAGTAATGCTTATTCATATCACCAGTGGGCTCAAAGATAACGGATAGCCACAAGGGTGTAAGAGCGATCTGGTCGCCTGCTACTGGGAACTAATGTTGCAAATCTAAGGAAGTGGGCGGATCTGATAGCAGCTCTACCAGATTGTTTCTGATGCGCCGTCTCGGGGAGAATGATCTCACCGAGTATGGAACCTCCAAGCCTTAGAAGAGTTGAGCGCCGGGTTGAGACTTCAAGTATTGCACGTATGTAGATCAAAAGGAGCTTAACGGGACAAAAGGCAGATTTTAGGTGAAACAATCCTGCATTGAAATCTACTATATTTAACTGCTAGACACTGATTTATAGCTTTGATTGCCATTTGATTAGCAATACTTGGCGAAAACTACGTGCAAGCGGGGAGACACTACGTACAAGCAATCATCGAGCACCCGCATATACACTCATAATGTTGATACCCATATTGTCGTCGTAAAAGGTAAGGAGTGCGGAGAGCACCTGGTCGATCGCATTTCATGGGTGTGCCGCGCCATGTAACATCAGGGCCTGCCTGTCATACTGTACAGAGCAGAGAGAGGTATTACATGATGCTACTCCAGAGACTGTCTCGGATTAGTATAGACTTACCCGCATTCACGGGGTATTACGAGATGCGCTCTCGGTAGACTTCCTATCCGTGTATACAGATGTCATTCGGGCTACTAAGAGGTAATTGCTGTGAAACCGTGTTTTATTACCTTGTTGATCCTTGCCGCCCTTCTTCTTGTTTGTGCTCGGACCATTGATCTCATCGGGACACAAACATGGAACATTGAGCTTTGTACGAGTATATTGATATTTGAAATCTCCGTGGATGTCAATTATTGCTTCGTACATACAAGTAGTAGCTGCTTATTTACCTGCAGCTTCCCACCGCCTTGTAGGAACCTCATTGTGTCATTCCCTTGTCTTTATTCGTATTCCGCGGCCAGTTAGAAGCTCACAAACCGCATTATCCGCCTCGACAGCCGCAAGATGCGGTCTGCTTATGTGCACGCGATCTGGGGCCTGCTAGTCCACAACAGTCTTGCTGCTTTGGCCCCGTCCGCAACAATTCCCGACTGTGATGTAACCTACCGGGGTATCAATCGCAATGGGGTGGAAGCGTTCTTGAATATACCGTATGGCATGTCCACGTCCGGCGCGCATCGTTTCAAACCGCCTCGACTTTATGTCCCAGTCCCTGGGGAAACGGTTTACGCGGATTCGTATGGGCCGGCTTGTCCTCAGGCCTTGGGAGGCTGGGTAGCGCCCTTGTCTTTGACAAATGTCACTCGGATTTCGGAAGACTGCTTGAATCTCAACATCGTCAGACCAAAAGGAACAAAACCAGATGACTTGCTCCCTGTCATGATATATATCCACGGCGGTAGCTTCTGGGCCGGCCAAAACAGCGAGATAACTACCACTCCGGATGGCTTAATTCTGGCATCGGTCAAGAATGGGCTCCCAATTATGCATGTTGGCATGAACTATCGCCTTGGGTGTAAGTTGTAATGATTTCAATGTTCCCTGGGTACATATGGTTAGAGCTGAGTGTGCAATGACTTACACGGATATAGTCTTTGGATTCGCTCAGTCCGATGCTCTGAAGGCGGAGCGCTCTAACAATGCTGGATTGAGAGATCAACGACTTGCTATGGAGTGGGTTCGAGACAACATTGCGCACTTCGGTGGCGATCCTTCCAAAATAACGGTATTTGGTCAATCTTCCGGAGGTATGAGATTCATTTCTATGAGTGCACAAGTATCGTCATTGCTGATTATTTTTACGACGATGTAGGTCTGGCCGTGGGCATGCACATCCTATCATTTGGTGGCAAGCAGCCTGTGCCCTTCCGTAATGCAATTGCCTCAAGCGGTGCCTTGGAGCCTGGAGTCGTTTCAAATATAACAGAAAATGCCATGAAAGCCGTTGTAGACTATGTTGGATGCAATGAAACCGACTTTCACTCTTCCGACACCCTGCTCTGTCTTCGTAACCACAGTATGGACACTCTACTCCAGGCCTCTATAAAGACTTACCGATCCGATATCAACGTTGGCGACATTTGGCTACCTTCCATCGACGGCGATTTTCTCCCGGAGTGCCCTTCAGCTCTCCTTAGTCAAGGGAAATTTGCCAAGAATCTCAATGTGATGTTGAGTTGGTGTGAGGACGATGTCACACTCTTCACTGACGAGAGCATCTCGACCGCCAATGATACTCGAAATTTCATCGCGAATTATGTGCCAAATTTGTCTAGTGGAAATCTTGATGAGCTTCTCTCGCTTTATCCTCGGTCTGATTTCGCTGCCAACGGAGATTTGTCTTTGTCCGCAGAGTTCTATCGTTCTGCCAGGATATTTCGAGACATTGTCATGACATGCCCGGCTCTTTATTTTGGCGAAGGTGTTGCCGAGCAGAATGCAAATACAGTGTACTTTTACCACTGGAACCAGACTATTTTGGGTCCTGTTTTGGAACATCTTGGCCATCCTCCTGGCATGGGCCCTATTCACACCGCCGAGTTCGCATACGTCTTCGGAAACCTCTCACACTATGAGATGGATGGTGTTTCATTAAACCCTTCGCCTTCTGACCTTGAGCTTACAGTCAGGGCTTCTAGATCCTTCTCTACTTTTGTCAGCGTTGGTGAGCCAGGATTAACAAACCGCCTTACATTTCAGGGCTTCAATCCAGCCTTTGCAAAACCAGGCCAGACCCAGGTCTTTGTCGTTGGAGGACCGGATGAGGGCCTCTCTTACATTGATGGGCTACAGGCTAACCGGGCTTTGGCCTCGCAGAAAATCAGAGAGCGATGTTCTTTTCTTAATTCAGAGGATGTGTTGAAAGAGCTCGGAACTTAAACGGGATACTGAGTTGGAGTGATTGCTGCGATTTCTGCAGACATTTTGCTATTCCGAAAGACATCAGTTCATCTATATACACCTTTTAATATTGTACATTTAATTGCTGAGACATTCTCAACCTTAATTTTTGAACCCTACATTTACAATTTGCTCCAGCGTTTTGAATCCGTCGTGGGCGTACCCTTTTGTGACGTCTACTTTGTACTGCTTTCCGTCCACCTTGATAATGCCGTATCCCACATCTGTCCATGCCGCTCTTACACCCTGGAACATATTTACAAAAGCACGGCCAATCCTTCGGAAAGGCATGGTGAAGAGATGTTCCATGTCGAATTTGAACAAGGCCTTCTTCCGCGCCTCTTCTTCAAGCTGTAGCTCGAGTCGTCTCAGCTCCGGCACATATTCGCTCGGAAGTGAGAAGCGGGTCTTGAGTGCAACATTATCGAGGTCTGTCCTGATAACCTTCGGCTGAAGCAAGGGGACCATTCGCTTGACTGTCACTTCGAGTTGCGGCACGCCAGCGGCGATTCCTGGTCGCGTGGCCGCTTGGCCCGCCGCTTGGAGGGGTGGCAGCACTCGGATGCTGCTAACAATGTTGGGGGTCTTTGAGATGAGATAGAAGCCCATGGCTCCGAGCAGGGCATATGACGCTCCGAAGGTAAAGCCGACCCATTGAGGGATTCCTTCTGGCTGCTGGATGGCCGTTGGACCGGTCAGCACCGTCCAGGTTATGATAGATAGACCACTCGACCAGCATCCGAAATAGAACCAAAAATGTGAGGGTGCTTCGTATAATAGGGTTGGCGTCTGCTTGGACGCCAAGCTCTTCACAAAGGCATATCGGCTGGGGGCTATTGAAGCTGACGGCGGCGTGGGGGAATTCGCTTGGCTTGTTGGTGATTTCGATCTGATGTCTTTAGGAAGCTTCGGTTGGGGTTTCGGTGTCGCAGAGGCGCGCAGTCGCAATGATGCTGTGAAGAATCGGGATTGAGTGGATGTGAGGTCTGGGAAAGTTGTTCGCGGGGTCAAGGGCGCCCGAGGGCATGGGAAGAGGCGAAAGCCCCTCGCGAAGCTCGCCATGGTTGATGACGGGCAGCAGTGAGTTGAAGCTCTGCTGATGAATTAAATGTGATAAAATTGACGTTGGGTAGCTCAATTGGCTTCTTGTATCATAAAGCAGCTGCCATCACTTGCAATGGCCGATGGTGAAGCTATCGCAAGCACTTACATGTAGAAAATGTTGATAATCAGGCGATCTAAGAACTGCCGTATCTGTGGCATTGCGCTAAGATAACAAGTTAAGCCTGTACCTAAGCCGAGAGCATGTTAAGTGTGTGCGTCCATGTCCTTAGAAAACAGCGCATTCTCCACTTGCGCTACAGGACAGCTATTGTACCTTAAGGTGTTGGTACTTGATGAAATAGAATTTTGCAGAGCACCAAATGAGCTACGGATAATGTAGTATGACCATAATTTAAAGAATAAATCCCTTGTAATAGAGCCGCATAAATGTTATTAATTGTTTGTTTGTCTCCAGTATGAACTCTCTTTATATCATGTAAAAAAAGCTTCCACGAATTCTTCCGTGCGGCATTCCGTTAGTACCAGAAACTTCCCGGCGCCTTGCAAGTTGCACCCCACCAAAAAAAGGCCCGTGGTCTGTGCGCGCCTTTCAACAGGGCCGATTCCCAACAGCAAAGAAAGCTCTCATCTGCGAGCATTTGAGCCTCTTCGCTTGAGCATCACCACCAAAAACCCGCCTTTGCCTCTGGTCAATTGGGCTTCAATGGCTTCACTTGCGGCGGCGTGCCGCATTTCATCCCGCCTTGCCAGCGGCCGGGCTGCTCGCAGTACGTGTCCCGTCCCGTGCGCCGTTGCGCGCAAACCCTCCCACCGGAGTATAAAATGCAGAGGACAGCATGGACGGAGATATACAGAAGAGAGACGGTAGCTAACATGGCATGGCCGCTTCCTACAGGCTTCACCACTTCGTCGCGATGCCTCGCCGCTCAGAATTTCACCATGCCCGCCCTATCCCCCACAATGACAGAAGGAAACATCGCCAGCTGGAAGGTTAAAGAGGGCGATTCCTTCAGCGCCGGCGACGTCCTGCTCGAGATCGAAACCGACAAGGCTACCATGGATGTCGAGGCCCAGGATGAAGGTATCATGATGAAGATTATCTCCCAGGATGGTAGCAAGAGCGTCCAGGTTGGCACTCGAATTGCCGTCTTGGCCGATGCCGGAGACGATATCAGCACTCTTGAGCTGCCTGCAGATGAGCAGCCCCAGCAGTCAGCCCAGAGCACCTCACAGCCCTCAGCTCCCGCGCCGCGGGAAGAGCCAAAGTCTGCTGCGAAGCCCTCTGCAAAGCCGGAATCCGCTGCCAGCGGAACCTACGAGCACAACTACCCTCTGCTCCCCTCAGTCGGCCTTCTTGTACACGAACACGGCATCAGCAAAGAGGATCTGAGCAAGATCAAGGGCACGGGACCCAGCGGACGACTACTAAAGGGCGACGTATTGGCCTTTATCGGTGCTATCAACGCCGATCGCCCCGCCCAGGTGTCTTCGCATTTCAGCAAGCTGGCCCATCTGGACTTGAGCAATATCAAAGTAGCTGAGAAGAAGGCTCCTGCTTCTAAGGCGTCCGAGGCTGCCTCTAAAGCCCCGAAGGCTGCTCCCAAGGAGGAAAAGGTCCTTGTCCAGCTCCCCATATCGTTGGAAAGTGTTGTGCAGCTGCAAAGACGTCTCCAGGATTCCGCCGATGTCTCCGTCTCAACAGCCACATTCATTTCCAAGGCCACAGCATTTGCAAACAGCCGTCTACCTGCCGTACCTCATGCGCCAACTGCCAGTGAGTTGTTCGACGAGGTTCTTGGCCTAGGCAAGGCCAAAGCTACCAAATTCTCTCAGGGAGCCTATATTCCCACCATCCCCGATTACTCACTCACTGCTTCCCGGAGAGCCTCTGCCCCCAAGTCCGACATTATTGACATCTTGGCCGGTCCTGCCAAAAAGTCCAGCTCATCGTCAGCCCAACGGGCTGCCCCCAGGCTCGATGCTAGACTTGCTGCCGATGGAATTCACACCTTCAGCCTGCTGGTTCCCAAGGAAGAAAAGGCCAGGGCCGAGCTGTTCTTAGAGCGATGCAAGCTCGCCCTGGAGGAAGTGCCCGAGACATTGATATGAATTTGAACCCCTTCTTGTCAGCTGAATTGTAATTATAATCATGTCCCCCAAAAACTAGACTTTTCAATTATACTTAAACACCATCTTCATTGTCACGTTTCTACTTGTTTCATGAAACCGGATTGACTTCAGGGAGAGCAGGGACAGGAAGCGGCTGAAATTTTAGGGGGGGACTCTAACCCATTCTCAGATTGGTCTTTGGTGGAGAGGTCAAGGTAATTTGCAGTCAGTGTTCGGCAGGGAGAGCACAATGTCATTGTCAGCGACTCATCTGACCCTTGGACACAGGTCAGTGTCGAGACACGGTACGCCGGGCGTAATCCGAGAGAAAGGTGGCTTGCAGCTCGGCGTCGAAAGCTAACACTGACTGGGACGAATTGGGGACCTTCGCCAATGTTCGGTAAGCAGGGATACATACTATTCAGGTTGCCATTGCTGCAGTTGCTGTTGCTACCTACTGCTACTACTGCTACTATTTTGTGCTACGTGTGAGCGATGTTTGTCCGACTGGCTTGGTCTCGGGAGCGAAGACCACACGCCAGAGCAATTGCAGAACAGGGATGACTTGTCCCATGCATAAACCTTTTTCTGCCCCCAATTCCCTCCTTTTTTCTTGCCAATATCCCCGTGTCTTAGACACCAGTGTCCGCCTTGTTATCTCAAGAGCGATTGAGAACAACTGCCTTGTCCCATGATCCTTGCCGTGGTTTCACAGCAGAGCGATAGCTTGTGATCTTCAGCCCGAAAGATTTCGACGTTTCTAATTCTAACCCAGCTGTGCTGTAGGTAGGATTGCTCTTCATGGCCTAGCGCCTCACCACTAACGACGAAATGGTTGCAGCACGGCAAGATTCGACGTTGGACTTCCCCCTTCGAAGCTCTACCACACTCACACTACTCTTTGGCCAAATGCAAGGGTGATCAGGCACGTGGACACTCGCGGCGATGCCGCATCTTGGAAACATCGAATAGCACGCGTCAAGGCCTGGTTGTCCATTTCCAATCATCCCATGGCGCGGCAGCCAGACCCCGAGCTTTCTACACCGGCTGTAGCTTACTGTTCCGTCATTGGGTATGTGAGGCCAGCGGGGTACGCTCGGTGAATGTAGCATGGATGATATGCATCAGGTACGAAGTACGTGGCGCAAGGGATGCTCGCAGCCATCAGGCTCTCAAGTTTATGCGGGCGCTAGTCTTCGGTCTAGACTTGCGCGGACATCGATCTTGGACTCTCGACAGCATTGGTGACCATCGATTTGCAAACTACTGCTATCTAAACGCATGCGAGGGGGCGCCATTTGCATTCAGACGTGTCTTCGCAGGCTCATCGAGAAGCATGTGACTATCTGGTTTTGAAGCCCCTACGCAATCGACCCGGCGTTAAGAGCCAGACCGCTGTGGACAAAGGCAATGAGTGAAGCATGAGCTGGCTGTTGTCACATTATGCTCGCCAAGTGGCACGAACCGTCTCCAGGGCTCGGGTATATCGACTTGGGTGTAGGCGAAGCTCAGACGTCGTTTACATGTACTAACGGGATAAGCCGCTTCGCTATTTTCAGACACCAAGCTGGCAACATCGGCACTATGACCGCCAGTTTGAAATTGGGGGCGAGTACCGCGAGTACCGAACGCAGTACCCAGTACTTCCCTGATGCTTGCTTGCCTGTCGACTTTGACTCTTTTCGTCATTCTGACGCTCTGGCACTTCCTCGAATCGTGGGCGGATCTTGTCTTACTTGAATATCCCGGTAATTTCACTTGTGACTACGAAACAAAATATGAGAGGATGAAGGATATGCTGTGTATCCTGAGTTTCATCCACCCAAGAGGGAAAAAAATTCGTTTCTCCTCACTTTTTTCGAACCAACGGCACACACGTCAGTTCCAACACGCACATCCATGGTGAGAAAAATTACACAAGGCTGCGATGCCCAACTATGCACATTTAATCGTTTGGCCTCGTTAGACTGACAGCAAGCGCTCCACTCCTTGATGGCCCGTCCACAATTGCGCTTACACGAGGCCCCCCAGTATTCGTTCGGGATAGATACTGTGATGGTTATGTTATTTTCCGAGTGGATTGCATAGAAGATTGCATGTGCCGTCCCGTGTTCATGACAAGGAGAGACAGTGTTGCGAGGGCCCCTCAGCTCTCTCTTTCTCTCTCACTCTCTCTATTTCTCTCCCTATCTCCTCCATGGGGGGCGTACAGGATTTCGTGATCATTGGCCCCCATCCAAGTTGAACGTATCAACCTGTTGGCGTTTGCTGCTCTTAATGATCATCAGCTAGTGCCAAACCGCTGGCTTTCCTTCTTTTGACACCCTTGATGACGCTTTCCTGTGGGGGAAATGTAAAATATCTACGCTACATCACATAAAGAACGACCCAGTAATTCGTCTCTCGTTTAAACGATGAGGGATACGCCCGAAGCCTTTCGATAAGCGTGCTTGGTACATGAGTTCTCCATAATCTTGGCTGGACCGATGGTACGGCCAATCCCAGGTCTGTCTTTATATGTATGTATTACGGGATATGACCAACACTAACAGCTATCCCGACGGCAGCAGCTCAAAATCTCCTTATCATCCTCGAATGTTTCAGCTGCCAATAAAGCTTCCCCGAAAGGTTGCTTTGGCCAGGATGCTTAAATGACATGCGCGGTACTAGAGTCGCACTGTCTCATAGGCCCATGTCCATGCTGAATGGAGATACATCAAACTGATGCTATACATACAGCTGCAGAGCGGTCTGAGATGGTGAAGGAGCCAAGTCTCCACCTCAAGCGCGATCGGTGCAAGCCCAACTGGGCCTCAAGCTCCTAACTCGGACGGAGATGGTAGCTACCTTCCCGGCCAGCTCAGTGCTATTTGCGGCGAGGCTCAGACAAGAGGGAATACCGGGGGCCGGAGAGCTGAGCTCATCCTTGACGCCACTGTTTCCATGTTCATGTCTTTGGCAGAAGCCTTCATCAGTCCTCATTCGTGTAAGATACTCGGTGCCGTTAGACCTCCAAGATTGAGAGATCTCCGCTACGTCACCGATGGGCAGCAGGCATGAATTCAAAGCCCGACGCCAAGAGGGCCTTTGGGACAACAAGCAAACAGTGTTGGAACGATCAGGCGGGTGCTACGCCCTAGTACATCTTTACCAATCACTCGGAGTCATTAATCCAATGAGGACTTGCCACAGACCACCAAACGGCATATGCTTGAGTCCGAACAGCTCGGGGGTGTGTATTTGCTCCTGTCCCACCCACACGTCAGGCAAATCGCACACCGGTTCCCTTTTGCTAGGTTGATATTTCCCCAGGTGTCACCATTCTTTCAAAAGGTTTGGCTCTTTCAGTCTGACATTACATCCAGCTATCCACTCAATTCGAAGCCGTCGTCGGGCTGTCTCTGCACCAGGGGGTGTCTTGTTAACATCATTCACCCATGGAATAAGGACTGTCTCGTCCGTCTGCTCAGTTGTCATTCCAATCTGCATACTCCCGATCCAATCTTACAGCCATCGCTTCCCAAGAGCCCTTCACTAGCGGGCTAACATCTACGCCGGGAAGACCCTTGAGCATAGGGAGTGACGGGGCGATAACCTCCCATCATAGCATTGGGGGAAGTTTGTGCCTTACCGCCACGTGGGCACTTCTTACTTCTCGCCGACTCTTTTGCCAAAGAGCTCACGAGACGCGGGGGTTCAGCAAAAACCAAAGCCTTATAAGTGCACGATGACGGTAGACGAGCTGTCGTGGAGGCTTTGTGAATTGCTCTACGGTAGCTGGTGCCTCCGCCTTTGGTAGCTATTACAAGAAAGGAACAATACCCGGTTTCGCAAAGAGGGCATCTGTCGGATGCACAGCACTCCTCTCGCCCCTCATGACCCGACCCAGAGTTCCTGACGACAAGCGGCAAAGGACTGCGCGTGCCTGTGATTCTTGCAAGCGCCGGAAGCAGAAGGTGAGCCTACGAGTCATCAGTCATATTTCATTCAGTTGGCCCTAGAGGATTTGGGGCTTGTTACTTTTCTTTTTTTGTGTACACTCCAAGACAAGGCACACACACTTCGCACTCACACTCACACTCACACTCACACACGACCTCTCTCTCTCTCTGTCTCTCTCTCGCACACGCATCCTCACACTCACACACGCGCGCGTTTCCCCCCCAAAAGAAAGAAAGACAAGAAAAGAAAAAAACAAGGAAAAGGGGCCTTGACCTCGCGGCTTTATTTGCGCTATTACACATTCCCACGCTCCAATTTCTGACTATCGAATGTCGCGATATGCATGTCACCCCCAACATGCGTTCGGTGTACGGAATATGGGCAGTTCGTGCGGGAAAAAAGTGGTATTTTCTTACTTCAGCTGCAGCGAACTATTCCGAGCGAGGCGAAACCATATGCGAGTGAGCGGTGGTTTTTTTTGATTGCACAGCATATGTACATTTCGTATATGTCTGTGCAATGTGACAGATCTTCTACATTCAACCAGCGCCCGGCTTTAACATGGCTTGACCGGCATAAGTGTGTTGGCAAGCGGACGCATTGCCCCTTTGGAGAAACCAGGCCGTCCGCGGTGTATCATACAAAAAGCAAGCTGCATGGAAAACGCCTTCGCTAAGAGTCTCGCATGCTACTCTCGTCGTCTCGGTTATGTACGCTGCATGAGCTGACTTTTTGCTTCCAAGTGTAATGGCCTTCACCCGTGCAACACGTGTATCAAGAGGAACTTGATATGCGACTACACGGACGGTCGAGGCCCTGCCAAACTCATGGCAGTCCATACGACGACCTCTCCGACACAGCAAAGCAACGCCTCTGACTCTGTTGATGCCGTCGGCGCAACTCCTGTCCGCGAAGCCACGCTCGAGACGTCCCCGAAGAGAGCATCCAAGCAAGCCAAGGCGGCGCGACAGGCGAAAAGGAGAAGCCAGGGCAAGGAAAAATATTCTCGCAATGTCTATGAGGTTTCTTCCGTCAGCGAGGGGGATGAAAGCGTCCGCCAGAGTACGGCGTCGGAATCGGACGAAGAGGCCGAAGTTATTGGTCAAATTAGAATGCTGCAGGACCCCATGAAACGGCTCCGTAAGTAGACATTTTTTTATTCCCTTGGTCAAAATTTCTGGACCGTTTGGCTGATGTCAATCAATTGCAGTTTATATCGGAGACTCGTCCACCCTTTCGTATCTGCAGTTAATCCGTATGATTGTTTTTAACACGACTGGGTCGTCTGCGTTTACAGATGATCCTAGCCGACACCACATCTTGGAGCCCGCCACAGCAACATCGTCGAGTTCCATGATTCAGTATATGCTGCCCAGTAGAGATGTATCGAATTATTTGGCTCAAACTTATTTTGTTAATGTACGTGCTGATAAAACTTACCTATTCCCCGTCGCATTATGGCCAATTGGCTAATCCCGCTACAGACCAATGCTCTCATAGAACTGTTTGATCGAGCAACTTTTTATCAGTATCTAGATGCATGTTATTCGACCCCAATGGAGGTCAATTCTTCGACACTTTGTTTGGTTTATCTGACTTTGGCAATTGGTTTTGTTCTTGCAACACCAGCCCCCAACAGCCCTGAGGAGCTGATGATGAAGAGTTTCCCAGAAGGGCCTGAAGGACGGGCAGAAACCTTGTT
The DNA here is from genome assembly GCA_019565615.1 of Trichoderma simmonsii. Lineage (NCBI taxonomy): Eukaryota > Fungi > Ascomycota > Sordariomycetes > Hypocreales > Hypocreaceae > Trichoderma > Trichoderma simmonsii. Next base: position 3,145,196 of record CP075866.1, read on the forward strand.
TCGGGCTGCCAAGTGTCTTAGTGATCCTCTGAATGTGGCTGAACATGCGGATTTATGGACGATTCAGGCCTGGACACTGATGGCGTTTTACATGTTGATTGTATCGAAGCGTAACGCGGCATACGCATATTGCGGTTAGTTGATTCCTCCTCCAACCTCATTCTGTTTTCCTTTTCTGTCTCCTTTTCTATCCTAACACGAGTCTTAGGAATGGCTGTTCGCTCTGCGTATTCCCTGGGTTTGCATCGCATCCGGGACACAATGATGAAGTTTGACGATGAATCCGCAAGGCGGAACCTCTGGAGAAGTTTATTTGTTCTGGACAGATTTCTTGCTACGGCTCTTGGGCGTCCTGCTGCGATATGCGAAGAAGACTGCTCGAGTGATGCGTTACTTTCGCCGGCAGCAGCCCAGCAGGAAGAAGTTATCAGGACTGTTAACCTTGACGCCTCTGTGCGGATTTCCAAGTCCATTGGCATAATGCTGAAGAAGGTTTACTCGGAACGAAAGATTTCAACCAAGTTGGCTCAGGAGATTGTCGACGACTGCCAACTGTGGGCTTTTAACGGTGATCCGTCTTTGGCAGCGCACGATCTCCTCCACGGCAAGGCGCCGGCGGAAACAGGGATCCCCATCTTGCATGTGCAGCTCCTTCATTATCATTCGATCCTTCTCCTAAGCAGGCCATTTTTTATTGATCTTTTGGTGAAGACGCGGCCAACGATCTCAAATGATGTGGAACCTTTCCATCGAACATTTACGAGATCAGAGAAGTTTTCTCAGGCTTGCGTGGCGGCGTCGACTCACTCGGTGACGCTCATTCAGGCGGCGTTTGAAGCAAAGTATTTGCCGCGACGCAACCCATTTATCTTGTAAGTGCATTGGTCGGAATTACTCAAGACGAACCGCTAATGATCACATTTGCAGATATTACCTTTTTGCGGCGGCCCTGATTATCTTGAGTAATGAGTTTGCTGGACTATATGAAAACGAGCAATACGCAGACTCTATGAGGAGCGCAATCAATATCATGGAGTACTGCGCCGTCGTAGACGTTCAAGCTCAAAGAATGCTCTGCATTCTAAAGTCATTCTTGGCAGACGTGGAGAAGCATTTGAAGTCCTCGGTGTCAAACGAGCAGTCTGAGCTCGCCCTACCAGAGTGCCACATCGGCGACCCTGAGGAGGTTTTGCACACGAGACGACAGAGCCTCACTGCCCGTCGCAACCACCACCATCACCACCAGCCCTCTACCCCTATTGGAGGAGGATCTTCGTCCGATGCTATGGAATACTATCATCACATCGAGACGGATGCTCGGCAATCGAGCATTCATATTCAGAGCATGGGGCCCCTGGTGATGAGAGGAGAACGTGGAATGCCTTCTTCTGCTACCACCAGCCCGACAGTGCCGAGACGCTCAAATGCTCCTCGCTCACTTTATCGACGAGCGGATCTTACTCTCGTGAAGCCAGACCGCATGGGAATCGAACAAGAGTTTGAAGAGTTCGATCAAATCAGCCCCAATGATTTGATGTCGCCCATGGAGTCGGAGGAAACCAAAGTTTACACGCACGACTATGGCTCGGCGATGATGTCTCACGGGGAGCAAGCCGCTTTCCAGGCTCACCACGGCGGTGGCGGCGCCGGCTTTAGGGGGTATTCTACTCCTGGCGTATCGTCGAGCGCGAGTCGGGAGGCGGAGAGAGCTCACTTTGGCGGACATTATTTGTACGTCGATGAGAAGTGAGCTACTTGGAGGCTTAGAAACGAGCGTTGAGAGTAAGTTTGAAGAGGGGAACAAGGACGATATTATTTTTGGTAGAGGAGTATTGTGATCGGGAAAGAAAAAAAAAATAGTTTGAAATCTTTATTTTATCTCGACATCATCATGACGGCGAAGGATTATCCTCTTTGAGGGTATATGGAAAGGTTTTTTATTATAAACTTTTTATGTTTTATATTTTTTTTTCACATTCGTTTTATATATCTTCCCTTTGTTGATATCTTTATGACTATATTCAAAAATTCGAATCTATATAGCTGTTCACTCCATGTTAGTCTCTTTCTCGATGAAAAGACATTTGTCGTGAAAACCGCCCAAACCTACAAAATTCTATGGAAAGCCAGCCATCAATCCTGTAACAACTGTCTGTTCCGCCTTCACCAGGAATTTGGGCCAAAGTGCTCTCCCGCTGCAACATGCGCCCTTATAGCCGTACCCTTGGAATCCATCGTCGAGTCAACAACAGTATTCCCCCACCACCTCGGCGGATCAATCCCATTCAAAGTAAACGCGAAAAATATGAAGAGTGTCGCCAGCGCCAGACCCAAGTCCAAGCCAGACGACGTCAAAAAGTTCAAGCGGCTCCACCACCGGAAGTAGCGCTTCTTGATCCAGAACTGGAAGATGAAGCCCACGATGCCCCAGGAGAAGTAATTGAGAGGGGTGGCGGGCGGGATGGAGCCGGGTCCGCCGAAGAGGAGCGGCGCGATGAGATATCTCACGGGGGATTTTGGGTATTTCTTGACGGCGAAGTAGATGATGATTGGGGTGATTGCGCCGAGGATGAAGAAGATGAAGAGGCCGGAGTACATTTGGCCGGGGGAGAACATTCGGCCTGGGCCAATGAGACCCCAGATAACAGAGGCTAAAAAATTATGAGCATGGTAAATTTCAGGTGAGGAGGGGCATTCTTACCAGAGTAAAATACTCTTCCGCCTGGGCATGTGAAGTGGTCCTCTTGCTGATCGTCGCATACATTCGGGATGCTGTTGAGTGCCAAGTTAAGGACCAAGACTTGGATGACGCATGAATAAGTTGTGGCGACGACCTGGGCCATGAACATGGTCCTGGGAGGAATTTTCATGTAATGGCCAAATTTAAGATCTGACACGAAATTGAGTGCTTGGGACCTGTTTCAGTGGGTGGTAAGAAGATTGCCTATGGAGGGCACTGTTGTATGTCATGCACTTACATTGTGATGTATCCAAACGTTTTGAAGCTAATCATGTACATAATCATGGTTAACGACAAGGTATCTTTTCACATTTGTCAGGGTTGCATAAACGCGGGATAAAAACGTACAGCATGAGCGCTAGAGGCCGTCCCGGCTGGATGTAGCCGTAGACAAACTCCGTGAGCACATTCAAGCCAATCTGATTATTCGTCACGGCTTGGATGATACCGATTGGCAAAGAGAAGCCGAACGAAATCATGACGGCCAGTAAAAAGGCCCACCAAGTTAAATTGGTTGGGTACGCGAGCACTGTATAGAAGCCCAATGCCAGCATCTACAGCACGTACGATGATGTCAGCGGGTGCCGAAGATGATGGTTGCCTGTGCTGTTGGGAATTGGGAGAGGGTGGGAGCAACTGACAATGCAAAAGAGAGAGAGGTACCACCAAGTCGGTGCCTCTTTGTACTTTTTCATCAGTTTCATGTGAATGTCCGGCTTTTCCGTGGTGCTGTTCATGTACTGCTTCCAAATATACTTGCCGTGGTGCAGATACGTATACACGACGAGTGAGGAGATGGCGGCGAAAGACAGGCCATATGAGATGGCAAATGTGGTGCTATTGATCCATGAGCCATGAGGTGAGATCATCCTGGAGCAGACTGGAACTGACCTGATGAATAAGGGTGAATATTTATGGTAGGCTTCCTCATTCAGAGTCATGTCTGGATTCACGACCCGACTAATGTTGTATCTTGCTCCCGTGTTGTCGTAGATGCTAGCATCGTTGATGGGTAGGAACTGGGCATACCATGTCCCAGAGTAGTGGAGTAGAATCGTCAAACCTGAATAGAATATGACAACGCTGATCAAAGTATTGGCAATCGCGTGCCTATGTTGTCGTTACTATCAAAAGTAATGCAGGTCAGCTGGGCTGGTGTCACTCACCAAGGCGTAACAAGAGGAGATCCGATGTAGCCTGTCACCTGGCTCCAGTCAAAGGTAATGGGTATGATGGACAGGCCAGTGTTTCCACCAAATAACTGATTGATGACTGGATTTTGCGGCGCCATCCAAGTTGCAAAAGCAAAGACGCTCAAGAACTGGGCAAAAAAGCCGGGGATGAAGTAGTATACAAAGGATGCTGCGGTAATGAGGCCAAACCATGTATACTTAGGTAGTCTGCCGCCGAGGACTGTTGGGTCAATGTCATCGCCCTCGTCATACATGGCATTCATCATGGCAACGGAAGCTAGATTTCCAGGCCATATCATCGACGCAGGATACACTACAGTCAAGTGGTTAGCTGCCATGCAAGCAGATTACATCAAAGAAAGTGTAGTCATCAAACCTAGGTATTTGCGCATAATGCCAGCAATTCCGTATCCCAACGACTGCGTGGAAACAGTGAGCAAGATCTGGAAGAGCAATCCGAAATTCTGCTTATAAAAAACCAGCTGCGCCAGGATAATATCTGTTGAATAGGCAACGGAAAAAGACACAGACGCCATTACTCCGATGATTGCATGCTCCTTCATGTTGAAGGGACCCGGGTTCAGCTGCCACTTGATACCAAATATGTTGAATTCTCGTTCCGGGACAAATCTTGCCCATCCATGACCGATGGGCCAGGCAATGATCTGAGCGACCAGAGCTCCGATGGAAATGGTCGGCCGGCGCAGCGAAAAGATGGTGTTCATTGATGCTCCGAGAATAACAAGAGACAGTCCAATCGTCCACGCACGGACAGTATTGCATGGCACATCTTCATCGTAATTGTGGACAGTTGCGCGAACCTCGGGATATGGGGAATTCTCCTCCTCGTCCTCATCCTCAGCTTTCTTAGACCCGTCATCGGATAAGCCGTCTTCATGATGTGCATGTCGACGGGACTCATGATCCTCTGGCAAGTTTGGGTCCATGAGGAGCTCATACTCGGAGCCCTGATCATCGTCATCAGCATCATTCCGGGCGCCTGAATCGGGCCATTTGGAGATGTTTTCCCGTAGGTTCTCCATGAGTCCGGTAGTTGGACTCGAAAGAGAATGCCGAGGATGAACTCCGGATTCGCTCTCACGTCCACTCGCCTCAGCCATGTTATCCATGGTCGCCTCTATTCAAGGCGCTGGTTGAAGTATATGTATCTCAAAGAGCTTCTGAGAGGGGGAGACCATAAGCGGATTAGGTCAGCTGAGGACAGCGATGCGGTAATGAAATAAGCCTGTATAGCATAAATTTCTCTCTCTTTCTTTCTCTTCCCTCTAATTTCAATTTGGAGCATCCATCTTGAATGAAGTGGAATGAGTATTGTCGTGTTGGTTCTGAAGTGTTATCAAGGCTAAGCTCAGTCCGATAAGTGGCCACGCGACAATAGAACAAGCGGCTGAAGCCACGGCCAGCGTACTTCGGGTATTTCGGGAAGCTCTTTGTGGTTATTACTGCATAAATAATTTCCAGGTGCTATTTCTAGCAGATGAGCTCTCGATTGAATGAATTGAGATGATTATTTGCTTGTGTTGAGAAGGATGAATGTCTGAGACTGAGACAGAAGAGACAAGTCGCAGGAGCGGCCTAGACGGTGAGCAGCTGCGTAACTGCAAAAAGAGGTTTAGTGCATTTGGCCCGCACTAACTGACAATACGCTGCTAAACCGAGTCCGGCTATTTCCACAAACATTTACATGTGCTCTGGATAAGTCATCTCAACTCATCTCGAATTTAAGGATTTCTCATCAGATCTAACAAAACGCCGCCAAAGTAAAATCAGTTTCAAACAACTGCTAAACAACCCCGAATTACGTCAAGATATTGATATGGAATCATAAAAAATGCGGCGGGTTGTCGTGACTGGCCTAGGCGCCATCACGCCTCTCGGGCTCGGCATCCAACGGACATGGGCTCGTCTCATTGCTGGTGAATCCGGCATCATCAGCGTCGCGGATCGAGAACCTCGACAACGATGGAGAGAGCTGACGTGTACCGTTGCCGGTGTCGTTCCTCAAGGACCTGGCGGAAAGGCTGACGGTTTATGGAAGGCCGATGACTGGCTGAGTGCCGCAGAACAGCGACGCATGTCGGCTTTTACGCAGTATGCGATTGCGGCAAGTGACATGGCTTTGAAGGATGCTGGGTGGGAGGCATCACGGGTTGAAGACCAAGAGGCTACGGGTGTATGTCTTGGGAGCGGTATTGGAAACCTAGAAGAGATGTATGACACGAGTCTGTCTCATGGTAGAGATGTAAGCGCATCAAAATCCATCTGTGCCTACCTATGGTGCTCATTAAACTGACACAATGTCTACAATAGGGATATAAGAAAGTATCGCCACTCTTCGTGCCCAAACTCCTCATCAACATGGCGGCAGGGCACATTGCCATGAGGCACGGGTTCCAAGGCCCAAACCACGCCGCAACGACGGCTTGCACTACCGGCGCGCATTCTATTGGGGACGCAGCTCGGTTCATCGCGCTGGGAGATGCCGATGTCATGGTTGCTGGAGGATCAGAGTCCTGCATCCACCCTCTCACTTTTGCCGGCTTCGGCAGGGCTAGATCCCTAGCCACAGCGTACAACGATAGGCCACAGGCGGCATGCCGCCCATTTGATGCCGATCGAAACGGCTTTGTCCTTGCTGAGGGGGCAGCAGTGTGCGTACTCGAGGAGCTTGAGCATGCAAAGACCAGAGGAGCCAAGATCTACGCCGAAGTTAGCGGATATGGCTGCAGCGGTGATGCATACCACATGACAGCGCCCCGAGAAGATGGACATGGAGCATATCTAGCGATGAAAAAGGCCTTGAAAAGCGCGGGCATCAAGCCGTCTCAAGTCGATTACGTGAATGCACACGCCACAAGCACACAGGTGGGAGACTCGGCCGAAGCAGCAGCCATTAAACGGATCATGATGGGCGACGAAGGCGTTTCATCCGAGTCCCAGGTCACCGTAAGCAGCACCAAAGGCGCGATAGGACATTTGCTAGGTGCAGCCGGAGCAATCGAAGCCCTCTTTTGCATCCTGGCCATTCATGAGGTGAGTCTAAGCCCCCATCTTCCTCCCACTCGTACATGCAAGGAGATCTATTGTGTCAAGTACTAATAACAAAATAAACAGGGAGTTGTGCCGGCTACTTTGAATCTAGAGCGGCCAAATGTAGACGTAAACTTCAACCTGGTCCCCTTGACATCTCAGGAGAAGCAAGTCAAAGTTGCAATGAGTAACAGCTTTGGATTTGGGGGAACCAACAGCACGCTTGTGTTTTCCAAGTTTGAGTAGGCTTGTAAGAATAAGATACTTGTACATTATATAAACACATCAATGTAGAACTAAATAGCAAAACATTCTCCGATATTCTCAACCAAAAATATGAAAAATCCTCTTATATCAAACATCAAATCATTGATTCTCAACCCCTCCTCTACTATTGGACCCTGCGAAATTGCCCCTCCATGCCGCCATACAAACCGCCAGCCGAACTTCAGCCGCCACCAACCATCCGATCGTCTAGCTAATTTCCTCGCACAAGGGAAATCCACCGCGTCATGGAAAGCCTGCCGGGCCATGTTCAGAAAAAAAAATCCATCCAATATAGCTCGCCCGTCCAACGCCCTTCTCCCTCATGGCCATTCGATCCCTCCCGAAGCGCTCACCATAATTCATAATAATCTTTTCGCAATCTAATTTCTTCTTCTTTTTTTTTCTTATTCACAATGGCCTGCGAAAGCTGCAGATCCCAGGCCCGGTCCCTGCTCCGGGTCGCATCCCGCACATCAGTATCCCGGTCTTCGGCCGCCAAATCGGTTCTTTTGCCGCTGCTTCATGCCAATGCGCCCGTCCGATCGTCGCCGCTGTCCCGGAGTTTCAGCAGCTCCAGCTCCAGGAGGCTCTTGGGGGGTCTTGGAAGCTCGATTGGGGAGTCGTACCGAGTTCTGGGCGCCTCGGAGAGACTGTTCAAGGCATGTGCCAAAACAGCTGATTATCGCATCACTGAGGAGCAGCGCAAGAATGATCAAGTAGAGAGATTGGATGACGGCGAGGAGATTGGCCAAGCTCTGGAAGAGGGAAACATCTGGCATAATAGTATGTCAACTTTGGTCCAAAATAATCATCACATTTACTAACAGATTGTAGCTTTCAAACTGCCGCCCACCTTTAGCACTTGGTCGCACGTCACCATGTTGCACCTCTACCTCATCAACGCCCGCATACGATGCCTCGAGCGAGACGCATACCGAAACTGGCAGCAGCAGCTCATCGACCACTTCTTCTTCGAGTGCGAGAAGAAGATGCACATTGACCACAACATCACATCCAGCGCCCTCCGACAGCGCTACCTCAAGGACATATTTGTCCAGTGGCGAGGTCTCCTGCTTGCGTACGACGAGGGCCTTATCAAGGGCGACGCTGTGTTGGCGAGTGCCGTGTGGAGGAATCTGTTCAAGGGCGACCCCGAGGTCGACCCCCGAGCGCTGGTGGCCATTGTTGGATGGATGAGATCGGGCCTTGTGTCGCTGGAGAGCGCCTCGGACATGGCCATGCCCAATAGGGCGCTGGAGGTGCTAGCCAGGCCGGTTGATGTGTTTTGGACGAGGCTAGAGGAGCCGTTCAAGAAGGAGACTGGTAAGGATGCTGTGCAGGAGAATCAAGAAGTAAAGCCTACGCCTGAGGTGGCCAAGGCTGCTTGAATCAACAAGAGGGATGAACCAAAACGACAATGACGATGACGACCAAAAGAAGATCGGCGACTACGGGACCTGTAAAATATATGTATAGTGTCAAGGGCGAAAACGGTGGCGTGGGCAAGAAAGAACGAGAGGCAGAAGATGGAGGCTCGAGGCAATGAGTCTCTCTTCTTTGATGGTGCATATAATAATGCAGTGTACGAGTGTGTTGGCATAAAGCGGAGGGCCCGACACGCCACCTCCTGGTATATAGAACTTTGTTGATGTATAGATGAAAAAACAACCAATCTCACGCTCATCCTCACGCTCGCTCACTCACTCCTCTCCCACATCTGAAACTCATACCTAACGCCCGCCTCCTCCTGTCCACCCTCCTCAACCTCTTCCCCCGTCCACTCCTGCAACTCCTCCCTCGACCTCTTCTTCCACCCATCAGTCTCCTCCCCCGTCAAATTCAGCGGGAAAAACGTATCACACTCAAACTCAGCATCAATGCTCGTCAGCAGAACGCGCTTCGCAGCCGGATGTCTCAGCGCAGCCTCGTAGATCTGAGCGCCACCCATGACGAAGATGCGGCCGCCGCTCGAATTCGCCTCTTGCGCGTACCGCAGCGCCGCTTCCACGGATGGCACTCGGATCTCAGAGCCTGCGGGGGAGGAGGAGGGCGGGTTGGCGGGCGCTGAGCGGGTGATGACGATGTTGAGGCGGTTCTTGAGAGGGCGGAATTTGGGGGGGATGGAGTCCCAGGTTTTGCGGCCCATGATGACTGCGTTTTGGGGGATCTGGAGTCTAGTTAACAAATTGCTCATGTTTACATGATTATTTTTGTTTTAGAATATGAATTGAATAGATTCAAATCTCAGTCAAAGCAACGTTGTTTGGTGAGATGAACCACATATGAGATGGAACAAGTTTTTCAATCTTACCTGTGATGAAGAGGTAGGAACTCGAGTCGTCACGCGAGCAAAATATTGCATTTCTCTTTTCAAGCCTTTCCAGGGCATAGTGCCCTGGAAGCCTATGCCCATGCTGCGGGTGGCGGCCACAATGAGGGTGAGTTCTGGCGATGCCATTGCAGATGTGTTGTTGTTTGATATGAGGATGAGTAAGTGGTGAAAAATGGTGTAAGTTGTTTAGTTGCCAATTTAGCGCAGTGAAAGTTCGCTGCATACAGGTACTTAGGCTAGGAGGCCATGGGTGGATATGGCAGAGCAGAGACAGCAAACAGCTAGCTAATGGGGGTGATATCTCGAATATTAAGTCTCAGATTATACACAAACATCTAATTAATCATGTAACGTAGTTATTACGCTTCCGATCGCCCATTGTCATTTCTTCGCTACAACTTTGACGGCGTCAACACCGCAATATCTTGAAATGGAATGTCCAGAAACTTGTAAATGTGATGAAATCTGGGAATCCAGTCAGTTAGATGAAATCTTCTTTTTAAATCCAATTCACCCCTTCTCGAACAAAGGGGAATATTTTTCATAAGACTCACCGATCGCTACCAAAAAAGGGTTCTTGCTCGCCCTTTGCATTTGTCACCCAAATCCAAGGCGCGCCAAAAGCACCCTGATCAACTGCTCTCTGGGTAGTGGCCATGAGAACGTCCTTCATCCCGCCACGGGCCTTCAAAATCTTTTCCACTTCCTCCTCAGTGAAGAGCTTCTTGCCACCGCCCTTGCCAGGATTCTCTGTCGCCCCTTGGAGCACAGCGCGCAGGTTCTCCTCCGGGATGAGATTGACGTGGGGAGGCGTCCAGAAGGCCTTAAATAAGGACTCAAAGGTGGCAAGGAATGTTTCCTTTGGGTAGTTGGCCTTGATGTAGTGAAGTGCACGCAGTGGCGAGACGGTGTGGGAGACAGCCATGAGATCTGGGGGCCCCTGGATACCAAAAAGGCCAACGCGTTCAGCGGCACGACGAGAGTCATATTTTAGGTAGGCTGCCTTGATCTCGTTTGTCCACGGAGGACGGTTCCCTGTATGGCCAGTCAGCACCATGGTGTGATGTTGTTGAATGATATCTAAGTTAAGGAATACCTGAGAGGTGGTTGATGCCACCCAGCAGCACAGGATGTATCCTAGCGAACACAATGTGAGCATTTTATCCAACACAACGACTTTCTGTACACGATCATACGCCGTGTCCATGAAGGGGAGCATGTGGGATGACATACTCTATTTCGACGCCATTGGCCGCCAGCTTATCTCGATTCTGCGCCAAGTCTGTGAACGCAATATAGCTAAAATAGGATGCTAACCGCGGGAATGCATTGATCAGTCATTAGAAAAACACAATATCAAAAAAACAAAGGCAAGGGGTATGACAACATCGCCCCAGCTGGGACACACCGAGGCCATAAACCCCGAAACGGCACCGTCCAAGACTCACCGAGATCCAAGAAGCACTCAATCTTGCCGCCCATGGTTGGTTTTGCGCTTGTTCCCCTAACAAGCAGCTTTTCCCCCAGATTTCCGCTTTTTCCCCAAGATCAAGACTAAGGAGAATTGATTCCCGCAGATAGGCGCAGATGGCGTGATTGACGATGATGACAAAATCAGAATTCACGAGGGCATTGAGAGTGAGGAGAGCGAGAGGCACATGTAAGACCGCCCCAGTACTTGTAGTCCATAGTGCGGCAAGCAATAGCGAGGCTTCCCCCATTCCTCGATTCCATATGGACGGGCACTTAGTGTAATCCGTGGCTTTACCCCGGCTTTCATACCACAAACTGCTAATCCACTGCAGCTTTACCGCATAGCCGCGCTGTAAGTTTGCGGGGCAATAGCGCTGAGGACGCTATAATCAGCACCTGCGCACGGAACCGAGGCATCAAGCCCCCCTGATCCATAGCGGCGGATGTTGAGTAATCGGAAAAGAGCTCCCGGGTTTAGATGCTGTGCTCCACAATCTCGGCAGCTTCACGCCCAGCTTAACTGAAAGATTTATAAGTTTCGGAGGGGATGACATACTCGTTATGCTTCAGAGCTACTGGAATCTCATCAGCCTTATAATAAGCTCTTGTCTGCTTTTCCACTTTGTGAATTGAAAGGAGGAAGAAACGCAATTGAGCATTCATGTCAATCTCTTTGAACCATTGTCGCGTCTCTCATCGTAGCCTCCATCTTACTACACATCTTACTATCTCTCCGTCTCACTCTTCTTACACGTAAAACAACATACCACCCAAAATGGTCAGCTCAAAGCCCGTAGCCCTCGTCGTGGGAGCTTCCCGCGGAATCGGCCGCCAAGTCGCCATTGATCTGGCCGCCAACGGCTACGCAAGTGAGTATCTCATCTCATGAAATCCATACGCCCATCATAGCAAACTAACAATATCTAGTCGTCGTGGCTGCCAAGTCCATCACAGACCCTTCCAAACTCACCGATAAAGCCCCCAATCCAAAGTCCAACGACTCAACCATCACCACCGTCGCCCGCGAAATCACCTCTGCCGGCGGCGATGCCACGCCCATCCAGGTCGACGTGCGATCCGAGGAGAGCGTGAATGCCCTCGTCGCAAAGACCATTGCTGTAAGACAAAGACAAACCCCCTCCACCAATCCATCACCATCATCATAACCAATGCTAATGCTTCTCACTACAGACATACGGCCGCCTCGACGTCCTCGTCTACAACTCGGGCGCAATCTGGTGGGCTTCCGTCGCAAACACGCCCCTCAAGCGCTTCCAGCTCATGCAGCGCGTCAACCCCGAGGGCCTCTACGCCGTCATCCAGGCCGCCCTCCCGCACCTCCGCCCTCACGGCCGCATCGTCGTCGTCAGCCCGCCCATCTACAGCCGCTTCTTCCGCGGCAAGACCGCCTACGCCATGGGTAAAGTCGGCATGAGCGTTTTGACAAAGGGCCTGGCCATGGACTTTAAGCGCGAAGGGCTCAAGGACATGGCCATTACCAGCATCTGGCCCGCCGTGGTAAGTAACACACACCTATACAAAACCTCCATAACAAAATATATACATACACAGATATATATACCATATGTAAAATCAACATTTTACTAACCGAAGACAGGCAATCGAATCCGCAGCCACCGAGCAATTCACAAAGAAAAACCCCGGCGAGGAAAAGGACCTCCGCAAGCCCACAATCTTCTCCGACGCCATCCTCGGCATCCTGCGCTCCCCCGCCGAAAAGGTCAACGGCGAGCTCGTCCTCGACGAGGACTTCCTCCGCGAGCACATGGGCGTCACCGACTTTTCAAAGTACAGCGTCGTGCCCGGCTCCAGCCCGCGCCGCATCATGCCCGCCCGCCTGCCAGACTTGACTGTCGCTGAGCAGGATGATGAGGGGCAGAGGGTTGATAGCGCTACTAAATCGAAATTGTAATTGCATTTTTGTACACTTCTTTTTTAAGAGAGAGAGACAAGGATTGGCCGTAGGGTGTGTGTTGAATAGCAAGCTTCAACTGTTTGGGTAATGGAGCCGTAGGAAATTGGGTCTTGGCTAGAGCAAAGATTGTCACTCGGCCATTGTAGGATATCGAGACAAATACATCAATGAAACAGATATACGAAGCACATACTTGCCTTGCCCATGTGCCAACATACGTACATATCTAAGGTGATGCTTATAGGTACCTGCACAGCCTATCACGCCCGCCCATCCAGTCTCTAAAGGAACGCTCACACAATCATGTCATCACCATTTGGGACTCAATTATTCATAGTGTATGTAGTATCCATAAGCTTATACATCTAGTTTTCCTCAAGGTATCTCCTATTACTTATCTCAAAAAGAAAAGGTGCAAAGGAAAAAAGACAAGGAAATATAAGAAGCACGGGTTCCTGTAAACTCCAAAGCTTTAGGCAAACACGGGGCCACTCCTTTTTTGTCGGCGCCGCCACCCTCCTCAGCCAACAGTCCTTGTTGACTTCCTCAGAATCTGTCTGCTTTTTTCTTTTCTTCGTACACAAAAAGGGAAAGATCAAAAATAGAAAAAAAGAAAGAAACAAGGGGGGATAAGAAGAAGAAGAAAAAAGCGCTGTGCCAACCCAAATCCAGTATCCATAATCAATCTTACAAGAAACAATTCTGCATAATGTCTCTTCACATATTTTTTGGTCGCTTCCAATGCTCTAGCGATGATGTCAAAAGATTGAAACAAACTTATCGCTTCCTTCGTCAAAGACGCTCCTATACGTCCATGTCCTCTCGTTGGCTCAGTGGACCCATGCCCTGGATGTTTTCAATGTCCCTCATCACTTCGTTGAACACTATCGACACGTTCCCGAGCACCTTGACTCGGTTCCACTCGTGTCTGCTTCGCCATATCTCATCCATCATCTCACGGTTGACTTGCTCAAGTTGCTCAATTGTACAGCCCGAGGTATATTCTGCCACTCTGTGCAAAAGTTCTTCAATCTGCCCATCCACTTGCAACGGTTGAGAAGACGAGCCCGAGTTGCGAACCGCATCCCCCGCCGAGCTTGAATCATGAGACGGCAAGCTTATCACCGACTTGACACCTCCCGGGCTCTTGTGCGTTTGCGAATCGAGCGACGGGCGGCTTATGAGCGAAGCAGATGAGCTGTCTGCGTCGAGAGCCGGTCCCCTAGCTTGAGTATGAGGCCAAATCTCACTAGAAGATGACAAGATACTTTGGTTATGCGGTAACATTTGGCTCTGGTTCTGGTTAACTACCAACGTGTCCGGCAACGTATCATCGTGCTCTTGGTTTCCGTTTGTGTTCTGCGTGCTCCAGTTGGAAGACCTATGAGTCGACGGATCTGACGTCTTGGTTGAGGATGCCTCGTTGATTACAGCCGATGGTGATACCCCAGGAGGCAGGGTGGTAATTGCAGCTCGCTGAGATACCTGTGTTCCCCCAACCGCCAAATTTACTGAGGAAGACAACTCTTGGGATCTTGGCGGCGGGGCCATGGGAGAGGTTTGGGATTGGGTCAGATTCTGGGTGTCATCGTCGGTCCCGCTCATCTGAACATCGCCCTCCTTTATCGGAGTGGGAACACCGTTGCTAAGCGGATGTCCATTTTGGCCAGCTTCGCCATGTCCGTTGGATAAGGGGCTTCGTATCTGGAAGCGGGCCATGGTGCGAGCCCCTGGCACTGGTTCTCCAAGAGTGAGAGGGCCCTGCGAATCGCTATCATTGCCTCCACCAAGATCTGACTGAACTCGTTCTAATACAGATTGCATGGCCTTTCGCTTTCGCTCCTTCTCTGCTGCCTCCTTGGCTCGCTGCTGCTGGCGCTGGTAGAGCGCCTCCCAGTCGATGTGGGCTGTGCTGGCTTCGATGCTCGCTACATCTACCTCAACGTTGCTGAGCAACTCGTTGGCCTTGAGAGTGCGCTCCTTGTCGCCAATGTTCTTGGCATCCTTTGCAAGGGCCTTGATGTCGAACAAAAAGTCCTTAGGGCGAGCATAGAATCCGTTCGACAGGCGCTCTTCGATGGTTGTCGTCTCGAGATTGTAATAGTACTTGCCAGATTCGACGTGCATCAGCACGTCATTTCCATGCTTATCCTTGACAATTTCAAAGGGCCTGTTCTCCCCTTCTGCCAAATCAGGTCGTACATAGTTCGGATCTGCCTCCAGGAACAAGTACTCAATCAGGTTCTGTTGAAGAACTGGCTGTCTGAACTTCTTGTACCGGCGGTTGATCTGATCCATGATGGGCTGCAGTTGAATCTTGAGGGCGTTCAGGAGCTGGTGATCTTTCTTCTTCAGAGCCTTCACCTCTTCTTTAGTCGGTGGCTTGACAGGTGCCGGAGGAGCTACTGGGAGCTCCTCGAGAACTCTCTTCTTGCGGTTGTCAAGATCTGGGAAGGCACGAGGTTGCAGCTTCACATAATCCAATGTTTTCGAAAAATACTCCACACGGTTGGCCTACTGACTGTTAGCAATCCGTGCTCGCACTGTTATTTGCGTGGTGCCCTTTCTCACCTTGCTCGGTCTCGTTATCTGCATTTGGTTTTTGCGAGAGTAGCCGAAAAAGTCGCGAACCATTTCTTGTGAGAGATCCTTCTTTTCGCAATCTGCGGTGGCCAAGAGGAGTACGGGATCCGTAGGGGCGATGGATCTCAACATGGTGCGGAAGGTGACCAGCGCCAGCGTTCCAGCCAGCACCGTGTACCAGGCGTCAATGTTTGGAATGTAGATCACACTCGGCTTATGGCGCCTTACTTCAGTGAAGAGGCCAACAATGACTTGCTCCATTGCCTATTATTCAGTTAGCGGTGATGTGATGCAAACGAAGAGAGAGGGGAGGGGACAGGTTAGGCTTACTCGTCCGTCATTGAGGAGGGCGGGAAGGTCAAAGTTCTGTACGTGAATCCCTTCAAAGTGATGGAGGATTGCAGATGAGATGTAGCCTTGGCCCATGCCATGAGCACCTGAGATGAGGAACCTCGGCCGGAAGACCCGAGAGCGTTCAAACTCTTGGTTCAGTGTCTCACGTCCAAATCCGTGATCTTCGTCCTCAAACTGCTCATACATGGCCTCTTCCAATGCAGTCGTCTTCTTTCTCCGAGGCAAGAGCAAATCAAGAGCCCGCTTGGCCTCGTCAAACTGTTCACGGAGGAGAGGCGCAATAGAGTTTGGAAGAGGGCGTGCTCCTGATGTCGCAGAACGCTCCGACGAAGGTATCAACTTCTTGATAGAGATCATGAAATCGGAGGCATGGACCGAGATTTTGGCAGGATCGACAAGCAGTTTCTCTGTAGAGGAGTAAATCTGTGGGTATGTTCGTTGAATGGCGTTGAGTGACGCTTCAGTACAGAGGGCTCTCAAATCAGCACCGCCATAGCCCTTGGTGTTTTCAGCCAGGGAGCGCATGAAGTCGTCCGACAGGCCCCAGTCTTGCGTGTGGATGTTGAGGATGGACCGACGCCCCTCGAGATCGGGGAGAGGAAAGTAGAATTCTCTATCAAATCGTCCGGGTCGTCGAAGAGCAGGGTCAATGTTGTCCGGTCGGTTGGTGGCACCGATGACGATGACTTGTCCACGTCCATCCATGCCATCCATCAGGGCCAATAGGGTCGAGACAATAGAAGCATGGATTTGTTCTTGCTTGCTCGATCTGACCGGCGCCAGTCCGTCAATCTCATCAAAAAAGATGATACTGGGCTGGGTCTTCCTCGCTTCTTCAAAGAGCAAGCGAAGTTGCTTTTCAGCCTCGCCAACCCATTTGCTGAGCGCATCAGCACCCTTGCGCATGTAGAATGAGATCTTCTTGCCGCCAGAGCCAACCGAATTGGCCAGAGCACGAGCGAGCAGCGTTTTACCCGTACCCGGCGGACCATGGAACAAGACACCGCGGGGCGGCGTAACATGGAATCTCGTGAAGAGTTCAGGATACAGCAGAGGAAGTTGAACCATCTCCTTGAGTTGATCGATGTGGCCTTGCAAACCGCCAACCTTGCTGAAGTCGACGTTCAAATCCACACCGAGGGGGTCAGCATCGGCAAGTGCTTTGCGATCTTTGATCTTGCCCACGTTGGGTGTAGCATCGACGCCATGTCCCTGCCCACCAGATACAAGGCCACCAGCTGGAACTCCAGACGTCGGCGTCATACCAACATTTCCTGCGGCAGTGGATCTGTGTGTCATTTCATCATCACTGCTATCCGAGTCGACTCCGCCAGTAGCACCGGTCCCCCATGGGCCACCAAGCAGAGACCCAACATCGCCGCCGCCGCCAAAGGGACCGTATGTGGTGTTGAGATTCCTGTCCCAGCCAACGCCGCCGCCGCCTCGTCTACGATTGCGGGCCGGAGTAGGTGCAGGATCTTCTGCTTCTTCTTCTATGTTGGCTGCAGTCAAGGGAGGCATGTAATAGTTAACCTTATTTCGCTTACGGGAGCCCTCCTGGTACACAATGGGAGACTCTGTCCGGGCCTTTCTATGCGGCCTAGATGAGCGTCTCAGTTCGCGGGCTTCTTCGTTTAGCTCATCCAAGTCGAAATCAGGCTCTTCATCAGCGGAAGAGTTTCGACGGCGAGAGGTACGGCCGCGAGATCGGGTCTGTCTCCCTCGAGGCGTCGGGCTGTCCATAATATCGTCTAGATTCCCGTGCTTCTCTTCGGCGTCATCAGAATCATCACCAGGCTCAAAATCGCTACTAGGTTCCTGAGTGGATTTCTTGGTGCCTCTCGCTAGTCGGCGAGAGCGGCGAGCACCACCAGCATCAGACCCTTCCTCGGCCGCAGCTTCAGCGTCAACAGCCTCGGTGGTTTCGACGGCATCCTCTGTAGAAGCCTCAGCAGCAACTCGAGAGCTTCTGGTCCTCCGAGTGGTAGGTACGTCATCGTCATCGTCGTCATCATCGACCACGTCCTGCTTCACTGCGGCGGAATCGTCCGCTGGGGCCTCTTCGTCCTCGTTGGCCTCCTTAACTGCATCCGGCATATCAGAGTCAATTTCTTCCTGCTTCTCACGATTTGGTGAATATTGCGAGAGCTCGTCGGGTTCATCCGCGTCCTCCTTCTCTGGAAAGCTACTCTCATGGGAAGCCTCCAAAATTGGCTCGGGGGCTTTCTTCACCCCCTTGGCAGCGCGGGTGGCCCTGGCATTTCGTGCAGCCGCCTCGGGGCTTTTGCTTTGTGATTCTCGGGATGGAACAGCGTGCCGGCCCGAAGTGGATAGCTCCATGAACTCTTCAGCATCTTCGGTGTTTCCTCGAGTCCTACGCGTCTGGGCCAAGGCTGTACGAGAAACTTTAAGCTTGACCAGCCTTGAAGTTTCTCGCTTCGTAGGCTTGAGGGGAACATCGTCCAACTCATCGGGATCCTCTTCCTCTTCTTTTTCCTCAATGTCCTCGTCGTCGTCTTCGCTGCTCTCCTTGTAATTTTGCTGTTTGACTGCCACTTTCCTGGCCCGCCGCCCAGCCGCATTCCTAGGCGCTTCTTCATCCGATTCTTCAGTGCCCTCAGCAAAAGAGCCTTCTTCGCTATCGGATAACTCGTCTTCGTCGTCGTCAATGTCAGAGCCGCGATAGCGGTTGGTCCTCTTCTGTCCTGGTTTCCCATTTCTAGACTGGCGAGTTTTCTTGGAGCTTCGGCTGGGTCGTGCCTCTATCGGGTCGAAGTTTTCATCTTCCGAATCCGATTTATTGGGATCGAAGTCCTCGAGGACTCTCTTCCTCTTGCTGCCAGCCATTGTATCGGATTCCGTGGCGGTTCGGGGCGACGTTCAAGGGACTGGGCCAATGTAAATGATGGGAGATTGATGGATGAATTGCGTATGTGCGGATAGGTATTGATAAGCCCAACAACCCCTAAGCTATCGAAAATGAGTCAGGAATTGCTCTTGATCCCGGGCCGCGCATTTCATGCCTCCAGTGGCTGGGTTGAGGGACTGACCTATGACCTGGATGGTGCCGCACGGTGGATATATAAGGCGTGCATGGAATCGCGCAATGACACACTAATCATGAACAGGCCCGGCGGCGTCAGAGAGCCAGAGCAGCTACACACGCAAGGACCGTCTAGATCTGTGCGTTTCGAAAACGTCGCGTTGACGGGGCGCGCCGAGACGAGCCTTTTGGCGAGCACAAAGGAAGTGCAGCAGTGGTCGCAAATCGAACTGGATACTTGTAACGAGACTTCGCGCGTCGCGAGAGCTATTAGCGCTGAGGCCAAAAAAAACGGAGGTGTCTCCTCACGTGCAGCCACGCAGGCACGAGCCGGGCTGTGAGTGGCCCGAGCTTTTTTTTTTTTTTTTTTACCTCCAGTGCACTCTGCCACTGCACCTATTCTAGAGCCTGCAGCCTATTGTGAAGCCTGTTGCCCAACCCAGGGCCCGCTATTCAAGGCCACAAAAGCGGCCCATGAATGACGATGTGCAACCAGGGCTTCAAACGAGATGCTGGTGAGAGTGAGAGCACGTTGATAATAGTTGGGATTGTCGCATGCATTGTGAATGAAAAGTGAATTGCTAAATACTGTTGCCACGATGATGCAAAGATGAACCAACTGCAGCATTATCTCAATCTACCAACTCGGCACCATTCCACTGTTTGTAACGGCGACGGCTTGTCCATGATGGCAATGTGAATTGGCATTGATTTAATTTCCAGCTTCCCCAGATTCTTCGATCTGTCTTCGGCACTGATCCCCCTGATGCGGCTCAAGCATTCTAGTCTTGCCGTAGGGCTGATGAAGAACTGCTACCACTGCTACTTTTCCTTGGACCCCACGCTTAATAAAGTCAGGTGGACAGGCACATCGTGGAACACAGAAGTTGATGCCTTGGTGCCTGAATTTGGACTTTGCGTGCGCCGGTCTAGGGTAGGCAATACACCTTCTGAAGTTTGATGGATTCTGTCAATCTGTCCATCGCCCTACGGTAGGGTAGGACGTATTTGGCCACATCAACTTGAAGCAAGCACATCAATGTCAGCATCATGCAGCCCAGTCCTAGATTTGCATCGCTCTAGCCGTTTCTCTCCTCCTGCATCGTCCAAGCAGATTCTGAATCCGCTCCTCTGCACCACCATTCGCTCGTTTCACATCAAGTGGAAAAGTGGGAAATGTCTCTCTTTTTCCTCCTGAGGCGTGACTCATGTTGTGGTCCAGAGCCGGCAGCATGACTGCATTCCCAACAGCCAAGAATCGACGGACAAGATGACCTTTGCCGTTGCTCGGAAGCCATTGGCCCTTGCTGGCTCAGCTCACGCCGCCATGACAGCACATTACGACTGCGACTAGCCCGTGCTACGACGAGAGCGGCAGTAAAGGGGCAGCTAGGGCCATTCCATCGCTCGGTCTCCCAGGTTACATTTTTTTGGCCCCCGAGCTGACTGGGTGCTAGCGACGGCTGGACCTGGTTACCGACGCCTGGAGTGGTCCAGCCGACAGCCGTTCCGTGGTGCGGGTACATGGGTCGATGTGATAGAGGAGAGTTTGATGCCTGGCTTGGCAATACGATGAAAGACTAACTACGAATACTGCTCACTAACGACCACTAGCACATGTAGGCTGTCGGAAGGGCCCGTTATTGAGTTCTCCATATCGCTGCGAGTGCGAGTGCGAGTATATTCGGCTTCATCATGTTAGTTGCGTTGCCGCTTCCTTGTTCTCGGCGTTGGCTCGGATCCTGGAGAAAGACAAAGAGAGAGACAAAACAGGGTCTGTCTAAGGGGGGTTCATCATGTCATGATATGTCGCCAAGGGCTGACTGGAGCTCATTGTCGGATGCCTACCTACCTAACTTGCTCATGCTGGACTGGCACGCCTTTCACCCTGACCGGCTGCTAAACTCTGTCTGGAAGCGATTCCTTGCGATCGACACTAGCAAAAAGCCATCAGGTTCGAGGTCGAGCCGGACAGGGTCCCCGCCATGACGCCAGCTTCCCTTGCAACCTCTCCTTTGCCCGTCACCGATTCCAGGTTTTTGGCCTGCTGCCTTATCGCGGGCTTCCCCATCATGTGATGGCCGTGATTGGCCCAGGCCGTCAATAGCTCGCCATTTGATGTTTTACCGACAATATGGCTCCTTTGATGCTCCACGCGACTGGAATGCCGGCCTGGTGGTCGCACTGCAGCGTCTTGGCCGGCTGCATCTGCGGCCTGACACGGATTCGGTCAGCCGCCACATCTAGTCTGCGAGTTATGCGCATCGCAAATGAATAACAACGCTCCCTTTGTGCCCAGGAATATCTGTCGTGGGTATTTATTCAGCTGCCATCCCATTCCCTCTTCCTTCTCTCCCATCTCGTAGTTCCATCCAACGTATCAGTCGATGATCTGAGTAAACCTCAACCTTTACTCTCATCTCTTTTTTTGTTTTTCGCACCCGGCGTGCAGATCTTCAGCTGCCTTGACGGCACGGGTCATTACTATCTTTTCTAAAGAGCAAGCTGTCAAGAAGCAAGCCTTCTTGTTGTCGGACGGAGCAGAGAACCGCGCCCCGGAATAGAAATAGAATTCACGTCTTGTAACGAAATAACGAAAAGAAAAAACCACACGTTCGCTATGGGTCGCTCATCTCGTGCCGCCCGTCCTTCCCCGTTGGAACTGGACCCTTCCTTCGGTATCTCTGAATACACTCGCGACTCGCTGGAATCGCCGCTTTTCTCCCCATCAAAGGTATGTAGCTAGCTTATCATGACATGTCACTACTGTCCATCCATATCATCTTCTATAAAAAGACAAGCAAAAAGCCACAAGCCACAAGTCAATCAATACTAATATCGAACCCACAAACAGAGAGTCGGAACAAGCTCCAGCGCCGCCACAAGCCCTCAATCCATCTCCTCCCCCTCGCGCAGGACCTCCTTCGGCTTCATCAAGTCCTCGCCCACTGTCAACGTCCACACCACCTGTGGCCGCCACACCGACCAGCTGCTCTTCAGCGGCCCCTCCTTGTCGGGTCTCGCCCGTACTTTTCTGTGGAAGAAGAAGAGACGGACCTCGAGCAACTGAAACAAACCCACCCGCCGAAAACAAGCTTTGAATGCAATTTGACAGCGCTGAATCCCCATGTGAAAGTGGGACAGCACGTTGAACACAAAAAAGCTAAATTGGGTCTCCTTTTTACTTCTTCATCACCTTTTTTCGCTTTATTTCTTCTTATTCTTATCACACGACTTACAGTGCTGGCTGGATCGGTGCAACACCTAGTACGTTATACGATATGGCTTAATGATACGAACTATTTTACTACCATCACCCTATAATACTTTGGCAACGGGAAGGAAGTAAAACTAAAAGAGACACGTCTTATGTGGCTTGCTATTTATATCTTAGATACTACTATACTAATAATGCCACCTCCTTTTTTTTTTACGAGACCACACGGGATCATCAACGTGGCGGCTTACGAGTTATCTATCACGTTCCTGTCGCCAATCAAGTGAAGCCATCTCTGCAACCTAAAATCACCAGATCTGTGCGCACAACTGATCACACGTCAGTCATAAGGTGGTATTGTTAATAAAAGCAAGGCATGACTTGGGACCGTCAAGCAAAAATCTCCCCCGTATCTGTATGTCGATAGCTAGCTGGTCATTCATACCATCCATCGGTGAGCTCAGCTGGCTATCTGTCGCTTTTTTACACGTACCTTGCATCCCAATCGTCTACAAGAAAATTAATACCCAAAACACCCTAGAGCTTCCCCTCTCCACTCATTTTTACCCCAATCAGGTGGGCGCCGGCATGTGAGAAACTTGGCAGCAAGCATGCAGGGTCCAAAAGCTTCCTTTTCTCGGCAGGGAGAGAGAGAAAAAGGGTCCAGTCTCTCTCCGTTGCTCACCGTCTCAAAATGAGTACCCTTGCGCGTCCACACGTGGACTCGGGTAGCTGTTCTTGTCCGTGGCCGCATACCTCTTAGAAAACTTGTCCAGCAGCGAAATGATCCATCGCTGAGCCTCAACGCTGGCAAACTCATACGCAATTCTTATCGAATAACCCAGCCGGAAGGGCCCCATGGTGCCGCTCCCCACGCTCTCGACGGATCGAAGAATGTTTTGCACCAGCTCCTTTTGGGATTCCCGATAATCCACAGGCCACTCACATTGAAGCAACAGCTCCTGCAGAATTAGCATGCTGGCCCAGTACCCCATGTGCATGGACCCAAGCCATCCCACGGGATGTTCTAACACCACCTGGTACGGCGAGCTGGGGTCCTTTGACGGCACCTCCTTCAGCTCGACGCCGAGCTTCTTAAAGTCCTCGTACCACGCGGCGAACCGCTCATGGTTTGCGGCTGCCAACTCGGCAACATGCTGTAAACGCTTGGGACTCACTCGTTGGCCAGCTAGGAGAGCCTGGCGGACTGGGTATCCCCACCACATAACCTCGGGCATGTCTGCCAGGCACACGAAAAACGAATTGACTACTTGCATCGAAAACCCCGGGTTTTCAGGAGTGTAAATCGACTGGCCTTGGCCGTTGTAAATCACCTTTCTCCATTCTGGCTGAGCCAAGAAGCATTTGTCGCTTGTTGGAAAGAATAGGGAGCTCATAATCTAAATCGGGAAAAGAGGACCAAAAAAAGCGTTAGCTATTCGGGCTTCACTAAGGTAGTCTTTCGGAGTAAAGGAGCGTCTTATTCCTTCAAGTTTGGCTGCAGCGGTATGCCGCTTCTCAGCCAGCCACTGGGCTTGGGTACAGCTTTTGCAAATTTTGGGGGCGTGTTGAACGCCCTCGTCCATTGTTCAACGCTTCAGCTCCGAAGACGCAGGAACAGACAGCTTCGCTGCCTCAGACAAAGCAAAAAAGCACCATCGTAATCACCAATAACATCGGGGTAGAAGAAATGGGAGCGGGTAATGGGAGTATGCCTACCAGGATGCCTCGGAAAGAAAACAGTATAGCTGCGTCATTGCCCTGCGCATGAGCTGCAGGACCACGTTGCTCCATCAGCGTAGCAATTCCCTGAGCATGCTGCAACCAAGTCTCTGCTGAGGTCGTACCCGCAAACAGCTGTTTTCCTGCGTCAGCAAGGCTCGGTCATGCCTTTTGGAGACAATATAGAAGAAGCTGGGATGTGGCATATCACCGCATATTGCTACAGGCATACCTCAAAGAAGCAAAGTAAGACAGCCGAGCAGAAGGTCTCGGACGTCTTCCACTTAGTAGGATGTCTCAATGTCTTCTGGAGAGCACCTAGGGACCATCCATACACGGTCCTGCTCCTAGCGACGAGGCTGTCATCCGCCAGCTCTTTGCCCATAAGATGCAGAGAGAGCGAACAAATGGCACCATCTAGAGCTGCAGCCGTGCCAAACTCCTCGAATCTGAGACGTGCGAAGAAGCCCAGGAATGTAGATACGTCCTTAGAGGCCAGTCTAGTCTGGGCCATGTCCATCAGAGTGCCAATAAAGAGGGCTCGATTGGGCTGAAGAGACGCCACAAGGGACGTGGACACGGCAGCAGCAGTACCACTTGTGCTGCCGCCGCTGCCAATACTTTCAGGCGTCGTGGCGGCGGCAGACAGAGTCGAGGTGGTGGATGGCGAAGCTTCCGACGAGGCAGCACCACTCCTGCTCTGGTGACATTTTTGCGGCGGTCGAGAACCCTTGCTCCGGATCGTGTGCTTGCCGGACACGAACTTGATGGCTCGCTCATAGCCTGGGCATATAGTGCCGTACTTACGACAGTTGCCGCACTCTGGTCTGGCCTCGTCGCACTTGACTCTTCGCTGTCTGCAGAGCTGACAGCCGCTGCTGCGCGGAACTCCGACCATGGCGACGGAGCCTTTGTGTGTCGTGCCCGTACGGCTTGTCGCACGCTGAGCTATTGGAAAGACTCGAGGCGTTGGGCGTGTTTCTTGGCAAGGCAAGGAGCCATCGGGAGCGGGATGGAGCGAAAGGCGTTATGCTGCCTTTGGTCCCATGTGCTTGACGCTATCGCGGCCTCGAGACGACAATCTCTGTTGGGATATCATGCATACAAGTGCCCTGGTGTTTCTTGGTGTTTCACAGAGGTTTATACCTGTACAAGTATGACGACGGGCGGTTGTTGATGATCAGGATCATTGATACAAGATGCTGTACACGTCTGCCTGGCGACATTGACCCGAAGGATTGAGCTGAATTTGGCACGGCTGTTGTTAGCACAAGTGGTCTTGTTAGTGTCACTTCCTCCAACTGCTTGGAGTCCATCTTTTGAGGCTAATCAACTATCAGCCGGTTGATGGATGCTAGTACTATTTGGGTTACCAAGATGGGGGGCTCTAGGTTAGGCCCGTTCTAGGGCAAAAGTCGAACGACTCGAGCCCAGTTAAAGCTGGCGTTTCTAATACTACCGTTCAACTGAAACGAGGTAATATTAGAGCAAACATGAAATAAGGCAAGGGATATGATAGTGGAGCCTTTGATGAACAAAGGCGTTCGTCTCCAGCTCCAGAGACACCGAGTTACTAAGCTCGGTCTACCCGCACCGTGAGATAGATTGAGCATCACATGTACCATTACCTACTAATGCACGTACAGTATTTACGTGGTAGTTTTGAAAAAGCTTGTTTAAACATGACAATTGTCAATCATTGCCGCAAGCAATCAATCATGGCTGCGAGATCTTGGCGTCTACGCAGTAGCTGAGCAGATTCTCCCCTCAACTAACCCCGCGTCCAAGTAGATTTGAGCTACCGCGAACAGACAATCAGGGCCGGTTGCATCCACGGCTCCTCCCAGTGGCAAAATCACTTGTTTGAAAGTCCACAGCCGTCTGATCGGCGTGGCGTCCAATCCACAAGCCACGGCCCGTCTCAAGTTGAAGATGGAGACTACGACGGGGCTGTGAGGAGAATTGGAAGGAAAAAAGACTCGCTTTTGGGCTGCCGGTAGTTGTACTCCGTAGTGGTAGTTGACATGACATCCATCCATTGATGATAAAGCTGGTATATCACATGGGCTGAGTACGCGTACTTGTGCTACCTGAGTCGTCGTCTTCAATGATAACAAGCCTCTTACAAATAACTTGAGTAGAGTGTGAGCAAGGCGCCACCCCCTTCGGAAAAAGAAGGGAGTGGCTAATAGCCATCACCCCCGACCTGACTATACAGCATTCCAGACTACAGTATGAAGTATATCATTACGAGGTAAATCTCTTATCCAGTCCAACTGTACCTAGCTCTTGGAGCATCACCCCCCCTCTGCTGTGGTTATCTTCCTCTGGTATGATATCAAGTATCATGAAGTTCTAATGGCTCCAGCCTCTTCTATATGTTGTGTAATTTGGGAAGCTTTTATGATACTGCCAAGTTGTTGGGAATGCGTACGCCTGTGTATATATGCACTTATATCAAAGGCGGGCAAGGCGTTGTGCAACACCACCACTTCGCAGCTAGCCGGGAACGGATCCGCAAGATCGTATGTACGGAGCAACTCCGTAGAAGGCTTCTGCTTCGGCGAGGATAGAGATTTCTTGCGCCATGGCTTCGTAACCCGTGAGAGATCCCGAACTATTGGAACGGCCTAAAAATAACCGACGTGGGCCTTCATCGGTGGTGGAGTGGAGGGTCTCGATTCTTCACGTCCGAGCATCACATGAACCTAAGGCCATCTTCTACCAGATGCTCCTACAAGCCAGAATATTCTGGAGACAACCACTTCCCCTCTGCGAATACGATAATTGTCGCATGGGATGCTACTCCGTAGTAGCGCACTGCATTAAGGTTTCCGTGTGGGTTTCTCATGCTTGTTACGTCATTTGCTTGTCCGGCTTCGTCCTTCTCCCTAGATTGTTTTTATGTTTTTTTTTTTTGCAACTTGTGCAAAAAGCGAGGAAGCATTGGAAGCTTAGATTCTTGGCGGCTGCGCTGACCGAAACAAACTTTGATCATATGGGTGGAAGCGACAGAGCTTTTCTCCCTGGCCATGGTAAATGAGTAGGACTGGAGCAATTTTGCCAATATCCTCGTTGTTAGGGCCCGCAATCTCCGAGTAATCACTCTACCAGTAAGCGCGTGGAAATTGGCTCAGCTGTGTGGGATACATAATATGTCTTCAATTCTTCAGCAACTTGCGGCTCGCTGCATGGCGTTGTAGAAAGCCTCTTGACCCGAGTCCGGCGCTTCTTTGCGTTCTCCTTGAGCATTTCGTGCATATACATCAAAGCCAACCAGATGCATCCCGCCGGGCATATTGCCTCACCTGGGACTACTGCATGAAATAGCGCCATGAGGGTGTGGGCTGGTGGTGCTCCAGGATAGACGACCCACGCACCTGTGCTGTGGCCGTATCGTATTGATACAAGTTTTGCCGTAGCATCCACGATCCGTGGGCGCAAGAGCAAAAACATGGAGAAGCGATAGAGCACCAGGATTAGTGCTTGTCGATCCCCGTGCTTGTTCGTGGAGATTCGTGTCTCTTTCTCAAGGCAAGGGAAGAAGGCTTGGGGTAAGTTGCAAGGCCTTGTACAAGTAGTCCCTAGACCCTTAAGATTTGGATGAGGTGAGTCCAAGAACGAGCATAGCCAAGTTGATCCATCAGAAGCAAAGGCTCCTAGCGCTCAGTACGAGTACCGCTCGATCGTAGCGGTCTTTTGTCCGCTCGGTGCTCGTACATGCACAATTACGGCACGCATTGTAGGAATTGCCGCCTCGCCTGGAGCACGGCAGCATCGCTCAAGCCGTTGGCCGGTCATTACGAAGAGGCAGGTCACTTTTTGCCCGGCGTGATGGTGCCACTGCCAACTTCAGTCACCCAATTGAATGATGTCCATGGGCTTTTGCAAGAAATCTGCGGCATGGGTTGCTTACAAGTATGATGGGACAATGCAGCGAGGGGAGTGGCCAGAGCAGCGGATTGTCGTATCGTATTGGGTCGGCGGCTCGTCTGGAGGTCGAGCATGTACCGGTACAAAGAGGACAGCTAGCCTTGCTGGATATTTCGGATGCTGCGCGAAGTCGGATCTGGCGCTGCTAGATGTCGATCTCACCGTGGGGGGAGGGGGGATAATCATACCAGCCGGAGGTTCTCGCAAATGAGAGACATCGACCGAGAGAAGCATCGACCGAAGCAGCGTCGAAAGCAAAAAAGAAAAGACGACGCCTTCTTTTCCTGGCTTGGCAGCTCGTCCTGCATCCGGCCAAAGGCGAGGTTGTGGCATAGAACGTACCAGTAGCGGTACGAGCCCAAGGTCGCGCTACTTTGCAGTCATCTGCGGCCCTGGTCGATGGCCCCTGGCTATCGTACCTAGTCGCAGTGGGTTTAATGCGGTCGCGAGTCGGGGATGATCCAATCAGTCGCGTCTTGGCTGGTGCTTGTTCTGTGCATCGACGCGACCTTGTCCAAAGCAAAAGCGGCCGAGGGCTGCCTACGATGACTAGCCCAGCAAGGCATGTGTATGTGTACTTTGTCATAAGTGTCAGGGGGGAAGAGAAAATAAAATGATACTGTACAGTACGGATCACTGATGCTTCTTTTGTCGTCTTCATTTTCTCCAGAAAAGCCAGTAAGTACTCAATGTCGGCGACAGTGAGCGAGTGACTGATGGCATGGGGGCGATGCAATCAATGCGAGGTGAGGAGGCGACATTGCATTCATGTTGTCAAATTGCAGTGCTTAATCCATCCATGCCTGCTGCACGTGTACCTGGTACTGCACTTGCATCCAATCCAATGTACAGTAAATTGCATCCATCCAATGTGGCATCAAACGCGAGCGGAGCACGGTGCGGTGGGCAAGCTCGGAGTCCCAGCTAGGTTGGAGCCGTACCGAACCCAACAAGGCATGTCCAAGTACGGCGCAATGCTTGTCCAAGTTAGCAAATTGATCGATGCTACCACAGAGGCCGTACGGGTAATCGTACAGTCATGGCATTGATGGAAAATGAAATCAAATCAATAAAACAGTTGAAGCTAGGCGGTCCGGAAGTTGAGACGCCCGTCCGGGGCATTCAAGCCCGGCACGGTCTCTGCGCTATTGACTGTCCTGCAAAAGTTACAGTACAGGCACTGCACCCAAGGTAGGTACGAGTAGATGGTACCTGAATGTGCGCAAATGATGCCGTCAACACCGTGAGACCATCTGATTTGATTGATTGATTGATTGAATGCGCCGCTCTGCCCGCAACACTCCAATCTCAACTCTCCTTTTAGCCTCTTGGTTTCAGAGGGCTGGGTCAAAAGGGTCGAGGTCGAAGGGGGGAAGCGCCGATTTTTAGTGCTTCGTATCCCCCGAGTCTGACGAAGCGGCGTGCCCAGAGCTGCTGCTGCTGCTGCACAGGTGGCCCACGCCATTGTTGTTCTGTGCTTGTTTGGTTCCTGGTGCAGGAACCAGTGCAACCCGTTGTTGCGCCCGCCTGGCCGCGCAAGTACAGGTACCTGTGGCCTTTTGCTGCTTCGGCGCCGGCCTGTTTACATCAAATCCAATGCACAAATGCGCTTGTACGAGAAATAAAGAAGCCCGTTCCAGAGCTGCTGCTACACACAGCCTTGGCTCTCAAGCTCTGCCGCTACTCATAATCCATCCATTGCTAATCCAGGTACTGTGCGAGTATCAAAGGATTGAATTTCAAATGTTCAATGTCGTCTTTTCTCGCTGCTTGTCGGTTCTTGCAGGCCGGCCGCGCGTTGGCCCCCAGCCCTGGCTGTCGGTACGAGACCTGTACGGGGACACACCGGCCATCCCCAGCAGCGCTTGTGCGTACCTCTGCAGTACCTGTACTCGTGCCTTGCATGTCCTCAGCCAGCAGCTCAATCAATCAATGCAGAGGCCCAAGTACCTGTACCCTCCGCTCCCCCAACTGGCTAACACAACACCAGGCCCCGCGAGATAGCACGGTTAGGGGCGTGCTCCACCCCTGGCAGCCCGCTAAACCTGACCCTAGCCAAGCCCAGCCGTTGCCACTGCCAGGTGCCAGGTGCCCTGTGCGCTGCCTGCTTTGGCGTGGTCACTTCTCTCGCTCTCTCTTCCTCGACTTTTCTGCCTCTGGCTCCAAGGGTGGCTGCTCTTCTCCTCAGCCCATCACCATCACCATCATCCACGAACCATTGCGGCTCGTCCACCTTCACTCTCTTCTTTTCTTTCTTTCTTTCTTCTCCATCCCCAAAGCCTTCCCCTTCTGCTTCTTGGTTCGCCTGCTTTTCTCTCGCGCCCTTGCCTCTGTCCGACTTTACACAGCACGCATTTCCGCTACGCTACGCCTTTCGTCGTGCCCCCTTTCCCAGCCTTCGCCTTCATCTTCGTCTTCGAGCCATCTTGTTTCTTTTCTCTCTTTTCACCACCTTGGGCGTTGCGCTTTATTGCACATACGTCGGCATTTCTGACTCTATCGTCTCTGTCCTGTGCATTTACCTTTCCTTTTTCTTGTTATTTTTTTCTCCGTTCTGGTGACTGGCTCTGCCTAGAAAGCTCTACCTTTTTTTAACCCGTCATTTTCCCTTCTGAGCCCGTAATACCTCAGAGCCATCCTCCGACCTTCAAAGTCGGCATCTCGATACGAACGATCGATATCTGCACAACTCCCATGTTTCTTTGCAGCTAGTTGTGGTCCAACGTGTCTCATGTGACACTTGATCGTGCTCAACCAGTTAGCAGTTAGCCATCTGCTCTGTAATAGTCGATTGTGGCCTCGTGGTAATAGTGAGCTCTTCATTTCGACGCGAGGAATCTTTTAGCATCCTTGGCCGCTGGCGTCCTTCTATACATTCGTCATACCGGCCATTCTTCTTTTGCGAATAATTGGAAAAAACATCGAAAGCGAAATAACCGCACTTATTTGCTGTTGGCTCGTTCCCAGCTCTTGAGAACAGAAAAAAAACGAAAAAAGAGAAAGGTTAGATTACATTTTGATATGTTCGCCTTCCGTTTTTTTCTTTTGCTGTAGTCCTGTTCCTTTTCGAATGGGCAATGCCATCTACAGAGACATGCGAGCAGTAGCTAATATTTGATAATGTTATAGCATTCTCGACTCCGAATTCATCGTGAAAGCGTTGCCGTCTATTACTTTTGATAAACACCAAAATTTCCGAACCTTTGTATCGGCACCCCGTATAATTGAGAGGAGGAATTGCTGTTTCGAGCACGTTTGTTTTTGGTTCCCGGTCTGGGAGGATTATGGCTGCGTTGATCCAAACGTATCAGCAACAGACTGGTACGGTGACAATGCTTCAACGACCAACACCCTCAGGCATGATGCCTGCAAGCCAATCTAACGGCCACCATCAATACACAACTTCGGCACCGAGAGGAGGAGGAGGATACCGAGGGAGCACTGTTCCCGTTCAGTCATATGCCTTTGCAGCCCAACCGAATCTGAACCAGAGCCTGCAATGGCAGCAGTACGGGACCTACCGGACGAACTCAGCACCCTCTGGGATTCCCACGCAGACTTTCGACCCCAGCCTGGTTCAACGCTCTCATCGCACCAACCCGTCCGTCACAAACATGGCCTTGATTCCTACCTACAACGGTAGCCATAGCAGTGGCCACAGCAGCGGCCATAGCAGCGGCCATAGCAGCGGTCATAGCAGCGGTCATAGCAGCGGTCATAGCAGCAGCCACAGCAGTAGCCACGGTAGCAGCAGTGCACGCGATGACTCTGTCAAGTCTCCGTCTAGAAATGCCGCTTCACGCCCCCAGCTTTCGCACGCTTCTAGCGGATCACAGTCAACACCGCCTTCTAGTGCGATGTCCAAGAATGCACCTGATCGATATCGGAGACCTAGCCACTCAAACACTCGATCCCAAAGCTCGAACCCCCCGCTCAGCCCCGGCAGTCAGAATCAGATGTATCATGCACCCAGCGGCTCTCGATCAGTCCCGAACCTGGCAGCTTCTCCCTCGGTCGGCCCGGGAGGGTCTATGGATGACTCGAATCTGCACCGCAGACCGTCCCCAGATGAGGCAAAGAAGATGCGCCGCCGAAGCGTGCATACTATCCAATCCACAGATTCATTCAGGCCCCTTCTGAAGCCCGAAAACGCCCCTCGTCCAGAGCAAGCTGTCAATGTTAAGAGCGTTGATAGGAGTGAAAAGTCTCCTCAGGTTACCCAGAAGATGGCTATGCATGTCCGTAAAGGAAGCAATGATAGCGCATCGTCTAGTCGAAGCAGTCATTCGCGATCGGCCTCGGTAAGTTGACCCCTTCATCGCCACTCGTCATCCAATCGCACTGTGGATTTTGGGGGCCCTTTTGTAAGTTGTGTGCATACTAACCAGGGATTGATGTGCAGTCTTCCAACCGCAATCCGACCACCCCCACCGGCAACCCCTCTTCACCGGGCGCTGACGAAACACCGGTCAAGAGCGATCACCTCAAGGTAGCGAATATACCAGCGAGAGGTTCATCTGCCGATGGAGTTAAGCGGACACTTAGTCCTTCTCCCTTATCCAAACCCGCCACGATGGCAAATGAACCAACTGGTGATGCCACCGCCGCCGCAGCGCCCTCGGGCAAGAGTGCGGTGTCCCCCGCGGCAAAGCAGCTTGCAGCCATCAATGAAAAGGACGTCAAGGGAAAGACTAAAACCTCCAGGCTTCGCCGCGCCTTTTCATTTGGAAGCGCAGCTGAATTCCGAAAGGCTGCTGGTCCTGATGGCGAAGGCATGGAAAGAGTGGAAGCAGCCAAGCTCCGCAAAGACCCAACATCCGAGGAGGCTTATGACGCCGAGCAAGCGCGAATTGCTGAAGCACAAGAAGCCGCCGGTATTGGCAACAGCATCTATGGCGGTCGCTTCTTTGGTGGATCGACGGATAACCTCTCCATCTCGTCTACTGCCTCATCTGCTTCTATTATGATCAGGAAGATGGGCCGTGGCATGAAGAAGAGCACCCGTTCGCTGGTTGGCCTCTTCCGGCCAAAATCTGTTGTGGGCGTGCCGGCGGCCGACGGTCCTGTTACCGAGGGACAAGCTGCCGTGTCTATGATTACCGTGGAAGCAGAGACTCGACGTGTCAATGTGACCGCGGACCCCCAGGCCGGCAAAGGTGGTACAGGATTCCCTCGCCTCGAGCGCAATTCCCTTGACGCTACTCAGATCCCTGAAATTGGAGCAGAGCGTCTGGGCAGTGCAGGAACGGATAACTCTGGACCTCGAAAGAGCATTGTGGGTGGTGAAAAAGAACGTGCAGAGGTACTTGCGGCGGTTCGCAAGGGCATCTTGAAGCGTAAGTATTGCCTCATGTTTCCTATCATCTCTATTAGCGGTTAATTAACTGACAACAGGTTCAGGCTCTTCAAGCCCTTCCATCCGGCCATCGGAGTCGCCAGATCTCGTTCTGCCAAACATTCCAGCTGTCACCGACTCGCCCAATTCAAGTGCGCCGAGTACACCAAATGATGACGGTAAAAGAACCGGATCCCCCGCTATTGGTACTGAGGACTACTTCATGAGTGCTCTAGGTCGGCTTGGAAAGAGCCGACCCGGAACCCCCTCAGCTGGTCCCAAGAGAAATGCCACGTTTTCACCACGCATCATCTTTTACGACACATGGCCTAGCCAAGAGTATGACCGCCGTGGTGAAATTGCCACGTGCAACCGTCTCACACCGATGCTGGCTCAGCAAATCAAAGAAGAGCTGAACAGCTTCAAAATGGTTCGTCGAAACTCAATTACTTAGCTACCCGATGTGGGTTCTAGAAGGGTCTAAACTAACTCAATTTTTAGGAAATGGAAGTCCATGAAAATTCCAAGATTTATACGCATTTCTTCTGATGATATTATCCGATGGACGAAAATCTTGTCAGCTGTTTATTTTTTCCCCTGCTACCACGGGGTATAAAGCCCCAACCATGTATTTCTTCACATTTACCATTTGCGGCGTTTAGGGACAGCATAGTAAGGTGTCACGGGCGTTTTGTCACACTACCTCACTACATGTCATGGTATTTAGCCCTTAAAGACTCATACATCTCATTAATATTCAGTTGGAACTCGTTGGCGCGAGGAATGGGCGATCGGGGATGGTGGGAAGAGCCGGCGTCGGATGATGCCGTCTGTTGTCATTGAAAAATCGGAAACTCGTGGTTGCGGCCTATGGCTCAGCCGCGAGGACTGAGGATGAAAGAGCAGCATGTTGAAATGACACGATGCCACGTTGGCACAGCACGAGCATTTAGAGTTGACCGTGGAGGCGAAGACGTTTGGGTATGGCAACTCAGCCGATTGGGAGGTGAAATATAGGCCGGCAACTTGTGTTTTTTCCTCTGCTTCATTTTTATCTATGTCTCTATAGCCGGATTTAGTCTATGAGCGTGATGTGTGTGGTGTCTCCTTTTTCAGCAAATAAAAACTCAGTACATTTTATCAATTCTTGCTTAGAGGCCCTTTGGCTACTAATATCTGCCAAGAGTGGGACAGATCGTGCTCAGCCCACAATTGTATTTGAATGGAATTGTCGATCTGGGTGTCTATAATTAGCACTACTTGGCACTTGGCGATGTTTCTGCTGTTTGTTGTGCTTAGCAGGTAATTCCAATACCTTGGGGGCTAATCTTGCACTTGATGTCATCGTAGGCTGAAGGTACCTAGTAATTCTGGGGAAATTTAGTGTTGCCCGGGTATTAATCAGCCCCGCCGTTTAGTAAACATCAGTGATGGCTTTTTTTTTCCCAACGCCGCCATAAGAAAAAAAAAAAAAGTCTTGGTCACATTTGCCTTTCGCTCATTGACTTTCGAAACTGCTCTCTGTCCACCAAGTGCATAGGCAGTGCTTCTTTGGAGCACTTATGTGGCAGGCCTTGCTTGGGAAGACTGTGACACATCGATTGTTGCTTCAGTCTAGATTCTCTGCTGTTCCCTGCACTCTCCGTGGGGTTGCGACCATGACTGCGACAGAGGCGGCCAAGGCAGCCGAACCGCCCAAGACAGCCGAACCGCCCAAGAAGCTCCATGGACGGGCGTTTTACGAGAGCATTGGGAGTCCCAAATTTATCGTGGCTCCCATGGTGGACCAATCCGAGTTTGTTTGTCTTGCATTGGATCCCGGCGGCGATGTTTTGCCATCGTTTTGCTAACGTGTTGCGGTTGACAGGCCTGGCGAATGCTCACACGATCTTTCTTGCTGCCCTCGGAGCAGTCCAAGCTGCTAGCTTATACGCCCATGCTTCACGCTCGACTCTTCTCCCAAGACGAAAAATACCGAAAAGCGCATTACCAGGCTGTGAGAGCGGGATCCGACGAGCCTTGGTTGGACGGAAACCCAAAGATTGACCGGCCTCTCTTTGTCCAGTTTTGCGCAAACGATCCTGAGGCGCTGCTCTCTGCGGCGCAACATGTTGTTCCGTACTGCGACGCTGTCGACTTGAACCTTGGATGCCCGCAAGGCATTGCGCGCAAGGGCCACTACGGAGCGTTCCTACAGGAAGATCAAGATCTCATCTTTAAGCTGATCAACACATTGCACAAAGAGCTTTCTATCCCGGTCACGGCCAAAATTCGGGTTCTGGAGACGAAAGAGAAGACTTTGGAATACGCACAGAATGTGCTGAAGGCTGGAGCTTCTATATTGACCGTGCATGGACGGAGACGAGAACAGAAGGGCCACCTTACTGGCGTTGCAGACTGGGAGATGATTAGATTCCTCAGAGATAGTCTGCCACCGGAAACTGTACTCTTTGCGAACGGTAATATCCTACAAGACGGGGATCTACAGAAATGTTTGGACGCGACTGGAGCGGATGGCATCATGTCAGCCGAGGGAAACCTCAGCGATCCCGGCCTGTTCGGCAATCCCCCGCCGGTGGAAGAGAAGAGCAGGGAGTACTGGAGGGGCAAGGACGGAAAAGGCGGCTGGAGAGTTGATGCCATCACAAGACGATACCTCGACATCCTGCACAAATACGTCTATGACCAGGAACCTCCACAGAGACGACCGCTGTTTGTTCCTGGCGACGATACCGCCTGGATCACAGAGACCGAGAGCTCAGACGACGCAGACGAGCCAGCAAAGAAGAAGAGAAAGAAGGAAGAAGACAAGAGCCTCAACTCATCGCCCAACATCTCGGCGCTGCAGCCTCACATGTTCCACGTCCTCAGACACTTTGTCACCAAGCACACCGATATCAGAGATCAGCTGGCAAGGGCCCGCAGGGACGGCATCGACGGCTACGAGCGGGTCCTCGCGGCCGTGGAGAAGAGAGTGGCCGAGGGCCTGCTGGAATACGAGCAGACGGACGGCCGGAGCTTCGACGAGGAGCTGGAAAAGGTGATAGGCGAGCGGACCCTGGAGGGCGTGCCCGAGGAGGAGAGCTCCATCGGCACCATCAAGAGGTGTAAGCGCCCTTGGTGGGTGGCCCAGCCCATTATTCGGCCGCTGCCGAGCGAGGCCCTGGCCAAGGGGGCGATTTCTCTCAAGAAGGACAAGGGCAGCAAGGCCAAAGACAAGGCCGACGGCGACGACGCTAATAAGGCGAAGAGCGGAAATGGGGTGGCTGAGGATAAGAAGGAGACGGAAGCACAGCGGCAGACAAAGCAGGAGATTGCGTCCAGAGACGAGCTCGTCTCCGGATGAGACACTTGCAGGACGCAAGGGAGGATGAGGAGAGATACAGGGCCCATGCTCGTTGGGTAGCAAAGATCTGTACATGAATAGACAACTAGCTAATGCAATTATCTTTTTAGCAAGACCATAGAGATACTCGTACCGTGCTTAGATGATCATCTTTTCGCCTCCCCTCCTCTATCTGAAACTCGCTTTCCAGCGTCACGTTGCCGTGTCATTGCTGCTCAAGCATTGCAGAAGCGTCTGTACGGGCCCTGCAGTCATCGCTCCTCCAGCAGCTAGAATGGCCGTCTTCACAGCGGCCATTCCCATCCCTCCAGCTCCCGCACTCTGCAAAATGGCAAACAGACTCTTTGCCGCAACGGGGCCTATGCTCGCTTGGATGGTTGCAGCCAGAGAGCCTTGAGAAGTTTAGTTAGTAATCAACCAAGCCTTTCCTAAGTTTGACATCCATGCCATACCGCCTGCTACACCAACAGCTCCAAAGCCAAGTGCGCCCAACAAGGGAACGGCAACGGCCACAGGGGCAGCGGTGACGGTTATTCCGCCAAGTAGCTTCGCCGCTTCGATGGGATGTTCGGTTACGAAATGCTGAATCTTTTTGGATGTTGGATGCAAGCATTAGTACATGTGTAATGCATAAGGCTGTTTTTTTAGAGAGGGTGTGGGCAGATATGCATGTGCCAACTTACACAGTCTTGAGGGGTCATGATGTAAAAAAATGGCAGAACCGGCCGCCCTCGCTAAACGAAGATATCTTGTAATGATGGGCCTCGCGTCTGTTGGTTTCTCGGTCTGCTTAGGAGAT
The DNA here is from genome assembly GCA_019565615.1 of Trichoderma simmonsii. Classification (NCBI taxonomy): domain Eukaryota; kingdom Fungi; phylum Ascomycota; class Sordariomycetes; order Hypocreales; family Hypocreaceae; genus Trichoderma; species Trichoderma simmonsii. Next base: position 3,182,520 of record CP075866.1, read on the forward strand.
GACTCCTCTCTCGATCTTTTCGATTTCGCTAGCGAGCCACCGGAATCAGGATCAGAGCGGCAAGCCCAGGCATAAATTAATTCTGAGGCGCGTAAACAGACGTTCCAATGACGCTCTGCCAACTGTCACCGCAGGGAGCGGCAGCCAGTGAAGTGAGCATTTCGGTCTGCATGCAGGCGATGAATATGCACACGGCAATTAATTTGGCCTGATGGCCCGCCTCTAAAGCCGAATTCCATACTTTGATTCGTGCGACAGTCTGTGGATGCAGCTGTGGTGAGTGACTGATGTGGTCTGGTGGCTGGGAAGTAATCTTGCGGCTTGCTTTCCTTGCGGGTGCTAGTTTGTGTTCATCAAGATTCGTATTCGATTCGTTGTTTGATGCCGATGCTGCATTCTCACTACCTGAAAGAGAGATTAGCCAGGTTGATGAATGCTATTTCGACGCTATTAATAACCCACGGCAAGCATCAAGCCGATCGAGGAAGCTGGGGTTTTTTTTTACACGGACATACGACTGTAAGCCTGCATTGATAATCCCAGCACACCGAGAACCTCTTGCATAGACGCACGTGCAGTTAAATGCACCCCGTAAACTGCTTTAGTTTGCTCTCAAGGATCAGGTTATGCATGCTGGTTGCTTCCTGTTATGCCGTCTCTCTAGTGGAGGATATGCCACGGACATTGGCTAGATATGAGAACGGCCCGATGTTAGTGAAGAGAAGGGGCGTGTTTGTTGTTGTCGGGTGTGTGTTCCCTCGAGATAACAAGTTAGGTACGTGATATGCCGCTCTTGATTGGAGAGAATGGCCAAAGGTGAGCGCGTAATAGAAGATAGAGAAATAGTTACTTACTAGAAAGACGGCAGAGAGATGATAGGATAGGCGGCTCGATATGGCCTTCAGCTCTTTGAGATTGAGGCGCCAATCGCACATGGTAATTCGAATATTGACTGCTCAACTGAACATCTCTTCGTGATAAGAAGTGGCCGCGAAATGGTCAAAACGGTGGATCGGTTTCCCAGTCTCTCAATATGCATACCCCTGTATCTTCTTGTAATGGAATCCAGCCTTGCCGTGTCGTCCCTGTGATTGTGTTGAAAAAAGCATTGCCAGAAATTCGACTGCAAACTGACATTTCCGGCCAGCTAAAGTTGAGTAAAGGAAGAAGAAGGTGATGCTGTGACGACATTGGTAGGAAGATCGGATCATCGTAGCCCAGTCCCGTTCCTTCCCTCATATGCTTCTAGCTGCCGATCTTCACCTAGTGCTTAACCCAACCTTCTTTGTAATTTCGTCTCGACCTAATCAATCTTCAATGCAAGGAATATCGCAATCGTCACGGGGCAAAATTATCGATGTCGATACTGAGCGTCGATTAAGAGGTAAGTGGGTTGGTTGAAAGAATGCAGGAGGATCGACAGCTCGACTCGACGGAGAGAGTTCTTTCAATATCGAATGGAATACGACGCACTAACAGATCATGGTAAGATGCTCCGATGTTACCTGAAGGTCCAAAATCCTGCAAATCTATCGGTTTGGCCATTTCTCTCATCCTTTGTCCTGGGGGAAAATAGTGTTGACAATGCTTTCTCACAGATTGAGCCTGGATATTCTTCTATGCCCTGTGATTGCTTTCGGACTCGAGTTCACTTTCACAAAATGCCATTCCATTACTGCCAACTTCTACTATTGTCCGACTCTCCTCCGTGTTAGCATCGTCGTAGCTCATCTGAGTTCTCGATCACTCTCGTCGTTTTACTGAGAGAGAAGCATCGCGGCCGGCACCTTGGACTGCACGATATTGGTTGTTGATATAAGCAAGGATCCTAGTTTGTCAAGTATCTCAACGGGACATCAGACGCCTATTATCGCTGAGAATCGACATTCAGACTACTTTGCCGGCGTGTTAATCGTTTCTTGGCAGCGTGGCGATCACTAAGAAGATCTGTTAGTCGCCCTGAGCACCTAAGATCTTATGGGGATAACTTACTCATGGCTTCTTCCTGTAGAGTTTAGCCAAGCCACCAGATTTGAAACAAGTCTGGAGGTTTCATCTGACTCTGAATTAGTCTGGTAAGTAGGTGTCCATGATCTTTAGAGTGGTGCGATTAATGAAGAAAGAAGAGTCATTGTTGGATACAATTTGGTAACCAAGCTGCAATGTGTAAGTCACGACAATATCAGGATGCTAATGCGAACAGCGACGACAACCTCCTATCTAGTGATTTTGCGACAACAACATTCGCAGGTTTGATCCAGACGCCATTAAAAGGGGAAAGAGTCTCACGGATATTTTGAGTGTGTTCTAGCCAATGGGATCCCGTTCCGGTAGAATTGGCCATTATTGAATCCTACGATGAACCTGGCCCCAACAAGATGAATGGGAGGGCGGGGACTTTGTGGCATTCCACGACATCCTTTGGCTGAAGGTTGCCTGGACAGGCCTCTTAGTAGGTGCCAAGGCGGCCTGCATCGCAGATTCCTTATGCATATAATACGCCGTCGAGGGAGCGATGCTCCATCGCCATGCACGGATTACGAGTTGCATGCGTGTGCGTGCCCCGTGTCAGGCTGTCGATCGTCCAAGTTGCTAAAAAGATGAAAAAAACAGGGGTGGCCTTTCCGAGGCCTACCGCAACCAAAGTGCATATGCGGCCTCGCAGCTAAGTGGAAGTGAGTTCTCAAATCTTGGTTTCAATATTCATATGCAGCCAAAGTTCGCTGCATGGGCCGGAGCAGCTTGATTAAGCGGTGGCTGCGCTTCACATGAAAGTCATGTTGTCGTGTCGTGTCCGCCTGGTCTGCAGCTTCTCGCGTTACCATTGGACATCGGCTGCTCTATCAGTTCCTCCGCTGCGACATGTCGTGCTGCTATTCGACCAGCGCAATGCTGTGCAAAGCGCCACTTCGGTGGCCAAATCAGAAGTCACAGGGCGACGTCTGGAGATGAGGAAGGGTATCGCACAGTCTTTCTACCATGCATATAAAATGACGATCTATACTTGTTTCATTCTTCTTCGCTAAATATGCGTCCTCTCTGGGAGTGAGTATTATGTTCAGCATTTCTTGAACCACTCAAAGTATTGGAGATGACGGAAAATCAAGAGCATCTGAAGAGGTTGGAGGAGCAATGGAATTTAGTCATGGCAGAAGATGAGCGTAAACATGCATTGATTTCAGTGAGGCCCCAGAATCCGTTGCCGCCAGGGAATCCTCAATGATACACAGGCTAAGACCCTCTCTAGGACTTATTTGGGCACATCAGCGATTTGACGGCGCAGCTCGCCGAGGCCCATATGGACCTTCGAGACCGAAAGGATATGCTTGAGCTCAAACGCACCAAGCTGGATTTAGCTGAGAAGCAGATTGAAGATTTACGACGCAAGACGGTACGACGAAAACGATGAATACCTGAAGATGTGAGCGAGCTGACCACGGTGACGTAGGATGAACATGTTTTTAGTATGGTTATAATCGATGGCGACAATATGCCGGTGAGTATACACGTGCCTTTCGCCGTCGTCGCCCTCCCTCACGGCTAGAGATGTGCTGACTGTTTATAAACAAAACAGTTTCAAGATGAGTTTGTGAGAGATGGCCTGCTGGGGGGCAAGAGGGTAGCTGGCCTCCTGAGGAAGGCAATAACCGAGGATATCAAGACAAGATTTCCATCCCTTCCTGCCAACGCGCAGGTGGTGATTCGTGTATATGCGAATTTGAAAGGGCTGTCCAAGAAATATAGAGAACTTCTGCCTGACTCGGCATCGTTTGAAGATTTTGTTCGAGGGTATAACACAGTTCATCCCACCTGCGACTTTATTGACGCTGGGTGTGGTAAAGAATGCGCAGACGAGAAGATCAAAGGTGAGCTGCCGTCGTGAATTTGTTTCTCTCTCCATTCCAATACTGGTTATAGGTTTACAACTTGGATACTGATATGACAAAGCGGCCCTCAAGTTTGGTCTCGGCGACAGCCATTGCAAGCAGGTGTTTTTTGGAGGACCAGGAGACAACGGATACGCCCGCGTGTTCGATTCTTTCCTCGAAGATCAGACGATCCGAGGGCAAATAACGCTCATGTCAGGTCCTCCTTTCGCCTACGAGCTGGCAGCAATCAAAGACAAGTTCCAGAATGTGGCGTTCGACAACATCTTTAGGGGCCAAAAGCTCCCCAATGAGACGAACCGCAGGACCTCGTTCCACATTACACCACCAGGAACACCGATGCCTTCAAACGCTCCATTGAGCTTTGCAGCTGCTGCCAAGGTGCCCACTAGCCCAGCACATAATGCTCCCGCTCAGCTGTACTCTCCGGACCCGAAGCCGTCGCCCAATGGAGTCATATTGCGGAACCGGCTGGGACAGAGGGTGGACTCGCGCCTTTCGTATTCGCAGTCTGATTTCTCCAGCTTGAAAGACCGTAAGCTCTGCAACAATTTCCACCTCTTGGGCAAGTGTTTTTATCTTGACAAGTATGGGAAATGCCACCACATTCACGGGGAAAAATTGACTGCTCAGCAGCTGGAAGCCTTGCGAGGTATTGCCCGTCAGTCTCCATGTTTGAACGGACTGAGCTGCAGCCAGACAGATTGTGTGGCCGGACATCGCTGTCCTAGGGAGCCTTGCCATTTGGAAAATTGCTGGTTTCCAAAGGAGATGCACGGAGTTGACTCTCAGGTCATTGACTGAGGCTTATGATGAACTTAATGTTTTTTTATACGTCAGGCATACGGACGGGAATTTGTATCAAGCGTTTTGGGGTGGACGGATGAATTGGATAGCTAACTGGCTGTCCGGCGTTATCATGAACGGAATACATGTGGTTCATTGGGATGCCGGCAGCATTGCTTCAACGGCAATGATGGAATTTGGCACTAGTTAATGTTTTAATGCTCTTTAAGCAAAAGGAGACGGAGAGAAGTAATAGCCATAGTCTAGGTATCTTGAGTTTAGAGCTCGGAACTTGAAATTGAGTATTGATGAGCTCCATAGCCACGCTGTTCTATATCATCCATGGCGCACTAACAGTACCGTGGGGGGCTATCAGGACCACCTGAAAGCCCCCAAACTTCGACCCCATCCACTGTGGCACCGCTAAATGGACCCCTTCTAGGGGGGGCCTTTCAGCTTTTGTTCGCTAAAGACAAGCTTATGTGACCAGTTGACCGACTCGATCGATGGTTGATTTCAGTTGTCACAACCAAGACAGGTAGACGCGTCTCCTGGATCCAAAAAGAGATGCATCCGATCTATCTCCAACCCTCAAACAGCTACGGCAAGTCACCGTTACCGCTCTGTTGCCGGCTAAGATGTTCTTTTAGCCCCGACTCCGAGCAGCTTCTAATCGGGTATTCTGGATTTGGAGCCATCGCGAGGTACTCGACAAGCTGAGGCGTCACTGGCGAACGGCCAAGTACCCCCTGATAAGCCCTACGCAAAAAAGGCTAAAGACGGCGTGGATTCGGGCCCCACGACGGCCAACTTTTTGCTCCCCCCAAACAAATGTTCCTACACACGCCTTTTGCTTCCTTGGACAGCCGCTTTTCGGCGACTATGAAGCTCTCTCGGCCGGATCCCCGCAAAGTGGGGGAGGGGCTTTGGTGCTGTCGTGGGGGGAGAATCAGGTGCAAGATGATGGCTGAGGCGAGGTTGGAATGTGTTGGAACTGCAGCAATCAGAGCTCTGCTATGATATATTAGAACCCTCCGGTCCCGGATCGAGGTTTATTTTGTCTCCTTTAAAGGGTGTTGCCCATATTGTGTGTCACGGTAGGTGAAATTGAGAGAGAATAGAAGAGTGTATAGCTGATATGTGCTTGATGCTGACTTGCTTTTTCAGACTACAAGCTTTGGACAGACAGTCAGGCATATCGTCGACTTCCTTGCTCTACAACATGTCTCGGCAAAGCACTCAGCTGGTCAGCGGCTGGACTTTTAGGCAGCATCAAGGTCCTTCGACAGAATGGCTGCCGGTGGACAAAGTGCCAACGCAGGTTCACACAGATCTGCTGGCCAACAAAAAGTAAGCCCCTATATGAGACTACATATAAACAGCTTCCCCCAGAGCAATGTAGAGCTAACAAAAATCTAGGATTCCAGACCCCTTTGTGGACCTGAATGAACGTGCCGTTCAGTGGATTGGCGACAAGGACTGGGAGTACCAAGTGACCATTACCCCTGATGCCGTGCAAGGTGAAAATGTGACAAGAGACCTGGTATTCAGCGGTCTCGACACTTTTGCCACCGTCTATCTCAATGAGGAAAAGCTGCTGGAATCGGAGAATATGTTTGTCTCTTATCGTGTAAATGTCACAGACCGCATCAAAGTCGGGTCAGAGAACACCCTCCGCATCGTCTTTCACACCGCCATCGTCAGAGGTGAAGAGCTCATCAAAGAGTATAGCAATGAGCACAAATTCTACGTCCGACAGACTGAAAGAAGTCGTGTCCCCGTGCGGAAAGCCCAGTACAACTGGGGCTGGGATTGGGGCCCAATTCTCATGACAGCTGGACCTTGGAAACCCGTCACCCTCGAGACGTACGTTGCGAGGATTGACGATGTCTGGGCTCAGAGCGAGGTTAGCCAGGATCTGTCGTCTGTTTCCGGATCGATCTTCGCTCGGGTAGCTGGCGCCCCGAGCCAAGATGCCCAAGTTTCGGTGGCACTGTCATTAGATGGCCAGACGGTGTTCCAGCAGTCAGTAGACGTTACTTCGGCTAAAGATGGACTTATCAAGGTTCCCTTCAAGCTCGAGAAGCCCAAGCTTTGGTATCCAAAGGGATATGGAAGTCAGCCTCGTTACCAACTGGACGCCAAGCTCCATAACAAGGCTTCTGATACCAAAGAAATCGACAGCCAGTCCAAACTGGTCGGATTCCGACGAACCGAGCTGGTTCAAGAGCCGGATGCTCACGGCAAATCGTTCTACTTCCGCATAAACAATATCGACGTGTTTGCTGGTGGCTCATGTTGGATTCCTGCCGATAGCTATCTCGCCGGTGTGCCCTCAGAGCGATATTATGAATGGGCCAAGCTTATGGCAGAGGGCAACCAAGTCATGCTGCGAGTCTGGGGAGGTGGTGTCTACGAAGAAGATGCTCTTATCGAAGCTTGCGACCAGTTTGGCATCTTGGTGTTTCACGACTTTCAGTTCGCTTGCGCATCTTACCCCGCCTACCCGTCCTATCTGAAGACTCTAGAAGAGGAAGCGAGGCAGCAGATTCAACGCCTGCGGACGCACCCCTCCGTGATTGCTTGGGCGGGCAACAACGAGGATTATCAGGTCCAAGAGAGGTATAAGCTCGATTATGACTTTGAGAACAAGGATCCAGAGTCGTGGCTCAAGTCTTCGTTCCCCGCGCGGTATATCTACGAGCACCTCCTGCCGACATGGGTTGAGGAAGAAGACCCAGGCAAGATTTACCATCCAAGCAGTCCCTGGGGAGACGGCAAGCCCACGGCCGACCCAACCGTTGGCGATATTCATCAGTGGAACAGTGAGTCTTTCTCCCCCCCTTTTCGATTCTCTCATCGCAGGTTTGAGAGCCAAACATCGCTAACAGTCGTCTACCAGTCTGGCACGGAGCCATGAACAAGTACCAAGAGGCCGCCGGCATGGGAGGCCGATTCGTCAGTGAGTTTGGCATGGAAGCATATCCTCATCTCGAGACCACACGTCGCATGGCCAGCGATCCGGCGCAGCTCTACCCCGGCTCCATGGTCCTCGATGCCCACAACAAGGCCATCGGCCACGAACGCCGCATGATCAGCTACGTCGTGGACAACTTCCGGCCCCGGCTCGATCTCGGCGGTTACACTCACCTGACACAAATCGTCCAGTCAGAGACAATGCGTGCCGCGTACAAGGCCTGGCGAAGGCAATGGGGCAAGCCCGGGGCTAGGCAATGCGGTGGTGTTCTGGTATGGCAGCTCAACGACTGCTGGCCAACCATGTCGTGGGCCGTGGTGGACTACTATCTCATCAAGAAGCCGGCCTACTACGCCATCTCGCGGGCTTTGCGTTCTGTCGACATTGGCGTGCATAGGACATTCCATGACTGGACCCAGACAGGAGACTGGGTTGACAAGGACTCCGGCCTCGTCACCGGCCAAGTCGACCAGACTCTCCCAGCTCGCAAGGGAACTTTTGACGTCTGGGTCGTCAGCAACGACACCAAGCCCGTCGAGCTGAGCCTCGTCGTGCGCTTCATCTCCGTCCGCTCAGGAAAGGACGTCGTCGACCCCATCAAGTCCACAATCACCGCTGCTGCAAACTCCACCACCGATGTCCTCCAGGGCAAGCCGCTCCCGCCGTCGATCCCCAACCCGGAGGACCTCACCAAGCCCTTCAACCTGGCTGAGTACGACCCCTACGTCGTGCACGCCACCATCACGGATGCTTCCACCGGCGCCCTCGTCGCCCAAGATACCGCCTGGCCCGAGCCCATCAAGTTCCTCGACCTGTCTAACCGAGGCATCTCGTTTGAAGTCTCCTCCGCAAAGGATGAGATCGTCGTTTCGGCCGAGAAGCCCGTCAAGGGATTTGTGTTTGAGGAGGTTGAGGGGTTGAAGCTGAGTGACAATGGCTTTGACATTGTGCCGGGCGAGAAGCACACTATCAAGGTGGAGGGCGCTCTAAAAGCGGACCAGTTGCTGTGGACGTGTATTGGAGCCCCTGAGGCGTCGTTGACGATTTCTGGAGCATCTTCTTCGCTGCCTCTTCGATAGAGCAGAAAAAGTTTTGGACTAGTACGAACGTAATATGGTATATAGATGATGGAACATTTGATATCTACGATTGCCTCACTACGTGACACCAAATAAGGATTGCCAAGAAATGGTCAATGTACACATTAAATGTTCATTTTCAATTTTTAATCGCTAATGACATCAATAAAGAAGAGGGTAATGGGGGGCCCAAAACTTGACGTATAGGTAAAACCCAGCATAAATCTCTCCCCAATCCCACTCAATCCATTACACACATATCCATTCCCAACCCAATTCACGAACCCGTCCCAATCTGGCGATAAAGAGATATAAAAAGAAAAAAGAGTAATAATAATTATACCAATTTTACAGAGATAGACCGAAAAACTCAAGCCTCCCGCCGACCACGCTTCACAGGAGGCGGTGACCGGGACACGCTCTCGCTGTCATACCGCCGCCTCTTCATCGGCACAGGACTCCTCTCTCGCGGACGTTCCGCCGAATCATCCCTTGCTCTGCGCGAGGGTGGACTACGGCTGCGCGACGGGCTGTAAGAAGCCTTTCTGCCGCGCGAAGGAGGGGCCGGAGACCTCGATCTCGACTTTGATCTCGAGTCCTCGCGGGACGGCGATCGGCTAATATCCCGTCTAAGCTTCTTCCGGGGTCCTCCGCTGCTGACAGACGAGCTGTTTCTACGACCAGCAGGTCCGCCGGGGCTCTGGCGCGGTCGTCCCCGTCGAGGCGGCGGGCTGGCCGAGTTTGCGTCCCTCTCCCGTCGCGGCGGAGATGGGGAGCGGCTGTAGGAGCTGTACGAGTTGCTTCGCGCACGCCCACGATTCCGTTGTGGAGGCGGAGACTTCGAGGAGCGCGAACGCGAGGAGTAGCTGCGGCTTCTGCTAGCATCTCGTCGGCCTCCCCGTCTAGGAGGACTGGCGGAGTACGACCCTCGATCTCGTCCGCGGGATGAGACAGAGTCAGACCGAGACCGGGATCGTGACCGCGAGTCAGAGTATGATCGGTCCCTTGCACCACGTCGTGGCGGTGTTCGGGAAAGGGATCGGCCTCGGCTGTCGTCGCGACGAGCCGCAGATCGAGATCGGGAGCGAGATCGAGAAGAGTATGATGAGCGAGTATAAGACGAGTAGCTTGAGACAGACTCCGAATCAGAGCGGTCCTGGGCAGGGGGTGCGGGGAGTGCAGGCTTGGGCATATTCTGGAGGTGCTCTCGCATCTCCTCGGTCAAAACACCCATGCCAATACTGGTAAAATAGTTGATGGAGAATCTGATGTTGCGGGGGTTCTCGCGGGGGAAGATGCCTTCGAGGCTGGGGCGGAGGGTTTCGTCAGTCATGCGTGCCCTCAGCTTGACCATGCCAACTTCCTCCGATATGTGCTGGAACAGGATCTTGATGAAGATACGACTGCTGGACGTGGTTTCATCCTCGTTCAGGTGGATGACGGAGAGGCAGTGCCAGCCGAGCGAGTCGGCGGCAAACATGTGGCCGAACAACATAGCAATGTTTCGTAGCTTGTTGTTCTCGTATCGGTGGATAGTCTCGTAGTACTTGGCAAAGGCCTGCTCAAAGAGATCGCACCATAGGCGGTTGATCTTGGCAAACCGCTCACCAATCAGGCCAAAAAACTTGGTGTATGTCTTTTCCTGGGAGCAACACTCGACAATCATGGATGGCAGCTCAGGCTCCTGACCAGCGGGCAGATTGATCTTCATCAATTTGTGGACTGCTTCCTCTGGATCGGCGCTCGACATGATGGTGAGGTAGATGGTTCTTCGTAGATTGACCAAGTCGGCGTTGGACTGGTCCTTGATCTCCATAGCTTTCGATTCCTCCTCCTCCTCCTCATCGCTCTCGTCATCATCCTCGTCGCCGTCTTCATCATCGCTACCCTCGCCGAGAATTTCCGCCTTGAGTTTCCGGTAAGCCTCTTCGTGCTCCTCCCACTCGGAATCGAATTTGAAGATGTTGAGTCCATCCTGAACATCAATCTCGCCATCAAGCTCAACCTTGTGTGTAATTTGGTCCTCCTCCTCAACCAGGTCCAGCTCTTCCTTGATCGCCGGGCTATCCTTGAACTTGTCCTTTCGGATCTGGAAAAGCACCTCAATCATATACTGGGTTCGCTTGTCGATGTCGGACTCGTGGAGGATGTTGCGGAACTGGTCGAAAACGGCCATGGAGATGGCAGGCTGCATCTCCTCCAGGTACTGCCCGACCTCCTTGCAGAACCCCACGGCAATCTCCACGCTGTCGTCCGTCGGCTTGTGCAGAAGCAGCAGCAGGATCTGACCGGCTAGCATCTCGTGCTGGACCTGCTGGTTAATCAGGTGCGCGAGGAACGTAGTCGAGGAGAGGCAGACGGCCTTGTCGTTTCGCTTGAAGCCCTTGCGGAACTGCATGATGAGGCGCTTGATCAGCAGCTCGCCAACCTGCGGCAGCTTGGTGTTGACAATGGCCGCCATGGCCGCGTAGATGGGCGTGAAGGGCAAGCTGGCAGCCTGGGCCTTCATGATGGACCGGCAGAACAGGCCCCGCCCCCGGATCAGGTTCTCGCCAAACAGCTCGGGGACGATGTGCTTGATGTTGGCCGTGTTGACCTTGTTGATGAGACCGTTGATACTCTTCTTGAGGGCCTCCCACGCCATCCGCTGGTACTCCTTGCTGGTCTTGTCCGTGATCTGTGCCTGCAGCGCCCTGAGCCTCGCGGGCGGAATGTACGTGCCTCCCGACCGCATGTTGAGCAGCTTCTCGTACTCGGCCTTTGCCGCCGCCTGCTTCTCCTCCTCCGTCCGCACCGGCACCGGCACGGGCGAGCGCGCAGCACGAGCGGGACGATAGGAATCGCCGCCCTCTCGCTGCTTTCCGCGCTCGCGGTGCGGCATGTCGACCACGGCCGACGCCATCGTTTCGCGATCTAGCTGGAGAACGGGAGTGTCGTCGAGGTTCGTAAAGGGGGGAGGTAAAAGAAAGAGAAGAGCAATCGAAGCTGGATACAAGCGAGTAGGCGAGACAATGCGGTTGCACAAAACGAGTTGCCTTTGTCGTCGACCCACGATCGAGACGGCGCGGATGATGTTTTATTCCAAGAGCAAGAAAGTTGGTACGACGCAAGCAAAGCAGTAAAAGGCTAGGCTGAAAGAAAAGAAAAAATCCGTGCACGGACCACCTAAGCATGTCCCGGTGGCTACATGCGCCACACCCAGCTCCAGCAGCCTTGCCACTACCGCTTCTACCCAAAGCTCTACCTATTGTTCTCATACTCTCCACTGCACAGAACCATGTACCTACCGCACCGCCACAAGTACCCTCCCAACCAGCACCGCAAACAAGCCCCTAAAAAAGGCGCCTCGGAACTCGAATCTCAATCCCTGGCGCGTTCATGCCAGCGTGGGCACATCGCCTGCCAACCTTCTCGTTCGTTCGCGATTCAGCTACCAACTTTCTCTCCTCCACCCAAAAGAAACCACCCACGCTCCTTTAAATCTTCGTCCGGTTCCTCTCCATACAGAGTCACAAAAGCTCATATTACAACTCTACAATCTCCGTTCAATCAATCGCATCTCGAAAGACAAGACCAACGCTTCCCAACAATGGTTCGTCCCATACCCCCTTCATCCCAGTGATATCACCATCGCTTCCACATCGACACACAGCAACGAAACAAAGCAGCTAACTCTCTCTCCCACAGCTCGATAAACTCGTCGGTTTCGCCATGCTTGTGGCCGCATCCGTCATCTTCCTCTACTACACCATCTGGACTCTTCTCATGGTAAAGCCTCTCCCCTCCCCCAATCAACTATACTTCCTTTGCCTTGCTTTACAAGAGAGAATCAAATCGTACTAACAAAAACACAGCCCTTCGTCGACGACGACCACCCCCTCCAGAACCTCTTCCTCCCCCGCGTCTGGGCAATCCGCATCCCCGTCATCCTCCTCCTCCTGGGCTCTGCCGTCGTCGGCTCCTTTGTCGGCATGGTCATGATCCGGAGCAACCAGAAGAAAGCCGCAAAGGCCAAAGCCGCTGCCAAGAAGAAGGCGTAAAGAAAAAGAAGGAAAGAAAAACATAAATGCCTTTACATGTATATGTGCCCCGTGTGCGAAATGGGGCCCGTCAATGTATGCATGGGGTAATTTGGGGTGTCAGAAGTGGCCGTAGCAATCAACATTAATAGTGCCCTTTGCACAAACATGTACGAACTTGGGTGCGCATATAAGCCTTGTACGACGGGAAAAGCTTCAATCACAATGACTGGGATCAGAATATAGAGGGAAAAGAGGCGACAATGGTTTGGGTATCTCGAGTGTGGTGTCTATTCAGTAATGGGGTGCAACAGGAGCTGCTAAACTAAAGAGATGCTACCTATAGAACATAACAGGAACATGCAGCCGTACAGGCGACGCATCCAATCTAGATAAATCCCGAGCAGCCTCAGTTAGGGACTCGAAGAGTATAAGCATCCGTCAAACCAATCCTCCAACAGTGTTTGCTCAACTTTGCTTAAGAGAAGAAGAAGAAAGCCAAGCAAAACAGTGAACCCAATGTCAGAAGTTGTCAAATTAGTAGAACCTAGTTTATACCCAAGAAAAAAAAAGAAAAAAATTAGGGGAGAAGGTTCCCTCCCGAGTCCCAAGAAGCCCAAAGTAAGGGCTCGGTCTTGAAATTGCAAGACTGCTCGGTAGCCGCTTATTTAGACTCTCTGGTCAGCAAAATCGAGAACCTCGCAGTCGTCCTCGAAGAATCCGTCACCGTCAGGATCCCCTTGGTGGGCTCCACGTCGTCGCCTCGTCGTAACGACGATCTGCTCCGAGTCGCCATACTCCATAACACGCTCCATGGCTGATGGAGGCAGAGGTCGGTGATCCTCTGGATCGTCGTATTCGTCTTCAAAAGCAGAGGGGAGCCCCAGGTCCAGCTTGACAACGGAAATGTCCTGCCCAAACGCCCAGGCGGATGCATCTGACCCGACACTTGGTGCATTCGCACTCAGATGCTGGGCCTTCTTTGCCTTCTTGGAGGTCGGCGCCGCATTGGCATCCATCAAAGAGTTTGCAAGAACGTCTGATCCAACGAGTTGACTACCATAGGCTGGAGTATATTCGCAAAGAACGACGCGTCTGTCAGTGTGGAAAGGTTGATATGGCGCACTGCATTCGATTTCTGCCTGGGGAATAGTCTCGCCCATGGTATGAAGAGTGTTGGAAACCACACGTGGGCGACCCTTGAGCGTCAATGTCGTTCCCACGTCCATTTCCGCCTCTGACAGCTCCAGATACTCTTCCTGAGCGCCTAGCTCTAGGATGTGGCGAACAGCCGGAGCAACAGTATCATCTGGCAGCAGCGGCAATCGATGGTCTGTATATCGATTCGCACGTGTATTGCGCTTGCCGCTGTGACGTCGAGACTTGCTAGGGTAGGTTCGGACAAGGCCTCCGCCTAGGTTGAAGAGAGAGGCGCTCCGCCTGCCTCTGATCCAAATGACACACGACGATGTAGGTAGTGAGGCACTTGGGGGCAGGGACACGCGATTATCTCCGGTGTGGCGTAATTGGCTGATGGCGGAGCCAGTCTTTCCAATAGAGCTGGTGATGCTCGCGGCAATCGCACGTCCACCCTGAGCCGCCGAGTCCTTCAGTATGCTGCCAGCACTGTTTGAAGTATTACCGCTGCCCTGGCGAGAGCGTGTGACAAAGGGCATTGCCACCTGGTATGCAGCACCAAAAGCGCCAGATGCGAGGGAAACGGCGGAGCTCGAAGGCTCGGATGGTTCTGCGGCAGGCTTTTGCGTCACTTTGCGTCTGCGCGGCGGTGGCCACATGAAAGCGCTAAAGGGCATCTCCAAGAGATGAACAGTGCCTCTCTCCGTCACCATGGCCAATCGCTCGCCATTAGGCTCTGTCCAGACCACCTCAATGATGCGAGCCACAGTCATGCGCGAGAACTGGGCAATTTGGCGAACCTGGGGGCCAGCGCTCTCATGGGAGGCCAACGACGCCTGCAGGGGCGACGAATGGGTGTGTTGAACACGGAGCAGGTCCCACACTGTCTGCACGTCTCCCTTGCTGCTCGCTGTGAACAGAGACAAGGAGGATGGTGAAAACGACAGGAAACTGCAGCCTAGAGGCGTGGCGAAAGTGCAAGAAGGGTGGATAGAAGGAGACGTCACCAGCGAGTCAACATCCACGATGGAGACAAGTCCAGGATCCTTGGCCGAGACCGCTTGCGCAGACGCACCATGAGTTGGTGGGAATGAAGCACCATCGTTGCGAGAAGCCCACTGCTGAGGTGGTGATCGGGGCTGCAACTGCTGTTGTTGCTGCTGCTGTTGGGACTGCGGGCTCGTTGATCGATTCCAATACGAATTCCAAGCTTGCAAACCTTGCTGGCCGACCCATTTCGCGCCTTGAATGAGCTCCTGGGTCGCCTCGCGCATCACCTTGTTGACGACACTGTCAGAAATAGGCAGATCCACGGCAGCGGTGACCGAAGGAAGGTGAGGCGGCGTGTGAGATGAGATTCCGGCCCCTCTTCCTAAAATTGGCACTGGTAGATGCGCTCGGATGGCAATATTCGAAGACGGCGGTGCTGGGCAGTAAGCAATCCTGCGGCCGTTGAGAGCGAATATGGCCGTTGGAGGATTGGGTCGGCGAATCGTACCGAGGGGGTTCATCTTATCCGTCTCCTCAGCTACATCACCGCCTCGCTGACCCTGCTGCACACACGTCCAGAGCTTGGCGGTGCAAGCAAAGACATGTCCATTCTGCGGCTGTAGCAGCTGCGTGTATATCCAACATTCGCCAGTAGCGCCGGAGCATACCGCAACGGTTCCAGCATCTGCCTTGATGGCAAATGCCCCGGTGGGAGGAGGAGGTTGGAAAATTGGGCTGGTCAGAGAAACCTCTGCGCTGATGGGGATGGCGGGAGCCTGCAAGAGGACGTCGACCAGCTTGTTTGTCTTGAGCGAGTAGATTTCGACGGCTGTCTGGTAGGCCTCAATCACATGCCCGCTCTGGCCTCCCCGCCCAGAAAAAGCGTCTTGGTGAGCATAGGTAGACCGGGGGCTCGTGGCACCGTCGACTTTCCTCGCGGTGTCGTCATCGTCGTCCGGGCCTGCAGTCGGGGCTGCACGCTGAGGAAGTACAGGGCCATGCACGACCAGAGCTACCAAGGGGAACACAGAGTCCTTGTCTCCGCCAGCAGTCCACGGAAGTATCTTGGCGTAATGAACGCCACCCCGCAGGCCCTTGAGGCTGGCGATGTGCTCCAGCCCCCGTTTGCTAACACCGTAAACCTCCAAGCCGCCCTGGTACCCGGCCAAGACAACATTTCCGGAGCCAGCAGAGCTGTAGGGGCTCGGGAGCTTGTCGAAGCCAAAGTAGAGTCCCTGGTCGCCCGGCTTCATACCGGACTGCGGCTTGATGGTGAGGTCTAGGTCTGAGACGCCGTAAAAGTGCGCCTGGGGTTGGTGGGGAAGCGGAGGAGGGTGGGATCCGATTCGGGAGTGAGTGTGAGCATACGGGACCGGAGAGTGGAGGGAGCTCCGGCGATGGTGGGCGGCAGTCGAAGAAGGCCTGGGCATGTTGTCCGGAGACACAAAATGGGGATCCATCTGGTAGCTGAGAGGCCGCCTCGGGTGACTGGTGGGCGGAGAGGGCGATGCCGGCGACGGCGTCATGAAGGCCCTCTGGGCCGTCCAGCCATGGTGAAGGCGGCCCGAGTCTTCGTAGGAAGAGGGCTGTGTAGGCGGCGATTCACTCGCCAGAGCGATCAGGTTGCTCGGAGAGGCTGCCATTCCGTTTCTCGCCCAGTCATGTATCACGCTCGGAGCGGTGCTTGCAGAAACCGAAGTGGTGGACAAGGCATCCAAGGAAGGCGACGGCTCAGGATTGTCATTGTCAGGAGCAGCCGTAGGCCTTATCTCGGGCGTGTTGATGGGAGGGGAGGAGGCGTTGGAAGTAGGAATGCTCTTTGGGGTGTCGTTTCCACTTTCGTCGCCGTCGTTGACAGGTCTCCTATTTATTCACAAGCACCCGGTCAGCAAACCCAGCTGCTCAAACGGCATCAGATTGTGCCAAAGACCCAGAGCAGCAAGGAAAAGCGCAGCTGAAAGGGTGAGTCACGAGGCCGAGGGCCATGCGCTGCGATGCCTTGCCATGGGCCATGGGGGGGTTTTAGCGGGAGGACTCACGCGAACTTGCCGGCCGTCTGTTTGGTCACCGCTGCGGCAATGCCGCCGCTGTGCTTTGCATTTTTCCTTTCCTTCTTGGCTGTAGGGAATTCATAGGTCAGCGATAACGCCCTTTTTTATGTGTGTCTGTGTGTATGTCTGGCGGCCGATCGGTCTGTATGTCTGCCTCGCCGTGCTTCAAGGGATGGCGATGCACGTCTTATCGCGGTGTCGTCACAGCCGTGGTACAAGATAAGACGGGACTGTTACTCACCCGGCATTCAACCTGTGTAAGGGGATTGGAGCAGTGGTCCCGCTCCAGCTGCTTTTGCTTCCGCAGAACGAAACGGGTTCTGCAAAGCCAAAAGCTAAAGCTCGTTTGTCAAGTCGAGAAGAGGAAAAAGGAAAATAAAAAAGAGTATAGTAGGTATAATGTCAAAGTATCGTCCCGATCAGCTCGATGGGCAAAGATGGAAGCTTCTCGTCGTCGGGTAGGGCCAGGTACTAGGCAGCTCCGGCAGCAGGTCTAGCAGGTATAGACGAGATTTGAGGTACCGCCAGATAAGGGGTTTGCCTGCGGGAGGGACAGAGGGGCTATCGACGGTGACGAGGGGTTCGCGTCGTTGAGGTACTACTAGGCAGATATAGTAGTACGGGGGGGAGATGATTGGCAAAAGGATGAATACGAAATGTGCAGTAATACGCTGGTTCGTGCAACAAAAGAAACAAGGCGATCTCTAGGTTGGTATAAGTATAGTAGGTAGGCAGGGAATGGCGCAGCCACCGAGCCTCGTTTTTTGGTGTTCGTGAGAAGATGCGACGTCTATCGTTAATACAGCAAGATGTATGATATGGTATCGAAACAAGAACAAAGAGAAGAAAAAGGTCGTGTAAGTAACAAGAGCAATATTATTCAGAGCAGAGCTGAGCTGAGCCGGTTCATCAAAGAAAGAGACTGAAGTGCTGTTTGAGCTGGTATCGTTGACTGGTTGTATGTAGTGTAGCAAAGTTGTAACATATGAAGAGATGAAGCAGAGAAGGGTTCCGTTGTTGCTCAAGACGTTCGGGGGGTGGCAGCTTTGATGAGTGGCCGCCCGCCCAATTACAGCTACAGCTACCAAGTACGAAGTACCAGACCTTACAGCATCGACACGACATGAATGCATGTACCTGCTGGTACTGCGACGGCCCTGGCGCTGTTGTCAGTGACTCGATAACGCGGGGGGAGGAACAGAAGGTTCCAGGTCCGCTGGCCGGGCCTTGCAGTGGCAGCTGTTGGGGGGCGTGATTCCGCCAAGGGGGGCCGAAGGGGGGGGGTATCCCAGCCTGCGAGGTCAGAGGGGGAGGGGGCGTGCCGCGTACAGTGACGGCGAGGTACTGGGCTGGCAGAGGTGACGGAACAGTGGTCAGCGGCCACAGGGGCAAACAGCGCTCGCGGCAGCGCTAATCTCAGCTGGGCGAACCTGGAGTCTGGTGCTCCTAGCCTTAGGGGTGTCTGTCTGTCTGTCTCAACTTGTTCGTGTACTGTAGTGACGAGTTCCGGCGCTCGCCATCAAACGACCGCATGGGGTACAGAGGACTTGTGCAGGTGCGGTTTTGATTAATGCAAGGTACCTCGAGATTTGGTAGCCACGATTACATCAACGGGACTTTCTCCTTGCCTGCTGCAGCTTGTGTAGATACGCAGCAGTCAGAGGTACATGGCAGGTACCGGTCATATGAACGCAATCTGCCAATCGAATCAACGGGCTGCCACGCGCTACAGTGCCTATCGCTGAGTGGCCCTGCGGCTTCGGGTTCTGGCGGCGCGTTTAGAATGGATTGATCCCATTGACTGGATGCCGGCTGCTGCATGCATGTAGTCTGTACCTGGAAGAAGCAGGGTAAACAGAGCCCTTGAGGTCATGACGCACGTACATGGTACCTGATAGCATTGCAGTTGAGTTGTTGCGTAAAGCCAAGGCCATGTACATGTATGGACGATTCCGTCACTCCCGGGCAGCGCCGACAAGTAAGAATACATTACATTGATGTAATCAAATCAAATGCGACAACGAACACCCGCGGCTAGAAACGCTCAAATCATTCATCTTGGTCATCCGGGTCCCTTCTCAGCCCTTTGTTTCTGCCAAAAGTACCGAGTACCTCTCCCCAAGACAAGACAAGAACAAGACAAGACAAAGCGGCATTTCACTAGCATGCCTCAGCCACCTCACCAGACCAGAACAGACCAGACCAGTGACCGGCTCCGGCGCGTCATCAACATCATCAGCCTGTTGCCAAAATGACGTTCCCCGCCGAATAGGAATAGGGATGGTACGCCCCGGCAAATGACTAAGATACGATACGATACCAGCACTCACTCCTTTCCTCTCCTTATCTCTCTTGTACCGTCGAGATACCCAGTTGCAATCATATCCGGTGCGGAGTTGCCCGCGAGAGTAATATTAGCAAAGTACCAGGTCTGCTGGACAAAGGAGCAAAGATACTGATAAGCTCCCCTCAACGTCTGCCGTTCACAGCTAACGAGCCTCTTATTGATGCAATGCTCCGGCCGTGTTGCGCCACAACTCTCTCCCACACGCACACCCCTAACTACTAGGTACCTTAACGTCCATGTCCATGTTTTCCCCTTCTCATCGCCAGGAATGGGCCACCCGTAGAAGCTGAGAGAAGAAGATCCGCAAAGTGCTATAATTACCAGCCCTGCTACTAAGTAATTAAAACAGACCAAGTGCAGCTATCACTCCGGACGGAGGCGTGACGAGGTGTCAGGTGATGGGTGCCTCCTACGCCATGGACACGCAGCGGGGGATGAGGAATCGCCAGCCAGCCCTTTTTTCTTTCTTCTACCCCCGTGGCAAAACAAAGCTATACGATGAGCAGTTCGCGTTGTTTTGAACTATTACCAGATAGATCGGGTTGTCCATGAGCGCTAAGTTGCCCAAACCAAAAGTTCGTACTGTAGAGAGTAATGCAAGGGACGGTGACGCTGCCGCGGGATCGCCACTGGGATTCCGGGGAAAGGGCTCTAGACAAACACAGCAAAGTAAACGCAACACACAACCCCTCACCTCCATCGTTGTCGAAATCGTCATCGTCATTCACTCACATAAAGAAGACAAGAAGATTCCCCTTAGCTACCCGCGCTCCGGACTCCGTACTGCCCATATGAGTACAATTCCCCCATTGCCGGTATCGCAACACACGCCCCCCCTTTGTCTGATAAGCTCCGATGGAACCAAAACCAGCCTCGTTGCTTATCTATCAGCGCTGCATGTGGCTTGCTTGTGCCTGTTACCATTTTCCCTGCAAACAAACGCGGTTCGAAACGTCAGCACGTTAAGTAAAAACATTTGAAACGGACAGCAGTGATTTGTTCCCTCTTTTACGTGCTCGTAACAGTCTGGCGTTTTCATGTGAAACATTCGAGTCTTTTGCGGCAGTGAATCAAAGCACCTCATAGTGGAGTATCAACGCAACACTGCACGCACAGCACATAAAGTATAAGCAGGTACTAATGCAAGAGATGGATGCAGTGCCAGCATCAAAATTGCTATTTATATTCGTTTTACACAAACATGGAAATTGATCAATTATATTGGTGGTTTTGGTCTAGTATATTGTAACATGCTGCTGTACCTCTCCAACTCTCTCTCCCTCTCCGAAGTCTCTACTTGAGCAGATATACCCGGTACTCTGACAGCTTCCACACCTCCTCTCCGCCCTCAACCTGCACTTTTTTCAGAATTGCATGTCCTGCCCATGGAACGGTGCTCGAGTTGCCGTCCTTGGTCTTGTACGCCACGTCGCCGTGCAGCATCAGCTCGGCCCCCTTGCCGTCTTCCTTGCCGTCTTCCTTGTCGTTGAACCGCCCCGGAAACACTTTGGTGACTGTGTGCTTTCGCTCTGCCACGACGGACCACATTCCCTCGCGCATTGTACGGAGCTCTATTGTGCTTCGTTAGTATACGTAGTTAAGTAGGTAACACTAAGCAAATGAATCAAGCCCTCGTGCAATTCAGGGCAGTAGTGTTCATCCGCTCTCGCTTGACGTAAATATCCGACAACTTATAAGAAGCATCCGAAAGAGTCGAGAAGCTCTCATTCTCATTCTCCACCACTCTCAAAAAAACACCAAAAAAACCTCACCTTCTTGTCCATTCGCCTTACCAGGCCCAATAGTTACACGCGCATCCTTGGTGAATTGATCAACCCACTGCTCGTTCGCCTCCGGTCTATCGGATATTTTGTAAAAGTTGGTGATGAAAGTCCGGATCTCGGCGTCGGGAAGCCCATCGGGAACCGGATACAGAGGAGTGTAACCCGCATCAGCCATGTTGTTTCTATAAGGCAGTAATCCAGACAGAGTAAAGATGAAAGCGATAGGTGTGTAGGAGGCAGGAAAGAGAAAAACAATGAGTGTTTAAAAGCTCTTCAACTATCGCTTCTCTCGCGTAGTTCTCTAAGCTAGAGGCTGTCTGTAAAAGGGCGTTGGTAATCAAGCCTTGAGTGGTACATCCGGCTTCCAATCAAAACCCCGCCTCCGGTCGGCTGCCGTCCCCGTATGGCGGCAAGTTCCTCAACGTCGGATGCGTTCCGCCGACCGAACCTGCGATTCATGTTTGCGCCTCGTTTCTCGCTCTAGTTAATTATGTATTCATAGCACCGGCACGGGCGCGGCCCGTCAATTTAACTGTCATGTAAACAGATATCAGACAAACTGTCATCGTATATAGGTATCTTTGGTGAAGCCGGGAGGGAAAAAACACCCGCCGTCTTCTTGAAGCCGTATGAAAGCAAAAAAACACGAAGCCGCCATATCTCCGATATTTCGGAGCGAGTATATCGGCGAAGAGTTGCCTACCTCATATTCCGTCCCAGCACCCGTATTCCAAGGCCCCCTAACTCCATGCTTCGCATTATTAACACAAGACAATCAAAACACACAACATGCATGAAATAGGAAAGCCTACTTCTTAACCCCCCGCGCACTAATCTCTCCCTTCTCACCAATATTGAGAAGCTTACGACAGTCGGGGCAATACCACTTCGTCGTTCGCGCAGGGATATCCGAAAGGCCTACACATTCGAGATGGAACCATTCCTGCTTGCAATTCTGCTTGCTTTGTCAGCGGCCGTGGTTTCTCAGACAGCATCTCCGCGGACAAGGGGGGAATTGGCTGTTTGAACTTACATCGACGTTATCACACTGAATCATGGTCCCAAAGCTCACCCTATTGCAGAGGCAATACCGTGGCTCATCAGGATCAATGGGGTTGCCCTCATCGTCCACCTCCACCATCTCCTCCGTCACTTGACCCTTGTCTCTCTTAGTCGCGCGAGCCTTCCTCTTGGGTGCTGCTTTCCGCTTGCCAACGGCGCTGTTACCGCCGCTGCTAGTCGTACTGACAACACCGGGGGCGGGGCGTTTGGTACGTTTTCCCGGCTGCTTAACTTCGGGAACCGGTGTGTTGCGCGCCGTACTGGCACGGCGAGATCTATCCACGGCCAGTGACGGCTGTGGCTCCTGGCTCGCGGCCTTACCTCGCGAGCCGGGTCGGCGAGAAGGGAGCGACTCTGGCGCAGGTGTTAACCTAGGCGTGCCGCTGCGTGATGACGGTTCAGGCGCCGCTGATTGGCCTCGTGGCAGTTGAGGTGACGTGGACGCAGATAGCTGCTGCTGCTGCTGCTGTTGCTGTGATCGCTTCGCCGCCTCTCCCCGCGTTTCACGCTTAGTGGTCTCTCGCCCGGGCAGCTCTCTAATCGTCGGCGGAGGGATAGGTGTGGTAGACATCCTCGGCTCGGTCTTGGGAAGAGGTACAGGGGTTTCGAATGGAGTCTTGATATGCGCGGGGGTAGAGACGGTGACAGTGCCATTGCTCGCATTGGCTGGAACGGTAGAGCCTGGCACTGGAGACGTTGCTGACCTAGTAGTGACGGAAGACTGTGGAGGAATGGGGATCGGGACGGGAGTCTCCGACTGGGGAACAGCACTAGCTACCCCAGACGTCGTGACAGCTTGTGCAGAGTTGTCGGAGGAGACCGAGCTGCCCTGTGCAATTAGACCGGGCACTGGCGGTGGGACGGGTGTCTCAGTCTTGGTGCGCTTTAGCTGTGGCCGCGATGATGGCACTGCTTCACCGCCTTCTGCCGGTGCCGCTGCTGCTGCTGCGGCGTCGCCATTGGTCTCGTCTTCAGCGTCTCTCTTTCGCTTAGATCTGGAGTTGGTCCGCGGCTTGGGCTGCGGTCCAGGGCTCTTCGCGTTCTCGGGCGTCATGCTAGAAGTCGTGCTGCTGCCCAGGAATAGTTTCGCCGCCTGTTGCATCTTACGAGCAGATTCCTCGGCCTCTTCGGCGGCCAGTTTTGCGAGCTGTTCTCTCTTGAGCTTTTTGGCCTCGTTGAGCTTCATGCCCCGGTTGCTGGTCGGTACTTCGGTGGCAGCCAGAGAGTCGACGCTGATGGCGCCAGCAGGCATTTGTCGAGTGCCGGATTCGTTATCGATGATGGGCGTTGGCACCGTAGCCTCAAACACCCGGCCTTCCTCCTCTGCCTTCTTCTTGGCCTCCCTATAAGCATCTGGCCCACGACACAAGGCTTTCAGTTCCCTAGCAATCATAGTCTCGCTAGGCGTCCATGTTGCATTCTTCTTCATCCGTTTCCTTAGTTTGGCCAGCTCATATTGGGTCAACTGCAACCACGGCGCATCAGGGCTACCAATGACGGCGTTCTCGGGGGGAGGGTTAAGCAGCGCAGCCGCATTTGCAGCAGCCGCAGCACTCAAGGCAGGCGTAGCGTATTGCCCTCGTGAAGAGCGGCCACTAGATTTCTGGCTCTTGTTGCTGACCAGTTTGATCCGAGGCGTGGGAACTTGTATCCTGCGGTTTGTAGCTGGCGGTTCGGACTCTTCATCAGAGCTAATATCGCTGTCGTCGCTAAAAGTGTCGTATTCGATTTCGTAGGGTGCGAGAACCTCTCCAGGAACCGTGATCCGTGGGACTCGGGATCGTCGCACTTTCTGCCCGTCTTCTCCCGTAGCTCTAACCGTCAGCTTCGCCCTCGTCATCTGAGGAGACCTGGGCTCGACAAGAGCCTGCTCTTCCGTTGGGTAGTTTTCCATCATTGTCTTGAGCTTAGAAAGCAGCGCCGTCGCCTTGTTGTAGTGGCGGTTGACATTGTCTGCCATCCTGACAGCCTCTGCGTGGGCAAAAATGCGCGAATCCAGCGCTTGCCTCAAGTGCTCCGAAATATCAGCGCGCAGCTGCACTGGCGATGGGCGCTCATGGGCCGGCAAGCCTGGAAGCTGGCCCCATACTGTCGTCAAGTCATCGACCTTGTGTGAAGCATCGGCATATCTCTGATCCAGCTGGCCCACGAGCGTAAGGGAGCGCATCATGTCAGCGGGCAGGTATTCCGTGAAGTCGAGGAAGTCGGTTACTGTCGTCTGCGCATCGGGATCGGCGCGTGCCGTGAGGACGCTGCTCATTGGACCCATGGAAGGGCCCTCGGCGATCTCAAAGGTGGCAGTCTTTGTCTTTGGAGAAACAACCTCCTCATGATCCATGGCGGTTGGGACGTCCGCGGACTCGGTTGAGGTGGCCATGTTTGGCAGCGCAATCTCCAGCACCTGCAGACTCGTGGCTGCGCACTAAAGATACCCGCTGCTCCGTAGATGCTGGTCAAATCAAGGGCTGTCGGATCTTGAATATTCGCACTCGCCGGCGTCCATTTGGAGATGCTGAATGTCGTCGCGATCCGTTGAATTGTTGGCGTGACTTCGACAACCGCGTTGCGATGGCTAGCTTCCTTTGGGGAACTAAAACCCGGTCCGTCAGGGAGGGAAAGAGGACCGTGCGCCGTAAAGTGTCTTGGTGCAACCGCACCCCAGGCTGAGTCATCACGGCTGCTGTAAACCGGACGAGACTTGGGCTTTTCAGCTCCGGACAATTTGGTTCAGCTGAAGCAACATCACACAAAAGCACAGAAAAATGTCTCGTTGGGATATTTGCGACGTTGTGCTGGTGTTACAGTCATGTTACGACCGTTAAATTTGACTGCGCATTTCCTCCTCTCTTTTTCTACATACACCAAACTGAACACCGTTTTAGTGGTTTGGTTTGGTCTGCCAATCCTCCCCACAGCCATTAATACGATATGCCTACCTATGCAGCAAACATGAACCTTGCAAAAGCAGCCGAAGGCGGTAATATTATTGGTTGCTGACACGGCAATCTTGATGAGATCCTAGCTTGTGAGATTACCCTTATTTCATTGATCTCATTTCTTAATCTATATTACTCCATTTCTCAGGGGGGGTTTACCTAACCCGGCAACCAAATATTCCCTGCCTACTCCGTATACACAAAAGAAAACACCACGTCTATATCGCAATTCATACCATGCTCTGTTCCCCAGTGGGTTCAAAAGCTCTCTATCGTTTCATCATGACAGGATACATGTCTCGAGCACACGCGTTCTCCAGGGTATTTCCATTGGCTCACAGATCCCAATCTGCCTCCGTGTCCCGCATCAGCTTAGCCCCCGCAATTTCTTCCGATTCCTCCACGAGATAGGTGGAATCTGGTCCAATGAGGGTCAATGAACCATATAGAACCAGGCGTCTACATTTCCTATTGTGATTGTCAAGTCAGCCATGGTGTCTCCGTGGCAGCAACAGCCTTGTTGGCGCATGGGGATGCAATCTTACAGGAAGCCAATGATGATCAAGTTTCCCCAAACCTCGAGGTCTACCCCCTCAAGGGTACCTTCTACTCTCAGCTTTCCATATCCTATGATCTTGTCGCTATGTTGAACCTGCATTAGCAACAGTGGGGATGTGTGACGGCGTTTTACGGCGACTCACCTCGAGGCTAGGTAGCCGTTGACCAAGATGTTGCCGTACGCTTTGATCTGTCCCCTATTTTCCAAAGACCACGAGTCAGCCTTGTTGTCGACCCTGACCGCCCCCTTCTCTATCAACCCCCTTTCGATAAATTGGTCAACTTACTGGCAGCTCATCTCCCCCTTTGTGGTAATGTTGCCATAGGCGTCAATGGGACCTCTGACGGAGATACAGCCCTGGAAGTTGATGCCACGGCCGGATTGCACCCAGCCGGCTACCTCAAGCGGACCTTCGACATCGAGATCTTCTTCACTCTTGGGATTCTTGATATTCTTGAGCTTCTTGACGTTTCTTGGCGCCGCATATCCCGACGTCGATCCAGAAGCATAGTGCTCTGACATGGCCGAAGGAATGGGAGAGAGTGCTGGCGATTGTCCAATTCGGTAATGGAAAGCCCCAGACGTATTCAACGGGAAGAATACTAGACTTTAACGTTAGGGTATCGGCTTATTAGTGCTCACACCCCTTGTCTGGCGATAGCCGAGAGAACCTGTCAATGATGAGCGTCTTTGACATTTTCAAAAAAGGCCAGAGCGAGGGGGCATCTTATACACATAAGTCAAATAGCGTGTAACGAGTATTGGGGGTGGCCAAGGGCTTTCTCCCGTACTCTCCAGGGCAAGGTGCCGCCGTAACAAGAGGAGGAAGGGGAACAAAGAAAAAAAAGGAAAACACCCCGGAATCAGCTCCGTGGGAAAGGGTCAGTCAGAAGATGCAGATGCAAGACGAGTTGGTGATGAGTCTCCGCCGTCGCCTGATTGCACCCCTGCCAGCAACAGTCATGTTCTGTTCAGCTCACCGTTTCCCCGACAAAGAGCTGAACCGGCCGAGTGACGATTCCTGCCTTGTTTGCCCTCGCCGGTGTCTCGTCTCGTCCTATCTCTCCGCCTTACGTCTCCCTTGTCATGGACAAAGAAGGCCAGATGCGGTAGGCTGTGTGACTGGGCGACTGACCGGCTCTGCCCACCCCCCGTTTCGGCTGTCTCGACGACAGGCAGCGTGGTAATATTGATAATATTGGCCCGGACGGGGCGGTTGACACGGCAGAGCAATTATTGGAAATCCTCACTCCGCACGAGGGGGTGGCCAAGGCAGAAGAGGAGCCGGAACGACGGTGGAGAAGAAACGAAGGAATCAAAGCCTGCTGCTCTGCTTTCTGCTTTTGGTGTAAGTGCTGGGTAGCTGCTGCGGAGATGGGAAAATCCGCCCAGCTCAAAACGTGGCATCCCAGTTTGTCCAAATCCCTGGGCCCAAGAAGCCTCACCTGGCTTTTTTATTTTTTGTTTTTATGGAGCCGGGGGTTTCTTACGGGTATACGGCGTAATGTTTCTCTCCTCTCTTCTCTCGGTACTTTTTTTTTTCTGTCTTTGTCTTTTTTTCCCCCCATCTTGAACTAACACCGATTTAAAACCCCTCAGTAGCTTCTAGTTGTTGAGATTCCCCCCTCTCTTGACAACAGTAAGGCAAAAAAAGAACCACTTGGTGCAGCGGGCCCCCTTTGTCAGATACCGAGGCCAAAAATAAAACAAGCAAATAAACAAGCAAACGGACAAATCAAGCCATAATGCTTAGCAATGACCCGAACAAATCTCGCCAAGCTCCCAAAAAGAAAAAAGAGGCACAAGACTCTCCTTTCATCGAGATGCCAACCCTCGAAAAAACCACTAGCGGCTACACAAAGCATGGCAAACTCACATGAGAGCCCCAGCACAAAAAAGACCCGAAGTTCAGGTTCCCTCCCTTACACCATACCCTCGTCTCGTTAATTGTTGCCACTGGAGGCGTTATTAGATAGAAGGCCCTGCTGCTTGTCCCGGGTTCAAGCAATCCAGCCCGTTTTAATCAAGAACCTGCTTGTCGGGTTTTCACTTTTCGCACGTGTTCCGGCATATGCACGAAGCGCATCTAAAAGCACAGGCCCTCCCTCCCATGCAACATCCCCCATGCAAGCCTACTTCCGTCCTAGTTTTTTCAGCTCTGAGCCCAATATAGAAGCGCCCCCAGTGAGCCCTGCTTGGGCTTGGGGGCCGTTTTATCGTATTGATTGCATTGCATATTGCATCTGCATACATAGGCGGACTTGATTGTGTGATGGGCATTTCGAACCATTTGCCTTGAATGACCAGTCACTCTCACACCCTCTTTGTCTTCTCTTCTCGGAATCTGTACCCATCCAAGCTGCAAGCCTCAATCATTCACCGTTTCTGGGCTACTTGCTGCGCTCTGCGTGACCCGTAGCCCGGGGCAGATTGAGTTGTGATAACCGAGAGCTTGAAGGGGCTCCGCTGCCTCGTGTTAGATTAGGCATCTCGATTTCCGGGCTGAAAGTAACTTGAACATACAAACCAACCAATCGTCCTCTCGAAACATCATACTCTAAAGGGCGTTAGTTCCCCATCATCCCACCCATAAGACAAGGCTTCCAGATAAAGTCAACGAGAACAAAGAGTGAGTGTTGCCAACGCTTCGTAAGTTCGTATACATGTCAAAACTCGTGCTCATATAAAACGCACGTGCCATATAAAATAGCGTCACTCACCGTAGAGGTTTCAGTCATCCATGTCCATTATGACAGAGCTGAATGATTCCATCGCACAGCATGACTAAACAAGGGCAAGATTGACTCTTTTTGAAATTATTTCTTTTTTTTCCTTTTGTTATTTTCGGGGTTTCGTCACTCTCCGTCATCCCAAGGCTCACCGTCCCGTGCCAAAAAAGAAAGTAGCTGCCTGTGAGGATTTTTTTTTCTTATGCTAAGCCCAAGCATTCCGTATACACCACCAACTACCCTGAACCATACACAAAAAAAGCAAAATAAAGCAAATACATGTAGCCAAGCCAGTAGCGAGCTTCATCTATCCCCCCCTCCAGAGAGAGAAAGGAAAAAGAAAGAAGGCAAATGGCCAAAAACAGAACCCTCCCGACCCATTCAAAGATCCGAAATGAGGCACTAGAATACAAGTTTTAAATAAACAAAGATAAGCAAAAAGCAAAAAGCAAAAGGCGTGGGCATTGCTGCCTGTCTCCAGTCACATCCAATGTGCCTTCCCGAAACCTCATACATGGCGCCGTCGTCATCACACAGTTCAGTCGCGTCCCACGAGTCCCAGCCCAAGGCCCGTGCATAGAGCTGCAAACACCCACACAGCTGCGTATGCCGCAGCCCCGGTAGGCTCAACACCAGGGATCGTCATGGCGCAGGCGAGATACGTGTTGACGCCCGTGACCAGCAGAGTCACTGCGGTGCGGCCAATGGCCACTTTGGCCTTGGTGGTATAGCCCAAAAAGTTCCACCACATAGTCTCTCCCAGACTGGCCTCGACAGGGTTGAAGTTGGTGACGCGCTCGTCTTCCTTTGTCTTGCCGGTGGTTGCAAACGGTGGGAAGATGAAGGTGCTGGCGGCAGCGCCAAACAGCAACGTCACAGGCAGCACAGTGGCGTAAGATGCCGCATACGCCGGCTCGAGGTTGGGAAGGCCGTTGAAGTGGAGGACAAAGATCTGAGGCAGCAAATATCGCAGCGACGTAACCAGAACAACGGTGTATATGCTCGTCGACAAGGCCGCAGTGAGCAGCTGGAGAGGCAGGCCAATGAGCTCGCGGTTGGGCAGCTTCGAAGATGGCTTGTGGACGGCCGAAAAGGGCCGCAGGAGAGAAAAGGGAACCGATGCAGAGACGACGTCAACGGCGAGGGCAGCAATGGCCGTTCTCGGGCTGAGGTTGTAAAAAGCGAACAAGAGATACATCTAGAGATTGCAAAAGTCAGCTTCATCCGCCACACGTCTCCACAGCGTGGCAGCAGAGGAGAAAAAGCCTTTTTCGTGTACATACCGCCGGTCCGTGGGACAAGAAATCCATCATGGCGACATCAAGCCCATCCAGCCCGCTGAACCAGCTCAGCGCCAGCTCAAATCTACGCCGTCTCGTTAGCAAAGATCCCGAAAACCCCAATTCTCGTCGCGAAAAAGCCACTCACATCCTCCAGCCGGCAAGGATGCCGATGTCCTGTTGCGTCTCCTGGCTCCGGCTCACACTCGCCAGCTCCCCCTTGGTCAGCTCGGCCACCACGCTGTATCCAAGACTCGCCGTCGCGAAGCTGATGGCCGCCACGAGCGGAAACTGCACCAGCGTGGGGATCCTGGCTGAGCGCGCTGCTTCTACTGAATCTGGAGCCCCTCCATCCTTTGCGGGAGTGCTGGCGGCGGAAACATCACCGCCATCGCGGCGCTTGGGCGTTGTCTTGTCGACAGCCTTGTCCCTTGACCGGTCTGGCGTCGCTACCTTCTCCACGACATCCGTGTCCACATCCGCAGCCCCCCGCGCAGCCTCGCTTCTCTGCGCTCGCCGCAATGTCGGCATCGTGGCTGTTCTTGTGTGTGTTTTGTTTTGAGCTGGTGCTCAAGCGAACCAAGTCGCAGTGATGATCGTCGTTGGACGAGCGTGTCTCGAAATGCGCGTCTCCCACGAGGTCGACACGACTGGATGAGTAAGCAGCCGAGTACAATTGGTCGCAGCTGCAACTGAAGCTATCACGAGCTTTTTCGTATTAATGCAAGATTGATTAAATCGATTGTGTTTGTTGAGGGTTTGATTCCCGCTCGGAAGCTTGCCCGCGCCGGATAGCTGTGGAGCAACGTGACGTTTAGGTCGCTGGGGAAACAACGCCTGGCCAGGTCCCCGCTCTTTCTCGATGGAGCTCAATCTCAGAACCAGCTAAAGCTCAATTTCTTCTCTCTAGGGTCTGCACCAAATTTTTCTTTTTCCACATCTCAATCTCTTCACCATGAAAATCGAGGATATCCATTCTTGCCGTGGCCACTGCTGGACTCATTGCGTTACAGTCACCAATTCGCTCGTGTTTGTGGGCTAGATTTGATTCATCAGTTGGCAGTCTTCAAAAATGCATAACCATTGTCATTATCACTGTGCACGTGTGCTTCCTGTTTCATGGCATGGGCTTCTAGTGATGGTGTGAAATGTTTTGTCTTTTTTATTTCTTTCAAAGATCAATGCTTTATTTATTCAGAATTTATTCGGGCGTACGCTCGACGCCTCGTCGAACCCTCACTTTAACCTCGTGGAGAAGCAATCTCATCTCAGACCATGATCAGTCCAGACGGGCCCTCCACTCTTCGGTGCTGAAGATTCGACAGCGGAGCAGAACCACCACTAATACAGTTGCTTCGAGTATATCGTTGTACAAAAGAGACACCGCGCCGATTTCCCTTCCCAGTTGGTGATATCCATAATTCATTCCAGAGCAATCCGACTCCAGGGGCCACATTATAAAAAAAAAAAACAAGAAAGAATAGCGTTACGATTCGAGTTCCCAAGAGAAGTTGCTCCGTTCCATACCCAATAAAGTTTACTCCTCCATACGACCAAAAACTCCGTCGTCATCTTCGTCACTGCGAGCGCGGGATTGCATATCGAAATCGTCTTCGCTATCCTCCATCTTGACATCCTCACTTCCGCGACGCATCTCGCCGCGGGTGAAGCTTTCGGGTTGCCTGCTGGGGTAGCTGTTGATGAAGCCAGCGCTGACAAAGGATGCAGCTTGATCTAGGAATTGAGCTGGGACGGGTGGTACAGGCGGTGCGTCCTCAACGTGTGTTACAGCGGGTCGTGAGCCACTGTTGCTTCCAAAGCTGCAGCTCAACAACTCGACAGCCGCAGCCAGATCGTGATCGTCCTCAGCGTTGGCGTTGATCCCGGAGGATGATGGCCGAACGTCAATGCTGCCGCTGCGGCCATGGTCGAAACCGTTCGCATTGGGAATGCTACCAAAGAGGAGAGGGTTCGACGGCTGCGGGGATTGAAAGCTTCGAGAAAATACGCTGCCCATGCTGTAACGCTTGTCGCGGTATGCAGAAGTATCAAATGCATGTCCCTCCTCGGTAATCGGGGGCGGGGTAGTGTCAGCGGAACTCTGACCATCTGCTTGCTCCGAGTAACCAGAGGCGGTGGGCGACGAAGCCGTTTCTGGCTCGCTCGCAAAGTCTCTGGCAGAGTCCGGAGGGGTGACTGATCTCTCCTTGGGGTTGCCGTTCATGGCCACCAGGACAGACGCCGCCTCAAGCAGCTGCACTTGCTGGTGCTTGGAGATGAGCAGCTTGGAGGTGTAAGACCACTCAGGAGTGTGCTCCCATCTAGTACCCAACGAGTCAACAAATGAAACTCAAATCACGCATGTTTTGCCAGTGTATAGAGTGAAAGAGGGAGGGGAGGGAGAGAGGGGAAAGCCGAGGACCGGTGGTAGGATGAGGCATGCAGCCAAACCTAGGCAAGTGCAGACATCACAGGTACAAGAGGGGAGGGAGACCAACAGATGCTTCGTCAGACAGCTGCTGTGCTTGTAGCCCTTGCCGCACGTTTCGCAGCGGACCTCTACTCGGCTGCTCTTCTTGCCATCCTTGGTCAGAGGCTGTCCGTCGCTGGCTCGCCTTATACGGGCCTGGTCGAGGTGCGCCGCCGCCTCGTCGGCCGAAAGCTCGTTCGAATCGTCGTCGATGGCACTATCCTGGACTTCTCGCTTGGCCTCCAGCAGCGACTTGTTGGGCAGGCTGGCGGGTGGTGAGGGCAGGCCGTCCATGAGGCCGGCCCGGACGGCGGACTGCTTGGACATGGTGTTTGTGTTCCGCCTTCCCCCGCTTGCAATCGGAATGGCACCGCTCTGCTCGCTCTCTCGAATGGCGGCCGCGAGAGCAGCGACGTTGGCGCCGGGCGTGGTGACGGACTTTCGGCGGGTGATTCGGTGTGTGGGATTGAGGGCACCGGCGAGGAGGGAATGCGAGTGCGAGTTGGTTCGGGCGTGGGATTGACGGCCGGTCAGGGCCGAGGATGCGGAGCTCGACAAGGGAGAACGCTGGTGCGTCAATGGCCTCGTAGAAGGCTGCATCTCCTGCGGGTGGACAAAGATATCAGCAAAAAGAACCGGAGCCTCACGAGCGCAGGAACAAGCCACATCGGCAACTCCCAGACGACGGCATCAGGTCATACTTTTGAGGAGGCCATTGCCAGGCGGGCTTGAATTGCTCGGGATTGCGAGACGACACACGCTGGACCGTCGCACGCTCGGGGTTGAAGTGGCAACGCTTTCGATCAACAGACGATGTCCACAGAGGAAAGTTTGTCCGGCTCGACCAGATGCTATGCTTGTATACGTTCAACTCAGCGCGGGATGGTGTTGTGAGGGAGAAAAAAAAAGTCAGGCCAAAAAAAAAAAAGCCAGGATCTCTTCGCAAGTAGTGAGAACGAGAAATAATTATTTTGGGAGGAACAATCCGGCGCCAGGCAAGGGAGTGTGTGTGAGTGTGTGTAGATGCGGCACGGCGGGGGCGCGTGTATTAGCATGAGCACCCGGGCGGTCTTTGGGTACGGAGGAGGCGTCTGGTGCCTTGTACGGGGTACATTAGGAGGGACGATACGGAGTAAGGACTGCTACTGCGTCCCGCATTGGAGCGCTGTAAACGCTGCGCGCTGCCGAAGTACCTGCTAACCAAGGATACCCGGGTGAGCTGTACCGACTACCGGGACCTGGTAGGAGTACATGTATAATGTTGTGCCAGACACAAAGCCGCGACCAGAGCACAAAGACTACAAGACAAAGGCGCTCCTCTCTTTCTTTCTCTTGTCGAGATTGAGAATGAAAATCGAAATTGCGTCAAAGGCAAGAAACAGGGCACGGAACACCCTCCGTGCGCTGCGCACTCGTACCTGGGCCGCACTTCGGTACCTGGTACCCCGTGCTGGTGCTGGGACTCCGTACTCCGTGCAGGAATCAGGAGACGGCCGCAGTAAACCAGAAACCAAACGGCAGGGTTTCCATTTGGTTTGCCTCAGCAGGGCCGTTAGTGAGCACGAACAAACGTTCAGCCCGTGGGGCGCAGCATCGATGGCTGGTGAGAGCCGGAGAGAGCAGACTGTACTGTAGAGCCGTGCAGACAAAGCCAGAGCGAGAGCCAGAGCCAGCAACAGGCATCAATTGGCCTGTCCTTCCAGCGGCTTCCACAGGCGATGGGGCCCATCTCCATCAGGGCTCTCCATTTATTTTCCTGTCGCAGTCGCGCGCGCCCGACGGTGGGGTGTAGCCAAGTCTGACTGGGCCATTGGCCCGCTGACCCGGGTTGATCACCAGGTCGAATGGAGAGGCCGTAAAGGGGGATGCTGGAGGCATGCGAAGGAGCAATTGGAGGGCCACAAAGAGGTGCCGGGGGGCGTGTGGCGAGAAGGCCCCCAGCGCCTTGGTTGCTGGGCACTGTACGCTAAAAAGGGTCAACTTTGGCTCTACAGTGTTAATATTCTTGATTAATATCGCTGCCTTGATTTTGTCTCTCCCTTTGGGGCAGTACAGTAATGTACGGTGATTGACTGCAGAGACGGAGGTGCTGTGGTGGAATTATTAGATAGATTGATCCAATTCCATTGATTCTTTGTCTGACTTCCATGACTTACCACGGTACTGGGTACTTACTCCCTGCAAGCCCATCCAGGTTCTAATCATAGCCGTCCAAGGTACCTGTACCGGCAAGGGATGGAGCGCTGGCACTAAAAAAGGGCACGACCTCCCTACCGGCCAGCTCAGCAGCATGGGGACACGACCTGGGTGGGCTGTTTGGGCTTACCTTACTGGCACTGATCCATTGATAGGTACGTCCTACGAAAACAAGGTGCCAGGCAACGTGTCTCCCCATCATGTCAAGTCAAGCCCTATCAGGGAACCTGGAAGACGGCCCGTAACGCTCCGGAAAGGGATGAGGGCTGCCTCCTATCGGGGCCGTGGTTCAGCGAGCAAAAGAGTTGGGAGGGGGACATTTTGATTGCAATTGAAGTACTACCAAGTAGGAGATTGTACTGTACGATAGAATCAGTCAATCGATCACTGAGTCATCAGCCAAGCAGTCAATCAATTCAATACCAAATTCAACAGGCTGCTCCATACTGCTGCTACCTAGTGCCGACTTTCTGATACAAACAATGGAATCAGACGAAACGTGCTGTTTTATGCCTTACTCATCCCATCCAGCTCGAGTTCCATTTAGTACGGTCCTGGCTGGCTTCACAGTACTTGGTACTACCCCGTCCGCCTCACATGACGAGCGCCAGGCGTTTCTCGCACGGAGGCACCTGATTCAGTCGTGGAGGGGGAGTGGCTGACGAAGGAACGAACGCTGAAATGAAATCGATGGATTCGACCTAGTAGCCAGTATTGCAGAGTACTCGTATGTACCTACCTTCAATTATTACCTTAGTTCTTCGGGTATGTGAGAGCAGCATCCCGGCCTAGCGTCTGCTGAGGGCCAAGTTACCACTATCAATTTGCTCCGCAGCCCAGCGCAATAATCAATATTACACTTCATGTGCTCCGTTCTGACTGTACATGACATTACATGCGAGCGAGTAATACGAGTATTACCTACATGTTGCTCTCTGTAGCCCGGCCGATTGGCGAAAAGACGCATGGTAATGAATTGCATTGGTCCGGGTGAGCTTAGTAGATACACGTAAGTATGGAATCAATTGCCCGCAGATACATACATACACGCGCACAGATGGGAAAAAAAGAAAAGGCAAAAAAAAGGAGGGGGATTTGCTCAATGGGATTTCAGCTGAAAAAAGACCAAGACCGAATTGAAATTGACCTGGCCGTTCAGCTCTCGCTTCGGCATCAGCAAGGTTCATGGGTCTTTGCCGCTTGGGTTGATAAGAGCCCCAGCCCTACCTCCACGATACCGGAGCTTGGTATGACTACAATCCATACTAACAACCGTAGCTGCCCGCAAAACTGAATCGCTCATCGTTGATGAAGCTGCATCGGACTCGATTCTCGCCAGGCCGAAGTGGATCAACTCCCCCGAGGCCCCGTTTCCACCCCCGCAACCAAGACTCCGCAAGGCCTCACTTCCGTGTATTCGCCAGCAAGCGTCCTAAGAGCACATCGTCGATCTGCTAAGAAAGCATCTCATCTTACTAGCATTTCGCATCAATTCGAAAGAGGGGGGAGCCAAGCTACAGCGGAAAGAGGCCTGAGCAACGGCCGGGATTATCTTGGTCTTTCGGGGGCCGAATACGGCTTGGGTGAGGGGCAACTGAAGCGGGGGAAGATGATTTGGACGAGATAGATAGATAGAAGCTCCCATGTCCGTTGGGAACCGACGGGTGCGTCTAACCAGCTATTTTCCTGGCTACCAGAGGAGCTCGGCAGAGTTGAGTTTCTTGTGCGGATTGCATTGAGGAGTGATTGGCATGTAACAGAGGTGTCAATTGGTTGAGACGGGCGGCCTCTGCTCTCTCAATGCTGGGTTGAGAATTGGCCGACAGCTAGGGGATACTTTGCGCTTCGTATGCATGTCTGAATCACCACTTTGCTCATCTCCATCATACCGCACAAACAGCTTTTCCTCTTCCAGGCAAAACCAGAGACAACAACAACCGCACACAACAATCGGCTAAATGCAGCAGGTCCGGGGAATCATTAAGCATATGGCCTTAGCAGATAGCGGAGTACGGGTACGAATGCTCGTATGCTGCATCGCATAGCAGTAGTAGCAGAAGAGCAATTGCGGTCACCGCTGGTCTGTAGATAGAAAGAGAATGCGCAAGAGTCACCAGTTGATTAGGTTTGTCGCCATCAGGTATAAAGGCAGCCGGTGTGATGGAGACGTTGTGGATATCATGGAGACATGGAGCTATGAAAGAGAGTAGCACCTTGTACGGAGTCAATTGGGGAACTAACAACAGCAGATAATAGGTCAACAGACGAAGACGCCACCGGAGGATAAAAAAGTAAAAAAGTAAAAGAAACAAAGGATCAGCATTAAAAAAACAAAACAAGAGAAGAGCAAAACAGCTCAAGACATGGGGGATAAAGTCAAACCCCTGGCGCAAAGAACAACCGAAACAGAATAGAATCACCTTGGAACGGAATAAAGAATCGCAAGGGAAAGGTCCAAAGTCAAAAGTCATGCCACCACCATGTCGTTGCGCCTCGTTATCCAGGAACCCGCTACAACTGGACGCCTTCCTGCCCTCTGGGTGGCTGAAAGTTGATTTCTAGCACGAGCGCGATGACATTTTGATGGATGTCGTCTGCTAGCTGTACAGTATCTAAAATTGCGCTAACACGGTATTTCTTACAGGCACCTTTTGCCCACTAGCCACAGTGTTAGTTAGTACCTCCCTCCCAGTGCCAACAGTTTAGGTTCCATCTGTTCCTTGGAATTGATTCGATCCATCGATGTTTATGCCGTCTACCTAGAAGTGAGTGTGTGGACGCACCCCCCGGCCGTGCGCTTACGCAGGTCACGACTTCCGGCAGCGAACTAGTTCTAGGGCATTCGGACCATGGCACCATCGCAGGCGCATCGAGCAAACATTTCGATGCGGTTGAACCACGTTGGCCGAATCATGGCCATTGAAAGGGCGAAATGGGCCGGGATTGGGATGGGATGTTGGTTCCCCTCTATTTTTAAAAATGGCAAGATAATCACTTATTTTTCTCAATTGCCTAACCCGTTCGGCACCAATGCAGATTCCGAAATAAACAAGGCCCCGAAACGGTTCCCGAAGCAGGCAACGAATGATATTGATCCCGCAGATAAGGGCAAACCAACGGCCTTTAACCTCAAACCACACAAAGGCAGACAGACCATAGAAGAAAATTTTCCTCATTCATGGGCCCTTGCAGCAAAGACATGCCGCCCAAGGAGATGCCGAATTCGTTTCTTTCTCCTTTCAGCAGCAGCTCTAGCTTTCCAATTTCGGTGCCCAACAAGCAAACACCCCCCGAGCTCTCTCTTTTTTTGGTGATGGATCCCACGTCCCCCCGGGCGTCGGCATCACTTTTTGCATGTATCGCCCGTCCAATGCCAGCGCAACCTGCTTTGGCTCAGCCCGTAAATGCACTCAATTGGAACCTGATAATTGCAGAATCGAGATTGCATGACGTCCTTGTTATAAGGATTGAAAATTTTTCATCTCTTATACATGGCTTGCAGCTCGTACAGTAGTGGCGAATGGGTGCCCAACTGCTAGCCTTCGGATGATGGACAGACGGATCATCTTCAGCTGGGCCTTTTGACAAGCCATGATCCAATTGATCGCCTTGCGGGGCCATGGCAGTCGGAGATGGTGTAGATGTGCCTGAACATCAATGGCGAACCCGCTCCGAAAGGGATGTCTACAAGGTATTGTTAGTATTGACGATCAGCTTTATAGACGAGACGAGCCGAGCCGGCCTGTCAACGGTCGTCGGATGAAGTTCTTGGGTGGGAGTGTTATCTCACGATTCATGTCTATGCTACTGCCTGCCTGCCTGCACCGGAATTAGCCAATTTGATGCCACCTTTGTTGATATCAAATATGGAGGCCCTTGCTTTCGCCGTCTATGCATATCACAATGGTAGAGCATCTTCAATGGTTTACATCAAATGCTGTGACTCAAACCACCCAAATCGTACAGTATATATCGGTAAGCATTAGTACAGTGCCAGCATTTGTCCAAACCTACAGCCAAATACGCCATATACTTGTCCTATTTTACTACTCTGTCTAGAATTAGAACAATCCATCATCGTGATTGCGTGCGCCGCAACGTCTCGACTTCCGCTCGGCAGCCGCTCGGTAGCCAATCGGAGGCCGCAGTTCCCACTTCCAAGCCCAATCATCGTGTCACCATCGACCGAGAGCCTTCATTGGGTCGGTGACGAGCGCAACGGTTTTGGATCCTTCGACAGGATCAATTAAGTAATAGGAAAGTCAGATGAAAGGTAGGGGGGTGTTGACGAGGCATTTGGTGAATGTATACCACGTCGTACCGGCATAGTACGAGTATGTTTCCCAGCTCAGTCACTGCTGGTGCACATATCTGGAGAGGATGCCACCACTTTAATCAACACCATCAGCCGACTCGCCAATTATACTCCAAGGTCATGTCGCACAGAATGCACGCTCTATAGTTTTCGACGTCTACATGGCATCAACCATCGACACCATGATTCAGTCAATCAATATCTGGGCAGAAAAGTTCATGCGGTGGAGGCCTAAAACATCTCTCTGGCATCAACGCCTCCTCCCGTTCACCCGTATCAATATCCATTGATGTCTTTTGACTCATCCGATGCACATACAGTATCACATACAAAGCATGTATACCTGGAACTACTTCCTGGAAACCTGGATCCGTTCTTATGTAATGGTGCCCAAGTTTGCAGCTCGCCAGCTGTGCATGGACCTTTTTTTTGTTTGTTTCGACTTTTGCCGGATTCATTGCTACACTCCCTCGTTGCCCCATCACGCTGCGTCAAAGAGAAATGAAATGACACTGGATACGAATCAAAAACCACAGTGCGTGCGTTTCAGTGATCGTGCGACATTTCCCACCGTTCGCACTGTCCTCCGAAACGCCGCTTACATGGGACGCTTTTTACATGGAGCATCTGACGCTGCATCGACGTTTTCTTGCATCAGCAAAAAACGTTGCTTGAAATACGCTCCCGGCTTTTGGGACACGGACCTCGTCCCGCCGAAACCATGTCGGGATCTCCGGAACCAAACTCGGCGAAGAAGCACGCCGCAGAAAAAAGATACGCGGGCAAGAATCCCTGCAACAACTTGCGCATCGACGATTCCATGGAAGCCGGGCCAAGCGTCAGGGCCGCTGTAACTCGTAGATTTTGAGAGCGGCAGCCGCCCGCCACTTCCGAATGGGCGCAACGGGTAGTGCTGTAAGGCTTGATTGTTTGACTGGAGAAAGGATACTTGTCATATATTCGATGGCTCTTTGAGTTCGCCTTGTGGGGATCATACAGTGCCTTGAATGGGCCACCATGCGAACTGCTGCGGAATCGTCTGTTGTGCAGGTGTCGTTACAAGTTAGTACTAAGACTCACTCATGGCTTCTCTTTGACGTTGGATCGTAGAATGATAAAAAGAGGCCGCCTGTCGATCCATGACCGACGATTTCCGCAATAGAAGCTTGACTGCTATCCAATGCGGCGGTACTTTGGCTGATCGACGAGTACCAGTCAGGTACGCGGACTTACATGCCCATCACCTTTGCCAAACTGCCAAAACAGCGCCAAACGAGGGCTTGGCTGAACTTGACATGCATCCACGTCCGTTTGGCTCCCGCCTCCGAATCAACCTTTCTGTCGATCCCCTCGCATATTT
Source organism: Trichoderma simmonsii (assembly GCA_019565615.1). NCBI lineage: Eukaryota > Fungi > Ascomycota > Sordariomycetes > Hypocreales > Hypocreaceae > Trichoderma > Trichoderma simmonsii. Next base: position 3,222,484 of record CP075866.1, read on the forward strand.
TTCCCGCAAGCCAAACTTTCACCCTTATGCCAGGGCCCAGAGCCACGGTCCAAATTCAAATAAAAAGCTTGTTGTTTCTCGCACATGGCGTCGACCCAAAGAAAATGGAATCCCTGCCTGGCTGCCTCGGGAGCGTCGTTTTCAATACCGCGTACGTCATGGCCGGGTCCACATAGCCTCGTGACGTCAGCGAAGCCTCTTTCTCTTCCTACCATCACGCCCTGGCATCTTTTTTTTTCCACCAAAAAACTTGGTCGGCTTCAACAAAAACAAAGTGGGCTTTTGGTACGTAATTCAGAAAACGCCAAAGGTACGGTTACTTGTTGAGGTTAACCCTCTTTTATTTTTAATACTTCCTTCCTTTCAAAGTTCCACAACTCACACCCCCCCTTGTACGTGGCCTTGTAGACATTTTTGCGATGCCTCAGGACCAAGATGCGCTCTACAAAGTCGGCCGCGGTGGGGCGGGCAACTACGTCTCGTCGAAACAGGCCGACGAGGCATCCAAAGTAAATCCCGATCCTGGCTCTCTCAGAGTATCAATATACCCCCGTCCAGTTGGTTTCTAATACGGCGCCCGCCTTTTAGGATCTTGAAGCGCAGCAGCTAAAGGCCATTGCCTCTTCCTTCTCTTCGCCGTCAGCGGCCCTGTCGCAGCCGCAGGGCCCCGCAAGAGCCGGCCGTGGAGGAGCCGGAAACTTCATCGACCCATCGCATTATGCGCAGAACCAGGGCCGGCTGGCGGACGAGACGGGGGCCGCCGTGGCATCGAGTCTGAAGAAGAACCCGCAGCCTCACCGCGCGGGCTGGTCGGGGCGCGGGGGAGCCGGCAACTACAACTGGGAGCAGGCCGCTGAAGAGGAGAGGCGGCAGCAGGAGGAGGAGAGCAAAGCAGAGCTAGATAAGAAGATTCAAGAAGCGGTCGAAGGAGCCTTGAAGATGCCGGAAAAGGCGCATCAGCACGTAACCAAAGAGGAGGAAGCGGAAGAGGAGCAAGGGTGAAGGTGCAAACTGTGGACAACACGATTTCCTTCAACCATCCTGCAACTGAGGCAAGCCCCTGCGTGATATCGGCCCCAGGGCCATGATTCTCAGCCGGACGAACGCCTACTATATTCAAGAGGACATCTTCAGAAGCAGGAAAGAGCCTTTGAGTTCAAGCAACCGAGGCCATGCATCGCCGAGACTTGAAGCATACCTGCAGGCCGAATTATTACGGGCTACTGCCGAGCGCACTTAGATAGACAAGTCCTGACCTCGTACCGGCCCTTGAGCATCACCACAAGAAAGAAGCAAATCAATATATAGGTTATCATATATCGCCTTGTAAATTATATAGAAATTAAACTACAGTATTTTAACGAACTGCAGATCGTCCGCAACCAATCAACGCGCCCAATCCCCCTCCAATCCATGCATGCACATCATCCACGAGTCCAACTCACAAGCCATGCATCTTCCCCGGAAAAACTATTGCCCCGCACCCATCATCCGTCCCTAGCAAAACTTCAACTTTCCTCAGAAGCCGAGTTTCTTCCAACCCACTTGCAGTATTGCGACAAATCAACCTCCAACGAATCCCCAACCGACATCTGTCAATCTCTTGCCCGAGATAAATAAAACAAATCTTTCACATCATGGCTTCAGTAATGGCTTGGGGCGCCGGTGTCGCCGTCGCAGCATTTCTCGTACGTTGCACTCCCCAAAGTCTTCCTCTTCGGCTTTGTATAAGCGCAACTTCGCCATCCACATCACTGCATCAAAAACCACACATACGCCTATATACAACATCCAAATGCATCCAAAACAATAAAAATACGACTAATAACTAACGTTTTGCTCTCCACAGGGTCGCGCAGGTTTCGTCGCCCTCCGTCGTTCCCGCGGCGGCGTCGGCGCCATGGGCAAGGCTTTTTACAAGGGCGGCTTCGAGCCCCGGATGACCAAGAAGGAGGCTTCTCTCATTCTATCACTAAGGTAATACCGAGCACAGAAGACAAATTACTTCGTGATGAAGATCAACTGGGACTAATTCCATTCACCCATAGCGAGCGATCCATTACCAAAGACAAGGTCCGCAAGGCCCACCGAACGCTCATGCTCCTCAACCACCCCGATCGAGGCGGCAGCCCGTACTTGGCGACTAAAGTCAACGAAGCGAAGGAATTACTGGATAAAACCGTCTGACCGAATCTGAGCCGGTGAACTTGCAAAGAAGCGGAAACGAACGGCCCCATGTTTTAACCACGTAACGCATTATTACGAACCCGCCGCGTTGATAATGGGAGAGAAAAAAAAAGAGAGGGTCAGTTTGGGGGGGCCGTGTGTATATGTCTTGTACGATATTCGATTTCCATAGCGATTGGCGTTGGTGGGTTGGTGGGCTGAATTTGAAAGCCATCTAAGCGACTCATAGCTAAGGTATGGGAAGATTCTAGAGATGAAAGAGGGCTAGCTACATGAAAGATTTCGCGGCTTGCCACTTGAGGGGGAAAAAACAAACCCACAAGAAGAAAGAAAAGAAAATACCAAGTCTCAACTCAAGACGGTTTATACCCATTTCTCCATTCCTTCAACCTCGGGCTCCTTCTGCTCGACATCCCACAGTGCCGGCTTGTACTCTTCTCCTTTCGCCTTTGCTTCCTTCTCCCGAATTTCCTCAATAGCAACGCCGATGAGGGCGCGGAGAGTAAATACGGCGTCATTACCAGCGTTGTGCAGGTGCTTGCTGCGAATTGATAGGTCGTTGAGGACGGTCACAAGGCCCTTGCCGTTCTCCCGTTCTTTCCAAGCCTGGTGAATATCCTTGGTGTCCAGTTGTTCAACAAGACCTCGAAGGGACAATATCTCAAATCCTACACTCGATAGGTACTTGATGTCCTGGTTGGCGTCATGGCCGACGAATACCAGCTGACGCTTCTTTTTTATATACGGCGCCAGGATCTCCAGAATTGCTTCGGGAAGCTCACATTCTTCCGGAAAGGTGCTTTTACTATTAGTGAATTAGTAGAAATTCACACACACAAAAACAGTGCTCTGGACATTTACCCAAAATCGAAGTAGCTAGGACACCCATGGACGAAGCGATGGTTCACCAGGCCTGCATACTCCTTGGTTCGAAGGTGGTATGCCTTGATAAACTGCCACCAATTATGCCCACCAGGACCCGATGGCACGCCCTTGAGGTTCTTAACATCAAGAATAGCGATTCCGACTTCAGAAACGGGATTCGGCGGCATCTCGATGGCCTCGACATCCATGCAGAGGAAAACAACATCTGCCCCCTTGCCACTATCTGGTATCAGATGAAGAAATTCTTGGGCCTCGTAAAGCATCCGCTCTCTGTCAAGCTTTTTCTGAGCCGCCTTTCTTCCGTTATCCTTCTTCTTGTCCCGAAAAGCTGGCCTCGGCACCATCATGTTCCAGGTTTCCTTCCAATCCTGCTGAATGGCACCATGCGCAGCCCTGAAGCTGTCCCAGTCCGCCTGCTGAAAGTCTGGGAAGCTTTCAATGTCCAAGGATTTCTGATCTCTTGATCTCTTCAGATATCGTGGCCTTGGCGCATCTCCCTGGCCGAATTTCATATAGAAGCGATCTTGGTTCGCGCCTCCCGGGATAGCGAGTGAAGTTCCGAGCTCTCTGTTGATGCTCTTGAGAAAGTATTCCAGCTGAACCGTCGGCACCAGCAGACGAGGCTTATCACCAGGTTTCTCAGGATGGTAGAGGTAGAAACTGCAAGATTGGTCAGAATGCATTCTTCATAATTCAAGGGATACTCACAAATCCCAGACTCGATCCTCCAATATTTTGTCAAAGAAAGGCTTGGCCTGTGAACCGTGTCAGCGACATACTCTCTCTATATTCGTATATTGGAGCTGCAGAATTATGTACATACTCGAGGCCTGTTCGCCTTGCCGATGAAGCTATCTGGATAAGCCAGAACAACCTTCCATGAACAAAAACTGATAGCCTCATCTGCAGGCTCTCCAACAATGAATTTAGAACAATCCAGCGGCATCACTGGAGGCGAATCGTCAATCTTCGCAACTGGCGCCTTCTTCTCTGGCAAAGAATGGCCCACAGAATTCCAAGTGTCGCGGCCAGCGTCGTATAGTGAGGCATCTTTTCCTCCCGACTGAGGTGTTACTACGGCGGGAAACTCATCTTCTGAATTGATTGACGCTGTTTCGTTGAGCTCTTCCTCTCGCACATGTTCACCGTATTCAACATTCACTCCAAGGCTCTTGAGCGTCTCGAGACGAGATGTGAAGTCGAAACTAGCCATCCTGAGGCTAGGCAACGGCGGACGTTATGTTTGCTTGGTAACACTGGGGATTAAATTCCGAGGCGGATGAACAATCTGTGGCTGAAAATAGCAAAACGGAGTTGCCTGAGGAAAAGAGAAACTGAAAACACAGAGACAAAGAAAGAAAAGAAAAAGTGTGCTGGAAAAAGAGGTGAAGGGCAAGGTGAAGCGAAACTGAAGTGCAGCTGATTGGGCCAATGCAGCTGTAGCGGTTGGGCAGGCACTGACGGACGGCCGCCTGCACAATCAAGATCACACAACTCGAAAACTGCAGGCAATAAATTTGACAGCAACAAACTCCAATTCAAAGCATCACAAGGGCAAAACTTAGATGCTCGCCATAGATGGAGTCGTTTGACAGAATAAATCTGCAGGAGTGTAGTTACGTGGCATTGGGCAAAGAAACAAGAAGCTATGTTGTAGCTCTTAATTTTGTCAAAGGGGGCACATGTGTACCATTATCCCTTTGCCTCTCTCTCATCTATTCGTTATAATCATATAATTACATGCTCAATCATCACCTTTTCAGTCTTCCGGTGCTACATAGCTCATCTACATGCTGCCCGCTTGATCAACATAAGTGCAACTCCCGCCTATTTTCATCTTGACTTGTAAAACTATCACACAAGTTAGCAAACGACAACTAAAAGTCTTACAGATGAACGACATGTTGCGTTACTCACCTCATCTGCCTCTTCAGATGTAACTGTCGATATCTCCAACAGCTTCTTGTCAATCAATCCTTGTTTCGCCCACCTCAGCTTGAACCAAAAGTCTCGCCTATCGCCACCCAGAGCCCCAGAAAGCAAGCTTTTCTTCAGGTCGCGCACGAATTCGTTGTACAAGCCGGGTTCTTCCAGGTTTGTGAGCTCCTCCCTCATTGCCCCAATGCCCTCCATTGCTTGAGCGTATTTGCTGTCCCCAAAGCTGTCGGTGATGAGCGATCGTACAATGGCTCCCATCTGCTTTGTCGCCTCGGCAATCTGTTCAACCTCTTCTGACGAGTTCAAAGCACGCTTGAAATCGGGAATTGCATTCTCGGGGCTAATTGAACTTTTCTTTTCTTCTCCCAAAAGAGCATCCACATCCAGCCCCGAGATGGGCTTGACGGCTTCTCTTTGACGTTTACCTTTAGCCTTGGGTGGCACTGAGGGGACGTTAGCACATATAACTTCCAGTGTCTGGGATGCTTGTGGATAATCACCTTTCTTGACATCTGCAGCCTGGACTAGAGAATCAATCTTGGCTTGCACCGTCTCAATCAGTTCCGTCGGAGGAGCTGCAAATCTGAGCAAGACCGGAGGGATTTCTGGTATTGGCCTTTCTGGGTGGACAGCTCGCTGCTTGATGGCATGAGTGATGCGATGTATTGCGGGGTTATATATTTCATCAATGGTGGCATATTCGGCAGGCTCTCTAACAAAACGAGCATGATTAGCGATGGATACTTATCTGAAGGGGCTTTCTTCATATGCTCACCCATCCTCGTCAATCCCATAATTTGATATATCCATGGCGTCCACGTAATCGCTCATTGCCTCGTTGAGCTCATCTGAGGGCAATAAGCGATGGCTGGTGAGTGTTTGACCACTGACAGTAACGACTCTGTCCAATGGAGGGAACTGGTATGGTCTAATGTCTTCTGCAAATGGTAGAGGTACATCGTATAGGCAAACGTAATTGGGCTCCATGTGAGGCATCAGCAACAACATTATAGGCTCCTTTTCGTCCTTGGCCACTAGACGGGCCACGGCGTACGAGTCAAGCTCTGAAAGTGCCCACACTAGAGAGCTGAATGCCAGCTCCGACTTCTCGTCGAACTTAGCTGCAATGGTGACGCAACTTTCGCCAAGGTTAAGAAGCAACTCATACTGGAAGACGGTCAGATGGAATCCCGGTCTGGGTTTAGAATCAAGAATTTACCTTTTCTTTTTGGACAAAGCCAATAATTTTAAAGCTCTTCTGCGTCTCAAGCTTGGTGACGTTGTGATCAGACTCACTGATGTGAACTGCTGTCCTGCCATATTCATACCCCTTGGCTAGAGACTCAAACTCGACGTCGCGCTTTCCACCAGGAGCACCCGGATCATTGACCTTGTATGTTCTGGCCTGCTTAACGGCCGTAAGCTCCACTCCATCCATCTTCTCGTCTTCTACTTCCTGTGAAGCCCCAGCTTGCTCCTCTTTGACCACCACAGTACTGGCTGTTGGCGGCCTAGCAAGATGTGTCTTGAAGTATCTCTCAACGTGGATTTCCACCACTGCGGGGGCGTTTTTCGGATCTCCCAGGGTCAGAAAGCCGTCATATGCCTTATACGGCTTGACTGACTTTGCTCGTGGCTCATTCATGTCGTCAATAGCTTCGACTATGGAGGCAAACCTTGAGTCTTCACCGCAACCATCCACTAGTTTTCTTAGAGTCTCTTCATTTTGTTTCTAAAAAAAACCCCAAGTGTTAGATATGGTTGAAAAGAATCAGGTAAAAAACGACATGTTTGTTGTAATTACCTTGATTGAAGGTTTGTCTTCTTCCTTAAAGCCGTAATCGGGGGCATCAAAGTCAACGCCCCTTGTATATCAGTCAGCATTGTTACCACTCTGAAACGCCATTTCTACTCACAAGACTACCAATTCAATACCCGAATCGCGCATCTTCTTTGAAATGTCGTCAATATCATCCGGGTCTATCTCTCCACGGCCGTCGGTAACCAGACAAATCTGCCGCTTCCACTTATTCTTCTTGGTGTAGGTGTCAATCATGTCGACTGCAACCACAATGGCCGATATGGCGTCACCGTCCTCGGTCTCGCTGGGCTTCACTTTGGTCTGAAGAGTCTTGAGGCTGGTCATTGTCATTGGTCCCAGTGGCTGCAGGATAGAGATGTTCTCGTAACCATCTTCACCCAGCGTGTGGTTGGTCTCGTCGGTTCTGAGTCCCACCACGCCAACACACAGCGTCTTGCGGTTCGAGGCGACGACGTTGCTAATCTTGTCCCACACATAGCTCATGCTCCAATCAAGGTCTGATTCTTTGCGACCCCCATTGGTGGCGGTCATGGACGCGCCGAGGTCGATGATGAAGACAGTCGCTTCCTTGTCCGCCATGGTTGCGAAGTCAATTGAGAACAACAGAAGAAGGAAAAGATGAAAGAAATGGAAAGGAAACGGAAAGAAAAAGAGAAAATCGCCAATTGCTCGTCTATTTTATTCAATGCAGTAACCAGCCCCCGGAATCAAATCGTGAAAGCTGATAGGCCCGCCTTGACTTGCACCCTCGCCCAGATTTAGGCAGACGACGCCGTTTATGATGGGCGAGTCGACAAGCCCCAGTTACAAACGCGCATGTATCGCGACATCACGTGACCACCCATGACCTCACGTTTCATCAGTGTAAAGGTGTATCGGATGATCGGAAACCACCGTTGATATCAGCCCAACCTGAGTATTTTTGCTCCTCAACTTCAATTCTGCCCAGCCTTGGTGTTAAGCTGGGGAACGGCAACATGGTCGCCTCAATTATTACTTCGGTGGTTCCGTACCACATCATCTCGTGGGTTCTCCATCTGAGACACTGTCTTGAGTGATCGGTGAGCTAATGCCAGGCTTCATGTTTCGACTGGATTAGATACGGCACCCTCCTGGGAACGACATTCTTTCATGTGCGTCACAAAGGATCCCATTTGCTTCCTCTTACCTCAATCTCTTACGTTTCCACCTGAGACATGTTGAGTTCAGCTCTCATGAGAATTGGACCGCTGCTTACATTACACCACGCTACTGCAGTCCTTCATCAATGGCATCGTCATGTTCCGAACCGTCGACAGGCCGTCCTTCTCCGCCGTCCAGAGCAAATTGTTCCCCATCTACTTCGGCATGCAAACCGCAATCCCCGCGTTCCTCGCTCTGACATTCCCCGGAAACTCCCTCTTGGGCATCAAAGGTGGCATCAGCGGCCTGCTTGAGGCTCCCAACAAGTGGAGCTCCTTGGTGCCCATCGCAGTCATGTTTGTCAGCGGCCTCTCCCAGCTTGCCGTGCTGCTTCCCGCCACTATCAAGACCATGAAGGACCGCCGTGGACAAGGTAACTAGCCCCGACCTGTACCCCTTCAATTTGTTGAGATGAAGCCCTTGGGAACCCAGAACTAATGAATGAACCCCCCATCACCAGCCAAGCGAGACGGACAGGAGTGGTATGACAAGGATACAAAGTCGGATGAGATGCGTGCCCTCAACAAGAAGTTTGGTATCCTACACGGCATCTCTTCGCTCGTCAACCTTGTCGAGTTTGTTGCCCTTGTGGGCTACGGCTTCACGCTGGCTGCTCGCATCCAGTAAACACGGGACAATCTCATGACATTGCAGACATGTCATTGTATTATATCCATTATTACGACTCGTTGGTATATACTTGAGCCCCTCTCCAAACCAGTTCCCCTCTAGTACAACAAGTAAAGGATTCTCGCTAGTCATGCAATACGGATCACGGCCCAACTGTGAAGGTTCATTGAAACAAATCCATTTTTCGCCCCCAGAAAACATCTCTAGCCTGCTGATGCTCTACTCCCCAGTAGCCACTCGGACACTCTCTATGGGTATATCTCCGCTTAACCGTTGCGCCACGCAAATAGAAAGCAAAACACGTAAAGTCGTCAACGTAATCGGCATCATCGTCCTGCGCCGGAAGCCTTCTGCAAGGCGCTGTCGTGGAACGCTAGTAGTTCCCGCTTGGCCGCCTCAAAGTCTCTCGCTTTCTGGTCCTTGTCCTCGGGTCGGAGTGCAGCGGTTTGGGCTCTGATTTGGTTTGCCTTCATCTGACCCTGGATGCTCCATCTCCCAGGCTGACGCTCAAGGGCCGCCTTGACGTCGATTTCGTCGGCGGGCTTCGGGTACTCTCGTGAAAGAGGTGGCAAAGGGTTCGTCAAGAGCTTGTGGGCGAAGCCGCCGACGAATTCGTGGGATTCTAGTGTAGGCGTTGAGGTAGCCGAGACAGAAGGAGTAGAAAAGTTGCTGTTGGCAAGACTGAGTGACTCGGTGGTCAGGCGAGGGTTTGGCGTCTGGGTATCCATCGATGATAGAGAGGAAGTTGCAGTCTCGCAGCTGGTAGGTGGTAAAGTGTGATACTCAGGCGAGACTGTGGATAATCGTTGTTTTTTAGTGCGTAGAAGTAATGAATGCTTGCGGTAGGTATTCAAGCACGGGTGCTTAGGTTGAAGAGTGGTTGAAGAGTTGAAAAGTTGAAGTGTGGGAGCGTAAGAGGTATTTGTACTCGTAGTTTGACAGAAGTAATTTTTAAAAAGTGGGAGGTTCCTATTTTAATTTCACCGAGCATCTGAACTTGTATTTTTTTCTCGCCGCCTTATCGGAGCGTCTAAGAGCTCACGAGTCAAGCTGTCCAGGCTCTACTAGCAGATTTCTAATGCAAGCAAGCAAGTGACTCCCCATCGGGCTGGATGAGTCTTACCCGGGCCGTGGAACCTTGTTAAACTACCCAAGGAGTTAAAATTCTCTTGATGCCTTGCAGAATAAGGTAATAAAATAGTACCAACACATCAATATTGCTTCCTCATCTTCGGGGCAAACTTGGCGATTCTCCGGCCCTTGTCCTATCGCCTTTCCATGTGAGTCGTCTATGAGAGTCTACTGACCAAGACGCCGCCTTATCTCCTGTTGAGCAGGGGTTCTTTTTTTTTTCTTCTCTCGGTTCGGCCGGGATCCATAATTTCGAGGTAGCCACATGGACGCTTTGCCTCATTAAAACGTTACGCCATCAAGGGTCCTCCGAGGCCTTGTATCAGCCACGGCGATCGGGCTATGCACTAAAGCCAGGGAATTGCCGATAAGAGCAACGTCTGCCCGGAAGTGAAAGCCGGACAGTTTGGCCGATGCAAAGTGTGACCGAGGGAGCCACATATCCGTGCTCGTGCTCAGTTTATACGTTATGCCCTGTCCCCTTGTTCTCCTTACGACTGTGAAGTGATTCGCGTCCAAATAGTAGCAATCATGAGACGTGAGAGTAATGGGCATCCACGAAGCGACTCCTCTGCCTCAGCTGGTGAACACGTTACGCCAGGGATGCCTTGCACTGTCACGGACCTGTGTTCGGTACAACAAGAGGCTAGAATGGCTTCACTCGCGGAAGCGCAAGTCCGCCCGGTTTAGCGACGATCATACAACGAGGCTTGGTGTAAGAGTAACGCTGCGCCGGACGGAGTCCGTCCATGAAGACTTCATCGGAAGCTGCCTCCATCCCGTGACAAAATCCACATGTTTTCAGATTCGGCTGCAGCATGTGCGAGTGCCAATAAGGCAGCAATACATTCACGACCCCATTAAGAAAGTTGACAGTTTGGCGGAGGAATATTCATTACATAGAAGCAACCCCCACGACGAAGCCTATTGGCATGACCATCCACACTTGCTCATCTACTGCCTAACATCAGTAGGCAAAATACGAGTGTATATGCATGCAGAAACATCTTCGGGCTTCAAGTCGAACGCCCGCAGCAAAAAAGAAAACCAATGTCAATATCTTCATGCCCCACAACCAAGAGGTAGCACTCGAGCCTGAATTGTTCGGATTCGCGGCTCACTTTGAGTCTCGGAAGCGCCATCTACGGCATTAGGAATTAAGAGAAAATGAGAACTAAAAGAAACCCGATTTATAAACTGGTCCTTCTGTTAAAATAAGGTACACATCCGGGCTTGCCTTTGCGATGACGTAGTCCGACAGCCACACTTCTGCCTCCGAAACCGCATACCTTTGACTTACCCTACACTCTCAACATCAAGATTGAAAAAAAAGTTGCTCTATTGAGAGACCACACTCTAAATTCGCTTCATGCTTGCATCATTGTAAAAAAGATTATAGACAAATTATTCTTCACTTCTAAAAATAAGATCGTCATAAATGATCTTGGCATGCTGCTGCAGCTGAATACAGCAGGTGCAAGGTCTCGGGCGTAATTCGTGACTAAGCCCCAAAATTGCTACATACTGACTCATTGTTAAGCCTGCCACATTCAGTAAGATTGAATCCAATCACGGCTCAGTTTAAAAAGACGGTGGCTGATGAGACGAAATTTCTCATCCAAACTTCATCCATTCCCTTTGTAACTCATAGAGTTTTAGAAAATGGCTGCAACGCCAAAGTATCTCACCGGCGACGGTGCCGGAATCAAAGAGTTCATTGACAAGTTTGACGTGAGTGATTTTATCATTTTCATCCTAAACTCACCTGCATGGCGGTCGCTCACATGAAGATGTAGACATTCCTATTCGACTGTGATGGTTAGCCGGAATTACCCTTTCTAAAAGAGCTGAGCAGTATCTCACATTTGACAGGTGTATTATGGAATGGAGACCACGTGTATGAAGGCGTTCCCGAGACAATCTCTCTTCTCAAGTCAAAAGGTTGGGCAACCCCCTTGAAACACAAACCAAGTCAAACTCATCACTCACACTCTTTCTTCTCATCTCCTAGGCAAAAGAGTCGTGTTCGTGACCAACAACTCCACAAAGTCACGGCAGGACTACGTCAAGAAGCTCGAGAAGCTGGGCATCCCCTGCGACGCCGAAGATGTCTTTGGCTCCTCCTACTCCGCAGCCATCTACATCAACCGCATCCTCAAGCTCCCTCCCGGCAAGAACAAGGTCTTTGCAATCGGTGAGTCCGGAATCGAGACGGAACTAGCCTCCGAGGGCATCCCCTTCATTGGCGGAACGGACCCCAACTTCAGGAGGGACATCACCCCCGCTGATTTTGAGGGCATGGCCAACGGCTCGATACTGGATCCCGAGGTCGGCGTTGTCCTATGCGGCCTGGACTTTCACATCAACTACCTGAAGCTCGCGTTGGGCTTCCACTACATCCAGCGCGGAGCCATTTTCCTGGCAACAAATGCGGATTCTACCTTGCCCATGCACCATGCGTTCTTCCTCGGCGCCGGATCAATCATGATTCCCGTTGCCAACGCCGTTGGAGAGCAGCCTACGATTCTCGGAAAGCCAAGCCAGGCCATGATGGACGCTGTCGAGGGAAAGTTTCAGCTTGACCGCGCCAAGACGTGCATGATTGGCGACAGGTTAAACACCGACATCAAATTTGGCATTGAAGGAAAGTTGGGCGGAACGCTCCACGTGTTGACCGGTGTAAACCAAAAGGCAGACTGGGATCGCGAAGATGCGATCGCGGTGCCGGCCTACTATGCTGACAAGCTTAGTGATCTTCTTCAGGGTGCTTAGATTCATGATATTTAGACTCTAGATTAGACCTTTTTTTCTTCCTTTTTTAGATACGGTATGATATAATAGACAAAAAAGCATTTCCGACGTTTTCTCCATGTCCTAAATCCCCCCTCTTGGTTTATCCGTATATAGCGACTATTGTTTTTGTAGAAAATTCTATAAGTACACCGTTGGAGCAGCTCATTAGCATTGGAGGCTGTGCAGGTATTATATAGAATGCATCATTTCAGCCTTGCTTCTTCTTGTGCTTCTGCTTCTGCTCAGCACGCTTAACCAGCTCGCTCGACCTGATGACTTTCGGCCCAGGGGTCGCATACGGAATCAGTGTCTTGGGGATGAACATGCCAACGTGATTTTGGTAGGCCTTGTACTCTGGATATTTGCCAGACGTGATGTTTTCTGTAAGATTAGTGGAACCCTGGAAAAGTAAAACCAAGAGGACGGCACCAATACCAGCCCAGCTGTAAGGCGTGTTGGTGGCGAAGCAGCTCCATTGGTAGAGCATGAACCAAATGGTTTGTTCAGCAAAAAAGTTAGGGTGTCGGCTATATGCCCAGAGGCCCGTTGTGATGAAGCCCCTTTCCAGCTCAGCTGATGTGTATCCACTGGTAAGTTTCCCAGTGTCTTTGTATTTGTATTTGGCCGTTTGATAAGCTGGCATGGTGTTAGTATGGATAAGGAATCGGTTTTTAATCCAACGGTGAGTTCAACATACCCCATTGCTGGCCATCACTTATCCATTCGCTCAGGACGAGAAGAATCTCCACGCCGGCAAAGACCAGATCAACTGCCTGAACTTCAGGCTCAAACTGAGATGACAGCAAGATGACGTACGCCGGCACACACGAGAAGAGGTACAGGAGGATGCTCTGAATAAACGAAATGAAGGTGACGTTGAAGATGAACCAGACAACCGAGTTGAGCTGCGCTTTGACAATCATCCTACTAAGAATTAGCCTGCTTCGCACTCTACTGTCAAGCGACATGATGATGTGATGTGTCCTTACCATCTGTAGTCTTCCGAGCCAACGTTGTAGCCACCACGTCTCCAGTAGTTATACGTCAAACGAATCTGCAATAAGCCCGATATCAGCAGTGCCCTGAGAAATCTAATCACACCGCACTAGCATATGGGATCCACGTACACTCCATAAGGTCGTACAGACAGCAATCAAATCTACTCGATCATGCGGCAAACCAGCTACACGTGCCCAGAGTGCAATGTGGACAACGTATAGGTTCGGCAGGATGCTCCACAGCCGGTCGATCTGCGAATAGTTGCGATTGATCTCGGACACAATCAAGGAGAGAAGCCCAACGACAAGAGAGGCCGCAAAGCCTGAAATCAGCGGATTCGTCGTGACATAGAGCTCTCTCAGAGCATCCAGGCTGTCGATGCTCTCCCAGATGTGGTGGGGTAGCTGGTAGAGCTGGGGCAGGAAAGGCTCAACGACCTTTGAGTAGTCGACGCAGTCCTGCAGGGTTTTGACATGGGGCAGAGCCATTGCGGGCGAACGCCAGATGTTGAATGAATTGAGGGTTGAGACCAGCTTGTCGAGCATGGGCAGCTCAACCCCCGTCATGGACTTTATATATGCGGCCATGGCGGTCCAAGTGCTCGCACAGGTATGTAAGGGATTGATGGAATCAATGCCTATGACGGAGGTAGAAATCGGTGGCGGACCAATAAATGGGCCGTAGTTGTTGGCTGTGGCCGATTGCCTCCAGCGCCTGCGACCGTGCTGATCGAGGCGCGGGTTAGCGTCTACAGGCAGTTTCAGTGCCGTCCCTAGCCTGGAGCTTCAGTGCTTTGGCGATGTGCTGCTTGGCCTCGATCTGGTAGCATGTAGCCTCTACTGGAGCTCTGGTGGGGCGATGGTGCAGCTTTGCCCGTGCTCCAGTAAAATCTCGGCTCAAGTTCAACTTCTCTCGTTCTATCCGATCTGATACCATCACGAGCACACTGTTTCACACGTGCAGCTGTCAAGAAGCAGCCCCATCGTCTTCGGCAGCTCAAGCATAGCGTGAAGCTTCCGCAGAATGGCAGTTGAAGGAATCCCCGCTGATTGGTGACCCAAAAACGCCTGGTGGAGGTCGATGTATGAAAGGAGAGACGTGAATCTCGATTGGAGAGCTCCATGCACTTCACCCGTCGGTGTTTGTCCGCCCTCAAGCCTCGAGCCATGAAAGTCCTCTGCGTGGCTGAAAAGCCATCCATTTCCAAGGCTGTGGCTGGCCATCTCTCTGGAGGCTCGTTCTCAACAGTGCGTACAACCACGTCCAAGTAGTCCAGCGTGATCTTTGCCGAAGGAACTGACATGAATCTAACGCAAGCACAACACACGCAACAAGTTCATCAAGAACTACTCGTTTGACTTTGACTTTGGCCAACAATGGGGATCCTCAAATGTTACCATGACCTGCGTTACAGGCCATCTGACCAATGTTGAGTTCACCAGCGAGTACAAGAACTGGAGCCATCCTCCACCAGAATCGCTCTTCACCGCGCCGATAGTGACGAATGTCCATGATGTAAGTGATGCCAAACTGGTACGTATGAGATGATGCTGACCAATGAACAGGATAAAAAGGACATCGCCAAAAACATAGCCGACCAAGCCAAATATGCTCGCCTACTGGTGATATGGACTGATTGTGATCGTGAAGGGGAGCACATTGGCCAGGAGATTGTCGACGCAGCCAAGAAGGGCAACGCTGGTATCCAGGTGAAGCGTGCCAAATTCAGCAATGTGGAACGAGCGTATGGAACATCTTCCGTTTTGTGCCATTTCCTTGTGCTGACACCTCCTTTCCCAGCCACGTGCTGTCTGCAGCCAGACGTCTTGTTGAGTTGGATGAGAAACAGGTTAATGCAGTTGCGGCAAGAATTGAATTGGATCTTCGCATTGGATACGCGTTTACGCGCTTCATAACGAATAACCTCAAGCATCTGGGTGGACCTCTGGCAGACCTGGTTCTCAGTTATGGTACGTAAAGAACAAATGCCCCTTTATCTCATACTAAATGAAATTATGTAGGCTCTTGCCAATTCCCAACTCTGGGCTTCGTGGTGGATAGATACTTTCGAGTCAAGAATTTTGTTCCCGAGCCGTTCTGGGGCATTTCGTTAATGCACAGAAAAGAGGGCAAGCAAGTTAAGTTTTCTTGGGCCCGTAACCGTCTCTTTGACCGGATGACGGCCGTGCTCTTATACGAGCGATGCCTTGCTGCCAAAAAGGCCAAGGTCACCAAGGTGCAAGAAAAACCGACCCGCAAGTTCAAGCCACTGCCTCTCACTACCGTCGAGCTTCAAAAGGCGGCGACACGCTTGCTTCGTATGTCTGGTCAGCAAGCCATGACGATAGCCGAAGGTCTGTACAATAAGGGCTTCATCAGTTATCCGAGGACAGAGACCGATCGTTTTGACAAGGGCATGAATCTGAGGGCCCTGGTTCAGAAACAGACAACAGACCAGCGCTGGGGCCCCTTTGCTCAGGGACTCGTCAACGGTGGTTTTCAACAACCAAGAGAAGGAAAACATGATGATAAGGCCCATCCGCCTATTCATCCCATCGCGCATGTAGCACCGACCGCATTGACCTATGACGAGGGACGGCTCTACGAGTATGTTACGCGCCGATTTCTTGCATGCTGCTCAGAAGATGCCAAAGGAATGGCAACGGATATTGAGCTTCTGTTTGGAGATGAGCAATTCAGCACGCGAGGAGTCATTGTGCTTGAAAGGAACTACTTGGACGTCTACATATACGAAAACTGGACTGATAGCACAGAGCTTCCGAGATTCACCGTTGGTGAGCAGTTCGAGCCTACCGAGGCAATGATGACCGAAGGTAAAACATCGCCGCCAAATTATCTTACTGAAGCGGATCTGATTGCGCTCATGGACGCCAATGGCATTGGAACCGATGCCACGATGGCAGAGCACATCCAAAAGATTCAAGACCGAGAGTATGTGGCAACTACAACGCGGGGAGGTACGGCGGCTACAGAGGGGGACGAGGATGGGCCAGACGAAGCTCCAGCTACTCGGGGCGGTCGTGGACGTGGCAGAGGAGGCCGTGGCCGAGGAGGTGGTGCTGGCGGCTCAGCAAGAGGCGGCCGCGGAAGTGGACTGAAAGTGTTCGTGCCAACTCAACTTGGCGTAGCCCTTATCTTGGGCTTCGACCGAATGAGCTTTGAAACGAGCCTTGGAAAGCCCTTCTTGCGTAAAGAAATGGAGCTTCAGATGAAGGCCATCTGCCAAGGCAGCACAACACGCCGGGCGGTTCTTGAACAAAGCATTGCGCAGTACAGACAGGTATTCCTCCAATCTCAAGAACAAGTGGGAGTCCTTAAGCAGGTGAGTGGAGTCCCCCTTTCTCGAACATTGCATCCCTTAATAACATTTGTATATCATGTAGGCCTGCCGCGAGTTCATCTTTGGTCAGGGGCCAAGAGCATAACCCGATTGAAAGCGTGTCATCTTCGTGCTCCTCTCTGTTTGTACAACAAGTTTTGTCTCTGTTTGACTGCCAGCTGTATCATGCTGGTGTTAGCTCGTGTTATCTCACATGCTCAACTCAGCCTAGATCTAATCAATCGCCGATGCACACTACAATCCCGATCTTGCTTTCTTCGGGGTAACCAAACCCTACCCTCTGTCACCATCATCACACAAACATGAATATTCCATTTCCTGGATTCGACACGAGCGCGTCATTCAGCTCCTTAATACTAGCCTATAAATAACAACCCCATTACGGAGCACAGCTACCTCCTTTTAACCTACCAAGGTTCTCGCGGGACCCATCCAAGGGGGCGTGCAAGAAATAAGCGTCGCCGCCGATCGCCTGAAGTCGTTGTACCTGTTCATCAATACGTCACTAAAGAAAACCAACACGGGTAAAACTCCACAAATCTCATTGTCTGGGCACTGGGGCTCCAGCCCTCAAACCACCAACGAAGCCACTCGTTATGCGGAAATTCGAAAACAATATTGCCTCGAGCGCACAAAGAAAAAAGTGGGATGAGATGAGATGAAGCAAAATGACTCTTATCGCTAAATAGAACCGTTTTCGAGAATGTCGGGTCCATGTTCGGCGTGGCTGACACACACACACGCCTCAGCAACTATTAACACACTTGGCTTGTCACTAACAACCACTTACACGCTCACACACACACCCAAATCGAGAATGGGGGGTCACATGGAGGCGCGGTAAATGAATCGTTACCAATCAGCTTATCTATCGAGCAACGTGACGGTTGCACAGCGTTCAACGGTTCTGGTTCAAGAGAATCGCTCAGAGTTGGGAGGAACTGCACAGTACCAATTACTCGTACTCTACAGATAGAAGCGCGGACCGTTTTGTCCAAGTATACAGTAAGTAACTAGCGGCTTACCTGTTTGCAGACATTCGGAGGCGGATGTAGTTTCTTGTCCGTTGCGGTCGCCGTATTGTTTTCCTACTAACAGTTCTGTTACTGCAAGTGCGTGCATATTGTCCCATGGGGATCCGTGTACACCCAGATGTAGGAGGTACGGGCAGATACACGCGCAGAGCATACTTGCGCAGGTTCCGATGAAGTTGAGGAAATGGCTCCCGCTTGGGCCGGTCACTCGGGCAGAACCAATGCAGGGAATGATCATTCAGTGTCAAAACGTTGCTTCTTTGCGGATAGTGTCAAGATCGGGATCGCCTGATTGCCATCGCAGGCATTGACAGGCATCCATCAATCCGACCAGCTGCGTTGTCGGACTACCCCGATTGGCTGCCGGCCGAACGCTTGATTCTTCAGTGCGCGCCATCACATACATTGGCGCCAGCCAGTAATGTCGCCGTTCAAACCACACTGCGGATGCGCGTTTTGACGTCGGATGTCTGTCTCTGCCTCCCATAGCCGTGTTTGCATATTACAAGACAAAGACCCGCGGCAAGAAACCTGTTTGCGCCAAAGGGCTGAGACAGACCCAGAGGGCGGTTCTGCCCACAAGCTAAAGCTGGCGGGGAAACTAGATGGTTCGGCTTTGTGTTTGCCCAGTCGGGCAATCGGGTCTGCCCACGGCTCTCCATGGTTTCGAGCATCGTGACAGATGGGAGGTGGACTCGGACTCCATGTGCTCCGTACTAGACGGTTCATTATCGCAGCCGAACACACCGTCTCATTGTCTAGTCCGATAACTAACGGCACACCCCGCTTTAGCAAGGAAGCCGTTGGCCGCGATGCCGCAAAAGCATGGCGCGCACAAACGTCGATTTCCCGCCATGGCCATGGGGGGGTTTGATGCTTATCGCGATGGAAATTGGCGCAAAACCTCGCCTACGCCCGCGTCAAAGCCCTAGAATCAGGGCTTGGTTTCTTTGTTCTGTGCACGAGATGAGTGTCAGATGGTATGGTTAAAGCCCAGCTACAATGACGTTGCTTGCTGACGCGCAAGGTGGCATTGCCATAAGACTTCGTATACCACCATGTAATAAAGCGCACGTTGGTCGAAGCAGGCAATATCCATACAATACGGCGGGGGCTATCTCCTAGGAATAGTAGGAAGTAATACCGGGAGCAAGGGCACAGGCAGAACTACCACCTACCTGTCTGTATATGGCTCGTACTTGGCGATATACTTGCCTATGACATGGCATGACAATTCGTTTTTGTTACGTCTCCTGGATTTTGTCTGTGGCCCTCGTTTGTGCCCCCTAAACAAACTAAACAAAAACCAACGACAAATGCCGAGCCAGAACCAGCTCGAATCACCCCTTTCCGAGGCATAAAGGCCTCGCATCGTCGGACGGGTCAAGCCAGGTGTTTGTATGAGGACCACAACTCCCGTCGAATAAGAGCCAGCCCGCGATGAATGTGCGCGCTAGCTGGTTCCCCAGACTCGGGCCAAGATGGGGCCATGGGAGCCGTCGACGACAGCCTGGAGTGACGCCTGCTTGCACGTTGTCCAGCCCGTGGCCGAAATGCTCCGACTATCCCCGCTCCCGAGTCTCAGTGATAGGCTCATGTTAGAGACTCGCGGTTGTGCGCGCGGGTTTTGCTAGCTGCGACTTACTCGTTGCCCACGTTAGTCGGGTTGACGACTCGAGCTCATGGCGTGTGAATCGCATGTACGAAATACATGAACCAAGGAGCCCTGCCGGGTGCTTTAGCGATGCAGGAGAAAGATGAGGGACAGTCAGCTCGAGTCAACTGGCAGAGTAAGTCGGCGGGTGGGAGGTATCACCAAAGTACTGGGGTCCGTCTCCGGTGTCGCTGCGCCAACCGATATGGAATTGCGATTGCGACAGTGATTGAAGTTTAATCAGCCATTTTGGCGTGCAAAGGGTCTACTTCTACTTTTACTCGGGAAATACTTTAATGCCCGGAAGAGCGTCTTTGATGTGATACATGCGCCTCTTTGAGCATCAAGCCCCGGGTGAGTTCCACGTACAGTATACAGTACGAAGCATCTACACAGGTTGGGCTCGACTTGCTGATACGAAATGCCCCGACCCAAGCACTCAGGTCGTCAAAGCCCCCGTTTCTGCCCTCTCGCTTGACCACGCACTGCTCCTCCTCAAATCGACGCCAAATCATTACCTTGCCTTAGCTGGTGGTCGCATTGGGCTCCGGGACGCCGTGCCGCGGAGCGTATCAGCATTTAGAAGCTGGGGCTGGCTCATGCACTATGTATAACCAACGAACCAAATCGCTGTTCGCCATATACAGTGTTTGAGTGGTGGCCGACAATTTTTCACCTCATCACCGACTGCCTTCAAAGGAGCGTCTCTCAATCATTCCCGCCTTGATCTCATCTTATCTTGGGCTGCAAGTTGGTGCTTCCAAAAACGTCCATGCAATAATAATTACAAGGCATGGATGGCCAAATCCCAAGTCATGGGACGGCTGAGGTACAAAGGAGTACTGCCAGGTACCTGGATGCCCGCCCGGCGACGCGCTGCAGCCACGCCCCTCCCCTCTAAAGCCTCTAAACCTCTAAACGGTCCCAGCGCACAGTGGGCCCGTTTTTCTTTCCCTGGGGGCGCCCGACTTGGGTTTTAGAAGGCTGCAAGCATCTGGGGCGTGCGGCTAGCAGTCGCGCCTTGTATCTCGTGCCTGCGCATGTACTCAGACTCGTACACACGGCCTTCATAATCGCTTCAGTCGCACCCTTCCAATCCTTTCCCTTCTCCCTTTCTTCCTCAAAGCAATCACAACAACGCAAAACCGTGCAAACGATTCACATCGGGAATCATCTGTCACAGTCTCGATCGTCGCGCCAGCCCTGCCACCGAAGCCCTTTTCTCTTCTTTCCAACATCGCCTTTGTTTTGCCAGGCTGTCTGTCACTGGTTTGCTCCTTTTGGTACGTACTCCGCAGGCACCCCTGGCCAGTGACTCAACCCCCTTTGCCAGCAAAACTTGCATTACCGCTGCTCGAGCATCACCGCCTCTTGCTTGCTTGCATGCATGCGTTTTTCTTTTGTTTTCTTTTTGCCTTCTTCTTCCTTGTTTTGCGTGCGCCGGGCGAAAAACAAAAAAGTACATATACTGACCGAGTCGCCTCCCTTGCCGCAGACTTAGCTCCCAAGCATTTGCAAATCCCGGTAAAAGAGAAAGAAAACAATGGCTTCTTTGGCGACTGCTGCCCGTGATATCCCCCAGGCCTCCTTGAGCCGAGACAACTTAACTGCTGTAGCGGCTCGGAGTGATCCTGCGATGACTGTGACACGATCTCGGGACCTCCCGACCCCTCCAAACTCCATCTCTCCCTCCTTGCCGGCCCACGGCCTCAAGGCCCAGCTTCAGAAGGCCAGGCTCGACCCTATCGACTCTGACTTGGATCTTCACGACAATGCCAGCGGAAGGTCGCTGTCCCCGGCGCTCGAGTCTGCAGGCGCCATCACCAGCTCCATGCTGGCTAAATACCACCTGCCCGAGATTCTGCTAAACCACGGACCGTTGGCCATCCGCCACATCATGGGATACCTTACCACGTCAGTTCCTGGATTTTCCGGCATCCCGCCAACCAAGGCGCGCAGGGTGGTTGTTGGTGCGTTGGAAGGACGTGGTGGCGAAGGTCGCGGTGTCGATGGGGACGTCGTCTTCGAGAAAGTGGGTTGGGGAAGATGGGATGCGCGCCGACGGGGACAGGCTGCCCGACACCGTCAAGCAACTCCGCCCAGCGGCCCATCCTCGTACACCGCTGGAATCCCAATCTCTAGGGTCAGCGGCCGGGGCTTGAGCCTGAGCAGGGCGAGGCTGAACATGGCGGGGTCCAACGCCGGGGATTCGGTGCACTTCTCCCACGACGACCACTATGACATCTCCATGATGGAGCACGAGGCCGATAAGATGTCCATGGATGATGACTCTGCGTCGGCTTCCTGCTCCGAGGCCCCTGACGATGATGTCGCTATGAATGATGACCCGGAGGATGTGACGGACGACGAAGACTGGGCCACCGTCGGAGCCGCCGCTCTGCGGGCCGACTCATACCCAAACATGGCCGCAGCCTTCGAGTCCGGCCTGTCCTCCAACACTTACGCTGGCGGGATGCGCACGCTGCCTTCTACCTTTGGAGGTGTGGCGCATCCACCACAAGTCAAGATTGACTATTCTGCGTTCCCTGGTCCCTCGGACGCTCAGGAGCGCGAAGCTGTCGAAGCCCTTCTTCGACTAGGTTCTGTATAATACCAACTGCATGCACGGCGTTTGCTTTTTTATTTTTCCTATTTCTTAATCGGGTGGGCGCGGCTTGTTTCTTTTTGGGTTCCCACGGTGGGAGGGTTTTCACTCGGTTCTGGGTGGGCTGGTTGGCTGGACCATGGAATACGTGTCACGCAATGCTCGGGGCGGCGTCCCGGATCAAACCCTTTCATGCTCATGACGACACGGTTGTTCTGCACGCATTGATGTTCTGTTTTTGGACCCTTTTACTTTCGATACTCCGCACGCGGCATGTTTCTGTTTTTGCGTTTTGACCCCTCATCTTCTCCTCCAAACTGAGGGGAGGATCACCACTCTTTTCCATCTATCTAGATGGAGACGAGCCTTTGGTCGGCTCGCATATCTCACTGCGACCCTGGCCTATATCGGCTTTCGATGGGACTCTTCAAAAGAGGAGAGAGAAAACGGACACACTGATCCGAGTCACCACCAGCACTCGCTATTGGGATATTTTCTGCCTGGATTTTGGCAACTAATGCCCGTCATGCATGTCGCAGAGCAGTGTCCTTACTGCTTTGTGGCACAACCCGCATACCGGAGAACTCTTATACCCTCGTCTCACGACGAAAACCTTTTGGGTCTTCCCTTGATGGGATGACTTGCCCCCTTTTTCCATTTCATCTTTTCCTATAACGGGCATTTTTCTTGCACATACACATTTTTTGAAATGAAAAAAACTTAATAATACGGCGCTTCCCAAAAGCGCTTGGCTCTTCAACACCACTCACGGAAGAATTTCCAATCCGCCATGGCTGCCCAATGGCGGCACTTCAGGCTCGAGATGCAACAATTCTCCACTTCAGTTGCTTTTATTTTTATCTTATTATTTCACACTCCCTTGCTTGATATTGCACAAGAGGAGAGGGGATTGGTTGGCTTTATAGAAATGGGAATGGCATCATGACGGTGAAGGACTGGGTGTTGGATTTACGTGGAGAAAGAGGTCACAAATGCGCAAAGCTGAAAAAAAGAGGAAGTGAGGGGGAACAACAGAGGTGACGTGGCTTCTGATGCTTGTCTCTTTACAGAGCCCCTCAGAGAGAGATATCTCAGTGAGGGAAACACAAAGAAAAAAAATAGTATTAACCGAGGACTGGCCTTGCCAGATGGGCTCCTAGCTTCCGGTCTCGTTGAGGGACTCGATTATATAGAATGGAAGTATTGACCATTTCCTCAAGTTTTGGCATTTCTGTGGCATCCAGTGACGTGCTTGTGATTGTTAATTGATTCGATGTTGGTTGTGCGTGTCAAGATGGTGTTTCACTGGCTTACTGTTGGAGGTGGAGAGGACTGACTATTGCTGCATACGAGCAGCACACAATGCATGCCGGCTAGCAGAGGCACAAAGGCAATAGCGTGGCGCTTCTGCAGGGAGCTGAGGCTGAATAATAGGCAAAAAGGTTTGCTGACAAGATGCTAGGAGGACGCTCGCTGAGTTGTCAGCGCAGATGGGGCTACGATTTACGTACGAGCAGGGAATGCAGATGAAGATCAACGAAGGGTGAGGGAAGACGGTTGTCGATCAGATGCGAGAGCCGAGGAGGGGTCCTAGAATGAGACTTTGGAAAAGGACATGTTGTGTAGGGAGAGGTTTACACGATGTGATGGTATGATATGGTGTTACATATGTAGGAGATGCTGTTGAAGAGAGAAATGGAATATGATGGGTGATAGGTATTGATAGACTTTGTGTGGGTGGTTTTGGTTGATGTTTTGCGTGGGAACGTGATGGGTTTAAAACAAACCGTGGGCTTATGCGGGAGACACGAAGATGACAGATTGTCACATTTAAGAAACAGAGAAGAAGAAAAGAACAGGAACAAGAACCCAAGATTACCTCAAGGATTGCACATGTAAGCTTAAAAGATTCCATGCAAGTAAGAAATGAGCAAGATAGATGGATGGATGATTAGATAACAGCTGGAGGGTCTTGGCGAGGAATTGCGTTACGCCCGGAAGGGCTGGTGCCAAGACATTGTCTTTTTTGACGAGATAGTTGGCCTTTCTGATGTGATGGGACGGAAGAAACGCTCCTGGTTTGACGTGGGATAATAAAGGTGCGGATTTGAGGCTGGTGGTTGAGAGGATGAGGGTTCATCGCGAGATAATACGCTGGATACGAAAGGCCTACTGATACGGTTGTTGGGTGATGATAGTACAGATACAGGAGGAGTAGTAATATGGAATTCTTCCGAATTGCTTGGCCATTTTTTTTTTCTTTCATTTTATTGGAAATCTCTGTTTCCTGTAAGAAGAAGGATTTGTGGAATACAGCTATACTTTCAGAATGTGCCTATCCTGATATCTGGCCTTCACTCGCACCTCCGCTATGACTAAACAATTGTATAATAAACCTCGGAATTCTGCAAAAGACAAGGGATCTTTTCTCTTCTAATTTTTTAGGTTGGATGCACTGCCACCGTCCTCGGAGAAAGGTGTGTGTAGCGGACAATGTAAGTGTGTCATTGAAGAAAGTAGGAGTAGGTGGCGGCTCCTTGGCAAAGTGGCAATGTTTCTGGGCATTACGGAGCAGTGGGTTGTGCCCAGCTGGAATGGCTTGTCTTGGCGATAGGGGGAATATGGAGCCGTTTTGATGGGAACGGCCTTTTTGGTTTACCGAGGAGGGGTCACTGTTTGTGTGTGTATGTGCAAAGACGAGGGAGGGAGAAAGGAAAAGCAATGAATAATGAATCATGTGTGAATGCCCGGGGGGGTATATGTGTGTTCCAAGTATCAGTATAAACTGCAGAGATGGGTTAGATGAGCTGGTGATTTTGCTGTCGATGGTTGGTGAGATGATGTAAAAGTAGCAACATTTGGCGATATCTACGGAGCACTACCAAGGTAGGTAGATCCTGACCAGCATCGAATTGACATAGACCTCCTTCCTAGTCCAGGGCATTGGGCCAATCTGATAGTATCCAGCATCCATATATTAGATACAGTCCATCCTATATTAGGTAGTAGATTCCCGGGCAGACAGATATCAAGCAGCATCAGCATCAGGTACGAGTATGGGGTACTGCGTACAATTAGCCAGGCACAGGCGTCGGGCCAGGGTCCTGTACCAGTGACCGGCTGGACGGATTGCTCAATCAGGAAGGGGGGGTCAACAGGACACAAAGAATGGCCCCAGAATGCGATCAATTAACACTTGGTTGCGCCGAGGAGGATCCATTCATGTACCAACAACAGCTGGTGCAACTCTACGGATGTGAGAAATGATGGTAATAATAACAAAAGCTGATTACTCGTACTGGTAGAGAGCGTACTGTATAGCCACGGAATCCAGAGAGAGCGTATATGTACATAGCCGAACATTATCTGGCTATCGGGATGGGTCGGAGTTCTCTGGGTCCGTCAGGCCGCCAATAAAGGAGCTGGGCCACGCTTGCACTCTGCCGTAGTCAATCGACTGAGAGCAAGTTAAAGTCAGATCGCAATTTGGCACCGGTTTCCGTCCCATTGCAAATGACCCCTGGTCCACCGAGCCACCCCATCTAAGGCCATGCCTCAATCGTCCAGCGATGCTACTCAAGGTGACTTGGAGCGATGATACCGGAGGCAAGTTCAGCACTCCGTACGAGCACATGTCCTGACGAGCTGA
Source organism: Trichoderma simmonsii (assembly GCA_019565615.1). NCBI lineage: Eukaryota > Fungi > Ascomycota > Sordariomycetes > Hypocreales > Hypocreaceae > Trichoderma > Trichoderma simmonsii. Next base: position 3,248,354 of record CP075866.1, read on the forward strand.
ACCGAGACCCAAGGAACAAGCCGTTGTCGATCAAGCGGTTCGGTATTCGGTACGCGCGAGCTGTGCGTGCAGCAGGCTAGCTAGCGGCTTTATTATCAATCTTCAACCTTTTCGCTGCTGGTCCCTTGCACGCGACCTGGCTGAAGGGAGAGGCGCTGACGCGGTGCTCAGACGCCAAACGGGGCGCTAGAGTTTGATTTGGGGAACATGACAGGCTAGTGTCGTCTCGGCGAGCTTGGCTTTGTCTCTAATGCGGCGGAAAGCTTGATTCAGGCGTCTCGAGATATGCATAATGTTGTTCCGACTTGGCGAGCATACTCATACATACATCGATAGGTATACAGCCCATCCCTCCATCAGCTGCCATGTGTGTCATGTCATCCACACATGGCCTGTTGTTTGGAAACGACAAACTCAACCGTTGAGGTAAATGAACAAGCTAGGAGATATGGATTTGCCACGGCCAAAGCAAAATGAAGCGTGGTGAGACCTGCGGCGGGTATAGGTCCTGCGCAGGTATTACCGTAAAGGAGCACATCTGATAAGACGGAGGGCCAGACTCCGCATACGATTTCGTACCTGTTTTCAAATATCCGTACTTGGTGCAAATTACTCCGTACGGGAAAAACGAGCACCGCTTGTTTGCTTTGTTAGGGCCGCGTAACCGTTAGATGTCGAGGCAGTTTGCGGGTTGTTGCTGCTGCTATCCGTTGGTTTGGATGTTGTCATTTCCATCAAGTCTGACAAAACGAGGTTCGTCCCGTCTTGTCTATGCCGTCTGAACCGGCGGTCCCTATTTTCATTGATGCTTTCCATCTCCATACATACGAGGTACCTGCAGCATAGGTGCCACCATACTCGTACCTGTATGGATATGGATACATGCACCCATCCAACGTTTACCGTGCAGTGCCCGTATTAGTAGGAGCAGCAGTTCTGTATCACGCATGACAGCATGACGGTACAAAGTAAAGTACAGTAGCACTGCCTCGCCGTAAATGCACGAAAGTAAGATTAAACCGACGGGAACCAGGAGACAGTAGAAAGAGGGAGAAAGAAAAGAATTGGACAGTGACAGACATGTGCCATGGCTCGAATCGATTTACACAAAAGGTCGGAGTGAGCGGCCACAGCGACAGCAACTGCGACCAGAGCGACGCTGGCGAGGGCCACGAGGCCAATCGAGAGCGCTGGGTGGGCACCGCGCCAAGGATGCCAAGTCTTGGCATTTCTTGGCATCGTATGCGCCGCTGCTCTCCGGTGGGCTGGACTGTTAGGGGATACTTGAGTTAGACTTGGAATGTCTAGCAAACTCCGCCTGTTAAATAAGTCGCTGCAGGTCCCCCTTCATCCGAACCCGCTAGCCCAGCAACGCCAAGAAATGCCAAGAACGCCAAGAATTTCCGCTTGGCCCTCTCGCGCCTGCCCAGGCCTTTGTGTCGATGTAAAGGGAGCCTCTGCCCCCAGAAAGCCTCGACCAGAGGCGCGAGTCTTTTCCCCCGGAACTTGCGTTCATCATAATCCCATATTTCATATCCCGGCATCCCGTATCCCCCAGAAATTCCAGCGTCTGCCTTTCGAGATAAAACCGCCCTGCAACCGCCCGCCCGCCGTTGTTGCGCATCCCGAATCTTGCATCTGCATCTTCCCCTTCTGAAATTTTACTGCTACTGCGCCCAAAGCGCCTCTTGGCCCCTCCCCGAAGATCGCGGCACCTCTGGTTGACTTTTCTGCTGCCCCACCACCAACAAGCCCCCCGACAATGTCGGCCCAAGTCCCCGACCAGGCGTCGGCTCTGTCGCCCAGCCATGATCACAAATCCGCCTCACCAACTGATGCCTCGTCCACCACGAGCCCCAATGGCAGCACCAGCACCGGCAACAATGCCAGCAGTGCCTCGTCCAACGCGCAGGTGTCGCCGTCGCTTGGTGACGCCGTGGATGCGCCCCGGCAGCTTGTCTGCCGCTGGAACCAGTGCGGCTTGAAGTTTACCAACGCCGAGACGCTCTATGTAAGTGATTGAGTGATAACTTGATAAATGGTAGCTTGGTAGCAGACATGGAGATGGTCTAGCACTGAGCTTACTTACTTTACACTTCCTTATGCGAGAATAATGATGCTAACCAGGTCTCGTGCAGGAACACATTTGTGAGCGTCATGTTGGTCGCAAGAGCACAAACAACCTGAGCCTCACCTGCCAATGGAACTCTTGTCGCACCACCACTGTCAAGCGTGATCACATCACTTCTCACATCCGTGTTCACGTCCCTCTCAAGCCTCACAAGTGCGAGTTCTGTGGCAAGTCTTTCAAGAGACCTCAGGACTTGAAGAAGCACGTCAAGGTACTTATGCCTCATGTTGGTGACAGTCGAATTCTAGCTAACTTACTCTCTTAGACCCATGCCGATGACTCGGTTCTTTCCCGGCCTGGCCAGGATAACCAGCCAGGCATGAACTACAGACCACAAGCTCCCAAACGTGAGTACTCTGCAGCTTTATTTCACTCTCGACTGTTCATCGTTACTAACTCGAATCCTCTTAGCCCCTAGCTATTATGACCACAACGGACAGATGCGAAGCCCCGTCACCGGCTTTCCTCAACCACATGCTGGCGGCTATTATGCTCCTCAGCCGTCGACCAACTATGGTCTCTACTTCAACCAGCAGCATGTCAACACGGCACCCCGCTCTGAGCACATCGGCTACGCTGCAAGCTATGACCGCAAGCGCACTCATACTCATGAGATGGTGGACGATTTCTTTGGCAACGTCAAGCGTCGCCAGATCGACCCGACTTCCTATGCTCAGATCGGACGTTCCCTGCTCCCTCTTCACAATGCCCTGTCTATCCCCAGCGGACCCATGGCCGCCACCGAATCTTACTTTCCCCAGCCGGCTGGCCATGCTGTAGGTCACGGTGTGGTCCACGCTGCGCCTGCGCCCGCGCCTACTCAGAATCCCTTGGCCCAGCAGTACTATCTGCCCATGCCCAATGCGAGGTCGCAGAAAGACCTAATTCAGCTTGACCAGATGCTAGGGCAGATGCAAAACACTGTGTACGAGACCGCTCCTCAAATGACCACAGGAATGCACCCTCATGAAGGCCAATTCGCCGGATACCGCAGCACACCGTCACCAACTACGCTTCACCGCGGCCCAGATGCCATGCACGTTGGTGCTGATGGCTACCACCAGCCTGTCTCGGCAGCAAGCATGGCATCCCCTCTGACGGCCATTTCGTCTACCGGCACCCCTGCAGTGACACCACCGTCCAGCGCCATGTCATATACTTCTGGCCATTCTCCAAGCCCCTCAGCCTCTTCGGGATTCTCACCACAATCCCGCCACAGCTCAACTGCCTCGTCCATCATGTATCCTAGCTTGCCCACTAGCCTGCCGGCCGTTAGCCAGGGATTCGGACAGTCCACCACAGCAACGCTGGGACCTAGCTTTGACGCGGGCGAGCGCCGCCGATACTCGGGTGGCATGCTCCAGAGAGCTCGCGGCGCACCGCCACGATCTGTCGAGGAGCCCACTGGCGCAGTCACTCCCAAAGCAAGCGAGTCTACCCAATCGATTGGATCTCCCTCCTCGGAATCATCAGACGTCAGTGATGGCACCCGCGAAAAAGAGGAGCAGTACGAGCGATGGGTAGATAACATGCGGGTGATTGAGGCCCTTCGTGAGTACGTCCAAGGGCGTCTCAAGCGCGGTGACTACGAAGACGAGTATCCTAGCGTTAGCAAGATCCGCAAGGATGTTGATGCCATGGACCTCGAAGGCAAATCCAGGAGCCCGCTTGCCAACGAGCGCCCCATGTCCAAGGAGAGCAACCCTCTGTACCCTGTCCTTCCAGTTCCCGGTACCTAAATCATGTGTCCAGTTCATGAGATTGGTTGTATGAGGTGGCTTACTTTTCTTCTCTTCACATTTTTTTTATATGGTACCATGTTGGCAAAATTTGACGGATCAAAATGACGCACTGCGACGTTCATGGCATTTGGCGTATGTGATACTAGGTTTATTCTCTATTTATTCTCAATGTGTACGATTCAGGCTGGTGGAAGGGATTTATATACTGGTGTGGGGAACAAATTCGAAGGGAATAGTATGAAGTGAATATTATAAGCTTGACTGTCCCCTGACGGCTGTACCTCGTAGTCAAGTGCAAGATGAGCCATGTGCATGTAGAACAGATGTATTTACCATGCTATAATTTTACTAAGTACGTTTCACATTCTATCAAATAGATTAGTAGGCATCTAGTGCCAACAAATGGTAATAGAATCTTTGATTAGCAGAATACCGTGTCTATTGCACCGAGTACTTCTCGCCAGAGTCTAAATATAGAGGCAAGGTGTCTCAAGTAGCTCACGGGGACAAGCATCGTCATTTCCTAATCACTGTGCAACCACCGCAGAGTACACTGACGCAAAAGGCAATTCCCGAGAACAACATTTGACCCTCGGTGACGTCGATGATAATGACGGTATTGACAAGATCAGGAAAGACCGAGAGAAAGGAAAGACTCGGAATCCTCTCTTGGCGAATCGAATGAGAACGTTGCTGATGTTGGTGCTGCTGTTCAGGTCTGGAACATATTAGTATGTAAGAGCATACAGCCTCAAGCCAAGGAGATGCCCGTGCGGTGATTGACGGAGCGGGAGATTCTAATTTTGGGGCTGGAATGCGGCTGCAGAGTCGAGTTACACTGATGATACTCAGACGGGGAGAGTCTGTGTGTACTTGCATGTACATTATGTAAAAAGAAGAAGAGGAAGAGGCAAGAAGGCCAAGAGAAGGAAGAGGTAAAGAGGAGAGTGACAAAAGGGCCGAGAGTGTTTAAGGAATGAGGAGCTGGAATAGGGTGTTGGCGAGTAAACGAAGGAAGGAGCACGAGGCAACGGCAAGCTTGTGAGGTGAGCAGGGAAAGAGCCGGGTCGTGCCTCGTCTGATGTTTCCTCTCATAGCCCTAGGCTAAGTACACGGACCATATCTCTATTCATTCTTCTTCCTATTCAAACCTCTCAACAAATCCGCTGGAAAGCCCCTTCTCGATTCTCATTTAAGTTCCCTAACTGGATCTCTTCATATTCTGCTTTCTCCTGGGATTTTCGTGTGCAAAAATCTGCCCTTGTTTGCGTCTTTCCGCGTGCGCAAACCAGATCACCACACTTCCTCCCGAGACAGAAGCGAGTGTTGGTTGCCCCAGACTGTCTTTGATTCTGAGACATTTGGCCTCCCTTGCAGGTAACTGACGGTGAGAATAAAAGCCGACGGGCCGCCGCCTGCGCAAACGAAACCAGCGACATACAAAAAAACACAAACAAGCAAATCAATTACCGAGAAACAAAAAAGAAGAAGCCCATCATGAAGATGCTTTCGTTTGCCGCTCTCTCGGTGCTGGTGTTGGGCGCTTCGGCCCTGGCTGCGCCGCCGGTCCACCCACCGGCCGACAATGGGTGCTGCTGCTGCGACATCAACAAGAAGAGAATCGACTGCGACAGGTCGATCCCGGCGTCGGAGTGCATCTGCCCCCAGGTCATCTGCCCCGCCGGCGCGCCCACGTTCACGCACGGCACGCCGCCGAAAGCCACCCCACCGCCCACGCCGCTGCCGACTTACAAGCAGTGCTGCTGCTGTAACCCAAACATTAACAGTATTGTGTGCTCGCTGAGGCTCGTCAAGGACTGTATCTGCTTGGCCGTGATGTGTCCGACGGATGCAAAGACCATCTTTATCAAGCCAACTGGCGTTCCGACCGCCGCTTAAGAGTATTCGTTGTCGAGCCGACTTGCCTGAATCCTGGACCGGGGACATGACATGGGGGGGAGGGAAAATACAGGGAAAGGCATTGTTGATGGTGAATGCACAACACGCGTGGCAGACAGGCCGAAAAATTGATGATTTACTGATGGGCGGCTTTTGAGATGGCTGGAACTTGAGATGGGGGTATGCAGGATGGGTTACTTGACAGCATTTACACCGTTTCTATTCAACATTAAATGAAATTCTCTATATAATTGTTAGTGAATTTTAACCGCACACCACGGCCATGGTTGCATCTGATGGCCGCGAATGTTGTAGAACTGAGTAAAAATGCTTTTTATTTGATCAAAAAGTTACACTGCATCATTGTAAAATCATTTAGGGTGCTACTCAGGTGCTGCCTCTAAATCCCTTGGGACACAAATATGTGCTCAAGTTGGCATGGGTATGGCCCTGCCGTTCTTTCCTTTTTCTTTTACCCATTCGTCGATTCTCCTCCCAAAAATTAAATTCCAACTCCCAACACCAACACCAACAGCTAACAGCTAACAGCATCAGCATTTCATTACATTATCAAGACATTCCTGAACCGCGGCTTGCCGGCTTCCAGGCTATCGATGGCCTTCTTGACGTCGCTGAATTGGTACCGCTCAATCATGCACTTAACCCCGTGCGTCATGGCGAACTGAATGGCCTCCTCGCTGTCCAGCGCATGGCCACTCGCCCAGCCTTGCACGCTGGCGCCCTTCATAATTAGCGTCACAGTGTTGATATCGACGGAGCCCACCGGGGCCAAGCTCAGGATCTTGCCATTGGGAGCGAGACCGTCAGCCAGGGTGCCGACAACCTTGGGATTGGGCGCCGTCTGGACGATGATGGAGGCACCGCCCATCTTAGCCAGCTCGGCAGGGCCGTCGGCCTTGCCCGTGTCGATGTAGTGGTGCGCGCCCAGCTGCTTGGCAAACGACTCCTTGTCGCTGCCGTGGGACAGCACTGCCACCTCGTAGCCCATCTTGCTGGCGAACTGGACGGCCAAGTGGCCCAGCCCGCCGAGGCCCTGGATGGCGACTAGGCGGCCCTGCTCGACCTTTTGCTTGCGGATGCCGTTGAAGACGGTGACGCCGGCGCATAGCAGCGGTGCGGCCTCGGCGGGATCGATTTCCTTGGGGATGCGGACTACGGCTTCGGCTCGCAGCAGGACGTATTCAGCGTAGCCGCCGTCGCGCGATACGCCGTTGATGACCTCGTTCTTACAGTACTGGAACTCGCCGCGCTGACACTCGCGGCACACGCCGTCGTGCCCTCCGTGCCATGGCCCGCCCACGCGCTGGCCCAATTCGAGGTTCTTCACGTCGGAGCCGAGCTCGACAATGTCGCCGACGATTTCGTGGCCTGGGATACGGGGGAAGACGTCGCCCATGTGGCCGTGGGCGACTTCCATGTCGGACCAGCACACGCCGCAGGCGATGACCTTGACGAGGACCTGGCTGGCCTCGGGGTGTTTTAAGGGGACATCTTGGAGCTCGATGGGCGAGTTTGGCCCAGTGAGGACAAGGGCCTTGTATGTTTTGGGGAGGGAGGGTGCCATTTCGACTGTTTTGCTTATGGTTGTATATGCCTGTCTTTAAGCTTCAAAAACAAGGTGCTGACAGACTTGGGTTGAGAGACAGGGAGCTCAATCTTGAGGACTTTGAATGTGCCTGAATGACAGCTCTCGTAGCACGAACTTAAAAATTGGGAATGGAAGCTTCTTGAGTATTTATAGCTTTTCCATTTCCCTGTTGCCAGAATGGCTTTACTTACAAAGGCATTTGACAATGCCCATTGACCCAATGGGTCAATGTTCTCCTCCCACCTGTACCATAGCACCGGCATCTAATCAGCCGAAACAGCGCTCCAGCTCTGCAATATCCATGGAAACTATCAAAAAGTTAAAAAGCCCATCTCATCCGGGCGAGGTTGCTAGACGGAATGGGAAAAGAAGGGCAAGAACTAGTGCGATGGGCTGAAGTCAGTGTGACTTCACCAGTGGGGTGAGCTGGATGCTTTGTAAGGAAACTGAGCTGATCGGAGGTAATTGAGGATAGGAGAAGGGGGGAACCAACATGGTAGGATCTTCCTTATCTTCTATATCTGCGTTGTGCCGTAGAGGTGGGAAGGATTTGGTTGGTTGCAAGCAGGGGGGGGTTGGTGGCTTCTGCATCTTGTATTTGGTGTGTTAATGATTATTGGGATCGAGATTGCGACATTGGGGACTGGTTGCATGGAGGCAGCTTGTTCTGTTTTCCCGATGTCCGATATTTTATTTGCTGGGAGTTGAAATGTTTTCTAATCTGGAGACTTGTTAGTCCCAATAAGGTGAGTGCATTCGGTTTTCTTCTTCACGCTCTCATTTCCAGCGCATATGTGTTGTCAGACAGCTCTCTCGCCTGAAGTTGTAACTATCCCCGTAGGTTCCCGTGAGAAGCAATGGCTAAAAAAACATGATTTATTACGAAGGATTCATACCACACCTTGTTGTACTTGTGGCTACCTGTATGCAAGTTAAGGTGTCAACATCTTGATGATCTCTTTTCTTATCTTCAACTTCGACCTAAATCAGGAAAAATGCTCCAGGGTAGCCCTTCCATCATAGAAGCCCATCTATGACAGCTGCGGAGGCGAAATGCTCCCCACGGCTAATCCTCGCTCCCTCCCACCCCAATCAGCCAATCAGCGTCCTCGCAATTCCGGCATCACGGGGCGAAAGAGGCGAATCAATCAATCAACCAACCTATCTTGGTTCCTCCCCAACCCGTCAGCCTCAACACTCGAGCTTCCGTTTCAACAGCCGCGGCTTCTTTCAATCGCCCAACAGGTTCACCATCTGAGGCCCTATTCGAAGCTCCTGTTCACATCCCCCTTCACAGCAGCAATGTTGCCGGCAACGCGATCCGCGGCCTCAATGGCCCTCCGAGGTGCGTCAAATTTTCCGAGCAGCCAAACAACACACGCTCTCTCTCTCGTGAAGCAAGCATAGCAATATATAAAATGGGATAAAGTTGCTAATGCAGAATCTTCGTCACAATTTATAGTCAAGCCTGCCTCTGCGCTGATTCCCTTCCGAGCTGCCGCCGCCTTCACAACAACGTCTCGACAAGATGCCACCTCGCTGACCCCCCACTCCGCGAGCTTCGGCAAGGTTCGCAAGGAAGTTCCCCTCCCCAGCGAGGAGGGCACCAAGGGCGTCATGCAATATGCGCTGTACGTTCAAAATCTATCAGAAAAAAGAAGAAGCAAAACCAAAAAACCCAAAACAATTTCTAACATGCCAATCTGAAAAACACAGCACCACGCTCGACATCGTCGCCAACTGGGCCCGCCAATCCTCCCTCTGGCCCATGACTTTCGGTCTCGCCTGCTGCGCCGTCGAAATGATGCACCTCTCCACCCCACGATACGACCAAGATCGCCTGGGAATCATCTTCCGTGCCTCCCCCCGTCAATCCGACGTCATGATCGTCGCCGGCACCCTCACCAACAAGATGGCTCCCGCACTGCGCCAGGTCTACGACCAGATGCCCGAGCCCCGATGGGTCATCTCCATGGGCAGCTGCGCAAACGGCGGAGGGTACTACCACTACAGCTACAGCGTCGTCCGCGGTTGCGACCGCATCGTCCCCGTCGACATTTACGTTCCGGGTTGCCCGCCTACGAGCGAGGCCCTCATGTATGGTATTTTCCAGCTGCAGAGGAAGATGCGCAACACCAAGATTACGCGGATGTGGTACAGACGGTAAAGGAAGAGCGAAGGGAAAGAAGGAAGAGAACGAGGCGGCAACATGGGCAGTGGGGATGTCCAAGTGGTTTCAACGACACAGAAGATGCTATAAGGAAGGATTGAAGAAGGGGAAAAGGGGCCCCCTTCTCACCTTTCTTGGAGAGAAGGAAATCACTGGGCTGAGTTGGGATTTGAGATGAGATTCAATGGAATCCAAAGAGAGAAAGAAAATCCAAAGAGTCAGCACGACTGTACTCGACGTCTCATAATTTTTTTTATTTAACCTGTTTTTTTGTCCTCAAAAGTGTACATACACTCGCTGGGTTGTGGGAGGTTAGAGGTGTAAAGTATCTACTAAAAATACTGTACCAATTCTAAAGACTACAAGCGATCTAACTATGGAGTAAATCGTGATTGTGTGAGCCAGTAATAACAGCCTCGCTTGCTAGAATGCATAATCTCTTATAAGCGTTCATTTTAAGCCACCGAATCGTTGGATCCAGTCAATATTGTCAATATCAGCAAAAAAGGGAGATTGGAGAAATAAAAAAGTCAAATTCCATTCAATGCTTGCCTTTACTATATATATATCGTAATACCTCCAGCTATTAATAAATATTGGCGCTCCAATCATTCACAACATCAAAAAATGCCCATGCAACAAGGCACATTGGTCATCGACATTCGAGTCCAAACAACACCTTGGTGCACAAACGCTAGCCCATCTCTTCTCATCCGACATCATGGGCTGTCTTTTGATCTCGCATCTTTCTTTTTCGCTCTCGTGTCAATTGACAGCGCTGCATTTCGTTCCATCCCGTCTCGTCTGATAACAAATAGATCCCACCAGCGCCAAACCAAGCATACCAAGTCTGTCTGCTGACTCTTCAACCAAAGCATATGTACCCAAAGAAAAACCCAAATACTGTCAATGAGGGGATGTGAAGGCATCTGAGTGAAAAAAGCAATACTGCTACACAGCACTGTACAGGGCTGTGGCTTCAGGGGCCCCCTTGATTTGGGCACTCCATACACCAAACCTCTTGTCTATTCTTGGCCAAAGCCCATGGTCTCCTCAACGGCAATAGTAAGCTTCTGTTGTAGCGTTTCCAATGTCTTATATGCAGGCAGATCAATTCGGTTGAAGCTGTGTCAAGATTGTTAGCATTTTGCGCCTTCTCTCTTACTGGAGATATATAGTTAGAAAAAAAAACTTACCAAGTATGCGCCTTGGGTAGGTTAGTCAGGTCACCAGCCTTTTCAATAGTGAATCTTCTGGGGCCATCACTGCCCTGAAGGTCCTTGAATCCGTTGACTGGGATTCTGGAGGTTCCTGTGGTGAACTGCAGCAGACGCGACTTCTGCTCGCCATCCCAGGACCGTACGGTTGCCCAGAAGTTCTGGATAACCTCATCGGACTCCGTATATCCGCGGTAATCTGTGTGCTTCTTCCAGTCGTCGACGTCAATCTCAGCAATGCCACCAATGAGCAGTTCGAGCTCACGCTCGTCAAAAACGTTGATGAGATCCTGAGGGATCAGCTCCTGGAAGCCCTCCTTGAAGGCTTGGAATTGTTCGGCAATGCGCTTCTCGATGCGCCACTTGACCATGAGCTCCACATACTCCTTCTTGTTCTCGTTGGTCACCTCAATGTCACGACCGCCAGGGATAAGATCCTCCGTCGTCAAAACTCCGAAGCGCTCGTCTTCCGTGGAGAAAGTTTGCTCAAGGATACCTCCCGAGATATCGTTATCCAGCATCCACTGCAGTGAACGATGGAAATCTGCATCTACACCCTCCATATCTGCCAGCGTGACACCCTTGCCAAGCACCATCTTGTAAAGAGCACCAATGAAGAAGGCGTCCAAGAATCGTCGGTGGAAGATGGCCATACCAACCACGCGCCCGATAAACTTGAAGTAGTTGAGATGTTCGGGGTTGATGCCGGAGTGAGGGTTGATTTGGAGGGTATAATTATCGTGCGCTGAGTATTCGAATAAGCAGTAGAAAGGATTGAACATTTCGTGAGAAAGGAGGAAGAAGAACTCTCGGGACAGACCGCCGTAATCCAGACCGTCTTCACCGTCAAACTTGATCATGAGTCGCTTCTTCAGATCCGTAGCAGACTGGCGGGTGATTTCGGCGAACGAGTCTTCAAAAATGTGTGATCGTCGGACCTTGATGTGGCACTGCCCGCTAAGGATGCGCATGGCAGGCTGAGATCGGAAGTAAATGAGCTTTCGTCTAAAATCTCGCTTGTACTGGGGCACATTTTGATCCAGCGATGAAGGAAGGCGTGGATCATCCCAGGTAGTCGTCTTGGTATTGTGATCAACAAAGTAGACTCTAGCCGTATTTGTGAGACGCATCTCCCACCCGCTAGGCAGAGGGCCGAGCTGAGATACGGGCTGCTGCTGAATCTGGCCATTGGTGTTGTTCTGGCCGTACATGCGGATGAACTGCTGGCGGCGTGGGTCGACCCACGTGGTGGTTCGCGTGTTGTGGTCGACAAAATAGGGGCGTCCTTCGGGGGTCCAGCGCTGTTCCCATCCTGGAGGAAGCTCACCGGAGCCGGGTTGGGTAGCACCCGTATGCATCATGGCCGTGTGGCTGTTAGGGGCGGCATTGCTAGCAGCGGCGCTGTTAGGGCTGCCCGCGCCAGAGCCTTGCTGTTGTTGCTGGAGAGTGGGCGAGCTTGTACCGGTCCTATCCTCGGGCAGGGTTCTGTTTTGGTGTCTCTGGCGTTCAACCTGAGTAACGGCCTCTCGCTCGTTTCGGGTTTCCGCGGCGCCGCCGGCGGCCGTCGGGCGATTCCAGCTGGTGGTGCGAGTGTTATGGTCAACATAATATGTACGGCCGAGGTTATCCTCCCTGCGTTCCCAACCGGCAGGCAAACGGCCTTGGGAATCCTCAAACGGGCTCAGCTGACTAGTGGGGCGGGATTGAGAGCCATTGACGCTCGAAGACGTGGGTACGGCATTGACACTGGCGGGATGGTGGGAGGAGAGGCTGGGTTGAGAAACAAGCGCGTTGCCGTTGGGACCAGACATGGCAGAACTCGGCCGGTCACCGGCCGGAGCGGACAGGGTCGACAGGTTAGAGGCACTGGGCGCACCAAGGGTAGGTCGGTTGGATGACGCTTGGCCTGCGCGAATGGGGGTGCTAAGGTTGCAAGATAGGTTGAGAATGAGTTTGCCGTGCACGACGAGGTTATCAGTCGACTTCTTCAGGTCTCTCGTAATCATTTGATCTGGAAATAACTAAGCGTTAGCGAGCTACTAGCAGGCTTTGAGAAAATAAAAGGGGGAAGGGAGGGCTGAGACATACCGTCGGCTTCGGGTCCGACTTCTGGAATCAGGTCACCGATTCGGATATTGATAACGCCAAGGAAACCCTGGTCCTTCTTTTTAAACTTCTTTTGATCGAAGACCTGGACGGCCAGGATGCTTCCCTCGTCGACCCGACTATACAGATATCAATATTCAGCTCATCAATGGGGCATATGGTGAATGCGAGGGGAGGATATTGGTCGTACAAATCAAAGCTCTCGTTCCAGTACGGGTTGAGCGTCTTCTTGCTCACAGTCGTCGTCTTGGTCTGCTCTCCATTGATGGTCGCTACAGCAAAGGGATCCGGGAAGCCTGATGTTGTTAGCGAGATGCGAACTGGCAGAAGGAAGCGGAAAGCGCTTATTAGCAAGCAGGAGGGGAAGACACATACGAAAGACATCTCGCTTGTACAAACCATCGGCGGCGATGACTATGAGAACGCATCCATGTTAGTAACGGTAAGGGTCTCTTGGGCGGGAGTGGGCTTTGCATCGAGGACGCACTTGTAATCCGCAGATTGGGTCTACTGTAAGACATGCGTGTTAGCTGGACGAGGCTTGCATAAAGATAGGCTCCGCGGTCTGATATAAAACCAAAGCCAAAACAAAAACAAAACAGTGAATGTGATGCTTACCCAGAATCGTTTCGGCTCGCCATGGTGACGGGATCTCGGTCGTGTTCGCAGCGCTCCAGGCACGGCAGCACCAGCCTTCCGACAAGGCACAGCAGGCAAGACAAGCGGACGGCAGCGGTTGTCGATGGCGCAGTTTAAGGAGAAGGACGACGAGACGCTGCAAGTGACGACGATGCGAACTGGACTGAGCAAAAGTTGGGGCTGTGCAGCAATAGCAGCGCCAGACACTCCCCGCTCTATGGCTTGGGTGGCGGGCGATAAGGAGCACGTGACGCGATCTCGTGCTCAGCAGCGAGGGCAGCGACGAGAGGCAGACGCGAGGGGCTGGGATCTCACTGCAGCAGCGATAGTGATGGCAGGGCAATGGGCGGGATGGCAGAGCTGATGATGGAGGAGATGGAATCTAGTCGAGACGAGTCGGGATTGCAAAGGCGGGCTGACAAGTGGAATCCCCTCTCAGCGCAGCGTTACTGTAACGGGGCTGTTGCGGCCAGTGCCAGGGTGGGGAGCCAAGAGGCGGCCTCCTTTGGTCTCCTTTAGGCTTGCCGTTGCCGCTGTGCTTTCAATTCTTTACAGTGTATTTGAGCACTCTACGGAGTACGGGACCGGCATCTAGACTGCCTACTTATAATGCTTTCAAGAAACCGACCTTTTCCATGTTGTGTAAGTATTTATAATACTTGTGGATGAATCCACAAGATCAGCCCGCTATTTTGCTTGTTCCGAAAGCAGCTACAGTACCTGTATAGGTAGAGGGCCATCTGGTGACGTTTTGGGTACATTACCCTTAACCTCACGCTTCGTTTTCTCTCTACAGCCTCTACGACTACTTCTACCAACACCACTACCACTAACTCCTCCATACTACTTCGACACGGCCAGTCGGCACAGAACAGCCACAGAAAGCTTGCTGCTAGTCGTGCTTCCCTGCTATCTGATTGGATGTCGCCCTGATGTACTCGTACATTCTACTGCCAATACGCAGCGCTGATACCGTACTTTGCCCGCTCCAGGCCCGGTAGAGATACCTCGCAGTAACCAGCGACGGGCAATGCAACAAGCACGGGAGCATGATCCTGGCGCGACAAACACCTTTGACGCCCTGACAAACTCCCTAAGGCGCCCGACTGATTTGCATGTTTGCCTGTGGGAGCACGACATGCCCAGCTCTTCCGCTGGCACTGCCTCTATCCGGGGGTGGGTGCCGTGCTGTATCTTCCTTGCTAACCACCAGGCACTAAGGCGTAGCACGAGCACTGCACGAATCGCCCACCCAGCTACAAACCTGTCAATGGAATCTCTCAAGGTGCTCATATTAGTAGTGCATAACTGCTCGTTTCTTGTGGAACATGAGGAGCCATGTCGGCACAGCCAGCCTTGACTAATGCTGTCAAATCAATTTTATCGGGGCAGCGTGGTTGAAAGATGCCCTCTCGTCCGTGATGACCAATGTTTACAGTGCAAAAGGTACAGCCGCTTCTAGGGCGCAGTTTTTGCCATCGAGCCAAAGTCAAGCGGGTACAGAACAAGCACCGCTTTACGGAGCAAATCAATCCATCCCCCTCTATATTACTCAGACTCTCTGTACGTGTATTACTCTGTACGAGTACTTTGTACCACCAACTTCCCTCTTCTGCTGTACTATTATTGGCATCAAACGCTCAATCTGGAGACGGGGTGCCGGGCTGGTGACCCCGACCTCATCCAATCCAGAGCCAGATCGCTCCCCCCCAGTTTCCGAGTAGCACGGAAGATGGATAGGTAAACTAACATGGGTTGGCTGACACAAGCTCCAACTAGATCATGATGGCATGAAAAGGAATCGGAAGTTGTGCCAAAAGGGATTCAGCAGATGAAAAAAAGGACCAAAGAGAAAAAGAAAAGGGATTCGAATGCTGTAGGCTGAACGGCAAAAGTCACAAGCCACCTGGCCTCAAAATGAGACCATCTTGGTTGGTGTGGCCGGCCGGCTTCTGCGCGGAGCTGTATCATCAAAAGATAAAAAAACGCCACCTTGCAAAGCCCATGCTGCTTTGGTTTGTCATCCTTTGGAGCAATCTCATAGGGCGTGCCATGACTCTGTCGAGTCGGGATGACCACTACGGGCATGGATCTGCTCTATCTTCTCTGTCTATGATGTGAGAATCGGACGAAGGAGCGTAGAATGTCGTCAATAGTAGGGCGGAAGTCGGTGGAGGAGGGGTCACCGTCCCCTGCATTCACGCTTTGTAAGAGACGCCCTAAAGAGTATAATTGACCAAGTTTGAATCATCACATATCACGATGTATGGCAATTGACTGTAAATGATAACCTTGCAACAAGCATAGCTTAGACATGATGCGCCTTAACTATACGCCTTAGCTATACGCCTTAGCTGTGGGCCTTAACAATGGGCGAAGCATGACAAAACTAACAAGCATAGAAAATCAATTTACTTCTCGTCTAGCCTCCGATTAGCATCTGGTGTCAATACCAAGGCCTAAAAACTCCAGATCCTTTCCCTTGTCGAATTCTGATACTATACACGCAATCTCGTCGTCCATATCTGATCCTGTCTTTCTCAACTTGGACCCAGCAGCTACTGGATGACACGCAGCTCTTCCATCAAAGTAAAGCAATACCGGCGTCCTCATCCCCGTCCATTTTCTTGTTGTAGCTCCCTCCCAGCCCTTCTCCTCAATTATGCCAACCTAGATGCTGGATATCTTTCGTCATCTGCGTAGAGAAAAGAAGGAAAAAAGAATCCGCCATAACTCTCCAAAACAAAAAGCAAAGTCAAAGAAATAGCAAGCAACCGTTTTAGTCGCGAGAAATGATAAACCTCCCCTCAAAACCGGTACCTAAAAGACCATCGCCCGATCCATCACTCTGGGCAGGTCGTGCAATTGGAGAAACACTTCCTTGCTCCTAGTAAGGGGCGTAGCCTCGTCCACGGCCCCGGTAACCGCCACGGTAGCCGCCGCCGCGGGGGAATCCGCCTCCGCCGCCGCGTCCAAAACCTCCTCGACCACCGCCGCGGAAGCCTCCTCTTCCACGACCGCGGCTCATGCCTGGGATATTGGTGCGCTTGGGGGTGACCTTGATGTTGCGTCCCTTGAAGACGCTCTCGTTCAGGACGAGGGCTTGGGCTACCAAGCTAGGCTCGGTAAACTCGACATAGGCGTAGCTATAGAAGGGGAAAAGGACGCCGTTGTTAGCTTGTGAAATGCACAGCAACAAGAGAGAGTGAAGGGAGCCAGAAGCCAGTTGAGCTGGGATCCGTAAAGATGTTGTGCTTACCCCTTGGGCTGTCCGGTGAACTTGTCTAGAAGGATAGTGACTCGGTTGATGGAACCGCAGCTCTGGAAGTGAGCCTGGACCTCCTCAGGAGAGGCCGAGTAATCGACGTTGCCCACAAAGATGCTGCGCGCATCCACAGACTCCTTGTCGTCGGCGAGATCAGCAGACTGCTGCTCCAGCGTCGCCTGCATCTCGCGGAGCTTCTTGGCTTCCTCCTCCATCTCAGCAACTCGGCGCTTCATCGCCAGAATCTCCTCCTAGCAGGCGGGCGTGTCAGATCCATCACATAACAGCTTCTCGTCTCGAAAGCGCGCGTCAAGCTAAACCCACCTCTTCACTGGCCGCAGTCTCGTGCTCCGGCTCACGCTCCCCCTCGGGGATGCCCTCAGGCTTGTCTGCGTCCGACATTGTGCTTGACCGAATGAATCGACAGAGTCTCTTGCTGGGATAACTGAAAAGGACGACAATGGTATCAGCGATGGTTGTTCGAATGCGACCAATGCAACGACTTGTCTTTGTTTCATCAACAAAGAGCTGTTGATAGGACGGGAAGAAAAAAAAAGAAGCTAGGATGCGAACCACCCCTGTGCAGATTGGGAATAACCTTTAGACGGAGCCTGAAGCGCGACCGCTTTAGGTTTTCTGCGTCGAAATAGGATTCATCGAAGCGCCAAAGGCTACTGACCTGGATTAACTGGCTGCAGCGATATCGGACGCGACAGCTCGGTTGTCTGCGACGTAAAGGACAGTAACGGATCTGAAAGAGCAAAGAGAGGAAAGAATTCGAGATGGGAACAATCGTCACTTGAGCCTCGTGTTGCCGCGACGCAGAGCCGAAGTTTGCCCGCCCATAAGGCTGCTTGTCGGTGCGCGGCCCACTGGAGTTACTGCTGGTGCAAGGCGGTGGTAGCTGGGGCCTGGTGTGTGGGGGAGCAGATTCACTGGGTTAGGCCTATTATCCACTGGCTAAATGGCTTCAATCACATGGATTGCTGCCCGCATATCAGCATGGATGGATCGCTGGTGATGAGCATCTTCAGCTCAACCACTCAAATCACTACTAGCAGCTGACACTCGATACTACCTTGCCAGATTAATGCATTCCAGCTTCTCTTGACCTGTAGCGTCTCTTTTTGTGCAGTGCAAACCCCCCAGCTTGCTCCTAGACCTGCACTTATATCTGGAGGCTCTGTAGTCTTGTTTATCTCCGACTCATATCAAAACACTGACAATATAACTCACTCACCCACCAGCCTCACACAACTATCCCATCATGGCAGATCGCTCATCCGCCCCCTTGCTTGAGTCCTACCATGGCGACGACAGCGATGATTCTCCCGCCTGGGACAGGTCCTCCCAGCAAGCTTCATCTACATCTCGCTCTTGGCAACGATGGCGCAGGACAAGCCAGCGCCTCCTCGAGTCCCGCACTAAGCACTTCGTCGTCATGGGCATCGTCGCGCTGGATGTCGCCGCGCTCCTTGCAAACGTCTTCATCCAGCTGATTGCCTGCGAGATGCATCAAAACGATGAACCCTGGGTGGAGCAGCTGACCGAGGGTCTGGAAATTACCGGTCTGGTATTCAGCAGCCTCTTTCTTATTGAACTCGGGGCATCCTTATTTGCTTTTGGCTTGCGGTAGGTCGAAAAAAATATCATTTTATTTGTTTGTTTGTTTGTTTGTTTTTGCATTGCTTTTGTTCATGTCTATCTAACTCTATTGGTAACCCGAAGCTTTCTTGCCTCTTGGTTTCATCTCTTTGATGCTGCCGTCATTATTGCCAGCTTCGTTATAGATGTAACGTCCAGAGGCTTGACCGAGTCCATTGGATCTCTGATTGTCGTACTTCGTCTATGGAGATTGGCCAAGATATCTGAAGAAGTGGTGCTGGGCGCTACTGAGAGAATGGAGGTGCTGGAGAAGCAGTTGGAAGACCTCGAGGCCGAGAATAGCAGATTGCGATCCCAGCTTGGCATCGAGTTCTCTGACCATTCAGGCACTGAGTAGGATTCGAATCATAAATTGGTATCATTGACATATATTACAGTTACAATTAATCTGTTGCACACTCAATGGCCCCCCAAAAAATTTGCGTGTCCAGACAATTCAGAGCTGACATTTTAGCTCTAATTCATGGTATATGTATGTTCCTAGATTACTCCCATTCATTCCTTCTATTCGAGACAAACTCCAGGTATGTATGACAGAATCCTTCACCCATTTACACCATCGATGCAGTTTCGTTCCTCCAAAATGAAAATAAAAAAAACGCCCCTGATATCTATGCTACCTCCCGCCCATGTCCCGCAGTTGCCCTATGTTCCCATCCTATGTATACGAAATATGTGGCGGTGCTATGTCTGCCATCTCTGAACGACATGGTGATCGCTGGTAGAAAAAAAAAAACAAAAGAAAGAAAGAAGCGTCGCTGAGAGTGGAAGACGGTCATGTATGTCGACTGCGTTTGCTTCCGTTGTTCACAGGATCTTTGCCGCCTAAGCAGCCTCCAAAAAAGTCGTCAAAGTCCATCCTCCGTTTCGTTCCGGCTCCGCGACCCAGGTGTGGTGAGGACCGCGGGCCCGTCCGAGAAGAGCTTCCTCCAAATTTAGAACTGAAAGATGTTGGGAAAGCAGGTACCTCCTGCTGTCTTTGGTCTGATAAATCCAAGGTGGCGATATTAGGATACGACGAGTGGAAAGTAAAGGCGTCTTGCGTGGGTACGACGAAGTGGGTTGGTTCTTCGTTCATAGGAGCGACATGGACGGCAGCAGGAGGGGAGACGGTTCGTGTTTCGATCGGAATTGGTGTCGAGGTGGATAGTTCGGCGCTGGCTCTAGCGATCTCGGGAGACGTATTTCGTTCGCCCTTGTCGACCTCATCCTCGCTCTCAGCGCTCTGGTGTCCCGCATCTCGGCCATCAAGCCTTTCCGTGGCCCACCTCCTAATCCGCCAACCCTCGCCATCGTCCAAGCCAATGTTTTCCCTGTCGAGAAACAGGAGCAGTTCGTCCAAGCACTCCTGGTACCCATCTGCACGAGCGCGAGCTTCTGCCTTGGCGGAGGTCTTGTAGAGCTTGGTAACGGAGAGTGCGGCGGCTTTGAAAACGTCGAGAAGCTGTTCAGGTGAGTCATACTGCGCCGCCTGCTTCCCAACGGCGCTTCGGGTTTTCGACGAGTCCATCTTCAAAGAGGGTATTTGTTGTTATGGCAAGCGCGCGTGTGTGGTATGTATGGCCTAGCTTCTGGTTAGGGTGGCGTAACGGCAAACTGGGAGCTTTGTGTTCCTACCTGAGGACTCGTATGGATTCCAGCAAGCAGGCTCAGGGAGAGAGATTCCGCGGCCTGGTTTTAGGGGGTCGCACGGCAGAGACAATGCCAAGTTCTGGGTTAGGCAGCCTCAAAATCGAATATCAAGCTCTCAAAAAGGAAGAGAATGAGCGAAAGGCCTGGAGATGGTCCCCAAATCGGATCAAACGATGGAGGGGAAAGTCCTGGCAATTTAGTCTGGAGCGGCAAACTTCGAGGTCAGCAGGTTCGAAAGGTGGGCGAAGGCGGTAGAACGGCACGTGGGGTTGATGGGTCGATACCCTGGCATCTACCACGTGACTTTGAAGCTGGTCGCAAGCTACTGCTATTAGACGAGAGCAGCGAGAGATGCTTTGAGATATGAGAGCGATACGGGAGAATTTATTATTAAAGTTCAAGGCTTTGATTATGAGGGTGTGTATGGCGAGCTGCCGAGTGCTGGGAGCTGGACAAGACACGTGCACGCACCGCGCGGTGATTTCAAATGCTACGAGTACGAGTGCATGCACTGCGCACTCCTTGCAGGCCTTGAATGACGGGAGGCAAATCCCCTGCTAAATTGAACCGCATCTGCATTTGCAGCGCTGAAAAGCCCCTGACGCTGTTGACGTCGTTGGCTAATCCCGCTTGGGCTCCGGACTTTTCTTGTTCCTTTGAGCAATAAGTGGGGGGCCCGAATCGGCTTTCTTTGGCGGAGAGACAAGGGTGGGACCTGCACAAAGCGCTAGGCCCAAAGGCGACAACCTCTGGATGAGCACGTCGAGCCTCTTGCCAGGCGCAATTCTAGAAAAAACATCTTCTCCTTTCCACCAGCAACAGGGAAGTCGATTAAAGGCTCCCAACACCGCCCAAAACATCTCGAGAAGCCAGAGGTCCCTGTAAGATTCACGGAATCATCACCGGCCCCTTGCACTTTCGCCCAGCGGCGCATTTGAAGCGCGTTTCGTGCACGCAAGTCGCGTAAAGAGGCTCCCCTCTGAGATTTTAGTCGCAATGGCTCCGCGACCTCGAGCCAACGGCGTGGATACGGACGCGTCCATGTCTGATGCTCCGGAGCATCCTCATGCTGAGGAAATGGTAAGTTCATCTATTTAATTGCTGCTTTTCGCCGCTCGATCGATGTTTTAACAGCTATAATCCCAGGAGGTTGATGAGACTCCCGACTATACCGATTCTGACACCAACCCCAACACCACAGCTAGCAGCGTAGCTGGTGAGCCCCTCACAGATGGTAGGAAGCGACGTAGCGAGGCGAATCAATTGCGTCGGAGCATCTTCGGAAAGAAGCATGACCGCCTTGGAGAATCAAAGGTATGCTTTCCCATATTGCCCAGCTATAAGACAGCGTCTGCTGGGGATTGTATTCGATATTAACGCTTTGACCCTTTTCTCTCTCCTTCAAACAGGAAGATGATACTATTCGAAGATTCCGATACTTGCTCGGCCTTACCGATCTCTTCCGGCACTTTATCGAGACGAATCCCGACCCTAAAATCCGTGACATTATGGCCGAGATCGATCATCAGAATGCCGAAGCTGCTCGAGGCAAGAAGGGCGCTGGCAGAAAAGGAGGCGCCACAAGTGATCGACGGCGACGAACGGAGGCCGAGGAAGATGCGGAACTCTTGAGCGACGAGAAGCATGGTGGATCCGCAGATACAGTCTTCAGAGAGTCACCCTCGTTTATCCAGGGTACCATGAGGGATTACCAGGTTGCAGGCCTCAACTGGCTCATTTCGCTGCATGAAAACGGCATTTCAGGCATTTTGGCCGACGAAATGGGCTTGGGTAAAACTCTGCAAACCATCTCCTTTCTGGGTTATCTCCGCCACATCATGGGTATTACTGGTCCCCACCTTGTGACGGTGCCCAAGTCGACGCTCGACAACTGGAAGCGAGAGTTTGCAAAGTGGACCCCGGAAGTCAATGTGCTGGTGCTTCAAGGTGCAAAAGATGAGCGTCACGAACTCATCAACGAGCGTCTTGTCGACGAGAAATTTGACGTTTGCATTACGAGCTACGAAATGGTCCTGAGAGAAAAGGCACATCTCAAGAAATTTGCTTGGGAGTATATCATTATTGACGAGGCACATCGTATCAAAAACGAAGAGTCGTCTCTTTCGCAGGTCATCCGACTCTTCAACTCCCGTAACCGACTGCTCATTACAGGTACCCCGCTGCAAAACAACTTGCACGAGCTCTGGGCTCTCCTCAACTTCCTCCTGCCCGATGTCTTTGGCGATGCTGATGCGTTCGACCAATGGTTTTCAGGACAAGACCAAGATCAAGACAAAGTAGTGCAACAGCTGCATCGAGTTTTGCGTCCGTTCTTGCTCCGACGTGTCAAGAGTGATGTAGAAAAGAGTCTTTTGCCGAAGAAGGAGGTCAACGTGTACCTGGGCATGTCCGAGATGCAGGTCAAGTGGTACCAGAAGATTCTGGAAAAAGATATCGATGCTGTTAACGGTGCTGGAGGAAAGCGAGAGTCTAAGACCAGGCTTTTGAACATTGTTATGCAGCTGCGAAAGTGCTGCAACCACCCCTATCTCTTTGAAGGTGCTGAGCCGGGTCCTCCCTACACAACTGACGAGCACCTGATCTACAATGCTGGCAAGATGAAGGTCCTGGACAAGTTGCTAGGACGACTTCAGAAGCAGGGGAGCAGAGTCTTGATCTTTTCACAAATGAGTCGATTGCTCGATATTTTGGAAGATTATTGCGTCTTCAGGCAGTACAAGTATTGCCGTATTGACGGTAGTACTGCTCACGAGGACCGAATTGCAGCCATCGACGATTACAACAAGCCTGGATCAGAAAAGTTTGTCTTTTTGCTCACGACGAGAGCTGGTGGTCTGGGCATCAACTTGACAACGGCCGACATTGTCATTCTCTACGATAGTGATTGGAACCCGCAGGCTGATCTGCAGGCCATGGACCGCGCACATCGTATCGGACAGACTAAGCAAGTTGTAGTGTACAGATTCGTCACTGATAATGCGATTGAAGAAAAAGTCCTCGAGCGAGCGGCCCAGAAACTACGACTCGACCAGGTCGTCATTCAGCAGGGCCGTGCCCAGGTTGCGGCCAAGGCCGCTGCAAACAAGGATGAACTCTTATCCATGATTCAACACGGTGCCGAGAAAGTATTCCAGTCAAAAAGCTCTACGGACGAAGCAGAAAACAAAGACAAGGAGCTAGACGATGAGGATATCGATGAAATCTTGACTCGAGGCGAGTCCCGTACCAAGGAGCTGAATGCCAGGTACGAAAAGCTTGGTATCGAGGATCTCCAGAAATTCACATCCGAATCTGCTTACGAGTGGAATGGAGAAAACTTTGCAGCTACAAAGAAGAATATCGGCATGAACTGGATCAATCCGTCGAAGCGAGAACGCAGGGAACAGAGCTACTCGATGGACAAATACTTTAGACAGGCCATGTATCCCAACCCCAAGACTGATGCCAAGCCAAAGGCTCCCCGTGCGCCGAAACAGGTACCAGTTCACGATTACCAATTCTACCCTCCCCGACTGCAGGATCTGCAGGACAGAGAGACTGCCTTCTATCGCAAGGAGATTGGGTATAAGGTTCCATTGCCTGATGGAGACGATGATAACTTGTCCGAGCGCGAGGCTGAGAGAGCACTCGAGCAGCAGGAGATTGACACTGCTACACCTCTCACAGAGGAAGAGCGAGCTGAAAAGGAGGAGCTTTCCAATCAAGGTTTTGGCCACTGGAACCGCCGTGATTTCCAGCAGTTTATCAACGGATCGGGAAAATATGGCCGCAACGACTACCAGGGCATATCCAACGAGATTGACAGCAAGACGACGGCGGAAATCCGGGCTTATGCCAAGGTGTTCTGGCAGCGATACACTGAAATTTCTGACTACCCCAAGTACATCAAAGTTATCGAAGATGGTGAAGAGCGAACCAGGCGCATCGACCATCAAGGCAAGCTTCTTCGGAAGAAGATGCAGCAGTATCGTGTTCCTCTCCAGCAACTGAAGATCAATTACTCGGTCTCAACCACAAACAAGAAAGTCTACACCGAAGAAGAGGATCGGTTCCTGTTGGTTCTTCTCGACCGCTATGGCATCGACTCGGAGGGCCTCTATGAAAAGATGCGAGACGAGATCCGTGACTCTCCTCTTTTCCGCTTCGATTGGTTTTTCCTCAGCCGCACGCCTATTGAGCTGTCGCGACGATGCAACACGCTGCTGACGACTATCGTTAAGGAGTTTGAGGACGGCCCTGGAACTGGAAAGAATGGGGTCAATGGCAAGTCCAAGCGCGATCTGGACGAGGAGAATGATGAAGACAGCATCCTGAGCATGGCACCGGCAAAGAAGAAGTCTAAGAATGGCGTCAAGGTATGTAACATCCCAGACTAAATTAAAAGGGGCGAATGCTAACACACGTCTCTAGAATAAGGCTCTTGACAACGTCAAGTCAAAGTCCAGCAAAGCCAGCTCAGCTTCCCCTTCAAGAGCCTCCAGCGTCGCTTCCAACGCTAACTCCGTTGCCGGTGGCTCTTCCAAGGGCAAGAAGACCAAGACCGCAGGTCGAAAGAAGAAATGAGTAAGATGAAAAGCGGGAAAAGCAAGGATTAAGGGCAAAACAACTCGGGCTCAAGGAAAGGATGCGGATACGAGTTTTAGAGAGGGGAATAACGTTGCTTTATTATGTCGACAAAACTTATGGCGTTTTCATGCTTGGGGGATTAATGAGGATTGAATCGAGCTTGGTGGTGGATAATTTTGTCGGCAGGACAGTTATCTTGACCCCCGGGCAATGATGGTGTAGGAAAGGCATCGACGATGCTCCAGCTTCTTGTGTCAGACGAAAAAAAGATATAGTTTGTGTAGCTGTACAGTAGTAATGCATTGAAGGAACTCAACTTAAGAGAAGCCGTTCACATCTTCTCTAATAGTTTTACCACCTAGGCAGTCAAAGTCTGTAAAACAACAAAATCAACCCGTAGACATCGAATACACCGTCTCGTACTCGTATCTCCGCCGAGGCACGACTCCATTTCCAGCGCCCGGAACAAAGTGGGCCCCGATCTCCGATCATCCCATCGAGTACCCGGAGAGCTCCAGAGGTGGCACCATCGCGATTCCTATTTCTTACTCGCATGCTCGGCCAGAGCTCGACAATGATCAATTGAGCTGCCAACATGAGCCTTCAGCGCGCGGATGGCGCTGCAACGGCCCTCCTCAGGCTGTCAACCGCCTGGAGGAGAAGCGCCGCCTCAGCGACAACCCGATCCGGAGCCTGGCGCATCGTGAGCCGCGGCTTGAGCTCAGCTCGTGACGATGGCGGTGCTGCTGCGAAACGAAGCAAGGCTGGGAAGCTGCCTGATAACGCAAGCGTGGCGGTTCTGGGAGGTGGCCTGACGGGCTTGACGACGGCATATTACCTGGCCAAGTGGCTGCCGGCGACGACCAAGATTACGCTGCTCGAGGGCGGCGATCGGCTGGGCGGATGGATCAGGACGGATAAGGTTCCTGTTAAAGTTGGTGGTGTTGAGGGAGTGGTGAATTTCGAGCGTGGTCCGCGGTCGTTTTCGTCGTTGAACAAGAGCACCTGGCGGTTTGACGACTTGGTGCTCTGGGATCTGGTGCGTCTAGCTTCGAGGAGGATGTTCGAGTGAAGAAGGAGAAAGCTAACAAGGTTGTGCTGCTTTCATAGGCTCTCGACCTAGGTCTCAAAGTCGTCTCGCCTCCCGATCAACCACGATACATCTACTATCCCGACCATCTCGTGCCGCTCCCTCCACACACCAGCCTGGCCGCATTCGCACGCGAGCCCGTCGTTCTCGAATCTCTATGGGCCGGGTTCGGATACGTGATGCGACGGCTCTTCAGCAGAAAGGACGGCGTGCCCGTCCAAGACCTCTCCATCGCCGACTGGATCTACCACATCACAGGCAGCAAAGCTGTAGCCGAGAACCTGGCCTCGGCCATGGTACACGGAATCTACGGCGGCGACATCTACACTCTCAGCGCACGGAGCGTCCTCGACCGTTTCTACTGGGTGCATTATCTACCGGCCTTGGGGCCCAACATCCGGCACATGGCCATCTCGGAACAGACGTTTATGGAGGCCATGGGCCAGGATCCGCAGATTCGGAAGCTTGCGCAGCAGCCGAGGGGTGCGCTGTTGAACTTTGGCGAGACGGGCATGGAAACGTTGCCGATTGCGTTGGGAGATGCTCTCAAGGGGCAGGCGAATGTCGAGGTTAAGCTTAATGCCAAGGTCACTGATATTGACTATGACTCGGAGACTGAGCTCATCAAGGTGAGACTTAACAACTGATATATATATACTCTCATTCTCGCTAATGCCTCGAAATTCAGATCACAACCGACCAAAACTCGTCTGAGAAGTATACTAAAGTCATCTCTACCCTGCCCTCCCAGCACCTCGCCCGCATCACCGAAGACATCCCCAGCCTCGACTCCTCACACGCAGTCTCCATCATGACCGTCAACATCTGGTATCCCCAGACAAACCTCAAGCCCCCAGGCTTCGGCTACCTCATCCCCCTCTCCGTGCCCCCCGAGCAGAACCCCGAGCGCGCCTTGGGCGTCTTTTTCGACTCCGACGTGGGAGTCAGGGGCCCCGACGAGCCCGCCGGCACGAAGCTCTTCGTCCTCATGGGCGGCCACTATTACGACAGTAAGAAAGAGCACGGCCCGACCGTTCGGGTGCCCTCCGAGGAAGAGGCCATTCAGCAGGCAAAGGCCGTCCTCGAGCGTCATCTCGGCATCCCCCAGTCCACGCCTTGCTTCGCCATGGCCCGCCTCGCTAGCGAGTGCATCCCGCAGTATAATCGTGGCCACCAGGACACCATGGCCGCCGCAGACCAGGAGATTCACGATAACTTCAAGGGCAGGCTCGCCGTCGCGGGAGGGTCGTACACGAAGATTGGCGCCATGGGCGCGCTGCGCAACGGCTACGATATTGCCAACACTGTTGCTAGGGAGAATTGGCTCACTACGGGGCTGGAGCAGCTGGAGTTTCCAACGCAGTTCTGTGGCGTGCCGACGGAGAGGATTCCCGTCAGGAGGTTTTCTAGAAGGTAAATTAAAAACAAGGGGGCATTTGTACGAATCTCTTCGTCTGGATATCCATATAGATGGCGGAAAAGAAAGGGGAAAAGAGAACATATCAAAAGCTGGGTTGGTTCGCTAGCAAATCACCACTTTTCATCACCATAGCATAGACTTCGCATCGAACACATCAATATAAGAAAAAACAGGGCATTAGAACCAAAGCAGGATCCCGCCGCACGTTATGCACATAACATTAATTACCAGGCATCTATCTCATAATACAAACCGCCTCCAGTTCTTCCATCCACATAATCTTTTTTTCGTCGGTCAAAAAGGGAGAGAGAAAGAAGAACAGAGTGTAAAGAAATGACGAATGATTATAGAAGCCCCCCGTCCGCCCCCCCTTCCAATGTAGATTACCCTGGCTGATGATTGATGCTCCCATTATCCAAATTCTCTCGCTGCGTAGTGAGCTTTTTTGCACGTTTCACTCGAGGTATCATTAGGCGAAAGAAAAAACAACAAAAAAATAGACAAGAAAAGGAGCAAGGAAAAAAAGCACGAATGCCGCAAGTTGCCCCCTTGATACCGAACCGACCGAGCCCCCTTCCAAGCTTCGTAATAGCCCCCCTTGGTTCTTTGCAACCCACCCCCTTTTTTGATATAACAAGTCTTGACGGAAACTCTCCGCAAGATAGTCGTTTCGTTCGTGGAGAGTGGATATATATATACCTTATATCATTGTAGGATCCCCCTTGCGACCTTGTAGTTAGTCTAATGTTATCACCTCTGTTTTCACGCCGCCGGGTGGTATTGACGGCGATGCATGTACAACTCCTCGAATCGCAGCATCAATCGCAAGCAGCATATCCATGACCGCCTCATTCGACTGGGCTGCTGCGCCGCTGGTAAGACCAAGCCAGTTGTTCCCCTTGCCCTCCCACACAGCTTTCAAAGCCTCGTCAAAATCGTCGGGTGCTGCGTTGGTTGTAGACCGCCAAGCGTGCCACCACCCTTCACCACGGCGGGCCTTCATTTTGACATCTATGGAGATGCTCCTCTTGGTCTTGTCTCCAGGTTGACCTGTCGCAAGGTCCTTATACTTGAGATTGATCCACGTCATGGATTTCATGCTAAAGTCCAGCCGGCCCTGTCCCTTTTTAAACAGCTCGGTCCACTGGGCGTCTAGCTGGACAAGAGCCTTCATGGCGTGTAATGACATGGGAAGCCAGGCCATCAGCAAACCGATACCACCTTCTGTGCTGGCCAAATTCCTTGCGAGGTCGATAACCCGGACATGGGGGTTATCCTTCTCCATGTGAATATCGATGTCTTCGCTGGATAGATCCATCTTCACTCTCCATAGTTCGCGAGCTGAAGGAGGGGCGGCAGTTTCCCCATCCGGCGGCGCGGGTACCGGCGAGCTATAGCAGAACACAACTCCTTTCAGCGTGATCGACTCGCTAATGATTGATCCCTTAGCGTTCTCCATAGCTTCGAGAAAGTTGACAAATCTGTCAATTGCCTTGATTCGCGACTTGAGGATGTCAAAAACTGGCTCGGTGACGCGACGCTGGACTTGTAAGATGAATTCACCCCTCTGAGGGTTGTAGGAAACATTCCGATCCACCACGCCCTTCAGGTCCAAGAATCTTGTTGGTCGTCGCACTCTGATCACCACGTCTGAGGTGCAGACCAGCTCATGGGTTGTTGTGTAGCTTCCTTCGCTTGTCTCTTCACGCCTGGACTCTGAGTGAACACCCTTGAAGTTGATTGCAACCATATTTTCCGCCCACGGTTCCCTAGCCGAGGGAGAGATTCCCGCCTTCAACCGTAATAACGCAAGTACCTGCGGATCTTCGTTCAATCCAAAAGCGCTGTGGTGCTGTGATTTTACTTCGTCCGCGTCTTCTTGCGTCACTGTTGGGAATATGGCCGATAGTGCCACTTCGATGGATGGCATTCTGACTTGTTGAGGTAGAGATAAATCGATGCTTCCGTTCGATTGGCACTTAACCCTACGTCGATGTAGCTCTCTCATATCGACTGACTGAGTGATCATGCCACCTGCAAATAGGTTCAGGTTATCCCAAAAACTGCCTGACATGTGAGGTGTTCCCTTGTTAAGTGGAAGCTTGGTATGGAATTTGGAGACACCATTCGTTTGAGTAGAATCCCTAAAATTCCTGGTTAGCCGCGAGAGAAAAAGGGGGAAAGGAACAAGAAAATCTCAAGTTAAGAGCGGCATATACTCACGTCTCGAGCAACCACCATTCATCGCCCTCCAGGCTGAGAATCACTCCAACAAACCAGGTTGAACCCCATCCTCCATGTTGTAGCCATAATGTACGGCTCCATCTCCGCATCTTGGTAATCGACCTCAACTCATCAACGTTTACGGGTGCTTTCCGGACAGACCAGCCCCTAGCAGTTCCCATTCTACCCAGTTCATCTTCTATAATTGCGCATCGCAAGTGTTCTAAGAAGTTGACTCCGTCTTCCGTTGGGTTTTTTCCATTGTTCAGCTGAAGCTCCGGCTGAATGGAAAACTTTGAATGCGGCTTCATGGCAAAGGCACCGCTCGTTGGCTCGATTAAGAGTGACACTGTGCCACCGTACCCTACTTGCAGACTTAGGCAGGACGCCACCGGATCGGTTTTTGATACGTTTAGGACCACGCCGGTTTCGCGATTCTTGAATCTTGGCGCTGCCAGTAGCCCAGAGTGGATATTTGACAGGATGTGCTCGATGTGCCGTCCAACGACGTCCTTCAACAATGATTCCGCCGACAGATTCTCGGTATTCACCTCAATCTCAACGTCTTTGACTTCTTTACCATCGCGATACCACTTTGCTGCCAAGAAACTCGATGCCTTTGGGTCTGTTCTGCCTCCCTGCTTGCGTCCGCTGTTTACCGCTACAATGATCCAGTTTTTCAGACCAGTAGCGGGTGAACGAGACGTCCAGTACTGGATGGACAAGGCTCTGTTTAGAGGTTCCACTGCCAACGTACCAGTCCATGATGTCCGGCTCAGCTGCAACGCTTGGCGCTTCAGCTCATTGATCTTGGTGGTTAAGACGTATTCGTGCAAAAAATGATAGCAACCAGTTAATCCATCCTTTGCCAGTGCCTCGTTTACGCAGTTTTCGAGTGGTGTTCGTAACGATTCGGGGAGTGATAGTGCCGCCGGTCGAAAGGCAAATCTGAAGTCAATGAACCAAAACTGCTTTTCGAAGTCTTCATCCGCAATCGTTAAATCCACTTCGAATTCTCCGGCAACTTTGAAAGTGACTCGGCCTGATCCAATCGTGTAGTTTCGGAACTGATGCGGAATTTTGTCAAAATCGTCAAGGTTTAGCCGCAGAGATAGCAGCGTATCCAGATCACCAATGCCTCTCAGCTGCTCCTCTGTTGTCAAAGGGGGCGGCTCAATATATTGAAGCTAGAGACATGTAATTGTAAGATAGAAGATCAATCTAATTTGGAGCTATGTTATAAGGGACTTTCACTTACGTCTGGCATCCACGGCGCCGTTCCAGTGGAAAGAACTTGTAGTGCCGTCTTCAGATCAGGGCTTGGCATTCGGGCATACGTCAAGTCCCGCTTCACATTGATTATACTATCCAGGGCCGTGTCGTAAAGGATTCGTTGTTGATCGAGATGGAATTTGAGATCGATAAGTTTGCTGACCATGGAAGCCTTCCGGCTCCATTCCACAATAACTAATGCTTTAACCCATTTTGCGTGCATATCCTGGGTGAAATGTAGTAACATCGCCTTCTTTCTGAGGTTTTCGCCTGAAGTGTCATCCGGAGCGCTCTGAGTGTAGTTTGTGGTCCCGTTCGTGGCAGCAGCAGGAAGTGGCAGTTTGGCCAACTCGGCGATCTTGTCTTGTAACTGGTTGTGCGTAGACTGAGCGAGTCGTGTTAGAAGGAGGGAGAGCGGAACGAAGCCCTGAGTAATGTGAACGATTTCATCAGGGAGATTGTTCATCCGCGAAACTTGCTCGGTCGGAGAATTTGATCGAGCCTCGCCCTCGGCCCCCCCTCCATTGACGACGGCATTGCTCCCATTGTTGGCTGTAGTTGTAGCTGGCGCCTTTCCCTTATCTGGCGCGACCCGCGGCCCGTCAATGCTCTTGACACCGTTAATGCCGTTCACGGCCGAGTCCTTATGGTGGTCGGAAAGTGCGCCATTCTGGCCTCCACTGTCCATAGTGACGACGCCAGGCATTTATCGAGCTGTGAAAACGAAGTCGCCGCAGCCCCCACGCAGAAACTGATACTGCCAGCACCACGCCCCCTAACGACGCAATCGGCCTGGCTCGCGAGAGAGATGTCGAACTATCGCGCGCGTATCATGGAAGGGTTGTGTTCTGCCTCTTTATGGGCGGCGGCAGTGGAGCATGACCGTCGAGGTCGTCTGCACCGATGCGGACGGTCGGAGGCGCGTTGGAAACGAGTTCGCATATAAATTCAAAGGCCGCGCTGAGGAATCAAGCAGCTATTCCGAAGAGGCTGCTAGAAATCAGAGTTCTCGATAGATGTCGCAACAGGATCAGCAACGGCTGAGGGCGTCTGCACGTGTTGGATGGCTCGGTTTGATTATGGTCCTTTCGCGAGAGAAAGTGGCACGGAAGCAGCCGAGAGAGCGTGAACGCGGCTCGAATTCAAGCACTGAATGTTTCGAGACTCGGCGATACTGGCGGTGCTCGAATCAGTGCACCTTGAGGTGGAGGGAGGATGAAATACAGGCGCGGATTGGGTCGTGGTCGGGGGTTGAGGATGATGCGCCAACAAAGCCGCCCTTCTCCGTTTTCAAAGATTCGAGGTAACACGGGCAAGGCGGACGCCGAAAGCTACGGCAGATCACGTGAGTTTGTGCACGGACCAGATGGACTTAGGAAGCGCCCACAACCACTGCCCGAGACGAAGTACCTGAACCGCCGCATCTTAGCCAACAATTCGGATGGTAGTTCCGATCAGTGCATGGCAGCTCTGTATAGCCTAAAAGTTGGATAGAATGGGGATTGGCAAAGGAACATGCAAACTTGACCTTAAATAGCAGTTATAAAAGCAATCAACCAGTCAAGTCATTGATTGCATGGTACCGTGCACGGGTAATTACTGCTATTGATGGGATCGTTTGGTTGAACTACCACACGAACCTCTCCCAAGACACTGCGACATCATCACTCGTAAAGACTACAACAAAGAAGTTAAACACTAGAATGCGTTCGGGGAAAAAAAATGTCATCTAGAATTTTTTATTTTCTTCATATTGCGAAATAGAAGCTTAAGCTCTTGATAATCCAGTACGTGCCACTGCAGCTTAGACGACGCTCAACTTTTTATGAAATCCATACTACCTCACAGCCATATCCCGCCTGAGACCCATGATACGTCCAATGCATTATATTTGGGGACGATGTATATAACAAAGATTTTTTTCTTTTTTTAACTGCAACAATTGTTACTATGCTTGCTCCATCTAGGATCCAAGGCAATACATGTCAAACATTGTGCATTGCAATTGCACCAGCCACTTACAACTTGGTAGGAGGGGCAGCCGAGGTTGTCGGCCACTGGTAGCCGGCAGCATCGCTGAACTTGTATCCGTACGAGGCTGTGAAGTCATCCAAAACAGCGGGGCCTCGAGAGCCTATACCGACGAATTAGTTTGAAGCTCAATCCAGCCAGGCCGTGAAAATGCCTGGGAGGTTGGCAAAGATGAGATCGAAACTTACCATAGGGGTACTCCATGGGGATAATCTCCTTGTTGTCTTCCAGGTAGTGCAGCAGGGGAGTAAACATGCGCCAGCTAGCATCCAGCTCGTCGTCACGAACAAAGTTGGAGTGGTCGCCCTTCAAGCAGTCGAGGACAAGTGACTCGTATGCCTCGGGAATCTTAAGGTCGGAGAATCGGCGTCTGTAGGTAAGGTCAAGCTCGGTAACGACGGTCTGGGTGCTGAGTCCAGGAAGCTTGGAGTTCATCTTGATGTAGACACTCTCGTTGGGCTGAATGCGCATAACAAGCTCGTTCCGTGGAATGTCCTTGAAGATGCCTGAAGTAACGTCCTTGAACTGGATACGGATCTCAGTCTTTTGCTCGTTGAGGGCTTTGCCAGCCTTCATGATGAAAGGAACGCCATCCCATCGCTCGTTCTTAATGTAGGCGACAAGGGCGCAGAATGTTGGGCATCGAGAGTCCTTGGGCACAGTGTCGTCCTCCTTGTACGACGGCTTGCTACCATCCAATGACCTTCCATACTGTCCAATGATGACGTTCTTGGGCTCAATAGCAGGCATGGCTCGGAGGACACGGACCTTCTCGTCTCGGATATCCTCGGAGTCGAAGGAGATGGGGCGCTCCATGGCCAGGAGAGTCAGGACCTGGAGAAGATGGTTTTGCATGACATCTCGGATAATGCCAAACTCGTCAAAGTAGCCTCCACGGCCCTCGGTGCCAAAAGGCTCCTTGAAGGTGATTTGCACATTGTCGATGTGGTGTCTGTTCCAGGTAGCACCAAGGAAGGAGTTGCCGAAGCGCATGATGAGAATGTTCTTGACCATCTCCTTACCGAGGTAGTGGTCAATACGGTAGAGCTCCTCCTCCTTCCAGTCGGGCTCAAGAGACTTCTGCAGCTCGCGAGAGCTGGCAAGATCCTTGCCGAAGGGCTTCTCAATCTACAGGCGAGTGGTTAGGAGGGAAACAGCAGCAAAATGAAGGAGATATCAAGGCAGAAAAAAAGCATGCCCTCAACTTACAATGACACGAGCGATACCCCTGGTTGGGTAGCAGCATCTCTTCAGGTGCTGGGAGACAATGGTAAAGACACTGGGAGGCAGCGCCATGTAGAACAGGCGGTGCGCCTCTGGCCATCCCTTCTCCAAGTCCTTGAGGTGGTTGTCCAAAACAGCAAAGGACTCATCCTTGTCGTACTGGCCGGAAATGTAGGTGCACAGGCTGGTGAACTCCTCAAGTTGTTTCTCAATCTCCGGGGTAGGCGTCTTGATGTATGACTTCACCCGTCGCAGGTACTCCTCGTGGTCCATCTTTGTCCGGGCATATCCGACGATCTTGACGCCCTTGGGCAGAAATTGGTTTCGGTACTAACAGTTGTCAGTAAGCTGGCGCACATCTCGATGGCGGCGTCTCTCTGCAAAAAAACGCATAGCCTATCCTGTGGTTATGGTTGGGCTGCTTACCAGGCCAAAGAGCGCGGGGTACTGCGAAGTGCTTGTGTCAGCGCAAAGAGTTGCAAAACAACGATGAATTAAGGTGGCCTCTCACAGTCTTCTTCTTAGCAAGATCTCCGGAGGCACCGAGGACGATAATCGTCGTGTTCTCCTTGAGCTCGAGCGCTTGGCTGCATCGCAATTGTTAGCAAAGCGTACTCTTGCGGATGCTCTTTTTTTTCTTTCTCAATGCCAAAGTTTTGGCTCAACCCCGCTGTGCACTGAAGCTTGGAGACGCAGTGACGATAGCTGGTGTCATGGTGGGGTTGCCGGTACTTACGGCTGGTTGGGGTCCATTGCTGCGGTTTGCTCTGGATTCGGGCTGGATAAGGTAACGCGGGAAAGTGAAATCTGGCTTCTTGTTGAGCGTACAACAGAGTAGCAAACAACCGGTCGGGCTTGGAGCGAAAATCGAACGTGCAGGCGCCGGTCCAAGATCAAGGTTCAGCGTTGGGTTGGGGAGAGAAAGAGAGGGAGCTTGAGGATCGGAGGGGGAGACGCGGTGGGCTTGCTTGGTTTTTTAGGCGACGGGGTTAGAATGCGCTGACGGAGTTTGGAGCTCTGGCAGTACAGCGTCAAGTGCTCCAGTGTTAGCGCAAGTCCTGCTAGAGCGCCCCTCAGTGCAGTTCTCCGTCGGTGCCGTCAGGTACCTGCTGGGCTGCAAAGTCATCAGCAGGATGGAAGCTCGGAGTCCTGCTAGCCGCACTGCGATAGTCACGTAGCCTCCGGGGCTCCTTTCGAGGGTCGTTCTCCACCATCCAGCACGGTTAGTAATTTGCCCGGCTTGAGTCTACCGGGAGAAAGATGGGGGTTTAACTGTGAGCCAGCGTGGGCGATACCGGGCGGAGGCAAAGCCTGAAGGTTTACGGCATTGAAGTCGGGTATATCATGAAGGGACTGACTGGAGTTGAAAACAGGTTACTTGTCCAGGTAATTGTAAACCACTATTGTCAAGTATAGCACAATGGGGCATTCATTCAACTGGCACCTACCTATCATGGCTGTAGCATCTGCATAATTGCACATCGGCATCTTACTTTGCCTTCGTGGGTATGTACATGTAACTGACAAATGTAAGCACCGTATGCCTATTTCGTACTGAGGGGGTCACCCGCAGATTGAGTTGCAGATAACGCCTCAACTAAACACCAATTGCCAAAAAGGGCCATATTTGCATCCCCTAGCACACTCGCCAAGGGAACAAGATTCGGGACGGGAACATTATTACTGATTGTTAAAAATCTTTTGTCAATTTCCAGTCATGGATCACCCCTTGTGAAGCCGTGTTGCTTACAAAGTCTGGGATAATCCACCAAGGTGCCTTATGCGTGGAAGGAGAGGAACACAGTGGAAGAAAAAAAGCGCAGCATAGAACTCGACGGATGTTCCCGATGCTTGACTGGCCGAGCAACTAGCCAGCCCGTCTACTCGTACCAGACACGTTATAGGACCTATTGTCCCGGGTTCCAGAGACATCAGGTGGTGCTTCTGTTCGGTTCTCAGGGCCTTGTTGCCCGCTACGGGAATTCGATAATTCCGCTGGAAGCGCAGCAAACCCCCTAACACCGCACCAGTGGACCGAAAGAGCGAGCATACGGCAGAGCCTGTACAAGATTCTGCGAGTAATACCACATGGGAGGGATTGGTAATCTTACTTCTGCCTGTTTCGAGGTCTGGTCGCCCCGGCTTGCCCCCTCATGGAGCCGGGAACTTTTAGACGGCCTGTGGTTGATCAGTCGCCGCATCTTCCGAGAACAACCCGGGCCGGACTAGGAGTGGCCTCGGCGATTTTGGCACGCTGAATGGAACATTGGAAACTTTGTCCGAGCATCCATCCACGTTGGTGATTTACCACTGGCACTCGTAATAGCATTCAACCCATATAACTTGCCTAATGCTGCCTCATGCCCTTTTGCCTCGTGTCTTCTTTTTTTCCGTGAGTTGGTTTTTCTTTTCCTTTTTACTGTTTTGTGCCAGTCCCTTGAGTTGAGTCAACCTGTTCAGAAACATAGTCTCCATAGTTGGGTTTCACCTTGATGTGTGATAGCCTAACTATCATGGATTACCTAGAGTCTTTTGCATTTACCCAGGTAGGTAGTCGGCCTACCGAAAGTGACGTATGATCCCGTGGGCATAGAGATGGACAATTAATGGATCAAGATCCAAGAGAACTAAGAAGACAGCGCTGAATGATTCGATCAATGTTATGCAAGCGAGGGGCTGAGCACTCAGCCGGCTATTTGATTGAAGAGGACAACGGTGACCAATGGTTGATCCCCGCGGCCCCCAACATTTTCTCTCATCTTCCAGAGCTCGGGAAGAATGATGCGTTAGTATCGAGCTTGGCCATAGATTCAATAAGGGAAAAAATATTCCCCGAAAAGCGTGATATCTAAGGGAGATCTAAGCAGGTAGGCCGTCTTCTGTACAGAGGTAGGGCGAATTATTGGGATCAAGTTGCATGCTTTTCCCAAATAGGCTAGCTGATAGAAGTCTCTAGCGAGAAAACGAAGTGTGGCTACTTATCGATATCTCAAATCGCAGGAACTGAGGCGGTGCAGCACTCTCCAGCACTCTCCAGCCACAGTCGCTTGTGAACTAAAATGCCCTAAGCCACCACGTGATGCCGAGGGCTCAAATTTTCGTGCTAGAGCCACCACACACGATATCGCATCCACCCCGTTGCCATCAGTTCGACATCACGACAAACGACGAGCACCAGACCTCCTTGTATATCGGTTACTTGAGAGGGCGGAAGCTACACAACAGACACGATGCCTTCCGAAAGTGGTCACAGATGTGAGTTGCCTTGCCGATGGACTCTGCGAAATTGTCATCTAATCGTACTAACTTTCTGGCAGTATACGTCAAGTAAGTAATTGCGATCGCGAATTCCGAATGGCAGCGGAGAAGGAGGAGGGAATCACAGAGAGGGAATGGGAGAGATCGGTGCCTTCCTGGCTTTGGCGAGAATCGCTTCATCACGTCGCGAAACACGTTCCTCCTCGAAATCTCCCGACTGCTTTGCACCAGATCCGAAAGAAACCGAACGTTTGGCTAACAGAGACAACCATAGGGGACGTCACCTGAGCTACCAGCGCTCTCGTAACATCACCCACCCTGGCACCAGCCTGATCAAGATCGAGGGTGTTGACAGCACAAACGCTGCCAAGTACGTTTCACAATCTCGAGCGCTGAATGATGGGGAGGGCAGCAGTACTAACGTCAATGCGAAAACAGCTTCTACCTCGGCAAGAAGGTCGCCTTCGTCTACCGTGGCCAGAAGGAGATCCGCGGCACCAAGATCCGCGTGATCTGGGGCAAGGTTACCCGACCTCACGGTAATAATCTATTCTCGTCACTGAAGCCATTCTCGATCCAACTAACGCTCTCAACCAGGTAACTCCGGCGTTGTCCGCGCCAAGTTCGCCAAGCCTCTTCCCTCAAAGTCTTTCGGTGCTTCCGTTCGCGTCATGCTGTACCCCTCGTCGATATAAATAGGATTTCGGATTGGAGTTGGTAGTGAGGGCGGTTCTCATTTGGTTGCATTGGTCGAGGCAAGGATAAAGCATATCGCCTTGCTTTGAGGCTTTAAATCAAAAAGACGTCAAATTCCCAACTTCGAAAGGTTCTTGGGCATCTGTGACTCGACGTATGTGGCAGAAAATTTTGCGAACTGCAAAAATGGAGACTCGAAACGAAACGAACTGAGGCTATGGCAGACCAATTCTTCTTTCTTCTTTTTCCCCCTCCAAAAATTGGCGCCTGTCTTGTTACTCGGTCTCTGGGCTTTTTTTTTGTCGTGTACCCATCCAGCAGGAACTGCCTATCTCATGATGGCTTGCAATTCAAACGAATTGCGCATAAAAAAGAAAACAAAGAAAAATGATACACGACAGATGGCGGAGTATTCGTGATGCGATACCTGCTTGGTGTTTTATATTGGCTTTAATGGATTTTCCACTGCAGAGCGACACCCCAGTCGCCTGCCCGCGGCAATTCTCACATAGAGAAGATAGTCGTCAGTTTATTCTTATGACTTCACTGCAGCTCTGTCTCCTCCAATTCGTTCCTCCGCAACTCCTCTGGAGGCTTTGCAAGTCCACCCATGTGAAAATAAATGTAATAATAGCCCCTCAAAGGAAATACGACAAACCCAGCCTGAGCCGTAGTCACCCTAATCCCAATGAGACTAATTCTTCATAGATCAGATCTTATCAGATCTATCGGACGTATATAAGGTAGGATAGTAAGAGACAGAAACAACACAAGTACCCAGGGCAGAGTAGTACTAGGTAGACATATCATTTATATGGAACGGTTGTTGCCATACTGAACTATCAGCTACCAACAGTTCAAATTCATCAATTCTACTCAATAGGCGAAGCTATTAGTAGGCATTTTCACATGGTAACTACGTGGATATTCAGGCTGTACCTCTAGGCATCTTACAGCTCAGTTTATGCATAGGCATTAATCAACCTCGTAAACAATCGGTCACCCGCTTAGCCCTTTATCTTCTGTGCTACAAAAGTTTCCAGAGAAGAATGCCTCCCTTCTGGAAAAGATTGAAAGAAAAGCAGCCGAGTGCAGATCCGAAGAAAGACACCGGAATACATCTGTCCGCCAAGCCTGATTTTCTGACTGTGCCCAATGAATCTGTACCCGGTCTGAGCTTGCGCCAAACTGTAAGCCAGATTTCAAACCCAAGCGGCTTCAGGGGAGGCTATAGAATGAAGTATACGAACAGCTGAAGTCAAATAATGCCGAATCAGCCCATATAAGGAAACATTGCTACGTAATAGGACAAAGTACGGAGTAGAGCAAAGAGAATATTGATTCAACAGTAAAACGAGACTGAGATTCCCATATCGACTGAAGAAGTTCTAACAACGACTATATCGAGTCAATGTTGAAGTCCATATCGAAGGACTAGATCTCAAGCACCTTACCATAGCATATGGCCCGTGTAATAACACCAAACTGCCCACGTGTACTAGAATAGAAACACCATACGGTTAAAGCACAGTCGTCTAATCCAGCGGATGGAAAGCTTCAGTCTTCACAGTCTTCATAAGCTAGCATGTAAATGGGGAAACCCGCTTTTCATGCTGCAGAACAATAAGTTCGCATCATGTTATACATTCCACACACAGGTCAGTACTTGTCAAACTCCAGACTTACTCAGTCCTAATATTCAGCAGCAATAGGCTTTTGGATCACCTCCAATCGTAAAATACAAATCGATATTTCACAGACAAATATCGCAGTGCGACATCGAAATGTGCATTCCACGATTATCATTCTACAAGACACCAAACAAAGCAAACAATGACCGACGCCCCCGCGTCATGATAGCGCTTTGACTTTAGAAGGACCCCTAAGTTCATGTGCGCGCGCAAAAATATTCCATTTGGAAGACAATCACGTCGAATTCCACAGAAGAATCCGTGGTGAGACACATAAATTCCAGCGTTCCAGTGACGCCCAACGAGTCTCAGCCCGCGTGCGACATCAAATGTCTTGGATAAGTACGCTTAAGCTATAGCCACACTCCGTTATCTGAGTCAAAAAAAGATCTTACACGAGGTCTATGAAACCTTGTAAAAAAGAAGAAGAGAGAAAGAGAGAAAGAGCAAATTGTGGCGAGGGAAAGATCTCGGTCTCTCCCCTCTCATGGACCCCGCGTGGCTAACAATCAGCTCACACGCCATATGGAGACGCCGAAACGTCCAACTCTAAATTCAATTCCTGGAGTTTATGTATCTCAGCACGTTGTTTTGCCAATGTCGAAAAAGGGCAGCTTCAGTACAAAGGACCAATCACTTGACACGCTTCTCAGGCCTCAAAGAGCCTGGACACTATAGCCTCGGGCTCAGTTGCAGTTTCAAGTACAGTGTGTACGGAATACATACTCCGTAGTTATGCTTACAACAAGTAAGAGAAAAATAGAGAAAAAAAAGAAGGAAACGCATTGCCAATGGAAAACTAGGCTGGCCGCAGAAGCCACACGCCGCCAACTCACGCACTTGCGCAACCCCGAGCCACGTCTCTGAATGGATTGGGCGGATTGGCCAGGCAAGGTAACCTAGTCCCTGCAACTCTGTTCCCCCTCAAATCCTGTGTGTGCGATTGTTGCGCTCGCATGTATGTGCCGAGAAGAGAAACAACAAAACAGGCTCATTGTCCGGGAGGCTCGGGACTGAGACGCCAACGTGTGGCTTGGGCATTGATGCATATCCCTTCATGCTGTTGTACTCCCCGTAAGGTACTTGTAGCCCTGAATTATAGTTTGCACTCTTTGCTTCGTATTACTTGCTTCTCAGCCTTCGTGTTGGCAGTGTCAGTCAGAAAACGCCCAAGATGTCTTACAATCATACCTTAAACCACTGTGGCTAGGACGCGCCACAGAAAAGAATGCTTTCTGGGAGAGGCGTCTGGAGAAAGAACCGCGTCTGCATTCCATCCAACAAGAATAGAAACATAACGCCCGTCCTCCTGGGTTATGATCGGCCCGTCCTAGTGTTACGGTTTCTAGACTAACATTCAGCCATTGCCCCTCAGTTACTGGGATTCACCGAGTCTTCTAGAGTAAACAAAAAACAAAACAACAGATGAGGTCACTAGCTCTGGCTGAAGCACCTTTTAGCCGAGTAATAAAGGAGCTCAAGTTTGGTACGCGGAACCACTACGGGTACGAGCACGTCCCAGAATAGTACCCGTACGGAGTCTTCTGTGGAATGATCGTCGATGGTCATTGTCTCGGGCATAAGAAAAGGATTGAGGCAAGCCTGCCT
The DNA here is from genome assembly GCA_019565615.1 of Trichoderma simmonsii. Classification (NCBI taxonomy): domain Eukaryota; kingdom Fungi; phylum Ascomycota; class Sordariomycetes; order Hypocreales; family Hypocreaceae; genus Trichoderma; species Trichoderma simmonsii. The sequence continues at coordinate 3,289,529 of CP075866.1, forward strand.
AGTGGTAGCCCCCCATCTCCCCTCCCCCCCGGGCGTGGATCGACGATTTGAGATGGCAATGCTGTTTGGCTCCCGGCAGAATGCAATGCAGCATGTCGCAAAAATGACAATTGCATTATGCCGGGGAGGGCATTCGTGACAGCCAAGCTGATCCCATCGGGACATCCCATGAAGAGAGAACCAGAAAAGAAAGGCATTAGTGTCCCTGAACGAAACAGCGCACCCTGGTAATTTGGAGGCACGATGAGGTGTAAGATACGTCAACGAAATAGAATCGACAAGGGAGAAAGGAGATTGGTAGTGGCTTTCGCGCGCCGTCTCCCCCAGGCTGGCGCGATAACCAAATCAGCTTGTGCATGCTTGGCATTAGTGCGCTGATTTCGAGAGCCTAGTAATTTTTTCTTTTTTTTTTTTCTCCATTGGAGGATTCATCTGGACGTGCCAGTTGCCAAGAATCCGCTATTGAAAAACTACTCTCAATCAGCTCTGTGGAGTGGAATTGAGACAGCATGAGAGTCCTGCAGCTGCGACTGAGACAGAACAATTCGAAAGCTGCATGATGCCGTGATGAGCTCACGGTATTACTCCGTATTCCAGAGGGGAAATGAATTATCAAGACTTACCCCATACAGCCTGGAGGACGAGGCTCATGGTAAACGAGGAGCTAAAGAAGGTCGCTTGCAAGGTTGTTGGGGGAAAGGAGGGTGTGAGCAACGCCAGAACACGAAGCTCGGTGCCGACGCTTGTCCAGGAACATGAGGGCACGCCTACTTGGCCGCGGCGCTATTGCCATACAGGTCGCACTGCCTGCGGGAGAATGCAGACTGATAACGGGATTTGATTAGTATCGCTCGTATGCTCGTTGATGCATCATTATCTACTTTGTAACGGCTCTTCGCAACCCATTCTGATGTCGTGGAATCTAGGGCAACCTGTGCAACACCTGACTCAAATTGCCATGTGTCTGGCCGAGCGCACACTTGTAGTATCCGAGCCTCCATGTGACACAGCATCCGAAATGGAACGAGAAAACAAGATATCAGCCAGGTTGGTTCATTACTGGGAGGTAGCCGGTGAGAGAGCGAGGGCAACCGGGGACCCTATGGCATATCGTTAAGCTCAATAGCTCCTCTCACAAGCATTAAGGTTTGGTTCGAGGCCAATCTGGTCTCCGCCTCGAATTGCCTATCCCGGCCTTTTCCTGCCAAAATTAAAATTCATTGAACGATTGCGGGTTGGACGACAGCGCGGGAATGGGGCGGACGGTGGAAAAGCAAAAAGAGCGTGAGGCCGAAACCATTGTCAAGGGCATGGCGAATTGGCCGAGCTCGAGGCAGCTGGTGATACTAGGTGCTCCATAAATGCTCCGTACAAGCAGCCCTAGCAGACGTAACGTGAAGGTAGCACTCCGTGGGCTTGCTGGGGCACCGGACTGGGCAAGTCGAAGTAATCGAGGCCAGGGCTGGGGGGTTTGCGGATATCACCGTCGAGACATGAATAAATCAGACGCCTCTTTCTGCTGTTCTTGCTATTGATGTGCTCATCAAATCAACAACGATGAAAAGCAGCAATGGCTGCTGCATACAGTACAGTACAAGATGTACTCGTATGGTGTCATTGCCATCGGTGGGCAAAGAGGATTGACGCGCAGCTCGCCGCCACAGTTGTCGCACCTGTTGATCCCGGGTTTCGCAGACGGCACATCACATCAACTCCCGCTTATCCAAGCACTGGGGAAATCGTCAACCATCGAACGCCATGCGGGCATATGGCGCTTTAGGCGGCGCTCGCTTGCTGTTTTGTCTCGCAGCGAGGCGCATCCGGTGTCTTGATTGCTTGAGTCGCCCTGAGCTGCGGCGTCTAACTGCTGATCAGATCCTCGTACATATAGCGGGCTTGGATCCCGCAGGCGTATTCTTTTGCCGCCGACCTCGTATTCAGCCAGCATTACGCACATTACGCACATGCTTTGGTTGTCGCCTGAGCCGCCCGATCCCACCTCGCAGCAACTCGTTGTGCTATCGTAACCTGATCGATATTAGTTTCTCGTCTTTTTCCATCTCTTTGCCCTCTTCTTCTCTCACCCTTCCCTCCTCCCCGTCTAGTTTTTCGTATTTGGCGCAGTATCATTCGTCGGTGTCGGGCTAGTCCGAAATCTTGGACTATCGTCATCGTCCGTGCTAATCAATTTTTTTCTTTTCTTTTTTTTTTCACAGCCGCCGCATCTCGATTTGTCGCCTTTGGGTGGCGCCGAGACACACACGCGCTCCACTTGTTTATATTAACCAAGACAACTGCATGCGGTCTGAGACGGGCGGTTGTGTCATCGTCGCTCAAGAAGCCGTCAGTGGAGCAGGGGAAACCGGCAGACCAGTTCCAGGAACTCCGTATCGTCAGCTAGCAGCTCCATAGTATTTCGCACCAAGCCCTGTAGTGGTGTGCAAGCTCTTGGCCTCTAGCCACTCGCGTCCTCAGACGAAGAAAAAAAAAAAGATAGACAGACGCCAGAAGCCTGCCCAGCTGGACCAAGCTCCTGTTTCTAGCTTCCGGCTCCAGCAATCCAGTCCCCCCTGGGCTAGGCCGCGCTGTACACGTACTGGACTTGTGTTTGATGCTGGCCTGGACGCGGAACAAGAGCCAAATCCGAGGAACAAAGCGCAATCAATTGACGTCAGCTCACTGATGTGGTGACAGAGCGTCAGAGTACACGTTTGATGTGACTGGGACGGCACCAGCCACATTTGATGTCGGTCGATTCACTAGCCGCACCCCGTTGTTTTCCGCAGCTCAAGTACCTGTACCAGCACCAGTGGCTGTAGCAGTACCTGTGCCTGTGCCGGTGCCTTGTGCCTGGAACTTTGCTTGCATTGATAACTGTGCAGTAAGCGGCAGGCCAGGCCAGGGCCGAGCAGAGAGGCACGGACAAGAACTTCCGAGGCCGCTTCATTCGCCCAACCTCGAGCTGTGAAAAATACAGTCGAAACGAGAAGAGAAGAAAAGACGGGCCCAAGGAAAAGAAAGCATCGACTTCGGAACAAAGAGACTCCAAAGGTGGCACAAGCTGCGCGCATTCAGCTGCTTACTTTGCCTACGGGTACGAGCACGACTAGTTGGTGCTGTAGCTCAGCCACAAGGTTGTTTGCAGGCATCGGATCGACCATCAAACCATCGTCGTCGTTTTCATCTGCAGCATCGCAGTCACGACAAGCTCTCCCCATTTTCCCTTGCCCTTCCATCTCCATCCCGGCTGCATTTTTCTACCTAAGGTTGTGCTTTTTGTCTTTTTGTCCTGTCCGAGCTCCATCTCACCTCCTTCGTCTGTTCAGCTCTTCTCTTCTGTTATCTTCTTTCTTTCTTTCCTCTCCCCCCTTTCCGTTCCCCCCTGCCCACTGTCGTTCTGCATCGCTAAAGGGCTCTTCTCCCTTCGCCTTGCTTGGTTCTTCAAAAGCAAACGTCACGCCGCTTCTTGTGCCCTGTCGCAGCCCTGGTACCGCTACCAGACTATTCCATTCCCTCCTGTGCAGCTTCCAGCAACTGTACAAGCGGTTGACCTCCCGTTCTCGGCATTCCCCAGCGCCGCTACCAGGTACCAAACGCGTACAGACGCAGCTCCCTGGCCTGCAGCGCTTCCGTACACCCCTCCCCCCCCTGGCACGTCGTTCTGCTAGCACTAGATTCCCTCTATCGTTACCCGCTGCCACGCAGTTCTGGCACCACAAGCTGCTGGGCTACAGCTTCTTACAGGCTGCCCAGTTTCCACTTCTGATAGCCAAAAGGCTCCGGAAGCATCGTTCGCCTCGCCCCCAACCTCTCTTCCGCCAACCTCTTTTCTCCTCCCCCCAGCCCATTCCCTCCCGGCGACTCGTCAACACCATCGCGAGAATTCCAACGCCAGGAATTGTCTCTGTTGGCCGTCTCATTTTTTGGGCTCCACGCAAAACCGCTTCTTCTGGCCAGTTTGCTCGTCATCCTAGCATTGTTTCGACTCGACTCAGGCTGCCGTCGACCCGTGCCCGCCCCATTTGTGCTTTGGACAGGGGCCCCCGTAACATTAATTACTAGCACTGCTGTGCGACGACGACAAGAGTCAACCTTGGACATTATCGTCCGTCCTCTCTGCGACCCGCATTGATCGCTCGATCCCCACGACCGTGCCGAGTGCCCTAGGCACCGTCGTCGCAAGAGCCCCAGCTATCTCGTCTAGCTCAAGATAAAGAAGCTCCAGTCCCAGAATCAGGCACCATGGCGACTCCGGCAAACAACGAGCGCCCTCTCCCGTCGCCTACTCAGCAGGCCTTCTCGTCGCAGTCGGCGCAGCAGCAGCAGCAGCAGAGGCCCAATTCGCGACGATTTAGCTTCTTGTCCGACAAGTCTCGCAAGAACAGCGTCGCCAACAAGATCGACCTGCACGAAACGCACGCTGAAAAGGATTCTAGACGCCTCCACAGCAAGGCCGATCCCACGTTGGCCATGAATGAAGCGGAGCCATGTATGTTATGTTCCTCTCCTCAGCAACGCGCCTGAGCAGCCTTTTCGCTTGGCCGTCCTTTTTCTGACACTTGGTAAAATAGCTGTCGAAGCTGTGATGACAGCGTCGTCACTGTCTTCTCTGCGCGCCATGCAACACAAGGATTCCTACGGGAACGTGATAGGTACGTGATTCTCCTTTGTTTGATACCAATGGCAGTCGTTACTTACACTCCATTCTACTTTAGCCGACCCTGATTTGTCCAATCCGACGCGCAACCGATGGGAGCGACCTCTCGACACCATCCGAAGCTTTGAGGCGGCCATTGAAGGCGACTATGCGCGCAGGTCCATGCATCGTTCAGGTATGTGTGCTTTCAAGGGGGAGCTTTCATGAGAAGCGCCTCGAGCTAACCTTACTTTTTTAGAAACCGACCCTGCTGCGAACTTTAGCCGTCGAAACAGCTACTATAAAGGTACGTTGGTGTGATACTCGCCGTTGGAGCTTACGCATTAGTTATTCTAACACTATTTGTTCTGTGAAATTAGCAAATCAGCCACCACGATTTCCTCAAGATAGCTACTATGGTAGCCGTGCGGCTTCTTTTCGAGGAGAGGAAGGCCCATACGGAGGAGGCCCACCACCTGTCTCGACGAGGAACAGCTACTACGACAATCAGCAGTATAGCAACAATGGCGGCTACTATACTACGAATGCAGGCCCTAGCGGCTATGGACGGCGCCCGTCGCGAGAGCCAAGGATGGCTTCCGAACCACACCTCCGAAACTACGGCCGAGAGCAAAACGTCTATCCTTTGCCTCACAAGGATCGCTCTTATGAGACAGTGACGTCTGCGGCCGCCAGTGGAAATTCCGACCCCGCAGGCTACCAAACCGACCCTACTAGCAGTGATAACAGCTCGATTCATCGAACTTCTCCGGCTAAGCAAGTAAACGACTATGGCATCGCTTTCAGCCAGTCCCAGTCCTACAAGGCTCCGACCTTGACAGTGAACCTAAACCCTCCTGGAAACGGTAAAATGCCAAGCCCACCGACTGCGAGCTACCAAAATCCTCTCCCGGCGATCCCTAGAAAGGAGGCTTCGTTGCTTAAGAGACAGGTCTCTACTACGCCGTCTGGAGGAGAGAAGCGAAAGAGCTGGTTTTCTCGCCGGTTTAGCAAGAATTCCTAAGTCTTCTGGAAAGTCAAATACCCGATTACATCAACATCATCATTCCTTTACCTTTTCCTTTGAACGCTTTACTGGACTTGGCTCCCTTTTGTTTGTCTTCTGTCTGTTTGTTTGTTGGGGTAGAAAAGGCTCCATTAAGTTGCTTCACGATTGGTTTTTTGGGCATTCATTGCTTGTTGCCTATAATTACGCCATTATTGCAGGTCTAGGAGAGACGAATACGGCTGGGCGGGGATACCATCATTTTTGCTTTTCATTTTTCTTTTTCTTTGCACCATTGGGAAACTCGTTTGTTTGAAAGAGCTCTATTAGGAGCGCTTAGCACATGACATTCTGGACGAGGATGGGTATATACGCGGATAAACTCCGTATGTGGCGTTGAGGTGTTGATAAATCCTTGCCGTTGGCTCTGACGGAGAGTAATAGTCTGCTTCAGATGTATGGCAAGAAGAGCATGGATCTGTTCATGGCAATGATGCTAAATCATCCCCCGTCGACTAAGCTGATTGTGGCATATAGACGTGGTCTCCTGAGAGTAAGATTTCAGGAATCCGCATGTTGATGATGACAGGCTCTACAAACATAATGAATAGGAGATGTCTATTTTTTCTCGTGTTTTTTTCTATTTTTGAATTCTTTTTCTGAATTGGAATAAATTGCTTCCTGTTCTGTCTTGTGAAATGTGATATTAACAACTATGATGCGATGCGCCCCGCACACCTGGCTATTTACTGTGTCTTTTTGCTGTCCGGTTTTGTGCCCTCTCTTAGATCTGTTTGATCTTCCTTCATGGCTACCACTATGTATGAAATAAGCACAACGTTGGCCAGCACAGCAGCCATACCACCGGCGAGCGACGAGTTCCCTGCATTGTAAAGGTGAATCAGTCACTAAATCTGCGCTGGTCTATGTCAAACGAAAGAAGGGGCGCTACCGTTAAAGACTGTATGGACGGTCGCAAAATATGATCCAATGGGGATAATGATCATGGCGGCAGAGAAGCCGAGAAGCTTGTAGATGACGTCTCTGGTGATGGTGAGGGGAGTTAGTTAGTTGGAATGCGCATATGTGTTTTCTTTGAGTTGAGAGCGCTCTCACTTGGGGACAGCGGGGCTGATGTTGGACTTTTCCTCCGTGTCATCTTTTTCGAGGATTGTCCTTTCGGAGTTGACGATGCGGCGGGTGGCCATTGTTGATGGTGTCGATGTTGGTGATTGTGGGATGAAGGTGAGAGAGAGTTGGGTGAGATTGAGATTGAGACTGAGATTTAGATGAGATGAGATGAGATTGAGATGAGGCCCCCGTACTAACGAAACAAAGATTGATGGAGCTCTCGCCAGAAGAGGGTCCCAGCTATTCTTATCGACGCTACCCGTTAAAGTGGCTGGGGCAAATGCCAATCTGTACCTGCCCGTGCTTGCTCTCACTCTTTCGAGGTCTTTGTTGTCTTTTGTCTCTTTGTCGAAACTCGATCTTCTCTCCAAATCTCGTTCTTGTAAACAGCCCTTAAGCCTGTCGTCTGCTGCCACTGAAGCAGTCATGTTGTCCTTCTAAACTTCCCACAGCCACCGGAGCGAGAGTAAAGTGGTCATGTGACTTCGCGACTTGGTGTTCTAGGCACGGCGCGTCTCGGGCTGTCACGAAAATTGTTGCAAAAAAGTGCCACTTTGTAGCGCTTCAACTAACACCCGCCACCAGTTTCTTCTTCGGCTTTCCCCGTTTGTACGATCTCGACGCCACTTTAGATCTGGGCAACTGGCGGGCGGGTGCTTCAGATCTCTTTTTGACCTTGGGTGATTTTTTTTTCAGCGCTTCTTCACTTTCATTTCACTTCCATCTCAGCGCTGCGTCAGGCTGCGGGCGGGAAGTTTTAGCTTCTTTGTCTTAAAGAACGAAAATCGCTTTCCTCACTAATTGGCTCCTCCACTCTCGCCCCTGAGAAAGAATCTTTCTCTTCTTCCTCATCATGGCACGAAGCTCATCGCCGCTGCCACCAATTGCACATCTCGGCATTGTACCGCGAACGCCTTCTCTCGGACGAGGACGATTACAACAACCGGCAGAAGATATGGATGAACTGGCTGGAGACACGATCCCTTGCTCACCGTCAGTCTTCATGAAAGATCACGACACAACCACCCAGGCGACGCAGGTCCTTAGCCGCCCTGGGCTTACAATGGCTGGGTCTTCCTCCCCCGCCCCGAGCGTAATTGAGGTTCCTGCATCGTCGCCATTCCAGCCAAAGCTGCAGCAGACGCGGTTGGGCTCTCGTCTGGCACCGGCCGGCACAGTCTTCCGCCCCCCTCGACCACAGCCAGTCTCTGAGAAGAAACCGACGCCAGAACCCATTGATCTCATCTCAGACGACGACGACGACGACCTTACGCCGCCGAGAGGAAACATCCGCCCTACCAATCTTAAAGCACAGATTGCAGCCTTTGCTTACAAACAGCCCGCATCTTCCATCGACGAAAAGGAGACAACAAGGAAGCTACGGCAGGTATTTGACGTTTTTGGCGATCGATACCCGTCGGATAAGGTTAGGGAAGCCCTTCGGACGTGTAGAAACGACTTGGACGATTCAATAGAATGGCTGGAGCGCAATGTTCCACGCCAGACTCAGACTCAGAGCCGGATTGCAAACCCTCCTTCGAAACCTACTGTCAACCGACGCTTGGTATCCAAGGGCCAAATGCTTTCACTTTCGAAGCCCGCGTCTCGTGCTACTTCTCCTTCCGTCACTTCTATCACTTCAAGTCCTCCCAAACCACAACCCCCACCGCCCAGGCGCCGACTCATGCAAGGGCTACGCAAGAGACGTGCCTCTACACTCGAACCTGACGTGGAAGAACTACCTAAACCGGCCTCGAGCGACGATCCGCTAGTCATAGACCTGGTAGACGACGGCAGAGAAGAATCGTACGAAGCAGAGGAATCCCCGCCAGCCTCCCAAGAAGATGACGATAAGGTGCTTGACTGCATCAATGAGAGTAGTGTTCAGGAGCTGGCAGCCATGACAGGCATGAAGGAGGATCTTCTTAAACCCATTATCGACAAGCGCCCCTTCCACGACCTGATGCAGGCCAGGAGAGTGAGCGTCAACAAGAAGCCTGGCGCCCGCAAATCTGCCAGAGTCAGCATCGGAGAGACCGTTGTGGATGCTGTTGAAGTATTCATGGACGCCGTTACCGCCATTGACAAGGTCGTGGCCAAGTGCGAAATCAAAGGCCAGGCAGTTAAGGGAGTCGTCGATTCCTGGGACCTCAACATGTTTGGTCAGAACAAACGCAGCACGAGGTCGACTCCCTCCGATGACGATGCTCCCCTAACACCGACGAGCTTGAGCAGTACGAAGTATTCAAAACCACTGGTCCCTCGCCAGCCGAAAATGATGGACGGTCATTGCGTAATGAAGCCGTTCCAGCTCTATGGCTTAAACTGGATGTCGGTCCTCTACAACTATGATATCGGCTGTATCCTTGCCGACGAAATGGGTCTCGGCAAGACCTGCCAAGTTATCTCGTTCATGTGTCACCTCGTAGAGGAGGATGAAAGAGAACCCAAAGACAGACGGCCATGGCCAAACTTGATTGTGGTACCACCCAGTACATACAACAATTGGCTCGGCGAGTTCAAGAAATTTGCGCCTGGATTATCCGTGATAGGATATCGAGGGTCTCAAGCAGAACGTGCCGAGATTGGCTACATGATTGAGCAAGATCCTGATTCCTATCATGTTGTCCTGGCCACATACTCACAGATTAATTCTGAAGAGGACATTGCCGCCATGCGGTCGTTTGACCTCAACGCAGCCATATTTGATGAGGGGCACAAGATGAAGAACCCAGAAACCAAGATCTACAAGGACCTTCGAAGAATTCCATCCGCTTGGAAGATGCTACTTACAGGTAGGTGCCACCAAGCCCACTTATAGATCAGATTTTATATATATGGTGAAGAGGCAGGGGTAAAGGGAATCCGGAGAGCTAACAATGGTATGATGATATAGGCACTCCTGTTCAGAACAACTTACTAGAGATGACTTCGCTCCTAAATTTCATCAACCCTAGACTTTTTGACGGCTACATGAATCAGATCCAGTACATTTTCAGCCAAAAGGTCACAATTCGCGATGTTACAAATGGCGCTTTCTTGTACAGCGAACGAGTCAAGCGCGCGAGGACAATCCTGGAGCCGTTTATCTTGCAGCGTCGTAAAGATCAGGTTTTGTCTGATATGCCTCGCAAGATTTGCACCGTTGTTCACTGCGACATGCCCAAGGAGCAAAAGGAGGTCTACGATGAATACGAAGAACTGTTCAAGATGGAGCCATCACAGCGCACCGCACGGGGGTCCCGCGGCCGTCAAAACGATCAGAACAACGTTTGGATACAGCTGAGAAAGGCGGCACTGCACCCTCTCCTGTTCCGCCGCCAGTTTACAGACGAGAAAATTACGGAGATGGCCAAGATACTGATGGATAGGCTCCCACAATCAGAGCTTCATCAGCCGGATATCAAGCATCTCATCCAAGAGCTCAAGAACTCGTCCGATTTTGAGCTTCATCTTTGGTGCCGCGATTATCCCCGCTTGCTCAAGGAATTCGACATTCCCCCTACAACAGAGCTGGACAGCGGCAAAATCAGAAAGCTCCTAGATCTTATCAAACAGTACCAGGAGAATGGTGATCGAGTCCTAGTCTTTAGCAAGTTTTCACGAATCATTGAGCTTTTGCAAGAGGTGCTTGCGCGCAAGGACATTGATCATCGCGTGCTCATGGGCAACACCAATGTGTCAGAACGACAGACGCTGATTGACGAATTCAATCAAGATACTAGCATCCCCGTCTTTTTACTAACTACGGGTGCCGGTGGCACTGGCATCAACTTGACATCAGCCAACAAGGTTATCATCTTTGACCAGTCGGATAATCCACAAGACGACATCCAGGCAGAGAATCGCGCCCATCGCCTGGGACAGAAGCGTGACGTGGAAGTTATCCGGCTCATCTCAGCGCACACTATCGAGGAATTGATATACAAGGCCTGCCAAAAGAAGATTGAATTGGCGAACAAGGTTACCGGTGCAATTGAGGAAGACGCCGCAGACGCGAGCAAGAACCTCGAGCAGGAAGTTCGCAAGATGATGGAAGAGCAAATGACGCCCCCGTAGGTCGGTGAGGCCAGTCCGTTCTAATCATTGCCGAAACCTTGGTTTTCTTATTCTTCTTCTATTTTGTTTTTATAGAGCATCATCTTAATGAACGGCATTTGAAAGAGCAGCATGATCAAAAGGAGCGTTGAAAGAATCGAGAGCAAGGGGATAAAGAAGAGGCATAAATGCATGCGTTAGCTTTAACATCATGAGCCTGTTTTTGTTCTGTTTATATTTTTTATTTTGACTTTGTATGGATTATACGTTAACCAGTAATGCGAGGGGCTTGGTTGGTGAGCATGGATACTAACGTACACGCATGATACAGTGCTGGTATAATGTTGCTTTGCGATTCAGAATGAGATGGCATGATAAATTTGTCATCTACCTACGAGCTTTATTATTTTTGGGAGGGTGAAGGAGGATGAATGGCTGGGGAGATATAAAGTAGTAATTACATATAGAAAGCGAAAAGAGATTACGTTGATGCCAATGTTAAAAAAGGGGTGGAAGCAGATGTAGCGAGGTGATTGTATCTGCAGTAGAGATGTTAATCTGGATCGATAGGTCAAGTGACCATTAAGTCTGCCTTACTAGCTGGAAGCAGATCCCTTGAGAGAGTATACGAGTATTGGGCTTACAAACTGAAGGGGGTGGGAGAGACAGGCCCGATTGCATATTGAAGGGCTCCCTTTGTATACTAACCTTAGGTACGGAAAGTCACGGCGTTGAGATGGCTGGAGTTGAGATTCAGAGGTTTATACGGAGTAGATGGAGTTCCCTTTGTGGATTGGGAGTGTTGACTCTTCTTTAGTGATGTTTTGTTTCCCTTTGGCTCTTTTGTAAAGTTTGTGCCCTTGTGCCCTTGGTATGTTATCTTCTTGTTGTTTCGACTCTTGTATCAATCAATCCATGTTGCAGTAGACAGATTGTTTTGCTTGATGTTAGTTATACACGTTCACGAGATTTCACGAGGCTAACATAAAGATAACAACCCATTAGATAAACGACGGGTTTTCTTTTCTCAAAGCTTGTAGACTACGTGTCAAGTTGAATCTGTTGAAGGAACATACTGCAAAAACGTAAACTGTAAAAGGAGTAAAGTGTATTTGTCCTCCCTTGGCTGAAGGGGCGAGGAGGCTGGAAGCGTGGATACCTGGGGCTGGGGTTCAACAGATCGCCTTCTTTCGGCGGATTTAGCAGCTCGTGTGAAACAAAACGTGGCTATTTTTTCTTCAGGGGATTTCGTTAAAGTGGTTGCATCGATGGATCGTGGCGATCTCTTAGTGGTCCCTTGATGACGTTCCGAGGGCGCCCATCTACACAGACTACGGTAAAGTAAGTGGCTGTATCAAACAAAGGTCACGAACAGGCAGAAACTCATAACAGTTATTTTGACTTCTTTTTTTCATTGTGCTGATCCAGCTAGTAATAGTAATAAGTAATAAGTAGCGGTAATAGTAGTACCGTAGTAATAGTTGTAGTAATAGTCCAAAAAGTAATAATATCCACGGCACCCAAATATCCAGGTATGCCTCAATAAAAAAAGAAAAAGCGTACAAGTAATAGTAGGTAGTAGTAGGACCTAGTAGTAGTGAGTTCTCCCCATTTCCTTTGTTGTTTTTCCCCTCGACGCCAGTGCCCGAAAGATATGCGCTGTTTACAGGTAGATGATGAATTGACAAAGTAGGATGTTGTTGTTGGTACAATGCTTGACAGGATTAAAAAAATGTAATAAGCCAACAAAGCCATCTGACAAAGGAAAACAAAATAGTTGTCGAAAAGACAGACATATTAGTAGGTAGTAAATAATACACCGCTAGCTTGATCAGATTCGACGCCTCCCCCACAAAAGTACAGAAGGAAAAATAAGTGTAGAAAATGAAGGATTGTAAATGATAGGATGGCTCATCGCCAAGTCGAGTGGATTCTCGCTCGCCGACTCCTCGTCTTGACGCCAATGTCGCCGTTCATGATGAGGCTTTTCCAGCGCCTATTGACGCTGTGTCGGTCTTTGCCCAGACTTCGCGCGCAGTCTTTCCACTCCATCTTGGACAGCTTCAGCTTCTCGAGCACCAGCTCAACAAGGACGCGGTCGTCTTCGACGCTCCATTCAGTGCCGTCCGCCTCAACTTGGACGTCCGTGCCAGGCTTTTCTGTTTCCTGGTCAAGGACGTTGCCTTCCTGGAGGTGGACGTTGTGAAAGTCGGAGCGCTCGAGGCCCAGGGGCAGTTGTTCGGGCGAGATGCGCGCGCGCTTGGGCGTCGACGGCGCCTGCGGCGATGATGATGACAAGGGCGGGAGTTGTAGTGCCTCAGCCTCCAGCTCGGCCTCAGTGTCCATGTCGGACTCGTCGTTGCGCCCCATGTCGTCGCTGTCGTCGCGCCGGCGTTTGTTGACGCCTCTCGGGGGCGCGCGCTTCGCAATCCTCTTCCTCGCCACGGGCGTCTCGTCGCCTTTGCCGTCCGTCTTAGCGGCGCGCGATCGCAGGCGCAACTTCATGGGCGTCGGGGCATGTGCGAGAGGAGGCGTAGGGAGTTGCGTGAGGGTGGGCGCGGGCGCAAGCGCGCCGTGGTCGGTGTTGGAGGCGGTCATGGAGATGAGGGACTGGAGGGAGCGGCAGGTGTTCATGATGTTGTCGATGGAGTATTGAGCAGAAAGAGTCGTAGGGCTGGAGGGCGGCGATACGAAGCGACCAGCCTGTGATCTGGCTTGAGGCGCGGCGTGCGATCCGCCATCGCAGGAGAACGCGGACGGGAGAAGCATGTTGATTGATGGTGTTATTTTTCTTTTCCTTCGCAGGTGATTGTAGTATTCTATAGTTTTGGGTCTCTTGAGAGAAACGCCTTTTGAGTATTTGCGCCCAGCTGCGCTTGGATGTTTGGTTGTTGTTGTCGCGACTTGGATGTTCAAGGATTCGCGCTCTCACAAGCCAGCAGGCAGACTTGATTGACTGCGGCGACAGAAGGGAAGTGAATGGACGCTGATTGCTCAGTTGTGACTTGTAAGATAAAACGGCGTATTGGATAATAGCGGATGCCAGCAGCCGAGGGTGGGCGAATTCGTATGGAGTTGTTCAAAGGAATGAAGCTGTTGTTATTGTTGTTGCAGAAACTTGGAGATGCGGGAGCGGGAGGGCGAAGCGCAGGTAATATGAGCGCTGGGCGGTGCCTGGGGGGGATCATGGATGCGACATGGCAGGGGGCCATCCGTAGAATTGGGCGTTAGTGTTAGCGTTCCCAGAGGACCCTTCAGGCACTAGAGACAGTTGGCAGCGGGAGGGTCGAAAAGGGCCAAACAAGGTGCAAAAACTGGGCAACGGCGGGCACCGTGCGAGCGGACGCTTGGAAAAATTCAGCACCAGGCGCCAATATTCAGCGACAGGGGGTCGTCCTTTAGGGGGCCTTGACGGCCTGGAGGGTCCGGCTGCTGCCCTGGGACAGGGGTTGGTGGTAGCCGGATGCGGATTGACGTCTGGCGCGGGTCTGAGGTAGCGGATGGGTAGCCGCTGAGTACTTGCTGCGTACCGGTTGCGCGTAAAGTGTCTTGAGACGAGACTTCTTTCGCACGGGCAGCAGTACGGCACGGGTACCTACAAAGGAGATGAATGCACGGTGTTGTTCTGACGCTTTGCACACAGTTTCCGCCAATACTTTCTCCCAGTGAGAGGCCCACCAGTCCAAATGCGGCGATGGCACTTGGTGCACTCTCAATTTTTAGTGTCGTTTGCATCTCTCTCACCTCTCCTGAGATTCAACCTGATGTTCAGTGACAATTCTTCTCTTGTTTTCCTCTCTCCACATATTTGTTGACAAACAAGGACGAATCCGTGCCCGTACAAACATACAAAACATCCAGACGAATTTCTCAATCCGTTCACCAACGTGCCGCTGCACCGCCTCCCCCGCAATCTCTCGCTCTTGGGCCTCGTGTTTCTGCTATTTTTTGTGTGGCCTCGTGTCTCTTCACCCGTCCAAGTCAGCCCAAGCTCCATCATGCAAGCACTTTAGGCGCGCCTTGCAGGGCCATGAGGGAAAAACCGCTGGTGCAACATTCGGCGGAGCTTACAGTACGAGCTGCGGCCTCTATCCAGGCTCACGGCGGGCTTCAACACTGTGCCGCATGCGGACACGGACAGTTGGGCACCTCTTTTTGCGAATCTCTGTCTCGCCTTGTCCCTCGTCGAAGCCCTTTTGCTCTCCCTCGCCCAGCCCTCTAGACCTGCCTGGATCAACCCATTGCGATTGCTATCTGCCGAGAGTCAAGTCGTCATCTGCAAAGCATTGCGGGGGGACTGTCTTGGATCTGGTCTCACGGGAACGCCCTGAAAACAGGAGCCATGCGAGAAAGAGAAAAAGAGGAGGCAGAAAGGCAATTTGAGCGAGCTGCTAGTTTTGATCCATTGAGGGAGACTTTGTCTCTCTCGCCTCTTTTTTTTTTTTCTTCAGCAGCTGTTCCTGCCCCATCGATCCCCATGCGTCTTGTCTCGGTCACACACACCTACACACTTGCTCACATATTCTCTTTTCGCCCTCTCTCCGACTCTCTCTCCACTCACACTAGCTACATGCAAGTAGCACCAAGTTTAACAGCTTCAAGCCCATCTTTAGTGGCACGGGACCAAGAGGAACGGCTCGCCCTTGTTAGTTCAACTCCTCTTTTCATCAGTTGCAGCAAAGGGACGGAAGACCCAACGTTGCCAAGAGATGGCAGACCAGATGAAATCGGACATGCTTTGTCAAGTGACGATTCGATAGCTCCTCCGTTGATTCCAGCACATCCTGATCCAGGGACACTGCGATATTGCTCGTACAGTATATTGGTCTTGTTACAGCTCTACGCCATGCAAACCAACATCCCCCATGTCCACCGTGAATGGGATCTGCTCTTTGTGCCCGAAAACGTGCGGAGCCCGGGCCAGATTCCGGCATAATGCGCCGCTGACAAGTTCTTGTTTCCCCTCTGCCTCTTTCGCTTCGTCTTCCCCGTGTTGCCCGTGTATTCCGGCCGGCTTCTCGTACTGTATGATGATAACGACTTCGATGATTCCCCAAGACAGAGATTTGCACGATGCCAGTAGCGTCATCAATGAAGTCAGTGCCTCCCTCTAGACTGGAGTTGCTTGCCCTCCCCCCTGGTATACAATAGTTGTTCCGAGTAGACCGTGAGCCCTTGGAAGGAGTCAAGGTCAAAGCCATTGCGATCTCGATCCCTCTTCTCCTTTCCATCATGACGCAGCCTTTCCAGCTGATCAATGGTTTGGCTTACTGTCTGGGTTGCCCGTCGTAGAGGTCATGGTTGCGCAAGACAAGAGACATTAACTTGTTTGCCCGTTCGTACGTGCAAGTGGCTTGGGATGACAAACACACTCCGAGCTGACAAGCCGAAGGGAGGGAGGGCAGGTGTTTCCTTCAGTGCCAATAGCTGGCAACTATTGGCACCGGCGATACCCATATCCGACGAGCTCGTGTTCAGGTGTTCACGGTCAGCTTGGCCGTATTTTACTCTACTGACACCATCCAAACCAGCCTAGTACTGAATCATTGGCATCTGCCTACCATTACCTCTTTCCAAGAGCCGTCCATCCGGACAAGAACAGCTTGCCATTCGATGCCCTACGGATCGGCCTTTACACGGCCGCCGCGAGCCAATTCAGGGGCCTATCTGATCGAAACTCATCGAAACTCAGCCTCATCTCCGCACTGAGGCCCCAATTGGCACATGTGAGCGTGAATTGCCTCACATTGTGACCACTTCGTGAGGGGCTCCATCACAGCCATTATCGATACCCGCCTCAGCCATGGCCTGGTGACGATTCAAACGCGCCTCCACGCGTGTCTGACGCGCTTTGACACGCCCCATTAATGACGCAGCCTTGGAAACATCGGCCAATAATGCATCACGGTTCGGTGGGCCGAGTGACCAGCCCCCCCTGCGAAGCATATTCCGCTTAAGAGCTTGCAGCCACAGCCGCCACAGGGTGCATGTCAAGGGTTTGAATGGGTCCCTTGGCATAACATGGCCGTGAGAAATGGAAGCCTCTCCATGGAACGAACATGTCAAGTCAAGCTGCTCACTACACTGCATCCCGGGTGCCGGCAGATGGGTGATTGGTGTCGAGATGACACAGTTATGCCCAAGGGTACATACAATGGCATATACTGAGCATCTCGAATGTTCTCCGACTTTTGATAGAAATCACATGCAAAGTTCCCTCCACTGTACACAGACATTCATTGGGACTTTGCAATTTGAACATTCAACTGCCATAAGATCGACCCATGATGGTCTCAGCTCTGTGGAGCTCACAGGGGTAACAAGCTGCATAGCCCGCACGTGTCATTGTGAAAAGCGCCGGGCCAACCTTAGTCCTGCTTCCAGGCAACGCATGACATTCTCGTTCACGGATTTTAATATAGTGACATGTGTCTGCCAGGCACTCCCGTTTCACCATCTGTCCAATCGAGACGCTCCAGTGACGACACATGTTGTTGATCGGTTCCTTCGACCAGATATCCGGGCTAGTCGAGCTTTCAATATGTTCATCTCTAGCCTCGTCGCAGATTGAGTGCAAGGGCAAATTGGCCAAAGAGTGACGAACTTGTTTGCATGCTTTGTGTTACGGGAAAAGGCCTCCCCCGCATGCGCATTGATGGTAACACAGACAGATATGCATCAACTGACTGAGTCCAAAGCCTAAGTATGAACTTTGTGCGACCTCGGGGGAAGCTCGATCCGTACCGAGGCCGTCATTGCGGAAATGTTACGTGATACTTGGCGGGACGATGAACCAACCAGCTGTTGTCTCGCAAAATGGTCACTCGCCATGAAATTCTCATTCTCATCCCGCCAACCAAACATTAGGCAGCGTGGCCAGTTCATCCTCTCCTTCTCATTGCTTCTTTTCGCCTCTGTGTCACTCTATGTACTGCTAGGTCCTAGGTACCGTGATGCCCTCTGAAATGCAATTCGGCCTGGGAGAGCGTAGTATAGCTACATTCTTCTAGTATCAGCTATTACAGCCACCTATATATATATTTAGTCAATAGGTGTTCATTTCCATGGCTGTATTCGTCTAGTACTCGGCATTCTTTGCGTCACGAGATGCTGAGTAGCAAAATTGGGTTGGTGAATAGGGCATTCCCAAAACTCATCGTCTAGTAGCCGGATTATCAGTGAATCTATACAGAAAGATTCACTATGTAACTTCTTTCTTTAGACTTTTCTTCGTAAACTGTAGTGTTCAGCGTATAATCAATACAACCCACAGCCCTCTCCAATAATAATTATCCCCAATTACCCATCACTCTAGTACATCAAATCTCAATTATCTAAGAAGCAACGAAGAACCACGTTATATACCAGAACTACAGGCTCTCAACACCATCAAAGCATCACCAGGCAGAAGAAAAAATTTCACTATTCAGTTTTTCATTCTCTAAAAAAGAACGCAGCATGCAATGCCCATATTATCTGCTCCCAAGCAGGATGCATTTTTTTTGCTACTTAACTTGCCAACTCCCTCTACACAGCAACGCGCGCGCAAAAAAGTGAAAAGTGAAAAACAGAGCCAATATCCAACAATACACACTGATTGATGCAACTCCCATAACGCCACCGTGAGCAGTTAGAACAAGAAAAAACTAAACAGAGAAGATAGGAGAGGAAAGGGGTGATATAAGAGTCATAGGAAAATAGCACAGCGACAACGCAGCTCTGTCCAATTTCCATCCCTCTGCAGTTTCTTCTCAAATATGCAAAGATAAGAAGAAGCATCCAAAAGAACAAGAAGATAAGTGCAGTGGTAGGCTCCCATTCCCCTTCGAAAACAAGACATTAATCTCAAAGGCGACGGGGAGAGTCTCCCTCCCTCCCTATCTCCCCGACCTCGCCTTTGTCATATGTATATATAAAATGAAAATGAAAATGAAAAAGCATTCAGTCAACTTAACAATGCCTGCTGTATCAACCGTTTTGAAGATTTTTTTGTTTTTGCTTTGTTTTCCCTTCGCCAGGTGATGATGTGTTTTTTTGCGAGGGAATACAGTCCTCTAAGTCAAATCCGACCTTGTTCCCACCCCCTATCCCTCTCTCCATGTGGTGCTCTAAAAGACCCTGCATCGATAAACCAGAAAATTGCAGCATATGCTCTCAAAATTAGATATAGATCAAAACTTGGCATAAACGTCGTGAGGCCACGCCCGTGAATATCAAAGCTTCCAAGACGAAAATCGAGGCGGGTATGTAGAGAATAAGAAAAAAAAAGGCGGAAAAAGATATTATCAAGGAGAGTTTTCGACGGGAGTCCATCTCTCAAAACATCCAAGGAGAAAAGTCGTCAGAAAGTTTCCAAAGCTCGCTTGTTCGTATTAATCATGCCGCGGCCACCTTATCGGTGCTCTTTTTTGTTCGTGTTATGTCGTTCTTCCGCCTGAGTTTGATTTGAGTGCAAGGTAATCATTTTCTCTCCCTTCTTTTCGTTCTTCTTTCTTTCCCTTCGTTCACTTCTTCTTCCCAGCTTCTCACATGACAACGCAGTCCTTGTCGTCTTTGCCTCCTTTTGCTAATTTGCTGTTTCTCGGAGCGCCAACTTCCATAGGAGTTCCCTGGCCGCTCACAGCTGCTTGGATTATGGACAACCGCTGCTTGGCTCTCTCATCGCCTGCGTCTGCAGCCTTCACGTACCAAACATTAGCTTCGAGAATGTCTCGTCTGCAGCCAATGCCCATCTCTGTAAAGTATCCAATGGCGTACTGAGCCTTAACGTAACCTGATGGATTAAAAACAATGTAATTAGCAGTCATACTTAACGAAAAAGTGAAGATACGGAAGAACAAATCTTGCAACTTACCCATATCGGCAGACCGGCGAGCCCATTCATAAGCCTCTTCTTCGTCCTTTTCTAGCATTGGAGGAGCACCAACCATGTACCAGGCACACAGGCCCATCATGGCGGGAGCATGTCCACGTTCAGCAGCACCAGTATAAAAGTGAACGCTCAGCGCGGGGTCTCGCGGACAGTTGAGATGGCCATGCTCATAAGCGTCACCCATACGGAAGTTGGCCTCTGGGTGGCCCAGCTCTGCAGCCTGGGTATACAGTTCGGCCGCGTAGTTGAGGTCGAGAAATATATCGTCGCCGTAGCCCGTCTCGTACAAGCATCCCAGCTGGTAAGGGGCGGCGTTGTACTGTGCATCAGCAGATTCCGCAGCCAGCTTCAGCCACTTGATACCCTCACGATACCTCTTCTCGCCCAAATCTCCGGAAAGACATGCCTTGCCGAGGCGGGTCATGGCTCCCGGGTGCCTCTTAGAGGCAGCCGTGCGTAGAAACTGAACCGCCTTAGCAGGGTCCTTTCGGCAACCCCAGCCAAACTCATAGGAAAGAGCAGTTCGGTATGCGGACTCGGCGTGGCCATGCTTGGCGGCAAGGACAAAGAGAGGGAACGCTTGGTTGTAGTCTTCTTTGCCTTTGTTAAAGAGCCCAGAGGCATAGCCATCGGCCAGGTAGTACTGCGCAAACGGATAGCCTCCACTGGCCAGGCGCTGCAAGATCTGCTTGGCCTCCCGGACCAATTCAGTAGGGCTAGCCACGGTGGCCTCAACAATGGGGCTGTCCAGGTCGCGGAACGGCTGCGGGCTGTTCTTGCGCCCCTTGGGATCAGAAAAATCCAACCCCTGCTCCTGAGCCACAGAAATCAAGAAGACGGCGAAAGAATACTGAACCGTAAAATCGTTGGTTT
This sequence comes from Trichoderma simmonsii, assembly GCA_019565615.1. Lineage (NCBI taxonomy): Eukaryota > Fungi > Ascomycota > Sordariomycetes > Hypocreales > Hypocreaceae > Trichoderma > Trichoderma simmonsii. The sequence continues at coordinate 3,310,085 of CP075866.1, forward strand.
TCTTGACATTCTGACGGTACATCTCAAGTGTCTTCTGTACACTGAGCAGCGAGGCATTGTTGCCCACGACACCACGAAGCCCCGAGTTGTCCATAGTGATGGGCGGCGGAGCCTGCTGGGGATAAGGAACATTGAGAAGCTCGGCGTATGTAGAATTGCGGACATCAGGCGACTTTCGCGATTGGACTGACGGAGCGCGCATATGTGAGCCACCAGGCATCAAAGCAGGCGACCGCCCTCGCTGCCCCTCAGAGAGCACAGAGTAGGCAGATTGGGGACGCGGCAGGGAGCTTCTGCTCATGTTGTTGAACGTGGGAGTCAGGTGGCGCTTGATATTGCCTGCGCTGTCCACCAATTCCGGGTTAGAGGGAGTGCGAATGCCATCGTTCGGAACACTTGATACGCGGGGTGGATATTCCTGCTTGCGATACTGAAGCTGCTGCATCGACGCGCCTCGAGGCAAGTTGCCCTCGATGATGGAGCTGCCGGGAGAGTCTTCGTCGGGGAGGTATTCCGGTCCCTCGTTTATACCCGATAATGAGCTTGCACTCGTTGTTGCCGAAGATTTGAAAGAAACGGGTTCTTGGGAGGGGTTGGTTGTCTCATCGGACTCACGGCTATTTCTGTCCACATCTTCCTTTCGCACAAGATCCTGAGGGCTCGTAGCAGTCGAATCGGATCCATTGAGCGTAGCGGCAGGTGGAATAGGCGGAGGGGCGCGGTCAGGTGTGGGCAGGCTGCTCTCAGCAGCAGTCGGGCTAGAGACGTCATCCTGGGACGACTGTTGCTTCGAGGTTTCAAGGAACGGAAGCTGTAAGTCGAGAGAACCCGAGACGGGGCTGCCCAGCAGTCCCGTAAACGGTTCCTGCTCTTTTGGGGGAGTTACCGCCTCTGGTTGTTGAGGCGCATCGTTGAGATTCAAGTTGAAGCTCAGGTCAAGTGGCTGAGTCCAGCTATCGTGCGCCGAGTTCGTCTGGCCGGGAGACACCGGAGCTTCCTGCGGTGATGCTACCTCTGCAGAAACGACCGCTGGAGCTGTCTGCGGTACGGGTTTCCGCACGGTCCCTGCGACTGGCTTCCTCGGTGGTGACAGGGCCTGTGGTATGGAAACTGAGTCTCGTTGACTTGGCGAGCTGGGAGAAGTTGCAGTTGGGGGCGGCGAAGCGGTGGCTGCGGCCATGATGGCGGCGGACAGACCGGCACGTCGATGAGCTCGTCGTCTCCTTGGCCTCCGCGGGCGGTCAAGGGTAAAAATAAAGGAGAGAGCTTCGTGGCAATAAGATGCGTCAAGCCGTGGGAGAGGCAGCCGCTAAATGATGCCGTTTAACTAGCGAATGGCGAAACGAATGCAAAGGCGCTGCGGGCGTTGCCGCTGCGATCTCCTCTCTTTCTATGTTTTTTTTAACTTGGCCGTAAAACGATGCTAATATAATCGATGTATTCCCTTCTCGCGGCGACAAGCGATTTGGCGATGCCGAACGCAGCCGTATTGCGCGCCGAGGTCTGCAACTCTGGTCGTTGGTGCGGCGTCTAGGCACAGCGGAGAAAGCGAGCGACTGGATGGGCGTGCGACGGCGAGACTGCGCTGGGATGTGAGCAAAAGGAGCGCACAAAACTGAGAGACAAAGGGATTCAGCGAGAGGACAGCGGTGATAATAATAATTGGCCCGGCAGCAGCAGCTCGGAGGAAGCTGAAAATTCGCTGGCTGGGGGGGTGGAGGAGGAAAGGCGACTGGAAGTTGGGGGAGAGGGCCGACGATATTCAGCGAGGAGGGAAAATTCCACAGCCCGAGACAGGCAAAGACAAGGTACGCTCTTGGTACCTACCAAATGAGTAAAGTGGAGGGAGCGCTACGGCTCAGCGAGGGTACAAGCACTAGCAGGTGCGGGAGACGCGCAGGCAGGTTACAGGTCACAGGCAGCCAGGCCAAGTACCGCCAGGTATTGACTGCAGCGGGCAGCTCAGGTCCAGTATTTACGAGTTTGAGCCCAGATGCCTGCCTGTAGCTGCAGTGGATGCACCTGCTGAGGTCCAGCCGGTGCTCCGTCAATCAAATGCAATTTGATGTACAGCGAGTGAGTGGCAGGCTACTCCTTGTAGTCAATACTATTGATACCAAGTACCAGGTAGTACCAGTCAATACCCGGACCGTGATATTGAATCAATAGATCGACACAAAGGGATGGTCGTTGTGCCAAGCGGTGCAGTCACTGCCGTTTATCAGACACTTCGTCGAATGGATCAAATCAAATGCCTTCAATGCTGTTGGTATTAGCATCCTTCTGTCAGCACCCATGGCATGTGGTGGCGTGAAATACAGTAGCGCCAGAAAGGGGGTAAGGTTAGGTTGATGGGCAATACGGAGTGGGCAAGGTTCAGTTAGCACCAATGCTGGGTACGAGTCCATCCATTACTTACATAGAAGGGTTGAGAGAGCTCTTACAGGTCCATACCTCAGCCCAGGGACCGGCCAAACCTTAGTTCCTGTCGGCCGAAAATAAGTGATCAAAGCAATCTGGATTGAATTTGCCAGCGGGCGATTCGGTGGGCGGGCGCTGTTAGCGGGTTCGTGGGCGCCTCCAGCAACGGTCCAGTCGGGGGTTATGGTTGTTGAGTCGTCACTTTGCACCTGTTTTGGGGGGACGGGATTTAATCTTGTTTTTAAGCCAGGCACAAAACCTCCCAAAACAGCGTCCACCAGCTCCAAGATGGAAAGGACAAGGCAACAAAAGTCTCGTCAATGCACGCCATTGACTCAAGTTCAGCTCCAAGGCTTCCACGGCGGCTCTGGTTGGTGCTACAGCTCCTATCCAGCAGAGCTGAAGGCTAGAGCAGTGGGGTTTCCTGAGCAGAGAGCCTCATCATCCCGCTAAGGGGAGGAGAGGGGAAACAGAAGCGCCGAGCTAGGAAGGACGAGCAAGACAAAGAGCCTCATTCAAGACCAAGAAGAAACAAAGCGTGAAGCAGGAGGGGATCCAGCTGAGCGCGATTGAGCCTTGGCTGGGCTCCGTCTCCGTGCCCTTGATACGTGGCCCCTCTCACAAGAGGGATCGAAATATCGGTTTTGCATATGTGCTCGAAACACCAAAGATCCTGCCGATGGCGTCGAGTGTCTAGCCTTGCTGTTTAGGCTTCGACTAACACTAGCGATTCTCCATGCTTTAGCAACTGCCCTCTAGCTTCAACTTGCACATCAGCTCCGGGCCATAGCCCCAGCGCCAGACAAAACTGTTGCGTCAATGCCAAGCCCAGGCTCCATATCTCGAGCCCACATCGGCCTTAGCACGATGAAGCAATCGGCGCGGCGAAGAGGGAAGAAGCTCACAGATATCGAAGTCGTGAGTTGATTCCGTCAACCAAGTCGCGGCTGTAGCGGATACGAGCGTATCGAAAGCGCAGTTGCGGGCATCCCAAGCACCAGAACCTGTCGAGATCCATACAGGCACGGGCCCTGCGTCGAATCCCCGTACTTCCTACACAGCCTTTTCCTAACGCATGCACGTCTGACGAGACCAGACCCCGGACTCGTAACCTTCTCTTGCCGGCTGTCATGCAACGTCCCAAGGCCAGCTCTTTGGGCTTGCATTACCACCATACTTGTGCTCGTACAAGTAAGTACAGAGTGCTCCGTAGGCCGTGATACATATGGACAGCACCTGAGTAGGTACGGACGCAATGCAGTCAACCGCCAGCGAATTCCTCCTTAGTTCGGGAAGCCGGCTTTGCGCTGGATCTGACCAGCCACAAGGGTTGGGGCAACATGACAGCGACCATCCAGAACGCACAACGGCGGGTTGCCTGCACCCGAAAATGGAGTGCGGACTCCAACCATCTCCAGACACCGTATCCCGCCCTGTCCTGACACCGGACCTCTGGATGGTGCCAGCGGAGTCACTTGAAGTACATGGTAGTCCACCGTTTGCGTGTGCTTCGAGATGCTGCCAAGAGCCGATTCCCAGTTATTACATCAGAAATATGCCCCCCCTTTCCATGACATGGCATCGCATGGCATAGTGGTATCATGCCGCGTCGTATCCAGAGTTCGCTGGTCATCCGACACTACCAAACCTCGTACAGAAAATGCACTCGCCCACAGATCCGTATTACCTCCCTTTTACGGCCGAGATCTGCCGGTATACGGCAACTGACGCTCTGGAAGCCAATGCTGGGCTTGCCGCTTTGCTTTGTCTTTATCTGTATCCCCCAAGAACAAGCTGTTTTTGCCCCCCATATTCCCACTTTTCCCCAATGGATCACCTTTGAGTCCCTGCATCTTGGGGTTCCTTTCCTCTCTTGACCTCTGTCATTCTTTTTTTAATTCTCGTTTCTGCTTCCACTCGTGTCAACTCGTGGCAGTGTGGAGATGAGACGAAATAGTATCGGAGACTGCTTCATCTGGAAAACCCTTGACGCCAAGTCCCTGCAGACAGTCATTGGCTACAGTTACCCGAAGGGACCTCCAAGAGCAGCCCTCAGAAAAGAGAGGCAGGCTAGGAGTTGAAGAACCGCAACGGCAAAACGGATCGCCGCCGAAAACGAGGCGAGGCTGCCACCTGCACTCTTGATTTGCCATTCGTGATCCTGTCAAGCCATAGTGAAAACGGTACGGCTGGCTTCTTCCCTGCTAGCACTACTTGTTTGTTCAGATTTGGACGGAATGGCAACATGGTAGCCCCAAACAAGAACGATTCCCCTGGATAGATGGACTCCGGTCCCAAGCGCCATCTCAATAGTGCGCCTGTCAGTACGACTTGATCATTTGGCGCCAGCACTCAACGGCGCTACAGCATGTCAAATCATGTCGAGATGTTTCTTTGGGGGCGTGCGCATCCGGCCCGCTTGGCCAGCGCCTTACATGCTCCACGAGCTCAGGCGGCATCTTAACGGCATCCTCAACTCCCGAGCCAGCGCTTCACTCGACAGCCTCTCAGCCATTGCATGTGTCATTGCCCGCTCCTACGGCCTGTCAGTGAGCGGCAGAGGCGCATGGCTGGCCTTGGGACTCTTTCATGTAGCATCCATGTCAAGTCTCCGATCATGAATCTGTCCTGGACTGCATCAACTCTCCCAATATAAATCCCTGCATCCTGTCGAGTGTACGGAGTAGCTATCGCTGCTGTTGCAGTAGGGTTTTTACAGTTAGCCGGGGCATAATATGACGGCGGCAATCTCTCCATGATTGGTGAAGAGTGTGAAATATCCCATGTCTATTACGAAGACGTCCAGCTGCCCCCTTCATGTGCATCTCCCATGCAGTCAACCAACAGGCAATTGGGCGCTCGCTGGATAATGGCCTCCTTTTCTAAGGCTTTATTGGGATCCAAAGCGCTCCGAGCATGTGTACAAGCATGGAGCAATAGCAACCCGGCTCCGTTGATACTATTGCCCAGTAGCACTTGTACTACTGTGTAGTGTGGCCAATGTTAAAATCAGCTAGAATGGGGCCCATCTTGGATCCATAGGTGTCCAAGCTCCCTGCGTCTCGACCCCGTGAGTAAAAGGTTTCTCTTCTTGGGGATGGCGATATGAGTGAGAATTGACTTTGAGACGATGCACTTGCAATACAAGCAATCTCACCGTGGCAGCAGACTTGCCGAAGCCGACTTGCCCTGGGCTCAAGATACGGCGGAGTCCCCTTTTGCCAGACCACCAAGTGGCCTCGTATTTGACAGGGCAAAAGTCTTGGCGTTCCCCATCCCAGCACATCGGAATAAGAGTGTCCATCAATGGGTCGGTTTGTGGTCTCCACTGCTGCACATCACTCCGCCTGTATGTAAGTACAGACTTGTACTCGTCCGCAACCCGCGCATCAACGTCATATCTCGGGTTTGAGAGAGCGGCCGGCGGGAGAGCTCTGGTTCTCTGCGCTATCTATGCAGATGCCGGCTTATATTGCGCCACTTTATACGACGAATCCTTGACCTGCTAGTTGTGCCGGCGACAACTGGACGAGTAAAATGTGTGCCTGGCCTGGAAGTAAGAAGAGAAAAAAAGATAGACCAGGTTTGTCGCAAGTGAGTGCATTAGAACGCTGCTCGCCTTTTTGTCGGTTTCGATGCTAGTAATATGACTCTAGACCCGGTCCGGATTAGCGCCGGGCAGTGCGCCAACTGTAACGCCGGTCAGGGTCCAGGTGTCGATGCAACGTCCAGCCGTACCACTGCTTCTAGGTAAGGACAAGTACACGTGCAAGTAAAGAGCACGACATCAGTGATGGATGGTGATGGTAAGTGTCCTCAGGAAAGACGAGTTCCAAGCCCCGAGTCACTGACTTTGTACTTCTGCTGTTGCAACAGTTTGTTGAAGTCGAAAGGCAGTAGTGGCGATCCAGTTGCGAAAAATACGAAGTACGAGGCACGCTGTCGAATTGTGGTGACGCCGCTGCCGTGGACTGAAGCTTGACTTTCGACCCGCCCGCCCAAAATGTATAAACGACAAATTTATCGAGTGTTAAGGTTTCGAAACGTCACATGGTGATATCGGGGGCCATGGGATGCTATGTTAACACTTTCTCCGATTATGGCGCGGTGAGACGGCCTAACTAAGGTAGCGCTTTTAGTCGTGAGATCTGGTGACTCGGCAATTTTCTCATCGGGCTTTCGGCTGTCTTACCCTGATGAACTAAGGCACAGAGTACGTATATGATGGTGAGTTATGTTTCGTATTGGACAGGTCTGTGTCGAGTTTTGTATTGTTGATTTGTCAATTGGAGGTCGATCTTGAAATGTAAAATCTCGCCGTTTTTGCCTTTTTTCGCAGTTCAGAGCAACTGTCTAGCTGGGGCTGAGTATCGGATACGCGAACGGCCAGCTCATGTACCTACCTATGCAACGTTAGAATTGATTCGTTGGTCAGCTCTCCAGCAGCGGTAGACTAACACTTAAGATTGGTGCGTGCTGGGTGCTGGGTCCATGTCGAATAAATAATAGTGAGGCGAGGACATCGACGAAATTGGGAGAGAGATGGTGAGAAAGAAAAAATCCAAGCGAGAGACGACGTTGTGTATCTCCAGAGCAAGATGTGGAAGCTACGATGAATTGATGTATGCACTTTCCATGTACCTGCCATTGCACGAAGCATATTAAGCTTGGCAGGAACGAACTGATGGCAGCTCATGCAGTGGCGGCCGTGGCGTAACTGGCTTGATTTTAAGGTGAAGGGATTCTCAAGCCACTCAAGACCGTCACCATGCACAAAGCTTTGACGAGAATGATTATCTTCCATTTATGTCCCTAGTATATCCACACACATGGTGACCATCAAGCAGTAGAAAGCATCGATGTCAATGTCGCCCTTTTTATCTTGCAGTTCCCGGGTAGCAATAGATGGATGGAACATTTTACTTCTCCACCGCTGACCAGATACGAGTGCTTAACTCTAGTCTAACCCTAGACTTAAAAACTGTTTTTCGGACGGGGAAAAAAAGGATACCTGTGGAGAGCGGGTATCTAGATCATATGTTCCATTTATCATGACACAGCAGTATTGCTTGTGGACGTACGAGTATTAATTAATCAACAGATTAGGATCGTCTTTAATTACGCCTGTGGAGTCCTGCGCCCGTGCATGCGGTTGGAAACAGGAAAAGTGAGAAGCAGATCAGAAACAAGGAGCAAAAATCAAGAAAAAGAGGAAGAAAACACACCAGGAGCCAATGAGATAAGCGGGAAAAAAAAGCACGAGAGCGCAAGAGCGTTGACATCCAGGAACCAAGCAAGCGAGACTGGTTCGACCAGGCAGGAAGGTACCCAGAGCCACGCCTGTACATGCCGTCTGGGGCAAAGCAAGGGCTCCAAGCCCGTACCCCTTGGCCATGCAGGACCTTCCGCAGCAGGTCGCAGATGTCCACTGGTGCTAGCACCACAACGAATTAGCAGCTGCGAGCAAGTCAACCGCACATCGTATCCATCAATCACTAACGCAACAGGCCATGCCATCTGGCTCGGCGCCTCTAGCGGGCTAGTACCGCCTAAAATGCTCCCCCGAGTCGCCCCCCCGCGCCTGCTTTTGGGGCTGGTCTGGTGTCTGGGACAAGAATAGCCACGGAGGGCGCCGTACAGCTCCAGGTCGCTTTTTCCTCCTCGCCTGGACGAACTTCCCCCCTAACCCAACCAGAATCTCTCTGCGAGCGCTGGGGACGAGGCCGCGCTCATCGTCTCTCGTTCAGTTCCTGGGACTTCCATTCGTTCTTCGCGGCGTGTCTTTGCGCGTCGCCTCTCGCAATCGGCACGACTTTGTCCATCGCGCCTGTTTCCATCGCGAGCTGCGTCGTCTGTTCCAATTTTCGCTCTATCCGAAACGGTTCCGCTGGGCTCGTGTCGCTCGCTGCCACCGCCTCTACTTTCGCTTACCTCTCTGCTGAGCGCCTTATTCCTACCCTTGGGAACCATCGATCGTTTGCGTCTGCCTGTGCTGCCTCGATCGATTTCCCCCTCTTGGCCCCGAGTTCGACTTTCGCTTAGAATCGCATCTGATCAATTACTCGTGCTTCAACGGCCGGTACAAGCTCGTTGCGAGTGGGCCATCGTGGAAGCTGGAGTTGATTTGATTAGCACCTGCTTAGGCACTACGGAGCACTGCTGCGTCCGCTAAGACAGCGCGCTCACTCGCTGCAAGTGGCCTCGTGTGGTTACAGCCTCCATATTTTCGCTTCCCCACCTGCGACGGCTTAGCGCAGTTTCTGTTTCGGGCAGGCTGAACAGACCACCCGTCTCCCAAACAACCCGCCTCTCGCCAATTGGCTGCGCATTGTTTGTTTGCTGCGCTGACTTCGCATCGGGTGAGCAACTGTGTTTATTTCCTTCCGTCGTCGCTTCACCTTCGTCACCCGTTCTTTGCCCTCAAAAAGCAAAATAGAAGAGTGACTGTTGATCTTCTCCCTCTTTTTTTGTTCCCTTTTTGTTCCCCTGGGCTTCGGCCACTGAATCATCGCCTGCAGCGCAAGGGCGGACTTCGCTTGTCTGTCCCTTTGGAATGCTGTCCCCAACGGCCACCACCCTGCCGCAGCAACAAGACGTTTGGTCACTGACATTCTTGATATAAGAGCCATGTCTCTGCCTGAGAGGCCTGGGGCTAGCCCCAGCTACGATCGCCGAACGAGCTATCGAAGTCCGCCGGCATCGCGACGAGCACGACCCATGGATGTCGAAACCGGCGCATACGAACCTTCAGTTGCCGGTCATCATCGTGGGAAATCCGTCTCCTCATATGCCGAAACTATTTCGAACTCTAATGTGAATACAGAGAGCACGCCTCTGTCCCCTACGGAGATGTCGGGCAGAACTCCTGACCCTGCCTTCACCCGCAAGAGAAGCCTGATCAGGCCGGAGAGGAACCGCATCGACAGAGACCACAGGAACTACCACTATCACCGCCATGCCGCTAATATGACCGTCCTGCCCTCGTCCACTGGAAATGACCCCCTGTTGGAAAATTTGGCTGGGTCGACAGAACGATCTGCCAATACCGAAAGTGTCACCGACGAGACTCCACGCCCGTCTCGTAGCCGAACCGCCAGCGGAGACCACGAAAAGAATGCCACCACAACCCAACAGCGCCGCGTGTCGGGCAAGATCACAAAGGAAAAAAGCAAGCGATCTTCGAAACGCAACAAAACCAAGCAGGCGGAGGAGCTGCGACCGCCCAGCTTTTGGAATGTTTACTGCGCCATTGTGACCTTCTGGTGCCCTGATTTTATCCTCGGATGCTGCAAACCGACGAGAGCCCAGCGCCGAGCTTGGAGAGAAAAGATGGGATTGATTAGCATCATCTTGGCCATCATGGCCATCGTTGGTTTCTTGACGTTCGGCTTCACCGCTGCCGTTTGCAGTGCTCCTCCTGTGAGACTACGTGTAAACGAGGTCTCTGGCGGTTACATGATTTTTCACGGCGTAGCCTACAACCTGGCCAACTCTCACCACCCTCCGGCTGAGGGTATTCCTTTGAGGCAGGATGGCCTCGGCGCCAACGTCCTTTTCGACCTTCCCCAGAAGCACTCAGGAGAAGACGGCAGCTTTCTTTTCCAAAATGTCAACGGCAACTGCAAGAACCTAATCACCCTTGCCGATGGCTCTGATGTCCCAACTGATCCCTCAGGCGATCTGGCTTGGTATTTCCCGTGTACAACCTTCAACCAAGATGGGTCCTCGCAACCCAACTTGACTATTCCGTATTACCTTGGCTACGCCTGCCACACCTCAGTCAATGCCCGAAATGCCTTCTATGTCGACCTTCACGGCACGGCCGATGTCTACTTTACTTGGGATGACATCAAAAACAGCTCCCGCAACCTGATTGCTTATTCCGGCAGCGTCCTAGACCTCAACCTTCTCAATTGGTTCAACGAAAGCCAAGTCCAGATCCCTGATCGTTTCAAGGAGCTTCGAGACACGAGTTCCGACGTCAACAAGGCAATCCGTGGTCGCGATGTGACGCGAATGTTCCAATCTTCGGCCGACAAGAAGTATATGCAGTGCTTCCAGGACATCATCAAGGTTGGCTCCATTGACACCGAGACTGTTGGCTGCATTGCCTCCAAGGTTGTGCTCTATTGCGCTCTGGTCTTGATTCTCTCTGTTGTCGGTGCCAGATTCGCCCTGGCTCTTGTTTTCCAATGGTTCATCAGCCGCAATTATGCTGCCGCCAAGACGTCACAAAGCTCTGACCGGAGAAAGCGTAACCGCCAGATTGAAGACTGGTCTGAGGACATTTACCGTGCTCCTGTTAGGCTCCCGGGCGACGGCAGCACTGTTGTGACCTCGGATAGGAGCAAGCGAGCATCCTCTTTCCTCCCCACTACGTCCCGATTTTCTGGTGTGTACGGGCCAGACCGAAGCTCCTCATCCCGCCGTGTTCCCACGACTATGGCCAGCCAAGGCGGTTCCAGCTCTCTATATCCACCCTCTCCGATGTATAAGCAGGGCAATGACAGCCGCGCGAGCTTCCTTCGTTCAGACCCGTTTGGCTCTGCGCCCATTTCCGAAGGCCCCGGCCCCGCTGGCTTTATTCACGAGGCCGTCGTGCCCCAGCCTCCTTCCGACTGGATGCCTTTTGGATTCCCTCTCGCACATACCATGTGCCTGGTCACGGCCTACTCCGAGGGAGCTGAAGGTGTCCGAACTACCCTTGATTCAATTGCCACCACGGATTACCCCAACAGTCACAAGGTTATTGTCGTAATCTGTGATGGTATCATCAAGGGTGCGGGCGAGACTGTGTCTACCCCAGATGTCTGCTTGAGTATGATGAAGGATTTCTCTATTCCTCGCGAGATGGTGAAGCCGTTCTCGTATGTCGCTGTAGCGAGTGGATCAAAACGACACAACATGGCCAAGGTATACTGCGGGTTCTACGACTATGGGTCCTCGTCTCGCATTCCAGCCGACAAGCAACAGCGCGTGCCCATGATTACCATTGTCAAGTGCGGAACCCCCGCTGAGGAAAAGGCATCCAAACCCGGTAACCGAGGCAAGCGTGACAGCCAGATCATCCTCATGTCGTTCCTCCAAAAGGTCATGTTCGACGAACGAATGACGGAGCTTGAATATGAAATGTTTAATGGATTATGGAAAGTCACTGGCATCTCGCCTGATTACTATGAAATCATTCTCATGGTCGACGCCGATACAAAGGTTTTCCCAGACAGTCTCACCCACATGGTGTCTGCCATGGTCAAGGATCCGGATATCATGGGTCTCTGTGGCGAGACCAAGATTGCCAACAAACGAGCCAGTTGGGTGTCGGCCATTCAAGTGTTTGAGTACTTCATCTCTCACCATCTCGCTAAATCGTTTGAGTCTGTCTTTGGTGGTGTCACCTGCTTGCCCGGATGTTTCTGCATGTACCGAATCAAAGCACCAAAGGGAGGACAAAACTACTGGGTGCCGATTCTGGCCAATCCTGACATTGTGGAGCACTATTCTGAAAACGTGGTCGAGACTCTTCACGAGAAGAACCTCTATCTTCTCGGCGAGGATCGTTACCTGACCACGCTCATGTTGCGAACTTTCCCCAAGAGAAAACAGGTCTTTGTTCCCCAGGCTGTCTGCAAGACCACGGTTCCAGATGAGTTTATGGTTCTGCTGTCTCAACGACGTCGCTGGATCAACTCGACCATCCACAATCTTATGGAACTGGTTCTTGTCCGTGATCTCTGTGGCACCTTCTGCTTCAGTATGCAGTTTGTCGTTTTCGTGGAGCTTATCGGTACTCTTGTGCTTCCAGCAGCCATCGCCTTCACCTTCTATGTCGGTAAGTTATTGAACTCCATGAAAACAGTTATCTCACATTTGGATGCCTCAGCCGCTAACTTATCGCTCTTATAGTCATCACGTCTATCATCCACCAGCCACCCCAGATCATCCCGTTGGTGCTTCTGGGTCTCATTCTTGGTCTTCCCGGTGTTCTCATCATTGTCACGGCGCACTCGTGGTCCTATGTCGTCTGGATGTTCATCTACCTCTTGTCTCTCCCTGTCTGGAACTTTGTCCTCCCAGCCTATGCTTTCTGGAAGTTTGATGACTTCTCGTGGGGTGAAACCCGCAAGACGGATGGCGATAAGGGCAAGGGCGGCCACGACGAGAGCAAGGGAGAGTTTGACAGCAGCAAGATTACGATGAAGAGATGGGCCGAATTCGAGCGCGACAAGCGTGTGAAGAGCGCTTACTGGGGATCGAGAGAAAACGTCGTTGGCGGCAACACCAATAGCTGGGCCATGCCTCCTCCTGGCCACCACAGCGAAGAGTACCTCTCTGACGCATGATTGAGCCGTTATGGCATATGATGACCCGAAAACTAATAATATCGGACCCCCCTTTTATATTTTATTTTTATCTTTGAAATAATGGAATACATATGGTCACATACGCATATTTTTACACAAACAACACAAGCTCACCTGCGCATATGATTCGGAGAGAGAGAGAACTCGCTCGCCTTTTGTACCACCATCCTTTGTTTCCCCCCTGTCCTTCACTTGGCGAAGGAGATGACTGATGGCATTTTTAACGAATCGCGATTTGCTACATAGAGGAGGACGTTAACTTGATGAACAGAAGAGGGGGAGGTGTGTTTTTTGGGCGTCGGATTTGTTTGTAATGAGGCAGGCGATTGATTGATTGATTGATTGAGTCTGATTGACTGAACTGATTGATGGATTAAATGGTCGATGAAGTTTTTGCTGTACATAGTTATTTTTGTTGATTTGAGCCCTGATTCTGGGGGGAAAGATCTTTTATGACGACGCCGGTTTATTTGTACCATGTCCTCCTTAGCTCGCCAGAGCGCATAATAATAAGCACGTTTTGTTGATGACTTGTTCTTGTTGCACAAGTGGTTTAGTAATTTCCAGTTCTCTTTCTCGAAACTATTATCTATTAGGAGAATATTCAACATGATTTCTTCTCTTTTTTCGTCTTTACGCCCAGTGTCCAACCAAAAAAACTCGAGTTCATTCATTCAATCATTCATCGCACAAACCAATATCAACACGTATCAAACATGTGTAAAGAGGGTATTATATCCCATTTCAAACAAAAAAGGTGAGAAAACAAAGCAGAAGCCATCTTCCACCGACAATGAGCAGCCAGCCCTTCCCCTTTCCCCACCAACGCCAGAATTCCCAGAAAATCCTTCCATAGCCCAAAGTCCGTCGACGCCTTTTCAACGCCGGCTTACCATCATAGCTTTTTGATGCATATGAATTGGAAAGAGAGAGAGAGAGAGAGATAAGAAAAGAGAATCAAGGCGAACAAGGCCTTCTGAATACTAGGCATTTATTATTCATAGTGGCCTTGTCCTCTCTTGATGGATTAAACCAAAAACACAAGCTCTGTATAGCCCAGCTTATAGACCCCAATCGCCGCGGTAGATTCATTTCTTTGAATTCTCCACCTCCTCGCCCAGCTCCCAGGGTTTGCATGGGTCGACGAATGTCGATATACGCTGGTCGCCCCATCGAGCGCCGATGGTGACCCAAACGTGCTTTTGGGGAGCGGTTGCATGGACCGTCTCTCGGTATCCGGTCCATCTCAAACGCGATTCCCTCTCCATGGAGCTGTTGCCGAGACCACCGTTGGTAGCCCACTCCTTAACAACGTCCTTGATGAATTCGACCTTTCGGCGGAAGTCATTCGCCGCCGGGATGCCCTGAATCTCCGGTTCGATCTCAGGCCGCCTTCTCGATGCCGTAGTCGCAGTTCGCGTTGATGATCTCGCCTGGAAGTTGAGCAAAGTCTGTAGGGGATACGATAGTGTGGCGCGGTCGTCCAGCGCGGTGGCACCAATGGAGCCTGTACTGGCGAGCCTCTCTGCCGCCTCCTGAGGCAGATGCCAGAAGTGACACCAAGTTCCTGTTGCGTCTAGGACAATCTTGGTATGATCAGGGAAGTTGAACTGTGCAAAAGAGCCATTAGTATCTCATTCTACGCCGCAGGGGTTATAAATCTTTTCAGAAGTCTTCTTACCTGAAGGTGCCCGTCGCCAAACACCCAGCAGCCAACATCTCCGAATCGCTGGTAGAAAGTTACCAGCTCTGCAGGTGTTCCCTTTTGCCCTGGAGACAGTGTGCTGTCTGCCTCGTCCTCTTCTGCCAAAACGTCATCCCGGCCATAAGCAATCATATAATTGGCAAATTTCTTCCATAGGATGATTCTTTCCCGTTTTCGATGTTGAAAGACATCCTTGCCAGGGGCCATCTTGCCGGCCGTACCATCCTCGTTTATGGTCACTCGAAACTGGTCGGGGGAGATTGTAACCTGGGAAAGGCCAGCCTCGCCATTGTTCTCGAAGAACTTGATGGGCTCTGTCATTGGTACTGGCTGATGGCGGTCTATGTAGGAGTCATCCTGTCGTCGAATGATATGTTTCTCTGCGCTACGAATGAAGACACCTGCCGGAGGGAGTAAAGCGGTTTTGCTACCTTCAGTGGTAGGAATGTCACGAAGGATGCATCCCACGCTGCCGTCGTTCAAAATGTAACCGAGACCAAATTTGTTCGTGTAATCGACCCACTTGACTACAATATGAGGGTGTGGAGGCGGCGCGGTCTTTGAAGAGATGATGGCCATAGTACGGGCATTGAGAGCTCGCTCAAGTTCCGTCTGGAGTTCGCGTAGTCGGTCGAGGATATCCTCGGGCTTTGACCCTGGCATTTCCGTGGGCGACTCGGCGGGACTAAACAAAGTGGCAGATCGAATGGATTCCGAGTTTCGTCTTTTGTGCAATGGTACATTCGCGGACGAGCCCTGCGCTGCCCTCTCGTGCAAATTCGGTGCAGACCGAGCTGCTGATAGCTGAGCCCTTGCTGATACACGCATAGTTCTAGCAGTAGTAGCAGGCTCAGGGGCCTCTTTCGATGGCGGTGACGGCCTACGAGCAGCGGAATCTGGTCGGTCTGAACGGGGTCGGATTCTGGTACTTTGTGAGGTAGAGGTAGAGAGGACGGCCTCGGGAGCGGTTCGACTCCTTGTAGAGGTAGAAGGGGCGAGAGGTCGGCCTTGAGATCGTTGTTGAGCCGCGAAACTCTGAGGTGGTTGTCGCAAGAGGCCTGTGGGAGGAGGCATCCTTTCTGAGCCAACCATGGCATTTTCCTGTCCCTCCATGGCCATTGACCGTGCAGAGACGGATGCTGCGTGCTTTGCGCGGATCTGCTGTTGTTCTCTGAGCCAATCGTCAAATGGTCGATAGACTACGCCATCGGCGAGAGGGATGATCGGTGTCAGGCCTGCCTTTTCCTCGGCGGCCATCTCTTTCCAGATCTGAGTGTGTGAAGGCTTTTCTGAGCTCCAGGGTCCAACATTACAGTCCCGGCACTGCTCCTTGAGGTTACGGTGAGACTGAGCTAGCGTAGAGCTGCTCAGGCGCGAGGCATAGTACTCATCTGCCTCGGGAGGGATTTCTCGTAGCTTGGAAGTAATCTCCACGGATGATGGCATATAGCCCGTAGTAAAAAATGGATGCTGGACGATGGCGTCGGGGTCGGGCCGCTGGTCTGCATCCTCAAGCATCGTGGCCACCAGGTCTTTAGCCTCCTGGCTAATGTATTTCTGGGATACCTCTGCACTTGGCCATTCATAGTCTCGTTCCCTGGCGCGGCGATAGATTTCGTCTGTAGTCGAAGACTGGAAAGGCGGTTTCGAGGTAAACATGGCAAACCTATCCGTTGTCATTAGCTTTTTGAAAACTGTAATGCAAACTTCAAATTGTCAGTCGACTCTTACATGATAATGCCCAAGCTCCAAATATCAACCATGTGGTCATGGCCTTTCTTTCCCTTCTCGAGGATCTCAGGAGCAATGTAGTTTGGTGTGCCACACAGAGTCGTTCGTCGGATGGTCTGCATATCCCTGCCAGTGACTACCAATGCAGCAAGGCCAAAGTCGCCAATCTTGGCATTCATCTGGTGATCCAAAAAGATGTTGCCCATTTTCAAATCTCGATGAATAATGCCCTTGCCGTGCATGTACTTGATCGCGCCGGATATCTGAACGGCATAGAATCGGACCTCGGGCTCGGTGAGGCCCTTTCGACGCTTCACCATATCCATAAGAGAGCCATTGGGGCAAAGCTCGAGCGCTAGGAAAGTACAGTTGACGTATGAAAATGCCCTGAAGAATTGAACGATGTTCCTGTGGCGCATCTTGGAATGGATTTGCAACTCGGTTTGAAACTGCCGCGTGGTGAGCGGGTTTGAACAGCCAAGGCGAAAATCGTAACGGTACTAACCTTTTGTTCCATTTTGGAGGGCATTTGGCTCTTGACAATCTTGAGAGCGAACTTTTGCTTGCTTGGTAGCAGCTGGCCGCTGTAGCATATCGCGAACCCTCCCTTTCCCAGTAATTTTCCAATGTGGTAGACCGCGCCATCTGGACGATCTGTGCTGCTCGGCTCGACAACCTCTGGCGGAGGAGGGGGTGGGTGTTCTTTATCCTTGGCAGCCTTGAGCTGGGCGGCTGCCTTCGCTTTGGCTTCTGTGGTTTTGGGCATTCGCTGGGCGTTGACATCCCTAGGGGACAACGCCTCTACGTCGATGCCTCCCCTGGGGACTAGCCTGTGTGCCATGGCGACGGAGAGGCTGCTGGTGCGAACGAGAGAGCTGATCGATTTACGTAGCGATGAGGAATGGGCAAGCTGAGAGATTCAGCAGTTGCCCGAGAACGTGTCGTGAGGAGCCTGAGCAGAAAATTTCAACGCGATTAGAAGAGTTATCCCTTTTGCGAGAGAGCTACGATGCAGAGGCAAAGGTGCGCGCCCAAAGCCCAGCCAGGTGGGAGGCAAATGGACGAAAAAAACGAAATAGGGCGAGGCTCTCAGCTTGTGACATAAGCTGCATGAGAGCAGACGGGCGATGCTAAAAAAGGTCAACTCACAGGATGCTTGGATACACACAACATGCAAAGGAGCAACGATGCAGCGAAGGCGTTTGTTGTGACCAGCTTCAAAGCATCCAGCCCGCCGCTGTGTCAACAAAAGGCATCAAGCAATGCTGGACGGCTGTTAGGCGGCTGCTCGGCCGGAGGATGGAGGTTATGATGCAAGAAAAGGTGAGCGCAAGCGTGACCAGTCGCAGCCACAGAAGCCCTGGCAAGTCGACGTTGACCCCATATTGTGATTTGTGTACTTTGTGGGAGCTGGTTGCTGCTGGCAACAGCATGGCATCTTGCGGGTCTCACCGCCATTGCCGTATTGATAAGTGGCTGTAGCGAGGTATTTGGACCATTGGGGGGCCCACAGCGGCCAGATTGGCTGCCGTTGGGAGGCGCTGCGAGGGAGGGCTTAGCGGACGGTAGTGGCTAGCTCCCACTGAAGCTCTGCCCACTAAGCACCAGATAGCGGATGAAGTGTGTACAAGCACATGCCTAGACAGCTCCAGCTGTCATGTCAACAACATTGAAGTCAGCTCTGGCGAATCAAGGCTGGCATTGAGATGGATTGGTGTGGTGCCTTGACACATTCAGAGCATAGCCGTAGGCACCTAGTTTAGCGTTTTGCCCCAGTATGAGCTGGCAGCAAATCAGCTCAAGTAAGGCTCAATCTACAGTAGTTGGGCTGTGCCGTGCTGCGCTGCGCTGTATGCTCTCCCGAGGGGCCAGCGCCGGTGGGCACCGGAATAATCGCGGGCTCCGGCGCGGACAAGAGGCAAAACCATGGCGATGGCCGGCTAGCTCTTCCCGTAAGGCCTCCATGAGAGAGGCACATGCTCAGCCCAAACCTCGCGCTTTGAACAAATTGAACCTGTGATGGAGTAATAGATAGAGACGAAGCCGCCCGAACTCATTGAACCGGACAGGGAACCCCGCAGACGGCATCGGCATCGGCCCCAGACCTCACAATGGTGCCCCTCCCCTTGTTCAAGCTCGCCTCTCTTCTTGTGCGGCACGTCTCCAAGTATGGCGCGGTACGTATTGGACCCTGTTAAGCCTCATTGCCGTCGTTTTGATGCTGATGCCATGTCATTTCTAGAACCGTATCAAGCTTCAAGCCCATGACCACCCGCGATTCCGGGCGTTCGCAGCCAAATACGGCCAAATGATCCACCAGCTCAACATGAAGATGTCCGTCGCCCTCCTCAGAGACCCCGAAGCAGAGCGACGAGCAAAGGAGGCTGCCGAAGCGCCCACAGTCAAGACGGAGGAGCAAACAAAAAAGGACGAAGTGGCCAAGCAGAAGGCGAAGAAGAAGAACGAGCCCGAACCGGCAAGCTATCCCAGGTTTACACTCCAGAACGTGTGGAGACGTAAATTCCGGCCATTGCCAGAAGGCAAGGCTGTGGATCTGTTTGCCGATGTTGCTGGCGACACATTTATACTTACCGTGGCGGGAGCATTGATTATATACGAGTACTGGAGATCGTCACAAAAGCCCGATGCCAACAAGGAGCGGTTTGAAGAGCTGAATAGAAGGTTCGAAGAGCTCCAGAAGAGGGAGGAGGAGCTCGCAGATGCCGAGGAGAAGCAGAGACAACGATTCGATTCTCTTGAGGATGCTCTCAGGACATTGAAGGATCCAAAGACGAAGCAGCCGCTATTCCCGTCATTACAAGTCAGCTCCTAAGCAGCATATTCACCAGCGCCGTGGCCTCATCTAGTTACCAACGTAGGCATTGCGATTTGCCAGTAACTGTGATATGGCGAGCTTGTAAGATATCAAACCTGGTGGATGATATCTTGCATCTCTAGGCAAGGGCAAGATTCGGAATCGCATATGGGATCTGAGGCTTCTTGGTGCAAATAAACTCGGTCTTTTGGGCCACTTAACACTCCACTCAACTTCGCAAGCAATGTGTTTTTTCTTCAAATTTTACTTATACTGGATATAAAGCGTGTGGAATAAAGGTCGATGGATATAAAAAGGATCTATGGGAATGGAATTGAACATGAATGGCGTGGGGAAGGAACGAAGAGGCTCATTCCTGCAATGAACATGCTAGCTGTCATGGGGAGCGTGGTTTAGGTATATCTACATCTTTCATACATACAACACGAGTAGAACCCTGGAAAGAGAGGGAAATTAGAGATTCTTTGAAGAACAAGACAGCCGAATTGGCAACTCTTTTTACTAAAGAACCAACGGCTACAATGTTTTGCTCGTCTCTACGGCAGCGAAGGGATTGGGCACCAGTAGTTCCAGCTCTTTCACGAACCACTGGCTCAGGCTGGAAAGGCGAGTCAAAAGTTAAGCAAGATCCGAATGTCTTAATGCAGAAGCTGATGCCAATTGATCGCCAGAGACAACTCTCGACGGCTACGACGTTTCCTTCGCACTGGCACCGCAAAGCAAGCACCATCAGAGCTTCTTTAGGATCTTGCTGTTCTCATCTGAAGAAGCCAAAACGGCAGCTGCCAGAGCAAGAATCGAACGACTTTCTATGCTCGACGGCGGAAAGAATGTAGCTGTGATGCTGCTCCTAGACCAGAGTGGACGTGTGGACTCACTGGTTGGCTTGCAGATGAGGTGAGAGCTCACATACCTGACCTTGCATCTACATGTATGCAGGGCATCTGCGCAAGCGCCCGTCCCTGACAGAAAGAGCCCCCAGCATCGTGACGCACGGCATGGCCTCCGTCCCCATAATCCCCATGTCGTCTGCAGCGGAACTAGTTGGACGCTTGGATGCCCTGCGCCGTCAATGTGCCCAAGCCCATACCGCCAGCGTTTCTCGTCGCAGCCGTACCGATACAATGGCAGAGATACGCGGGCTCGCATCGCATTGCGTGCACGGCCAGGCTCTCCCTCCGGAACATGTGGACATCCTGACTGACGTTTCGGCGGGATTGGGGAGCTTGGCACAGCTCGTGTTTAGTGCGGACGGACAGAGGAAGATTTGCGACTTGCTCGGCGATGCGCAGGGCGGTAGGGTGATTTCATTTTTTACGCATGGGCACGAGGCCAATCGCCGTTTGAGCATCTGGGGACAAGCTCAGTCATCCAAGGGCGAGAGAGACGGACAGGGCCTATAGAGATTCGAGTTTGCGGTGAATGGCTTTCTATGTACTTTCCGTCTTTTTTTAGAAGATCAATAAGCATGATGAAAGATATCTGCTACTACTTGTACGGGTGGGTGCTTGAGCGGGGATGAAAATATGCAGAACCAGCTGCCTCTCATTTGTGTCTGGCCGGCCATATCATCCAATCCATCTGCTCATTCACACCGTTAGTTCCGGGCTACATATCTCGTCACCGAGCTGTGACTGCTTGTCAGATTTCCATTGCCAATATCACGGCCATGATCCATGCGCTACGAGCCCACGTGAAGAAGAAGAAATCTGATGAAAATGGGCCGGCATGGCGATCAATGCAGAACAGAGCTTTGTAATGGGGCAAATACCTAGTGCTGGTCAATAGATGGTGATAGCGGCGGTGGTTGGCTGGGGAAAGCAAGAGGGGAGCCAATCAGCGAGGGTGTAGAGCCGCCCTGAGGCTGAAGAGGGCAATTCCAAGGTAATCCGCTGAGGGCGCCGGGGCCACGCTTTTCGACGGTTTGTCTGGCTACGACTCAAAATAGTGAGCAGTACGAGATAGTTTTTTTTCTTTCTCAACAAAGGCCGTTTAAGCGGTCTGTCGTTCATCCGACGGAGGCATTCGGCTTGCTCTAGGCATGCTAATGTAGAGTGATTTGATGTGATGAGAAAAGGTGACGGATAGTACCTAGTAATAAGTGATAGCCAGCGAGCTGCTGATAATAATGGAGACCATCAAGTCCCGCCGTATAAACAACCAAGCATGAAGTCGATGGCAGAGACCGTTACTACGAGGAAAAAAAGCTTATTTATCTCGAATTCATGCGAAACAAAAAATAAAGAACATTAAAAAGGCGAACAAACACAATGTAGCATCGCCTGTTCCCGCCAACGTGGCAAGCGGGACGGAAATGCAAGCACAAAATAAGGGACGCTCAACCAACAGCAAGATCTCGAAGAGCTAAGAAGCCAATGATGAGTGACGCCACAGAGAAACAAAAAGAGACTGGCATCGCGACCCGCAAGTTTCTATTTCTAGGACCCCCCCGGACGAAAGTATCATGCACAGGACATGGGTGCACTTTAGTAGCTTGTAATTTTCTCTCTCGCTCTCTTTTTTGCGTGAAGACGAACAGGGGAGGGGAGAGTCCCGCAGAGGAGGCGGCTTTGCTGCCCTAGACGAAACAGGTCAAACGCGGCGTGCTTCACAATTGGGCCATGTGAGACTGCGATGGTCGCGCCTCTGTTCGAGGAGTCGAAAAGAGGAGTTACAAGGTCTTTTCTCCTTTTCTCTTTTATTTTCTTTTTGTTATTGAAGAAATGGCGAAAAAGAGTGTGAGAAGCTGTGTTGTTAGTTCATGTAATAATATTGACTGCATCCCGAATGCAAGGCATGCGGAGCAACAGGATGCCCGGATCAGACCTCCGAACTGCAAGGGAAAAAAAGCACCCAACATACAGAAATCCAAGGCGCCAATCCCAAACGGGCCTCCAAGATTTTGAATCATGCCGACGTGCCTGTTCGCTCTCGCCAATGTGCGGCTGCAGCGGAGGTGGCATCGCATCTTTGGTTGACACGCTCAACCGCAATAATACTTGGCAGACACACGCTGAAATGGGCAATCATCCCGCCCAGCCAGTGGTATCTCGCAAGTACTCCCCGTCCGTCCATCAAGCTCCAATGCCCAGATTACAGTAGAGGCAAATTGGCCGTATCGCAGGGGTCCCGTATAAGCCAGTGGATCATCCACCATCCCCCCCCTGTTCCCCCGACGCACAGGAGCAGCGGCATGTGCGCTGATTGGCCGTGGGCCTCTCTGTAACCGCCGACGATGCACCAATCGCCGCTGCGCTGCCCGGCTGGACACAGGCACAACACCAAAAGAAGCAGCACGACAAGACAGACAAGAGGCCTTTTCGCACACGCCATTTGTGTGACGATGCATGGCTAGCAGTAGCTCACCTGCAGTCCGCGGTCCCACTGCGCCCGCCGGCTTGGCTCGTCCGATCGCTGCACTGAGACCTCCATGGATTACACGTACTCGTAAAGACGTGCAGTATTTCATCCAGCGCTTACACTGCTACAGTACATGTACTCGAGCATTCCCTCCTCTTCCCCCCCTCGCCCGCATTTCTCTTGCTTCCACTGCCTCAGAAAACCTGCATCGTCCTTTTGATACCCCCTCAGCGTTAATCCAGTTGCACGGCCTCTTTTTTGCAGGCCCATTTCCTGTTTTCTCTCTCCCCTGTACGAGACCACGACTGCCGACGACTTTCGTTACTTTGCTACTACGCCTAGTCCAGCAACTTGAAACTCTTGTCTAAATAACCTCCCCCCTCTCAACCCCGGATCTGGATTTTTGAGCTGCTGGCCAGCCCGTATACAATCTTTTTGCTTGCGCTTCCCCCCCAGTCGCCAAACAATCCTCAAACAAGCTCCTCGTTAGAGATCTGCCTCAGGTCTCTCCACCCTTGCCTGGCTCGAAACGGATATCGATCTATCCGACCTTGTCGCCCATCGCCTACATTGGCAACGCCCAAAAGTCCATGATCCAAGCTCGACAAGCCCAAACCAGCATCGCCAGCACGGCCACTCTTACCAAGACGGGCTACCAGCACGCAGAGAACCCTCCCCCAAAGCTGAGGCAGACCAGTCGATCCCTCGGCTGCCCATCTCGCTAGCTTCCGGGCACCTGACACAAGGCCTCAAACCGTCCATTTTGCTCATCGGCGCCAAAGAACCAAGCGCACAGGCCCAAAGAGAAACCAAACCAGGGACACGCCGGAGGATAGCCCGGCCGCCGGGTTCCAATATAGACTCGAACCGCCCCGCCCTCCTCTGCTGTCTCGACTTGGTTCTTCCTTGGCCACTCTTTTTCGTTTCCTTTGTGTCACCAGCTGCGAGTCTGCTCGGTGTCCTTTTTCCTTCTTTTTTTCTTCACTTCTATTCTTTGATACACAGGTCCGGTACCTGTTTTCTTTTTTAATCAAACTTTATTTTAACCTTTTTTTCTTTTTTTCGTCTTCGAGGAGTGTTCGGTAGATCCGATTTGGCTGTGGTTTATTGTTCAAGGGTTTCAAGGGAAAAACAACAAAGGAAGAGATATCGGGGAATTCTCATAAACGCCTGAGACGAGAAAGACAAACGGGAAAACAAGAAACCGGATCACGACGACAATTTTCTATTCTATCCTATAAACCGCAACCATGGGAAAGCTTATCAAGAACCACTGGGCTCGGCTCATCATGTTGACGGCCGCCGCCTGTATGTGCTTCCTTTATACATACAAATATGAGCAATGCTAACACCTCTCCGCCAGACCAAATCGGCGCCGCCATCGAGGGCTACTTCTGGCCCAAGATCTTCTGGGACTTCCTCACACACTCGCTCGACGCCGCCGTCAGGCCCGCCCCCATCCTGCAGACCATCAACCTGGTCTTTGGCCTCGCCATGCTCGCCCTGGAGTGGCCCCTCCCCCTCCTCGCGGGGACCAGCATCCACCGATCCATCGAATTCCGCCTCGCCATGCTCCCCCTCACTGCCCTCGCCTGTCTGCTCATGTATCAGTCAACAAATCCCGGCATCTACTATCTGATTGGAATGGGTGCTTATTTCTGGGCTTACAGTGAAGGCGAAGTACGTTTCTTGGAACACCCCCTGAAACTAATATCATCTTCAAAAGACTAACATGTTCCCCTTGTAGATTATTTGTGCAAAACCCTGGACTCTACCTCCACGTGCAGGCAGCTCAGGCGGCAAAGTCTGAGAAGCAAAGACAAGAAAGGAGGTGGGGAAAAGAGAGCAGTTGAACAATTCACATGTGCTCAGAGAGACATATACCATGGGAACCACATTGGAACACAAAGGAAGCAAAGGCAGAGGAAAGGGAAAGGAAAGGGACGAGCCAAGGATCAGCGTTGCATGTACAGTAATTATTATCTCGGAACCCCGCGATGAAAACCGCCAAATCGAACTTCTCTACAAGAGGCCTCACGAGAGCTATCTCATTCTCCGTCTCCGTTTCCTCGTTTCCACCCATTTTCTTTTCTTTGCATTTTTCTTGCATCGGTTGGCATTTGGTGGCTCATGCTGCAGTGTATTATTATTGTTGTTGATGTTGATGACCGGTATTTCTTTTTATTTCTTTGTGTCTTTTTCATTATAGTCGTTGTTCATTTGGACTTAGTTGGCATGGGCGAGCGAGATGACCATGTAGTGAAGAAAATACGGCGGTGTTCAAAGAAAGTGCACGAGATTTCGATCAAGAACATGAATTCATATTGGGACATTATAATAGCACAATGCAATGAAAATTCGTATCAAACGGAGACGTTGAAAATGCAATGCTTGATTATTCTCTTGTAAAGAGATTCCTACTGTAGTTACGTAAGAAGAGCGACGTTGTGCAGGCATGGCTCATAGCATGACCTCTCTGTCACGGAGCGCTGTAGCTGAAACTCTTTCGTCGCTCAATCAGCTCATATTCCATATTCCTCGCACCACCATCTCGCTGCCATAGTACCGCTAGAGAAAAAAAAAGATGAGAAGGCGGTAGGCATCGAGTGCGAGGCACTCAACACAGCTCATGAAGCGCTTATTTCACCCTCATGGAGCTCCCAGAGTTGTTTGTAACTCCCTATTTCACCCTCATGGAGCTCATAGAGTCGTTTGTAACTCCTTGCCGACCAGGCATCTATTCAAGAACCACCATGATTAGTCTTCTGTCAAGAGCAGGATTAAATCTGGTGAATGAAGTAGCTTACCTCCATAGTTTGCATGGTACCTTCCTTCAGGATCCGCTCAATCGCCTCATCGGCATTCTCAGTGTCAAACTCGGCCGCTAGTGACATCTTTGACGCAGAGTCATAGGTTCCCTGGGCGCCTTGTCTGTAGAGAGAGTATCGTGTTAGCTGTCTGTACATCTCTAATTTTATTTTATTTCGGAGAGGTGTAGCAAAAACATACCGATGTGTCTGGAACACCTGGAAGGTAGAGATGAAGTGAGCTAGAGGCACGCTCTTGTCGCTCTGCCACTTCTTGTAGGTATCGACATCGTCCACGAAGACAAGGAAGTCTTCCTGCTTTCCCTTGTAGTGAACCTTGGACTGGGTGGATTCTCCTCGAGTCATCTTGGCGGTTTTGTTCGTGAAGACAGGGGTGTGTTTGTTAATTTAAAGTGGTTGGAGGGGTCGCGTGATGTTGCGCTAGAGAGAGGTAGCTTGATTGCGTGTTGTAGGAGTCTTGTTTGGAGTTTGTAGATGATAAGAAGAGTAAAAAAAATCAAAGATTGTTCTTATTCTTTGTCTAAGGTAGAGTTTAAATGTTCAATGAGGGGAGAGAAGGAAGAATTGGAAATCAGGAAGAAGCAGCAGTCTTAAAGAAGTGCTCTGAAGAGGGGAGCTGTCACTGCCCACTACGTCATCGTGGCGTGCAGACTGTGTACATCTGCGCACACCTGCAGTTGGTACCAAGGCTGCAGCTTCCCCGGCTCACCGTAGCTGATTCACTGCACCCCTCTGCGTTTGTCCTGCCGCATTTTCCCCCATCCGAGGTTTTCTTTTTTTATCGTTAATAATTCTATCATGTTTCAGCTTTTTTTTTGTAGTTTGTAACCCCCCCATCGTCTTTCCGACGATCTGCGGGGGTAATTCCGTTCTCATAGCTCTGTGCTGCCGTTGCCTGTCTAGTCAGACAATTACAGTACGTATTGCCGGCGCTGCCGCGTCTCAGTTTTTGTGCCTCTTTTCTGCAGCGACTGTTTTCAGTATATTCGCTGATCTACGTCTCCCGACCAGCGAGCGATTTCGATAACGACTGGGTTTCCGTCGCATCTGTTCTTTCTTTTTTTTTTGTATTTGGGTTTGATTATGTCTTTTTTTTATGATTTAATTTCTTAATGTTTTTCTTCGTAATGATCTTTTTGTGCCCACCTTTTTTTGTCCAGGTCATAGAGACCCCCAGCGCTATGCCGCGCCCGAGAGATTTTTCTGTTATTTTACGAAAACAGCTATCACCCGATCCCCCCCATTTTTTTTTAGTTTCTCCTTAACCCAGCCGTCCATGATGACTCTCTCTTTCGATCTCCTGTTAGTCTTTCTAAGCTTTGCACCCATGTTCTTCCCGACTTCGCCTTCCCTCGATAATAGACCCCCCCCCCCCTTTTTTTTTTTTTTTTCATAATCTTCTTTTAAAAGAAGCTCAAACCTCGTTCTGTTTTATAATTTGAGCGTTGTTTTCTATCTTTCAGGAAAAAATATCTTTGTATTATCTGACATGAGCACTTCTCACTGTGCGAAGAGCGTCGAAAACTTTTATATTTTATTGCGAGCACGTTTTGTTTTTCCACCTTGTTTTTCTATGTCTCTTTTTTTTTGTGCTGCTATTCACCGCGCAAAAAATAATCAATTTAATCCGGTCCTTCTACGTGGGCGTTTCGAATCAGTTTTCCTTTCAATCTTACAGACTATCTGTGAGGATAAATCTTTTGTAATGTCTGCAAAGCTAGCCACGTGGGTTTTCTTAGACAGCAGATGCTTCCACTGGTTTTCCTTCGAGCTTCTCGTCATTCCGGGAAACGGGAGTACTTCTCTACTCCATACGTCTGACAAGGGCACCTCCACCTCCTCGCGACCCGGCAAAAACATATTCATTTTTTGTAGCAGAGCTGGGCTTTGATTTTCGAGCTGTTAAGCATTTCAGGTCTTTCAACTTCCTTTAAGGACTTGGCTGGTTTACCCCACCCAGTTTTCTCGCTGTATAGATATCCGCCGAACGAGTGTGCCTTGTGTCTCAGTCAGCACATGACAGACTCATTCATGTTGATGTGGTAATTGCGTACCCTGCTTTCCAAAGACGGATTTAAACTCTTTATATTCTTATGTATTCAACGCGACACACCCCCCTTCACGCCTGGTCACGCTCCGGCCGGGTTCTTCTCTCCATTCTGTTTCCTCGCCCGGTTTCGCTGTCATGTTTTCGTATAATTGGTGATCGCATTCAAACACCAACTTCCAAGAAAAGGCGCTGTGGCATTTTTGTAACCTTTTAGCTGTGCATTTTTCTCGTCTACGAGCTGACGTTTTTCGTGCCGGAGATGCCAGAAATGCGCACCTCGTCCATTATCCACTTTTCGTCCTGTATAATCATATTGTACGCCATGGTGTAAATCGGGTCGGCTTTCCGCAGGCAAGCCGAAGCGTGTTCGCGAATTGACAAAATGAAATAAAAAAAATTCAGCCATCCTCCTTCACTTCTGCCGCACGGGTTCAAAGCCGGAACGTGGCCAAAGACCTTTTTTAGGAAATGCTCAAATTTCTAGACCTAAGATTAGCAATTCAATTCCAGACCCTCTATTACCAATTTTTATGTACTCTGTCTGGGAACACTAATCGATCCTGTAGAATCCAGGTTTTTTCAAGCGTAGACCTGATGTTCCCGTCATTCGACGCCCTGTTGATCTCCGTCGTTGCTTCGCGAAGCCTGGTTAGGGTATTGTCGACTTCCATGTGAGAGTTTGGACAGTCTGATATTGGAGTGCACTTGAGAAGCTCGGAAAAGATGAGGGGATATTTACAGATCCTCTGGATTGGCTGCAAGCGCGTTTGCCTTTTCCTATAGAGTAGTTCGAATGAAACACCTTGACGCGGGTCATTTTATACGGCTTTTTTTGCCCCGTCTTCCCCCCCCCCTACCATGCTGTTGGGCCTCTGTTTTTTTATTCTCATTATGGTTTGCGGGCTGCGTGTGAGATCATCATCTCATATGTTGCTCCGTATTCCTCGTATATGAAGAACCGGCTTATCTAGAAACAGAGCAGGTTAGTCGAACTATAGTTCCGGAATATGGGAAGTTGATACGATGTGGCAAGCAGCTACCTTCTTCCCAAAGGCTTTTGATACCTCTGCCGCCACCTGAGGATCTGACAGCATGCCTGGGGCTTTCAACAGCCACCTTGCTTTCGTATTTTGCTCTGGCACGGCACCGAGACTCGACCATCGTCTATGAGAGTAAGGGTAATCGAAGCTTGGTACATGAGTCAACGGGGGAGTCACATCGGGTTGCGTGTATTCTGAGTGTGGAACCGCTCGGTGCAATTCGCCAAGGAGTTCTTCGTGTAACTTGACTATTTCTGTCAAATTTTGGTTGATGGATGACCGTAGGCCGACGCATATGGAGGGTAATGCAGCCAAGATTGTGACGTATACCTAGATGCCAGTTAACACAATATGCACTGCAGTGTTACGGATTAGTCTCATATTACATTCATGAGGAATCGTATGTCGCCAATGTACCCTTCTTCCGTGCTGATGAGCTCTTCTAGCACTCTTCGTCGCTGTAGTGATCTCTCCATGGCAGCCAAGTTGGCTAGGGATTGATTTTCCCGGAGCCCACTATCTTCAGAGGCACGAGGACCCGAGATGGATGCTCTGCTGCTGCGCTCCGTTGTAGAGAAGCCTTGTGAGCGCGGTATGTTTCTTCGTGATCGTGCCACAACACTGACGCTGGCACTGGCAAGACTGGCACTAGCACTTCGGACCGCCGAAATAAAAGCAAAGGAAGATCCAGAGGACGATTGTCGATGGTGTGTTCTTCTCCAATGAGCTGTACGGCTGTGGACATCAGGATCGAATGGCGGGCGTAGAGAACCAAAGCTTTCGTCCGATCGTGTGTGTCGATGCTGTGCTCTACGATGTATCGTCCGCATCCATTTATGAAATGGCCCCTGTGATTTGAGTTGTTCAAGATTCTCTGGCTCTATCTCAGGGGTAGGACTCTGATCAATGATGATTTGGGGCACCTCGGCGGTGATGTCCATAGCGGTAGTTTCGACAATTGTCTGAAGCTCCAGATCAGTACCTTGGGGGTCGAATGGAATGATATCAGTCGCTTCGATATCAAGATTGGCCATTTTGGTAACCACTTGAGCGTCGTCGGCATCATATACGGCGTCATATACGGCATCATCACTTGGATACTCGACTGCATCTTCATAGTTTTGCATGAGAGCAGCCCAGCTGGAGCGTCGAGAGCTGGAATTGGAGTCGCTGGGACTCGAAGATGAGTCGACGAGAGCCATTTCGAAAGCAGATCAAGAATGAAGTAGAAAGACGAGACCCAAAAAGGAGATGCAAAAATAGACTCCAATATGTCAAGGATGAAAGAGAAGTAGGAGAGGAAGACCCAAACATGACGTGGTGCAGAAACCGGGAAAAGAATAATATGGACATAGAAACCATTTGAGCGTGTAAAGAGGAGAAGAAGGTCAGAAACAGAACCGAGTGCTTGATGGGTGCAACAGCGGTGATAGAAGTTCCAGGAACGATCAAACGTGGTTGGCAGGGCATTGACTCTTTCCGATAATTGGGCATGAACCTGCACCATCATGGTCACATGCTAGGTGGTCAATACATGGAAGACACTGTAAAATCAGTAAAAGGGAATAATCTATGCACATTTGATGCTATAACGATATGGAAGAATACACAGCTAATGCAACTGATAATGGCATCACAAGTGATGTTTTGGTAGATACATCTCCGTACTAGTATTTGATAGGCTCTTTGAGGCTCTTTGAGTCTTTGGCAACATTGCACATGTAAAAGAATGACATCACCTGGATCTGAAGCACGATATCGTCAAAATCTCAAGCCGTTGATCTGAATTCTTCGCTTTGCCACCTCGAATCGGAGCCATGATATGCGGACCGACACGGAGCAAAATTGTGGAGTTGGACGGCTTCAGCTGGACCCTACGGAGAAAGGCAATTTGGACTGTGGAGATGCGATTGACGGCCGCTTTGCCCAGGATTGGTGGACATTCATCCAGTGTTTTGCAAGTGAGAGTGGCGTCTGGTCTTAGTAATGGAACAAAACGCTCCATGCCAGGCAGGCCAGGCATCTGCCGCGTTTTGCCATCCAAGGGAGAAGAGCCAAAAATGAACAACGGCATGGAATTTACCGTATGAAAATGAAGAGTACGAATTAATAAATTAATTACCCGGACTCGATTTAATCAATCATGCTTAATATTGCAAGGGCCTTTGCCGAGTTCGTAGTGTTGCATAGCCCTCCAGCTTTCTCCGTATCATCAATCTAACAACCTGGAATCCATGCCCTCCAAAACGCGAAAGATGCAGAGCCTGCCGCCCGAGATCGCACTGTGGCACTGCCGCATTTCAGTGGACCGACACCCGCCAAAAGGGCGCCGCCGATGGCCCGCGACCTGCCGCAGCCACTGTGCGATTAACCATCCTTGATCCCATGCAGCCAATGCCAGGGCCGACTCGCCTAGCCGGGCGCTGCAAAACGGCCCTGAAGCTAACCGCACAGGGGCAAGCCCAAGCCCTTTGCGCGAGGCAATGCAAAGTTCCGCCCCTTCGGTCCAAACGAACACGTTGAACTTTTCTGGTGACGGCGATGAGACCCCCCAACTTTTTTTTCTGCTAGTACTGGAGACCTATAATATAGAGGGTAGCCTTCTTTCGCCCGCCACGTGGAGCCTTGCGGAAGCCTTGACAAATCGGCCATGTTGGCATATCGCTGAAGTGGCCCTGCTGATTCTCTCTCTTTACCCTGACATCCTCTTCTTTTCTTGTCTCGTTACCCTCTTTTGAGTTGACTGTCTGTTGTTGTCTCGAGAACTTGCGTATAGCCTCATCTCGAGCAGACGATAGCACACGATAAGGATCTAGAGCCCGTCGCCCCGCCGCTCTCGGCGCAACCCGCCATCATGGACAACGCCTATGCTCTCCCCATCGACGCGGTCCTCGCCAACTTCAAAGTCGAGGAGCACAACGGCTTGACTGATAATCAAGTCACGGAGCTTCGAAACAAGCACGGCCGCAATGGTGCGCAGTCCCCGAGTCCCAGAGCCTCAAAATCACCCCGCCATATCAGGGCGGATGGACCAAGGCGTGACTTGATATGCATGATGCTAACATGGGCGTAGCGATCCCCGAAGAGCCTCCTACTCCCCTCTGGGAGCTGATTCTCGAACAGTTCAAAGATCAACTAGTCATCATCCTCCTTGGTTCCGCCGCTGTTTCCTTCGTCCTCGCTCTGTTCGAAGATGAGGGCGGCTGGAGTGCCTTCGTTGATCCCGCTGTCGTAAGTGGACATGCCTGACTTCAACCCGTTCGGCTATGGTCGCTAACTGTGTCTCGTTGTACATGTAGATTCTCACAATCCTCATCCTCAACGCCGTCGTCGGTGTATCCCAAGAAAGCAGTGCCGAGAAGGCCATCGCCGCTCTGCAAGAATACTCCGCCAACGAAGCCAACGTCGTCCGCAACGGTGGTCACGTATCCCGAGTCAAGGCCGACGACCTTGTTCCTGGCGACATTGTTTCCGTTTCTGTTGGAGATCGAATCCCCGCCGACTGCCGTATTGTTTCCATCGAGAGCAACAGCTTTTCGGTTGATCAGGCTATCTTGACCGGAGAGAGCGAGAGCGTTGGAAAAGATCCCACCGCGGTCGTCAACGATGATAAGGCTGTCAAGCAGGATCAGGTCAACATGCTCTTCTCGGGAACCACTGTTGTTACTGGACGTGCAAAGGCCATTGTCGTTCTGACCGGCTCCAACACCGCTATTGGAGATATCCACGAGAGCATCACCGCTCAAATCTCTGAGCCTACCCCCTTGAAGCAGAAACTCAACGACTTTGGTGACAACCTGGCCAAGGTCATTACCGTTATCTGCATCCTCGTCTGGCTGATCAACATTCCCAACTTCAACGACCCCAGCCATGGCAGCTGGACCAAGGGTGCTATCTACTACCTCAAGATTGCCGTCTCCCTGGGTGTGGCTGCCATTCCCGAGGGTCTTGCGGTTGTCATCACCACTTGTCTTGCTCTGGGTACCCGTAAGATGGCGGCTAAGAACGCTGTTGTGCGTAGCTTGCCGTCTGTCGAAACCCTGGGAAGCTGCAGCGTCATCTGCTCCGATAAGACTGGTACGCTCACCACCAACCAGATGAGCGTCAACAAGGTCGTCTATCTCAACGAAGCCGGAACTGACTTGACCGAACTTACCATTGAGGGTACAACATATGCCCCCAAGGGTAACATCACCCTCAACGGCCAGATTGTCGAGAACCTTACTGCCTCTTCTTCTACGATCCTCCAAATGGCCGAGGTTGCCGCTCTCTGCAATGACGCTCACCTGGCCTATGATTCACGCACTGCTGCCTTCTCCAGTGTTGGCGAGTCGACTGAAGGTGCCCTCCGAGTTCTTGTTGAGAAAATTGGACCCTGTGCCCCTACCGGAACTGCTCTTGAAGACTGTGGACACTTTGCTAGCGCTGCTCACGAGAAGAGACTTCCCCGGCTCGCCACTTATGAGTTCTCCCGTGACAGGAAGAGCATGTCAGTCGCTGTTCAGAATGGTTCCGCCAAGAAGCTGCTTGTCAAGGGAGCTCCCGAATCTGTCATTGAGCGCTGCACAAGCACCATCATCGGTGCCAACGGTAACCGAGTCCCCTTGAACGAAAAGCTCCGTAGCCTTCTGCTCAAGGAAGTTGTCGAATATGGTAACCGAGGTCTTCGCGTCATTGCCCTGGCTAGCATCGATGATGTTTCCCAGAACCCGCTGTTTGGCCACGCCAAGACTACCGAACAGTATGCGCAATTGGAACAGAACATGACCTTCCTTGGATTGACTGCTATGTTGGATCCTCCTCGCCCCGAAGTCCCCGCCTCTATCAAGAAGTGCAAGGATGCTGGTATCCGTATCATTGTCATCACTGGCGACAACCGCAACACCGCTGAGAGCATCTGCAGACAGATTGGCGTCTTTGGCCAGCATGAAGATCTCCAAGGAAAGAGCTATACCGGACGTGAATTCGACAATCTCAGCCCCAGCGAGCAACTGGAGGCGGCTAAGAAGGCCTCGCTGTTCTCTCGTGTTGAGCCCGGCCACAAGTCCAAGCTGGTTGATCTTCTCCAGTCTCTCGGCGAGGTTGTTGCCATGACCGGTGACGGTGTCAACGATGCCCCCGCTCTGAAGAAGGCTGATATCGGTGTGGCCATGGGTTCTGGCACGGATGTCTCCAAGCTAGCTGCCGACATGGTGCTGGCTGACAGCAACTTTGCGACCATTGAGGTGGCCATCGAAGAGGGCCGCTCCATCTACAACAACACCCAACAGTTTATCCGCTACTTGATCTCCTCCAACATTGGCGAGGTTGTTTCCATCTTCTTGACGGCTGCCCTGGGCATGCCCGAGGCACTGATCCCCGTTCAGCTGCTCTGGGTCAACCTCGTCACTGACGGTCTCCCCGCCACGGCTCTGTCCTTTAACCCTCCTGACCACGGCATCATGAAGCGCGCCCCTCGTAGAAGAGATGAGCCCCTCATTGGTGGATGGCTGTTCCTGCGCTACCTTATCATTGGCACCTACGTTGGTCTTGCAACCGTTGCCGGTTACGCCTGGTGGTTCATGTACAACCCTGAGGGTCCCCAGATCACCTTCCGACAGCTCTCCAGCTTCCACCGTTGCTCGGCCGAGTTCCCCGAGATTGGATGCGAAATGTTCAGCAACGAAATGTCCAAGTCTGCCTCAACCGTGTCTCTGTCGATCCTGGTTGTTATTGAGATGTTCAACGCCATGAACGCCCTGTCATCCAGCGAGTCGCTCCTCACCTTGCCGCTGTGGAACAACATGATGCTCGTGTACGCCATTGCCTTGTCCATGGCTCTGCACTTTGCACTCCTTTACACACCTGTTCTGCAGAACCTGTTTGCCATCCTGCCGCTGAATGCGCTGGAATGGCAGGCGGTCACAATTATCAGCGCGCCTGTAATGTAAGTTTTTTAACCACTCTAACTCTCTTTTTAAATCTCAGCGGAAACTAACCATCTATTAGTCTTCTTGACGAAATTCTCAAGATTGTTGAGAGACAATTCTTCATGCAGCAGAAGCCGGCTGACAAGGCTATCAAGGCGAAGAAGGAGGAATAGACGAGAGCTTAGAAGAAAAACATATACACATTTATACACATACAATGCATACAGGTATATAGACGGAAAGAAAGGCGTCACAAACTCAGCTTATTGTAATTGAATGATTCAGTGCTGTGCATTGTGCTTTGTTGCCCCATCTGCCTGTGATAGTTTTACGGTGAACAAAAGTTAAGGGAAAGTAAGGTATGGCGTGAAAAAGACTGTGGCGCAATGACTTGGATGGAATTTTCTTCAGGTTTTTTTTTATTCTCTTGTTTCATTTGCTTCTTTTTGCATGTATTAGTAATTCGACTCGTTGGGTGTTTCGAGTCAAACTCTCTATTTCATACAGCATACACACGTTCAGTCAACTTGCAGACCGCAGGCGTATGTCATATTCCCCCCATCTCTATACGTGGCATGTAATCAACCTTAGTCCTGTCTACCCTTTAGTAACCTCTTGGTGACCTTGTCCTTCTCGATGATGTACACGTGGGCTCCCCAGCCGGATAGGGCGTCACGGTCGACGGCGTTTAGGAGGGCTTGTGAGATGGTCTCGAACAACGCATCGGGCTCCTAGGGAGGTAATTAGATGTTAGTAAATGATTTCGTTAAATGAAGAGTAAAGTAATAAGAAGAGAGCATACCAAATCAGGCTCCCACAAGCCTTCGCACATGCCAAACAGCTGCTCCGACGCCGTGCCAGAAACAATAAAGTCCTTTGCAAAGTCAATGCAGCCAATACTGTCAAACCCGCAAATAAACGGCTTCCCCGTCTTGGGGTCCAGGCCAGCAACAACAGGGGAGACAAAGTAAGGCCCGAAGCGGCGCTCGTAGAGGGAGGAGGAGACGAGGTTGGCAAAGGTGCGCGGGGCGATGGCGCGCTCCTCGCGCAGGCGGTACATGTTGACCTTGTAGCGGAAGAGGTCGCTGACGGTGCTGACGTCGGTGGCCAGGCCCGTCAGGCCGAGGAAGACGTCGCCGTACTGGAAGATTTTGGGGAAGTTGTTGGAGATGGTGAGGGCTTGGAGGCCCAGGCGGAGGTCGCAGGCGATGGCGACGCAGTCCTTGCCGACCATGGCGACACAGGCGCCGCCGTCTGTTGTTTGTTAGTTAGGGACGGTGGTTGGGACTAGAGTCGGAGATGGGGACTGACTGATCGAAAAGGGAGAAGACTATATTGAGCAGTGTTAGCATGTGCCATCATCATCGGATGCTGGTGGTGATGATGCTGGGTTGGGTATAGGATACGACATACCATGATGCTTCTGTTTGCTTGTCTGTAGCTGGCCGAGTAGATCGATCAAATTCCGAGCTCCAACCAGAGATGTTCACAATCTGTTCTCTCCGTCTCTCTCTAGAGCCTCGTTCGAATCAATGCCCGTTCGTGAGATCGTATGTTGACTCGAATTGTTTGGTGTATGTATGTATGAAGCAGTCAGTTGAGCTTCCCTCCAAGCTTGCACCAGCCCCAGCTCCCCCCCATCGCTGGCACGCAAAAGCGGCAGGCAAACATGGTCTGGCGTGGCCGCTTGGCTGCCAGAGCGCTGTGGCGTAGTCTGTCCGGGGTTCTGCCGCTGTGGCTGGTGCTTAGTTACGTACTGCGTCGCCTTGGAGGCTGCCTGCGGATTGTTCGAGAAAGAGGGTGGGGCCCGGATTTGATATCTAATCTGGCTTCTGAGCTTCAGACTGTTTGGAGGGTCTGACAGCCAGAAAATAGTGGAAGAAAGAGACTGTAGGTATTTTGGTTTTCAATCTGTTTGTGACATTCTCATCTCTTCGATTCATCACTTGTCACCTTATACATCGCAGCCTGTTTTGTGCTACTTGAGCTTGTTGTTTTGTTACTTCAGTCCTAAAGTACTCCGCCGGGCAGCTACCTCTATAACCCCACCATAGACGACATCCAGTAGAGTTCCGAGACTGTTTCTCGAACTTTCGTGCTTCGACTTAAACCGCTTCTATCCCCCATCTCTTCCTTCGGGGAGCTTGCTCAACTCCCTGACAAAACAACTCTCTCATATAACCTCCATCATGGCGTCGCACGTTGTCGTCATCGCCACGGATCTGAGGCGCACAACCGTCAAAGTCAACCCCGGCACATACCTATCAGATGTTCTCCAGGAAGCTTGCAAGAAGCTCAGCCTGGACAGCGACAAGTTCCTGCTAAAGTGCGTATCAAGCCCAAGACACTACAAACCTCTCATTACATGCTCTCCATAAGTATCTAACATGACCGCCCAGACACAAGCAGAAACAAGTCGACCTTTCTGTGCCGTTCCGCACCTCTGGCCTCATCGCCGGCGCCAAGCTGGAGCTTGTGCTAAAGTCAAAGACCCCCTCCGCTGTGCAAATCGCCCTACAAATCCCCCAACCCGAAGCCAAAGAAATCCCTGGCGGCCGATTAATCAAAAAGTTCCCCTCCGACTTGTCAATATGGCAGGTGCTGCGACAGTTTGAGAGCGGCGAGGCGAGCGCGGGCAAGAACATCAACATCACCGCCAGGGGCGTGGCCCAGACGGTCGACACCAACAACTCTGGCGCCGGCCAGCTGTACTACGAAACGCCGGTCTTGAACATCATGGGGAGGGAGCTAGGGTCGTTTGCCGATTTCCAGAAGACGCTGTCGCAGCTGGGCCACAACTCTGGCAATGTCCTGATACGGCTGACGTTTAGGAGGACTGAACAGACGCTGTACGAGGCGATGGAGCAGATTGGTGTCTTTTTCAAGGAGGAGGCGAAGAAGAAGGAAGAGGAAAAGGAGAGTGCTGCTTCAGGCGCTACAGAGGAGACACCAAATAACCCATCCGCGGATGGAGATGTGCCCATGGCTGAGGCTCCAGCAGAACCTGTGAGCAATACGGCTGAAGCCCGAGAAGCAGATCATGCGGCTCCTCAAGCCACACAGGACTCATCACTACAACTTGATGCACATCAGACATTACCCGAAGTTAACAACTCGGATCCCCAGTCACGCCTCCAACCAGTTAATGTATTTCTCGCCCCCACGAATTCGACTCCTGCTGCTGCTCTCATCCCAGCTGAAGACAATGATTTTACACCGACCGTCGCTCATGCACAGCTGCATCAACAGCGCCTGCTAGAAAGCTCTCGCAATAAGAGGCTTCTATCTGACAGAGAAATCGAGGAAAAGGAGGCAGCTGAGCAAGCCAAGATCGACGCCGTCAAGTCTGTGCTGATCAAAGTGCGGTTCCCAGACAATACCAGCAGCGACTGGGAAATTGGTCCGTCAGACACGGGCGCCTTCTTGTATCAAGCTGTGCGGCACGTCATGGCCAGCAATGAGCATTCCTTCCATCTCGTCATTCCTGGTAGCAAGACGGTGATCAAGGATGATGACACACCCAAGCACAGTCTTATCCGGGCGTATAAGCTCTCAGGCAGGGTGCTTGTCAGTCTGGTGTGGAATGATGGTGTGCCGGCTGATGTTCGAAAACGGCCTTTTCTCAAGGCCAACTTTGCCCAGCAGGGCCAGGAAATCAAGGTGCCTGAGATTCCGACGGCTGAGGATGAGAAAGATGGACCATCGGTGGCACCCAAGGCTCAGCAGGCGCCGACGAATAGAGATGGGGGAGAGGGTTCTGGGAAGAAGATGCCAAAGTGGTTCAAGCTTGGAAAGAAATGATTAATCAATAGCGAGATGTTTTGTTTCCTTTTTTCTCTTTCGCATCCAGAGAAGATGTGCAATGGAATAGCGTAATGTACATATATATCACGGGCAATTTACAGCAAGACGCAAGAGCGAAAGTTGCATACTTAAGACAGGTAGCACAGGCTTCTTAAAACATTAATCAAGGCATATTGTACCCATCATGTTGGGCGGTTGAGGTTCAGGGAAGAAGAAGAAAAGTTTCTAGGTTGGGTCATAAAGACGGCATGTCTTGAAGAGTTTAAGAAATTCGATGAACGAAATCGCAGCTATATAACCGCTGCTGCGCCCGCATCAAAGAGCCCCATTGAATTCAATCAAAATTCATGACCACGCCAAATCCATGCGAAACCCGTAGTTGTGTTCAATTCATTTCCCTGTTGAAATAATTTTTTGTTTTTTTCCCATTACCAAGATGAATCTCCCCGCTCGCTTAAAGAAGAAATCGTTTAGTGAGCACGACGAGACTCGGCGATGACGCGCTGGAGCTCATCGACCTTTCTCTTGGCACGGCCGAAGGTACCGAGCCTCTTCTTGGCCAGCTTACGGGCACGCTTGTCCTTGCTGTTTCGGAGCAGTTCGATGACACGGCGCTCGTAGGGGGCGAGGCTATATAGTAACACACACACTCAACGTCAGTATACATCCTTTCAATTATATCTTTCTTCTTCTTCCTTGATCCCAAGACCAAAGATTGAAAAGCAGCGATAAGAGATGGAAAGAAAACTCACCCAGCAACCTCCTTGACGACCTCACGCACGAAAGCGGTTCGCTTGCTCAGGTGGCCCTTGGTGCGCGAGACACGGGGCTTGACGACACGAGCAGTGGTCTTCTATATTGAGGAAAAATAACACAAACCAAACGTCAGCGTCCATCGTCTGCCGATATTCAAGGTTGGGGGCAGAGATCCTCCACGAGGTGAGATCGCGAGTTGTATTGACGTACGTGGCCCTTGTTCAGGCCAACGGCCAGACCGGTCTTTGCAGGCGTTTCCTTAGCCATCTTGAATGAATTGTCGACTGATCGAGAAATTTCGTTGTCGAGAAGAGGAGGAGGAGTAAAAAGAGGAACGTCTCTTTTTTTTTCTTCCACACAAGGGAATTCGACAGCGCTAGTGGGCAATTTTTTGGCGAGTGTGTGGGTAGGGTCGGTGTGTCTGATTTTCCGGGCGGATGTTGTGGGTCACGTGCACGAGGGTATGCGATAAGATAAAGATCGAGCTGCTTTTTTGGCCTTGGCAGGGAGTAACGTTGATTGGTGAAAATGAGGGCTCTATTTTTCCTAATTGGGATGGTGCATAATCTAGGAGTTGCGTTATGTAATGGCAAAACCGCGACTCACTGAAGCCATGACTGATATCCTCGGTATCAAAGACAAGAACATAAGATAGGAAACTATCTCGAGAGGGTTTGCAACTCTTGCTCAACTGAGCAGTATATTGTAACACACAAACAAATCATTCCATTAGTCACGATGAGTTTGACTCGCCTTATCTAAACCCTTTCTTCGTGTTCATTAGCCAAAGCACAGTGTCATAGCCATAGCTGAGTTTTGCCAACTCGCACGTGTGTACTAGAGGAATTCTAGAACAAGGCTTATCTCAGAGCAC
Organism: Trichoderma simmonsii; assembly: GCA_019565615.1. Lineage (NCBI taxonomy): Eukaryota > Fungi > Ascomycota > Sordariomycetes > Hypocreales > Hypocreaceae > Trichoderma > Trichoderma simmonsii. Next base: position 3,349,760 of record CP075866.1, read on the forward strand.
GTCTTCTTTCACGAGTCATGCAGCGGTTGTGTTGAGAAGCTAAGCTGTAGCCTCACGAACCAGTTGCTAATGCAATAGATATTTCCGTCGGTTAGCCGGCTGGTAGTAGCTAGGATTGGTGCAAGGGGGAGAGAAGATACAGCGCGCGAATTGCTCGACTCTGTGTGATAACGGGCAGGGTCCGAAGCCATGTCCGGATCGCCAATCGAACTCGATCATGATTGAGCTTGATAATGGCCTGTCTTTTCCCGAGGCACAAGTAAGGGGTCACGAGCCACGGACAGGGCCATACGTAGCATCAGCGAGCAAAAAGAGACAGTTGAACACCCTTGCTCCGCCGTTTGGTGATGCAGCTGCTCGTACTTGTCGTACTTGTGCAGTAGGTATTATGTACAATACAGCAATTAATCCGACAGAAGCTCCCCCTCATGGGTCCCTTTCTCTCCCCCGCTTCATTCTTCGAGCTAGTTGTTGGCCGTTCGAGGTGAGAAACAACAGACCAACCGGCAGTCGTCAGAAGGGACGCTAAGGCGGAACTGTGTCGTCTTGCATCTCAAGCGGCGTTTTTGGTCGCCATCGTTGCCCATTGGCGCTCTGCTCATCGTCATCAAGGCGGCGACAAGGGCGCTTAATTCCATGATAATATCCCGTACTGCTGCCCCAGACTCCATAGCAAAGGAGGAAAACGAGGTGATTTTCCCCATTGCGAACCCCCCCTCCCCTTTTATCGGTGCCCCGGGCCATTGACTGCTCGGCTCCGTCGTCGCGCCCGTATGAGATGGAGATGGGCTCACATCCTGGGCCGTCAGTCTTGTAGTCGTCAGATCACCGCCCGCTCGCATCGCAAGGACACCTTCTGTGTTTGGAAGTGCCTGACAGCTGCCAATGCTTTGTCCATGCCATTGGGCGGGTGTTTTAAGGTATGAGGCGGTTGTCAGGTCGGCACACGGTGACGTAGTTGTTTTTGGAGAGACGGGCCAGGACCGGCTCAAGCGATGGATCGTGGATGGATGGCTTTGGGGGCGAGATGAGTTGAGTTGAGACACTTGACTCGGACAGCTCATGATTCCATGTTGTTAGCGCACTGCTGCTAGCACTGCAATGGCTACCTGCTGCACTCAAAGTGACAATCAATTGATTGATCAAATCGCCAATTCTCGCAGAATGCCATGCACGTGTGCATCTGCATCCGGCTCTCGTTATCAGGGGGTTGATCAATTTCCCCCTGGTGACTTGCGGTCTGTCTGCTTCGTCTGTCCTGTCATATCCTGTCTTGTCTTGTGCTCCCTTTGCTCCGTGCTGTACCCGTGCTACCCGTAGCAGTACCTGTATGTACCTGTGCCTTACTCCGTACGTCTGCACTAATTGTCCGGCTTGATCAATGTCCATGACGCTTCAATGTTTTCACCTCAGGTAGCACTGCTAGAGAAGGTAGTAGTAGTAGTGCGTACCACATATCGTCAAGCAATTTCTCCCCTCTTTTCTCCTTCTCTCCTCTCCTCTCCTCATTCCAATTCCCCGCCCCCAAAGATGCAATCAGCAACAGAAGCAACACCACTCCTCCCCTCCCCAATGCTACTGTACTCTGCCTCCTCTCCTTGTGTTAGTACATTAGAGCTCAACTCGCAAAAGGCCAAGTGCTAACGCAAGCACCAAAGCGCGGGGTGACCCAGCCTAGCGGGGGCCCAAAGAGGGGGGGCTGGACTTCTTTCTCCTCTAGGCCCTGTCTCTTGTCTCTTTAGCGCTTTACCTAAGATAGGGCCCGCTGCGACAGCTTCCCCGACGCTGCTGCTTCTGCTGCTGCTGCGCATGTATGTACGAGTACATGATAGCAGAGAAATGGACCCTCTTAATACCTCAGTGTGTCTTATTGCACCGAGTGCGTGACTCGCTTCTTTTTGCTCTCATCTCTCATCCTTTTCCCCCTTGTGCTCGCTCTTCTGTCGTTTTCTTTATCTTTTTCCCAGATTCTCTCCCTTTTCTTCTGCCCAGCTGCGAGAACGACGCGCTCGCAATGACACGACGATAAAACGCCTTGCTACACCGACGTCATCAGCACCCACTCTGTCGAGATAAGGCGAGGCAGCGACTCACCTCCATTCTTGCCCATCACCACCATCGCCAACCAATATCGAGCGTCTTCACCGTCCCATGTCGCTGCGGAAGCAGAAACTACAATAACAGAGGGGGGAAACAAATAAAAAAAACTACATATACAAACCAAACAGGAGGGACAGCGCAGCAAAAAGTCTCCCTATTAGACACAGACACGGAGACCACATCACCAACAAAAAGACTCCTTCACCATGTCCAGTCTCCCGTCACAGCATCCTACCCTCTCCCTCCACCTCACCGACCTCACTCTCACCCCGCTCATCACATCCTCCTCGTCGCCCACCCACCTCGAATCCCTCACCTCGCTCACCTCGAGCGCCATCACCTCCCAGACCACCGCCCAGCGCGCCAACCTCGGCCGCCCCCAGCGCATCATGGTCGAGTACCCCGACTCCGGCGCCGTCGTCCTGCAGTCCTACCTCGACCCCCGCGAGTCAGGCGGTGGCCACTCCGAGCCCGAGCCCGGCTCCAAATACAAGCACGGCCACGACCATGACCATGACGCCGACGCCGACGCCGAGCCGGACGACGCAACGGCCAGGACCGGCAGCGACGACGCCGTTGCCCCCGTCCTCATCGGCGTTGTCGTCGCCGCCTCGTCGGACGATGCGAGGGAGGCCCGCCGCGCTGCTGCCAGGCTGGAGCGCATCGGCCGCGAGTTTCAAAAGGAGTGGGCGGCTCAGGGACTGGAGCAGGACACTGACGGGAGGAGCACTCCTGAGTGAGAGCTCAGTACACCCTCAAACGCTCCGCTGCCATATACATCTAGCAGCAATAATAGCAAGAGAGACGAAAACCATGGATGGTATATATAACCATCCCCCATCTCTACCAGCGACAAAGCTCGACACCGAACCAGGCGGAGTCGGCTTTTATAACAGCTCAAAGAGAATGGGATACGAAAGAAGTCAGCCGAGGCGCGTGCCAGACGAGAGGCCGCACTCGAGCGAAATAATACATTGGGGCGCGGAAGATAACAGCATTTTTTGGGAGCGCGGCGCAGAGAGAAAAAACGGACGAGTATACAACGCGCGTTAATGAGAAAGATGGCTGGATCGCTCTTTTTTACCTGTTGTTTTTTCTTCTTGTTTATTCTATATCTTATATTTTCCTACTTGTTTCTCCAAATCTTCACGTACGCAGAGTCAAGAGTCGGGTTATAGCATACAGGAGATTTAGCTACCACGTTGGCTCCACTGGCGTTTAAAAACAGGGTTATCATAGGCAATTGACTTTTTCATCTCGAGGTTTATTTTGTTCAATTTTTTTTTTCATTCCATCTATTTGCGATATATGAACAAAAGGAAATCAAACGTTTCCTTTGATCTCAGAGTACAGTCGTCAATACGTGAAATCATATTTCCCCTCCTTTTTTTGAGCAACCGGCGTTTTCTTTCCACATGTTTTTTGTAAAATTTAAATTTTTATAGAAGAGTTTTTTATTCCGTCTGCCGTAAAATTTAAATGAGCTGCTGGAAAGCACGGTTGATGGGAGAGCGAACGTTGGGGACGTCCTTCCAGAAGTCGATGGTGAGGAGAGCACGCTTGGTGATACCCTCGGGGGTGAACTCGAACTTCTATGGTGATGGGTTAGCAGGCTATTACTTTCTCGGCGTCTTCTTCTTCTCCAACGTACCTTGTAGACATCCTTGTAGGCACCAGAGGCACCGAATCGGTTGAGACCGAACTGCTCGTGAGTGTAGCGCTCCCAGCCCATGGTGCTCATCACCTCAATGGACAGAGAGGGGATGCCGTCGGGCAGGACGGAGAGTCTGTACTCCTTGGACTGGGCATCGAACACCTCGAAGCAAGGGATAGAGACGATGCGGGCCTTGACGTTGTGCTTCTCCAAGAGCTCCTTGGCGGCATCCACGGCAATGGAAACCTCGGAACCGGTAGAGACCAGGGTGATCTGGGCACCCTCGACCTCCTGCAGGACGTATCCACCCTTGATGGCCTTCTCGATGATGGAGCCCTCGAGCTGGGGCAGGTTCTGGCGAGACAGGGCAATGATGCTGGGGGTGTGCTTGGAGGTCAGGGCAATATAGTAGGCAGCGCTGGTCTCGTTGCCGTCAGCAGGGCGCCACACCATGCAGTTGGGGAGGGCACGGAAGTGAGCCAGAGTCTCGATAGGCTGGTGAGTAGGACCGTCCTCACCCAGACCGATGGAGTCGTGGGTGGCGACCCAGATGACTCGGACGCGGGACAGGGCGGACAGACGGACGGCACCGGCAGCGTAGGAGACGAAGTTGAGGAAAGTACCACCATAGGGGATGATGGTTCCGTAGGCGGCCAGACCGTTCATGATGGCACCCATACCGTGCTCACGGACACCATATCGGATGTATCGTCCGGAGTAGTCGCCGAGGCCGGTGGCAGGGGGCTGGAAGTCGACGGCCTCCTTCCAGCGGGTGAGGTTGGAGCCAGTCAGATCGGCAGAGCCACCCTGGAGCTCGGGGAGGATGGTCTGGACCTTGCTGAGGACGGTCTCGGACAGCTTTCGGCTGGCAATAGCAGCGTCGCTGGTGCTGTAGACGGGCAGGCTCTTCTCCCAACCCTCGGGCAGCTCGCCCTTCAGGCGGCGAGTGAGATCAGCGTGCTCGGCGGGGTACTTCTCAGCGTACTGAGCGAACAGCTTGTTCCACTCCTCCTCCTTGGCGGCACCCTCAGAGGAGTGTCTGCCGTAGAGCTCAGCAACCTCCTTGGGGACGACGAAGCTCTCCTCGGGGTTGAAGCCGAACTTGGTCTTGAGCTGCTTGATGTCGTCGGCCTTGAGGGGGGAGCCGTGGACACCGTGGGTGCCCTCCTGGAGGGAGCCGAAACCAATGGTGGTGCGCAGCTTGATGATTGAAGGCTTGTCCTTGACGGCCTGGCACTTCTTGATGGCGGCCTCCATGGCCTCGAGGTCGTGGTCGCCGTTCTCGACGACCTCGACGTGCCAGCCGTAGGCCTCGTAGCGCTTGGCAACATCCTCGGTGAAGGCAACGTTGGTGTCACCGTCAATGGAAATGTGGTTGTCATCGTAGATGCAGATGAGGTTGCCGAGCTGGAGGTGGCCAGCCAGGGAAGAGGCCTCGCCGGAGACACCCTCCATCAAGCAACCATCACCGAGGAAGCAGTAGGTGTAGTTGTCAACCAGGTTGAAACCGGGCTTGTTGAAGGTGGCGGCAGTGTGAGCCTGGGCCATGGCCAGACCAACAGCATTGCAGATACCCTGACCCAGAGGGCCGGTGGTGACCTCGATACCGGGAGTATCGTGAGCCTCGGGGTGGCCAGGGGTGATGCTGTCAACAGTCTGTAGGTAGAAGACACGAGTTAGTGCTGCTCGACATATCCTAGCCTCTTTTGCAAAGGCTAGGTTAACTGAGCTTTTTTTTCTTCTTCTCTTGTTCAGTTCGGAGCTTGGCGCAAACTTACTCGGAAGGCCTTGAGGTCATCGATGGTCAGGGCGTAGCCGAACAGGTGAAGCAGAGCATACTGGAGCATGCAGCCGTGGCCGTTGCTAGATTGGGGCGAAAAAGAAGCACCTGTTAGTCGTGCGATTCGCAGAGCGGGGATATCTCTCTCTCCTCTATTTCCTTCGGAGGGAGGGACGGCGAGAGTACTCACGAGAGAACGAATCGGTCACGGTTCAACCAATCGGGGTTCTTGGGGTTGAACCTCAGGAACTTGTCCCAGAGAACGTGGGCAATGGGAGCCATGCCCCTGCGATATCATCGTTAGCAGCCAGAACGGGCGGAAGTGGCGGGAGCGGAGCTTCGCGTCACGAAGCGTGGCCAGACTCACATGGGGGCACCGGGATGTCCCGAGTTGCTCTTGAAGGTCGCATCAACCTGGAATCGCACAGCAAGTCAGTCAATGCTCTCTGTCTTTGTTCTGTCTGTCTGTCTCGTCTGTCTTTCTTGCGCTTCTTTTCTTCGTCCTTTTCGCGAGTGCGTTCCTCCACTGCCGTCGGGCGTAACCAAAACTTTCCAGCCCAAAGCTCTCACACAATGGAGGGGCAATGGCGGGGTAAAAAAGCAAGGGGGAAAAAACATACCGCGAGCAGGCGGATGGTGTTGATGGCCTTCTGGTCAACCTCTGTGTAGCCCATGATTGCGAATGGTCGGATCTGCGCTATAGAAGAAATCGGGTATCAAAGTAATTGGGAATATGGAGAGAGGAAAACGGACGGGGCCTGATGGGGGGAGGGCCGCATATAAAGCTGGTGTTGAGGGAACCTTTTTGTTGAGGGGTTAATGTTATGTCACGGATTAGGGGATGCTTAGCTCAGGCCATCATCCATCAATGCTCCAGTCCCCTAGCAAACCTGGCTACCCTCTATCGGCCCCTCTAACAGCAGCCCTGGAAGAGCTTCCCAAGTTCCGTTGCCCCTCCACGAGCCACTCTGATGCCGCCCTACTGGAGCCCCGGGGCAGCGCAGCCAGGCAACGGCAAATGGAAATCGGAGCGCAAGTTCCAGCGGGGCCCGTTTCCGCTACTGGGAGCCCGCCCGTAGCTTGTTGCGGCTTGCTGCAGCGCCGATTCGCCCGCCCTCTTACTGTGTGTGCGTGTTGTTTCGTACTTAAAAGGATTTTTAACGTGGATTCCACGCTTTCCAGGTTTTTTTTAAACTCCGTGCTCACCAAGGGCTCCTTGTGACTTATGGTCCCCTGTAAGTTAGTATGCAATTTCTGCGAGGAACCTTTACGAGGAACCTTTACGAGGAACTTTACGAGGAACTTTACAGGTAATCATGGGTTAATGGAATCAATGGATGTTTATTACCCTCACCTTGCTGGTACATACCTACATAGTGCCATTAGATAGCATGCACTCAGCTTACAGACAAGAACCGTCTTCAGAGGCAACAGAGGCAACAAGATCTACCGCCCACTTGACGCAATCACTATCCACCGGGCAAAACGCTCCATTCCCGCAACAAAGAGCGGAGACTCTAACCGCCCTGACAGCAAAAGACATTTGAAGCCATCAATTCCATTGTTCCTTGCCTTTTGCAACGGCAACCTGCAACGGCATCCCGCATTCGGATACTCCGTTTCGGCCCGGCCTCTGACGTAGGGGCTGCTGATGGACCTTATCATCGCCTCGCTCAAATCTCACAGACAACGGGAGTTACAAACGGATGTGATGGATGGATGGTTACAGGCTCCCAGGTCAGGCAAATCACTCTCTCTCTGACTCTCGTGAAACAGCTGCACCAACGTCTCCAAACCCGGGCAAGCCGCCAATGCAACTTTCAGACGTGAACTGCACCAAATCCATCCATCCACATACACGATAGGCTATCCTTGACACTCAATGCCTATCCGCGTCACCTGCAGCAAAATCCTTGGCCTTGGCCTTTATAAGCGGCCTCGAGCGTTATTCCTAAGCAATCGTTCATCGCCTTGCCAAGCGAGTCCACCAATCAGGCAAGCCAAATCAGACACCTGAGCGGCTGGCGCTATTCCAATAGCCGATCTAGCATCCCGGAAGCTGCGCGTAAAGCGGCGCTGGCCGGATCGTTCTTTAAGACGGGGCTGAAAGTCAAAAAGGATTTCAGGCTATTTGTTGCCCTCAAATTACGGAGGACTAGCAATAAGCATTGATGAATAAGTTCGTATGTAAGCATGTGTCGACACCACCACGAGGATGCAAGCGAATGAATCACAGTAAAGGTGAGATTTACCATCTGCCGTGTTGATGAAACTTGATGAGGGCAGCTTTAATATTTGTGTAATTGGCGTAAGATAGAGGAGGGGAAAATGAATTGTACTGAGATACACTCATTCAAGTGAGGCTACCAGCGCTATCTATGTACATCGACCTACCCACTTCCCGTGAGAAACTCAATTTTTCACCACATCAACTCGCCCATCTCAGTCAACCAAATAATCCATCACGACAACAACATATAAACAATGGTTAAAAAACAGGCCCCTAGAAAGAATCCATCCAAAAAAGACAGACAAGCATCAGCAGCTGACCCCATCCCACCCGTCGACCCCCAAATCCTCATCCATCAGCAGCGCATCCTCAAGCTCTTTTCAGATGCCTTCAATCCCGTCCTCTCATCCGAGGACTTCACAGCCCGCCTCCAATCCATAAAACAGGCCCTCTTCAACCGGGAATTTGAAACAGCCTTTGGGACAGAGGAGAATCTTCAGGCGTATGCTGCAAGATGGAGTCCTACCAGAGCTCTTTGCTACTCGTCCATCTTCCAAACCATCGCCCACCACTTTGATGAGATGACCCTCATATCGCCTCCTCCTACCAATAACAACGATGATGATGAAAATGGCCCAGAATCAGCCAGCATCGAAACTTCAGATTCACAACCTCGCAAATTATTTAAAATGCTCTGCATCGGCGGCTGCGCAGCCGAACAAATTGCCTTCGCCTCCCTCCTCCACCAGACAAACTCCTCCGGCCACCTCACCCTCCTAGACGCCGCCCCCTGGACACAAGTCGTCGCTCTTCTCCAAAATCACATCACTTCTCCGCCTCTTCTTTCCAAATACGCCTCCGCAGCCATCAAGGCCGCAAACACGCCTCTCCTTGAGCAGGACCAACTCGAGACAAGATTCTCCCAAGGCGACATCCTGGCATTAGACAAGGAGTCACTATCTTCACTGCTTGGCCGCGAACCTCTCACTGTGACGCTAATGTTTACGTTGAATGAGCTCTACACCAACGGAGGCATCGGTAAAACGACAAAGTTCTTGAAATTGCTGGGCGAGGTTATGCCGGACAGGAGCATGCTCCTCGTCGTGGACAGCCCGGGCAGTTACTCAGAAGCCGCTGTGGGAAAAGAGCAGAAGAAATATCCTATGCAGTGGCTGCTGGATCACACTTTGATTGATCCTCGTGCCCCGTCTCCGGGCTACGAGTGGGAAAAGATTGAGTCTCACGACTCGATATGGTTCCGCCTTCCAGACAGCCTCTCTTACCCTATTCAACTAGAGAACATGCGTTACCAGATGCATCTATATCAGAGGAGGAGTACGTCCCCAACTCAATGAGATTCTATTAGGAGAGGATGTTTCAAAGAATGAAGAGAGGGAAAGAAAACTATAGTTGATAAAGCTACCCTTGAGTTGCTATGTATAAACAGGAGCCATATCAGGTCTTTTCGTTAGGGATATCTATCTACTAGGTATCTATGCCCACACCAGCTTCTTCAGCGAGTGGCCCAGCTGCTCGAGTAACCCGGTGCTGCGTCTCGCCGTGTCCAGCGAAATGATATCGCCCTTTTCCACCAGCTTCTTTCGCTCTCCTCCTTCCTTGACCTGCTGCCGTTCGAAAGCAAGGCGCTCAATCTCTGAGCATATCGTGTCGATGATCTGCATCTCTGTTTGCCGTGGGCCCGCCCCGCTCGCCGGCATCGAAGAATCGGCATATGGTGCCTTGAAAGCGAGTTTGCGAATGGCAGGCTCTTTGGAGGCGTTTGCTCCGGAGAAGAGGCCGGCGAAGCCAGTTGGTGCGGGTAGAGGCTCACCGGTAGCCGTGAACTTGGGTGCGTCTTTCGTAGACAGTGTGCGGGTGTTCCTCCTCCGCACATCGCTTTTGCCCGGTTGATAGGACACCACGAAGCCCACGTTCCTCGCCTCGTTCATGTGCGCCTGCGAGATGGTTGAGGTGATGTAAGTGCCGATTTTGATATTCGTGATGCTGGCAAGGGTCACTCTTTCAAAAGACGATACCTTGTCCAGATCCCAGTCGAAGCGGCAAAGATACAGCGCAGCATCCGTCAGGAGAAGGACAGTCTCCTCCATCGGCCACGACTTGAGAACGTTGGCGGTATTGGGACTAATCAAAACCCAGCCGCCGTGGAATTCTTCATTGACGTCTGCCACGACTCGCTTCTGGCACAGCTCCACCGCACGCTCCCGCATTCTTTCCACGGAAACAGCCGGATCCTTGGTCATCATGTCCATCTCGAATTCTTCAAACACTTTGGCACTGACGTTTCCGAGTAGGAAGTCTATGGCAGCTTGGCTGAAGTAGTCATTGACCATGCTAAAAGGGGATGTGATAATTAGCCAATGGGATTTGAGAGAAGCAGAAAAAGAAACTCACCCAGTATAGAGACGTGTTAGAGATATTCCGAGATCATTTAGTGCCCCCCTGTAATCCCTCTTTCGTGTCCTCGTATAGTCACCTTTCATAGCGGATGTAGAGGCGTACTGCTTTGAAACGGCATCGCCGTTGTCAGCCCAGAGAGTATTGAACCAGGCCGTCTCTTGGTCTATCTGCGCACTCATGTCTATGCCTTCTTCTTTCAGTTGTAAATCTAGCAAGTGTTTTGCAAAAGAGCTCTGGCAGACGTTTGTTCGGTCCAGGCAGTCCATACAATTTGTCCTAAGGACACCTTGTTGCTTGCGGACCAGCTGGCCATTGTTCTTCTTTGTGCTGCCCAGCGTCTCTAATTGATCTTTCAACGTGGACAACAGATGGCTCACATTCTCAAACTTCATGCCACGGCAGGCGTGGTGAAAGTCAAACCACTCAAATGGTATCTTTGCCTTGTCATCGAGCCCCTCGTTGATGCGCGCCATCGTGTTTTGATATTGCGTTCCAATAGGGCCCTCAACTCCACGTTTCTCGACAAGATTGACAATCTGTACCGTGCCGTAAGATGCCGAGAGCCTTTCAAAATGTTGCTTGGCGGCATTGTAGTTTGCGTCCTCCGAATGCTGCAAAACCGGCACGGGCTTGAGGGCGTAGGCAGTCTGGGTAAAGAAGAGCGGAATGCTGCCTCTTATCTGAGTAAACGAATACACTGGGGAAGAGGTATCCCATGCAGGAGATGAAAGAACCTGCTCTGTCTCGACAAAGTTGGCCGTATAGCCACCTTCGTCAATGCCGCGCCGGAGGTATCGCAGACCAGCCCTCTTAGTTGATCGTCGCGATATGAGGGTGATGAGGTAGCTCTTTTCAGTAGGACGCAGCTCTAGAGAATGCCTAGCCGTGCCAGGAGGTGGTGAGCCCGGAGCAGATGGCGGGGGCGAGAGGTCCTTGAGCTCCATGGATTCTGTTCCAGGGTCATCTACCTGGGGAGGCTGAGAATCCGCCACAAAGGTTCTCTGGCCGACAAAGCCCTGCATTAGAGGTAGAGTCAAGGCATCTTGTCCGGCATCTATAAAAGGCTGAAGAATATGCCGGTTCCAAAAGAATGTCTTTTTGACCTGCTCATAGAGGGAGCCGTTGGGGCTGGCCATTGAGGCACTGTCACTCGGACTGCGAGTTATATCCAGATCATATGAAAAGTAAAAACTACGTGATGAGCCAAACAGTATTTGGACGGTCCGAAGCAGCTTCGGTAGCAGCGTGGATGCCGGAGAGAGACTCTCATCCGCTTCTTGTAGGCTGGCGAGACTAACCACTGGGGTCTGTGATGCCGATGGTGCAAGGGGCGGCGTGGACGTTGGCGAGTTGCTCATTCCCATAGTCCTTCTCTGGTCGACTGTCCACCCGCTTCGACTAAACCAGCGCTGTGCAAATCTCCCATAGCTGCCCCGTCTCCGGATCACGTCTTCGGCAACGCTGCTCTTGGGGTCCGGCGGGACGTCTCCTTTGTCGACAACCTCGTCGTCGACTTCCTCATCAGGAGTCGAAATTGGCATCTCGCCTTCCTCATCACTGCTGCTATCTTCATCATTATTCACGCTGTTGGACGACTCCGTACGCAAAAGACGTGCAGTCTTGGCCACCGATTCCTCAGCATCCCTCTGCGACGAGCACGGCGTCACGGCCACTTGAGTGACGACGTAGATGGGCAATCCAAACACCTGGGCCACCTGTTCTCGGCGTGTAATCGTCACCAGATACGTCAACCGCGACACCGTAATCAATCCTGGCGACTGTTTAACACGCCATCACATCACATCGACGCCTGCCCGGGACTCACCAATGACGCCGAGCGCTTCAAACCAGGAATCGGGCTTTGCCGAATCAGGAGCCTGGTCGCGTGCCGCCGACACCGACGCATCGCCATACTTGACTCTCGCAGGCTGGAAGGGCTTCTGTCCCTTGGAAGACAATGGCTGGATGATGAGGCCGTCGACAGCGGCAAAGATTAAGACCTTGCGCGCAAGACCCGGCATCGTGCGGGGTCTGTGTCTCACCGCAGGAAACTCCGAGAATTAGAAGAAATGCCGGAAGTCGGTCAGGGAGTCAAGAGCCGGGGCCCGTGGCTACAAGGACGAGTAGGAGGAAGCCATTGGGGTGATGTTGAATCGAGGCGAATAGGTAATGAAGTTGTATTGAAGCGAAGTTCAACGTCATCAATTACACGTACATCTACCTCTAGTAGGTACATCCACCTGCGCCCAGAAGCCGCAAACCCCCCGTAGAGCTACGAGTTAGTGCTGCTTAGGCCTTGTACTGTAGAAAACGTGGATGCGCTGTCCAACCAGAGACTGAGAGAGCAATGGGGGGCTTATGGGGAGCTCCATACAGCTATTAAGTCTCGGTGATCGATGGAGTGCCAATGGCAATATACACGCTACATGGATATGAATTACGGCCTTTCGACATTGGCGCCATCTTCCGCAACCTTACTGAAACCTTGGTGTTCTTAAGCTGAATGCTATATCCGCAAGGTTTCAAGTGACACATGGACCCCTACTAGGTAGTAGTAAGAGGAGAACCACCTCTCACATTCTCCAACAGCAATTCTATTTCTAGAGCATCTCGACTGCAATCATCGCCCGCCAAATTCCTTCGCTGGACCTATGGCGGGCCACCCTCATAATGCATCAGCAAGTCATACGCATCAGCAAGTCATACAGACACATCGCTTTGAATAAGTGTCGGAGTTATATTCCACCCGAGCTAATCACTGCTACAGAGCACAATCCAGGCGAGCTACCGCCTGCGTGAGATCAAACAGCGTCATCTGTCTGTTGTGCTTCGGATTAGTGAGATGCAGAGGGGCATTGGCGTCGTGGTTGGCCAGCGACGGCAGGGATGCTCTGCGAGTCTACAACAAAGAACGAGCAACTCCAGCAGCCATTCTAGAGCTGTCGAGCATCCAACCACTCAGTCCGCGGCCCAGAAAACCCGTGGGGTAGCTCCGTCTGCCCGTCAGCAGCCATGGTCGCCATTTGCATCAACGGACAGGCAGCAATGCATCCCGAGCACCAGTCGGCGTTTGCGGCCTTGGTGGCCAACAGGACGAGCTTGCTTGATGCCACTTGTGGACCTCATCTGCAGTTTGCACGTCGCCAATTGCATAAGCAGGCCAGTGAGGGGTTGCGACGCTGGCAGGACGACATGATCCGACCGAAACTCGCCTACGCAATGCCCATTCAAACGCATGCATCCGTGCCTGGCTGTGAGCATGAGAAACAGAGCCAGAGGCCGGCGTGATCGTGATGGTGGCCGTCACCCATGTTGTGAGTGGTGGTGGCACGGCGGCGGTGGTTGCTTGATTGATTGATTGACGTGGTGACGACCCCTAGAATAAGCCGGCTGATGATGGGTCACGTCAAGCAAGCAGCAAGAAAAGAGGCTCTTGCAGTGATGACATGGGCAGATGGCTGGCTGCATCCCATTTGCTGCGATCGCCCATTTGACAGATCTGGCGGTCGTGGTGACTGTTGGCATTTTTTCGGGGCGCCCAAGGTTGAAAGGGGGTAGTCACTGCTAGCTCTCTGCACATATTAAAGCAAGTCTGCACTATCATCAAGTACCTTGTCGGTACCTCATTCAAGAGCCGAAGCGGCAGCTTTGTTTGGCCTTGGCCCATGACGCTGAAAGGGGAGCGCCAGGGCCTGGAGGGCCTGCTGCAGCTAGACCAAGTCACTTCGCACACAGCCTGCGCGCAAAAGCTACATGGCTGGGGAGGGGGCCAGCAAGCCTGGATTGGGCTAAGCGTCCACCACCTCACCTCACCACTTCACAGGCCAGCACCAGCACTTTTTCTAGGGCCTGGCGTCAAATCTTCCGCTTTCTGTCCTTGGAAACCACCATCACGACCTCTCTTCATTCGCCGTCCCGGCCCCCTGGATCATCAACGAGGCGCCCGAGGACCGCTGCCCGCCTTCTTCTTGTCTTTCTTTCATCTCTTGCCCCTTCTTGACCCCCTTGTCTGGTCTGGCCCGTCGAGATTTGTTTGCTCGTGGGCATCGTGCTTCTTTGCCTTTCTCTTCGTGTCTAGCACCGCAGGACGGGTTGGGCTCCTCACTCCTCCTTGCGGCCCTTTGTTGTTCAATCTCTTCCGACTTGCCCTCTGTCCTCGCCCACCACCCGCCGCTGCATGGTCTCCCTGATCCATCACTCGCCCCTCTCTCCGTCCCCGACGAGCCCCATTCGTCCGCCGTCTAATCGTCTCGCTGAAGCCGCCAACTAACAACCCCCCATCATGGCCGCTGCCCCCCGACGTAGAAAGCTCATCGGCCAACGACGCCGAGTCGAGGACGAGGGCGACGATGAGGGCCGTCCGGAGACGCTGGAGCTGGATGACGACTCCCTGACCGAGGGCTCCGTCATCTCCGACGACCACGATGGAGCTGATGATAGCGACACCAGCAACATCGACGAGGCATCACCCACCTCACCCAACGCGCGGAAGTCTGCCAACGGCACCGCAAAGGGGGCCGGCCACAGAGCCGCCAGGGCTGGTGCTCAGGGAGATGGCAACAAGTCTGTGTCGGATACCGAGCTGATGCTTCATGGCCTGTCCATTGCGGATCGGCCGGACTCTGCACAGGAGCTGCAGTTCGACGAGGTGACGCCGTCGCCACCCAAGTCGCCCTCTGCCCCCGTCATTGTTAGCTCCTCGTCTGCCATGCGGTCTCAGTCTGGGCAGCCACCCAATCGACGCCGACAAGAGCACGAGGATTACAAGCGCCGGAGGGACGAGGACCCGGCCTTTGTGCCCAACCGGGGCTCCTTCTTCATGCATGATCATCGGCATCCGGGGCCGGCCGCGAATGGCTTCAGGCCGTTTGGAAGAGGTCGGGGCAGAGGTGGTGGTCGCGGTGGCATCGGGGGCCCTTTTGCTCCAATGAAGTAAGTTCGCATCATCTCTTGTCGTCGCCATGATTGCCGTCTCTTTGAGCTCTCTCTATCCCCCACCTGGCCCTCTTTGCCTCATCTGCTAACGTGGAATTACTATGTAGTAACCAGATGCACCACCCCGCCGATCCGACCACAAACTCCCCATGGACGCACGATATGCACGAGACTGTCGCAGACGTGATCCCACGTCGCCCTCGGCAAGCACCTCATGAGGAGGGACCGCCTAATGGCAATGGCTTCATCCCTACGTGCGAGCCCAGTGCTACTCCCATCAACAGAACCTTGTCGACTGAGAAACACATCGGCAACGCTCAAGTCCGCGTCATTCTGCCCGTGGTAGCCATCTCGAAGGTGTTTCCTGGCTTCCCGGTCAAGCAGTACACGAAGCTGCCCGATCACCGCCCGCCCCTGCGCAGGGACAAGCCGGTGCGCATCTCGCTGCCGAACCATCCTCCGAGATACATCTTCCCCGCCTCGGACCGATCGTTCACCTTCATCCCCCGTGCATTACGCCCCAACCAGCAGCGACTTAGAGGTAAGCCCCGGTCTGCATGGGGTTCCGTGGGTGGATTTTCGCGGAGGACCAGCATATTTGGTGGCAGCTACTATGGTGGAAGCATATACTCCCCCAGTGCTGCCGTCAGCAGGCGGTCATCCATCGTGGTGCACGATAGGGAGGCCATATTTTCGCCTACCGGGTCCATCATCTCTCGCCCCGCACCACAGGCCGATACCAGGCCAGTGGTCCGTCTACCTCCGGCTCCGCAAACGTTCAATATGCCGCCTGTTGGAGTTGAGATGCCGGCAGGTCAACCGGACCCAATGTTGATGGCCGGACAGGAGGCTTCGATTGTCGACATGCCCCAGCCACAAACACACCCTCTTCCGCAGAAGCCCAACTTCCAGGAGAACTTCCCGGCATCGATCCCAATGCACCAGCCTCGCCCTCAGAAGAACATTTCTGTTGCGGGCATCGAGTCGCCAACGATGTCGCAGAATGGCCCGGGCTTCCAGCAAGCCTTCCACCAGCAAGTTCCTGTGCAGATGGCGAACGGATTCCAGGACTCGCACGCTCGCCGGCCCTCATACTCAACCCATGTCTCGACCGGCACGCCTCTGTCCCAAATCCCAGAGCGGGCTATACACGCCGCGCCGTTCCAGCCCAACACGTATGGTCAAACGGCCTACTATGGCGGCCAGCCGTACCAGCCTCACCCTCAACAGGGATACTACTATCCGCATGGCTACTCTGGCCCAAGTATGCCCGCCTCTGCTGTCACCGCGCCTCCATTCGTCCCCCAGGGACAGCCGGGCATGCCTGGAAGCTTTACACCTCAGAATCCAATGGAGCAGCCAGGTGTCAACGTGACGGGGCCACCGGCACCACCCAATACAAACCTCGTGGCCCAGGAAGTCAATGGCATGGTTTACTATTATGATGCTTCTCAGCTGCCGTCGGTAAACCCTTACCAGTCGTACCCTGCCTCACAGCCATATCAGCCTAGCGTGATGGGAATGGGTGGGATGGTGACTCCCAGCCCCGACGGCTTCTACTACCCTCAGCCCGCGCCGGGCATGGTCTATTACTCACAATAGCGTTGATTCGTGTGGTGGATGTGACACCGACGCTGGCCTGATGATTAGCCTCTCAGTGCTCATCGACCTTTAATAACCCTATTGCAGACCCTACACATCTCACTCCTTCTCCTGCACTTTCTTGTTGATTCCTTTTCCCTTTGGTGTCATGGGTTGGGTTCTACGCATCATTCTTATCCATTTTCGCGGTTCGGGTGGTTGGGTGCTCAAAATCATGAACTTTTTTTCCTACTTTTTTCAACGTCTGATATTTTATTATCTTCATCATGCGTATCCTGGGATGGCCAGCTGGGAACCCTGGGATGGCCTTTGCGTCTTTGTGTGTGCGTGTGTACTGGGGAAATGGACCTTATTTTCTTGAAAACAAAAAACAAGTATTGGAAGTCGAAAGATGCTTGCTGCGGCATTCATTTGTGTTAGTTGAAGTTATCGTCACCACGGCCAACAATCGATGGCCATATGCGGAGGGATGGAAAAACGTCTTGCGGGATGACCTTTTCTCTTTTTTTCGGTCTGAGCTAAAGGGGAAGAAACGCATGGGTAGCTGGGGAGCGATTCTGTAGCGGCTTCATTGCGTCCTTTACCTTTGTTAGCCCGGATGTCCTTGTAACTTCGGGGTTGATTCCTTGTGCTGTTTCATGGCAGCGGCGTTTAGCGGTGTTTGGAGGCAATTATGTAGTAGTTTTAAATGTGCGGGAAATGGAGTTGCAATCTGTGGAATATCTTTGTGTCTACTCTCTCTTTTTGAGCTTCATTTGCATATATTTTATTGAGCGAGCAGCTTGTTCTTTCTAATGCTGGATGGTGAATGTTTTGGTGAAGAATGAGTGATGCTAGTGAATGTTGCGTTTTGAATGCCGTCCGGTGCTATAAACGTAGAAGCTACCTAATAACTTCAAGTACTAAATCAAGTTCTTGGTTGGCTTGAACTATCTCGCTTTCGTAAGGTACAGATAGGTTGAGCTACATGAGAAGTTCTTGTTGATATTAAGGCCATTTATAAAGTTTTAATTTTATGAGCATTTGGGTGGCCATAGATTCGAGCTAGACACCACCTGTGTGTCTTTCATGTGACGTCGCATTCAGCTCTTTTTCCTCTAGGTATACATACATTACCTTTTTTCCCTTATCTAGAAGATCAAACGGTCTCTCGTTTCAGATAACACTTGTCTGCTGTTTTGAGCACCACTCTATTTCTTCTGTATCGTCATCGCCGATAGCTCCGAGATGTGTAGGATTGATGACACCCCTCGCCGTGATAGGCGCAGCTTGCCGACAAGTGCAATCAGGGTAGGCCCCATCCGCTGGGCGTAAAAGTTAGTGGAAGATGGAAGGTGAATGGAATGAAATGGGACTTTGAGAAGTAAGTTGGTGCAGTGGACTGAAGTATCTAGAAGAACGAAATATTTAGATTTGGCAGAGTTCGGTGAATGGTGAATATCTTATAGTCTAGAGTGAATGCTCGGTGTATGTTGGAATTACGTCGGAAGGACATAGAAGTACATATTGAGATTTTGACAGAAGTCAATTGAGCTCCAGGGCTCCATAAAAGTAGGGGAGTTCACCGTTTGCATTTTTTCCTGAGACGCCTTACTTTTTATTATCTGTTTCATCGATAACTTATCGCATTGGTTGAGATAGTAGTGGGTTCTTATGAATATGCCTGGCAACCTGAGTTGCTTTTCTCATGCATTGATACTCGTCGACTAGTATAAGAGCCGTAAGCTCTCGTGTAGGTACTACTGGCGTAGACCGAGAGCGTCAGAGAGCAATACCTATGTCTCTTTAACAAATGCGGCTGTAATATTTCGTCATTAGGGTATTGAGAAAGTGAACCTTGTTAGGCTGCGAGGTTTGTTAGGCGGACTCGATATCAACGGTGCCTACAATTGGAATCCTCCCGGACGGTCCGCAAGCTGGAATATGGCCGAATCTCTCTACACGTTTCATGGCGTGAATATGCCTTGGTGTATCCCTGGCGCCTAGAATGTAGAAGGAAATCATGATCCTAACAGGCCTGGTTCTGTGTGATAGTTAAGGCCATGGTTGATAGCAAGTCAAATCTGGACTTGAGAAATAGCAGCCTGCGCCTGGGTTATAAGCACGGAGCACGTACGCATAATGAGTATGATGTCTTTCTTCGCCCCGCCTCTCTCACCCGATGAGTGCCGGGGCTGGGTAAGGAATACAAGCCAGAATACAGATTTTATTCTGTCTATGAGGATGGATGCACTTTGTGATACTACGCAAAGCGCCTGCTGACAGACAGGAAGAGCAAGACGCAAGGGAGTGTAATAGGCGTCTACTAAGATTTTAACGAGTGGTGATGACAATGCAAGGGATGAGCCGGCAGATTACATGAGCATACCAGGTATGTAGAAGAAGCAAAAAGAGAGAAGAGAGAAGCGGCAGCACCAAGCTTCGGGCAGGGCGCATCGAGCTAGCAATCTCACGTACCGCATTGATACTTGGCTTCAAAGGCTAAAGTGAGACATTGTTTTGAAGCCATGGAAACCTTGGGTGTAACTTTGGACTGCCCAGACTTGCCAGAGAGCTCCACAGAAAAGAAGAGCAGAGAAAAGAGAATAAATTCTGACGTCTCTCACCAAGAATGATGGTGTATTATGTGGCTGGCCTATGTGAATTGGAGCCTGTTTTGGCTAACGAACTATGCAGTCCTTTGTGCTGAGAAAGTAATCGATCGAGAGCTGCTCGTCTGTGCAATCCACAGCCTGTCGTGTCCCTCCCAATGACCACCAATCAATGCTGGAGCCTGGTTGGGATGCTCCGACATGCTCGGCTCGGTGACACGATATGTTGCCGCATTCGGCACATCACGCGCACCGAGCGGAGACAGACAGGCAGAGGTCGCATCGATCCAATTGCTTCACGTACTCGTATCGCGCTATGGCGACAGGCCCGGGCATTATTACTACGAGTCCTAGTATTAGTAGTTCGGGTATTATATAAGAGCAAAGCATCGCAAGTATCGGGTACTTTGGCAGGCAAAGTACCAGACCAGAACTCACCGAACGAGGCACGTACAGTAGCATCGGGTCTCGGGATGGATGCAGTTTGTGGTGTTGGTGTTTGTTTGCCTTCAATCTACAGCTTACTTTGACTTTGGAGCGTCAGGCAATCTCGGCCGCCACGACGCCGTACCATGGGATCTTGCTCTTGTTCTCCCGAGCGAGCTGCAAGTTCCAAAGGCCCCCAAAGTGTCGTAATCGGCCTTTGCACAAGCCTGCCTACGAGATGCCGTGGCGGCCGATCGAGCATGAATCGGCAAGCCCTGAAACCGGGACCAGCTTCACTAACACAACCTTATCCGCTGTCTTTGGGATGGTCGCAGCTGGCTGGTAATAGCACCACGTAGTCGCCGTCGCCTGAGAGGGGTCGGCCGGTCGCCAAGGCAAGGGATGCTCGAGTAGTGAGTGCGAGGACAGTGTGGATGGATGGGACGAGGGCGAGGGAGAGAAGCTGGCGTGGCTCCTCTGCAGCCTGGGCTTTTCTTGTGTCCCGTCTCCTCGCCTCATCCGCAGCCAATTGCTTGTGGGAGTGGCGAGCCGTCCAGGCATCCGGAGCCAGCTAAGCTGCAGTGGCAGCGCCATTGGCTCTAGCAGTGGCCAACGGCAAGAAGTGAAGTTAGCCCCATGATCCGAGAGTTTGACGTCTGGTCTGCTTCCATGAGATTTTGAGTTGCCTGCTATCGGTCTCATTGCCCAGTGGCAGCCCGCGTAGTCTGTACATAGCATAGCTCGGGGCTTGGGAATGGATGGGCCGAGGATACCGTAGGCTGAAGCCGTCTTTGTCTCTGGCGACACCAACGTTACCCAAAGTTTGCAGCAAATGACAGCCACTGGATTTGATTTTTGATTTTGATTTTGATACCAGTACCAGAGAGGCCAAAGGATGCGAGGCCCTCCGAGGCGGCACACATGTGATGCAGCGCTCTGAGACAGGACAGGCATCATTTCCATTTCATCTTTTGGCCACCCGGCTGCTCTTCTTCCTGGCGTTATCGTGCATCGTGCAATCTGCGCTTGACCGCCTTGGTGCTGGAATTCCTTCGCCCCATGTCGCCATTGGCCGCCATGAGTCCACCTCTTGCAGTCCCCCAGCTCGGGGCAGGGCAGGGATTCATTCCGCCATTGAACCCTCCAGGGCGCATACAGTAAATCCAGGTGCGTAATGCACCGTGTGTCCGCTGCAGCTTATGCGATGACCTTCTCCGCACTTGTTGCTACCCGCACTGTGACGTCCTGGAGCTAGTCACATCCACTGACACGGCCCACTGAGCACCCGCTGCATCAGCGCTCAGTGCTGCTGCACCTCAGATGCTTGCGGGTACTGTACCTACTACCGTCGCGGTACCTGAGCGCTCAATGGCCGCCAAGCTGGCTGAGTGCTCCGGTCGCTGTGCTCTTCGCCGTGACTCGCCGTGGTCCCACCGCCAAAGTTCAAATCAATGTTGCCTCATCGCCTCCCTGTCGGTGTGCCAGTGCCAGAGCCGGGTCTGCGTCACTGCACAGTCATGTAGCCGCAAAGTACCTATCTCAAGTATCTGGTACTTGCGTTAAACTCTCCAGTTTCCGGCTCGCCTACCCCAGTCAGCCTGGCGTCTGGAGCTTCTGCTTCTCTCCCAACCACGCAATCGTCATCTCTCCTCTTCCTTCTCTCTTCTTCAACCAACTCCCATTTCCTTCTCCACACAAAAAGCATCACATCGCCTCACATTGCCTCAAATATTGCCATCTGTCCTTTATCGCCCGTGTTTATATACCTGAGCCGCCAGCTCTCGATAGCATCCATCAACGGGGGAAAGTTGTTATCGCGTGAGTCGCCTCTCCCGGTCGCCCACCGCTTCGTCACCGTCCTCATTTTGCTGCATCTTGCTAACACAGCATCGTCACCACGACAGGCTGCCCATCATGGCTTCTGCCCCCCAGCTTGTTCCGGAGACCATGGTCACCCTCAAGGTGACCTTCGAGAATACCACTCGCCGCGTCAAGATGCCGCTGCGCGACATGGTGCCTAATATTCTCGAAGCCAACGTACGTGCTTCCATCAATCTTTCATCGTTTATACTTGCCCAATCATCGTAATTTTTTCGACAACGCAACCATGCCATGCATTGGGTGCCTCATTTGAGACTTACAGACATATTTGATAAATGCTGACACTTCTGTCCAGATCCGACACTTCCTCCACATACCACTTGAGACCCAGGTCATCATCGAACGCTACTCCGACTCTGCCAGCGCCTTTGTTGTTCTCGACTCTAGTAACGCGCCGGTCTACAAGCAACTGTATAGAGCCGCCAAAGCCAAGTCAAAGTTGAAACTGCGCGTGTTTATTCCCGAGCTGCAGCCAAAGACTACACCAAAGCCAGTCACAGTGGAGGACGAGCCCGAGGCGTCCGTAGCAGAGACCTACGAGTCTACCGAAAAGATTACTCCTACCGAGAGCGAGGAATCATCGTCAACGGCTGAACCTGCTACAGAGATGTCGGTCCCATCTGCGGCCCCATCTTCAATCACCTTGCTCTCCGGAGTGGAATTGCCTCTGCGAACCTCTTCGTCTGTCCAGCTCGACACACCTGAGGTGACCAAGGTGGAGGAGGAACAGACCGAGCCTACTACTCAGAAGCTACCCGCAAACTTCGCTCAGTCTGCTCCCTTCGACCCTCAGTCAATATACTCATCGTTTGAGGACTACTGTGCTCCCGCCGCGCAGTCACACCATGTCATTGCTCCCGCCCCATTCGCCGTCTGCTGCAACAACTGTGAAAAGACTGTTTCAGACGTGCACTATCACTGCCAGACCTGCGATGACGGCGACTTCGACCTCTGCCAGGCTTGCGTTGACCAGGCCGTCAGTTGCTATGACGACAACCACTGGCTCATTAAGCGGACCATGATTGACGGCCAGCTCATTGCCAGCAGCACCGAAAGAATTGAGCCCAAGGCCCAAGCCAAGAAGCAGACCGAGAGCCCCGTTCAGGAGGCCTCTATTATCCCATCAATTGAGAACGTCGAGAGGGAAGAGAAGGAGGCTCTCAAGATTTCCCGCCCTGAGAAGGCCTCGGAGCAACCCGCTCTCCAGCCGTCGCCGGATGCCATGAATGATCTTCCCTTCTTCGTTCCTATTCACCCTTCGTTTGTGGGCGCCCCTCCAGTTCCTAGGTGGTCCTGCATGGGCACCATGCGAACATGCAACTGCTGTGTCCAAGGTATGTTTGAACGCATCTCCTTACATCCATGAAGTATGCCAAACTAATCAATGATTTACAGAACTTCCCGAGTGGGAGTTCCTCCACTGCACATCTTGTGAGGACTTTGACCTCTGCCAAGCATGCTTCGGCAAGGATGCCCATGGCCACCACCCCAAGCATGCCTTTGTTCCTGCTGTTGCAGGCACCAAGATGCCAGATCACATTACGGTGAAGATGGGCGCTGGCCGTAACCAGGCGCACCACGCCATCTGTGACGGCTGTGACAAGTACATCACTGGAGTCCGCCACAAGTGCCTCGACTGCCCAGACTGGGACTACTGCTCCGACTGCATTCCCAATGCTGCGTTTGTCCACGCCAATCACCGCTTCGCGCCCATCTATGAGCCTCTGGCAGACCTCCATGCCTGTGCGGCTGCTCAGCCAGTGCACATGGGTATCTGCTGTGATGGCCCCCTGTGCTCCAACACCCAGGGCTATCCTACCTACATCAGAGGCGTGCGCTACAAGTGCGCAGTCTGCCACGACCTTGATTTCTGCGCAAGCTGCGAGGCCAACCCTGCCAATGACCACAACAAGACGCACCCTCTCATCAAGTTCAAGACTCCTGTTCGCCACGTCAGCGTTACCACCACTGGCGAGCACCAGGATGGAAAGCGCATGCCTCCTATGGGTGACCGCGCCAAGAATGCTTCCAAGCCTTCCGAGGTTCCGACCTTGAGCCCTATCCAGGCCGTCATTCCCGAGCCAACCGTGGTTGATGCTAAGCCCGAGGAGCCTGAGACTGAGGAAGTCGAGGTCAAGCAGGAGCCCGAGGTTGAGGCTGAGACCAAGGAGGTCGAGATCAAGGAGGAGCCTACCCCTGAGATCAAGGAGGAGGTTGAGGAGGAAAAGCCTGCTGAGCCCGTCCCATCAGTCAATGAGCACGATCTCCGTGCCGTCTTCATTCGCGACTCGGTCTCTGATGGCACAATCATGCCGCCCAACCACGTCTTTGAGCAGACATGGGTCCTTCGCAACGAGGGTACCGCTACCTGGCCTGCTGGATGCTCCGTCAAGTTTGTTGGCGGCGACTACATGGGTCACGTTGACTCTGCCCACCCTGCTGGTATCTCAGAGCTTGTGTCGGCATCAGAGTCGACAGTCTGCTACGCCCCGCTTGCTCCCGGCAGCGAGTTCCCCTTCACCGTGCTGCTCCGCACTCCCGCTCGCGCTGGCCAGATCATCTCTTACTGGCGTTTGACTACGCCCGAGGGATTCAAGTTCGGCCACCGCCTCTGGTGCGACGTCAGTGTGCGCATGCCGCCTGCTGAGGTCCTACCGGCGACCACGGTTGAGGAGCCCAAGAAGGAAGAAGATGCCCAGACCGGTAGCGTCATGATCTTCCCCAAGCTTGATAAGGAGTCACCTCACTCTAGCATGCACGCAGAGATGCAGGCCGAGTCCGTCTCTGGGGCCCCTGAGACCGATGCTCAGACTGAGGAGTACGAGTGGGATGGATCCGACGACGGCTTCATGACTGACGAAGAGTATGACATCTTGGATGCCTCTGATGAAGAATATCTGGAGGATCGCGAGAACAAGAAGTTGAGGAAGTAGGGGATGTGTGTTTTATGAGCAAGAAATTTTGTAACGGAATCTGGGATCTTTGGCGTGCATTTCTTTTCCTTCTTCCCTACTAAACGGGCCACAGTACTGTACTCTTCTCTATCCCCTCTTAACTTTGGGATTATTTTTCGCTGGCAGTCGTCATGGCCTAAACACTCGGTTCTGTTGGCCTACGGGACGAGTCTGGCACCACTCTCGTTTGATTTCCATCTAGTAATTGTAGGATTTGATTAGGAATAGGACGCTATTATTGACTGTTATTATTAACTACCAGTATTGGTTTACTTTCTTTTCTTTTTCCTTGCTTTAATTTTTCCTCTTTTCTTTTTTCTTTTTTCTTTTTTCTTATTTCCTTTCTTTTTTCGTTGGCCTCCGCTCCCACGCCCTCTCGTGATGTGAGGTCGCCCTTGTTAGGCGTCTTTGCCTGTTTTTTTCTTTTTTCACAGCTGGGTGGGTGGTGCTCGGTACGGGGTACCAAATGAGTACTTGTGCTCCGTCTTCGCAGTCGGGCGGCGTGATTGGCGGGAGCTGCGACGTGTGAGTGCAAGAAAATTCTGACATGGTGACGTTAATGGGCAAAGGCACGCCCGGGAGCTGCAGCAGCGATGGTGTGCTGCCTTGATTGCTTTGGCCTGGTTGGTAGCGCCGCGGTAGCAGTGACCTCAGCCGCGGCAGTCACCAGATCACCTGCGTGCAGCAGCAGCCATCAACTGACAGCTGGAGCCGCCGGCTTACCTAAGGCAAGTGGTTACAGTAAGGTCCTTCGCCTGCTCCGGGTTTCCTGCTTGCCTGCCTCTGGTTTTTCTTTTCGCCTCAGGCATAACCTCACATAACCTGGCATAACCTGGAGCGAAGAGGGGCGCAGAAAAGCGGGCCACTAAACCTGCTCCCTCATCCCTGTACTCGTACGTGCCCGCTATCTATAACCTAAGGTATAACCCCTTGCCGGCCGCGCTGCTCGTCCCTCGTTTTTTTCCTCTCTCTGCGCAGGTGCCGCCAAAACAAGCTGCGGGCCATCACTCGACTCGACTTTTTCAAACACCGTCGCGGGTTGTCGTGTCAACTCTCAGCAACGGCCAGGGCTGGATGCCACCAACTTGCATCAGCGCTGCATCGCGACGACCGTTGACGAGCCCCTGATTTTATTTGCTCGTTTGCCGCACTCTCTCTTTTCTTGCGGTGAATCGCTTTGTGCTCGCTGCGAGTGCTTGGCTTTGACGGCGTGTTATTTTTTTTTTTCTTTTTCTTTTTTCGCCTCCCACTTCTGCCTCTGTGGACTCCCGCTTTTGTCCCCTTAGGCCGTTTTCATCCACCTACCCTGACGCGACGCAGCACATATATCACCATCGCGCCTCGTCGCTAACTACTCCACCTTGTCCTCTTTTTTCCATCTCCCCTCCCCTCTATCTATCTTCCCTACTGTCGCCGCCATGGTGACTTTCGCCCTCCCCGGCGAATACGACGGCGCGGATGTTGCCAACGGCACTCCCAAGTCACGTCCTCCTCTGCCCTTTGCGAAGCGCACTTACGTCGCGACGCCTTATGCCAACAAGCGCCTGTCAACGTCTGCGGCTTCATCGCGCAAGCTGCTGATTACGCGCGATGAGACGATGAACCAGGACCCTGTGTCCTCGTCACGCAACAACCTCTTCAGAGCAACAGCGGTCGAGAGCCCTCCGTCAAGCACCACCTTCTCTCCCACCAATCTGCCCCAGAGCACGATGAAGAAGGTTTTTGCTCCTGGCGTGACGCCCATGTCAAATCGCGTTTATCGCGAGAACACTGCTCGTGCGACGCCGCGCGGCTTGGCTGCTAACTCGTCAGACAAGGAGCTGTTCAACATGCGAATCTCATCGCCTCCTCCAGAGCTGACTGGCGAAGTCCTGGCGAACAAGGTTCCAAAGGACTGGAATTCTAAGGGATCCATCTACGCCGATCAGTTCTTGGCTCATCTCTGCCCTCCAAACCTCGACGATGAGCAGCGTCGCCAGTTCTTCTGCATTCTCGATCTACGTCGACTGAAATATGCCGCCAACGAGATCTTCACCAAGAAGAGCTGGAAGCTCAACATCATGAACTTTGCTAAGGAGTTCGAAAAGAGTCGGTCTATCATCCTGCTCCGATATGGACTTTACGAGTTCCAGAGCGTCAAGCCATCAAAGGAAGTTCTCAAGAGATGGCGACGAGAGCACGGCTTGCCCGATCCCGTGGAAGAGGCAGACGAGGAGGCTGCCGAGGCTCTGGACGGCACGCCAAGCAAACCAGCGACTGCCAAGAAGCGCAAGGCTGATGACAACTTGTCAAAGGAGACTGTTGATGCTACTGAGAATGTGGCCTCGGCGGTTAAGCGAAGGGCCACCGTTAGAGATGAAGAAGACGAGCCTACTGCCGCTACCCCAGCTCCTATGAAGAACAAGAGAAAAGCCACCATCACCGAAGAGTCACCCGCCAAGCTGCAAAAGACGCCTTCTTCTTCCGCCAAGTCGCTCTTTGAGAAAATTGCCAACAAGCCGGCTGCAAGCCCTGTCCCTGTCAAGGCCGCTGAGAAGAATGCTGCCAACGGCAGACTTTCTCGCTCAGTTTTCACTAGCCTGAAACCCCCGGCCAACGGCGTCAGCAACGGCAACATCTTTGGCTATCTTTCCGATGCTAGCTCTGCCAAGAACAGCGGAATCGAGGCTGATGCTGAGAGCGAAAGCGAGTCTGACAATGACGAAGAAGTCGAAGAAAGCCAGGAAGCCGGTCAGAGCGACGAACCCAGCGGTGCTAGTGACGCTTCCCCTCAAGTTGGATCCAACCTGTTTAACACTAAGCCATCAACCGCCTTTGGCACTGGTGTCTCTAGTGCTGCAGGTACCCGCGAGAGCACTCCGGGACGCAGCCTGTTCGAGCGCATTACCAAGGGTCAAGATGGACAGCCCGTTCGGGCTGATGAGAATGCAGAGGAGGTCATCCCCAAGGCCCCAGCATCATCCTTGAACCAGACCTGGAATCCCACCAGCACTCCCCTCAAGTTTGCCCCTGCTGCTGCCCCTTCTACTTCTCAGAACGGCTCACTCTTCGGTAAACCAACTTCTGCTCCTGCTGGCTCCATCTTCGCACCCAAGAGCACCGCACCTTCCAACATCGCACCCAAGAGCACCGCACCTTCCAACATCTTCGGCGTCCAGAGCTCCAAGGCCAACACTCCTGTTTCAGAGACTGACGTGACTGGCGGAGAGTCTGATAAGGAAAACGACTCCCAGCCTACCAAGAAGCTGTTTTCTGAACCCAAGGTGGCTGCCCTCCCCAGCACCACCGCCCCGTCCCTGTTTAGTTTCAAGCCCGCTGCGGCCGAGCCCCCCAAAGTGAGCGAGCCCGCCAAGCCTGCGGCTACCACTACCAGTCTCTTCGGCGCCATTGGGAGCTCTGATGCAACCTCCAAGCTGTTTGGTGATGTCAAGACATCCATCCCTTCGGCGCCTACCTCCGCTCTCTTTGCTCCTAAGAAGGAGAGTGAGAAGCCTAAGGGCAGCGGCCTGTTTGGTCCTTCCGACGCAAATGCGACTCCCCTGACCGGCGCATCTGCAGCTCTCTTCGGCATCAAGCCGGCAGAGACGCCTGCCCCCGCTGCCGCCCCCGCCCCCGCTACCAGCCTCTTTGGCACTGCGTCTTCAGCTCCTCCTGCAACGACCGCTCCCGCTATGTCGTCCAACTTGTTTGGTACTGCAGCCCCTGCATCTACATCAACCAACCTGTTTGGATCCGCCAATTCCAGTTTCACTTCCGAGCCTGAACAGTCAACGCCCGCTCCCACTACCACCAACTTGTTTGGCGCTGCTTCATCGGCCCCAACAACTTCCCTTTTCGGTGCCTCAAGCTCTGTTCCCTCTAAGAAGGATCCTTCCCCCTCTGCTACAACTCAGCCCGCGTCTGCGCCTCTGTTTAGCTTTGGCACGTCCGCAGGCCCCAAACCCACTGAAACTTCTCAGGCCGCTGCCAAATCCCTGTTTGGTGCTCCAAAGTCCCCTCCCGCTGCATCTTCCAGCTTGTTCGCTGGAAGTCCGATGAAACAGGATGCGGCATCACCTGCTAAGAAGCAGTTTGGTCTCGGCACTGATACTTCGGCCCCTCCTCCGGTGTTCAGCTTCGGCTCAACTGGCGCAAGCTCAGGTTCATCAAACTTGTTTGGTAACCCTGCGCCTTCTGCGCCTACTCCGGCTCCTCTCTTTGGCGCCACTCCTTCAAGTGCCCAATCGGGGTCTGGAGACAGCAACGGTGGCAGCTTCAACTTCAACTTTGGATCTGGAGCAGCAGCACCCGCGTCTACAGGCAGCTTCAACAACCCTTTCTCTGGCAACACTGGGGGAGCCCCGGCTCCGGCATCAGCTCCCGCACCCGTGTTCTCCTTTGGTTCTTCCGCTCAGCCAGGAGGAGGATCTGGTAGCTCTGGCGGCTCTGGAATGTTCCAGTTTGGCAACGGCACCGGAAGTCAGCCCTCTCAAGCATCAACGCCTTTGTTTGGCGGCGCCTCGGCCACGACTCCCAGCGTGCCGTCTTTCACTGCCACAGGGCCTTCAAGTCAACCATCGACTTCCATGTTCTCCTTTGGAGCAAGCAGCCAGCCTTCCTCCGGGTTCAACCTCGCGCCGCCAGCCGGTGGATCCTCGACCACCGGGACAAGTAAGTCACCTTTTCCGCACCGGAAAATCGCCCCGCTAAAGCGTCGGGTCTAGACTCTCCATTCAACCTCGGGGGAGGCTCTAGCTTGGCAACCACACCAGCTGGCGGGACGCCGGAACCATCGGCCCAACTGAAGACGAACACCAGCGCTGCTGAGAACAACGACGAGGAGGGCGAGAAGCATGAGCAGATCAGCCTGACAGAAGGCGTTGAGAAGGATGAAGAAGTCCTACACGAAGTTCGCGCAAAGGTGCTGAAGTTTGTCCCTGCCGGGGAAGCGTCCGAGAGTGAAGAGAAGAAGTCCAAGAGCCCCTGGGCTACCAAGGGTGTTGGATCCCTGCGCCTGTTGAAGCACAAGGAAACCAACAATGTGCGTCTGCTCTTGCGAGCAGAGCCCAGAGGCAACGTCGCGATGAACCGCTCTGTACTGCCAGATCTATCGTACAAGGCGGATGAGAAGTATGTGAAAATGACTACGTCGAATGACACGGGTGATGGCCTCGAGACCTGGATGATCCAGGTGAAGACAAAAGACATGGCCAAGGCGTTGGCTGAATCGTTGGAGACGCACAAGGCGTTAAACAAGAAATAATGTGGAGGTGTATCATGTATTTTACGACCGGGCTGTTCATCAAGAAACGGAGGGATGGGGGAGCTCGTGGGGTCTGTCCTTTTTTAGCATTGCGGGCGTTAGAAAGCATTAAAGCTGGATGCAGTTTGGTTTTGATTTTTCGGCTGGGTTCTGTGAAAGAATGAAGCTATATATCCCACGGAGCAATCAAGCCTCTTTGATTGTGATGATTTCCCTCTGCCCCCTTATCACCATCATGGTTCTGTAATAACATTTCTGTACTTTAATTTGGGGGTGCTGCTGTGCTGGTTGGAGAGGTGAAGAGGCTTCTGTAGAAGAATTACCAAAAGTCAAGCGTTTGCAATGCAAAATTTATCTGAATAACTGTGATGATCTTTTACGATGAAGAATCTGTCTTGTATTCTAAATGATGTAAATGCTTCAATATGAAATTGTAGAGTTCCGTGTAGAACAAGCTCTCTCTCGTCTGTGGGGGCGGGGAGTCGCTATCGATAGCGGTACTTGTAGCACTGCCAAATGCGCGTGGCGCGTCTGCAGCCCGCTGGCTCTGGTATAACCGCAACTAAACCTCCTACACCACAGCTCCCGTCGAGAGCTTGCAGCCCAACGCCAACAGCGATGCCACGGTACGGCTTTTCGAATGCCCCGGGAGAAAACATTTCGATTGATGGACTGTGCTGACGTATTTCTCATCTTAGCGAGATTATCACCATCCAGGCTGGACAATGCGGCAACAGCAGTGAGTGTCATGCGCTTCCGGCCTCCCTCCTTTTGTTTGTTTGTTTACCGCTTCGCGAGATGTATTTTTCTGGGGAATGCGGCGGGGTGAATTTGGGGGCTATTTGTCGATGTTTACTTTTTACTGACCGGTGGGGGTTTTACTCCTTTCTTGTATAGTTGGAAGTCAGTTCTGGCAGCAGCTTTGCCAGGAGCATGGAATTAGCCAGGATGGCAACCTGGAGGACTTTGCGACGGAGGGCGGCGATCGCAAGGATGTGTTTTACTACCAGAGCGACGATACGCGATACATTCCCAGGGCGATTCTCATTGATTTGGAACCTCGAGTATGTCTGCTCTGTCCCCTTCTCTATCTCTTCGCGCTACATCAATACTAGGAAAGGGAGCAAGCGTGCTAATATGTGTTGATTTTGTTTGCAGGTGTTGAACAGCATCCAGACGGGTCCGTACCGAAACATTTACAACCCGGAAAACTTTTACGTGGGGAAGAATGGAATGGGTGCAGCGAATAACTGGGGTGATGGATATCAGAGCGGTGAGGCGGTTTACGAGGATGTCATGGAGATGATTGACCGAGAGGCCGATGGCAGTGATTCGCTAGAGGTAAGAATACCTTTGACTGCCCCCGATTATTCATCGTATGCTAATTGGAACGGTATGATATATGCAGGGCTTCATGATGCTGCACTCGATTGCTGGAGGTACTGGCTCAGGTCTGGGGTCGTTCCTCCTTGAGCGGCTCAACGATCGGTTCCCCAAGAAAATTATACAGACATATTCCGTCTTTCCCAACACAACAAACGCCCCGGATGTCGTGGTGCACCCTTACAACAGCATTCTTTCCATGCGGAGGCTGACGCAGAACGCCGACTCGGTTGTTGTCCTTGACAATGGTGCGCTATCACACATTGCAGCGGACAGACTGCACGTTCAAGAGCCTTCATTTCAACAGACAAACCAGTTGGTGAGTAGCGACAATATGGATGATACTCTACTCATTTGACAGAGATTGAATGGCTAAACGATGTGGTGGAATATAGGTCGCAACTGTCATGTCTGCAAGTACTACTACTCTCCGTTACCCTGGGTACATGCACAACGATCTTGTTAGCATTTTGGCCTCATTGATACCGACGCCGCGATGCCACTTCCTCATGACGGCCTACACGCCATTCACCGGTGACCAGGTTGAGCAGGCCAAGACAGTCCGCAAGACGACGGTTCTGGACGTGATGAGGCGACTACTACAGCCAAAGAACCGCATGGTGTCAACGGTACCGGGCAAGAAGAGCTGTTACATTTCCATCTTGAACGTTATCCAGGGAGAAGTTGATCCGACAGACGTGCACAAGAGTTTGCTGCGTATCAGAGAGCGAAAGCTGGCCACATTCATCCCGTGGGGACCTGCCAGTATCCAGGTGGCGCTGACAAAGAGGAGTCCATATATGCCCATGAGCCATCGCGTGAGCGGGTTGATGCTGGCAAATCACACGAGCATTGCTACGGTTCGTCGCTCTAGATATTACCCCTTTTGCTATCTCCCCCTTATTTGTCTGTTTCTAGAAGCTTTCTCACGGTTGCTAACAAATATCGGTATAGCTCTTCAAGAGAATATTAAAACAGTACGACGGCATGCGCAAGCGCAATGCCTTTATCGAGGGCTACAAGAAGACGGCGCCCTTTTCGGAAAACCTGGACGAATTCGACGAGGCAAGGCAAGTAGTATCTGACCTGATACAGGAGTACGAGGCCGCAGAGGACGCAGACTACTTGAACCCGGACAATGGCGAAAAGGCTACGTCTGCCGAGACGGATAGGCGAATGGCATGAGGTGGAAACGGGCGCTTAGTTCGCGCCATATCATGATACGCAAACGGGAACTGTGTGCGCTGGATAAAGCGGACGGTTTCAAAAACCCCGACTGATATGACAAATGCTGGAAGAATTGGAGCGGCCGGCGTTTAAGGCAAGGAAATGCATTGCGATATATCACTGTTTTTCTTCTTTCTGTTTTTGTTCTTTTATCAGAGTAGCCAGCTGGCCAAGGCAAAATCTAAGCAAAGTTGGCATATTTTGGGATCCGATTTTGAGTATGATGATGATGCTTTTTTTCTCGTCATTAACGTCGTTAAGTCCAATCCTATCCTTATTTTATCCTTTCCAAGTCCCCTTTTTTTCCTTTCTATTTACAGCGCCAACGCCTTGGTAGCCATCTCCATGGCACCCTCAAACGTCTTGTTACCGCCAATGAAGCCCGCAGCATGAACAAACACACAGCCATCAACGCCCGCGACGCCATCCAGCTCAGCATCGCGGAAGCCGCGCCACGCCTCGGGCAGGGGCTTCCTGCTGGTGAAGCTGTCCTGGGTCTCAGGAACACACTGGATGCGCCACTTTGCGCCGGGCTGGGTGCTCTCCGCGTAGAGGACGTAGAGCACGGAAGGGTTGCCCTCGCCCTCGAGGCTGTAGAGGTGCTCCTTCCAGGGGACGCTCTGGCCCTCGAGGACGAGGATGCGGCCCTGGGGATCGTGCTTGGTGCGCTGGTCGAAGGCGGCCTGGACGATGGAGCGGGCGGGAAGCCAGGCGTTTGTCATGAAGTCGAGGGTACGCTCGAACTCGTCGCCGATGCGGGCGCTGGCCTTGAGGAAGAGCTCGTCTTCGGCTTGTTGGGCGGCTGCTGGGTCGGAGGGCTTGGGGTCGTTCCAGGCGGGGTTGAGGCGGCCGACCATTGCGCCGAGGGTGAAGCCGCCGGAGGAGAAGCGCTGCTCGATGCCTGCTGCGGCGAGGGCGTCTCTGTCGTAGCGCGAGATGCCGTTGTCGTGGGCATCGACGGCCTCGATGAAGTTTTCGTAGATTTTGTTGTACAGCAAATCAACGTCCGAGCTAGCTTCGTCTTCAGTCTTGAGGCGCTGGGCAATCAGCTGCTTGCCAAAGTGCATGTAGACGAGCCCCGCGGACGACAGCTTGGTGTTCTTCCCAGGAAACGTGGTGGTGAACCCCCGCTGGTGGTGATCATAGCGATTCCGCTCAGCATCATATTCACCACCGACGTCGACGACGGTGTGGCACGTCTCGAGCGTCTTGGGGTCGCGCGTGCGCACGAGGGCGCTGTCGCGGTACGAGGGGAGCATGCGCAGCATGTGCACGGCGAGGGCCTCGTCGGCGTGGAAGTGGCCGTTGTGCGTGCCGACGAGGACGTCCGTCTTGAGTCTCTTGGGAGCGGATTCGGCCATTGTAGTGAGTAGGCGGCGGAACATAGACCTATGGAAGGATATTCTGGGGGTGAATGTTTGGGATAAGTAGAAGAGAGAGAAGGGAAATGGGCTTTGGGGATGATGATGGTTTTGGGCTAAAATTTTGGGAGGGAAGAGGACGAGGCTGTGAGGGATTGGGCCAATTGGGGGAGAGTATCCCCGCTATGGCACCCCGCTGAAGGGACGAGGCTGCCCCTCTATTGCGGTTTGGTGGTGGTGGTTATATTGTGCTTGCTCTGAGTGGTGCGAATAGTTGTCGGATTGTGCCTCATCCATCTCCCGGCCGCCATGTCTTAGATACGTACAAGAATGCTGGATTATCATTTCGAATTGGTTACTTTTATATGCAGCATCAATAGCCCGTGTTTATTTGCCCATTTTGCAACACAGCCGGCGAATCTTCTATAGCGCCATTCAGTCCCCATCGAGTCAATGGCAGTGTTATTCCGTATCAACACGCAGCGGACACACACAAATATCATGAATGGGTACTAATGTAATACACATAGGTAGAAGTAGGAGGGATGTGAATATCAAGCACATAAAACTATCGGCGATTGGAAATAATCTAGCAACAGTTCAACTACCCTCAATCTCGGACTCGCAAAGCAATGCAAGAACAAACCAAAATTGGAATAGGTAGACAAGGTAAACGAAGTGAAAAATCGTCGAAGCACAAAAAGTACCAAAAAGAAGAGAGATCACACAACATACACCAATCTCTCGCCTCTCTCCTTGTCCATTCTTAAAAATAGCATAGAAGTAAACGCAAAGCACCATGAAGAGAAACAAGAAAAAAGAACAGATCCAAGACATGGCTTGTCCATTGGTACTTGAGGGTTAATTGTTCGTTTGTGGGTTTTCTTTTTTTTTCTGCGCAAGATTCATGTCGCCCGAGATTTGATAAATGAACATTTCCCTTCCGCCCAGTTCCTAGTAAACGCCAATAAAATCAGAAGGAAGACGAAAACTGAAGCAAGAAACTAAGGCTCGTCAAACAACAGAATTTTCCTCATCCCACTTCGAGTCAATCCTTTCATCTCAGTATCTTTCCCCTACACAATCTCTTCTCTCCTCGAACAAGCATCTTTCGTACATGAAATTTAAGCAAAGCAGGACGAATAAAAACAAGGGTGAAGAGAAAATCTCATCCATGCATGTTTGATACGGCACACGTCGTCTGCGCCGCCTATCATGCCGCCTTCAAATAAAACTCCCCATAAAAAGCATTCCTTTTGCATCTCATTGCCACCATACTACAATGCAATTCCATCGCATCGGCGGGTATATGTCGAATCCGGCGATGCATGCGAGGTTATTGCCGAACGGGCATGGCCTCTCCAGCAGCAATGGGCGCTGAGGTCAGTCCAGTGACGACAGGCTTGGCCTCGACGCCCTCAGCTGGCTGGTCCTGGTCCTTCTTCTCGTCACCGCTCAGCGTTACCTGGCCCTCGGCCGACGTCTCTCTGTTCAAGAAGCTGCCCTCCTTGACGGGGCTGCCAGCCTGGATGCCTGGGATTGATCCGCGGTGAGTGTGTCCGGGGGCGTTGGGGCCGCCGTTGGTGGGAGACGTCAGGTGGGGGATGTTCTCGGGGACGGGGTGCTGCGAGCCTACGGCGCCAGCGTCCACGCCGTCGCCCTTGCCAGCCTTGGACATGGCATAGTCGCCCGAGTCGAAGTATTTGCGGTCCTTGAGGTGCTTGGCGAAGTGGTCGGATCGAGAGGGCAGCTTGCCGTAGAGGCGGAAGAGACGCTGCTCATCCGGCGAGAGCGACTAAAGGGCGCAATTTGGCGGGTTAGCATATACGTGGCCTTGAAGAGCGATGCGATTCTGATGTCGGAACATGATTTTCTTTTGCATTGCTCGTGTGACTCAACATGGGGGCGGTCAAAGTTGCCGGCAGCGTCATGGGTTTCCCATCTGGCCTTTGCCTGGCAATTTACCCCAACGCTGGGCCAAGCGGAGGAGGGGTAACGGAACGGAACAGCATAGGACAGGCAATGGTGGCTCTCACATTGATGTCGACCTTGTTCTTCTGGTGAGGGTTCATGATCACTCGAGTCAAAGGTCAAACAGAGGTATTCGAATCGACTTTGTCCTCAGACCGCTCGTCGCACTGGCACAAACAAACGAGGGCAGTCCAGCTCTAGGGCCTCGGGAAAAGTCGACGAGTTCGTTGTGCGTTAAGCGTCAAGAGGGGCGGATGCGGGGGAACAAAGGGCAGTGTTGAGTCGAGTTGAAGAGGGGAAAAAAGAAGGAGAAGAGTCAAAAAGAGAGAATCGGGAGTTTCGTTGGATAAGAGGAAGAAGAAGATGGAAAATATTGACGTGAATAAGCAAAATAAAAATAGTCGGTCCCTGAAGGGTCAGGTCTAGGTACTGTAGTGTCCAGTCTGCTGCATACACCAAGGCCAAGGTACTGTCACAAGAGGGGACAAGGAACAAGGAGCAGGTGATCCAGTTGATCGAGGGGCCTTTGGGCCGCGTTTTGGTTGGCTCGGCAGTGGCTGAAGCAGCTGCAGCTGTAGCTTCAATGCTCCAAAATGCGCTGTGCTGCTACTGCCCAATGCAATGCCCGTCCACTTGATTGATCTTCCGTCTCGAGGGTTGATTGATTTGCATTTACAGTGTCGATTCATTTATTCATTTCAATCCTCCTTTTCATTTTTTTATTTTTTTATGTATTGTTTTCTTCTTGCTATTCCCGCAAATCATTCATCTACTGGCAGTTTATAACTAGGAATGTGTCACTCCTGGTACCTAAGCTGAGCTATCTACCAAGCTCAGGTACTGCTATGGAACCCAGCTGCATTTGATACCTGCCCAACAGTGGATTCTTGGCTCCAAAATGCGGACTGAATATTCTCTGCGTGACGGAGCATTGTGCATGAATCTACCTAGCAATTACCTATCTCGTAAGTAGAATGCAATTCGTAGTACTGGTACCTGATAGAGGTGTTGAGAACGGCACTTGTCCGGTAAATGCACTCATGTTTCATTTCATGCATTGGGAGGCGCCGACGAAGAGGGGTTCGGCGATCAACTCTTAGCATCGACCATCGACAAGAGACACATGAGGTCAGCTTGTTTAACCGGATACAAGGACAAAGGGAACTATTACAGAGCACCATTATGCATACCGAGACAACCAATACCTTAGAAGAGACACACACAATCAAGGTGCGATGCCGTCACCACGCACTTCGCCTTCGTTCTGAAACAGATGGGGTCCCTACAGGAGGGTCATCTGTGCCCACAAGGGTCCTTGTGTCCACTGGATCGGAAGTGTTTTAACACTTATCTTACCTCTATCCACTCGGGACATGTTCTATCTCGCAACCACCTAACATACATGTACTGTAAGGCACACTGGATTGACCATTGATTAGTTTAAACCGCCTCATACTGTAGCAGTTGCCTCAGTCATCTGCAAAGTCGTGAGCAAGCCGCGGTGACACTTTGTTTGAATATGACGTAATCAATGGCACGCTCTCCACCTGTCCAGTCACCAAAGCCGAGTGACGTCGTGCCATTTTATGACGCCGTTCTCGTTCTACATATTGTCACTGTAGAGTACATGCAGACTTCGAGATATGCAAGTTGGCTGGCCGTTACTGTGAATACTTGATATAAATGCTTGATTCAGAGTACTAGGTAATGCACCATGGGAATCGATACGAAGGTTGGCATAATTCACACTGCCGCCATCTTCCATCTTTATCCAAATGTGCCATTTGCTTTCTAGGCCAGAACGGGCCAAAAGTCAAAAAGACCCCCCATGATCCGGGTTTTCGATGGCCAAACGCTCACCCAGTCACAGCCATTCTAAGACGCAAATCTCGCCCTAGAGCAAATACGACAGCCAGTCACATCGCCCACAGCTGTGATGCCCCTCCCTCCTGGCTCTCGCTCTCGCTCTTTACCTTGCGCCCTTTAGTCTTGGTTGTGCGTGTTGCAAAATGGGCGGACCAAAAGTCAATTGACGTGACCTGACACCCGCCTTTACCTGCCTTTATCCATTGGGTAAGGCCTGCCGCTGTCCAGCACACTGGGGCGTTGGAGAAGCTGCAGAACACTTGGTTGATAGAGTTTAATACTTGTTCTTGTAGACTTGCACCCAGTTTGCTCGCACATGGCCAGAACTGCCGCATTCCTTGAGTTATAGACAAGATATGCGGCAATTGTCAGGTTGGTTTCGTTTCATGGAGGGCCAATCACAGGTAATGCATGTGTACATGCAGCCTTTTATCAGCCCTGTGAAATAGTATTGGAACGATAATGAGAGCGAAGCCCATTCTGTTGCGGCTGATCCCATCGGGTCATCCCACAAGCCGTACCTGCGGAGTTTGTGACAGGACCCGAAGCGTACTCCGTACTGTACTGTCCTGTCCTGTACGAACCCTGCCTTTGCAGCTGTTGCATGGATTGGATTCCTCTTTATAATGAATACTGCCGCAGGACGCATAGACCCGGTGCGCTACGGAGATAACAGAGGAATATTGATTAGGAATTTCGTGCTTGGTCAGCTTCTCCACGTCGGCACGGCATGGCATGGCATTGCATCGGCATGGCATGGCATGATATGATGTGCAGAGCGGAGCAGACGAGACGGTGAGGTGAGCCACGGTGAATGCTCGGTGTGCGTTGTACTCCAACTGCTACGGTAGAGAAAGGAGAAAGAGCAAGGTTTTATATAGGCGTCTCATATCTCCCTTGCATCGACTGCAGGTTAATTGAATGCATATCGTACCATCATCCAGGCCGAAGTGGTGGTGTCTCTTCTCGGCGTCTAGCGCGGCTTTCCCGATTCTCACTATTCGCCTCGGCTTCGGAATGCCAATGAGCCTGGCCGATGGTGTAACACACACAGCCAAGACTGCTCGGGGGACGAAATCCGCATAAAGTGTCTCGTCCCTGTGAGCCGTCTGCAGGGTTTGTCTGGTTTACATGATATATGAGTACATGTCCTTCTTTACATGACGCAATGCATCCGTGGCATGTTGCCATCGCCAGCTGAGAGCTGGGTGTGTTTCTCCAAAAGGTAGAAGCATGGGGGGATTTGGACAAACAATATTTCTGACATTTATGTTGACACCTTCCTCTGTGTAAAGACAAGGAGACAGAAATAGCTATAGCAGTGTGCTAGCATACCTTATTAATAATTACTTTAGTTGGGGGGTAGTTGTTGTCGGCTCTGTACGAATTTGGCGGAGTTTGAGGAGAGTCGGCTATAACTCCCCGTAATAGTTACCTCAACTGTAGGACGACGGTAATATCAACAACAACCGTAGATTCTGCATTTCACTGCCTTATACAAATCATTAAATGCCCGGTTCCTTCTCTTGCCCCATCTAGCCCCGTCGTCCCTTCCCGCAACAGCGTACTTGCTCCTTCCCCGACAAGCCGAGCGCGAGGAAGCGACGTTCCAGCTCCGAAGCTTGGATTTCTAAGCTTTCACAAATTTTCGGCCAGCAGCTTCCCGCCCTGTGGCTCCACTGCGTATTTGTTACGGATCACCTCTTTGGTTGGGCGAAGCGGAGAGAGATATTTACTAACTATGGTACCTGGTTATATCATTTTTGACGTTACTTTAGTCTGTTTTATCATTTTATCGGTTTTCTATTCATTCCTTCTTATTGCTCTTTATTGCCTAGCAGGGGCACTGTCTTTGTTGTGTAGCTAGTTTTCAGCTGTAGTAGAGGTGGGGGAGAGAAGATGATGAGGAAGGAACAGGAAAAAAAATGCATGACACCTGATTGGACCTATAATAAATAAACCATCACCATCCCATCCTCAACGTGATCCAACTCATTTCCATTATTCATCTTTCCCCCAGATCTCCAATAGTCTAGCCACTTGTGATTCCAGATTAGATCTTTCTCAGCCTTCTGCTGCCTTTTTCGCCTGTCTTACCCCCCCGTCCCGGCGTGGCTTTTGGCGCCCTTCTTTCTCCCGGAGTGGGGGCGACCGTCTCTAACAAGTTCGAGATTTTTTTTTTCTCTGGGCTGCTTAAGTACATCAACCCCGGCATCGCCATCGTCTGTTGGATTGATCTTCTCTTCACCGGGTCCGGGCTTGGTCATAGCTGCCGACCTGCTTACCGCTCCCCGTGGCTCTGTGACGCTTAATAATTCAGCCGGGTTGGTGCGACGACGATTTCAAAAACACGTCGTTTACCGAGTGGTCGGAACTTCCCGAGGAGAAGGAAAATCGTCTCCCTCATCGAATTCTTCTTCCTCTTTATTTTCGCAGCATCTTTGGAATCACGGCTGTCCCCGCCGTCACTAGTGGCATCTAGGGCAATCTTTTGTTCTAGTTAAATTGCCCTTCACGGCTTCAGAGCATCTCACACTCGGCACTTGCCATCCCACCCAATTGTTGAACCATGGGTCTCCTGTATGTTGTGCTCCAAATTGTATTGCAACTGCTGATTGGCTAATGAGTTTCGGTTGAATAGAGCCCTTGGAACGGCACTGGAGTGGCCAGAGGCCAAGCTGCGCGCAAACCAAGTGAGAGAATGGGGCATCAAGGTTGGTTGGCTTCGCTCCTTTTGCTCTCTGATTTAGGACAGGCTCTGACATTACTACAGCAACTACTTGAGATCTGGAATAAGGCCAAGGGCAAAGAACGTGATGCCCTG
Organism: Trichoderma simmonsii; assembly: GCA_019565615.1. Classification (NCBI taxonomy): domain Eukaryota; kingdom Fungi; phylum Ascomycota; class Sordariomycetes; order Hypocreales; family Hypocreaceae; genus Trichoderma; species Trichoderma simmonsii. Next base: position 3,390,205 of record CP075866.1, read on the forward strand.
CTATGGGGAGATGAGGTTACACGCCCTCGATTCAATCTGGCCGCTCTCCATCGGGTTACTAACAAGAGTTTAGGTCGAGTATCTTGTTGTGACGTACTCAGAAGATGAGCCGAAGGTGCTCTTGTCTCTTAGACAAGCTGAAATTCTCACAGCCCTTGCAGCCGATAAAGAGCTTGCAGAGGCGGGATGTGTACCAGCGCTTCAAGACGAGCTGCCCGCTGGAAAGCCTACCGGGAAGCCAAGGTAAGGCTATCAGTCCTTTTCTACGCTTTTCGTCATAATCTGACTCGAGTCTTGTAGCAAACCCTCTAAAGTAACACTTCCCGTCTTCCACCCAGAGTTTGGCCGCTTCATGCTTGAGGCCACGCCAGGAAAGCCGTGGGGCATTGGTTTAAAGGAGCTGCTCGGTGTTGAGCCTGACATGAAGCTCCGGCGAAAGATTGCCAAGGAACATATGCTTTCCACCGAGTATCCGATTACTCTGACGACTTTCCCCCAAATCGGAGTTCCGGGCCAATTCACTTACCCGTTTTACCCTCCCTCCGGACCAAAGCTGCGGTCACAGTTTGTGCCCGACGAAATCGCCAACCCCCACATCCGTTTCCCAACGCTGGCCGCTAATATTCGATCCCGAAGGACTCGCAAAGTGCAAGTCAATGTCCCCATTTTCCATGACAAGAACACCCCAAACCCCTGGAAGGACCCCACCGTCAACTACGACTTACACAACTGGCCCGAGGACGATGATGTACGCAATGGAGCCGCCCCAGACAACTTCATTCACATGGACGCAATGGCTTTTGGAATGGGAAGCTGCTGTCTTCAAATTACTTTCCAGGCGAAAAACATTGTCGAAGGTCGGGAGCTGTACGATCAGTTGAGCCCTCTAGGTCCCATCATGCTGGCTTTGACTGCGGCAACGCCTGTTTATAAAGGCTTCCTGGCGGGCACCGATGTGCGGTGGAATCAGATCAGTCGTGCGGTCGACTGCAGAACACCAGAGGAGCTCGGTGAAAAGGTAAGCTAGGAGTTTTTCCCCTTTGTCGGAAAGAAACACATGGTGTCTCTCACAGAAATAAATATCTGTAATACTGACTCACAAACTTACACAGCCCCTGAAAAATGATCGTTGGAGGATCCCCAAGTCCCGATATGCCTCAAACTCAACGTACATCTCGACAAATCCTCGGCTCCGACCAGAGTACTTGGATCCCGATCTGGTCATTGACCCTGATATCAAGGCCAAGTTGATTGAAGGAGGCATGGATGATCGTCTGGCCACCCATTTTGCTCACCTTTTCATCCGAGACCCCATCGTCATCTTTGAGGAAGACCTCCAAGAACTTGACTTGACAAAGACTGACCACTTCGAAAACATCCAGTCGACTAACTGGCAACACATGCGGTTCAAGCCTCCGCCAGCTGACAACAACATTGGATGGAGAGTCGAGTTCCGGTCAATGGAGATTCAGGTGACAGATTTTGAAAACGCAGCCTTCTCTGTCTTCATGGTTCTGGTTACAAGGGCCATCCTCTCATTTGACCTTAACTTTTACATCCCCATCAAGAAGGTGGATGAAAACATGGAGCGTGCCCACAACATAGATGCTGTTCTCAAAGACAAGTTCTACTTCCGCAAGAATCCATTCCCACCTCGACCATCGCGCGCGAATACTGCCTTTGGGGATGACAGTCGGCCAGGCTCCGCGATGCCCAGTCGACCCGGCTCACCCGGAAGCCTCCCTGTAGAGGAAGAGTACGAAGAGATGACGATTAACGAGATTATCAACGGTTCCGTCGACGGAGATTTCCCAGGATTGATCCCCATCGTCGAAAGCTACCTTGACAGCGTCAACGTAGATGTGCAAACCCGATGTGAGCTTGCAACGTATCTCTCTCTCATTAGCAAGCGAGCAAGTGGCGAGCTCGATACCGCCGCGCGATGGATCCGCAACTTTATCGATACCCATCCCAACTATAAGCATGACAGCGTCGTTGATGATACCATTACCCATGACCTCATTGGATCTGTCGTGGCCATTGGTGAGAGGGAAAGCGAGGGCAAAGGCTTCGCTGGATTGGACATTCCTGGATTTTCCAAATTCCTGGGCAAATTCAGAAGCAATGGGCGGGCGGTGAGCGGGCAGGCTGAGAATGCACCCGAGGCCGGACTTGGGTCTCGGAAACGAAAGAGCGAATGGATAGACGGAACAACAGCTGAAGTTGGAGCATAATATGACATGAAAGCACGGAGTTTGGATATTGCCCTGCTGAGAGCGGGTCATCTGGCGATTTAATCCATGGGATACCAAGCATATAATTCTTTCTTATTCTATCTCAAACGTAAATGACAGAGATTATTCATCAAGTTATCATGATTTCCTTTTATTATCTTCGTACAGGTGGGAGGCTGGTTACGGAGGTGTCATGTATCTGGCTATCTACAAGTTTCCAGTTGTTCGGCGGATTTGATGAATACCCTCTTTCTTTGCACCTACAAAGCTCAAGGGAAGAAACAGTAGACAAGAATTTATTGGCATTCGAAACTATGATAGTGAGATGAGATGCCATAAACTGTCTTGAAATGTGATTGGAAACATTTAAATTGTTGAGGGACTGTCCAGAGACCGGTCAGTTATACATACATGTGTGTCGTATATGTTATAAACTGTCACGTATTCAACCATGTATAAAGCATACAAGATTTCTCTAAAACGACGCAATTTGCGAACTCATATATATCATCTCCTAGGTTCGATTCATGCGATGATAACTTGAGGGGGATGTTGCAGTTTAACTAGTCCATAGAATCCCAGACTGTCGGCGAGATTTTATCACTGGCCGGGAAGATATATCACTTTCTAGTTGGAATGAACAGCTTCTCTGCAGTGATTATAGGATACAGAGTGAAGCATTCATATATATTTGAGTTGCTTTTGTATATGCTACAAGCTTCGACATCGATATATATGCCATATCGTCTTATACAGTGAGTAGGTCCACGAATAATGATAGATTTTACATTAGATATGTTTGTAATAGAACCCTCCTCTTGTATCTATGATGGACAGAATAGACTGTTCTTGGATATACCAATTAATGTGATGGGCTTCAACGCAATACAAGCTACAGAGAAGAATCGGTCCAAAAGTTATAACAACATCGCCTCTGCGCTGATACTATTATAGACTTACCTCACTTCCTTCTCTTCTCACACTCAGTATCTCGTAGGCTCTTCATCTTGACGATATCATTCACAAATCCCACATACTTAACCTATACGTGCATATCATATCACACCACATCAATCCCCAGAAAAAAACTTCACAAAAAGCAGTAAGAAACGCCCTATACTTGACAACCCAGTGCTCGTATATCATCCAACTGAGCACTCCAACGGTAATGTCTCACAGCTGCGTAAAAGCGGCATGCAAGAGTCCACCAATCCGCCCAACTCTGCTACGTCGACACCCGTTTCCCATCTCGATGCTGTCTTACTTTTCTTTTTGGCGCCCGAAGCTTTGGTCCAATAGAGAGACATACACACACATGAGCCGCGAGATCTACTCCCTAGTTTCAGGGATTCTCCTACCAAAGCTGACATCAGATCTCTTTGTATCGACACACATTCCAGATGTCCATCTGCCTAGAGATCCGTCTTGAAGTAGTCGCAACATTGTTTAGACTATCCAAGCAGTCATCCTAGTGTTCATATTGTATATGGCCTCTAGTTTCCCTCTGACTGGTGTGGGTGTCAAGGAAGATGGTCGGACAAGGATTGCATCTCCCACCGCAATGGTAGCGCGATCAAAGAGAGACTAGTCGAAATTATAGAGTAGCAGTGTAGTGTTTGTTTAACGCATGTCTCAATATCCTGGATGGTGAATGCGAGAGCGGACGGACCGTTCATATCAAGACACTCGGCTCCGACAAGGCAGCCGAACGGTGTCCGACAACAAGATTGGGCCATTGGCATCTCATTCTGGCCCCCCCCCCTTGCGACAAATACTAGAAGCGACGTCGCCGTCCATACTGACTCGGTTTATTTGCTGTCAAACAAAGGCTGGAATGAACCCCGTCAGGTGGTCTCTCCGGCCCATGTTTCGGAGGGGAAACCGATTTGTCGGTCAAGAGCATTCCGAAGAGGACCCCTTTCCCAAAATGCCTTGTCTCGGGTGTGTTTCCCGCTCTGGGAGTTTTCCTTTCCTTGATTCGGAGATGTGTCAGATGATGCTACGATAATAGAGCCTTGTTGGTGGAGAAGAAAGAACAAAAGGTGTCAGTCAGGGGTATCGGACGTCTCTCTTTGGTGTCTTACCCTCTATTGGGAGCGCGTGGCATTGGACACACGATATTACAAACATGTGAGTCCTGATACATCCCGTCTTTTCCCTCATTTCCTCTTTGGGAACATTCCTCTGAGCTGGGAAGAAGGAGAGACAATGTTACGTTTTTGGCGGTAGCGCCAGCCGGGATTCATTGCCAAGCTGTCAGTGATGTCTTGGTAAAAACAGAGACATGGATGGGATGGGGCAGAAAACGACACTATTATTGCCCAACATACGAAGCACCTGTCTCGGATTGATGCTAAAACCCATATTAATATTTGAAGCACACTATTCTTATTCAATACGGTGAATACTCAGTATTGTATTTTCATATGTTGACTTACCTAAGTACACTATCGCGGCTTGCCCAGTAATATGGATTATGAAAAGGGGGGAGGGGGCGTAACAATCGACTCGCCTGAAAATTCTAGACTGTTAGAAGGACGACGTACGCAGGATACCGCTATGATTTTTAACGGAACCATGCGTACGAACGCCTGCACTCGTGCCGCTGTGGAAACCAAAAGCTCCGTTTGCTTCCTCAGCTGTGGACCAGAGTACTTGCGCGTTTTTGGAAGAGGCGGGCTGCACTATGAGCATGCAGAAAAGCACTAGTTTGTCGGCTCGGACGATTCCAGGACACCGTAGCGATGGAAAGCAGATGCCACCGATCGTATTAGCCCAGGAACTAAGTGGGCGTGTGTGTGCGTGATGACTGCTAGATGAAGCTCGGCTGAGATGCGATCCATGGAGCATGTCTCATCCGTCACTCCACAGAATGTCACAGGTGGAGCACAATAACCAGCCAGTGGGGAGGGAACCGCAAACACGAGAGTAAGAGCCAAAAGCCAAGTGAAGAAATCAAACCCAAAAGATCGTATGTTTGAAGCTGGCCGCAGGGAACCACCAGCGGCTTGTTTGACAGGGCCAAACCACTGAATTTTGTGTCTTGACAATTGACAATTCACAAACTTGCAGAGGCAGAAGGATCAGGAGCCAGAAGGGGGGCGTGAGAACTTTGCCGCCGGGAGAGATCTCGCGGCAACAAAGAGTGCCCTTCTGATCTGATCTGATCTGGCCTCGCAAAATTAGGGGCGATCTGCGGTCATCCATTGGGGCAGGACACAGGTCGCTGGGACAAAAAGGGCGTGCGACGTGTACCTATCATAGAGGCGTGCCTGTATCAAATAATCAAATACGGTGGGCAAGGTCTCCTTACCGGCCGCCTCACTCAAAAACGCACAGAGTCACCGTCCGAATGGTTGGAGCTGGAGCTGGAGCTGGACGCCGACCATCTGCCACTTCATCTCCCTTACCTCTGGAAATGATGCCCGAGCGGAGAAAATTGTCCGGCTGGCCTCGATGGCTCGGGCCCATGTCTTGGGTTGCTTCAGCCGCAATCCCCAGTCGACGTCACCGACAGAGGGGATGCGACGGTGGCCACGTGCCGGCCTCGCTGTCAAAGGGAAGAAGCAAAGGAATGAAGATGGGGACGGGAAGAGATGCTAAACATAGCAGTAACACCAGCGATACTTTGCCATGGCACCTGATTGCATCTCCAGGGGCATGTATAAGTAACAAGTATACTCGTATCTCGCACACTTGTGCAAGTAGGGTACGTGTTAGTGTGTAGTCGCATCTAAATATGCACCTTGTGTTTGTCTCCGGGCAGATCCCGTTGGCCCACTGTGCGGCTGAAGGTGTTGGCGCGCTCATCGAGTCCCATCTTGTTTCGGCGATGCCCAGTCGAGCCAGTAGCTTATCTCGCCGAACCTGCATGGCTGGAGGAATCGTCGGCGAAGTGGTGTTCCATTTCATTAATGCGGGCTAGCTTTTCCCAACGCATTCGCCTGCCCCAGATATAGGATGGTCCCCTCAGGGATCCTTGGTTGGATAGATGTACTCCATTCTCTTTGTACATCACTCGATGCCTGACGGCCAAGGACTCTCGTGACAAGTGAGCGAAGTTGTGACAACGTTTTCTTTTTGCGCGGCAACGCAACGGGCCTCTGAGAACCCCCTTTCTATTCGATCAAAGTCCGAATCCCCTGTCATAATCTGAGTCGATCTTACTTCCCATGTGCTCAAACTCCCTTGGACCCCATGGATCGGGGCCCCCTTCGCAGCGGCGTGAAAGTAAAAGTGATTCAGTGATGCCACCCCTTCCGGGAAACGCCCACACACTTATGGCGTAGTGCTTGCGTGTGGAAAGGTTTCAGTCTGGTGTGCAATCCCGAATTCCTGTCGAATGGAATCGGATGCTAATCAAGGGTAGCCCCCTCGCATCGGACCCGTAGTAGAAGTTGTACGCGTACTTGAAAGTATTATTGCACAAGCAGACAGGGCCGCAGAGCAGACAAAGAAAGGCACAACAAACAGCACGTTTTGGATTGTACGAGTACAAACGACACTGCGTGGCCAAGCCAGCTCCGCTCGTCTTCTGCGTCTATCCGCTGACCGGCCGTTTATACGAGACGTCGTCGATTACACGAGGCGGCGCGTGTCAGTGGCAGCCGCAGCCGGGGCGCCAAGTCGCTCTGCTCTGCTGTCAAGATGGCGTTTGTCCATGGCTGGCAGCGTTGCTTTCTTCCGAATCACTTTCGCTGTTGCTCTTGCTCGTACACCGATCGGAAGATGGAAGAGGCCGCCAAGCTGAACAGAGGCCATGGCTGAGACTCTGGACCCGCGGGGCTGGCTGCGGGCTCACATGAATGATGAGAAGGAGTCGGTACCCAGCAGTTCTCGACGGCAATCATTGGCTGCAGTATCCCAGCGGTGGCTTGACCGTTGAAGTCTCGATGCTTTTTGTGCCAGGAATAATATCCAAGGGGAGGTGACAAGGTCAAGGATGAGATGTGCGGTCTGTCCCGAGCGAGGAGGGCAGCTGAGCTTGGATCGACACCCAGCGGTTCCTTCCCCGTCTTAACCTTGTCACTTGATATGAAAGTACAGGTACATGGACTTTGATCTGGCCAAATTAAGCGACTGTAGGTACCTGAACAGGAGTATTTTACCCATCAACACTTTGAATCATATTAGCCTGTACTGGATATGCCCAGCAGACTACTGCACAATGTAATATACGAGTGCCGTAGTCGACGGGGCCGAGAGGCGAAGCAGTGGATTAGGTATCTCATCGTAAATTGATCTGGTAACTACGGAAAGATTCCTAAAGCACATACTCGTACGATTAAAACGCAAAGGGGGTGCACCAAGTAACGCTCCCAAGTGCCTGGTCTACTCATACTTGGTCGATCAGGGTCTGGTATGAATCGTGCTCTACCGGCAGATACAGTCGCATTCAGGTGGAAACGGCTCGAGATTCCCTCTCCGGCTTCTCACGAGAGCCAAGAGAGGGATAATCAAACATTGGCCCTCAGCTTTCGGCCCTTGCTGCCGCTGAGCTCGGCTCGTCACATGTGCTCACGCCCCCCCTTGGGGTTGCGCAGCATGAGGCTTGGAAGCCATCAAACGGCCATTCACATGATACACACGCGCACCCGTGCATATGTGCTTATAGCTTACTTGCCCGGTATCGTATGCACATGTATATTATATTGTATACATTACATTACATTCATGCAACGCACAGCACAGCACAGGTGATACAGCCTTTCTAGCGCCTGCATATGCCATGATGCCCAAAGGTAACCCCAAGGCGCTGGGCAGCGGGCGCTCTCCCCGGGATTTGACGGAAATGAGATCAAGATTGACTGAGATCAAGGCTGGGCTCTTGGTCGTCTTTGCAGCAAGCTAGTCTCTGCGTAACGGGCGCGATGCAACCGCCGTCGCTACGAAAACCAACGGCAGCCTGCGATGGCATGGATGTGCCCGATTCTCGGTCAGCAGCCTGGCCAATGCTGTAAGAGGCCCTTTGTTGAATGGCTTGCTTGGCCCATGCCGGTACGACAACAACTATCCCTCAAGTCACAAAGGATGGTGGCGGCCACGTAGGGGACTTGCAATATATCCAAAGCGAGCCGAGCAGCATCTGCCGCGCTCCTTGAGGATGTGATGTGATGGTATGCAAACGGTGCAGTATGAGACGAGACGAAGAGCAAGGCTGTGTCTGGAGTGGACACCCATGATCGCTGCAGGGTGTTTGTTAGCCATGGACGGCGATCGAGACCAGGGACAGGGGGGCCTGGTTGGCTGGATTATTTGCCGACGAGGCAAGAATCCAGTACAGCACAGCTTCGGGTGTAGGCATGACAATGCATGCTCTTTGTCTGCTTCTGGACGGACACGCATTTTGGTGCTTCAATTGTTTACTCACTTTACTCCGAATGGTGTTATTTAACGACTTTGGTACGATGCAAGCACACATGGAATGCTTACAGTACGATGTTCACAGCTTTCATCCTCATCACCTCGAATTACATATCACCCCCTCGGCAACGACATCCGTATAAACCTCACAGATATATATGAGCAACAACCCAAAATTAAACCCCATCTCAGCTCGCCAATCCATCAATCTCCCAAACGCTCCACCCCCTCCAAAAGGGAGAGAACAAGAAGCAGAACGGCAAGCCCCAGCCCAGCTATTCCGGCGCGCCACAAAAAGCCACCTGGACAGGGATATCCGTGTTGTGCTCGGTTTGCCAAAACCACACCGGGTGCGAAGCTACTTTGCGCACTGCATACCAGAAACGGAATTGCTTTTTTTCTTTTCTTCTTTTCCTGCGAGAATGAGAAAACAAGACCCCCCAGTACGCGTACACACACAAGAAAAAGAAAAGAAGAGAAAAATTATGAGGCAGGGAATAGCTCGTGGCATTGCCATGTTTCTGTGCTTCCGAAGGCTCTACGCCCCGGGTTGACGCCACAGCCCGGCAGCTTCTTTTTTCTCTTTTTTTTTTTTGCCCCCTTGCCGCTCAACGGGCTGCCTTAAACCACGGCAGCTAGCCTCGAAGCATGGATAATGCACACCAAGTGCTACCGAGAAAAGCATCTACGAACTGCCGTGGTTTTCTTTTTTCAGCTAACGGCTCCCTTGTATGTTCGTGATATAGTACAGAATACTGTGTTGTAGACTTGAATCGTGACGAGATGCTCCAACCGAGCTGACTGACTCAACACCTCTCCTATCCATTGCAGCTGTATCACAAACCGCACAATAGCCCATACCCAAAAGTCTCATCCTCACATACAGCTCATCTATATCCAACTCTACTGTATGCCCTTGCCCCCCCTGCTCAATGGCCCATGGTCCCACGGCCGTCGTGCCACAACAACGCCTCAGTCCAGCGTCACTCCCTGTTTAGAAGTCGGTGGTGAGCCGTGACACGTTCTTGTTCAATAAGCCTTGTGGAAGCCAAACGCACGAGCACAAGAGCACAGAGCACGAGCACGAGCAAAGGCGTGCCACAGAGCAACCCAGAAAGCAACACAAGAGTTCAAGATTCCGCGTCTTGTGTCCGATGAAGTCCAGCAGGCTCCCCGCCTGTCCGATCTTTCCGCGCCCCCCTCTCCAGCCTCGTACGACTTTTCGCAGAAACCCAGGCCGTTGTTGCCAGAGAACGAACGGAGGGGGGAGCAAGGTTCAAACTCGTTGGTTCTTTGGGTTTCTTGTCCCTGTTTCATGCAATGCACTCCGTGCGGCGGCGCATGGAGCAACCGTCGTCTTCTTGTTTCCTCCATCTCGGCTGCTTCCAGCTCACTGGCCACTAGCCCCCCTCTCCATCCCCCATCCATAATCCATGGCCTATCTCTCGCCCATCTCTCCCTTGCATGTTTGCCGGAGCCACCTCCCGGCCCGTGGCTTTTCTCTTGATGAGATGTGACCAGTAAATGTGACCAGTCCTTCGCCTCCAACGCGGCTGTGAGCAAATGCCAACGCATGGGGATTGGCGCCAGAGTAAATCGTACGAGGAGTAGTAGCGTCCACAGTGCTTCCTACTACCAAAAGCTGCTGAGCGGTTTCCATCGTCTCCTTGTATCATGTCTCACTAGAATGGCCCATGTCGTGGCTTCGTGCGTAGTGGGAGGAATCTTGCCAGCAAAGTGGCAGTCCCTGCTCTGTGCTCTAGTAAACTTGTGCATGAAGGAACACCTTAGTTGTTGGCTTCCGTTCTTTTTCGAAACCCGGGCTTGGTACCGAGCATACGCGGCGCACATGGCAAGAAGAAGAAATCACCGCCAACAACTCTTCGCTTCGGACAGTCCGAGGCCACGGCACGGCCCTGACAAATGACCGACTGCTGGCACGCAGTAGCACTGGTTGACCCAGCTCGGGCCTTGTGTTGGGTGCGTTCTAGACGGGTCTTGATCGAGATGAGATGATGTGGTGTAAGTCGAATCAACAAACGATCCCGTGGGCAGGGATGCCACGGCTTCCAATCAAAACGCCAATGACAAGAGAAAACCCCAGGAGGAGTCAGCAACCCAAGAGAAAGAGGGGGGAGACACATGCAACACCAAGCATCTCTCCCTCTCTCTCTACTTTCTGCGCGCGCCCGCCCGCTACTAACAGCAGCTTCGATGGTGATGATAGGCCTCTGCCCTCTTGTCCCCCCTCTCCTTGTCCATCATCCATCTTCCAATTCCGTAAGGTCATGCATATCCGTCGCTGCAGCTACCCGGTCTGCCGATCCGTCCGCCGTCAGTTCTCAGCCCGTCCGTGGGCTCTTGTTAGAACCAACAGTATGAACCGGGCTCTCTCTTAACTCAAAACCCGCACATGGCCGTAGAGAACTATCACCTGCATGAGAGCAAGCGGTTGAAGGATTTTGTGACAATTCATGCAAGCGAGGGGGGAGAGTGCATGTAAGCCTCGCTACTATTGATTTGATCCCGTTCATCTTTCTTGGGTTAACGGTTGTTTTCTCTTTTATAGGCACTCCATACCGTAGATGTAAGCTAGTTGTCTCGCCGCAACGTAAAACGGCCGGCCATGCCTGGTAACTGATTTCCAGAACGCTCGCCTAAAGCAAAGAAAAAAAAGAAAAAAGCAAAAAGCCAAGAAAAAAAGAAAACAAGGGAACATACATAAATCTCCGCATAAAAAGCAAGCCGTGGAGCAGGTCACGCCATACAGAAAGGGGGTGTTGGTTCAACACACGCATCTCTTCTACCCGCCGTACGGAGCAGAAAAAGCAAGCTGGAAAAAGGACGGAAAAAAAACACGGCGCTAGAAGCCATTGCCCCAGCCATTGCGCAAACCGCCCCCCAGTCAGAAGAAAAGAATAAAAATAGAAATAAACCCAGAAGATCAAAAGACAGCGATACAATTCAAGAAAGTAGAAAACTGAAGCAAGAAAAGCACTGCTTCTCTATTCCACTAAGCTTACGTACTTTTCACGAAAAAGGAAGTGCACAGCGCATAACCAGCCTCGCCCATCAGCACTAGCCGCGGTATCGACCCTAAATTGAACGGAGTGCTACAACTTAATCTCACCCTCTTCTACCCGAAACACAGCGTCATTTGATCTCCCTCACCCCAAGATCTCATCCCTCCCGATCCTATTAGTAAAAGTCAGATGGGCCAATCAGCGCCATATTACCTCAACAGCTTAGCTCTAGTCTATGACGCACCAATTTTGAGGGAGTAACGAAAAAAGGAAAAAAAGAGGCAGCAGAAAAAAGCAAAGAAAAAACAGGCTTGCACAGAACTTGAAGCGACGGTTTGAATGCATCACGCGCACGGACGGACATTCTCATGCAGGCGCGCCTACAATTGGAACAAAAAAAAAAGGAACAAACCAAGCCTGTCGCATCTTGTGCTCCCCCAGGGTTCACTGCGTTGATCACCATTGGCACCAAGATTGAGCGATAGTGTTGCAAATTTCTTCTTCATTCTGCCTCTGTCAGGGCAGGCAATAATAAAACTATTTTATCTAAAATCCCAAAGTAGCTTGGCATCGTCGTTCCCATGGCAAATTCTCATCATTAAAGGTGAATGTTGCCCAGACCCTGAAGTATATGTATATATATTGAACGCCTGCAATGCCATGATGATTTGCCGCCCAAATCCAATGAAATAAAAATAGAACAAAGAAAAGAAATGAAATCCCCGCAATCAAAGACACATGTACAGTAAAAACCATCAGTGCAGGCCCTCGGCTAGAAAAATGGGTATTGTGTTCTGCAAGTTTTTTTTTTCTTCCTTTTAGTGAAAAAGAAATGTTGAATATTTCTTTGCGTCATCAATATGCTCCGCGCCCGTTAAGCTCCGTGACCCAGAAAAATCAATAAACATCATGCAAAGGACTAGGGAGTTTGAAAAGTGTAAAGTAGGGTGGTGAGGCTCGGGTTGGCCACGCTCTAGCTTCTCTCCTCAGGCTTAGGACGTAGTGATCTTGCTTCTAGCTGGCGTTTGCGCTCAAGCTTGGCGTAATGGAGACCACAGGCATTGCATAAAGTCCTGGCACCGTCAGGACCCCGTCTCCATTCTGGAGTGTCGATGCGATTGCAGCTGTGGCATCGTCCAGGAGGGGCAGCGCGCTGTTACTCTATTAGCGGGGCTCATGTATACAAGATTGGCTGTAAGCTTACGCCTCGTCGCTTTTTGACTTCTGTCATGCCATATGGTGGCTTAATGGAGTCTCCATACATGGGGACGTCTTGGTCTTCCTCATAAGGGCCTTTTGGTGGTTTGGCACCTTCGCGAGCCCTCTCGCTCTGTAGTGAGGCTACAATAACCTCTCTGCATTGCTCGAGGGAACGCTTGAGGTACTCGACGTTGGAGAGCATGTCGCTCACTTCTCGCTCAGTCGGAAGACGCTCGGGGATTGGTTGAGATCCGTGCTGCTCTTGGGCAATTCGGCCGTAGGCCTCTGCGAAGTTGAAAATGGTTCGCGAGCAGGTTCCAATCTATATACTCATTTAGCGCATACTCTTTATGTCAGTTTCACGTTGTCACTTACTCGGCTCAAAGCTTCCTGGTAGCTCCAGCTCTCAAATGATCGCGAGGTCCCGTTATCGTATCGAGCCCTGGCAGCATACTCGGCCTCTTCAGCATGTGTAGGCGCCGGCCGAGAATCGTATTGCCCGGGCAGATGCGAAGCCGCATGACCTCGAGGTGATACCTGATAAGGAGGGAGCGGCTGTTGCCCAGGTGGAAGCTGTGCCGGCTGATACGGGACGGAAGTCGGCGGCGGCGGTGGTTGGGAGTAGACTCCATTCAGTGAGCGGTGATCAGATGGCTTTGGCGGTTCAGCTAGGTGGTGAGGAAGGGGGTGACCTTCATGCTTTGTCGGGGGAGTAGGCCGGCGATCAGAAACGGGAGGGAGACCGGGTCTGCCAGTGCTAAAGGGCGGCCTCGGTGAATCTGAGTATGCATTGTGGCTTTCCTGTCGAGGAGGGAAGGCAACAGAGTGCAGAGGCTGAGATGAGTGCTTGTCGGCTTCGGGGTACTGTCGAGCAGACGGAGCAAATGGTGAGGGCAGGCTTGAGCCAGGCTGCAGAGGATGCGCAGGCGGAGGGTACTGTCCAGGCCGTGCACCAGAAATGACTTCTGAAATCGATGGTAGTGACTGGCGAGTCGAAGACTCATTGTCGGGAGAGGGTCGTCGAGGCTCCGAGGAGATCATGTTGGCGACGCTTGGCCCAGATGAGGGTGGATGAGAGTAGTTGGAAGGATATGGCTGAGGTGGGTAGTGGGCGTTAGGGGCGAGAACTGAGGCTGCTGCCATGGTAGGCTGGTCCAGATACCGTCGGTCGACGGCTTCTCGGTGTTGTTGGTGAGAATGGGGAGATGTTGCAAGTGAATGTTCAAGTCGCGTAGGAGTAGAAGAAAGACCGGTGCTGGGGAGAGGGGGACGATGTGAGTTAATAATTCCGCCGATTTAGAGGGGGGGCGTACGATGGAGCGGCTAGGCATGGAGGAATGCACGAGTAAGAACGCACCTCTGTCGGGTTCCAACGTCACCCGCTTCCATAGCGCGTGTGGCAAGTAAAAGATCTGGCGCTCAGGGTCGTCGATACATCTGACTTAGCACGAATGCTAGGGGCACAAAGCGCTGGGTCGAGTTCGGCGTGTGCGGTGGAGTGACGGCTGGGCTGACGACTTGCAAACGGGGCCAAGGATGATCGCAGCAGACACGCATATGTATGTACAGATACAGGTAGGTGGTATAAGCAGACCGGGCCCAGACGTGGGGGGCCAGACCAGCAGAGATAAGTTGGAATTTAAATAGAGAAAAGGGCAGAGAGGGAAGCGAGGACAAGGCTATAAATGGTGATGCTAATAAAGGCCTGTCGCCGAGTTGGCCAAGCCCTGTCGTCTCCCAAAGCATGACCGGGGTCCCAGGAAAAGAGATCTAAACTCGTGGTGGCGTCCAAAGTTGGGTGATGGCTCACCCCAAAGCCTGGCCAGTACGGAGTCTGCTCCGTACACCTCGAGCGGCTTGGCCAATGGGCAGGGGTCCGAAGTCAGTCTTGTTAAGATGGGAGGCTGCCCTAACGAGGCCCTTGGCCCGGCCCCAAAAGAACAAGAGATTGAGATGAGTGCGGGTGGGACCCTGCCCAGCAAATCCGCGGTACTGGATTGCACTTGCCTTTGCGTCCGAGCTAGCGAGTTCGGGCGGGCGGCCATAACGTGGTTCTGGGCGTGGTGTGAGCCTAAGATTCGAAATTCGAACCTTGCCGTCTAGCGCCGGGAGAGGGGTGAAGATGATGGGAAAAGGGCGGGAGGGAGTGAGGTTGGAGACCCATGGATGGAAAACGACGACGCAGTGGGACCCCCTCCCCTTGCCCTTAGCGGCACTCCTCCACTCCTCTGCCTGCTGGAATGCTGAAGCAGTGACAGGGGCGGCTGAGATGGATGAAAGCCATGTTTCTGCGCAGAGAGGCGTGTGCGTACGAGTACCACTAGCATGTACGATACGGAGCTTGGTCGCCGGCCAGCGGTCGCAGCATGCGCGTACATGTACAGGTCGGTAGGGTGTGCTCCGTTTTGATCTCGATTTGCGCCTTTCCCTGGTTGACGCCACGATATGGAGTGTTCGCGCGGCGAAGAATGCTGCTTATTTGCCTAGGCGCTGCGGAGCTGAGAAAAAGTCGACTGACACTGACAGCCCAGCTGAT
Source organism: Trichoderma simmonsii (assembly GCA_019565615.1). Lineage (NCBI taxonomy): Eukaryota > Fungi > Ascomycota > Sordariomycetes > Hypocreales > Hypocreaceae > Trichoderma > Trichoderma simmonsii. The sequence continues at coordinate 3,405,561 of CP075866.1, forward strand.
GGAGTCGAGTCGGGCGTTTCCATTCACTTACGTACCTGTATTTCAATCGCCATCGCCATCGCCTTCATCTCCATCTTCATCTTCATCTTACCAGCACGCTGCAACTGCAACGGCAAAGTGCTCGCGTCTCGCATCTAGATGACGATGGCCTGGACACTTCCCGTACCCGTACTAGCAGCGCGGAGAGAGATGATGCATAACAAAGATGGAGCACCAAGGAGATGAGATGAGAAGATGAATCATGGGAAATATTGTTCACTGCCTGCTGCCGTACGAAGTCTTATGGCCACGGCGGCGATTACCTTACGGAGCGCTACTTACAGCCGCGGTACATGGTACCTGCCAACACAGCTGCAAGGCAGGGCTGGTGCGGGTATGGACTATGAAAGCCTACAGTACGAGTACGCACACAGAGGTAGACCTTGGTATTAGATAAAAAAGCGGGAGAAAAACGGAAAGAGACACCAGGAGTTTTGGCCCGCTTCAAGGACGAGATCAGCAGAGATTTTGGAAGGGTACAATAACGGGGAAGGAGCCAACGGCTCTAGCCTAAGCCAGTCTGGGGAGCGCACTTGCCCATCCCCATTCAGCAGCCTTTCATGCACGGCCTCACCGCAGACACATGGCGCCACGTGTGTCTACGGGAGACACACGGTACTCTTCCTTTGCACAATAGAATGCCTGACGATGCCTTCATTTGTACGGCGGTTCAACCAGGGGGAGCGTCACTTTATAGTGGCCGACTGTCTGCTAGGTGAGTTGATTGCTTTCGTTCTCTCTCTTTTCTCACTCCGCCTCTTCTCTCCCAGGAGAGGAAAGGGACGGTAAGCGTGCATGAGCTCGCGTTAGGCACTTGTCGATCCACCATGATGGTGACAAGCCCTGGACTCGATACGGCCGGGTTCTTAATGGCCGTAGTCATCGTGCTAGCACCCACAGGGTATTTGTGCTGTTCCCAGCACTGTACAGGTAACAGCTTACTACGGCTACCCAGTACGGAGTTCGACTAAGGCGGTATTACCTTGGCTCTTGGTACCTTGCTGCTCCATATCGTACGGCACGGGTAAGATTTGATGTGCCTGCCTCATCGGTACGATCACATCTGCGATCACGAGCCCGAAAGGGTCGAGACCCTCGCCACGGGATGACGCTGGGCTGTCGGCATCGTCAGCTTCACTGGACGTGCTAAACCACCACTGCCGCTCTGCTTAGGCTTAGGCACCAGCAACGCCCCGTCGAATCGTTGCAAATTCCAGCAGTCGAGATAAATTCAAACGGGAGGGCTGTGTGGAATCCAATCGCCCAAGAATTGCGAGATCTCGACAGACCAAAGAGCTGACGGGGAGGATCGTGCATTACATCTTCATGCAGGAGCACAGCTGACCATTTGTAGTAGTCCTCGCATTCGCCACTCCCTCTGCAGCAGGTCTGAAGGGGCCAACTGCATCTCAAATAAGCCAGAACCGTCGTCGAGTTGCTCGTCATCCTGCTGCAGCCATGACTGCTGATGCACTTCTGCTCACTTTGGGACAGGGGAGATGCCAGATTTACGAGTATTCAGTCCCCAGAATCGGGCCTCCTCGCGCCGCAGCTCAACAGCAATGCAGCTCTCTCGCATACAACTTCTCCGTCCTCCGTCAAAGCAGTTTCATTCCAGCGGCTTGGCAATTCGTCATAGGACTGGACCAGATCAGTCTTGGTACAGAGACTAGATGGTCCAGAAAAGACTTTTCCAGGACGATGCGACGTTGGACTGTCCGCTCCGTACTCGGTGCACTGTCTGTTATTTTATTCTGATTTTCGCCCCCAGTTAGCGTTTCTGGTGTGCCGCTCTCAGCAACCGCGTTTTCCTTCAACCAGTGTTGTTAGTGGCATTCGCCTACCAGGAACCTTGGCGCCATGGACGGAGTAGCATCCAGAGCGGTAAATCTGGCCCCCTCGGCTGGGGTCTTTGGCTACCGGCTCTTCAGTGCATCTACAATTGGTGGGCCGTCACCCTGAGCTTAGCGACGGCCGCAGCTGGACGAGCGAGCCCTCAAGACCTCTAAGTATCGAAAGGGCATCTCGGTCAGCAGTCTGCTGAGACTTCGGCTGTTGCCCCAGGGTTGTGACGGAGATAATTATCTTGCTTGACTTAACCCAGTGCACAGATACGAAGTACGAGGGTATGACAAGACCTGCCTCATGGCAAACTACTCCGTAGAACGTTGGTTGTTTTACCAGGGCGACGAGTGTCCAACCACCGCCCCATCAGTTGACAGAATAGACCCTCTTCCTTCGGCAGCCTCTAACTCTAATGGCATACCTGAAGAGTCATTCTAGACATCCTATAGACTCCTAACATGTCTTGGCAGGACTAGGTATTACTACGCCGACGATTACGACTCGAACTAGCCTACGAAAATCTACTCTGTACGGATTCGCTCAGTGGCAGCCACTCACTAGCTGCTCCAAAGTCTCGAAGCCCCTTACCGACACCCAAGCAACGACGGCGCTACGATAGCTGCGTGCGGGTGGCACCCCGTTGCAATCGCGGCCTTGTAAGATGGCGAGATGGCCCGTCGACCCAATCTCGCTGAGATACTAACTAGCCTAGATCAGATGCCTCTTTAATGTGGATCTTGATCACGCCAGGTCAGGCGAGCCTTGTCCGCTCCTGGTTGGTTCTCTTCTGGTGTTCAGAGTAGAGTCCCTCGTCACTGGAAAGGCAACCCACATCGCAATGCTCATCAACCCATTCGTGACAGATGGCGACGCGCTACAGCTTCCTTGGCTGCAGGCTGCTTTACTGGATTTAGAAGAGTAACTTTTTGGCCTTGCTTTCCTTTCGGACCTCCTCTCCGAGCGCTACCTGCACTATGCTATCTGATCACACCAAGGGGTGACAGCCCAGCGGCAAGCTGAGAGATGTGGAAATGAGCATTCAACAGGGATATGCGATTGGGCTTTACTTTACGAGTTACCATGAATTGTCCGCCAGAGGCATTTACACATACCGCTTAGGACATGAACCTGGCTGGACGAAATACACTTAGTGGCACCGATATGTATTTTTGCCCAGCTGACTCTGAGAATCGACAGCGCTCAGGCCATGCTGATCGATCAGCTAGCCATTGGATAGCCTCAACACATCGATCGCGCTCCATCTCCATCATCGTGGGGTGCGATTGCCAACAATATCAACACATTGCCTCAACATCTTGAAGCATGGCCACTTGGTGGACCGTGTTACTCTTGCAACCCATTCATCCTCTCCAGCTTATCAACCTTGTGTTGGCTTGCTCGTAGCACATGTACATATTGATCAGCCGTGTTGTACAACCTACAGGATACATATGCGTATATGCGTGCGACGACCACCTTGAAAGTCTAAATGACAGATGCTCAACACACGCTCCAATCAAGTTTTATCACCCGAAGTCTACAGCAATTCCTACTGGTTTGCACTCATTATACGGTCTCTTCTGCCGTGCATTGTTGCCTGCAACTCTCCTTGATCAAATCGGAAGCACATCATGCTCCATTTGTCCTGCTCGCTTGGCTACAACTAGTCAAGTCTCAGGGGAATCGGAGTGGGCGCAAAGAAGCGATCATTGATTGCCAGGTTGCTTACCCCTTCCCTCCTTTTCTATGTTACTGATGCTACCACTATTGTTTGACCAGCCTCAAATCTCAGAATTTCAGTCTATTCCCAGCAGCTAGTCGCATCATTTCCACAAGATGTGCTCAGGGTCCAGAGGAGTTCGGTGAGGGCCACTGAGAGCGTATTCTCAGATGCACGAGGAGACGGCAGAGTATCCCCTGGTCTGCTCATTCATTCACGCCGGCTTCGATCTATGAGGGCGTGATATAACCCGTTGCATGCATTTTCTTGAGCAAGAGTGTTTCTGCACTGCAGGATCAGACGGTACTGCTAATACCGCCACTGCTACTACCCAAGACCTCGAAAAGGCATGGGGGTAGACGCAGGATGGCATCCACAATGAAGCACTAGCTTCGATCTCGCCCCAGCAACTGCTCCTCGACCACTCGATCCTAGCCGCTTTTCTTTACATCTTGAATAACTGGCTGAAGAGATGCAGAAGCGTTATCCGCACCCATACTGGTACACTGTTTGCGCGCGCGCCACATAACAATCAAGACGCGGAATTGGCCAGCCACAAAATGAGTCACTAAATCCTTCACGCTTCATTTGTCCATTTGACTATGGTTGGATGCAATATCTGTCCAGTGCATTTACCCCGGCGAGTCCAGAACGTGCAGGCCACACAAGCGCGCTCAGGTTGGCACACCTCACCACAGCCTCCGGTCCTTGTGCCGCCAAATCGACCGACTTGCGGAACTCGGAAATTTTAATATATTCAAGCATGGCTGAGGCTTTTGTGGTTGGTGCAGCCAACTGAATCACAAAGTTGCTTGTGCGTTACCTCTCGAACAGACAGCGGTAATCGAAGGGAAGATGAGCAGAGGAATAGCTGTCTGTTTTGCATCACAAAGGCTCTATTTAGCAGACGATTAATGCTTTTCGAGCCTTACGGAGGACAACAGAATCACTCTTGGCAAGTCTATTGTAAGCGCCATATAACGAGGATATCAATCTGGTTCGTATTGGTTGCCGCGCAGATGATCTTCAAAAAAAGATTTAGGATACGTCCATTAAGTACAAGTGGCAGCATTCGTCGCCCTCAGAAACATCGACGACAATCAGCCCTCAGGATGCTTAAGTCGCTTGCTTCTCTAATTTATTTTCCCCTTCAGAGAACAAGCCATCTGGCTGCCGCGTTACAGCCGGAAACACCACACAAAATAAACCAAGAGAGATGGGCAAACATGAGGCCTACTCTGTTGCATCCTTATAACTATACTCAACTATGAGCAGTTACACTAAGACCACCAACATGCCCGACTGCATGGCGTTTGTCCAAATGCTTGCTTGGGTCAATCAAAAGCAATGGCGTACGCCGAGGTTTCAGGACATCACGGCTCGGCCAAGGCTTGCGTAGCCGTCTCTAGTCAACGCAACTACTGCTATTACTTAGTACTTCGCAACACACGGCAAGCCAGTTTTCGTCGTCATAAGACGGGCAAAGCGGGGTTGGATATATTGGCTCGGTCTGGAACAAGAGCGCCTTGCCCTTTCACAAGGGGTTCCTCAGCTCGCGCAGACAGCATCAAGAAGAAATTTGCTTTTGGCTGGGCAGGGACCCTTGCCTGGCCGGATAAAGCCATTCATGGGCCAATGGAACACCCCACAGGTGTCGGAATCGCACGTGGCGTGTGCTTCTAGCTTCTAGGCTGGGAGGATCGAATATTCTTGCAGTTCCGAGCGCGCAAGGCGCCAAGCACAAAACAGTCCACTTTTGACTAAAGCAGCGGTATCGTTCAATAGCGCCGATTCTCTGTTCTTGATGGATCGATCAAACGGCGTCCCACTCGAGAGCCACTTTTACGTCGCTTTTTTTTTTTTTTTCTTTCGATCACACGCACACACGCCAAACCACTGCGCCCGACACGAACCTTCTCCATCGCAAGCCCGTTTACGAGTCAACGAAATTAGCATGCATTAGTCTGTGTACAAGCCATGATGGGCCGCTACTCTGTGCCTTCGCCCTCGTACATGCACGTCTTGCGCACAATCACATTTAATGTGATGAGCTTTTGATGTTGTTGCTCTTATGGTGATCCTTCGCCTCCTTCTGTGCCCTGGTGGCTGGCTCTCTTTGCGTTGGCTGGGCTCGGCGGCCTTTGCCCCGATGGAATTTGGTCACTTGTCGGCCGAGAAAGAAAAGAGAAGGGGGAAGAGGTGCGACACCGGGGTCCAACACTAACATGGCCCGCCACGGCGCTGCGAGACGTTGAGATCGGGGCTGTCGAGCTGCCGGGTCGTTCAGTAGCAAGCGAAGATCCGCTGAAAATAATAACAGCACCTCGTACTCCGTACTCTGGACTTGATGAAGAGGACAATGCTAGGGATCATCTCTCTGGATATTCCGTATTCGGCACGTTTCCTGCCTAAGCGAGCATGTCTCTTTCTCCATTCTTGCCCCTGGACCACGATGGCGACCTATCCGGGCTGCAAAATCGGCATCAACAAGTCAATTTAAAGGTCATCTGCAAGGCCATCTGCAAATCCATCGAGCCCTTCACCCGAAACCCCCCCAGAAGACAGCTTGCCTGCATAAAGGGAGGTGAGAGCTCCACCTCTTCACACCATGGTTGAATCTTGGTTGTAATTTTATCAAATCGCTAGAAGCACCCGTATGGCAATTTGCTCCGTGGCAATCATTAAAGTAACACTGCTACCTGTACGGAGTAGTATGATCTGGATGTCGATGTGGTGTGGCAGGCAATTTGCTCTTCACTAGCACGCCACACAAGCTTGATCCGAAAGATGGACCATTTCCAAAGCTGGAAGCCTCCGCCGAAGAACAGACAGATCCTGCCACATGTACGGGGTGAGGAGAGCATGGCGTGTTGGTTGGGGCATCTTACCGAACAGCATGCGTATACGAATATGTGGGCTATCATCTGAAAGTCTGTACGCTGCCTGGCTAACTATTTGCTCATCGGCAAATGCAATTCTCGGGCTTTCGGGATATTTTCATGCATGGGGACAATTACGCAGTCCAAAGTACGGCCGGCTCACCTCCATATCCAGCATGCCATTCCTCCACACCTCCTTTCTTGAGATCCATTTGTAACTGTCCCAAACGCTCAGGCATGTTGACTAGGGAGTATGGAGCTTCATTGTGGCAGCATCTTGGATGACCTCGGCGCTACCACTTTCCATAATGGCAATGCATGAAGGGGGTAGTGATATCTGCTCGTTCTCGTAGCAGGGCGATATGTGGAATACCTGCACTTCAGCCATATCCATTTGGGCTTACGGGTAATACTGGGTATGGTGATCGAGAGTTTGTATATTGGCGTCGGATGACACCACTGCTTCTCATCTAACTCTCGTGACATGCCTGCTTCGATTTGGGCGTGGCATCTGAAGATGATGGGCATGGGTAGCATCCGCGGTATTCTCAGTCCATTATAGTATATTGCGCATCTCCTCCTGCCTATTGCAGAGGTCTATTGGGATATGTTGCCCTATCTGAGTTGAGTCGCTGACTCTCTTGATTAGAGGGCGCGAGGGACCGTGCAGCTGTGGCAACTTCTGGCGAAGAATTTAGTCGTTCGATCCGGAGTCTAGAGGCATCGCCAATCTTCCCAGGTCCATACTCTGCCAGCTATATTAATTACGATATACAGTACATCTTACTCGTATCAAAAGAATAATAAGCTTCCAGGTTTCGATAGGAAGGTCGGAAGCCTTGCCGTGCGTCATCATGACTCGAAGATCCCGTCGAGGTTTATTGTCCAGCACCTAACCTGTAGGATGAGCGTTTCACCACGGCAAGACATGTCAGAATTCTAAAAGCCGAGCAAGATGTTGTCTCCTAGCAGAGCAGATCTCGAAGCTAACTTGATTAGAGACTGGTCTTACACTAGGTGACCGCTGCGAGTGTCTTGAGTCAGCAGGAAAAGAATCCGCGAAGAGGAAAAAGAAAGGAGTGAACTCACACCGACTTGCAAATCCGCATCGTATCTTTCTCTTCTCACCTTGTTGCCGGGCCAGATGCATGAACAAAATTCCAGCTAATGCTACAGTAAGGCGACACTAGCCGCGACTGCAATGAGAAGCTCTAGCTCGCTTGCACAAGACCCTCTTTCGTGACAGCTAGACGCCCGCGCCAGTGGGCAGCTCTGACTTGAAGTTCTGTGAAGGATGACAAATGGTGGACTTGAGATCTGGCCACGATACTAGCACAATCAGATGCGGCGGGGGGTTGGAAGCTTTTCCCAGCCACCATGCCCATGCCACGCTAGTGCAAATTGCTGGGAGAATATCACGCCAAGAAGGGCGAAGCTCGAAAAAACAAAGGGGTATCGCATCTCCTTGGGGCCTTGATACTGCCACGCCCCCTTCGGCAACGGCCGGGTAAGTTGACGTTTTGGTCAAAGGACGATTCCCGATCCTGGGACGCTGCAACCCTCGTGTGAGATTTCTTGGCTTATATCAGATGTACGAGTACTCACCGACGTTACTCAACCGCAGGCTACAGTGCTATGGCGGATGGCGAGAAAGAGGATCACGTCCGAATGCCTAGAGCAAAAGCAAAACCAACGAGAAGGAAAGGGCAGAAGAGGGTGGAGCGCAGCCGACCGATCGTCTGATCTGGGAGATCGGCCGTTGTCAATACATGTACATACGCCGTACTCACTTCGCGCACACATACCGACATACTTTGGCTGGATGCAACTGGCAGATGCCCTACGTCCAGCCCTTCGGCGTGAGATTTACGCTCCGTGTGACTGATCGTAGATGGATCAGATGGGCCGATTTCCTGCTGCGAGGGGGGAAGACTAAGATTTGGGGGTCGAGGAGTGGTTCTAGAGGAACGGGCAAAGGCCTCTCTGCTGACCATTCCAGGTCTTCCATTTCCCAGGCTGGCACCCTCAACAGGCCACATTCTGTAAATAGCGTCGGAAGGTCCCCAAGCTACCCATCCCTGTGGTGGTGTTGCTGAACCCCCGGATTGAGGGGTTTTCCCCTACGAATTCGGGAGGGGGGTCGATTAGCTTTTTGGGCTGGTGGGCTGCTTGGGAAGCCAGAAGGGCAGCGAAATTGAAGGGCTCAGTCTTTTAGGCTGCAGCATGCATCTGGAGCCTAGAATGTGGGATCGAGGTCGATGAAATGACGGATAATCTAGCCAAGTGTTGGGGGAAGGGATCCCGGCGGTCATGATGTCAAGACTCCGCTGGCCGGCAAAATGCAAAAGGCAACGCCCACGAGCATCTCCAGACTTGTGCAGGGGTGGTTTTTTCTCCCCTTCACCTTTGCGCGTCAGGTCGATGACCGTTGCCTGTTCTGGGCTAATACACAGTACAGTATTGGAGATTTTAAGAAGAAAAAGCCCGCGTAATTATGTGGTTGGGAGCCCTCTCTGTGTGATGTGACGCATCACTAATGATATCTGGGCTTCTCTGCCACTCGCCGCCACACCAAGGTAAGCCCAGCGGATGCGATGAGTGGTGGCCGCTGTTCTGCAGACGGGAGATTTATTTTCAGCCATTGCGAGAGCGCGGCTGTGCCCGTCCAGATGTCAGCCGGACAATGTGCGATCCTACGCATGCAGACAAGCCCCCAAGGAGTATCCTGTACGTACGTACGTATACGGAGGGCCGTGTAAGAGTAAAAAAGGCACTCCCGTAAGAAATATCCCCTTCTCAGATTTGGACCGGGGGATGGGGGAGGGAGGACGGAGGATTGGGAGTATTATGGCGAAAGTGACGTGTAAGATATGACAAGATGGAAATAATAACAATGTCAAACGCCAACCCCGTACTCCGTAATTTTTTCTTGCGCTTTTTTTGTGATGGGATCATTTAAATTAACAGAGAAACCCGGGGAGCTAAAAGGTTCCTGAGCTGGGTTGCCGAGGAAGAGAGGTTCCGACGGCGTATTGCTGTGAGTATGTACATACAGTACAGGCTGACTGAGGATGGAGATGGATCAGACAAATGAGGAGAGGAAATAAGAAAAAGGCAGATTTCTCCCCCTTTTCTTTCATATTCTTCCTTTTTCTTTTGGGAGTGTCTTGTTCTCACAGATGATGCCGACACGCCTCGTTGCAGCCAAACGTCGTCATCCTTCAAGCGCGCCCAAAGCACGAGCACTGCAACTGTCGCAATATAACGTCTGGCGTACTCCATAGCATCGAATAGAGAAGAGGCACTACTGCACCAGAAAGCAGAAAAAGCACGTACTAGTAAGTGCATGGGGCGGAGGCTTGGCGCGCAGCTTTTGGACGAAAAGAATGAGATTGTTCATGCGCTGCCCCGAGGGGGGGGACCCAGTCAGATTTCTTCGTCTGTCCGCAGCAGACCTCACGCCATTCCGTTGGGTCTGATTTCCTTTGGGTTCCTCTTTTTCTTCGTTCTTGGCTTCTTGATTCGGATTGGTTTTTTTTATTTTTGCTTCGAGAGATTTGAGATTATAAAGGTGGGGGCTGGAAGGGGGTGAGATTTGCTTTTCTGCATTCTCATTGCTGGGCTTTTGTGATTTCATTATATGTCTACCTTGCCTATATCGTACTCTTAGTTGTAGCTCTTCTCGGCGGTTTGCCTCGAGATAGATGTGCACGTTGAGTGTCTATAGCGCTACGTCTCTTGGCACAGGCTGGATTCCATCTCGGAAACAGGGGTATGTCGGTATATAGGCAGTACAGCATTAGTAGATTCGAGGTAGATTCGAGGCACGGCAAATCGGGAGAGTTACTTGCGGAATACCCAAAAGCAGCAGCGGGCTACGAGGATATTTTTAGCGGCCGGTGCATCTTTATTTGCCATCTTATTTGGGCGTCTTTGTCAGAACGACAAGCTTACCTAAGGCCCCCAAAGAGGGCCGCGCACAATGTGGACAAACACAGCAACTCTTTCTTACTCGTACCTGCTCTACAGGGCCAGGGAATCTGAACTGCAAGGTACCTGGCAAGTACAGCGCTGGATCTCTCCTTGTCCTTTTCTCCCTTCTCCCTTCTATCCACACGCCGTCAAACCGCGAATTTCTTCCCCATCTTCCATCCTCGACACCCTCATCTGCGGCCTCCAAATAAGCGAAGGCCGAGATGGCTGCCGCCCGTCAGCCCGCGATTTGCCCTGTGCATTGTCAAGTCAAATCTCGAGGTCGGCCGGCGTCATCCTGGGGGCATTGACTGGCCTGCGACCGCCAATCATTCCACTACCAGGCGCGCGAGTAAGTTTTCTGGCTTGCTTTGTCGACCTCGGGTCCTGCCACAACGTGACGAGTCTCTTTCTGCACGCTCTTTTCTTCTTTTTCCTTTTTTTGCTTTTTGCCAAGTTTAGCCACCCTATTAAGGAGGCTCTGTCGACCGTTGGTTCAAGGGGTGCCAAGGGGGGCTGATACGACGCCGTTGGCACTCGTCGCGTGGAACAACCGGGTCATCGACGCCGTCTAAGCTTGGGCCGATCCCATGTCGATATACTACGGCAGATTTCCCCCATTGGGACTGGCATATGGAGTTGCTGTCCTGACGTACTGGACTCGCACCCATGGCAGCGTCGTGCTGTGCAGCTTTCACCTACGGCATGTGCTCTATACTACTCCGTATACGCCAGCATGGGTCAAAAGACACGATGGGCCGGCCTCGCAAGAAAGAAAAGAGCTTATGTGACGTGCATGGAAATTGCGTTTTCTGCGATTGTCCAACGCCCGGCGGTGCTGCTCAGCTCTCCGCGCCTCTCTTCCCTCCCACCCCATGGAAAGAGATGAGCTTCATCAGGCCGTGACGATGACGCATTGTTTGTGCTCGATGCACACCTGCATGCATATTGCATGGACGGAGCACTGCTACTACGGCTGCATTCGTACTGTTTGATCAAGCGCCAGTGTATCGTATACGAGTACTTTGGTGGTGCTCGTAGCATTTGCGAATCGGTACCGGCATGGATCGGCGGGAGGCTATATCGACCCACTCACGCGCTGGCGATGGCTGTGATAACTCTGCATGTGCAGAGTTGCAACGGCAACCCTCCAAATTCAACCGTCGCTGGCAACCCAAACGCCACTAGAGAAATCTTCTGGGACGCGGTCGATAGCGCCGCCCGGCTTCGTAAAACACAAGCTAACCCCGCCATCTCCAACCAAAGGACGTGATGGGAGAGACGACTCGAACCCGATGGAAGCTGACGCTGATCACGGCACAAGGATCGTTGGAAGCGTATTATTGCGCTTCTCCCTATCGGCAATACTGCATCTAGCGATTCTAGCCCGCCAAAGCAAAAGCCACTGCAGAGCTGGGCCAAACTCACTTTTACAGGCATCGCGGATCTGTTGCCTGTCTCCCGCTGCCCTCTCAGCCTTACCGCATCAATAACAAAGACCGAATCCCAGCAAGCTCCGATGCTACGCTCCAGTTCACTGAGACTAACGATGATACGAAAACGGCAGCCTCATTTCATCTCTTGCTATAATATCATGCCGTACAGTACTATTTTCAAGGCAGCAGAATCATCTCGGGGAGGCTCCGTCGGTTAATCAAGCCGGGTTTCTTACGGTACCGTTCTTCCTGGTTATTCAGCAGGATGCTTTTTTGGAAGCATGGAAGCAATGGCTTACAGTCGTCTGCCTAGGCCAGATGCTCACCATGATACATTCCCTGAGCCAATGGCCTATCCTCCATGATTTCCCATTACTTCTCCACAACCTTTAATGCTTTCTCCACTTTATATCCATTGTCATCTGAAATCGTACCATTATTTACCGGTCCCAATTGGCAATTTAGGTCGGCGCCAGGCCAAGAAGTGCTAGTGACGTCCAAGGGGATCGTGCGGCTTACTTTTGTCTCTACAGTACAAATGCAGCAGGACGCTATGACAGCCAGTACGAGTATATCGATCCGTCATACTGCTAGCACGAGAGTATACAACATGCCAAGAGTGGAAGTTCTATGAGGAATAGTAATCGTTCCTTGTCAAATGAAGTGGGTGGCCCTATTGACAGCTCCTGGGCGGAACACGGTCACTCCGATGCATAATAGGCAAGAGAAAGGTAAGTCAATGCGATCAGTCCTCCAATGTATACTCCTTAGTCATGCACAATCCGGAACACACGGTATAAACACTGAGAGCTTACCATGGAATCAAAAAGGGCAATCACGGGGTTTGTGGTGGAAGTGATACGAGGCACGGAGTAAAGATTCCAGTGTCACGGTCGATACATCGCAGATTCTTTTTCACGCGCTTCGATTCGTTCCTAGATCGCGCACGAGGAGTCGAAAGATCTCGCTTCCTACTGACAAGGACAAGGGACGGACCGACATCATCAGCTTGGGATACGCTAACAGGGGGACTTGTACGAATCGACCTGGGCTCTCCGACAACCTTGTCGTGCAGTTCACGGTGCAGATTGGTGCTCCGTAGCATCGGTCAGATCCCTCGATTCTCGGCCAACCTTGGCTTAGTTGGCCGAAGGGGGGTGCGAGCACATGCAGTCCAGCGGCTTCGTACAGTACATCTTCGTACATGCGCAGCCGCCAAAACCAAACGCCGGCCTTATCGGGTTTGCATCTCTCTGCCTTGGGGAGGTATGCATGTGCGTGCCTGTACTCCGTACGTCTGTGTGTTTTGTATGCACGCCCGCATCCTGTATGCAGGCCTTTTGGGAGATCACACGGACAAGGACAGCTAGGTTCAGAGCTTATTGGAGGCTTACCATGCAATCATGGCTCCCGTGTCTCTGTTTTACCGACCAGTTCCCTCTCGTCTTCTCAAACCCAACCGTCTGAGTGGCTTGAAAAAACGAGTGTGGTTGCTAACCTCGAAACACATTGGCTAATGGGTGAGATGGGTTCTCTGCTTTGTATTCGCGTGTGCCGCAGCTCCATCCAGTGTGGAGCGATTTAAGTGACAGCTTCATCCGATGCCATGGAGAAGTGTGACGGCAGCTCACTGCTTTGCGCGCAAAATTCCCTGGTCCTCGTTGACCCCTAGCCAATCCTGGCTCATCTGCCCATCTGCCCATCTTCTCGTACTTTGCACACGTCCCCTTGTTAGTGGACAAGCTGACATGACAAGCTGTTAGGATTGGCGGGTATCGGCGCCCATCTTGTGCGCAGGTGATCTATCTAGGTTTCGCGATTAGCCTTCCTTGCTGCCTTGGACTGAGGCTTTTCTCTCCCCTGATGGGTGCCTTTTGAGAGCTGCTGATGGTGGCGGCTTTGCGGCCTCAAACTTAAATCTACTCCTGTCGAGTTGATTGGTGTATAGGCTCTGAAAAAGCTGATGGGCCGTCCCGCGCCGACGCCTGTTTCGTTCGCCCTCGTGTGTGCGGAAGAAAGTCATTGGTTCGCTAGTATTGAAGTCATGATATCCGTGTGATGCAGCATTTCGCATTTCTGCCTGGTCAAGCGGCCATTTCTGCCTCTAGTTTTGCAGCAGGATAGTCCGGGCTCCTGCAGGCTTCGTTCACACCAAATCACCTGCGGCGTACAGACAAATCGAAAGAGAGAATGAGCCTCGTGCTCGATGACATTGTAGCCAAACATGGCGCTCAGATGCTTGATGGCTTTCGCCACCCCCAGAGAATGCAATTCGTCTTGAGAATTGGCTGTGTCTGTGCAACAAAACTAACTCCACTCAGTCTTTTCTGCCAGCATCTCCTCGGACGCCCCCTTTCCTAGGTAGGTAGCAAACCTGGGTCAGAATAACTGCCGGCCGCTTACGCGCCGCAGCCACATCACATCGGGGCAGCACCGGATTTAGTCTCATCTGAAAGCATCATGTCACATTTGATAGATGCTCGAGATATCCTGGCCAAGAACCTCTTCCTGGGCGTTGGACTGAGCCTGATACAGAGACACACCCTGTGCGGCCCTTTTGTCTTCCTTCTTTTCTTTCGTCCATCTGTGCCCGGGCTTCTGTCGTACCCCTGCCATTTCCTCTCATCGACCTGCTATTACTGCAATACCACTTGCAGGTGTATTCCTTGTGCTGGTATGAAGAAGACAGGCCTGCGAGTCCATCAAGCGAGTCGTACACAGGTCTACCTGAGGGAAGGGCTGTGTATGGACCAGCACCCCATGCTGATTGCATGATGCTATTTCACAAAAGCTTTCGGAACGTGGCGATACTTATTGTACAGATACTCCGCCATTTCCCCTCCCCTTGTAATCGACGGGCTCTTCCGAGATACTAGCGAGGCGACAATTACGGATCAGTTTCAGCGCTGCTGCGACAGAGAATCGGCGATAAAGCGGGTGCAGTGAGCATCATCTAGATATTGATCAGGCATCACCACCACCACTATGGAGTGTGCAAGATGTGAGATCGCCAGAGTGTGCTACACCACTACGAGACTTGTTCGATGAACTATAACCAATGCAAATATGGGGACGCAGCGATTGATCCATACACACTGCCGTTCCGAGACACGGAATCTAATGGAGCGGCAGCCTTGAGCCGCTAGCTTGCGCTGCGAGACTCCAATATGACTAGCGATGAGAAAATCGTACGATTTTTTCGAGGCGTGGGGGAAAAAAAGACATGTTTGTCCGGAAGTGTCTTGGGCTATTTTTTCTTTTCTTTTTTTCTCCGCTGCTTTTTCTTTTTTCTTTCTCTTCTGCGTTGGGCGCTCCAGCTCCTCCGGACATCGGCAACCGTCATCTTTCCCCAAAGAAGCATCGTGTGTCCACCGGAAGCCGCTCCCTAAGACTAACAGCGATTATATCCCATGGCCATGGTAAGGGGTGCCCTTGAAATCGGCTTTGCCGAAAGAGTCTTGTCCTGGGTCAAGGATGGGCCAGCCTTTGAGATCAAAAAGTCATGGGCCCCCCCTCCCCTAGCCAGAATCTTTGCTGCCAACGGGCTGGGAAAGGAAAAAGAAAAGAGGGAAACAGCTGGGTACTGGGATAAAGTAGGGGTGGACCTTGTTGTTGGCTCTGCCCGCTGTCAATGATGCCGATCGCTTAAATCTAGCCGCACTGTTCATGTTACAGAACAAAGAAGCCAACAGAAGCCCGGTCTTTCTTTTTGCCTTTTGGACTAACTGGGCACGACGGAGTCTGGAGTTCCGGTAGGAGGCTTGCTTATCAGGGCCAAGCAATTTGCGACGGAGGCCACTTTTTCTGTTTCGAGCAGTAAACAGTTCATGCGATCGTCGATCGTGTGACTTTTTTGTCCGCACCGGCGGCCGGGGAGGGGGGGGTCCCTTTTTCTCTTTCGTCTTCTTTTCGTTCTATCTTCGTTGAGAAAGCGATCTATGATGGCCAATTTAGGGCGCCACCACTCCCCCTACTAAATTTACTCCATCATCTATCTAAAGCAGCCGGTCTCCCCCATGTCGATGGGCAAGCAAGCCGCCGGCGATTGGGGAACGCAAATCTCACGGCCGTCGGGGCATTCTGCATTGAACGTAATCTCGTCCACAAAATATTGGAGAAGGGGAGAGGAGACCCATTGTGAAAATGGGGAACTATGGAGAAAGAAAAAAAATAAGGAAGAAGAAAAATGCACCGAACGTGCTGCTTCTTAGTGGTTATTTTTCTAGGAGTAGCAAGTAGAAACTTGCCTACTGTACTCGTATACTAAATAGTGATACTCCATATTCCTCCATACTGTAGCTCCATCTGACTTGTAGTCTTAGTTGTAGATGAAGAGAGAGAAGGCGTATTCGGTCGGCGATTGGAAGCGGAACATACCGCTATGGGCCGCATGAAAGACGACGGCACATGACACACAATGCTCCATGGCATCGAAAGCTGCGATCCGCCCCTTTTTTTCCTTCTTTGATGGTTTCCATTGTTTCTGTAGATTTGCCAAGATGTCTTACAAGGGCATAACGAAGCACGAGTAATGTGCTATTGTAAACGAATTGTAATAACACCGGGCGCGGAGGCTCCGAGCGTTGTGTTGAAGATTCAAAACGTAAGAAGCTGCTGTTGGCACTAGATGAGCCCAAGAGTTCTCGGTATAACACGGAACACAAGTAGGCGGTGAACATGTCAGATACGAAGCACCGCTCAGACTCGGCGTCAGCTCGACTACTCAAGTTGCCTATTAGAGCCGATGGACCACTTCCACGTAGGACAAAGCAAGTAAATACGATCTATCCAATAGACGGTTAGTTGCTGCCTTCTCAACGCGCTTGAAGGAGGAAACAATAACCTTCTAGCAGCTGTATCTACACATGTATGTACGAGTACTCCATACGGAGCTCCCTTCGTCACGCAGAATACTATTTTGCCATACTCGAGCTGCATTTGGAAATCCGCTGGCCTTGCTTCTCTTATAAATCCATCGTCCCATTCAGGGGCAGTCGTCTGCTGCTGCTTCCAACGTAGAACTTGTAGTTGCCCTTTTGCAACTGCCACTTCTGTCTCTCTACGCTCCACACGCTCAAATCTCTTCTTGTGAGATGGAACGTCACCGACTGTGTCTCATTAGGCTGCAAAAAGGGCTTTTCAAAGCCGCGAAGCTGCCTCGCCGGAGCTCCTGGAATACCAATGTAGAGCTGCGCCACTTCGGCACCAGCAACGCTGCCTGTATTCTTGATGTTTACGCTGACGGTGGCGATTGCATCCCAGAGATCCGTTTGTCCGCCGCTGACAATAGGGCCACCCGGCCATGGATACGTGTTTGCCCCCTGAATGTAGTTGATGGATATGTTGGAATATGCAAAGGTTGTGTAGCCGAGTCCAAAGCCGAACTCGTATCGAGGTTCAATGCCCTTCTTGTCAAAGTAGCGATAGTCAAGATAAACTCCCTCGTGGAAATCGGCCTGGGGAAAGTTGACGAATTCGCCTTCTGGCTCTACTGGATCGAGAACATCGCCATAATCAGATTCATTCTTCGCCACTGTGTACGGAATCTTGCCGGAAGGGCTGGTATCCCCAAAGAGAAGTGAAGCGAGTGCTGGCCCACTCTCTTGACCTGGCAAATGGGCAAAGATGATTGCTGTGACGTTTGGATGATCAACAAAGCCGTCTACCAATCGAGGCCCTGCGTTGTGGAAGACGACAACGGTCTTGCTGCACTGGTCAGCCACTGACTTGATTAGGGAGTCTGTATAACCATCTCGGATAGCAGGACGGTCGTATCCTTCGCAGGACCATGCATTACCAAAGACAATGCAGGCATCAGAACCGGGCTCAACAGAGGGCTTGTCAGATAAGAAATCGTTGAACACAGCAGTGCCCTCCTGGGAAGCCCTCATCTTCAAGGCCTCGAACGGAGAGATTGGGAGTGCCGGCGTGATGGCCCCGGAGCCACAGCCGCCGAACATGGTGCCATTTTTGCCAAAAGTGGCCAGCCCGTTATCAGAAACATAGTTTGAGTCAAGCGCCTCATTACCCGAGATCCAATTTTGGCTGTAAAGTAGATTTGAAGAAGGATTAAAAAAGTCTGGAGTCTTGGCAGAATAGCCAAAGAGGGAGAGCATACGAGGCGACTTGAAAGGCAGAGTATTCTTTGTGTTTTTGACGAGGACGTGACCTTCAATGGCGCCATTCAGAAGAACGGGTGCAGCGGCAGGATCTCGCCCGTCAACAATTGTATGGGGATCTAGGACGTTAGAAGGCATGCCAACTCCCGGCTTGGGGAAATCGGTGTCCTGGTTGAACTGATACCAGGTGGCAATGACTCTAAACGTATATCAGCAGTTGTAGAGTTCAATAACGATTAGCGCCATTACCTTGTTGCCATGTCCGTCACTCGCGACTCTGGCAATGAGCCATTCTTCACGGCCTCAACCAAGTGATCGCCCCAGAAATCGCTTGCACCGGGCATGGCCACATCTAGGCCAGCTTCTGCGGTGGCAACACCTGCGTGTTGGGCGCCCCAGTCGGAAACAACGAACCCCTTGGTTCGAACAATTTGTCAGTGCCACCATACAGTGTATAAGAGGGGGGGATCAAGAAAAGATAAGAGGGCCCGAGAATAGGAATTTACGCACCTGGAAGCCGAGCTCAGTCTTGAGAAGGCCATTCAAAGTCTTGCTATTGGAACAGCCGTACGAGTTGTTGACACGCTGGTAGGAGCACATGATATTTCCACTGCCTGCTCTCACAGCATCTTGAAAGGGCCTGGTAAGAGGCGCTGATGATTAAAATTTGACCATAGATGGCTATCAAGGGAGCAGCTCTTTCTTACCATAGATATACCTCGTGCATTGTCTTATCGTCAATGTTCGAAGACACAGAAGACGTGTTTCCTTCTGGATTACGGTTGGTCTCTTGCTCGTTGCCGATGTAGTGCTGCGAACGTATTAAATGTCGTGCTCTAGGATCTCACATCTCCGGTGAATGACGAGGGCTATTGGAGGCCGACTTACCTTGGTACTAGTAATAACTCCCTGCCCCTGAATGCCAGAAACAGTCTGAGAAACCAAAACGCCAGACAGCCAAGGATCGACAGAGATGCCTTCCCAGTTTCTTCCACCACGGACAATACGCCAAGCAGGGCCAACAACAGGGCCGAGCAGGACATTAACGCCTTTCTTCTTGAACTCTCCACCCATGGCGGCTCCCCTCCTGAAAGCCAAGTCCTTACTCCAGCTAGAGCGCGGTTAACCTGACGCTGTCCCTCGACTAGATAACAGGAGCTTGAGTCAGAAAACTAAAAGGGTCTCTCACCTAGCACCAACGTGAATTCCGCTGGGGAAACCGCTGACAAAATCTGTATTGCGAAGTCCATTGCCAGCATCACTGAGGCACATGCCCGGAAACTTCAGACGCCTGACGGCAGGAATAAAGCCTGAGCAGGTAGACTCAACCGTAACACCTGCTGTTAGATTAACCTAGCAGTATGTCAAAAATTGCATTCACATGTAAACGCCATCTAAGTCTTGTAACATCCTCTCCTTACCTTTTCTTCCAAAGTCATCTTGCCGACCAAGGCCTTGGCCTTTTGGAAAGCCGCCTCCCACTCATTGCCGCCCACCATTTCAGCTGTTCAGCCATAAGTCTCAATATCAGAATCTTGTATCTTTCAGTCAGGCGGCTGGGACATACGCGATGGATAAACTGGTGGCGATTGGCCATAGAAGTGAGAATCATCAGTGATGACATCTCCAGCGGCGCCCGTCCAGAAGGCGAGGCCCGCAAGTAGGGCAATGTGCCTCATTACTACCATGATTTCGGTCGATCGCAAAACAAATATCAATGCTGAACATGCGTGTCTACAACTGGCGATTGAATACGTAAAAGGTAAAACGGATTGGCTCTAGAGAAGAATCATTCGCGCGCTCGCAGGCTCAAAGACGAAAACCGCATTGAAACTGCAGAAAATGATGTTGTTGACAAGTCTTTCTATTACGAATTGTCTTCACCGAAAGAAACAAACAATTCCATGCTACTCGCAGACGGTAGTAAAAACAAGAGGAAAGGTGTAAAGAGGAGAGAAAAGAAGACTAGAAAAGACACGAGAAGAGGGGGAAGGAAACAAGTTGATTTATCCCCGTCACTGATCCAAACAGCCGTGAATTGAGACATGCATACAAAAAAGCTCCCTTCCATTGTCTGTGTAACTCGGCAAAGCGGCAGCTCTTTCCCACTGGCTAAAAGGCGATCAACTGCCTACTAGGCATGTAGCAATACAGCAGCTGCCGTAAACCGCAACCGCAACCGGCCTTTTTGTTGCTTGCTTGTTTACATACATTTCAAACTTGGAGACTGGGTGTGTGTTGCCTTCCCCGCAAAAGCCGGACGAGAAAGAAGGCGGGAAGGAGCGCAGCAGCCGATTGGCGAGTTGGCGAAGGCTGGGGCCAATGAGGGAGCTTGGAGCTCTTTCTTTGCTTGGCAGTAGGGTGACCCACTTGCAATGACGATTGTGTGCATGACGTTATTAGAAGTACTCTGTACTGTGTGATGTTCGTTTTTATGGGTTTTGCGTGGTATTCATGAGTCAAAATACGAGGTTATGTTTATCTTTACGACGCGTTCGTTTCTTTAGATGTTGGATAAAAAGAAATTTCAATAGTAGTGAGGGAGAAACTAAAAATGAGAAAAAGAAAAAAAAAATTCAACTGAGCGAGTAGCAATTGCACGTTTCGATCGTGCGACCTCCGGGTTATGAGCCCGGCGCGCTTCCACTGCGCCAAATTGCTTTCTAACCTGCTGCGGTTGTTGGTAACGATGCGGAGCTCAATCCGATTATGAAGAGAGCACCAAGTCACAACAATCAATAAATTGTATTCTTCAAAACTAGCACAATTCAGGTTGCAAAATATGATATGCAAAAAATGCATTTTAGCTATTCGATTGTATCTTCAATATCGGTAGCTCAAATACAGTGATTTCTGCAATAATCCAGGCACGCATCTGCCATGCCCTGACGCAGATGGACCATCCGCCTATCAATCTGCCACGTGCTTTCATCCCGTCGTCGCGCTATCCATCCGCACATCAAGTACCATATAAAAAAAGGAGAGAGAAAGAATTCGAGCACACTTTTCAACTTTATCTGCTTGCAACTGCAGACTGATCAAGTCTAGTAATGAAAATAAGAGAAGACTTAGGTATCACTGATGAAAGGAAAGAAAATATATAATATCCACCAGTCCTTCATTTGTCCACAGGATTCTGGTTTCCCCTTTTCCTCCTCTTCCTCGCTGCCCTCCCATCATGTCTTCTTAAGATATCAACTTCAACCCTAGTAACGTAAACTCAAGCAGGCATCCTCCTTCTTCTCATCCTAGATTTCAACAGTCCTCCCCCCTCCGTCCCCTCCATAGCCACAGTATAGACTGGCCGGGGGAAAAATACAAAGAAAATAAACAAAAGGGTCAAAATAAAATAATAAAATAAAAAACACGGAAGAGTGGCATGCCCCCGCTAGTGTATATGTGAGACAAAAAGCAAAAATGCAGCTGAGAAGCTTTGGTGCCGATGAATAATGAATGTGAAGCCGTAAAATGCCATAATCATGCATGAAAAGGGGGGCCGAGTCGACTCAGGCAGCAGCCCTAAACCTAGGTGTCAAAAAATAAACCGGTGGTCGAAGCGTAGATCGAGATCCAGGCAGGTAAAATAACGAGTAGGCGACGATAATAACAACATTGATGGAAAGATGAAAAAGGTGCTCTAAATAAGTAACCTGGAAAAACACAAGTGTTAATAATCCACGCTACCACGCACTGTAGCAATAGATTGAAAAGTACGTTAGGGACCTTATAGTATTAACTTTTTGAGGTTTCGCTGGATAATCATGTCTTGGACGGAGCCCATTGTGATTTTCAGCAGGTTTGTGTCGGTAGCATTTGTGAAATGACCGTAGATTTCTTTTTCGGGGTTCCTGCTCAGGGCTCGGAATTTGTCTAGGAAGTATTTGCTGGCCGCCTTGTAGTCGTCGTCGGGTCCGTGATAATCGGTGAATCCGTACTTGGAGATCGGGCTCTTGGGTAGCTTCTCTTTGAACAGATCCATCTTGTTGAGGAACAGGATCAAGGATGTCATGGTGAACCAGTGTGAGTTGGCGATGGATTCCCACAGCATCAAAGCCTCGTTCATTTGGTTCTATCGTCTCATGTCAGTGCATCGCGTAGCGTTGAGTAGTAGATCTTCTCTTGCGATAAAAACTTACGCCATCCTTGTCTTCCACAAGACACTGATCGTAACCACTAATAGCAACCAGGAAAAGCAGACAGTTGACATTCTCGAAACAGTGGATCCACTTCTTTCGTTCTGATCTCTGGCCACCGACATCAAACATACGGTATGTCAGCTGGCCAAGGTCAAAAACGGTTTCTGTGATACCTGTAGTTCTCAGTCGAGAGCGGAGCAGATCTTGGTCATTCGGTACGTAGCCGTCAGCCCATATCCGGTCAATGTCTGTAACGAAGCTGGACGGGAGTTAGCCATTTCGCTGCAACTATATAACGTGGCGGCTGCTTAAGCAGCAAAGGGCGAACTGACTATGTGAGGTTATCGTGTAAGGCGTATTCATTGCCCTTGGCAACTGCCGCCAACACTCCGCTGTCTTGCCATAGCGCCTTGATAGGCTCTAGGTAGTCCTCAGGCATGCCACTGTCTGGGCTGATTTCGTTGTCAACCAAAATGTGAGCCATGTATTTCTATAAATAGCATGCGCATCAGTAAGTGTTTCATGATCTTGAGCTGTGTAGCACCCTAATTGCTCCTCGGTGCTCTATGGTCTTGCGTCACGGATAGCGTAACACAAGCACAAACACGGGGCTGACGTTGGGAGCGTATATAGAGACATGCAAGATTGTGCGGCGACAAGGAGTGGCCCGAGGCCCGGTGGTGATTACAAACCTCGTTATCTGGGCTGTCATATTCGATTCCAATCTCGGACATGGCCTCGGAGATGGTCTTGAACGACTGGACAATGTTGCTGAAGATGACTGGCTTGAAATCAAGTCTTTCGCTCTTGTTGAAGCCTTGAGCATAGATAAGCTTCATCTGCTTCAGAATTGTAGATTTTCCAGACTCTCCAGCACCTATAGATGAGCGCGTTAGCATATTCAATACCAGAGCAGCAATTGATGCTATGACTTTGTCCATTCCATTGTTGTCCATTGCTATTTTATCTTTTCTCCTAGCAGCTAAAGCTAGAGGGAAAAAAGGAAAAGGAAAAAAATTGGTTTCGGCATGATATCGCAAGCAAGACTTACCCAACAGCAACAGCTTGACTTCTTTAGCCATGCGCTTCTCCTCCTGGCGGATGACCTTGTCCAGCTCTCGCGAGCGAGCCTCGCCATCTTCGTTCTTGTTCCGAGCGCCGAAGCACATCGTGGTGTTCTGGGACCAAGGATTGGCCGTCGTGACGGTCTAAATGGTGTATGTGATGTGCAATGGCTGAATCGGCGGCCGGGTCGTGAAGTCGCGTCCACGGAAGCGGCGGCCTGCGGAGAAGGCTTTGAATCAACGGGTAGCGGCAGAAATACCGGCTACTTTGTCTTTTCTTTTTTTTTTGACGTGTGTGCGCAAGTGTGTGCGTCCAAGGCGTGTCAGTTTGCAATGGCAAGATTGTCGCTTAGCAAAAATGCTACCGTGCTGCCAACGTTCGATTGGGAGGGAAATGCGGTGCTTCCCGGGCTTTCTCTCTTCGCCCCTTTGTTTCGCGGTCGTCTCTGTGCTGCGCGAAAAGGCCCCTGTCAATCTCGAGTCCCTGTCGGCCCGTCGCTGTGTAGGGTCCGTCAATCGTCGCCGTCCGTCGTCGATCGGGGTGAGGATCAGGGCACGGATGGAGAGGAGAAGAGAGGACGGGCTTTGGAGAAAGAGGTTTGAACTACCAAGTAGGCAAGGTTCAAGTACAACTAAGCAAGCAAGCAAGCCAACGACAACTGAACTTACACTACCTTGCCGGACAGCACTAGCACTTCGGCAGAAAAGTGGTGACCAGAGGTACAGTACGAGAAGAAGAGAAGAGAAGAAAATGACAAGATTAAACCCTTTACCGTCCCCCGTCCAAAAGGCGCCGGGGATGACAAACTGCGACAGCCTATTGTGCCTTTGGGGGGATGGATTTCTTACAGCAGTCAGTCTAAACAACCTGTATTGAGCAAGCTGCTGCCGAAGCATGGCATTTGCATGGGGGCCCTTGGCGGTTCTTTCTATGCATGACCGGGGGTCTCTAGTGCCTGCGGCGGCCGAGCCTGCCATCGAGCTTCTCTTCGAGACACCAAGACACTCTAGCGTCCTTCGACGCTACGCTACAGGGGGGGGAATAAGGGGCTTGTAGTGGACAGGCCTAGGAGATACTTGGATGCTACTCGACAGGGATGGGTGAGTACTCTTACTTGATAAAGCAGAGGGAGAGTCGACAGAGATTACGCTTAGTATTAGCCCACGGCTATTGTATCGCTGTCCCACAAAGAGGTACTGTCTGGGTCTTCATCCCGAGTCGACAGCGGAGTAGAGTGTACCCCCAATTCTACATCTGGATTCCAGTTCGGGCCGTATTGGATACCAGGGCAGAGCCAGCCATTTGCGGCAAAACGCATTCAACAGGAGTGGCGGAACCAACGCCCCCGAGGTCGCAAGTACCAGCCGCTGCTCAATCTCGACAACAGCACAGGTACACAGTACCTCTGGCTGCGTACTCCGCATGGCTTCCTGTAGCTTTAGGCCTACCACCTGAGTGCCACGGAGCTCCTCATCTTCAACTCCATTTTAGTGGTCCCTGCATGCGGCGCACACGTTTTTCCACACCAAATGCTGAAGAGACATTTTGCCAACTACCGGAACGGCGGATCAAGACGACTCGTGGCATGACCTGATGAATATGGGCAATCCCTGCGCGCGTGCCGCCGTGCGGAGCAAAATGTCATGACGGAGGCAAAAGATGTTGTCAATATGATGAAGAAAATTTTGAAGAAGAAGAAAAAAAAGAAGAGCCCACAGAAGGGGAGATGATACTCCGTACTCCGTAGATGGAGGTCGTAGATGGAGGCAAGATGGATGCAAAAAGTGGTTTCATTCATTCGCAAAGCACAGACTCCCTCCAAGTTGCTCTCTTCGCCACCAATGCTACCGCACTCGTCGGCAGATGGACCAGCTCCTACCTGTATAAGCATGCAGACAACAAACCATTCTGCTTACGACCACAACTCACCAAATGCTTACCAGCATGCGCTGCGACTACGCGCTGCTACCCAAGAACATCAGACGGCTGCGCTCTGAGCCGACCAAGAGGCCAAAAGGCCGCGCCTTAAGATTCCATTCGCAAAAGCACCGGCAAGGCTCGCACTTGGAGGCACTAGAGCCGGTGCTAAGAGCAATTGATCCCATGCCAACTGCGGTTGACATTACGCCACCCGACTCAAAAAGCTGCCTCAGGGAATACGGAGTGGTAATGCTAGTGGCTAGCGATTGCAGAACGAGAATGGCTGATCCGGGTATGCATCCAGAGTGCCTCCGTAGTCCTGTATCATTTCCTTTGCCTTGGTTTCGGCACCAAGGCGAAGGAAGGATGGGACATTTGATTGATGACCCAGGATGCAATCAATGCAGACATACAGATCGGCGGCATCGTCCATCCAGCGTCTCAGCTACCAAGAATGCGAAACACCAGTCTGCCTTTCTATTTTTATTCTTATTTCCCCATTCTCTTTGTACGAGTAATGCTTTTGCTCGTGCCAGCATTATCCCGAAGAGACGAAGAAAAAAGAAAAGAAAAAAATGGGAAGGGAAGGGAAAAAGCGTCCCTACCGAGAGACACTCGCAAGCATCACCGTGGCGAAGGACGGCCCGTGCCAGGGGAGGCTCTCCGCCTTCGCGTGCTGGGTGGAGCTTGGATAGTTCGTTCAAACTTGCTAGCAAAGGACCGGCCATGTTGATGTCTCTGTTAGTTCGAGCCTCCAATTAATCCTACTCGTACAGACATTACGAGGCATACGGCGCGGCGCAGGTACTATTACTAGCACGACTCGACTACTATGTTGCGCTCATTCTAACAGCGCCGGCGTCAGGTGTAGCGGCGACGATCACTTTGATATCGTGAGATTTGCACGGAGCGGTTGGGGGTAAAGAAAAAAATAGGAGAAACCGGTTCAACACATGGCGGGAGCTTATTCACGTACGAGTACACGGTAGCATCGGTAAGCCTCTTGCATGTCATTTGCATTCCTATCGGAGGAGGTGGCGGCCGCAAACGGAGATTTTACAACTCTTGCCTTGGTCGCACATGCTCGGCAGCCTCGTGCTTCTAAGACTTGGTGTTGCAGTGCAGCTTGGATCGGCACTTTGGGTTGTCTCGCCTGCACCGCACGCACGAGGAAGAGGCTCTCTCGTATTTTACTTCACATGACTGCCATGCTGCTAGGATATTTTTGGGTAGCCTTGTTCAGGGAGGGAGAGGGAGCAAGGCTCTGGATGATGCTACTTCACAGTGCAATACCAAGGTCAGTCGATACAGTAGCACAGAGCCTCGTCCATGTGGCATGCAAGTCATTTTGCAGCATTCGTTGCATACAACGATCTGCCAGACGACAATCTCGACGCTGGCTGCAGCTCGTCAGCCTAGGGTTGCTAGCGTATGAAATCCGTGCCGTGTCTCATACTCGTACATGAGATGAGAACGAATTGAACTGAACTGAACTATTCACACACACGAAGCAGCTTATTAGTAACAATCTCCAGATGAAAATGCCTCATTGGGCATGGAGCAACCTCGTGCTTGGTCGCGTTGGCTCTAGTGTCGATAAAGATTCCTGTTTGGCATCGAATAGGCGTTTGACTCGGTTGCATTCCGTGGAAAGCCGGCTGCTTATCCGCGAAGTTGACCAAAGACATCAGACAACGTCCACAAGATCTGAGTTGCCCAAAAGGTTATGAGGGGGCCAGATGACAGACAGCCAGACAGCCATCGGTTGTGCAACCTACACGACGTGTTACAAGTGGTTTGAGCCTTGGCCAACTTCATGTTGTCATCTATCAGCTTTTCTCCCAGCCTGTCCAGGGTTTCATTTGTTCAATGACACCAGAACCGCGTGGCAATTTCGCAAGGTGCCCTTGGCCAGTTCATTTTTTACGACATGTCAAAAAGGGCACGGGTGCTCCATACCCGCTGGCAACTGAAGCAAAAAAGAAAGAAAAGATTAGTGTGCCGATGGCGGGCCATGTTTGATTTGAAACATCGGCGCCATAGCAAGGGTCTGTAGCGTGGGAGGAGGCCTAGACGGGGGGGTCCCTTGTCTTTTGACCAGGTACGAAATGGTGTCGATGGAGCGGTACGGAGTGGCATCGCCTAAGTCGGCCAAGTCGAATATCCAGTCAGTCTTTGTTAGACTCCGCATCTGGCTGTGTACCGGGATTTCAGTCTGCTTGGACATTCCGCGATGGGCAGCTGTGGGCGATTCGGTGCTGATAGAGCCGGTCTCATCGGTGCTTAGTGATGTTACCTTGCCAACTTATCAGGTAGGTAGCTTTCTTAAAGATTTTTTGCACGGACTGGGTACGGAGTATTCAGTTGGAATAAATGCCCCGAGTCCGATACGTCATACACGTGCTGCATCTTTGTTGCACCGTAGATGGCCATCGTGAAGTTGCGTTTTTGGTGTTGCTCCCGGGAGTGGTGGCTACACAAAGCGCACTGACACTTAAAGTGAAATCCCCAGAAGTATTATACAATATCTAGCAATCTCGGCTTTAGTAGACATATATTTTGAACCGTAATGGATTACAATGGTCGGCAAGTACCATCGTCATTCGACCTCGAGTTGTCTAGCCTAGACTCGAGCTACCCTAGAGCATCACCAGTGAATGCGATTATAGAGCACACCCGGAGACAGGTATAGCCTAATTAATGTTTTTGGATGTCCATAGGAGTGTATAATACAACATGCTGGGCTAGTGGCATGATATAGCTTGCCATGGTGACTATGAGTATCTCTTGGCGATTTGGTAACGCACAGATAACCTTACCTCCATTAATAGATCCTTCAACGCCACACACGACATGGTCCCCCACCCTTCAAGACAGAACCAACTGCAATGTGACTTCGGTTATTTCTAACAATGGCCAAAGATCGGCATTTTGGACCGTTTTGGCAAATTCCGCGGGGAACACGTTGAGATGCCTTCCCAGGCGGCGCCTCGTTAGATCTCTCCCTGCCCAGAGGTGGCTTACGTTGGCCTCGTGATATCATGCGATGCACCTCTGGAACGATACATGTTTTGCTGTTGTTTGAGTCATTTATGTATCGCAACATAAACCCTCGTGCTGTAAAGACGTACACATTGAGCATCATGGGCGGAGTCGAACGACCTATCCATCTTTCAACTTTGTGTCTCCGGGGCAAAGGCAACAACACCTCGGTAGAACCGCTCTGTCTTGCGGACATAAAGCATCTGGTGTTATCTACGCGACTTTAGAACTGCTTCGATGTTGGGGAATAAGATTAGATGCGTAACTACTTTCGTCACATTACCCACTACCTAGAATATTGTAGTTTTCTATTCCCTAAATATGTATAACCAGTTCAACTCTTCAGAGCCTTTCCTTATCATTATCTAATCAGACATGTTGATTTATCTAATAACACCGTAAATATTGTTTATGACAACATCCTTGTCAACATTATTCGCATGGGAAAAAACGTCAAGAGCAACAGCAAAAGACACTCGATTATCGAGCTACTGGTTGAGTTTATGTTACAGACAACGGGTCATCTCTCTCTCCAAGGCAAATATTGTCTGTTACAAAACTTAAGATGTGGGCTTATCACGATCGACCGCCATTTGACCCTGCCCGGAAGCTTTTAGTTAAACCTGAAGTCTTTAGTAAAGCATTCCTTCATGGAGGCTACTGGACACAATAGCCACCATGGCTGTGTCTTACCTCGGGCAAAAAGTGAATGGCCATTACGATCAATGCTAATTGGTTTTGCTCTTTGTTAGTTACTACTTGTGGAAATCTTATATTCACTATCGGCCGTGAGTCTGGAACAAGTGGTTCTCCACATAGGTATGGAAGCTGATAATACATTGTACCTCAATAGTATAGAGATTTGACTCATAAACCTCTTTTGTTAGGAATGGAGCTTGTTACAGTATTCATATCGCGGATGTTTCGGAAAGGCAATCACCTTCGCAAGGAGCGGGTGATACCGTGGTTCTGAAGATGATGCCTTCGATCTATTAACGGGAAAGACCAAGACGAATGCCCAGCAATAGTCTATGGTAATTAATTCTACGGTAAAGACAGGGAAATAATTCGGACAGTTGCTCTAAACTATCGACTTGTGATGCTGCCACTTTATTCGTGGCTATTCCAAGGCTATGACTATACAATTGTTCCGATTAAATGGCAAGCGCTTAATCCTCCCATATCGATAATCTCAGCTGCTAGAAGAGTAGAGACGATAGTAGTAGCAGCAAACATGCCTAATATCCCTAATACTAGAGAGTGACAGCAATTCTAAAATTTGACTGCTTATTTATGTGAGTAAATACTCTCACCCTCTGCTTATTGCTGTGACACCCACAATGGCCATATTGCCCTTGAAACAAAACACTTGATCGTTTCTCGAACAATGTTGGGTATAATGTAACAGATGCTATTTAGTACCTAAATTGAGACTAGTCTTTCATCGAGATTCTGTTGTAACAACTCCATAGAGTTGCAACTCGTGAGTAGCGTGACAAATTGCCTCATGGGGGAATTTCCTGAGAATCTGGAGGTTTGGTGGATTCAGGGCTGTTGAAGGCGGAACTCGCCAACCAGTCATCTCCAGTGCTGCCGATTTTTTTTCTTCTTCTCCAGGTACATGGCCCCATTCCGCAGCTTAATAAAGGTACCTGGAGATACCGTTTCGGTTCTGGAACCAGGCGCTGTGGCCAATCAGCAGCTCCGTAGACAAGCTGGAGCCCAATTGCTGGTCTCGGCTAGCTCGAAGCTTCCCGACGTCATGCTGTGCAGCAAAGTAGACTGACGGTAGCACCGCAAGCAGAGGAGGTACCTGGTGTACACGCTCGTTAATCTGCAAAACCACCATGATATTGATGTTTATTACGCAAAAGAGAGAACACTGAATTAAACAGACACACCGACTGACATGAGTCAGGCAGTTTGTTGTCCTCGTGGCACTGCATCTCGCACGATACACAGCCGGGCTCTTGCTCTCCGTCTCCAGTTGGCAAAAAGTGCGCCAAAAATTTTCACCCCACCAAACCCAAAAGCCAAACCCAATTGCGACCGGTCTGTTCCATGCCTCTGTAGGCGCTCGGCTCCCTGCTTTTCCTCTCCCGACTTTTCCTCCCTTGACGTCGACTTCTTCTTTTTCTTCTCCTTTTTCTCCTTCATCGACTTTTCTTCATTCCACTTTGATACCCCGTTTCCCATCTTTTCGCCGTTTCCACACAGCAAACACAATGTCTGACGAAATTGTTCACCCCACCATCCAAGGTTTGTAGCTAAATCCCATCCAACGATCTCTTTGCCATACCCCGCCCTGCCTTGGAAATTTTTATTCCAACTGCCCTCCCATGGCCATGATTGGCATGGCGATGGGACGATGGATTCATTTGTCCGCTTCCCTGAGTACACGGGCGAGGCCAGTGTTGTACAATGCTCGAGAATCTGGCAAGCTGCCTGTTCATCCGGGTGTCTTGATAAGACCTGTCGAGATAAGAAAAAAAAAGTGTCATGGCGGGGTCTCTATGAACCCAAGGCCTCCTATGTGAAAACGACATCAACGCCTGATTGGACCTATATTGATACCTCGCGAACCTCATGCTAACCACTGGTGCTACCTCACAGATGGATGGTACCGCGAAATCTCCGACATGTGGCCCGGCCAGGCCATGACCCTCAAGGTCGAGAAGGTCCTGCACCACGAGAAGAGCTTGTACCAGGACGTGCTCATCTTCAAGTCCACCGACTACGGCAATGTCCTCGTCCTCGACAACGTCGTCCAGGCTACTGAGCGCGACGAGTTCTCCTACCAGGAGATGATCACCCACCTCGCCATGAACTCCCACCCCAACCCCAAGAAGGTGCTCGTCATTGGCGGTGGTGACGGTGGTGTCCTCCGTGAGGTTGTCAAGCACGACTGCGTCGAGGAGGCCATCCTCTGCGACATTGACGAGGCTGTCATCCGCCTGTCCAAGCAGTACCTCCCCGGCATGGCCGTTGGCTTTGAGCACCCCAAGTCCAAGACCCACGTTGGCGACGGCTTCAAGTTCCTCGACGACTACAAGAACACCTTCGACGTCATCATCACCGACTCTTCTGACCCCGAGGGCCCCGCCGAGAGCCTCTTCCAGAAGCCCTACTTCCAGCTCCTGCACGACGCTCTCCGTGACGGAGGTGTCATCACTACCCAAGGTTGTATGTCTCTTTTTTCTTTGAGAAGGCGAGCAGCCCCTCAAGGGTATAGCCGGCCTGCTGGAAGCGACCTGAGCTGTTTTTCTTGACTTTGAAATCAGTTTTGGTGATTGCATCAGTGTCCGATTCCCTAGGGGCTGCCAGAGCTAGTGCTGCCTTCTCAATTGAGCCTCTTGGTAGTTCCAAGAAGGGCGACTTGTCTCAGGAAAAGAAAACACATAGGGCGAAACATTTTCGCTTAGCCAGAATTCCCGAGCCCTTTTCATTCTTAGATTGAGCAAGCAGCTAACGTTTGTGATTCAACCAGCCGAGAGCCCCTGGCTCCACCTCCCTCTCATCGCCCGTCTCAAGAAGGACTGCGGTGAGGTCTTCCCCGTCGCCGAGTACGCCTACACCACCATCCCCACCTACCCCTCCGGCCAGATTGGCTTCATGGTCTGCTGCAAGGACGCTACCCGCGACGTCAAGGTTCCTCTGCGCAGCTGGACCAAGGAGGAGGAGGACGAGAAGCTGCGCTACTACAACTCCGAGATCCACAAGGCCAGCTTTGTCCTGCCCAACTTTGCCAAGAAGGCCCTGCAGTAAGGGGTATTACAAGACACTTGTGTTGATTTTTATTGAATGAGAGCGTTTGGATCAAACGGATGAAAAATTAAGAAGGAAGACGCGGGTTCTCCTTTACTGATGGGCAATGGCTTTACGGAAGAAAATGTCTTAGACTGATAGCGGTCTTGGGAAAGATTGAGCGCTACATGGGAAGATCTACACTGAATGTAGAAACGACATAAAATAAGATCTTATATATCGATTTTCTCATGAAAAGCTGTTGCATACCACCTCTTTGTGATAATCAAGATGCGAAAGTTCAGTATATTACCCTCTTACAATATGGTACTTCAACATGATACGTTTTCCAATCACTGTGTCGGAATTATGATCAATTATTCTTTTACTGCTTTGTTTATTCTTTATTTTCTCTATGATGCCATTCACAGCTCGTCAAATAAGATCTTGCCTTGATTAATATCAGGGTATACATCAAATCTTCTCTGGTTGTTCAACGGGATATTTTTCCGGGCCTCCGCAATATCCTCGCCCACCAGCTCCGCCTGGACAATCGTCTCGGTCTCCTCGGCCTCGACTAAAATCTTGGCCATTGGGTTGACAATCAAGCTGTGCCCCCAGGCGTTGTAGCTGGCGCTCATGTCTCTGGCAGGGCTGCAGAGGGCCACGTAGATCTGATTATCGACAGCACGAGCCTGAGCCAGCAGGCGCCAGTGCAGGGCGCCGGTGGTGAGGTTGAATGCGCCGGGATAGATGAGGGCAAAGGCGCCGCGGCGGGCAGCAATGGTAGCAAGCTCAGGGAAGCGGACGTCGTAGCAGATGGCGACGGCAATGGTGCCGTACTCGGGCAAGTCGATGAGGGTCAGCTTGTTGCCGCCGCTGAGGACGTCGGACTCCTTGAAGAAGATCTTGCCGGGAATATCGATATCAAACAGGTGAACTTTGCGGTGGGTGCCCAGCAGCTTGCCGTCGGGGCCAAACGTAAGGCTGGTGTTGTAGTACTTCTTGGTCTCGGGATTCAGCTCAGGGATCGAGCCGCCGACGAGATAGACGTTGTTCTCCGCGGCCATGGCGGACAGGGCGTGGAACGAGGGCGACTGCTCCTTTGATGGCGGCGACGGGAGCAGCGTCTCTGCGTACTTGGGGAAGTAGTCGCATCCGTAGGGCGAGTTGAAGCACTCGGGCAGGATCACGAGCTTGGAGCCTGACTGGGCGGCCTCGGCGACCTTTTCGGCGGCGTGCTTGAGGTTGGCATCCTTGTCGGCGCCAGAGGCGAGCTGGATGCACGAGATCTTGATGGGCTTCTTGAGCACCGGGGCGGGAGCCGAAGACATCTTGCGGAGGAATGAGGAGTGGAGGAGGGGTGCGAAGGAGGCTTGGGGCTTGAAGAGGTATCTGGAGCTTTGGAGTATTGGCAGTCCGATTCTCTTGAGGGATGTTCGCATGACGGAGGGGACAGAATGAAAAGCACGGCTGGCGATGATGAGGTGAGGTGAGATAATAGCACTACCTCAGCTACTAGATTGAAGCCCGATAGCGATGCCGGAGGGGGCGGCGGTTCGGAACGGCTACGGAAGGGAGACCGAATTGCTGCACTAAATCATTACGGGGACTTGGGGAAACAGCGGGTATTACTGCAACAAAGGTTCATTCTACACGTCTTTTATAGGCGACAAGGGGTCCGGCGTATGTATGTAGTACATTATGCACGCCATTTGGAGTTAGGTGCAGAAAGAAAAAAAAGAGACAAAACGAAGACAAACGAGGAGAATTGTAAAGGAGATGTATCAAATAATTACAACGCAAAAGAAGCAAAAAAAGAAAGATACCAATTAGCAATTGCACGTTTCGATCGTGCGACCTCCGGGTTATGAGCCCGGCGCGCTTCCACTGCGCCAAATTGCTTTTCTTTGGTGATATGGCACCTTGCTATGAGTCATGATATAGCCTTTGGCTATAGGGCTGGTGGATACGCGAAGGCGTGATGACAGTGGCCTGGGCACATGTGAGCCTTGCTTCTTATCATGCTTTGTTATCGCGCATTGTGTCCCGTGCCTCTTATCGATGTGGCTCTTGTGCTGTGTAAGACATTGCGACGACGAATGGCAGCTTAGAGGAGATGCGGTTGATGCAGATGGTGTCGCATGACAGCCTTTCATTGGAGGTGATGGGAGTTGCGAGCGTCATACAAAATGGATGAGGTGTCGCATTCGTCATTTGCAGATGGACTAGCATGGAGATGGCAGGGAGCGGCAGCCAAAGGTGCCAAGTAGGGTGAATTGTGCTAGGCGTTTAACAGAATTCTGTATGAAATAGTATAGCATCTTGCTAAAGCACTAACTGCAGCTATGTGCCGCTTACCTTAATTCAGGTGCCTGCTTTTCCTTGCCAGGTACCGCAATCTGCCACAGCCTCAATCGGGCCAGGCAGCCTCTCCTTCATTTCATTGCTCAATTCCCATCTCGACACCTGTTCACTACTAAAGAGAAATCCTACCACTTTTTTTTTTCCTTTGTTGACCCTCACAAAGAACTAGTCAGCGATACATCTTGTATGCCTCAGTCATGACCCGGGTCTACGTGTACACGGCGGGTTTCGTGGCCTTTGTTGCCGGTACGTCATCAAAATGGCCACCCCATACTGGCGAGCTCCAGCTTGAAGCTTTGCTCACGATGGGATCGATCGCCAAGCAAAAATTGGCAGCGCCTTTTTTTGTCGCTACGTGGCAGTGAAAGATAGGACTAACTCGACCGCACAGTCACCGCCATGGTAATCGCCTCCGTCTCCGAGCCCCATTGGGTTTCGTACTCGGTGACAACGACCAAAGGCGAGACGCTGGAGAAGCACATTGGGCTGCACAAGAGCTGCTCCAGCCTGGACGACCCCCACTGCCGCGATTTCCCGTCCACGGAGCTGTGTCAGTATGGCGAGCGGTACTTCTGCTCCATGTGGAGGACGGTGGGCTTCATGGCCTCGTTTGTCATTGTTCTGTGTCTGGGCAGTCTGATTGCTTTTGCGATCGTCATGGGTGGCGGAAAGTACAGACGCGAGACGGGCTGGCCGTTTGTCGCTGCTCTACTGACGCTCGTCTCTGTTGTCGAGTTTATCATCATTTCTATTGTGGTACGTAGAGATATGAGTGCACTGTTGCAGCGGGCTCGGGGACTGACGTTTCACACCACAGGCATACTTGTACGACCATGACGATCAGTTTACCGTTCCGGGATGGAACCTGGATGTTTCGTGGTATCTTGGCACGGTTAGCGCTTCGCTATCTTTGATCACTGCCGGTGGCCTGGCTGCATCTGCCTATTTGCTGCCACCGGAGGAAGGCTACGAGTTTCTCAACGATCCCATTAACGCTTGAATTTGTCTCGTCTTTTTACGATTTACGGCTTTGCTCATTCAGTTTGGTTCATTTTCACCGGGCGGCATTGGAGTATTGATTTCATCTTTTAAACTTCTCATTCTTCGTTATTGGAACCTGGACATATGGCGTTATAGCTTTGGCGCTTGGGAGTTGTCAAAACACACGGTTGGCTGAAATGAGAGTCTGACGCTGTGGCGTTATGTTGCTGTGCTTCACATACAGCTGCGATATAATAATACAAGACATATTCGCAATCAAATCATGAGTCCCTTATTATCAAAACTCGTACCCCGCGATCTTTACCAGCTAGAACTGCTGTATTTGAATCTCAATCAGGGCCGTCGGCGGAGTCCGACTCTCGGAGTGAAGCCCCGGATGATATGAAGCGGCTTCCGGCGGGGTTGATGGAAAACATGGAGCAAAAGGCAATATCACCCCACTTAGAGACACTTACACGCACACTCATTATCAAAAGTTCGCCGATGGCCGTAAGGCGCTTGTAATTTTACCTGGACCTTTTGTATCGTGTGTCTTTTCTCTCTTTCTTTCTTCAACATCACCTGTAACCTCTCTGTAATCTCTCTCCCCTTTGCGGCATCTTCACCATGGCTGAGCCAACCCCCGGCCTCACTCCCGAGCAACTCTCGGCCTTCCAAAAAGACGGCTATCTCATCATCCGCAACGCCCTCAAGCCAGAAACCGTCTCATCGCTCCTCAGCGAAACAAAGGGCCTTCTCGAGGGCTTCTCCCTCAAGGACCATCCCTTGACCCGCTTCTCCACGGGCGAGAAGTCGGACCACGTGGGCGACGACTACTTCCTCACCTCGGGCGACAAGATCCGCTTCTTCTTCGAGGAGGACGCCTTTGACGACGCGGGCAACTTGACCAAGCCCAAGGAGCGCGCCGTCAACAAGATCGGACATGGTTTGCACGTGCACTCGCCGCCGTTTGCGCGGCTCATTGACGAGGCGTCGACGCGGGCCGCGGGGGAGGTGAGTCCTGCGGCTGTGGCTCGTGATCTCGGGTTCAAGGATGCGCGGTGTCTGCAGAGCATGGTGATTTGCAAGCAGCCCGAGATTGGGGGCGCGGTGCCGCCGCACCAGGACTCGACGTTTTTGTACACGAGCGCGCCGTCGGCGGTGGGCTTCTGGTATGCGCTGGAGGATGCGACGCTGGAGAATGGGTGCTTGAGCTTCTTGCCCGGGTCGCATCGCTGGGCGCCCGTGGAGAAGAGGCTGGTGCGTAAAGAGGGCGGCAGTGGCACGGAGATTGTTGACAATGATGGGCTCAAGTTTCCTCCTGGAGAGGAGTATGGCGGGGAGCAGCTGGATGGGGAGTATATCCCTGGTGAGGTCAAGGCGGGCGATTTGGTTTTGATTCATGGCAACATGCTGCATAAGAGCGAGAGGAACACGAGTCAGAAGGGTCGTATTATCTACACGTTTCACATCATTGAGGGCGAGGGGAGGACGTATGATGAGAAGAATTGGCTGCAGCCGCCGAAGGAGGGCTTCACCAAGTTGTATGTCTAGAGTCAGGCTGGGAGAATCAAGGAGTTTATGAGACTTATGCTTCCTTCTTTTGTGTTTTTCATGTGCTCATTATGTCTTGAGGGAGTCTATCCAGCGCTCATGCTCTCTAATGATACATATATGCGTACACACAATCAAGCGTAAATGAAAACCGAAGAAATCGTCACCCCTTTGAGAAGCAAAAGAAAAAAAAGAAAAAGACCATTTAGACTTGAGAAGCCCATCCCAGGTATCATATAATCTCCCCCTATGTGGTATAACCACACGCAAACAGCTTACACGAAATAACCCATTCGATCAAGAAGATAAAAAAGGAAAATTGACCCTGTACCTGATAAAATAACTTTTGCCCATATCCCGAATCGCCATGTTTTATGAGAGAAAGAAGAAGAAGAAGCGCCGTAACATCTATTACGCTTCGTCTGAGCTTTCGTCGTCCGAGTCAGAACCATCGTCAGACTCGGAAGATGAGGACGACGATGAGGAAGACGAGCTGCTGGAGGATTCGTTGCCCGCATCAACTTCCATATCATTATCATCTTCGGAGTCAGAGTCGTCAGAGGAACTGCTGCTGCTCGTATCTGAGTCGCTCTCAGACTCGGAAGAGCTGCTGCTGTCATCGACATTGGTACGCAGCTTTCTCTTCCGCTTGCTCGGTCCATCGCTCAGTTTCACCTTGCTGTCGCCTTCGGTAGCTTTGGTGGTGTCGCTTTCGGCAACGCTCACTTTTCCAGAAGAAACCGTCGTGGTGGTTGTCTCGCTGGCATCGGTCTCCTCGCCCTCAGATAATTGGTCGAGAACCATTTCCGCCCGCATGCGCTTAATCACACGTGTGATGACATCATCAACGTCCTCTGACGATATTCGGTATTCTTGCTCGTGAAAGGTTTTTCTCTTCTGGCCGGTCTGCGAATGCAGCAATTGCGCAAGCAGCTGGTCGTACCTGATCTGCTTCTCCACAAGGTTGACTGAACCCTGTGGGAAGCCCGCGGCCCCTTCTGTGCTGTCCTTTGTCCGCAGTTCCATGGCAGTTTCTTGTAGTCTCGTGCGAACGAAGCCCTTGATATCGCGGATATATGCATAGAAAGTGTCAATGTTGGTGGAAGGAAAAAGTATAGGATCGAAGGC
The DNA here is from genome assembly GCA_019565615.1 of Trichoderma simmonsii. Classification (NCBI taxonomy): domain Eukaryota; kingdom Fungi; phylum Ascomycota; class Sordariomycetes; order Hypocreales; family Hypocreaceae; genus Trichoderma; species Trichoderma simmonsii. The sequence continues at coordinate 3,443,508 of CP075866.1, forward strand.
GAACTTGATGAGGGTCGATTGGTGATTTTTGTTGAACTTCCACGAGTCTCGAGCCGAATTCCACAGACTCAAGTACTCAAGCGCAGGCTTGATGTCCGCAGGGTTAGCAGAGTTGGCCTTAGCAGCTTGCTTCTTGCCAGGGACCTTTGCTTTTTTGGGTTGCGGTTTGTCGACAGGTTTCTTGGCGTCGATGCCGCTCTTGGTGGGCGTCTCGCCAAACGTGACAGACTTCTTCCTTTTCAGCTGAGGGCTAGGAACCGCAGGCTGCGATTCGTTCCTTGATTTTTTCAATGCCGACAGAGGTTCGCCCGCTGGCGGGGCTTCGGGCTTCCGCTTGGACGGCATCGACTGGGTTTGCTGGGTCCTGCTACTGCTTGGATGCCCAACCTGCAGGGTTTCATTTGCTGCCTCGGGGGCGGAAGACTGCTTGAGCTTCAGGCCCAATCGTTTCCAGGCCGGCGCACGAGCCGTCGCTCCGTCGCCTGAGGACACCATGTTGGGTGATATGTGCGAAAAAAAGTCTTTCTGTCGTGGTCAAAACGTTTGAAAATATGGCTTTTTGAGTCGCAAAAGATCGTCAATTGGGCTCTAGTCGCGTGTGGTTGGAGCCAAGCTCTTTTGGCGTTGGACAACTCGACAGCAGGAGGCTCTCAGCTGTTGAAATCGAGAAATGAGGCGATTCCGGTGCAGAACAAGCCAATGCAGGTCCCCAATGGCTCGCTGCAATCGTAAATCAGGAACTAATCGATCTCCCGGAGAAGTTGTTCGCGCGCATTTGATCTCTTATTTGATTTCTGCTTGCTCGATAAGATGCCCCGCCGGTTTTTTTTTCTGTCTCCACCGTTGCATATCGGTCACCGCGTCTATCTACAGTAGAGGCTAGAGCCTGGAGTGGGGTGCGTTTTTGCTGGCGCCTCAGGCTCCAAGATTACATAATGTCTCGACCTCAGCCTTCCCAGACAAGCTCCCAGTGCTCTAGGCAAGCTGTGCTAACGCGTACGAAGACGGCCTGTAGAGCTACTGGCCCATATCGACGACATCTCGAACTTTGCAATTCCCTCGCTTCGGACCTAATCTAAGGCGGTTTTCAACAGCTTCTGCGAATATATCTCCTCGACATTGCCCTCGATAGGGCCAACATACCGTCATCATGTCTGGTTCGTTTGGGCCCATGCCAGCCAGCTCTCCCCGCCATACGCCATACTGACTTGCAACCCTCTCTTAGCCAGCGCATACGACCGACACATCACCATCTTTGCCGACAATGGTCGTCTGTACCAAGTCGGTAAGTTGAAATCTCCGAATAGCAAGGCCGATCCAAGTGCATAGATCAATCTGCGTCCTTCGTACCTAGACACTCAGCCTAAGCCAACCCGACTGACGTCCCAACACAGAGTATGCCTTCAAGGCAATCACAGCCGCAAACATCATGTCTGTAGGCCTGCGAGGCAAGGACTGCGCCGTTGTCTTGTCACAAAAGAAGGTCCCCGTACGTATTTTGGAATCAGAACGCCTTGTGACATCGACTGATCTTGGGAGCGCAGGATAAACTGATCGACCCCTCATCTGTCTCCCACATCTTCCAAATCTCGCCCTCCGTGGGATGCGTCATCACAGGCTCTATCGCAGACGCCAGAGCGTTTTCCCAGCGTGCTCAGTCAGAAGCTGCAGAGTTCCGATACAAGTACGGCTATGAGATGCCAGCTGACGTCCTGGCCAAGCGACTGGCCAACATCAGCCAAGTGTACACCCAGCGTGTAAGGACAACCCCTGCTATCCGATAAATCTTAGGAACTACGTCACTGATGCTTTCTACTAGGCCTACATGCGACCCTACGGTGTTGCCACCACAATCATCAGCCTAGACGAAGAGCGGGGACCCCAGCTGTTCAAGTGCGATCCGGCCGGATATTTCATCGGCTACAAGGGCACTGCCGCCGGACCCAAACAACAGGAGGCTATGAACCACCTGGAAAAGAAGCTACGAAACAAGGAGCATGCTGAGGGATCCTGGGAAGAGGTTGTCGAGCTGGCCATCACAACGCTGAGCACAGTTCTCAGCATGGACTTCAAGAAGGGAGAGATTGAGATTGGTATTGTCGGCGGACCTCGGGCGGATGGCAAAGAGGGCACGGACCCTGGTTTTAGAAAGCTCACCGAGGACGAGATTGAGGAGAGATTACAGGCCATTGCTGAGAAGGATTAAGTAAATCGCATAGATGGATTAATGAAGCAACGTTAGAGACGTCAATTGTCTGCCGAACCAAACGGGCTCTAGGCAACCGTCAGAAGGCCCCATTGTTGGGATTTGGTCCTATTCCGCAAGAAAGTTCAAAAATCGGTGACTTCCAAGTGCCGATAGCCCGTGGTGATGTTCTTGTTTAAACGAGTGCCTAGAGTATTCTGGAAAATTAAAGTCTAAATCTTGTTTCCGGAAGGGGAAAAAAGGTTGCCTAGGGAGGCAGCAGGATTATTCGAGGCAGCCGTAATACTGATCACTTAACACAAAATGGAGTATTACTCCGTGTTCATACGAGTACTGAGCACATGTAATAATACGGCATGGCCACTCTCGTAATCGTAGCCGAGAAATACAGTTGCATTGAGTAGGACAGACCGTACGGTGAGGATCCAAGCAACTGGGTAAAGGAGAAGTCAAGGTTAGTCGTAGCTCATGTGACAGAAATTCTTAATCCACAAGCTGACTCTTGGGCTGTCCGGGGAATGTGATAGTGAGCACTGCCGCGGCTCTGCATCTCCGTATTTCGGGTCGAGATGACCCGCCCAAGACCATTAAAATGGCAATTTCGTGGAAGCCTATGCTGGTGCTGATGCCCAGGGAGGGCACAAAGGGCAGATGAGGCGGTAATTGGGATTTGATATGGGCCCCGCTGGTGGAGGCTAGGAACAAGGGCTTCTCGAACAGGGCGAGCAGGGGGAAAGCGGAAGACGCAGCTTTTATTAGCAAAGTCAGGCGCTACCAGTGTTTAATAAAGCAGATGCGCATTTGATTGGGTATTTTGTGATATTATGATTATCAAGCGACCACTAGGCAGTAATTGGGCGCGAAAGCTGTCAAGCTACTGTACGGTAAATAGGTGCCTTGGGACTCGTATGAAACGTTGGCACTCCATTAGTAAGAGCCGTATGCATGCATTTTGGGTGATGTCAAATTACGACTGAAGAGATCAAGTGTAGTTTGGAAAGAAGAACAGTGACAGGATACAGAGACAATAATAGCAACAGAGCATCATAAAGCACTGAAACTCACAGAGCGAAGAAAATTGCCCCTGATGAGGAACCCCTAAACCAGGTAGGACAGTCTAGCACAGAATTTCCCCTTGGAAATTGTACTGCGGTTGAGCTGGGTGTTCATTTTGGCAGCTCCTGATTAGGACTAGCTCCACATGCCCCTCGACAACTGGAGCGCTAGACCGGATCATCCCGTTATCGACTATTCCTGAAGCGGCACTAATTTTCTATTTATTTCCCTGTTTTTTTTGCTTTGTTGATTTTGCGACTGCCTGCCGCGCCGGCTGGCCTCGACTGGCCGTTTTTTTTTTTATTACCCAACTCCTCCCTCTCTTCCTCTTCTACATCTCCCACCTCTTGCATTTCTTCGCATCTGAAGCTGCAGCAACTCGATTCTCCTATCTCCTTTTAATACAAACTATTTTCTTTAGCTTCATCGCCCAGTCTTCAAAATGCGTGAGATTGTGAGTTTGTTTTGGTCCTTTTCCCCCCACCTTGAGAGCTGGCGTTGGGAGCTTTCTCTCACGCGCCCACCCGTCTTCAATGGGCACCTGAGCTCCCAATTTGGTGGCCCAGACTGAGAATCAAAATGCCCATATCCATGAGATGAAAAACATGCAAGCTAACATATTTTCTTCCCCTCGCATAGGTTCACCTTCAGACCGGTCAGTGTGTAAGTTGCTTCTCCCTTTGCCCCTCCTTGGGCGCTGGCCCCCCGCACAAAAACGCGACCATCGCGATGCTGACAATTTCCTCAGGGTAACCAAGTTGGTTCTGCCTTCTGGTATGTTTTCCTCTAGAGATCGGCGACGGAAATCTCGAAGCGACGCGTTTTCGACGAATCGGATACTCATAATCATTATAGGCAGACCATCTCTGGCGAGCACGGCCTTGACGCCAGCGGTGTTTACGGTGGTACTTCCGACCAGCAGCTCGAGCGTTTGAACGTCTATTTCAACGAGGTGTGTAAATTCCACCAGCATCCGTTTCATTGAGGCGCTGTCTAGACTTTGGGACCTAACACTTTCCCTTTCAGGCTTCCGGCAACAAATATGTCCCCCGTGCCGTTCTCGTCGATCTCGAGCCCGGTACCATGGACGCCGTTCGCTCCGGCCCCTTTGGCCAGCTGTTCCGCCCTGACAACTTCGTTTTTGGCCAGTCCGGTGCTGGTAACAACTGGGCAAAGGGTCACTACACCGAGGGTGCTGAGCTGGTTGACCAGGTTCTCGATGTCGTTCGTCGCGAGGCTGAGAACTGTGAATGTCTTCAGGGTTTCCAAATTACACACTCCCTGGGTGGTGGTACCGGTTCCGGTATGGGTACCCTGCTGATCTCCAAGATCCGTGAGGAATTCCCCGATCGCATGATGGCCACATTTTCCGTCGTTCCTTCTCCCAAGGTCTCGGATACCGTTGTCGAGCCTTATAACGCCACCCTGTCTATGCACCAGTTGGTTGAGAACTCGGACGAGACCTTCTGTATCGATAACGAAGCCTTGTATGATATCTGCATGAGGACCCTGAAGCTGTCTAACCCCTCGTACGGCGACCTGAACCACCTGGTTTCTGCCGTCATGTCCGGTGTTTCTACCTCCCTCCGATTCCCTGGCCAGCTCAACTCCGACCTTCGCAAGCTCGCCGTCAACATGGTGCCATTCCCTCGTCTGCACTTCTTCATGGTGGGCTTTGCGCCTCTTACCAGTCCTGGCGCGCATTCTTTCCGCGCTGTTTCCGTTCCCGAGTTGACCCAGCAGATGCTGGATCCTAAGAACATGATGGCTGCCTCTGACTTCCGCAATGGCCGTTACCTGACCTGCTCCACCATCTTCCGTGGAAAGGTTGCCATGAAGGAGGTCGAGGACCAGATGCGCAGCATCCAGAACAAGAACTCCACCTACTTCGTCGAGTGGATTCCCAACAACATCCAAACCGCTCTCTGCTCTATCCCCCCTAAGGGCCTCAAGATCTCCTCCACCTTTGTCGGCAACTCTACTGCTATCCAGGAAATCTTCCGCCGTGTTGGTGAGCAATTCAGTGCCATGTTCCGCCGCAAGGCCTTCTTGCATTGGTACACTAGCGAGGGTATGGACGAGATGGAGTTCACTGAGGCTGAGTCCAACATGAACGATCTCGTTTCCGAATACCAGCAGTACCAAGATGCTACCGCCGATGACGGCGAGGAGTATGAGGAGGAGGTTCCCATGGAGGAGGAGTAAATGTTTCCGATCTTTTGGTGCTCTCGGCCGCTAGTGGTTGGAATAAAAACCTTTTTGTTTTCACCGGGGTCAATTGTTAGATGCAAGCCCCTTCTTTTGTGAATAAACTATACTGTTTTAAATAGGCTCAATAATACCCGCGGGCCCAAATATTGAGATTCCAATTCTCCAACCGGAGTGATTTGCATATTCCTTAAGCTTTGTGTAACCCTAAGATGTGGCCAACCATTGCCGCCTCGGTTCATGGCGATAGGGTGGTGGGTGAGACATTCATCTCTCTTGGCGTGGCCAATGTAACCTCGTAAAAGAAAGTTTGATACTTTCCAGCTGATATGGATCAAGGGGAGTGATTACATTGTCTGAGACGAATTCAGCATTCTCCCGGCTGTCGGTGACTGGCAGTTTAGATTAAGCCGACGTTTATAGGTGCATGTGGTGATGTGTTAGCTGCATAGGTGGGTAGTGCGTATCTGGTGTGTGAGACGAAAGATGACTTTATGTCTAATTAGATGCCATAGAATCGTGCTTGTAAGGTATCATACTGGATAGAAATGGAAAGTACAGAAAATGGAGATCATAGAATCGTTTTTGTAAGATATGACATTGTATAAAAGTAGAGAGTACAGAAAATGGAGATTATAAAATCGTGCTTGGAAGATTTTACAATGTATAGAAATAGCGAGTATAGAAAATGGAAATTATAGAAATAGAGAGTATAAAAATGGAGAGTAGTGTAGGAGTTGGATGATTGTAGGCTAGTTGTTTTGAGAAATAATTCTTGTATACTCACCAGCGTCACCACTCAAGATCCACTACAAATTCCATCCCCTATTTCCACAGTAGAGCAGTCTTTTCAACATGTCATAATTGCAAATCAGGACGGCGGCAATTGTATGCAAGGGAAGCTTAAAAACACAAAGATGTCTCTCCTAAATCTCGGGTTCAGGTTTGACGCCCGTTGTATGCCGGCCCCTGAGCGGATATGCTGTAACTTATATCCCGTAATCACCTCCCCTTGCGTAGTACTCGGAGGGTTCACTGCGGAACGTTACTCCCAACAATGCCCTAAAGCTAAACACCAAATGCTGCATATCATAGGTCACCAGCAGAAAGCCACCCATCGCCCTATGGCGTTAGAAGCCATGTTGCTTGGGGGCTGAATCACCAGAGGGGGGCTTTTGCTAGCAGGGGGCTCGTTATTGCACAAGATTCGAGCTGTTCGATGGAGAAAAACAGGGCAATCGCCTTGTGGATGTCCCCATCTCACAATGTGATGGGCGCTTTTGGGTTGTCATTGGTTGAGGCTGGATATTGCTGTCACGGTGGCGTTTATATGAGGGTGTGCCGCGTGGTTGACAGCGCAGTCAAAACAGGGCGTATCGTTTCTAGGCAAAGGCGGTTGCGGCCAAGTAGAATCCATCACTGAAAGTGGCTCTGTGTGGAAAATTAGTAGACAAAAGGGGGGGGAGGGTGATGGGAGTGATGGCCGAATTCACACCCCTGAGTTCATGTTGCTGCTTAGTGTAACGGTCTTTGCCCCAACTCGACGCCCTGCTCGGAGATTGAGGTAACTAGAGAAAAAGAGGCATCAGGATGGCCAAGATTGGCGATGTACTAGAACGGATACGATTAATAATGTCCATGGCTTGATATCTGATGCTCGCTGGCATAGGGCTAGAAGTGGTCAACGACTCTTTGGCCGAGTCTGGTATGTCGAGGGCAACGTTGCAGTGTTTGTCTCTTCCTTTCTCCCATCTTCTTTGTTTTTTCTACCTCCCTTAGACCGGCTGCCTACAATCAATGAATGTATTGGTTGAACTATGAGTCAATGTCTGTTCTGAATAGCAGTCATGCCGGTGTCTTTGTTAAGCTTTCTTGATGATAGCTGAATGATCCATCCTGACACGCGTACGGACATGGCCTCATTACAAAGCCGTAAGCAAAGACGATGGGATGATTCATCGGCATCTGCCAAGCCATGTATTCAGCTGGAGTTGCATTAACAGGGCCATGGCTACGACGAGTTACTTTGGGCAAGGTGAGTCTGCGTGTCCACGGCGTCGAGTAGGCAGCAGCCTCGTCTCAGATGCAAACTCCAATCACAGCCTCCCGATCTGGATGCTTGCCGTCGTCGGGACTCGAGAGACAAAGATGCAACATTGCAAGTGACCCTTGCCGTGAATCATCGGGCGATGATCAAGGACTGAGTTCAGCCAGCGACGGTTGCCAATCGGGCGCAGCGCCTCGAAGCCTGCAGAGTGACTTGGGAGATGCAAACGCCAACCACGGGCTCGGTGACGTGTCTCTGGATCATCCGCATTGCCAATTCGAGGCGTAGCTTGGATTGTGAATCTTGTCAGTTTCTGCGATGGAGTGGAAGCAAAAAAAGACGGCCGAAAAAAAGGGAAGAGGAAAGAAAACAGAGGCAAGGAAGGAAGCGTTGGCGGGCACTGCCTCTAAAAAATCTCCCTCCCGAACGGCTTAGGCCGGCGTTGGACAAATGACAGGGCGCAGCGGGTGTCTCTCCAGAACTTGCCTCTTGCATTTGACTTGCATCATCCAAGAAACAACGTCTTCGGCTTCTGAAAAAACCCACGATGCATCTGCAGGCCACGGCGGGCTGCCATTGGTCCCTGGGGCTGATCCCTGGCACACGCAGCTCATGCAGGGCCCGTCACTCTGGCTTCGTTCGGCAAGGCTGCGTGTGGTAGCGCCGCTGAGCCGGAGCTGAAGCGTCTGTTTGGAAGAGGGCGAATGCACACCATAGGCCCGATCATCCACGGCCGTCTCCACTGGGCAGGGGTCTTCAGGCGAGGATCCAGTATCCAGTATCCGGACACGACACGACGGCATGCCATTTGGTGGTTTGCGTCGCTCTTCTGTCGAGCTAGACGGCGCCCTGGAGCTTCCCGCTGTGTAGCCTCCTTCTCCATCGCCGCCCCAATGCGTGCTGCAGCAGCTTCAAACGAACCGCAACCTGCTTCTGCTTCTGCTTTAGCGGTGCGGCGTGCATCTAACGGCGCTGCCGGGACGCCCCCCATCCCCCCCTTCGTCACGGGGAATCGATGGCCTCATGCACAAGGTCCCTTGATTCGACCCACGGAACGGGGACCAAAAGCGTGTCTCCCCCTGGCAGGCAAGGCTTTCCTCTGCCTCGAGTCGTTAGCCTCGTCTGGCTCTGCCTAGCAGTCTGCTGCTGAGATCGACGGGGCCCGGTACTGGCGCAAGAGTCACCCACCCAGAATGCGAGCCCAGCACCACACAGGCGCCCAGCCTCGGACCTCAGGCTGGCTGGTGCAAGAGGCATCAAGGGGCTAGGATAGGGCTGACAACGGCTCCGGTTGGACGGCTCCCGATTGCCAGCTTGTCCGGGGTTCTTCAGGTTTGAGCTTGCAAAGAGCCACCGGGGTGGAGGTGACGGAGAGCACTCTCGTTGGTGTTTGTCAGAGAGCAAGTGGTAGCTGAATGGTTCAGCCTGGTTACCCTCTTAGGGCCTCAGATTCATCCGTCCACCAAAGCCCAAGTCCACCGTAGCTTTGTAAGGCCGAGATGGGCATCGAGCCCTTCAAGGCCCAGGCGAGAACTCTGCTGGATCCTCCGACAACACCGGACGGGGTCGATCATGGACGGAGCATACATAAGGATGGAGCATCTCGCGTCAAGGCAAATCGAGAATAGCATCCAGCAGAGTTTCTTCATTGCTTGCCACGCTGAAGCAGCTTCGATCCCCGACTACTCCATATCGCCACGCTATCCGCTGCTGAATATCGAATTGATAGTGCTGTTTTTTCAGCTCAGCATCTCGAATCTTCAGCTTCAACGGGTTTGACCATCTCTTTGCTCACAATCTCTCTATCGAAGAGAAGACGACACTGCTTCACCGTTACGAACGACGTCTAGAGGTATCGGCCGAGAGCCATTGTTGCATCTCTTCACCTATTTCCTTGTACGGAAATACCAACTAGGCTTCTTTGTTGGCCCCCCTTTCGCGCCTGGCCCCCAAGTCTCATCCGGAAGCTTTTCCCTCGACACCATGGACGGATGTAGGTCACTAGCCTCTTAGCGAATTGCTTTTATTGTCCCGCTATTTCTGCTCCCCCCAAGTCCCAAGTAAAGCACACATGCAGACCCGGGCGGCACGCCCCCCTTTAAAGGTCCGGTATATGCGCTTTACGCGGGATACGCATCCACTTCCTCATACAAACTACAACCCCAGAGCGTAAAGATGGCCATAGCACATCTCAATTCAGTCTTTTGGTGAGAATAATAACTAATTCAACATGGAACGAGAAGTGAACGAGTGCCGCACCGCCCGAGTTGCCGAAGTCCTGGCCGACTTCCGGACTCTTCAGTACTATATCGCAGCCGGTCCTGTCGAGCCAGAGAACGAAGAGGACTACTATACCGAGGGATGGGCTACCTTACGCCAGTGCACCATCGATGGCCAATACATTCTCGACGTGGCTGCCGATACCAGGGTGCCTGCAGCCCAGGGAGGCGAAGAGGAGCAGACCAGAGCCGAACTACAACAGTGCGTTTTCTTTCATTCAGCAGATCAACCATCGAATCAGCTAACATGGCGTCCAAAGGGTTTTGCTAGATGCCTACGCTCGGCGGCACGAGGGGCAAAAGATTCTCTTGAGGCAGGCGGCGGCGCAGCGATGGATTGAGTACCGAGACCAAGTCTTGCAGGGCCAACGACCGCATCCGGGGAACCATGCCCAGCTGCAGGCCTTGGATAACCAACTTCGAGCGGTAAGCTTACCTACAACTTGCACCCCCAAAAAGGCTCCCTCCCTGGTTCCGTTTTCTTGGACGCAGCCTTTTCTCACGGGAAATGGCGTCTCCACTCGGTACATGTCGGGGAAAATCCTTTCTTACCAACATATGCACGACCAAAGTAGTGGGGATGTAATGTAACTAATTTCGTATTGCTGCTTAGGAACTGGCTGCCATTACTGACGAGTACGTTTACACCGAGCTCTTGACCGCGGACCAATCGCAGGGCCGCTGGACAATGGAGGATCCGAGCTTGCGAAGAATCATGCGCTGGCTTCAGGCTCGACAGCGGTAACATGATTGCTACGAATGCTACGAATACTGGACGATTCAACAGCTACGTCTTGTCTCACCTTGACTGCCGGCACCAAGAGCAACTTTTCCTCTTCAGGGGGGTGAGGCATCTTCAACGTTACACCACCTACCACCATTTTTTTCTACAACAGCCTTGTACAGCAGATGCTGCAAGGTTTCTTCAATTGTTCTAGTACGGAGTTGTCTTTTTATTCGGGGGCGTGATTTGGCGTACGGGCATGGACACACGGTTCATAGGCAGCCACAGGGCAAAGGGATACCTTTTTCTTCTCTTGGTTATATTTTTGGTTGTTTGGGCGTCCTATCTACATAGGCATGGCATGCCACAAGACTGCATGATAGAAAGCAGTCTTCTTGAGGATACAAAATTGGAGGATATACGGGTCATAGATTTTTCTTTTCTTTCTTGGGCTGCCTGGAGCAGCCTCACCTTTTTCTGCAGCAAATGGGTTGTTTTATTACTTCTACAAATATATTGATTTTATTACAGACGCTGGCTTATGATGCTATCACAACGAAACTTGATATACTGCACTGCCTTTGCCTTAGGTCTTGCTCTGAACACACAATGCGATTCCCACCAAGGATAGTGTCATGCCAATGCCGGTTTCTTTTTCATCCCCAAAGCCCTAAGATTAGCTGTTTGATCTTTGATACTGCGGATCGACGTCGATACCCATTGGGTGGTAAGGTTTGTACGTACCTCTACTAATTACCTTACCCTCGACCAACCACTCGCCCACAACAGTAAAGAGGAAGGCCATGGCATTCACAATCGGGACGGTAAGGCTCAATTCTAACAGGTGGCCAAAGACTGGGTCAGATCTGATACTCTCCCAAGGAGGAACAAACCAACCCTCTGGGCTAGCCCAGCAGGGCGGTTAGGCGTGGAAGGGGATGGGGATGAGTGGGGGAGAGGCCCAAAGGGAAATCTGAGACAACCCGGAGGCCTTTTTCGGAGGTTCAAGATGAGACATGCATGGGGCGTGTGTTTTTTGGAGAGACTCACCAGCCTTGCCAATGAGGAGAAAGAACCAGACGCTGCCGGTGAGGTTAAGAACGAGCGGGACGGCATAGCGCGGGTTGCGCAGCAGATCGAGGACGGAGAAGAAGGCGGCGTAGAGCCTGGAGCGGAGCCAGCTCTGCTTGACGGCGGGGGAGTCGAGCAGCGGGTGAGGCGCGGGCTTGTGGGTGCGGGCGGCGCGGCGGATGAAGGGCGTGGTGAGGCCCCAGGCGAGGCCGACGAGGATGAAGCTCAGGACGTAGTTGATGGCGGGGGGCCGGTCGATGGGTAGCTCCTCGGGGGGTGATGATGACATGGCTTCCAAGTTGTCTTTTGGCAGGGCTGAATGGGGGGAAGAGAGAGAATTGGGAATAGTCTGTTCTGGTATTGTTGCGATATTACTCGCACATAGCCTCGTGGCTTCGTTTGTTTGCTTGGTGGAGTTGTAGTGTAGTAGTGTGTGAAAGGAGAGAAGAAAAAAAGAGGCTACGCTATGCTACTTTGTTACAGGTGTTTGGGTTACTCATACCAGATCGAAACAGCATCCATCCTGATTCGGGACACTCAGATGGGGAGCCTGGGCTGGTGATTGGCTGGTTTACGGCCCCTCCAGCGAGGTTTGTTTTAGCGCATCTACAGTGGGGGATTTGTTTTAGCTTCTGTATTCGTACGTTTCAACGTCGCTACCGGAGCTACGAATTACATCAATGCAGTCTATTGAATTTGAATGGTGGAAGCTGTTCCAGGGCGACGCTATAGAGCGGGGCGGCACGGGCACAGCCTTTCTGGGGGTCACCATTTTGACGTCGAGAAAAGGGCTAGCCGGTTTACGTTTGCCACGCGACGGTGCAGCATGCAGGGCCGGAGAGAGCGATTGGGAGCGTTGCCGGAAAGGGGAGCGTGGGTGGCGAAAAAATGGCAGTTGAGGATTAGATGCAGACATTCGATTTGCCGGTGTTCTGTAGATGAGAGAGACATACAGAGGAAAGAGACCCGCTGGCTACTAACGGTTTACACGTTTCTGCTAGTAACTAGCACGTCACTATTCCATGACTCCATACCACAAGGCACGAAAGAAGCCCGCGTACGGAGTATAGCAAGTCATGATGCAGCTTTTCCTGCCGGGCTAAGGCAAGGTACCTGGGAACTGACCTACTACGTACTAAGGTAATGGATAGTTCTAGTTTAGCAGCAACGGCTGTGCCCGAGGCGAAAGAGGCAGCCAAAGGTCAATGCTTTCATTCTCCATGGGTTCGATTGAACTGTCAGAAAAAGCTTGGTCATGCACTCGGCCAAGAAGCTCGTCATTCGGGCAACACTGGCTGAGTCACGGAGTAGCAGAGTAGACCTTGTAGAGCTGTGTATACGCATATACGATATGACATGATACGACATGAGATGACATGGATGACGCAAAAAAAAGAAAGCAAAAAAAGCAATCACAAGACACTGAACCCTAATCCATCTAGCACAATCAATATTTTGTACGGCACTCAATAGCGGCCTTCCTTCAAGTCGCTAGTTAGACTACAAACTGCCCAAGACGTAAAAATGGGCTTTCCAGGGTCCCCGCCCCAGTCCAGTCCGACCAGCTAGCGTACCCGCGAACATCCCTGTCCAGCTGGACAGTCCCAGCGCCTTGGCCCTTTGGAAACATTCACAAAACGCGGGTTTTTTTTCTGCTGGGACTACGATGAAAGCCGGCCAGCCAGTCGTTTTACCCCGAGGGCCCGGCACTCCAAACTAGCGAGAAACAAGAAGAAAAAAAGCTCATGGGCACACCCTCCGTGGGGGATGGAAAAAAAGGTGACATGGGCAGGGGGGAATATTCACCTATCCATGGAGTGTGCCTTTCGGTGTTTTGGTTGGTTAGGGCAGAGGGGAAGATCGTCATGTATGTTGTTCCTATGTACTGACAGATCAATGAAACACATGGGAGTTTTTTTTGGTCTTGCGGAACTTGGCCAATCGGTTTATTTTGGGCCTTGCTTCTCATGTTTGAGTTGTAGCTCTCCTGCAGGTGACAGGGCGCTTTTGGAGGGTGCCTAATATACGACGCAACAGGGAAAAAAAAACAGGTCGAGCCAACCCAACCCAAAAGCCGTTGCGTGCGCACCCTAAAGCGTATTGATTGCGAAATCCGAAATCCGATTATCCCCCAATTGTCCGATGCTTGTTGCATGAATTTCCCTTGCTGGGATAAGAGCTGAGGCAGCCCCAAACGGCGACAAGTTGCGAGGCCATCGTGAGATGGTGCTGCACCTCTTGGGCTGAAGCATCACACTTCAGCTGCCCAAATCGACGACACCATCACATACTACAAACTGGAAGCGCTTGGCATAGAATTAACTCATTTTAAAAAAGTCTATAGCTTCATGCGGCCACATTCAAGACCAGGTGGGTAACATGTATATGCCAAAAGAAGGCATTGCACCATAGACCTAGGCAGAATCTTCCAACCGAGTCTGCTTTGACAGAAAACACCAGAGTCCTGTAGCAGTCACTGCCGCCTCTTGCACTTTGAATAGAGAAAGTACGAATCCTGCACCCCAAGGTTTGCCATATCAGCATGTCAAGGGCAGCATACGGTGCCAATAATCATCTCCGAATAAAACATATAGGTTAACATAACCAGAAGCGATACCAAAACGCCGCGCCAAATCATCACTGTTTCTTCAGTTCCAAGGTCCATGCCGTGCCATCACTCTCTGTATTGTTTGATGGCCCAGCCGACGATTCATCTGTAGGACTCTAACGTGTCTCTGAATAGTCGTTGAGCGCCACGCAGACGGCTCCTCTGTGATGGCCATTGTACTGGCGTATGATTTGCTGGCTGTGCAGTTCCCATAGTCGTGCATAGTGGTCTGAGCATGCCGTCACCAAATACGCCGAGTCTGCACTGAACGCACAATCCCACACCCATCGCTGATGGCCAGTGAGGGTAGCCTCAAGGGGAAGCGGCCTGGCCTCGTCGGATTTGCCATTGACCTGCGGCTTGACGTCCTTGATCTCCCAGATCTTGGCCGTGTGGTCTGCGCTGCACGTTGCCAGCTTCTTGACGTCGGGAGAGAGGAGAATTCGCGTAATGTACTCTTTGTGAGCGCTGAAATGCGTTACTGGGAGCAGCTCCGTCTGGTCATAGTTTTGGCGGAGATGCCACACAAACACATTGCCCTGGCAGAGGTTAGCTAATCGGGTTGGGAAAGAAGAAATGATGTGTTGTGCGACATACTGCCGTGTTTGCGGCGCACAATAGCGTTCCGTCACTAGCAACCGTCACGCTTGATACCGACACGTCTTCTTCGGGGATGAGCTCGTGCGCGCAAGTGTTCTCGGCCAGATCCCAGATCCTTACGCTGCCCGATCTGTCGCAGCTTATAATTTCGCCCTGGTTCGGGTGAATGACCACATCGTTGGCTGGGCATCCATGATTGTAGCTTCTCTGGATCGACCCCGTCCGCGTTTCCCAAATCTTGACAGTGCCGTCTTCAGAGCTCGTCACCATCCATTTGCCCTCGCAGTGGAATGCCACTCCAGTAATGTTCCCCGTATGTCCCTCAAATGTAAGCAGCGGATTGGGATTTGTCGACTTGATATCGTAAAGCTTGACTGTGTGATGGCCGGCTGCTGCTAGAAACCTCTTGTCGGGAGAGATGCATAGGCGGTTCACCTGTGAGTCTGGGTGCTGGATCGTTCGCGAGCAAATTCCCGATAGCGCCTCCCAGAATCTATGTCGCGGGGAGTTAGCACTGGGCGTAAAGCATCATCCCTTTGGTGGACGCCTGCGAACCTGATTGTGTGGTCGTAACCCGCTGAATCGCAGTTAGTACTGAAGCTCGCGACAGCTGACGAGAATGGGAATGGGGATGGAGGAGTGGGACCAACCTGTGCACAAAATCACGGACATGACGACTGACTTTGACACCTCGATCACCGAGTATCGAATACCTGTTGAAGCGATGAACTGGAGCTTTAATGTTGTTTGCTAACGATGACCGACACGGCTGAGGTTCTTTGGAGGTCCTAGGCAAGGCTTAGTCTGCCGCAGTTGAGATTAGGTAAGGATGAGCTCAGTAGCGACATGGGCTCCTGCTCTTCCGAAGAAAAGCCGCAGCGACTTCCTAGAAAGTCGCCAGGCTCACGACTTACAAGATGCACGACCCCAGAGCAAAAGAAGCTTCTTGGGGATACACAACCAGTCATTTTCAACTCTTCAGCCGAATCGGCTGTGGACCTGCGGCTCGTACAGCTCGTGCTGCTTCCGAGTCACCAATGGCTTTCGAAAGAAGACACGTGATTTACCGAAGATGCACTTTCCCGTCGACTCCTTGATTGGGCCGACTCTAAGATGGCTTCGTACACGGCATCGGTTCTTGCATCCATTGATTCGTTGCCCATCTACCGATATTAATGTGCTGGGGTAATTATGCAATATCCAAGGATAACGTACCATTGGCCGAGTGGCTTTTGAACTGGATGTTACAAGCAACACTTGGGATCAGCCATCGGATGTCCTTCCATCTTTCCATCATGATCTCTTCTTTCATGGAAAATATGCCTGGAGTCCCATGGCCCTGGCGTAGCACAGGAAACAAATCATGTCATGCATGATTTAGATTGAGAATACGTTTGATACAAACAAGACGCTGTTGGGAAACCAATACTCCTCGAGTATGCCCTCTCTGGAATGGATATTCGTCTGCTACGAAATGAAACTGATACTGCCGAGCCTTGGTGCGAGTATCTACTGCATTGGTTTGTTTCCCATTGAACTAGAGAAAGAAAGAAAATACTTGACGGTATACTGATTCGTGTACAGTAGACTATTCTCGTTACATGAGCTTGTCCAGTTCTTAAACTGAGAGTCACACATATGCGATACCTTTACACATCACTGGGCCACTAGCAGAATTGTTGCCAAGTTATCCCATCTATTGTTGAAAAATTAAAGCCGAAACCACCTACAAGCTGAGTAGGTATGAATACCGGCATCCTTTCTCTAATGTAACCACATTGCGAGGCTGAATTCTCACACCCGTCCAAAGAAAATATACACCAAAGACATTTACATAAAGGCGCTGATATGCAGAATTCTGCTTGATGTGTGCTAACTCCGTTTTGAATAGACACCTGAGGATCTATGATCCGAATCCGGATGGTTGTTTTGTTCTGACGATGATCTGCCAGTCTGACGAGCAAACGGCGAAGCCGTCATCGAATACGAATAGTTCTTGGGGACCATTCTGACAAGCGAGCCTCTGCAGTACTCGCAATCGAGCCTTCAGGTTCAGTTTTAGCAATCGGATCCCTTGAACCATGCGGCAATAATAAACCTACTGTCTTATACTGCACATGTCGCATGTTATCGGCACCAAGCCTGCTTTCATGCCAGCAGCAAATTCAGAAGCCATGGCTGAATATATAGTTGACGCGGGTTTATTTGGAACAAGATTTGAATTGAGTGGATCAAGAAAAGGATAGCTGATGATGAGAAAACGACTGTAATGAACACTTGAAGGAGCGATTCCACCCGAGAGAATATGCGGCGGAACCTCTGCTTAAATACTCACTCCTACGTTGACAGGGACTCGAGGACCTGGTCGCCAATCCAACCTATTTGACTCTATGATACACTACGGGAAAGACTATGAATCCTTCTGACCGCCTCGATTATCCTCAGCTATAATTTCAGCCATCATCACACCGGATGCAACAAACCTCACGATGGCCTCTATCCATCCTGTGTGGTTGCCTCGACATATAGACGAGGCAACTAAGCTATAGGCAACGTGATACCGACCCGCCGGGGCTGGACATGGATTTTACATGGAATCCTGTCCGCTTTAATTTCATTAAACGCTCAGCCCATGACCTATATGCGCCACCGTCACGGACGAGCGCTCGGCGACGTCGAACAAAAGCCTTACCGCCTCATCATGCTCCCCTCGCCTTTCCTCTGTCGAATGAGAAGAAGGTTTGGCAACTGCCGCTCTACCGTGAATGAGCCGATTTGGTATTTAACTGCGACACTGGACCCGTACGCTGTCCTCTCTTAACCCGGACCGTTCCATTCTGTGCTCTGGAGCTGAGAATCCATGCAGCCACCCGGATGGCTGATCGGCATGCCCCCTTCTCATTTGTCAATAACCGGACCGGTCAGCTCTCTGATGACTGCCCTGTCGACCCAGCTCGCTCAGCTTGCTAGACGAGATAGATTGCGAGTTTCAGCCCCAAAACGTGCGCCTGCAAGATGACGATTTTTCTCGTCTTGGCAGTTGCATGGCGTCTGTTATTTCGGCACGGGAAACGCGGCTATTGCACTTCACAAGGCTCATGCGAACGGCTGATCATTGGGGGCGCGCCTCTGGCTGTCTCGACGGTGATGGATCCGACGCAGTGGCTGGTGTTCCCGGAGCACAAGACAACATGCAGCTTTCCCTGGTTGGATGCTTCCCGCCGAGAGAACAACAGCCTACATAACTCAACAGCGAAGAAACTTTGACCATCAGTCATCAGGCCTATATCGGCACCCTTCTTGGCTCCCTCGGATACGAGTTTGGGCCACACAATATGACCCACGAATCAAAACCCGCTCTGTGTACCCTTTGCTGCCCCGAAGAAGACACCTGGCCGACCAATGTATGCCATCAGTTGCCAGCTCTGCAGCGTACTCATTGCACCATCGTTTATCTCACGCCACAAGAACAAAAGCTGACCCCTCAATGATCGAACCATGGAAAGCTGCATCAGGCATCAACCGATGCGGATAGCCCTTCCGAACCTTTTAGACCGGCCCGCCACGTGGGGGGCTGTTGATCCCTCGCAGACCGGTCTCTTGGCCTTTTCTTCCCTCGCGGATACAGCTCCTCACCGGCTTTTGCTCTGTGTACACACCCGTCATGGCGGCGTGCATTGACACCTTTCTCGGATCAAGGTTCCGATGTGCTCGGTTATTTGCTTGGCCGAGTGAAGCTAGACGAGAGACAAGGAAGAGAAAAAAGAAGAAGAGACAAGAGACAAGAACCAACGCGAGAAGAGAGTTGACGTAGCAGATATCTACGCTAGCCAGGGGGAAATGGCCTCGAGAATGGCCGCCGCTCAGCTCTGTTGCTGCTGCAATACGAAGTTTTTTCTATCTCCAAGAGTTTTTCCCTTGCTGGCTCAGATGGCGGTGACTCGAGCTCGCGTTGCCAACACCGAAATAACGCCCCTGCGGGTAAGCGTTTTGGTCGGGAAATGGTGTAAAGGTACACGACTGTGTCTACCAGAGGAGGGCCAGGCTGGCATCTTATTCGCCAGGACATCTCCGACACCTCGGCACTACCTTTTCGGGCAACTTGTGTTGAAAGATTTTCTCTCTTTTGAAAAAAAGTTAAGCTTATTTTGGTTATGACAGTGTTGTCTTGCTCTTAGTCGGATGATGAAACAGGATAATTCCTGTGGCGTTGTGGTGACCCCTACAACTCTTGCTCTGGTTTTGGTGTTTCTATTAACGTGGCCATCTGGTTTAGGAGACGAAATCAAATAGGTATTGTGAGAACGACAGTATCCGGTTGGAAGTATCTATTTACGCACGATTATTACGTCAAGTTGTATACTGACCGAGTTGTCCTTTTCGAGTACTTGAGCGAAAAACCGACACACAAAGAAAAAACACACAAACAACGCTGGTGATATAAGGCTGTAACGTTGGGAAAGCCCAGGCGTGCCACGAGTATCACGCGCTGACGAAAATATTCCGTAACGACACACTTGATTGGTGTCTAGTGGGCGCCCTGTGAAGCCTTCGGAGATTCAGACTACTCTTGCTGTGGTCAGTAACACACAATAGGCTGTGCCAGAAGAGTCCACGCGGCCAAACAAAACCAGTTGTTGAGATATCACAAGTTTGAGCCAGTTGATGATGTATACAAGATCAGATCATGCCATATAATAATAGACACACAAAGTAGTGAATGTAAGGGTAAGAAACAAAAAAAGAAGTTTCAATTTATTGCCTTTCCTCCTAAGTAGAGATTTATAGCACTATTACAAAGAGAAAAGAGTCAAGCCCCCTAATGACATACCAAGCTAAGAAAATCGTTGCCACAGGGTTTCGTAGATAAGAGAAAGAAATACATGAAAACAAGACCGTGTAGAAGTAAGTAAGTGACCACAATAGTCAGGCCTGAATCCTGTCCAATTCAGCCAACAGAAGCCGGGAACCAGCTGTAGTGCGGACGACAGATTGGCAACCAAAATCATCATATACCCCAACGCCGACGGTTATAATGGCGACCCAGTCCAAAGAGTCGGAATTTCTTCATAACAAAGAAACAAAACATCCGTATTAAGGACAAAAGAAAAGTGGTAAAGCAAAGTAAGAGTTTCAACAAGAATCAACAGTCGTAACCGAGAGGTTCTGCATGGATATTTCATCAGATCCCACAACATTTATAGTGTTGGGGCAGTGGCAATCAAGGCAGACATGACAGCAACTCCTCCAAGTGCCGCATATCCAAAAATTTCGGCAGCTTTGCGCAGTCGCTTCACTTGCGGCTCCTCAGCTCCGGAGTGGATGTCAACGGGAGAAATGTCCATTGCAGAGTCGTCAACAGACGTAGGTTTTTCAGAAGGTGGAGAGGACTCTTGAACTGTGGTGAGCTCGGCGAAGGGTATTTCCTCGGCAGTCATTTCGGAAATTTCCATTGCCTTGCGTTTGTTTCTAACCGTCTTCTCTGGAGACTCCATTGGCTGATCAACGTCCGTGTGAACGCTTCTAAGCTCAGCCTGCGGCTGCTGTTGTTGATTCTGAGCCTGCTCGTCTTGCTGAATCGGCTCGTCTTGCTGAATCGGCTCGTCTTGCTGAATCGGCTCTTCCTGGTGAATAGGCTCTTCCTGATGAATAGACTCTTCCTGATGAATAGGCTCGTCTTGTTGAATCGGTTCATCTTGCTGAATCGGCTGCTTCTTCTGCCACTGTTGCTGAAGAGCCGCTTTAGTTACCTCAAATTGGTAGGCGGAGGATTCGTCATAGTCAAGAGTATGTTCTTCCGATCTTATGTTTACCTCAAGATGCTCCTTGAGTGGAGACTTGAGGAACTCGGCTCCCGAGTCTAGTAGAAGACTGGACTCGGTTGCTCGACTCTGGGCAACGTCCACGGGCCAGAATCTGGTCTCGACTTGCTCAGGAGCCGTGGGTACACTCACAAAAGATTGATTTGGGGTATCTGTTTCATTGGTGTGAGTGTATGTTGTGTTATTTTGACCCGTGGATATTTCCTGCGATCGGAAAGTATCGAAGAGGGACGGCAGCTGCACGCCAGGCAAAGGTTGATTTGGAGCAGAGGCTGCATTTGGCAGCGAGAAATTCATGATGGGAGGCAGGCAATGGTTTTCAAACCGATCGAATATTTCTGCCTCATGAATTTCCGTGGCTTCGATATGAGGGACGTGCTGATCGCTGTCCAAGAGATTGTGATGTAAAGGGTGATCAAGATGAGTGTCTTCTAGCGAAGATTGGCCGTGGGAATCATCATCAGACTCAGACATGTACTCCCCCTCATATTCATCTTCGTAGAAGACGGCGTCGTCGTCTGAAATATCATCTGGGATATCGTCTGGGATGTCAATCGTTCCCGGTGGAGAAGGTATACGTGAGTGAGATTTCTCAGAGATAGAGACAGCCCTGTCAGTCATCAGATCCTGGATAGACCTGGTAGAGGCTGTTTGATCCTCGGGCGCGGGCGAACCCATCTCGTTGTCAGATAGGTCAATAGTTACAACTTCTTCTCGAGTGATGCAGTTTTTGGCCGGGCGAATATTGTTGTCTCGCAGAACCTGCAAGCCGTGTCGGACGGTACTATCGCCATGATCTTCATCGGCGCTCTCTTCCTCATCGGTCTCGTCGGGCACTCTGAAAACGATCGGGGCTTGAAAGGAGCTATTAAAGCGTTAGCATTCAGCCAAAACGGATAGAAGAGAAGGGAGTGGGAGAGAGAGGCATACCCCTGCGGCCCAAATTGAACACCAACTTCCATGATACAAGGAGCACATATATCTGATCCTCTGTCAACAGGAATGCCGAACCGGATATGGTCGCCGTCCTTGATGGCCTGGATTTGATGAGGCTTCAATCGGGTATCGTTATAGAAGGTTCCGTGAAGGGAACCGACATCACTGATGAAAACGGCCTGCATGCGAGTTAGTTTGAATCAGGTTGCGACGCCCATCTGGGTGATGATGATGATGATGATGCAACATACCTTGTGCTGTTGATCAAAATAAAGTGAAGCATGGGTTCTGGACATGACGGCGGAGTCTATCCAGCCATTCTTTCCGGTGGCAGCATATGTGGTGTTTTTCTTGCTCATACGTCCAAGAGAGATTGATTGGTTTGATTCAAGGAGAAGGCGACGAGTCGGAAAGGAAAAGTCGGGAGACGGATTCACAGCAGTCAGGGTGACCAGCACTGCACACGAGATTAGCTTTGAAGAGTCTCGGATGCTGCGCCGCATCTCGGAGGGAAGCTCACCTTGGTCACAAAGGTAGGGCGACGCCATGGCGAAGCGTATCTAGGCCGTGGGCGTCTTCGAAATATCGAGTCGGTCGGAATCTAAGCCCAGTTGCGGCCGGGCTGCAATGCAGGCGAGAGAGGATCGGGTATGGAAGGGCGCAGTGGAAGAGAGAAGATGAGGGGATGAAGCAGATTAAAAGAAGAGTGAAGTTGTTTGGTTAAGAGGGGAGAAAGTCGAGGCTTCGGAAGTAAAGGATGGGGTGGGGCTCGAGTCACTTCGACCTCAGAAGTTTAAAACGCCGGGGTCCAAGTACTTTGAAGAATCAATAGAGGGTACTTGACATGAATGCGTCCAGCTAGTTGGCACAGGTGGGAGAGTGCCTGTTTGGCGCTGAGCCGAGGGGGATTCAAGGGATGGAGGTTGTTTGTCCACCAGGCGGTTCAGTCCAGTGTTTCGCGATCTGGCTGGGAGATGCTGGTGTGAACTGATGGTAAAGTTGATACAATATCGAATCGTACAGATGCGCAAGATAGGTACCAAATGAACTTTAGATAGAGTAGAGCACAAGCGCACTTTACAAGACGGAGGCTTATTCAAATGCTAACAGCCAAGGTACGAGCATGTACTGTGCCGTACGGGAGCAGTTGATGCAAATGTAGCAGTACTTTGTTCTATATACGGCACTAATGTGCCCTGTAGGCAGCCCCAGGCAGAAGCGGGCAGCAGCGATAAGCCCCGCGATGGGTGGCTTATCGTAGCTTGAGTGGGGCATTCGGAAGCCGAGTATGTCACTGCCAGAATTGCAGCGCTGGTATTTGTATTTTGTATTTTGCGACGCAGCCGCGGACGACGGGGAGAAAGAGGAGAAGAAGATGAATAAACGGATGCAGCGTCGCCGACCATTTTACTAAAAGAACGGGCATGATTTGCTGCGAAATCGACGCCCAGTTGTCTCTGCAGATTTGCGTGGCCATGCCCGGCTGCCAAGTGGGCGAGTCACAGTGCAGCACAGGTACCAACAGCGCTGTTCCCGCATTCTTACAAGCAGGTACGAGTACCGATACCCACGGCTTGTCAGCCAATTGATGGGCCGCGACGGGTGCAGCCAGAAGCTGCAGCTGCTTTGCTTTGCCTTAGCGCCTCGACTCGACGCATGATTCAGGTGCTGTAGATACGCCTCTGGTAGGGGTATCGGTACATGCAACATACATCAATCCAACATGAAGCAACCCGGCAGAAATGGGGTCCGTTTGCCTGGGTCTGCAGGCCACATGTTGCAAAGACATGGATGGTGCTTTTGTATGTATGATCTGGGCAGGTCAGAGCACGTCTTATGTGAGGTTCCATTACGGATCAGTTAATATTAGTACGAGTAGTAATAAATAGTCCGGCTCGGCGGGGAGGGCAGCGTGAGCGAATCTCGCCATGCAGAGTGAGCTGTTTATCACGGCATGCCCCAGCCAGAGGGCTTTGCAGAGGAGATGGCTTCATCCAGTCACGCAGAGTTTCCTTGTACTGTTGAGCATCCAAGGTACACGGCTGTACTCTCTACGAAGTACTGTAAGAGAAAACCCCTCGTCTTGCGTTTCAGCGGCCAACAGCTTGCCAATAGGGCTGGGCTCGTCCCCCTTCAAACGCCTTTATTTGCCAGTTTTGCTCCCTATGACCGGCCGCCTGCTGACCCGATGCCCAAGGGCTCGAGCCATGCCCCGCCATGCTGCATAAGAGCCGTCAATAGCAGGACAAGAAACGAATCGTAGTTGCAGCACGTGAAAGCACTCTGGATAGGATACGAGCCAATACAAGTAAGGCGGGCAGACAGTCACGAATCAACTCTTGGAGGTTGTCACCGAAGCAAGTAAGCCGACGACAAGGCAGAAGTTCAGCCAAACGGGCTGATGCGACAAGCACAGAACGGAGAGACGAGACAAACAAAAGATAAACCGGCTTTATTGAGACCCGGGAATCCTTTGTGTGTTAAAGTGGCTACAGCAATGACGCATGACCAACAGGGATGCCGCATCTTGTTGCGGAGTAGCTCAGCAGCCGGAGCAAGAAACCAGCCCGAACTTGGCTTGGGTGATGGGGCACCGAGCCTGAATAAAGTACAGCTACTTTGCTAGCGGTACTGGGGAAGTCTCCATTCTCTATATCGTCATCGTCACTGCTGTCAGTCCTATTGTACTGCAGTAGGAAGTATAGCCTAGCCACTTGTTCTCGTGGAAAAGCTTGGAGATTTTTGGCGGGTTGGGAATCGTAGAAGGCCGAAGCTGGGCCGAAGCACAGCGACTTTGAAGAAAAGAAGAGAGAAAAGTAACTTGACGCAGCGAAATGTTTAGGCTTTTGTCTGTTGCAGCGGATTTGCCTTATGAGAACTCTCCGTACTCTGGATGGTGATTCGTATTTGATGATGCTGAACCAGATATCATGCATGCCGGGGAATTACCAGTACCTTTGCTTCTTGTATCTCTACATGTGTACCGTCTGCCTGTCAACTTTGCAGCTTCTCACATGCTCTCACGGGGCGATCTCAGGGCCGCTTGGTCCTTGCCCTAAGCCAAGTACCGGCTACTTGTCCCGATCAGCCTAGCGCGCATGTTTCTTGGTAGCGTCGACCTGGGAAGCTTGCGAGACGGTCATGCCCACAAACCGAACGCCACCGAACCACTCAGCTGCTTTGCTTTATTTTCTGGCCTCACCCGTTCATCGCCTTTTCCAATCTTGCTCCCTTCAACATTGCGTAAGCTATTCCTGGTCGCCTGTCGCATTCTCGTTTCACGCCGCTGCATCTGCTGTCGCCCTTTATATTGTCGCCACCCGCCAATTTGCGCTGCATCTCGACTCTCATTCTCATGGACAGTCTACTCCATAGCCTCACCAAACCAGCATCCGACGCTCTCACAAACAATCTTGGATCATCCAGACCCAAGCGCAAACCGACGTGACGTAGCCTGTGCTTCCATCGAATCCAAGGGGGGAAGCAGAGACTGGCCACCAAGGGCTGCAAGATTGGATTAGACTAGTGGAACGTTTAATTCCCATCGTCTCCCTACAAGCCTTATACTTTGAACTGGGAATTTCCGGTCCAGAGTCGATACTTAAGCTCGACGACTGCCCGTCGCAGCATCGTTTCTCTTCTTTTCCTCTTTACAACCAGCTTCTTTTTCTAGCAATTCTACCCTTCTCCAGAATTCTTCTTCAAGATGATGAACCACGCTCGAGTCAAGGCCCTCAAGGGCAACGGCAAAACCGTCTCCAAGAAGGCCATCAAGTCCGGTCGTGCATCCGGAAGCAACACGCCGCGGGGTTCTCCTCTGCCTTCGCTATTGGCATCGCCCACCAATTCAGCCGCCCACAGCCGCGTCACATCCGATGTCAGCGACGATGATGGCGATTTTGAGTTGGACGACATGGCGTCAAGCGTTTACTCCGGCGGATCCCACGACGACACACCCGAAGAGCCCGATGCTCTCGTTTTCGACACAAGGGCTCTCATAGAAGGCCTTCGAGATCGAAAACACAACAACGGCGAGATGCGAGAATATTTCCTCAGCGTTTACATCAAAACGATTCGGAACCACTATACTGCCGACACCCATCTCTGGCTAGACGATGCCTCGGGTGAGCTGGCAGAGCTTTTCCTCCACGACTCAAATCGTGCTGCTACCGCAAAGGAGCGACTACTAAGCCTGCACGCCTACTGCCTTACAATCGGAACGGTCGGGTCCCTGGAGATTTTTGATGGCGCACAAAAGATTCTCAAACAAATCATGACAGACGATGATGACGATGATTGTCGTGTCTATGCGATATATGCACTCTGTCTTACAGTGCTCTATGCTGGCGGCCTAGAAGAGGCTGCTCTGGAAGTCATGGAGTTCCTCGTCGAAATTGTGCGGACCGACGGAGAGCACATTGAGGCCCATGACAATGCCGTAATCGTCGCAGCCGCTCTTCAAGGCTGGTGCTATGTTGCCAGCCATGTGGCCGACTTTTCCGACTTTGCCGATATGGCCATGGATGCGTTTGTCGATCAGCTTGATAGCGATGATGTGGAAATTCAGTCCAATGCCGGCGGCTGCATCGCCCTCATTTTTGAGGCGTCGCGGAACCACGTTGAAGAAACAGGCGAGCCATTCCAGCTCCAGTACGATCCGCAAAGGTTGGCTGGCCGTATGGGCGAACTGGCCAAGCTCAGTGCCAAGTCGGTATCGAGAAAGCACCGTCGGAGTCTGCGAGAAAACTTGATGAGCGTCGTGACTTCTCTCGAGAGGGGCGTTGGCCCTTTCTACTCTACCGCCCTCTACATTCCCGAAAAGGGCGAGCATGTGCCCGCCTCACAGCGCACCGATGACGGACAAGCAGAGTACGGCTATCGATGCAAGCTGAGGTTGGGTAACCATGTTGCCAAGATTGATACTTGGTCTCTCTACTTCAGAACAAGCCTTATGAGGATCATCTTCAAGGGCGGGCTGCAGAACCACGTCTTCATCAACCCGGTTGTAATAGAATGCTTGGAGGATGCACAATTCATACAAGACTACTCACCACTCCAGAAACCGTCAAAGGGCCGGAAGAGGTAGTTCACTGGCCGCATGGTTTATATTCAGAATGTTCTTTCTTAGTTCCTCTACGAAGCGCCCTAGAGCTGAGTACCACGGCAGATGGGCGTCTTCTCTCTTTCGCTCCCTATCATCATTTTATGGCCTATTATTTTTCTTCTTCTTATTTTCTCTTCTTTTTTGAATATGTGTTACGTAACGACTGACGTGTTAGAATCGGAATAATGGTCATTCAGAGCACAACAGAGCTCTCATTATTCTACTGCACACATAGTGGTGATTGGCGACGGCGAGATGAATTAGGTTGGGCTTTTTGTCAGTGTTTTACTGCTGTATACCAATAAAATGAATTCACAGTTTAGTTTAGTTTTCATAGTATCAATAGATGTTTCAATTACAGGAGATAAGAGGAAGAATAAGTTCAATCGCGAGAAGTAATCGTATACGTGAGGCAGTCAGTGAAACGGGTACCACAGTATTGTTTAATGATTAGGATTGCTATTGCTACCTTTAATGATCATGATCTATAGAATCATATCTTGTTCATTACCGTCATTATCTCATTACCAGTCCTTATTATTTTCCCCTTGTTGACTTTTCCTTTGCATGTTGCTGTAAATAAACAGCGCCAAATCTCATAGCCAAACGCCTTTATGACATCCGTATCTAGCCATTTCATAGACTAAAACCTCCCAACGCCGGGAACCGTGTGCAACGTGAGTAGATGTAGATTTTGCAAAAATGAGAAAATCCGACATCGCAAGCCCACAATTGCAATCAACAAGAATTACATTAGAAGATGGCTTTTCCTCCCAGAGGCTGCCACCACAGACGCACTCCAAGGAGCATCAGCGCTCCGAACAGAGTAAGAGAAGCGGAGAAGGAAAAGACGGCGAACCAGGAGATGGTCGCGTCTTTGATGGCGCCGCTGGCAGGACCGCCCGACAAAGCGCTGAACGATGCAAAGGCCATCATGAAGCCGATGCGTAGGCCGATGTGGCCCATGTCTGGCGTAGTTTGTGCGACGCAGGCTGAGCCCAGTGGGATGAGGCCGCCTGAGAAGAGGCCGAAGAGGACGGCAAAGGCCATCATGCCGCTGAGCGTGGTCATGACGGCCCAGCAAAAGGTGATTATGGCGGTCAAGACGCCCATTATGAATAAAACATTAAATCTGCGGGTTATTCAGCGTTAGTTTTTGGGGAATCGGGCAGAGATGAGATGTCAGGAGCCGATGTCCTCGGGAACGGTGCCTCGGTCGGGGACAAGTGGGGAAACTTACCGGCCGAAGCGGTCCGCGATCCAACCGCTTCCCACGCGGCCGACGACGGAGCCGGCGTATCCAATCGCCAGGAGGTTGTTGGCCATGGTGGCGCCCACGCCGTGCTCGATGGCGAACAGCGGGATGTAGTAGAAGGGGATGAGCATGCCGCCGTAGATGAAGAAGAGGGACAGGCAAAGGGCGAAGAAGCGGCCCTCGACGACGGCCTTGCGGATGCTGCTGCTCGTCTCCGACGGCTTGACGCTGTTCTTCTCCGACGTCGACTTGATGCGGTTGCCCTCGGTGTCGTGGCCGGCGGCGTCCTTGCGCTCGGTGACGAGGAAGCAGGCGGCGAGGAGGACGGGGATGGAGATGAGGGCGATGATGCGGTGCACCCACGGGGCGGAGACGACGGTGAAGAGCTTGTTGATGATGATGGGCCAGAAGATGCCGCCCACGGAGGAGCCTGAGAGGGCGATGCCGAGGGCGAGGCCTCGTTTGTGGTTGAACCACTCTGAGATGGCACCAGTAGCTGGGTAGAAGCTTTCATTTGGAAGAAGATGTGTCAGTTTGTTTAGGTTCTGAGATGCGAAGTAGGGAGATTTTTCAACTTACAGCAACGCATTACCGATTCCAAGCAAGATTCCTTGAGCCAAGAGGTATTGGTAGAATTGAGTAGCAAAGCTGGAGCAAATAAAGGAGAGCAGACAGACGGCAGTTCCCGAAAACATGAGGGCACGAGAGCCGTATTTGTCAAAGATGGGGCCGACGACAGCGCCACCGAGGAAGAGAATGAAGAGCTGGTTGTTAGGGAGAGAAGAGTTAGCACAAACTTGAATTTGCTTTTGCTTTTCATTTTGAGGTTTTGTTTTAATGAACAGCATGGTGTTGGAGTCTCTCTTTGTGTGCTTACCTGAATGCTGCCAATCCAAGTGATGGTTGAGGTGGAGAGCCAAGTCCACTCGCTCTCATAGCGAGCTTGAAATGTTCCAAAAGAGTTTACAAGACCTGTATAATAGATATATTAGACCAATTCAGGCAGAAAGAGAAAGATGTGGACAAGATCTCACCAAAAGCAATAGCGAAATCCAAGAAGCCGCCAACAACCACGAGCCAGGCTCTGAATCCACCATCAGGAATGCCAGCAGCAAAGGCATCCTCAGCGACCTTTGTCTCCTCGCTTATAGCAAAGGACGTCACTGGCGAGTCGAGTCCTCCCGTGATATTAGCCGTGATGGGCGGGATCTCGATGCGGGCACCCAGAGGGCTATCAGGGTGTGCCTTGGGGCTGGGATAGGACATCGTCTTTTCCATGTTTGGCTTGACGCGGAATTACTCTTCTCTTTTTTTATGGCTTTCCAAAAAAGAATTGTTTTAATTAAAAGCAAAGAGTGTGTTGAGGACGTCTGATGATGGTCCTGCAGCTCGAGGGAGGAAGGTTGAGATGGAAGAAGCAAAGGTTGAAGAAGAGAAAAGGAAAAAGGAAAGGATGGAAAAGAAGGGATGAAAAATATGCAGCAAGAAAAATTTTTCGTCTTCTTCAATTCATTGTAAAGCAAACGGACGACAGCCAGAGACAGAGACCAGAGAGGGGGGGGGGGGGGTCCCTCAACGTGTGGGCCAGTGGGTGAGTGCAAAATCGGGCGAGCAGCTGGCCAGCTGGCAGAAATTCATTGAGAACAAATTGACAAACGTCGAAATTATGTTCAAAACTATATGATTGATGCGGTACATTTTCAATACTAGAGACAAAGGGAAAAAAGGAATTTTGGTGTGAGATATAGTATCGCGATCGTGGACGGAAAGGAGGGCAGCGGACCGCATTCCGGGGAACTCCTACACCCCTACCTAATATTCGGGACCCGGGTTGGCGGTAATTCGATATAACCCACGTGAAGCTAATAAATGGCTTAGTTTTTTCACATGAATATGCGTTGTTTCATCATGTGTTGTATGGCGTCTCAGCCTTTAATTTCGGCTTGACCCACGACCCCGGGAAAAGGACGCCAAGGATTCTATACGAAATATCGCTAATAAACAAGATGAACCGTTCCACTGCCGCGGCGCCTATGGCGCATACGATATGATTGGTGTGGCTTCTTTCAGTAAGTTTATGCGTTGATGCGAAACAATAACGCCTTTGATGTTTTGATGTATCATGTTCAGCTGGCCGGGGGGTGAGTTACAATTATCTGGGGCGCGAACCGCAGAGGCACTGCAACACATCTACCGATACATCTTGGAAATGTCCCATTTTTACGGTGCAATTGTTCAGGTAATGCAATAAAAAGCAATTTGTAAGGCTTGTGTTAGTGGATCTCGCGTGGAGTTGGCATCAATTGCTGTTCTATTTGCTGGGTGAAAAAGAACCAAGTGGCCGGGTTGCGGTGATAAAAGGATTGACTGGTAGACCATGTCCTTTATACATGGGAGTTGCAAATTTGAACAGATGCTTACAGTATCTGAAAGCCATTTAATCATATTATTTCTTTTGTTATTCATGCATGAGAATATGATTGTTCATGCTAGTTTATACTGAACACGATCCTCGCTGAAGTTTTCGGAATCATATATGAGCACCCATGTCAGTTATTTTCAGCCGCAGAACGTAGACCAAAATAGGTAAAATCGTATGATTCAACAAAGACACTCTTCAATTTAAACATGCGCGCCAGCCCGTCTTTTACCGTTTTACCGACCGACCCTGCTCTTGTTCGTCTGCAATAACCGTCGCGAGCCGTGTCCGAGCCAATCAAGTGCACCCATCTAGCAGGCTTCATTCCCAAATTTGGACAAGGACGACGCATTGAACATGCTGTCCCGATTTTCTTCTCACTATTATTCACGTTTTCCCTGAGTATCGTGACGCTAGAAGAATACTTCAGTTCATCTTGGTTGAAGCAATTGGGCAAGACATCTCTAACATATGTATTAGATTAGGTTGTGAAAGCCCTCATCTGGCTGATCTTCACCAATGCTACATACATTCTGATATTACATCCAGTGCCATGCGCCCAGTAGAGGAAACACAAGGCGTATCGCCAGTTTGCATAATCAACCCTTTCTATCTGCTCCCCTTACGGGTTCAGAAGGCTCTGCCAAGGAAGCTCCCAATACCAGCTGGCTACCGCCATTGCACTAACGCTCATGGTTACGGCCATGAGAAAGTTGACATCGTTGTTGTCAAGCAGGTCCCAGCCATTCTCGACTACACGAGAGGGCTGCTCGTCACCAAAGCTAGGCTTCCGGTGTTTGTTCTTGGGGTCGAACTTGTCGGTGGTTTCACTTGACTCATCAACAGCGGATTCACTCGCACCCCCTGCGTGTTGCAATGAAGCCTTAATATCAGCCCGCTTCTCTGAGCCCTCGGCTTCGCTAGAGACCAGCACTCGTGAGCCACCATCGCCTTCAACAATCTTTCCGGTCCGCACATCCTTCACGGAACGTTGGAAGATGGCTCCGAGAAAGCTGTCCAAAACGCTGCCGAGGGTACCCCACAAGACCAGGAAACCCATAAATAGCCGCCTGTTGTCTGCCGTCCAGGGGTCACCACCTCCGCGCTTCGAAACGGTTAATTCGTTGCAGACTGGCAAGAATAGCATAGAAGACGTGACAATTGTAAGGGATCCTAAAAGTCCAGCTCCCAAACCCAATAACGTCACCCCGCCATTTGTGCCGCGGGGCACCTTTCGCAGCGTAAGCGACGTGATGAGGCGGGGTTCGCTCTTGGACAGGATGCCCAGCTCCGAACTGAACGTGTCGGCTGCAACCGCAGCGTAGTTGGCAATAATACCGACGATGAATAGATCGCCTCCCCATGAGTAGCACATTGATCCATTCGGTTCCGGAGCACCTGGAGTCTTGAGGGCAGCAGCTCGAGCGTAGAGCTGCCTGGCGTGGAGCACAGACAAGATGGACGCCACGAGCGAATTGGCAAAGACTTGGGCAAAGAATTAATCTCACGCTGGCAACTAGATGCACAACATATGCGGAATTCGTCTGCTTACCTTGAACATGTGTTCGAGGACCCTCGCCGCCTGAGGTTCCCTTTGCACTCATTGTGAGCGAGGCCTTGACATTTTCCTTGACCTGATTCCATCGTTAGTACCTCTGGCTGCAGCGATGACTGCTATATCGATCTCATTGACTCACATGTGTGACTCGCGTGCCCGCCAAAAAGAAGACAACCAGAAGGACAAAGGGAAGATTCCACGGGTGATAGGCGTGCGCAATAGCTGTGACCGTAGCAGCTACCAGACCTGCGGGGGTCAGAGACTTCTTCTTCCACGCCCTCAGCACAAGGGCTGCAATTGCTGGAACGGCAATGACGAGCTTCATGATGCGACGAGGCTGCGCTGCTTTGTCCCACGGGCGAGTTTGTAGAGGTTATGGGCAATGCATGTGGTGAGTTGTCCAAAAGGTGAGACGCTGATATTCCTCCATGCTAAGGTACCAGCTTGGCCAGTAAGCTGTTCGCTTATCTCGCCTGTACCAACTACTAGCTGCTTATCGGCTGCGTAATCGTCCCCGTCCACTAAATAAGGCGCTGTACCAATAGCCTAAGCAATGGCGCAACAAAGCACTGGCGCTTGCGTATAGGTACAGGCTGGTACTATACCTCTTCAACAAATACAGGCGCTCCTTCTACTTCCAGGTTGCCATTAGGATTCCCACTCTTACCTCCCAAGACGCCCGAGCGCTTCAAATATATACAACCATTCATCCTTAATTCTCTAACTTTCACACTGTTATATACATCTCCTTTCATTATTCGAGAATGGGTTGCACTCAGCGCGATCCGTCGTGACCCAAATGCCGCTTCACTTACAAGATGCGAGCGAGAGTTGGTGATGAAGCACAGACTCTAATCATCTGCCACTCCCAATTTCCACGCAACGGAGCGTACCACAGATCATGTAATAAATCTATTATTTTCATGGTTTCTCTATGCTACCACTTGGTCATCTAAGAATCATGGGCTGTCACACGAAGCTAGAAGTCGGATCTTGAATCGTCGAGCCATTCAACATTCAACCCCCTCGTCAAGTTCAGAGGGGCATAAGTCGCACCGCTTCAAGATCTTCAAGGTCCTCCACTTCCATCAAGCAATTATATCCAGTGACGCGTTGCCATCGTATTCCAGACTGCAAATATCCTAACTCTACATCCTTGCATCCTTGAGAGTCAAGGAATTGACTTGACTTCACACCGAGCAAGCTGGAATAATGCACAGCAACTCTCCATCAGTCTTTCGACTCATCACAGCTATTCGTCTTGAGATTATCGAGGCATAAATACATATTTAACCTAGACCAACTTTTAAACTGTCCAATCTACACAATTTGTGAAACAACCAGATGGGCAGCAATGCTGTATCCAAGTCGCATCCCGAAACGCCGCCACCTCATTCCGCCCAAAGCCAGACAAAGGAATGCAGGCTGCAGAAGATTCGACGAAGACAACACCCCAGAGATCGGCTAGCTGCTGGGTCAACAACATGCTTAGTCTTGTGGATTCAAGTTTGCCTTCAAACCACACGTCAGCCAGAACACGTATATCAATGGTCGCACAGTTTCACAGTCGTGGCCGCCTAGCTATACGGGATATTATATGTGAGACAATCATGGAAGCCTAAAATAACCACTCGTATACTTTCTTCAGAGATCACAACACTAACAGAAGAAGGCTCCCAGACACCAACACTTGGCCAGCCTGGCTTGCATTGGAGTGCATAGTTTGCACATCAGATGCAGCTTGCCTCACACCAGTCAAGATTGTACAGAGTATCATAATCCAGCATAATTGACTTCTGTCCCGTCATAAGTAATTGCATGATGGCAAAATCGAATGAGTTATTGCAAAGACGAGATGCTACCGCGAATCAACATTCTGATAATGTTTGAAGCTCTCAACCCCATGACCAACATCAGACTTGGCTGTACAGTTGAGATTACCCCTTTTTTTAATCGATATATGACCAATACAGTACGGTATATCCAGGCAAAGGCCGTTAGCGCCTATTCAATCTTCTCAGCTCGACCGGCTACAGGGAATTTGTCAACTTCGAAAAGACTTGCTGTTATTCTATGTCATCTTATGGGTGGTGTCTAGCCTTTCCCCTTACCATGAAAAGGCTGCTCGTCAATGTCTGAATCTATTTGCCAACGAACGAATTCGACAGCTGCAGCAAGTCGGCAAATAACTACCCAGAGATATGAGAGTCTCACCTTATACACCACAAAACTAATACCGTAGCCGCTTCTTTCTCCAGTGTCGGACTGGGCATCTGTGCTCATTCTCTGAAAGCGTGTTTACCATCATCTATCAGATGTCAAAAACCGTTTCAAAGGTGTACCTTTCTGTAGAGATCATGCCGTATGGCGGTTTCACGTCGATTAAATCATACACACCGAGCTTCCTTTAGCCAGTCATTAGCCCCCTTCACGCAATACGGATGAGCCTATACTAGAGACGTACGCGCAACACAACTAAACTTCATTGTCCACAAGAATCATCCTTCTTTTCTCAGCTGTCGTATACAGAAGTGGCTTCTTCACGACACCTTCTTGAATCGGTTAACATGGACTCTCTTAGCCGCTCTCGGCACTGCTGATGAGCCACACAAACAAAGAGGACCAAAGGAGTTGTTGCAAACCAGGCTTTCTTTCAGGCCTGGTGCTTTGTTGCATTGCCGACAAAGACTAATTTTCCACTACAGACTTCTTTGAATGCTATCTATAGCCATATTTCGCAGAATCTTTCATAACTACGAAAGTGGTGATCCACAGCTGCGATTTCACAAGACTCTTATCCCCTTGCGAGTATATCCTGACCGCTAAATGCGTTGCCATCGTTCATGTTCACTCATATCTTGTGATCTGAAACTCGTTTCCTCTAATTCGAAATACCGGATGCAAAGTTACACTATGACGCTTCACAGACCGGGAAACTATACGGAGCCCTCATCTGGAACTGCCGCCAGCCCCTATATCTCTGGACGCACACTCATCGCCTGTCAAAACTGCGCAAGTGCAAAGACTGGCTGCGACAAAAAGATTCCTTGCTCGAGATGTATCGATAAGAACCTACAATGCACTGCTAGATATGCCCGGCGAGCGTCCAAGGCTGCGATCCGGGCAGCACAGGCGACATCTTCGTCGACAAAGAGTCAGTTAGCCGGCTTCTGGTTTGGGTCACAGCCATTTCAAAAGACTTCCTTTTCCTTTGATGTGGGCCACTATCCTGAAAACACTGCTCAAGATTCCTCACAGCGCACACGTGGAGATGCAGATCAACAAGATGACAGTCTCTGGGATATCCTCAACCCCCTTTCGCCATTATCTGGCTACTCTGTCGCTGCTCCATCATTGGGTGGCAGCCCATCTTATTCAGATAACCGGAATGCCTTTGAAAACAAGCAAAACTCACCCATTCCTGTCTTTTCCGAGTTTTCTACCAACCTTGATCTCCTCAGCAACGACATCTCGATGAGAATACCGAAAAGCCATCGATACTATCCAGAAAGTCTACTCAACGATCCCAATAGCTCTCAACCTCTATTCGAGGTCTCATACTTACCGAAGTTAAAAAATTATGCTAGTCTAGTCCACTCACCAGACGCCCGTGAAGACTCCTCCAGCTTCTTAGGAGCCATTCACAAATCCGGGATCGACATCTGCAGCGCTCCCAACCTGCCGCATTCACAAGAAGTTCCGAGCTTATCCACTGCAAGATCGTGGATAAAGAAGCTTAGACAGAAGGGACTATTTGATAGCCATGCTCCAGACTTTGCTGTGAGTGAATCGATGCAGTTGCACCAACAACCAAAGGCGAAGGGCCGATACTCAACTCGCGATAGGTATGTCTCTATGGCAACTTGAGTGACAGATGTTAACCATTTACGCAGATTGTTATACAACTGGGTCAAAATGGATCACGAGCTGAGCCTCTTTTACGATACTGGGCAGATCATTTCCGCATGCGACTTGGAACGGCCTCTGCCCGATCCCAAGCTTCCATGGGATACGAAAAACATCTCGCAGACTAGCGATTTGTATCTTTTAGACAGTCTATATGCCGACATTAAATCAGAAGAAACACTGGATTTTGAGCTTCGTCCTACCTTGAATCAACTATTGAAAGACTTTCTTCATGGGACCTTGTCAAAAAGAATACCGCCACGGCATCTCCAGCTTCTTCTTCACCCGCTGCAAGCTTTAGTTCATCACTCGCAGAGCCTCCTTTCTTTTGCAAAGCACAGCTATTCACCAATTTTATCCGACGCAGCAAATTCCACTCTACTAGAGACGCAGAGACTCCTCCGAGAATGGCACAATCTAGCAATGGAATCCCACAACGAAAATCTCTACACTCAAGAGACTACACCAGCTTTAATCTTATATCATTTCACATGCCTCAACCTCGTAGCAAACTTCGTCGACATCGAGCGGCTCGCCGAACGAGAGAGTCTCAGCATCAGCTTCTGGCAGCAATCTCTCCAAAACGAGAGGAGCATCTTCAACCGCCAAGACACCATTTTTCACTGCGGCCAAGCGCTCCAATATTTACGCGCCATCAACGACGACACGCGGCCTTGGTGGTGGCCAACAGCCGTATACAGAGCAATCTTGACGCTATGGGCGGCTTCTACCCTTGGATCCAGCCCAAGCCATGGTAAACAGGCGCCGTTCTCGCCAAAAGATCCCTGGCCGCGAGATTCCATGGACGTGGACCCGAGAATGAACATGTCTGCTACCCCTGAGCCCTCCATTGTCGCTATTGACAACATCACCCCTGAAGATCCTGTCCTTGGCGATGCGAATTGGAGTGAGAGGCACATGCTTGTGCTCACCCGTCAAGACGAAGGGGTAGTGGTCTTGAATGATGCGATGGGCATTCTTCAACATGGCATTTCGCTCATCAATACGTGCCCAAGCTCGGCTGAGGGGGAGGCGGTGGTTACGAAACTTATGGATCTGGGACAAGCTTGGGAGGGAAATAAGAGCAGTCAAATGTACTATCAAGATTAATTTTCTTTGTGCTTTCTATTGTCGACGATTTTAGCACCAAGCATTACTTCTTCTCTTCAACTGGTAAAGTTTGAACGAATTATAGCCTCAATGACCATAGTAATATAAAATATAACATTAAATCAGGGGTTTGTGATATTCATATAGTCCGTGGCTACCAATATTGTATATACCATGCTCAAATATCCATAAAAACGCCAATGGCAATGCTTCTTTCAACTCTAGACAGCATCAATAAAACGCCACTATCCAAATGCCAAAAGATTGCCGCAGTATCGTCACATCGTCACATCGTCACACTCTCACCAGCCACTCACTCAACATTGCCGGATATCAAACTCTGCAGCTCAAAAGGACTAAGTGTGCTCCTCCGCCTCGACGTAACCTTGGCCACTCTTCTGTCCCTCTTGCGTTTCTCCGGCTGCTGTGCTTCTGGCTGCGCAACTTCTCTCTTTGCCGGACTCAAACCCCTTGCGCTATTAACCGCTGGAGCGCCCGTCCTCGTCGCTGCCGGCCTCGACGATCCTTCGACAGAGTCCACGGTAGGCTGTTGGACACCTTCCGTATTGTGGAGGGCCCTAAGCTTTGCACGGGCGCGGGCAGCATCAGCCTGTTTTTCTGCAGCGGCGAGCTTGGCAGCAATGGCAGTCTTAGATGGAGACGGAGGTTGAGGCCTCGCGCCATGTAGTCGTGGATGTGGTAAACGAACAGGCACACGGCGTGGTATTGAGCGTAGGTGTCCCGTTCTTGAAGCAGTACCAACGGCGAGTCCGCTTCTCGAGGGAGCATGCTCTTCGGAACGGCTGTCCTCTCTCTTGCTAGTCTCCGTTTCTTTATTTCCCAGTAGAGCTTCGTCCAGAGATGTCGTAGAACCCATACGGCTTTCCTCTGCGGGTTTGGTAGCCTTCGTGGGAACAGGCAGATGCCGTTGGGCAGCAAGAGATCCGGTAACCCGGTCAAATGTCTGCTTGGCGGCGTCAGCATTGGCTGTTGCAGCTGGCTGCTGTGGCTCCCTTGCGGCGGAGGCAGTGTAAGTAAGCTTCTGCCGGAGTGTGTTCTGCTGAGGACCACGGTTGCCAGCCGAGGAAGAATTCTGAAGAGGGCCCGTCTGATACTGCTCAGATTGCGACTCCAACTCCATAGATTGCCCCATATCGTCGGTTACCATTGCGGCCTCTTCTGTCTCTGTTCTATGGTCATTCGGCTCTTCAGTGTCACATTCCATAGCTACCACATCGTCGTCGTCGCCGTTATTATCGTCCCCGTTTTCTTCTTCGCCGTTATTGCCGTCGCCAGAGAAGCCACTGAACTCGTCATCACTATATCCATATATATCTTCCTCGGGCTCTTCCTCCTCTTCAACGGCTGGTAAGGGTTCACGAGCGTATCTCGTTTCCTCGACACCAGAGACACGAACTGGGCTCAAGTGCAACCCCATCATAATATCCTCCTCTCCAATAGGCTTGCCGCTTGTCGCCATTCTCTTCCGCCAACCATCCATCAATTGGACAGTATCCTCCCATCGGCTCTCCATCTTGATCACGGCCTCTTTGAGTTGGTCGATCTGTTGCTCTCGCATCACGACTTCTTCGATTGGTACAAACGACGGGTTCGTCAAAATGTTTCTCATGTGGCTCATCACAGCACTCAGCTCTGATGCAATCTCCTCCCAGCCTTGAGGCTTGACCACTTCAGAGCCCTCTTTCCCTTCACCGGTCCATCCACTCATTTCCTGCAATTGATCTTTCGCTTGCCGCACTACTCCCAAGAGGACTTCATTCTCCTCACTCAGGTTCTGTGCCAGACTCGCCAGAAAAGTATTCGTCTCGCTGCGCAAGGAGTAATCCTTGTCCTCAAGGTTTCCGCCCCCCGAGGGTGATCTCTTCTCTTCATTGTTCACCTCTCCCGTCACAGTAATTGACACGATTCCAGAGCCAGACCTCGTCCCTCTGGCACGGCCCGCCTCGCCAACCTGCTTCTTGAGGGTTTCGATTTGGCGATCGCGTCGCCGTATCTCGGTTGCGCATGATGCTCGCACCTGAGCCACCAATCCTTTTGTCTTTGCTAGTTCGTCTTTAAGTCCTTTCACGACAGCCTCGGCCGACTTGAGCTGCGTCTGAAGTTTCGCCTCGGACGTCGCTGCGATGTCGCTCTTTCGCTGTGCCTCGGCACATTTTTCTTTTAATCGGGCAATGTCGTTTGTGTTTTTCAAGTTCTCTGCTCGAAGATTGATAACCGTTGCCGAGAAGGATTCGCGTTGCTCTGCGTCGCGCTGAGGAGGGGTTAGCTAATGTTTGCGCAAGGAAAAAGAAATACTGCAAAGCTTACATCCCGTCGAAGGATCAGATCGTTCAATAGGCCGATGACGCGGCTTGCATTGCGAGGATGTCCAAGTCCCCTCTCTCCAAAGTCTGCAAAATTAATGTCATGGCCATCTCTGATCAGACCTCTCGAAAGCAGCTGGTTGTTGATGTACAGCGAGGCGGTTCGAAGATTGTCCGTATCAATCATGGTGCGCCACAGCGGAGAGGCAAAACAGAGATGATTAGAAAATATGTGTGTATATCGATCTTATCTCCAGCTTTGCAGTGTCATGCTTCCTGTCCAAAGCTGTTGTGGACACAAACACTCGATGATGTGCTCCAGAATAGCTCCTCTTGTTATCGGAAGTTTTGGTTGCCAGGCGGAGAAAGTAAACAATGCCCAAGTTGCCGCGAGTGATTGGCTGACTCAGCACCACTATCTGCGAACCAGGTCTCCCGACGAGAGTTCAACTATCAACACGACTTCATTGCTTCTGATTGGATGTTCTCTTATTCATTTTATTTCCCTTTTCCTTCTTTTTGGAAGATCCTTGAAAGTTCAAACAAATTGCTCAGAATTTTCGATCCAAGTGCACTCGCGAATATCCAAGACCATTTCATCAGCCCCGCCTCAACAACCGAGTACATTGAACCATCATTTATTGTTTGTGCTTTCAAATATTTGTATATGCGATAGGCAACTTTTTGAACGCCATAGTCCACCTGAGGATATCCAAAATATTCCTTATTATTTATATACATTGGGGGTATCATTATCCACCTACGCTTCCGCGGCACGATATCCTCATATGAGCTTTGCTTTTGCCTTGGCAGCCCGCAGCTCTCAATGCTCGATGGCGATCATCAAGATATCCTGATGCAATATTCGATGGTGATGCATCATCCTAGCCGGTGACACCAAGATCATTTAATTGCTTCACGTATGCCTCGTTGTCTATTCGCTTGTTCAACGCCCTCAGCAGACCGAAAACTCGAATGTTCCTGTGCATGGCATTAACACCATTTCTCATCCTCAATCGTCACATAAAAACACCATTGATTGTAATTCAAGCTTCAGACAAATTTGAGAAGATTGTTTTACGCGGTTTTTGTCGACATTAGCCGAGCAGGGCTCAGGCGAACCCGAGCCCATTCCAGCCTCTCGATGGCCCCGCGTGCGTCATCATGCTTGAGGGCAAAGAAAAGTGAACAATGAAAGTTCGACTTACTTCACTACACGGACAGTGTGTAACAGGTTCATCCATATCATGTTTCGGGCTTGAATTTTCCTCTCTTTTCCCGCATGGCATTGACCTTCTTCTTGTCTTCCTCGAAACGCTTGAGCAGTTCCGCCTGCTCCTGCTTCCGTCGTTCTCGCAGCTGGAATCGGTAAAAGTCCTTCATCTCCGACTTCTTCTTGGCCGCCTTTTCGATCATCTTTCGTCTGGCCTCCTCGGCTTCGAATTGGTTCGCAGGAGTACCCTTTCCACCACGAGTAACAGTAACGAAGCCATCTTCGTCAGGTTCGTTGCGTAGTCGCTTGCTGATCTCAGCAGCTTCCTTCTCCTTCCTGTTGAACACATTGAAGAATGCATGTGTAGCATTTTGTATCTCGGCCTTATTGGCACGGCTTAGACGCAGATGAGAAGACACCCAAGGAGCTCCCAGCGGTGGAACATCGCCTGACAAGTGCTGTCCCCATATAGGATACTTTTTGGTTTTCTGGAGCTGTCTAATCGCTTTCAGGACGAGTTGCACACTCTTTTCATCGGCGAGCAACACAATCGCGGTGCTGCTGCTTCGGTAAAGTCGGCGCGTCCAGATGTCCGGTAGCTGTGCCGCTTCTTCTTCAGCTTTTTCTTCTTCTTCCACATCACTTCTCTTCCGCTTGCGCGCAAGCGCAGCAGCCTTGACTGCTCTGGCAGGGTCAATGGCAACCGCAGCCTTGTCCTCTCCTTCAAATGTTATCGTCTCGAATCGTCCAGCACCGACGAGCGCGGTAAAAACGGCCCTAAAATGGGGCTCTGTGCTATCTGCAGGAATATTCTTCAGGAAAAGACTGCGAGAATCATTCGCCGTAGGAATTTTGGGCGCATTTCTTCGTATCCGCACTTCGTGAAGAGCAGTCTCCTTGAATGAAGGCACGGGGGGCATCTGGATGGGAAGAATGGCGAATTGATCGCCGGCCGCATCTACGGGAACCATGATGGAACCGATTTTTGGCCCCCGAAGGAGATGTGTGCGTGTTTATGAAAGGTGATTCGGCTTTGCGTGTAGCAGCAGGACGAAGTTTTGTTTAGCAGCTCGACACTCTTGAAGTCCAGAGAAAAAATTGTCCCCACAGTCCGTATCGATACGGGTGGGTCAATTCGACGGCCTGTGTGGAAGGGATTGGCTCTTCCATCTGAACAAAGTGAGTGATGCAGCGCAAAAAACAACCGTCAACATGAAAAGAAAATTCCTCATGACACTTTCTAGCAGAACAAAGTTCGTGATGCTATGATTGGCAAAAAAGGATATTCGAAAACATCAAAAAATGACGAGAGTGGGACTCGAACCCACGCGGATTGCTCCACCAGGAATTGCTGTTAAGGTAGCCTTAACCTGACGCCATAACCAACTCGGCCATCTCGCCGTTCGATGATTTGCGAACGGAATAACTGCATGAAGAGCCCTTCTGCCGCCCAGGATGTTGAGTCCTGATTTTGCTATCCAGCATCCACATCGCAAATAATACTGAGTACTACCCAGATGACTACATTTATAATAGTAAATACTAAAGATCTATAACTTATAGGAGCAGTTACTAGATAAATGTAGAAATAGCAGCAGATATCTTAAAAAATTTGGTACTGCATATGCGTGACACCCTTACACGAAGACACCCTTCCTGACGTCTAAACTTCAATTGCAATCCTTCCAACACCACGGCTCACACACGTCAACATGCAGGATTCCTTCTCATCCGGCATGAGTGCCGAACCTCGATGAATCACCTCTCCGCTCTTGAGAGTAACCTTACAGGTACCGCAGTTGCCCACCTCACAGCTCGAAGGAATATCTCCAAATTCCCGCTGCAGGACCTCCAAGAGGCTCTCCTCTTCACCCACCTTGACAACCTTGTTCTTCCTATTCACAACTTCTACTTCGAAAGGATCTCCAGTTGTGTCGGCGGAAAAGGCCTCAAAGTGTATCTCTTGGGGAGGAATGGAAGCTTCTTCGGCGGCAGCTTTGGCTGCTTCCATCATACGGTTGGGTCCGCAGACGTACAGAAAGCTGTTCCAGGGCATGGTCTTCATGATGTTTTTGATATCCATCCGCTGGTCTTTCGACTTGTCATATATGATGACTCTCTCTCCATACGACTCCAGTTGCTCTCGAAAAGGCACATCATCTGAGGACCGTACCGCATAATGAAGCTGAAAGCTCCAATTAATAGAGTCATACATCTTCATGAGTTCCAAAAAGGCCGTGATGCCAATCCCTCCCGCTATAAAAACGTGGTTGCTTGCTGCACTGACTGGTCCGTTGACATCGCTCGTCACACCACCCACTTCAATGCTATCTCCGACTTTGACAGACTCATGGATATAACGCGAGCCGCCTCGGCTGTTTTCGTCGAGAGCAATACCAAATTCCAGTCTTCTGGGTGATTCAGTTTTCTTACCACTATTTGACACGACGGAATACGTCCTCACAAGTCCGTTGGGAAGCTTCAGCTTGGCATGCGCCGCCGATGGAAAGCCGTCAGACTGGGGCTTAGCAGGAGCCTCAATGGCCAGCCAAACGGTCCTTGGCGTCTCCATCTTCCGGCTGACCACTTTGTAAGTTTCCCAGGGCTCTTCTTTCTTCTGCTGCTTCCGTTTTTGTGCCTTGGCCACGCGTTTCTTGAATTGACCGCGGGCTTCATTGCCCAGAGCCTCGATTTCTGACAGCTTCTCATTCATCTCATCATTGTCGGTTACGCGGTGTAGATATTCCTGCACGCGCTCAATTGTCCACTCTGGCCATTTCCTCTCAACCAGTTTCAACTCATCGCCAGTGCTAACGTTGCCCTCACGGAGGACCCGATAGTACCATCCAGTGCGACTAGTCTTGTAAGTTTCAGGGGCGAAATTCTTCAATGAGAAGCGGTGGTTGAGCTTGAAGCATGGTTGCCGCGGAAGGGATACCTGGAGGACCACCTCAGGACCAACAGATATAACGTCTCCTATGCAGACATTTCGCTCGTTCATGTGCGCTGTGACAAAGTTCTCTCCGAAGCCCCCTGGGACAAATTTGTCGACACGTTCGGGATAAGATTCCTGCCAGGATGGATAATGCGAGGAGCAGTCTAATAAGAGCAAGGACGGTCATTAGTTGGTATGTAGTTCACAGCAGTCATTGAGGAATGCCTACATCCAAGAATTGCCTTGTCCAGACCGCCGTGAAATGTAAGATCGTGCCAATCCCCTTCCAGTCCCAGCTTGTCGACTTTCATCGAGACAGTGCGAAGCTCTTTGTCAATGCCAGACATGACGGCCAAACCTGGCATTCGCTTCATTCCGGACGTGCGAATTTCGATAAGCCGGTCGGCCTCGAAAGGCGCCGCAAGATCATCAAAATAAGAGCTTCTCATTGTAATTTCTATAATTACTGTCGAGGAGAGCGGCAGGAGAATAAGTTGGGAGGAGAGAGATCTAATAAAGGTGTAAGTGCGAATCCTGCTGAAAGCTATGCGCCTTACACGGTTCTTGTATACAGTGTAGACACTGTGGGTTGGACTCGCTCGCTCTGAGTCAGAATAGGCAAGTTGTAGCGACAGCGCAACGTGAATTGCGACCAATGCATTCGTCTTAAATCCGGTTTCTATAGTCCGATGTATTTCTTTACTAATTCCAGTATCTTTATCTCACGATTATTTACAATCTTCAGATAACAGCCGTCTATGTCATCTACACACCCAAAGTGTCCTCTTGGTCCTTCACGGATAGAATCAGCCATCGACGCACTGTGCTGAATCTTTCCGGTTAGACTCCCGAGCAACACTTATCCACCATGCAATGTAGCATCGAGCATTATACAAATCAGGTCAAGCATGCGTGAAACCGGGCACATATACAGGCAGATAATGTATTTCAACATTTTCCCCTTTCAATCAACTTATACGCTGCCGCTGACACAATCGAGTGCCAGTCCAGGGATCACGGCCGATGCACGGCAACAATGCAGTTTTGTCTCGGCGTCTACAGAACACCGCTCAAAGCAATGCACCCCTCCCACTATCATTTCAATGATGCGAAATCTTCACAAAAAGATGAATCGGCCAGCAGCAAATATTTTCAACCATATTTGAAATCCAGCTCCCACGATGTTGACATTTCCGCGGCGTGGCGACGTTACCCTAGAGTGAAAAGAAAATGTTGGTAGCCAAAGGTTTATAATGCTAAATACTGGAAATTTGACCAATGAACCTTCATGGTTCTGTGGTCTAACGGTTATG
Source organism: Trichoderma simmonsii (assembly GCA_019565615.1). NCBI lineage: Eukaryota > Fungi > Ascomycota > Sordariomycetes > Hypocreales > Hypocreaceae > Trichoderma > Trichoderma simmonsii. The sequence continues at coordinate 3,488,202 of CP075866.1, forward strand.
ACTCCGGATTTTGATTCCGGCAGCGAGGGTTCGACTCCCTCCAGAACCTGTTTCAGGTCTCCTTTTTTTTTCTTTTGCCCTTTGGCTGTTGGCTGAATTTGATCTGTGCTTACGCCGCGCGAATCCACTTGGGCATTAATAGGCTCGTTGTGGCCTGCTCTTTTGGCTCAGAAGTGGCATTCGTAGAACCGCATCATGCTTCTTAGATGCCTGGTAATCCTGGTGATTTACACAGGTGAGCTTTGCGTCCTCCGATTTTCGCATAAAAAATTATCCAATATTAGGATTTTCAGTACAGGTAGGCTCATCTATGCTTTTCTATAGGTGAGTCAATCGTAATTAACCAGCAGTCAGCAATTCATGGCCTTTCTTTGGAGTGGAGCGTGTGAAGAGGATGACCTCTCTCCATTTGCTCAAGACTCATGAAATGAATCAGTCATCTTGCAATTCTTTCCGAATATTGTAAACAGCCAGGATATCTGATGACTCCAACCAAAGCTGAGTCAATGTCGTCAATTTACAGCTCGTAGCACTCAAAAACATTCATCCTGACCCTAGTCCTTATGCCCCTGCTCTGCTTTACTATGGAAGAAGCAATTGCCGGTTTTCGGCCCCGATGTGGACTGCGGGTCGGGAAGTGACTCCGGTACCCCGCGCGTTTCTACCGAATCCGCCCGGTATTCCCCCCCGGACCTTGAGATATATATGCAGAACGCGGACAATCAACAGCATCATTCTCATTCATTCCTTTTAAAACCAAGAAATAAAACACCTAGACATCACATCATAACCGTCGCCATGCGTCTCCCTTACGTTGCCGATCCTCCCCCGGTCCAAACCGAACAAGACGCCGCCATCGTGCAGCGCATCCGAGACCGTCGCGCCCCTCGCCCTCTCCAGGCCCTGGATCTAACCCTCCTGCACTCACCCAACGTAGCAGACGGCTGGAACTCATTCCTCGGTGCCGTCCGCACCAAGACCTCTCTCACGGATGATGTGCGTGAGCTGGCTATTTCGCGCGTTGCCGTGTGCAACAAGGCGTGGTACGAATGGGGTCACCACGCGCCCCTGGCCATCAAGGGCGGCGTGAGCGAGGACGCCATGGAAACTGTCAAGAGAGACTCGTTGGGGGAGAGGCCGGAGGGACTGTTGAGCGAGAAGCAGTGGGCGGCGCTGGTGTATGCGGATGAGATGACCAAGAATGTGCAAGTCGCGGACGAGACATTTGCGGCGTTGAAGCAGCACTTTAACGACCAGGAGGTTGTAGAGATAACGGCGACGGTAAGATTCCTTTACTTGCATTTTCCTGTGGCTGACGAAACGTTACATTTCGATGATTTACTGACAATGGGATATTGGCATTACAGGTCGCTGCTTACAACTGCGTGAGCAGGTTCTTGGTCGCTCTGGATGGTAAGTCAAGTTCAAGCTCATTTTCAAACTTGTATTTTATTTTAATTCTGTTTGCCAATTTCTGACTTTGCATACAGTGGGTGAGAAGAATGGTACTGGCCCAGGTGCTTTATCTGCTCATTGATGGGAATTTGCCTGGGAGAAAGTACTCATTGTGCATTCAAAATAGGAAAAGGCAAAGGGAAAGAAATAGAGCAAGCATAGAGCTGAATGATAATGAGTGTAAAAAGTTGCATAGAAGAAATGAAAGTGATTAACTGTGATAGAGGTAAAAGGTGGAGAGGGAGAAGCTTGCGTGAGCAATCTGTGTGAAATGAAAGGAAAGTGGAATAAATGGGGTATCCTATCTAAGAAGAAAGTGTGATGTGATGTGGTTTGAATAAGAGAGAAAAGAAAGGAGAATATCATCAAAAGACTTGTAGTCCACCGCCCACACCCGTATCCCATCCATATCCCATCCATATCCGCGCGCGCCATAAAAAAGAAATCAATTCGTGCCTCATAAACCAAAAACTCTTTTTCTTCTCTCATACGTCGTAAAATAAAACTAGTCATCGAACACTTGTTCTAGCTTATCCAGTCGTCTCTCTTTAATCGTTCTGATTGCTGGTGGTGTCGTGTAAGATTCGTAACGAAAGTCATGGCCATGTCATCGTAAACTTCTACTGTCTGCATGCCGTTGAGTTGTGTGTGTGTATGTTAAATCATAATCGGTTGGTCTCGAGAGGAACCGGATGTGTAATAAATCAAGATTAAAAAAAGGGGGGAGTGAAAAAACAGCAGGGGAACAGGATCGGCCCAACAAAGCAAGAAAAACCAAGTCGATGCTAGGTTTTGCTTTTAGGGTGACGAGTCTTCCATGAGCTTTTCGATGGAGGCGTGTCGTGCCCGCATCCGCGGCGACATCTGCAACTCCTGGACGACTCCAGCCCAGCCACTGCGCTGGGGTGTCTCAACGTGCTCGTTGTGGCCGATAGCCTGCGTGGTAAGTCTTCGGGTAGGCGTGCGTCGGTGTAGATCATCAAACGACTTCTTTGCCGAGGGTCTGGTGGGTGTTGTGTAAGTGGTCTTTTCCGGCAACTGCTTGGGCAGCGGTGGTGGAGGCGGCGGCAGCGGCTGCTTTTCTGCGATTGAGGTTATAATGCCTAGATAGACCATCATGAAGCGCATGCGCAGCGTTTCCAGTCGCCTCATTCTCTCCTCCAGCTGCGAGCGTTTCGACGCCCACATGAGCCTTGAGCTGGTCCGCAGCGTGGTTGCGCCCTCCTCAAGGACCAAGCAGCTCAGCTCATCGCGCAAGTCATCACCGATTTTCTGGATTTCCCTCAGCAGGCGGTTAAGGCGGATCTTGTCTTCAAGGCGCTGGACCTTGGAGACGTCCCGGTCGTAACCTTCGTTCTCCTCGATGGAAAAATCAAGAGTGTCAATAAAGCTAGCCACCTCCTGCGGCGCAACCTTGTATGCCGCCCAGTACGAGTTCGCAGTCTGTGCGATCATCACGATGGACATGCCAGTGGCGGTGGTGGCCAAGAGGTAGGCCCACTGGAGCCAGCCTGAGTCGGCCATTATGCAGCGGAGGGCAACGAAGCACAAGTCGTGATGTCGTCCTGGGAGGGCAAAGGCATGGTCCGGCGGGAGGAGGCGGGAGCTTTGGTAGTTGACTGAGGGGGAGAGAAGAGGAAGAAAAAGAAGAAGAAGAGGGAAGAGGGAAGAGAAAAGAAAGAATCAAAAGGAAAAACAGAATCCCCAGCTAATGCGGCGAAACGGATTGCGATATTACGTAGTGGAGGAGGAGGAGGAGCCCTGATCCAAGCCCTGATTGGGCTGGTGTGGCAGCAGAGAGGTAATAATAATGCCAGCAACTCTCTCTTTTAGAACCAAACCAAGGCATGTGTGCAAGCATCGTGGGCTAAAAAGCCGAGGGAGGAGAAACAGGTAGACTCATAGTGCTACTAGTGGAAGAGCAGATACTGTGTGTGTGTCGGGCTCTGGGAGCGCACAGAGGCGAAGCAAGCAAGCAAACAAACATGACGGATTCCGGATTCCGCACTCGCCTGCGTCAGCCCCTGCAAGGGCATCAACTAGACTCAGCTATGACGACGGGGAAGAAGTTCGTTGGGGAAGGGTTAAGACTGGAGGAGTCACATGGATTTCTGTCGTACGGCGTTTTCATGACACGGGAGCCCGAGAGTGCTGCTGTAAAGTACAAGTACCTTATCTACCAGGTAACTTCACTGCAGATATCGTACCTGAGGCACCAAGACCAGCATTGATCTGATTTACACCGGGAGGCCGATCGAATACTTTATGTGTCGAGAGTTTCCTTCCAGAAACATCATCATTTCCCTGCCGAATACCAAAAAAAGCAGCCCTGCAGAAACGGGACCCAGTCCAGCCCACAAATGGCAGACTGTCCAGTGACTTGTGCTTCCATCATCTTCCTTGTCCTGCATATCGGCCTCTTTTTACGCTTGACTGCTGCGCCGGTTGCTGGCGGGCGTCGATCCCCAACCAATGGCACCGGCAATCCCTCGCTGTCAAACCCCACTACAGCGCGTAGTACCTTTTTTCTTCCATTTTTTTTCTTGTCAACCTTGCTGCAGGAAAAAAAAGGGCCGTGACTGCGGTTAAGCACTTTGCGATGACCTGCAGAGTGCATCGCAGCGGTCCAACCCCGAAGCAGAACTTGTTTCGTCCATCTGTAGATTTCTGTTATCTTATCCGGGATTGTGCCTAAACCAAAATTTCTCTCCTCCGTCCCTCCCACCAAAAAACTCCAACCATGGCGGCCACCGCCTCGGAAGCCGTGGTGCATGAATTTCCACTGCCCGCGATTCTCACCAACCCCGCGTCGACCCCGCCAACGCTCATCACTCAAGGCGCCGAAGGTCGGCTCTACAAGACGACATACCTGCTGCCCAGCATCCCCAGCGCCCTCAAGTACCGGCCGCCGAAGCCATGGCGACACCCGATCTTGGACCAGCGCTTGACAAGGCACCGCATCCTGTCTGAGGCTCGAATTCTCTCCAAGTGTCGCAGAGATGGCCTCCGTGTTCCTGATGTCTATGCCCTGGACGAGTCGGCGGGGTGGCTGATGTTGGAATGGGTTCAGGGCACACCTGTCAGAGTGAACATCAACCAGAGGCTGGGGAACAGGACGGAGGACATTGAAGACGACGAGGAGCTCAAGGATTTGATGCGAAGAATCGGCTCAGCTGTGGGCAAGATGCACAGCATTGGCATCATCCACGGCGACCTGACGACGAGCAACATGATGCTGAACCCTCCCGCGGGCAAGGCCGAAACCGACAACGTGAGCGGACTTGAGGGGGAGGTTGTCATTATCGACCTTGGACTCGCTAGTGGAGGAGTACACGATGAAGATCGAGCTGTCGACCTGTACGTCCTTGAGCGTGCCTTTGGCAGTACACATCCCCGTGCTGAATGTGTATTTGGCGAGGTCCTGGATGCATACAAAAAGTCTTTCAAGCAGGCTGGCGTGGCCCTCAAGAAGCTAGAAGAAGTGAGAATGAGGGGCCGCAAGAGAAGCATGCTCGGTTAGAACGTGACATGAGACAAGCAAAGACAAAAAGAAAAAGAGAAAAAATTCTTTATTCTCTGTTCTTTCTCAGCAGCAAGAGAAAGAAGGGAGGAGATTATGTGACATAGCTCCCTGTAATGATGCCCGCTATATGATATCCCAATGGACAGACCAAATCAAACAAATAATAGATATCGCTTTTAGTGACAAAAGAAACATGATGTTCAAAAATTCCCGACACAATTCATCCGCTTACTGAAGCTCAGCTCCTGCAAAGTAGCCCTTGTTCTCAATGACACCGCGATCCTTGACAAATGCCACATATCGAACAACCCATTGAGGAGAGAGCTCGCCCTCGAGACCAGCACCGCCGTGAGCAGCATCTGCTAGCACTCCGGCTCCCCTGGGTCCGTGGCCGAGCAGCTCCCGCAATGTTCCACGAGGGAGGATATCGGTGCAGTCAGTGTGGACGTTCAATTCTATGCCCTCTTCCTCTGCTAGTTTCTGGAGCGGCGCAGGGACGTTGCAGCAGTCCTGAAGGTTGACCTGGTCGACACTTGGGTGAATTGACGTGCGCTCGATGAAAGCGCGAAGCTTCTCGGTGCCAAACTCGGCAACACCGAGTCGCTTGGCAAGGCCTTGTTTGTGAAAGTCTTCAAAGACTTTCCACGATGCCAGTTCCTCTTCCAGGTCGCCCTGCTGGGCGTTGATGCGCTCGGCTTCCTTTTCGCATGTGCCCTCAAACGACATTCCGGGGAAGGAGACAATGAGAAGGTCGATTGCCTGGATGTTGAGCTCCTTGCGAACCAGGTCGAGGGCTTCGCGCGCATACTGCTCTCGCGCCGAGACTGATGTGCCCGGGAGGAGGAAAAGCTTGACGGTGATCTCGTAATCGCTGGCCTCCTCGCGCAGACCGGCCGCCTGCCAGTTGATTCTGGGAATGTAGAGAGTCTTGTCGTCTAGCTCCGTCCACACCTCCACGGGCGTCTGAGGGGGTGAGGGTAAAGTGTTGGAGCCGTTGGCGGGCGACGCATCAATCGCATAGTCTAGCCGCGTGGAAACGAAGTTGTCTCGGAGAGAGTTGACGAGCTCTTGGTTCGATTTGGAGTTGCCGCCGCCTTTGCGAATGATTGAAGGGCCGCCGGACATGATATTGCTGCCATGGCGTGTGTGGTTAGCGGGAGCATGTTAGAGAGATGTCTTAGACCTGATGGAAGGACAAACCCCGTGGAGAGAATGATCTTGGTCATTGTGATGTTGGTTTGGGATCCTAGATATCTGCAATGGAACAGAGCCTAGGGCGGAAAGACTTGAAGATTCAAAAACGATGGAAGATAAGAAGATGGGAAGATAAAGAGGCCGACTTTGGTTCGATAGTGCTCTATAAGGTAAAAGCAATCAACCCGGTTCTCGGCATATGCGAGCAATAACTTTTTTTTTCTTCACAAAAATGCCTAACTAAATGTGATGGTAATATCCCGTAGTCCTACTCCAGATGGCGCTTGTGGCGGTATATAGCACGCATTACTAATGAGGGTTGCTGAGTGGATATTGGGGGGATGCGGCCTCGGCGATAGAATTTGTAAACAGATGGTATAAGCTATCTATTCTGACCACGAAATGGACCTCTTCTTGATAGTTTTACCGATACTGAAGAGGTTGCTTGAGGTGGGGGAAGATGTATATGTGCCGCCCTCTAGAGCCGGACTTTTCGTGGGATGATTTATATGTGACTGGTGACGTCCTAGAAAACGAGAGAATATCCCCACCATTTGTCTCGTTGTTTTTCAGTTTCCTCATGTTTCTCCGTATAGATAATATCACTGTCTCAAATTGACTTTTGCGGAATAATATGTAGCGAGGACCCTTTAGGGGACAATACACTCGTCATGGAATCAACTGAGCGAGGCCACGCGGGGTTGATTGAGCCTTGCAGCCAATCTGGTCCGGGCCCTAAAACTGCAGGGCTCTTTAGTGCTATTATTGTCTATCAAGCGCTGAAGGTTCGCGGTGACAAAGAGAGGGGCACAAGGTACGGCCCAGACCAGCGGAAAACGGGGCACGGAGCAAGGTACCGGAGTACGTACAGCCTGTTCTCCCGTCCAACTGGAAAGCACGCGCTACTGCCTCGTCACCGACCTGGCAAACTTACCTGGTCCGAACAAGAGACGCCAGCTCAAGTCTATTCAAACCACATCTCGCCTCTGTCACCTTGTCGCGGGTGATGTGAGAGAGCCCGTCACAATGGCGATTCAGTGCGTACCGTCTCTGCTACTGCTGCGGCGCCCCGTCGGAATGATGCTGACCTGGCATCTCTCTCTAGCTATCTGATTCTGTTGTCCCGTCAGGGGAAAGTGGTGCGTAGCTCCTCGTCGCTCTCGTTGCTGTCGGCGTTGCTGAATGGCGGTGGAATATGCCACGGGTGTATGGTGTCTTGCTGACCGACTATCTCCCCATCAGCGTCTTGCGAAGTGGTTCACCACGCTGTCCCCCAAGGACAAGGCCAAGATTGTCAAGGACGTCTCACAGCTGGTTCTCGCTCGAAGAACACGCATGTGCAACTTTTTGGAGTACAAAGGTACGTGGCGAATGTCAAATCCCATCCACTGCCTTGTTGCCCATGGCAAGTTTAACTGACGAATATTTGTCCTCACCAGACACCAAAATTGTATATCGACGATACGCCTCGCTCTTCTTCATTGCAGGATGCTCTTCCGAGGACAACGAGCTGATTACGCTTGAAATTATCCACCGATACGTCGAGCAGATGGACAAGTACTACGGCAATGTGTGCGAGCTCGACATCATCTTTTCCTTCACCAAGGCATACTACATCCTCGACGAGCTACTTCTTGCCGGAGAGCTACAGGAGAGCAGCAAGAAGAACGTGCTGCGCTGTATCGGACAGCAGGATTCACTCGAAGATATGGAGGTAAGTGCTATGCACAGTTCATTCTGACGGCCGCATCGCACCGACTTTCGGCCCTTCCCCTCGCGTGATGCGTTTCCGCCGCCTCGTTCCGGTTAAGGCTATGCGACTTTGACACAGCTGACACCGAATTTCCTAAACGCAAAAGGTCGAAGACGAGGTCACCAAGATCCTATAAATTGCGCGCATACGACATTGAGTACTCAAGCGCGCGACTTTTGGACGACCGATCCTTTTCCACCGACCGGCCTGTCATCACCACCTACCACACAAGGACATGCCCCTATCGTCCCACCAGCTTCTTGGAGTCATCGAGGCGCAAGAGTTGAGATGGATTTGATAGTTAACAATTGGTGCAGCAGGCCGAGCAAATCACAGAGAAGCTTCGCGAAGTGGGGATTCTTTGATACACAAGCCTCAGGACTACTGAGCATCTCTTCGATGGGAAGAGAGGACATACTGGGGAGAAGGGGATAGGGATGTGGACGTGGATGCGCTGGGAGAGAGAATATGGCGTCATTTTTCTTTGTGTGTATAGATCTTGGAGGATGGAAAACCATCCTCTCCCGTGTCAAGAGAAAACAGAGGCATTAGGGGAACGGTCTCCAAAGTCGGCGGACGTGTTGCCGTCATTCATGAGCAAGGGCCATGAGTTGGCCATTTGGTTGAGGTGTGAATCTAATATACCAGGAGACGAGAAGAAGGAGCAACAACGTCGAAACCAATTCAAGAACATTTCCACATCGTCCACATCGTCATTGATTCCAATCCAGTCCACTTACTGCACAGTCTCGTCTCATCTCGTCTCTCGTTCCGGCCTCCCGCATCACATCCTCTTGTCATTGTCGCGCGTGGCAGCTCCATGCATCGTTATTCGTTGCACTACCAAAACTGACACCAGCAAATGGGCTCGCACGAACCGCCCACTCTGCCAACTTGGCCCCCTCTTTTCCCGCACCATGACTAGCAGTAGCTGAGTCTGTTGTGGTGGTGCAGCTCTTGGTCGTCTTACTATCCAGGCCATCTGGCCATTTGCCGGGCGCAGCCGACGCGGCGATCGGATTCGGAACTATAAGGAGAAGCGCCAAAAACCCACCGACTCTTTGGCTTGAGGAACGTGGGCCATGCACGGAATGGCGATGGACGTTCTAACTTTGCTCTGGCTTGTCTAGCTTCCGATCAACAGCACGACGTGGGAGTTTGAAAACGCCGCCGGCAAGAGAAACCAGCTGAGGGCAACCTGGAACATCCGTGGATGGCTACAGCGCTCAATCCCCCCTATTAACCCCCCCAAAATACAGTGAGTACAGTGAACCCACCGTCGGCCTCCGCCTCCACTGCAGCACGCAAGCCCCCACCATCTGGCGACTGATTGATGTCACTGCCAATGTCGGGACGCTGATGCGTGTCACCCCCCGATCCGGCTTCCTGTCCACTAATGAACCGAACCCGACAAACCACACAGTGCCGCCAGATCTCCCTCTCCCTATCTATCCCTCTCGCTCTCTCTTCATTAGCCCTCCTAGCCTGCCTTTGAATCTGCCGGTCTTCACCAGCCCTGTCTTCCTTGCTCGCGAATCAGCTGCACTTAGCGTCAACAACGGCTGCGCTACTAGATCTCAGGTCGAGCCTCGCCGCAACACCACCAATCCCTGATTCCTACTCCCTCTCCTTCACCCTCCTCGCCTTGGGTGACCAGACAATCATTACCAAGATTTACGATTCCGGCCTTTCTCCCTGCTTACTGCACGGCAGAATCCGACTAGAGACGCTGGACTCGATTGTATCGCAGCGCTCCTCTCCCCTGCCTCAACTCGATCGCCGTGCGGATCCGCGACTACGGCCCCAGAGTAGAGACCGAACAACCGACGAGCGTCACCACGACGAGTCCGACTTCACCTTCGAGTGCTCTTTGTGCGCAACACGAACCCCTAAACAAAGCGATACCGCACGCCATCTGCTACCAATCTTGCCGGCTTTAGAGACATTTTGAGTCTCCGTCTCTAAATCTCGCCTTCATTATTGTCGCATTCACCGCTTATCGCTCGGAGATCTAACTTCGGTGCAATTCACGGTCTTCACCGCACGTTATTTCTCTCTGTCGGCTATTCCCCGTCGTCTATCAATTCATGCAGAGAACCAGAGCAGCATCCAGCAGTCAACATGAAGGTGAGTGGAATACACGACCAGCCGGACTCCGACGTGAGACAATCCCCGGCTGACGAGACATCCCCACTACGCAGTACCTCCCAGTCCAAGAGTTCGAGGCCGTAACCGGCGCTCTCAATTTCAACACGCCCGACTGCAATGTCACAGGCGGCTGCGATCTATACACAACTAAGTCTACCGGATCCGACAAGAAACTCTACAAGAACATCGACAAAGATCTCAGCTCTCAACATGCTGCGCTGCTCAAGTTGGGCGCCAGCCTGTCACCACCTGATAGGGAGCACATGCTCGCAACATCGCGCAGCATGCAGCTCTTCTCACACTCGAGCGCATTTGGCCCGCTGTCAGAGCTTTCTAGTCGACGGACATTTGCTTACCTGATTGCGACGCTCAACGCGAGCCACCCTCACTACGACTTCTCCCACGTCCTGCGGCCCGGCGACTTTAAGCGTGAGAGAAACCTGAAGCGTGTCATGGCCAACCTGGACTCGATCCTGCAAAACACACGGCCTGGATTTGATTTAGGCTCCTCGTATGACTCCTCCGCTGGCAGCGACGTCAACGCCCAGTGGGGGCCTCAGTGCTGGTCTTTGATCAACAAAGAGATGCGCTTGAACGAGTGCACCATCTTCAGCTACCACCCAGAGGTCGACCCCTTTGAGGAAGACGAAAGCGCCATTTGGGCGGTGCACTACTTCTTTTTCAACAGGGCGCTCAAGAGAGTTGCTTATCTCTATGTCCGAGTCGTCCCCGTCATCTCATCACAGAGCCCGACATTGAGACCCGTAAAGGGGGGCGTCCACAAGCGACACACGGCGGTCGAGTCAGACGGCGCAAAGAAGCGCACAAAGTATTGGCTAGGCGATCAGGACGCTGAGCTAGTACCGCCGTACGAGGACGACGAAGAGCCGTTGGACGATGGCCTGTACTGGAACCGTGGCGAGGATGGCGATATCGTGCAGTTTTCAGACGACGACTTTGCTGAAGATGAGCCTGTTGACGAGGACGAAGACGAAGATGACGACTACGACATGACGAGTCCCAGGCGGGAGAGACTTATGAGCGAAGACGTCGCAGGACAGATGGAGATTTAAGGCGACGCCTGATCAACCACACTGCCTCCAATCCAATCAAAGAAAATGTCATGTCTTTCAACACGACATGAACCACTCTAGTATGACAAAAACGACCTCCACGTCCGCCTCTATACTCCAACAATCTGCATGAAACGACTCAACATATCTCATGTCCACTCCCAGCTTTGCAACTCTTGGAAACGGAGAGCTACATTTGCCGATAACTCTTCTCGAGCCTCCTTTTCCCTCTCCACCTCACGCATCATTACTCCTGCTTGCTACTTATCTAATTTGGTTTGGATCGACTGAAGGGGGCCTCTCTCACCCCCCGCTATGCTTTTATGCTTTATCAATGCTATGATTATGATTTTGTGTCCTTCAGCGTGGCGCAAGGTTTTGGTTTCTGGTCGGTGAGAGCGACTGGGAACAACGTCGCCCGGAGTTTACCATTTGTCTTTGTTTTTGCTTGGCTTTGTTATTTCTCTTATTCGCATCATTTACTTATTTTCTTTCATTGTGTTGTGTTATTTTTGGATTAATTGGTGGCTGCCTCCGTGAGAAGGGTGGCTATTTATCATTTATTGCTGTGTCGTTACAATTTTTTTTTCTTTCGGTTTTTTGAGCCTGGATCTATGATATCCTCGCGGAAATGATCTCTTGCTCTATTTCCTTTTATTCCTCTGTTCTTCTCTTTCCTTTCTTTCTTGTTTTATCTATGGAATCACGTGGTACACGTATATATATAACGCAGTAATGCTCCGATCCGCCTCGCTGGCAAGAGGCTTCGATAGCTATTTATTCTATTTCTGAGATTCGGCCGGCTATGCAATTTAGTTTTCAAGTATTTAATACTCATCATATGTTCAAAACATCTATTTCACACTGTTTGTGCTACTATGTGTCCCTCGAGTCATATATCAAACCATTACGGCAACTGCAAGTAGATCAACAAGTTGAGCAGGCTCGAGTCCTCATGGGAGATCTTTGAAAAACACACAAGCAAAGGTCAGAAAAAGCGAGATCGCGGAATGAATACGTACATATAGATTCAGGAAGGTAATATGAGCACCTAACCAACTCGTAAAACGCCTATTCAGCCAGCACCCGAACTTTATTATATAGATATAGTAGGGAAATGTAGATATAGCAGCTACTACTCCTGTTGTAAGCGTACGGTTCAACTCGTGGATGTTCGAAACCTTCCCGGTCTCGGTTTTTCTGCCATCCGCTTGACACAACAACACACACACATCTAATTTCTTCACCGGATACACAATTCAGTCATGTAGCACGAGCTATCCATTCATCTAAATAATGCGGCTAACGAAGAAATGCCTGCAAAGAATAAGAAGCGAGAAAGATTAAAAAAAAAAAAAAAAAAAAGACTAACGAAACCAGCCTTCGAATCCGCCAAGCATTTTTTCTTTTCCGCCCTCATGGCAATGTCCCCCCATTTAGTAATTATCAGTCCCTAGATCTTGACTGCTCTTTACGCAGAATCTCTCCAGTCCGTATGATTAATCTCGGGGTATCAGTAATCGTAGATGTAATAAAATGAATAATGTGTGATGTAAAGAGCACGCTGCCATCAAATGCTCTACCCAATCCCCGTCGACTGGACCATTTATCAATACTTCTTGTAAGCACGGATAAATATCGTTGAGTAGGAAATATATCAAATGCAAGAGGAATATCAGATGCAAAATGCAAAATGTAAAACGCGGGGCCAGGCAATGCCATCAAACAGCGTATTTGAAAAAGAAAGGAGGTGAAACAAGAATGCAAGCTCATACTATGAAAGTACGGCGAAATCGGCACCTAAACAACGGATGCCTTCCTCCTTCGCCCAAACATTCTGGCGAATCCACTGGGCTCGTCTTGCGGGACTGAAGTTTGAGTGGGAACAATCTCCGGCGGGGGTTCTGAATCGCGCAGAAATCTCGCCAAGTCCGCAGTCTGTCCATAAGAGACAGGCTCCCGTGTCTCATATCTCTTCATGGGTGCTCTGTTGATATTGTTCATGCTCACAGGAGGAGGAGCTTTGACGTTGGTCGGCCCATACGCATCGTAGCCTGCTGGCATTTGGATCGGAGTGTGCTTGCTTCGACCATTCATCGAACGCGATTCACCACCAAACCCCAAGGCACTGGCTCGACTGCTGGGTGCCCGACCTTCGTTGAAAGTATTTACTTCCTTGGAGCCACTGCGAGTAAACCGGCCAATAAGACCGGGTGTGCTGGTCTTCTTCTTTGGCATCTTCGTGGGTGGAGATGGGGGCTCCGGCGGAGGGTCATAGTTGAGCAGGAATTCCGCGAGGCTCTCTTCCTTCTTGGGGGGAGGCCTGGGGGCTATGTCAAAATCATCATCCTCTTCTTCGTCGCTGAAGTCGATTGCGTATGGGTCGCGAACGCGGCGAGTTTTTCTCACAGGCATAGGCATACCCATGTCGTCGTCGTCTTCTTCACCAAACATTTTATTCGCCTTTGGCATGCCCCTGTTCTTGAGAAGCGCGGAGCTGGAGTTGACGGAGGACTGTATCGATGGCATCGAATTATCCGTCACGCTTGTAGATGCCTGGCTATGACGCATGTCGGGAAGAACGGCATCAACGGCTCGGCCGCCCACAGCGCCTGACATCATGTCCACGTCCATCGTGTTGCGGAAAGGTGCCACATGCCGAGGAATGTGATTTTGGCTACCTGGAATGGGTGGCCCTTGTCGTATAAAGTCGATCAAATCCGAGTTATCGTTTCTGCTGCTAGCAGCAGCCTCTCGAGGCTGGTAGCGATTACGAATGCTGCTGCGACTATTCACAGTAGAAGTAGATTGCTTGGGCTCTGGGATGCTTGCAGTCGGGCTGGCAGGAACGCGAATATTGCGCAGAGCGGCTGGGCCTCTGTCACCCGCTGGGCCTGTAGACTTGATAAAGTCGGCAAAATCTGCAAGTGACTCGCCAGGTGCGCGAGCATCACGAGCCTGAGCTCCGCCCATTCGGCGAGACATGGCAGCGGTTCCTGCAGGGGCACGAGGAATTGGTCCAGAAAGCTTAGGTTTATGCTCAGGAGCCCGAGGACTGGAGGGCTGTACTCTTGGGATGGATGGCGATGTACTCGAGACAACCGGTGAAGACCGCATTAAATCCTCGCTCTTACGAGTGACCTTGGTAACAACCGGGCTGTCATGAGGTGTTTTGACCTAGAGCGGAGTCAGTCAGCAAACTCTATCAATGCTTACATAAAAAGAGAGGCGGGAACATACGTCAATGTCACGCATATTCTCCGGAGTCAACGTGTATGTGATGGTTTGGTTGCTTTGGATGAGCTCCTCGAAGTTGCGCGCCATGCTTTCGGCGCGGTTTGATGAGTCGTCTGAAGTGGTTCTGACCGCCCTGAATCGGCTGGTAGTACTCGAAGAGGCAGACGAGCCAGATGTGTGGATCTGACGAGGAGGAGCGATGGAATGCAGCGCTGTTTCCTCCCTCTCCTCCGGCACTGGCAGGTCGACTGCGGACAACGGAATCTGCCGATTGGGATGCGCTCCGGCTCTGTGAGGAACATCTGAAAACTGTGCATCGGTAGCACTTTTGGTGGCTTTCAACGAGAACGATCTTTGGCGAGCGTGCTCGCTTGGGGGAGTAGAGCCAACGTTTGTTTGCAGGCCGTGAGGGAGACGTTCCAGTTGCTCTCGCGTCCGAGACGCCGTTACGGGCTTGACAATAGGGTTCACTTGGTCGGTGTCTTCCTCGGACTCGGAGATGGTGGCAGCGTTTGGAATTGGTGGCCTCATCCTCTCGACCGGAGACCTAGCCGCTGATAGAGGCACTCCCGTCCGCGAGCTGGTGTCGATTGCCTTGGCTTTTCGCAGCTCGTCGGCGCCTCCCGAGCGTGACAGAGGGCTTGTGCCAGAAACGGTGCTTGCGCGCGGCCGCTCCGTCGATTCCAGAGACGGTGGCCGAGTAGTGGCGGGACTACGGGGCGGGACGTCAATGAGGCGCGCAGAGTGAACACTGGAAGACCGGCTCAGATGGATGGGTCTATCCGAGGCGGATCGAGAAGAAGTGCTAGAGACTGACACTCTAGACGATGTCAGTATCTCGGCCTTTTCATAAACAATCTCGTCGAATTCATCCGATCCACTTTCGTCTGAGTCGCGGTTCTTCTTGAGAGAGCCCTCCTTGTCTTCGGGTGTCGCTTTGTGCTCCTTCGATTCAAGGGCGTCCTGCTCTGCCTCTGCTGATTTCGAGCTTGGTCGTGCCGTTGCATAAAAGACCGACCTTCTAGAAGTTGGCAGTGAGGTAGATCTCCTGTGAAGTCCAAGCAGGGTGGCGTAGTGCCCTGACTCCGTGGCCAGAGAATCGCCTATCAATGAAGCTGTCCCGGCGAATGACTTGACGCGGCGTGCGTCAACATCGACCTTTTCTTCCTCCTCCTCATCCTCGTCGTCACTGTGGTGGGCCAAACCCGGCACCTCGATTTCAGCAACGTCATTGTCCCCCATAGGTAGCGGAATGTTCATAGGGTGGACTTCCTCTGCAACGGCGTTTTCGGTTTCGGGGCGATCTTGCGCCTCGTCAGAGCCATTGTCATTCTCAATAGCAGGGCTCTTCTTATCCTGAACCACAGCGGTTGGACTATCTGCCTTCATGTGGCTAATGGAGAGAGACCGGGCGGTTGCGAATTCGCCTGGCGGTGCGCGCATCCTCTTTTTCCATCCTCGCCATAGGCGACCCAGAGTTCGATCAAGCGCAACTCGTTCCATGTCGACATCCTCCACTACAATTCTTTCAGAAACAGCAGCAGGGCTGCGCGTTCCATCTTTGAGCTCCTTCTCAATCTTTGAGCGTATTCTTTGGCTGGCTGCTTGTCCAGCAACAGTAAGTGTGAGCTCACCCATGTATTCCAAGACTGAAGTCAGGAAGATGGCCACGGCGGGCGAGATGATGTCAGAAGTTTTCTCATTCTCGCCAATCTCGAGGTTTTCTTGCGTCATGTACTTGTCTTCGTCTTCCTCCTCCAAATCTCCCAGAGATGAGTAGACCATACACCTCAACCTGGCCCGCTTCCAAGCCAATTCAACGTCCCAATCCCGCGTATTCGGGCTTTGAGGGTCGGCATACTCTTCTTCTTCAGAGCCTCCAAGATACTCTCTAAGCTCCTCGTCGGCATTGCTTATAGTTTCTTTAGCCAGCTTGGGCTTGAGCACATCGGAGACAGCCGGCCGCAATGCGGAAAGTGAGGTAGATCTGGCAACTTGTAGAAAGTTTAATAGCAGCTGGTCGAGGAAACTGTTGACTAGCTGCAGGGCGACAGGGGATATCTGAGCGGGTTCTCCAGACGGCTCGACACCGTTTTGGTCGTACCAGGTGGCTTCGTGGCCATCGTGATCGTTGGTGACGATTTGGGAAGCTGCAGTCGAAGCAATGAAGGCGGCCTCTGGCGATACAGAGAGCGGAGGTGCGAAGAAAGTATGGCTTGCGATCGAAGGCCTGTCGCTAGAGATACTCTGTGATCGCACTTGGCGCGGCGAACTGACGCTGCTCGTCGGGCGCGACTCGACGGCGGAGCCTGTCATGGCTGAAGCTGGATGTCTATCGAATGTGTTGTAAGGAATAGAATAGGGGGTTTTCTTGAAATTTGCCCCTCCTTCTTTTCCCTTCCTGTCTATCGCTTTTGACAGGACTGATGACTTGTGTGATAGCAAATCAAGTTGAAAGAAGAAGAGAATCCCACGACCTCGTGTCGGATTCTGCAGCTCGTCGGCAGTTGATGCGAACAGGCGACAGGCAGAGCAGAGTAGTGCGACTACCTAGCTATTCGTGGAAATGGGGCCGCAAAAAGAAAAAGGTAATCAATGCTCTAGATAAAGGCCCCCTGGTCGTTAATTAGTTCATGAATCGGGACACAATCGAACGACTGAAATGGCGACAGGCCCGCAAGCACATGGCTTTCTGGGGACCGGGATGATGAGACACAGGAGGATAAATGCTGGCTAAAAGTGAGTCCAGCCTGTGATGGGAAAAGACACGACGTGGAACAGGAACAGCCTGGTGCCACATGGAGCAAGTCAGACTGATGTTGGCACTAGCAATCAGATTCGCGCGATGACACTGAATGCACAGGGCAATGTCTAATGATGGAAAGACATCAAAATGAGGTTGCAGGAAGAAGACCAAATGCAACTGTGACGGGCGAGGTCGAGAGGTGAAGCAAAAGAGGGAGGACGTGCATCAAAGGGGGGGAGAAGAAAGAAAGCCGGCACCACTTGGTACGGGTACTTTTCTTAGTGCAGCAAGAGTGCTGGAGCTTGAGGTGTAGCTCACAATGGACAGCAATCTATTGATGTGTTTTTCTTCCATACCTGTTGAACAAGATACGTGAGGATGTGCGCTGGCAAGTCAATGCAGACAAAGCACGGCTCGTGACACGCCCGCTGCTGCAGGTGGTTGAAAATGTAAAACAAAGCACTCGCTCGTCGTGATACGAAGAGAAGTCGAGATGCAGATTGATATGGGGCTTACGGTACTGCAGCGGACGGGGGTTTCTTCCGGCTGTTTTTTTCTTTAAATGAAGACTGGACCCCTTTCGCTAGAGTTTAATGCTGCTGCTAGTACCTGGATGGCAGTTGTTGGCTGCACCAGATGTTGAAAGAGCAGCTGGATTAGAGAGAGAGAAAAAGAATGAGCCGAACAGGGCTCGTCTAAAATAAGCCTTGAAAAGGATCGACATGGCATCAAGTGTTCTCTTGCATGAATGTATACTTGGGATTTCGGATTGCTCACCCAGTCAAAATGCTCCTTGCACGACGAGATTGACGCAGTCCCTTCCATTCAGTCGCTGATCAAACGCTACCTGACTTGTAAGCTGATGTTCTAGTGTGTGTCTATCCGTCTGCGCCTCTCCCCAACTCGTGTACCCTTCCCTTCTCCTCCATCCCATCTCTTGACACTTTTCTTCTTCTTCCTCTAACAATAATTCCCCGCCTCATCGGATCTTTTTTCTTTCTTCATTTGCCCTTTCGGCCCTGACCCTCAACGGCCGACTCGCTCGCCCGTTTCCAATCCCAATCCTGCAAAGTCCCGCCTCCACTCCGCCCCAGGCCATGGCGAGACGGGCCCTGGCTTGCCTGAACTTGGCTGCCCAGGATGCCTGAAGGGGTCTAGCACTGGAGCGCCTAGCGTGTTCTTTGGGGCCCTTAGCCGTGTTCCCACAGCCGCTAGAAGGAGCCTGCCAGCACTCGAACCCGCAAGCTTTCAGGGGTCGCATCAACGGTGCCGCTCAAATTAATATCGGGACGAGATTTGGAGCCTCGATGCTGGGATGCCTCATTTCTTGGGATCCGGAGGCTATCAAAGGCGACAACGTGTTTCTCACTCCATCTGCTGCCTCGTCTGGTGCAACAACGCTGACGAGTCCCGTCCTTTCGACAGACTGTACACACTGTGTTGGCCGATCACAGCATATAGCCTACATACTACTGCAGAGCACACGCACACGCAAACGCACATACAATCTCGACTACGACTCCCTCACATCGTGCCTCCACACCATCTGCATCCGCATTCCTCCTCGGAGTTTGGATAGGTCAGCCTGGTCGTATCGCCAAGGTGCCCATCGGTTAGTCCAACACTGCCTAAAGCGGCAGTCCTGATATCAACGGGCCAACGCTTACTGGCGCTATCGAGAGCTGTCGTGATGGAATCGAGCTGCGGAGTTCATCCGAACAGAGAGAAAACTTTTCTTTTCCCTGGACGGCACGGCTATCGACAGTTTGCAGCTCAGCTTGCTCGCCATCGATGCACCTGACTCGGACACAGTCTGTCTGCTTTGCTAGTTTCTGAAAGCAGGGCGAAACGACACGAGACAAACTCCGTTGTTTGGCCTGCTAGCCTCACGGACTAGTTGTATATGTGCGGCGCATTGCTCCACGCACCAGGGATCATGGCACGACGACATCTGTGTGTGTATAGAGTCTGATGCTGACAGTTGTCTCAAGGTGATTTCGTTTTGCTACAGTTTTCGAAAAACGTGCACGTTATTTGCGGTATTGCGGCCATACGAGTCACCCAAGACCGTTTGTTCCTGGGAAGCATCGCAACGTTGGCCCAGACAGTATCCTCTCAGGATGGCTCACACTGGCGCGAACCTTTCCGGCGCCCCTTCGCACCGACCCGTTAAGCTCACAGCTTTGTCTTCGCAGCGCCATGGCAAGCTAATCTCAGCTCCCACCCAGCCACTATGACGAAGTGAATCCCCAGCCAACAGCACTAACAGCCTCACTGCGCTGCCAAAACGAGATCCTTTCGGACGACACTCCTGGATCCTTTGGCAGACAACCCATCTCGTAACACTGAGTACCGAACATCAAACGCATACATGTCTTTACGATATTGTAAACTGCTGCTGCCATTCATACACGTGGGCTATGTGCAAGGCACGGTGCATGGTTTGCTACGGAGCATCCGTCCCTTGATTAATTGCCCCCCCTCACCCATGAACGACGAAGCATTGGCCATCCGTCCCCCGCTCACTACAGATGGCCCCCAAGAGCATCCCCCCAAATCCCGAGCCGGCATGGCCGCCAGCCCCGGGCCTTGTGGCGTATCTGGCCTGTCCTGACGCTGGGCCAATCAAGAAACGACTACGAGGCATTGGATAGAAGGCGAAACACGCCGGAGTCGGTTAAAGCCTTGGGGATTTTCCAGGGTTGTTTCGTTTCGAACTTTGACGGCGACCTGGCTTTGCGCTAAGAGTCTTTGCTGTCGACATTCCAGCTAGCCTTCTATTCTGATCTGGTGATAACTACTAGTACGTACTAGCAGACTTACTCCGCAGTCCGTGCCAAATACTCTACCGCAGGTGGGAGAAGGACACTCTCAGCCACTGGCAAAATTAAACTTGGGACTGGCCAGGCTTCATCCATCGCTTATCGTGGCAGCTTAGCCTGCCCCTGTAGCAGCAATATAGCCCTACATTCAGCGGAGCATTCGTACATGTAGGTCTTGTGCATGTCTCGGAGCATACGAATTCCTTCTCGGACAAAAGACGCTGAGGCGTGAGCCAGCATCTGCCCAGTGCTCGATACTGCCTATAGTAGAAAGTGCAGCAGCAGTGGTATAATACGTAGTAGTATTGAGCGTTGCGCTATGCGTTTCCACCTGCCTGAAGAGTTGATGCTGACTGCATAGTTCACCTTAGCTAACGCATACAAGCACCGCGAGATACTCTCTCTGCAACCGTATCAGGGCTCTGCTCTGTCCACCAATAGGACAATCTTTTTAACATAAACTGCCCTGTTAGGTGCTCGACAAGGCATTATTCCGGGGCTGCCGTGCTTGTGTGACTACGAGGTGTATGGGCAAGTTAGCCAACCAGCAAGGACAGCGGCAGTTGAACAAGATGCCCCGGCATTTCCAAGGAGCAAAGTAGATGTAACGGACGGATGTCTGCATGCAAATAGACATGAATTAAGTAACCTAATAGTACTCACCGCTCAACGGTTTACTCGGAGAGAGATATCCAACGATACATCTCTGTTCTTGGAAGATCAATCTGAGTACATCTCCGGAGCATTACCTGGTGCGTCAGCTTTGTATCTTCCATGAAAGGATTAAATCCCCATCCTCTGTACTCCCCTCCCCAAAGGAGAAGTTATGAGATCGACAGAGCCATGGCTCCGCATCGGCATCCTTTTGTAGCATCAGCGTCCTTCACGCAGCAACAAGGTGAGGTTGCGTGGCACAAAAAAGTCGCTTCCCGTCGAAAACCCCACGCAAACTTGGATGTCAGCTCGGCGAAGCCCGGCGTCCGCACTTTGCTGGAGATGGAAGGCTGTATTGTGCCTTGGTGGCATATCCCGATCCCTGCTGGAAATGCTGCTCCGAGAGGATTGCTTGCTACAGACATGTGGCAACTTGTATGGGTAGTTGTAAGTTGCGTACGTGTACGTGCGAGTAAATTTGATGGTTTGCCAACGCTGCAATTCGGTGTTTGTGGTTTCAGTCATCGGCGTTTGTCCAGCGAGGATGACAATGTATGTTTGCATCTTTGAGTCGACTGAGAATACAGTCTTAGATCTCTGTGTGCTACTCTTTGAATCGTTTACGGCATACAGAGATTAAGGGGGTGGTTACTTGCTGCCTTGCTTAGCCGGGGCAGGAGTCTCGTGGTGGCAACTATTCGCCTTACTTTGATACACATTACAACATTTCCCATATCACTAAGAATAGATTTAAGCAAATGTAAATTTAGATTTATCTAATAATACTGTTGGAAGCAGATTGAAATGATAAACTAGCAGCTGCCATTTGGTTTGCTGCCGCTGTGTGAAATCGTATACATCTTCACGGCGTGAGAGAGGCCTAACTAGAGTAACAACGTCACACAAAAGCTGTAACGTATCGAGAGCAGAAGTTTTAACAGACAAGTCCCCGAGTAAATCACGCAATAAAATCTTCGACAATATCATAAACGGGGAGGTGAACAAAGCAGGAAACTGTATTGACCTGCTTTCAACACCATGACAGCTAACTGGCAAACCCCAACACCTTCGCCGCACCGTGACCCTGGACTCAGCTATACGAAGAGTGGTATTAGAGAACAATCATGATTCCCAACAGACTAAGTCGAAAGAGAGGGCTGAATAGAAATATATTGCTTTTCTCATGCACGAACTCGACCTGACTTCCCAGGTAATCCACAAGTCAGATAACTCCAAGTCCACAACAAATTTTCATCTTTTCCAAATCTCAAAGAACAAAAAGGATCGATTCACCTGAAAATTTGCTGTCCAGCCTTCAAGTATCTTGGATCCCAGAGTTGACACCGTACGACTCACCCACTTTTCAGTGAAGCAGTATTTCCTCTCTCACGATTCTAACACGGGAAATACTCTACAAGCAAATGAAAAGCTGAGATCTTCCAATGAAAGGATAGAAAACATTACCTTAGCTCAGCCTTGTCTTTGGTACATTCATTATGAACAAATCTGGCAATTTGAGCACGAACAAGGCTCGGACCAAATTCAGGGGTCATTTAGAGATGACGCGGCAGGCTACTGACACCGGCTCATCACGCTCCTCGTCGTGAACCTCTTCGTCATCAACCTCGGCCTCTCGATACCGAGAAACAAGGTTCCCTCGAGATGCTCTGTTTTATAGGGAGTATTAAGTATTAAATACCTACCCAGTTCTTCAAGTCTCTGCTACTATTACATTCTCTGCTACTATAGCTATATTTGCCTACCTAGTAGTATTTACTACTATAGCTACATTTCCCTAGCATCTGCTACTATAGCTATGTCTTTCTGGCATTCGCTATCATATAAGACACGTGGATACTACCTGATAGTAAAATAGGGGTGCTGGATAGGTCTTCCCATTTCATAGTAGATGTAGACATTTCGAGAAGAATTTAAAGACAAAAACGGAGCTAAGCCGCACTTTTGGCTTTTCATCACGGAGGAGCGGCTGCCCATCGATAAAATAATGGCAAGACATCATCTGTAAACACTATAGCAACCTCTTATCTGACGTTCTTCTCCCAGTATCAGACTGTCGTGATCGGGTTGTACAGCCAGAGCTCACCAATATCCAATATTACCATCAGTGACTCTCAAAACACAAACCGCAAACAAAATGCCAAGGCGCTCTCGAAGTTCTACTTCCCAGCATGTTATCTGACAGAGTCGGCTGTGTACCAATTCTCGTCAAAGACTATGCCTTGTTCATCTGCTAGAAATGGCATCAGATACCCCTGAGAGCCATCCGGGACTCGGGAGCCATCATATTCCTAGGCAGCCAACGAGAGTCAGAGAAGTCATCGTCTTCACTTGCATCTATGGAGCGATACACCAGCCTTAGCTGTAACGGATTCACAAAATTTCGCTCATGAATCGTCCCTGTTTCTGGAGCAGCTTGCTTCCAATGGATCACCAGCACCATTCTCTCATCCTAGCTCTTCGCCCCCTAATCGAAACCGCCTTGCTAAAATCACCATATTTCAACCCCCACCTCATCAGATTGGACCTCGTTGTCGTCCTGCCGATGCCCGAAATACTCCCCAACCGCATCTATCCAGCCCAAGTCGGTGAAGATAGGTACTCCCATCAGCAGTAGCACCAATGACCGTGAATCCGACCTCGCTTTCACACGATCCACGCCCACGATCCTCTTCCGCCGTCCTACAATGTAGCTCTCCCAAAGCGCGATTCTCGCCATGCCCGCCGTCACATCACATTTCAGAATCATCGGGGTGGAATCCAAGCGAGTATTATATACCGGCCACAACGCGAGACACTACCTACACGTCACATGAACACCATATCTTCTATATAATTGACGACACCTTCGCCAGAGCAATACTCATACAGCAACTCTGTTCTTTACACCTATTCCTTCTCGACTTGTCTATTTCTTGACAGCACCCGCTGGCATGCAATAGATGAGAATTGAATTCAATAGAGCAAACTGCACATAACTCTGCCAAATATAGGGACACAGTAATAGCAACAGAATAGGTGAATTCATGGGCGAACAAGAGCAGATTCAAGGAAATTGAGTCAATTTGGTGATCAATCGATCAAAGCTAAAGACTATTCATAGGAATTCCGTCAAATCATAACACGGTTAGGGTATCTTTCCACGTCTTCAAGGTCACTTTCCTCCCCATAACCATCAGCTCTGCCGGCCTTAGTAGTTGGCCTCGCCTTGCTTCTGGATGTCGTGCTCGGCACCACGCTGTTGTGTCTTGCCCTTATCGTGCAACTCCTCGTAGTGTGCCTGGCCTGACCTGTCTCCGGTGACACCAGCGACGGCACTGCCGACTGTTCCCTGGACACGATCACCCATTCCGTGGCCGTAGTCGTGCAGCTGGCCCTTGGCTTCCTGCTGCTGGCCCTCGAGGTTCTGTTGACGACCTGACGACTTCAGAGACTGTGATGACAAGACATGTTAGCTTAAGCAAGGATCACGAAATTGTTGTTGTTTTGAGGGAAGCATACCTCATTGCCGACGAGACCACCAAGTGTCTCCTTAGCGGCACCAACGGTCTGGTTCCATGAACCCTCGGTTCGGTTGGGGTCATCCTTGGCGAAGGCACCTGTGCTGGAGATGGTGCCGCCGGGGAGCTTGACTGCTGCCTGTGAAGCGTCGTACTCAGTTTGAGCCTTGTCCTGACGAAGCTCTCCCTTGGCCTGATCGCCCGAGTTGCCCGTCAAGCTGCCCACGGCATTCTGGACGGCACCAGTGGCGGAGTCGATGTAGGACTGGAGAGTAGAGGGCTTGTTGTTGGAGTTGTCAGACATGATTGCGGTTGTTGTGTAAATGACTGTAGTGTAGAAGTGTGTGTGTGTGTATAGTAGGCTGTTGAGATTGAAGATTGTAAGACTTTGTTTGTTGTGATTGTGGTGAGTGAAGAAGTAGATGCAAGAAGGAAAGCCAAGACAGCCTGGCCCTTAAATAGCAATCACCCTCCCGCAAATCATCCCATCAAGGGAAACCACAATCATGATTGCGATGACGATGCACGCAACCGCCATCCACGATCCACGCGTGGCAGCTTCCAAACTGTTCGAAATCCACAATTGATGTCATCAAAAGCCAGTTGCGTTTGATCTTGTGAAAGCTTCTTGGTAGGTGCTTGGAGCTGTGGCGCAGCTGACGTCATGGATTCATCATTGACTGCCACCAACTGAAACTCGCCATTGTAAACTGGAAACTGGGCCCTCAAAGAAACTGGATAGAGGGGCAGAATGCATGTGATAGATAGATGCCTTGATAGATGCAAGTTGTCTTTGAGTGGCAATCGTGATACGGCTTTGATAGGACAAGATGCCCAGATCGTGCTGAGGATATTGTCGGGATAATGCCGGCGCTGCAGTGTAGCTGACGTGCTGCGACATTGGCTGCAGTGAATAGAGCCCCATTGCCAGTTTGGGATACATGACTGGCGTCGGTTGGATGGCTGCTGTAAGAGGGGCAGAAGAGCAATCATATGCTGGCAGATTTAGCCACTACCATTAGAAGCATCTCAAAAGCCCCTATCAAGCAACAGTTACTGACCTCTCGTTGTTTCTACGAAGCGTATTATCCAAGTATTAAGCAGTAGAGCCAATAGCATTCATGATAGGCGAGGCAATCCAGTCTGTTCATTTGGGGAATTGTCATTATTTCGTACTCGTAAATCAGGTATCTTATACTACAATATGCTATTACAGCGGTTTGGCTGGCGCAAACCCGGCGCCTTTTGGCCAAACCCCTTGGGTTCCGCTTATACCCAGACCCAGTTGATAACTTCCACAACCCAAAATACCAGCTTGTGCCATGTTCAATCTTGGGACACTTTAGTGCTGGCTCCACTGGATCGTGTTCAAGTCGATGCCCTCTTGCACAAGCTCCCACAGTGGGCTGAGCTCACGCAGGAACGTGACACGCTCCCTAACTGCCTTCAACACGTAGTCAATCTCTTCCTCCGTGGTAAAGCGGCCAATGCCGAACCGGATGCTGCTGTGCGCATTCTCGTCGCTGTTTCCAAGCGCACGAAGCACATAGCTAGGCTCAAGCGAGGCCGAAGTACATGCGCTACCCGAAGACAGTGCAATGTCCTTCAGGGCCATCAATAGGGATTCACCCTCGACGTATGCAAATGAAACGTTGACGCAGCCTGGGTAGAAGGATTTCGAATCACCATTCTGGTTGGTGTGCTCCATACCAAGCAGTCCACCCAAGAGTCGATCTGATAGGAACTTAATCCTCTTAGAGTCGTACTGTACAGCGATGCTCGGTTAGCTATGCCGTAATAGGACACGCAAATGATATGAAACCAAGACAACGTGGAAAAGGGAAACCGCAAGAATCAGACAGGTTGCTACACTCAACACGAAGGGCCTTGTCACGGGCCATTCAGAAAGCCATGCATGTATAAGCTAATCATCACATGGATGCGGAAAGGGATTTGATGAGGTGGTTGTAAAGAAAGGAGAAACAATAAAGAGAAATAGGGGGGAAGGTGCCAACATACCTCCATCTCTTCCTTGGCAACGCGGCAAGCCTCACCAAAGCCAGCAACCAGGGGTGGTGCCAAGGTACCGCTTCGTAGGCCTCGCTCTTGTCCACCACCAGTGATGAGGGGGTCGAGCCGGACCCTCGGGCGTCTGCGGACATAGCAGGCACCAATACCCTTGGGGCCGTAAATCTTATGTGATGAAATGGACATGAGATCAATGTTCATGGCATTAACATCAATGGGGATCTTGCCGACAGCCTGTGCAGCATCGGTGTGGAAGAAGATCTTCTTCTCACGGCAGAGCTTGCCAATCTGCTCGATCGGCTGGATGACTCCGATCTCATTGTTCACAGTCATGATGCTGACCAGGGCCGTTTCAGGCCGGATGGCAGCCTCAAGATCCTCCATCTTGATCAGGCCGTTGCTCTGAACAGGCAGATAGGTAACCTCGAACCCTTCATCCTGCAGATGCCTGCAGCTGTCCAGCACACACTTGTGCTCAGTCTGAGTGGTGATGATGTGCTTCTTCTTGCCAGATCGGCCGAAGAATCGCGCAACACCCTTGATGCTCATGTTGTTACTCTCCGTAGCACCGCTAGTGAAAATAATCTCCTTGGGGTCGGCGCCAATCAGATTCGCCACATGCTCTCGGGCCTCCTCCACGGCCTTTTCACTCTCCCAGCCGTATGCGTGGGTTCTTGAGTGGGGGTTGCCGAACTCGCCGACGTAAAACGGCAGCATGGCATCAAGGACACGGGGGTCAACAGGCGTAGTGGCCTGCATGTCGAGGTAGATGGGTCGCTGGCCTTCCTCCATGACGGCTGCGGTCTTGAGAACCTCTGCAATTGCGCATTAGCCTCTGTGGTGTTCATTCCTGCATATCGCAACAAGAGGTAACCGAGGACGACATACCGGCCATCGGGCTGACCTTCATGTTAGGCGAGGTCATGTCCACCGACTGAGGAATGTCTGCAAAGTCCTTCTTGTCCAGCTTGATGGCTGTTTCGACCCGCGCATTGTCTCTCTTGGACTCGGTCACATAGCCTCGCCTCCCGCTCCTCCTCGTAGCCGCCACCAGGGCAGCTCTGTGAATTCCTCGCAACGGCGCCGTAGCGACGGCCGTGCTGGAGCCAAGGCGGCTCGCCGACCTCAGCGCTGACGATGCAATACTAGCCATGGCTGTTGTGCGGATGGATAGTTTACATGGGGACAGAAACTTCCAGCCAGGTGAGAAGGTTGGAGTTGATGTTGAGGAGAGGTAGTTTTTTTTTTAAACCAACGTGAATTTTGTACTTGGGGTATTTGTCAATGGGGTCCGGCTCGGTACCTAGCTCGGTGATACGTGCGGGTAATTGGCTGAAAATGCGTGGAATATTCGGCTGAATCCCGGAAAGCCAGCTCTCCGGCGCATTCAATCGTCTTTTGGACGTGAAAGGCCGAGATAGGCCGGTGTCTTTAGCGTGCGGCATAGCAGCAGTAGGTAGTGGCGGCCTTTGTGTGATTCAGCAGATAAAATGACCCCGTTGGCGGCAAAAAATGGTCTCGGATATCGAGGCCAACGACGTCATGTCACAAGCTGGTGCTCAGTTCAGCACCTTAATAAACTGTGCGTGGGCTTCCTTTTGCACTGAAATCACTGTAGCTTTTGAATGTATGTATTACAAGTAGGCTCTGGTGATTATACTGATGCATCAATATTATGGCCATCAGGCCTTGTCCTGGGAGAGGTGATAAGAAGCTGGGGTGATGCATTTGATTCCATTAGCGCTAGGGCATCTACTGCATATCAGTCCGAGACGTCAAGCTGCAACGAGTAAACTGCCAATGCTAAGCTGACCTGGCTTGGGTACAGATACAAAGCAATACGGTAAGCAGCCCCATCTTGGGGAAATCAAATTCAGTCAAAAGCCGTCATCATCATATTACGGAGCATGGAGCATTTGCTGCTACTAGGTAGGTAAGTATAATAGCTTGGCTTCTGCCCCAGGCAAATTCCGGCGGCTTCCACAGCGCTGCGGAGGCCCGGATGCGCCACATTGGACGCTACAAGCTCTAGCACAGCCACTTAAAGTTCGTCACCAGTCCCATAGGTAGGATTTAACCTCCAACCCAGCTGGCGAGGGCTTCTGTCCGTCTCCCGGATCGCCGGTGCTTTGCGCGCGCAACTTGCTCTTTATCACCACCAGAATTTCCGCTTCCTTCGCTGCTCCCGTACACAGTTCCGACCACGAGCGCGTCGCCATGAGTTTCAAAGGCTTCCAGAAGAGCCTTGTTAGGGTAAATGCTCTCTCTCTTTGATTCCCCTTGCCCCTCACTCAAAGCGGCAGCAACACAAAGCCGCCCCTCCGAACGTTCGAGAAGGAAAATAAGAGACGTCATGATCGAGACTGCGATGTACTCCAAACAGCTAACCCGTGCTCGCAATCTAGGCGCCGCAACAATTCAAGTCAAAATTCAACATTGGCGAGCACACCAAAGACGCCGTATACATCGACGCCGAGCGACGCTTCCAGGAGCTGGAAAAGGAGACAAAGAAGCTCCACGATGAGTCAAAGAAATACTTCGAGGCCATCAATGGCATGCTCAACCACCAGATTGAATTTAGTAAAGCAATGACAGAGGTCTACAAGCCCATCTCTGGTCGCGTGTCCGACCCCGACTCAATAAAGCCTGAAGGGAACCCTGAGGGCATTGCTGCTTGTGAGGAATATGAGGCTGTTGTGCAAGAGCTACAGGAGACGCTGGCTCCAGAGCTGGAGACTATAGAGTCTAGAGTTATCCGGCCGGCCAACGAGCTGCTGGATGTGATCAAGGTCATCCGAAAAACTGCTGTGAAGCGAGACCACAAGCAGCTCGACTACGATCGGCATCGTACTACCCTCAAGAAGCTTCAAGATAAGAAGGATCGCTCAGCCAAGGATGAAAAGGCCATGTGGAAGGCTGAAGGCGACTGTGAGCAAGCAACGCAGGATTTTGAATACTACAACAATCTCTTAAAAGACGAGCTGCCCAAGCTCTTCCAGCTAGAGCAGGAGTTCATCAAGCCACTCTTCCAGTCCTTCTACTACATGCAGCTCAATATTTTCTACACATTACACGAGCGGATGCAGCGGTGCGATATCGGATACTTTGATCTGACTAGGGACATTGAAGAGGCCTTCAACGAGAAGCGAGGTGATATCCAAGAGCAAGCTGAAGCGCTCAGTATCGTACGATTCAAGACTACTGGACAGCGGCGGCCGCCTCCCAAGGTCGGTGGTCGCCCTACGATTGAGGCTGCTAAGCCTCAGGGATTGCTCACCGCAGGTTCTGCAACACCAGAGAAGATGAGCCCCAAGTTCGGCGGCTTCCCAGCAGAAGATCAGGGCGAAGCAGCTGCGCCGCCGCCATATAGCCCTTCTACGAAGCCCGGCCTTTCAACGCTTGTTGCCGGCAAGGCGAAGCCTCCGCCGCCGCCCAAGCCCAAGCCGACCCGTCTGAGCGGCGCGCCGCCGCCTGAGACAGTGACGGCCCTGTACGACTTCGCGGCACAGGCAGAGGGCGACCTGAGTTTCCGAGCGGGTGATGTCATTGAGATCATCCAAAGAACATCGAACGAGAACGAATGGTGGCAAGGCAAGGTGAACGGAAAGCAAGGACAGTTTCCAGGTATGCTTTGTTGTCTTTTGCCACTGCTACAATCCCCTCTTTGTGCTTTTTGGATGCTAACCCGTGCTATAGGAAACTATGTCAAATTGAACTAGAGGCAATAAAGCCTGTGGAGGGTAGCAACAAAGAGGGATGAGAGGAGAGATTGAGAGAAGGGGAGAGAGACGGAGGAAGTAGAAGGAGTTTGACCCATGGTTTTTCTTTTTCCTTTTTTTTTTGTTTCCTCAACTTTATTAGAGCATGCCAGGGAATCAACAGGTTAGCCTATATATGTGTATAGTGTACTTTGATAATCAGGATTAAAGCGGAAGACAAAGGCGTCGAGTCCCAACCATGACCACGTATCTCTATGTGAATACGACCACTCCCGTGAAAATGTATTCTAATATGTTGCCCGGCATTGGTCAGTGATTCGTATAGTGTTGGCAGCGGATTACTCAATATGAGGCGACAACACACGTGTTGAGGTTACACAAAGCCGTCATGTAACATCATTCGTGAGATGCACGCGCGGCAGAGCGCTTCCAATAGCACGTTGACAATTGTACAAAGGGAGAGAGACTGACTGTGTTCAGCTGAAGTCTAGTATCGATGACGAGACAAGTTTACGATTGTAGCAGGAGATAATATTATAGTAGATACATAATAATATATTGATAGCAAGTGGTAGGTCGCCTTGGCGCGTACAAATGTATATAAGCAACTCAGCCGCGTTTTGGGCAATGTGAGGCATTCGTGCATATGTAGGGTTTCCCATCTGACGGCTTTTGTTTTCATTCACTGAGCCGCGAGAAGCCGCTATTTATTAGTCTGACATATGAAAATCAACAAAGCGACTGGTCATGTCGTATATGTGATGGTGAGATGGCGATGAATTGGTTGCGTGTGATGTATCTGTTATTGTGCCCGACGCCATTCGCTAAGATGCAATGCAACCCGTGTTTGTCCTAGTATCGCGCAAGGTAAATTGCCGTCCTAGGCAGAAAGGTCTCGACAAGCCCAAAAAGATATGGAGAGTAATATGTTCCAAATTGATCCTCTCGTCATGGCAATTAAGCTGTGCATAACTCGTAAAGTGCCCGCCCAGTCGGATTCAGCTTCGGTGAGGTATACATTTCGCCCGTGAAACGTAATGACGGGAGATAGACATACACCCAAACACACGAAAAAAAAGAGTGCTTTGCGCGAATTAATTCTCAGTTAATGCAACTAAAATTGTTGCAAGAGAACTTTTGCCTGTGAAACCCCCATTGTTAGGTTTCAAAGAGGCTCTTCGCGGTCGAGCTGGGCGAATTGGCGGTATGACCCCAAATGGCGGGTTTGTTTTGAGTACTTCATGCGTACATACCAACCCACGCCACTTCTACCTGCGTAATGATAGATCATTTCGGGCCATTGATCCCCAAATCATCCACAATGGATACTGGCCGTGTTTGTTGGTATAAAAACTCACTCAAGACGGGGCTTCTTCCGGGCTGTGAATGCTGTGAATCCATTGAGAGATGCCTTCGGTGTCGAGGTGGAGGCCCGAGCTATTTGCCGGGATTCCCCTGTGAAGTCGAGACCTAGGATCTTCGAGGAATGAGGAGCCACCATTTCCTCATTCATCGTTGTGCTTGAGCCCAACGGGGCATTTCCGACTTTGCTCAGCTGGTAGCTCGTTGAAACTGGCGGTGTCGAGCTTCCAACCCAATGGCACTGTTTTGGGAAATGCAGGCCGGGGTCAAAGGACACGAGAATGATGGAGCGTGGCTCATCAGGGCGATTCAAAGCCTTGGGAGAATAGACCAAAACACTTTCATCCATTGCCCAGTCGACTTCGTCAAAGGGCGCTTCGGGGTTAAGGAGCTCATCGCAATAGTGATACAGAGACTGGTCAGGCAGTTTACTCCCCTGCTCTCCCTCGTCAGCCGGCCAAAGTCTGACATATTGATCTTCCGAGTCATTGGCAACATCTGCCAGCTCGGTGGGTGATGATGGCATATGGCCTGATTCTGAGGTTGGGCACGGCTCTTGTGGTCGTCTTCTGACCCGCAACCGGAGTCGTTTGGCTGTCGGACTGGCAGCTATTGTGGTGCTCACGATGTCGACGAAGGCTTGGCAGCTTGGGTTGTAAGAACGAACCGGAGTATTGCGGAAGTCGAACGTCGAAGAGGAAAAGCCAGTATCACCACGGTGGACACTGTTCTCTGAGGCTGATTCATAATGAGCCATGCTGTCCAAGTTGTCGGGGCATTCATCTTCCGAATCTTCAGGACGGTCATCCAGATGGCCGTCTGTATGGCCATCTGTACTCTCTGGTACAGAAGGCCAACATAAATGTTTTCGGTAGCAGGTGCGTCGGCTCCACGAAGAGAGCCACTCTTTTCTGGTTTCAAAGATAGAGACCTGTCCTGATTTCTCGTCTTGCGCAATCTGGAGGTGGTTCCAGCGGTCATCGATGGGTCCGTCTGTCGCACCTCGCCGCCATAGAGCTGATCTTGGTAAAATTTGAATCCCGCCAGGGTCACGTAGAGGGAGCCGAAAGGCATAATAAAAGGAATCTATCGGATGTCCCGGTGAGTCCCACTCATACTCTTCGGCTTCAGCCAACTCTTGGCTAGAAACTCCGTATAGATGGTTGCCAAAGATCTCAAAGCAGATGGTCGACCCCATTTCGGCACCAGCCAAATCCCAAAGAATGGTTCTGCGAGGAAACCATTCCAAGTCTTTCAGAGAGAAGCCTTCGATCACCCATCGGCGCTGCCCCTGGGCTGGATAAGACTTTGTGCCGTAATATAGATATTGGCAGTTGTTGCGGACAAAAATATTGGCAGTCGAAAGCAGAGGTCGGGCATTGAGAAGCTTTCCTTCTTTAAGGCTGTATATAATCAACCAGCGGGCAGAAGTAGGGGACTTTTTCTGCTCGTATAAGCATGAAACTATGCCATCTGCATGATACAGCGGCCGGAATTGGTAGGGTCGAGTTTCTTCAAAATGGGGTATATCACAGTCTTTTATGAGATTAGGGACATCGATGCTTACTTCTTCGACAGAAGGGCCCTCGAGAGTCAGGGTTCGCAGGCGGTGCTCGTAGACAGGTGAGAGTTGCTTCGTAGTGTAACACAAAGCGCCGTTTGTGTACGTAAAATGAAGAGCTTCGCTGGAGACTTCCAGCACGTGAAACGGTCTTGCCATCTGGAGAGCCTCGCGTCGCTTGATGAGCCTCCTCAGTGCTTTGGCATATTTTCCGGTTTCACGCTCTTGCCTGTAGCCTGACGAAAACTTGATGCTCTTTTGAAGCGTGACAAGTTAGTATTCCTGGTGAGCATGAGTAGATTGCAAGTTGCAGTGACAGACGAACCTCCAGGACCTTTCGACATATGACAGGATCGTACATAATGTGTTCGAATTGGGGGCTGCTGATGGCCAGGTGGAATAGATCATCAGGTCCAAGATTAACGGCAATGAGCCGAAGGATCTCAGAAGGCACTTGGGAGAGGCTCATGGCTGCGGGCTAGACAGGCGATGCAAATGGTAAATCAGTTCAGAGGGAGGGGGGACAGCAAGCTGGTGAGGGGCTGTTTCCTTCAGATGCCTGCAACAGTCGACCAAGGATTGCATATATGTATGTACGAGTAAAGAAAGAGCCTCGGCGCCTCCTCTTTTTCCTTCGGATGCAACGTAAATTCCCGGACGCCGCTGCACCACCTCAGCTAGATGGCGAGAGCATCAAATGAGCCTCAACACTTGCTGGGCTTGATTGGCAGCGACACTTGGATATCGGGAATCGCGTCCAGATACTATTGCGCGTCTTAAGTTGGGCACAGTCACAGCAATCCAGGCCGTGGCAGTCTCCCATTCGGACAGCCAAAGTGAAAGATGAGAAAGTTCGGTGAGGTCGGGCTGTTGCGAAATGGCAAGGTACCAGATAAGTAGTTGGTCGCTGTAGTACGGAGTTCCATCTTTGAGACACAAGCCGCACTCGACTCTCCCTCACACAAAACACAGCTTGAGCCGCAAGGCAGGGATAGGACCTGGAGCTGTGCTACACCCCCCGTATTAGTAGTACTAGTAGACTCGATCACCTTCCGGGGCTTACTGTACTGGGTATTCTGCTCACTGAATCATGGAAACTAGCCGGGAGCATGAGGAGCTAAAAAGGCTGAGCAGCGCCATGGCGGCTGTAAAGGCGCTCGGACTCAACAAACAGCAGTCAAAACTTGATATCTCAGCTCGGCTAACACGAACGATGGATCGGCCTTGCTTGGCTTTGGATTTTGGCGTCTGCTAGTGAGTTAAAATGTTACACAACTCAAAGGCCTCCCTCGTGAGGATATAAGTTTCTTGTACGGAGTAACTAACACAAGTTAGTATGGACAGGGGGGGATGCCACACGATGCATCCAGAGCAGAGCCGCATTCTTAGCTGCCTCCAATGCCCTCCAGTGCCTCCACCAGCTGCAAAGGAGATTTATTTATTTCCACATACAACCAAGTGGCATTACCTATTTATGCACTGGCCAATAAGGGCCGCATACTGAATGCTACTACTACGACCTGCTTCAAAGAGGGGTGGGTGAATTTTATGCCTCTGTATGATATGTCGAGTATCACTGATCACTCAAAGTCCGTCTTGTAGCACTAGTGCTGCACAAGTCGTTGCCTACAAAGGGCTTTAATCAGAGGTTGCATATTTGCGGGTATAGTCCATCCTATGCTTGACCATTTTCCGATGGCAGGTTTGAATAATTATCATATTATAGAAATAAAGAAAAAGAATCCGCATTTCATGTGATGATATGATGATCCAAACGGCACGGCTTTTGTTCTCCTTGCAGTAGTCCAGTATTAGATGGAACATAGATGGAGCATCAGGTACGGACGGGAAGTACTAAGGCGCAGTAGCTGCTCGGTCACGTGCAGCCTGCAGCAGCTCTTTACGCGACTGCACTTTTTCCCTTCGCGCGTCAAGGCGCCGTGATCCATTGCAATAGCTTCCTCTCCCGCCAAATGTTCATCCATTAACCACAATGGCGGAGATCAAGATCGACAGCAAGCTCTTCCAGGAGCGCCTCTCGCACTTCGTCACTGCCTGGAAGAATGACCTCCGAGCCAAGGATGGACTCTTTGGCGGCGTCTCGTCCTTCGTCATCATGATGGGCAAGGTCGAGGAGGTTCCCGAATTCCACAAGAACAACGCCGTTCACGTAAGAGCCAGCCTGCGCCCCGATACCGCTGCAATCCGACCGTGAACGCTAATGTCCTGTTTCAGTTTTGGCTTTTGGGCTACGAGTTTCCGACGACCCTGATGCTCTTCACCGTCGACACACTCTACATTCTCACTACGGCAAAGAAGGGTACGTGGATCGTGAATCGCCTACCACCCAGGCCGCGCTATTGCGAAGCCCTGTCGAATGCTAACACCCGACATAGCAAAACATCTTGAACAGCTCAAGGGCGGTCGTTTCCCCATCGAGGTGCTTGTTCGAGGCAAGGATGCAGCCGAAAACGAGAAGCTGTTTGTCACTGTGGCAGACAAGATCAAAGAAGCGGGGGTAAGGCCACCTTCAATGCCAATTCGTTTACACCTACAGGCTTAAAACCTAACGCATTTTGACAACAGAAGAAAGTTGGCGTCATCTCCAAGGATACGTCCAAGGGCCCTTTCGTCGATGAGTGGAAGAAGGTGTTTGCCGAACACTGCAAAGATATCGAGGAGGTTGACATTTCCACCGCTTTGTCCACTCATGCCTTCTCCATCAAAGACGAAAGCGAACTACGAGCGATGCGGACGGCTTCCAAGGCTTGCGTGGCCCTCATGACGCCCTACTTCCTCGACGAAATGTCCAACATTCTCGATGCCGAGAAGAAAGTCAAGCACTCCGTTCTAGCCGACAAGGTAGATAAGAAGCTTGACGATAACAATTTCTGGAAGACTGTTGAGCTCCCCAGCAAAGGCAAGCTGCCTTCGGACCTCGACCCCGCGCAGCTGGATTGGATCCTGCCCCCCTCCATTCAGAGTGGTGGTAAATACGATCTGCGATTTTCTACCGATCCAAATGACGACAACTTACATGCTGGGATCATCATTGCCGCGCTGGGTTTGCGATATAAGTCATACTGCTCAACGATTGCACGAACGTACCTGGTAGATCCCAACAAGTCTCAGGAGAGCAACTACAAGCTCCTTTCAATGGTGCACAACACCATCATCAAGGAGATCCGCGATGGCATGACTGCGAAGGATGTCTATGCCAAGGCGTTGGGTGTCATCAAGAGCAAGAAGCCAGAAATGGAGAAGCACTTCTTGAAGAATGTCGGTTGGGGTGTTGGCCTGGAGAACAGAGACCCTACTCTTGTACTGAGTGCCAAGAACCAGCGAGTTCTCAAAGACGGAATGACTTTGATCATCAATACCGGATTCCAGGATATTGAGAACCCACAGCCTCAAGACAAGAACAGCAAGATTTACTCACTTGTTCTGACTGATACCATTAGAGTAACAGCTGCGGAGCCGGTGGTTTTCACTGCTGAGGCGCCGACAAGCGCCGACGCCAACTCATTCTTCTTCAAGGATGATGAGGAGGCTCAACCCACGCCCAAGAAGGAGAAGAAGGATTCCAGAGTAGGCGCGGTCGCCACCAAGAACATTACCAGCACTCGCCTTCGCTCCGAGCGTACCACACAAACGGACGATGACGCGGACAAGAAGCGTCGAGAGCATCAGAAGGAACTGGCCGCCAAGAAGCAAAAGGAGGGCCTGGCCAGATTCTCCGAGTCGACTAGTGGGCAAAATGGCGGAGAGGTCAAAAAATTTAAGCGTTTCGAGTCATACAAGCGGGACAATCAATTCCCCTTGAAGATCAAGAACCTTGAGATCGTCGTTGACTCAAAGAACAGCACTGTTGTTCTCCCCATCATGGGACGGCCTGTCCCCTTCCATATCAACACCATCAAGAATGCCAGTAAGAGTGACGAGGGAGAATTCGCCTTTTTGCGGATAAACTTCCTGTCGCCCGGCCAGGGTGTCGGTAGAAAGGATGACCAGCCCTTTGAGGACGCTTCTGCCCACTTTGTTCGCAGCTTAACATTCCGATCGCTCGATGGAGACAGATATAGTGAGATAGCTACTCAGATCTCGAACCTGAAGCGCGACGTCGTCAAGAAGGAGCAAGAGAAGAAGGATATGGAAGATGTCGTGGAGCAAGACAAGCTGGCGGAAATCAGAAGTAAGTCCAAATACCCACTGCTGAGAGTGTCAATACCTGAATACTGGATGCTAACTTATTCCGCCAAGATCGACGCCCGGCTGTTTTGGACAACGTGTATATCCGCCCAGCTATGGAGGGCAAGAGAGTACCTGGAAAGGTCGAGATACACCAGAATGGTATCCGTTACCAGTCTCCTCTCAATGCTCAGCATCGCGTGGATATCCTCTTTTCAAACGTCAAGCACCTCTTCTTCCAGCCTTGCCAGCACGAGTTGATTGTCATCATCCACATCCATCTAAAAGACCCCATCATTGTGGGCAACAAGAAGAAGACGAAGGATGTGCAGTTCTACCGTGAAGCAACCGACATCCAGTTTGATGAGACTGGTAACAGAAAGCGAAAGTACCGCTATGGAGATGAGGATGAATTCGAGGCTGAACAAGAGGAGCGCCGTCGCCGCGCCGAATTGGACAGGCTATTCCAAGGCTTTGCCCAGAAGATTGCCGAAGCCGGTCGCAATGAGAACATCGAGGTTGATATGCCCATCCGGGATCTCGGATTCAACGGCGTGCCTTTCCGCAGCAACGTCTTCATTCAGCCAACTACCGACTGCCTCATCCAGGTTGTTGAGCCCCCATTCATGGTCATCACCATTGAAGACATTGAAGTCGCCCATCTCGAGCGTGTCCAGTTCGGTTTGAAGAACTTTGACATGGTATTCGTCTTCAAGGACTTTACACGTGCTCCATATCACATCAACACCATTCCCGTCGAATTCCTCGACCAGGTCAAGGATTTCTTGGATTCTTCAGACATTGCCTTTACCGAGGGTCCTCTTAACCTCAACTGGCCGACCATTATGAAGACAGTTAACCAAGATACCCACCAGTTCTTCGTCGATGGCGGTTGGTCGTTCCTGCAGGCCGACTCGGACGATTCTGGTGCCGAGGACGAGTCCGAGGAAGAATCGGCCTTCGAGATGGACGATGAGGAGATGGATGAAGTGTCTGAGTCCAGCGAGGAAGATTCCGACTTTGGTAGCAACGCCAGCGACGATGACGATGAAGAGGCCGACATCGATAGTGAGGATGAGGGCGAAGATTGGGATGAGATGGAGAAGAAGGCCAGGAAGCGCGACCGTGAGGGTGGCCTGAATGATGACGAAGGCCGTGGAAAGAAGTCACGCAAGCGATAATCGGACAAGCAAGGGATACGAATTCAGACGAAGTGGCTCGAAGCCGAACCGTTAAATAGGGGAGTGAATGGGCTTTTTTCTTTAAGTTTATTTCTTGGGCAGTGTGTTTTAAATACTGTAACTTGTATTAAGAAAAAATTAAGTGGTGATGCGGCTGCGTAATGGCCTCTTGGCTGCTTCTATGATGAAGTTTTGCTTTTCAAGTATGGCTCCTATTGGCTCGGTATAGGTTGAGTGGTATGAATAATAATACGGAGTATATCGTTTCAAGAAGTGAATTTAGCCACTTTACATCACTGATCTTCGTCGTGAAAACCCATGATGTAGTTCACTTAAGAAGAGGGATTTGGAGTTTGGATATGCTGAGTTGGTAACAAAAGGTGCTACATTTTTCTATCAATAGCCCCATTTTCCAGCATTTGAGGCAAAGACGGAACTAGGGGGAAACAAGTAAAAAATGTAAAACATAATAAGAAAAGGCGGTTCAAACTCCTCAACTCCAACAGGCAAAAACCTCCCCCTTCGAGAGGGTAGGAAAAACCCCTTTCACTTAGTTTTCCCCCATTCTCGCTCCCTCTCGGAACTCGTGTCCTTTGATCTTTCATGGTCTTTTCATCCTTCTTCTTCTTTCTCGTCCAGCGTTAACTACCTCCTATGTTTTGTCTTTGAGCAAAAAAAGAATGTGAATGGTAAGAATAAGGCAACGTTCAACCAGCCCTGAACAACCCAAATAAAGAAAAAGAAAAAGGAAAGAGAGAACACGAAAACAGCGTTAAACAAAAACCGGCCAGCGCACGGGGAACAAACAAGGCATTACATCGATATAAACGCATAAAAAAACGGCAAGAGGTAGGCGTAGAACAACCCCTTTTATCTCATCTACCACGCCACATTGTCCCCCGCCGCTTTTGATTTGATTTTTCTTCTTTTTCTCTGGTTCTACGCAAGCCGGTGACTCAAGCGATCATAGAATTTGCTATGAAACCTCGGGCTCATGGGCGCCAGGAAGATGTGAGAGCTGGAGCTGCCACCAGAGGGCATCGGGGCCATGCGGAGCGCGGTGCGGGAGCTGTCGCGAGTTGCCTAAGCATCAGGACGGATCTCGCGGCCCGAGGCCACGGCGGTGTTGCCGCCGGGTTTGGATGTAGGGACGTTGTTCCACGACAGGTAAGTGTGGTCACCGAGTTTCCTGGTGGTTGATATGTTAGAAACGGATTGGGAAGGGAGCAGACTAGAATAAGAACAAACCTTGGCTTGATAAGATGAGAAGCGAGGAAGATGACGCCGAGAACAATGCACAGGCCAGCAACAACAATGTAGGCAATGCCAAGGAAGTTGTTGCGACCACCCACAACGGTGCGAGTGGTGATGATGATGGACTTTTTGCCTCTGTATTCGGTGGTAGGGAAGACTGTCATTTCATGGTTAGCACACCAAGTTTGCGCCGTAATTGAAGGTTTTATCACATACAATCGTCGATAATGATTTGGTAGCGTCCCTCAGCCATCGCCTGGGTGTCGTTGCGCTGGTAGAGCTTGCTGAAAGTTGGCAGACCAGCAGTACGCATCCAGACCTGGAACGCCTGCCACTCCTTGAGGTTGGGGGGAGGGTTGGTCTTAGTATAACCGTCCGGATAACGCAGACGCCAGTTGGGCGGCGGAATGATTTCGCTCAGCGACTGCGTGGTCGGGTTGTACAAATCTCTGTCACTGCTCCAGGCGATGTTGGTGTTGTTGGCCATGAGGTATGTCTGCGTCTCGTTGCCACGGCCTCCGGGGGGGTTCAACAGCTCGGGGCTGGTGTAGGAGTCGTTGAACATGGAGTTGGCAATGAGTCCGCACGGATAGTACGGCTTCTTGACGCCGTCGACAGTCTCACCTTCCAGAGGGGTGCATTTCGAGCCGTGGATATCGCCCCAGGACCTGTTGTTTCCCTTGAGCTGGTCGACGTCGAACGAATCGGCGTATCGACGATGGTTCTGATAAAAGTTGGTGAGCTGGTAGTAGAACAGGACCGGGGGGCCCATGCTCTCGGGGATGTTGAATCGCAAATAGCATCGATCTCCAGACACCTTGACGCCCGGGTTGACTGGGATATCGACGTCGGATTGGACAGCCCATTGCGCATCAATCGACGTGTTGGAGGTTTTGAACTGAGTCTCTATGTCGCTGCTGGGCATGGAGCCAAAGCCCTTGCCGTTGTTGTAGGCCGGAGCATCGGCTGTGCAGTGGGTGTAATCCAGGCGAATCTCTTGCACCTAAACCATGGGCAAATCCGTCAGCGCCAGGATACAAACAAAACATACAAGAGGACAGATATCAAATCCAGGATCTCCGAGCATACCTGAGTGCTGGCATATAGCAACAAGCCACCGATCGGAGCGAATATGACGCCGATGGCAAAGAAGAGAGGCAGAACTGTCTTTGGAGTAAGAATTGGCCTGCGAGGCTGTCAGCATCCTGCAGACTCGGGCTTTTGCGCCGTTGAATCGTCCGGAAAACCTACTGCCAGGCTTTGAGTCGCTGTTGTCGAAAGGCCGTGTCTATGAAAGTCTCATCGTCAGCAATCCGGCACCTCCCAGAAGCGCATCCAGAGGCATCGTCGAGCACTCACTCGCAGGGCGACGGCTCTTCTTCTTGTCCGGCTTGTTCGGGGCTGTGTCAAGAGAGTCGAGGGAGTCGGTATGACCAACCCGCGGTGAGTCGGACATGGCGGCGAGTTGGACCGGAACAACAATGCGCGGATATCGAGAAGAGGCTGGCGATTACTTGGTGATGATTGACGGAGTTTGCGTTCCAAGGGGTTTGTTTGAATGTCTTCGACACGGGGATGTTCAGAGTGCTCATAGCTGTGGCTGCGAATTACGAGTTCGCCAAGGCTGTGTGTGGCGGTGCACTTCGTCAGCAAGATCCGGACTTTCCATGTCCGTAATTTATTAATAACACTTGGCTCTAGGGTAGGCGGGCGTTGCGCAACGGAGGATCATCGTGTGTAAGGCTGGCATATTCCTTTTCTTTTTCTTCTTTCTTTTTTTTCTGTCCCTCTTCGACTTTTCTATGCACGTGTTCTGTGTGTCCTTGCGAGATGACGCGTATCGGCTAACAATTCCCCCCGTAAGCTATAGCCAGGTGTGGTTATGTGATTGGTGTTTTTCATTTAAGATGATATGGAGTCCAAGCGCTGCATATAATCACAGCATATTAAAGGTACAGAGTATACAATACCGGTACCCGCTTCAAAACAGTACTGAGACTTACTGCCTCTCCATTCTCCCTACTCGTAAGGCCTCCAATGACAATCATTTCGTCGGAACCGACTTGTTATTTCGATGGCCGAACTTATTGCTCAAACCGCGGGAAGAAAGGAGGTCAGAGAGGAGTCTGGCATGAGGGAGCGCCTACCAGTCTATTTCGCTTCTACAACGTCTCCGTGGAAGCCAATCTAGCGCATGACTTATCCATAGCTTCCACAGGCGTGTCTCTAATCTTCTAGAATTTGGAGTGCCAAGAAATGGTCTATAGATGGATCAAACTAATATCGGAAACTGTCCATCACTGTCCATCACTGCCTAGCCAGCTGAGGGACAAATTCTGATCAACAGCTTGTGAAGATGACCATGTTTCTCTTATTCATGGATATGATTTGCCAAGCGCTGGGTCGGCAAGCACATGGACAACCCGAATTAGCATCGGCTACAGCGATGAGTGATTTTCAATGACATCTCTGTCAGTGGAACACCACATGGGGCTCTTTGTCAAGGTGCGGAGCCGATCAACCGATGCAAGCTGAAGCCGTCTTCCACGAGAGGGAGATCAACCGTCATCGTAACCGGGTATCGTTGGATCGGCCCATCGCATATGCCTTAGCTTCCTCTGTTCCTCCCCCAACCCTGTCCTTCTCACTGATGATATGTTCCCATGAATAAAGAACCATCGTATGCGTATGCATAGTAACGATGAGTTTCGTCACCGCCAGATGCTAGCGGCAACTCGCTCATGTAGCAAGGCGGAGGAGACCTGGGGCTTCATGCAGTCCAAGTTACCGCTCGTATACCGGAGGGTGGAGGGAACGGCCCAGCCACCACCAATGCACTCTGTACAGTACTTGCTCGTAGATGTATCAGAACTTTGTCTGCCCTTTTGCCTTGTAGTTGTCTGCACAGCTTGGAGCTAGCGACTCCTGGCGTCATGGTTGGCTGGCTACGGCTGCGAGACATGCTTATGCGGCCCGATTGAGTAAAGCTGGGGACGAAGCCGAGGAGCCAGACTGGTCATCGATATGCACATGCACATCGCACATCGTTCAGATGTACAGGGGTTTTCAGGTCATGGAAGAAAAACTGTTGCAATGAGTAAATATCAAACGTACAGCAGTCCGGTGCACGAGTGAATCCTGAGTAAGCCGTGCAAAGCATGGTCAGACAATCTCGGATGGTCAAGGGGGGTTCAGCCGGCCTCATCTCTCAGCTTCCCAATGCTCTTGCTGTACATAACACTAGTGCTATTCGCAGCACAAAGCGATGCCTGTATTATACCCCATGATGCAGACGAGACAAGACATGGTCCCAATCTGTTGGGAAACCGGCGAGCGCGCGCTCCGGGCAGGCGGTTCGTGCCCTTTGCTGGGTGAAAATGCGTAGTATTGGTACGAGTATGCCGGTCCGGCACACATATCCGAAGTGGCCAAATTCTTCGACGGC
The DNA here is from genome assembly GCA_019565615.1 of Trichoderma simmonsii. Lineage (NCBI taxonomy): Eukaryota > Fungi > Ascomycota > Sordariomycetes > Hypocreales > Hypocreaceae > Trichoderma > Trichoderma simmonsii. The sequence goes on from CP075866.1 coordinate 3,531,063, forward strand.
TGAAGGAAGGCTGACGACAACGCCGAGCCCCGGAGAGGCGAATGCTGTGCTTTTTCTCTTAAAAGGTTCCTCATGGCCGTCATATTTCCTCTGGGGGTGTTTTGTCATGATGGCATGTTGTCGGACTTACGACGTCTCGGATTCCAACCGCCAACCTGTCGAACTGTGCCGCCTTGATCCAGACGGGCTATGCACCTCACCCTCCACTGAGTGGCCCAGGCCGCCCGGTCTCGAAACTCCGCGCGTGTCTGGTTCGTCTCGACCCCAGAACGGCGGTTGATAGGCTGAATGTCCGGCCGTGGCAGCAGCCGCTCCTCCGCATCAACCTGACGCACCGAACTTTGAAGGGGCGATTCCAATTCGCTGCCAGCTTGCGTGGCGCCGTCTGAACAGCCATGCCGTCCTTTCCATGATTAGCTCCTGTTGTTCCTCTGCGGAACGCGTATGGTAGCTCAGGACTGAGCGTTGCCGCCTCTAAAGATTAGCCACTAGTTTGAGAATCGAGGTCCGGCTGTTGTTGAAGATGCCAAGACTCACGGCCAAGAGCCGAGTGGTGCATCAGTAGAACTTGGACCAATGAATCGCTGTGTGTTGTCTGTTGCCTTTGCCGCGCTGCTCGTCATCATGTCAATGTCCTGCCCACAGAGTGATTTAGAGTTTGCCACGAGAGAGCCGCCGTGGCTGGGAGAATAAGATCAAATCTTTCTTGATGAGCGCTTGTACTCGTACTCTGTACAGCAACCCTACCTTTGTAGTGCATTATCAACGGGACGGTTCAAGTTGTTGGCAATGCGTCTCGTCAAGTGATGTGGATAGTCTCCCTACCTAGTAGCTTTACTCCATAGATATCCAGCTAGACAAAATGCTTGACCGCCTACTGAAAGGCCATGTGTGAGACATTCATGTCTTGGAAGTACAGATCGAGGAAGGCGCGATGAGCACTGCGCAGTACATGCCAAGTACGGAGAACGGAGCACCTGCCGTCGAAATACATACGAGTACGAGTACTCTGTACTCTGTACAACCGGACGTCATATTCTCACCACGTTGATTAGTATTACGTGAAACAAGATTCCCTCCATCTCTTCGTTTCTTCACTCCAACTGTGATGGACTGCTTTACTGTCTCTCACATCCAGTCTTTGGGGAGACAGGTGGGCCACTAACAGACGACAGATTGGTAACTATCAGATACTAACAGCAAACAAGCTGCAAAAGGCTCAGAAAGTGGTTTGCACTATTGCCATCACGCGATTTGCTTGGCTCAGCTCTTTGGCTGCCGCTAACACAAGAACCAGAACTTGTGCTTCTCGCCTAGAAGAGTCCCCAGCTTTTCTTCGTCTTGGCTTGGAGACAGTATTTACCCCCATCTCCACTCGAGGGCGAGGCGCAGCAAAATCGACATGACTGACGGTCAAAGTGCCTCCAGGCCAAGCAGAGCCCCATCTGACGACCCCCTGTTTGCCGCCTCTACTCGGATTCGGCAGGCCTGGATTGGATAGGACAGGACAGGACAAGTCGCCGGGTGTCTGACACTTGCGCTCAGCAGGGCCAGCGACTGTGCTGTGTCTTGCGAGCGAGAACGAGCGCTGCTGGAATCAGGTTGCCAGGTAGTCAGTCATCAGGCTGCAGCCCATGACCTGCCTAGAAGGCTATAACACAGTAGAGAGAGGCTCTCCCATCGGCTGGGTGAAAGACGTTCGACGCTCGACAGGGCGAATCCATTGATGGATGGCCTCCCCACAACAGGAGTTCGCTGAATTTCCAAATCTCCGTGCTTGCAATGATGTGTACTAGCTTCTGCAGCCTGAAGGCAGCTTGAGGATTTCCGAGCTATCGGCGAGGGCGACGGCAGCCGGGGATCGCTGGTTAGTAGCGTCTCGGGCCCTCTGAGCCGTGGTGCCATCAGCTGCCTCAACAACAAAGTGCTCACTAGCAATTCATCCGATTCATCGTTCATCGCCTGCATGCATGCAGCGCCTAGGCCTCGGTGCTAGACAGACAGACTACATATACAGACTAACGGGCCCTGCAAAGTATCTGTACGAGTGCTCGTGCCTGTCCCCCAACTTGGCGCTACTCACTCACTTATTTGCTCTTATAACCTGAGTGTAGCCGCCCTCATCTCGCTGAATTTCCCACACCCTAGACCCGGGCGGTTCGGCTCCTTGAAGCATTGTCTAAGCAATCCTTGTTCAAATGAAGGGATTCATTCGACTTTCCCGAAGCATTCAAAGCCTTCTTTGACGATTAGATCTCACCGAGGCCCTTAAGAGGAACCTGGCCCCCGCCGCAATTCCCATTACGCATACAAAGTAGCATACATTTGCCTCCAAGGTTGGGTTTACACCTACGTCCACGCATCTGCCAGCGGGGCGCTCACTCACCAGCCACCAAACTTTGCTTGCTCCCTCTTACAAGGCCACGCGCCTTGCTGTCATTCGGCTATCTAGCTTGCCGTCAGGCCCATCCAGCTTATTCTTTCTTTATTCCTTTTCTGTCTTCTATTTTTGTTTGATTCTGTGTCTTCACCGGGATTTCTTTATTATTCTCAACTGTCTCTCGGATAGTCAAACCATCTGGCATCTCATCATGGCCTCTTCTAAGTCGACATCTCGGGCCGCCCGCCATGCAGATCGGGATACAGGCTTTCCAGAACCCTTTGATCAGTGTGAGTAGACATATCCATTCCTATGTTGGGAAGAGGTTTTCTTTTTCTTTTTCATCTTTGGTCATCATTTTACTAACATGTTTTCTCTTCAAAGTCAGCAATACTACTCTCCCTCACCCTGACGCCGACCTCTCGCCAAACGCCTGCATCTCACACGATGACCTGGCTGGCGACCATGCTCTCAAGAGAAAGCGACTCTCGTTCTTACACCGACACAAGACCAGGCGAACCCTGATGCATGGAATCATCGGCCCGCAAACTGAACTCGTCAGCAGTGTCTTGTCACTGTCGTTATCCCGCTCTAGCAGCAGCCTCCAAGTCGGAGAGGCAGCCCCTAAGTTGACGAGTCCTTCGATAGCCAGCTTTCAGTCCAAAAGCGGCAGCGAAAGTGCAGAGTCGACCAAGAAGGAGGACGAGACACCGCCATCTTCACCTGACAGCATAGGCCACAGTCCCAAGAAGCACCACCGGTTCAGCAAGTGGCGACGCTCCCGAGGCGAAGAACGGGATTGAGTAACGGGCTATATACGAGTACATACCGCCTTTTGACAAACATGCCCCTCCTGGGCGACATGCATCATACATTTTCTTGAATCTTTTGGACATTGGAAGAAAAAGGGGGAAGAAAAAAGACGGAACGAATTTACGACTCTCTTTTGTGACTTGATTTACAGCATATCTCTCACCTTCTTAATCTATAAGCGACGGCGTTTTGGGGCGGACTTGAAATTGGGAACCGGACAACAGACGGACGACACGGCCTTTGTCTCGAAATCACGGGTATTACTATTGGCTTTTCCTTCAAGAGAAGGGATCTGTCTTTAACTTGGCAACAAGTACATTGCTTGGGAATCTGTTTTGTGAAATAACGACACGGCACATAAAGAACTGCAGTAGCTGATGTGTAATAAAAGAGTGACAGTGTTGATATTGCCACGACTAGCACGCTTTCATTATCATTGTTGTCATATGTATCTCTGCATACTGATTCTGACTCTGAAACTGAAACGACTGTGGCTGTGAAGCCGCGTTATCCTCCTATAGCCCCTTTAGCTTCCCCGGTAAGTGGTGTAGCTGTACGGACTCAACAGCAGCGGCACATGGTAATGCTGGCCCTCCTCAACGCGAAACACAATCGTGGCCTCCGGGAAGAATGTGTTTTCCTCGCCAAAATAGCCGGCAGTGTCAAAACGCAGCGTCCACCGGGAGGGTCCCTTGATGGCGCCCAGGACGTCCTCGAGGGTGTAGACGGGCACCTCGCCGGCAGAGGACTCTGAGCTGTAGGGCAGCCAGACGGTGATGCGGCCGTCGTCGTTGGTGAGGGACTCGAAGGTGTTGACGAGAGTATGGGCGTTGGGTGAGCTGGGGACGGGGCCTTCGAGGCGGACGCGGATGCCCTTTGCGGGGCGGCCGGCGGTGGTGTCGAGGACGTGGCAGGTGATGCGGTCTTTGTCGGCCATGATGGTTGTTTTTTGGAGGATTTGATATGATATGTTGTTTTGGTTTACTTTTCAAGGGGGAAATGTTCTCTCTTGTAGATGCAGGTGCTGTGGTGAGAGGTTGGATGAGATAGATGATGGGCTGTGAGATGGTGGGGTAAAGCTGAATGAGATGCGGCCTCAGGAAGTGAATGTGAGATGCACAGAAGCAGAGCCACGAAGAGGAGGATCAAGGACGGCGGATCTCTTTGCTTCTTTTATATGGAACCAGGTTCAGCGTGAGACGAACAAAGGGCTGTGATGTGACGGGACAACAGCAGGCCAAGCAAGGCTGGGAGTTGAGTGTTTCTATTCTTAAAGCTGCGGTTGCTGCATGTTGATGTTAGTCGACGTTGGAGTCCCATCTACTGCACCTAGTGTAGGACTTCAACTTGAACTCGGCCGGGCATCCAATCAATGAACGGCTCAGCCACGCTGTACGCCGGGTGCCGTTAGTGGAGGTGGCCGCCTGGAGAGCGCTGCTGTTTAGCGGACGACTGTCCTGTAGGTCTGTGTAGGCCTAGGTTGTGATGGATCTAGAGATTGTGATGGACGGCTGTGATTTGCTTGCATCTGGTCTATTGATTTCAAGTTCACAGCCCAAGCTAAACAAGGCCAAGCCACGAACAACGATGGTGATATGATATGATTTGATGATATGATACGATACAAAATGCAATGCAATGCGACGTGACTGAATCAGCCTCTCCTGTCCATGGGTTGCGGCATGTCGTCACAGCTGCCACACTCCTTTTTCATCTCCTTTTTAGCATCAAAAGTGAAAAGAGAAACAATGCAAAATGTATGACCGCATCGCTTCTCCAACCGGGGGGGGGGCAAAATACGCCGGTGGCTGCTCTCACCACATGGCCGCCACCTTTATTTTCCCTCCGCGAATTGCCCCTCCATGGGAATCTTCCGCCTTCGAAGCGCCACCTTTTAATCCCCCCCTTCTTGTCCCGTAGCCTCGTTTGACCGCGTCACTGCCAGCCTCGCCCTCTGCTGCTTTTCTCTCTTCTCTCTTCTTCTTCTACTGCTTCTGGCCTCCTCTCCTTGGTGTTTTTCCCATATTTCTATTTTTAAATCTCTTCCATTCATCCCCCCCTCGTCTTCTCTCTCCTCCTCCAACCAACATGGCCGCAGTCATCGACGAAGACGCCCTCGAGCCGTCCCTCCAAACTCTCCTCGACCAGCGCTCCCTCCGCTGGATCTTTGTCGGCGGCAAGGGAGGCGTCGGCAAGACCACGACCTCGTGCTCCCTGGCCATCCAGCTGGCCAAAGTCCGCCGCTCCGTCCTGCTCATCAGCACCGACCCCGCGCACAACCTGTCCGATGCCTTCAACCAAAAGTTCGGCAAGGAGGCCCGCCTCATTAACGGCTTCGACAACCTGAGCGCCATGGAGATTGACCCCAATGGAAGCATGCAGGACTTGCTGGCCGGCCAGGGCGAGAGCGCTGAGGATCTCAACGCCATGAGCGGCGGGATTGGAGGCATGATGCAGGATCTTGCCTTTGCTGTACGTTTGCCTTGGCAAGATGCAATATATATATATGAATTTAGAAACTAACTTATTATGCTGTATAGATCCCCGGTATCGACGAGGCCATGTCCTTTGCCGAAGTCCTCAAGCAGGTCAAGTCCCTCTCCTACGAAACCATCATCTTCGACACCGCCCCCACCGGCCACACCCTCCGCTTCCTCCAGTTCCCCTCGGTCCTCGAAAAGGCCCTCGCAAAGGTCTCCCAGCTCTCCTCCCAGTACGGCCCGCTGCTCAACGGCTTCCTCGGCTCCAACGGCGCCCTACCCAACGGCCAGAACCTCAACGAGATGATGGAGAAGCTCGAGTCCCTGCGCGGCACAATCTCAGAGGTCAACACCCAGTTCAAGGACGCCGAGCTCACCACTTTTGTGTGCGTCTGCATCGCGGAGTTCCTTAGTCTTTACGAGACGGAGCGCATGATTCAGGAGCTGGCGAATTACGGCATTGATACGCACAGCATTGTTGTTAATCAGTTGTTGTTCCCCAAGAAGGAGAACGATTGCGAGCAGTGCAATGCTCGTAGGAAGATGCAGCTCAAGTACCTCGATCAGTATGAGGAGCTTTACTCTGAGGACTTCAATGTTGTTAAGATGCCCCTGCTGGTGGAGGAGGTGCGAGGAAAGGAGAAGTTGGAGAAGTTTAGCGAGATGTTGGTCAAGCCGTATGTTCCGCCGCAGTAAAGGGCAAGAGGGGGGTTGCGAGGGGAGAAAGAAACACTAGAATATTTCGTAAAAAACAATGAAAAACAATGAAAAAGAACCCTATTTCATGTACGATCAACCACTTGATAGGCCATGTATGCGTCTAGATTCCCCCCTGAAGATATACCTACCTATGTACACATACACTTTAGGGTGCTTTCAGCTATGTTAGGATAGAGGTAGAAGCAGTTGATCCCACAGCTATACGTATAATCTATTAATCAATAAACAAACAATTTGAATCTTTGTTTTAATAATGGGCTTCTCAAACACTTCTTCACCGGATTCATTCACGTTCACTAGATTCAAAGCAACAAAAGTTGATGGAATTTGTTTCTTGTATTTCAAGCTCCCTTTTTCTTCGAAGCTGTTGCCTCCTATCCTACCAAAAGTCCTAGAATGCGCTTTCATCAAAGGTAACCTCCTCAGCTCATCTCGTTTGCATAATAAACCTCCCAGCTATTCTCGCTCGAAAAGAAACACCATACATGCTGCACATCTTAGTAGTGCGAGGGAACAAAGCCGTTTCTCCCCCTTTGCCACCAAGGGCAATCATCTTAAAAAAAGAAAAAGAAAAGGGAAAACATGCGTAGACTCAAAGGACATGACCAAAGAGTAAGGTAGAGAAAAACAAAACGCCTAATCCAAGCCAAGCTGAGCTCTGGTATGAGAGTCACCCCCCAAGCCCTTTCAAATATTGCGTGGTATTTCCTTCCTGTTCATCCATTGTATTGTGTTGTAAAGTGCTTGCCAGCTAAATGCAATTGGGCTCGATTTTTTTGGTGGTATATGTCTGCGCTGGAAAAGTACGCAGCGCAGTCGGTATTAAACATAGTCGTTGAAAGGAAAAACGAAAGAGAAAATGCCTCCCTTGCTCCGTGTTTCCGACTTGAAGCCATTCCTGATGGCCGTCGAATGCAAGTTTGTAGTGGATATTGTCATAACAGCTTCTCTCTGTCTACCACGCTTAAAGCTCCCGGTAGTCGCTTGGCCGGACTCTGCGCTGCTTGTTCTGGTGTCGATGCGGGTTGACGGGCTTTCGGAAGTAGGCATCGTCTTCGCCACCTCCTTGTGTGAAGTTGCCGCCGTTTTGGAAGCCATTCATCATGCCACCGCCGTTCATCCCGTTCATATTGCCGCCCATTCCACCCATGGTGTTCATCCCATTCATACCGCTGGCATTGTTCATGCCCCAGTTGTTGTTCATGCCACCGCCATTCATGTTCATATTGTTCATACCGTTCATGTTGTTGTTGTTGTTGTTCATGCCGTATCCTCCTCCATTCATATTTCCGTAGCCCCCATTCATGTTGTTGAAGCCTTGCATACCCATCATGGGCATGTTCATCATAGGCATAGGCATAGGAGGCATACCCATGTTCATTCCCATGTTCATGCCCATATTCATTCCCATGCCGCCCATGCCCATCATGTTTGGCATCATGCCCATGCCTCCATTAAACATCATGTTGTTCATACCCATGTTAGGCATGCCATTCATCATATTGCCGTTCATCATGTTCTGGGATTGTTGGTTCTGCATGGCGCGGGGTCCTTTGGGTATCTTGGGATTCTCTAGGAAGTCTTCAGCGGGCCTCTTCTTCGAGACGGCATCCTCTGCCTTGACTACTTCAGTCTTGCCATCAGCACCCTGAGAGCTGGGAACGAGACTCTTTGATTCGACTGAAGGGGACTTGGATGCCGAATCCACTGATTCTGTAGCTGGTGAGTTGGGCTTCTGCTCTGAAGACTCGATGCTCTTCCGTCTCGTCTTGTCCTCCACAGCGTCTGCTGCTCCATCTTCCTTGTTTGCTGTATCTTTAGCTTGATCATTCTCCGAGCTGCCTGGCACTTCTTCCGTGTTGCCCTTGGGTGACGACGGCGGAGTGACCTTGGCAGCTTCCTTCTCCTTGAGGTACTCTTGAATCTTCTTTGACACTTCTTCATCAGGCTGGAGATCATCTATTAGCACACCTTCGGTCTGACAAGCAGGGCAGACGAAGTCGCTTTCGATGAGTGCATTGGTTATGCAGTCATTGCAAAACGTCTTCTGACAGCACGGGGTTTTCATTGGCTCTATGAACATCTTCTTGTCAATTGAACATTCGAGACCACGCTCTTGCATTTCCTTGTCTTCCGCCTGCGCCGTCTTGGCCGCGGCAGAAGAGGACTTGGCCTTGGCTTGGAATTGCTCCCAAGAGGCCCTGTCTGGCTCAGCAATGACAAAGTCTCCCTCAGCGTTGACCATGATTCCTGAGGGCCGTTTGGTTTCATCACCTTCCGACTGAGCTAAAATGACAGACTTATCCACCTTTTGTAGAAATGAACGAGGGATGCCAGTGGTACGCTTGACGCGAGGTCGATTGTCAAAATCGGGATCATCGTTGGTTGGGCACAACTGGATCCAATGGCCCTTGTTTCCACATCGATAGCAAATGTACCCATTGGGGGGGTCATGGTCAGGAACATTTGCCGGCCGCTTGGAGCCGGGCTTACCGAAGGGTACTGGTGCTTGGCTGTTTGGATAGTTAGTAACTTGATCGCATCGGTCAAATGAAAAGGATGGCAACTTACTGAGATAACTCTTCTTGCTGGGCTGACCACTGCTCTGTTTGGGCAGCAAACATGGCGGCCATTCGATCTTCCTCCGTCATGGCATCGTTCATCTGGCTGAAAGCATTTGTATTTGGCTTGGAGGCCGATACTTTTGCCAACTGTTCCTTACGGCCGGCATTCTTGGCCGCTACGGGCATTTTGCCTGAGACATATCGAGCGGCTCGCCCAGCTCCAGGCTTAACGGCGGGCTGTCGCCGAGCAATCACTGTCGTTGATCTGGGAACAATTGTTGTATCATCATCGTATTCTGCGCAATCTCGAGTTAGTATTTAACCAAGACATGACCGTTGTGTTTGTAGACTCACCTTCACTGTTGTCGTCTGTGTAAATATAGAGGTCGAAATCCGTGCCATCACCCAATCCGCTCTTGTTGATAATCTCACGTTTGAGCTCAAAGACTGAGATACCTGTGCCGTCAAATTCCACTCTAGTGGGCTCCTTCTGAGACTTGAACTTGAAGAACACCGAGGAAGACATTGTTGCTGAAGATGGTGATTTTGTTTCTTGGGGTTACGGTAACAAAATGCAAAATGCAAAAGTAAAATAAGAGATGTCAAAGGACGTTAGGCTCGTCAAAAGTAAGACCGAAGGGGCTATATATCTGTAAAGTAAATACGTCGGAAGACTTCAGCCATAAAACAATGACTAAGTGAGTATTGATTTTTTCTTGCTGCTAGCGAACTTTTTTCTTGTTTTGATTCTTCTCTTCTTGGTTCCGCACCTCGGTGCTGTTTCAACTCAAGATGAACTCAAAATAATCAATTCTGATGGTAAATTGGAAGAAAGACAAAGACAATAGGGCAAATGGGTATGTTGAGTAATGGAGTACAAGCGGCAACAAGCCAGAAGGAAAGACAACCCTAGAGTTCCCCCTCACTTCCTGATCACCATAACAGACCAGCCTATGCACCAGCAAATAAACAACCAACTGTTAGCCGTCTCTGGACCCTCCGTCAGACAGGCTAGCAAACTCCAAAGAAAAGCAAAATAAGGACGAAGCGAATAAACGAGGGTTTATTCGTCGGGAGAATAGGAGGTGGGAGATATCAGCGTCGTCTCGGTCGAGAGGCCGCCAAATGGCTTGGGCTACGTGGACGGTTCTACCGGATCGATCACGCAAACAGAGACTGCGAGAGCTTTGAACCCGTCGAAGTCACCGCTCAGCGCGATGAAAATCGATGGACGGCGAGCGAACAATCGCCTGGGCGCAAATCGTCGATGGATCGGAGATGGATTCGATGGGCGGACGATGAGTCGTGATGCAAACAGGGAGAAGGAGAAGTGAGGAGAAAAAAAGAGAAGCGGAGGCCTGGGGACCGTTAGTCCATTATTAATGGGAAGCGCGTATTGATAGCGAGCGCAGGCCACTTTTTCGTAACGAACCGGCAGCGTTTGCCTTTGCCGGCGAAACTTTCCCCCAGCCCCGGGGAGCTCACGTGCCGAAACTCCGTCTTGGAGAAAGCTAAAGAAGTGACAAGGAACGACAGGGGTGACCTGGACGGTACTTTTAGCACCAAGCCTTGCGCGTCTCTGTCCACACAATGTAGGTGGTTGAGACCGCACGATAGCTTCGTGGTGTAGGTACCCCTACGGTATCTGCACCCAATTTGCTCAGCAGCTGCCGTTGGTAACCGGCTCGCCAAAAAAAGTTCCCCTCCAAGCCCTCCAATCTGCCCCGCCGCGAGAAGCTTCTGCAGCCAGCAGAAGTGCGTGTATCTTCGCGCGGCAGGAGGTAGGGCGACATGCCCCGCACCATCTTTCTTCATGACTTCGCTCCGCTGCCCTCGACAAATCTGGACGAGGATCAAGCCTTTCTCTTTATCTTCCCAATTCACACAGAGTCCTCGAGTAGCGACTCATTCGTTTCGACCGTATCTCACCGACTCGATCCGTGCTCACCAAGCTAGAAAGATGGCGCCTCAACTCGACAGCTTCTTCAAGCAGGTTGACAGCAACACAGATGTCTTCATCGAGCGTCTGCGCAAGGCTGTCGCCATCCCCTCCATCTCCGCCGAGGATGCTCGCCGCCCTGATGTCGTTCGCATGGGCCACTTCCTGGCCGACGAGCTGAAGGCCCTGGGTGCCGAGGTTGAGCTGCGCCCGCTTGGCAAGCAGCCTCACAAGGAGCATCTCGATCTGCCTCCCGTTGTCCTCGGACGATATGGAAACGACAAGAACAAGCGAACAATCCTGGTCTACGGCCACTACGATGTCCAGCCTGCGGAGAAGAGCGACGGATGGGCAACCGAGCCTTTTGAGCTCACGGTCGACGACAAGGGCCGCATGTTCGGTCGTGGCTCAACCGACGACAAGGGACCTGTCCTGGGCTGGCTCAACGCCATTGAGGCCCACCAGAAGGCTGGCGTCGACTTCCCCGTCAACCTGTTGATGTGCTTCGAGGGTATGGAGGAGTACGGCTCCGAGGGTCTTGATGATCTGATCAAGGAGGAGGCCAAGAAGTTCTTCGCCGATGCCGATGCCGTCTGCATTTCGGACAACTACTGGCTCGGAACTGAGAAGCCCTGCTTGACCTATGGTCTCCGAGGCTGCAACTACTACTCCATCGAGGTTTCTGGCCCCGGTGCCGATTTGCACAGCGGTGTTTTCGGTGGACAGGCCCACGAACCCATGACCGATCTTGTTGCCGTCATGGGCTCCCTTGTTGACTCCAAGGGCAACATCCTGATCCCTGGTATCTCGGAGCAGGTTGCCCCCGTCACTGCTGATGAGGAGAAGCTCTACGAAAGCATTGCCTTCACTATGGAGAACCTGCACGAGTCTCTGGGCAGCACCACCACCATCCACGAGGAGACCAAGCCCACTCTGATGGCTCGCTGGAGATACCCCTCGCTCTCTCTCCACGGTATCGAGGGTGCTTTCTCTGCCCCTGGCGCCAAGACTGTCATTCCCGCCAAGGTCGTTGGCAAGTTCTCTATCCGAACTGTCCCCGACATGGACATTGAGACGACCAACAAGGTTGTCTACAAGTATGTCGAGGAGCAGTTTGCCAAGCTGGGCAGCAAGAACAGCATGAAGGTTTATGCCCAGCATACCGGAAAGTGGTGGGTTGCCTCACCAAAGCACTGGAACTTTTCCGCCGCTGCCAAGGCGGTTGAGCGTGTCTGGGGCGTTGAGCCCGACTTCACCCGTGAGGGTGGAAGGTGAGTTGTCTTTTTATTTATTCCTTCTACATACTACCAAATACTAACATGATCCTGCAGTATCCCTGTCACCCTTACCTTTGAGGAGGCCACTGGCAAGAACGTCCTGCTGCTGCCCATGGGAAGCTCAACAGATGGCGCTCACTCCATCAACGAGAAGCTTGACAAGCGCAACTACATTGAGGGCATCAAGCTGCTGGGTGCTTACCTGCACTATGTCGCCGAGGAGCCCCAGAACTAAGGAGGGCATGAATGAACGAATGAATAAATCAAGATATCAAGATGCATTGGAAGCAAAAGCGTGTACGTTACGAACTCGTAGGACATTGATACCGGACATGAAAAATCGCAATGTATCAAATGTGAAAACTTGTCGGCTCTCCACACCTACGTCATACGCAGCATTACCTCTCTGCGTTTATTTGCACTCCATTCTGTTCCAGAGTATCCAAAAGCTGGAAGAGGCAAGGACTGATGCTACCAATACTCAAAATGAGACCATTTCCAAGCATGTGCATTTATCTAGGCGCATTAATGCCAATCAGATATTCTGCCTGTAAATATTTGAAGAATCTCGATCGGGCTTCAATCTCGTGTTAGTGCCCCTCCCCATCCGTGCGGCCGCGGCTTCCGGCTAGCGGCCCAATTAGTGGACAGTCGAGCATGGATGGATCACTGGGCTTTGATTGATTGATCGACTGGCAGCAAGTCAGAGACAAGTACCGACGCTGCGGCCGGCCGCTAATCACTAAAGGGCATTTTGACGCCCCATGACCCTCGATCGGACGGGCGGGAGGTTCAAAAGCTCAGGCAGTACAGTAGACTATTCGCTGCCCTGTTAGAGCTGGGTGATTTGCAAGAGGGAGGATACATGCAGAGATGAAATTATATGGTGCCTCAGCAAGAGCATGCCGATACTTTGTACCTGTAGTAAAAGCTGATACCAGCTGTCAGGGAGACGAGTGACAGCAGACATACACTGACGTATGATTCCGATGTTGGCCGGTTGGGTACCATTGAACCTAATCGCTTCGCCGTGCGGTGCAAAAGAAAAGACGGAATCCCTTGGCCGTGCTAAAAGAGAGACTTGCCTGCGGGGTTAGTGGTTGATCAATCACATCAACAGCGGTACTCGTCAGATACTTGCACATAAACGAGCACCAGGTGAGCTCCCAACGCAAAGAGAGTTTGGGCGGTGTCGGCGGTTAGTCGAGCCATCAGATCAGCGGAAGCTGTGCAGCAGCACCTCGTTCGAGGCCAAGCTTCCCGTCTTCGTTCCTTGTGCTCTCGTCATTTCTTCCACTAAACATCTCGTCTTTTCTGCCTTCGTGGACATCCATATTGCTTGCTCTATGGCGGGCGGCATTTGGGAGGCCTTCTTTTTCGAAGACGACATTCGGGCCATGGTGCGAGAGAGCGGCATCTCGGCGACCAAGCCGATATTCCCTAGTTATCTTCTGCCGAGCTTCAAGTTTGCATTTCCTGGGCGTCGCCGCCACTCTGCATCGTCGACGTCGTCAACAGGGTCGGAACCATCTAGTAGCCGTGGCGATGACGCTTCATCGGCAGTGACCACACCAAACGGCTCTCCCCCAAATGATGATTCGGCATTCAACAACCTGAAAAACAGAGCAGAGCCTCGACGTCTCTCTCGGACGGCGGCAGATACGCTGCGCTGTTCGAGCTGTGCTACGGACATAGCTTTTACGTCTCAAATCATTTCCAAGGGATTCACAGGTCGCTACGGCCGTGCGTATTTGATCGCCCCTCCGCCGGCAGGCTCGTCGCTGCTGAATATCCGCATTGGCAAGAACGAGAACAGACAGCTTGTCACGGGATGGCACGTGGTTGCGGACATTTGCTGCGGGATCTGCTCGCGCAAGCTCGGCTGGAAGTACGTGGACGCCAAAGAAGAATCACAAAAGTACAAGGTGGGCAAGTATATCCTGGAGACGGAACGGGTGGTGACACATCGGAGCTGGGAAGACACCACGATTTCTGAGGGCCAGGAGGAGCTCATGTACGAAGCGGAACAAAACGAAAACGCGGCAAAAAAAGACGATGATGACACTGAGATTGAGTTTGACTCTTCGGATGAGGATGAGTGTGAGGCCGTCTTTGCGGGCCTTTGGGATGCGGAAACGGCTGCGAAGCGCAGGAACCGCTTGGCGGCTAGACCGAGGGCAGCCCAGCAGCAGGGCGAATGATGTTCGCTGGGGCGCTGAAATTATTATTCATGAGATACCATTGTTGGCGTTTGTTTGTATGGACATTTGTAAAGAGGAATACCCCGAACAGCAGTTCTGTCTTTCGTTTTATCATACTTTGGCTCTTGTTGATTCTACAAAGATGCTCTGATAGTCTACGAGGCATTAATACTATGACGCAAGTTGATATTTGTGTGCGTCCTGTGAGCAACAAGAGTTCTTCTACAGAGCGGTTGACCGCAGATGTTCTAAGATTCTTTCCGGTCATGATACTTGGTGCTTCTTGAAGATATCTGCTACTATAGCCACATTTCCCTTAATTTCGTCTTTTACCGCCTTGGCTACGCATGCTGCGATGGACGTCTCGAATGCTTTGTCCATGCTTGCCTGGATTACTGATTGGATTGCCGACTAGACCGCAATCGAACTCTCGAATGCCGTTATCTTCTTCTTCAATGCGTTGACAGCTCTTATGGCTTTTGCTTCTGCGTTCTTTGCCGCCGTTTCGTCTCTGTGGTTGATGTGACGGAGTTGATGAATATGCGTGTTCAGCCTCTGTCTCGTCGCCGTCTTCATCTTCTGGTCTATGTTTACCAAAAAGGTCATTTCATTGAGCACCGCCTTGAGTGCTCCCTTTGCCTGCTACTGAGGTCGACCAGGTTGTTCCTCTGTCTCCGTCCATTCTTCCTCTTCCTTGTCTGCCGTCGCTTCGTCCAGCCATACCTTCAGCTCTTCATTGTCCGTCATGCCTGCGAATGTTCGTAGGCTGGTCTTTAGCTCCTGTGGCAGTACGGCGAAGGTAGTATTTACTACTATATCTACATTTATCTGGTGACTGCTACTAACCGCTGGGTAGTGTCGGTGGAACGATCGGACCATTTGTGTTCGACGTCTCCTTCGGGGAACTAGTAATAGTACCTGTACGTCGGTAATGAGGTTACAATGGGGAGATGGAACCTGACTGTTGATTTCCCCATTACTTGGTGACTGTACACCATCTATCCGCATGTACCAAGGCAGCCTGTCACACATTGGGCACTTAATTTTTGAACATGTGTAACCGGACATGATGAGCTGATAACATGAAGACTCCTACATGTACAGGTACGACGTGCAGTCGGTGTAGATGTAGGCTGATGTGTCATGAGTCCAAACTGGCCCAAGGGCAAGATTTGGCGGCAACATTCGAGCATAGGAGGCCATCACCAGATGCAAGGGGGCTGATGCTGGGCGTGATGCGCTGTACTCAGCGTCGTAAGCATAACGGGTAACAAGCCGTCCGGTGCGAAGTAGACAGTACTTGTGAGGCTCGTGTTTTCAGCTTCATACCCCCCTTTTCTCCCTTTTGGTCTTGGAATCCTTGTGCGAAAGATGGGGGAACGCAAGTCCGGTGCAAGCCCCTGAGCGGGATGCCGTGGGAGCACCAGTACACTAAATAAACACACTAAGTCGTCCAGTTTATAAGGAGTACATGTAATTTTATATGCCACTCGCTCTCCGCCCATGTATCGAGCATGTCTTACGAGTACGCACGAAAGAACCAGTGCTCTCAGCGTTCGGTCGTTTCCTCGGCAGTCCATCGGTCGGTTCCGTGAGATTTAGCTCTGCTGTAATCATGTTGTGCTGCCGCAAACGGTGGACCGCTGTGGGTAGATTCGAGCGTTCTAGCGGGCTTCAGCACGGCCATGAATGGCAATTTACGGAGTGTCGAGGTCATCAATCCCGGCAGTACCGCTGACCTGTTCTGTACTGTAATTGCCCGCTAATGAGGGGGGACCCTTGGGGCTTGCGAGCCCTGTAACTTCGTCACTGGCGAAAGGGGGTACCGGCCTGTAGGGGCCGAAACGTGGGGGCTCCAGCTGTCGATGTCACTATCAGCGGGCCCTTGTTGGCCGGCAGGGCGACCATGCGTCATATCGTCACTTTTCGAATGACTTGTTTGTGTATGTACACGCATCCCGTGCAGGTGCCACAGTGGGGTGGGCGGTGAACGAATTGAGTTGAGCAGCAAGCAGCTCAAACCCACAGCTGCGTAACTGGTTTGGCAGCAGCGTCGGGTTGATGCAACCGCCAACATCCCTCTGCCTTTTTCCCCCTCCGTCGATCAAGGTCTCTTCGACATCTGTCTTTCGCCCAGTTGTATCATTATTACAGTCCATCGTTTGCATCCTACCGATCTCACCATCGACGATACCTACAGCTACTTTGCAGGCGCGCCACTTCCCGCCCTGCCGCTGCGTACCGGTACGTAGCAGCTTCGCCCCTTGGCCGCACCAGATTTCTGCCCCGCAGGGTCCATGCAAGCTTGTACTCGTAGTGGTGGTCATTGCAATACCTGGAAAGGTGGTGACGGAGATGGGAGTTGGGGAGCTCGCCCACGCTCGTGACCCCCCTGATGCGATGCGAGCCCGGGTAGCCTGTACTTTGCATTCCTGTTTGCTGACTTCTCCAGACCCGGGCCACCAGTGTCACCTCCAGAGCCCTGACAGTTATTTATCATCCCCCGGGACTGTTGGACCAGAGCTGCTGCGGTTCTCCGGCCCTTTCTTCTACTGGTCCATCACGACACCACCACTGCTGTAATTGATACCCTCCGATAGCTTTCCATCATCGCAGCCAAGCCAATCCAGCCGACTCGATAGACGTTCAGAATATACGTATTCCATATGCAAGGCACTTCCGGCCACCGCTCTCGCGGTTCTGAGGAGTACGGGGTCTACGATGATGCAAAGACGTACTATGCTTCTGAGGAGCGCCACAGCAACCGCTATGGAGTCCGAACTCGAACGTACTCGCAGGTAGGTGCTTAATTGATAGCAGAGGAGGAACAAGACAATACTAATGGGACTTGCTACAGAATAGCTTGGTGAAGCAGTTGGAGAGGATGGGGGCCCAGGAGCCATTCAGACGTGGAAGCCACGGTTAGTTCTCTCTTCCAATTTCAATAGAGAGGCGGATATGCAAGATTTTAACCATAGCTATGTAGACGAGACAACCATGGAGACGGGTCGCCGATTTCTCGTTCAGGTTGATGCCACACTGGAAATCCTCAAGAACCAGGAGGACACTGACGGAAACATGCAAATCACGATTGAGGATAATGGCCCCAAAGTCATTTCTCTGAGAACAGCTGCCTCGGCTGGCCACAACCGATTCGAAGTTCGAGGAACTTACATGCTGTCCAATCTCCTGCAGGAGTTGACATTAGCCAAGGAGTATGGCCGCAAGCAAATCATTCTTGATGAAGGTCGTTTGAACGAGAACCCTGTTGATCGTTTATCCCGCTTGATCCGGGATCATTTCTGGGATGGACTTACCAGGCGAATTGACGCATCTAGTATTGAGATTGCGGCTCGTGACCCCAAGGACTGGACAGACGACCCTCGTCCGAGAATCTACGTCCCAATTGGAGCTCCGGAGCAGTATGAGTATTATCAAAAGGTTGCCGCTGACAGACCAGAACTCCGCCTTGACGTCCAGCAACTGCCGGAGAAGATCACGCCAGAGTTGATTCGCGACATGAACGACAAGCCGGGTCTGCTGGCTGTAGCTGTGGAGAAGGTGGAAGAGGAAGATGAACTAGGCAACAAGACGACAAGCTTAAAGGGACTTCCCTTTGTCGTCCCCGGTGGCCGCTTCAACGAGCTTTACGGCTGGGATAGCTACATGGAATCTCTGGGTTTGTTGATTCATGAAAGGGTCGACCTAGCCAAGTCCATGGTGCTCAACTTTTGCTTCTGCATCGAGCACTATGGCAAGATTCTCAACGCCACTCGGTCCTACTATCTTGGCCGATCTCAGCCTCCCTTCCTGACGGACATGGCTCTTCGGGTATATGAGAAGATTAAGCATGAGCCGGATTCCAAGGAGTTTTTGAGACGAGCCATCCTCGCCGCCATCAAGGAGTATCACAGTGTCTGGACCAGTGAGCCTCGGCTAGACCCAGTGACGGGCCTCTCGAGATACCGACCAGAGGGTCTAGGAGTGCCCCCCGAAACGGAGGCCACCCACTTCGTCCACATCTTGAAGCCCTACATCGAGAAGCACAAGATGGAGTTTGAGGAGTTTGTCCGAGCTTACAACTATGGCGAGATCAAAGAGCCTGAGCTGGACGAGTACTTTTTGCACGACCGTGCAGTCCGTGAATCTGGCCATGACACATCGTACCGTCTCGAGGGCGTCTGTGCTGACCTTGCCACTATCGACCTCAACTCTCTACTGTTCAAATATGAAACAGATATCGGACGGACCATTAGAAGCCTCTTTGGCGACAAGCTAGTCATTCCAGCTGAGTTCTGCCAGGGAACGCCCTACCAGCCCGGCGAGTCTGTGTCTTCGGCGGTCTGGGACCGACGCGCCAAGCGGAGAAAGTTGACAATGGACAAGCTGATGTGGAACGAGGAGGAGGGCATGTTCTTTGACTACGACACAGCCAAGAGACAGAGGTGCACGTATGAGACTGCCACGACCTTGTGGGCGCTCTGGGCTGGAATTGCAACGCCCAAGCAGGCAGCCGATTTGGTGAAGAAGGGCCTGCCCAGGTTCGAGATGTTTGGTGGTGTGGTGGCTGGAACGGAGAAGTCTCGGGGTGCAATTGGATTGGAACGCCCCAACCGGCAGTGGGATTACCCATACGGCTGGGCTCCGCAGCAGATGCTGGCCTGGACAGGACTGCTTCGGTACAGCTTCACCGAAGAAGCTGAGCGCCTCGCCTATAAATGGCTCTTCATGATCACCAAGGCGTTTGTCGATTTCAACGGAGTAGTGGTTGAAAAGTACGACGTCACGCGTCCGGTTGACCCTCATCGTGTTGACGCCGAGTATGGAAACCAAGGCCTGGACTTTAAGGGCGTTGCGAAGGAAGGGTAAGTCTCGCGCACCCCCTGCCGCTGTGTGAGCACGGCATGTATGCTATCGTGGGATGCTAACGTAAACGCGCAATAGGTTCGGATGGGTCAATGCCAGTTACGTTTACGGACTCCAGATTGTGAATGCGCATATGCGACGAGCACTGGGAACGTTGACCCCGTACGAAACGTTTATCAGGGCAATTGAGCTGAACAATGAACGAGCCTTGGCCGGCCTGACCCTGACGTGACATTGTTGATTCGGAGACCAATACCGAAGCGGTGGCTGTCCCGAGACGATACGATGAGCGGCTAGAAGAATGTCACCAGTAGGCCGCCAAGGCTGAAAGGGGAATATGAAGAAATTGGAGACATGTCGACTTAGAAAATGTCGTAAGAGCTGTTCTGGCAGTCCATGAGTCAGCAGAAACGCAGGTCAACAGAAACGCATAAGAAAGTAAAAACAGAAAGCAAGCAATAAAATGACGTTGTGTGAATCGCTTTAGTCCGACCAACCTTGTAGACTAGATACTCGTTGATAGTAGCTAGGTAATTACCCCTATAGAAATCAAGAACACTTCATGAGGGTGGCCATCATGCAGCTCATTCGCGCGCGTGTAAATGCAATTCCATGTGATTATGAGCTTGATAGGCTCACGTAGTAGAATAGCAAAATAGATAGGTGATAGCCGGGCTGTGTAAACTCGAGGGGTAGGAGTCATATTGCCCATCAATTGCACCAGCCTGTGGGTTGCTGGTGTAAGACTGGCCCGGCGATGTGACGGTTGATCGTTTTACCGAGCCAGCTCCGAGTCTTTTCGATTGCTCCATAACCATACTTCGTACAATGCAGATGCAGTCACCATGTATATACTTGGAGCCACTGGGTCGAGGTCGAAGACACGATCGAATCTTCACAGATCCAGGGATAGAGAACAGTTTGCCATTTATTGACATTATTTCATTAAGAGCCAGATGCACATAAAATCTGCTCCGGCCTCCTCTATTCTATTGCGCATCTCAATAGACTGATAAGCATTTATCAGCTGGAGCATCTCACTTGGTACAGTAGAATCTAGATGCGTCACTTCACATGCAAAAGAGTTCCGGTGGGCCGTGGGGAAAAGTGGATGGGCTGGCGAATTGCCGATTTGAGCGTGCTGTGGAGAGGGTTCGCCACTTAAAACCGGAAAGAAGGTACTACCGGACGGCGCAGGTATGAGCAGGAGAGGACGTCGTTGAGAGGGAAGGAAGGAAAAAAGAGAAAGAAGAGAAAAAATAAGGAAAGAGAGAGGCAGGAGATATAGCTATCTATAAATTTGTATCAGTTCAACTTTTTCATTCTCTGCATTCTCTAGATTTCTCAAGGTTACCGCACCGGCTGGAACTGTCCAACTTGTTATACGCAGACTACGGACACATGGAGGCCACACGACAACGCGGGGCCGACGGCTGACTTCTCTCGGCATCTCGGCCAATGGCGGCTAACCCACACCATCGACATTGAAGCTCCCTTTGAGCCGAGCTGGAGCCGCACCGCATCTGGACTCTTGCCAGCGCCTGTGGCTTTCCCGCTTAAACAGCAGTGAAGCTCGGTCACGTCACGCTGTCTAAGCTGCAAGGGGGGCTGGCATATGCGTGGGCTGCCCTCTCGAGTGCCGAGCTTCAAGTCCCCAGGCCTCGTCTAAGTGGCTGGACCTCGCTGAAGTGTCGGGCCATTCCGGCGCTCAGAAGGCGAGTGGAGTGGCAGCCGTGGGAGTCAGACTCCAAGATCCGAGGTGATACTGTTATGGGGGAAAGGGAGAGACAGCTGTTGTGGCTGGATTCGGAGCCATGACTGGACGCCGCGTTTGATGGGTTGCGTGAGAGCACGGGTCGAGGCCTGTGACTCGGCTCAAACTTTAACTTCTTCCTGTTCCTCCTCCTCTTTTATCCTTCTTCTACATCACTTTTCCTCATTTGAAGCAACTTTGGTTGTGTGAATAGTCTTCTGGATCTCCTTGTTTCCTCATCTTCTATTCAATTGACTTGATTCATTCCTTGTCTAACAGGCAGTGACTACTTGCATCATTCATCATGGCTTCCAACAACATGGTGACGCTGGCTGTGAATCCAGACAAAGAAGATGAACTCTTCGCCCAAGAAGTCCAGCAGGTCAAAGATTGGTGGCGCGATTCACGATGGAGGCACACCAAGCGTCCCTTCACTGCCGAGCAGATCGTCTCAAAGAGAGGCCATCTGAAAATTGAGTATCCCAGCAATGCCCAGGCCAAGAAGCTATGGAACATCCTGGAGAACCGTTTCCAGGTGAGTCACTGAAATCATTTTTGCTATGAAGATATCTCCAAGGAAGCCTCCTAACAAGAAGATGTAGAACAAAGATGCTAGCTATACCTATGGCTGCTTAGAACCTACAATGGTCACTCAGATGGCCAAGTACCTCGACACCGTCTACGTCTCCGGCTGGCAATCGTCTTCAACCGCCTCTGCGTCAGACGAGCCCGGCCCTGACTTGGCAGACTACCCATACGTAAGACTCTCGATCATTGGACATGTACACAAGAACCATCTTGGCTGATTTCCTTCCTCTTAGACCACTGTGCCCAACAAAGTTGGCCATCTCTTCACGGCTCAACTCTTCCATGATCGAAAGCAGCGCCAGGAACGCCTGAGCATCCCCAAGGCTCAGCGTGCCAACGTGGCCAATATTGACTATCTACGACCCATCATCGCCGATGCCGATACTGGCCATGGTGGTTTGACTGCCGTCATGAAGCTCACCAAGCTCTTTGTTGAGAAGGGTGCTGCTGGTATCCATATTGAGGACCAGGCTCCTGGCACTAAGAAGTGCGGCCACATGGCCGGCAAAGTCCTCGTCCCCATTAGCGAGCACATCAATCGTCTGGTTGCCATTCGTGCGCAAGCCGATATCATGGGCTCTGACCTGATCGCCGTCGCCCGTACCGATGCCGAGGCTGCAACTCTCATCACCACCACAATTGATCCTCGTGACCATGCCTTCATCCTTGGCTCTACCAACCCCAACTTGCAACCTTTGAACGACCTTATGATTGCCGCCGAGCAGAGCGGAAAGTCTGGTGATGAGCTTCAGCGCATTGAGGACGAGTGGATTGCCTCTGCTGGCCTGAAGCGATTTGATGACGCTGTTGTTGCCGCCATTGAAGCCAGCTCTGGCGCCAACGCAGCCAAGGTCAAGAGTGATTACCTTGCTCGCGCCAAGGGCAAGAGTAACGCTGAGTCTCGTGCTCTCGCCAAGAGTATACTTGGCAAGGACGTCTTCTTCGACTGGGAGGCTCCCCGAACCCGAGAGGGCTACTACCGCCTGAAGGGTGGCTGCGACTGCGCCATCAACCGTGCCATTGCTTATGGTCCCTTCTGCGACGCTGTCTGGATGGAGAGCAAGCTTCCCGACTATGCTCAAGCCAAGGAGTTTGCCGACGGTGTCCACGCTGTTTGGCCTGAGAAGAAGTAATTCTACCCTCTTACCCTCCCTTTGCTATAAGTCTAAGTTGTTTATCTAACAAATATGGAAATAGGCTCGCATACAACCTCTCGCCCTCTTTCAACTGGAAGACTGCCATGCCTCGTGACGAGCAGGAGACTTACATCCGGAGACTTGCAAGCTTGGGCTACTGCTGGCAGTTCATCACTCTTGCTGGTCTGCACACAACCGCTCTTATCAGCGACCAGTTTGCCCGCGCATACGCCTCCGTTGGCATGCGCGCGTATGGTGAGCTCGTACAGGAGCCCGAGATGGAGCAGGGCGTCGACGTTGTCAAGCACCAGAAGTGGAGCGGAGCCAACTACGTTGATGAGCTGCAAAAGATGGTGACTGGCGGAGTGAGCTCCACGGCGGCAATGGGTAAAGGAGTTACTGAGGACCAATTCCATTAAGGGACATGCGTTGTCCATCATCTCATTCCCTCAAAACCCTTTCCGCCAATCTTTATACCCTGTTCCAGAGCATGAGAGGAGTACATTGGTTTTACTATAGTTTCTTGGATAATACGTAACGTCACTTGATTTGGGATTAAAAAGATTGACCGCCGCAGAAACAGAATGAAAAAAAAAATGTTACACATTAAAAATATGTACTTGTAGTCAATACTGTTTCCCATAGATTCAGCAATGCAAACGGCTTTGAAAGAAAAGACCCTAAACCGCAATCTCAGCATGCTATTGGCATTGAACGTTGATTCATCATCGTCGAAACACCAGCCACCACCGATCCGTCCCTCGCTCCCCGTGGCGCGGACAATAAATGCTGCGCACCCGCACCCAGTCTAACCATTGACGCCCACCCAGAATATCACGGACGTTGAAGCAAAAACCAAAAGTAAGAAGAAAATGTTTAGCAAACAAGAGGCGTCTGTGCACAGGAGCATCAATGTGTGATTCCTAATGTCGCAGGTTCCCCCCAGAAAACGTTCTCCCCCGAGACGGAAAAAGAAAAAGGAAGTCAAAGAAAAAGCTCAGCAGCATAGGATAAAAGGGGGAACCGAGTATTTCTAGAGGCCACCCGCGCGCTGTTATCCTCCCCATTCTCTCTGGAACACGGCCAAAGCACCCTTAAAGACACCAGCCAGCCAGGTAATACTCCACGCACGAAAGTCGTTCAAAAACGCAGCGATCCTGAGCTGAGCCTAGTCAGCCTCGGCTAGCTGCATGATCAACTTGGCCGCCCGATCCAAGAAGGGGAACGGGCTGGTGACCTCCTTCTCCTCGAGCAGCCTTCCGTCCTGGGTCTCGTAGCCCGAGCACTTGAAGTCCACAAGATAGACTCCCTGTTCCATCTCATAGATTTGAATGTCCATGTGCAGGGCGACGAAGTCCTTTCGCGAAGTCGGGTCTTCAGGAGAGTAGACGTGGAAGCTGTCTGGCGACCCGCTCTTGATTTCAGAGTCTTGTCGGCGTTCTGCCTCTCTTTGGATATCTGGTTTCGATTCGTTAGAATTACAAATTCTTCAAGATTGCGTTGCATGGCGAGATAAAAGTTCACTCAAAGACTTACCTGACGATGGCCATCTGACTTGGATATGCCATGGATCCGCAGGTAGTTTATACTTCTTAGTAGGTTCAGTGTCATTTAACTTGCGTGCCAAAGGAACGCCGTTTGCAAAGCTGCTATCACGACTTGTAGCGTCGTCGCCCCCTCTGCCGTGCGCCTCATCGTAACCCTCATCGCGGAGATGAGATGCACCGAGCTTATGGAGGGCTTTGTGAATACAGAGAAGGGCCTCCCATGGCGCATTGCGAGACCGGATGCCAAATTGCCAGCGCACAGGCTTGGACTTTTTGGCGGGTGTAGTAATTGGTGTCATTCCCTGTGGGCGTTTACTAGATTCGTCCAGGCGTAGAGCATTGCGTGCGTGGGGATTTAGACGACGTGCTGCCTCTTCCTTCTCGGCCTCGGTTCGAGTAGTAGGTAGCTCATCGTTAATAGCTATAGTTGGGGGTAGAGGGTCGTGATCGGTTCCGTTCTTTTCCCTCTCCATGTAGTCTCTGTGATAGGCGGGGAGACTGCTGGGTAGGATGCCGACCTTGTTGACGTATGGACGAGGAGATGTGCCTCCAGGTGAAATAGCGGATCGTGTAGAAGAGATGCTCATCATAGGACTGCCTTCCTCACCAGTGAGGCCAGATTCTGGATCTGGAAGGCAGTTAGTATCCAGGTGGCTTGGTTACAAACGAGCAGCAGGTTAGTGGGAGATGAAGGATATGGACTCACTATTTGCTAGCATGAGTTTGTTTTCTCGGACAATCATGTAGGCGTCCTTGATTGCTGAGGGTTCCTCAGATTGGAGAGCCTCTTCGACATCGTCTTTGCCGTAACCCATGGTCTTGCTAATCTTTTCTGTAACCTCATTGTGGAGCTTCTCTTGCACCTTTTCGGGAGCATTGGGTGCAATATCGCTCTTCTGAATGGCTTTGTTAGGATCAACACCAGTATGGAAGAACTCCTCTACAGGAGGCTGCAAGTACGTGGGCAAGTCGGTGTTGAACCACGGGTCAGCCCTAATCTCGTCAATGGTCATTCGCTGGACGGGATTGACAACCAGCATGCCCTTGATCAAGGCGGCCGCACCAGCTGGCATCCATTGGGGCATGCTATAGGTACCCCTAGCGATTTTGGCAAAGAGGCTAGGGATGTGCTCATCATCAAAGGGCAACCTTCCGACAAGCAGGACGTAGAGAATAACACCGCAGCTCCACACGTCCACTTCGGAGCCGGCATAGAGCTTTCCACCGATGACCTCGGGGGCAGCATAGTTGGGGCTGCCGCAGCTCGTCTTGAGGAAGTTGCCGTCGGTCATGATGTTGCTGAGACCAAAATCGGCAATCTTGACGTTGAGATTCTCATCCAGTAACAGGTTTTCGGGCTTTAGATCTCGGTGGACAATCTTGTGGCGATGGCAGTACTCGACAGCACATATCATCTGCTGGAAGAAACGGCGTGCCTCTGCCTCCTTCATGCGGCCGTTCTGGACAATGTAATCAAACAGCTCGCCACCGGCATACTCAAGCACCATGATGATTTCGGCCGGGGTCTTAATGACGGTATACCTAGTCGACGACACGCAGGTTAGCAAGAATTGAAGAGCTGGGGGGAGGAACTGGCATACAGCTTGATGATGTGCGGGTGGCGGAGCAGTTGGAGATACTCAATCTCACGCTCGACTCGACCGGCCATGTCGCGGCTGATGAGCTTCTTGCGGGTGATGATCTTGAGAGCAACCTGCTGGCCGGTGCCATTGTGGATGGCCAGGCGAACCTTGCCAAAGGAGCCCTCGCCCAGCGTGCGGATGACGGTGTAGGCGCCGATGCGCTGCTCGGCCCGGGACTTCTTCTCCTGCGGCTGCTGATCGGTCCTCGCGATGTTCTTGGGCGCCGTCGCGACATCTTCCTGCTGAGGCTGCGGCTGGTGCCGGCGGACGTGGGTGGACGACATGGAGATGGTCAGCTCCTCATCCTCGAAGCCTCGGGGGGCCATGGCGGGCAGGCGGGAGGAGCACAGGCTAGGCGCTCGCTGGGGGGTTTATAGGCGCTCAAGCTGGTCAAGGGTCCGGTAAGGATGATGGATATTTGTGTTTGGTGTCAAGCAACGCTCAGATGCGCGGTCAATCAATCAAAGCCAGACGTGGAGAATGACTGGCGCTGGCTTTGGCAATGGTGGAGCGAGAGTTCTACCTTGTCTACGTCTGGTCGAGATGGAGGGGTAACGTCACTCTAGTACCAAGTCCGGAAAATTACAGGTCGCAGGCCAGCCGTGGGACAGGCGCTAGGGGGGTGTGAGGGCTCCACTGCGAAGGAGAATTAGCGGACAAAAGCTGCCAAGGCTGGAGCAGTTACAGGGCGCCGTTGTAGAGGCTTCGGGGCTGCTCGCTTCAATTGAGCGCTGTCAACAACGCCGCCACCGTAGCGTAGCCGGGCTGAGGAACTGCCAAACTTACGACGGGCTATTATGCGCCATTTCAGCTGGGCAGAACTGCATGCCGTGATGAATGGATTGAATCATTGAATCATTAAATCATTGAATTCAATGGAATGCCGCAGTGTTCCAGCTCAGAGTTGCAGGTTTTGACAGCAGGGTACATTCATTGATACTGTGAGAACTTGGAACAAGATGCAAGCAGCGCATACATGTACTTGCTTGTACCCGGTATTAATATGGCGCAGAGATGAAGAAACATCATATCGCAATCTGCACAAGACAAGAACAAATCGAGCCATTGAAACACCATGGATGGCTCTTCCGTCCAGTCAGCTCCATCACATGCTGTCAACACCATTTATTTGTAACAGCAGCCTCGCCCGCTGACAGCTTCCATCAGCATTAGCCTGAGACCTGCATGAGATGTATCGCATTCCTGCCACTGCCATGCGCTCTGATTGGGTCTCCCAAGCCCAGTTGTTTAGGGCGAGCCGAGACGGATGGGATGAGTTCACGTCTCTGATAAACTCCATCATCATTGCGTTGCCACTCAGCAATTGTCATACGACTTTGGTGGCATTCCGATACGTGCCGTCGGGTGTTGTTATCGAGACTTGCAACCGGTGCCAAAAGCCGTTTTGCCCTGCCACAACGTGCCGTCCCGTTTTTGACTTTCACTCGGTCCTCGCCACGATGGCTCCAAAGCACCTCGCCATTAAACCTAAACGGGCTTGATTAGAGGCAGGATGAGGCTGTGAACAGTCCATGTATTAAAGCAAAAAGAATTATTTGCAGAGTAGGTTCCTTGCACCGTAGGAGCTAGAGAAAAAAAAATGGTCATATAAAAATAGAGCAAAAAACGAGGTTCCTGCGTGAATCGAACACGCGACCTAGAGATGACTGCGCGAAACTGCAATCTCTCGCTCTAAACCACTGAGCTAAGGAACCGTTCGGAAGCCGGTTGATCCGGTGTGGCGAAGGGGAGAATTATTTTGTCTTATAAGGGATTGCTAAATGCTCCGACCCAATGCCGGTTCATGATCCACGCACCACCGCCGGTGACGGCCGCAGGCTTTACCCTGGAGCGAATATTGTTTTGTACATGATTACAAATTTTGAGAACATTTCAGAGTAAATTACTTAGAAAAAAGGAAAAATTAAGTATATCTTAGTAAAGATTGTATGAATGAGACAGGAAATGAGAATACAGGCATATGTGTAGCTTGACGATGCATCAAGTACTTGGTTATTGTGATCGACTAAGTATTGAAGACAAAGAATCCCATCGTTACTACACTTCTACATCTACTTTAGGACACGCGAATAATATTCTGAGCAATTACACATACGAAGACATTCACATGGAAATTGTTTGTGCCAGTTGGCAGATCCAAAATGGAAGCTCAGGATCAAAATCTCCATACAATTGCGACCTCGAGTTCAGCAAGCAGGGCTACCTCGGGTCTGAATCCGCTTTCCTGAACGCCGCTTAAACGGGGCGGACTTTGATCCGAGATGATTTGGTGGCTCCAATCCTCCACAGCGTCAGTGCTAATACTATTCTATCAGCCACTTAAACCATCTCCGCGCTCATTCACTATGATTCCTCGAGAAATTCCATTTTGGCTCTTCTATTCACAAAAGGAGAAAAAAGGACTTGTTACCATACATTGCCGACAAAGAGAAAAAAAATCCTAGTCATGGGTCCTCTGGATTGAGAAACTGAAACTTTTGTTCCTTCTTCGCATTTCGCATCGCTTCGAGACGACCTACCCGGCAATGGCAGACGCGAATAAGAGGCAATCTTCTGAGACATCCTTTCTTACACTCACGAATCTCATCTAAACACAAAATTGGCCTAATAATTCTTTAATTAACACCTAATTAAAGCGGCCAACAATGAGCGAGTCCGCTGAAAATGTGGACTCTTCGCGAGGTGGCCTCGCCTGTCAGAATTGCAGACGAAGGAAGAGAAAGGTTAGTTATCCTTCAGCTTATCCATCTATCTCTGTCTCATTGATAACCAATGCGTTGTAGTGCGACCGTCAAGTCCCGCGTTGCGGTTCGTGCATAAGACGAGGTCTGGACTGCGTCATGCAAGTCATCAAGAGCATTGATGGACAAGAAGGGTCAGTCACACATCTCATTATTAGGTTGCCGCAATGCCCTAATTCGATCATGCAGAGCTGTTCAAAGTCTTGAAAAGGAAATATCGAACCTCGAAGCTCAGCTATCACGGTTACAAACCACTGCACCAGCACTCCGTTCAACACCCGCCGTCCTTCAACAGCAGATCATTCCAACCCCCGTGCCATTTGAAGCTTCTATCTCATCGATTGATACTAGGGAGCAATCTATAGATACGGTTGATTTGGATGTTCTCAGAGAAGTTGAGACTGTGTCGCTTTACCGCGGCGAACTCTACAGCCTGCAGAAGATGACTCGCAGGGCACTCCGACTAGCAAATTGCGATCCTCGTGGTATACTAGATCTCACTCCGAAGAAGAGCTTGTTAGCATCATATGATGCTTCTATTTACTCAAAACCCAATAGCACGGGCGACTATCTGGACTACGACATTGCAGTCTATTATGCCAGCAAATACTTCTCTTACATCCACCCGACATTCCCGATTGTCTCTGAAGCTGTAGTTCAGAGCATACTAAACAAAGTCACGGTTGGCAGCCAAAGTAATTTTGGCGACCGCGTCATGTTCTATCTCATCATTTCCATTGGGGCCATTCTTCCAATAGAGTCGTCAGCCGCCTTTGACACGCGCAACTCGGCCGATTATTTTATACGCGCCATGGAAATCCAGTACTCTTACGACGAATCAGCCACTACAGCACAAATTCTCCTCCTCCTCGCCATTTATTCACTCTTCGACCCCGGCACAGGCAGCTCGTGGCACCTGATGGATCTTGTCACGCAAGCTTGCATTGAAATGGGGTATCATCAACTCCAACCTGAACCAAGAGGAACCGCAGAGATAGATGGAAGTGGAGTGAAGCTATTCCAGGCAGCTTACATACTTGACTTGTAAGATAATTCGCACCCAAATGTACAGCATCAGGACTGATCATGTCTTTACGTGACAATCAGCTCTATTAGCTCCGCATTAGGACTGCCAATGAGCATCCAAAACCGCGACGTTTCCTCCGACTGGGAGGCATGTATAGTGAAACCTCCGGATATCTGTACATCCGGGTCCGAAGGTTTAACCATAGTGGAGATGTTCAGCTGGGCATATGAGCTTTGTGGCAGCTTCCAGAACGATGGTGCGAGCTACCTATCGTACTATAACGAATACCTCCGTGGCAGAATATTGAGCCATAAAGGGGAGATACCGTTTCTATCAAAGATATTTGGGCTCCACCTTGCAACTCAGAGTATAAAGAGGTCGGCTGGGGCCAGCTCTGCGCTTGAAGGTAGAGACAAATTGGTGCAAGACCATCTGGCCGTCCTTCAAAATTCAGTTTCCACGTGGTTCGCTCTGCCGTGGATCACAGGATACAGCATATTCCAGCTTGGACTGTTACAACTCTTGTTTTGCGGCGGGCTACCTCAAAAACAGAGGATAAGCCAAATTTCTCAGACGTTATCCTTGGCTGAGATGATTCTGTCTGTTATTAGCACTAGATTTCCAGGCCTGTACCCTCAAAAAGCGCTTGTGAATAAAGTGCTCACGCAGATGGCATCTTCTGAAGTCGATTCGCGGCACAATATCGACTTTCTCGATGGCAGCGATCTGTACCAATTCTGCACGAATGCTCTGACGTCCGTCGGCATGAATATATCCCATTGACGAGATTCTCTCAAATACATACAAGAAGTTTATCAACCACATTGTCCATCCTTGACAGTGATGATACTGCTACCTTTCAAGTCAGACAAGCTGAAATGCCCAACTGCCTGCTTTTAGGTAGGCATTCCGGAACAGCAAAGGGACCAAAAAGGAAGAAACACGGGCAAAAATGAAATCTAGTGCGTAATCTGGGAATCGAACCCAGGGCTCCCCGACGTTGCTCGGATGGCAACGGAGAATTTTACCACTAAACCAATTACGCTTGTTCTTCGTTGTAGGACTGGGTCGAGTTGATGCCTATAAACCTATCGCCAGGGAGAAGAGTCTTACTTTTCGACGAAGTAACCGCAATTGATTTCTCAAAAGATTTCGAGTTGCAATTTTCCAACGACATTATGTTTTACACCTCCTTGAACCCTTTTGTTCCATCGTTGTTTGTCTCTTCATGACTCTTCGAGATCGGACACTCTGCAGATTCAACTCCACCATAGTTTCCTAAATAGGCAAGTCTCGGAAAGCCGTCCGCCAGGAGCAATTTTCAGGCGGACGCAACTCCGGGAGTTACCCCATAATAGGCTCAGCTGGATCTCGGGAATCTACGGATTAGCTGTGCTGGCTTGATGTGGGATGGATGGTCATGGTCATAAGTCGAATGGAGAAGCTCCAGCCACCCCAATGGAAAGGGGAGTGATAAGGAAAGGCAAAATCCAGACAACCCCGGAGTCTTGTATGTTTGTCGGGCCCTCTGCAAGAAGCAAGGCTGTAAGTAGATATGGCAAAAAAAAGATGAAAAACGCAAAAAGAAATGTCTTGACGAGAGTGGGACTCGAACCCACGCGGATTGCTCCACCAGGAATTGCTGTTAAGGTAGCCTTAACCTGACGCCATAACCAACTCGGCCATCTCGCCTAGATGCTGTGATGTGAGGGATTCTGCCGTTGTTCGGAGAGACGTTTCTGGCACAACATCGTCGAACTGTTTTCACACCGAGCTATTCTTCTTCTCCAAAGTGCTTTGCAGGGACGGGGCGTTTGGAAGACGCCACCCGCCACTGATGCCAGGCTTATCATCTTATGGGTGCCCTTGTCATTTTAGTGGCTTAAAGTGATTAAGCTCGAGGGTCAGCTGCAGCGGCGTATGTCGGAGCAGCATCGCCAACATCCGCGTCGAGCATCTCACTGAGAGGGAAATCTTGCTGATTTCTGCATTGGAGATGCGAGGATCCAATACTATCGGCATCTTCTGAGCATGCCTCGTCAGATTACCAACTTTTCTGGCGCGTGCGCCCGCTGTCGTGCCAAGAAGCTCAAGGTAATGAATGAATGGAATGAGTTGATTTAGCGAACGATGCACTCAGCTTCTCTTCTCCGTTTTCTCTCTCTGGAATTTAAATTGCCATTTTAGCTAATAATCTATTTTCAAGTGCGATAAAGATGCTCGGGTCTGCTCCAACTGTGGCCGCGCAAAGACTCCCTGCATCGAGATTGATCCGGTCTCGGGGGAGCACTACGAGAGAGGGTGAGCTGAGATCTCGCAGCACATTATGCTATGTAAAAACCGGTAATTGCTCGTGTGCTCATGTATTGTTAGATACATCGAAGACTTGAAGGCGCGAGCAGCATATCTTCGAGCCGCCTATCTTGAAGCCCAAGGCAACAGACCATATGCACAGGCCGTACGGACCAATGACTCGACTCCTCTTGAGCTTCAAGGGCATGGCATCTCACCAAACGTGAGATCTATCGCCGGGTCTTCATCCAAGGCTACAGGAACACCCAGATTCACCGACGGCAGTATTTTTAGGTGAGTCAGCTTATCATCAAATATTGAATGCCCTTTAGACTGATGAACTTTAAGTCTTGGACACCTAGTAGCAGCAGCGCTGTCCATGCACTTTTCCCAAGGAACGGGATTTCAAGCAGGATCACTGTTACAGCCCCAAACTGATGGTATTGAAATCTCGTTAAGTGACGAGGACAACCTGCCGCCTCTCTCGGAGGCATGTGATCTAACTGATGCTTAGTGAGTTTGTTTACATCTACACTATTTAAATGAGATAAGGTCTACCTGCTAATGTATCATTCTCAGCTTTGAGATTGGGTTTCACAGGGTCTCTCCTTTTATGAGTAAAAGCCGGGCATATGAGCAGATTGAACGCTTGTATGACAATCGTTCTGCCTCGAGTTCCCCCCTGGAAAGAAAAAATGACTTGTATCAGCTATTCATGATTTTTGCTGTTGGGCAACCATTTTCGAGGCGACCATCATCAAGTAAATCTCCAATCCATTACTATGCTTCCGCTATGCAATATGCCGAAGAAGTCTTGTCACTCACAGATGGCGAGACGCAAATACAAAACACTTTGTTGCTCCTTGTTTTCGCTCACCAACACGCTACTGGAAGTGAGTGACCCTACTAAACATTGTGGAAAACTATATTGACTCATATCCTTCATCTAGTTGGTAGCAGATGGAAACTGGCAAGACAGGCCATGAGAACGTGTATTCAGCTCGGATATCATAGAGCTCCCTCTAAGCCGCTGGATGCGGTAACTGAACAAAGGCGCAGACGGCTTTTTTGGTGCTGCTACGTCCAGGAGCGATTTGCTGCATGCGGTTTGGGACGGCCTATAGCAATTGCCGATCATGATATTACCGTTGAGGTGAGTACACTCAGATATTGGTGGCATTGTATGTGTTTGCGTGCTAAACAGATGACTTCAGATGCCCGACTACGTCTGCCTAGACGACCTGGAAAAGGGGCTTGACACAAGTATACCGAATGGAGCTGAGGTTGCTGTACTCATCCGACAATCTCAGCTGCGAAGAATCTCAACAAAGGTCCGCGAACAGCTCTATGCAAGACGTACAAACGACAGCTTCCAGGCCAAGGCAGAGGCCGCTACTCAACTCTATGCGGAGCTCGAACAGTGGCGCCTCTTACACGAAGAAACAAGTACCATCTCTCATTCCCCATGTATCTTTCTGACGAAAGAGTATATGGAAGTAAACTTTCATCGAGAGAAGCTCTTTATTTTCTCTACATTGGTCGTGCCTACGGGGCAGGAGGCGCACTTGTTCAAGCCTGACGTGACATATCTCAGGCATTGCTTAGACCCTGCCGTTCAAATCATCTTCCTTTACCAAACTCTGTTAGCTAAGGGTGTCAAGACGACGTTATGGTAAGCGACGGCTGATGCCAATATGACTTCATCCGATGAATAAACTAATTGGAGCTTCTGTAGGACATGGATACAAGATATACTACGCTCAGGGTTCATGATTCTCTACTGTGGAATCCACACATCAAACATTCTCAGCAGCCAAAACGAAGCCGCTGCTTCTTCTATAGCCACAAACCAGATTCCGGAACCCCAGTCAATCATCAAAGCCCTCGACGACTGTCGACAGATGTTAAAAGATATTTCTCTAAAGTTCACAGCGGTGACTCCACACTGGGTGGCTTTTGACCGGCTATCCTGCGACGTGAGAAAATTGATTGAGAATAGCTCATCCCCGGGAGCGATTCTAGGTGGACATAACGATATGTCTGTGAGCCAGACGATGAATCAGGGACTTTGGGATGTGCCGATGGATATGTCGTACTGGGATGATCTATTGGATGGGGATGTAAATATGAACGAGGTGTTTGGGTTTGACATGAATACTTTTGCATGATGGACGAATTGAGATACAGGGCGAATTATTAAATTATGAAACGGCATATGGAGCTTGGGAGATGTGGAGGCTGATGACCGCACAAATTACTATCAAATAAATCAGTTATTAATATACATGAAGGTGTGGCGATGGCCTCGTCCTGAAAACACATAGAGATGCCGACTATTTAACGCTTCCGGAAGCAGATGGAGATAGATCTTGTAGATGGATATAGATCTAGTAGAATAGACCTGGTAGATGACGGCTACCTAAACATCATTCGATTCACTGGATTTTATATCCCCCCCTCGTGACGGGTCCTAAGCTAAGGCATACAGCGCACTCACGTTGTTGAGATGATTGGTCCCATATACTTGTCATCCGAACTACAAATTAGCTTTCTTTTGTTCCTAGTGTACATTCGCGCTGTGTCGCTGCAATATGGGCATTAAGGTCCCCTCTCCTTCGCCTCCTCCTTACGAAGCCTATCTATCAGTTTGCCTCTCAAGAACGGGCTCAGTCCAAGGCTTGAAACAATAAGGTTAGCTCAGAGAAAAAGAAAAGAGAGAGATGACAAGCAGTTGGATTTGTCCAAAACTTACATTCCTTCATTCGTCACGATTCTGTAGGTCCCACTTGGCTGAAGTTTTCCGACGACTTCTCCAGACTCGTCCACCTCAACGCTCCCCAGGATATCTTCCGGCCAGGCAATCCGGCCAAAGTCAGGCGGATTCCTCCGGTCGCTCAGATGAACGAACCCGCCTCGGCCTGCACCGCCTGGTCCGCCCTGTGCACTCGCTCCTCCGGCTCCATCACCTCCAGCTCCGCCGCCTCCTCCCTGCTTCCGGGAAGAGCCTTGATGACGCTCCTGGCGCTGGCCGGGGAAGAATGAGCCACCGGACCCGAGATTGAATCCTCCTGGGCTGGCGAAGGCTTTTGCTTGCGCAATCACATCTTCATCTTGATGGCCATATTCAGATACGACCTCGTTGAGAATTGACACGAACTTTGGGTTCTGTGTAAATGAGTGAGGTGTCGGGGGAACTGCTGTGGTAACGCCAATTGCAAGCGTTTGAGAGGGAGGATTTGAATCTAGATAGGTGAGGATATGTGATGACGGTGCTGCTGCATTGTCAAAGACTTTCTGGAGTGGAATTGGTAAGCTCGCCAGTTCTCAGTGTAAAACGGCTTTGCGTTTGCGACTGACAATGTATGAGTTATTCTTCAACGTAGATACAGCTCTGAGAAACACTCTTGAGCTATGGTGAGCTACTCGAAATTTGGTTGATATCATGTTTGCGGCTGTACAAATCCCCCATTGGGATATAAGTAGAGGGAGAGGTTAATGAAAATATAGCCCAGCAAATTAAATCGCCAATGAGGTCATTCAGAGCTTGAGCTTCCGGCAGCTCAGACTTTACCCCACGCTCCCCGGTATGCGCATTTATGCATCTAAGAGAAATCAATTAGACGCGTCGACGCGGTCTCCCCTCCAAAAGTTCGCGATAGATGAGCTTAGGTGGGCTATCAGCTAAAACTCGGGCAATTGCTGTCTCGACTCTTCTATCCCGTCTCTGATGCGATGCCGGTTTCAAGCCTTTAATCTCGACAGTATCAAACCATGGACAAAACACCGGCTCCCATCTTCCGCAAGCAGCGTCCACTGATCCCATCATCATCAGTGGCGCCTTCATCGTCGCCGGCATTCGGAACTCCAGTCCACCCTCCGAAGCCATTCA
Organism: Trichoderma simmonsii; assembly: GCA_019565615.1. NCBI lineage: Eukaryota > Fungi > Ascomycota > Sordariomycetes > Hypocreales > Hypocreaceae > Trichoderma > Trichoderma simmonsii. The sequence goes on from CP075866.1 coordinate 3,566,940, forward strand.
GCATCAATGCACCCAAAGCCGCGATCCTCCCCATCATCCTCCCGCCGGCGACTCTCCGACCGCTCGCCTTCCGCACATTCACAAAGAAGCACTCGCTGACGCTCACTTCGTCTGCACTGCAGGAGCTTGCGTCCTTCATCGGGCGACACTGCGGCTCGGGATGGCGTGAGGAAGGCCTGGCAGAAAGAGTGCTGGAGGAGGTGGCGAGAAGCTGGAAGAATCGAAATGGCGGCGTCATGGTGGAGGGGGCGAGCAAGGAGCTGCAAGACATCCTCAAGACGCTGGAGGGAAACATGAGTGGTGGCAAGATCATGGGCCAGGGCAGAGGGCTTCCACGGGGAGACAGCATGCTGGAGATCAACGACAATGATACAATAAACACCAGACTCGGCATCAGACCAACGGCACTCCCTCGGCAAGACAGCAATGTTAGCTTTGGCATGTCTGGATTGGGGGTGCAAGAGGAGGCGGATGATGATGAGGATGCTAGCGATGCTCGGGCCTGGCTCAAGGTCATTGACGCCTATGACCAGCCGCGGCTCCTTTACAACGTGGATAAGAAACACTTTGAAAGGTGAGATATGCCACATTACCCTCTGCCAATCCTACATGACAATTTAAACTCACACGCGGAATATAGAGATACGGCCAAGCCCTCATTATTACCTCCAGCTTCTCACAAAACCACCGTCTTCCGAAACCGCTACCACGTCATTCACCAACGTCTCCTCCGAAACGAATCCTTCCAGACCTCTTCCGTCACCTCATCCCGTAAACACACTCTACAACGCTCGCTCTCCAACCAACAATCCCTCAGAATCACGCCCATCGCCAATTTGCTCGGTCGACATGGAAGCAATCACATGCTCCTAGGCCAGCTGAATATCCTACCGACAGGAGATCTTGCCATAAGTGATTTAACAGGCACCATTGCCCTTGATGTTTCACAGGCGGTTGCTATCCCCGATGACTCAGCATGGTTTTGCCCCGGAATGATGGTCCTTGTGGACGGCGTGTACGAGGAGGAAGAGGAATCAGTTGGTAAAGGTCTGAGCGGCAGTAGCGGCGTTGGAGGCACTCTTGGCGGCCGATTCCAGGGATTCTTCATCGGACAGCCCCCCTGCGAGAAGCGTAAGTCGACTCTCGGCATCAGTGGGCTCGATGGAACCGATCACGACCAGACCATCGGGGGAGGCTTCGGCTGGATCGACTTCCTCGGCGTCGGTAGTGAGCGTGCAGTCGGATCCAAAATGCGACGGCTGGAGAGAAGACTAATGCAGCCGGCCCCTGAAGAAGACATGCCCTCACGGAATCGCGTCGTCATCATTGGTGAAATCAACCTCGACCAGCCGCGAGCCCTTCAAGCCCTCCGCAAGATCCTGTCATTATACGCCGCCGAGCCCGAAGGCACGTCGCCCCTCACATTTGTCCTGGCCGGCAACTTCACGCAACACGCCGTCATGGCCCGAGGTGGCAGCGGCGGCAGCATTGAGTACAAAGAGTACTTTGACGCCCTTGCCTCTACCTTTTCCGACTTCCCCACGCTTCTCCAGTCCTCCACCTTTGTCTTCGTTCCTGGTGACAACGATGGCTGGGTCTCCTCCTTTACGGGCGGTGCTTCCGTGCCACTGCCTCGAAAACCTGTCCCTGAAATGTTCACCTCGCGCATTCGTCGGGCTTTTGCCACGGCCAATGCCGAAGCTGGCAACACGGGCGTTCAGGGTTCTGCTGTGTGGACGAGCAACCCAAGCAGAATATCGCTTTTCGGACCAAATCACGAGCTTGTCTTGTTTAGAGACGATATATCCGCCAGATTGAGACGTACCTCGGTAACTCTCAAGCGCAAGCCCGCCGCCGAAACAGATGGCGCGCCAGAAGACGACGCCTCTCCCGATCTCCCATCAGCGTCACCTGCTGCCGAGGACGACGCCATGGATCTTGACCCGGCTGCTGCCGACAAGCCCTCAGCTGGTACCTCCTCTTCTCTTCCCCTCGACGTGAAAACAGCCCAGAAACTCGTCAAGACGATCCTCGACCAGGGTTATCTCTCTCCCTTTCGCCAGTCTACCCGCCCCGTGCACTGGGATTACGCTTCAGCGCTGCATTTATACCCCTTGCCCACTGCCATGGCGCTCATCGATACGACGGCGCCGCCGTTTTGCATCACGTATGAAGGGTGTCACGTCATGAATCCGGGGAGTATACTCGTGCCTGGGCGGAAGGGCGTTGGAAGATGGGTAGAGTATGAGATTGGGCGGCTGGGGAAGTTGAGAGAGTGTACTTTGTAATCATGTGGGCACAAGCATTAGAGGGAAATAGGGTCTGTTGATATAAGGGAAGAAAAAGAAAATCTTTGTTTGGTGGGATATGGAATTAGATGTAGCATCACGTAACGCATGAAATAACTACCTAGTCAGGGACGACTAGACAATGGATATGAGACACATTATGATGAGGATTGATCAACCGAGACACAATAAATGCCATATTATATATCTAAAATATTCAAGAAATCAAAAGCCGTGCGCCATCATGATTCGCTTCATTTGCTTCATTTGATCCTTTCCCGTCATGAATATCCAAACCCATATTATTTTACCCCAAAAAGTCGTGTATGCTTGGGTATCTAAAAACCACCTTTTCACTCGTCCTATTTCATCTTGCCTCTTCTCGTATATTATTCCAACAGCAGTTCATCCTGATGCAAGACCCCATACAGGCCCTCAATCTCCTTCTTAATCTTCTTCAACTCGGCAGCCACCTGCGCCGTGACAAGGGTATACGCATAAAGCAAAGCATAATCTTTTTCTTCCGTCATGGCCTGGACAGCATCGTCCTCGCCGTTTCTCAGATTCATCTCCATATGGTTCTTGCGGTACTGATAGATTTTGTTCAAGAGGCGGTCTCTCGTACGGTCAATGGTAGGAATGGCATCCGTAAGAGGATACTCCAGCATGACGCACGACGCCAGGACTTGGAAAACGTGGCACAGCCGTTCGCACAGCTGTACCCTTTCAGCAGCCGTAATCTCCAGCAGGGCACTTTCGCCCTCTGAAAGTGAATCTCGACGCTGTGTAATGAGACGCATAGCGTAGAGGCCGTCTAGTATGTGCTTCGTAGAGCGCATAATTCGGCCATAGGCGGCGTCAGGGAACGGCCCGCGAAGTTCAAACTCAGATTTGGCAGAATCTCGCAGCGACTCCAGTTTGAAGACTGTATACAGAAATAACACTAATTAGCAAGAGCAATCAGACACGTAAAGGGGGTATCAACCATACCATATCGCCGAAGGGCTATCTGTTCGCCCTCCTTCATGAAATCCATGCCTTCATCACCCCCCTCGAGCAAGGCAGCCAGAGGTCCGCGCTTCCAAATGAGCCCAAGTTGTAGATATAGCACCGAGAGTCCCTCTCTGAATTTCTTCCTCCCAGAGATTGGCCACAGCAGTCGACAGACGAGAATACCCCACAAGATTCCCAACGTAACCGCCACTACACGATGGTACGTAATCTCGAAAATGAGGGGATCTATTCCACCCTCATCGTCATCGTCATCATCAACATCTTGCGTCAAGCTGTAAGCATACAGCACAATGACGTTGTATGCCAGAAGCGAAATTCTCCCCAGGGGAGCCTTCTTCATGACTAGAATCACATAAAAGTTTCCCAGCGCGACAATGACGGTGCAGAGCTCAAGGAGCCAGGGATTGGTCATGCTTATCGACCATGCGAAGCAAGCACAGGTTCCCCCTATTAGGGTTCCAATGAATCGGGAGCTACCCGTTGTGTTAGAGGCACCAGTTGTCATTCCGACAACAATCATGTAGGACAGAAGACCCCATTCGCCCCTCCAGTGTTGATACACTGGCCTCGTAGCGGGAATGAAAGCAAGCATGGCCCATAAAACGGCACCAATACCTACTTTGATTCCAAACAGCACATCCTCACGCGTCAGGAACCGAAGGAACTTTAGTAAAGCCTGGGAACATTTGCGAACAAAGGAATTGGACTTCTGTGGCGAGGCATCCCAATGAAACGAGTCTCTCTTCTTCAGCATGGCCTTGGGTAGGCCCTGTGGAGTAGGCGACTTCATTCGGCCTCTCGGTTTTCTAACCAGGAGGGGTTCGTGTTCTGCATCGCGGTCGCTGCGGCGTTGAAAAAGCTTCCAGTGCCTCCAGAACTTGAGCCACCTCCAGCTTCGATCTTGATGTGCCAACGGATTTTGTAACGATTCAAGCACGTCGAGGTACGCATCCATCTCCTCTGCCACTGCCTGCAAACTGAAGGAAAAGTGGCCACAAGCAGCGGCAACCTCTTCTATATCAGCTTGAATATTTTCGGTTCGTGATCTTCCGAGCTCGATGCTTCGATATAATTCTCGAAGGGCCTTGCCTCTGGCATTGTTGTACAGATTCACGGCATCCCGGAGGCTAGCACGCAGATGCACATTGACAGCCACCTGGTCTTCAGGTTGTTTGCCAAAGGGGTTCTCTTTCAGCGTTTCTGACAGAGTATATGCCAAAGACTTCATGGAAGGGCCCAGAAGTGCCAGAAAGAGCGCGAATATATCGGATGGCACACGAAAGATGGGCGACTTATCGAGGGTAGGGTCTGAGTGGCTATTGAGGGCCGAACGACGTTCGAATTCGTCTTCTTCAATGACTGATAGGCCGTCAGAAAAGTATGAAACACTTCGAGTCATTCCAGATGCTGGCTCAGGAGAAAATAAGTGTGATTGTGGCACCACAATAGAGTTGGGTCCCTCTTTCAGAAGCGTCAGCTGGGTCTGGAGCGCACTACGCAGACCCCCAGTCGCCTGTGACAGCGTTTCCAACGACTTAATGAGACGTTTATCCAACCGGTATATGTCCTCTCTCCCGAGAAAGTATTGCTCGATCTTGGACTCTCGGAGAGTTGTCATTATCTGAGCATACGCTGAATTATATTGAGCGGATGCCTGGGCATACTCGGGAGAATTGACCTCGTCCTCCGATCCGTTTAAAAACCCACTGGTGATAAAAGACAAGCGATCACTCAGCGCCACCGCTGCAGTAAGGATAGACTGGCGCAACACTTTTCTTGCCGACACGCGCCATAGCAGGAGGTTAACAGCCACGGTAAAGGTGATTCCAAGCAATAACAGCTTAAACATCTGGATGATCTTATCCACGGAGAAGTAGCCATTATTGACGGATTCTTCTTTGGTAATGATGGATATAATGGCCATTGATGCCAAGGTAGAGGCGGTGTTGACAAGGGGCTGGTTCAATCGCTGCTTAGTCCAGCCGACCAAGCCAAGACCGCCTCCAATGCATACAAGTAGGACGATGGCATGTGCGGGAGTGGCAGATCCAGAGATGGCGCGAGAGGCAATCGCTATCCCCATGGACAGCATACAGACCAGCTCGGCATATACCACGGCCACAATAGCAATCACAACGGCCTCCAGCATAGACCCAGCCGTCCGGGCCGGGTGGAAGTACACTGTCAACGTCGCCGCAATGTGTTTGCCATCCCGGCGACCCAGGAAGTTGGACAACGGCGGCCAAAACGTCGCCGTGGTGCCCAAGAGATATGCCAGCGTGCACTTGAGCACCTGCCGGCCCTCGTCCGTCTGCAGCCATCGCCAGGCCGCCAGCGACTTGGTCCGCACAGCTCTCGAAGCTGCCTGGAGATGCTGACCAACCGAAGTCACCGAAGTTGTTGGCGGACGACGCTCGGATCCATTGCAGTGCGACCGGGTCCTGGGAGTGCGGAGGGTGAATTGGCGCCGGGAGCGCTCGCCCGTGGCAGGGATGATGAAGGTGCCATTGCGCATTTTCTATTGATAGGAAACGAAACGGCCGAGTTTAGCAAAGCGCCTCATGCAGAGTAATCTGGAAGGGGGAAGGCGAGTTCACGTACACTCCTCTTGGAGGGACGCGCGGGCGGCAATGCGGCCGTCGTCGAGGACATGGAGCTGGAGCTGGAGCTGTCTCTGCTGCCGTTGGAGCTGCTCATGACTGGAAGCGTCGGCCGCGTCTGCTGCGGGACAGAACGGGCATTCTCATGGGCTCGAGAAAGGCCCTGGGCCGTGTCTCCAGGTCAGCCCGCGATTCGGCTGCTGGAGGCAATGCTGTTCAGCTGGCGTCTGTGTGGTGGTTGATGGATGGCTAGGGCAGGGTTGGGCTGCTATCGTGGGAAGCTCAGGTACTAAGCTAGCTGAGCCAGCTGCCGTGGTGACACGGGAGAGAGCATTGAGAGCTGTGCAGGTTTGAAAATTGAATCAGGTGCACGTCCTGTCCACCACTGTAAACACTTATTAGCGGGACCGAATGCCGGGAGCTTATGGCATGGGGCGCAGCGGTCGTTAGCGGCCCTGAGCGTGTTGGAGCGCCTGTTCAGGTACCGGCACTCGTTGGAATTGACACTTTGGCAGCGGGGCCAGCAGGTGGGCCAGCTGTATGTATGTACTCCGGGCTTTGGGGTTGGGGCAAGCTGTCAATTTGCAATTACCGCCAGATCGTGAGCCATGGAGCCTTGAACCCTTGGCGATCTCTTGGGCCACCTCCAATCGGCCGTCGCCATCCCCATGCACCCACGGCAATGCTAGTGCCGAAGCAATAAACTATTAGATGTGACAGTCGAGTAGCACTGCTAGCGGGAGTCGGGATTGCAGCTCAACTTGATCAGATGCATCACGGACGGCGTGATTTACTCTTGATTTGGGCGCTTGTGCACGTCCAACAGCAGCTTGAAGCTTGTCATTCGGGCTGCGCCACCACCACCGACCATCCACTAGCCACGATCTGATTTGATGCCTTCCGTTATCAGGCGCTCCAGCGTGCTCCTAAACTCGGGCCTTGCTCCAGTGCCGTCGCCTGTTTGAGCCTGTTGCATATGTCCAGACGCAACGGATCTTGACTCTAACGCTTGGCGCCGTGCACATTCATGGAGCCCAAAACAAGTGCCATTGTGCTATTATCTGACCTGCTGGTTGCTGGTTAGAAATCACGATAAGCCTGCTCCTCACGCCGTTCCACGCCGCTTCTTCCTCTTCCCATCCATCCCGTCTTGCAGTCTCCCAGGCGCGCTGTCTGCTCGTCCACTCACTTAGACGCCTCTGCTTCTGCGTCTGGCTTCTGGTGTCCCGCTTCCCTCTTCATCAACATAAGCCAAATCGCCCACGCTGGCCACCTACTCGTTCATCCGACGACGGCTCATGTCCGCCATGGCTGCTCCGGGGCCTCGAAGGTTCGCCCCTTTGCGAGCAGCAGCCGGCCTGTCACCATTCCACAGCGATCCGATACTGAGGGGCATCATATTTGACATGGACGGGACATTGTGGTATGAAACACCCTACAGCCAGCTAATGATTGAGCTGTCTTACCTAATGCCCCCTCTCTTTTCCTTTGTTTTTTTCTTTCTTTTTACTTCAACGCTCTTCTCTTCTCGTCTGAAGCCCATTCTGTTATAAAAGCCTTCAGTCTTTTTTCTTTTTATATATTTCTCTCAAGTGCGATTGCCCTATAGTCCTAGGGACAAGATCAAGTGATTTGTCTTTCATATTGTCGGGTGGCATTTGGGCAATGGCAAGTTTTGCTCAACAGCCTTGTCACTGACTCATTTTGCTTACTGCGTTTATGTGCCCCTCATTCTGCTACGGAACAAGATGGAAGAAAGAGAACGGCCAAAGTGATGAAAAGAACAGAGAGGATGAGAAGAGATTGAAGAAATGAAAAGCGGAAATATGTTCTCCAGAAATTGGCATTGCCTCTGACATCCTCAATAGTGAGCCTCAAACATACATGTTCAGGGAAATGCGCTCCGTCCTCGGCATCCCTCAGTCAGTGGACATCCTCGAACACATCGACAAGCTCCCCCCTCACCAACAGCCGCCCGCCCACGAGGCCATCCGCGCCATCGAGCGCAAGGCCATGGCCTCGCAGACGCCCCAGCCAGGGCTCCAGGACCTCATGTCCTACCTCGAGGCCTACCAGGTCCCCAAGGCCATCTGCACCCGCAACTTCGACATCCCCGTCCAGCACCTCATCTCCAAATTCCTGCCCGCCTCCCAGTTCTATCCCGTCATCACCCGCGACTTTCGCCCTCCTAAGCCCCATCCGGCAGGTATCATGCACATCGCCCAGAGCTGGGGGCTGGTCGACGGCTCCGGCGCCGTGGACACCAGCGGCTTGATCATGGTGGGCGATTCCCTCGATGATCTGACGGCGGGGAGGTTGGCGGGCGCGGCCACCGTGCTGCTGCTCAACGACGTGAACAAGGAGCTGGCCAACCATGAGCATACCGACTTGGTAATCCACAGGCTAAACGACTTAATTCAAATCCTGGAAAATGGATTTCAGGGGAGAGTGATAGAACCAGGGCGTTTACCATTGTGATTTTTTCGCATATATCCAAACGTTAGATTTAGGCGCTTCTCAGCATCAAGCACAATACATGTAAACAAGTCCACCAACACTACATTGGACATAGGCGTATATATATATACTCTTTGTATACGGGAGGGAAATGGCAAATACAAAATTCATTTAATGCTCACTTGCAAAAAGCCACATTCTTTTCTCTCCCTTTCATTTCATCTGTTATTTTCTCAGCTTAGCTGGGTCGCTAGAATTCAAACGCTCTGCGTTTGCTACATACGGTATACATCACACTAGAACATGTAACACGATCCAAGCGGTGTCATTGCGCTGAAGTGACCAACAAAAATCAGTGTTTTCTCTTTTCATGTGCAACTTATAGCTGTTTCACAGCTCATTCCAGATAATCATTCCAGAGATTTTCTTCTTTCGCTATCAATTTTTGTTTGGCGCCTCTAATCAGAACAGAGACATGTCCATCAAGAAAGAAATTGCGCCGAGGTGATGCTAAGGCAGAGAGAGTTGACGAGAGGGTGTCGATACGAGTAGTTCAAAGGGTCAATAGTATGGTGGCGGCGGATCCTATACGCCGTATGAAGGGTTCGGGGGCAGCCCGTAGGTTTTGACTTGCCTCCGGCTCTGACCTCGTGCCTCGTCTGACGCCGATTTTTGCGATCCTCCTTGTGCAAAAGCACTTGTTGGTGGCGCTGGTCGGACTGGAAGGTTGAAGGTGTTGGGGGAAGAGTGATGGGAGCCATCTGAATAGCCAGAAGACGAGTTTGTGGGGACTCGTTGTCCGAGGCCCGGATGAGCGGGCCGGCTCGCGCCAACACCATTCCGCGATGGTGATCGATTTTGCGTAGCCAGCTGATCCCTTGGTGAGAGTATTCCAGCTCCAGCAATTGGGATGTCTCCGAATTGGGGTGTGTCGAGCGGCAGCTCCTCATTTCGCGACTGTGGCGATGAGTCGCTCGACCGGAGCAGATCTTGGGTGCCGCTGGGCGAAAGCTGGGGTACAAGATGAGACTTGCGGTTGTCCCTCTCCATGAGGCTAAATGCCCACTCCTTAAGGTCTACCGGCGTTCTCTTGGCAGCTTGCACAAAAGGATCGCGCTCCTAGAAATATCGTCTTAGTCACCATTCGACAAGCCGAGGGTAAAGGAGGGTTATCAACTTACAAATAATTCTTGTGGGGTAGGCCGCTTCTCCGGCTCTTTAAACAGGCACTTCTGTACCATGTCCTCCAGGATGCTGGGGAAGGCATCGCTCTTAGGAAGCTTCGGGGCCGGCTCATTGACAATCTGCTGCAGCAGATCCAAAATTCCAGCGGGGCCCGAGTCATCTTCGTCAATGTGCTCGCTGGCAAAGGGGAATTTGCCAATGGCAAGCTCCATAATAGTCAAACCAAAACTCCAGACGTCTGATTTGACTGTGTACTTCTCGCCTTGAATTCGCTCAGGGGCCATGTACGTGGATGTGCCAACAAAGGTATCGGCAATGGAGTTGACCAGCTCTCCAGACACTCCAAAGTCGCACAGTTTGATGGAACCGCGAGAGTTGATGAGAATATTTGACGGCTTGATATCTCGGTGCATGATATGGTGCTTGATGTAGAGGTAGGTCAGACCGCCCAGAGTGGCCTCGGCAATCTTACCCAAAACATCCACGCGGATTGGGCCAAAGACTCTCGAAACTCTGTCGAGCGCACTATTCGGATACCAGAGTCAGTCACATTCAGTACAGTTGATCCAATCTCGCATCTTGTACATATGTCATGAAACTTACCCAACATCCATATACTCCATACACATAATGACATCGTTGTTGTGATTCAAAAAGGCACCATAAAATGTAACAATGTAGTCGGAGTGGCATCCGTGCATAATCTGAAGCTCTCGAACAATTCGCCTTCGCATCTCCTTCTTGGCCTCGACGTGTATAATCTAGTTATCCAGCATTAGCTCAGAGGCTCCATCAGGGACACCCAGGAAGTAGGTCAGGGGAGGACCAGGAGGGACAGTACCTTGCGAGCCATGACGGTCCCCGTCGTCAGATGTCTGACTTTGCTAACGGTACCGCCATTGCCAGATCCGAGTTCTTTTATGACTTCAAGTTCCTCTGGTCTCAGGTCGAGCTTGTATTCGATGCCAATTTCCAGCTGCTCCTCCTTGCCGGCTTCGTCTTTGTTAACCTCTGAAGGCCGTCTGCCATTTTCGGCCGGTGGCGGAGGTCGTGGCGCTGCTGGCGTCAGGGCAAGGCCCTTGACGTTCTTGCGCTTCATCGTGCGCGGCGCGAAAGCGTCAGCCATGTTGGGCAAAAGTTTGAGGATGCTGAACTGGAGAAGTGGTGAATTGGTGATGCTTGGCACACCAAGGCGCGGGGCGAGGCGTCGATGTCGATTAGGGGGCTCAAGTCCAAATCACTTGGACAAGGCTCGCCAGAATCAGAGCACAAAACAAACAAAGCCTTGCTAGCCCAACAGACAGTGCTCTTCGAGGAAGGCTGAGGATGGAAGTTCAAAGCCTTGGCGTGTAGGTGAGAGGAGCGATGTGTCGTCGCCGCTCGGAATAGCGCAGATTCTTCGTCAAGTCGCTGGCAGTCGGTGTCGAGCAGGATTCGGCTGTGCTGGCCCTGTCTAGATGAATACTCGAATACAGCCACAGAGAGATGAAGAGAAGTAAGCGAGTATCACGTCGAAAATGCCTCTGGTGGTCGTTTCGCTTCTCCGCAGAATAGAGGACACCCCTCGAAGTTCGGGAGCCGTGGGGGATATTTACGGGCAGTTGTCCGTCCTCCGTGCACGAAATGGTCGAGGCTACGGGCACGTTAATTAGTGGTGCCCAGGTGCCTTGTAGCGCTGCAGCGGTCCAGTGTGGGGTCCTGCAGAGATAACGTGATCCTGGTCGGTTTGGGGTCTGGAGCGAAACCTGGAAGCTACAAAGGCTCAGGGCAGTTCAGAACAAAGAAAGACCGTGGATCAACTGAGATTGACTCTCATGGAGGCCTGCACTCGCCCTTTATTTAAATATCTCCGGACGGGCTGCAAAGGATTTTTCAACAATGCACTTGACCAGTTGCCAACGCCAAGGACATGAGATGAAATCCCGCGTCAGGAGAATTTCTCCAATCATGCTGTACCGAGTTCTATTTTTATAGCCAAGCAGCCACCAAAAGAATCGTGGTTGAATGCACGTTGCCTGTTTGGGCGACCCCAAGAGCCACCACCACCAGCCCCTAAATCGCTGGCCTTGTTTAGGCGCCCAAGCCTGGCTCCCCCTATCATAGCTTTGCGGCGCACTGATCATATCAGCACAACTCCGTGCTCCGTGCTTGTTCTGTTCATCATCACCAAAATGCTCACACGAGTCGCGGGCAGCTGGGCTCATCAGCGGGGCCCGGGTCATTCCCGCGCATCTTAGCGAAGAGCCGGCACGTTTGGACATGTTTTGAAAGATGGGGATGCCTCAAGTATACGAAGCATCAGAGGGATGAAACCCGGCTAGCATGTTAAACGCTCCTGGGCGCGCTTGACCCTCACCAATCATGCATCAGGTACCCAGATCTGGCATTGACCCCTAAAGGTGCATACATAATACTGTAGAGGTGCAATGGAACGCACGCATGGCATCCGACTAGCGCGTCTGGCTGCGGGACGATTCAGGTGAAAGAACCTGCCATCTCCTTTCTATTTTCTAAAGGACATGGCCATTTAAACGACTCCAACGCCGGCGAATGTACCTTTGATGCCAGTCCAGGCGCACCTTTGCCGTCTCATCTTCCATGAGCGTTGCCTTGTTTGGATATCGGCCCATTATTCCCCATGACGTAGTGTTACGAAAAGTTGTTTCAGTGCATCTACATGTGTCCCTGGGATGACTTGGATGAACTGGCCTGCCTATTGCGATGTTCCCCTAGAACGACAGCTCACCTGTGCAGCTTTACCTTTTTCTGGATTTTGTTTAGCATCTAGGGAGTAAATATCATCGATCATCGTCTGTACCTGTCATAAACCCGACCAGTCATATAATACAGCATCATCCGATTTCAGCTGTGAAGTTTTCCTTCCAGGGTATCATTGACAGCAACAGCAAAGCTCTTGTTAAATTGGCATTGCAACAAAAAGGCGCTTGGCAGTCTAATCGATAGCAGATGTGACCACTTCATGAGGCGATATCTCAATCTCCTGATCTGATATAATCCAGCCCGCCATTTCTAGTGGTCGACGAGTGAACCAATACGAATCGCCTTGCAGCACTGCTTCAACCAAGCTCTCAAGCTCCCTCTCTTTCAACACCAATAGCTACCTAGTTGTCGATGTGGGGTCCTCAGTCCGTCTTCTAATTTAAGTCTCCGGGCTGCCGCAACCTGCGGGGCTAGCTTTTGCATTCTCGTAAATGCTGGTATCAGGCCTACGACTCCACACTGGCTGTAGCAATCCAGAGCTGAGGCCCGATCTTGAAACTAGAGCCAGCTGCAGTATTTGCCGTTTCCCGAATGCTCGGAGGTGGGGGAGCGCATCGTATATGTCGACTGGGCTGCATACTAGCACAACAAATTGCTGCTAGCCATCTTCAAGAGCAGATAATTCTGATTATTCCCGGCCATGTTCAAATTATTCACACATACAGTAATAGTCTCTGGTCAAGTATGGGATGTATTCTAATGGTGAAGGAGACGGTGGGATGTAAAAGGCACATAATTGCCTAGCAATTTTGAAGAAAGAATTTTCATTGTACATATACTTTCCATGTACTGGGAATCTTGGCGCATATATATACTTTTCTCTGATTTTAAGCTACTTCAAGGTTGAGAAATCAAACCCTATTGCAGTCAATTATGTGAATGGCTTGATAGGCTTCGGAGGATTTGATGGCGGAGCATACAGCTCGAGGTAGTTACATAAGCATTTTCGAAAACGGATAAATATAATTCCGCTCTACCCCCCTGGCACACGCGACACGAGGCTGAAGGTGGTCGCCGAGACTGCTCAAAAATTCATATAGGCTTGTCAGGAGAGAAGGAAGTTAGTTGGCCTCATCGAGCTCTTTGACAATTTTCGCCGGAATCAAGGCCTTCTGCCAGTCTCCATCGGAAATCTATCCGGCCATCAGCTGAATTGCGTTATCCGCGCCCAATTCGGACGCGAGTCCCTCGATCAACCTTGTGACATCCTCCCAACGCGATAGCGCCAGGCACCGACAAGATGAGCTCCTCTATGCGCGACCTGATTTCGGGAGAAGCCGAGTTGGATGACGAGGAAGATGACGAATCTTTTGATGAAGATACTGGCGAGGAACGTCGAAGGAAGCCATCCGCCCGTGTCGACGACTCTAGCGAAGAGGAAGAAGACGATGATGACGAAGAAGAGGCTCGCAAGGTAATACTGGACCGATATTGACTGCTGACACGATCTTCAACTAACGCGACTACTTCATCTAGATCCGCGAGGGCTTCATTGTCGATGAGGACGAAGAGGAAGAAGAGGTCGAGTCCGATGTCGACAGCCGGCCAGTAAAGAGAAAGCGAGAGCATCGGAATCGCGAAGAGGAAGAAGCACTCGACGAGGAAGATTTAGAACTCATTGGCGAGCAGTTTGGGGAACAGCCAAAGCCCCAGGCACCAGTTAGTCTCTCACTGCTCATCTGACCCTTTTACTTTGTTAACACCTCATATTTAGTCAAAGTTCAAACGCCTCAAACGTGGCCACCGAGACGAGGACGATTCAGCCCACGAAAAGCGAGGCTTGGAAGAAATCTTCGCAGACGATGACGAGGACGCTGCCGAGCAACGTGGCTACGGTAGACCTGGCTTCCGTTCCCAAGTCGACGAGTTCGACGACTTCATCGAAGAAGACTACCCCGAAGATGAGGATGAGCGCATACGCCAGCAGGAAGATGCCGAAGTCGCCCGCCCTAGGGATCGCGGTGTCGGTGGTGTCGTCGATACCACGGGTCTGGACAAGGATGCGCTGGATGATATGGAGGCCATCTTTGGCAACGGCGAAGACTACGACTGGGCACTCCAGATGGAAGAAGAGGAGGAGGATCGAGAGAGAGAGGAGCAGGGGATCGAGCTCAAGGACGTCTTTGAGCCTTCACAGCTCAAGGAAAAATTGCTCACCGACGAGGATAACGAGATTCGATTTACAGACGAACCCGAACGCTTCCAACTCGACCGCAAAGCGTTCAAGAACCTGCAACTCACTCCCGATCAATTCAAGGAGGAGGCCCGATGGATTACCAACCAGCTATGGCCGAAGAAGGGTTTGGCTCAGGAACTCCAAGCCCCTTTTGGCAAGGCAGTTGGTAAAGTACTCGAGTTCTTCATTGTCGACGAAGTCGAAGTTCCTTTCGTGTTTCAGCACCGAAAGGATTACCTCCTCCACTCCAAGAAGATTCGCAAGTCCACGAGGGACGATCCCGACGGCCCTGATTATACGATTCAGTCAGACAAGCTGCTGAACCAGGATGATCTATGGAGAATTCTCGAGCTGGATATCAAATTTCGCTCATTCGTGGAAAAGAGGAATTCTCTTGAAAAGTCCTATGACAACCTCAAATCCATGGATGTCCAAGACGACATGGTCGAGGAGATGATTCCCGAGGCTACCACCATGGAAGAGATTCAGGACCTGCAGGATTATCTGCAGTTCCAATATGCCAACAAACTCAAGGACCTCGCGACTCTATCCGGTAGCGTATCGCAAACGAAACGCCCAGGTTCAAAATCTTCACTATTTGACCGTGTTCGCAATGGAAAAGCATACTACTTTGTCAAAGCTTACGGCATTACTGCCGACCAGCTAGCGAAGAATGCCCTTCGCCAAGGCAGAAAAGTCGCTCCGGATGACCACGAGCAGTATCCGATGGATTTGGCAGACAGCCTGCTTGATGACAGCTTTAACACCGGTGATCAAGTCATGAATGCTGCTCGTCAAATGTATGCTGAAGAGCTGTTTGCCAGTCCCCGGATGCGCAAGTACTTGAGAGCTTCCTTCTACCAGGCGGCTGAAATTAGCTGTCGTCGAACTGACAAGGGCCTGCGAAAGATTGACGACACCCACCCGTACTACGAAATCAAGTACATCCAGAACCAGGCCATCGCGGATCTGGTACACCAACCCGAAGTGTTCCTCAAGATGATGCGCGCTGAGGAAGAGGGCCTCGTGGAGATTAAACTCGAGATGCCTTCACGATACGATTTCCGGAGGCAGCTTTATCAAGAGTTCGAGTCAGAGAATTTTAGTGACCGAGCGGAGCAGTGGCGAGAGGAGCGCAAAAAGGTGTTGGATCTTGCCTACCCTAAGCTGGAAAAGATTGTGGCCAAAAATATCAAGGAGGTTATTCGGACTTTCTGTCAGGATGAAGTTCTCAAGATGTGTCGACAAGAGTTCTACCGCAAGCTTGATCAAGCTCCGTACAAGCCCAAGGGTATGATCCTGGGTACTACACCGCGGGTGCTCGTTCTGTCCAACGGAGGTGGCGACCCTACTCGCGACCCCGTGTGCTGGGCTTGGGTGGAGGAAGAGGGCAGGGTGCTTGAACAAGGCAAGTTTGGCAACCTCGGCAGAGACGAAACTCAGCGCGAGAATTTTGTCGAGCTTGTGCGGCGGCGACGGCCTGATGTCATTGGTGTCAGCGGCTGGTCGTCGGATACGCAAAAGCTGGTACGCGACTTGGAGGGCCTTGTGAGCGAAAAGAGCCTCATGGGAGCAGAGTTTGAGGACCCCGAGACGAACGACTACCGAACCGAGCTGCTTGAAGTCATTGTCGTCGAGGATGAAGTCGCACGCCTTTACAAAGA
Source organism: Trichoderma simmonsii (assembly GCA_019565615.1). Taxonomy (NCBI): domain Eukaryota; kingdom Fungi; phylum Ascomycota; class Sordariomycetes; order Hypocreales; family Hypocreaceae; genus Trichoderma; species Trichoderma simmonsii. The sequence continues at coordinate 3,583,105 of CP075866.1, forward strand.
CAGCCCTCGTGCCATGGCTGAGCACCCCTCTCTGAACCCCATCACAAGATACTGCATCGCCTTGGCGCGGTATTTGCAGAACCCGATGAAAGAATACGCTGCGCTTGGCAAAGACGTATCGTCTCTTTCATTCCACCCATGCCAAAGCTTGCTGCCTCCGGATAAGCTGATGAAATATTTGGAATCTGCCATGGTTGATACTGTCAACATGGTTGGAGTCAACATCAACGATGCCATGACGGACACTTATACGGCCAACCTTCTCCCTTTCGTCGCAGGATTGGGACCGCGAAAGGCTACCAGCGTAATCAAGACCATCAACGCAAACGGAGGCGTAGTCAACACAAGAGACGAGCTTGTCGGTGACCCAGACAGCGGAAAGCTACCAGTTGTTGGACCGCGTGTCTGGAACAACTGTGCCAGTTTTCTGTATATCGAGTACGACGCAACGAATCCCTCATCGGATCCTCTTGACAACACTCGTGTTCACCCTGAAGATTACGAATTGGGCCGCAAGATGGCGGCAGATGCGCTTGAATTGGACGAAGAGGACGTCAAGGCGGAGACGGATGAGAACGGATCTGGTGCCATTGTGCGAAAGCTCTTCAAGCAGGACGAGCAAGAGAGGGTCAACGAACTGGTACTTGATGAATACGCCGACCAGCTGCAGAGGAATTTCAGCCAACGCAAGCGAGCTACTCTCGAGGCCATCAGTGCCGAACTGCAAGCGCCCTACGAAGAGTTGCGCAGGAGCTTTGCGCTCCTTACGCCCTCTGACATTTTCACCATGTTTACGGGTGAAACCAAGTTGACTCTCTGTGAGGGCATGATTGTTCCAGTCAACGTGCGCATGGTCAGAGACGACTTTGCCATCGTAAAGCTGGATTGCGGCATCGAAGGCAGGATAGAAGGCCACGAAGTATCGAATCGGGCTTCTGTCAAGGACGTCCTCAGCTCAGGGCAAACAGTGCAAGCCAAGATCCTCGAGATGAACTACAAGGATTTCATGGCCAAGCTTTCCATGCGGGAAGAGTCTCTGCGCGTCCCCTACAAGGCACCCATCAACTTTGGCCGCGACGGCTGGGACTATGCCCTCGAAGCCGCTGACAAGGAGGAGCTTCGTGAGAAAGACAAGACCACAGGCAGGACGCAGCGTGTGGTCAAGCATCCCAACTTCAAACCCTACAACTCAATCCAGGCAGAAGAGTACCTTGGATCGCAGCCTCCTGGCGAGGTCATCATTCGACCCTCTTCAAAGGGTAATGACCACCTAGCTATTACCTGGAAGGTTGCCGATGGCGTTTACCAGCACATTGACGTCCTGGAAATGCAAAAAGACACAGAGTTTTCTGTTGGCAAGCTCCTCCGGATAGGTGGCAAATACACCTACAGCGATCTTGACGAACTGATTGTGGATCATGTTAAGGCCATGGCCAGAAAGGTCGAAGAGATGATGAGAAACGATAAGTACCAAAACAGGTCACGCAACGAGACCGGTAAGTTAACTTTAACCAACTTGTCGCTCGAATCTCTAGATGAATATCATTCTAACATCGAAGCAGAGAAATGGCTCATCACTTATGTGGATGCCAACCCCAACCGATCTGCATATGCCTTTTGCATCGACACCAAGCATCCAGGATACTTTTGGCTATGCTTCAAGGCGAGCAAGACGGCACGCGTCATCGGCCTGCCGGTGCGAACCATTCCTCAAGGATTCGAGCTCAGGGGATACCAGTATCCCGACATGCGTGCCCTGTGTAACGGTTTCAAGCTGCGGTTCCAGAATGAGTTTTCCAAGATGGGGGCGCGCTAAGAAGAGAGAATAATGATGACCTAGACGTGGCCTGGAGGCGGACATGGAAAAAGCGAATATCTAGGGTTACAGATTTAATGACTCGTGTGTGTTGATTATTTAGTATCATTGTGTAGAAAGTCCGGATTCAAAGTGGCTCGGGAGGAACTCGATAGCAGTCCTTGGGAGCGAAAAACACCTTTTCTTCCCTTATTGTTCATTATTTCAGAGAAAGATTGGGGCTATGGGGACGGTATGGATAAGAAGCAACATTCGTGGAAAACAACAAAAGATTAGAATAATAGGTAACTTGTTTTTTGAGGGGGCGAGGAGGCTAGCTGGGTGGACGAATGCTTCAACTGACTAGGAACAAACAAAGCCTGCTCTTGAATCGATGCAGCTAGATTGGTAAATACAGATTACGTGCAGATGGATACAAGGGCTATTCGTGATGTTTGTTTGATTTCAATGTGTTTGGCCAGCGATGAACAGCCCCCCAGGCGCCTTATGCTTGATAGTTTGGTCATGGAGAGCATAGAATGCTCAACAATAGTAGCTTGATGACGGAAGCAAAATAAACAAGAAATCAATAGCTGTCTGCCATATGCTGTTATTCAGTAGGATGTGAGGGCAAAAAAAGAATTGAGCGACACCTGCAGGATTCGAACCTGCGCGTGCGAACACAATGCCTATGATACCTATTGATAGCAGGGCATCGCCTTAACCACTCGGCCAAAGTGTCTTATCATCTCTTATCGAGTTAGGCTGGTAATTGTCATCATATAGTCATGTTTGCACCATCCCGCAGTAGCATGATGAAGCCATCCGCTTTTGCCGCTGCACAAGCTTGATAGTATGAATTTCTGACAGACCATGTATAGACCAATCAGAAGACACTTTGGCCGAGTGGTTAAGGCGATGCCCTGCTATCAATAGGTATCATAGGCATTGTGTTCGCACGCGCAGGTTCGAATCCTGCAGGTGTCGTTTCTTTTTTGGCTTTTGTCGCAGTGACTGTCCCTTTTATTTGCCCACGTATTCTTTTTGTATCAGTGAGCCATAGGGTTGGTTCACTGGTGGTTTATTTGCATTCGCGGCAGAGTGACATTCTGTTTCTTGGGAGCTGCAAATTACACGCTACGTACGAACTGCATCGCTTGTGCATTTAACATACAAAGAGTATCATATCAGGTTGTAAAGACGAATCAATAATGACAACATGAGATCCCTCTCTTTTCTGTCTGTGAAACAGGGAGAGCGAAATCTCGAGAGAATGTGTGCCCCGTGCCAGATGGGATGCGTGAAATGAAAAATCTCGCCACATCTCTTGCATGGTAGCAGTAGAGCTCGATAGACAGATGTTAAATCCAATACCAGTAGATGTAATGAATATCCTGCCTTCTGCATATCTCGAGCCAAGCATTATCAACAAGTGTTTAGGCCGAGCTCGTAACATGAGTGATTTCGATTTCATCCTTTGCCAAAGTTAGCAACAATAAACTTCGCCGTAGACTGAAACTCTTTCTTACCTCGAGATCTCCAGGCTGAATCAATCCCTTCACTGCGGTGCTCTCCAGCCTCGGGTGGTCCCTGACATACTTGCGATACTCAGGGGCTCCTGGCTTCACCACGTTGTCGGCCGCAATCACCGCACCCTGTTGCAAGAGCCCCAGTTCCTCACAGACCTTGAAATCAGAAACGTACAGGTCCTCGACATGGTCCAAGAATAAAAAGTCAATCTTGTTCAGATCGCCTTTCTCATGCAGCTTCCGCAGAGACTCTTCCGCTGGGCCAGTGACGACCTTGACAATGTCGGACAGCCCCGCGAGCATAATCAGCTCTCTGGCAATGGCCGAGAATTCGCTGCTCATCTCGAGACTCAACACGCGGGGCTGTTGGTCTGGCTTGCTGTTGCGGCGCATGGTGTCTGCGAAGAGAATGGCCGAGTATCCCAAATAGCCGCCCAGTTCGACGAGAGTCTGGGGGTTTTCTTTGGTGACCAGTTCGGACATGATCTTGGCCTTGTGGCCGCCGATGCTGATGAGGAAGTCATGCTTGGCCGAGTATTCGTCAATGACGGAGAGAAGCTTGGAGGGATTGCCCCTCATGTCATTTAAATGGGGGTGAGAGAGGATGTAGGAGAGCAGTCGCTCTTCGCGGCCATCGTGAGACTGAAATAAAGGGGAAGCTTAGCGACATGCTCAAAATGCTTTTTTGCGTATACTTTTCTTTCTTTATTAAAAGTATCAGTGAAATAATAATACCTCGACGCCAGTCTCGATCGGCCCCCTCAGTGAGGGATATTTCTCAAGCAGCGCAACAATTTCTGGTGGGTGGTCCATTTTGGAAGGGGGCTCGTAGTTTTGCCACGCGATGGAGGGGAAGATGTATGACGATGGAATAAGCTCACAGCTTATGAAGAAAGCTGAAAGCAGATTGTAGTTATTTTGAGCCTTAGTTCTTCCGTCAAATTCACTACTTTAGCTTCAGTGCGACAAAAAGAAAAAAGAAAAAAGAAAAAAAAGGAGGTTTAAGTTGACCTGAGAAGCAGTGCGTGTTATTTATAAGAGTAACGAAGGATTCAAAGGTCCCCGCTGTGTGCATGTGCTAGTACCCTTTGAAGAAGCTCCCGATTAACAGCTGGAGCTGCGATTCACGGGGTTAAAGCACCAAACAAGCGAGGTTTGTCATGGTGCTATTGTATTTAATTAGTAACTGCTGAATATTATTTCGTATTTCATTGCGTGGATTATGACAAGTATTCGCTGGATTGGTAAAATAGCCTCAATTAAGGGGTGCGTGTTAGGAAGCGCCGTATTCACACTTACTTACCCCTGAATTTGAACTCCGTCTGCCTAACTATGCATCCATGACGTGAATGTCTGCGCAAGAGGTGAATTGTGCGTCTGCGACCAATTTCCCCCTTGTGTGACTCTTGCCGATAAGAACGCCGGCGATTATCTCGGAGCTGTGGAATGCCGGGATTGAAATGGACAAACATGTCAAAATAGTTGTGATTCGCCTATTACGTAGGACCAATCTGTGACCGTGGTAACTGGGAGCGTCTGGGTTTCCCCCCCTCCTGTTGGCTGCTTTGGTACGAGCAGCATGCTTTGATGTATATGCCAGAGGAATTAGGGGTTGGCGCATGTATGTGTGGCAAATGGTATTATCAAGAATTTTCTGACACTCCACGATTTCTTGTAGAAAAGGATTTACATGCCAATAAAATTTTCTACAGAATCATCTACACAGAGGTGTTAAACAATGTAGCAACATATGGGAGGTGCCAGATGGTATATTGAGAAGTATTAGCTCATGTAGCCCTCCCTGTCTCTACTCTCGTCACGAAATTCCGCACTTGGATCTACATTCAGAGCAGCGGGAGGGAATAAACAAATCTTCGAACACATGGCGAGATAAACACGATGAGAAGGAATGACGAGAAGAAGTTTTCATGCAAATAACTTAGTGATGGTTACTCTATAGCGTTAAATAAGTGAACTAGGCTGGTAAAGAGTCCCCTTCCACGACTAGTGGGGGTCACGAGTATAGAGAGCATCATCAAGCTCACTATCGGATCCTTTCACCGACTTCCAGATGAGTCTTGTCGTCTGTGGCTTGATGAGGAGGCAATGACCTCCTATCCAGATATGCGTCGCGTCGAAACATCTCGGCTTCGTGACGACATTGCTGGGAAAATTGCGCTCAAGAAGATATGCTTTTTAGCCTCGGCAAAGCTACAAAGCTACAATATTACAAAGTCTTTGCAAGAATGTTGCAAAAAATCTCTACAACATTTACATCATATGTCCAGATAAACAAGGCTGGGGATGACATTCAATATTTACACAATATGAGTCAATCCTAGGGCAGAGCGGCATTGATTGCCGTACAAAAAACTTGACAGTCACATCATTACCTACCTTCCATTACCCCTTGCATGATATTCAAGACTATGTGTCCAAAAACGACGCAGCAGTAGTCTAGATTCCCAATTGAATTCAAGACATGGACGGGTCGAGTCGTGTCTCATATCACGTCAATGACGGAAGCCTGGCCGAGACATTGGACCCTCAATTCCCGGCATCAGCTGAAGACATCATGTGCCTGGTGGACGCCGTTTACCGCGTAGATTTGAGGGTATTTCTCTATACGAGTACCCGTAATTGCCTCGAAGTTGTCAATATATTGCAAATGGATTTGGATGAGCCCGAGAACTCGCATTGCCACATGCTATCGACTCGCCCGCATCGCCTCCTTGCAGTGAGCGACATCGGCAACGATGGATAGCTACATGTATCCATACCAAATTGGCCTATTCAACAAACGTGGCCTCTTCTCCAGATCATGGCCGAGAATGACTCCTAATGTGAGGGACCGGTGGAGTCTTCAACAAGCCAACGTTTAGCTGGTGTCTGGCCATGATTTTGCTTTTGCTCGCCCGGACACGGAAGCAGTCGGCTGAGACTTTGCCACGGCGTCTCCACACCGGGGCTCCGTGCAGAGAGGCAACGCTACTTGGGAGGAGGCTGAATGATGAGCCAAAAATACCGCCGAGGCACCGATAAGGAGTTTGCTGATCTCGGCCGGTTTCAGCAGGGAATTTGGATAAGAGTTGACCGTTGGTTTGTTTGTTTGCTTGTAGTTGAGATGACGCAAAATAGAACTAAGATTGACTCGTACTCGCACTTTGTAGCTGCTGCTCGTACTCCGTTGTACGGAGCAGACGATGGCGCCTGCACTAAGATGACCAAGAGGGCAGCACGGAGCATTTACGGCCTCTGCATGTACACCGTACCCCGCTTGGCTGCGGCTGGCTCACCGGGTTGACCGTACCCAATACCTTGCCTCGAGTACCGAGCACAAGTCCACTTGACAACGTCACTAAAGTCTGGGGAAACGGGGCCCAGGGGTCCAGAACAAGGCAGCAGTGCCGCAAGCGGGCGGGTGCGTGACTGCAGAGGTGCAGCAACAAGCGTCAGCCCAATTGGAAAGTCAATTGAAGCAGCAATTGGGAAGCGAAGGAATTGATCACAATTGGGATTGGGGGGACACAAATGGAAGAAAAAAGAAGAGCTGCACTGCACTGTGCAATCCAATCCAATTCAAATTTTAATGCAACGCAACCCGCTGGACCATCCAAGTTTCAGCGGGCAGGGAGGCCCAAAAGGAGGCGGAAGGGCACAGCGTAGCGCTTGTTGCGTCAGGTCACGCGATATATGGTCCAATCTAATGCTATTGAGCCACTGCGTCGTTCTGGGCAAGAACGCACGCGGCAAAAGCAGGAAAGCACGCACGGAGTACACGGCCTCGAACCCGACAAAACTGCAGGTCACCGCAGGTCATGGGCAGGTAGAGTCACCCGTTGGGTCGCCGCTTGCGTGGGTTGATTTCGGTGGGCTCAGCGGTCGATCGGTACATGGCCAGTACCTGACGCCATCGATTTGCTTTTGCCCACCCCCCTCCCCTCTTTCTCCTCAGCGATTGCTTCAACGAATTTCCATCTTTATTACCCAAGTCAATTGAGCAATCCCGCCCAATTCACCTCACCGTTGCGGCCCTCCCAGCCTCGCCATTGGCTGGTCTTGCTTCTCCCGTCTGTTGGCGCCACCCCCGAGACGTCTCGCGTGACACCTTGTGATAGAATGCTGCATCCATTCACCTTGACATACAAAAGCCCAAACTGCCCAGCTTCCTCACAGCTGTCTTTTCCCGACTCATCTCATCACATCTCTCACACGCATATAACCTCTGCATATCTCCATCTCTCTCACATATAACAACCAACAACAACAACCACATACACACTCCCAATCCCAATTCATCAACTCTCTCAACTTCTCCAGCCACCGCCTCCCTCCATCTCTCTCTTCCATCCAGAGCAACCCCATAAACGGTGCCAGCCAAAAATTCACTGCCACCCGTTCCGGCAACGCCTCCTCACCCTTACTCCAACTTTGTCTCCCTCTACCATCTTTCTCCGGCCAATTCGTCGCCATTGATCCCCCCCGCTCTGCCTCCGTCTTACCCTTTCTGCGCCTAGCTCTCATTTTGTCGCCTCTCGCCATCCATCCATCAAAAGTAAGTTTCCAGCTGCAGTTACGCACCCCCGCATCTGTATCACGTCTCTCCCTATTACTGTTATGCTGCGACGTTTCTCCTTTCCTCCACCATCCTGTTCGCCCCTCTCACACACCGCATAGCATCTACAATTACATCTACATATCACATCAGAGGCCAACTGTCTGGGCCTCTTTCCATCAGATCCTGATTAACCAACTACACATCACCCAAACAGTCAGCCTAAAGCCCATTCCCAATGATGCCCATTTTGCCGAGATCAACATGCTAACCTGGTCGTCTTGTAACAGTGACTCGTTCTCACAAGTACAACGACCGTGACCACAAGGGCATTGCCGATGGCAGTGTCTCTCCAACAGAAAACCTGCCTCGCTTCTTCGCCAAGAGTGGCTACGTTGATGTTGACCCCAAGAAGGTCAAGAAGGACGGTTGTGGTAAAGGCAACTGGTACGTCATTACAATGTTTGATCTTGTTCCACCGCATGGTTCACTCTACTAACAATGTATTCCATTACAGGGGAAGCGCCGGCGAAGAAGTCGTGGATGAGGGATTCCGCTTCACCAATGCTCGTCGCCGCTCCAACAGCTTTTCCCACCAACATCTCTCTGACTTCAAGACCAAGTTCGAGGTGAATGAGGTTGACCCTCTCTTCGAGGAGCATCTCCACGGACCTCTTGATGAGGAGAACGGCGACGACCTCTCCAAGACGGACTCGGCCGAGAGTGTCCACTCCGTCTAGATGAGACAAGTCGTCTCGCATGCCCCAGAGAGCGCTGCTATTAGTCGTGCCTACCCTGGATTTGTCTGAATGCCCTCCCACGATACATCATGATTCATATTTACTATAGCTTTTTTATTCTTCTCTTTTTTCTTTTAATCGGGAAGGAATGGGACAGTGGGATATGACAGCCACGGAAGCGGTCATGACGGCACTCATCTGAGGCCAAACTCATGATACATACCCGCCGTGACGTTGCTTTGCCGGCGGGATGACATGTATCACTGTATAATACGCTTTTCTTATTTTTCTACCAACGATATGAAGGCTGAGGCTCTCTGATAGAACCAATCAAAGCCGTGTAACATTTCATGATAACTTGCGTTCATTCGTGAAGAGTGGTTCACTGTTTACATTGCTATGAAAGCCACCGGGATGCTTATCTGCAGCCCCTCAAGCGTCACGTCAACGGCTGCGATCCCAGCTTCGATTTGCCCGAGTCATTAATCAATGCCCTCAGACGACACGTAAGGCCTTACTTGAACAAGATAAGGCCGTGCCCCAACTGGCAGCAAGCGTCCTAGACAAGCCAGAACTCACCGTGTCGGTGGTCGCCGATACGACAGCGTACCCCGCTCGGGGTAAATGCAAAGTTGAATAGCCCAAGGAGAGGCTGCAGATCGATGGGGGAATGGGGGAATGTATCGGCAGTCGGATATTACGCTCGACACACTGCATAGAGTACTTAGCACACCTGACACTTTTTTTGTGTTGGGAATTTGGGGGTGGACGTGAGGCAGGAAAATGTGCTGCAGTGATGCCCAGTAATGTGTGTGTGTCGTGATGAAGACAGACAGACACGGCCTTGTTCCTTGGAGATTGATGGAAAGCGACAGAAAGAGTTCAGCCAAACATGCTGTAATATATCAGCTTCTACTTGGCTTCTCGACTAATTAAAATACCCTCTCACCCCTGTATATACTCTCGTATCGATATGATTATGCAATTAATTCCCCATCAGCAGCAACAACGTCCTGCCTCTTCAAGCCTGTTCTTCGTCTTTCTTCTTTTCTCCTCTCCGTCACCCCCGGACGCCAGCCCCCACTTTTACCGCATGCTGGTCCGTGCACCGGCGACACCACGCCAAACGCCCAAGTTCAGAACCGGGAATGATTATGTAAGCTACATAGAGCGTTCAGCCTTGCGTCGCGGAAAACACGTGCTGGTTGGCCCAAAGCTGCGTTTCGCCCATCTTTTCTGCATCATCTTTTTTCAGCAAGAAACGACATTGAACTGATTGCATTCGACGTCCCCTTTCTATTGATAAACCAAAAGAACGATCAAAGGCACAGCTTGCGGGCTTGAATCATATCGACCCATTATCTTGGAAAGCCCTCTGTTCTGCGTCCTTTCGCGCCAATCTTGAAACGACGAAAAAAAGATATAGCGATAGCGAGATTCTTCAGCCTTGCGACACGACGACGACTTTCCCTTCAACCAGTCGGCCAATTCATCAGCCAACAGCAACCCTTTGAACCAACAATCACACCACCATACAATCAACCCACCAAAAGCAAAGCAAATAACGAAAATGGCCGTCCCACCAGCATACCACGAATCCCTCCCATGTACGTTCATTCCCACTCCTCCTCTCCAACCCAAAACACCAATATCAAGCAAAAAGCAAACCCAACTAACACTAACCTCCTCCTCCTCACAGACATTGACCCCGAACCCTCCTCCGAAGCCCTCTCCGCAGCCCGCGCCCTCATCGCCGCCGAACAATCAACCTTCTCCCCTCCACCCCCTTCATCCTCCTCAACACCCGCCCAAGAACCAAACTTCTCGCCCGCCATCGCCGAAGAACTCACCCGCATCGCATCCTCCGCACCCTCCCAACCCCTCGACCTCTCCCGCTACGAAGCCCAAGAACTCCCTCCCCCCCCAACAAAAAAATCAACGCGCTCCAAAAAGTCCACTACCACCACCTCCTCCTCGGTAGAAGCATCACGACAACCCCTCTCAAACGCCTTCATCTCCTCCTCCTACCTCTCCTCCCGCGCCCAAAACCTCTCCCTCCTCGACACACACGGCCGCAACGCATGGCTCCTCTCAAACTACCACCTCGAGGCCGAGCTGCGCAGCCTCGAGCGCGACCTCGCCGCCACGAAGCGCGACATGGACCTCCTCAACGCAGCACGCGCGTCCCGCCAGAACGAGGTGAAAGGCGAGATGCAAGGGCTGGAGCAGAACTGGCGCGAGGGCGTCGGCAGGGTTCTCGAGACGGAAATCGCTGTCCAGGAACTTAGGGAGCAGATACGACAGGAGCTGAGGAACAGGGCTGCCGCTGCAGAGCATGCTGCTGCTTAATAGCGACACTAAAGAGATGGGACTCTGTTTTTACTTTACTTTACTTTTCTTTCATATTAATCCTTTCTTCTTGCGCAAATTCTCTTTATTATTCTCTCTTTTTCAACTTATATTTTCCCAAAAGGAAAGAGTTACTGGAAAGTTATGGGCATTACGGTTTACAAGACATACGGGAAACACAGCTGGCGTCAAAACGACCTTGATTAGGTAGCTACAACATAAAATAAAACAGACATCTTGATATGAGGTACAATAATATATTCTTTTCCTGTAACAAACACATAATGAAAGTAGGTCGGGGAAAGGGGAATTACGGTAATATCAGAATGTGTAATCACCCCAAGTCAACCCTCAAAGAGATATTGGTCGCATTGATAACGGTATCAAACAAGGTATCTGCTCAAATAGACAATGTCTCAAAGGGAGGGAGAATAACGAGGGTGGAGATGTTAGGGGTAAGATATGATAAGGAAAAAAAAGCAAAACAAAGAGTATCCCGAAAACGCCGGTAAGCCGTGCCCGTTACATAGGGCCTCCGATAAAGCGAGCAGTCGTTTGCACGAATTCGCAATCGGCCATGTAAAAATGCAACCCTTTTGCCAAATGCCCCAGCCCGCTCCCGTCACTCCCGTAGAACCGATCTGAGGAGCCCATCTATGCTCGGTACCCTTTTCATGTCCAGAAAATCCTGCCTCTTAAACTGCTAGCGTCATCACCACACCTGTAACTTATACCCGTGCAGACATTATACACCTTGAAAACGATACAAACGTACACATAAGGATGCTCGCTCGTTCGTTTCTTTCTTGTGGCAGCTTACTGCTGTAGGGGGTCCATGTCTTCCACACCCGTCTTGACGCCCTGATACCTTGTCCTTCGGAGGAGGCCCTCGACAGGGCCCAAGAGCCGTTGGAATGCGTTCTTGCCCAACGTGGCCACCTTGACGTCCGTCGCAGCCACGACACTAGCGGCTCGCGGAGCGTCGTTAAGCAGCGCCAGCTCGCCAAAGAAGTCGCCCTTCTTGTATGACAGCACCTTTTCGGTTCCCTTGAATGCGTCTGCCTCGCCGTGCTCGAGGAGGTAGAAGGAGTGGCCAGGGTCGCCCTCGTGGATGATGACGTCTCCTGGGGCAAACTTTTGTGTTTCGAGGGCATCTGCAATCTTGGATCGTTCGTAGGGGGTAAGCGTGGACAGGATGGGCACTTCCTCTAGGAAGCTCTCGTACATCCGTCTGCGAGCAAAGGTAGACTCCATGAGGATACGACGGAATGTCACTCGGTCCAAAGCCCACAGGGTGCAACTTCCCTCGGCAGAGATGATGGTTGCTGCACGGGGAGCGTTGTACATGAGAGCAAGCTCGCCAAAGGAGCCACCAGCCTGGATGCTGCTGACCTTGTTGCCCAATCCATCCGGGCCAGGCTCAATAAAGCCACAGGGGTTGACATAGACATCAAACGAGCCACGCTCAACTACGTAGAAATAGTCACCAGCATCTCCCTGGCTGATTACCTATTTGTTGTGTCCATTAGTAAAATGAAAGAAAAGGGGGATTGCGTGTTTTTCTTGTTATGCTCTGCTTACCTTGATGCCCCTGGCGGGGATGGGCTTCTCGACAAGAGCACCCAAAATCTGCGCGCTCTGTTCATCGTCCAAATGGTTAAAGAGGAAGTTTCCCTCAATGGCATGCTTGAGTCGCTCAACCTGCTCGGGGGTCTTTTCGATGAAGGGAGGGGTCCAGTTGTCGTAGCTGTCGGCGCTCGGCTTCAGCGACTCTGCTGAAACGGACGTCCGACGTCCAAAGTTGTACTGTGCCGGATAGCTATCGGTGGTAGGGGGGGCCCTCATGGTCGGTGGAGCCTCGGTAGATGCGTCGCCCCCAAATGCTCCTGAGAACAAGGGGGCGCCGGGGGCCAGATGATCGCTCTCGTCCTCCTCAACGACGCGGTGCATCACGTTGGGTGATGCCATGGGCGACGTGCTGCCGCCAAAGGGGTTGGCGTTGGCCCCAAAAGGGCTCGAGAATTGGCTAGACATCATTGCAAAGTGGCTGGTAGGCGACGGAGAGAATCTCGGCGAGGGGGTGCCTCGGTCGCGGAAGATGGAAAGGCTGGCCGCTCGTTCGGATGCTAGTCGCGAGAGGAAGAAGTCGGCGCAGAACTGGAGGATATCGGAAGGACAGGTTTGCAGAACCTGCCGGTTGAGAGCTTGGATCTCATGTTGGTAAGCTTCTGGTAGAGACATGACCAGTGAAGGGTGTTTGGGTGACGGCTAAGTATTAAACAGATAATGACGTAAAACTGGACAAGAAAGAAGAAGCAACTCGCAGAAGGAGCGTATTTGAAAGGTACAGGTAAAGAATGACCGGAGTGAGTTGGACCTACAGCTTGCGCGGGAGCGGGTCTGGGATGTAGAGCCGTTTTGTATGCGCGAAGCTGCGCGACGAGAATTAGCAGCACGCTACCAGGCGGCCGGGGTGCAGAACCGGGTGGCCCGCCATCGCAGACAAGAGGACGGGAAATTCAAACGGAGGGGCCAATCGACAAGGGCCGCAAGTCGTGGGCATTTTGGCACGCCCCCCAGGTCAGGCCTGAGGGACGGCGTCGTTACCGGGGAGGCCGAGATGCGAACGACTAGAGGGAAGAGCAAGGACAAGGGCTCGCTAGCACCCGATCGGGCGGCATGGCAATGGGCTGGGCAGGCATGACAGGAAGAAAATGAAGGCAAAGACGAGGGCAAACGGGCGAGACTGGGGGCTGCAGGACGGCGGCAAACGAGGCACAAAGCGCAGCGAGTTGACAGCCAGAAACTAACGGTGGTGGCCGAAACGTCGTCCAGCGCGCTATCTGCTGCGTCTGGAGCCGAGGAAGCAAGGACAGAAGGGGAGATTCAGACGAGAAAAAGAGAGCTTGTGACCTACCAGCAGTAGCGGGTGCAGCGGGCGAAGGATACGGAGGCGAGGCTGCGGCAGCACGGCGAGATTAGATGAGGAGCTGAGAGAGAGAGGCGCGAAGAGGACAAAGACGAAGACGAGGATGAAGACGAGGGGACGAACGAGGAGGGGTCGTGCGACAGGATCAAGCGTTTGGATCGACCGAAGGACGGGCAAACGAAGGGAGAAGAGGGGCCGAGCCTAGAAGGGCGAAGCGGAAGACGGCGTGGGGAAGAGAAAAGATGACGAGCCAAAAGGTGACGGACGCTGCGAACGAGGTTTGGTGGGCCTTTGCCCGGGGGATGGGATGATGGGAATGCTTCCAATGATGCTCGCGGGTGGCGATGCTTGTGCTGTTGGTGGATTGATTGAGCCTGAGGGATGATGAGAGGAGGAGTTTCCAACGGGAAGAGAAGCCTTCCTGAGGCGCAAAGAAATGGGGGGGAAGCACAGCAGCTGGCAGAATCGAGAAGCTGGGAAGAGAGCAATAGCCACCACGTCAACGCAACGCACAGCTCAGCACAGACAGAGACAGCACAGCACCAACCAGCAGCTGCCAGCCCAGCAAAAAAAACCTTAGACTTTTAGTTAGCACTTACCTGGGAATTAGCAACTCGAACTAGCACCAGCTAGCGGGCGGGAGCTCTCGTCCAGGTTGCTGCGAAAATGAAGCTGAGCCTAATCAACCGGTGCAGAAAAGCCAGTGCAAGTGCAGAGAGAATGCAGAGGTGGGGGAGGCAAAGAAAGGCGGCCGGTGGCTCGAGACAAGGGCCCTGCGGAAGCTTTCTAGAAGCGTTGCACGGGCCTCATGTCCCCACCCTTTGCCCTCCCAGCGCTGTTCCGCCAGGGCTTCCGCGGCTTCGGTGCAGGGCTCTAGCAGTGTGTACAGGCTACAAGCTGCTTCTGGCTCGCTGCGAACCTTTTTAGTGGGTGTTGCCACCTGGGAAGCGCTTTTGGCTGCTTTCTGGTGTTGAGCATGTGCCAACGCAGGTACGTACTGTGCGTGCGTGCCGTGCAGTTTGCCAGCAGGTACATGCTCGTACATAACATCCACACATCCAGGTTGATCAATCTGATGCATCATCATTATCATGCCGGTTCCAGCAGAGGTACAAAGTACAGAGTACAGGTACAGGCACGGCTACTGAACCCAGCATGATCAGCCTGAGTAAAGCCATGAGGTGACTCAGTCCTTCTCACGCATCGTCTCGCCTCACTTCGTCAGGTACATATCAGCAGCACAGGCAGGCAGACAGGCAGCACAGCATGGGGAAACTCATCAAATACCAGCACAACGTTTCTTCTAGTCTCACCCATCCAAAACCCTGTCCGGTACATGACTAGCAGCACAGGCACCCCGTACTTGCATGGGCTTTCATCTCGTGGCAGTGGTGCTATTGAATTTCCTCATTTCGGGTCCTTTCACGCGCCCTGCTCCTAGTGGGCAAGGCCCTGGACAATCTGCCTAGCTCCAGCTACCCAACCTGACAAGCGTAAATGAGCTCTGAACCTTTTTTTTCTTCCCCCTCTAACTCGTACCTTACTGTAATGGATGTTCCTTTGTTCCCAGCCAAAAGACAAAAAGACCCGTGGAATAATATTTGATGACTTGTAACAAATCCCTCAATCAGCACACGTCTTACTCTGCACCACCAGACCAGACTGAGGTAGGTACCTTCTACGGTAAGCACTTAATCTTTGACCTGAGAGAATTCCAACGCGCAAAGCACGTTTACGATACTCTGTACAAAGAGAGAACATGGAATCCAACACATAAGGAGGTTTGCGAGTTTCGTACCATATTCACGCGATTGGCACGGCGTACTCCGCCCGCCACAGTGCAAATTACGGCCTTCGCAGGTGGCGCACCCACGCCTTTCTTTGCTCATGTCCTTTCGGAGATGACCATGAGACAACAAAGAAGGAGGTACAATTACGACGAATAAAATAAAAAATCATGCCATGAATCTTACAATCCGCATTTTTATTATTTCACATGTTTCTACAACTGCGTTTTCCTCGTGATTTGTCTCCTGTTTTTTCTTATTGCAACCTGAGCTGCTTCATTCATCGCTCTCGGGCGTTGGCTGGGCGCATCGCACCTCCATGCCTTGCGCAACGCTGCTCGTAACACGCACTGGGTATCAAGTACCGTCATCTGCCGGCCGTTAAGTGACGTCGTGGCTAACTCGGTGGCGAAAGAGGAAGATTACATTCTTCTCTAGTGGCCATCAGGACGGATTCAGGAGTAAAGAAGGTGTCTTCCTATCCAGGTTAGCCAGCAACCAATAGGCAATGAACTGCTGGATGTGTTGATGGTACCGAGTAATGGATGCCTCTTCGCAAGGCGAGAACTGCAGTGCACCAGCTCAATTGTCAGCGCTTCACGACATGCTTACGGATGCTGCGCTCGAGTCAGAGCCTGCATCCTTTACAGATGCCACGAAATATCGAGATATACTATATATAGATACATATGGCTATTCCGTGTTGTTTTATTTCTCGCATTAAACACCACCTACTGCTTTAGCACCTCCTAAATAAATATCACGAGTAAGACGCTCACGCCGGCGGCCAGCAAGATGCGCTGCCGCCATTGGACGTGTACGTGTACAACCACCTCCTCTGTGCCTCGCCCCCCTTCGTCTGTATGTACATGTTCGCTTGACCCCTTCGCCTCGTGGTCTGTTTTGCCTTTGCCCCCTGCCACTAGGGTATCGTTCCATACAAAAATACAATTCATAGATGAACAAAATCAACCATATAAATCCCCCCCTTGCCTCAAGAAATAACAACGCTGTGGTGAAGATAATTGCAGCCCGGCAACGCCGTTTGAATCCCACCGTTGTGACAAATATTACAGAACAGGAAAAGCAAATAAAAGAAGAAAGAACAAGATGAAAAAAAACAAGAAGTGAAAGAGAAGCAAGGCAAAGTATACCCAGCTTTTGCCAAGGTTAGTCAAAGCCTGCAGCTGAGCATCTGTCTGCTCCGAGTAAGGCTGAACCCCTGCTGAACCAACCGCGATCCATCCACTCTATTCCGGTGTGGATGTCCTGTCAAAATCCCGGCATCCCATAGTCATAGGTGCCCTGTCAGCCACTTAATCTATCCAAAGCCGCTTACCCTGAAACCCCCCTCCCCTCTATCGCGTTTGGGAGGTTATTCTATTCGGCATCGCCGTCAGGGTGTCTTGCTCAGAACGGCAGCAGCAATGAGCGGCCAAAACCGCATGCTTTTTCTTTCTTTCATCATCCGACGGCGAGACACGAGTCCAAGACGCTATCCAACATATCCATGTCGGGGTTTTCTGCTCCCTCCCACCCTATTTCGTTATCAATATCCATATTATCGGGGAGTGCGCCGTTGGTCAATGCCAAGTCGCCATTGGTCACGAGTTCCCCAACTGCTGGTGCGGGTGGTTCGCCGTTGACCCAAGTGTAGTCTTTCCAGTTTTCGAGCTCGCCGTCTCGGTACCCGTAGAGAATCTGTGCTGTAACAATGGGGAACTGAGATATGCCTGAATCTGCCATTTCCAAGGCGACTCGTACATCTGCTATACCCAGTGGGCCTCTCTCACTGGCAGCCTTGGACTCGATAGGTAACAACCCTGCTTTATCTCGGGTGATTTCGCCTCTCTGTGCTGCGTCTTCTTCTCGGTGAAGTTGCCGACTGTATTTGTGTGTCTGGATCCACGTGGTACCTACTCCGTAGCCCGCGCTACCAGAATCGCCAGGCCCATTACTCCGAGTGCGGCTGAAGATTTGCGTCAAGACTTCTTTAATAAACGTCTCGGTAGCAACCGACATGAGTTGAGACGCATCAGGTGCATGGCCGTTGATAAGCCCGGCCTCATAACAGAAAGGAAGCATTCGGCCGGCTATTTGACCCATATCAGGAAATTCTCCGGATTCGACGGCGAGAGGCTGTGTATATCGTTTTCGAATCTCCAGGTCAAAGTCTAGAATCAAAGTTAGGAGAAGAAGAGAAGAAGACAACAAGACTTTTGGGAGTAAAATCCAAGTCAGTCCACTTACTCATGTTGTTGATACCGCCAGCTGCGCTAGGGGGCACATCGGCAGCCAAGGAGGGTTTCCGGTGTGATTCGGTAAACATATTTGCCAAGCTCTCATGAGGATCATACTGTTTTCAAGAATTGGTTAGTAATTGGATAGTAGCTGCAAGTTAAGAGCTGATGACAACGAACCTCGTTTTGTGTGAGCTCCTTGATGCGCCGTCGATCCCGTGCGGGTAGTTGCATCACCTCTCCCTTTAGCCTCCGTTCTGCTGCGTCACCCGACACAGGTTTGCTGCCTGTCGTTGTCGTGGGCTTGTCGTTAGCACTAACCCATGGCGCAAGGCCAGCATCGGGCATCTCCCGGGTGACATTGCCGTAGATTGCAGCAATGAGCTGGTTGTGCAGGTGGTTCTTCTCGCCCGTTGGCGATGACAATATCGGGTCAATTCGACTAGAGTATTCGGTTTGGTTGAGACGGCCTGTTTTTATCACATGATGAGAACATAGTCCGGCGTGGCGGATAGGGACATGACGGCAGTCTTGTGCCAAAGTTGGTTAACCCATACCAGTCAGAAACTCCGTCGTAGATTCTTTGTATACAAGCCATTGTTCTGAGCTAATGGCGGCTTTCAGCGCAGCATAGAGCGGTTCAAGGTCAATTCGGGCCGGAATTATCTGACTCGTCTTGACAGCCTTCTGGGAGCCCGGCGCAGTGAGGGTCAGCGTCTTTGTTGATAGAACCGGTGTTGAAACGCTGACGGATGGGCGGCTCAAGGCCGCGGGGTCGATATCGGGCATCGTGGATCGCGGAAAGACAACTAGAGTTGTCGCGTGCGGCGATGGAGCGGCGCGCGACGCGAGAGCAAAATCATGAGTTGATAAACGGGATCACAGATACCATGCGATCGCTGCTGTGCAATTATCTTGATGAAAAAGGCATCGTGAGGCTGGAAAGTTGATGGCAGATTCGCAGTGCTTTTCGCAGCTGGGCTGTGGGAAGGGGTCAATTGGTTAGAGTGAAGTCGAAATTTTGCCGAACGAGTGACGAATTCAGAGGGATGGGTGCTGAAGAGCGGCGAGGTAGGTAGCAGGTACCCCTTGTTGGGTCCAAGACCGCCCGGGTTCTAGGTTGCGGCTACTTGGTTGCGGCTACAGCAGCTGCTACATCCCACTTTATAGCGTTCGAATCGCGTCCTCTGCGCGTACAGCAGCATCTGGTCTGTTGACTTGAGACATAGCATAAAACGACAATAGGCGGCTCCAGCAACTCTTTGTTTCTCTTCATTTTTCTTGCCTCTCTTTTTTTGGGAAATACGGATTCGAGTCATCGCTGATCTCGACAATGCAGCCATGGCACCAGATCGCGTCGCTAATGCCCTCGACAATCTGATAGTCCAAATTGTCCCTCCTAGAGGCCCAAACGAAGGCCAGGATTCTTGGCTGTCTCGGTATAACCTGAGCCATGAACTCGTCAGGACCATAATAAACACGTAGGTTGATGTCTGCACAATTGGACTTATGCCTTTTTCCGAAGCCCAAGACAGCTTGCTAACGACCAGCTCTGCCACAGTCCACCTGATCCCGACATCTTGTCAGACGTCGACCGGGCCGCCGATTCAATCAAACGAAAGCTCATCCAGAGCAACCCTTCCCACGCGCTCAGATTCTCAGATCTCTACTCTCGACTGCTTGCGCTCCCCGTGCTCAAGTCAAAATGGGCAATCCTATATCTACTATACGCTCTAGCCGACTCTCCAGATCCCAGAGCTCCCCCTCCACCCCTCAGCATCATCCAGCCCTCGTCTTCGAATTATCGTGAAGCTGTCGCGCGAGATGCAGTCAAGAAGCGTGCCAGGGCTCGATCAAAGTCTATTCCTATGCCAAGGATAGAGGACGAGGTCATGAGAGATGCCCCAGCTCCTGAAGAGCTACCACACAAGATACCAAAGGAACCGAAACGCATCGCGGAGGAGAGGCAGCCTCAGCCTGAGCCGGTAAAGAGAGATTTATCCGTCAGGGCGAGCATGCTGTCCAACAACTACGCGGAAATCGACCCTTCAGAGACGGCCATCCTACGAGACCTTCCGTTTACACTCCAGGGTGTATCATCCACAACCCTGCCGTTCGCCAAAGATGACATTCTCAAGCTTCCGGCTACTCTTCCTCTGCCACTCATATCCATTCTGCACACTCTAGCTGAACCCTCATTACTCTACCGACGGCTCGATAATTTCTGCCAAACTCCCGCCAACGGCCTTTTAGCTCAGAGTCTACGGTCCGCAATCAGCAATGAGCTACGATCATACTTAACACTAGTCGCAACTCTTGAGGGCCAGATCCGGAAGGCACTGTCTTCCTTGGACGAAGCTGCACCGAGGGGGGGTATCGGGAAGACAGGTGTCACATTGAAAAGATGCGTAGTATGGACACGAGAGGCTACCATGGGGCTTAGACTCATGTCCCTCATTGCTGAAGAGTCGGACAAAAAGAAGGGTGGTCAGCTCATCACCCTGATACACAGTTTTGCTTCTTCCAACGGAGACCCCGTGGTTGCCGCGTTCGCCGAGCGGTTATTGGGCAGCTTTACTCGGCCTTGGTACGGCATCCTTCGTCACTGGATTTATGATGGAGAGCTGTCAGATCCATCTCTCGAGTTCTTTGTACGGGAGCAAACCGATTCGCAGGAGTCTATGCGGGTTAGGGGCAATGTGTGGGAAGATCAATACGAGATAGCCCAGGACATGATACCGACCATTATTTCGCAAGAATTTGCGCAAAAGATATTCCTGATCGGCAAATCGTTGAATTTCATCCGACACAGCTGCGGAGACTCGCTGTGGGTTGAAGATTACTCCAAGGCCGCTTCGAAGGAGCTGAGATACGGTGATACGGCAACAGTGGAGGTATGGATCGATGAGGCGTACAAGACAACAATGAAGCGATTAATGGACCTGATGGAGACCAAGTTCCGTCTCTTTGCCCACCTCCAGGCCCTGAAGGATTACATCTTGCTGGGAAAGGGCGATTTCATTGCCTTGCTTATGGAATCCCTCGCCGCGAACTTGGATCGCCCTTCTGGCGCACAATACCGACACACTCTTACAGCTCAGCTAGAACATGCAATCCGTGGCTCAAACGCCCAGTACGATTCTCCCGAGGTGCTGCGGCGATTAGATGCCCGAATGCTTCAGCTGTCGCACGGAGACATTGGCTGGGACTGCTTCACTTTGGAATACAAGATTGATGCCCCCATGGATGTAGTCGTTACTGAATGGGGCAACCGCCAATATCTCAAGGTGTTCAATTTCCTATGGCGAATCAAGCGAGTGGAGTTCGTGCTCCTGTCAACATGGCGGGAGTGCATGACGGGATCTAGAAGAGTGCTACAAAGCCCTAACCAGGCGGTGGTGCAGACGTGGAAGTCAACGCGAGGCACGCTCGCCGAGATGATTCACTTTGTGGGGCAGCTGCAGTACTACATCCTCTTCGAAGTCATTGAATCTTCATGGGGCGAGCTCCAGAAGCGCATCCGCAAGGAAGACTGCACGCTGGACGACGTCATCGAGGCGCACAGGAGATATCTCGAGGACATCACGCACAAGGGCCTGCTGGGGCCGAAGCTTCGCCATCATCCGTCCGATAACAACAGGGAACAGATGACGTACCTCGACCAGCTCAGCGAGATATTGCGGTCCATGCTCAGCTACCGTGACACCATCGTCGGGCTCTACGGGTGGACCAGCTCCGAGTACACGCGGCGGCAGGAGGTCGAGCTGCGCAACATGACGCGCCGCGACGACAACGACGGCGGTGGCTTCTCGACTTTGGACAACGTGCCCTCGGAGTTCCCTGCCCTGCAGGAACGCCTGCGGCACCTCGGCGACAAGTTCCGCAACAGGCTGCAGGTCCTGCTGGGCGATTTGGCGTACCAGCCCGACGTGGACATGAGGTTCCTGGGTGTGGCCATGAACTTCAACGACGTGTACGCGCCTCTTAGGAAGAGGGGCAAGACGGCCTCGATTGTCTCGGCGGCAACGTCGGCAACGGCCCCGTCTACTTCTGCATCGACGTTGAATGCGTCCAAGGCCTGAAGGCTTGAATAAGCTGGTGGGAGATGGATGTCCAGAGACACTACCACGTCTATGAAAGGGAAAGGGGGGGAAAGGTCTATGTAGCGCTCAACAACTTTTGATACTCTTGGTGCAAGGTGTGACGATGGCATGACATGATGTTATATGATACATTTGAATAATTTAATGAGACTCCTTCGTCTCTCAACTCGGTGCAACAGTGAGACATTCGACAAACGCCAGCTTTGGGTAAAGGTACGCTCATTACAAGACATGTTGAGCACAGCAGGTAGCTGGAATAAAGAGTACCTTATCTCTGCCAAGCTCTGCCTACATCCAGGAAAACATCCTTTACGCAGTCTCGCTTCTCGCGTCGATCACTTGACGTGCTTGGCCCCTGGCTGCTCCGTGTCTTAGATGCCTATGCACGATAAACCCCCGTGCCTCGTGCAAGATGCTGGTTTTCTGATCGATCTGCTTGTGCGAGATGCGTAAAAGCCCTGCAGTGACATGGCACCTGCATGTTAGATCGCCATGCCATGCCCATGGCGTGCATGAGGGTGCATATGAAACGCTTAGAAAGTGTTGTTGGCCCGGTATCGCGGCAGGGAGAAGGCAAAGAAGGGAGAAGGGGAAACTGGAGCCTGATGCTGCTCGTAGCTTCTCGATCCAGCCATAAAATGATGACGAGGACATGGACGCATAGCATTCCAAGCTGAGCCAGCTCATCTACAACGGCCAATGAGCTTGTATCACCTAGCTTATATGACTCCTTGGATGATAGCTCATCCGCAGGGAAGCTTGGTAAGACATGGGGTAACTAGGCTGCTACAGCAATATTCAGCAACTCCCAATCAACCTCTCATGTAACCAAAAGACTGAGCACATGTAAGGGGCCATTTGAGAAGCTAATTGCTAGCATCGCTGATAGTCCAATGCTCAAACCCAATGGGAGCTCTCGCAACTCTCTTACTCAAAAGCAAGTGAGACAGTGAGACAAGCCATCCAATAATCGGCGGTAGTTTGCGTGATGCTCCATGGATCGTGTTGCTGCTTGCTGCTAGAGATCTTGGCAGCAATGTAAAGCCGGAGGAGCTACTCCAATCATTCCCATATCAGCAACCCTCGTTGTTGTACCAATCTTATTTGGCCCGTCAGCTACTCTTCAGGACAGCGATGCTTTTCACCCTGTTATCGACGTGCTAATATCGGAGGGAATGAGTACCCGAGTACGACACGCAAAGGTCTCATTCTGTGTCGGCTCAGCCTGCTTGCTGACGAGCCTGGGTGACCAAAACTGGTAGCTGTCTTGGACACCAGCTCACCATTCGCAAGGATCTCGAAATCTAACAGGCCGTACTCCGTAGAAATAGAGACAGGGAAGAAAGGCCATTTTGAGCAATGACATTAGCAGCTAGCTCCTGTGGCCAGCACCCCAAAATCTACCTTTCCGAACGTAGAAGCTTGCGAGGGTGGCCTGCGCAGCATTGGCGTACAGAAATTGGACTTTCGATGAGATGCCTCAGCACGCAGGGAGGCAGTCGATCTGGATATTCTGTCTTGCAGAGCCGCATCGGTTGAGCTAGTACAGTAATACTAGTACTCATAACTTGGCAGTAGTAGTAATTAACCACCAGGCGGCATTAGTTGGCAGATGAGTCGATTCGCGAGTAGACGGCCCTGGCCCTCATGACTGTCGTAATCTTCTAGAAAGGAGGTACGGCCAGGAAAGATGGCCTGTACTCGTACGCATGAGTGGCCGGGGAATCCAACATGAGAATCCTCCCGCCAAGCTGCCTGGTGCCGTTACAGGTGTAGCATGTATGCAATATAGAAGACGGCGGTCGATGGCCATTACTCGCGTGTAGAGCTACAAACACGGTCCGCATATGAAGCTTCCACAGGCATTCTCGAAAAAGGCCAGCATCGGGGAAGCCGTGGGAGCACCCCCTGGTCACTATTCTCCCTATTTCAGGCAAACCGGGGTAAGGGGGTCCTGGAGCTGGTGGAGCCACGCCATGGAGCTCGTCCGACGGGACGTAAGGCTCTGACGACCTTTTTTTCTGATGCTATTACACGCATGCACGCTCATGGCTCCGTAATGAGTGGGATGCGTGTAATGGTAGACTTGTCCGGCGGATTCGGCCATCCTTCATCTGTCGACCTGCCACGTCAGGCCAAGGTTCTGCTGGGCAGCATCGCCAGCCGGTGGGAACCTGGACCTGGGGTGTTGCCTCTGTGGAAAAAAAAGTAACTTTGGAGGCAAACAGGCTGGCGGCAGCAGTCGGGTGAGTGAAGTGTCTCTAGGCGGCAGACGCATTAATGCCCTCGGGCGTATGGATGGCTGCCCTATCGGGGCGCGTTTGCTCTCCAGGGGGTTGTTCATGTTGTTACCAATCGTACAGTACAGAGTACCTGTTGAGGTTGTTGGGGCCACGAGAATGGATGCCTGCTTGTCCGCCTCAAAATCCAGTTAAGACACGGTTGGGAGTTTCTCGTATTGCCTGCTCGCACCAAGTACTTGTACTCGTCCGTACGGAGCGCTGCAGTCGCATTCCCGGTACCAACAGCAGGGCAACGTTTGGAGTCGCAATTTGTTTGCCCACGTCCGCCATGCTAGCAGCCAGGTAAGTAGGAGGCCGTCGAGTAAGCCAAGGCACCTGGATAGAGATGGAGATGCTGCAACCTACGGAGAGCCATGTTCCGCGGTTTGGCATCTGTCCAAACACAACATTCGCCCCCAGCAAGACTCCCAAGGAAAGCCGCCGAACGTGAGCAGCTCGTACGAGCATGAGCACTACAGCAGCACTAGCAGTAAGCTTCAACTGCTGCTCTCCATCATCTCAACCCCCTTGTCGACAAGCAACCCTGCAAGCTGTTTGGTCCCCACAATACCCCAAATCTCCCAATTAATCGGGACGTCGGGGCTGCTGTAGCTTTTGCGTGGCCCAGAAGATCCCTGGCCCATGCCGGGTTTGGTTTGCCCAACGCTTTGTTTTGCAAGGCGGTCGTGTGTCATTTTGATTAGCGGCATTGGCGACGTGTTCAAGCATGAATCAGTCGGTTTGAAGCGTTGAAATAACGGGACAAGTTGCGCAATGTGCTACCATGGATGGTTAGGAGGACCTCGAGTACAAATACTTTGCGCCTTGGGTGCAAGGCATAAAACACAGGTACGGAAGGACACAGCATAAGGTAACGGGGAAGGTTCTCTCACCCTCGGTCCTGCGTACTCGACCCAACTTTCACAGGGTCGGTGTTATACCTGTGCTGTACATGGCATTTTCGGTTTTATTCTTTCACAGTGAGCCTGTCGTTGTTCAAAGGCTTCGGTTGTTTGCCTCCGACTTCTCCAGCGCTGCTGCACCCCCCTTTTTCCCGCCTACTGCCAATGCTGCCTGGTCCACCAAAGCAACTGTAGAAACTTCAATGCAGGAAAATACTTTTTCGTTACTTCCGTTACCCTGTCCCCATGTATCATCGCTGCCAGATGGAAAGTTTCTTGTCAAACGTACCTCCCATGTGAAACCATGTACATCTACCGCGGTAAACAAGGTACAAAGCCATCGGTGCTTACTAACGTCGCACACCCCCCAAGCTCCCATGTTATGCAGCTTGCCACAGCATCCCCGGATTCTCACGAGTTTCCCCGGAGCGCCTCTCGTGCGTCCCAAATGGCGAATTCAGCCCCCGGAACTTGAGTCGTACACCCCCAAAACTCTCTGCCCAGCGCCGTCCAGGTACCGCCCATGCTTTTGCGGCTGCATAAAAGGGCGGTTTGACGACTGCCGAGGTACAGGTACAGGTACCAACTTCATATGAAAAATGAAAGCTTCCGGGTTACCTATTCGTAGCCGCACGCCCCCTTTCATGTTCTCTCCCCTTCAAACGGCCCTCTGCTCTTTCACACGCCCTCCTCGTCTGGCCAGCCGCCCTTCCGGCCCCCGGCTATGCCTTGTTGTTTCTTTTTCTTCGTTTCCAGGTTTCTTCTTTTGTTTTGCCCGTGCAGTGGTCTATAGCTAGGGCCTCGATCCCCGACCGACCTGCCCTCTCGCTTTTATAATTCAGTCTCTCCTCCTGCTGCAAAAAGCAAACTCGGGCCACGATCCCTTTTCTTCTCCAATCTCCCGCCTAAAGCTGGCCTTTGCTTTCCTAGGCCCCTTTACTCTCACACCAATTTGTTATTGCCTGTGCATCTCTGCTGTGATATCAACTTGACCAAACTCACCACTTTTCTCTCTTTTCTTCCTGGCACCGGCGGACCTCCCTTAGCCCGTGCTCTTCATCGGCAAATATCTTCCATCGCTACCAGCATCTAGTCGAACTCGACCAAGATTCTCTTGACCCTCATAATCTTGCATTATCATTTTACAAATTGACATCGCTGCACACTACTTTTGATACCACTTTGCGAGCCCAAGAAATTGTTCGTATTCACATGTCTCTCTCCGCGCGAAAAGTCAACATTTATTCTAACCCATCAAACCTTAGTTTCACTCTCGCTTCAGCCAACTTCATCAGCATATATTCGTCGACTCAAACACACAATACATACCCAGCCAAATACCGACAACATGTCAAGCGGTCAAATTGCTGCGCCTTTTGCTATCAAGCCTTCCCAGCGGGCTAACATCCGGCTGGCAACGGCTCAGGACCTCTACTCCACGCTGAGCAGCTGTCTCAGCCCACTAAAAGGACATCAGCAACCAGCTATTCCTTTTGATACCAAGCAAGGCGACGGCTCCTCAACTCCTGCTCATCGCATCCTTGAGGATGACTACACGGTCCCAGCGCCACCTCCGCCTAGCCCTGTTAGTTTCAGGGCCGACCGCTGGCCCGCGCCAGCTTGTCACTAAAGGGGCCGAGAAGCTGTTACACTGCCTTCAGCCTTGTTCCTCGGGGTCTAAAGGGTCCAGCTTACATTACAGCTGAATGCACAGTGTCGCCGGGCTAGCACCGGTATCATTCATCCTTCGTTTCGTTCTTTGTTCAATTAGGGTTTAGATGGACGGCCTTTGTATTGTATTTGCGTTGCTTGCGTTTGTTCCCTCTTGAGATATGAAAGAGGTCTTTTTGGAGTTGGGGTGTTTAGGAATGGCAAATGGGCAAAGGGTGGAAATACAAACAAAAAACAGCCCTGTGGATTGCCTGCATTAGCCCAGGCCAAGCACTTGGCAGAGAGCACGGTACAAGTGGTGGCGGACTAATGGTTTTACGGGGTAGGAGTCTTTGTCTGTTCAGTTCATTCATCTTTGGGTCGAGTCATTCTCCTCCTGTAATCAAACATTTTTGTTGATGCTGCACTACCTCATGTTAGTAGCTGAATGTCTCGCTGTTGCGCAGAAACAAGACTAGCACGGCAGAATGCAAATTTCGCGATGCGTACCAGAAAGGAACTAGCAATGCTCAGCCTTGAAGTGATACAAGACAGTCGGAGGGGATTGACTCATAAGAGCGGTCAGAATATGTCAGCCATTGGATATTATGCCACCTTCTTCGCAAGAAGGATGTAACTACAATTATGCATGCGCCCAATCAGTTGCTGCTTTGCCACCATCATTGGCTTACACGAGATGGCCACAGAAAGGAAGCTTGCCGCTATTGCCATTAGCGATGAGGCCGGGCAGGGTGGCAATTGGCAGCGCAGAAGCACAAGCAGGACATATTTAGCCGGAGACGGTATAAATATATAAATGAGCTGTATGTGTGCACACAGACTACTGATGCGCCAGATGCGGCCGGTTTACGAGAGGTAGCACAGCGAAATGTAGGTGTCTAGACACTGGAGCCAGATTCTTGTCGCAATGAGGCACATTGAGTGGTAGGCCTCTTCTTCAGCAAAACCCCGTCTCCATACCAATAGACCGAATTCTCATGACCAAAATATTGTATCGGGATGTCCGATTTATTGTAGAATAGAAGGGTTCTAGGTGGCAATAATAACAGCCTCATGTCTTGGGTATCTTGGCCTTGGTTGAGTCGTGATGAGCCTTTCCTGGTGTTGGCAACGAAATAGGCATGCTATCTATACGAACCAAGGGAATATATCTATATAACAAGACTATCCTCCGCGATATACTGCTGATCCAATAATTCATGAGACAAGATAGGAAATACAACAATGAAACCATTGCAAAGGTGGCTCATAATGAGTGTTTCGAGGTCTTACACCATTTATGCAGTGTCGTAAAGGTTCAGCTCAACGAAGCATCTTTGATCAGCAGATATTAACGAAAAGAAATAAATTCGAGCAAAGCCTTAGCAGAAACCACTTTTCTAGGCAGATGGAGGAAAAGTATAAGTAGGTAGCCGACGTCCTGAGTTGGAATCATGAAAGCTTCAACCACAGACAGACAACAACAGCTATCTCTCTACTCCTTTCGCCTTCAGTTATGACACTGATTGCTTACCTCGATTTGATCTCAAATACTCATCAAGGAACCGCCAATATGCAGTAACTCTCCCAGCTTGTGGCCTTCGCCATGCTCGCCGCCTCGACTCTGGCCAGTCCTCTGCAGCCCAGAGCGCCCGCTGCCTCCTGCTATATAAACAAAAACAACGCCCGGTGGGCTCCTCCCATTTCCCCTACTACGTCTCTCACGGTGACTCTTTCAGACATTTGCAAGCAGGGCGGCGTTGGAGGATGCCAGGCAAACATCGGGCGCTTTTGCGTTCTCGGCGACCTCGGCTACTGCGACAGCCTCGGGGATACTCTCTCCTCTTACCAAAAATGGGTGAACAATAGCCACTGGGAGTTCCCCTCGGTAATCCAGTGCGGCAACCTTACAATCAGCGTCGCTTCCACCTACAGTTAGGAGTCTGTGGTATAGCCAGGCCAAGGCACTTGTGTTTAACGCTGGTAAGTTGATAGAAGTGTCACCTCTGAAGTGCCATCAGACTAACGACGTTTCTAAAAGGTCATTATGAAAAGAAGAATAGATAGCCTGCTAGGCATGAAGGATATCACTATCAAGGAACTGTATTCTCAGTTTACTCAAATTCAATCTTTTTACATGTATATACCTGAATTGATGGCTCTTTAGGATACTGCAGTCTTGATGCTAATAGCGCTCGAAGAAAATATAAACACCTGAGGAGCAGAGATGCCGAATGCTGTTTTTTCATGATTGTGTGTAAGAATCTTCAAGTGTAAGCCACTCTTCGATGCAAATATATTGTAAACAGATGTTCTCTCATACCGCCTAATTTGAAGAGTAGAATCTCATCAAAACTTCCATTCGGCGCTGAGAATTGTTAACGTACAAGTGCTGTAACCGTCCGTCTCGGCAAAAATGGGTCCTCGCGGGGTCGTGTCTGGCAGTCCCGAAACCGCGTCGTTGCCGCGTCTGCGGGTCGCGTCGACACGACAGGCATGAAGCCTTTTTGAGAAAAACCAGCGCTTGGACTTTCCAACCCTAGCAAGTTCGTTGTCGAGGCAATTTGGCTCCCCGTTCCTTCTCTTCTTTTCTGAATTTGCAACTCTTGCCAATTTAACTCTGCGCTCTGCCTTCTGCTTTCCCATTCTCCATTTTCATCACCTTTGCAAGCGCTCTTTCCTTGCTATCATTCTGCAACCGTGATTCTGACTCAAGCCGGCACGCATCATTCCTGCCAACTGAAGTTTTTACGTTGTCTCGACTACAGGTTAGGCACATTGCACGAGAAGGAAGAAGGAACAAGATAGGCAAGCAAGCAACAGCAATAGCAACAGCAAGAACCATGGCGCGAACCACGAGAAGCCGCAAAGCCGAAGCTCCTTCTGCACAGCCCATCAGCAGCTTCACTCGCGTATCCAAGAGCCAAGCTTTCCCTGAAGCAACCAAAAAGGCCGTCGTCTCCAGCGCTGAACCGACGAGGAAGAGGAAAGCTGCAGTCGACAATGACAATGCCGAGAGCAACCACCCCCGAGCCACCAGAAGGACCGTCTCGTTTGCCCCAAGCAGTGATGAGGAACCGCAAGCAGCACCATCGAAGCGTGCCTGTCGAAGAGACTCGACAATCGATGATGCCGTGACGGTAACAATCGCAGTGGCGCCTCCAGCTGCAAAGCCTGCGTCAAAGGCCCCGGTCAAGGGAAAAAAGGTTGCCAAGCCAACGTCTTCGCGGGCTGCCGCTGCCCACAAGCCCAGCGAGTCGACCATCATCGCAAAGTCGAAGCAGGACGGCAAAGCCAGGACTGTGCAGACAAAGCTCGACGCCTTCCGCCTGGCCGGCCAGAAAAAGACTCCAGCTCAGGGTATTGAGGCCGAGTTTGCCCCCGAGCTCGTCGACCTGATCCGTCTGCACAAGGCGTTTCTTAAAACCGTCACCCTCCAAATTGCGCACAACGGAACCATTGTACCAATCGATATCTCGTCCATTGCGCCACACATCACTCGTACCTGGGGCAAGCGACAGGTCACAGTCGACGACATCCGAAGATGCATTGCCATCCAGACATCCACCCGAGATTCCAATGTCGTCTCCCCCTTTATTGTATCCGATTATGGCCGTGGCAAGATTTGTATAGAGTTACACCCTGACCATGACAATGGTTCAGTGGCCATCAACGAAGAGAGGCTCTGCAGACAATTTGAGGAGAACCTTCGTGCTCTTTGCGCAGACCGAACCCACGAGGACATGGCCGACGTGGACGTTCCTCTTGCTAGCCTATCTCTGGATGAGCTTCCCTGTGCCGAAATTAAAAACATGAACCATGGCATCAAAGCCAACCCCATCTTGGCCAAGGGACACGATGCTCTCTCTGCACTCAAGGGAGGGATGCTTGCGAAACAGCAAGAGAAGGAGACCAAGCAGCAGGCTACTGCCGCAATGGTCAATCCCGATGGCACCAAGATGAGCCTTTTGGATCGTCTACGACTCAAGCAACTCGCCAAGGCCAACGAACCTCTCCCCCCAACAGGGCCCGAGCTCCAGCGCCGAGCTGCTTTGAACCGAGTCATTGACGTAGCCGCTACGATTTCCATGCTCAGCTTGTCGACCCCTGCTTCTCTGCCAAGGCAAGCCTTTACCATGGGACTCGTTTCGGACAAGCTCAAGGACTCTCTGCGGGTTCCTGTTTCAAAGGAGGAGGGAATGATTTGTGTGCGATTGATTGCCACCGAGGTTGCACCCGAGTGGCTCAAGGTTGTTACTATTGGCGGCAGAGAAAACGTTGTCATTCAGAGGGCCTCTCAGCCTGTTGATCGAGTCATCGAGGAGCGAGTACAGAAGCTGCTAGCGTGATGGAGCAAACTTCATCTTTTGCGTCTCACTTCAACTAATCTCATAATACCTGACTCCAACCACAGAGGGGAAGCTTTTGTATTCTTATATCGAGGGAAGTTTCGAAGCATTTTCGATTGTTTTCAACATTGCATTGCGCTGCGTTTAGTTGGTACTGTTATATATTTACATCACGACAAGAGATGGTCTATGGGAGCTTCTGATGTACAAGACAATGCATGCGTTGGCGTATGGAGTTTTTTTTTTTGCATAAAACAATGATTCAAGAAGAGGGCTTAGATGTATACTAGACACTTTGATAGTGTAAAAGAAACTGGTGATTTGTTGTTTCATTCAAGTGGTTAATGCGGTGACGGGAATTCTACTACTGCTCCCAGCGTGTAAGATATGTACACAGATACGCCAATGCATGTAAAAGGAGATTTTGCCTACGGATCTTGGTCGATGTTACGGCACAACATAACGGCTTTTTGCTCTGCATCGTAATTGGATTGCTGGAGCCTTTTGTTATCGTGGATGGAACCACTTTGTTGATAGGAAAAGATTTCGTCTTGCATTAGTTCCCGCAACTTTTACGAAAATCACCGGATCCTGAAGAAGGCCCCCTTGCATATCCAATCCATCCAACGCCACAACAATGTGAGCTTTTGGCCTGTTAGATGATTCATAGCTTCCATCGAAAATCCATTCGGCCCCCAGTCCTCAGAGCCCCCGAGTCACGGCCGTGCTATACCCGGCCGTTGCCGGAGGATAGCTATCCATTGATATCTATTAGTATCAAGTAACCATTACGCTTCCCACCGAAATACGGTTCTCGCAGCAGAATGACTGCATACCTAACTTGCATGTTTATCATCGGCCGCTGCACTAGAAAAGGGGTGTGACATCGAAGGCTTTTTACGAGAGGGCCTAAAGGCGGGCCGATGGCGGCTTTCGAGAACAACTTGCAAAAGGTACGCCCTTCTACCGAGGCTTCTGTTCCATAGCCCGGGCGCGGCTCCGCTTCCCGGGGGAGCTTCGTCCGATAACGAAGCACCGGACGGGGGCTATTTTGGTGGAGAAGCCGCATATAGGCTTCTTGCTTCGGTTACTAGATTCTTTGCACGAAATATCGTGATGTATGAATTGATATATTCTACCCATTGCCCCCTTCTCTAATTCTTGGGAAATCGGTTTCTTAGTCTGAAGTCGCATATCGGCCTATTATGATATTTCCATTCTGTAATGAAAATCCTGCTTTGCCATACAAGGAAATCATTTGTTTTTGTTTAGGTGCAAAATCAACGACTCTTACCTAAAGACTTCTTTGCGTTCTGATGGCAGCCTGTGACGTTTTTGCACGCTGCCTCTTTGCTTTGATGTGCTAAAAGACTTCTCTTTGGTTTCTCGATTGAGGGGAGGTATCATTGTGAATCGAATACATCTCAATCCGCAACCATGGCGTTCACCGAAGAGAAACAACCTATACCGACAACCTCTCCCGAGAGTAATGGCATCTCCGATCTGCCACAGCCGCCATTGACTTATAAGGGACCCTTCGAGAGGATAACC
This sequence comes from Trichoderma simmonsii, assembly GCA_019565615.1. Classification (NCBI taxonomy): domain Eukaryota; kingdom Fungi; phylum Ascomycota; class Sordariomycetes; order Hypocreales; family Hypocreaceae; genus Trichoderma; species Trichoderma simmonsii. The sequence goes on from CP075866.1 coordinate 3,615,866, forward strand.
GACCCGACAAGGCCATTGGACGTCGTCTATCGATCACCATCTCATGTGTCTGGTCCAGACGTATTAGGACCATCTTCAATACAACCGCCGACACCGCCACCTTCTTCTGGACCCCACGAAGAAGCAGGAGATGAAATATATGACCGCGTATCGCCACACCGCAAGCATGTCATTGTGACTATCCTTTCGTTTTGCGCTTTTCTGGCGCCGCTGTCAAGCACGAGTGTCCTGGCTGCTGTCCCTCAGGTGGCAGAGACATATCACACAACTGGGTCCATCATCAACGTGAGCAATGCTGCGTATATGGCGCTGATGGGTATATCACCGGTGGTATGGGGGCCCATGAGCCAGGTGTTTGGCAGGAGACCAGTAAGTTTGACTATTTCCTGTTTCCTTTGGATGGGAGCGGCCTCTCAGTTGTATATCTCATCGTCCTTCCGGGAACGACAAGGGGTAGCGTAGTTCGCATGCTGATTTTATATAGATGACACAGTTAACCACGGTGTTGTTTTTCTTGCTGAGCATAGCTACTGCTCTTGCTCCAAATCTGGCGTCCTTCTTCATCTTTAGAGCTCTCTCTGCTTTTGAAGGCACGGCATTTATTTTGCTGGGAGCGGCTTGCATTGGGTGAGTTAACCAGTATATCAGTATTTGCGGCGATGACTGACGATGGCTAACTTGCGTGTTAGCGACATATATCGTCCTACGGAGCGAGCAACAGCTCTCGGGTGGTTCATGTCTGGAACACTGATCGGTCCTGCCGTTGGCCCCTGTATAGGTGGCATCTTGGTGACTTACACGTCGTGGAGGTCCATATTCTGGCTTCAGACGGCATTGGCTGGCACAGGAGCTCTGGGCGTCTTTTTTCTTGTGCCAGAAACCATCCACCGCAAAGCAATTGACGACTTGCAAGACCGCTCCAGGAAAGAAAAGGTCATAGCTATACTTCACATGACGAACCCAATTCGAGTGATGCGCCTGTTCAGATACTGGAACCAGGTGTTGGTGGCATTTGCCAGCTCAGCACTCGTGTGGAACATGTACAGCTTGCTCACGCCGATTCCGTACGTATTGAACCCTCGATTTCACTTGGAGTCGCCGTTGGTGTCGGGGCTCTTCTATCTAGCCCCTGGCAGCGGCTACCTCCTGGGGACATTCTTCGGGGGAAGATGGGCAGACAGAACGGTAAAGCTATGGATCAAGAAACGCAACGGTGTACGCATCCCAGAAGATCGTCTACGGTCCGCAGTGCCATTCATGGCAATCCTCATGCCAAGCTGTATCCTAGTATACGGATGGGCGGTTGACAGGGCGGTGGGTGGCATTCCGGTTCCGGTTATCATGCTCTTCCTGCAAGGTGTCGGCCAGCTCTTTTGCTTCCCTTCTCTCAATACGTACTGCTTGGACGTGATGCCCGGACGCGGTGCAGAGGTGACGGCAGCAAACTACTTTGTTAGGTACCTGGCAGGATGCGTGGCGACAGCCGTAGTCCTTCCAGCCGTGGAGAGCATTGGTGTTGGCTGGTTTGAGACTATATCCACTGGTTTGGTGATTCTCTCGACCATCGGAGTCTTGGCCACCATTCGATGGGGCAAGGAATGGAGGGAAAACATCGATGCTCAAAAAAAAGGCACAGTCAATGATGAGTCCGACGAAGTGACGGACGTGGACGACAGTCAACAACAAGAGGAGAAGGCTGTCGATGGTGAGAAACCAAAAGAAACTGTTTGATGAGATGTGCTGGCGATTAGAGCATAGATCTTTAGATACTGATGGATGAGCGATGAGTGTAAGTACACATGTAATGGCGATGCGATGAGGCGAGCTGGCATATGATGCTCGCATGCAACACAGAGAGCGGCGATACCCCCGAGGCTGGAAAAAAAAGGCTACATAGTCATGATAACGAATAGAATTCACGAATGATTTGATTAAAAAGAATCAATCTTCTCACATGGTAAAGGTGATTCACTCAAACCACGAGAGAGAAGAGTTTTGCTTCCTGATGACACATCTACGTCAATCATGCAGCATTGGTGTTGCGATCTGCTGTGGTTCGTGGATTCGAGCATCGTCGTCGTTGGTGGATATACGAAATAGCAGAACCTCCGCTCCATGCAGGATACAAAGTTTACACGCTTCGTGTACTCCGTACAATAAGCTCAAAGCACACCTCGTATATCTGACGAGGAGCATTTTGCATGTTGCTCCGTAAAATCCCCGAGTTCAGGTTCTATTTTTAACCTGAGCAAGCGCCTTCTTTCTTTTGTCATTACTGTAATCCACCTCATATGAGATGTCTTACTTGTCTGATGCGCGCCGGGCCTTGGCATGTGGGTGTCTCAGATATCGGCGACAGATGTAGCGAGTCGTACTCGGCAGCGGCTGAGTTGGTTGCGACCATCCCATTGTGTCCAAGACATACATACTCGTACATGGTGGTGTGTGGCCTTGGCGGCCTTGTCTAAGCGGCATCAAGAAGACGCCTCACGTCTACTGTAGGCAGCTGGCTTGGAAGCTTGGAAGGGGGGCTTAGCAAAGACACTGGCGACCGTTGGAAGATTGCTAGACGGGTATTCAATCCGTAGTCGAGTCTTGGCGGCCGATTCTTGTCACCCTATGCTGCAGACGGGCCACTTTTATGACTTAGGCCAAGAATCCCTCCACGGGGGCTTGAGCGAACGAGATGACAATGGACATCGGAGCTCCACCACAAGTCAATAGTGGAATGGTAATTCTGCTGCTCGGTAATATTTTGATGAAATATTGTGAACCCCGGCTCTGGAAAAGGAGAAGCTCACGGCTGAACCGAGGCCATGAACCCCTAGGACAGTCAAGTATCACGAAACCGTTGAACAGGAGTTTGGGATGGAAGATGTGCGTGTGCGTGTTGGATTTCAAGATCCCCCATTCGATGGTGATATCACGCAAGCCCTCCCCAGCCTATCTGGTGATTGATAGGCCACGACGAAACGAAACCGGATTTCGGGAGCCTCGAGAATGTGCACCGCCCTATTCTACCCCTGTCGTCGACGCGTGTTTCATGTTGTTCGGCGGGATGGTTGGACGGCAAGGGCCCACGCCACTGCGTTTGCTGCTTTTTTTTTTCTCTTCTAGCGACAGAGGAGATTCCACCATTAGCTGCGAAAAAGGCCGATCTTGCCGACCATGAGCGAGGCGTAAGAGCAATGGTCCTGCTCAGCAGAGTTGAATATTCCCCCAGAGTAGCTCTCGCAGACGACAGTTTAAATCGCTTGGCGTAATCCCGAATGGCTCTCTTTGTTCGTCCGTCGTCTTGGCTGTTACAGTAGACGTCTCCTGCGGCATCAAGATGACGCAATGGTCGATCAACAGGCCAAATGCCAACAATCGAAGCTCACAGTCGCAGCACAGGGATTCCTTGGGCGGCACAGTCGGGGCAGCCGTACGGGATTCCGGCTGAGGCTCGTGCAGCGCTGATTGGCCTAAGACAGGTAAACAGCGCTAATGAGGTTATTGGGATGGGCTAGTGAGGCCCTAAGTTGGGTGGCTTCGAAGAAATGCGCCATGCCGCTGTGATGGAGGCTATCACGGCCCTTGGCGCTGCTTTCGTCGTGCCCTTTTGCCGTGTGAGAACAACACCACGGTGGTTGAACTCTCAAACTCTCTTTTGTATGTACAGCTTCTTTATTCGGTCCTTCAAAGAGCAACTTGGCGGTATAACAACAACTCGCAAGGGCCTTGACCTGTGGCTGATCCAATCCCGTGCGGCTGTCTTGCTGGGGGGTTTCAGTTCATTCACCGTTGGACGGGGCCCGGCTGATAAGGCGAATCAAGCCTTGTAAAGGCCCCGGGAGGCGGCTGTAGGCGATGCGTGGTCTTGCTCCGTAATACTGCTAGCGGCACTTGCATACATTGGATTATTCCCAGTAGTCTCTCATGTGGTGAGCATTAGCACGAGTAGGTACAGCTGTCTCCATGTCGTTGATGCTGAGAGAGGCAAAGAGCGAGAGCGAGTGTGTGTGCGTCTGTCTGTCTGTGCGGATGCGCGCGTCTGTATGGGGGGATGCGGCTCGTCGTATCATGGCTGCAGCTCCATCGTCTCACATACGCACTCGCGGCGATTCGCCAGTAAGGAGGATTGCCCGGATTTAGTTCTTTGAATGCAAGGATCAAAAGATGTGGTCTGGTCCCAAAATAGGGTTTGCGCTGTCAGTGCTTGTGGGTGATGAAACTGGAGAGCAATGAAAGAGAGAAGATTGGAAGCCTCCACTGGCTGGGTTCATCCATTGATCACAGCACCTGCAGTTTAGTGTTCAGCCTTTTAGTGTTTGGGTACCTGAGATTTAGTGGACTCGACTGCGTACAGTAGGCCTAATCGCTAGCGGCCCAGCAAAAAAGTTCTGCGCAGCGCATTCCTCGCCCTGAAGCCTCAACTCAACTGTTCAAAGGATTTCAAAGAGTTCAAGGTTCTCTTTGCCAACCTGCCCTTGTCTCATCCGCTGCCTGTCGATCGCTCTTTGCGCGCGCATGGGCTGCCCAGCTGAGTCCAGAGGCTCCTGTCAGTTCCCACTTGGCGTGTCCCTTTTGGGGGACCCTTGGATGTCGTTGTTCTAACTACCTTGTAGGCTCCTGTACAAGGTTTATGGTTATTACAACATAAACTCTCAACCCAAACTCTGGGCATTGTTGCGCCTTGTTTCTTGCACAAAGCCCTCCCCTCTCTTATCTGTCTTATTCCGGCCTCATTTCCCCCATTCATAATCTCCAGGTTACTTTTCTCTTCGCTTGCCGGCTCTCCACCGATTTCCTCTCTCCCATATCTCGCCCTCTTGCTTCCATTTCAACCGAGACAAAGGTAATCGCCACCATTTTCTTACAGGAGGGGCACTTTACTCAGCTTCGCCTCGCATTTCCAAAAAAAAGGTCAATTTTGCTTCTCATTCATTGCGACAATCCAATTACTCTCCTCTGGGAAGAAGAAAAGGGCAGGCCGAAGTAGGAGGCCAACGACAATAGCATCTTCCTCGCGATTGCGCCGCCTACGAAATCCACAGTCGAGGGTGTTCGTCACCCTGCCACGCTCCAGCCGCCATGGAGCGCACGGCTTCCCTTCTGAGCTTCAGCAGCCGCTCCAGCTCTGATGCCTCAACGAATCGAAATGACCCCTTACTACCGTATGCGGAAAGCCTCTTGGAGAAGAAAGCAGCTCGGGGACAGTCAGTCTTTGGACGGGGTTTATATCGGAGAATCCTGATATGGACCGTCATCAGCATGATCATCGTGTCGTTTGCCCTATTCAAAACCGGCGACGGCATTGTGGCGGATGCGGGTTCCCGATTCACACAACCTAGCATAGCACCCTCAACAGGGAAGGCTGCTCCGGCGCAGCCTACAATAATCGGCAACGAGGATGGCGGTCCTGTCTTGGTGATTGTGGATAAGGAAAAGGAGGCTAAGGAGAAGGAGGCCAAGGAGAAGGAGGCTAAAGAAAAGGGTGATGCGAAACCCGAGGAGAAGAAAGAGGGAGAAAAAGCAGAACCTAGTCAGGACAAGAAACCAGCAGACGAAGAGAAGAAACCCGAAGAGGGTGGCAACAAGGACGGCGATAAGACAACGGAACAAGACAAAGGGAAAGACGGCCAGCAGAAGCAGGTACCTGTCGACGACAAAGATGAACTGAGCGCTGAAGAGGACGCAGAGGCACAGAAGAAGTGGGATGAAGACCTGAAAAAGATGCCCTGGCTCAAATTCCCACCGTAAGTCGCTAATTTTGCATACTCCAAGTTCGCACTGCTGACATGGCCGCTCTTCTAGTTTGAATGGCTACTTCCATGGTCTCAAGGCTCTGGTAGCCAAATCCGAGCACACTCCCGAGTATCCCAACCCTGCTCACCAAGCTCCTCTCGGCGAGCCTCCTCTGAACCAAGATATCCCGACACCCAAGCTATACAATCCTTACTCTCCCGACTCGAACGCCGAGGTTTGCTACCTTGATAAGAACAATACTATTCCGGCCCCTAGTCTGTACGCCTATGAGGGAGTCCCGCAATACATGCCCGACCCGTCCATTGGTTCCCACTCCATTTTTGGCATTCGGGATGATGTATGCTTTGATCGATTTGGCCGTTATGGGCCATATGGCTTGGGTTACAAACTGGTTGATGGCGGTTCGGACGTTGGAGTTGATACAGAGAGCTCAGGCAGCGAAGTTGTCTGGGAAAAGACTGGTCAAATCAACTATGGCGATATTGACTGGGCCGAGGTGCAGGACCGATGTGCTACCGCCAACAAACACCGATTCGCAGAGCCGGACCCGGACACCGACAAGCTCAAGCTCATTGACGGTAAGAAGGGTCGGATCGCTATCGTCATCCGCTTGTACACCGGCTTTCCGTGGACGCAACTGGTGGTCTTGAATTTCCGGGCCATGATCAACGAGCTGGTTCTCAAATCCGGAGGCGAGTACCACGTCCACTTTCTGCTGCACGTCAAGGACAATAACTTGCCCATTTGGTCCGACGATGTATCGGTCCAGCAGCTGCTCGACTCCAACGTACCTCCCGAGTTCCACGGCCTGGTGACGTTGTGGAGCGAAGCACAAATGGAACTCTTCTATCCCGGCAAATTCGAAGACCCTATCGGCAAGCCTCCCATCAACAACCCCGCCATGAGGGGCGTTCACGGTGTATTCCGCAGTGCTCATCTGCCCCTTCAAGTGTTTGCCCTGCAGCACCCAGAGTATGAGCATTTCTGGAACTGGGAGATGGATATGCGGTATTTGGGCAACTGGTACGAACTGTTTGATCGCTTGGGCAGCTGGGCGGACAAGCAGCCGCGTAAACTACTCTGGGAACGAAACGAGCGCTACTACATCCCGTCGCATCACGGCACCTGGGAAAATTTCACTGAAGCCGTCGAGCAATATACGAAAGACTCTGGCAAACCTGGTGTCTTTGGCCCCGTTAAATTTGACGAGGGAAAGCAGCTGCGCTTTGAACAGCAGGGAGAATCTGCCATGCCTAGTTTGTGTGTCCACGATCCAGACAGCCCAGAGTGCGGTGTCGGCGAAGCAGCAGATCTCATCACCCTGAACCCGATTTTCGACGTGCATGGCTCTGCCTGGGTTTTCGCAAACGACGCGACGGCCTATGGCAAGACTCCCCCAAGACGATGCGCCATCATCACGGCATCTCGACTGAGCCGTCGTCTTTTGCTGGCGATGCACGAAGAGGTGTGGCGCCACCACCACACCATGTTTTCTGAAATGTTCCCTCCCAGTGTCGCGTTTCACCATGGCTTCAAGGCCGTGTATGCGCCTCACCCCGTCTACCTGGATCGTGCCTGGGATCCCCTAGGCAGTGCAGTCGACAAGGTCTTCAACGGCGGACGCGACCACTCGACCTCGGCCGTAGGAAGCCCGTTCGACCTGCGCAACGAGCACAACCACAAAGGCGCAACGTGGTATTTCAACAGCGAATTCGCCGGGCTTCTCTGGCGGCGATGGCTGGGATACGCTCAGCGGGATACCAGAGGAAAGGATGGCCACCGTAAAGGCGGAGGCAAAATCCTCGGCGGAAAACGAGCAGAGGAGAGCGAGGAGAGCAGCGGGCGCATGTGTCTGAGGAGCTTCCTCGTCCACCCGATCAAGTTTGAAGCCCCTGATGAGAAGAAATTATGAGAGAGAGTCCCATGATGAAATGGGTTCACAAAAAAGAGGTCTTTGGCGCGCTCATTTTCGACCAACGGATGCATACAGGAACGGCGTTTTTTGCTTCTTTTCTTTCTTCTTTCTTTTTTTTATACTTGGGGGTGTCTTGTCTCTCTTTTTTATATACATATATAGATACATGTCTTTGGACAATAATTATGACTCGAAAAATGTCGAGGGTTTTCTTTTTCACTGCGAGAAGGAGATGGATCAAAGTTGGCTTTGTTAGAAAATCGCCTCGACAAAGTGGTGTGGTTGAAGAATTAGAAACGTCAAATTTAGCCGACATGAAGGGATTCAATCATGTACAAACATTCGGGAGTCATAGAACATAGGGTGCCTATTATAGCAATTTGGATATGATATCATACAATCACGTCTTCTCTTGATCTGTTAGTACTTGATAGAAACACAACACATAAACTCACTTCGATATCATTGGGTACATGGCATTCGAACAGCATCATCTCAGATAAAAAAAAGCAATTCATTTCACTCATAGCGTAGCTCATCTCTCGCCGTACTAATCCTATTTCCTTCCCATCAGCATAAAAGCTGCCAAACCGACCCAAAGCATAAAATGAGATCCCCCAAACTTTCCCGTCTCCCTTGCAAAAACCCCACGATATTTGATTGCACCTTCTCTGCACCCAACGCAATTTTCAAACCCCGTTAAATACGCCGCGACGAGAGCGCTAGACGAGCAAACTGAACACTTGTTGTTTGAATTGCGCCTTCCGAATGATGGAAATTAGATGCCGATTCATTCCCTCCACTCCTGGGAGCGGAATGAAACGACCCTCAGCAACCCTGATAGACGGTGCTACCCAATGAACACATAATCTCTAGAGCTGCGAGATATCCTTCCTCCAAGAAGACGTGAGAAAAACAAAAGATAAGGAACCAAACCCGATAAAAAGAAGACGGCAAAGAGGCAGCCTTCATCTCACCCAAGAGACAGAAAGACCAACCTTCATACCCAATTATGCTTATGAGCATTTCGAACTGGTAATATTTCAAGACCGAAAAAAGGGCATGGTATCGAAGAAAATCAACGCAAAATCGGAACCAAGAACAGTCAAGACGAGAAAAAAAGACGACAATGGAGAGCCGCGCTTTGACGCCATCGACACCTAAACGCCGCTTTCCCTCCGTTTCCTTTGCCACACTAAACTGTAGTTGTAGTGGCAGTCATAGCAAATTTTGTGATGCGGATGAGAATAAGAGGAAGGTACTGGTGAAGTTTCGGAAGTTCTCATTCCTTAACAACAAAAAATTCTCTCTTCGCTCCATTATTTCTTCAGCACCGCATCGTAAATGCTAAGCAAGCCGGTAATGGCGGTTCCGGTCAGCATGCCTTTGTAGCCTCCGTAGACAGCTTCGTTGAGCCGTTCGATGGCTGCTTCGGAAAGGAGGCCACCGAAAGTGACGCCCTGGCCATAAACAACAAACGAAACGAGCGCCTTGACGATGCTGAAGGTCAAGGGATCGACAACAGTCTCGGGAGCCTGGGCGCGAGAGCGAGTCTTGGGTCCGCTGGAGGTGTTGGTGGCGCTAAGATTGAAGAAATAACCAAGCAGGCTGGGCAGGATGAAGCTGGTGAAGGCCCAGGTCAGAGCAGGAGACCAGAAGCTCGCAGTGAGCAGGAGGAACATGTCAGGCAAGTAGACGGGGTAGTCGGAAGTGCCGAGGAAGCCAAGAGCAGGGATAGTAAAGGCATAGCGGTTAGCCAGGATCTCCGGTCGGATATACCAAAGTTCGAAGGCAGAGACAACGAGAAGAATGCTGTTCACGTTGCTGAGAGTCTCGCGGGTGGCATTGGAAGCCTCGCCAATGCCGCTCTCCTGGTAAAGGGACGAGACGTGGCGGCGCACGGCCAGGGTGGAGCGGTCGACGGCTTGGGCGACGTCGGCCGGCGTGGCGGGAAGAGGAATGCGCGCGGCGACGCGGGACAGGCTGCGAGCAGGAGTCTGGATGAGGGCAGTTGAGGCGGCGCGGACATCTTCGCTATCTCTAGAGAGTGGGTTAGACAAACGAGAAAACACCTTGGGACGCGATGCCTCTCAAGATCCAGAGGCGGAGAACATTGGCGAGAATACGTACGCATTAATCAGGTCCTCGGCAGTCTTGGTGACCCTCCGCTTGGCGGCCTTGAGGCCCTTCTCCAGCTCCTCCTTGATGGGCTCCTTGGTCTCCTTGGGCTCTTTGGATTCCTTGGGCTCCTTGGACTCGCGCTTGACGGGAGAACCCAGCGCCTTGGTTCGGCTGGCAAAATAGCCAGACAATTCAGATCGGGAGGAAAGGCGGCCGCTGTTCCCCGCAATGAAGTCGTCGAGAGCGGACTCGAGCTCCGTCTTTTTGAGACCATCGTAGCTAGTTGCCGGGGCGAGCGCATGTTAGCCTGGTTTTTGTTTTGTTTGTTTTGTTGGAGCACAGAATGCGAGGTGGGCAATGCGGCGACGCGCCAGAGAGGAGCGGGCAGCGGTGGAATCGAGTAAAATGAAGTGAGATGAAGAAGATGAAGATGAAGAGAGAGAGAGAAATGGTAGAATGGGGATTGAGCGTGCTCTTGGGAATCGCGGCTTCTCTCCGTCCGCGCCTGCCGCAGCAGTGAAATGCGCGCGGCGCGCCACCGCTCACGAAAGGCGGCAAGTGCACACAATGAGAAGGACAGAGGGAAAAGAACAGAGGACAGAACAAATCAATGACGCAAGGGAGAGCAATGCGGCATAACGCTGCAGGAAAAATAAATTGCGTCGCGATAAGGTCATCGAGAGCGAAAGAAAAAGAACGTCAAAAACACATACTTCTTGAAGCCGACTTGGTCCGCCAATTCCACCAGGTCGCTCTTGCGCTGAGCGCGCAGCCAGCTATTCGCAGGCCCGGTTGACATGGTTGCCTTTGTTTTGTTTGTGTTGTGAGAATGAGAATGTCGCGATAGCGATGCGATGCAATGCGATGCGCGATAGTGATGATATCCGTCGCCAAAATAAATAAAAGGCGGCCCTAACAAAGACGGGAGATAAAATCGAGCTATAAAATAAAAAATAGAAAAAAAGAGGTTGTCGAATCAAGAAGGATGAGAAATGATTCGATGCCCAATGATATTCTTGCGGTGTGTGTGTTGCGTTCCAAAAGGAAAAAAAATACTAAATTAAGTGATTGGTTGGATGTGATCAAAGCTTTCCCGTTGCTTTTTTGTCACCGTAGTAATCACGCTTTTTTTTTTTTTTCTTCTGCAGCTTCTTTTCGCTTTTGTTTGCTTGCTGTGCTTATAAGATAACGTAGGGCTAGTAGGCCTTAATGGCTATCCGTGGCGATTGCAAAAAAGAATAAAAGCGGGATGTCGAATGTTTTCTCTCTCGTGCCCTTCTTTTCTCTTGCGTTGCTGGGGGGTGGTCCCTCACAAAAGTAGATTCGCGCGGGGGACCAAGGCGAGCTATTTGTCTTGTTTATGTTGTCCCATTCAGGACTAGCCCCGATTGGTTTTCTTGCCCGCGCTCGCTGCTTGTGCTGTGGTGTGGCTAAACGCTCAACGGGGCAAGGCGGGGCCACAAGTCGCCTGAGCTTGTTGCTGCGTTTGCGAAGTGCCACGCTGGCAGGCGGCTACGTGCTGCCCGCCCGAGGTACTGCACTAACAGCGCGGAGGTACTTTACGAACAGCGCGGTACTTTTCGAACCACTGCAAGCTTCGGCTGCGCGTGGCTGAAGCATGGGCGAGTTTTGAGCACGAATGGGGCCGTTTGCGCCGCTGATGCGGGTTTTACCTTTTTATGCTGCTTGTGAGAGATTGATTACGATTGGAAACGGCGGGAGAGTTTTTTTCGAGGGAATCCGGGCGAGAGCAAAAAAGCAAACACCATGCTCGCCTGTATCGACACCCCTGTTGTTCGCCCAGAGGAGTGCCATCAAGGATGGGGCCCGTTGAGAATGTCCACTGCAGGGTTGCTCCGCACTTGATGCCCGGCACAACGACAAGGTAATCAATCACACGGGATGGGATGATGGGGTGCTGCGCTGTCCTCTTGCGAGATCAGGATCAGGTCGATACGACTGTCTTTTTGTATTATCAATTTGATTTTTTTCTCTTTTTTATGTGTGTGTTTTTGTGTCCCTTTTCGAGAGGAGATGCTCATCCTCTAGGTATGTAAGTAGATAGTAAGCTGAGTTCTTATAATACACAGATATAACCAAAACGCTTCTTTGCATAAAATCCTCGTAGATGGCGAAATCACTCCTTATCCACCCAGTCCACAAACTTCTCCTCTCCCCTCTTCACAATCCGGACAGGCACATGCATGCCGTCGTGCAGATTCAGCGTTAACCTCGTCGACGCCTGTCCCACCGTCCACAAGCTCTTATCCTGAGCCTTCTTGTAGACCTCAGTCCTCTCGTCCCGGCTCATCTTGTCAATCTGTTCCTGAGTCGCCCACTCGTCCACGGCGAGCTCGATGCTGTAGCTTCGGAAAATGACTGCCAGCGCCGCAATGATTTCCACGACGGCGATGCGTCGTCCCAGGCATGACCGCGCTCCGTCGCTGAAGGGAATGTAGGATCCACGCTCGGGCTTAAAGAGCTGTGCGTTGATATCCGAGCCTTGAAAACCGCCGAAATCTTCGGAATCGGCGCCGGCGACGGACTCGCTGCCCTGGCCGTCCTGCTTCTCTTTCGTCAGGAACCAGCGCGAAGGGTCGTAGTCGAGGATGTTGGATTTGCCGGGCGTAATCTTGCTGGGGCGCGTTGGCCAGTAGCGCGGGTTCACATGAGTAGACACCGTCACCAACGAGATGCCCGTGTCCTTGGGGATCACGTATCGGGTGCCGTCCATGACGAAGCTTTCGTCGGCGTCGGGCGAGATCTTCTTGGGAATCTCAGACACGGCGGGGACCAATCGCAACGTCTCGTACATGGCGGCGCCAATCATGCTGGCAGTCATCGGGTTGACCAGGCTGTCGTAGTCCCAGTCCTTGGGGTCCTGGTTTCCGAGGATATCGTCAATGTCCTTTTGCATCCTGCGCTGCGCCTCGGGGTGGGTTGCGAGATAGATGATGGTGAAGTGGATGGCGTTGGCCGTCGTCTCGTGGCCGGCCACGAACATGATGAAGGCATTGCCGATGATTTCCTCTCGCGTCAGGGTGGCATCCTTGTTGTCGGTTCCAAAGCACGATTTCGCAAGCTGTCCCATGAGATCCATGCCTTCTGCGTGCTCTCCTTTGCGAGCTTCTTCAATCTTTTCATCCAAGAGCTCATTCATGTAACTTTCATACTCATCATAAGACAACACTGCTTTCTTGACCTTCTTGGAGGGAATCAATCCTACAGTCACGCTGCGTTAGTATCACACATAGCATGCACAAATATGTAAAACCAGGGGAGCAGACTCACTCAGTATCCACCGCGGGATAATAAGAAGAAGCAAGAGGTAATGCAGAAGAATCTCCATAGTGTCCGTGAAGCTCAGCTGGTGTCCATCTGAAGGCTCGTGAGAACCATACTTGACAATCTTGGGATCCGTCCCTGCAGGGTGCGACTCGCCAGGCCACAGCAGACGCATGCCGAAACCAACATAGCTGATGATGTTCAGAGCCAGCTTCATGGTGTCATGCTGGAGCGATTTCAGAGGCTCTGTTCTCGTGCCTGTAGGGCCCGTCCACATACGCAACATGCCCTGCGTCTGAGCAATGGCTTCGCGGAACACCAAGGCAGCGTTCCTCTCGTTAAAGGAGGCAGACGTGACTTTGCGATGCATGCGCCAGACGCTCCCCTCGGTAGTCAGCACATTCTCGCCAAACATCCGCAGAATGTTGTAGACGGCGGTCCACTTGGGGAACTGCTCCCGCTTGAGCGTAATGGTACGGATGGTTTCCGCATTGTCCGTCATCATCACCAGCCTGTTGGGAGAAACCACCAGGAAAGACTCGCCCAGCTTGGCGAACCAATCGTGGCGAGTCCGGTACGCAAAGTTGGGGATCATGATCCTGAGAAAAACGACACATGTTAGCCAATTTTTTTTCAGCTGACCTATATTTAGAGAGAACTCAGCCGTACTCAAGCCAGCCATCCCACCACGACTTGGGGAATAGCTTGATGATGGGCACCCATAGCTTATGTGAGACCTGCCAAGGCAGCCAAAACGGGGAGCACGCTTTAAATTCGAACGATGTCCAAGTTAGCAAAATTCTAGACGTTCCACGAAACGAGAAATAGATACAACGCACGAGTGACGACATAAGGCAGACCACTTCTCTTGGCCTCATTGACGTGATATCGCAGATTCACGGCCCAGTTGATAATGCTGTAGGCGACCAGCACCGCAACCGCAATGGGAATCAGCGACATGGCTGTCGACGACAAAGCACGATTTCCCCCCACGAACTCGAAGTTGTAAGCCCAGATTACTAACGGTTAATCGGAATTCCAAAAACCGTCCTGGCCGGAGGGGGTGCGAAAGTTTCACCACCGGCTTGAATCTAAGCCGCTAGCAGAGCCCCTGAAAGCAGCGAATGTAAAAAGAGGGCAAAGGGAGCAAAGGGGAGATGATGAAGAAGAAAGAAAAAGGAATGAATAAGACAAGACGAGAGGAGAAGCTAGTAGTTCATCAAAGGGCAGGGCAGGGTAGTATAAATATATAAATATAGACGGCAACTAACGTCAGATCTAACTGCATGGTGGGATAGGCCGCAGCCGCACATGTTACAGAAACGGGGTCCTCAATCTCTCCCGCCCCGACTAACTCTCCCTGTGTCAGTTTAAGTGTTCCATAGTCGATGTTTCTGGCCCCCCCGCATCCGAACTTCAGGTCATGGCGTCTATATTAGAACCCCGTAGTGGGTGTAGGAAGAGTCACCACTCTCTCTTATCTTAAGCGATGGATGACTCCAGCTCCTCCGGGTTTGCCGTTTTCCCCGTTGGCCGTCGTCTTCTGGTTTGCAAGTTCGTAAGCATTGCCAATCGGATGCACGCCGATTTTGAACACAAACAGAGAAAAAAACCACGCACAGACAGAGACGAGGCCAGGCCACCAAGGTGTTAAAAAGCTGAGGTGCTGCAAGACATGCCCCCCCAAAAGCTGTCTACTGGTGGGAGGCCGGGATTCCGTAGGGCTAGCGGAAGCCGCCCCGTCATGGATGCAAAGGGCAAAACATCCGAAGGGAGTAATTCCATACCAGGGGCCATTTTTGCATCAGACGAACCGCAACATGAGCAAAGAGATGCGTTTCATTATGCTTTGTATGCTATTCGCTGGTTTCCTTTCTTGCTACTGCGGTTCTTTCCGCATGATACAAGGGAGCCATGTCCATTAACCAATGTTTAAATACACCGTCCGAGTCCTCAGATCGCCTGCATTAACTGCTACACCCTTTAGACTCTTATCCCACGGTTCATGAAACGCAATACCCCATATCTTGGCATCTTGTGTAACCCATGTCAACATCTACAGCTAGTAATACGTGTATTCCTTACACCACATGCCACCAATTTAGCCTTACCACTCTGTCTGTCCACGTACGAGCAGCCGCCTGTCTCAGCCTCATGAGCCATCAACATCGTCTCTCGATTTCATCAGCGACATTCCAGTGCGAACCTGCTTCTTCATTACCTTTTCCGCAACAATATTTCCCCTTGCTTGACTTCTTATGTGCTCCCCAACAGCATTGCCCTCTGTTCGGCCGAGAGTTCCTCCGAATCCCAATCCGGATCAATTCATCCAACCGGCTCAATCTCAGCTAGCTGCCTTTTTGTTACCCACCTGTTCATCGATACGACGTCTGTGATGCAATTTGGGTGCAATCTATTCTAACCAATCCACCAATGCAGGGACAGATATTTACTTAATCTCATCGGCTATTAGTCCAGGGGCTGCTTGTGGTGAGCTGTCACGTACATTAGTACTCGTAGTTGTACTTCGTATATACCTTGCATATGCCCATCTCCGGCATGTCTAGAACTTGAAAAGAACAAGAGAGAAACCAAAAAAGGTGCTATCCAAGCAATTCTATTGTATGCTCTAACATCTCTTGTTTACTCTAAACGGGTCAATCATCCAAATCATAACCCGGTACCTTGCATGCCTGCGCCATATGTTGAAGATGCACCAGCCGTCATAAAATCCCATATTCCATCCATACATCCTTATCGTGCCCCACGTTGAGTCTCTGGGTATATATATGTTTTCACCAACATATTGATAACATGGCAATCAATGCATGGAAAACCCATGAATGCCAAAAGAAAAGAAAAAGAGAAAAAGAAAAAGTAAGTGTACGATGAATTTAGAAAAGACCGTCAATCTCGCCAGTCTCAAGATCGACGTCGACGTTGAGGTAGCCAGGGGCGGTGGGAAGGCCGGGAATGGTTTGAATATCCGCAGCCAGAGCATACCTTGGAGAGAAATTAGTACAACCATTTTGAAACAAAGATATTGGGTAATATCAACTTACAGGTAACCTGCACCGGCAGCCATGCGAACGTCTCGGATGGGCACCGTGAAGCCAGTGGGCGCACCCTTCAGGTCAGGGTCGTGAGACAGAGAGTACTGAGTCTTGGCGACGCAAATGGGCAGGTTGCCGTAGCCCTGCTTGGTGTACGTGTCGATCTTCTTCTGAGCAAGCTCGCTGAACTCGACGTTGGCAGCACCGTACATCTTCTGAGCAATGGCCTCGAGGCGCTTCTCGATCGAGCCGTCAAGGTCATAAGTCAGCTTCAGCTCCTTGGGCTTCTCGCTGGCAGCAATGACTCCCTTGGCCAGGTCAACAGCACCCAGACCGCCCTTGGCCCAGTGATCAGCAAGGATGGCATCCTCAGCACCAGCGGCAATAGCCTCTTCACGGAGGACGGCGATCTCAGCCTCGGTGTCGGTAGCGAACTTGTTAATGGCAACGACAACGGGGATGCCAAAAGACTTGGCGTTGGCAATCTGCTTCCTGAGGTTGACACAACCAGCTCGGAGGATCTCGACATTCTCCTGCTTGTAGACAGCATCGAGGGCAGCGCCGGGAGCGATAGGGGGGCCGCCACCGTGCACCTTGAGGGCACGGATGGTAGCGACGACGACGACAACGTCGGGGACGAGACCTGAAGTGCGGCACTTGATGTTAAAGAAGCGCTCGCCACCCATGGTGAAGTCGAAACCGGCCTCGGTGACGACGAAGCCCGTCTTTTCGTTGTGATCCTCATCAGGCTCAGTGCCCGCAAGCTTCAAAGCCAGCCTATCGGCAAGAATGGAGCTCTGGCCAATGCTGATGTTGGCAAAAGGACCCGCGTGGACGAAGACGGGGGTACCCTCCAGCGTCTGCATGAGGTTGGGCTTGATAGCATCCTTCATCAGAGCGGTAAGAGCACCGCCAGCACCAATGTCGTCGCAAGTGACGGGATCGCCGCCGCGAGAGGTGCCAATGACCATGCGGCCCAAGCGGCTGCGCATGTCGGCGAGGTCGGTGCTGAGCGCCAGGATGGCCATACACTCACTGGCAACAGAGATATCAAAGCCTGTCTCACGAGAGTGTCCCTTCTCTGTGGGGGCGGTGCCAACAGTGATGCCTCGAAGGTGGCGATCGTTGACGTCCAATACGCGCCTCCAAGTGATCGTCTCTGGGTCGATATCCAGGCGAACGAAGCGGCGGATTTCGTCAGGGGTCAGCTCATCAGGGTTGGTCTTGTCGATACCCAGCTTCTTGAGACGGCCCAGCATAGCGGGAAGGAATTTTCTCACGCCGTTCTTGGCAGGTACCAGGCGGCGGTACAGGGGGCCATCCTTCTGGGTGTTCTCGTGGAACATGCGCGTCTCAATGGCGGCGGCCAACAGGTTGTTCGCCGCGGTGATGGCGTGGATGTCGCCTGTGAGATGCATGTTGAACTCATCCATGGGGATGACTTGGCTGTAACCTCCACCGGCAGCACCGCCCTTGATACCGAAGGTCGGTCCTTGGCTGGGCTGTCGCACGTTGGCAAAAGAAATTCGGCCAACGTGAGCGCCGAGGGCCTGAGCCAGACCCATGGTGGTGGTGGACTTGCCCTCACCAAGAGGTGTTGGGGTGATACCAGTGACAACGACATAGCGGCCGTTTCGTCGATGCTCAAGTCGCTTAAGCAAGCCGAGGTCGACCTTGCCCTTGTATGCTCCGTAGGGCTCCAGCTCGTGGGCCTCGATACCAATTTCCGATGCGACACGGGTGATCTGCTTGGGGGCTTGGGCGCGGGAGATGGCAATGTCTGACGGAACGGGAGACTGAAGGTGAAGGGGGAGGGGCACAGTCTGCCTAAGCTTCTCATTCTCGAAGAAGCTGTTTGTGGCCTCGACAACGTTCTCCAACAGCATGGCAACGGTCATAGGTCCAACACCGCCTGGAACTGGGGTAATGACGGAAGCGACCTCAACGGCGGAGTCGAAGTCGACATCACCTACAAGTCGCTGACCGGACTTGCGTGTAGCATCGGGAATGTAGTTGGTTCCTACATCGATGACAACAGCACCGGGCTTCAACCACTCGCCCTTGACAAAGTTGGGAGCTCCAATGGCAACGACGACAACGTCGGCGTTCTTGAGGTAAGCGGGGAGATCGCTCGTGGCGGAGTGGCACATGGTGACGGTGGCATTGGCTCGGTTCAGGAGCTGTGTAACAGGGCCACCGACAATGTTGCTGCGGCCAATAACCACAGCATTCTTGCCAGCAAGCTCAACGCCAGCTTCCTTCAGCAGGGTGATGACACCCTTGGGAGTGCAGGGAGTGAAGATGGGCTGGCCGCCGCGCTTGGCAAGCTCGCCAATGTTGTTGGTTCCAAAGCCGTCAACATCCTTCTCATCAGCGACAGCAGAGGTGATGCTTGCCTCCGAGATGTGCTTGGGGAGAGGCAGCTGGACAAGGATGCCGTTGACAGCATCGTCGTTGTTAAGACGACGGATCTGGTCGAGGAGCTCGATCTCGGTAATGTCCTCTGGGAAGTGAAGCAGCTTGCAGTCGATGCGGGCCTGGAGACGGCATGTTAGGTGAACATTTCTTTTGGCAATTTAGAGTTTTATTGTTCAATATGTCTTACCTCCTCGGCGGCCTTGAGCTTCATGCGCACATAGGTAGCTGCGAGAAAAGTCAGCCGCGGTTCGAAGATGAGCCGAGATGGACATGGGTTGCGATAAGGATTTGGTGGGGAGCAGACGTACTGGAATCGGAACGATCGCCAACTAGAAACAGAAAAAAAAATCAGTTAGCTCCTATTTCACGCAAAGAAAAATGAATAGAGAATCAAGGAGAAAAGAAGTTTTTGGTTTTCTTCTTTTTCCTGGCTTCTCTTCTATAAAGAGCGCTCTTTCGCATTGGCCGTCGTACCTTGGATGATTCTGAGGCTGGGGTGATAGCGGGGGTTCTTCTTCTGCTTCTCTGCAATTTCTGCGCCCAGCCGTTCGCGAATGGCCTTGGCAATGCTGTTGCCGTCAAGCTTTGTGGCAACCATGGCGGCGGCTGTCGTTCCAAACGATCGCTGCTGCTGAAGTTGCGAGGGCAATCTGCCAGTGGAAAGGAGAGGCGAGGACAGAAACGAAGAGGTAGAAAATGAAGAGAAGGAAGACCGAATAGTCACCGATGCTGGGGAGAAATGGCCGATAGTGTCTGCGGAACCACGCCAGGGTTAGTGGACAAAAGTACTGTGCAGCCGCTGAGGGGCTCGAAGTCGCCGCACCTGGGCCCCTGGGGCTGCCGGAAATATGCGGCAAGTGGCGGGCGATTGTCGCTGAACTCGCAGCCTCGCCTGTGATACAGCGCAATGAGCTTCTGAAGACTGGCCTTGCTGTGCGCAGGCGTTGATGAGGCGCCATTGGTCGTGATTTGATATCGGATGCTGTTGGTACGTGCGTCTCTCACCACATGCAGCCAGATCCTATGATCGGAGTCTTTCGGTGCCGGGAAGAATGCTCGCGCAACCAGGATTTGGCTCTCGTGAGCATGCACGTAAGAATCACTGGGTACGGAATGTGATGCAATTGCAGAATTCGACCAGGTTGTTGGTTTTGAGGTCAGCGCAGCATTTGCGTCCT
This sequence comes from Trichoderma simmonsii, assembly GCA_019565615.1. Classification (NCBI taxonomy): domain Eukaryota; kingdom Fungi; phylum Ascomycota; class Sordariomycetes; order Hypocreales; family Hypocreaceae; genus Trichoderma; species Trichoderma simmonsii. The sequence continues at coordinate 3,635,584 of CP075866.1, forward strand.
GTCTTGTCGCTCTGCCTTTTTTTTTTTTTTTTTTTTTTCTCCGATAGCGCCTAGTAGTGAGAAGATCGCACGCTATGGCGTTGGTCCCTGCGTCGACGGCTTAAGGGCCCCAACTGAATGGCTGAAATTTTGGGGGCACGCCCACAACGGCGGATTATGTTCCAGGTTGTTTAAAGATATCAAGAAAGCACAGCACAGTAACAAAAAGAAAAAAGGAAAGAAAAAGACTCAACAACTGCTGACGGAAATATTGGTCTTGGCTGGGCTAATACGCCGACTTACGGCGACGACCTGGACAAATTTATAGAATATCAACCTGGGTCAATTATGTGTCGAATCCCGCCATGTGGGGATTGGATCCGAGGCCGTCGAAAAAGGCTTGGACTGGACTGAATCTATCTCTACCAGGACCACGAATTCACGCTGAGATTGCTCTCCATGGCCAAATGCCGGGTCTCTAATCTTTCAATCAAACAGGCCTGCCTTGGCAGCTCCAGTTTCGTAATCACATTGCGTTTGCTCTGCTTATCAGAGAGAGCGGTCTGGCTAGATCGGGATAGCATCTTACTTACATGCTGATCTGGTCCGGATGGAGATCAATGGCGGATGTATCGATGGCGTTAAGTGAAATTCCATGGAGGAAAACAAATCATCAGCGGGTGGAAGATGCAAGGATATCTGTGGAATGAGTTGTCCCATTGATACGTTGCTTGCTGGCATTGTACCACGTTTGGGTATTCAAGAACAGCCGCCTGCCTGTTCAAGCAAGGTATGGAGTGTATGCTTAATACGCTTACCGCTTTCCTCTGCCAATTATGATGTGATATGCCGGATGTAATTTGTCTGAATCTCGTATGAAATGTAAGTGTACGGAGTAGAATGCTGTCTTACTGCACGTCATGGACAAGCACGGCATCTGACAGGCCTCTTTAGAGAGTTGATGAAGGAAGGAAGAAAGGCGGATGGAAGGAAGACCTCAGTCTGTCCAGCTCGCTGCCGTGAATGCTGATTCATTACTCAGTTGCTAATAGTAGTTGCTTGTCTTCTGGTGGAATAAATGGTAACAGAGAGACGTCAATGGGTTGCCTTGTCTGACTCCAATGATGGGCTGTGGTTGGCTGTGAAGATGAGTCAACGTAGAGCATGAGTCACTTGCAATTCCTCCAAAACAGATCATGAAGCAGGCCACCATCCTCGTCTATTACAAAACGAAGCCAGTAGAGTAGTATGTAAAAACATTTGCCACGTGGGTTGATGGCCAATTAAATGCAGTAGGCCATGGTGATGAGTCTGTTTCTTGTAGTTGGTACACGCAGATGAAACCCAGGGCAGCTCCAGGCAGGTGCCAATTAGGAGGATCAAGCTAACATCCACACATACCAAGCTCTTACTCACCCCCCAAATCTTCCCCTTTGGGCCACGCCACCAATGACTCCCCGCGCCACAACTTCAAGCCCCACCAAGACGCACAATTATCGCCAAAATTTCAAAGCACCACCATCTCCAACCTCGTCCTCGTGCTGGCCCATATTATAACCCCCCCTCTTCCCTGATCACTTCCTCAGCCTTCCAGCATCAGGATCACCAGCCAAAATGAGACCCATCCTTCTTTCCGGGCACGAGCGTGCTCTCACCCAGATCAAGTACGTCGCGACCTAGAGAAGAGAAGCAATTTCGACACCATCTTTTCTTCTCATCTGTCCAAGCCCCTCCTCTTCACGATGCTGCTGCTCCCCTTATTTTTGCCAACCACCAATAGGAAGCCTCAGCTAACCAAATTTTCCTGCGCATCAGATATAACCTCGACGGCGACCTCATCTTCTCTGTCGCAAAGGACCAGCAGATCTGTGTCTGGTTCTCTCACAATGGCGAGCGTCTAGGAACCTACCACGGCCACGTCGGTGCCATCTGGACCGTTGACGTCGACCCGACCTCCACCTACATCGCCTCTGGTTCAGCCGACAACACTATCCGCATGTGGGAGGTCCAGACCGGCAAGTGCCTCAAGACTTGGGAGTTCCCTACCGCTGTCAAGCGCGTCGAGTTCAACGAGGATGGCACCAAGCTGCTGGGCGTCACCGAGAAGCGTATGGGTTACCTCAGCAACATCGTCGTTATCGACATCAACCCGGATATCACCGCCGAGCAGACCGACGAGAAGTCCCTGACCATTGTCTGCGACGAGAGCAAGGCCACTGTTGCTGGCTGGAGCCAGGCTAGCAAGTACATCATCGCCGGCCACGAGGACGGCAGTGTCAGCCAGTACGACGCCAAGACCGGTGAACTGCTGGACAACGTCCCCATCCACGAGCTCGACAAGCCCATCGTCGACCTGCAGTGGTCACCCGACAGGACCTACTTCATCACTGCTTGCCGAGACAAGACTGCCAAGGTACAACCTCTTTCACATTCCCCTTAACATGAATCTCAATGCTGACATGGGATCTTCGCACCAGCTCATCTCTGCTCGCGATCTCGCCACCCTTAAGACATACACGGCAGACACTCCCCTTAACAGCGCCACCATTACCCCCAAGAAGGACTTCGTCATCCTCGGAGGTGGTCAGGCCGCCATGGAAGTCACCACCACTTCCAGTCGCCAGGGTAGATTCGAGGCTCGATTCTACCACAAGGTCTTCGAAGACGAGATTGGCCGTGTCCGTGGCCACTTCGGTCCCCTCAACACCGTTGCCGCTGACCCTACTGGCCGCTCCTACGCCAGTGGAGGTGAGGACGGTTACGTCCGTGTCCACCACTTCGACAAGGGCTACTTCGACTTCAACTACGAGGTTGAGAGGGAGCGACTGAACCGACTTGACGCTTAGAGGAGGAAACGAAACCACATCGAACCCTTTTTAATCTTTTCTTCAATTTTGGTCTAGATTTTGAAACCAAAAGAAAGCGAAAGGGAGGAGAGACATAGAGAAAAGGAGACGGGGAGAGAAAAGGGAAAATGACCAGTCTGTGTTTTGATTATTGCGGACTGCTTGCTTGCTTGCTTGCATGCGTTACATATAGTACGGCGTTTTTGGAAGGGCGGAAAGGGAAACAAACAAGTTCTTCTTGCGGGAAGGGAGAGGGGATATTCAAGGTTGGGGAGGGAGGACGACTGATTCCCGTATGTAATCCATACTAGGTATCTCCTTGTGTTGTAGTAGAGAGAAGAAGAAAATATTGTGCCACTTCAAGATGACGAGTTTCACTTTTTATGCAAACAGAAGAGTGGGGGAGTGAGGAGATCCAACTCTCACTTGACTACAAGTTTCTCTATGGGGTTGGATCTTTTCATTCTGATATATCCCTTCATTGGGACTTGGCGAAGCTAGACCTCACCATTCTCTCGTCACAATTTCTTGAGAGAGGACACAGCTACATCATCACACAATGGTAAGCACACATTAATTCGGTTTGGAACATCAATTCTAAACAACGACAGAAAGAAGCAAGTATCTGGTATTATCTGTCGCTAGGCTCTCGTGGTTTTTCGAGCCCACGGCCGAAAATAAAACCGGCCGCTACCTCAGAATGCCAACCAAAAGAGGCGTGTATAAAACTTTGTGATAAATCTCCACGCACGTTAAAAACAACCCATTGTGTCTCCCAGTCCAAAAACGCCTTTCCATGCCCTGCCCAACGTGACAAGAAACATATACGTCCAGCATAATCGTACAGGTCCCCTCCAAGCCCCAAAGTCAAAAAGTCATACAGGGGGGCTGTAGTGGCCGTCTTTTTATAGCAACCGAAGCAGAAAAAAGCATCACTAGAGAGTGATGCCTGGTATTCAGAGAAATTTTGTCATCCTTTCTTTTGTTTTTGTTTTTTTAAAACCCTCCCATGGCCTCCCTTTAACCAATAATCTCTTGATCCTGTGCCATCTCTTCCTTGTTCTCCGTCTCTGGCTGAATCATTTGCTCTTCAGCATTCTCATCCACAAATTTTCTCTCGCTGACATGCTCTCCCTGGCCTGGTGTCCAGACCTTGTCCTTGAAGCCTCCTTGCTGGCCCTCCTCGTGGGCGAAGGGGCAGGTAGGATTTAAGCAGGGAGTGTATTTGCACTTTGTCGTGACATGTGTAAACTTGCAGTTTGGTGTAGTGCAGCCTGCACCGTTGCGGCAGAGAGGCATCGAGGGGTGCTTGAACGGGCATCGAGGGTTTTGACAGTTAGGGAAGAACTTGCATTCCTGTTCGCTCTGGTGCGCAAGTCTTGCGGCCGGTGAGGGATGGCGTCCGACACACTTGCGGTTCTTGCAGGCGGCGCCAAAGGTGCAAACATCGTTGACATCGACAGAAACTCCCGGGGGCGCTGCTGGCGACTGATGCGCAAATTTGCAGTCCTTGTTGGTGCAGTGAAGGTTGTATTTGCAAACAGTCTCGTCTGGGTTCGGAGGCTCGCGCTTGCCCATGTCAGCATCTTCGCCTTCGGCGCCCGTCTCCATGTTCGAGTCCTCCCCGTTGGCGTCGGCCTGACCCTGACCTTGGCCTCTGCGAAAGTTATTCTTGTGGCGAGGGTCCTGGGTCCTCTCAAATAGAGACTTTCCTCCTCGTCGCTGGTGGCCGAAGCCCCGGTTTCCGTTGTTCATCATCTGTTGAGACAGCTCCAACATCATTTGACTCTGTTGTTCTAACATGGCCATGACGTCGATCTGAGTAGGTTGGCCTTGCATCCCCCATTGTGGGAACGCAGGTCCGCCAGCAACACCAGGCATTGCGCCGGCCTGCATGCCTCTGTTGTTGTTGTTGTGATTCCGCATCATGCCGCCGCGACCTCCGCGTGGGCCAGTAGGGGGGGCACGCCCATGTGTGTCGATTCTTCCACTGCCCCCACGAACTCGATGAAGCACGTTGTCATTTGATCGGTCCATGGCTTTGGACATTTGCCCGAACATTCGCTTGTCCCGTCCTCCCCTGAAGTTGCCGTTGCCGTTGCGCATTGAGCGGGGACCGGTGGGCCTACAAAAAAGCTCCAGTTAGCTCCAGCAACACCACAGATGAAGCATCAGAGCTTCAGTCAATGCAAACAAGAAGAAAAGGTACTTACGCGTTCAGTTCGGGCGCACCGTGAGAGCCCATATCAGTGTCCATATCTCCACCTGCGGCGTCGACTGAGAAGTCGCCCATGGAGTCACCGCCGTTTCCTTGTCCGCCATGCGCGTTGAGCATGTGAACTTGGTCGAATAGCCATTTGGAGAATTCGTGGACGACAGGATCGTCATGCGGCAGACTTAGGAGGTCTCCAGACAGCTCGGCAGCAATCTGGTCTTGCGTTTTGCCATTGACAAGCATGAGAATGATGTACTCGGCGAGTGCGGAGTCGTCGCTACCGCCCGTGCCCCATCCAACCTCAACCAGCTTCGGCGGGATCGCAGCACTCAGTGCGTCCGCCAGCGGCGTGCCGAGGCCAATCTCGATAGACATGGTGTCGAGGTAAAGATCGTTGTGTCTGGACGACCAGTGCGACGGTGGTTCTTTGCCCGTGTCCAACTTCTGAGACGCGTTTATCTAGGCGGCGGGAGGTGATCGCGCGGCAGAGAGATTCTCGGGTTTGGGGCGCCTCTTTAAACAGGCGGATAAGCGTGGAAATATCGCAAGGTCGTATGCAATTGTGAGTGAATGTTGTAATGGCGAAAATCGGCCTGCTCTGGCTCACATGTAGCAGATGAGGTTCACAAAGTTCTTCTTGACTGCTAGGCAACTCGAAAGAATGGGTCGGAGAGGTGTCACGTGATGCGATATCACTGGTGGCGAAAAGGTTTGTCATCGGCTTTGCCTGTGGCTGAGTACATGTGAGCTACTGGCTCTAGTGATGAATTGTAATCATGGCAGCTTTGATTTCATTGTGAATCCGGTAGAATTTTCTGGTTTCCTGCGGCTGACAGTTCAACTTTACCAGGATTGGGCTTTGTGCGTGGCCGTTTCCGTTGTATTACAGAGTACTTTATTTGCTTTCCCCCCAAAAATGGAAGTCTTTAATGCGGCAGTTGGAGTCTCACGTGCCATCCTGCGGCCTCCTCTAAGCAGTGTGAGTACCTGCGGTCCTATATTAATAGCATCATTAGTGTCTGTACTCGTCCTTGGCGGAGGTCATGCAGCACTGGTAAAGTCTGTGCTTTCACTTTCAAAGGTTTGTATCAATGTTGATGATCTATCTTGGGAGTACAATCCTCAGGACAGCAAAGTAACAGCCATGACAAAGAGTCGAGTGCTCTTTGAGACGTTCTTCCAAGAGAAGAGACCTGGTCTATATTTAGCTCTTTGTTCTCTCGATGTTTTTTATAAATAGGTGATTGACTAAAGATCGTCAACGCCTTTGTTAGTCAACCTTGAAGATATCTCAAAGAGGTTGTCTCTGCGGAGCCAGTAAAGCCAAGTACTGGGTACGGAGTACCTCGTATTAGGATTTGGCCCCTTCCAATTCGGCAATCTGGGGTTACGGACTCCCCCACAATGTCCCAGCCCTCATCACGATCTACCTACTGTATGTAGATGTCTTACTCGTACAGCTAGTATACCACTCGCGCCAGAGACTGCAACGGTTGCTTCCTTTCACCAACGTACACGTAGTTTTGTGTACTTTGGTCGGAATGGAAGCTCTCGGTGCCAGGTTCGGAACAGGATCCTATGAATACGGTAATCTAGAGCAATGTACTGCCAGATTGCGGCTAGGCACATTAGAGCCCTTGGAACAAAGAGCCATACAGCTGTGCTTTATCGATAGCTTGCTGGTTTGTGTCACAGAGGCGGGCATTGGTTTATAAATGAAACGCCTTCCAGTACTCGGCATCTCTCATCTCGCAAGACATCCCAGCTGCAGAGCACAGGGCTCTCTACCAAGCATTAATAATAGATTTCCCATACTCTACATCAAGTTTCAAGGCTCCAAGCTCAGCTGGTTAGTTTCTCTGCGTAGTGGGGTAAATGCATGCGTTCGGATAGCCTTCCAGGCGAGAGATGATTCGAAATGAGTATACGCTTGGCCATGAGATATAGTAGCTACAAGGAAACCCTGGCGGTATCTCCAGATAAGATTGGCCGTGGAAGCAAGCATCAAGCATCCATATCAGGCTGGCTTGCATTATGTATCATCGCGTCCAGCTTTCTCGATAGTCTAGCAAAAGATTGGACCTGAGAACCATCCAGACTTGACGCGATACCACGAGCCAGTGTTACATGCCGCTTCGCCGGAGATGCCCATGTCTGAGCAGCGCTATGGAGTGTAACCTAGCGAGATGGTCAAAGGGTTGAGATGGAGACTTGCAAATCAAGCATCGTCGGTTCAGCAGCAGTCTAGCCTCCCAAGTCTAGCGGCATGTCCTGCATACTAGGTACTGTGCTACACGCCACAAGAGGGGCCTGGAGAGGTGAGGTTACAATCGAGCCAAGGGTACAGCCTGTTATATCGTGCGTGCTGGAAGTAACAAGATAGTATATGTACTAAAATGCAAGAACGGAGTAGTGCTGTTTGCAAATAGGTACGTAATACAGGGGGCGGGCCATAGTAACAGTTCAGCACAATAGACCAGTTGCACTACCAGTATGCTGTATCTCTCTCATCGTTGCGCCCTTGTGTAAGTAGAGGGACGGGTTGATATCAAATCTCTACCTATGGAGCCGACGATATGGACCCTCTGTTCAACGTCGCTCTAGACAGGGGCCGTGATAGCTGCGATTACACGTAGTACTGTGGTGTAAGTACGGGGCTACTCTGCTCCGCAAGTGCTGCTGCTGGGCCGTAATGAATCAACTGATCCATTCTCGTACATACAGTCCAGCAGATTGCTCAGGGTCATCATTGTGAGTGATGTGCTGTATTTAGAACTTATCTTGGTATCTATCAGGGGGTCCATACCTCTAAGCAAGCATACAAATTATGACTGTAGAGCAACTCGTACTTGCAGTAAGCACCATGGGCAATGGTAATTTAACTCGATTCCTGGCACGGCGGCGATAAAGACACCACCGAAGAGCTCCCAAATTATTGCTAGCAATGCAACGCCCATCTGTCAGCTTCACACAAGCAAACAGCGCTGTCGACTCGACTTCAATTTCCGCCCACGGCCAAGGCCCCGCAAAATAACCCGGCAAACCACCGAACTGGCCATTGACAGATGCCTGATGCAGACTAACGCCTCATCAAAAGGGCGGTCCCGGACTAAGGCTTATCCGCCACTGATTGGCTCGCGATAACGGGCCGTGGAGAGGCGTCCCCGCATGATGATCGCAATCAGGGATTCTCCAACCATGTGCCGTTACAACCACACAAAAGAACGAGACACGGCCCTAGCAGCTGCTTTAGCGACCACAGAAACAAAGTCCCGGGGCCGTTGCGGCATCCAGCGCCACTAGCTGTTTTCCCGGCCGGCGAAAAAGAGCGGCTTTGGCCTCTGTGGCCGCTCAGTCGATGGTGACACGGGCAATGTCTGGGACAATGGATCGAGTGACCTCTGGATGCAACAGCACTGCAGCTTCAGCTCTTGGCCTCGATCGGTCCATCGGTACAAGATGAAGCTGGCTGATTAACCGTTTGGCTCTTTGTCGACGCTCTGCTAATGCTGGAGCGTGGAGTGCCAGTCCCATTGCCCAGATCTCTCGTCAGATCCCACCCCTGTCGAAATATCATTGTCTGTGTTTCAAGTTGCCAGCGGTATTCGGACCACGGAGTATATCGTACTTGCAGGGGTGCTTCTACAGCAGCTAATTTGTCCGACTTGCCAATCTCAGCGGGCACCCTTTGCCTGAATGATGGAATGATGGACGGGCATGTACGAGGACTCACAGGGAGTCGCTGTGGGATGCTCGCACCTGGCCCGACTCGAACTGTCCAGCATTCGCCTTGATCGTCGCCTTCTTTTTCTTTCTTTTTGCCATTGGCGTCTCTTGCCAAGCATTGTTTTCTGCAGAAAAAAACAGTCTTAGCGAAGGAGATGCGTGCTGTTGGTTGCTGTGCGTGGGGAGTGCGTCCAATTAACACCACCAAAAAAGGTTGACTTAAAGTAACGTTGCCCTCACAAGTTACCCAAGTCAACTCGGCCCCCGGCAGAACGCCACAGCTTCACCATCAACAGGGAAGTCTCCTCTATGTCTAGAGCACATGCTCAGCCTCAGCTTCTGCCCAGCAGCCAGTCTCCCTGCTGCCGACCTGCCGAGCCGCTGGGATCTGGGAATGGACAGGCATCAGCTGCCTCTTTACACGCGTGCCATGTAGCATTGGCCTCTGGATCGTTGAATTTGTCTTGCCAGTCGCGTGTCAAGGGTCATGGTCCATCCTAGCGCATAACGTCCTTTGGGGGAGGCATGCCCATTTTAGAGATCCGCACATCCCTTCAAGGAACCGTGTTGCTGGCCAGCTATTTAAATATTCGGTCGGCCCCCCGTGTCTAAGAGCTGTAGCAGTGCTGGCAGGACGACATCTCCACCATAGAGTCGACTCATTGCTGGCATACGGAGCATTCCAATCTTACTCGTAGTAGTGTCATTGCCATCGCTCATCATGCTGCCCAAGGCGATCATCGCGATTGCCGCATTGGCTTTCAGCCCAGCAAATGCGCTGTGGCCCATTCCTCAGAAGATCTCGACCGGAGACAGCGTGCTCTTTATTGACCAGGCTGTTAGGGTGACTTACAATGGAGTACCGGTATGTCTATGAAGAAGACGATGATGATATTTGATATACGTATGCATAGACCTCAGAGACTAACACTTTGGCAATAGATCATCCCTATCGGCTACAACCCACCGGCCAGCTCCAACTTCGACAGCAGGCAAATCGTCCAGGGCGCTGTCTCGCGCGCTTTCCAAAACATCTTCAGCACCAACTATGTGCCATGGAAGCTTCACCCGCGTAACAGCAACTTTGAGCCGAAGGTGGCCCCTCAGAACCGAATCCAGTCCATCTCAATTCAGCAGACTGGAAAGGATACTTCCAAGACGTTCAAGCCGCGCGCCGGAGACGTTGATGAGTCGTACTCTTTGACCATTTCCAAGAATGGACAGGTCAACATCAGTGCCAAGTCCTCCACCGGTGTGCTGCACGCCCTCGAGACCTTCTCGCAGCTTTTCTACAAGCACTCTGCTGGACCTTTCTACTACACGACTCAGGCACCCGTGTCCATCACAGACGCACCCAAGTACCCCCACCGTGGCATCATGCTTGACCTTGCCCGTAACTATCAAACCATTGATGACATCAAGAGGACCATTGACGCCATGTCGTGGAACAAGCTTAACCGCCTGCACTTGCACATCACCGACTCTCAGTCGTGGCCGCTGGTGATCCCCGCGCTGCCTAAGCTGTCCCAGGCCGGTGCCTACCACCCCAGCCTCGTCTACACTCCTGCAGACCTTGCTGGCATTTTCCAGTACGGCATCAACCGCGGTGTTGAGGTCATTACGGAAATCGATATGCCTGGCCACATCGGTGTTATCGAGCTCGCTTACAGCGATCTCATTGTTGCCTACGAAGAGATGCCTTACCAGTACTACTGCGCCGAGCCTCCTTGCGGTGCCTTCTCCATCAACAACACCAAGGTGTACAGCTTCCTCGACACCCTGTTCGACGACCTTTTGCCTCGCGTCGCTCCTTACAGCGCATACTTCCACACCGGTGGTGACGAGCTCAACGCTAACGACTCCATGCTCGACTCCCACATCAAGAGCAACGAGACCTCCGTTCTGCAACCCCTGCTGCAAAAGTTCATCAACTTTGCCCACTCCAAGGTCCGTGCCGCGGGCTTGTCGCCATTTGTCTGGGAGGAAATGGTCACCACCTGGAACCTGACCCTCGGCAGCGACACCGTTGTCCAGTCGTGGTTGGGTGGCGATGCCGTCAAGAACCTGGCTGAGAGCGGCCACAAGGTCATTGACACCGACTACAACTTCTACGTAAGTTTATACTTTGAAAATCGAGATATAATGTAAAGGATAACTAACGAGATACGCACGTATAGTACTTGGACTGCGGCCGTGGTCAATGGGTCAACTTCCCTCCAGGAGACTCCTACAACACCTACTACCCATTCAACGACTGGTGCCAGCCCACCAAGAACTGGAGGCTCATCTACTCTCACGATCCTGCAGCCAACGTGTCCGCTTCGGCTGCCAAGAACGTCCTGGGAGGAGAGCTTGCCATATGGAGCGAGATGATTGACGCCAGCAACCTGGACAACATCATCTGGCCTCGTGGCAGCGCCGCCGGTGAGGTTTGGTGGTCCGGCAATACAGATGCCTCTGGTGAGCAGCGCAGCCAGCTGGACGTTGTTCCTCGTCTGAACGAGTTCCGAGAACGCTTGCTTGCCCGTGGTGTCAGCGCGTTCCCCATCCAGATGACCTACTGCACTCAGCTCAACGCCACCGCTTGCACACTATTTTAAGTCTAAGATGACTTTTTCTTTTATTGGGCAGGGTTTTTTCTATTTTTCACGTATTATCATTAGTGTACAGTGATTAAAACAGGTATGGCTTAAGAGGAGCTGGGAGGGTATCCGGCTTGGGGCGGTATATTATTAACTGTATATAATTCAAATTCATCTACATATATGTTATGACACGCCAAGTTCGTCAGGCTGCATCGTATCTCTCTATAATTGCCGTGATGAGGATGGGATTATTCATGCAGTCCGTTGATAGCAACACTTCCAAATTGTCCACTCCTCTTTTGAGATGTATCAATACACTGATATAGACTTTCGATGTATTTCCATCTTCCCGAGACAATTGGAAGGGACAAAAGCTTAATTATTCCCTAGATCCGGGTACCTGGACCAAGACCAATCTAGCAAAGAGGTAACAGTACCACCCAATGCAAGTTACTTTCTCATCTACGGCATGCCGTCATACTTACTACCTAGTAGTATCTACTACTGGAATAGATCATACTAGGTACCAGTTAATAGGTGATTGTAAGGGTTCATTAAAGGTCTCATCTCTTAATAAACCCCAAGGCGCATGTGACACCCTAAAACACCCTGGGCAAAGTATCTAAGTGGAATATCCGTATTTCGATGATAAACACCAAATTCACCTTAATTATACAGAATACTATTCGCGATGGATCAGGACGAAGCAGCGGCTGATTCTGTGCCGACAATTCGATTTACGAATATCGATGCCTTGGTCAGAGAAAAGCGTTCCCAGCAAGGCGATGCATTACGCGTAACAAGTACGTCTGCCCATAGTCTATATCTCTTCCTCCCTTTTCTTAATTATTTGGCAGACGTATCTCTCGCGGACTTCAACAGAATAGACGAAGAGTACGAATGTAACATGATCCGCATCTCTCTATATTGCGAGTCCTCCCAATGTATGCTGGTGTCCATCCTCACAACTGCCCATGAAGTGCTTCATCTGGGGCTAGAGAGAACGATTATCATTCGACTCCGTGATATGGGCCTGGATGACGACTGGGGTCTCACAGGAGCGGTGACCTGTTACAGCCAGGGTTTTCGTTCCGGTGGTGGTAATGGTAGCGCGGGATCAGCAGACTCGTCGATGACGCCGTATAGAAAAGGATCTTATAGAGGTTTCCCTACCTTTATGATCGAAGCTGGATGCTCCCTGTCTTTGGCTAGCATGCGGGCCAAAGCAGAATGGTGGTTTCGGGTCTCGAATCATACTGTCAAGACTGTTCTTTTAGCAAAGCTTGATGAGAGTCGGCTTACAATCACCCTGGAGAGGTGGGAGGAGAGACAGCAGGAGCAAACTGGTGAGGGAGAGGTCGAATGGGAGGCGGTCTGTCAGCAGACAATTGTCATTTCTGATACTGGTTCGAATCCCCCAGTGTATCGAGTGACTGGTGGTGATTTGATGCTGAATCTCAAACTGCTGCTTCTGGATAGTTCGCTCCAGGAAGAGGAATACGTTGTTATGACTACTGACGATTTCCAAGACTATGCTGGACGAGTGCTTGAGTATGCCCTAGGGCGACATGCTGTATCGAGATGACTTATGGACTCGGAGTGGCTATGACTATGTTGATATATATCGCTAGTATTGCTACTCTTATCTAGTAGAGATGTCTATGTATAATACTGCTACTCATTTATAGTAGAGGTATCTATGTAGAGCAAACTTCTAAACATCCTGTACAGCCGTCTTTTTAAGTCCTCATATACTGGCCGGACATCATCTTCCGAAGGAATTAGTGTGATAAATCACTCTCCTGACTCCTGTCTCCCCCTAGCCCTCAAGAGCCTCCTCCCAAACCATCTCCGCATAGTCTTGCAAGCGGTCAACGGAAATCACCACATCCCTCTCTCCTTCACCCGGATCCCTCAAAAACAACAGCCGAAAACTCAGCACCAAGTCACCAGATATCTGATACGCTATCGGTTCGTCGCTAGTCTTCGTAATCGTAACCACCTGCTGACAAGACGGCACTCCCTCAGACCCCCATCGAGTTGTTGCCGCTCCTTCACGCATCTCTCGTGGTCTTTCTTCCCACTTTTCGATAACTATCATCCGTCGTCCTGGATAAAACTTCGCTACTAATACAACCTTTACATCGTGATTGGAGATTTTAAACCACCACTTCGCCTTGGCCTGCATAATCGCCAAAGACCGAGTACACCCTGCCTCTACAACAAGAGTAGGAAATGCACCGCGTCCACGACGTTCTGGCCGCGGCCCTCCCGACGAATCTGGTTCTCCGCTGCTCCCTCCACCATTATCACCATGACCAACGCTGGAATTTCCAAGCTCTTCACCAGAGGAGAGACCACCGTGGTAGAAACTCGTGGCTCCCATGGGTTTCCATGCGTCACCAAGGCCCATGACGAACAGGTTGTATATAATCTCCATATATATCCATATATGAAGTTGAACGTGGGCTCCCGTGTTCAAACACACAAGCAGCCGCCGAGAATCTTCGTCGTACCAGTTGAAGCGGAACTTGCGTCCACGAGCCTCACGTTTCCGCTCCAACATACCAAAGGCATCAGGAGACACGTCTAGATGGTGAGAAGAGAAGATAAGAGGCCAGGTTAGTATTCAGAGGACAGTTGCGGAGGATTTGATTCAAACACACTGGTTACAAGCAGAGTATCTACTTCTCCTCTAGAGTCCATTTCGTGTGATCTGAATTCAATGGAATCAATAGCTCGGAACAGCTGCTGCCCGCTGATGAACCGGACGACTGGCACCGCAGACTCATCTTCTCCGTCTGGAGCCTCTAGCAACGTTGATATATCCATGCTGTTGTTAGATATATCTGGATGGACAATTATATTAGTAGTTGGCCAAAATGCCTGAATACATTGCTGTCAAATAGAAAATAACGTTTGACTTAGGCAGCACCAAGGTAGAAATACATAAAACTAATAGAATTTACAGGCGTCATTAACTTCACGGTGTGGCGTATCCCCCTCTCGATATACTTTCATAGATTCTTCCATCATCTAGTGCTCCTTGTTCAAACTGACAGCCCCCCTGTTTCCCACCTTTCCCTAATCGCACCAGGAGGGTGAAGAGCCATATCTCGTTCTTTAAATGGGCCTTGAAGGAGTACCCTATACGGCGGGTATTCTATAAATCTCGCCCACTTCCAATCCTCAGGGTCTCGGCACTGTCCCACCTGATGGTAGGCGGTGATCGTGATAGACCAACCGTCGACTAACGGTCCTAAAGAAACCTGGTCCCCAAATTAGTTAATTCCTTATATTACATATGGTGTCAGTGATACTTTCCTGTCCAAGACGATCCTGTATCCTTTCATTTACCTCAGCGCGCTCAACCGTGGTGATGTAGTCAGTCAAGCACACATTGCAGGATCCCGGCCCATTGTGACAATCCTCGAAAAGCAACAGCTCATTTGACTCATATTCCCCCGGCTCCAACAGCTCTGGCATGCTACGGAAACGATCACGAGCCAAGTGGTTGCAAATACCAGACCATCCCCTGTCAATGATATCCCGTAATGTAGTTCCTCTCCCTGCAAGCGAATGCGTGATACAGAGGAAAAGTTCATCGCCAATGATCCTTGCGGATGGGGTTTCCTGCCAGAATGGCTCGTCCGGTTCGTTCCTAGCTATGGCTGGAAAGGCAATACTTTCCAGAGGTAATCCTTTTGGGGAGCCATAGAAGTGACGGTTCATGACAAGACGTGCATGGATATAGATCCTGTTGTTGTATCAGGCAACTATCTTAGAGGTGCTTCTTGAAGGGATCCCTACAGTTTATAGGAGGATGCGTTATTCGGCGTAAAAATATTACAGTAGTGGTAGCGCTTGCAGCTGCTGTAATGGCTGTAATGGAATAGATCTGCGAGATGCCATGGCTGCGGGAAGCGGTGGAGATTTCGACAAGTTGGACAATAGAAGAACCTATCACCGAGATCTTTCTCCAGCAATAGCAATAGATCTTTCCGCGACTGATCACATAGTTTCACTGCGTTCCTGTCAAAGAAAGAAAAGAGAGTTTTGCAAGTTAGCGAGAGGGCAATGAGGGATTCGGGCGATGAAGACAGCTGGGATGTAATCAGTAATAGGATCTCGGGTGGCAGATTTAGAAGCAGTGGTAGAGGCGGAGGCGTACGCCTGAAGATGCAAGAAAGAAATTGGCCCATTGCTCAGATATATGGAAGAGTTCAGGGTGGAAAGAATCATGGGTTACATACGAACGCTATGAGGTGATGGCATCAAGTGCCTTGCACGTGATACATGTGCCACAGTAAAGTCAAATACATAACCTCCAAGCCAATACGAGTAGCCAACGGCATCAAGACACGACAAGTCAGCCTTACACGATGCTTCTATTATCTGCGTGGGTATGTAACCTGTGTGTATAAGCCGCCCACAACATCTTCCCACACACAATCTCTTCTCTCCTCCCTCCTCCCCCCTTTTCCAATAGAGCCCTCACCTATTAAAATGCCGTGCAACACCTAGAACCACATCAAGGACAAGAAAAAAAATAAGAAATCCCATAATCCTTAATTTCATCCCAGCTGACCAATAAAGAAAAAGAAAAGTCCCATACATGCTATACACTACGCAGGCCCAACGACGTTCGCGTCCCCGGTCCCAGTCTTGACCGACCACAAATCTCGCGACCATCCCATCTCCCGCTGCTTCTTGCTGCCAGATCCAGATGGCCTCTTCTCTCCGGTGGCAATGGCCAGCGCCTTGCTGCAGGCGGCAAAGGCCTCGACGAGCTCCGTCATGCGCTTAGCGTCGATGAAGACGTCCTTGAGGTCTGATTCGCGTTCGGCTACCAAAGCGGCGAGCTCCATGCACTCCAATAGGTTCTCCCGTGACAAGCCAGTGCCGGCGAAATGGAGAGCGCTGATGTATGCCAAGATGGTTTCTGGCAGGTAGGCAGCTCGAATATCCTGTAGCTCGGCATCACCAGCTATAAGAGAAAATTAGTTAGCAATCGTGTGTGACAGATATATACAACATCATAACATCAATGCCAAGTACATACCCTTGATTGCTGGCATCAGCCATCCCTTCAGCAAGGGCTTCATGTAATCCTTGACGTTCTTGATTGATTCACCCGCCGGACCCCAAAATTCCCGATCTCCATGTGACAGCCTACACCAGAATTTGTCAGTGAATCCAACTTTATATCCCTAAGAATGGGCAGTTACATACTCGGTAGAGATGAGCATCAATGAAGCGATTGTCTCCAGGCCATCTAGAGCCTTGACGAGAGCTTCAAGTCCGCGGAAAATTCGTGCCTCCGCCTGCACCTGCTCGGGGCTCATGTTGGAGACCTCGCTGCGCTCCAGCAGCTTAGCCCAAAAGTCGGCATCCTCATACCAAATATCCTCAGTCTCTTCCTGTCCCGATATCCCCTGAATAATCTTTTCGAATGAAATCCTCTCATAGAGCCGTCGGGCAGCTCCCAAGCGTCCAGAACCTGCCAAACTGTCAGTCACATAATCCCTAAATCGCATCACAACCAGGACCGGCGAGTTACATACGCAAGAAGAACTTGTAAACCTTTGTTCCCATGGAAAAGACGTCGGCCCACTTTCCATCCACCATCAAGAGCCACTCCAGGGAACGGATAACATGGTCATCACCGCTCGACACGACACCCTCCTCATAGCCAAAGAAGTCTGCCTTTATCAGCTTCCCAAACTGTGGTGTTGAGGGTCCATCGCTGATGATGCTAAAGGCAGCTTGCTGAGGAGCCTTGTCGCCCAATGCCTCGTAAAAGAGCACCACCTGCCTGTCCACAAACTTCAAGACGTCGATGCCGGCCTTCTTTATCAACTTCAACTGCAATAAGCGCTGTTCGGGATCCTCTTCGTGGATCAGATTCCAGCTCAGAACGTCGTATTGCCTAGGTACCTCCAGTATTGAGCAGTACAGGGGGATAAGCTCTGGGAGACCAGCGCGACGCAAGAAATCCGTATACCCTGCCAAGATACTCTCCTGAGAGAATGTCAATTGGGGTGGTGGTGAAAAGTTGGAGACCTTTTTCTGGGCACCGCCAAACTTCTTCATCAGGGCTGTGAGCACATAGACGTGTGACACAATGCGAAGCCCATCATCCTGATCTAGGCTAAAGTACTTCTTCCTCACAACGCCAGAGTTAATGGGCTCAGATGAAGGCAGAAGAATGGATTTGCCATTTGCGTTGGCGTCCGCAATCATGACAAGTCCTTGTTCGTACAAGTGGCGCTCAACATCCCTGGCAATAAACGCGGCTTGCAGAGCTTTACTAGGCTCTGTCGCCTCGTCATGGGTCCTTGGCTGAGACTCTAGCGAGCGAACAAGACGCTTTTCAACTCCCTGTGGCTTTCCCAAGAATTGAACAGCGTCGAAGGAGGGGAAGTTCTGAGTCAATGTCGAAGTCACATTTGGCGGACATCGGCCGAGCACATAGCTGTCAAACTGGGTTCGTAAAAGTGCGTTGTAATTGGCAAAGAGAAAGTCGTCCCATCTCCGGGCAATCTTTTCAACGCTGGTGATATCGCCAGAGAGTAATCCATACACCGCACGTTCGTAATCGTCCGAGCCCCCCTGTCGAGCCAAGGCAAAGCACATGCGTCTCCAGAGAGCCAGAGACTCGGGCTTCAAGTCGTCAACAGGGACAGTTTGGTCCTCGGAGAGAAGCATGGCAGACATGGAAACAGCCCGCCACATCTCCGTTCGCTCCTGGCACCACTCGCGCAGTTCCTCGAGGCTGCTACCGCGGCGAAGATGTTCGAAACAGCCAAGCCAAATAGCACGCTCAAAGTACTCGTCTGCAGGCTCGAGCTTTCGTCCCTGGCGGGTGATGGCATCGGGGTCCAGCTGTGTAATCAGGGGAGCACCATCCTTGTTGACATGAGATTCCATGACTCTAGGCTGTTGACGATCGAGCAACCCGTTCCATGCTGTCAAATTCTTCCGCAGCTTAATCGTCGCTCGCGTATGAAGCCAGCCATGTGCAATGATATCCCCTCGGTCGGCCTGTTTCAGAAGATCCCGGGCCAAGTCGTCAATATCCGGGCCATCAGCTGCGTTGCTCTGAAGCCACTGCAGCACCGCGTGGCGCTCTCGAGCCAAAGGATCCGAATTCAGAAACTCGAGCAGCAAATCGGACTGCGTTGAGCCTGTGTCCATTTCTATTGATGGCCGGTCATCTGTCTTTGCTTCTGGAGTCGCGTAGCGTAGGGGGAGTAGTCGTCGGATAAGGTCCCAGGTCTGCACTTCTTTTTCCAGCTGCTTAACCTCGTCAGCCTCCCCAGAGAGACCATCCCCATCGGCCGTCTCGATCTCATCAGCATCCATATCTACATCTTCGTAGCCGCTGCGAGCTCGCTTCGGCCGCGCCTGTTGCAGCCTTCGAACGGCATTTTCGTAGTACTTCCGAGGGAGGTCGAGGATTCGGGCTCGTTTATCTTCCTGCGATAGGAATGGCGAGAGACAGTTGTCAAGGGCGTTGGCAAACTCTTCCACCTCGGGGCCGACATTGAGGTCGAACACAAGCGCTTGTTCCATGTTGATTTCCGTGTCGCGCACTCAGAGTGCCTATGCGTTGCTAAAAAGGATGGATAGAGGAAAATACACGTCCAGGGCTCTGCGATTTGTCGATCTCGCCGTCGAAAGGTCCAACCAGACGAACCCAATAGAGTCTGGCTGGCGTCCAAGTGCCGGAACTTTCAGGGCGTTGACCTTGGCCGCATAACCCAAATGTGACTCGCAATTGATGGCCCAGGAGGTATCCGGTGTCGTGACAGTGATCGGGAGATGCCTCGTCCGCTAAAGGAGTTCGCTATGTTGTCTGGCGAGATCGTGGGTTTGCCAGCGCAGAAATTCAGCACCTTCAATATTTTGTTGCTTCAAGGCGCGCTTGAGCTTGCACACGAACGGCTTCTGGACGCTAGAGGCAGCGCTAGACTCTGATAGGTCCTTGGTCGAGTGTACATAGCACTCAGGCTTCTCGGACGCCTAGAAGGAAGTACTCGGTACTAGTCACTTGAAAATCACAAGCAGCGAACCAAGGTGGAACTCTTTCGGCATACTGCGATATGCAACAAAGCGGGGTTCCGTACGCTGGTGAATCCGACTACTACTGCAAATTTTCATCACGCTCTTTTTTTTTTCTTTTTCTCTTTTCTTCTTCATCATAATGTCATCGGCATTCGTATTAGAGTCTCGGAATAAGCGTTCAATGCTTGTTCAGGTCCTATAAGGATCTCTTGCGTGCTCAACGATCGCCTAGAAAAATCGCTCCTCATTAAGTTGCCTGAAATTCTCTACACTGGTTGACACACCATACGATGAGCGTACATATCTTCCCCTCGCCTCTCCCGCCTTTATATGATACATGGTATATTTCTATCTAGGTATACTATATCGTAAGATTTCACGCGTGTCTAAATGCGTCGTAGAAGCAGTCTGTGGTCGCAAAGCCTGTGTGCTTTTGCCCTGCTGCGTCCTCATTTGCCCTCCTTCTGCTGCTGGATCTTCAAACGAAGCAATTTCGGCTTTGGACAGCTTGGAGAGGTAGCGTCGTCGCCGTAACGCTGGTAGAAGGCGTCACAGCATTCATACAACGCCTTGATGGCATTCTGGCAGCGAGCCTCGTTGTAATTGTTTTTGGTGAGACAATCTGCGGTCATTTCAGCTTTCAAGTTCTTCTTGGGCGAGTATATATCTCCAAATTGTGTGGTTTGTGTGGTATTTGCCTACCCTGGATGGCACACTGAGAATGCGAGAAAAGCCCATCTTGTCAGCACCTGAATATCCAAAGTAATATATTGCCAAAACTCACTGCTCGAGGATGACAAGGCGGGCTTGCCTCCACGTCGTCTTTGGGAGATGGCTGCAAAACCAATGTCTGTGATCAGCTGTTGAAATAATACATGCTGGCGACTAATGACGCCAAAGCGGTAGGATTCTCACAACGAACCATTACTGGATAGGACCTAATAAGCCAACAAATTCTCCAAAATAGTGTAACTCAAGTATGGTGAGTTCTCAATGGCAGAATAAAATATCGGTAATATCCGATTGATGTAAAAAGAAGCTCAAGTCTCGAATCAATCATCCATCCCAAGCGAGTTTCAAGACCAAGTTCCTCGTCACTGATGTCATCCGTAGCCGTGAACTTTTTAGCGCCCAAGGTACAGCGAACCCCCAGCACACAAGTCACACAGGCACCTAAACAGCGCTATAACCTCAGCGCTTCAGGGTGCACACAATCACTCAAGCTCAGCAGTGCAAGATACTGTACCTGCCGCGCTGTACCTTTTCCGAGCCTCAGCCGCCCAATCAGATGTCTCGCTCCCCACTTCTTGCCTCGATGCACTGCTAAAACATCAGGCCGCCTCATTCGCCTTGCCATCGCATCACTTTTCGCCCAGCCTAATCTTCTTCCTTTTTACTTCTTCCACATACACTCTCGCAAACCAAAGCAAAGGATTCGAAATCACCAACATCTCGAAACCGCATCTTTAAAAAGACACGCTCGCGCGCGCACACAAAACCACACAGCAAACATGTCCGAGAACGACCAGAACCAGTCCCCAGGCGATGGCCAGGCCCCTCCCCCCAACACCGAGCACCTCAACATCAAGGTCACCGACAACAACAACGAGGTCTTCTTCAAGATCAAGCGCAGCACCAAGCTCGAGAAGCTCATGACGGCCTTTTGCGAGCGCCAGGGCAAGTCCCTCAACTCGGTGCGGTTCCTGTTTGACGGCACGCGAGTGCAGCCGACGGATACCCCGGACGCGGTATGCCTTGTTTCCTCTCCTCTTACTCCTGCTTCGGTCTTTTTCTCTTCTCCATTCGCTTTTGTACAGTGTTGCTAACGTGATGATTTGTTTGTTTGCACGCGTTAGCTCGAGATGGCAGACGGCGACACTCTCGAAGTGCATCAAGAACAGGTCGGAGGACGCTTGCGAGGATGACGCTACAAAAAGATCAAGGGCGGACGGGAGATGATGATACCAAGTCGGAGAGGAGAGAAGCAGAAAGATAGAAGACGGAGGGACATGTGCGTCAGAGCTGGGTAATTTGGGTCACATTCTACCTCCCACACTATCTACCGTGGTTTGTGTAATACATTAGAGCAGAGCAGAGAGAGAGAGAGACAGTCAGAGTCAGAGAGGGAACCCGCTATTCTACGACATCGATTCCAGAGCCAAAACGGCTCTTTCTTTACGCCCTTTCGTCCTTTCTTGTTTTCCTTTCTCTCTTCCATAATACGGCAGCGGCGCATCGGTTCGGAAAGGTGGAAAATGGTTCTTTTTTACACGAGGTCAAAGTGCAATTACAGCCGTAAGCCGGTTTTACCTAGTTCACCATTATCCCAAATGCTTTGCTACCCATCCCAGTGCTGTCCTCCCTTTAACATGAAAAGAAAACAAACGCCTTGTTCAAAATGAAATACGCAAAATGTGTTAGTGGCATCATCGCATCGTCTTTAGAATTTGAGTTCCCTGGACCGGCAGTTGGTGCAGAGTATAATGGCGCCCGTTGCGGTCTCTTTGGGGAATATCTGCCCATCGTCGAATCCTCCCTTACACTCATGGCAGCGGAAGCAATGCTCGTGCCACTCGCCTCCCAGCGCCTTGATATACTGGCCGATGACCGCTGTCTTGCACATCTTGCACTTGGGCGCACGGCGTTCTGTCCGTTTTGTCTGGCAATTGATGCACCATGCGTAGCCGTCCTTCTCAATGTGCGTCATGCCATGCTCAAACGGGTCGCCGCACTCGGCGCAGAAGAAATGTCCGTAATGCCAATGAGCCCCAAGTGCCACAATATGCTCCCCAAGAATGGGAGTCGTGCAGTGCTTGCAGCGTGGAGCGAAGAGTTCGTGCCAGTCGAGATGGCAATAGAAGCGGAGTCGTTCGTCTCCGTCTTCCGCCATGGTCATGCCAGGCTTCTCATCCAATATCTCACCCGCCGCGCGACGCCGAATCCTCTCCACACGCTCAGCCCGTGACGCCTCAGGCTCTGGGCTGATCTCCATGGCTTCAAGTCTGGTGTTACAGGTGTAGCAGCGGAAACAGTGAGGGTGGAAGCGCTCAGGAGACCCAGCCAGTGCCACAAACTTGCCCTCAATGGGACGCTGGCATTGGTTGCAGACGGTTCCCGCTGGCCTAATGGGACCTGATGCTGGTGACCAGTGGCCTCGCGGCTGCGGTAGGTCGCGCGTACCCTGAGGCCCACGAGCCCCTGGTGTTGGCAGAGGACGTGCACCTCTCACCGAGCCTCTCACAGGCGAGTCCCTCGGCGTTGAATTGCTGGGGATGCTACGGCGACCCGGCGCTTCATCAACTGAAATGGACGGGACGTTGATTGCGGGTATCGGCCGCTTTGGGGCCTCATCCGGTTCCTCTATCGAGATGGATGGCACACTCCCGCTCGTCTGCGCCCGCGGTCTCGGCGAAGGGTCTTCCGCCACAACAATGCTAGGGATCTCCATAGGCCGTGATGGCGTTTGGGGCTGGGATTGAGCTTGGGACTGAGACTGGGACTGGGACCGGAAGCGGTTTGATGCTGGCGTTGTCGGGTCTGGTCGGTCTGAACTGGCATCAGTGGACGAGGACTCCTCCGGGGCTTTCCAGTTCGTATCGAAGCTTACAATGGGCCTTCCAGGGCTGTCGCTGACTGCAGTAGGTTCCGGGAGTCTAGAACTGCGGTCCTTCAGCCTCATGCTAGTAGCTTCGCGGATATCCTGACTGCGAATCTCGACTCCATTCAGATGCTGTCCATCGGAGGGCTTCTGACCGTTGACAACGGGAGTGTTGACTTGATATTGGGCGTTGCGGGATCGAGTTGGGGGGTTCCTGTGGATTTCTATGCGATCCAGTCGCTTGGTCGGGCTTGTCTCTCCTTGATTGCGCGGGAAGGGAACCCGTCCGATTGTATTGGACGGCTTAGGATTCAGCGAAACGGGCGAATCACCGCTTGGAGGGGTAGTTGTCGTGGGTCCATCGACTGACTGGGCTTCGGGCTCTTCCCATATCTGATCGCCGGAGAAAGGTCGTTCGACTTCTCCACTGATATTCCTCTTCATGCTGCTGCGCCGGCCGCCTGTGAACCGCCCTCCGACATTTCCATATGATTTTGCCTTGGTTGGAGACTCGTCGGTACGTGCTTGCGTTTTTGCTTCGGGGGATCCATTTTGTCGAGAGCCGTTTTCTTCTTCCGATGAAGTCGTCGAGTATGAGTTCCTGTTCACTTTGTTCGTGCCGGACGGCTCTTCTCCCTGCCCCACAGCAGCTGCCCGGGCATGTGCGTAGCTGTCCTTTCTAAGATGCGGTCGGTACCGGTATGCACCTTCGGGTGGCCGGGGTTTGACCCCATGCTGATGTTCCCATACGAGCTCAGCGGCTTCGTTGAGGGCAGCGTTGTAGATACGGGTCTCGTCGTCCTCGACAGCAGGATCGTTATCAGGAGAACCCTTTCTGCTCTCTCGGAAATCCATTTCTTCCATGGCATCTCGCAGAGACGACGCCTCCTCTCTTTCCATCCATCGGCGGCCCCTCTCCATATAGCTAGCCGTGGGCACAACTGTATCGGGCTTGATTGGAGGTGGCGTTGGGCTGGTGGGATAGTAATCGCGGCTTCGGGAGCTGATGGTGGACAAGCGAGTTGACGCCATGCTCCCGGCAATGAGGCTGGGCGTGTGCGACTGAGATCGCTGGTGGCCCAGCTGATGAGCCGTATCTTGTGACGTCGTCGATGCATCGTAGCTAATGTTACTGAGACTGTTTCGATTTACCTGCGGACGGTTGCTGGGAGGCGGTGGCCTGGCACCACCGGGTCTCACCACGGGCTTGCTTCGAAGGTTTGCGAGATAGTTTGCTGCTCACGAAGGTTGTAGATTAGCGACCAGCCTGAACCATTGGTCAATCCACCCTCCCTGTATCCTGTATGTCGTACCGAATTCGTCCTTTGTCATGTATGATGGCGACGGCGGCGTCGCCCTCCGTGACCTGACCTCGCCGGATTGCCTCATGTTCGTTTCGTTGGACGCGGATCGTAACGAAATGAAGGCAAACGGCCGGTCTCAGAAGGGAGGTACGAGGGCTTTATGTGTGCCGTCGACCTGTTCTGAGGTACCGGAGGCTGTTGGCGGTGACGGGAAGCTAATTAGAGAGGTCGCATGCGAGGCGTGACGTTTTGTATGCAAACCTTACAGGTATGTGCTCGGTACTGTGTCAATGGAGTTGTGCAAGTCATCATTTGGGGTGGGGGTTGACGGGGCAACCCCTTGGCATGTTCCGAGACACCCCAGAACTAGGCGCCTATTGCCTTTGCCGTAGCGGTGCGTAGCGCTGGCCAGTAGCGCTGTGTACCTGTAATCTGCACCGCTAGCCGGCACAGCTCAGCTGCTAATATAGCGCCACCCAAGTTCTGCGTTGGCACCTGCATCCATCCTTTAAATGATGGTTATGTGAGCATAAAGCATAAAGCAGCACGACTTGACTAAGGCGCAACCTTGTCAAGCCATCAGTGGTAAAGGGAGTGAAGAGATTTGTTAACAGGGGGGACGCTATGGTACAGTACAGCGGGCATGGAAAGTTCCAGATCGCTGCCAGAAATACTATGTACAAGGAACTGATACGGGTTGGGCAAATGTCACCATGGGAACGGCCAATAGCTTCAAGCTTGCTCCCCCCCCCTTTGCACCTCCGTGCCTGTGCTTGTGCCTGGCGACTAGGGACGCCTGTCCGACTATGGGGATGCCCACTCGCCTTACTACCACCGGAGTTCGCCTTTGACGCCCTTTTCTGGCTCTGCTGGGGCTTTTGCCAGCGCAGGGTCTGCGAAGCCGAGATTCTTGAACTCGTCCCGAGCCATCAGATTTCTTAATTTTGCCGATACGTTAGCCCATGGCAATGTCTTACTGCTCTGCTCTCTCTCTTTTTTTTCTTTACCTATCCATTCTGCATGACAGATACGCCTTGGCCAAATTGCGACATTCGTCTTCGTTGACACCACGGACTTTCTTCATGCAAGCAAGGTAGCTGGTCATGGCCTTCTTGCACTCGCCTAGTCCAGTTAGACAACTGAGCCATCCAGGAGAGGCGGGAAAATGGACTGAACCACTGCAGCGGGCTTACCATCGTGGTCCAAGGGGAAGCTCCCTCGCTGTGGCCTATGGAGACGGCGGGTCAGCCAACTCCTGAGCTTCAAATCAACGGCGAGAGAACACGTACGGGGTTGGCTTGGTTGTTGGCAGCGCTCCAGGGCTGCCGAAGGTACTCATTTCTCTAGGTGCCGCACCAGGGGCATATCCCTTTTTTCGTTTCTTTTTTTCGAGATGAGACTTTGGAGGCACGGCTGTCACGCATGATGGTTGTCGAAAGCGGTGGGGCCGGACCCCGATAGAGCGGCACGCATTGCTTAGCTAAACTTGGCCCTGACGCTTTAACAACTGTGGCGAATCAGATTGCATAGCTGCATACGGAGTACAAGCGTTTAATACTGCCTTGGCCTCATTGGGAGAACAACATCCGAGCGACGGAGGGTTTGGGCCGTGGATGGACGAGTCTGATCAGGCGCTTTGCGTTGCTTTCTTTGCACGGTATGGATATGGGATGGCACAATGTCTCCGCAGCAGACTTACGACAATTGCCAAATCCAATCAGCGACTTGTCGTGGGAGCAGCCAGAAGCAAATTCTGCTCCCTTGCATTGCTTGCAGGGCTCCCTCTGGGTCTTGGAACGGACCATTCGCGTTGTGACACACTGCAAGCCAACTCAACCGCTAGCTGCATCAGTCGTGTTCTTTCGTCGACTGCGGTATCCACAGGCGCCCAACCAGAGACAGTGTGCAGGCGACGATTGGCAGGTTCGAAAGAGCCCGTTGTCGCAGTATCGGGTCGGAAAGCATCATCGGGTTGGCGATTGGGCACTCCGTTGTCGGGCCGCGAGTGTGAATGAGAGAAACCAATATTCTTGTGTACTGTAGCACAATCAGGTGAGCAGCGCTGTGTGCAGTATGACATCTTGTCTTGGTTTGGGATGCGGCTTTCACACGCAAGCTGAAGTTGAAGCATTAGCCGGAAACTAATCCAGGATTCAAGGGTCATGGTTCGACACTGTAATCAAAGTCGTCATGCCGAATCTGTGCTACATGGTGAACCATCAATAGCTCTCTCAAGGAGCGCGCTAGAGCTGGTTATGACCTGTAGCGGGTTAGCAGCTCGTATCTGTCTATTAAATGGATGATGCCGGCTCTACGTATATAACGAACCCGACATGACGGACGAGATATCCAGCGTTCCGTCTCATGTATGCCGGAATGCAAGATGACCTACTCCGTAATCCATCCAGCTTCAGTAGAGAGATAGATGAAGAACAAGCCTGGGTTTTCACGGAATAGCCCTAATCGCCCCCGTGAGCTCAACAAAATAAACACAATAAACTAAACATGCAATCGTATTCCCGCAGCATGTATGGCAGCCCATCTCTCACATGCCGTCTCCAGTTAGGCTTCTGCCCATGCCTTGCCCTCAACCGTTTATCTCATCAGATATCTGGAGAAATGGGGGGCGTTCAACAAAGGGAGGCTGAGGCTGAAGTTCTTAGTACTGCCAGTGTCCCGTGGCTCTGCACATAACACCCGGTATTCGGTACCTGTGGCGTTGAGAGGCAAGCCATTAATATGCCCCACCCTTTACACGTGAACGAATCGGTACGTACTCGATTCGTTGCCAAACAGCCCGAGAAGCCATTGTTTCGGCTTGCTTCTCTTCTTGATCGCCAGAAAAGCCCAGCGCAAGTCGTCGCGTTGCCTGTGCGAGCCTGAATCCTTTTCTCGGAGGCGTCTTTGCTGCTCTTCCAACCCGGTAATTGCATTTAATTGACCGCTGCGACTGCGATAACCCCGGCCGAGTCGACGAAAAGAATCTACAGGGAAAAAAAAAGGCTCCCAAGATCGCTGCAATGGCGGCCCTCGGCGAAGATCTGCTCAACACGGTCAACAAGCTGCAGGACCTGGTGTTCAACACCATTGGCAGCGATTCCCTCGATCTCCCCCAAATTGTGCGTGGTGCAAATCTGCCTCCCCTTGTCCTCGCTTGATGCTAATGCCCCGCCGCTCCAGGTCGTCGTGGGATCCCAGTCCGCCGGAAAATCTTCCGTTCTCGAAAACATCGTCGGCCGAGACTTTCTGCCCCGAGGCAGCGGCATCGTAACCCGCCGGCCGCTGATCCTGCAGCTCATCAACATCCCGGAGGATGAGACGGCGCCAGATCCGTTCAACGACCCATACCGCTCGCCCGGTGCTGCGCGGCGCTCAGAATGGGCCGAGTTCCACCACATTCCCAATAGACGGTTCAACGACTTTATAGATGTTAAGCGGGAGATCGAGAATGAGACGTCCAGAGTTGCTGGTACCAACAAAGGCATCAATAGACAGCCCATAAACCTCAAGATTTACTCACCGCATGTCCTCAACCTGACCCTGGTCGATCTGCCCGGTTTAACCAAGGTTCGTCTTTACCTCTTACTACCTGCTCCTCTTCTAGGCTAACCTGGCTCGAATCATGCATAGGTACCCATTGGCGACCAGCCTTCTGATATCGAGAAGCAAACGAGAAATTTGATCTCTGAGTACATTGCCAAGCCCAACAGTATTGTTCTGGCGGTGTCACCGGCCAATGTCGACCTTGTCAACTCGGAGGCTCTTAAGCTTGCCCGGCATGTGGATCCTCTTGGCAGGAGGACCATCGGTGTTCTCACCAAGATCGACTTGATGGACCACGGCACCAATGCCCTCGACATCCTGTCCGGCCGTGTGTACCCTCTGAAGCTTGGCTTCATTGGCGTCGTGAACCGCTCGCAGCAGGATATTCAGGGCAACAAGCCCATGGAGGATGCCCTGAAAGCCGAAATGGACTTCTTCAAGCACCACCCGGCTTACCGTAACATTTCGAGCCGATGCGGTACACAGTTCTTGGCCAAGACGCTTAACACGACTCTCATGGCTCACATTCGAGAGCGGTTGCCCGACATCAAGGCGCGCCTCAACACTTTGATGGGTCAGACCCAGCAGGAACTCGCCGGCTATGGTGACATGCACTTTAGCGGAAAGGAGCATCGCGGTTCATTGATTCTACAACTCATGACGCGATTCGCAACCTCCTTCATTTCCTCTATCGACGGTACATCCACTGAAATCTCGACCAAGGAGCTTTGCGGTGGTGCCCGCATCTACTACATCTTCAACTCTGTTTTTGGAAGCTCACTAGATACCATCGACCCTACTTCAAACCTTTCAGCGTTGGATATTAGAACGGCAATTCGCAACTCCACTGGTCCTCGGCCCAGCTTGTTCGTGCCCGAGATGGCCTTTGATCTCCTTGTGAAGCCCCAAATCAAGATGTTGGAGATTCCCAGCCAGCGCTGCGTCGAGCTTGTCTACGAAGAACTTATCAAGATCTGCCATACATGCGGCTCAATAGAACTTTCCAGATTCCCAAGACTCCAAGCAAAGCTCATCGAGGTGGTATCGGATCTTTTGCGAGAGCGATTGGGCCCCGCCTCAAACTATGTCGAGTCACTCATTTCCATTCAGCGCGCGTACATCAACACAAATCACCCCAACTTCCTAGGCGCCGCCGCAGCGATGAGCAATGTTGTCAGCGCCAAACAGGAGCGGGAACGTAAGAGGATCATTCTAGAGGAGCGTGAGCGCCGGGAGAAGCGGAGGCTCAAGGAGCTTGGGCCCAACGGCACGGAGCCGCAAGAAGATGGCGATGAGAGCCCAGTTGCGGAGGGAACCCCGCGAGCAGCAGAGCCCAACCTTCGCAAACTCGCCACGGCAAAGCCTTCACGAAGCATGTCACCTGCTGTCCACCAGGACGCCCTGGTTGGCCTCGGCGCATCCATGAATGGGATCCGGCCATCTTCTCCGGGCATGAATGGACAAGGAATTGGTGGTGCTCGCGATACATTCTTGAACTACTTTTTCGGCAAGGATGGCATGGCGCCAGTCAGCGCTCCCATTACTCCCACCACCAACGGCAGACATACCAGCCATCCTTCAGAGCCAACCTTCTCTCAGAGTCTCCGCCGTGAAGACAAGTTGGCAATTCGCACCTCTACCGCTCCCCCCTCCGTGACAGATGAGTATGACCCATCATCTCGAAGTTACGGCCTGGCATCACATCTGGTAAGTCTTGATACACACTCTCTCCTTAACAAGTGACTAACTCCTCTCCTCTCTCTCACAGGGCGAATCTAACGAACCCGCCATGACCGAGCGCGAAGCCATGGAAGCAGAGCTCATCCGCGCCCTCATCTCCTCCTACTTCAACATCGTCCGCGAATCCATCGCCGACCAGGTCCCCAAGGCCATCATGCACCTCCTCGTCAACCACTGCAAGGATGTCGTCCAGAACCGCCTCGTCAGCGAGCTCTACAAGGAGAACCTCTTCGAAGAGCTCCTCTACGAGGACGATGGTGTCAAGAAGGAGCGTGAGAAGTGTGAGAAGCTCCTCCAGACATACCGCGAGGCAGCAAAGATTATTGGCGAGGTTTTGTAAGAAAAGGGGAGTGAAGGAGCTTGTCAAGATGCCTTCTTCTTCTTCTTGTTCTTTTTTAATACTATCTCCTCGCTTTTACGATGGTCTGGAAATCTACCACGAAGAGAAGGGAAAAAAAGAAGTAGAAGATGACATCAAAAGAAAAAGAAAAAAAGAGTTGGGAGGTTCAATGTCTGTATAAAAGCGGTAGGTTTTCCAAAACACGAAAAAAGGCGATCAATGAGGCGTCCATGGGGATTTTTAACGAAGGCAAACGGCTGGGGGAGGAATGGATGACTGGAAGAGGAAAAAAAGGTACGGAAGAGAGGAACACGCCTATTCAAGAGGGAGAATGAGAGAATGTGTGATTTGTCAAAATGAGAGTTTCATTTTGAAGTGTAAACAACCTGTATATGATGCAATGGAGGGAGAGAGGAAATGGGAAGAAGGGGCAAGAGGATACATTTCCGTGACCATGGCTGCAAACGATTTTCTCATATTTTCTACAACTACACCGCTCGACTCTGTCATGTCTCCAATGATAGGAAATATACTTGTCACTACCTGTACTGCTTAATGTGTGGCCGTGTTAAATGGACTGATCTACGACTATATATCTCTAGTATCTTCTAATGTCTCGAATATCGTCTAATATCTCGAATATCTTCTAGTATCTTCTAGTTTACCTAGATATCTCTAGTTTACCTAGATATCTCTAGTTTACCTAGATATCTCTAGTTTACCTAGATATCTCTAGTTTACCTAGATATCTCTAGTTTACCTAGATATCTCTAGTTTACCTAGATATCTCTAGTTTACCTAGTATATATATCTAAATCTACCAGGTCTATTGATAATAAACATTATTTGTAAAGTTTGCCCCTTCTTGATAAAGAACGTCTAGTTCAGAGGTAGGTAAGTATTGAGTTATTATATATAGATATGTACAAACTACCATTTCCTCTTCGCTTAAATAGCCTTTGCCTCAGTAGCGAGATGCCTTAAAACGCCGTTGTCATAGGTGTTTAACAAGAACAAAAATGAAAGAGAGAATGCTCCTATGAAAGCTCTAATCTATGCCCATGTCATTCCCAACCTCCCGATCTTCTATTGGCCAATGGATCTCGTGACTCATAAACATTATAAACCTGTGATAAGGCTCCAGTATTGTTGTGCGACTCCCTGATAGTGTAGCTGGAATAACTAGAATTAGAGGGAATTCTATAGTCGTGGAAGACGGGATATTGAATGTAGTAGCCATTCGGTAAATTTCGCACGTCAACGATGTCGTAGGACTGGTAGAAGGTCGTGGGCATCGGTTGTTGGTAACTACTGACGTGGTGGCTTTGTTCTCTTTGCGATGCCATGACCGAAGCTGGTGCCTCTATCGTATAGGGGGCGTGCTCGCGGCGTTCTTCCACGTGATTTGTTGGATTGGAGCTGACAGATGTTGAGCTCCTGAATGGGGGCTCCTCAGGCCACTCTGTCCTCCAAAGCATAGTCATGCTCTTCAACTTCTTTGTACGGTGCTTCATAGCATAGTGTTGCAGGATAGCCTGAAGGCCGTAACGTTTCCTACTACCTGGGCATTCCCTGCAGCGAAAGAAGTCCTTCTCGTGATGGTTGGTATGTGGCCCAACCTTATGATCGAATATCCATCGCATGTCGTCCAGAGTCAGTCCTCGTGTCAAGGACACGGCCCTCGCTCCGTCCTTATAGAACTGTTTTCGGACGTATGCCAACACCTCCACGGCGAAGTCTGCGCAGTTTCCCTTCTTGACGCTGCGTCCCTTAACCCAGCGGTCTATGACCTCATCTGCGAGGTTGGAGATGTGGATTCGTACAGTAGTCTCAACATCCTGCCGCTGCTTCTGTAGAGTTTTAGCAATTTCTGGCTTGTTAGCAGTTGGCTGAGTCGAATGTCTGCGCATTTGACGGACGCCTCCTGACAGGAGCCACCTATCCCATCGGGAAGCGTCATGAATTTGTTCAATGCCCCGAGTTTCTAAGCCTTTTCTCCACTCTTCAGTAGCTGCAACGCCAAATCGCTTGACTTCTTCAAACTCTTCCTGAAGCCTCTCCACTTGGGCAGGCCAATACACTTTTGTCAACTGAAGAGGGGTAATGGCCCCTGGGATGCTTCGCAATTCTTGAGGGGAGATTACATTCATGTCGGGCGTCAGAAAAACCATAGGAAGCCCCGATGAGATGAGTGATGGTCTTGATGTTGATACATAGAAGTCAAGTTCCTTTAAGGCAGGAAAATCTTGTCAGCTGCTTGATAGACCCCAACAAGAGAAGGCAAAGTCACTCACCTTGATGCTCCTCCCAACCAAACAGTTCCCGCACGAATTGATGAAGAAAGGAAAGATAGGCGATACAGTGGTATTGCCAGGTCTGCGGGGCTTTGAAGAATCCTCAGTGGTATTGTAGGTTTTGTCCAGCTGGCCGCAGAATTGGCAAAATCGGATACAGGCAAACCGCCACATATCCAATTCAAACTTTCCCTTGAGCGGCGCGGGCATGGCTGGCCAGTGAAGACATCTGGACGCTCGCCAGATGGCGTCTGGGGGCAGTGTAGGCAATATACGAGTAGTAGGCACGTGTATCACAGAAGTAGAGATGAAGGGCGAGACAGGATCGAGGTATTTGTGGAACAGCCGGTTGACACGCAGACAGCGGCCAAGAGTAACCGGCGAGAGAAAGGAAAAGATGTGATGCCACAACTCCGCTGGGAGCTGCCGCGACCTGTCATGACGGGGAGGCTCTGCGGGGCCGAAAACAACATCAACGCTGTGCTGGCTAGCAGAAATGATCCTGGTCTTCTTGGAAGTTTTGCCCTCGCCCTCGCTTGAACTCTCCAGTCGCCTTCGTTTCCTAGCGCTCGGGGATCCCAGGGTGCTGCTGTCAGATGAAACGAGTTGTGTCCCGTTCAGAACTCGCATCTCATCCTCAAGCCTCTGTAGGTATGCCAGACTGGCATCAACCACGTGCCCCTGCCGAACGTTGTCCATGACTGCATAGAGAAGAAGACGAGCTGTTGAAGAGGCGAAGAGGAAGAGGAAGACATGTGCAGGATCGAGTAAACAGGTTGGCTGTTGAGATTAGCTCGGGGAGTTGTGCAGGAGCGATGCAAGGGATCGATTAGCCCTTGCCCAAAGTCCTTGCAAGCACGGGCAGGCACGTTGGAGTATCATCGAGAGACTCTAGCGGGATATCCTGAGAGGGAAAGAAGACGCAATGAAAGGCACGGAAAGAGCTCTCTGCTCTTGATCTTCTCCGGAGCTTTTTCGGTCTCGCCGCTGTGAACGGGCACTAAATCCCCTATAAAGCATTGGCTGACGTAGAAATACTGCACAACTTTTGCTAGAGGCAGCTTATCGATTGGTGATGACTAAGCGAAGCGGCGACTTGAGATGCACACTACAGAATGCTTACAGATGATGTCTACGGTAGAGAGATATAGTAGATTTTAGTAGATCGTAGTAGACTGTAATAGATATAGTTAGATAATAATAGACCAGAGTAGATTATAGTAGATTAAAGTAGATATAGTAAATTAGAGTAGATTGTAATAGATCTTAGTAGATATAGTAGATTAGAGTAAATTATAATAGATCTTAGTAGATATAGTAGATTAGTGTAAATATAGTAGATTAGTGTAAATATAGTAGATTAAAGTAGACTATAGTAGGCCATAGTAGACCATAGTAGATGTAGTAGATGTAGTAGGTAGTATATTGCTGTTCTCGAAACAATACCATCACAACAACACATTTGAGCATGTCCAAAGTCTCATTGCAAAGCAGTCATCGTCGCCATATCACACAGAGAGAAACGAAGACACCATTTACTTATGAAGCGGAGAGAAGGCGGGGGCTTGGAATAAAAGTAGCTACAAATGTCCCTGCTCATAAAGACCTTGCATTTTCCCTTAACCAAATACCAAATCCAGATCAAACATGTCCAACGAACGTGTTCTATCATATACAAGAGTGTTTAAATACACATCCAATTACTGCTGCTCATTCATCATACTCGCACCATCGCCCAGCCCCTGTTCCGGAGACGATTGCTCCCCAGAACCGTAAATCTGGAAACTCTGGTCTGCTCCCCAAGTTGTCATCTGTGTGTAGTTTTCAAATGCACTCTATTTGACACAAAATTGTCAGCCAATGTTGATCTAATGGTTAAGGAGAGGAAACTGTAGTCTTACCCAGTCAAAATTGGCCATGTCGCCTGCCCCAGTGCCGCCCAAGTTTGTAAACATGGAGAGCGGAGAGGCACCGGCGCCATTACCGTTGAGAGCGTCAAACTGCGGGAACTCGTTCCCGTTCCCGTTCGTAGCCCGTAGACCAAAGTCCATACCCATAAAGGCACTGCTCTGCGAGAATGGGTCTTGGCCACCAAAGCCAGGGATCCCGATGGGAGACACAAAGCCCAATGACAAGGGTGTTTGATCCAGTGAGGAGCCTGAGCCTGAGCCTACAATTGAGGCAGACAGCGAGTCGGTTCGAGATGGGACTTGGTCGCTGTTGGAATCCATGGCCTCTCCACCAGGCACCTTAATCTTGTCCAGCATGATTTCAATGACTTTGGTAGCCTTAAAGGCTTCCATTGAAGTATGAGCAAGAGCTGCCCATATGCCCTTGGCAGTTTCGAGGGCGCTGATCATTTTGCTTCGTTGTTCGTCAGTGTAGACGAAGCCGTCGTCGGTGGGATTGGGCGATTGCCGTGCAATGTTGTCATAATGAAGGTCTAGAACAAGTAGCATAGCTGGCAAGGTAAACTCTTTTGTCGCAATTGATTTGATGTACCACGAAACAGATCGCAGCCGGCCGTTCCCCTGAGATTCGCGATGCAGCTTGGTTAAGTGTTCTAGCGCCTGCAGTGACGCTTCGATAGCACTGCGTCGAGAAAACGCATATCTTGGATTATGCTGGGCCTTGGCGTGATATTTCCTGTGCAGCAGACAGAGTATCTTCTGGAACAAGATATCAATGTTGTACCTCGCAATGATCAATGTCACCGGATCCTGAGACGCCTCTAGTGCACCAAGTCGGAGATGAGGAGGAAGCTCCTGCATGATTTGGCGAAGCTTTGCGTCGAATCGGATAACCTCGTCGTATGGAACAGTCTTGCCGACCATGTTTGTTGCCTGCAAAATGTTTCCCAACTCAGAGCAGAGCCTCACTTTCGCAATCATGTATGATATCGGCGTCGGTTCTGAAGAGGGGCGTGAAGGTGGCAGTTCCTTGGTGTCGGGGTGGAATTCATCATCGAAAAGGTTGTTTGGAAGCTGAGTATCGCAGTCGTTCTCGTATATCATATTAGGCAATGACACCTGATGCGAAAAGACGACATCAGACATGCGGACCAACGCCCACGCTCTTCTTCTCATTTCCTACGTCGTCTCGTATCAGTCGTTTGCTCGTCAATGGAGTACCAAAAATGAACTTACAGCTTGAAACGGTGTAAGGTTGGGAAACCATTTGGCGTCTCGATGGTATCCCATGCGGAAGGCTATCCTCGTGATGACAGAAACGATCAACCACAATCCGAGGTCAGCGTCCCACCGAGATGAGTACTCTCCGAAGACGTATAGAAGCATAGCCTCAACAGTGTACTCGACCGGCTTTGTGTAGTCTGCCTTGATCAGACATTGTACTGTCCGTAATCGATATTCTGACGCCAGCTCCAAAGTCCGACCTCTCCACTCAGGAGGCTCATCACCAACTTTGTGATAGCTCAACATGGCAAGAGTAAGCACGGAATATAGCAATCCCAGCCACATGATTGGCGTTTTTGATGGGTCCTCCCAATGGCTTTTCAGCTGCTTGAAAAAGGTCGGGCCGTGTATTATACACACAGCGTTGTCCATTGAGTTGAAGTAACGGCTACACAGGGTCAGGATGCTCGACTTTGGAGGCAGCTCCGCGCGAAGCTCAATCTCGGAGGCGGGCAAGGCACCAAGCAACAATGTCGGCCCTTCCCGAGCCGCCATTGGTTTTGATAGCCTGACACGCTCGTAGCTCGTCTCCAGCTCCTTCTTGTGAAACATGAAATAGTTTTTCACTTCGGAAATGTCGGACAGAATCGTATGCCAGTGCTCTTGGCCGATATACATGGACTTGCCCTTGTCCGGGTCGACTTTCAAAACTCCCAGCGAAGCCGCGAGTCCCTCTTCCGTGTCGCTATCGTCTTCGAGCATTGTCACCCCCTCGTCGCGGCCAACTTTGGCGGAAGAGCCACTATCAGTTAACGACTGCGACGTAGAGGCAGCTCGACCAGCCGCAGCGGCTGAAGCAGGGTCTACATTAGCCCCGCCATGCATCAAAGACAGGACAAGGCCTTCTAACCGGTCGATCCTATTCTGCATGTCATCCGGCGTGGCGTCAGCCTGGTTCTGGCTCTTTTTTCGGGTTGCCGGAGCTGCATAGGAGCATGACGACGTGTCCATGCCCTCTCGCTTGGTGCAGTTGCTGCACGGGTGGTTCCTGTCGCATTTCCTACGTCATGTTAGCAAGTAAAAACGCATCAACGGATGCTGCTCTTTGGCTGTTCGTCAAGCCATATCCGAGCGCCCAGGCACTCACAATCTGCATCGGAGGTTAGCACGCCTACACTCTTGTCCATGGACAGTGCGGAGATAACGACGTACTTTCTTGTCCTGCACGGGTAGCAGCTCAAAGGCACTCGATTTCTCTTCCTCACAACGCGAAACTGCTCCTCAGGGGAGCGACCCCCTGTAGAAGAGTTGGTCGAAGGCGGAGTGGGCGTCATTGTAGAGGAGGGGAAGGAAAGCTGAGGGGCTCTCGTAATCTCAGACGGTTGTTGGCTGATGAGGCGATTCGGATTTAAGGATCACACCGAAATGCTCTGAACTTCAGCCGGCCTCACAAGCGGCTTGCCGGTTATAATTGATGCGGCGCATATATTAGACCTCTGAGGGCTCCGGAGAAGGCAGGGGGAGGCAGCCTGTCAATTGCTAGAAGCAGCCAGGCCGAGAAAGGGGAAGAAGCGAGGCGACGGCTCAGTGCGACGACAGAGAGAATTAGACTGGCCCTTTTAGAGGAGCAGCCGGTAGCTGGTCAGAAAAGATTGCATTCGCCGGAAATAAAGCCAATCCACGGCTTCGGGCTCGGGTTGCAATGCGAAAATAGAGATGTTCTGCGATGGTTTCGGACCCTGGACTGGAGATGCCAGTGGTTGCGCGGCCTCGTTTTGGGATCGGACGAGAAGCGGGCGGAATTGCCTTGGTGGCTTGATATGGCAGTCAGTTGTCAAGTGTTGAAGGCAGAGAGGGGCCGGAAAGCTTGAGTGGCGGACTTGGGGCAGACGGAAAGCCGAAAACGTCAGAGTCCTGCAGGCGAAGCTGGTGATGCAGCAGCAGGAGGAGAGAGAAAAGCGTCAAAGTGAGGGGGATGAGAGAAAATTTGCGTTTCTGAGAAGAAGAGGAGGGACGTCTGCTGGAATTAGAGGTTAAAGCACAAAATATAATAAAGAACCCCCCGAGAATCGCGGTTGGTGGGGGGAGCCAGGAAGTGGTGTCGAGCCGGGCGCGAGTCTTGCGTGATACCAAACGGTACCACCCAGGAGGTGCGTCTATGCAATAATCACTGAGGCGTCCAGTCTCCAACTTTTTTTTTGCGGTGCAGCACTAACATCGGTAGCTACTGTGCTAGGCCCCCGGCTCGGCTGTGCGGTACGATTGGATGCTACTGCTACCAGGTGATGTTTACGATGAACAGCTGTAACAGAGCGCAGCATCTGGTTCTCAAATCCCTCATCCAGCAGTGAGCCCAAAAGGTGAATAATACAGGTCATCAACTTGATTTCATCTCGACAAATTAAACCTGCAGCATTGCCCGCCACATGCAAATATGACACTGAAGCAGCTTCGATCTCATCCACCACCAAACAGGAAGCTTATCTCAAAGCCGAGCGGCTGCTTTGTCAGCCGGCTCTGCAAGTACCCCGTGTTAGTGCATGGCAGCAATCCCCATTGGCAGATCCATGACGACCCCAGCCATGGGAAAGCCTTCCAGGCGGTCCGTTTATTCTTCCATGGCGCCGATGTCCCTTTGCAAGTAGAAATCAGAGCCTGTCATTTGACCTGCGCCTTTGCAAAGCAACTTAACCTTTCGACTAAGCAGAGTACTAACACGTCACTGCTCAGACGCTGTGTTGGACCCTGGGATTCCGTGTACACGCGAGTTGCTCGTACAATCGTTCCGGAGTACGGACTTCGGTCGAGGACTTCGCAGGGCCATGTAGCAGCATTTCCCGTGGTCTTTTTTCACGCGGGAAAACTTTGCGAGATGAGCACAGCCCGGAGTTAAGCCGCCACGCGCACGAGGTCATTTCCTGCGAGCCTGGATATGGACAAGGCTCCAGCTAGTTTACGTAGTTGACGCTGCATTCTGCAACTCTGTGACTCACCTCGCAGGCTGTCGATTTTTAGCAGTTCTGCTAGCGCCCCTGTAGTTGTAGCGCGGAGTGTCAGCGAACCAGCCGATTAGCCCCCTATCCGGCCAATGGAAGTGGGCAAATTGGCCATGGAACTCCGTACGGCTGATTTCCATCTCCTCTTTTCTCGCTGGCCTTAGGAGGTATCAGCGGCAGTTGAAATACCGGGCAGCACGTGCAGATTTGAGGTTTCAGGAACACTCCAAACAGGGCATGGACTGACAAGCACTGTGTTGTGGTGTATCGAGTTGATCGGACGCAGCTTTAAATTGGTGCCTGATACGCTCGGAGGTATAATATAGAGCGAATAGCCAACACGGAGAATTCCCGGCAGACAAGCAAACATGATCGACACCTCTCTTTTGCTATGAACTAAACAACTAATAGCTTCCGATCTCCACGACTCCCAAGTCGAGTCCCCACGATATGCAGTGCATCAGATACTTCACGGCGCAACGGTATTCAAATAAATATTGTTCAGTTGCTATTTTTTATTTGTTCTTCAATAAAATTGTGGCTTTCATACATCATATCCTCCTCTGCTTTCCTACTCATCAAATACCCGACTCGGCAGACATGACCAACTCAATAAAGGGCCCTTCTTTTCTACTCTTGGTCACATATGTTCAACCTCGTCGATATATATAACGCTCCGATTCCAATTTCGCTCATCCGACAACTCGATATAGTATGCAGGGACAAATTTGCCATTGTGTTGTTGTCCCACGCATCTCACCCCCTAGACACTTCTGGGCCTGCGTAGCATGCTTCTTCCTACAGTTAAAGAGACCGGAACACTTCGATATGGCTCTGTGTCACGGCTCCACCATCAACCCATAATGGTTGGCAAGATTATTTTCACCAGAGATATCACAGACGGAAATGTGAGGAGGTGTTGTCTGCACCTTTCTCGGTTTTCGCCTCTTATGCCGCCGTCGGTTCGGCAGTGACGCTATATGGCTTGAAGAAATCCTCGTTGCTGCTCAGCTCCTCCTTAACCTGTAACCAGTGTCAGTGAAATGTCAGAATACTCATGTAATAGAACATACAATGTCGAGGCCGCCAACGAGTTCGCCGTCCACCCACAGCTGCGGGAAAGTCGGCCACTCAGCATACTCCTTCAAGCCCTGGCGCACATCATCGTCGGCGAGGATGTTGAAGAATCCGTATTTCACAGAGTTGTCGCGCAAGATTCCAACCATTTGTCGAGAGAAGCCGCACTGGGGAGAGCTGGGTGTGCCCTTCATGAACAGCATAACGGGGGCTGCCTTGACTAAGTCGCCGAGACGCTTGAATAGCTCCTCCTTCTGCTTGGCCGGATCGACGACGGTAGCATCGGCCTGGGCCACTTCGGCGGCCTGAGCAGTGCCGTTGGTTGCGGCAGCACTTTGCGTCGCACCTCCGGCCTTGTTTGCGTGCTTCTCGATAGCGGTCCGCACCTTGACGGCGCTGCTGCCGCTAACGGTCTCGACAACCTCGCCGTTTCGCAGCAGAACCAGGTAAGGAACCGCGGTCACATCGTAGGTTTCGCTGATGTCGCTGAGGTCTTCAGCATTGATCGATACCCACTGGGTGCTTAGCGGCTCGGTGACGGGATATTCGGATGCGAGCGTAGACAAGACGGTTGCCATCTGGGCACATGGCGCCGCCCAGGGTGCGTGGAAAGAGGCGACAATGAGGGTTGAGGCGGGTGCAGAGCTGAGCACCTGCTGCCACTGCTCGTCGGTCAGGATTTCGGTAATCGTCGACATCTTGTCACCAGGCCTGAGGTCGAGTTCAGGATCGGATATGTAAGATGACGGATGTTTGTATGGCGGTTGTGGGCGAAGAACGGCGAGAATCGGCCTGGAGTATCAGAGTTGGATTTTTAGCGGGGTAAAAGTGATGGCGCAAGGCCCATTGCTGCAAAGGTCATCGCAAGCATTTGAAATCAGGGCCGCTGCTATTTCTACACCGGTGTGAAATTTGTAATCAAACCGATGAACTCTCAAGAGCCGAACTACACGAGCCAAATTCTTTGCCAATGGAATGGTTCACAAGATATGATCATCAAGCAAAAGAAAGAAAGAAGAGGGCCTTTGAAATGCAGAATTAATGGCAGAATATGCAGATTTTGATGAACCAAAATGACATCACAAGTTGTGATTTTTGCCGGGATTGATTGCTAATTTAGGAAACGCGAGGAGAGGTATGCAAGACCTCTTAGATGCCTTTAATGCTAATAAAGTAAAGAGAACGAGTTGGCGAAGGATTGAGTGCATGCGATTTTCATGGGGAATTCAGCCAGCCATGCGCTTGTACATGCCAGGAAGTGCGAAATCTCGTTTAGAAATAACCTCTACCTGTTATAAGCTCGACCTTATGCTTATTTCGGGGTATGGCCGTAAGAAGGAGCAAAGTACGTACAGCTGAGAACGGGAGTACAAAGGCATCATGGCAAGAAACTCATATCGTAATGTACGGGCTAATACAATACAGGTAGGAATACGGTCATCATTGCGAGCTGAAGTCGAGCTGATATTACCATTTCCTTCCGCGGTAAGGAATCCATCCGATTGGCTACCCATCACCCCAGCCAGGTTGGGTACATTGGGACGGCAAGATGAAACGCGTGTCGTTGGGCTAAATATACGCAAGAATGTGGCTCGGCAGCTGAAGTTGACGAGCCCTAACAACACCGAGGCTCATCTATTTCAAGGGCTCTCTTTTCTTTTTCTCCTTTTTTAGAATGACGGTAAATAGTAGCTAGAGAAGTAAAGGGACGGTATCTTGGCAGGAAAGGCGCCGGCCGAAGTATCTGCAACGCGGCCTTGAGGAAGAGCCTAACGCCGGAATGGAGCTCTGATTAGACGGCAGGGTACTCCGGACTCCGGATAGCCAGATCTTGCAGCACAGGTGTTTATGCTCCCCTTGCATACGTCGGACCTAGTGATTCCTATGCATATGGATGTGTATCTTGGGCTTTGGGGTTGTGACACCTTGCATGCAACGGGTTTGCCGGAGATGAGATCCAAAGTGGGCTTGTTTATTATACAGAAGATGGTGACTACCCTGCATTAGGAGGCTATTCACGACTGTCCTGGACACGAGCCAATGACTAACATGGAACATCAAGCTATATCTACCTCTCGGGGCCGTAGTTGGTATGTAACTTGGCAGGATTGATTCGAGGATTCGTTGCAATGAGGGCTCTAATCTATCCGGGTGCCTGTGCCTCTACTTGCTGAATACCTGTGCACACTTACGCGTACATGGTAAGATTACACCGGGTTGTAATCTTGTTACCTAAAGAAAGGGGATTGATGAGTTTGAATCCAGCACTAAATCGAGTTGAATGAATTTCAAAATCAAGCTTCATGCAAACATCAAGCGCCCGTAGTTCATGCCTGACCTCCTGAAGATTGAGTTCCAGCGCTCTCAGGCACCAGCAATAAGCGATACACGCTGCCTGGGGCGCTGGGGGTGGCGGACCTGCCACCAGCAAGGCCAGCAAAGAGGGGCAACTCTGCGTCATTTGAGCTCCCCCCAGCTCATCCCGACCCGATACGTGCAATCCACCACCGGGGCTATGCATCTACACAGGCTGCTTATTGTCCCCGCCTCGGCGCCACGCAGTGTCGACGCATGTCCCGCCAGACAGGCAGTCCATCAGCTTGCCAGCTCGAGTCGGCCACGAATCCCCGAATCCGAATCTCCCCCTTTGTGCCCGAGCAGTTGTTCGTACTTCTGTACCCGAGCCTCCCATCTTCTTCAAAGCATACCATAGCCTAGCCGTGCTGTTTATTGGGCTGCCGATAGACGGCCATTGCATTGTGAGGCCACACTCACAACCCGCCGTTGCTAGTCTCCCCTGAGTTGCATGCTAACAAAGACGTCGCTAGCCATTGCTGAGCGGAGCTCAATTCCTCCCCTCTACTCTATACTCTCTACGTCCCTTCACCTCCATCGACCTCTATCGCTACGCCCACGACACCTACCTCGAGATGGCGTCTCTCAACCTCTCTACAAACGGCGCCTCCATAAAAAGCAGCTACAATGCTGTCGTTGGCGGAGAAGCGCCGGCATCCGGCTCGCCCACCTACGCCCAGTGGGCGCTCTTCTCTGTCCAAGCTCCCCTGGTCAACGCTTTCCAAGACAGCGGTTCCAAGGAGAGCGTACTCAAAGTTCAGAGCACAGGCGGTACGCGACCCATTGATGATCCCTTCCTTGCGCTTTGCACTCGTCGGCCTAAGATGCTAATTATTCTCCAGATGGCGAGCTCACCGAGCTGATTGAGGACTTCAGCGAGGGCCGAATCCAGTTCGCCTTTGTCAAGGTCAAGGACCCCAATTCGGGTCTCCCCAAGTTTGTTCTTATCGGCTGGTGTGGAGGAGGTGTCCCCGAGCGCACAAAGGGATACTTCACCAGCCACTTGGCTGCCGTGTCCAAGGTCCTTCACGGATATCACGTCCAGATCACCGCCCGCTCCGACAGCGACCTCGAGCCTGAATCCATCATGCGCAAGGTTGCCGATGCGTCGGGTGCCAAGTACTCGGCCGGATCCTCGGCCGGAGCTGCCACACATGCGCCCCCGCCAGTCAAGGCTAAGCCTGTTTTCACACCTTCGTCGTCAGCAGGTCGTCCTGCCGACCCTCTTGTTGCTGCTCGGTCCAGGAATGCCGGCGCTGTCGATGCGGATGGTTGGGGAGCCGACGCTCCTCCCATCACTCGGACACAGATCGAAAAGGTCGCGCCTGCCTATCAGCCAACCAAGGTGAACATGGCAGAGCTTACAAGTCAGAAGCCGGAGCCCTCGCGCTTCACCGGCGCGCCCCGACAGGAAACGGGCTCGTCTGATGTTATCGGAGGCGGCTACCAGCCTGTGGGCAAAGTAGACATTGCGGCCATCAGGGCACAGGCCCAGAAGACGGGAGATGACAGACCCACGCCAGTCAAGGGAGCATATGAGCCTGTTGGAAAGGTCGACATTGCTGCAATTAGAGCCAGGGCACAAAAACCAGCAGAACCAGCTGCAGAAGAACCGGAACAGCAAACCCAGAGCCTTTCCGATCGAGCAGCTGCTTTCTCGCAGCCAAGTGCTGGACGGCTGACCTCACTCCCCAAGCCTACCGTTGCGAAGAAGTGGTCCGGTGCCTCTGCCTTCACCGGCACAAAGGCGCCATCCCCCGGTGGTCTCGGATTCGGTGGCCCGGCTGCCCCAGCAGCCCCCCCAGTTGGAGCTGCTAGCCGGACGTTCGCAGAC
This sequence comes from Trichoderma simmonsii, assembly GCA_019565615.1. Classification (NCBI taxonomy): domain Eukaryota; kingdom Fungi; phylum Ascomycota; class Sordariomycetes; order Hypocreales; family Hypocreaceae; genus Trichoderma; species Trichoderma simmonsii. The sequence continues at coordinate 3,679,217 of CP075866.1, forward strand.
CAAGGTGGAAAGACCCCAGCTCAGATCTGGGCGGAGAAGAAGGCGAGAGAAGGTGGAAGCATTAGCGGTATCCCTGCCTCAGCGTCGCCAGTGCCACCTGCTCAACAGGCTCAGCAGACCGGCGGCTCGTCTTCTTGGAAGAGTGGCTACACGGGCAAGAGCTGGGCTCCAGTTCAAACCGGAGGAGCCACACGTGGTGCTCCCGAATCCGCGGATCAGCAGGAGGAAGAGACCAGAGAGGCTGCGGAGGACGAGTCCTCGGGTCCCTCGGGCGTGTCTGCCTTGAGAGATCGGTTTAAGAACACCGTTCCCATCGGGGCTGGCCAACCACCGACGTCTCGAGCAGTCGAGGAAGAGTACCAGGCCCCACCGCCTGTTCCGGATGGCTCCAGGCCAGCTGGAGGTTTCGCCCTCCCCGGCCTTCCCAGCCGCCCAGCTCCTGCAGACGAGGAGGAAGAGGAGGAAGACCCCTCGGCATACCAGCCCGTGGCCCAGGAGCGGGAGCGCTCTCCATCGCCAATCCGTGTCGCCGTGCCCGTGGCTCGCGGCCCTGAGCCCACAATCGAGAGGCCCGAGGAGCGCGCACCTCCTCCCCTTCCTGTGGAGGAAGTCCCAGTTCCCAGAGAGGAGGAGCTTCAGGACGAGCACGAAGCTGGCCACCTTGCAAGAGCCGCAGCTGGTGCCGTGGCCGAGCAGACGTTTGAGCACGCTCCTCAAGTAGCCGACAGTCACGACCAGCAAGGCGGCAAGCGCGCTCTGGTGCAGTATGATTATGAAAAGGCTGAGGATAACGAAATTGACCTGGTCGAGGGAGAGTATGTCACCAACATCGACATGGTGGACGATGACTGGTGGATGGGAACCAACGTCAGGGGAGAGAGCGGCCTGTTCCCTAGCAACTACGTCGAGCTTGTTGAGGACGACGCCGCCGCGCCGCCTCCTCCGGCCGCCCCCGTTGCCGCCCGAGAGCCCGAGCCGGCACCGGCACCTGTGGCCCCTGCTGCTCCACCAGCAGCGCCGGCCAGCGCAGCTGCAGGCCCGACAGCCACGGCTTTGTATGACTATGAAGCTGCTGAGGACAATGGTGAGAGACAACCCCCCTGAATTGATGATGTCATGATCATGGCTAACTTTTGTGGCAGAACTGAGTTTCCCTGAGGATGCTACGATTACCAACTTGGAGTTCCCCGATGAGGACTGGTGGTTCGGTCACTACGGCGGCCACTCTGGTCTCTTCCCCGCCAACTATGTCAAGCTTGACGAGTAAAGAAGGGCCAGATGCTGGGATAAGGCGTAGAGGGACCGAGGGGGGCTTGAGGGGAGATACGGGACGAGGTAGATGTACAAACAAATAAACAATCATGTTATGCCTGATGAGGCTAGTAAATGAGTTGTTTCCACATAGATAGGCTTTTTAGCAAGGCGGATGGCGGAACAAAAAAGATGTTTTTTCTCCTTAACATGTGAAAATGATACCGTGAATTGAAGCCTCATGTATGTTGTTGGCCGACTCCCCCTTAGCCAAATGGAATACGTGGCATCACAGGGTGTTCGCCAATATTATTTCCTAGATGCTGGCGATATATCTTTCACCCACTTGCTCACTCACTCACGCGCCGGGATTTGCTTTCTCAAAACGATCTTATAATTAACGAGGAAAAAAAATCGAGTCGTCACTCTTTGGTACTAAATCTTTCTCTCTCCATTATCCTTTGTAAGAAAGCAGGTGGGGTATGAATTGACATAAAAAGAAAAACGAAAGAGGACGACGTATTATTCCAATTTCGGAGAAACAGGTGGAAATATTATGACTGAATTTCGCGTAAAACCTAGCGCTCCCATCCTAAGCGCAACCAAATAGCAAACAACAAAACTAAAAAAGGGGGGAACTTTGTGTTCCCTTGGTTTTTATTTTCTGCCTCCTTCTGTCCCGTCCACTCCACGCTGGGGATATTTACTCTCCCTTTCCTTTTCATAATTGTCGGATATGGTCGATTGGTAATTTAAAAGAAGCATTCGCAAAGATCGATACTGGCATAGTATTAGTGATTGGCGCAAACAAGGTCGCGGGGGGAGAGGTTTTGGAAAAAGGGGGTAAAGTTTGAGATTGAAAAGCCACATACCAGCACTCGCATCCCTCTTCGATGGCGCAGCAACAGCACAGAGCGGCGATACAGCCCATCAAGCAGCCCTGGTCACCGCCGCGACCGCGCTGGTTATCCGGGGGAGGAGCCTGCTCGTACTGCATGGGAGCTTGGCCCTGAGGAGGACCATATTGACCCTGAGGAGGGCCGTACTGCCCCTGAGGAGGACCGTAGCTCTAAGAAACGCGTCTGGTTAGCGAATGGCCTTTTGACTTGAGGACTGATTTGACTGCAAGATGCGACACCCGATTGCCGAGTTGATTGGTTCAGGAGTATATTTTGAATCGATCGAATCGGCGCACGGGGTATCAATCAGAGTCTGGGGACGGGAGGGTTTATTTACAGCTTGGGGCTGCTGAGGATAGCCCTGGGGAGGATAGCCTTGCGGAGGGTAGCCGCCCTGCTGAGGAGGGTAGCCCTGCTGGTAGTATTCGTTGCTGGCCATTTTGGTGGGTTTTTTGTGTTTTTGGTTTCTGGTTCAGATCGCGCTGCGACGAGACGGAGGAAAGAAAAACGAAAGTTTTGTTCTAAAAAGAAATAAAAAGGATCCGAAGAATCGAAGAGAGAGCGAAGGGGAAATTAGCGATGGAAGGGTGAGAATGAATGCTGGAGTCTGGAAATAAAGATTAGCGGGTTCCAGCATTTAAAGTGGCCTGGGAGTGGATGCGCAGGGAGGCTGTGGCAGGCCGGCCGGTACTTTCACAAGCACCCGATCAGTGACATGGATATGGATCAATGGATGGATCAGTGCATTTGGTGTAAATGAGCGCTAATGCTGCTCTGTTAGGGGACCAAGCCAGTGCCAGTGCAGCGCCCGTTTCAACTTGTCACGGCACAGTCGGTTTTTGACGAGGATTTGATGAAGCTTGGCTAGCCGGGGGGAGGGACGTCAATGCCTGCAGCCCAGGCCAGGGAGTGGGGATTGTGCGGGTGATGCTGAGATGGGCCAATCTTGGCTCTTTTTTGAGGCCCAACGGATAGAGAATGACAGGTAGAGGAGACTTGTTTGGGGAAATGAGGGAGATGAAAGAGGAAGAGGAAGAGAATAGGCTTTGCAGCTGTGTAGCTTTGCATGTACCACTGAAACTTACCTCGACTGCGTTGATGCTCGCGAAATGATGACGAGGGAGCAAAGGAGGCCTATGAGGGGGACACGGGTGGACGAAAGAGGAAGTCTGGTGGGAAATGAGAGTTGAAGGACGGACGGACGGGGGAAGAGAACTTGGGCGGCCTCGAGTTTTTACATACACGTGCAGGTACCAAGGCAGTACAGTACGATAACACGCAACAGCAACAGCTACTGACCTAAGCTACAGCAGAGCACAAGCACAGCTCAGCACCAGCGCAAACACCGTTCCATGTTCCCATTGAATTGAATTTTCTCCGACAAATCTCCCCTACCCAACTAAACACCATCAGCCACACCCTTGCCTCTCATTGTCTAAGTCAGACCCCCCCCCCAAGCCTGCAAGCCGTGCCGCGATTCCGGCTGAGCATTACCCCAGCGGCCCCTGTCGCCGCCTGCCATTGGCTCGGCACGATGCGCTGACGAGGCTGTCCGTGGCGCCGTCTGTTGGCTCTCGGCGGGTTTGCTTGCTTGGCTGCTGGACAACGGACAGCTTCCATCGGAAATCTCCACCTGCAGTTACTATTCCCATCGGGCGAATGCGATGCGATGCCTGCGTGGCAAACGCTTGGCTTTTCTATCTTCTCTAGCACGAGACCATTATGGGCTCATACATACCTAAGCATTGATCTAGTCTAGTTCTCAGCTTGGTAGAGGGGAGGTCATCGTCATCCGAATTGCTGGACTGTACAAGTACGCGCATTCTTTGCCTCACACCACCGCACGGCCTCGATGATCCGTGGCGCATAGGTACTCGTACGCTCTTTGCCATATCCAACTCCATCTCCAACTCCCGACTCCATCGGTCCAACTTCTGCCCGGTCTTGTTCAATCGATGCCAAAGTTGAATCATGCTTGACGTGTATTTTCGTCCGTCCGAGCCAACACAGAGACAGACAACGCATCTACATGTGTACTTACACATGTACATGTAAGCAGATCAGTGCTACAGGACTACTGCAAGGGCACTGGACATTTTGCATTGATGCTACACGCATGAAACGCTGCGAAATTCCCCCTTGTTTTAAGCCCTGCGCGTACCGTAGCGCCTGATTCTCGCTTGATGCTCTTCTACAATACCTACTGTACATCCAATCCCATTTGATACTATCTATATACATACTACCGCATCGTCGGCAGTTCTAAGCGCCACAATGCCGCGTATCTCGTCCAGCTGCGGCTGATCGTCCACCAGCGTCCAATGACCTGGGCAGGGGGAGTGGCGGCAACTATCGAGTTTGTACCTGTTCGTATACATGTAAGGAGTAGACGTGCATGTAAGCGCCACAGCCCATCAATGGATCTCATCTGGCAGCACAAACATGCGCCTTGGCTTTGGCCCCCAAGCGCCATCATCGTGGCTGTGACAATCTGTTTTGAGATGGCATTGTCATTACTGCTGTATAGATGGAATGAGAGTTATTCATGCTGTACATGTCGTGGCGCGATGAAGAGAGCTTACTCACCTGTGCCTAGGTAATCCTGGCTTGAGAGTGACCACTCATGTCAGTAAGGCGAACCTCGGCACATGTGCTTATAATACATATAACACATTCATAGCCAAATGAATTCGCCCGTCTTGTCCATGTACAAGTAGATATTGCCATTTAAACGATGAAAATTAAGGGAAATAAACACATGGTGGAAAAAAGAATGCCCATTTTACGAGTTCTCCTCTCAATAGAATACTTTCATCGTTGTTCCATGAGTTCCAGAATCATCGTCTCATCTAATTGTAGTTCGCGCCTATTGCATCTGAGAGCCATCCAACTCCAGCTTTGATTCAATGATTGAGTCCTTATGAATATATAAACACAATTCTCCCAAACGCACCAATATCCCCTCCAACCAACTGTGATCATCCTACGCTCTCCCACTCAACAAACGGAACACTTCAACTCATCAGCTCAGCCTTTCTCCCAAATCCCGAAAACTCTCCCGACTCTTACACTGAATCACATAGCATCCTTTCTTGACCGCTCACCTATCTATCCACAACTCTGGTTTACTTCCTCCCCGTCGTTTGCAACAGTGAATCTTGCACACACGTATCGCTCCGTAGCTTTCTTCAACACCATGGCTGCTCCTCCGCTTAGATGTATTTATTTCAGCTTCTTCCTCTCTCTCTTCATGTGCTTCCGACTTTACAAGACTACACACGCCTGCTCACTCCTGCCTCTCTGACACTTGAGAGCTTTACGGGTGTCTGGTGTTGACGGGTCTTTTACGGTGACTTATATCCTTGCCCCTTGGCTATCTGCCTTCTCTACATATCCAACTGACAGCGTCTACTCATCCAAAGCTACGATACCAAAAGCCTAGCATTACCGGAATTGTCCTCGCCTCGAGGTGACTTACAAGTGTAACTCTCACAAACAAAAGAGTCCCAACAATGTCAACCCTCAAGGATGACGGGAACTACATCTCCCAAAACCAAGACAAGAACCCAGCCACAGATACAAGCCGTCATCTCACACTCGATCTCACCAACACCCCAGACGAGCACCAGGCAATAGCCACCACCGGCCCCGAGTCCAAGCAAACTGAAATCCCCGTCCAGCTCTCCCTGCCCATCTTCGACATCGCTCACCACGGATGGGACGCCTCCAACGTCCCCACCGCAAAATGCGATCTCTGCCACCGCCAGCGCTGCGGCACCCTGCAAAAATGCCGTGTCTGCAAGCTCTCCATCTGTCGCGAATGCTGTGTTAGTGGCCGTTTGCAAAATGACCCCAGACATACCATTGATACCGCCGCCGTGGACTGGGACGCGCCGCCTACCCTTCGCAAGCGGAAACGCCAGGCTTCGGAGATGCCGTCGGGGACTAAGAAGCAGAGAGCAGGCGCAACACCAGGCCGTAAACGGAGGCCAGGTTATGAATCGAAGGGTCCTTTGGCTTCTTCTTTCGTTGTGGTGTCGGATGAGGCTGTCCGGGATTTCGATGGTGAGGTCTCTTGGCAAAGGGATGCTCGGGTTCGAGAGTATGGCTTTGATGGTCCTATGGAGCCGCGGCTTTCTGTCGCTCCGGTATCGTACTATCATTCTGTCAGTCGAACTCAGGGGATGAATGAGCTTTCGGCTAAGTACGCCGCTCGTTATGAGCCTCAGACGACAAGTTCCAGCTATAAGAGGATACCTGCCGTCGAAGAGGTTCGTGATGGTGGCGGCAACGATGGACAGTACCGTGCTTCTCTTGGCAGCGAGGGTTACCATGCGGCTTCTGCTTCGGAGCCATTACCTCGACGTCCCGTTTCTCCAGTAAAGGGTTTCTCTCAAGCCGCTCCATCTCGACCTGTCCTCCCACCTATAACCCCTTCGCTCAGAGAGAGACACATTCAGCATCACCACTCCTCCGAGACTTTCCAAATTAGCTCAGACATTCTTAACCGTCTCGACCACCTCTTACACCACCACTACCACCAGCAGCTCATATCCAACGAATCCTGGCCGCTGCACGAGCACACCGAATCCCTCGGCACCAGCCTCGCAAACGCCGCTCGTGAAAGCCATCACGCATCCAGCCCCCCTCAGCCGCTCGACCATTGCCTCCGCGAAGAAATCCAAGCCGTGTGGACCTCTCGCGCTTTCATCGCCCAGGACCCGGACGCCGGCCGTCGTTATCGTTGGCTCCTTGCCGCGATGTACTTTGCTAGTACACGTCTTGGTCTTGAGCCGCGGGGCAATGCGGCGCGGGAGTGGTTGTGCGGAGAGGAGAGAAAGATGAGAGAGATGGGGTATGAAGCTACCAAGACTGCGCAGGTGCTGGATTTTCTTCAGGAGGTTGGGATTTGGTATCTGCAACAGGCTCGGCGTTAGAGGAGCAATATGGAGTTGTATTTGATGGGAAGGGGAGTTTTTGTTTGTTTTCGTTTTCAGGGGTTCAGGAATGGTTATAAAAAGGGCTTCTAGATTTTGTGTGTGGTGAGATGCGATAACGAAGATACCCAAGATAGATCAGGCACGAGTTGCTTCGATGGAGGGCTTGGTTACGAGAGGCCGAGAGACACAGAGCTGGGATGAATAGACAGAGCTGTTTAGACAAACAAGACATGTGAACGTGACAACTCCTGCTGCGGATGAGTGAAGATCAAAGTGAGATGCATCAAGAAGTGGATGGGATATAAAAAAAACTTTTTTGTATCTTCGTTTGCCCATTCCTAGTAAGCTACCATGCTCCTGAAACGAGACCAGATCTAGCCTATGCATGTATCCATCATGAGATTTGCCGTTTTCTGGAAAAATCGAAACCAACTCACTCATTAAAAAGTGGAAAAAATAAAAGTGTTGGACATGGACAGGTATGAAACACATCACATATAGTTGGTAAAAAGAGAAAAACACAACAAAATCAATGGCTTTACTCTTCAGCCTCCTCCTCCACCACCTCGGGCTCCTCCTCGTCGTCGTCCTCGAAGCTGCCGGCGGGGACCGAGTACAGTCTCAGGATGGACTTGTTGGGGTCCTTGACCAGGACAAACTTGCCCTCCTCGCGCTTGAGGCACATGTCGGCAATGGTGCGGACGATACCCCAGCCGTTGGACAGGGACAGGTTCATCTGGTTGGCGAAGTCGCGGGGCTTCCAGCCGATCACTCCGAGGATAACGTGCTTATCGTTGCTTCGGGGGTTGGCACGAGAGACGAATCTGCGATTAGAAGTGTTAGCAAATACCGAGCAAAGAAGAAGAAGTTTCAGTGGACGAGAAAAGCTACATACCCGAGCTTCATAACGTCGGACTTGGACAGGATGCTCTGTACAGTCCATCTGGCCAGCTTGCAGCTGTTGTTCTTCATTTCGGTAGTAACAACAGCACCGCGCTGGGCCACGAGCTTCGTCCGCCAGTCGAGGGCGCCTCCGCTGCCCTGGGCTCGGCTGTCGAACTCGTTGAGGGCCTTGATGGTCACGAGCTGGTCCTCGCCGCTGATGGCGTTCTTCTGGACGGCGTCGATCTCGGTACGGACAATCAAGTACACAGGCTCCTCCTCGTTGGTAGAAAGGTCGAATCTCCTGTACTTGTAGGCCTTGCTGGCAGCAGGATCGGTATCCTCAGAGGAGTTGTAGAAGGGGTTGGCGTGGGCCATTTCAACCTTGGTCGAGTCGCTCTCGGACACAACCTGGTTGGCGAAGTTGTGGTTGATGTAGGTGGCCTCCTCGGCAAGGGCAGATGGCTGGTTAATGGCATCCTTACCGCCATCGGCAGCCTCCAGAGGAGCGTCGGCGGCGTTCTCGTTGACGGTCACCATATCCAGGTTGGCGTTATCACGCTTGTCAAGGAAGATCTTGTTGCCCTGGCGAACAATGACAATATCCCAGGGGTAGACTGAGCGAGTAGAGCACATGAGCATGGAGAGAATGCTGTCGGTGGCGAAGATGGTGGCCTCGTCCTTCTCGGCGTACTCCTGGATGACGGGATCGGATGAAGTGGTGACGTTGTAGGCGGCACGGTCAATGGCAGTGAGCTTCCTCTCGGATCCCTTGACGGGCTGCTTGTCATAGGACCGGTCGTAGTAGTAGAGGAAACCATAGTCGTCCAGGTCCTCACCATCGTCGGTGTCGAGGTTGAGCTTGGCGAGGCGGTTGAAGTCAATTTCCTCAAGAAGCTCCCAGTCAGCCTTGATGTTGATGCTAGCATCGCGGTTACGAGCAGGCTTGTCATAATCCTTCCAGCCGAAACGACGTCCGCCACGAGCACCAGCACCACCGCGGCCACCACGATCGTATCCTCCATAGCCACCCTGTCGGCCACCAGCAGCTCGCTGGAACTGGCCTCCACGTCCACCACGGGTGTCGCCCCGACCACCACGCTGGCCACGGCCGCGGGTGAAGACGGCGCCACGGCCGAATTTTGACTTGGTAGAGTCTCTGGTGTTGCTGACGACGGAAAAGCTGGTCTCGTCCTCGGCGGGAGGGGCATTGAAAACAACGGCGTGGCCGGTACCGTACACCTGCTGGTCTATTTTTTGCGTGTTCTTTCGTCAGCATACTCGTCCTCCTTTCAAAGGTCAAAAAACACGACATATGGCCACCGTACCTCTGTATTGACGGTTGTACTGAAGGCGTCCACCACGCTCACGGTCCTTGCCCTCGGCAGTCCAGTCCGCCATGCGCCCCAGCTTGTCGCCCTTGGAGAACGGCGCATAGGGAACGCCATCCAGAGTGATCTCGCTCGTTACCGAAGGACCCCAGCCGTCCCCGGGGGGGCAGCTCTCGCAGATCTTGACAAAGTCAAGTGATTCGGCCATCTTGACGGAGTTGCTTCGTATGCTCTCTTTGTTTCCGGTTCTGGGTCCGAGAGAGGCTTTTCGCTATGCTCGTGATGATTCGTCGTCCGGCCTGCGATGAATTTGTCCAACATTGAATCGAAATTGTGGTGGGGTGTGGGGCGACCTAACGAGAAAAAGTTCCAAGCCCCGCGCCACCAGCTGGTGCCAGGTGTTGCACCGCCACAGGCAATTTGTGTGTTATCTTATCGCTTCCTCAGCTGTATTAGCCACAACACTCTGAAGAGAGGACATCCTCGCCGTGCATCATGTTATATTGCATTATAATATATGTGATGGACAGGCCTGCACCAGAATTGGTCTGCATATATAATAGATAGGGAACCCCATATGCTGGGTATCCAAAATGATTTGAACTAGATAAAAACAAGATAATGATATGTACATCATGACTGCATAGCCCAGCAAAAAAAAAAATACCGCCATTAGACATGGACGCAACCAAACATAGAGGTTCGCCCTGGAATCTTTAACATAAACACCCAACTATCATTAAAACAAGACAAGGGGGGTGTGTGGTAGCCCCCAATCAAAGGCAAAAGCAACTTTTAAACAAAAGATGTGAGTAGCAATAGGTTTAAAAGACCATTGCCTCGGGGCGACCAGAAAAGATATTTTCTATAGCATCCCGTAGTTCAAACTCCTCCAGAACAGCGCCAAAACTGTGTTCACGAGGGTCAGCATACCGAGGTAATAATGAGACAGTATCAATTCCCGACACAGAATTGAAGAGGAGGGAAAGAAGAGGAAATAAAAAAGACTTACCCATAACACCTGACTTTTCGCAGCAACTCCTCGGAAAGCTTTTCAAAATCGCCCGCATCCAGCTCGGCGAACCTGGAATGAGACAAAACCATCCCCCACGCCATGACTGGAGTGATTTCGCCGTCTAGGTTGAGCTTCCGGCTGAGGTCCAGGAGCGTGGACAAATCGGCTTTGGTGAGCTCCCACGTGCCTTGGCTTAACGCGTGAAACTCGCCGCCGTGGTCGTGCGTGTGCCCGTTGCCGAAGGGAGTTTCCGATGTCAGGTCTTGAAAGGGGGCGGGAGGGCAAGATGCCATGAGGGCGTGGCCGCACGGTGCGCCGTCGGCGTCGCTCGCTCTGTCAACCAAGAATGGCATGTGTGCCATGCAAGGTTTTTCGAGCCTACAATGAACCCTCGACAAAAAGTCGCAACCGTTAGCATACCGGCCCTTGCGCATCAAGCCCCCGACAGTGTTGGCTCGCGCTGTGCTGTGAAGTGGCAACCTCGATCGAGGGTCACTGCGGGGGAGGTGAAAGATATGCCTTCGAGGAGGAGTTCTCGTACGTTAAGACGAAGTCAATACCAGCCTGCTCAAGATCAGCCCCGCTGCCGGCAGGCGACTGCTGGCGGTTGTCCGGCGACATTGACATGGAGGTTGTGTGAGACGTTGCAACAGGCGAGAAGCCGCTTGATGACCCGGGCGCGTAGCTAATGCCAGAGGCACTTACACTCATCGCCTGCGCAGCACTGCTTGCCGAATCGTCCACTCTTGGCAGCTGAATGCCCCTCTGGACAAGGACCTCCTTGAGCTGCTTATTCTCATCGGCCAGTTTCTGTTTGTCCTGTGAGATTGTGCTAAAGACTTCCTTCAGTCTAAGAACTTCGTCTTCTAATGCCTTGATGTACAGCTCCTTCCTCTCGCGGTGGGTACTAGAAGCGACCAACGGCTCGTTAGATTTTGCTACACTCTCACTACGTCGCATGTCGTTGCGCAGATGCTTACCGCTGAGCCTGTCGGTTGAGTTCTTGCCGCCTAGTCAAGGCGGGCTTGCTGTCGGGCTTCGGTCCACGGCGTTTGGGAGGATTTCCGGCTATTCAAGGAGAAGAGTAGTAATCAGCAGCCGCTTTTCGCAAAAGTGCAAGGTCTGTGGCATGTCGCGAGTACTTACTGCGAGTGACCTTTTTATCTGATGACAGGTTCTTGAAGAAGTTGAGGTTCAGAGAGCCGAGGACGCCCTTGTCGGCGCCTTCAGTAGAGGCCCGAGAGGTGCCTCCTTCGAGCTGGTCGGGGGATAGCGACGACGACATGGCAACTCGCGATGCTTCGGATGAATTGTGAACGAGGAGTAAATCCGGTTGTACGGTCGCTGGCGCGAGGGATGCTAAAATATTCACCGGCTGTGAACGGATAAGCCACTGTGCGACGTGAGATTCGGACGAGCTCGCAGCCACAGTGTGGCAAAATCACAGCCCGCCAGAAGCAATTGGATTTGGGGAGTGGAGGCGTACCGTCAAGCGGTGCTCAGGCGTGTGAGAACAGTTGGAAAAAGGATTGAGGCTGTAGAAAGCGAGATGTTGATGGTTTCAAAGGCAGCGTTCACGGTCCGATAGGGTGATAAGGCGAGGCAGGGGTTGAGCTTCCCGCATCCACAGGAGAAGAGGAGTTGTTACTATTACTCGGACTAGAGCAATAGAATGTCTGGGGTTGCTGCAGTCGGAGTTTGTCTGAGAGCGGTTCGGGTCGGCGAGTCGAGTCGAGACGAGCGACGCAACAGCAACTCTAACCAGATAGTCGGGAGTAGGTAATAAGTATTTGCAAGAAATGATACAGAAACAGGGAGAAAGTAGTAGCAACTGTGAGGTAGTATTCGTATCTGAATGGATCAATTCCCGACAATCGGGTTTTGGCCTGCTTCGAGGGTCCGGACTTAAATGCAGCGGGATAATGGAGAATAGGAGCACAGATGCAAACGTGCGAGGCACAGCGGGGTTCTTGTGTCCCACGGGGGCTGCGAGGGCCCTGAAAGACGGGCTGGTCGGGGGGCCTTTTAGCGGTGCTTGGCCCGGAAGTGCAGGCAAAATTAGGCGAGTCAGTGGAGCGTTCGGCAGAACTATCTTACATCAATCCAGCTCGTCTATCCAATGGTTGGCTCCCTAGTCCGGCGGAACAGGTTGCGAGTTGGGTCAGAGAGAAGATTGGATGAAATTGAGTTGAATTGAAGTAGCAGAAGCAGAAGCACAACAGCTCAATATTTGTTCCGAGTCACGGCAAATTGCACGGATCCATGTCTCGGGTCGCGCAGATCAGAGGAGAGGAGTTGGGCAATAAGACTTTGTGTAAGGAGTAGGAGGTGGGAGCCCGCGGGCGGTGCGACTTGACTTAAGTTGGCCATACAGTATGCGTACATGTACATCCCAGCGTCGGTACCGAGTACATCCATGGCACATGCAAAGAGGGAAATTCGCAGCCAGAATGGATTACGAGGTGGCAGAACAACATGTACAGGAAACATTGGAGCTCTGACTTCAAGATCCTTTGCTCAGCAGCCGTTTCTCAAATCATGGCGCCCCCGAGTCGCGAATCCGAAGAGCGAAACAAGGCCGCCAAGCACCAAAGCCACCTCTTGCGTCAGTCCTCCAGCAAGCGTAAACTGTCGCTTTGGCCAAAAGTTGAGACCGCGCGTGAACGGGTTGCAACGCTAAGAAACCGCACTCTTTTAAAGCGCCAATGAGCTCGCAGCTCCTTGCTTACGATGGCCAAGTGCCGAACATTGAGCATCCATTACTAATGGGGGCCAATGTCCTGCTACCACAGAAGTCCGTAAGCACCAGCGTCTGGACTCCGTACTGAGTACGACGAGATATGGGGCAGAGCGAGTGATACAAGGCGGCGGCCAATTTAACGTGTGGCGGACTGTAAATGCAAGAGAGAAAAAGTGAAACATTGCACATGAGAGCACTGCAGTGATCCCACCATTCAAGAGTAATCTATGAAGCAGGTGGCCTGATGTCGTAAAAGCCATGTACTTGGCAGGCAAAATTACTAAGACAGACGGTGAAGCTCCTGGAAATGAATAGTAGTAGCACGACATAGTAGAGCTGGATATGTATCTAGAAATGCCTAGAGATGTAGTGGGCTATGAAGACGAAAGACTTGGCAAGCAGGTTTATCATCAAAGACTAATCCTTAGATACAGCACTGCTTTGGTGGTTAAAGGGCAGGAATGTACTGCTGCATTCTATCTTGTCCGATAGAACCTATTGAAGCTATTTCCTCGGAAATGCTGTGGCGTGAGATGGATAGCATAGGACGAAACGGGCGCTGGCTGGCTCAGCTGAGAAGCTCAAGCCTCGAATTCTCTCTCAGAGCTCCTCTCCTGGATGGATAGCAGCCAACACCTGAACCAAGCTCCATGTACCCTTTTCAGCACCGTATGAGGCGCTCACTCCATGATCCCCCTTTTGAATCCTGAATAGCATTGATCCGTCTCAATCATTCAAACCCAGCAAAACACGATCATGGCGTCATGTGAGCCGACAGTCTGACCACCAGCTATAATCCAAGCTGTCTTAAAAGGCAATCCCGACTCCCAATTGCGATAGATTTCCTGCATCAGACAGAGTGCTTATAGTGGCACTGGCTGTGCTACGAGAGGTACTGCCACTTCAATCCTTCCAATAAGAGGCTCCAGGCGTACCTGTACATACCGGACTTGCTTGTGCTCGGACGGGATGCCAGGCCCTTCGCATAGGTCCCTGATAACACATGTCCGCGGCATTCTGCTGACGGCGCCTTGGTTCCTGTATCTGTTCCTGGCAGATGTGGCCCTGTCGCTACTACTACCGCTCAAGCCGCTGGCTCCCGAGCTCGTCTATAACCTCTCGTCTCGCCTGGCGGGCTCGGTGTGGTCGTGGCTTCAGTTCATCTTCCAGCGAGTCAATGGCGCCAGGATTGTCTGTTCCGGCGATGAGCTTCCCCCCGGCGAATCGGCCATTGTCGTCGCCAATCACCGGGCGTGGTCAGACTTCTATATGATCCAAGCCCTGGCAATACGCTCGGGCATGCTGGGCCGGTGCCGCTACTTCGCCAAGCGCCAGCTGCGGTTCGTGCCCTTCCTTGGCTGGGGTCTCTGGGCCATGGGTATGCCCATGGTGAGCCGTAGCTGGCGCAAGGACAAATCGGGGCTCGACCGTGCCTTTGCCGGGCTGGTTTCCAGGAGGCTTCCAACTTGTAAGTGGGCTCCCGTCCGTCATTTCCACATGCACGAAATCCGTGTACCATGTATGTATGAGTATGAGAGTGCCTGACAAAATCTCATCGCCGTAGGGCTCATCAGCTTCAGCGAGGCCACCCGCTTCAGCCCGCGCAAGTATCAAGAGTCGCTGGCATGGTGTAAGAAGACCGATCGCCCCCATCCCATGCATCTCCTGTATCCCCGCACCAAGGGCTTCATCACCACGGTCCAGCACCTCCGCGAGGCACCACACATCAAGGCTGTGTACGACGTGACCATCTTGTACCGGCGAGGCAGTGATTTCCAGGAGGTGCCGACCATGTGGGACACCCTGAGCATTCCCAACCTGAGCAAGGAGGCCGGCTACGCATTTCACGTGCACACTCGCAGGTTTCCAATTGAGACGCTGCCTTACACGGATGCTGAGCTGGCCAGATGGTTGGAGCAGCGATGGATTGAAAAGGGAGAGTGGCTCGAAGCTCAGAGACAGAAGTGTCTAGCCCGCAAGGAAGGGCCCTATTGAACTTCAATGCCTTCTCCTCTTCTCCAAGTACATACTTCTCCGTACATATAGCACCTTATCACTGATGCTCATGCTGCTACTAGACTGCACATTTCTTCTTACCCGGTGCAGACAGGGTACAGGGCATGACTACTATTCTCGGGTTTGCCCCTACTGGGTTTATTTCCGCCTGTCAAGAGATACTACTGATAGTATCGTATACTTCTGAGCTAGAAAGGCTACCCACTGCAGAAGACGACGGTGATAAGCAGCTTGCTTCTACTCTCAGCACGACTTTGCGGCTGACATTGAAGCTTGAAATTTCGGGAGTTTGGAGATGTTTTTGAAAGGGTAAAGAATAGCATCAATCAGTATAATTAACACTTCCATCAAAGGCATGAATCCATGGAACCGAATGCAAATAAGCAGCAAGCGCAGCGGGCAGAGCTAATTATATCATTTGCGTATTGGCTCCAAGTTGGGTTGAAAAGATAGTGTAATCGGCTCCTGTGATGTGCATCCCAGACAGCGCCACAGCCCCTTCGAGATGCATCCATTCTTCTGCAGAGCTTAGCACGGTGCGAATGCTGCTTCACGCTCTCCACTGGGCTTCGTTCCCTCTTCGCCGTTCTCCTCTCATTCCCGCCGCCGCTCGCTGCAGCGCTAGCGTCCAAGTGGGAGGTGTGAAGTGGCAGATGAGAGGCCATTGAGCTTGTCGAGAGCTGGAGCTAGAGCTTGTTGATGCTGCCATCACACCGTCGGAACAAGTGGGAGCGAGGAAGGGCGAGGTTGTGAGGACTGGAGGGTACCCCAAAAAAAGCCCAAAACGCAAAATGCGGAGGAGAGGGGACGAGGCCAATGATCCCAAGTCCAGGCCATTGATCCCAAGCCCAGGCCAATTGTGCCGATCTGGGCGCCAACACCTGAGTTTCCCCTTCTCTGGTTTGTCTGCTTCATCGCTCTCGTTGGTCCTACCAAAGCTTGTAACGCATGCAAAACGAGGGCGTTGATGGTGCAACCGTTCTAGAGCATTTCTCTCCGAATGCACCCAAGCCTTATCGCCACTTCTTTCTGATGCATGCCTGTTGCCATCACAACCACGCATGCCTAGCACAAGTTCTAGACACCCACAGGATCAGGATGTCGACTAGACTTGGGGTAGTTGACCTAGTGATGCTTGCTGCACCGCACTTCACACGGGCAATGAGATCAGAAGCTTGTTAGTGCTGGATGTACAGTGTCGATTGAGACCAGCCGGCAATTCACCCACGCAAGACTCAAGCCCAATCCCACGCCCATCGCTGCCGTTAATAATGTCATTACTCTATCTGATCCAAAGCACCGCTTACGGGACGTGGCGTGGTCGCAGCAACCATGTGCCGTGCCGTGCCAATCAGCCCGTACTTTGACAAGCAGGCATTATCATGCAGCGATAGGAGAGAGCGGGCGTTGTGTAGAGGGGGAAAACCCTGAAGCGGCTTTTTTTCTTTTTTTTCCTATCAATCAAATCTTTCCTCCTGAGCGCCAGTGTGTTTCGAAGCTCCAGGTCCCAGGCTGTCTTGTTTCACAGCACGGGGGGTTAAACAGCCTGAGAGCCTATCCAAGGCCGCTAGAGCCCGCCAAGCGTCTCCCCCCCGTAGGCCTTGCTGGTGTAGCGCCCAGCGCCTGGCTGCGCTATAACCTGCGCTGTTGCCAGCAGAGTTTAGAGGCGGCTTGGGAGGGTTGGATCAGGCGGGTAAAAGAGCAGAGGAGATGGTGTGTCGTGATTGGCCCACGGGCTCTAGCCCCCCGCTTAATGTGTCATGGGGGAGAAGGACGCGATGCTCCAGAAGTACTCCGTACCTGTGCGATTAACAATTGAGCCATCGTGAAACGAGTGAGCTGACTGGCATCCAACAAGAGTTTCTGTCTGCGTGGTGCTTCGCCAGCGATTGTTGCTTCTGGGCAATCCCGTCGCCGATTCAACGTCTGTCGTTTAGCAGCTTCTGCCAAAGGCCGTCTGCTGAGTACTGAGAGTCGGCTGCCGGGCTCGTTTCTGGCTGTTGCGTCCGCCTGGGCCGTGGGATTGCTCGCAGGGCATCCGATTGTTTTTTTTTTCCTTCGTCAGCCCTCCTCCTCGACCTGGGGCCCTGCCTACCTACCCTGTTGCCAGATATACGACGCTTCGCCAGCGAAAGAGAGAAAAAAAAGACGACAACGAGAACGACAGCTGTGACTCTACGCTGGCCGTCTTCCGTCATGTATCCGAGCTTCATGGGTCTGTAGTTCTGGCCGCCTCGCCAGACCCCCGAGTCTCTCGACGAACAAACCCCAGCTCCCCCACCATCACCGCCGTGAACAGCCGCTCTCTGCAACGGGCGCTGCCTCCTCCTCGTCGCCATGGACAAGCCGTCCACTCCCGCCGTCGCCTCGCTGGCCCCGCCGGCCGTCCAGTCGCTGCGAGCTCAGCAGACGACGGCCATGGAGAGATCCATCAGCCAGGACATCCGGGAAGAGCGAGAGGAACTGCGAGAGGCGGCCGAGCAGACGCTGAACGCCATTGCTTATCTTAATCTTGACGGCACCATCAAGTGGGTTAGCCCTTCCTGGACCGATGTTGTTGGCACAAAGGTCGAATCCGTCGAGGGCGTCCCCATTTCCGATTTGATAGCCAGCGAGAACAAGTCCATCTTTACCGATGTAGTTGAGTCGATGAAGAGGGACGACTCCAAGAGCCACAGGGTCCGCTTCTCTGTCGTATTGGGCCCTCTGTCAAAGTTACGCTCGTTGGACAGCCTTTCGGCTCTCGATCCATCACAAGTCCCACAAACGGAGGTGGCCGATCTCGAGGCACAGGGTATCATGGTGTACGACAGTGCCTCGGGCGGTGAAAGCCATGTAGGTTCTTCTCGACTTTGGGCAGGTCAACGGGAGATTCGACGATAGAATCTACTCCCGGCCCTTGATTCTCTCTATTTACTAACCTGTGAATGATTTAGACAATGTGGATGATTCGTCCGTGGATACCACACGAAGTTCAGATCGATCTCCCCGCCGTGATTGTCGATTCCCTAGGCTCGGGAGTCGAGATCCTCGCCGGTATCCTCACTCGCATAGCAGAAGCTGCAAGCGAAGAATCGGAAGGGCCAGAACCTCCGCCTCCAGTTCTCTGCCGCATTTGCGAGCGTCAGATACCGCCCTGGTGGTTCGAAAAGCACACGGAACTGTGTCTCCAAGAGCACCATGCTGAAATGGATGTGCAAATGGCTCAGGAGAGCCTGAGTGAGCATAGAAACCACATTGTCAAGGTCCTTGACGCTCTGGAATCACGCAAGAGCCGATCATTGACTGGCGGCGACTCGCCCAATCTTCCCGTCGCCGAATACAAGGGCCAGCCCATTGGCCCTCCACCATCGGCACAGTCGTCCCCCGGGACTTCGCTCGCCCGCTCGCGAGAAAGACCAGGCGGGTTTGGGCACGCCAGAGCCCGTTCCTTTGCCATTCGTCGACCACAAGCACGTATTGTTGAGCTCCTGTTGGATCTATGCGATACCGCTATCGAAATCAGCTGCCCGGGTATCAAGGAGAGCTCTTCGCAGCATGGCAACTGGGAACTGCGCACCCAATCACCTCAGTCGGAATCGAGAATCTCGCAAGTGCTCCAGTGGCAGTCGCCAAGCTCCAACACTCTCGAACAAGAACAAGGTCTGGCATTGCTCTGCGAGGATACTGAAAAGGTGGCTCGAGCCAAGGTGGATGCTGTCTTCCGCCATCGGCAGATTATTGAATATGCGGAGCGAATTCGCATCGAGTTTGCGGTTCTCGTGCAAGACTGT
This sequence comes from Trichoderma simmonsii, assembly GCA_019565615.1. Taxonomy (NCBI): domain Eukaryota; kingdom Fungi; phylum Ascomycota; class Sordariomycetes; order Hypocreales; family Hypocreaceae; genus Trichoderma; species Trichoderma simmonsii. Next base: position 3,698,064 of record CP075866.1, read on the forward strand.
ATTGATGAGGCGACCAGAAAAGCCGCTCGCATTGCCGAGGGTCGGTTTAGTGATTCCACTGAATCCGAGCCTGATGAGTCGGAAGCATACACAGAAGATATTGAAGTGAGGAGTGAAACCACCGAGCCGACGAGCCACGCCGGCGAAGAGCATTTTGATCACTCCATTACCAGCCCTTCTGCTTTAGCTGCAGCACTTCGTCAGGTCGACATGTCCGGGGGACTTGGACGGTCTCGCCCGACATCGTTTGTGGGATCTACTAGATCTAGTAGTCCTAGAGAATGTCCAACTCCTCGGTCTCATCCGGGTGGGTTGAGCATTCTAAGTCAATCTCGAGATTCACGCCGAGGGTCAACCCTACCGCTCGAGAGCGACATTGGCGAGAGCGAGGGAAGCCTACGATCATCATCAGTAGCCTCGCGAGGGCACAACAGGACCGAGTCGCCCATTTCTGAATTCGGCGATCTAAGACGTGCAGCGAGTTCCAGGAGGCACAGGCGAAGCTTGGTGATCCCAGAGACAGCTTCTCCTCGGCGGCAAGAATCCCCGTCACGGATGATGACGCAGCCATCCTCTCCTCTGAGAATCAAGGCTCGGGTGCTGCCTCAAGCGCACGAGTCAATCATTTCCCCCGAGGCATCACCAATGTTTCCTAGTAGCGAATTCAGCTCCCCCATTACTCATCCGTCTCGACATCACAGGAGACAGTCTTCAGCCGCAATATCTGACTTCGTCATGAAGCCGCCGCCGTCTCCACGTCTCAATGCTGGAAATCAGCCGCCGCCGCCGCAGTCCCGACCGTCGCAGCCGTCGATCAAAGACTTCGAGATTATCAAGCCCATAAGTAAAGGAGCCTTTGGCAGCGTCTATCTCTCGAAAAAGAAATCTACTGGAGAATATTTTGCCATCAAGGTGCTGAAAAAGGCCGACATGGTTGCCAAAAACCAGGTCGGAAATGTCAAGGCGGAGCGTGCCATTATGATGTGGCAAGGACAGAGCGAATTTGTTGCGAAATTGTACTGGACATTTTCTAGCAAAGATTATCTATATCTTGTCATGGAGTATCTCAACGGAGGCGATTGCGCTTCCCTCATCAAGGTGCTAGGCGGCCTTCCTGAAGACTGGGTCAAAAAGTATCTTGGAGAAGTTGTCTTGGGCGTGGAGCATCTTCATGAGAGAGGGGTCATCCATCGAGACCTCAAGCCCGATAACCTGTTAATCGATCAAAAGGGCCATCTGAAGCTGACTGACTTTGGACTTTCGCGCATGGGTTTAGTAGGTCGACAGAAGAGAGCGTTGAACAGTGACGCAGATTCTACTCCAGACTTGCTCAAGCAGGGACCATTCGTGCGTTCTACGTCCATGGCATCCTCACGATCAACATCGCTCGATATCCAGGGCCAGACGTATTCTCCCAGCGCAACGCCACAGATGACACCAGATGTCGGGAGCATTGGCCAGCCGTCGTACTTCAGTCTCGGCCCTGCTCAGTCCGACCCACGTCGCATTTCGAATAGCCATCGAAGCGACAGCGGTGGGAGCGAGACGCTGAGCCGCATGGTCACTACGTTCTCCATCCATGACTCCGACTCGGGTTCTCAGCCTGCAAGCGCTAGGATGTTCTTGGATGAGGACGCTGTAATTCACGGATCACCAGATCTGGCACCATATTCAACCACCAGAACTAGCATGGACAGCCACGGTCGAAACTCTCACCCGCCGCCAAACATGATACCACCTCCCATGGCATTGTTTGATCCCGAAGATACAAACAGGCGCTTCGTCGGAACTCCAGACTATCTAGCCCCAGAAACGATCAAGGGAGACAAGCAAGATGAGACAAGTGATTGGTGGTCTGTCGGATGCATCATGTTTGAGTTTCTTTACGGCATCCCACCATTCCACGCCGGTGAAGCCGAGCAGGTTTTCGAGAACATCTTGGCACGCAAGATTCAGTGGCCAGATGATGCAGACTGTGAGCCAGTGTCTGATGAGGCCAAAGACTTGATCAACAAGCTGTTATGCATGGACCCCCCGCAACGTTTGGGTTCCAATCGTGAAGAAAAATTCGCTTCTGGTGGTGAGGAGATACGAAGCCATCCTTGGTTTGCAGGAGTCAACTGGGAAACCTTGTTGGAAGATGAGGCCCAGTTCGTTCCTCAGCCGGAGAACCCAGAAGATACCGAATACTTTGATTCGAGAGGCGCTGTCCTTCAATCATTCGTAGAGGAGATGGAGGATCAAATGTCGCCGCAATCTTCCACTGCTGGGTCCACTGACTATCCAGATAGGCCGCACGACGCCCTTTCGCGAGTCCGTTCGCAAGTAAACCAAGCGGGTAGGAAGCTGATGCCACTACACATTCCCCCTCACGTGCGAGACCTCAAATCACGGAGGCTGAGCGAGCCAATTGCTGCCGATGACTTTGGTAGCTTCTCTTTCAAGAACCTGCCTGTATTGGAAAAGGCAAACAAGGACGTGATCCAGAAGCTTAGGGCAGAGGCCCTGGCAGTCCAAAGCAAGCAGTCAGCCGTTAGCCCCGGAGGACTTGGAGGACTTGGAGGTGTGCCATCTCCAGCACCGTCGCTTGAAGGCAGCCCCGTGGTATCAACCCATATTCAAAGAACATTGTCCAACGCAAAAGCTCGCCCGCAATCCCCATCCGGCTTAAGCCTCGCGAATGCGTCTCCCAATAGGATTTCGCAGGTCTCGCAGCCTTCACAGCCCTCATCTCCTTTGCTAGTCTCTTTCACGGCAGCCGGACAAGTACCATCAGATGGCCGCAGAAAGGCATCAAGTAACTCATCCAGCTTGTCGTACCAATCATCATCTTCTCTGCAGCCAAATTCCGCCTTTGAGATACCAAAAGTTCCCCCTAGCCTACAGAGGGCTGCAACATCCGCATCTGCATCGCCGATTAAACCTCGTAATGGAAACACGGTACCGCCCCCGCTTGCATTGTCTCCAGGAAAAGTATTGGCAACGCCGGTTCGGCAGGGAAGCACATCATCGACAAGCCGATCGAGGTCCCTGACTGTGGGGTCGCAAGAAGCCAGCCCCATAGCAACAGACATGCTCCAGCATCATCACCGGAACCGTCGAAGTCAAGTGTTTGACATGTCTCCTTCATCATCAGACAACGAAGGAGACAAGCATAACGCTCTCTTGAGGGTCCAGCGGCGTCGGCAAAGCTCACGACGACTCTCTCAGATTGCCTTTGACAATGGACCGACATTCCGGCCCTTGGACGTGCTCATCTGTGAAGACCATCCCGTGTCTCGGATGGTGATGGAGAAACTCCTTGAGAAGCTACGTTGCCGCACTATTTCCGTGGCTAACGGATCGGAAGCAGTGCGATATTCGATGAGCGAGATCAAGTTTGACATCATCTTCCTCGAATACCGACTTCCACAGATCAATGGAGCCGACGTGGCCCGCATGATACGAGAGACCAAGAATGCCAACTCGCACACCCCCATTGTAGCGATTACGGCCTATCTGAAGGAACTGCAGGCGCCACACTACTTTGACTCGCTGATTGAAAAACCCATCAGCTCCTCAAAATTAACAGAGGTGCTTCGGAGCCTCTGCCAGTGGCAGCCCGAATCCCCGCACCGGCCGGCTATACCATCCATGCCACAAACTATTCCGCTTAACCTGAGGAGAGCTCATCCCCCTCGTCCAATCGATGACAGTCCAACGTCGAGCATCTCTGCGTTTACGGGCCGCCATGCATCGGCGATGGTGTCAAGCCGGGAAGATTCGATCACATCTAGCATGTTTGGGGATTCGGAGTCTTACACTACGGATGAGATCCCGGTCGTCATCAGCCGCAAGGCAACCGGTGATTGGGGGGATGACAGCGGTGGCCTTGGAATCACCGACATGGACGCAGCAGCTGGGCTTGATCCTTCACCTAAGAGCATACCCTTGCTCCTGTGCCAGCAGTCGGCGCCAGCACACCTAGAAGTCATGTCGCGCGGTCTTGATAACCGACTCAAGGTTAGGCAGGACATTTTTGACAAGAAGCCTTCAGAAGGCACCGAGTCCGCGGACGACGAAGATGAAGAGCTTGATGGCAAGAGAGACATGCAGCTGAGACGGGGAAGCAAGGCTGTGATTGGAAAGGGCTCATTACCGAGCTCGAAGCTTGGTATTGAAATGATGCGAGCGGATAGCCATGATAGCGTCACATTGTCAGATAGCACATCAGAAGCCGTGACGCAGGTAGCAACAACACCTTCCCTTGAATTGGAGAGACAACTAGTCGGTATGCCTCCAGACATGGCGGCAGCACTGAGCACGCCAAACAAGACTGGGGCAGCCGGGGCCGATCTGGAAGGCATACTGGGCCCCGGAAGCACCGAGGCGACACCGAGACCACCCGTAGCCGGGACAGACACAGATCGGACTGACAGCGGGGGTTCGGCGGTGAGAATTCAACTAGAAGGAGACGACTCAACACCAAGGGCCTTGGGCAAACAGACATAGCGAATTAGGCCACACTTTTTACGATTTTTTCATTTTATTCGTTCCACTCATTTACTATCCCTTTTTTTGCCTTCTACTCAACACCCCTTTTTATTTCTCGTTTTCTCCCTGGCTTGCTGGAGGAAAAAAGCTTCATCTATTTTCAAGCCCCCCCTTTTTTTCTACACTTACGAAAATATTCGTTGCTTGGGACGAGTCTGAAAAAAAGAAAGTTTTATTTTTCCTTTTTTGTACGAACACAGCAGCGAGGCGTTACATGGGACATGACGACTCGAGACGAAATGCAAAACAGAGCGATAGCATGCATGCTTATCAATGCGATGGAGATGAACTTTAGTTGAAATGGATGCGATGGAGATGAACTTCAGATGAAATGGATGCGATGGAGATGAAACTGGGCAGACGGAATTGATACAACGAGCCTCGCTATCTTCTTTTTTTTATGGAACATTTGCTCTCAAGGAGCCAAAGGGATGGCCTTTTTTATTACTCGGGGTAGTTTGATGAATTTTGGTCTGCTGGGGTTTTCGTCATGGCCGGTATTTTAGTTATTGGGTGGTGATGTGTGTGTGTATATAGATGAGAGATTCTGACGTATAGGGAATGAAACTAGCTATTATCTGGTCTCTGCTTGTGCTGTTCCTGCTTTGATATCCTGGAATGTTTGCGTGTAATTTTTAGTAAGATATGCAGTAGGATATTTGTATGAGAGTCGGCCACTTTTGATATAAGACATCTGTGAGAAGAGTCGACGGGGAGATAGCTAGTACCCAGCAACAAACAAAGGGCCCGGGGAAACCGCAAAATCGGTATAGACGATTATACTGATCCTTTAGCCCGAATATATCGATTCTTCGTTAGGATAATTCCCCGATGTCCTTGTCATTATCTATTGATCTGATGGAAATAATAGATAGTTATTGCCGGGACAATGGGCCGGAAGCGCGGAGATGTTCCCGCCCAAAGGAATAGTCGCAGCAAAGCCGCGCTACGTAAAAACGGGTTCATACCAGATATGAACACCGAAGCGGCTGACCAAAAAGGCGGCAGCGTTTTCGCCGACTTTGGAATTATGTGTTACTTGTATTACCATGTGGCAAACGTGAGAAAATCTGGGGTGCTTTGGGGGGTTTGAGGCTGCTCTCGGTGAGCATTTGCATGTTAGTAGAGAGGTGTGGCTGCTTGGTGTGGCTAGTGCATTGATTTACTATGCGCCATGAAGCTTTCTGAGGCTGAGGCAGGAATTGACTTTTTCACATGTGAGCCAAAAGGCCTCCAAGGTTACGCTTTACGGCGAGGTTTAAGTTGGCCGTTTGGAAAGCATTTATGCGTGGGGATTACAGTGTATCAGCTGGAGTGTCTGTTCATTGCGTGGATATGAGCTCGTTGCGCATTGCAAAAAGTTTGGGGCATGAATTTTGAAATGCGTCTTGTCTCTAGGGTAGCGTGCATTACAGAGACAGCTGAGTGATACTGCATGTTAGTGAAGTGCTGTAGGAGCTTGTCGTCCCGGAGTACTCCGTATTCTCCCCTCTACCCCGCGCTGATCAACAGCTTTGATTGGTGAGCGCTGCAAAGAGGGATCAACGAACAAGAAAAATAGAGCAAGCAAAGTTGAAGAGGACTCCGTGCAGAATACTCCATAAAAAAAAAAAACTTTTCTCAAAAGGGGTGCAGAAAGCGGATGTTAGCCGAAAGACCCTTAAAGTCCGGATCAGGTTCCCGCGTCGCTCCGTCGATAACCTTACTGCCATTCAGCACTACGGAGCGTTGCATCAGGACTGTGGCCCCAAGAACTAGGAGTTATACGAAGAGAGGAAAGTGTAAAGTGTAACTTGTTCTGGAATTCGGACAAGAGCAAAAAAGAAAAAAAGAGAGAAAAAAAAGAGACAAAACTAGGCTTTCGACCGTTCTGGATAGCTCCCAGTGGCGTCGGTGTCGGCTCCGTTAGAATTCTAGTCCACGGCGACACGGTGGCGGCGGAGACGGTGATTTTTTCTCTTCTTTTTCTTTTTGGATTCTGAATTTGATTTTCCGTGTCCATTGTAGGCTACCCCGTGCCGTACTCGTACTCTATTCTTCGAGGGATATCCGTACTGTAGGATTGAGTACGGACGGGTCTGGAGCATGGGCCGTGGTCTGATGAGGGCTCGTGCTTTACCTAATGCACCGAGACCTGCGTGAGACATCAATTGCAGCGATACTCGTACCTGCAACCTGTACCAATTGCTCGTGCTACCGCCTGATGCGCACATGAAGATGCTCCCTGGCCTACCTGCTGGTAGCAGTTAGTCCACGTATCATGTCTTGCAAAGATTTTTCTTGCCAAATCCCGCAGGTACAGGACAGTGCCAACACGCTGCCAGGGAGATGACCGGACAATGGCACATAACACATAATGAGCAACTGTCGCAAGTATTTTGCAATACAAGCATCATGGAAAGACAAGCATTGGCCAGCCTTGTGTCAGCACGTTGCACGTTTTACAATGATTGGATGAAAGAACAAGAGGCAAGAGGCTCGCGGGCGAGGCCGAAGTAGAGAAACCAAATTGCCATCAAACCTTAAAAGCTGTGCGCAACAGAAATGAGGGTATCTGGTACTAGTGCATCTCAGCCGCAGACGCTGCGCATCAAAGGTACAGAGTACGCTTTTGCGCCACTGATAGACGCTCGGTGCGTGTTTGAGGAAATAAATGGATATTGCTGTTCGATAATCTCACTCATCACGCATTCTTTCTCTTCAGCTTGCCACATGTGCTGTGATTATCGTACTCGTGCCTTTTCTCTGGGTTTTGCTTTACAATTTCCATCGTGTGCTGCTCCGCCCACGGCGCTCTTTCCGATTACGTCCTGGAGTAACACCGAGAGGGGGAAGTCTCGACTCTGGACTTGACTCACGCGACAACTTTCCCACTCCGGTTGGTCGTACTTGGCATAGGTGGATTGCGTGACGTAAAAGAGCGGTCGCCAAGCAGAGCCGGTACGTGATAGGCTGCAAGTGCCGAGAGATTGGACGACATTCGTACTGGATGGAAAAAACACGATGCATCGTCGAGGACGAAACGAAGCAATTCAGAGTCTCATTTTGGGTAATTTTGGCATCTAGTCAGACTCTCTTGTCGGTGCCAGGTGCTGTGGCTGCACCTGCTTGCTTTGTTAGGGGGGGCCCGATAATTCTTGGAAAGATCGGCACGGATTTTGACTGTCTGAGGTGCCGTTCTATCCGGATGCAGCAGCAGCAGCGCCAACCGGGAAGGGACGACGCACCACGCCCTTGCCCTCATTCCCTGAGCGATACCTTCGTATCGACTAGGTGCCCATTAAGATGCTGACCAAAGACGAGCTTTTCGCCAATAGAGACGCCGTAGTGCTTGTGCGCGCCCTGGTTCAGCGGCAGCCTGACAGCCAAAGGATGCGAAACTGTGCGCATCAGGTCCATGGATCTGTACTGTAATTTTTCTCTTTTTCCCTCTGTGCCACCGCAATGGGGACGCCGTCTCATCCATTTTTTTTTATCCCGCCACCCACCACGGGATTCATGCACTGAGCAACAAGTGACTTTGTATTTAATGCTCCATATTTGTACATGAAGATCGAGCCAGGCAGGGAACCTTTGGATCCGTTGACCGAGGCATGGCTCGAGGGGAGTGCACACCATTTGCTGCGGCTGTACTCGTACACACTATGGATGCCAGATCGGCCACCGAAGAAACATGGTTATGCCTACGGGACGGCCACCAGCCAGCATTTGGACGCAAACCCTGACCGAATGCCCTGCATAGGTGGCCAAAGCAAGCCTTGCAGAGGCGTCATAGGCTCGGAGGCGAGGGTTGGGATGGCCCGATTTTCCTCAGCAGATCTTGCTCAAGCGACAGGGCAAGGACAAGAAGAAGAAAAAATAGAGAGAGAAGCAATCAGCTAGCAAAAGCCTTCTCCGAACTACGACGAGCCAAAAGGCGCCACTGCGGTCAACACAACCGATTGGTCTAGATGGTGGCGGTAAAGCCTTAGATCATGGCTTCTGCGCCATGTCTCTCCCGGGCTACGGCGAATTCTCATCGTCCCTTGTGCGCATGTCAAACTCGACTCGAGCTGCGCTACGGCGAGCACGAAGGACTAGACGTGTGGCATATCAAAGGGAGCCATTGGGACCTTTCCGCCACGGCCTACAAGGTAGCACCTATTACGGGTCGCAGACTGCGCACACGACAAAAGAGGCCGACGGCAGGGTTTAGTGATACTGCGAGCGGGTCATGGCCGGACATGGTGTGTGGGAAGCTTGTGGGGAGCATCCCAAAGACCACGAGGCGGACGACGGAATGGAGCAGCTGGGCCAGGCGAGTCTGCCCCCGGCCAAAGCCACTCGAGGTCCAAGGTTCGCCCACGATGGTAAATCTCAACATCTGACTGGCCGCCGAAATGCTGTCTTTCGGTCGTCGAATGCGGCTTAAACCGTGAATCTCATGGCGGATATTGAAATTCTTTCTAAAATACTGCCTTTCGCGGGTCTTTAGCTTGCAACCAAGCTGATGCACTCTATCAAGGGTGACAAAGCGCATGGCGACTGCGACTTCGACAAACAAATAAAGCATTTGCGTCCCGTCAATCTTTCTTCCCTCGTTCCCTCTCTTCTCTTCATCCCCATCTTCATCTCTTGGTGTGGTGGCCGCGGTCGAAGCAACCCCCCAACCTTATTTGTTGCTAGGGCATTGTCCCTCCCTCTTTATTCTCGGACTTTCTCCCCGCAATCTTGGACTCCTCCTCCAATCAGATTGCTTTGTGGGAAACCAGATCAGAATAATTTTCTGATCATTCTGTTACTGTGCACTGCATAAGTCGTTTGTGCATTAGTATCGATCACAATGGCCAGCCAGGAGCACCACCACCTCGGCGGCATTGTCCCCGGTGAAATCCCCATCCCCCACGGCCCCCATGAGGATGGCGACGACCGCGACGACTACCCTCTCGATGCGGATGAGCGCCGTGTTTTCAGCCATGTCACCCGTCCCGATGACAGCTACACTCCCGATGGCACCTACTGGGCGGACCTGCCCTTTGGCGAGCGTGTCAAGTTCGTCTCTGCCGTCGACCGACAGGCCGCCAGCGAGGAGCTGAGCACCATCTGGTCAATGATCAAGAAGGATCCTCTGTCTCCCCTCTCTTGGTATTTCCGCCATGCCGTCATTCCTGGTGCCGGTCTTGGTCTGGAAGGCTACGTTCTTTTCTCTATCGGTAACCTGTCTCCTCTCTTCAGCCAGGTCTGGCCCGAGTGCTGGGGTTCCAAGCCTACTGTTTGCGACCCCAACTGGATTGCCGCTGTCACTTATCTGGAAGTTGTCGGTATCATGATTGGTCAGGTCATTGTTGGTGTAAGTGCTCTGCAAACTAGCCAAATTAGAACACCAAGAAGACGCATGACGCTAACGAGTTTTCTCTATACAGGTTATTGGTGATTGGATTGGCCGTCGCTGGGGTCTCATTCAGGATGCCATCATCATGTTCATCGGTCTCCTCATGCTCACTGCCAGCTGGGGTAACTCTCTCCAGGGCTGGGTTATTTGCTACGCCTGGTCGCTGTTCTTCTACTCTCTCGGTGTCGGTGGTGAATATCCCATCACTGCCACTTCTTCCCTCGAGAGCGCCGTCACTGCCGGCAAGCTCTCCACCAAGGAGGATCGTCTGCACCGTGGTCGCCGTGTCACCATGGCTTTCCTGATGCAAGGTTGGGGCCAGTTCGTCAACCAGGTTCTGCTCATTGTCCTGCTCGTCATCTTCAACCACGGCAAGGGCGGCCCCCCTTACACTAAGGAGGCTGCTCAGTTCACTTTCCGTCTGTCCTTCGCCTTCCCTGCTATTGGCACTCTGTGGCTCGTTTACTACAGAACTTGGAAGATGCCCAACGCCTCTAAGCAGCTTGCCGAGGCCAAGAGCCGCACCAGCGTCACCGGTTACGATGTTACCGCCCTCAAGTCTTGCTTTACTCACTTCGGTGGCCGTCTGCTCGCCACCGCCGGTACCTGGTTCTGCAACGACGTCTTCTTCTACGGCAACAAGCTCTTCCAGGGCCAGTTCATCAAGGTCATCTCCGACAACCCCAACTCCCTTCTGACCACCTGGTCTTGGAGCTTGGTCAACATTGTCGTCTCCCTGGCTGGTTACTACTGCGCTACTTTCCTCATCGACAACAAGCTCTATGGCCGCAAGTGGATGCAGCAGATTGGTTTCCTCATGTGCTTCCTCATGTTCGTCATCCCCGCGTTCAAGTACGAGTACTACTCCAGCCCCAAGGGTATCCACGCTTTCCAGGCCATGTACTTCTTGTCCTCCTTCTTCAACCAGTTCGGCCCCAACTCCGTCACTTTCCTCATTGCCGGTGAGGTTTTCCCCACCCCCATCCGAGCTACTGCCCACGGTTTCTCTGCCTGTCTCGGAAAGGCTGGTGCTCTGCTTGCTTCGATTCTGTACAACTACATCGACATCCAGACCCGATTCTACGTCGTCCCATGGTTCGGCCTTGCTGGTATGTTCCTGACCTGGCTTTTCCTCCCCGACACCACCGGTCTCGACCTCAAGGAGCAGGAGCGACGATGGCGCTACATCCGTGACGGCAAGGCCGACCAGTACCACGGTGTTGCCGTCCACCCCCACCACCTGTCCCTCTGGGAGAGATTCCGTGGCATCAGCAAGTCTTATGATCCCCAGGCGGACTGGAAGGCGAAGGTTGAGGACATGCGCGCTGAGTGGGAGGCTGTCCAGGCTGCTCGTGGACCCAAGGAGACCGAGGCTGACCACAGTGGCATGCCTGATGATGGCGAGTTCTCTCCTGAGATTCACGCCTTCTTCAAGCGCTCCAGCCCTGCTGCCCGCTCCAACGGTGTCCTGAATGAGAAGACCGTCAGCGACGAGGCTTCTTCCGAGTAAAGTCGGCAACCCATCTTTCCAATTTTCTACACATATCTGTCTCCGAAAGACTATTGTTCTATATATCTTTTACTACATTCTTATTTTTAACGCGTAATCTGCATCAGGGGAGTTGGGTTTGGAGGGTTGATGTCTACTCTCTTTTCTTTTATTGTTATACCTGATATCCGGTTCATTGAAGTAGATGTGCTGAGAGAAGACTCTCGCTTTTGGATTTTATGAGATTCCCTGATGAAAAAGTTCTTCCCTATCTAGAGGGTATGATAGTTTGAGCAGCATGATTATGATATGCTATACTGAGTATATATATATCAATAAAACACAATCAAAGTGTCCAACAATCTACAAGGAGCTGATAAATGGTGATATTGAAATAGTTTTTGTGAAGTCTTGATGTGCTAGACTCGGCGCTTGCCATATGGCATGTGCCTTTACATGGTGATTTGAGATTTGTAGGCTGTTCGTACTTTCATCCGATATGTCAGTGACTCTATCGCCGCCTGTTTTATGACAGTTTTAACCTCTGGCGAAGTATTGTGGACTTTTTTTTAGTTTTGGTATCATTATATGTTATCATTTTATATCGCAATATTGCCCCCATGAATACAATATAACCAAGGCAATTACCACTACTACACATTCTAGCGCACCCGCTTTCACATTTACTGAATTACCTCTAAAAATAAACAACCTAAAAATAGAGAATCGAGGCTATCTATACATATATAACATGACCAGACTGCTCAGATATAACGCTGTAGACCGAGTTGAGCTGTAGGCTAAGCGCCGTAGGCAAAAGCCCCCTGAAGGCATCCCCGGGGGATAATAACTAAGTTTCCATTCTTAATGGCCTTGATGTTGACTCAGTTGGCCTTGGTCAAACGGAATGAACTTGATCGAACCAGAATGTCTTGAGCGAAGGAGATGATTACGATCTATCTAGGTGGCCTTGAATGGAAGACCTTGATCAATATAGCAGCTTTGCTTAACCTTATGAATTAGGGGGGGTTTGAAACACAAGAGAAGAAGGATGTAAGTTAAGGATGTATTTTCGCTATCTAGTTGTAGACTTGTAGCTCTGCTATGTTTTCTGTAGATTCGCTCTATAACAAGAATGATGTGGGCGACCAATAATAATTTTGTCAGCAATCTCCATTCCTTTTCTAGTAGTTGTATATGCAACGAGTATCAGATCAGGACTCTTCTCTGATAAACTTCTCTGGAAAGGGTGATTGACTGTCTATATTCCATTGTATCTCTGTGAAGTTTCCGCTCGAGTTTTTCTTGAAATGCAAAAGCCACGCAGGAGCGCCATAGTGGAACAGGCCGCTACGACTCCGCTGGTCGGCTGAAGGCAAGAAGACGAATGTATCATCGCTGTAGTGTGACAGGATGTGCTCTTGGTCCAGCTTCCCGTTGATGTTGAATTTTAGGGTGCCATCTTTCTGAAATATCTCGAGATATAATGCGCGAGTCTTGTGCCAATACTTGCCCTGGAGATTCTCGTGTGTCGGCTCTGGTGAACCCGGCTTGCGGCCCTTTTCGAGAGCTTCTACGATTCCTTGGTGAATTGTTCTCCATTTGGCTGCGGCTTGATCTGCAAATTGCGTCAAGTCGAGAGGGTGCTTCTCGTTCAGGACGGCTTGGAGCAGCGATTGAGCGACCCAGTCGGCGGTGTCGCCTTGGGAAACAGAGTTGGTCAGGACGACAATTGCAGACTGAGACTCAGGGACCAGCATGAAACAGTGGCCGTACCCAGCGCCAGCGCCACTATGATAGAAAACTTGTTGGGGCTTCGAGCTGGTCCCTATCACGGGCATGGCGTCAACTAGGCCGGAGTTGAAGCCTATTTTGCCAAATTGCGCTGGGGTCGTGACCTTTGCGAAACCCATTGCATAGAGCTCATCCGATGTGACGGTGTTGTTTATGAAGCTGCGGCCGGACAAGACCGTGTCGAGAAGGGCGAGTGGTGCCTTGCCCTCCCGGAACACTGAAAGAAGAGTGTTGCCCCAAGCGAGAAGGTCGCTGACGGTACTGCGGATGCCGCCCGCTGAAGACATGATGCTGCCGTCGGTGAGGTCCATATTGCCAACGCGTACTGGCGTCAAGTCATCGAGGATCATGTATGGCAGCGCCAATGTGTCCCGGGGGATCTCAGACGCGATGGCTGTAGTATGTGAGAGCTGGAGTCGTTTCAGCACTCGGGTAGAGAGCACTTGGCCCCAGGACTGGTTTGTGACTCTCTCAATGACCTCGCCGGCCAGTGCATACATCCAGTTGTTGTAGAGCCACCGCGATCTAACGGGATAGACGGAAGGCAAGTGATTACACAGCGAGACTGTGAAGTTCTTGGCTGAGAAGGTTTAGCTGTCAGCGCCTAGCCAGAGGGCATCGAGCCGAGCAAGCCCTGTTCGGTGCGATAAGATGTCGATGAGGGAGAGTTGACCGGCGAGGGATGGATTGTGCTTAAACGAGAGCTCTGGTATGTAGCTGGTCAGAGGCTCATCCCACTTGAGAAGGCCCTCGTCGACTAACTGGGCAATTGTGGTCGCAACGAAGGCTTTTGTGAGAGATGCTATGGGGTACCTCGTGCTGGAGTCGGCTACGAGACGGCGCTCGACATCGGCAAAGCCAAGATTGGTCTCTAGAACGACACGTCCGTAGCTTATGACGCCGATGGAGATGCCAGCCGTGCCGCCGATGTCCTTGAGGGCCTCAATCTCTGGCAGGACCTTGACCAGTCTGTCCCGTAACCCTGAAAGATCAGATTCCGGAGATAAAAGAGGTATCTGCCGGGCGGCTGCAAGGAGAGGGAAGAGCGTGAAGGCGAGCATATCGGTAGCCTTGACGTGATGTAAGGAACAGGGCGAAAGGGTGCTGTCAAAGTGAGATTGCTTGATTGAGTTTTGGTTCGGATTTCATCGAGGAAAGCCTACGGCATTTTATATCAGGAAAAGAAGCAGAAATTCTTTGTCCTAATTTGTGGACATAAAGATCCTGATCCATGCAAGTGTTGGTTGCATGCACTTGTAGCAATATATCAAAGGAGCAAGCCCGGATGGTTTCGACCAACAGCATTCCCACGTCCCTTGTCTTTCTCTTCACCAATTGGAGGTTTTTTCCCACTCTCTAGAAAACAACCCATCACGCTCAGCTATAATGGAGCTCAAAATACCGCTTCTCCTTTATGGAACCGCCTGGAAAGAGGAAAGGACGGCTCATCTTACAGAGACGGCTGTGTTGAAGGGCTTCACCTGCATCGATACGGCCAACTATCCGACGGCGTACGACGAGAAACTGACGGGCGATGGAATTGCGGCTGCCCTCAAGTCTGGTATCAAAAGAAGCGATCTTTTTGTACGTGCATTTTCTTCTCCTCCTGCTCTTTATTTCTGATTTAGACAGATTGACTTACTCGCCATGCTTAGATCCAAACCAAATTCACGCCAGTCTGGGCTCACCATCCGAGCAAAATCCCCTTCAATCCTCACCAAGACATTGAGGGACAGATAACTGAGTCAATACGGCAGAGTCTTGAACATCTCCAAGTCGATTACTTGGACTCCTTGCTGCTGCATGTGCCATTTCAGCAGGATAGTGACAACCTTGTCGCCTGGAAAGTTCTCGAGACATTTGTGCCACACGGGATCCGCTCCCTCGGCGTTTCCAACTTCAAGCTATCACAGCTTAAAGAGGTGTACGCCAACGCAACGCTTAAGCCCGCCATCGTGCAGAACCGCTTTTACAAAGAGACGGGCTATGACATTGACCTGCGAGACTTTTGCGCAGAGCGAGGCATAACGTACCAGGCATACTGGATGCTCAGGAACAACCCGGAGATTCTAGCATCGGACATCTTGAAGTCCGTAGCTGTGAAGCTCAATGTCGAGAAGGAGCTTGCATTTTATGTGTTGATTTTGGGCTTGGGCGGAACTCAGGTGCTCAATGGCACGACAAACCCTGGGCGGATGGCGCAGGACTTGAAGACGGTTGGCGAGGTGTTTGGTAATAAGGCGCGGCTGCGTGAGTTGCAAACAGATTTTGACGCGTTCCGTCAACTTCTGTCGAAACTATCGACTGGAGCAGAGTAACCCGGCCCATTCCATTTACTTACTCATAGCGGATGCAAATTGTGCCACTATATTTGCAGGTACATAGATCTAAATAAGTAGTAGTACGTAGAGGAACCGGCGATACCTAGTTCCCTCGTGCAAATAATAATTTCCCGTTCAAATAGACTTTGTATAATAGAATCTCGACTGAGGAGCGTGATACTGCTCGCTTTGGAAATGCTCGCTATGGAAATGCTCGCTATGGCAACGCTCGCTATGGAAGTGCTCGCTATGGCACCGCTCGATATGGAAATGCTCGCTATGGAAATGCTCGCTATGGAAATGCTCGCTATGGAAATGCTCGCTATGGAAATGCTCGCTATGGAAATGCTCGCTATGGAAACGCTCGCTTTGGAAAGCAACACCTAGTTCAAAAAATAGGCCAAAATACCCATCACGACGCCATCCACGCCGATGACAGCACCAAACACACCCAGCCCAGTATCTAAGCTCTTCCAACAAAAGCCCGCCACGACTCCGCAGACGATGGATAAGACGAGGGATAACAACACAAACACTGAGAGAATCAGTTTATCGAATTCCAGGCGAATTAATAGCACATCTCTAGCACGGAGAGTGCCAGGAGCCTCGACGAGAGCTGTAAAACGGCGATACGAGGTGATAAAGTCGCACTCGGCTGGGAACTCTCTGGGGTTGTGCAAAGCTTTTGTCAGAATATGGCAGCGATGATCGGCTCCAATGTCAACGATGCAAGGAAAGTCTTGAGAGATGGCCTCGATTGGTACCTAGGAACGAGCTACGTGTTAGGCTCTGTGGGTTTCGAAACGTGAGGATAAACCATATACCGGACACATTGTTGCGCTATAGACCACTGGTGTTAGAAAGGGAACAACCTTTATTAAACTGTCCGTCCACCATCCGCGAGAGGCCAAAAGAGACCGCTTGAGTTTGAGCATGACTTCAAGTGCCTTATCGGAAGATCGAAGCGGAACGTGGTAGAGAAGGTAGTTGCCATGGCTGAACATGACTACACGGAGGTCGATCCATGTTGCCTCGAATTCGTACTCCATTTCAACGTCATATAAGACATAACGAAAATCGGGTATTTGGCGTTGGATTCGAGACAATGGGCTTGTGTATATGAGATCAGGACCACAGATTAATGACATCTTAAGGAAACGCCGGTGCTGTCTGTTAAAGGTTCATATTGTTAGGAAAATGCGGGCTCCTGAGAGGCGGCTGAGAGAATCACTGGGGCATGGCAATGAATGATCGAGTGGCTCCTCCACGATGGGAGAATACGCCAAAGCATCGTAAAAGTCAGGAATTCAGCAATGCCAGGGAGCCGAGGAGCCACAGAGAGCTGGAAGCATCCAATTCATTGTTAGGAACGCAACGGCGGCCCGGGAACTCCAACCCAATGAGATGCAGCCAGTAGTGGCCCAAGTTAGGAAGATATGGTGCAAGATAGAGCTAGGCGATCAGCATACATTGCCTAGGTAGTAATATGCCTCTATGTAAGGTAGAATTGGGTACATGCTATTTGTTAGGAATCGAAGCAGGCTGACTTGTGCTTTGCAGCAGGGCTCCACCTCTACCGCGCGATTCCTAACAATGCATCCAATAGCACGCGCTATTAGAGGATAGCCCCGACGGGAGATGGGCGGATCTGGGGTTTCTAGTGGCCACATCATCAACCCCTGTCTGCAGGCTCGCGTATTTAGGAATGCATCCCCTGTCAGTCTCAGTCCAGGTACATACACATCAATGTTGGGCTGTAGTTGGTGCGCCTTGCACTCGGCGCTGGTCATTTGGTGGCAGATTCCTAAAAGCACGATGCGGTCACTAATATGACGGCCTCGAACGCTGGTACTGATTCCTAAATGCTATCGGAACGGCTTAATCCAAGGCACCTGCACGTACGTGCATGGTGACGAGCCCAATGGGTGGCGTATCAGGTACATATAGCCGTCGGTGCATAGCACAGGTATATGATCCTCGTTCTTCTCCCCAGTTCACCTCGCTCTTGAATTGGTTTTCAAAGCAACTCAAGTTTTACCTCTTACAAACTGCCTCTTGACCGGCTACTAACACACCATCTCCTGGGGCGATATCACGCAGTCGTCGCCGCCATGAGCTTGGAGCAGTTTGCTCCGTCCCGGCGCAAAGCCTTCGTCTTTATCGAACACTTGGGAGGGTGAGTGATCGTCTTCGGATACCTGTAGCTTTCTATTCTGCATTGCGCTAACCAGTACCAAGAGAAAGTTTCGAGGCTCATTCGTGCGGTAACGGCCGCTTCATCCAGGGGGCTCCAAGCTCAGACCTCGAGATTTGCTTCAAATTCCGCAAGGGCAAGAACTGGGTCGAGATTTATATCTACGATGACAACCTCCTACAGTGGTTGCGTGCAATACCCTCAGTGCGCGAGGAGCTTGACAATGGCATATTTGATATCATCATCAGCATGGACCGCCTACTACCCCACTACCCAGAAATGAGTGCCAAGTTCGACCAGCACAGAATAAGGGGACACAGCTTCGATGCCCTCGACTTATTTGTCCGTCATTTCCTCCGTGAAGGCTCGGTATTTGCCACCTTCGGCTTTGAGCTTCTCCACGAAAGGCAGATTCTTACAGAACTCCACTTCCATGACATTCAAAGCCAGGACCGCTCTTTGTCCGAAGATCTCGACCTTCTAGACGAAGCCATCGACGAGATTGATGAGCGAGATATCAAGGGGCCAAGTCACTACTTCCCCTTCATGAATGAGACTTTGCAATCCCGACTACGGACTGCCATTAGATGGCGTGATCACATCGCTGTGGACAATGTGCTTGCCACCATGCACCAAAGCTTTGTCAATGCCAAAACTTTATGCCATGCCATACGCTACTACGACCGAACTGTCTTCCACCGACTCCTCGAGCACGGAGCTCAGGTAGACGGAGTCGGCATCATTACCGAGCCCTTGTACCGTGCCGCAAAGGCTGGCAACATGGATGCAGTTCAGCTGCTTCTAAGCTATGGTGCCAACAAAGAAGGAGGCAATTCCAGCATCAGCGCAACGCCCTTGAGTGGTGCAGCCTCTGGTGGTCACCTTGAAATTGTCCAATACCTCGTCGATCAGAAGGGCGTAAAAATCAATGGTATTAGACACAAGTCCCCGCTATCTCGCGCCATCAAGCATCGCCATACACGCATTATCGACTATCTACTGAGGGCTGGAGCCAATGTGCACGAGGAAAACCGTTCCGTGCTTCTGCGAATCGAGCAGGCAGAACTAGGCGATATTCGCGAACGCATTATAGCCGGCATGGACAATGACGCTCGTAACCTCTTGTTCTCAAGAGTCTTATCGGAGGGTCACCTCGAGATTGTCCGCTGCCTAGTAGCGGCCGGTACCAATGTCAACCTAGATAAGCGGCACTACAACGCAACCGGGGGCTTTGATATATACTGCCGAGAGCACTCTTTGCCCTTGGCAGTAGCAGCATCGAATGGTTACCTTGAGATTGTTCGCTGTCTAGTAGCGGCTGGTGCAAATGTTAACCCAGATCCGCTGAAATACAACTCAGCTGATGATTTTGTGGTTTTTAACCGAGAGCAATCCTCGCCCCTGGAAGCAGCTATAGGAAGCGGTCACCTTGAGATTGTCCGCTTCCTAGTAGCAGCTGGTGCAAATGTCAACCCAGATAAGCAGCACTGCAACGGGAGAAAGGATCGCTATTCGATTTGCAACGGAGAGTACGTGCATTCATCGCCCCTAACGGTAGCAGCATCAGAGGGTCACCTCGAGATTATCCACTGCCTGATAGCGGCTGGTGCACATGTTAATCCAGATCCGCCAAAGTACGACACAGCTCAGAACTTTGTCGAGTGCAGCCGGAACCACCGTTCGCCTCTAGAAGCAGCCATAGGAAGCGGTCACCTTGAGATTGTCCGCTGCCTAATAGAGGCTGGTGCAAATGTCAACCCAGATCTGCGGCACTGCATTACAGAGTATGAGGGCTCTCGCTCATGCCGTCGAGAGCATTCATCGCCCCTGGCAGTAGCAGCATCAAAGGGTTACCTTGAGATTGCCCACTGTCTAGTAGAGGCGGGTGCCATTATCAACCCATCTACCTGGCGTAGAGACACAAGCAATGGCGATAATTCCACTCTGAAGAAATTCTGGTGCTCACGGCCGCATTACTCGCCCCTGGCAGCAGCTATAAAGTCGAATGAAACTGAAGTGGCTCAGTTCTTATCATCCATTGGAGCAACTCTCCTCGCAGGTGAGGACAAAATTCACGTTTTACATCGGCCTATGTCGGTCGGCGAATTCCATAACATTATTGAGCAGTCTCTGAATGACTGCCCAGCGCTTGCCGCTATACAGGCTCAAGAACGCAGAGCCATGGCGCACCGGCTACTCACAAAGGTTGCCAGCTCATGTGAAAAGCTGCTGGACGCAAGCATCATGCAGGATGCCTCTGCTGGAGTCATAGCATTTGTGGACCAGTTCGGTACCAGCGCGTCCATCTGGAAGAGCGGAACACGTGCGATTCGGGACATTTGCGAAGGATACATGCCGCGCAGTCTGTCGGATATCGTCAGCGCATTGCAAGTTGCAAATGCAATGCGATCGGCCGTGCCACCTTCAACATTAGGGTACTCGAAGAAAGAGTAAGCAGACTCGAGCCCTCTATTAGTATCGAACTAGCTGACAATGTAGATTTATCGACGACATCCCACGATGGGCTTCTCTTTTAAGTTCGGATGACCAACGCCTGTTCTTCGAAATTGCTTCCTATCTTTGGGGAATTCCGGCCTCAACAGTCCCCTACGAAATGGCAGACAGTCTCACGACCCATTTGATGTCCTTACAAGACATAGTCAAGTATCTCGTGAGGACATCTGGGCTTTTTGACTATGGGTCCGAAAACTCTTATCGGCTGCAAACTCTACGACAGCAATACCCTTTTGGGACGAGCCCCACTCGTACCTGCGAAAGAAGGCTTACTTTAGCCGAGTGGCATCCATTACCCAAGCAAGAGGTACAAGAGAGTCCGCCTACCAATGTCCCCAAACCGCCGGATCCAGAGGAGCAAGAGTTCAGTATCCTGGCTCGCATCACTGTTTTAATGGCAGGCGCCATATTCGGCGCAATCCTGCTCTATTTGTGTCGTAGGTACTCCAGTATTTCTCCCTACTCCTTTCTAGCCTAACATGATGATAGTGTCTCGATACGGCTTTTCGACCCTATGCCTGCCCATTCTGGCTTCGGATGCCGGGCAAAGTTGGGCTGCTTCAGATAAGATCATAAATCGAAACAGCGCCATCCTTGCCAGGTATGTCGGATTGACGTCTCCTGTTGACTTTGAGAGTTGGAAGAGCACCGATCATTTGCTGCCCAAACCATCCCCACTCTCACTTGTGCTGCCAGACAATCTCCCGACAGAGGGAGTTCTGGGCCATATGGCAGCCATTCAGGCATCCTACGAGGGTGACTATCCTATGATCGGCCTCTCTAGGTAAGCTCCCAATTCCTACCATCTCCACATTTGTGATTAATGCTGTTAGTGTGGTTGATACCATCACGGATTGCTCGCCCAGTGTGTCGTCACATCTGACGGCTTCATCACCCACCACTACTATCTCACCCTCCTCACTGACCACAGCTACGCCTGGCTCAATTACCATGAGCACCTCGATGGACGGAACGGTTTACTGCGAGCATTGCAATTCGAAATTTAAATTCGGAAAGAATGGCCGCAGGGGCCAAGCCAGCAATCTCCAGAAACACATTAAAAATCACCATCCCGAGACCATACCAAATTACATCAGAAAAATACACCGCTGTAGAGACTGTGGCGCAAGTGATCCCAATATATCGAATATCGAGGCCCATGTGAATAAGCACTGCCCGTACACGAAAGGGAAGCAGCCAAGACTCCATGGCAAGTGGAGAGATGTTACATGATCATCTTGAGTCGGCGCTGGTGCGTATTATTATAAGGTTCTAAATGGCTTTACAGTCAGGTTATGGCGAATATGAACGGTTATGGTGATGGTGTGATTTTCATTCCTTCTCTGTTGTTGCTTGATTTTTTGTTGCTTGATTAGCATCTTTTCTTGACTATTAAAATTCATAAATCCTTATCATTTGCGTATAACTTAATGGTGTTTATAAAGTTGTCTACCTTGTATATCTCATTCAATATTGTTTGGCATGATCAGTAGATGTCGTGACATTTACTTGACCATATTAGTAGACATTGCCGCATTATTTCTTTCTCATCATGACACTCGCCATGCTCATCGTCAAAGATGTAAACTTCTCTCCCTCCACCAGCTCAGTTCAAACTCAGCCCCAGAGTCACAACCCGCGCAAACTCCATCATAAGCCGAGACAAGTCCTCCACCTAAACAAACGAATCAGTCGACTCCGCATCCCACAGTTCGTATTTCCGCACAACACCCCCTTTGCCCCCCAATCATGTGTTCTCCGCCCTTTTCTACTTTGTCCGTCTAATATCGGCCTGTCGTCGCAGAAGGAAGTGTTGCCTCATGAGGAAATTGCGGGTCCTTCCGAGTGCTGACAGCCGCTCTAACTAAATAAGGTAGGGAAAGAATGAGACTTAACTAGATACGGTAAAGACGCATCTCGGGATTTGCGGAGATCGTGATTGGAAGAAGTCAAGTTTGGACAACCTTAAACGAGAGGCAAAGCGAGTTCCCCCCTGAGGAAGAAAGTTGGATATAGAAGCTTAAAGCCGGTGGTGGGGATGGAGTGCATGTTGATGACTGGAGGGCTAGCCTTGTTGGGAATTATGGGCGAGGCTCGTTGCATCGGATTGTGATTTTCATGTCTTTGTGTGTGTTTGCGTGTAAGTCGAAGAGTATAAGTATCGACGAGTCTTGCCTTGTATATCCAGACAACACTGTACTTAATTCACTCAAATCAAACAAGCACTCAATCTTCTTCTGCTCCAACAACTTTCACTCTATTTCCATCACCCTTTCGTAAAAACCACATACAACAAACAGCAACCATGTCCCCTACCTGGAGCGGCGGCCTCATCCTCTCCTCGGAGTTCATCCTCAGCAAATACGGCGACTCCCTCGCCGGCAAGACAATCCTCATCACCGGCGTCGCCAACGACTCCATCGCCGGCGAACTCGCCGTCCAAATCAGCGCCTACAAGCCCTCCCTCGTCATCCTCACCGCCCGCTCCGAGTCCCGCGTCGAGCCCGTCGTCGCAAAGATCAAGTCCAAGAACCCCGACGTCTCCACTCGCTTCCTGAAGCTCGACCTCTCCGACCTAAAGGACGTCCGCAGAGCCGTCAAGGACCTCGACGACGTGCCCAAGATCGACCACTTCGTCGCCGTGGCGGGCGTCATGGTGCCCCCCTTCGCGAAGACGGCGGAGGGCCTCGAGTCGCAATTTGGCGTCAACTACCTGGCCAACTTCTTGCTGGTCAAGGAGCTGCTGCCCAAGATTAGGGCAGCGGGGCCAAAGTCTTCCATTGTCATTTGCTCCAGCTCCGCTGTGCGAAGAGGCCAGGTCCACTTTGACAACATCAACTACAGCGTCCGTTTCCCTCCATAGTACACGTTGAGAAGGCCTCGATTGCTGACATATTGCCCGTTCCACAGGACGGTGAAACATACGACCCTCTCGACGCATATGGGCAATCAAACGCCGCCAGAACAATCTTTGCCCTGTTCCTAGGCGAGAAGCTCAAAGGAGAAGGCATCCGCGTCTTCAGCGTCGACCCCGGTGGTATGTATCCTTCAATGAACCCCCCAGTAGACGGACAATTGGTGAGCCGTGGCTGACCAGTCGCATTTCGATCCAACAGCGGTTCAAACAGGATTGCAGCGCCACTTTGGTGGAGAGTTCCTTGCTCAGGTTCAGATAATGCGCAAGTCGACTGAACGTAAGCCGTGCTCTCCCTCGTCCTCCTTTCTTGACCGATAATTGACCGAAAACAGCACTGCGCGATCTCGACGGCCGCCCCTATAACATGCCAAACTTCACAGGCACGTCTGAGGGCGCGTCGACGCTCATCACCGCCATGATTGATCCCACCATCGAGGAGGCCCACGGTGCCTTCCTGCACCAAAATGCCCCTGCCGAGGATCATTTGACGTCGCACATCTTGAACCGAGATAACTGGACCAAGCTGTGGGAGCTTAGCGAGAAGCTCATCGGAGAGCCCTTTACCATCTAGGCTCTGTGTCTCCTCCCCTCATGTATACTTCTTCAGAACGGCTTCGCGCTGGCCCGTCGATAGAAATCAAGAAAAAGCCCATATCTCACATCTTAATCAAAGAATCTTCAATGGACCCTCCTGTCTCTTTGCCCGCCAGTAATTTGTCGTCCTGATGATATCTGGGCACTCGTTCACTATCCACGGCCACTTGCGTATCATGGTGGCCGAGATTTCGTACGACGCGGGATCCCAAGCCTCTCCCCACACCACCATTCCAATCATGCCGTCTTTGTCCGACTCGCCAGACTGTAGAAACATGTGATGGCAAAACTCATCCTCATCCAGATTATGCAACCGCCTCAGCAGCGCGTCTCGCAACGAAGGCTGAGCGCAGACGTCAATCCAGGGGTGGTGGATGACCAGCTTCTGCAACGCGGTTGGCTGCAGGTTCGGCGGTAGATACTGCAGCCCCTTGTCGTATGGAGCGCTGCTACTGCCAGGCGCGGAAGGCAGAGCAAGCTGAGTGCCGGCGCCGGTGTAGAAAGGCGAGACGACATCTTCGGCCATGATATCCATTCCGATGCCGATGACCGCGGCATTCACCCCCGCGGCCCGGATCACGTTGAACTGCATCACGGACAGCAGGAGCTGGCTGTCCAGCGTGTGCTGTGCAACATGGCGAGTAACCAATTCATACAGCCGGCGGAAAAATATGCCCCGTTCGGTCGTTGATAACTTGCAAAAGAAGCGAAATATCTCGTCACGGTGCTTGGGAGAGCGGAACACGTCGGTGAAGCCTGTACCGTAGTAATTGCGGGTGGCAGCCGTCAATTCCGAGCCAGACGTTTTCCAATCACCAAGAGATGACGTCGGCTGCGTTTGTGCAAGACGCCATTGATACCGCTTCCGATCCAGCGGCCGCCCGTCCAGCTGCGCGTCCTCTGTTCTCGGGTCTACATAAAAGACCCATTTGCTAACCTGATTCTTGTCCTGCTGCTGCTGCTTCTGCAACTCCTTCTTTCTCATGCCTTTTCATTCATCAGCTCTCATGAACCAAAGAGAACAGCTAGATGGATGGACAGTTAGTTAATCGTCACTTACGGCTCGCCCGTTGATTCAATCGGTTCTGCAATCTCCGCCTGTTTGCCGCACTCAATGTCTCCGTACCCTCCGTCTCATGGCTTGTAGTGTCTGACATGGCGTCTCGTAGGCTCTTGATGCTACACGCTATGCCTTGGACGGTGAAATGATACTATCACGCCAACCAAAAACGGGCATCGTGAAAGCTGCCGAAGTGTTGATGATGTTGCAACGTTGGGTGGCGCGCATCGTTAGTTTAAGTCCGGGCCCGGGTCCCACCTAAATCCGCTCCGCAACTCTCCAGGATTCCGTAAATACGGAGCAGCTGCTGTACAATCTAGACATCCTGGCATCGTTACAGCACATTGTTACACTGTCTGTTGCATCCAGCTTTGATTCTGATATCAGCTATACCCATGTATAAGCATTTACACTGCCTCACACAGTGCACAATCTGTACTGTTCCGTGAATTTGGCCTTGCTTGTTGCTGTCAAACCTCATACTTTCACGGCAACACAATTATCCACTGCTGGCAAAACGACATACGCTCTTGTTTTCCATCCGCTCGCCTTCTCAAAGTAGACAGAGCATCGCTACGCTATGATTCGTTTATTGTACAGGTGCCCGCAATATTCCACAACAGGAAAATTTGCACTCGTGAGGGGGTGGGTATGTAGTAGATGCTGGGTGCTAGTGACATAACTCGTGTACCCAAAGGAAAAAGAATAACAGATATCGCTCATGTGCCCTCACCAGAGGGGGCAAAAAAGGGAAAAGGAAATATGAAATCACTCCAAGGAATCACACAAAAAGGAAAGAGACCTAAACTGTTGAAGAAGAAGAAAAGAAAAGAAAAAAGAAAGCAAAGGAAAAACAGATCAGAGCGCTTATTCCATCCGGGCAGACTTTTTCGCTCGTCTTATGTAAATCATTCCCTGTGTACCATCAATGGTTCCTGTCCCGTTCCCATTCCCGTTTCCGTTCCCATTCCCATTCCCAGCTGTCCGTTCTCCGGTTGTACCGGGGGCGGCTCCGGCTCCGGCCCCGGCCCCGGCGGATCCTCCCCGTATTGGCTTTTTATCTTCTTCGTTAGCATCGTTATTCGTTTCCATGGCCGCTCGGGTACCCGCCGGAACGATGACACTCAGCACGCAGTCGTCCAGGTGCTCATAAAAGTCCTGCGGTGC
The DNA here is from genome assembly GCA_019565615.1 of Trichoderma simmonsii. Taxonomy (NCBI): domain Eukaryota; kingdom Fungi; phylum Ascomycota; class Sordariomycetes; order Hypocreales; family Hypocreaceae; genus Trichoderma; species Trichoderma simmonsii. Next base: position 3,724,018 of record CP075866.1, read on the forward strand.
GGCAAAGCGGTTGTTGCAAATCGAACAGATGGCGCTAGCCCCTGAATTAGCAGAAAGTGTAATGAGCCGGCCACCTCTGTTGGTGGTATGGCTATGCAGAGGCGCCTGTTCGACCTGGTGAGCTGCAGCAAGGTGGCGCTTAAACACATCGGCTCGGTTGAATGCCTTTGCGTAGGCTGAGCCGACTCCCGGACAAAATGGGCAAACCATGGTTCCTCGGTAATGTGTCAGCGCGTGTCGGTTTTTGTCGTACTTGCGAGCAAAGCCCTTGGTGTGATATTCGCACGATTCAATGGGGCACTTCTCAGGCCTCTCCTCCTGGTGCGTGAGCATATGAGCGGCTAGATCTTTGAACACACGCCCGCAATCAGGAAACGGGCATCTGCTACGGTTCTCGGGTGCTGGCGGTGTTGGTATAGGCCTCGATAGGTGGTGTGGGATCGGCGGCTGGGACGATGGTGGCGGCAGTGACAGCGGAGGAGGAGGCGGCGGCGGCGCTAACCGGCCAACTGGGCTCCTCGAGACCATCTCCCATGGAACCTGATCTTCCATGATACTCGGAGATACTGTCATCGAGCTGACAGATGATACCGACAAGTGTGAGCTGACGATTGGGATAGGCGGCGGTAGCTCCATCACCGGTGCCGGCGGTATAGCCGCCAGAGGTACCGTTCTGGTAGGGTGCTTCACGTCTTCTTCCTCTTCGCCATCACTCGACATGTCATTGTCCACATCGCCGCCCACCTCCGCCACAGATTGCCTAACTTCGCGCATCCAGTCTTTCAGCAAGGACATGGGCGGCCAATCCCCGCTGGCCTTGCCTCCGCGGTGGGGGTTGAAGTGAGCTCGTCGAAGATGAGCCGCTGCATTATAATAGGCGCCATAGTGCTTCTGCATAACGCAAGCCTTGCAGCTCGAAAGGGGAATGGCAGGTTGTGGGGATGCTGGGCTTTGCCCTCCAGGCTCGCAACAAACCCATCGTTTTACTAGCGCTGCGTGTTTAGCATCTGTATGGCGTCTCAGTTCGTGCTCGCCGCGAAATCCTTCGGGATATTCATTACACTTGCGGCAAAACACTCGCCGAAGAGGTGGTCTTTGGTAGGCAGGCTTGAATCTCATGGGGGTCAAGTGGTTTCCGAAGATTGGGCTCGATGCGTTCGTGGTCTCCCCCGCAACCGTATGCCTCCTGGCACGTCCGACGTGTTCTGGGACCGGCTGGCTCAAGGAAGACGAGACCCCTCCGCGATTGATGTTAGCATCATCCAACGCCTCCGGACGCGGCCCAAGTAGGATTTCTCTGTGGGAGGGTGCGGGAGGAAATGCAGAGCTCCCCACGGATGACCACCGCGGCTCACGAGCCGAGATGGACTGGGGAGTTGACAGCTGAGAATCAATGATGGGAACAACGTTTGGCCGTCCGGGACGGATAAAGCCATTGAACCCAAACATATCTTTAGTTCCGCTTCCTAAACTCATGAGGAAATCTGCACTGGAGCGAATATTTCGGGCCTGCCACGTATCCATGCGCATGATGCGGCGCGTGAGCTCATATACGGGAACATCTTCCTGTGGAACATCGCTAGGAGAGCCATCTGTCAACATCGGCCCACTGGTGATGAACAAGTGGACCAAGGCCTTGTATACGCTGTCTATGGTGTTCTGAGGACTGTCTCTGAGTGGGCTTTGATGTCGAAACGCGGGATAAGGTAGTAACGATATTGAAGCGAGGTCCATGAGCAAGGTGCGAATTATGCTGAAGATACACAAAGAGTAAAAAGCGGCCAGCCATTCCTTCGAGTGAAGAGGAGAACTTCTCAGAGAAATGGTCTCAAAGGACTGCAAGAATGATACCATGGCCTGTTCGACAAGCCGGCTGTGCTCTCCGGTAAAATCCAGGCGGTCTGATGGGGGCTGATATCCGAAGCTGGGATCCAACTGAAGGACGGGTTTGGGATGGAAAAGGCAGTAGAATGCAGTTTCGCGGAGCAACACCTTTGCATGGTATAAAACTGGATACTGTGACTCCTCGGCCTCACGGGAGGGCGATATATATCCGGTATATCTCAGGAGATCGAGCGGGCTAGCTGATGTCTCCTGGCAATTCCAGCTGGCAGCCAAAGCGCAGAGAATAGGTGGAGGGCGATTGACCATATCCTGGGTGAGCTGTTGGGTCTCGTGATGCCCATCGTATCTTCTATGAGATTGCTGTCCGGACCACCAAAAGGCATCCCTATAGTCCATACAAGTTCTGACATGTTCACCAATGTGCGCTGGAAAAACACACGTTCTCTGCAGATAATCGTTCACATTTTGTCGTCGTGTGGGGGACGTGGAAGATGTAGGTGTTTGGATTTGTCCGTGTGAGAAGGAAGAGCCTAGCCGGCGTTGTTAGAGATATGCGTTGGAGCTTTCCGGTTTTGCAAAGGCCGAAACGGGGAAACAAGACAACCATAACAACATGAAGGTGCAAATCGAGGCCATACGATGAAAGGAAATAGAAAGAAAGAGTAAACCAAATCGTTTATACCTGGCAGTAAATAGTCGGTAAAAGCGCTGAGGGAACTGCGGTAGCACCCAATGACGGCCCAATGGTCCTCGGAACTTATCAATGGTAGGTTTGAGCAGGCTGAACACGGCTGATTTCTATCGCACTGGATTCCCAGACAAGAGACGAAATAGATGTTAGTCCACGACGAGGAACGGCCCCCAAAGAGTTTGGGAGAAGAATGAAGAAGAACAGCGGTATCCCACCTCCTTCTTGGTCACTTTACAGCGGAGGCATGGCCGCTGATCGTGAAAGAGACGAAGCTCTCCGATAGACTCGAGACGAGGCAAGCTGCCGACCCTGCTCCTCTTCAATGGCGGAAGGAGGGGCTCGACATCGGCGTCGACGGCGCTCCTCGGGGCGGCGGAGCGGCTGGAGTATGCGTAGGTTATGAGCGAGTCTCGCCGTTCGGTCGACGGCGTCGGGATTCTGAGAGGAGGAAGTTTGGAGGACAGGGCGGGGCGTGGAAGGTGCATGAGAGGCGACGGGCCCAACGGTTCAGAGGCATTGGACAGATAGGGACCGTGTCCAGAGGCGAGAACCGACGACGAGGACAGCGACGAACTGGCGGCAGAGAGCTCCGAGTCTCTCTTTGCGTGAGAGGCATGCATTCGGGCGTGGCTGCTCCGATCAAGCTCGGTGAGAAAACCGTAAACGTAGTGGATGCACCGGTCGTCCCAGCACTTTAGAGAGGGAAGCGGATAAGCGCTGGACACAACTTCGCTGCCGCACTCCCGCTGGGCCCGGAGGACAGGGTCGTGGAGCTCCAGATGCTTGTCCAGCCAAGAGCCGAACCCTGGCGGCGCCGATCGCGAAGAGCCTCTCAGGGGCTCGACAGCATCCACGTCTATTTCGCGGGAGCAAAGAGAAGGAGAGAAAAGGTCAGCGTCTGGGCAAGGCGAACTAACAACAGGTCCCGGCCTTGGTTGTTTTTGGGCCTGACGATGTATGGAGTACAAGGCAGATGTAGCATGGAGTAGCAGCAGTATATTTTGACAAATGGATTGGGGGCTTGCATGAGGCGGGTTGGTGGCGGCGGCGGCGGGCTGCGTGGAGAACGGGAGATGGGCAGCTAGCTAATCAAGTAGCGGTAGGAGGGTCTGGTCTCAGCTTACTATCTCGAACACAAGCAGCCTCGAGGCATTCGCAACGGTGCTGAATCGCGCGAGCCTCTTCAATGTCGGACATGAAGGGGGTTACGCGCGACGCCAGGCCTGATAAGCATTTGCGAGTCAGCACACGGGCTCCGTTGCCGGACCGGAAAACGAATGACGGCTCGTATGTATGTGTAAGTATGTGAGGGCATGTACGGAGCGCTACCACTAATATGTACGGTATCTGGCTGGTCTGGTCTGGTCTGGTCTGGTCTTGTCCGTCTGCCTGTCTAGTACAAAACAAGCGTGGATGCAGCATGTATGCATGTATGTACGGAGTAATAAGGTCAGGTAAGGAAAGGCAGGGCAGGGCAGGGCAAGGCAAGGCAAGGCAAAGGTAGGGGAGCAAAAAAAGCGTGTGTATGTGTGGTGTGTGTGTGTGTCAATCGAGGCCGGGCTCAAATGTGGACAAGGCTGTATCAGGACAGGACAGGGGTTTGACAGGCAAGGAAGAAAAAAGAGAGCAATTGAGGGGGAGCCTATGATGCAAATACGCAATACGCACACACATACAGGGCATCAGCCCGTACATGTACACACATGCGCACATGGGGGTGAGAGCGGGAGGGCCAGGCGAGACAGCCAGAGACTGAGAGACAGAGGCAGATAGGGCGGACCGAAAGTGAGAAACATGGAGACATACCATGGTGATCAACGACGTCTTGGAGGACGCGCAGTTTGTGGCGCAGCATCTCGAGCTCTTCCGGTAGGTTGAGGCCATGGTGGAAGACGTGTCGAAGGTGCATGTCGGCCCGTTGGTCGACGGCTGAGTCGGTGTCGAGAAGCCCAGACATGGCGACTCGCGGTTGTTGCTTTTAAATGGCCTCTTGCGTAGTCGTTGCTTTGCTCGTCTTCATGGCCAGGTTCGTCGGCATCGAGGTCTCAGGACATGCTGTCGGCGCCGAGACTGCCGTTGTCCATGGCACGCGCCCCGGGATCAGGGCTGCTGTGAAGGAGAGCGAGACCGGTGAGCGGGCAAGCAAGTAGCGAGCTGAGGAGGGGAGAAGAAAGAGAGGGCGTGGGAAAATCTCGTGGGGGATGGGAAGCGTCCCGGGCTGTCTTTTTGCTTCCGCTTGGAGATGGCTTCGTGAAGGCCTTTTGGCGGACCTTGTGTTTCTCTCTTGCGTCTTGCGTCTTGCTTCTTGTCTCTTCGGGTGACTCTCTCGTGCGTATCAATACCTCCCCCTTTCACTTGTTCTCGCTGGCGTTGTTGCGATCTCGATCTCTTTTCTTGCAACCAGATTGGTTTCTTCTCTCACTCTTCCTCTCTTTTTTTTTGTCTTCCCTTCCCCCCTACCCGCCTACTGTCGGTCTCGTCTCCGAACAGCTTTTCTCACTTGCATTTTGTCTCTTTTCGAAATGCACACCCGCCTGCCACCCCCTTCGCCTCCCCTGCATTATCCATTGGGGCCATTTCGCGGGAATTGCGGGCTGGGGTGTTTTATCAATAGGGCGGTGCGAGTGGGTTTTGCTGGAGGTGGGTGCGACTCCATGGCTGGAAACGCAACGGTTTTTTCTCTGCTTCTTTTCGCTTCTCTTCCAGCCATGGTCGCACACGGGGACTCGTACAGGCTACAAGGCGCGTGGGGCACAGCCTTGCAGGCAGGGCATCCGATTAGGCGCCGCCTTGGTACTCCATACATGGAGCGTACGACGGCCACGAGCCTGGGCGCACGCAATCTGCGGGTAGCGGTACAGACACGGGTACGGCAGCGAGAGCGCACAGGCAGCACCTGGGCAGGCGAGATAGGTAGTCGGTACTTGGGGACGCACACCCACTTCTGCAGACCGAGAGGGCTCCATAATCCAGGTATTATTCGAGCTGGACGGCCTGGACGGCATGTCTCACGCGGGGTGTGGGAGTGAGGGTGGATGCGGGTGCGGGTGAGCGTTGAGCATTGAACGTTGAGCGTTGGACGTTGAACGGCCCAGGTGTGGCGCACTGTGTTTGACCCCAGAGGGGCCGGCTGTTGCACCGTGTCTGAGACCTCGGAAGAGTGCCATGTGGCCCCGTCCCCGCACTGTACGAGCCGCCGTGTGCTACGAGTACCTGAACAGCACTCGACGAGCATGTACTGTTACTGTTGCTCCGTACAAGTACTCGTACAAAACCACATCAGGCAGGGCGAATGGACCAGCTGTGGGCTCGACTTTAGTTCCATGTACTCGTAGCGTGTCTGCTCCGACTTGGTTAGAACGGGTGGTGCTCGTGCTCTTGGCGCCACCTTTGCAGAGCAGATGCCGGCAAGACCCTGCGATGGCATCTCTTCCAGAAGACACGGAACAGGCCTCCGTTCGCAAGGTACCACTACTAATCCCTTAGTAACTGCGTGGGTACTCTATGATGAGAACTGGGCCTATCGCGATGCCTGTCTTCTGTGTTAGCACTCGCACTGAGGCACTCGGCGAGGTGTCCTGAAGAAGTATAACCAAGATGTAAGCATATACTGCAAGAATCCAGATCCAGCAAATAGCCTCACGTTCGGAAGGGGGAACAAGGCAAGGGAAAAAAAAAAGAAGCACACACACGAGCCGTCTCGGAATACATCCGACGACACTAAAAATGACCAGACAGCGAAAAAAGTTCGAGCAAGGCCAAGCACACCAAGGCAGGGAGAAGGGAAAAAAAAGGTGGCCGGTGCACAAGCTCCCGACAGCCACCCCAAGCCAAAAGGGAAAAAGAAGTCACCAGTTCAGTTGTCTGGGGAGTCTAGTCTGGGCTGCTGCTATCAAATTGCTCGTCCATACATACAGACATCCATACCTTACGATAACTGCTCCTGTTCGAGTATATGCTCCCCCCATCTCGATGCCGCCGCAGCGAATAGAACCGCCCTGTCTGGCTGTAAGTTGGAGGGCCCGGCATGGAAGGTAGCATCATCGACGCATCTCGTGCGGCAGAGAGTGGGAGGCCAGAGTCGGCCGAGTCGATGGCTTGCGACTTTTGTGCGCACACGTGCGGTCTTGTCAGAGTCAGATGGATGTCATGTCAGTTGTTAGTTAGCCCTCAGACCAGCACCAGCACCAGCACCAGCACCAATGCAGCACTCCACCGCATTTGCATTGACTGATTCAACTGTCGCTAAACTCTATCACCACAGACAAAATTGCATTCTGGGTACTCACGAGGCTAGTATCCTTGCGGTATCACGGAGAGGGAAAGGTCTGGAGCTAGTGGCCCCCAAGACAGCACCGCTAACCGGCACCTGGTCCAACTCCAACCGGCGATATCTCATCTTTCCCGCGCTCTCACTCACTCACTCTCTCTTCTTCTCGTCGCATCTGCATCTTCTGCTTGCCCATCCTCCACACACCCCTGCCTGGTGGTACGCGTACTAGTACATTCTAAGTGTGGTGCGTGCTGTGCTTCTGCCCAGGGCTTGTTTTAATCACCGCCTCGCCTCACCTGTCACCCGCTACGCTACGACCTGACTGACAACCTCCATGCACGCCCTGCTCACTCTCATGTTCCATCCCATTCATCCAGTCCCGCTCGCCCAGCTGCTTGTGCTTGTGCTGCTGCTTGTAACTCGTACGGTAGCCACCCATCCCGTCCAATCTGGCCACTCAGCCGGCCAGCATTCACTCACGTCCTCACTCACTCACGCACGCACGCACACGCACCCCAATCCGCATCAAGTCTGTCCGTGCAAGTCAAGTTTAGTTGCACCGGGGGTCTTCGGTACATGTGCGTACGAGCACGGAGTACCTGTCGGTAGGTACTAGGTATTGTGACGACACCTCCAACCAACAAACGAACATCTCTGCCGCTCAATGGCAAGGCAATTGTCTCAAGTGTTCGCTAAACAAACTCCCAACCGCCTCAAGTTACCGCCTATTTGCCTCCAGGTGCTCTACCGACCGACCTACGCAGTACCGGACACACTTGTACCGAGCGGCGGAACGCACTACGGCCCAGATACCTGGAGTCCAGGTACTCCGTGCTCTTACACAAGGACACAGGACCACCCCCGTCAACCAAAACAAGGAGCCGCCTCCGCCATTCTCGAACATCACGTCGTGTAGCGCCGTTTAGCCCGCGGCACATTTCCAAGCCAGACAAGCCGCATCCACGCACACACACACATCCACTCGTACACACACAGCGCACACGCCTTGTACCGGTACTTGCACGCTCCCCAAGACAACGCCGACTCGTCCCGTTCCTTTTTCGCCACAGCAGGCCCCTACCTCCCTTCTCCATCGTTTCCCCATCGGGCTAGCTCCAACGCTCAGGCCAAAACCCTTCTCCACGCTAAAACACTTGTGCCGGGCCTACTCCACCCCCAAACAGGAAATTCCAGCCCAAGAGCCTAGCAAATTAAAATAAACAAGGGAAAAAAGAGACCGGCGAGAGAGAGTGTGTGACTGTGAGTGCAGGTGAGAGAGTGAGTGAGAGACAAAGAGAATGAGAGGGAATTAAAAAGGCCACAGCAAGCTTGTCTCGTCTTGCCATGCCATGCCATCCAGCGCTGGGTCAGACAAGACAGACAACTCTCGAGCCACTCGCCCGCCGCTGGTTGACTGAGATGGATGGAAATGCCAAAAAGCACTTGGACAGACACACACAGATACAGACACTCACTCACACACCATTTGACGCCCATCCCATCCCTTCCTCTCTCACCCCAAGCCTAACTACTAACTAACTAATTCCTGTACCCGCTTCTGCTCGAGGGCTTTTCCCCATAATTCCGCTCTCCAAAAGTGACGATGATGCTGCTTGGATGCTAGTAACTGTCTGATTCGGGCTGCCGCCCATTTTCAAAACAAGCCGCCGCGTATGTACGGAGGCATGTATGTACGAGTATGTACGTACGGGCATGTCATGTACGAGAGCATGTGCGTACATGCAATGCCACTGTCGCTATCAGTCTAATCTCTGCCGGTCTGTCTAATGTCATTACATACTGTATATTCCCATCGCCGTTGTTGCTCGTATCGCATCCTATCATATTGTTAGCTATATACATACATACAGCCCAGCTGGGCATCTTGGTCGTTGGTTGGGGTGTTGGGCTGGCACGGAGCGCTCTCCGTATCACTGCCGAAAGGAGTATCCCAGCCAAAAGAGCTATCTTACCTCCCCAGAAAGCATACCGACCAGCCCGCCCTATGGAGTATGGAGTATGGAGCTGCATCCATGGCTTTGACAAGGTGGCAAGTGATTGTCAAAGAAAATCGCCGTGCGATATACATACAGTACAGTACATACAGACAGCCTGCTTCGGTCGTAGTGCTGTACTTGGCAACAGCAGCAGTCAGGTGTTCGTTCGTTCGTATCTATCTACAGACTTGGCATACAAGGTCATCATCTTACATACAAGGTCAAGCAAAAGCAACTTCTACCAGCGTCCTATGACATTACATGTCCATTACATGCTTTACATGCAAGACGAGAGATAGGTAGCCCCAGTCAAGGTAGCACCAGGCAAACGTCCCCGTCCATGGCCTTGGAGGCGAGAATCCCTCCCCGACAAGGACCAGGACAAGGACAAGGACCCCCAAAATCGCTCCGTGTGCTCTTCATCTGCAAAGTACAGTACCACTCCGAGTACAGTGCCACTTTACATACCTGCTGCTTGTCCATCCATGGTTTACAATGGCCACGAAAAAGCTCCATTTCTCCATCCTTTTTTTCTCCCCTCCCCATAAAGCAGCAACTGTCGTATCCAAGCCGCTGACTGCCGCCAATCTCTCCACACAACCAAAGATCGATCAGCAAAAGAAAAACAGAAGCCTGCCCCCCCTTGTCCATTCTCTTTCGCCTTCGGCATCCCCCCCTTCATCCTCAGGTGTCTCTTTGTCTCTTTTGGAGTGCGAAATGACGCGGGGGTGAAAAGGTTGCCGTCGCCCCCAATCATTTCCCTTCTCCCCACGACGGAGACCTGATACTCATACGTCAGGCTACATGGAACACAAAAAGGCTCCCCGGAATTGCGTGCGCCTCGTCATGCCCGTATGTCCGCTTTCTTCTTAGGGCCCTCGAAAGAATCGGCGTTGCTTATTCTTGTATGTGCGCATCTACTGCCAATAGAAGATACCGAGGTATTAACCGCCTGCTGCTACTGTACTCGTATTACCTGTATTAAGTATACGCACTCGTAGTTTAATTGAGCACCTCGGGAGGTAACCCATGCTTGCGTCTTTATTTCACTTCACGTCTAGTGGTGGAGAGAGACTGTGGCTTTTGCCCTTCGTCGAACGTCGTCTAATATTAAAACTCGTAATAAATCGCATGCTAAGAGCGATACAGATGATGAAACAATCATCAAGGTAAGAAAATAAAGGGGAAAGGGAAACAAGGCGAACGATAGATAGCACAGTGTAGCAGTACCAAGCTCATGCTGAATGGAAGCATGGCCATTTCTTCGTTTCGTCTTTTTGCTTCTCTTTGCTGTCATGCCAGGCCATTCCCCATCCCACCCGTATTCATGATACTCTAACTCGTAGATAATCCAATAGCTGTCCCTACAAAGACGTAGCCGGGTTCCCCCCAATCCAGATCTAGACAAATGCAGGACGGGATAATTAAAAGAATAATAAAAAAAGCACTAACCAGCGCCAACGCCGTCTTTGCGCCCTCCCCCCACGAAAGACTGTTTCATTGCAGCCTCTCTTCGTTGTCACCGCCACATTTGTGAGATAGCAATTGGCTGATGCCGTTGTTGCTGTTACTGTGTTGCTGCACAATGACAGACAGACGGCTTCTCTCTAAGGCATTGTAACCGTGACACCCCACGGAATCTCCTTGCTCCTCTTTCTTTTTCTTTCAGGTTTTTCTTCTATTTTTGGCTTGTCCTTCTCTATTCGTTTCGGGACCACGTCTTCTCTCGGAGCGGTATCTCTTTGCCTGCTGCTGCACGGCTACCGTCTTCCTCAGCCTTGTAGGCCCAGTATTCACCGAGCCTCAATTCGGCGTACGAGGCGTAATCAAAATCGATGTGCGAGATGGTCGCCTGAATCAAGGCCCAGATACCCCAATAGAAGCCAGGAACCCCACGGAAGACATCTACCTCACGTACGAGTTTGTCAGTCTCCTCTTCGAGATCCATGCCATTGTTTGAGAGCTTTGCATATGTCGCAATGTATTCACGAATAAAGGCATGTCGCTGCGACCGGGATGGCATGGCTGCATAGTCACAGTCATACCCTGCCCATTCGGCAAAATGATTGGCAATATCAAACGCAGCCGGCGAGGGCGTCGCGTATTCGTAATCGATGAAGCTCACGGAGAGCTCCTGGCCGGCTTCCTTGTGCATGATGATGTTGGCACTGAGCAGGTCGCAGTGGGCGAAAACCAACTATACATTCTTCTGGTTAGCACAAAGAAGGGGTCTTCTACAACGCATCATGTAAGGCGGCGGGTCAACGGATACATACCCCGTTCCGTCCAAGTCCGGGACGTTGGCTGAGCTTCTCAATCATTTCCTCCAGCTCACGCTGCAGCAGGGCCTGTCTCTCGCGCTGCTGCTCCGTGTCGGTCGGTAGGGCCAGGATCCATTTCTGCATGGTCGACCACAGGTTGGGGATCGGCTTCCCCGCTGCTGCCTTGGCGATCATGGCCTTGCGGTGGCTGTCGTGGCCATCGGAGTTGCCGTTCTCTGTCGACTCTCCCTTGATGGCCGAGTCAGGCAGACACGGCACCGTGGCATGCCACTGGGCCAGCAGTCGAGCAACAGCCGCGATCAATGCAGGGTCGGAGAGGTCCTTGGGCTGGGCAACGGTACCGGGGACGAATCGGTACAGCATGCCGTTGGCAAAGCGGGCCAGCAGTTCTGGGGCCAGGCCATGCTTCATCAGCAGCTCGTGGTTCGCTGCCTCGCGCTCTCGGTCGATGATAACCGCGGTGCCGTTACCATAAGCACGGAGCAGCACGGCATCTCGGTCAATGTCAGCCTTGGACAGGCCCGGCAACCGGTTGATAGCCTTGAGCAGCGTGTTGGTGATGCCGTCAGTGAAGCGAACGAAGTCAACGTTGGAATCATCGCTCTCCCATTGAGGGAACAGACTCAATATGAGCTTCTGAGCTGAAGCCTGTGAATCACTGCTGTCGTAGGTAATGGGGAGAAACCGGACATGGCTGTGGGCAGAGCCCTTGGTTGTGGCAGCTGGAGACATGGCTAACAAGAGAGGAGAGGTAAAGCGGGAGTTGATGAGAGTTGGTGGGAGTTGTGCGGAAGAGGAGACCCAGAGAGGTTAAATGGGGTCGAAGAGAGATAGTGGGAAGGTCACGCGCGCAGCGAGACTGTAATATAATGCTCCTTGCTCTTCTTTTATTGCCTTTGTGTCTCTACAGGGGGTTGGCCGTGGGCTTGCGACGTTTGCTTAAGGTTGGCGGACAAAACTGGCTCAATGCTTAAATCAAGGGTGGTTTGTTTGTCTCTTCTGTCTTCGACTATTGGTAGGCTCGGAGATGGCGGGCGTTGTCGTAATTGCGATAACAGATTCGTAGTACAAGAGTAGGACGGTTGACGTGTGCTTGCTTCAGCGAGTTGTCGTCTTCGTAGGACGGGATTCCAAGCTCGGGTGTTCTCAATGGGCGGGCGAATGACGGAGGCGCACGGAAGCGGGTGAGGCTGGAAGAATCGCACACGACCTGTTGCCCTCCCAAGCCGTCGAATTGTTGTGTGTGAAAAGACTTAGGAGCGTCGGATAGTGTGGGCCGCTTGTGGAAGGGTAGGACGCTTCCATGTGATGGTGGCTACAGCAAAGCCACGAGACAAGCCCAAATTAGGGGATGGGGGAGGGAGGCGAATGGCAAACGACGGGCTGAAGTGGCCTCTGCAATGGCGCTGATACTTGTGATTTACCGGCGGCGCAGTGTAGATGCAAAGTACTCTGCGCGATGACGCTCCGGGCTGCTCTCGAACCTGCAGGGTCCAATATCTGTTGATGTCGCTGTCGTCAAAGGTAACATCAGCCTGTAGTTGGCACGCGAGATGCGAAATTTTGTTGGGACACTGGCAACTGCTGCTAATGCTAGAACTTGATGAGATTAGCACCTCCGCATCCCGGTTAAAATGTGCCAGGGTCCAAGTTCAGAGGAAGTATATATAAGGTTGATTTTGGTGGAATTCAGCGGATATTCCATCCAACTGGATCGTTTGGGTACATGATCTTTACTTAAAATATACTTTGCACGTGCTTTTAAAACGTGACTACGCTAATCTATTTGGTGCCACCTCCTAATTTTCGAGGTCCCTTTTCCAACTCGTAGGGGCCAAATCTGTTCACCGCCCAACTGCAGAAACGGCCATCAATGGACACGCACGAGTCTGCCAAAAAGGTACGTGGCTACTGACGTCAAGTTTTGGTACTCCCATCGTACACCATAACTTACACAGCGATTTGTATGGGCAAATGCCACATCTTTACACCTCAAACACATGAGGAAAATGCCACTTTCTAGGAACTAGGAGTTAACTGGGATTCAGTAATTGTTGGGAATCTGCATCTAGAAGAATCCATTAAAATGCCTGTTGCGCTAAACCCATGATATCGTGCAGGACCGCATCGTCTTTTGGCATGTGAAGGAGCAACAATACAGGGGCCTTTTGCGGTGGAGATTTACAGATGATTTCAGGCGCCGGGCTCTCTCCAACTGCTGCCCCCGCATTCACTATCAGCTGAAATAGCTCGCCAAACATCCCCAAACTGTACGTCCAACGCACCGGGGAATTACATGCAAGTACACCTAACAGATATTCATTGTTTGTCCCCCGGAAACAGCAAAATAGAGAGCTTCTTGCTCTGCAGCTTGCTACCTTGTTACTCTTTCAAAAGAATAGAAGAATATTCAGGATCATTTATTAAATCAAACGCAAAGACGTGGGCATCAATCAATCCCTTGCCACTCTTGGGGTCGTTGGTACTAAGTTTGGGGGAAGGCTGAGAGCCAGTGGAGTTTAGTACCATGTACTTCCACTGGTATGGCTACTTACTAGTAACTAAAGGTAGACGCAACTTCATCCCGCTAGAATGGCAGCTCTAGCTCTGCTACACCCAAGCGACCGCAAACTGCTTAGCTTCACCTCTTCTCATCAACCTCAACTGCAAACCCAGCCAAGCTATATCTTGCGTATCCTTGCACAAACAATAGCCTCTTGCGCAAGAGGAGCTCCCATTCTAATCACAGCCCGCACCGGGGAGAATCGCTTACAACAGTCGCAGCCTGAGATCCGGCGCACAAGGGAAGCAGTACGGGACTACGGGGCTCGGAGCAGACACATCCGACTCTTGACCGTGTCTCCCCTTGATAGTGACGGCTAAGCTGGTTGGGGTGCATCGTATCATGTAAGGCGCCTTGCCTTAGTCCCTCGAACCTGCGGCCATGTCTTGCGTCAACGACGAAAACTTTGTCGCCGTCGCGCTCGTCATCAACCGGTCTCGCGATGGGCCCGCCTTTGTCTTCCATTATCCTGCCCAAGTCCCCGCCCTCTATAGCGGCCTCGAGAAGTCAGACACCATAGACGTCGAGGATATCCTTTTTGAGCGAGTATCACAACCTGGTGGTGCCGAAGCCACTCCCGACCTCGCTGAGAACCAAGGCGTTCGTGATGACCATTATATGACCGAGTCGGGAATCCAGGTCGTTCCCTGGGAGCACGTAGCCGGCTTTCCATCCCGTGATCTTGCAGGCATCTTGACTCCCGCCAGATCCTATCATAAGAAACTCTTTCAACTTTCTCTGGATCCGCTCCTCTGTGTCTCTTACCCCATCCATGTACCTGAAAACGGGAAGTGGAAGAAGACAAAAAAGGCCAACAAGGCAAAGGCCAACAAGGATGCCGACGAGGGCATTGCACCAGACGAGCCCAACCCCCTACCTACAATCAAAACAGAGCCATGTAAAGAAAAAACCAAAGACGGCAAGAAGGATGAGGCAGACGAAGAGAAGCGCAGCTCCATGACCATGTTCAATCTTGTCTTCTTCCTCAATCCCAAGAAACACGAGACTAAGGAGCTCATCGACTCTCTGTATTCTAATATTGTGAAAAAGGTCAACAAAGCATACCAGTACAGCCAGCAGCATAGTGAGTTTGTATGGAAAGAATCTAAGCGTATCCTGCTCGCAAAAGACAGGGCCCGTGAAGATCGTGAGTTTTTCCCACCCAAAGGGACAGGCCACCAAGCCGCCACAGATGCAGATAAAAGACAGACAAAGCTAATCGTTGAATTATATAGAGAAGAAGATGAGCGTTTTATGGAAAGAGCTTATCCAAAACTCTTCACTGGCAGCTTCAATGTGTGAAATTTATAACGCCATCTCTCAAAACAGGATTGCAACTTTGCATCTCGATACTGTGGACGGCATTTTGACACCCTCAGTCCAGATTCCGGCGCCCTTTTTCGTTTCAGATCTCCCAGCAGAAGACGATGAGAGGCATCGTGGCCTCTGGCTCACAACTTCCAATGCTTTCTTAAGCCAAGATGCGCTTGAGGAGCCCGGATTCCTAGACAAGAACTTTGCACTCTTGCTCATGGATGATGAAAAGAAGATTGTCTCGGAGCTACAGAGTGATCGTGATCCCACTACTCAATCTATGATTGAGTTTGTGCGCCTCTCAAAACCGACAATGTCGTCAGTCTTCTCTATTTCTTACTTTATCCCCTCTCGCTATTGATTCTATTTGCTAACTTGCCTGCGTCCTCTTTAAGCTTCTACCAAGTTGGCCAGAGCAACCTCCTCACTCTGGATCAGGTCCGCAAGTACGCCCAGCACTTCATCTTCTGGCGCCGTGCCATGGCCATTCCACCCCTTCACCCCCGAGACGTTTACATCGTCTCTCCGAACTGTGACTTGGAGAGGCTACCACAAGATGCCCAAGACTGGCAGAGAGCCTTTCCCCTAGCTCCGCCTCTGTCAACTTTCCTTGCCGAGCTCTCCGTGCTGCCCCGACCCTACAAGCACATCTCGCCTAGTAAAGCTCATCGGCCACTGTATCTCCGCATGCTGGCCTGGCTGATGCGCGGTGGCTGGGTCACTCAGCTTTGCACGTTCGGCTACGTCGTTGTATGGCCGGAAATCCTATACGAGGTCGACTACGAGATCGAAGCGGAAGAACTCGGCGGTCTCGCCACCTCCTCAACCGACTGGGCCGATGCTACCAGCACCCACACCACCCAGAGCAACAGTAACGTCGACGCGCAATCCACCAGCTCCTCACTTACGCCGCCGCCTCCGCAGCAACAGGCCCAGCCGCAGCAATCGCAGCAGCCGCAGTCACAGCCGCAGCCTCAGGCCCAAGCACCCCCAAACGTCCCCAACCCATCCACCCTCTCCGCAGCCGAGCACTCGGCCGAAATGGCCCGTCTCGAGCGCATTGCCATGAAAGCACACCGAGAAGCCGCCGACAAGGCCACCGCTCACGCCCGCAAGGTCGTCCCCGTCGCGACGGCAAACCCGTCCCTCAACGATGCGCCGCACCTCGTCGGTCTCACGCCGCACATCATCCTCGACCCCAAAAAAGCGGCGGGTAAAGAGTCTCGTTACCTCTCCGCCATTGCGCGGCGGTTCAAGGACGAGAAGCTGCGGTCGGCGTGGCAAAACATGTGTAAGTATTTTGATGGGCGATGTGCCCTTGAGCGGATCGCTCTACAGGAGGACATGAAGCGCAAAGAGGCCTGGGCTTTGTTGACGGCCATGAGGGAGTATCTTTTATGTACAAGACACTGGTGAATATAGAAGGTGATGAGTGGTAATGGATAACTTTTTGTCACTTAAGACGTTGCCGTAGCTGTCAGTACTAATAATCGAATCATACGTGTTGAGGCCAAGGCACTGATTTAATAGCAAAGATTCATCTCAGCTGTTTATTGGTCATAAGTGGTATCTGAAATAGTATAAGAAAAGCAAAGGAGCCACAGGATATAAGAGATGTCGATAGGTTAAAATTAAGTACACGGATAAAAAAGCGTAATCCTCCAGAAAGCCAACACAAGATCAGAAGAAGAAAAAAGCTTAAAGCAAAAAGCTGTGTATCAGCAGCGATAACAAAGTCTCTTTATCCCACAAAGAGAGGCCGAAGCCGAGACTGCTACCTAATAAAGGAAAAAGGAAAACCATAGATAAATGAGAAAAAAACAAGAGAAAACCATACCAGTCGTAGGGCATCTCACACTATGAGAGCCCTCTGTATTGTCCCTGACCAAGACCAAGCAAACCAGCAAATGCATATCTCATAACGGGTTGTAGTATCAGTAAAGCGCTTGACAGCTGTAAAAGGAAATCGATGGGTAGAAAGAGACCAAGCCAGAGAGAGGCATAAGGTCTCTCTCTGTGTGTATGAGAAACAGGGGGGGAAGCAAACAAGAGAGACGCAAAGTCCCTTTGTGCTGTCATGCAGTAGTATATGAAATAAGAAAAACCGAGAGAGATGAAAGACGAAATGAAAAACATGACCCATCCCTATTTAAAAGCCATGCCCAATGCCGATGCCAGTAGGACGCACCCTATCACTCCAAAAAGACGAGGCCCTGCCGATGTAATAGTTGACACCTAGAACGCCGCCAGTACGGGCACTCGGACATGTTCCTCTTGGTATGTCAGAGCCACACATATTTCCTCTCCTAGATGATTACTGCTAGATCTCTAGCAAAACATCGTCAGATGGGCCGCAAAAAGATGCGAAATCACACACAGAGAAAAACCAGAAGAAAAAGACCCAGAATGATAAGAACCGAAAATGGAAGGAGAGTAGATAGGAATGGAGAGTTGTGCGAATAGGCAAACAAGATAAGTCGACCAAAAGATGAAAATCCCCAACATGAATATTCGCATGTGAAAACACCAGTAAAGTAGCTCTACTGTGTGAGATCCATATCATATTCATCCTCTTCCTTGAAGTTGAGATTGGCATCATCATCGGGGTCATGCCAGAATTGCGCGGCATCTCCGAGATCACCGGGCAGTCCGCCACTTCCCTCTGGAGTGATGCCAACAGAGTCAAGGTTGCCGCTCATACCGTTGGTAGGTTCGCCGCGGTAGTCAGTGTGGTGAGGCACGCGAAGACCTGAACCAGAGGTGCGTGTGTAGGTAAACGATCCCGAGTCGTTTCGGGAAATGGCATCCATGAGCTCAGATTGCATCCGGCGCTCATCATCGGTTTGCTCAAAGGGTATTGTGCCGCCCAATTCGGCAATGTGGTTGATCAGCTCTTCTTGCTGCTGCAGCTTAAGATGCAGCATCCACATCAGATCCCGCGTCCAGCTGACGGCGCCGTTGAGAATGTCACCCTTGTTTGGGCCTTTGTCTTTGTCTTCAATAGGCAGGCCGGTTGTAATGTTTCCAGCTCCAGCGCCCGCAGCTCTTCGGGCACCAGGCCCGGCCAAACCAGAGGTAGCGCTTGAAACACCAGTGAGGGTGGGCGACAAGGGCGTGCCATTAGAAATCAGCTTGCGAATCTTCTCGTCTTCCAATCTGTGCGTGGGAACGAGTCTGCTGAGATCCTGGATTCTTTCGTTGATGTTGTCACGGCGGCGGCGCTCAACGAGATTGTGCGACTCGCGACGGCGCTTCCGCTTCATCTCTTGGGTAGACATGGCATTTCCCACGCCAAGCTTTGCAGGCATAGAGGTGCCTCCCTTCATCATGACTTCGTTGATTTGCACCATGCCTGGTTGCATGGGAGAGGAAAAGCCAGAATTGAAGGAGGCGGGGATGCTTCCGTTGGGGGTGTTGAGCCAGTGACCGGATGGTGACTTGTCATTCCGGAGAGACTGAGGGCCAAAGCCAGGAGAGTCTTGGCCGATGGGAATGCTGTGCATGCTGTTGGTCTTGGGAGTCATCGGGCTCCTGGTGTTGGAGGCTTTTCTTTGCATCTGCTGGGACATGCGGGCTCTCGCCTTGGCGTTGAGGAAGTTGGGATCGTTTCCGTCTGCCATGTCGGCGGCGGCTAGGGGAGACTGAGAGTAGGACAAGGGCGACTGAAGGGGGTTACCGAGAGCGCGGTAGTGTGCATTGTAAGCATATGGGCTCTGAATGGGGTCACCATCTGGGGTACTGGAGTAGCCGTTAATCTGCGATGGGTCGATTTGGATACTAGAACCGCGGTGTGACTGAAAGGTGTTCTGGTAACCCATGTTCATGCCGTGGAAATCTTGGCCCTGGCCATGAAGGCCAGACTGTCCATCAGAAGGAAGGCCATCTAGTAGCTCGTCATCGCCGAATACGGCAGAGCCACTTGAGAAGCCGTTTGTGTTGGAGTTTGTGTTGAAGTTGTTGTTGGCAAAGGACGGGGAGTATCCGCCCGACATGGCCAGATCGTTGGGGTCGATGTGGCCGCCGGTCGGGCCAGACCCAAACTGGGTGAAGCCGTGTTGGGCCATTGCAGAAGAAGGTCGGGATTTCAATCGATTCAAGAGGCTCGCAGTTGGTCGGCAGCCGATGAGTCGAGAGTGCTTTGATTTGTCTTGTTTGAGGTTGTAGGCGCTTTTTCACACACTCTTTGTGATTGCTGAACGGGGCAACCGGGGAGCGGCCCTCGGGATTTCGAGGATCGGCAAGTCCCGCCTGAAGGGGGAACGGTTTGTGGCTATAGCGAGACAATAGAGAGAAAAGAGTCAGTGATGTGCGCGCAATAAAGGATTGCTCAGCTGTGCGCGACGAGACAAATGCTGATCAAATAGCCGGCGGCAACGACGGAGCCTGTTGGCCTGACGTGGCGCAACCGGTCGGGGAGAGAAATGGAGGGACCGGAAGACGAAGTGCGTAGGAGGGGCTGACAAAAAGAGAGACTAACTTGACTCAAAAAAAGGCCACGGTTGACCTTGCGTTGCTACAGAAGTAGATGCTCGATTGTTGGAAACTTTGGAATCGCAAAGTAAAGAGGCGAGAGGCGATCAGGCGATCACAAAGCGTGGGTGAAGGGTTGAGGGTTGTCAAGATGCGAGGTTCGGAGGGGTTTGGAGACGATTGCTTTTTGTGATCCCAAGGGCCGAAGTCGTCTCGGCAATGCTAGGTGCGTAAAAAAAAAAAAAAATAGTGGCAGGGTGCAAGCAGCCGGCCGATGGGAGGGGCGGAAATGGCGGGCTGTCGTGTAACTGGGGTGCAGGCGGTGACGGGCGCTTGGGAATCCGCTATATGCGCAGTAAGAATCCCGTCAGAAAAGAAACCGCGGGATGCGATGGCGATGTGGAGAGCTGATGAGCGAAGATGCGAGCCGCGAGATGGGATGAATCTCTATGGACGAGCCCTGCACTGCACTGCGCGCTTTATTATTAGCTTGTCGGGGGTCCAAAGCGCACTCGCTGAGAGGGCATGTACGAGTATGAATGGATGGGGGGAGGTGGTGAGGGGAAGAATAATGGGCCAAGACGATCTGCTCACTGCGGGTGCAGGGCTTGGGTGTGATTGTTTCTTCTCTTTCTTGCCCTCTCGTGAGGGGCGTTGCAGCGAGTCTAGATGCAATGCCACCTGCGCGGGGGAGAAGGTGAGGGAGGGGGGATCGAGAGGGAGGGATGCAACAAGGGAGATGGAGGCACAGAGTCGCTTCTACTCACCAAAGGTAGTGGTGTATTGTATCAGGTAGAGAGGTAGGTAGTCGGTTGCCTGTCTGTAAGTTGAGACGTGGCAGCAGGCAGAAGACAGTCGGGTGGATTATCGTGCGTGTATCGTATGTATTTGACACGATACACGGGCAACAGACGGGGAAGTCGTTTGGCCTTTTTGACAGATCCTTGAATGCTTTATGCCTATTTGTTCATAAAGCATGCATGTAATATGTCTGTCGATGTTCCGTAGCTGCGGTAGGATGGCCTTGGCGGCGTCTGGTTTGGTAAGCGGGCTGCCAAACCCTGCGTGCCGCGTTGCACAATGACGAAAGGGCGAGACCTTGTTGCTGGGTCGCTGTGACGGCCCACAATCCCCAAATAGATGTAGATGAGGCTAGAACCCTCAAAAGCGTCAAAGACGGGAGAGAGACGACTCGGTGCGCCGGAGGCTGAGGGGCGCGCGGACACTAGCGGTGATGGTCGAGGACAGCAACGAAGAAAGATGACGGCGAGACGTTTTGCTGGCCGCAGGTAAATCGGAATATTGCCAGGATAGAGTGGCTAGTTTAGTACTTAGGCAATGCACATATGCGCGTATATGCGTCCTCTATGCTGTGCAGGAGATGTTGCGTGGCGTGGTGTTGAGCAGCCGCTTGATGTGAGTGGCCGCAACGTATGTACGAGTATGTTGGCTAGATGGTGGGTGAGGTAGGTAGCAAGTTCGCACGCAAACAAGTTGAACAAGAATAAAAAAGGCTCCGGTGCTTGACGGTGGGACGAGACACTCAAATATTGGAATTCTGGCCCTTTTCTCTCTCTTGTACTCCGTCGCAGAGGTGGTATCCTCCCGCTGTCTGGTGGGGGAGGGGGGAGTGGGAGTGGGATAGTGAGATCTTTTCGCTTTTTGCCTTTTGCAGCGGTTAGCAATCCCCCTGCTAGTGCATACAGACTAGACGCCAAAGACGCACGACTTCTCGGATCTGTCTCTAGTGATCTCTTCTGACCCAGCGAGCTGAAAAGCCGATGGTCGTGTCGTATCGAATATTGCCTGGGCTGGGCTGGGTTGAAGGAAGAGCAGTAGCGGCAATAGCGCTCTGTATTATTGGCGTCTTCTGGCTGTTGGGTGGTGGATGGGCAGAAAGCAAGTCTTGTCCAAGTGGCGCCCGGTGCTGGTGGTGGTGCCCGCGATAAGCTGATAGGCCGCGGCGGTGGTGTCAAGAACGCTGGAGCGCCCTTTGCGGTTTTATTGTATTGTTTTCCAAGTTCCTTTCTTCCCGTGTCCCTGTTTAAACTCTGTCGCCTGCAGCCTTACTTGCTCGCATGCAACCACGTCGCCGGCGAATGAGGACGAGGCGTAGGACTGGATTATGCCCGATGGAGAAGCCTAGCTGATGACGATCCAGAGGGCAGACAAAGCAGGCAGTGAATCACGCCTGTTAGTCCCGATATCTAGCCCTTCCTTCGGGTCGCTCTAGATGCCGCTTTTCGATGGACCGACCGGTGGTGTCCCAGATATGGCTTAGCAGTGTCTACTGTCTGTTGTTGCTGTTGCGCTTCAAGTGTTCGTACATGCATACACATATGCAAGTGCTTATACATGTATGTACGTTGGAGATGGACGAAAGCTTGCGAGGTGGCGTTGGTATTTACCTGTCGGTTGGCTGAGGCGGACGAATCGGGCCGTGCGGGCTCTCTTATGTAGGTATGTAAAGGTAGGTATGGGCTGCAGCTGGATGCAAAAGTCCGTCGTGGTGGTGCTTTGTCTGAGAGCAAGGAGATGCAGATCAGAAACAAAAGCAGCTGATGGGATAGCGCGGATGGATGCACGATTGATGCAGAATACGGATCATTCCAAATCTCTCCTCGAGAGCTCGGCAGCAAGGTACCCGGCCTCACGTTTTATAATCGATGTCGGTAGCTAAAAATACCGGATCTCCAGTACGAGAAATCTTTGCTGCCTTTTTCGTCTTCTGACTTGCGCAAGAAAATGGTTGGCTCGTTCTCATCCAGTTACCACACCCACGTTATTACGAAGAGGGAGGGGGGGGGGGGAGGCAGAGAAACCAGGATGAGCGTGACTCGATTCCGTTAAGACATTAAACGCCATCCTCGCTATTAACCTAGGAGGGGCTGCCCATCGCCGGGCGTTATGAACCATCGCAGTGTCTCTCATGGTCATGCGTTCCAAATCTTCCGTGAACCATCTACCGTTCTGGCCACGCGGTCATGTAAGGCACCGGTTCCAGAGGTCAGCCACGGACGCGATGACGATGACGACTCTGGAAGCCCTGCTTCTTCTCCTTTCTCCTATATTCTCTAGGCTCCGCTATATCGTGGCGATGCTACACGCGTTGGTTAAGCTGAAGCTGAAGAGGCAGCTAGGCAGATCAGGTCAGGTCAGGTCAGGTCAGGTCAGGCACAGATTGCAATGGGTGTGGTGTACACGGAACACGGAGAACGGAATACGGAGCAACAGCGCTGCAACCAACTCACTTAGACCGTCTATCGGCTCGCCCAACCACACAGACACGATTCGTGTTAACAAAAGTCGGTCAGTTTGTTTGAACCAGAAACAAAGAGTGCTGGTCCCACGGAATGCTGAATGTCTCCCCCACACATTGCCATACTACCTTACCCGCATGCAGTCGCCGTTGCACCAGGACAAGGACCGACTGGAACTGGCGATGACGTTGGTGCGGCTTATCGCTATCGTATCGTCTTATCCTTGCCAAGGTGAGCGGCACTAGCAGCGGCACTCTCACCTTGGAGGGCCTTTTTAGAGCTCAAGCTCACTGAACCCCAGCGGTGCTACCACCCCATAATAGCACCGGCCCAGTGCTGCCAATCATGTGGCCCCCTCCAACGACGTATCGATTCTTATCCCACACCCCTTGAATCTGGCCCGAACCTCCACCCGTCAAACATCTCGTTCCCGTTGCCAGATTCCCCATCTTCGACCTCGTCCATCGCTTCGACGTCTCCGACCTGCCCCCCACCAGTCCGTGCCGCCCGTTTTCTTGCCGCCGTCGCCATCTCTCCCGACGCGGCCGTTGCCTCGTGCCCGCCTGTCGCCCGCGATAGTCGAAGCTGGTAGGCTTCCCTCTGCCCCATCCCTCCATCTCGTCCTCGACCTTCTTCTAAGCCACACCCTGCGCTTCTATACATATCTGATCATGCCCCCCGACTGACCATGTCCACAGTGGAGCTAGCAGCTTTCTACGCTCTTAGGGCTGTCATCTATCAATCGCTGACTGCGAGAAGCGACGCCCCTCCTCTTCTCCCTTGGCCGTTTCCGTTCTACCTCGAAGCTCTGCCGCGTCGATCGGGTGCTCACCCACAGCTGCTGTCAAGCTTGGCGATTGGATCCTCGACATAACCATGGCTTCCAGCAGTTTTCGAGACTCCATCAACTCCCTGGGCTGGAGCCGGCGACAGGAGGCGCCCATCACCACATCTCAGCAGTCATCCGGCCTCCTGTCCTCTTTGCAGAGTCTCAACCCATTCCAGGATCGCGGGTACACTGTCCTTCCCACCTCAGAAGGTCCAGGAGCACCACTGCCGGCACCCACTCGGCGTGAAGAGGAGGAAGGCTGGTTTGTGCGTGAGTCAACCTGGACATTGTCCCATCGCCTTCATCGCGACCCCTCCCCCTCCCCCCTCCTGCAGACGAAACATGTGCATCTCGCAGCTTTAGCTCGCACCTTGGATGCTGCATGTGATGCAGATGCAACGCCTCGTGGCTGGAAGTAGCTAACATGGAGTGTAGTAAGTCGATGGGACCGCATGCTGGTATTCGCCTTTTGCAATCTGGCTGCCGCTGCCTGCTTCGTCATCTGCTTCACCCTGTTCCCTGTCCTTTCTCTGAGACCACGCAAATTTGTGATTCTGTAAGTCTTTGATGACGTCGTTGCCTCTTCTTGCAGAGCTCTTCGCACACCCTTTTCGTCGCTGCCCTGGCCCCCTTCTTCCCCAACAATCCAGCCTTGACACCTGTCACACCTATTCAGACATGCATGCACGCAATATATGCCTAGCCGGAATTCTCGGTAGACGGTATTGCATCGATTACCTGCATGCGTTTCTACTTGCCGAGACCAAATTACCCATGTAGCTGCACAGCGCTAATCCCCCACTTAGATGGACAGTCGGTTCGGCGCTCTTCCTGGCGTCCTTTGCTGCCATTATGGGGCCAATGAACTACGTCTACCACCTCTTCTCGGCCCCGAGACTCCCATTTACCGCTGCCTACTTTGGCTCCATCGCATTGACGTTGGTGTTCTCTATCAAGGTATGTCAAGGCCCCGTGAGACATGAGGGGGGAGGAAAAAGTGCTGCCGCGTAATCAGAAACAAAAGCCTGCTAACATGACGAAGCTTCATAGTACTATCCTCACCCTCTTTGCCGCCCTGGTTCAACTCGCCGCATTGCTTTGGTATCTTGTCAGTTATTTCCCAATGGGTCAAACAGGATTGCGCTTGGCTACTTCATTTGGCGCAAGACAAGCCACTGCATGGCTTTCGGGGTGAGTCTTGGAGTCTTGGACAAGACGGATCAGCAAGCAGAATCTCCCCACTAGTACTCAAGCTTGACACCTGATGATCTTTTGAGTATGGCCTTTTGTTTGTTTTGTAATGTATTGTGGATATATATGTATTATGTGAAGCCTGGAGTTTCGAAGCACTTCGGCAATATCTGGCATCTGGGTTGCAGTCTCGTGTAGCGATAGGAATGAATCCATTCAAAAACATGTCTCTCAGAAGCGTGTCTATCAGTTATTGCCGAAGCTCCCCATCCATCCTTATGCATAATCAACCAGCTACCTTTGCGCGGTGCTAATGCACAATCTCTCCGGATATTAACTAACAGACACGGCACATCTCATCCACGTGCCGGAAACACAAGCACAGACTGGGAAATGCAGAGCGGGCAAGAGGTCACCTGCCATGCCAGGGGTTGTTGACATATATTAATCGGGGAAAGAGACGGGTCTGATTGGCTCCTTTGAAGGTCGAAAGCTCTCTGTGCTCCGTACCACCACCATCTACCTTATTGATGAGCTCATGGTGATCATCATGCTTGGAGCCTGCCAGGTACTATTTCACTAAGGTAGGTACTACCTACTAGTATCTAGTAGTTTTGAATAAAGACGATCCGGAGCAAATCTCATGAAATCTAGAACAAAGGATTTGCACTTTGTTCAAGTGAGCAATAAAACAGCAGAGATTTGCATTGTCACGGGTAACGCTGGTGCGGTATTGCAGGGTACTCCGAAACGCCGTACCTCCGGTATACCCTTGGAGGTTGCGCTACTTTGCGCTGCGCAGCCCATTTTCAAGCCACCACAGGCCAAAAGCAAACAATGACAGCCGGAGAAGCATTTCCGGTACCCATTTGGCCGTAAATGCCTAGCAAGCGGGTGATTACTATGTATCGGGTATACGAAATGCTCGGCGCGGAATACGAAAGTGGGAATCAAAAGTGCTTTCCAGTTGCGTTTTCTCTGGTTGCTGCTGTGTAGTAATGTAGTACTCGCAAGGGCGGGCTGGACTGAGACAGAGAGGCCTCGGCAAAGATGACGATGACTCTTACCAGCCAGTAGCACCACAACTGCGGAGTATTTGCGACAAAATACATTTCCATGTCACCAACTCTTCTCCTTTGGGTACTACGTGCAAAATCCCGCTACCCTCTGCCGTGGGTTACTCGTACATGAGAGATTTACAAGTAAATACTACTAAACTGAGAGAGCTCCCCTCATCGTCAGTGACACTCTACGCAGGCACAAAAAATGTTGCCCACGGACCCTTTATCGCAGATATCGCTTGTCGATAAGGGCGATAAATGATAGAGGATATGATAAAGCGCGGCGCGACGCAGCAAGTCACGACAACGCGGCCGATCTCCCGGCACGCAGCCTGCTGATCACGAAGCGAAATGAGAAAAAGCAGGACAAGGCCAGTGATTATGCACGGCCGCAAGGACGAAGCCTCGCAGCCGGGCTGCCAATAGGATGCTCGATAATTATAGCGGCGGATCGCATCCTGACAACGCATTCCGGGGGCTGAAGTGCCCCAAAATGCTGGCGCCGCACCACAGGATCTCTGCCTTAGGTACAACCTTACGCACCTTGTTTGCGCATGTACATGGACAAATCAGGGCCGCACACAGGTTTTGAATGACTCCGCACTAAATGTTGCATGTCTCACGCCGCCGCCGGCTCTGCAATTGCTATTCGCTATTCGCTGCCAGGTCTGCTGTAGTTCGTATCCGAACAAAAGCAACGAAGCAGAGCGGCATGGAAACGAAACAAGGGCCATGAACAAGACGGCAAACAGAGCCTTAAACTGCTTACCTGCCACCTACTACTAAGCTTCTATACTGTAATACCGAGTATCCTATTGAGTATTTATATTTCTCCGGCAGTCCGGTACTTGAAAAAGCCACCGACTCGACTTGAGCAACGCTCGGGCTGCCTCTCTCAAACACCAGACACCGACTCGACCCGACATTCGGCTTACAAGCCATATTCGCGCATTTTCAATCACTCCACCTGCAGCGAACGATTTTCCATTATCCAAGTGTGGGCCGCGGAAGCCCCAGCAGTTGTGCCCTTGGCCAGCCGGGCAAAGCGAATTGATTGCATCAAGTCTCACGAGCAAGGGCTTTTTTTGTCTTTATTTTTACTTTTATTTTTATTATTCAATATTATTCTAAACCCTGGGCTTCCAATTTTTTACCCTTCCTCACCATCCCCGTTCTCACAGGCACAAGGCCCTGGAAACCCGCCCTACCAACCTTCTTACCTACTAGTTTGGGACCAGCAGCGCTGTAAGAGCGTGCTTCCATAGGCCCGCTGGGGGCCAACTGCACTCCGTAATCCAGCGCCAATTCGCTCGCTGGGGACCGCTGTAACTAAGCCGCCCAGCCGCTCCGCTTTCAGGACGCTGTCCTGGGCCCCAAAAAACCCGCCAAACCCGCCAAACCCGTCTAGGCGCCCTATCGTCTAAGAAGAGAGGGGAACCAAAAAAAAAAAAAAAAAGTTTTTTATTATTCTGGCACACAAAGCAAAATTATCAACTTGCCTCTTTCGTTTGCCCTTTGTGCCCTCTTCATCTTTTTCACCACCACCTTGACCAGTCAATTCTCAAGAATTGCCGCGCCGGCTGGCATTTGTTTGACCGTTTCCTGACAGGCTGCGCTGTGACCTGTCGAGGAGCGCAGCTGGTTTTCTCCTTCATCTCTTTTCCTTCTTCTGCCCTGCATTGCCCGCGTGCCACTGCGCAACAGTTATTTCCTCCTGCACCCCGGTCACCTTCGACCCTCAATCCGGCAGCCTGTTGTCACCTCTCCCTTTGCCTGACCTGGCTGACTTGTTGCTCGGCCTGCTTCTCTGTCCTTCCACCCGTACGTGTACGTGCGACGCCTGGAGGCTCTGAGTGTGCGACAGCCACCGCCTTGAGGCGCCTTTTGCCGACCGGCCGCCTTTGCGTTTTCGACCGGTTAATAGTTTTCGGGCCCCTCCGCCACCTACCGACGTGATCTTGATCCCTTTGCCTGGGCTCGAGAGACGACCGTCCCGCTTTACAGCTACGGATTCTACGCACTCGCTTCTCCTCCCGAGAAGCATTCCAAGAGAAAGAAATCGACTGCCTCTTGGCCCTCTAGCAGGATTTCCGTGTCTGGTGCCTCTTTAGCGTTTTCCCATACGCCAAAGAAATTTCTCTGGAACTTTCCACCTCCAGAGATAACCTTATACGTGCCACTGCGAAGTGCGACTTGAAACCTTGTACCGGGATATCACGCCTTTAGTGTTTATCAAAGACATCAGTTTCGCTGCCGCATCATTTCTTTCTCTTCTTCTTCACCATCCCCTCTTACGGTTCCATCAAAAATGGCAACCGCTTCAGCTTTTTCTTATGCGCAGGCCGCCAAGGGCCAGGGCACCGTGCCATCAAATGCCTTGCCTGAGCAGCCCGCCCAGGACTCCCAGCCACCCGCAGCCGCGCCCAAGTCTACCGCGGACGCCGAAAATGCGACCGAATCCAATGGTGCCGTTCGAAGCGCCGACTCTTCCGCCAACACGGGGAAGCAGGATGCCGTCAGCAATACCGGTTTGGAGGCTGAGACCCGATCAGAGGAAGTCCAGGAGACGCGCCGCGAGCCCGTACGGGATGACGAGTCTGGCAGATTAGATCGCCCCTGGCGACGAGGCGACAAAGGCACGAGGTCTTCGAGTACGACCACGCGATCGGTCGACGAACAGGATTCCAGAAGGCCGCGGAAGTCTAAGAAGTCAAAGGCTGCTGAAAAGCAAGCCAACGAGCAATCAGCAACAGACAAGGACCAGGAGTCTGAGAAAGAGGTTCCCAAAGTCGAACTGTTTGAGGCGCCCATTCCATCTGTCAATATCTGGCGGCAGCGAGCGGAAGCTCAGGCAAAGACCAAGCCATCTTCGGCCGGCTCTGCAGAGCAGACAACCAATGGTTCACCAAAGCCTGACGTATCCGCCAAGGTGGCTGAGAACGGTGTTCCAGCTGCTGCCCAACGTGATAGCATACCTAATGGCGTCAAGCCCCCTCGCAAATCGGTCGATGCCCCTCGATCCGAGAGAAATGCCAGCCGTGGTTCAAGAGTAGCGGACAAAGATGCTGGCAGTGTGCCCCCTTCAGTCGCCGATACTACGGCCTGGCCTACTCCTGAGACGGCCATCCAAGAGGACAAAAAGAAGCCCGCCGAGAAGTCTGAGAAGGACGCCTCAGAGGACGGATCCCAGTCAAAGCCGAGACAAAAGGGGAAATGGGTGACTATGGATTACGTGCCGAGCGTCAACTTTGAAACACAGCTTCCCCAGATGCGTAACTCCAAGCCTCGAGGCGGAGCCAGAAACGCAAATGGCTCAAGGGCTACACCATCCCACGCCAGTGACAAGGGCACCGCGCCCGTCGCCAGCCAGGGCAAGCCCAGTGAGAACACCAACAGCGGTAACAGCAACGGCGGCAACAAGGAGCGCCCTCGTGATGGTGCCAACGGCCCGAACCGCGGTGCGCCAGCACCTCAAGCTAAGCGTTCATCGACAGACATGTCAAACGCACGTGAGCAAAGGAAAGCCGCGAACCACGCTGGTAGCGAGAAGAACAAGGATGCTGCATCAAATTCAACTGTAAGTGATTTCTTCATGAATACAATTGCAATTGAGAAGGGGGTGGTGGAAGAGGACACTCCCATACCAACCTCACCGCTATTTTTCTGGAATGATGTGCTAACACTCGTGTTTTAAGGAGCAGGGCCATGCTGTCCGTGAGCGAACGGAGAACCGCAATGATAGACCACGAGGTGCATACCGCGGCCGTGGCGGACATCATCCTGTCAACACCCAGCACCAGCACCAGCACACTGCATCCAGCTTCTCTGCATCGGGTGCCATGGGCGGACGAGCCCAAGGCCCCTACAGCCCACCACCCAGGCAAGGTGGCCATGGTCAGATGTTCATGCCATCCCAAAGGGGTGGCAGAGGCGGCCGCAACAACGGCCAAAACTTCCATCGCATGTCTCTGCCCAATGGATCAGCACGCATTCCTCAGGTTCAAACTCAGTTTGGGCCCTACGAGTATCCCATCACGCCGATGACGGCCATGCCCTTCCAGCCTCAGCCCTACTGGGACAACATGTTGGTGCCAGTACTGAGGAGCCAGGTTGAGTACTACTTCTCCATCGAGAACTTGTGCAAGGACGTATATCTCCGCGCGCGAATGGACTCGCAAGGTTTTGTGCCCTTGCACTTCATTGCCTCCTTCAAGCGTGTGCGAGAGCTCTCTGCCGATATCGCCATGGTCCGTGCTGTTTGCGAGATCTCCACCGAACTCGACCTCGCTGTTGGTGAAGATGACATTGAACGCGTGCGACGAAGCCAGGCGTGGGAGAGCTTTGTGTTGCCCCTTGAGGACCGGGATGAGTTTGCTCGAAACCACGGACCCGCCCACCTTACTTTCAAGAACCGACCCTCGCAAATGCCACCCCAGTTTAACGGAGTGCCTGTACCATACGGCATGGCATCACCCCCTGCGTATGCAGCCCATGCTGAAGTCCCGTTTCAGCAGCTGCCCGAGGATGCTTTCATCGGCCAAGGAGTCAACGGTCTAGCAAACGGCCATGTCAACGGCGTCAGTCAGCTGTCAGCAGATGTACCCGACTTTGCTCCCTCAGGTGCTCTCGACGGCCTGGCCAAGACTAACGGCCCAGTTGCCGTGAATGGACATGCCGAGAAGCCCGTTGACAGCACGTTGCCTAATGGTGTACACAACGAGCAATCGGTGTAGGGGAATCTTTGATCCTTAGCTGGTCATGCAGCAGCGGTACTGACTCCTGGCCATTTGGGGGTTTCTCTCGTCTGTGGTGTCTGGGCGAATAGCCTCAAAGGCGCTTCCTGCATATCTGTTTCTTGTGGTTTGGCCGGACAGCTCAGAAAGCTTGTCATGGCAATTCCTTGGCCGGTTCAAGTGAAAACGCATTTTAACCTTTTCATTTTTCTTTCGTCACAGTTCTGCCTAGCTATTCTTGGCTAAGGCTCGGCAAGGGAAACGGCAAAACAAAAAGCGTTGCAACAAACTGTGAATTATTTAAGGATTTTTGGTTTTGTAAGATTCATTTCTTTGCCCTTTGATTGTCTACCTATGCGCAGATGAAGGCGACAGACGACGGAGACGGGGCGTTTCGCTACTCTAGGAGGGCACAACCAAAAAAGGGGGAGAAAGATACCCCTGGAGATTTGTGTTTTTATTTTGGGTCCGGAACCTGTAACGCAGCAAAAGCGTTTGGCACTCTGGTTTGGGATTTCCTTTCTGAAAAAGAAGAAGAATGAAGAAAAAAAAAAGAATGACAAAATTGGGAAAGATATAGGAGAAGAGGAAAAGGAAAAAAAAGTTTGAGAGTAGGAAATAGAGCCAGTGCTCGAGGGCACTGGCATTGGAGACCTTGTGTTAATATGGAGGTCTTTTCCTCTTGGCTGGGCAACCATGATTACTCTGACACGGTTTTCGGTAGAGAGTGGATGAGATTTCACAAACTTCTGGGGCTCAGGAGACGATATTATTCACGGCAGGACTTGGATTGGAAAGGCATACCTAGTCTTGCAACCTGTTGGGATCTCGGAAGGCTTTATGAAAAAGGGCTGTTCCTGTTTTCACTACACTCCTGAGCATTAGTTCAAGTTTGCTCCAGCTACCATGCTATTGATGAGAAACGCAAAGGGCTTCCGTTACGATCTTTTTTTATTATTATTATCATTTTTGCTAGACAAATGACGGGATTGGGCTGCCCAAGAAAAAAAAGTGAGGAAAATACGAGAGATTGAAAAAGCAAAACAAGATGATGGGCGAAATTACCCAAGGGCATTTAAATGGGATGCGAATTTGGCAAAAATGGTTGCACAATGAGATTTTTTGATGTTTTTTTTTTTTTTTTTTTTCTAAATCTTCAATTTCTTGAGTCCGTATTTTCGGAGGGTTGTTTTCAGGGCCGGATTGCCTATGGCATTTGATGCGAGACAGCGTAGTACGATGTTGCTGCAAAACTGTTCAATTTGTACGATAGGATTCAAGAATAATACCAAAAAAAAAGTCAGTCATCGGGTCTGAGGATAAACAGACTCTCCTCTCTATTGGTTTATGAAGAAAACTGGTTGCCTGCGTCTAGATACAAAACATTGAGGTTGGTATTGGTCTAAATGTAATAAGAGGGTTTACCTTCTCCTTATTCTTTTCTCTCTCCTTTTAGTCACTGTTTAGAGCTGACCTGGTATCTGCCGTTGGAGAAGACGAATAATAGGTTGCAGAAATAGGTTGTGTGAATTGGCGGTGCCATGTAAGCTCATAATGCCATGGCTAGGCCTACAATGGCGATCAGACCGACAGCGGCGTTGGCAAAGGCTGTTGGCACTGAAGCCGGATTAGACGTAGATGATGATGTTGTGGTGCGAGTTCCTGTTATTGTGGTGAGGGAGGGAGAACTGGATGAGGCGACTCGTTTTTCTGCGTGGTTTGCCGGTGCGGTTGACGTAGATGATGGGAATGCTGTGGAAGAGGCTAATGATGCGGAAGTGGGAGATGGATGCAATAGGGATGAAGTGGATAGTATGAATGGTATAGAATCTATATCTTCAAAGGGAATAGTGGTGGCCTCGACGGTTCTGGTAGTATGTGGTTAGAATGAGATTCAACATAAAAGAAGGAGAGACAAAAACATATATCTTCCTCAAGGTTCACGTAAGAGCGAATAACCAAAAAAAAAAAAAAAAAAAAAAAAACAGTTGGTAGCTTACAGTGCTGAACTAGATGTACTTTCAACATCATCAAGATCCGACTCGCTCGGCGTGAGAATGACGAGTGGTCTAGGAGTAATCAGGGCAGGATCATCGGCGAAGGCTGTAGGCTGGACAGGCCTTGAGAAGTGCCGAGTCGCAGTTCTGTAAAAGCGGATGCATATTTCGTTAGTTGACGCGCACTGATGCTTTTGCTTTTATATGTAGCCAAGGTAGAATTAATCTAGGTACTAAGAGGACCTACACTGAGTGATGCGCCAAGGCGAGAGAGCTTGTGGCGATGACAACGGCGACGAAGTGATGCATGGCTTTGAAGTATTTGCTGTATCTAGCATCAGATGCGATAGGGTTATCAAGATAGTTGAGTCACAGTCAATCATCTGTAACGCAAAGGAAGAAGAAGAAAACGAGAAGTATGAAATGATGGCAAATTCTGTCGAGTTCAAGCGCCGATAAAGCGTGTATGATTGGAATGTAGACAGTTGCCCAGGCCGAGCCTCGTCACATACGTCGTCACATAGCGGGCGGGCAGCTTGTATTTTTTCTTTTTTTCCTCTCTCTCTCTCTCTCTCTCTCTCTTCCGGCTCCATTTAATTATGCAGTTTGGATTTTTACATGGGTAACGTAAAGTAATCAGGGCAAAGCTCTCAATATTTTTTGGATAACGAGGCGATACCAGAGTAGCATTCGGCTGCTGGGTTTGCAGACCTGAGCATTTGTTCCGTACGGCAACGTCACGATAAGGTGCAAGTTGCGCTAGGCTAGAAAGGGAATATGGCATTGTAAAGCCGTTGCCCTGGTTGTATTTACGAGGGAAACGAGTGTAGAGCCAAAATGTTGTAATGTTCTTTTTCTACACTACGTACTAGTCTATTTGACTGTAAATGATGTAACCGGTGGTGATGACTCAATAGACGGTCGTAGATGATGCGATACAAAATCTGTATCTTTTACACGGCACATATTGTTGGGAGCATTTCATTTTCCCTGTGCGCAAGAGGTATGACATCATTCTCCAAAGAGGCCACCCCGCCATAAAGTGGCTTGAGCGACAGCCTCTGTTTCAACCAGTAAATCCCGTCACGAGCCACATCCAGGGCGAATGAGGTCAAGTCACGGGTGGCTGGCGTGTGTGGCTAACGAAGTTGAAAAAGCGGGTGAGGCCTCGGGAGCGGAAGCGGGGTCGAGGTGCTAGATTACCTGGAAACGAGAGCGAGAAGTATGTAACAAAGGAGATGGGATTCTGTGCCAAAGAGGCGCTCAGGTTCAGGCTCAGGCTCGATGTGGCGTTGGGGCTTGTTCTAGGCGGCGGGTGGCCATGGGTTCTCCCGCGAGGTTGTTGAGACGGCATGGCAAGGGAGATACACACTTCACGTAGACTTGAAAACCGTCAGGCGATACAATGTGCTTGTGTAGGGGAGTTGTGGTGAGATGGCACCTGTCAATCACCCGGTGTCCAAGACGGGCATGAGGCGACTCAGCTGGCTCTGGTTCAGTCGGCCGAAGCTTGGCCAGACGTAGAGGAGCCTAGCTGGCCTAAGAGCGCTCCCTCTCTGCTTGGCTGCTGAGGCTGAATATGAACACCACAAGAGCGAGTGGGAGGAATCGGAGCGCCCGAGTCTGTGTGTGTGCGTGTGTGTTGGGAGACATGATGTGTGAGTTTGGTCTTTGACAGCACGAATATTGAGCAGATAGTTGCTACGTACTAAGCTATCAAGATCAAAAACTCCTTGCTGAATATCGCCTCAAGCGTTACGAACACAAGAATCTCAACCAACTGAACCATGAGGCGCAGCTGCTTAGCCACAGCCTTCTTCTGTCTGTGCATGGCATCAGTGCATCTCTAGGTACATACAGTACGGTGAAAGCCTGCAGTTCAGCAATTATGCCGCTCAGACCGCCTTGCCCTATCAAATCGCCAGCCTGAGCGCAAGGCAAAAACAAAAGCAGGGCAACAGCAGGGGTGCGCCTGCCCCCGGTCATCTTCATGTGTCGCCATTACGTCTTGCCCCGCTGCTTCATGCAGGCGCTGCGGCCAAGTCCCTCCTTCCAAGGCCCCCAATTCGACAATATCTTTTGGTCCTGCCTCTCGCAAATCTTGCAGCCGAAGTTTCTTTTTACTTCTTCAAACCTCTTCCAGCTGTTAGTTGCCCTTACGAGTATATCTGCTGCAGCACCAGCATAAACGCGCCAGATTCCAACAGAAACATCGACAGAAGCGCATATCAGCTGACTCTTGCACCAAAGTAAAGCAACAAATACAAGGGCTAGATCGGCAGTTGCTCGTCCGCAGTTTTGTGCGGCATATTATAAAAGCCAGCTACCCCGCCGGCGCACTTAGACGCTTCATCTCTACGAACCAACCACCCTCTACAGGACGACACAAGGCAGAATCAACTCTTCTTTCAAATGGCGAGCCACAGCGGGCAGGACTACGAATATTCCCGTCGCTACTTGCGAGGGGACGTTATAGATGAACGCGATCCCCGCTATTTTGACAACTATGGAGAAGTCAACGTTCGGAACCGCGACCTCGTTCCTCGCGCAGACCCTCGCGACAGCAGCCTCTCTGTAGAGGAAGTTCGTCGTGATTTCCCGCCACCCAGTGGACGAGACTATGTTCAAACTCACGATGTGCGCCGTGCTCGTTCTGCAGAGCCCGGTTACTACCAGGAGGATTACGAATATCGCCGCACTTATGGATCGCGGCTTGACGCCCGGGAGAGTGACCGCCACTCCAGGTATGCTGGGAGCAGCCATGGAGGCGATGATCGCGACAGAAAGCCCAAGCACACCAAGACCTTGTCGAAGCAAGAGAAGCTCATTGCTGCTGTTGCCGGCGCTGCCCTCCTCGTGGGCGGCAAGGAACTCTATGACCGCCATGAAGCCAAGAAGGAGGGAAATGGCACTCCAGTGCAGCGCAATGCACTCTCGTCGGCCGCGCTCGCGGGCTTTGGCGCACTCGCTGCCTATGGAGGTGCTGAATTCTACAGCAAGCAGCAAGCAAGGAAGGATCAAAAGGCAGCCTACATCCTCCAGCGTGGCCGGGACGGCCGCATTGATGACTACTACGAGTCAGATGGTGAAAGCGATACCAAGGAGAAGAAGGGCCACAAGAACTTCCTTGAGAGTGCAATTGCCGCTACCGGCCTTGGAGCCGCCGTCAAGTCTCTCACTGGCCTAGGTGACGACAAGCACTCTGACACTCGGAGCCGCGGTGGTAGCCCTAGCTCACGCAGCATCCGCAGCGGTCGCTCCCGCTCGAGCTCCAGAAGCGGCAGAGGTGCCAGCAAAGTCCAAAAGGCCGCCATCGCCTCGCTTCTTGCCGGAGCCACCGAGGCTTTCCGGGTCGCCAAGGAGCCCGGCGGCTGGAGGGGAGAAAAGACAAAGAGAATTCTCACTGCTGCCGCCGGTGCCGCCACTGTGGATGCTGCTCACGGCGCGGACCACGGAAAGCTGGGTCTCGCCGAGTCAGTCATCGGAGGTCTGGTGGGCAACCGCTTGATCAACGGCTCCAGGAATGATATTGAAGAGGACCGTCGCACTGGCAGAAGCCGCTCCCGATCCCGTGCACGATCAAAGGACGGCCATGGAGGCGTCGGCCTCGCAGCACTTGCAACGGCCGGATTGGGTGCCCTCGGCGCTAAAAAGGCCTTTGATCGATCGCGATCCCGTGGACGCGACAGGAGCTTTTCCAGAAGCCCTTCGCGAGATCGGGATCGTCACCGCAGCCGAAGCCGCAGCGTTGTGGACAAGGCACGAGATGGTCTTGCCAAGCTAGGCTTCGGCAGCGGTGCTCTCGTCGCTGCTGATGACCGTCGCCGACGCGATTATGATGACGACTATGACGACCGGAGCTCACGCCACTCCGGCGGTCGACGAGATGATGATCACGTATATGATGATCCCAGATACCGCCGCCCTGGAGGCCGTGGTGAATCCCGTGACCGAGACCGTTCACGATCTCGGGACCAGTCGCGCAGGAGAGGTGGTTATGGATCCGAGTCCGATTTGGGAGACTCCTCCGAGGATGAGAGAAGGGCCAAGAAAATGAGAGGTAAGCAAATGATAACTACAGGTCTTGCGACCATTGCCACAGTTCACGCAGCACATGGAGTCTATAAAAGCATGGAGAAGAGGAAGGCACGGAAAGAAGCAGTCAAGGAGGGCCTTCTTTCTTCACAAGAAGCCAAGAAGCTCAGGGCCAAAGCTATTATGCAAGACGCAGCTTCAGTCGGTATAGCCGCCATTGGTATCAAGGGCGCATTATCCGAGCTCAAAGAAGCTAGAGACATGACCCACGAGTGCAGAGAGTGGAGGAACGAAAAAGAGCGCCGTCGTGAGAGGCGAGCAGAGAGGCGCCAGAAGCTTGGAGAAAGAAAGCGATCCTCAAGCTGGTCAACTTCATCGCGACCAAGAAACGACGGATACTATGGAGACAATGAGGATGAAGTATACATCCTCGACCGCAGATACAGTGCGGTCTCTCAGCTCCAACCGCCTCTCAGGCGGGATAGCCGTTGAGCCACCACCACTAAGGAGTCTGAGCGCCAGCCAACAACATTCCTCATATGGCAGACTTTCATTCCATTTCTACGTTTCAGAGTCTACAGGCTCACCCCATCACTCAGACCATTCGATACACGACTTGCATGGTATATTTGCGGAAAGACTACA
This sequence comes from Trichoderma simmonsii, assembly GCA_019565615.1. Lineage (NCBI taxonomy): Eukaryota > Fungi > Ascomycota > Sordariomycetes > Hypocreales > Hypocreaceae > Trichoderma > Trichoderma simmonsii. Next base: position 3,761,204 of record CP075866.1, read on the forward strand.
TTCATTCTAATATTGGCATTGGTTACCCACCTTCCAATCAGAGATCGTGGAACCTTTGAAATGAAACTTCATGTGCTGCGTGCTGCTATATAGATTGAGCTTCGAGCTTAGCAAAATTGTTTTCTTCAATACTCTTGCATCTATATTAAGAACAACTGACTAATGATGATTGATTTGCTACAGATCACCGGCGCTACTGAGTGCTTGTTCATTCCGAAGAATAAGGAATGCACCCGAGAGGATGGAATCATGGCCATTGCGGAGAATCGGCATGCTCGAGCACGGCCACAACTCGATCGATTGGCGAGAGTAGCCAGTTATTTCTCGGAATCAAGGCCGGATCTGGCGTTTTGCATGGATGGCTACACGTTTCCATGCAGACCAACACGAGAAAGGCGCGGGCTCGACAAATTCTTGGATAACGGCCATGCTAGGTAACGTGGCACATCCCAGGATCTCGATGAAGCAGGAAGGGATATGCAGTAGCAACGGCAAAGACGGCCCAGGGCGGGCGATGCAAAGGGAGATCTACGATGATTGGAACATTCGGGTTGGAAAACAGGTTGAGGGACGAAATTTTGGATGGCTTACATTGATTTCCTTGCATGTGTGGGGGCCTGGCAAGCTGGACTCCGATTTACGAATTATGATGACTGATATTAATGAGTGCTTTTATGTTTTTTATATAATGGAAAGATAGAGGACAAAAAAACTGTGTGGTTAATGCATGGCATCAAGTAAATTCATCATTTTGCATATGGACTAAGACATTATCCTTTTCGTAGCCTTTGGTCACTCCAATCAAGAAAAGAAAAACTACGCAATCTTTTCTTTCCGCTCCCTGGCCAAAACAACTCCAGCATTCAAGATTTCCCCAAGTCTATGACATCATGACTTGTGTAAGCGGCATCCAACTGCATCAAGATCTCGGACACGTCTTTTTTTCTCTCCTCCCCCTTGTTTAGTCTGAAACGTCACAGTGCGGCGGCCCGACCAACCCCACTGCTTGCATGGGAGCATGCGATGTGAAATAGTGGTGACGTCGTTGTGCGTCCCCCCTGGAGCGAATGGATTTTGATATCGTGGGTGTTTGAGGCGGGTTGCATGGACATATGCGTATGTACGAGTATGTATGTGGTATGTGAGTGGCCCCCTCCCTATGTGTCTCATCGTGGTCTTCTTGTGAGGAGTATGCAGCATGTATGCGTGAAATCACATTGGTTGATAGAGTGAGAAGGAGGGGAGGGGAGTGAAATTAGAAAAGACAGAGAGATGTATCGGAGTATTAGACGGGGTTATTTTATATTCTACCCCCAAAAGAAACGTTGTAAATACGATACACAAACCCTGGCAGAGGCCCTCACGAGGCGCCGGACAAATCGCCTCCTGTCTGCTTCCACTTCTGCGCCATGGCCATGATGTTGGACAGGTTCTTGGCCTGCTGGTCGTCGGCCGGGAAGACGTAGTCAAAGTACTCCTCGTAGACGTCCTCGTTGTCGCCGCCGCTCTCATCCTGGACTCTTCTCCGGCGCTTGACCCTGCGCGGCATCTGCTTCTGCACGGCCTCCACGTCGGCGTCGGAGCCGTGCGTGCGTTCAAACGACAGCCAGGCGTTGAGCAGGCTGACGCGCTCCTCCTTGAGGTCCTTGTCGCGCATGCTCTTGTGGGCGCGCTCAAAGACTTTTCGGGCGCGGGCCTTTGCCTCGTCGCTGACGGGCTGCTCCTCTTGCTCCTCGTCGGCCTCGTCGTCTTCGGGGATGTTGATTTCGAAGTGGGCGTAGCTGATCCAGACCTTGACGTGGTCCGTCTTTTCGAGGAGTCGCTCGTACAGGTCGCGCGTCCGTTCGTATTCGCCCTCTTCTTCTTCAAAGTCGATGTAGGCCTTCCACAGCAGCTCTGGCATGTCCAGCTGGGGCTGGCTGACGGCCAGTTCGAAGATGGCTCTCGCACGATCGAGGTCGTCTAGGCCGCGTTCCAGCTCGGCAAACTTGATCCATGTCTGGCAGTTTGTCGCGTTGTACTGAACGTGCTTCTCGTATAGCTTCCGGCAGCGCACAAACTCAAAAAGCTTCCGCTCTAGATCGACATAGCCGTCGAATAGCTTGTCCTTGGGGCACATGCCGATCGCACGCCCCAACAGCTTTCGGGCAGCCCCCAAGTCGCCCTGTCGAACCTCAAACTGCGCCGCAAGCAGCCATATCTTGGCAAACGTAAACTTGGTATGGGGTATCAGGTTTAGGCATGTAGTGTAAATCTGGCGGGCGCGCTCCACGTCCTGGCCCTCGAGCTCCTCCCACACCGCGTAGAATATCCACAGGTAAATGTATCGGCGCCAGTGCCGCTTCTCCTGGGTTGGCGGCACTTGGGCAATCGCTCGCTCGTAGACATCCCGTACACGGTCTGCATCCCTAGATGCCTCCTCCAGGCCGGCGTAGTCGAACCACGCATCATAGTTTTTAGGGTTCTCGCGCACCTGCTCTTCGTAAAACACCCGTCTCTTTGAGAGCACCACATCCTCCACGCCGTCCTGGTCGCCAAATTGCTTTTCAAATGTCGTGTATGCCGAATGCAGCAGCCTTGATTTTGATCGGGGTAGGCGGTCAAGGGCGTATTTGTAGATGGCTCTCGCTCGCTCATATTCCTTGAGCTTGGATTCAAACCTAGCATAGGCAATGAATAGCTTCTCGTCGACAAAGTCATCGCCCAGAGTCTCAACCGCCGTTCCATAGACCTCGCGAACCAGATCGCTCGTCCCGTACTCTTCCTCAAACTTGGCCCATTTGATCCAGTTTCGGGGCTCAGGATGGACCATAGTAAAGGTCTGGAAGATCTCGCGTGCCCGGTCAAACTCGCCATATCGCTTTTCCAGTTTGATATACGCACTCCATGCCGCCTCATTTGGTCGCCATTGCATCCACCTGTCAAAAACCTGTCGCGTTCCGGGGATGTTGCCAAGCATCTCCTCCATGTAAACGTATTTGTACCAGATCTTGTCGACTCGGGGCAGCCGCGTGACTGCGCGGTCCAGCAGATTTCGGGCATGGTTGATGTTTCTCGACTTCATCTCGGCCTCGATGTACCGCGTCCACACCTGAACGTCATTGGGGTGGACATCGAGACAGCGCTCGAAGACGGATCGAGCGCGGGCAAACTCTTTCTGCTCCAGCTCCCACTGCGCGTACTGCAACCAGTTGCTGAGCTTGACGCGATTCCGCCTGACATAGTCCTCAAACTCCTTTCGCTTCCGGCCCTGGTATTCGTGAAGCTCCTCGAGATCGGCGAATCGCTGTGTCGGCGCCTGGATCTGAACCTCCTGTCGGTCGACGGCCTCACGAAGCAGCTGCTCAGCACTGATCTGGATGGGAGCAGCGGCCTTGTTTTTGACCTTGGGGGGGCCACGCGACGACTCCATTGTGCCGGATAGCTTGTGAGACGCTTGATAAAGGCGATTGTGTAGAAATCAAATCCGTGGTTCGCCTCGATTGGCTGATACGAGCTCCTGCGGCAGCCAGAGATTGCCTAGAGAGCCCCAAGCAACTGACGAGGCTTTGAAATTTGGGAGAGGCGGAACAGACAGACGTGCTTGGAGTGGGTACAAAGTACTTAGCGGCGCCTTATCGCAGCGATAAGCTTTTGATTTGGTGTGATGGCGCACGGACCACCTCCAAAGTTGCCTACTACTGCCTGTTGTTTCTCAGCCTCGCAGCTTCATTCAAAACAGAAAAAAAGAAGCCTAACAAAGCAATTTGTAATCCTGCAAGTCGCACATCCCCCAATCGAAACAATTATCTTCTTTTCATCTTTCTATTTTCGAAGATACAGCCGCGACTAGAGAGATAGGGTTGTTCGCCAGCCAGCCGCCACCATGTCGACAGTCGCCGACGATCTGCTCAACGACTTTGGAAGCTCAGGAGACGAAGCAGATGAGCTGGACAACGAAGGTCTCGTACTCACAGAAAAGCCGGAGAAGCCAGTAAATGGCGATCGCGATGCCATGGATGTGGACGATGACGACGATAATGACGAGGGCTCAGAAGATGAAGGCGCGGCTGCATTGAACGACATGGAGGATGCAGAAGCGACCAAGGCAAAAGTCGAGAAGATGCAGCTGGGTGCCGTCAAAGACGTCCGCAGCGTGGCCAGCCTGATGCAGACACTGGAACCTGTCCTCGAGGTTAGTAAATCCCTACCCTTTTGCCCCAAAACCTCTTTGGATGGCTTGTTTACATCGTTTTCGAGATGAGCAATTAGCCCTGACGTGTTGGCTCGACTCCTACAGAAAATCACATATTACCAGTCGCAACCGACGGCGCAGCAAACCAGCGTTGGCAACATCGAAGATCACCCGGAGTATCACCTGTTGACGCAGTCCAACAGCCTATCAACCATGATAGATGGCGAAGTCGCGCTTGTGCACAAGTTCATTCGCGATCATTACTCGACTCGTTTTCCCGAACTAGAACGCCTCGTCACGACTCCGTTGGAATACGCCAAGGTGGTGGCCATCATTGGAAACGGTCCCATGGACTCTGAGAATATCAAAGTGCTTCAGACTTCGACAGACAACCCTCTTGGCGTCGGGCTAAAGGCTGTCCTCGACGGACCCTCACTCATGATTGTTACGGTGGAAGCCACCACCTCGAAAGGACATGAAATGGTGGCCGAGGAGCTACAACGAGTACGACAGGCTTGCGAAATGATGATTGCCCTGCACAGAGCAAAGCAAACTCTCACAGAGTACGTGCAATCACGAATGAACATTTTCGCGCCCAACTTGACGATCCTCATCGGCTCACTCACGGCTGCACAACTTCTTAATGCTGCTGGCGGTCTGACGGGTTTGTCCAAGACACCAGCATGCAATATTCCCTCCTGGGGGTCCAAAAAACGACAAGCCGGCCTGGCGACCAACATTGGCATCCGTCAGCAAGGCTACCTCTACAACTCTGAGATTATCCGGGGCATCCCCAACGACTTGAAGAAGCAAGCTATGAGAATCGTGGCAGCCAAGCTCGTCTTGGCCGCACGAGTCGATCGCATTCACTCCAGCGCCGACGGTTCAACAGGAGAGCAACTGAAATCAGCCTGTCTGGAAAGGCTGGAGAAGCTTACCGAGCCCCCGCCTAACAAAGGACAGCGAGCGCTACCCGTGCCAGATGATAAGCCCGCTCGAAAGCGAGGTGGTCGCCGGGCCAGGAAGGCCAAGGAGGCGCTGGCCATGACGGAATTGCGCAAGGCCCAAAACCGCATGGCATTTGGCAAGGAGGAGAAGGAAGTCGGCTACGGCACGGGCGAAGGCACGGTGGGCATGGGCATGATTGGCCAGTCCAACGACGGACGTATTCGCGGCATGCAGGTTGATCAGCGCACGCGGGCCAAACTCGGCGTCAAGAACAAGGGCTGGGGCGGCGCCAGCACACTGGGCGGAGGCACAGCATCATCCATCGGAGGTTTTGGCATGGCTCCCGGCATGGATCTCCGCGGAAAGGGCCTCAGAACATCGGGCGTGGGAAGCACTGTCGGCTCTGCGACCGGTACCCAATCATCACTGGCTTTCACTCCCGTCCAGGGTCTGGAGCTGGTCGATCCCAAGGTGCGCGCCGAGCTCAGCCGAAAGCGCAAAGCAGAGGAAGACAAATGGTTCAAGGGCGGCAGCTTCACGCAGGTCGGCAACAGCGGCGGAGGTGGCTTCAAGGTCCCGGACCTGCCGGCGTCGAAGCGGGTCGACACCGGAGCTTCAAAGATGGGCCCGCCTCCGGTGCCGAACCGAAAATGAGGACCTACCCGGTAGGAAAAGGGGGATTCAGATGCTTTGGACTTTTTTTTTATTCTATTGCGTGTTGATGGGTTGTTCACCACGGTATTGGAAGGTGGTGCTGTTTTATCTAGGCGTTTAAACTACCAAGGCTTACTCAAAGAATGTGTGTGTATATAGAAATACTACTACCAAATACCATCCTCTAAACGGAAGGGCAAATACAGATTGATTGAAGTACACCAAAAACGCATCACTGCTGTTCCTTACCTATACAGTCCAAGCCGTAGATCTAGAAGATTAGAACATTCTTCTCACGCCAATCTTTCTCCTCACCTAGGCGGCGATCAATGTCGTGCCAAAACGATGATCAAAAAAGATGTACATGCACGATTTCAATCGAAATCAGATTCCCATGTGGCCGACACGCCCTTCCTTATTCGATGCCTGATTGATGCTCGATTGCTTATTAGAGGGGAGCTACACTTTTACATCATACAAAGTTAGGCTAAACGGCTTGAGTAGGTATAAGCTGCCAGGGACGTAAATCCCGTTTGTTTCTCTCTCTTTGGTTTTTGTGAAATGTGACGAACGGACGGGATGCGATTATTGATTGACGGGATAAGGGGGGGCGTGTGTGATCTGACGATGATATGCGCTGTGATGGGCACGTTAGGTTACATTTGGGTTTTTGGTGATTTGCGAGAGATGGACACGATTTACATGTTCGTACGAGTAAGGATGTATCACAGGTGACAGATGACAGGTGTTGTTCAGTCACAAAAGGTTAAAAAGTCAAAAAGGCTGCCTGTCACATCGTAATGTGATACCGAGAATTAAAAAACGATGAAAATGGATGGATGTCGTCAAGAGTCACAGGGTTGTAGAAACTGTGTGTGGCTGTTTCATCATGGGAACAAATGTATCTCCATGTACCCAAAGACTTGGAAAAAAAAGAGAGACAGAGAGAATACGACGTTGCGAGCTGAACCAGGTTATTGTATCATTCCTCATCCAGCCCCCCCATGTGCTGGAATTTTTGTGCCTTGTCCTGCATGTTGCGTGTTCGTATGTACGTATGTACAACGCAATTGCGCGCAGGTTGGAATGGAGGCAACAATATCGAAAAAGAAAAAAGGGTGCCAAAGGTGCTTGCTTTCGTATGTTACAGCAGGGAAATCCAGCAACCAGATGTGCTCTATGCGGATACGAAATGGAAAATCCTCCGTAAGAGGGGTGTGTGGTGTGTGACTACTCGTACTTTTTTTTTTCTTCCCAGTCACAAGGGGGCTACTGGGAAATCCCAGATCTCGATGAGCAAAGACAGGGTCGGAGATCAATGTCCTGTGAGCAACGAGTCGTATTTTCATGGGTACAGTTACTGCTCCCCTTTTCTCTTACCTTGTAGAAACAAGTACAAGTGAAGTATTGAAGTGCCAAGGACATGATGCGCGGGACGGGAATCTGTAGTGAGACTTTGTGATCTGGCCCCGTTGAGTGTCTTTTATCGGAATAGGGCAATACCAGCTACCGCACTGGCGGCGCCGGGAAGATGCACGTCAACTGCCAGGGGGGCCCAAACATCGTGACTAACGGAGAGTTGGTGTTGTTGGCTGTGCAGTTGTGTGTTTTACACAAGCCACATTTGAGCTCTAGCTGAAATAACAGCCGGGAACAAGGGGAAATAGTAAGGGGTACTTCGTAGAAAACCAGCAATAAAGCGACAAAAAGTTTAAAAGAAATAAAAAGGAGGACGCTTAATGCACAGTATCAATGGGCCTAGGGAGAGACAAATCTCCCTTTGGCCAGTCAAAAAAGCTCTTTAATCAAATTCGCAGAAAGAACCCACGGGGACATAGTCCAGCAGTTGATGCCCAAAAGTGGAATGCCATGAAAAAAGGAGCATCTCGATCTCGATCTCCTCCCGATTCACAGCGTCCGTCACGATTCCTCATCATGAAAAGGATTCAGCGCAAAGACCAGGGAATGCAACAGAAACACGGTCCCAGCGCAGAATCATTGTTGAGCCCCCCTTGGACAAGCCACCTATCGAGCTTCGTAAAAGCTGCCACCTGTGGCTGCAAAAGGTACGAAAGGAGCAATGATCAACAATGGAAGTCTTCTTAGTCGCACGCCGCTGGGGATCGAGGGACCATCAAGCAAAAGCAAAGCAAAGGTACACGCCTTGTCCACAATATTTCATGCAGCAGCTGTGTTTTGGAGTAGGACGGAATACGGAGTACTCCGAAGCTACTTTGTTGCTTTTCCGAGGTCCTGACATCCTTGGATCTTTAAAAGACATGGGCATGCAATGCAAGCACGTCTAAATTCTAAACTTGACATTGCGCCAGTGGCAAAAGGACCCCGACAAAGTCCCAATCACAGCGACGACGATTATAGTCTTGAGCGACTTTTTTTTTTTTTTTTGGTCCCTTAAAAAAAAACAGGATACCGTGGGAAAGAGAAAAAAGCGCAGCAGTCATCGATCGATTTCTTGAAAATGTCCATTGGGGAAAGGGGGTGTAGGGGAGAAAATCATTTGTCTTATCCGGCCAGCGAAAGATGGTGCTGTCGATCACAGACAGGGTTGACGTCGAGTTGACAGGAGATGGGCTTGCAGCTTGGTCGTCACTCCGTATGCTCGTACATCATGGCCAATGGTCGACGCGCCAGTTTGTTGGGGTCGCAAACTGGAACTGCAGCTTGCGCATGGCGCATCGTATCTGCTGCGAAGCGAAAAGCTTCAGTGTCTCTTCTCTCTCGTATCAAACAACGTTTGCGTCGGGCATATCTCATCTCGTAGCTTTCGAGGGCTGACACAGTCGCATGCGGCCAAACAAGCGGCTCCGTTGTGTCTTGCCCCCGTCCAGCTGGTCCTTGTCTTGTATCGTACCTGTGGCATTCGCTAGCTAGCCCGGTCCTCGTACACGTACAAGTCATGTCTGGTGCTGTACTCAGTACTGTACACACTCCGTACCATCACATCCCAGCATCCCAGCCTGGTCAAGCTTTTTCCTCATGGCCATGTGGGGTCAGGCGGAGTCCCAGGGCTTGGGTCTGGGGAGACGGTCGAGCGGCTTCTTCTCGCATGGCCGCCCGGATTCAACGATCCCTCCGCAAAAGTCGAGATCCTCGGTGCCATGTGCGTGGAGAGCAAACGGGGGAATTCAGCGATCGACAGAGCCTGCTGGTTAGTCAAGACGTCATCAGCAAAGGGGTTCAGTTGTGTTTTTTTTTTTTTTCTTTTCTTTTTCTTCGTCTGTTCCCTCGCTGGCTGGCATCCCCTTGTAGCTGTGGTTGCCCCCGTGGCCTCCGAGACTTTTTCTTCTCTCGTCAAATTGTCTTTTGCCTGCTATCCATGTGCCTGACAAGCCTGAACTCTGTGGGCGGAGCTAAACCGCTGTTGACGCGCGGGGAATGCATCAGTAGAGCGCCGTGATTTGTTTATCCAAAAGCTAAAGCTTGTACAGTAGCACTCGTAAGGAATGGCAGAGGCGGCCCCCGTCAGCAACGCAAAGGCCCTAATGCACGAAAAGGCTAACCCGGCCCGGGGATTGAAAGGGGATAAACAGAGGGCGGCCATTCGCTACCATTTGTTCGTTGGGATGCCTCTTCCCTCTTCACACGAGCTCTGGGGCTGGTGAGGGAGGGCACGAGAGTTTGGAGGCGCATCCGAGAGGACCCAGCTCAGGGCCTACAGTAGTAGCCAACTAACCACAAGATGCCGAGCGCAGACAAATCGCAGTTTCGAGCCATTCTAGAAAGGGCGAATACGCAGCGAACTGCTTGGTTCTGGACCTGCATTTGTGCTTGGCCATGCAGAATTTGCTGAGGTGGACAAAAGGTAAAACAGCGTCTAACCGAGCCGAAAGCTGTGCTTGATGCCCTGATGCTGTGGTACATAAGCTCAACTGTGATGCGCTGGATAGTACCGTACTGTACTTACATCAATGTCTGGTACGTGTACTCGTAGTCCCTGTAACTACAGTAGAGGCACTCGTTTGGCGATGCAGCCACAGGCTAGCCCCGGGCTGGCAATGATCGCCTTTGGCTCTCTTATCTTCCCCCTCTCTTTTACACGTACTCGTACCTTTTACCGGGCTCCCTTTGCTCGTCATTGTATTGCCGGTTTCTCGCTGGATGTCTCCTTGTGTTTGGGTTATATTAGCCACTGGTGTTTATTGCAGCATCTCGCCTCTTCATTTCTTGATTTCCGCTTTCCGCGTAATGACGGCGCGATACTTTGTTGTTGCGCAAAAACAAGAATTGTCAGCATCTTGTGTGCGTTCAATTTCTTGTAAGCCTCCCTGGGCTAGCTTAGGTACTGAAGCTGTTGTGTGTGTTGCTTCTCCAACTGCGGAAACTCGGGACTTGTTCTCTGGCTTCTGGCTCCCCTGCCCTGTCCTGGGATGGATGCCAAAAGTATCGCCGCTCCAAACTCCACCCCCTCATCAGCCACACTCGCCCAAAAGCCGGCTTTGTAAGAACCACAAAGCAAACAACAAGCTCCAAAACAACAAGAAAACAACCCCCAATCGTGCTATCCAGGTGCCGCGCTTTAGCTTTTGCCTGGCAGCTGTATAAGTGCTGTCAATAGTAAACAACATGACGCTAATTTGCCTCCTGTACGTGGCATCCGCGCCACTGGCCTATATCCCTTGGTAAAACGGCTATTCTATGCCGGCTGGTTGCAGATTGCTTCGGTCACCATTCTCTCATTGCCTCTCTCATCTCGCCTTGTCGTGATATAATCTCAACCTTGTCTCGGACAACCCTCCGTGGCCTATCATGGCTCCGGAACAGTGGTTAACGCTTGCTTGGTGCAAAGCCCGATGCGAGCCTCCGGTGCAAGCCACTGGACATAAACCTTACGCTGCTGGACCCGGAGACGTCCTTCCGCATCAGTAAATGAGGCGTCACTAACAACCTGAACTGCTTGGCCCTACGGAGTCAAAGGAGTCCAGTACTCCGTGTACTCCGTACTAATTCTCAAACCTGTCAGCCCTTGGGTGTATTCGTGCAGATACTTGGACTGTTGGGCAGAGCACAGCGGCAGGACCCTGATTGTCCCTAAAAATAAATTGAATGAACAGACATGTTGGGCGTATCGACAGCTCGCTCATACGTTCATTCGTACGAGCATGCGTAGGCAAGACCCCTTGGATCGCCCGCGTCAGCCCAAATTCTGATTTTCCCATGCGGGCAGGTCAACGGACAGTGCAGACAGCGAGAGATGCACTCATGCACTGCAACTCTAGGGCGCAGCAGAAGCGACCACGAACGCTGAAGAGGGAGAGGGGCAAATCCGGCAACCACGAAAACTGCATGCTCGTTGCAAGAATTGCATCTTTGCCCCTCTCGACGGATCTAGGGCATTAGCGCACGGATGCGTTGCGAAGGCCAGTGGAAGAGTTGGAAGGGGGGGCCAAGTATGTGAAAGTACTGCCCATGTTGTGCCCTGGGTTGTCGACGCAGTTCGCCATGTACCGCCGCCGCCATCGTCAAGTACCTGCCCGCGCGGTGTTTTCTGGATTCTGCGCCGCCGTGTGATTGGTTTGCGCCGCAACAAGAGAGTTGTGGCTAGGGCGCTCTAGCTTACTCGTGCCCGTGCATGTGGTTGCACTCCAGATGTTGTCCGCGGACAAAAGAAGAAGCAACACCGGGCACGGCGGAGTAGCAAATCCTCTTAGAGGCGGCACAGGCAGCATACCCTTGAAGTTGGAACATTGCTGAGGACCGGCCAGGAGAGATGCTGCTGTATGTAGGTACTCGTACCGTCCTTGCACAGGCATGGCGGGGTGGTGCTGCGGCCGTGCCCACAAGCAACCTTCACCTTCAGTGCTAGGAACCGTCTCCGGACGTCCCAGGAGATCCGCAGCCATGCAGCCAGCGCTCGACAGTTGCTCGATCTCTCCGATAATTGGCCATGGCCGTGCTGTCTCCGTTGCATGCGAACGACCCTGGATAAGGCGCTAGCGCTTTTCCCTGCCCTTGCGCTGGTCTGTGGTCCCCCGTTCCAGTACTGGCATGTAGCGACTGAGTCGTGTTAGCCTAGCTTCGGCACATGAACCGGGTTTGGAATACTTGCCAGTACTTGTAAGCTCTGCAAGTTAAGGGCCCTTGGAGACCCCTCAAGACCCTTGTCCCTTGGGCTCCTCCCAAGACCCGTCTTTTCTTCCATTTGACCTCAGCCGGCTGTCACTGCACCCATGCTTCAGCAAGTCGAAAGGGATCCGAGCTGTGGGTGTGGCGCCGAGGGCCAGTTGCTCCAGTCCCCTGTGGGATCCTTTAGGGCTTTTTCCACAGTCACGATGACGACACCATGAGGTCAAAGTGGCCGAGTTGAGGCCCTTTTTCGAGATGCGCATTTCTGCCAGAAATCACCGGGTTTGCGAATTATGCATGACCTGTCTGTGATATGAAGATCCGCGGCGCAACTGCCTGATTGCAAAAGTGCTGTCTCGTTTCCGCCGGCGTAGCTGTGATTTGATGTTTGATGCACGAAAACTTTCTTTCCCATGGCGCTATGCAAAAGTTGGAGCAAGGCTGGCTGCTAGCACACTCGCTGGGGAGAAAAGAGCTGAAGCTTAGCCTTGGCGTCTACTCGTACTTTGTAAGCGCGGCCACCCAGGTCTGGGGTACTTTGCCCCGTCTTTAAACTTGCTTTTTGCATCCAACCCGATGCTTACCTGCTGATAGTGGTGCGCTCACTAGTCCATATGTACCTGCAATCTGTAATCTGTGTTAATGCGTCGAGTCTTATCGGCAGCTCGCTGACCTTGTGCCACACAGTACTCGACAGTTGCTGTCAACATGTCGAGATGAATGTCAAGGCTCCATAAATGGAACCCCCCTTTTTCTTTTTCCTCTTCCCACTGCAAAATAAACCTCTCGTGTCTCTCTTGTTCTTCCAAAAGGAGAATTGCACCGAAGATGGAGCGGCGCTGTTTCTTGGTCTGATGGGACACCCAATACGCTTGATGGGGCCCAGGGTCGGAGAGTGGAAAGTCGAGGTTGACGTGACCCTCGGCTTACCGTGACGTCAACCATTCACCGCGAAACGCTGCGTTCCTTGTACCTACTGTACCAGTAGTTTGAACACAAGGGCCCTGTGATCCACCATGGTGTCGTAAAGTGCCTGCAATCGAGATTTCGCTGCTGAGGGTCCTCCCAACTCCGGCCATGCCTGTAGTACAAGTGCAAAAGCCAAGAACGTGTGTTTCGTGCCTTGACCAGCCCTCCACTCACAGCCCTTGGCCGAACGCCAGAAGAGAAAAGAAGAAGGGTGAAGAAGGGGAAAAGAGGGGCCCCAATTGGGAGCAGAGCGGCCCACCGTGATACCTTTGGTTTAGTATTGGATTGGATTCAATGTTGAGGGTGCTAGAGGCCCCGAGTGATGTGACGGCGCAAAGTATCGTGGCTGAAGCGCGCGCAGTTAGATGCTTGTCTTATCTTGCGCTCAGCAAAAGCGAGGTGCGGTGCGGAAATAGAGAAAAGCCCGGCCGAGGATAGGGAAAGAGAAAACAAGAGGGAGATAATAAAAAAAATCAAAAATAGATTAAACGAAATCGACAAGAAGCGAGACGAAAGAGACAGTTCACCAAACCCCATCGCCGTGCAGTGTGGAGCAGTACTTTGGCACATCCGCCGCCTGCTTTGAGTCGCAGACACACGTTCCGCGCTTGTGCTCAGCGTAACCCCAAGGCGCTAAAGAGGCAGGATCTTCACCGGCTGCACCTCGACAGCCAAGCGAGACAGAGGCGGACGGTGGCGCATGCACGTGTGGTCGGTCCAAGCAACGGAGATGGAGATGTGAGAAAAGAAGGGAGAAATGAGAAAAGATGATAGAAAACGCCCGTATTGAACCCTCGGGTTCGCAGTGCAAGAGAGGTACTTGAACCCTTCCTTCCTGTAGTAAGCTGCATGCTTTGCGCAGAGTGAGCCCTCAAGTCGGTACATGCTTGCGGTACCTGCGGTACTTGCAGCCTGGAGTTGAGGGTACAAGGCCTCGAGTAAGCGTGCGCGTTCAAGCCACACGAGGCGTGCCCACGGTACCGGCGACTGCTCCAAAAGATACAAGCCGGTACGCCAGGGTGACTGCATCCCCTCCCCTCTTCTCCCCTCCAAGCGACTCCACACACCCCTCCAGCCTGGGCCCCGCTTCCCCCCTGCCGGACCCTGGTTCCCTGCCCGGCTAACAAGCTGTGGCTGCTGTGGCCCTACTTGCCCTACTACAGCCCGCTAGAGCCTCTAGGGGACCCCCTGTCGCCGCAGCTCCAGCGCCCGAAGCTGCTCCCCATGCAGCTTGCAGGGCAAAGCTCGCGCCGGGAAGGTTTTGGCTTGGGCTTGGCCTGGTTTTTTTTTTTTTTTTTTCTTACTATGAGTACTCCTGCTATGACAGAAGTGACCATTTTTTATGGCTCTTGGGCTGCGAGCAGTCCTGTACATGTATGTACCCTTAGTCCCTGGGGCTACGTAAGGTACGTACAGTACTGTACTGTACAGTACCTGTCTGCATGTACATCCCCCCATCCAAGTCCAGCGCAGAGATTACGGAGCAAAGTGGGAAGTGGACTTTGTCACTCGATCCTCGATCGATGGGATGGATGTTCCCGTTGCGCCTCTCCGGCTTTGACAAAAACTCCATCGCTCCCTCTTGCGCCCTTCTTTTCTCCCACCTTCTCCGATCTCTTCGTCACTTATTACTCGGCAGTGCTGCCCTCCCTCTTATCTCGCCTTTACCTTTTATCCTTTTCCCTTTACCTCCCCTCACCTACTCTACACTTACATCTCTACTACCATACATACTTCTCCCTCTCCCTACTATACCTTGCTCAAGCGCAACAAGCATCTTCGCCTGGCATTGTTGTCCAGCAAGCGTCGTCTCTTCGTCGCCTCGTCTCTCGTTTGATAGCACCGGCAGCAGCAATTCGTGCATACAAAGTCGGCGCCATCTGAGATTGGCCTGATCTCGACCCTGCTGATACTTATACGTCTATACCACACCCCATCGGAGGAAAAGATTAGCGCGCGACACACAGCTACCTACCACCTGTGTGCTATCTGCCTCGGCTCTATTCTGAAGAGATCAAGAAGTAAAAAAAGCAATAAAAACAGCAACAAGAGCAAAAAAAAGAAGCATTTGCAATTGCGCATATCCAAACCGGGATCAGAATCACCATTTGCGCCGCTTCTGACCAATTCGCATGACTCCGCCGTCCCTCTTTCCTCATTGCGACTCCTGCAGCACCAACGGCTCCTGCCCTCCGTCTTAAACGACATTAAGCGAAGCTTCGACAAAAGCTGCCACCTGCTGTATCTTTTTTCGACTTTAGGAATTCATTTTCCATTTCCTTTTCTTTTCTCTTTTTTCCCCTCCCCCCATCTCTCATACAACGCGCATCTTTCTCTCAAGAATCAAACAGTGGTTCTTGAAAAGCGCTATTCTGCAGCTTACTGAAACGTCAAGTTGGAGAAGCATTTCCAGAGCGGAAACTCCGGAGCTCTACAGCTTTCCTGTCTAGAGAGCTCAATTTCTCTGCGCACAACACAAAAACGCAGACAACACGCACCACCGAATTATTTCTTCACCCAATTCGAACCGGCACATTGCCAATATTTTGTCGCAATGCACGCTCGTGACGCCGCAGGCCGCAGGGTCTCACTCCTCAACGAGGATGACTTCAGCAACACCGTCGACACTTCCTCTTACTACCACTCCGTGCATCCTCAGCCTCCTTCTCGCAGCGACTCGTCCTCACCAAACACACCCGCGCTCTTGAGATCAGACTCGTTTGATTCTCAGCTTAGCGATGTCATTTCGCCCTTGACGCCTCCGGGTGATTACAACTACGGAATGATGCGCGCTCCCAACTACGTCTTCGGGCACGAGTACGCTGAGGGCCCTCCCGCTAAGCGCACTGCCTATGGGGCTCTCAGTCCCTCTGCCTCTGGCGAAGAGGACAGCTCCGCTGCGTCTTGTGTTCCCGAGCGCCCCGTTAAGCGGTATCCCTGCCGCTACCGTGAGATTCATGGATGCGAAAAGACCTTTACCACCTCTGGGCACGCTTCGCGCCATTCCAAGATCCACACAGCTGAAAAGGCGGTTCACTGCCAATTCCCGGGATGCCACAAGAAGTTCACCAGAGCCGACAACATGAAGCAGCATCTGGAAACCCACTTCAAGGACAAGTCGCGAAGCTCATCAGGCACCCAGCGCACTAGCAAAACCTCGTTGGCTTCCAATGCGCGACGCAGCTCAACTTCATCCAGCCGAAGCCGCTCCTCCACCACAGGGCCTGACTCTTTTGTTTTCTGGGACTCCAGCGAGCTTCACCAGAAGCAGAGCCTCTTGCCGACGTCCCCGCTTACACAGCCGACCAGCAATGCGGGCGACTGGGATACCAGCATGAGCAGTTTTGATCTCCCGTTGCTGAACCGTCCCTCCACAGTTGGCCGCACCCCCAGTGGCCTCGACACGCTGGCCATGGCCATAGCGTGCCAGGAAGGCCGGATGGCATTGTGAGGAGAAGTAAAAAACTCTGCTGCACCTCTTTCATCTCCCCTCGCTTCATTTACCCCTCCACCCTTGGACAAACTTGTCAGCAAATCCACTTAGGCACAGCCTGGGCGTTGCGGTTACATTACATGGAATACCGGAGAGCGAAAAAACAACACAAGAAAGAATCCACAAAAAAAAAAAGAAGCAGACAAGAACAGAGTAATTTTTAATGCCCCGCCAACCAGCAACGACAAACAATAAGATTGGAATTCGGATACCGCCGATTTATACTACAAATCTGCGGCAGGGGAACATACAGAGCACACTCGGTACATATACGATCAGGGGCGGAGAACTTATACACTGGCGGCTGCCCCTGCGGGATGTCAAATGGCGTTTGGATGCGATTTGCTTTTAGGCATCGCCATTTATCATGATTTTTCTTCTTTTCCAATTTTTCATTTTCATTTTCTCTTTACTTCACGTCTTTTCCTTTACTTGTCCTGACATTACCAGCCGTTGGCAATGCAGAGACACATTCTTCTATACAAGGTGGCAAGATACACGAATGGCGCCTTGGTTGACTTAGCTTCATTGTTCCTTTCCTTTATTTCCTTGTCTAGGTACTCGGTTTTCTTTTGTCAGGGTACTGTTTTATACGCTTCTTGATATCCCATGCTTTCATGCACGCCTCGATGATTGATGAATCTTTTCGAAGATGGCGGTTGGAGGGGGATGCTTCATCTTATCACATGGCGTTTGGCGGTATTTTCCCCTTAGATGAGATGCGCGCATGGGAAAAAAAATCGAGATGGTGTGTTAATGGCTACATGTATATACAAACGGCAGCTCTTCTGAGCTTGGGATGGGATGGAACTCAATTGATACCACTTTGTTGATTCTGATAACTCTTGATTTCTCCTTTGCATTGGTGATGGGTCTATGTAGCATAAAGGGACTCGTAGCAGCTCTCTGCGAGATTAATATAGTACCAGGCATGAATGGGTTCCAAGGTTGTGTACATGAAGCCGGCCCGATGCATTGAGGCCCAGTCACGTTTCCCGAGTATAGAGTGCATATGAGTATCTGCATGCGTGTGTAAGCTTAGTACCCATATGGGAATGGACCGTTGAGTTTTTTTTGTTTTTTCTGTGTATCTTCTTTCTGCCTTTCTCTTTCCCTCCCTTCCCCCCCTTGTCCCGTCTTCCCGTTCCATTATCCACTCAGCCAGTTTTTTTATCGTCGGAGTTGCCCGATTTTTGCTCGCTCCCGGCCTTGGGTAGCTATACGTACCTTGGCGGCATGGGCACGGACGATACCGATTCAGCTGGCTGCAGATAGAAAAAATTTTGTTTCTTTCGCCATTTTTGCGAAGCCTGGGGCGTTATTAGCTCCGCATTTCGGGGTTCTGGGGAAGAAACGGGGAAGAAGGAGACGAGATTGCTGTGATGGTTGATGTTTGGTGTCGATGTGTGCTTATAAGCTATTTTTGCTCGTTTTTGTGCGAGGGGCTTTTGGTTTGTGATTTTGAAGAGACGCTTGGAGGGGGCTGTGAAAGGTGAGAATAGAGGGCATGGTTTTTCTTTTTCTTTTCTCCTTCTCTTTTCTCTTCTTGTGAGTGTTTGATTTGTAGGGGAGTATTACGTGGCGAGATTTCTGTGCTTGGGGGGGGCTCCATAAGGTGAAGTGTAATGTATACCCTAGACATCAACACTACGCGGAGGAATCGTGAAAACTGTCAACTGATGAACAGCATTTAATCGAAATACTGCTGGTAACTGTTTGACTGAATGTAGCTGTGACCACAACACTTTATGAAAGTTGTTTTATTATGGTACAGAAATAGTGTGGATGTGAGAGTCTAGTTTAGAAGCAAAGACCTGGTTGTCTTTATGTCTTCCTCCGTGCGCGCCCTCCTAAATCACTGGATACTACATATTAACCTAGTATCAAAATCCATCAACAACTGCTAGATCCTATTCAGATCCTAAAGTAGCATCTTACCCATTTCACATATACTCTATAGACGTAGCACTACATTTAATCATAATTGATAAAGCCTTTTGGCCCCGTACCCCATAGCCTTCTATGTAAATACTCTTGCTGAATCCCAAATCTGCCTAATGACAACATCACTCGCAACCAATATGACATCTTCACCCAAGCACATCTCATAGACACTCATAAAGTCATCAGAATTTACAGTATATATTCTACATACACACATCTACCATCTAATAACCGCGCTTTATCCCCCAATTTTTACTACCAAAGTGCTTCCATCTCTGTACACGCTCTAGCCATCTCAAACTGCTCGTCCGTCTGACACACAAGGACCCTATGTTTGGAATCCTTGCTGCTCAGCTCCCGAACAGTTGCATCTCCAGCTCCCTCGGCATCGTTGAGCGCCTCGTCAATGGCGAAACCTAAGCATCCAGCTTGCTCAATCACAGCGCTGCGAAGACGTGCACTCCTCTCTCCGATTCCTCCCGCAAACACGATGGCGTCCACATCGCCTTTCAGCGAGACGTAGTAGCTCCCAACGAAACCGCAGATGCGGTCTACAAATAGATCGAAAGCCAGACGGTGCTGGGGTTCGTCCGAGGCGGCAATGATGCCGAAATTGGTGGTGCCCGTCAGGGATTTCCAGCCACTCTCCTTATTGAGAATCTCCTCAGCCGTGGAGATGTGGAGCTTCTCTGTCGACGCCGGAGAAAGCTTGCCTACATCGCTGGCGTAGTGAAAGACGAGGCTGTTTATTGGTCATGCTTGTCAGCTCCAAAGTTCCTCCATGTGAGAATTGGACAAGGTTGAGGATTGAAATAAGAAAACTGAAATGCAAAGAATGGCTCACCTAGGATCTACGCTTCCACTGCGAGTCGCACCAGGAAGGCCAGCCAACGGCGTCAATCCCATGCTCGTGTCCCAGCTCTTGCCATTCTTAATCGCACAGGCACTGGCGCCGCTGCCAAGATGCAGAGCAATAATGTTGAGTTGATCACGGCTCTTGCCGAGGAAGTCGGCGACGGACCTCGAGATGAAGGCGTAGCTGATGCCGTGGAAGCCGTACTTGCGCAGCCGGTTCTTCTTGGCTATTGTTTGATCGATTGGGTATGTAGAAATGTGCGGCGGTATGGTAGAGTGAAATTGCGAATCGAAGCAGGCAACATTGGTGGCGTCGGGGAGTTGCTTCATGCACGAGTCGACAATCGTCAGCGCAGCGCCGTTATGCAGGGGCGCCAGGTCGCTGAGGGCTTCCAGATGGTGATATGTGTCTGGAGTGATGACTTGGGACGAGCCGTAATCGCCTCCATGGACAATGCGGTGGCAAGCAATGGCCACGTCCGATTTCGAGCTGATTTCTTTCAATTCAGCATCATCCACCAGCGTCTTGAGCAACAAGGCAAAGGCATCATCTTGGCTGTTGACGGCAGTGTCCACGTTTTGGTCCTTGATAACGGTCTCGCCACCTCGCGAATATTTCAGCTGAGCTGGCGGAGCCGTAAGACCGTTGACTTGAGCTTCAGCAATCTGGCGCGGCGCTGTTCCCTTGTCGGCCAGATAGACTGAGATTTTGACGGAGCTGGAGCCAGCGTTGATGGCGAGAATGACGCCCATGGCAGGGGGAGGGGGATCGTAAAAAAGGTAATTTGTGATTTTGCGCTGGAAATTGGGAGCAATGCCCGATGAGGCTCGTCTGCCCTTGCGTTGTGTGTTTGTGTATAGATGTGTAGACTTGGGACGCCGATGCCTCAACAACGCCGGAAATTCAGCCCTTGCGCCGCCTTTTAATTGAATTGTTTTCCTCTTCTTCAACTCCCCGGCAATCTATACAAGAAAAAATGGGAAATATGGGAAGAGAATATCGGTCGATGAGCTGCAGAAACGTGTGAGGTTGCTCATGACGCTCATGACGACACTGGAGATATCGATGGCCTGATGATCGCGGGGAGTTTTGGTGGTGTGGTGGGGGGAGCCAATAATAGACGCTTCTCATGCCACGCCATGCATATTAGCAAAGGTGACGTCCTCAATTCAGCCGGGCCTGGTGTGGCGCTCCGGCTGACAAAAAGAGAAGACAACCCGAAGCCCTTGATGGGGGTCCCTGATGGGGGTTGGGAAGAAATTGGGGGATCAAGAGGAAAAAGAACGATTGATGAGGACTTCTTCCCTGGAGGCACGCATGGCCCGTAACGATTGCTGAGCCAGATGCAGGTTGGTCCAAGGCGTACTATTTGCGTCACATATGCCGACCGGGCAAAAAACGTAACTTCATACGAAGCTTAAAGAGGACTTCCGGCTCAGCCAGTATCAGCATCTCGACCGGGCTGGATTTCCGGCGATGGCAGCTCGAAGTGATTGGGAGGAAACGGGACGCCGTTGAATTCACGGTCGGAGCTGTGGGCGAAGGCCCAGGTTTCGATGAACCGCTTGTAGTCTGCAAATGCTCCACGTTAGAATGTTTGCCTTTCAACGCAGCACAACACCGATTTTCTGTAAATTTGAGATCTGTCTTCCCTTACCTCGCTTATGTGTAAACTGAATAGAGAGGTAGCGAATATCTAGAGTGGTGGTTGCATATGAAGGGCCCAGCTCGGGACTGGCGGCGCTGGCCTGGCCGGCGGACCGGACTCTTTGGCGGATGCGAAAGGTACTTCGACGTGACGAGGTTTCGTCGGGCACGCTTCCTCGGCGGCCGTGGACGTTGAGGCGGAGGGTTTTGGCGCGGTCATCTCGGTTTCGGAGCTCGCCGTCGAAGTGGTGAATGTCATACTCGCGGTACTGGTTGTCTGTTTTGTTGGCTAAGACGCTCAGGGAGTGGAAGGTGGTGTATCGGTCCCTCCAAAGCTTGAGCCTCTGAATGGCACCGATGCCCTTGACCTTGCCGAAGCTGTCGGTGCGGCTCTGCAGGTTGGACCAAACCACGTCGACGTCGTAAAAGTCCACCAGGTCCTTTCGTCGTAGGTCGCCCTGGAACTGGATGGAGGCCTCGACGGTGGTGAACTCGTACCGGACCTGGATGTACTGGTCATGAATGCAGATGCCCTCGCCGGAGGTGTACCTGATGCGATGAGGCTCGTTGAAGGACAGGAAGCGTTCCATGTCGGGCGGGTCGTTAAATTGGCGATGCCGTGAGTGGAGGGTGTGAGGATGGACATCGGACGGTATGTCTGAGGGTACTTGACATGAGAAGATGATGAGCCAGGGGCAACAGAGTGAAGTGACGCGATGACATAGCAACACAAGGAAGGACATTGGACAGATGAAGATGATGACGGCTTCTGCTTGGCACTTACAAAAATGTTCGAGCAGCTCGCTCTGGTAGCTGCACTGCCAGCGGATACGTCGCTGCTCAGACCCCACAACTTCCCAGGGTCCCAGATACACAGTTCGCTCATCGGGCGTGTCTTGAAATAGGGTTCTATCGAAGAGAAAAAAGGCAGGCATTGTCAGATTCAGACGGGACTTGCAACGAGTATCAAAAAAGGCCGGGGCAATCACGGAAGAGGCTCATCGTACATTGTGGCAGTGTAGCCCGGAGGCCCGAGGTCGAGAGGCCGGAGCGAGGCGGCGGGCACAACGGACTCGCTGGTGGAAGTGGCTGATATCGTGGAGATTTCCGACGTCTGCGTCCAGGTCGAATCTACGGGACTCACATAGGAGCGGCTGTACGTGGGCGGGCGGCCGAGAGACGACGAGGTGAAGGAGGAGCCGGACGAGGACGAGGCAGCCATGCTGTGCTTGTGCTGAGCTGAAGCGGAAGAAGAGGGCAGCCGGGAGGGCGCTCAGAGTCACCGAAGACGACTATCCGCGGGCTGGGGCGTCGTTGGAGAAGCTATCATGACACTGGCCGCACAAGGAGGAGAAGCTGGCGGCACGGCACGGCTTACGGAGCCGTCACGGGCTGGGTCTGGACAAGTCTGAGGAATCGTTGTCGCCATGCCCCAGCTGCAGAGGGGGGAAAAGGAGATCAAGATTTGCTGAAGGGCGGTGGATTGGGGGGAGGGGGAGGACAGGAAGAGGATTTCGGGAATCGAAGAAGCAAAAAGAATGGACATGAAGCATGTTGCTAGGAGTCTCTCGGCTGCATAATGCTCTGCTACTACTGCTACTACTAACTGCTACCTATCGTACGCACTGCTAAAGGGCTGCTACGAACTAGTCCCACGTCCTGCTGCAGGTGGATAAGACAAGGTTCAAGCTACTAAAAACTCTTAGTCCAGATATTACCGTCTGGCAGATTTGCTGGCGAGTTGCTCTCGCAGTTGTTACGAGGACTACGGAGTAGAACTAAAAAAAAGATGAGAAAAGTCCGGGTCTTCTTGTCTTTTCTCTATCGTCGCGGGGTTCGTTCCAGTGCAGCTCGAGACAAGTCTGCACGGCCTGTCTAAGACATCCGCCATCCATCAGATCAGCCTGGCAGGCAGGCAGTAATATCTAATATTACCCAGTTGTCGTAGTAGTACAGGGAGTACACGCATTTACTGCAAATATTTGGGGGAAGCTCTCTTGCTCTTCTCTCTTAGGACAGCAACCCCCCCTGGCCCGGTCCACTACAATGCAGAGCACCCGTTTGGTAGAGCCGGGCTGCAAACCCAATGCACGAGTTTCTTGAGTGAACCGCAAAAAGGGTGGTGACAGTGCATGACTTTGTACCGGGTACACCCAGCTCGCAATTCCGCTGCTCAGTTGGTTTGTCGTCCAGGCTTGCCAGACTCTACTGCAGCTGCGGAATCGGTACCACGACAGCGCGCATGGGGAACGTTCCGGCTGGGCGCTCCGCTCGTACCGGATACTTAACTTGGCCGGCGTGGCATCATGGACAGGCATGCGAGGCGTCTGTCTGATGTGATGAGGCGTCTAGCTGCGGGTTGGCGCGATGCCGCACAAGAACAAGCAGCACAGAACCTTGCACGGGTACTCGTCCAGCATCTGCTAGCCTAGCGATGCCAACAAACTGCACTGGCAGAGAAAAAACTGGCACCCCGTGGCCGTGTCTTTGCGATTTGATGCTCACAAACTGCTAGTTCGCTTCGTCTCTTCTCGGAAGAGGCTCAGGACCCGCTCCACTGGAAGCGAAGATAGCGTGCACGGGGAGCCGTCCGGCCGCCTGATTGGCCGGTGAGCCGCCGCCATGCCGTCCAGAAAAGCTGCACTTTGGGGGCCGGGCTCTCGGAAAGGCTCTGCCCACAGTACCGAAAGTCTCCAGCACCTTATCTTCAGCGGATGGGCATTTGGCGTAGCAGCAAGATGCCACGGCTGAAAATAAATAAGTAAAAACACAGGGCGTCGGCCAATCAGGGCAGGCTGCTGGTGGCTCCATGTTGCAGCGGCTGGGCACGGCTGTGTCTGGGGGTTGGCTGTTCTGTTTTTCAGCTGCCTCCAGTCAATACTGCCGTGTATACGGAGTATGCCTCCGAAGTATATAGCATATGTACGAGTACAGCGACAATGCGATGCCATGCGATGCGACGTCTGTGTGTTCCAGGCCCATCAATAACGTGCTCATCCTTTCAGACCCCCCCCCAGCAAAGGCCTAGAAGCGGCCATCAGATGCCAAGCTGCCCGCGAGTACTAGCGCAACAGTGACCGTCGCCGGGCTGTTAATTGCCACTGCTGGCTTCACGCACAACGCCTTAGCGGCTGGCGGCTTCGCACCGTTAAGCCGGTACCGACAGCCACCGCTGGCCACCCCCCACATGTCTTCAGGAACCGTCTCCAGCGCCGGCCACCACGTGCTCTCCCTGACACCTCTGGCCGGTCTCTCGTTTTTTTGCGTGAGACTTGCATCTCGATTTGCCCCGTGGGTGACTTGGCTTGACTTGGCTTTTTGGTTTCGATGCCATGCCAATCGGTTCGAAGTGAGTGCGCGTGCTCGTAGTTCCGGTACGGAGGATGAGCGAGGCCGTTTGCCGAGCCCCCGCCCTTGTATGTGTGTGTGACGATGACATTCTGCACCAAGAAAGAACCTTGGGATTCTTGTCTTGCTGATTTGCAAGTATTGATGACAAAATTGGAGGTTCAGACTAGTAGCATGTGCAGCGGTTTCACCCGTCACATTGGTGGTCGAACATGTAATTACACATTGATGCAGACGATGGATAGGTTCGTATGAGGTAACAGTACTAAGGTAAAGTGGTAAAGTAATGTAGCACTCGAAAACCCCCAAAAAGCTACATCACAACCCGAATCAGACCCCAAAAATCCCGAAACCCAATCGCCCATCCCATCTTCAAAATTCACCGTATTCGTAGTAGCTCTACCTCGCTACTCTCGCTCTCCCACCCAAGTCTGGAATCGTGCCTCTACCAACCCAAGACAGGGAAATAAAGTGGGAATTGGGCGAGGTAGCGTTCGGCACGGGCGATGGATGGAAGGGGACCCTTTTTTTTTTCTTCATCTTGGGAATTTGCATTGCACGGCACGGGATGACCTGACTTTGACCACAAGGTTGGTGGGCTTCCGCATATTAAGCTACCTTACTATTGCCAGTCTAATCTGGGAGTTTGCAGCGTTAGACTCAATTGTCTCTTCAATATACAGTATACCCAGTAGTAGGAGTACAGGTACAGGTACAAGGGCATTATTGCCTGCTTGGCCAAACTTGGCTCAGGTATCAGGTAGTATCACGCATCAATCAATCAGGTAATGCCACCCCCCCAGCCCAGACGCTGTGCCTGCTGCTAGTTAGTCTACTTGTCTACCTAGTCCGCATTTCCTCAGCCTCAGATGCATCCTCACTCTTGGCAACCTATTGCTCCAATACTTTGGCCACGCCTGGAGCTGCTGCCGTTAAACGCGTCACTCTCTAACAGCTGCGATGGCTTCTTTGCCTGCCCGCTCGCTCTAGAACGCCTCGTTTTCGTCTTCCCTTTGCCATCCTCGCCGCCTCGCCGAGACTTCATTTGTTTCTTCCTTGCGCTCCCTTTCTTCTCTTCTCTTCCTTTTTTCCTTCTCTCTCTCTTCTTCTCGCCTTTTCTTCCTCTCCCCTTCGCCAGTTGATGCGCCCGCCATGAGATGCTAACGTCAAATCGTGTCTTCCGTAATGAGCCAGACGCTGGGATTGTTGCGCCCATTTCTGCCTGTCGCTCGACAATCGTGCCATTTTCCCTCTTCCCCCTCGGGCCCCGTGTCTCAACTGAGCCCGCTCGACAGCTATTAGGGGGAAAGCAAAGAGATTGAGACTGTCTCAGAACAACCTGCAGTACACAAACCTCCAGCCGCTGCAACCCCCCGCCTAAGCATCTACTATCTGCTTGGGCGCATTCGCCCGAGTGAGTCTCGCGGCCAATGCCCTTGAATCTGGGGAACAGCTCCGGGCGGAGAAATCGAGGGTTTCTCGGCGCCGACAGCTCTGCCTTGTCGTCCCAAGACGTCCAGGTGCGTCTTTTTGCCCTCGCCTCGCATTTATCCATCTCCTTTTACCCTTATCCAAATCCTTCTCCATTGCTCCATATCTCCATATCTCCCTTCTCCATCCTCGCTGCAACCGCATCTGCATCTACTACACTCTGCGTCTGCGAATCGAAAGAACTGGGCCTCGCCCCACTGCCGCGCGCAAATCGAACCGGATGCCTTGCCATTGACACGAGCTTGCCGCCAACATACTAACAAGTCTTGTCTTATCTGCCATAGGATCGACATCAGTTGCGCTACGAGCTTGACCTCAACTCTTGGAACCTCCGCATCTGGGGCGTTGCCGCCTCGGGCTTCCTTACCGATTCGTACGTTGTCCAGCCTTGTGATGCTCTCTTCTTGTCTCTTACCTTTTACTTCTTCTTCCTCTTCCTCGTTTTACTCCTCCTCATCCTCTTGCTCTTACATTGGCCGTTGCTGTATCCCCGTATAAAAGACTTGTCATTGCCAGAAAGTATATACGACTTCCCTTCCCACTAACCTTGTCATCCTACAGATACAACCTCTTCTCTTCCAACGTCATCCTTGCTTCCGTTGCCTTTGTATATTGGCCTCATGGAGGAGAATGGACTAGCCTCCTCATCAACTTCTTTACCCTTTTTGGGTCTATCGTTGGACAGGTCCTCTTTGGCTACCTCGCCGATCGCTTTGGTCGTACCCGTCTCTATGGAATCGAGCTGGTTCTCGTCATCGTCTCTACCATTGGCGTAGCTACTAGCAGTCATGGCTACGGAGACATGTCGTTCCTCGGCTTGTTCATCTGGTGGCGCTTTGTCATGGGCATTGGTATGCTTCGCCTCCCTCCCCCCTTTTACGCCTGTAACTTACCATCCTACCAGGTATTGGAGCCGAATACCCCTTGAGCGCAGTCATAACTTCGGAGTGGTCCAGCACTCAGTCCAGATCGAGCATGCTTGCCAGTGTCTTCCTCATGCAGCCTGTTGGACAAGCCCTGGCTCAAATTATTGGCTTGCTAGTCCTGATAGGGTTCAACAACACGCATCACCTCAGGGAGATGCGATGTGGGCTTGATTCCTTACATGAAGAGGAGTGTCGCCGAGCAGTGGACGGCATCTGGCGCATCGTCATCGGATCAGGCGCCGTACCCGCTCTCCTGGCCATCATTTTCCGATTTTTCTTGTTCGACTGCGGTCTCTACAGTCTCGAGGTGAAGAACAAGCCTGCCGTTGCCATCATGAATACGCAACGTGTCTATGGTGCCCCATCTGGCACTACCACTAATAATGTCCAAATGAATCCTCCCAATGGCATGCACCCTGAAAACTCCCCCGGGCCAATGCCAATCCAGTTTTCCAGAGAGGATCTGCACAACTATTTCATACGAGATGGCAACTGGTACTATCTTCTTGGAACATCGGCAGCATGGTTCTTTTTGGACGTAAGTTTCTATGGCCTCTCGCTCGATAATCGAGGAACTTTGGCCGACATGTGGGCTACCACGAAGCCAGCAAAAATCAACAGCCAGCTTTCATGTTGGAACTCGTCGCTGCCAGGCGGGAATTCGACAGTGCCCGGTTGGGTGACGGCGGGGCTCCCTGCTTGGCAAACAGACAAGACGGAGCCGTGTAACACCATTTACGACGTGCTGATACAGCAGACCAAGCAATATATACTCACTGTTTCCTTGGCTTCCATTGCAGGAAGCGCCTGCTTCATCTTTTTCGCGAATCGCATTCCACGCAGGCAATGGCTTACAGTTTCCTTTTTCGTTTTGGCCATTCTCTTCATCATTACTGGAGGCGTCTACTACGGCGTCCACCAGGAGGCAGCCGCCCCTACGACAGTTGTGTTTGTGGCCATTTGCCATTTCATGTTCAACATGGGTAAGAATCCTCTTGAGATATGACTCCAATCTATTCCATCTGCTTAATGCTAACATGCTACTTTTCTCTCCTTGTTCTAGGCGCAAACACACTGACGTTTATCATACCGGCTGAGATATTCCCCACCTGCTACCGATCGACCTGCCATGGCATCTCAGCAGCAGCGGGCAAGTTTGGGAGCATCGTCTCCCTATTGATTGTATATGGCATCAACCAGTCGTACAAGAGCTCCAGCCGCCAGGGCCTGATTTTTCTCCTCTTTGGCTCGGTGGCCGCCTTTGGCGCCGTCTTTTCCTGGGCCTACCTGCCAGATCCACAGAGATACGTGGACGATGGCGAAGGAAAGAAATATCTCGAGACCAAAGATCTCGAAGAGCTCGGCGAGGGCCGCGTCAGGGCCCGGCAGAGCGGAGAAGTTGTCACGTTTAGCGAGAAGTGGGCGGATATTAGGAGGCGAAGAAGGGACAACCAACTTCGACGCCCGTCTTCATGAATTATATAACTGTATAGTACTTTATACCTTTTTCTTTTTTTTTTCTACACCTCCTCGGACCGGCATTTATCTTTTGGAATTTCAGCCTGGATATATCATGAGATGATTTGGGATTTATCAAACATTGTTATACATTGTATATTAGGCTGGGCGGATAGCGTGGGAATTATTTGCGATACCACTTTTAAGTTTGGATTGACACGAGTATATATAATAAAGATTTCAATAAAGAACGTTTGTAATGATGTACAAAGTATTAAATTCGGCTTATTCATTTCAATCCCTTTTGTTACTCATACATTCGTTTTATCCATTTCAATTCCTCTTAGTAATCATACATGTGCTATAGATTCTGTGTAGGCATAATCAACCCCCCTCATTCGATGTTTGAAGCAGCAGATCAACAGTTTCCAGATAAAATTCATCTGTACTCGTCGTCGCCCTAATATGCGGATCCATTTCCAAGGCATTTAACCAACGATGCCAACGCGTGCCCGAAGTGGCATCCGCCAAATGGGCATTCGGATAACGACGATGGAGGATACGGCTGAGGCGAAGCGCAAAGGGCGCGAAATGGATGTCGACGAGGGACAGAGACGGGCCGAGGAAGTAAGGGCCTTGTTCGTCGGCGGCGAGGATGAGGGCCGTCAGGTGCGATTGGAAGAGGGCGACAGAGGATGTTGGCGTTGCGGATGTATTGATTGTGTTTAGGGGGCGTTGTGAAGAGGTTGGCGACTGGAGGAGGGAGAAGAATGTTGGGACGAGGCGGATGTTGATCTTTGAATGATGAGATAGATTTAGTTGAGCTCTACTGCTGCTTCTTTGGATCATATTTAAGGAAAATGGGAGTTGGGAGTGACTTACATGATGGATCCAGAGACGGCAGTTTGCTCTTAGTCGTGGATCGGAAGGGAATAGTGGGATATCAGGGTATATGTCTTCCAGCTATCACATCAGAAAGAGACTCAGTGTTAGTACACATTATCAACATATTGAATTTAGCTTTTCCATACGTACATATTCTAGAATGACAGCACTCTCGGAACATGCCCAGTCTCCCTGTCGAATAGCAGGAACACGACCTCTTGGATTAGCTTCGAGGAGCGGTGTTGGAGCAGGACGCTTGAAGGGATCTGTTTCGATGTACTGGTATGCCTGGCCTTTGGCTTCCAGGGCGATCCAGACGCGCTGGGAAAAGGGGCTGGAAATTTGAGTGCAGTTAGAAGCTGGAACTGAGGAAGAAGGATTAGAGTGTCATTGGTACCAGAAAGTCGCTGCGTATAACCTCAAATCAGCCTTTCTACTGTGAATCCGAGCTGTCTCTTGTGCAGCTCCAATAGCCTTGCTCTGAGGCGTTCTCTGTAATAGGGGTTACAAAGTTATCAGCCAGTCTTGCCCGTTTGATATCACAAGTTTTCTTCCATACTTCTCAACTTACCTGTACCTTCTTCCCTTCCTTGTCTCTCGTCGACACAAACCGCTGCACGCTACTCTTCTTAATCTCGTCGCTCCTCTCCAGCGTATGCCGATGAGGACCAGCCACTCCGTCTGCTTTGCCGTTGCCACCGTTTCCATTCACCCGCTGAATGGTCCAGAACCGCTGTCCCGCGCTCACGACGGAATGGGCCGCCGTGCCGGCCGCAATGGCAGCGGCAACGTCCCGATCCAGCGCGGCCTCGGCCCCGGCATCCGGGAAGTACTCGGTGATCTTGATCTTGACGTCGCACAGGTCACGTTCGCGCGCGCTGCGCTTGCGTTTCTTCTTGTTCGGATCGTCAGACTTGGGCGTCCCTGGCGGGCGGCCCTTCATGCGGCAGTCCCAGTAGTGCGAGATGAAGGGCTTTCGCTTATAGCGCTGCGTGGAGCGGTGTGAGTAGACGTTGTCAATGTGTGGAAAGTACATCTCAAACTGCTCGTGCGTGAGGATGATGAGATCGTCGACGTGGAAGAGCCTTTCTCGCCATGATTGGAGGTCGGGAGGATCGACGACGAGCTTGGCTTGACTTAGTTTATAAGGTGCTGGAGCACCGGTAGGTGGTGGCGGTTCGATCTGATGGCGATGATAATCATGGACCGGGCCTGGATTTCGAAGTGATGAGGTGTTGTCTTCTGGCTCGGCGGCCGAGTGGGGAGTTGGCATTAGAATGCCAAACTGGCCGGCCGGAGCTTGTCTCTGCTGCGGGTGAGGGTGAGGATGAGGGTGGTGGTAGCTTTGATGAAGGCCTGGAGCTACGGGAAGTTGTCGCGGATGCTGTTGTTGGTGTAACTGCTGATGGTGTTGTTGATGGTGATGATGCTGCTGTGCCATGACGCTTTCATGTCTCGCATCGCGATATCTTCCGAAGTCAGCACCTCTCCCTATGCCCCCCAACGTGCCTGAGCGTCGTCCACCACTGCCACCGCCTGCATTATTGTTGCCGTTGCTTTTGCCGCCGTTGTTATTGCTGCCATCATCATTAGCACCACCATCGCCATCGTGATTGACGCTGTCCCTCCCGCCATTCCCATCATTGCTCCCTCCACCACCATCAACACCATCACCATCATCATCATCACCAGCATCAACGTCCCCCTCGCCCTCATGATCATGTTCATGATACCCCCCCTCCAGCCCCGAATACCCCCCCATCCCCACCGCTGCAAAGTCCAATCCCACGCCCAAATAATGCCCTCCGTGGCCCGACCCAGCAGCAGCTCCAAACGAACCCCCAGGCGCCGCCATTCCGGGGGGGCGTGTGTCAAATAAAAAAATGGCCGAATATCCAATAGGAAAGCAGAGCGAGGGTCCGTCTCTGTTGCCGTCTCTGGGCTAGCAGGAAATCATTGGTTCTTTCTTTTAATCGTAATGACGCTGCTTTAAGGTCGTGCTGTGTTAGTTGTTTGTTTGTTGCTCGCTTCGTCTAATGGAGGGGTTGTTTGGCGGGGGGAAGAATCAAGTCAGAGCGCTGAAGGGCGGCAATGCGTGCACGGGCCACATCGCCCTGTTCTTGGTTTGAGTCCGTCTTACTCATGATATTATCAAAGACTCTTCCTTTCAAACAAGGAGCAATTTTTACTACTGTCTACCTTACATATTGTTAACGACACTCTTCGTATTCATATATTTACTGACTTAATTATCATATTTATTCAAATCATAGACAAGATTTTTACTTATGCTACCTATACTTTTATATCAATCAGTACTTTGGTCGTTCTTTATACTTACTCCCTCGAGCTTTTATCAACAACATTGCATTCAAGACGAAACATCCCACGCACACAGTCAACCACACATGCAATAAGGCAAAACACTGAATCAAAGCGAGAGTAACATCATTTGCAAAGAGAACATTCGTCATTGCTGGGTATTAACTAAAAAAACTGTTTGTCCATGTTCCATCTTCATCCCACCGCCGCCCAAATTCCCAACCTCGCAAAAAACCCTCCTCATAAGATAGGTTATGTGCGAAGCCAGAAAAAGGCAGACAAGTATGACTTGAAAAGAAGTAAAAAAAAAAATATGAAAAAAGAAGTTTAGGAGAAAAAAAGAGGAAAGAAGAACCAAGGAGATACACAAGAGTAGAGAAAAAGAAAAGTCGACAACAAAAATGATAACCGTATTCGCCCCAATGCCCTACACGCCCATAAATATCGTTCCAATCGTCCAAAGCATATCCAACAAATTACAGATAACGTATAACCGTAGAGCGAGAGTAAAGAAAAGACCGTGTGAAACCTGTCGAAAACGTTTTCCTCGTGCAAGGCAGAAACACCCAGAATAAAAAACTCCCAAAGACAACCTCTCCATTCTCTTTCAAATCCAGTCTAGCACAAGACCATGCTTTACTTCCCCATATTCCTTCTCTTTTTACACTGTATTTTTTTGTTCTTTCTTTGATATGTTCAGGTATATGTCCGTTGATGATGGTTTAATGCGGGTTGCCAGAGTCCCACGACGATAGATCCATGGCGTCCATGGGTCCCATGTTCATCAGTGCTCTGAGAACACCTTCTCCTCCTACTGGCTGCATCCCGGCGGCTGGTCCGTTCAATCCTCCCCATCCGTTGGACATGCCGTATGCTGCTTGTGGAACTCCCATACCAGCAGCCATCGTGAAGCTGTTGGGGTCGCCGTAGAAGCCTTGGTTGCCGCTGCCGTCCATGCCTCCATGGTTCATCATTGTCTGCTGAGGTGAAATAGGGCTTGCTCGGTATGAATCATGGCCTGATGCGGGGTTGGACATTTGGCCGGGTACAAGATGAGGCCGAATGTCAGATCCGGCACCGCTCGAGTTGGGAGTTCGTCCAGCTGATTGCACGTCTGGAGATCCAGAGGCATCTTGATCCAGGCCGTCGCCAAAGCCGGATAGTCCGCCGCTTCCAGGAACGTTCTTTTCATACATGCTGCCGGAATTGGGTGTCAATACATGCATTTGCTGCTCGGCCGAGAGCCACGCTCCGTTTCCAAAGTTGTTGGAGTGTGATGTTGACATGCTTCCAGAATCGCCAGAGGGTTCTGTAAGGTCAGGAGCTGTCGCAGAGTTGCCGTTATCACCCGTCGTCTTCATAAAGTGGCATTCGTTTCGGTAGGCTAATATGCCCTTGACGCCCTCTGGGTCATCGCAGACAGCTCCGGCTCGTACGGGTAGTCCCTTGGGGGCTTCAGCAGGCTGCAAACACAGTTAGTAAAAACCTATCTCAGCCACTGCTACATCTCGTGCAACCAAAGTCAGACCAGATACGGGGAAAGGGATGCTTACACTTTCGCCGGGGCGAGGGAACGCGCCTCTCAGCTTAGGAATCTTTAGCGCCAGAGCCTCAAAGTCCACATCCAGTTGGACAAGGAAAGACTCGGTCAGAGGGTTCCGTCGCTTCAAGGCATTCATAGCCGAGATGAGGAAGCGCAGCGAATCAATGGTCTGCGCGTCATCAGGCTTGCTCTTGAGATATTGCACAAAGACTCGTGCAGAGACGTAGAGACAAAAGGCAATGAATGGGTTCATCTGAGATATCCGCGTTAGTATTCATCACTATGATATCATATGACGATGCTTCTGTTATAAAGGCTGCATCGTTGGTGGAAGCAACTTACCGAAGATAAATCCATGTGTGAGATTGTCCTCATGATGCTGGCAATCTCGTTTGCGGCAGTGATGCACCTAACTTTGCTCTCTGCACTGACTGATGCCGGAAGCTTGTTCGCCTCCGCTTTGAAAATGGCCGCCTGGTGAAGGCAGATGGTCGAGGTGTGGATGCTCATGTTCGTGAAGACGACGTTGGGGTTGCCCAGGCCGGCAGGAAGCTTGAGGTGGGACGGCAGGCATAGGGAGGTGTTGAGGAGGATGTGGTCCATCTGTCGGTGGCGCTTCCAGAACGGGCCATTGATGTCGTGGTCAAGGTCGTCGTCGTCGGGACGGTGCAGGTGAATCAAGTTGCGGCCGAAAAGACAGGCCATCAGGATAATGCCACCAAATGAGGAGAGCTTGCCGGCTCCGGATGGGCCCATGGACTCCTCCAGAGTCAGCGTCTGCTCAGGGCGGCTCATGTCAAAGGCCTCATCTGCCGATGGCATGTTTGTCTTGATGTCCTTTTCATCAATCGTCATGGGCCAGCCAGTACCGATACTGGCATAGCGATCCTCACAAAAGGCCATCCAAAACGTTCGTCTGCGTTCCTCTCTCTCGGTCCAGTCCTTGGGGGGTGGCAGACATTGCTTCACGTCCAAGCCACCACCATCCATACGGTGCAATCCAATCCTACATCATGTCAATTCACGCCGGACTTTGTTGGATAGGGGGAGTAAGAGAGGGCGTCTTACATTTGAGCCAGACGGACAGCAGAGCCGGTGTTGATCCAGGCTCTAGGGAAGTACATCATCTTCATCTCATAACTGGCCAGCAGGATGTGTGTCTGGCAGTGAGCGACGGAAATCATGTGCTCTCCAAAACCTTTCATGTAATCGGCCTCGACATACTTGCGTGCTCTCTGGTAGAACAGATCCTTCAGATCCGTGTACTTTTCCGAGATGGAGCATGCTAATGTCCACATGGCGTAGCGTAAGCAGACTGGTGGTCGTTGACTTGGTGCCCTGTACGAATGAATTGTGAGCCACTTGCATATTCCAATCTCTCGCTTGTAGGACCAATTCCAACTTTAGGTATCATCGCACAAGGGCGCGGGGGTCATGTCTCGGATGATGACTAAAATCAAAGAAGGGGGATAGAACGAGAGAAACTTCAAGCAAGACGTACAAGTTCATGGCGGCAAGATAGCGGTATCTGTGAATCATGGGCATCGATGGATGGACCTTTTCAAAGTAGATTTGATGCAGCTCGTCAATGGTTTCCTGCGGCGGTAGCGGCTCCTCCAGTCCCAGGCCAATCATTTCCCAGGTGAAATTTCCGGGCATGTTGTTAACGGGCATACCCATGTTGGCGTTGAAGCCGAAATCATCCATTGGCGCTGCCTGGGGCGACTCGCCATTGTTGTTGAAGTGCCAGCGCTCCTCGCCGTTGATGCCCATGTTGGAGTTGGGCATGGGCATGGAGGCACTTGCATTGGCCTGGTTGTTGTTGGCTCCGGGGATCTGCATGCCGACGCCTTTTGTCGGGCTCTTTGCTGCTGGCTCCTGGGTCTTTAATAGCGTCTCAACTTGTTCTGTGTGTCTTGATTAGCCTTTTTGTCTCATCGATGTCGGCGATTTTTGATGTTGAGGTTCTTTTATCGACGTCATCTTGATCGCATGCCCTCTCCTCTTCCATCCCTTCCTCGTCCGCTTCCTCCCGTGCATCTTGAGAAATACGCAAAATCGATCGATGACACAATGCTGAAAAGAAAAAAGAACGTTGGCAGGGGGTGTTTCTCACTGAGTCGTTCCTCCAGGGCCTTTACGTAGCCACGCTTAGGACCGCTCTTCCTTCGCTGCTCGTCGTAGGCACAGTTGTGCCCCAGTCGGGAGCAGGTGCTGCAGCTGGGTCGAATGCCGTCGCACTTGAGTTTGCGCTTCCTGCAAATCATGCAGGCAAGGCGCTTGGGCTTGGGGACGCTGGCGTTGTCCGGGTGCGCATCGCGAGGCGCCATGTTGTCGTCCTGAGACGGGCTGTGGCCCGAGTGGTTCCCGCCGTTGCTCGACGAGCCGTTGTCCGAGGAGCCGGGCATGGCTGCTGGTTGGGAGATGGCGACTGCGCGAGAAGCGCTGCGGCTAGGGCGTGTGGTGATGATGATTCTTGGATCGACGGTTGGTGTTTATTCCTCCCCCCTTGCTGGATTTCCCAATTTCTGCAACGCAAATCTCCTCCACGCTGGGCGAACGGATGATTGGTGGGCCGATGAGCAGAAACGCGAAAAAGAGATGAAGAAAAGGGAAAATCAAAGAGGAAACGGAAAGCCTGTCGGACCGGTGCGGGCGGAGGATGGAAAAGTACGAGTGCAGTTCAGTAGAGATGGCGGTTGTTGAAGAAGGACTGCCGAAGTGTTGTGGATGCGGGAAGCCGGGCACTGAGGCGAGTCCGCCGAGAAAGAATCCAAGGATCAGTGCTGCTTTGGGGAAAATGGGACGTGGGTTTTCGGCTGGTCTGGCCTGAATGCCCGTAGCTGCAGCAAGGCATCATCGAGGGGATGTGCGGTGCATGTACAGTATACAGCAAGGTACCCTGTACCGCCAGGCTACGTCCGGGGCTGTATTATTAATGGACCACCTGCTGCTATATTTAGCCCAACGCTGGCTCTGTCTGTTCTGTCTGCGCGTGCCGGAGTGGGGCGCGCCAGTGTGACAACGGTGCGGCGTCGTGCTGCCCAGGTACCGGCTACAAGTGCGATTTGATTGATGGCAAAGGCACTACAGGGCACTACAGGTAGTGCAAGCGCTGTTAGTGAGCTGTGGAACTGCATCGTTCTAGCGCCCTACTGCTACGGTACATGCGCAGCGCAGTTGTTATTGAGGTCCTGGTATTGGATGGACGGATTGATGTCGATGATGGAACGTTTAGCTGTCGACATGACATGAATGGGGCCAAATACAATTTCAACGGCTCAGCGCCCCAAGGTAGCGGTACAAATGCAACTGCAGCCAGCTGCGATGAGTTGCAGCAATCAACAGCCGTCAGCACGGTACCCTCCACTACGAAGTAGCAAAAGCTAAACACTTGTGCCCCCCTCCTCATTCCAAGCTGCCAAAAACCCTTGGAAACGAGCGACAGACCAGACCCCAAGACGCCTGGACTATGCCGCATCCGTGTGGTCGCCTCGTCCTAGGGCATCCGTGATCGAAGGTAGAGGGTACAGAGGTTTGGGGGGGCTGCTGAAGAGGCACTGGGACGGCGCCGAGATGGCGCTGAAAGGCGCTGGCCGGCGCGCTGCAAGAAGCTCAAGGTTGGTTGGAATCAAATCAAATGAGTCGCGGCACCGGCCCCCCGAGCGGCAGAGCCAAGTCCAGTGCTGGGAAAGCTTGCGAGTGATTTGAGGGTCCTGTCCCCTCCTCTCAATCTCCATGATGCCTCAGATCCCCCTTGTTTGTCACGCTGGCTCGCCCCCCTCCAGCGGATTTGATGGGACGAGATTTGTCCATGGGGGTTCCTCTATTTCCTCTACCAGGCCTAAGTGATACAAGTACAGGTACTAGCACTAGCACCATCACGCGTGGTTTGTGGGGATGCGGTCGTGCTGCGAGGGCGCATGTTTTGGTTCCTTGGCGATGACGACTGCTGGCCAGCCTATTGTCTCGTTTTTATCAGATCAGGCTGTGTTTATTCTGCCCTTTCACTTTCATTCGTCTTCATGCTATTTTGCTGGATTATCTGACCGGCTGAGTCGGGCGGAATTATAATGTATGCATGTACTCTGTTCTGTATGATTACCACACATCTGTGTAAGTCGAATCCCGAAAAAAAGGGTTTCCAAATCAGATGGCGTTTCTGTTAGTGGCGATGCCAGTTGATGGTGGCGCGTTTGGCTGCGCGTCATACGGTCGATTTGCACGGCCGACGGGCAAAACCTTTGAGCCATTCCCATACGCGTACGAGTACGAGTTCTGCTCGGAAAGACTTTAGTTGTTGAACGAGTTTGTTTGATTTTGATTTGAATTTTCTCTTGGACTTGCGGCCGCGAGGCTTTGGGATGGTGATGGGAAAGCCGGATTCAAAAAGGCAAATTGGGGGGGCTAATGCCCGCCAAGGTACGGCTAAGGTAGCCCATCTGCCAGAACAGGTACCACCGCGCTGGGATTTCCGTGGCTCAGGTCGATTGTGTATGCTCCGGACCGGTTCTTGCATGAAACGGCTCCTTTTCTAAAACGGAGCAGCCTATTGTGTGTAAGTAGAGAGGTGTATAGGAGGGAGTGCTGCATATTGCGAGGTGGAATTGCATTGAGTGTACGTTTGTAGGAGTGTACATGTAAGCGCATCAGTCAGAGATTACCAAAACAGTCCGTTGCTATTTTCCTCTGCGAGAATAGCACGAGTATGACCTGTCTAGTAGTATTGATCTTGATTGTCTACATATAGTACATACAGCCTGTGGTATTACCTGTGGGATGATTCAAAAAGAGCCTGTAGCATTACTTTACAGTACCTGTACACTTCGTTGTCAGGCTTCCAGATGCGGCCACGCCACATGATGCCATGAGACGCAAAGCGTGTATCTGATTAGAGCTCGAGGGAAAGACTTTGCGATCGTCCAGCCAATGTCTCCTGTCATCGGGTGCTAGTGCAATACAACGTCAGGTACATGGACTTGGGCCAGACGGGGCATTATTTCAAATTCTTTTCTGCTCCTCAATTTCGTCCCCCCACTGGCGGCACATACCGCTCAGCTGCTACTGGTGCTTCATCTTCCCGACAAGCCCCCGGCACAAAGAGAGCGAAATAGGGCCTAGCTGAACTAGTACCGCTACAGCATATGGTCGAGTCTATCCTTTGGCTACAGGTAGGTTCAGTCAAGGGGACAGACGCCAAGGGTACAGGGACAGGGACAGGGGGGGCTTGGACAGTATGTTTCTTTTGGGAGATGTGGGCTGCGGGTGCATATCTCGGTTACGTGATTCTGCAGGAGAAAGGCCAAAGAATATGCACGCAGCTATGGAAGCCTGCCATTCTCGGTGCCTTTGGATTATTTTGTCTTTATGTTGCAGTTTGTTTCTTTATATTACAACTTTATTGAAAGAAAAGACTGATCTCCCTAGATGAAATGCACAACAGAACTTGGCTGTCATCTGACTTTTGTATTTTAATTTCCCGTACCACCACGTGGGATCGTGCTTATTGATGCCTCTCCGTCCTTTTGCATTTCGCATCAACTGTCACAAAACAACATCCATCATTGTATAAAAGTTCGACGGAAACAAACCCAGAGCACCTACCTAATCAGGCTCTTCCAGCCCGAGGTGAAAGACTCCCGCCAAGTCTTTTGCCACCCAGAAGTACCCCAGCATTCGGCTGCGATCATCTTCTAGGTACGGAGTACTACCTAACTACTACCACGGACTACGGACTACGGGTTACGGAGAACAAGCTACGGCCAGCTCCACGGCTTTGTACCTTATACTCCGTAACCAACTCCGGTCTTTTGTTGTGGGT
Source organism: Trichoderma simmonsii (assembly GCA_019565615.1). NCBI lineage: Eukaryota > Fungi > Ascomycota > Sordariomycetes > Hypocreales > Hypocreaceae > Trichoderma > Trichoderma simmonsii. The sequence continues at coordinate 3,799,767 of CP075866.1, forward strand.
TACAAGCACACAAGCAAGTTTCCACGGATATAACATTGTAATTCAAATTCATTTTACTATGTCTTCTTCATACATTGAAGCCGGAAATAAGTCCAGTGGCCTCTGCCTCAAGAAGGCTTTGCTTACGTATCCAGCAACCATCTGGCCCGGCAATGTTTCTTCCCGTCCGCCCGCAAAAGCTAGCAAACGCCAATGGACGAAACGCGAAGAAGGAAAAAAAAAAACGACGCCCTCGTGCGGATGAGATGCACAGCCCTCAAGCCTTCTTTCTGCTTCACCGTTTCTAGCGCCTTGCCTTATGCACGAGCGTATTCGGATCTGATAGCACACTTCCACTAGTTAGCCAGCCGGCAGCCTGCACCAGCTGTCCATGTGGTGTCTTGTGTATGTTGTTGTATGGATGTTCGGAACGCCGCACACGCACTATTAGACGGTGTATTCCGAACCGCAGCGGACGGCAGCACCCACAGAAACATTGACTATCAGGGATACCAGTGATCATGGCATGGCAGCATGCACAGCTGGCCGTTTCGGTTCGCCACCATGTCGGGATGCAAGACCAGGGGCCAGGGTCAGATTTCCGTTGTGGAAAGTTGACTGTCATCATCCCATCCCCAATGAGATTCCTGCTCTCCGCTCCCCCTACTGCTACTAGTTACAGTTACATGCGCTGCATAGTAGTAGCTTTTGGGATATGCCGTGAAGGCTACGCTACCTATACATGATGCCCATGTGGCATCACAGAAACGAAAGAGATGGATGGTAAGAGGTGCAACCAGAGACATCCGTGCCGTGCTGATGGACGCCCAAAAGGAAACAAAAAACGATAAAAAACCCCCACTCAGCCCTAAGCAAGCCTATTGCAACGGTACGAATACTCGTACGGATACTCTCTCTCGACGCCCAAAGTCATAGTCACGTCCTCTCGAAAAAAAAAAAAAGGGTCGGCTGCTAACTGCCGGTTTGGCCCTCCGTGTGGCCGGCCTGCGCGGTGCTATCAGAACCTTGATGCTTCTATAAATAATCATCACCTTGCACTTGGTGCCTGTTTAACGCCTCGATTCTACTTAGTCCCACGTTATAGTCTATAGTCCCCTTGTTGTGGTAAATCCGCTCTCTCTCCATTCCCCATTCTCTCTTCATTCTCTCTGTCTCTTTATACACGCCCCCGTTCAGTCTCGTACGATCTCTCGCGTCGGTAGCAAGTACATTCAGCTTCCACATTCGAGCCCCAAAAAGACAATCCATGGCAGCCATGCCGCAACAAGCAAACAAAAAAGTGTCACTGCTGCTCTCCGTCCCCGCGGACCCATCATCTAATCGAGCCCGTGTCCCAAAATCTCCATCTGACTGCCTTTGCCTTTTGCTTCCGCCAAAAATATTACCCGCCTACCATCACTCCCACGTTTCTCCGGAGCTCCCAAGCAATAGAAAACAAAAGTCAATGGGGTAGGAAGGGATCCATTTTCCCCAGCCTCTCCCCCTCGTCCCCGGTAGACCGTCTTCTAAAAACAAAACTATCAACCCCGTGATGTGATGCTTTCTGTTTCCTTGTTTTGTTTCTCTTCAAGTAAGTAGCTTAGTGGGAAACAACGCAAATCGGCTTACCTTGCCGTTGCTGGACTGGTGAGCAAGTTCCACTTCTTGCCCATGCCAAGGCCGGAAACTTGCAGCACATCGCAGGCGGCACTTCCAGCAACCATGCCTGTCCGAGGCAGTAGATGGTCGTAGCTCGCGCAACGGAGTACTCCGTACCCTTTACCCGTTCGAGATGGGTTTACACACACATTTCCGAAGCCGTTCTAGCTTGAGTTGCTGGAACGTGTTGGAGGATTTTGGGGTTTGTGGGAGGCTTTTGGTGCAGAGAGCTCGCGTGGCTTCAGGCTATCTTGATAGTTGCTGGACGCCAAGTCTTCACAGGAACGCCCGTTTGGGCAAGGAGTCTACCAACCCTCTTATCAAAGATGATGAATCCTTTCAAACAAGTAAAAGAAGAAATTGAATAAAACAGATAAAAAAAAAGACATAAAACAAAATATGCCCTTATCCGTCCAATCCCGGTCCTCAATCCAAGCAAGCTCCTTGTCTCAACCCACGTGCTGTTTCACAGCCTAGTGGCAAATCGGCTGCCAACTCTTGCGACACCTCCAGCAACTCTCTACCAAGCATGCAGCCGCTGACCGTTGCGTCGAATCACTTCCCAGTCTTAGCCTTTACCCGGCGTATTACATACATGCCTTGCTTACTGGGGGAGCGGAAAATGCGCGACCTTTTCCACACCATCGGGATACTTTATCCGGCTCAACACAAATGCCCTAGGCAGTGCCACATGCTAGCTAGACAACATGCTGGAGATACGCAACCTTCTGCCGACGACTCCGTGCCATGCCATGTATACCCAATGTGGCTCTAGCTCACCTCGCCTGTTCCCGTTATTCCAAGTGTCGGAGAAAAAAACATGGGCGTAAGACCAGAAGAAGGAGGAAAAGGGAAAGACGACAACAAGGCTATGCCCCCCCTCCTCCTCCGGCGCTGGCAGCTTACTTTCTGTCGAGATCTACCCCCACAATTCGCAGGACACCAAGATCGCTATACGCCAAACAGTAGCGGGTCGGCGCCCAAGCCACCACTGGACATGATCCGGCCGTCTTGAACGTGTGGACGTGCTCCCCCGTCTCGACGTGCGTTACTTCCAGTCCGTTGCCTATTAGGTTGATGGATCAGCAGAGCGTCCGGAACTTGGCCAGCCAATACAGAGGGCATTGAGTCGGGCCGCCATTGTCATCCGAGACAGATAGCCGCGGCCTTCCAAGTCGCTGACTTACCTTCGTCACTGCCACCGACGACGTAGCTGCCATCAAATGTGAAACCTGCGTGGGTGCATAGTCGTTAGCTTCCAATGAGCCCCCCGTCAAGCACGGCCACAGCCTTCGGACTTAACTCACTTATACTCCTCACGGGGCCTGTCATCCTTGTGATCGTCCTCTGGCACAGCCAGTCCGTGGTATCCCATAGCGCTATAATGGAGTTTGCTCCTCCCGTGGCGAGATAGCGGCCCATGGGCTGCAGCTCGGCGGTCAGGCATGAAGCGGTATGACCCTTGAGAGTGAACTCCGCGGCATCGTCGCCGTCTCCTAGACGTAGTACCGGTTCAAATTCGGGATATGATAGTATCCTAATCTGCCCTTCTGAGGTGGTGACAAATATCTTCTTCCCACTCCAGCAAAAGGCAATTTGATTCGTTTGCACTGTCTGCTGGTGTGAGGCCAGAGGGGTCGATTGTGTTGGTGATAGAACAAAGATGTTATCCGACTTGAAACGGTGAGCCATTCCTGAACAAGCATGATCGACGTGGTGGGAGAAAGAGATGAGGACATACCCTGTTTCCGACGAGCAGTGTCTGCCCATCTGGGGCCCAAACGAGCGTCATCGCGTCACCTAGACCTGTAACTTCATTGAAGCAAGCCTTGGTCCTCACATCCCAGAATCGTACCACTCCGTCACTGCTCAAGCTGCACAGCTCAGCATCTTTTGTAGGATTAAAGGCTACTTTTTCGATGCCTGCCTGGTGACCTTTGAGCTCCGTTGAAAATTTGACATTGGGCTTTTCCGGATTCCCTACAACGCGTGTCAATCTTTCCGTCTTCTTTTTGCTTGGCCATTTCTCTTCTTTTCACTTCAGCCACGCCTACTTACAGACTCGCAGTGTCCTATCTGCTGAACCCGTGGCAACCAGGGTTCCAGGGGGGTTCCATGCAATTGATCTCAAACTATGCACCGTGTCAGATCTTGCATCTCAAACAAGCCATTGAAACACCACTTACTTCAACGGGCCGGCTGCCCGTGATGAATTCGGATCAGTAAATGGCTGACTCCTCAGGTTGTTAAAGTAGGTTGGGAACCTGTCCTTTGACAGGCTCATTCGAGGTCTAAGAATCGGCGCCATGGCCGCACGGTTCTGCTGGAATCAGCCCTTCTCTCACTGAATTAAGGAGGCTGCGCGTGAGTCTGCGTCCTCTCTTTCGTAGAGGCGTGACAATCGGAAGCAATAGATGCCTTGATTACGCGACGAGAGGCCAATTGAGTGAGATAATAGTCTTATCTATGCCGTTACGACTGTGAATGAATCTCTCTCAGGGATGTGGCCGATGGGAATAGTTATTCGAATATGCACGTCGTTGATGAAGGATGGTGTAAAAGGCTAGGCCAGGCTGAAGGCGGCGAAAGACAGCCACTAGTGAGATGTGTGGCTAGTTCACAAGTGTGGCGCAGTAACAAATCTCGCTACTTGAGCTTGGGCAAACGTCTTGTAAACATCATCATCAACATCACCTCTACTTCAGTTCAAAACAGCCTGCATGACCAAATCTTTCATTATTATTATTCTCGTGTAACTGTGATTAAGCTGTGGGTAAAAGTCGTCCATACGGGGGCTCGTAAATAGAATGGCAAAACAAATGCAAGATCGCGACAACACATCAAACAAGAGAAAAGCTCAAAGCACGAGAATGAAGATGCATAAAAACAAAACGCCGACAGAAAACTCTCTCTAAGACTCATACAATTCAATTGTCATTCCGATTTGAAAGCCCCTTCCATAAACCAATCGTGATATGTGTACACTTTTTCTATCTCAGCCTTTGTCGGCTAAGGGGCGAGTTTCCTGATTCCTCTCTCAATGGCCACAGCTCATCAAAGCTCGTCCAACTGGAACGAAGCGCAGCTTCAAGAAGCATCAGATGCCGCGGCCAGCTCCTTCTCCAAATGTTTGGTCACTCGTTACCGGGGGCACCACAACAAGCCGACTCCAAGATTGGCAAACCGATACCTTTCCTTTCCATCGCCCCAAGACTCCAAGGCGCCTGCCTGTATCAAAAAAATCAAAAAAAGAAGCGCGAAACGGGATTTCCATGCTGAAATATTGAAAAACCAGACAATTGCAGACATAACCTGCTAGATATCAAACAATGAGAATGGTGATGCAATGTAGCCGAAATAATACGGCTCCCAGACCAAATGCTTCATAGCCGCTCATAACGATGCAGGGCCCAACAGGCCCTAACGCAGTATGCAAATAAAGCGACATATTATGGCGTGGTCGTGTTCACTTTCGTTGAGCAATTAAGTCGTGATAGAGTCCAACGAATAGTGTTCGTATCCCAACTCTGAACGGAACTCGCAGTAATTCAAGACGCCAAAGTTGGGGGGAAACAATGCGAGTGACAGCCAGCGTCGTCATAATCATGAAATTTGGTCCAAAGACAGATGAAGATCCTCGATGCCGAATAATGGCGCGTTTTTCTTGGCCCATTGGCGAGAAAGAATAGAAGCTGCAGTGGGTGTTAGCGACGAGATAGACACGCTTTCACGAATGGAATCAAATTACCTTTGAGGAATTTCTTGCTAGCATACTTCTTGAAGAATGCTTCGTGAATGGGAGGTCGCGCTAGGTAATCAACCATGAGGTTGACAACAGGCTCAACCTCCTCCTCTGTGTAACCTGCATAATACGCAATAGTTGGATCCTGTCGTCGAACCTGTTAGCTAGTACTATTGATAGAGTGGAACTGATTGTTTGTACGTACCCACTCGCCACGGTCAAGCATGAGTCGCGCCAGATACATGGAAGCAGCAGCAACATGGCTGGGGCGGTACGCCATGAATCGATGGTCCAGCAAGCTAATCTCCGTAAGATACTTGCCAATGGTACGTGACTGAATGTCATAGTTGTCCGCTTTTGAGACTCGGCGAAGGAAGTTCATGGGATTGGGATAGCTGAGATCATAGTTGAGGGTGCTAAGAATGAAACGCTCCGCACTCAAAATCTCAGCCTCGCTAAAACCGTCATCGGCAATCTTCTTGAAGTTCTCCACGTGAGGAGACAGGACTTCTTCGTATTTGGAGGCGATGAACATGGCGGTGATACCGACGAGCTGGAGGCGGTCGAGCTGGACAACCTTTTCGGAGAGGAACCGATCGATGATGTTGACGGCCAGGAACAGAGTTTCGGGAAGCAGATGGAATCGAGTGTGAACCTCAATAAGCCAATCAATGAGGATTCCTCGCGTCTTCCACTCGAGGTCGTCCTGGTGAGACATGTAATCAGAGTTGGGAATCGATTGAACCTCGAGGTCTCTCAAGTAGTCGAAAATATCATTCGCATATTCGGCAACCATGAGAGGGTCATCCAAGTCCTCCTCATCGAGACTCTTGATGTTAGCAATCAGCTCGGCTTTTGCCAACTCCTCGGGATCTGGTTGTGAAGCCTTGACTGGAGCGGTCTTGACTGGAGCGGCCTTGACGGGGGCAGCTTTGGAGGATGTAGCCTGGGGAGCCTTATTCTCAGACTCAACAACTTCAGAGCGAGCACGCTTCTCAGCATCCAGATGTGCCTTCTTGCGGGCGGGCTCCACAGCCTCGCGTACGACTTCTTCCTTGGGTGCAGCTGCCGGAACCTTTCTCTTGGGTGGGATTGTACCAGCTCCCGACTTCTTGATTTCTGGCTTCTTGACTTCCTTGCTACTCAATGCTGTCCGACCGGCGGTAGGGCGAGTGCTCTTTTGAATGCCTGTAGGCTGAGCAGCCTTGGACACCAGACCTTTGGCCGCAGCCTTCTTTCCCTCAGCGGCATCCGTTTTGCTGACATTGCTGACATCGCCAAGTGCAGCGCGTTTCCTAAGTCCGTTGGCAGTGGTGGTGCTGACAGCTGCCTTCTTCGTCTGAAGGCCAACTTTGGAGGGAGGTGCTGAATCGTCGACGCCAAGAGCCGCCGCCTTGGCCCTGGTCATACGCGTTGTGGTGCTGTTCTCGTCATTCTCGTTAGAGATAACGCGGGTACGGGGTCGTCCCTAGGCATCGCGTCAGCACTCTTTCGCTGCAAAATGAGTTCTGCGTTGATGGCAAGGAATACTCACAGGAGGCATATTCGAAAATATGAACTGAGATGAAGAACTAGTGGTGGTGTTAATAGCTTCGAAGCCTAACATTGTTTGCCCCGACATGTCAGCTCAGCCGAACAGAACGCGTCGAGAAGAGTAAAAATTGAAAGCGTGCAGACGATGAAGATAATTTGATTCAAGTCAAGGGAGTTGCCAGAAACTCTCCTGAGACACTCATCTGAAGACAAGGGGGCCGGAATGTTACTGACCTCCAGATGGCGAGGTTAAATTAAAGAACCGACACGCCTAGTGTGGCAGGAATGCTGCGAGATAGAGTCAATGACTGGGCTAAGGGTATTTGAATTGAACAGGCTCGATGCCAAGTAGAGTGACTATGGGTAAGAGTAAAGGACAGGCAGCCGGAGGGGGTATCAACAAGCACGATTGGAGATGATGCAAAGTGTTTATGAAAGAGGATAGTGGTGAGGGCGAGGTGTGTTTTGAGGAGAAACGCACAGGGAGCGCGGAGTGGGCCGGCGCGGATGGGGTACGTACCTCGACAGAGTTGGCGCGGCTCGCGATTTGGTTTGATTGAAGGCAGCGTTGCCAGGCAGGGGAGAAGAATGATGGGGGCTAAGGCAGAAAAAAAAAAACCTAGAGCCTATGACAATGCAACTTTTTGTGTATGAAGCTAGCCAGGGCTAGGGAACAAAGAGAGGAGAGAATGTTATGCGAGTGCTGTAGTCATGCGTTGAGGTGAGGTGAGGGCCAGCTGTTGTTATCGCTTCGGGACAGCGGTGAAGAAACCTTTTTACTGCCTGCCTGGCCGGTGAAGAGATGCTATGCTGGTCTGGTCAGGCCGATTGACACCGGGTCGAGGCTCAACGAATGGACTAGGATGTCGATACAGGGAGAGGGAGAGAGAGGATGTGTGTCGATATGATACGGGACGATACGATACTGCACTCCGTAGAGAGAGAAAAAAAACAAGACTAAGAGACAGCTTCCAGAAAGGTATCCTGTCGGGTATTGCACGAGTACCAGCCAGAAGCGGGCGGGCGACGAGTGGAGGCAAAAGCGACGACTCACAACGCGCCGTTTGGCGGAATCTCGCGGGGCCGGGGGGGTAGAGGCTGGAAAAGGCCAATGTCAACAGTAGCAACCGCAGGGCAACGGGGGTCTGATTGGCTGGACGCGATCGCGCGAGCTTTTTCGCAGTGGCTGGATGCCTGGCAGATGCCCGTGTGGAACTGAGCCTCGCTGTGGCTGGTCGCGCCCTACTAACCTACCTAGGTTAGTAAGCTAGAAAACTCAATGCCCTGTCATGCCTGTGCTGACTACTGCAAGTAACAAGGTACCTAAGTTTGCCAGGTCTGTGCTCTGATTAGGTAATTGCATAGCTCTGTGCCGGGGTTCAATCCAGCAATTCGGCACAACGTTTTTCAGAGCTCCGTTGAAATTTCAACGTGGGACGCCGAAAAGACAAGCCGCCAGAAGTCGTTCGATTGCGACAGCAAGGCCGAACTGCTCGACGACGACCGGCACGGCGCTTGCAGACTTTGTGAGCCGTTGGGCATCGTCTTGTCCAGCTCCCAGTGCATTCCAGCTCTCGTTTGAAGAGGCTGCTCTGGGCCAATTGCTGGGCTGTAAGAACTTCCAGCACAGACAAGGTCCCCCACCACGAATGTTATAAACGATCAGAATAGGAAATCACCAATCCCCTCGATACCAAACCTATACTTTCGCCTTTGCCAAGTCAATTATAGGATCAACATGTTGCAGCCAAGGATGTCTATTGCCCCGGCTCTTCGCAGCCGCAGCCTCCTCGCTGCCTTCAACAATCTCTCATTGAGGGCTTATGCCACCAAGTCGAGGACCAGCAGCAATGCTGGACGTGCCAGTGAGACGTCGGCCAGCACTGATAGGCCCTCGAACCAATCCGTCATGTTGCGCACCTACAAGCCCAGGACTCCCGGTGTTCGACACTTACGGCGACCTATAAACGACCACCTCTGGAAGGGACGGCCATTTCTCCCTCTGACAATTCCGAAAAAGGGCCAGGGCAAGGGTGGACGAAACGTTTACGGTAGAATCACTGTCAGACACCGAGGAGGTGGTGCCAAGAGGAGAATACGAACAGTCGACTTTATACGATGGCGCCCTGGACCGCATCTGGTCGAGCGAATCGAATATGACCCTGGACGTAGTGCCCATATCGCTCTGGTCACGGAGCAAGCCACGGGACAAAAATCGTACATCATTGCTTCCGATGGACTGAGAGCCGGTGACATCGTCCACAGTTACCGCGCCGGTATCCCGCAGGATCTTCTCGACAGCATGGGTGGTGTTATCGATCCTGGTATTCTTGCGGCCAAGACTGCCTTCCGAGGAAACTGCTTGCCAATGCACATGATTCCAGTTGGCACGACAGTATTCTGTGTTGGCTCCGCCGCAAAGAGAGGCGCCGTCTTCTGTCGGAGTGCGGGTACTTCCGCCACGGTGGTAAACAAGAACGAAGAGACAAAGGATGACGGTACAAAGATTATGACTGGAAAATACGTCGAGATCCGGCTTCAGAGCGGCGAAGTCCGCCGTGTGAGCAAAGATGCATGCGCCACTATTGGAGTTGCCAGCAATATCCACCACCACTATCGCCAACTCGGCAAGGCTGGTCGAAGCCGGTGGTTGGGTATTCGACCTACCGTCCGTGGTGTGGCCATGAACAAAGGTAATTTGCCCACATCTTTCTACCTGTGCAAGCAGCTAACAATTGTCGATAGTTGATCACCCCCACGGTGGTGGTCGAGGTAAATCAAAGGGTAATCGTCATCCTGTGACGCCTTGGGGCCGACCGGTAAGTTTTAGGTTCCATTCTCTTCTGTACAATACATGGAGGGAAACTAATAGACATATCCCTATAGACCAAGAGCGGTTACAAGACTCGCCGTACGCACAACGTCAACAAGTGGGTTGTGACGCCCCGGCCACGCAACCACGGCAAGCGGAGAGACAAGAGATCGTCCAAGGAGTGATTTTAAGGCGGCCCAATAGATACCGTGATGAAAGAGGAGATGACATGAAGCTATGTATATGCGCCGGCAGCCAGCACTGTGTTATAGCTCTGCGCGATTGTATATTATGTGCTATTATTGATATGCCTTGCAAGGGCAAATATTTGATGACCACACGTGTAAAAGCCGCCACGAGTCATACATTTTGAATATGTGTATCAGTGGGCAGTAAGAAAAGTTTTTAAGGACGCCGAAATTCATGGCTACCCCATGCGAAGATACCTATGCAAAGATATACGACCGTAAAAACGGCTCGAACTTATGGTCTTATCCCGTTAATACTTCCCATCCAGCAGTTGGACGATGTGATATGCCCGGGTTCTCATAGCCCACGAGCGTACCGTCTGCCCCTCCTTGTCTTTCGCCTCAATATCGGCACCATGCTCAAGAAGCAGCTTAACAATGTCCTCATGATTCTTCATACCAGCTACAAAAAGCGGCGTCTGCCCGTCATTATTTTTCGCCTCAGTATCAGCACCATTCTCAAGTAGCAGCTTAACAACACCTTCACGCTTGCGGTGAGCAGCGTGAAAAAGCGGCGTCGCCATATAATAATCTGTTGCCTCAATATCAGCGCCCTTCTCAAGCAGCAGCCTAACGATGGCTTCATGTCCTTTCATAGTCGCTTGTAAAAGGGGTGTACACTTATTCCCATCTCTTGCCTCCATATCAGCACCATTTTCAAGCAGCAGCTTAACGACAGCCTCATGCCCCCCCTTAGCAGCTAATGAAAGCGGCGTTCGCCTATAATTATCTCCTGCCTCGATATCGGCGCCATTCTCAAGCAGCAGCCTAACAATGCCCTCATGTCCGTTCAAAACAGCCCATGTAAGCGGCGTCCTCCCATCCGATATATCTCGTGTCTCAATTTTAGCACCTTTTTCAAGCAGCAGCTTAACGACAGCCTCGAACCCGTCCGCAGCAGTGAATGAAAGCGATGTTCGCCCATCACTATCCCCTGCCTCAATTTCAGCGCCAATCTCAAGCAGCATCTTAGTAATGGTCTCATGGTTGTTTGCAGCAGCCCACAAAAGGGGCGTTTGGTACTTATATCTTGCCTCAATATCGACTTCCTTCTCGAGTAGCAGCTTGACAATGGCCTCGTGTCCATGCTGTGCGGCCCATGAAAGTGGCCTCTGACCCTCATTGTCCTGGAAATCCGCATTGACGTCGCTTCGAGCTAGTAGCATCTGAACAAGCGCTTCGTGACGGCCCATCACCGCATACCATAGCACTGTCCGTCCTTGGTCATCTGCCAAGTCGGCCGTAATATCGCTTCGGGTGAGCCACAGCCATACAATATCCCGTTCCCCTGTTTGAGCTGCGCAAAATAGTTCGTCGATATCTATGGAATTGATCAATTTTGAGAGCGAATTGTGATCGTTAATGTCGCTAGTGATGCTATGCTGATTTCCAGAACTTTCGGATCTGCCAATAGGCCCCATTCGCCCCATTCTGATACACATCTGTCTAATAGGATATCGCCCTCTTTGGAAGTCATGAAAGTCGATGCTTTCAAAAGTCTCGCTACAGACTCGTTCAAAGAGTTCCATTGTCAGAGCTGTATCTCTCACATATATGGCGAGAGGCTTGGTTGTTTTATCTCGTCGTGCACAATGAAGAATTGCCATTCCAAACCCTCCGCGTCCTAAGCCAATAAATCGGAGTGCCGAATGTATTCCTCTGCTGCTCACAGTGAGAGGCGCTCTGGGATCACCAAAAGGGCTGTAATGAATGATGTTGTCAGAATCGCTGAATGCATCGGGGGACGTGGCCAGAAGTCCACCGCGGGTATCTCGAGATTTCCAGGCAAATATACTGTGGTCGTTTGAAATCTTCATTATTTCCTCTTGAAGCCTAATAAAAGCTCGTTCACCCTCTCCATAAAGTAACGGCATATTAATGCCAAATATGCCCATTAAACAATAGGCACTATCCTCAATTCTTGTAGTTTTCCTTCGAGAAGCCCAGGACATCCTTTGAGCAACAGTAGCCGTTTCAAGATCAGCGCCGGATAAGATGTTGACAGGAATGCGCGTTTGATCGGATACCGCTTCTTGTAGACTTTTCTTCGTCCCCAGGTCGTTCCAGTCCTTGTCAAGAAAGAAGACTTCAGCAGGTGCGAGCAGCTCTTGTAAAGTCCAACCTCTCTTAAACCATTCGCTCTCTTTAAAGGTATTCATTGATTGCACATCAGAGAGATATGCATAACATCTGCCGGCCTTATAATACCAAAGGTACATGGAGTTGATTGCTTCTGATAGCTCTGCGCTACTTGTCTTGTCAATGCAGCATGAGTCGATCCAAGCATATTGGAATGTGTCAGATTTCGCCCTGATGCAGCATCGGTTTATCTTTTCGAAAGCCTTTATCTTGTTCTCATTCGTAAATCCCTGCTTTTCCCATATGCGGTTCTGCACATCTTGTAAATTGAGTTCGTAGTTATACCATCTGTGTGACAGAATGGCATAGTTTGGGATTTGGCCAAATCCAAATTCTTCAATCACCAGTGTGTCGGTATTAATCAACCTCATGATATGATTTATAGCTCGTAGTTTATTTGGCTGAATTGTAGAATAATCGGAACGAAGAGGGTGAGTGTCTAGTCAATCTAGCTTTCTCAAAAAGGTTCACTTATCTCTATCCAAACGACAATTGAACCTGCGCAGAAAGCTATAATCAGCAGACCCGGCGGCGCTAATTATCCGTTTCAATGGCAGATTTTGGTATGGTTTCGGTATATACAGCTTAGTTCAATAACAAGGAGTAGTCAAATATATAACATCACACAATGTTTCTATCGCTGAAATAAGACATCATTAGGCAGCATTAGGCAGAAATCGGAATATTAAATCCTGTCGCTGAGTGATACCACCACTGCCGCCAACCAATAACAATGTTTTGGTAGACAAGTACCTACCATACGTTCTCATGCTGGTACGACACGATGGTACATATCCAACACAGCCTCGTACTAAGGGGATTATGAGGTCCCTTAGACCACATTATCCCGGATTAGCATTGCACGTCAGATGAGTTCATGGCGATTACTTGTTACTTAATATAATGAAAATAAAGCAGAATAAAAGAGTTTGGGGCATTTTCATTTTGTATTAGTGTCGACTCTATCTACAACTGATGTGGCTTACACCTACTGGGTACGTCTATGACAAGTGGATGACAAAGTCGATCCTTTGCACAAAGCGCCCACTTTTGACTCTTTTAACATTAATCACAGTCTGAGAAAAGATCTTCCAACCTGTGTCTCCGCTATATGAAGAGGAAACAAGTTTATTTTTTTCTTCTCAACAAAAATTAGGGATATTTTGCACAAGATTGGAACCAGTTGGAGCAAAGGAGGGGCGGATGAGAATCACAAAGGGGAAACGCCCACGGAGTACATTCAAGGAACATCAACAAAGCCGTTCACCTGCTGAAAAAAGATGCCTTAGTAGCCACCGCTAACCCACGAAGAGCATAATTTACACAGAGCAAATAGGCAACATGCTGCGAAACGTCTCTCCTATTTGTTCTGTCCTGATTTTTGGCAGCCCAAAAGTGAGCTAGCCTGTTTTGTTCGTATATACGAGTATCTCCGCTGATTAAGGAGACGTACATCTCGTGTAACCCTTGGCGCCTTGCATCCAAGAGAGATTGCATGATGAGGTAACGAGTAACAGAGCTTTGGTATTGTTACTTCGTACTAAAACCTGGCCACTGATTCGCGCTGGGTGCAATTGGCCAATTCGCTCAGCCATAATGCTAGCCTCCGTCGTGTATAACGTGTACGGAGTACGCCGTCAGTCCTTTCTACAAAGGTATAGTAAGGGTGAACAGGGTAGAGCTAAGAGGTTGTACTTCTAGATACTGCCAGGGTTAGTAGTAAAGGAGTAGTACTGGTAGAAAAAAGCCCGTAGCCAATTGAACTGCATATGTAGTCATGTATTGATACCTGAAAAACGATTGGTCTAGGAGGGCTGCTTGTCAATTTAACGTTGATTTAACCTCTTTGCACGGTAAATCATGGCCGGATAGACAAGTTCGAGCCCGGCGGGAGAGTGCCAAGAAGCCAAGAGCCGGCGCGAGCTACGTCAGAAAGAGAAAGGACAGGGGGCAGCGCTTGCCAAGATTTTCTAATGCTCCTTCCACTGGCTGCTGGGGCGCCGCTGGGAAGGCGCCAGCCAGCCAAGAGGCACACGACCCACTTCCTCATCCAGATCGAACGCTGTCTGCTCCATGTACAGAATGTAGGGGTACAGTACAGGCGAGTGTACCTGACTTTTGCACTGCCGGCTTATTGCTGCTCCATGTTGCTAAACTTGTCCCATGCCAGCATCGCAGGTGACTCCGGAATACCGGCTCAGCTCCAGATTCTTCTTACTTAACCGTCACCTGCTCTGTATTTCTCAGGTATCGTCTGGTAGAGTCTACTCCGTCCTTTGGTCCTAATATAGAGGTAAGAATCATGTTCCAATTCTTTCATCAGCACGGCCACATGCCTCCTCCACTGCACAGACACAAAGCCCTATTCTATCCACTTCTCCCCTTCTGCTCTCCTCGATCTGAATCAACCCTGTTGTACTTAATGTGGCAATGCTTCCTAGCCTCTTTCTCTTCCTCTTTTCTTTCTCCCACTGCTCCGTTCTCTTCTCCATCTCTCCTCCTCATCTCGGTCAGGCATGCAGCTAGCATGACTTGATTCATCGCAACAAGCTTCGTCTCCATTCAAAACCCACCCCTGCGACATGTGTGAGACTGCACAAAAGAAACAGCAGATCCGATTACTTACCACCTGTTAGCCGCCTCTAGTGACCACCCGCGGGCTGTGCAGCGGTTGCCACGCGTCCCCTTGGATCGACACCACTGTGGAATCCAGCTCGCCTCGATAAAACCGAGAACCGAGCACAATCGATGTTTTTATAGCGGCGCCACATCCACTGAGCGGAGAGAGATCTGAGCCTGCCCACACCTCAGCAAACCCCGGCTTGGGCCTCTAACTCTAATTCCTCCCTACCTCCTTAACCTTCCACTACTACCTAGTAGTCAATCCTTTGTTATACCCGCCGTTAGCCTTGCCGCTCCCTTATAGGCCCCTGGGCCCCCTTCTCACCTTTTGTCTCCTGCTAGAAGCAGATGTCACCATATCGCAGAATGTCCCGCGCCGGGTCTGAGGCCAAAATGGGAAGACCTTCGATCAGACTCATCTCGTCATACATCTTCGACTGGATCGTCCTCATCGTTGTTGCTGCAGTTGGTTATGTCCTCGGTGTCATCACGCCCAACAAGCGGCCCTTTTCTCTGGTGAATCCAGACATCTCGTGAGTTTCATGTCACGTTGATCAGACTTTGTCTTCGCCCAATTAGTTAGCTAACAGAAGCACTACCCCAGTTTCCCTTTTACAGAACATGAGACTGTCCCAGACTGGCTGCTCTTCGTCTTGAGCTGCGGTGTCCCTGCCGCCATCATCGTCATTGTCTCCATCATCTTTGTCCCTGGAGCAACAGTACCCAAGAACACCCCTGCTTCACTGATATGGAAACGTAAGCTATGGGAGCTTCACACCGGTCTTCTGGGGCTCCTAATGTCCGTTGCCTGTGGCTTCTTCTTCGTCAGCGGTATCAAGAACATGTGTGGCAAGCCTCGACCTGATCTCCTCGCACGATGCCTGCCAGACCTAGAGAACGCATCCAAGTTCCTGATTGGCGGTTTCCAAGGAGAGTCCAAGTTGGGCAACAGCATTGGCCAGCTCTATTCGGCAGACATCTGCCAGCAGACCGACAAGGCGAAGCTCAATGACGGCTTCCGAAGCTATCCCAGTGGTCACTCTGCCGCCTCTGCGGGTGGCCTCCTCTATCTCTCACTCTTCCTTGCCAGTAAATTTGCCGTAACGATGCCATTTGTGGCGACGGGCACCTCTTCATCCAGCCACGACGTACATGCTGCATTCCCTTCTCGCCTGGGATCCGCAGTCGAACAATATGACGACGAGGCATCCGCTCCCATGACGGGCAAAGGCGCCAACTCAAGCATCGCATATAACTCCAGCGTCCAGTCCTTGCGTCGTCAGGCAGCAGCTCCCCCCGTCTATCTCCTGGTCATTACTGTGGCACCATTCTGCCTCGCTATATTCATAGCAGCCTCCCGCTGGTTTGATTTCCGACATCACGGTTTTGATATTTTGTTTGGCTTTTGCATTGGTGTCTTTACTGCCATCTTCAGCTTCAGGTTCTATCACCTGCCCATCACTGTCGGAGCTGGTTGGGCGTGGGGTCCTCGCAGTCCAGATAGGGCTTTCTGGGCTGGCGTTGGACGATTGGGCTATGTGGGTGAAAAGGATGTCGAGCGTGGGATGACCGTTCCCGCCAATTATGGAGCATCCACGGATGTCGAGGCACATGGCGCTTCTCTTTCAGTGCCTGCAGCTATGAGCTACAGGTCTCCGGTTTCGAGGAATGATCCTTACCAGGATGTCGAATTACACAACTTGAACGAGGGGACGAGCCAAGGGGCACAGCACGGGAATTGATTCGAGAGTTTTTAAATGATACCCATCTCCCAGCGAGGAGATTGCACTTAGAAAACGTGGAGGAGTACCTCGAAGGAGAAAATAGTCTTTTTGTTTGGTTTGTTTGTTTATCTTCACCCTTTTCGAAGGGTCAGGTATATATCAGGAATAGCTGTGCTCTAATATCAAACATATAAATTCCGTCTACTTGGCTGTAGCACCTCGATATTCGTGATGGATTTGAGAAGCCTGAGGGTGAGTCCACGAAATTAAGTATCACGGTTGAAAGATGAGATCCAAATGATATAATCTTTCTGCTCGAACAATGCCATCAATCTTTACAGCACCCTTTCCACCTCGTAGGCCATCATATAGATTGAGACAAGAATCAGGCCAGGTATAAGGTTCATCACAATATTCAAGACAAATACTAATTAGTTTAATGGGCAAAAAATCAATGCGTACATAGAGACTCAAAGCCAGAGCTTGGTTTGTTCCCCCCGCCGCCGCCGCCGCCGAACGCCTGTCCGTACAACAAAATCAAAGAAAAGGGGGCCTATGTAGAGGGGGATCGAAAGAGAGAATGAAGGATGGAATGGCGTAAAGCTGAAAGGCGAAGAATAGGAATAACAAGGAGAGCTAGAGCGTGGGTAGGTCGCGTAAAAGCATCATCATCGTAGCTCTCTTGTGTATAAAATTTTCAGTCCTTTCCTCATTTCCCCCATGAAAAAAAATTTCCTTATTCCTTTTTTTGCAGGTGTGGATGTGTATTTTCCCTTCTTTTCCGTCCCATCTCGCTCACATAGGTCCTCCCTCAATCAGCCTCATGTTGCTGTTGTTTCCATCGACTCCCTCGAATTCGACATCATCGTCTTCTTCCTCCTCTTCCTCCTCCATCTGCTCCTCTCTGAAGCCAGACTCAATCTCCAGTTTACGCAGCCTCCTCCGCATGTCATCTCTCTTCAAGTCCTGCCACCGGACGAGGGCCGCGGCAGCGTGTACTTTGAAGCCGTAGACGCGGGGGATGTATCGCTCGATGCTCTTGGAGGGGATGAGCGCCGGGTAGACCTGGAAGATGATGTTGTGGAAGGAGGTGCCGAAGTAGGCACCGTCGATGGAGGCGTGGCGAGACGACTTTGGGTTGTAGAGGTCCTCGCAGCGGGCGCAGTAAAGCTTGACTGGTTTGAGGTTGGGGATATCGGAGAGGCCCATGGGGAGGAGGGGATGGGAGTGGCAGTTGACGCGAGGGCATTTTCCAAACTCGGCCTTTTTGTACTTGTCAAGCTGTTTCAAGGAACCGTCGGTTAGCATTTAACAGACTCGTAGACGGAGAGATGAAAACAAGAAAGGGGGGACAATACCATTTTCGTCAGGCCGCGTGTTGTGACAATGTATCGCGCGTGCACCAGGCCGTACAGGTGCCTGGCCGAACTCTCAATGGTCTCGCGCATATCATCGTCGCAGTCGAGATCGAAGACATCCGTCACCAGATCGAGCGCATACTGGTAGTACTGGACCTCGGTGTTAAGTCCAGTCAGGTTGAAGCGATCCGTCAGGTAGTCCTCGTCGATCTCGCAAAAGTATTCGTTGCCTCTAGATGAGATGAACTGCGTACGGCAGCGCGTTAGCTTTGTGTCTGTTTTCTTTCGTCTGAAGTGCCTTTTCCATCCTATTCTCTTGGTTTCGTATCACAATGGCATCGCGTCTTCCTCTCTGTGGCTTTGGACATGCACCAGCAGGGATTTATTGCTGCCCATAGAGCGTTGCATTGGGCTGTGGATGGGAGGGAAGGGTAGGGAAGGGATAGATGGAGGGCTGAAAGACAAGCCGCAGAGACGCAGAGGTAACTCACCCAGTCCCGCCAATAGCTGGTGTAGTCACTATCGGACTCGCTCACGTAGTCATCCATCGTAGGCAAACGAGAAGCAGAGATGAAGAAGAAGAAGCAAAAGAGATAGAAGCTGCGAAAGGAAGACGAGGCTGCAGCACCAGGCAGCAAGCGTCAAGGGCGGAGAAAAGCCGGTCGAGACGAGGCGATAATCGCAGAGTCAAACCGCGATTATGCCCGTGAGGCGAGGGCGAGAGGATTCGGTATTCCCGGGGCAGAGTCGCGCGGTTGCTGGGATGCGAGGGCAAGAAAGGCCGTGAGTATCTCGACTTTTGGGAGCGGATGGCGGTTGGCGGTTGATGGTGGGGGTGCGGGATTGTTTCTTGGGCGATAACGTGACTGGGCGGTTTGCTAGTGGCCAGTGCTAACAAAGAGAGGCCTGGGCTGGCTAATCTGTATGGCTGCGATAACGCTGTAACTGAGCTGCAGTTAAGGAGAGAGAACAATTGATTCAGCCATATTTTATTTCCTTCTCAAGATACATGAAAAGAAAAGAGATTCAAAATTACCTGATTCTTTAGTTAGGCATTCATAAGCCTAAACCAGCACTTACGGATACGGCCTTTCCCCATACTGATTAAGGCCCGTGTAGCCGCCATAACACAACATGAAGCTCACGCAAGGGACAAGGGACAAGGAGCATCCCAGCTCATGGCTCTTGGAGCTCTCATCTAGCCCAAGTAGGAGCTATAATAGACCAAGTACTACTTTGTTTGTCAAGAAAGGTGGCAATATATACACTAGAATGTATATCCTTTATACATCTCGTCAGGCTGTTGCTCTTTTTTACCTTCTTTACCCAAAACAATCCCGCATCTCATCCGTTTCGCCAATTCAAGCCCATAAACACGACAGCCATCTAAGAAAATAAAAGGCGAACAAGAAACAAGTAAACAAATACTCCCATCATCGTAATGATCAATATCCATCTCATGCATGCACCCATCAGCGTCCCTGTGTGCGCTTTCATCTCATCATTCATCCGTCCAGAGGACTAATAGTCGAACCCATGCTGCTGGCATCGCTGGGGGACCGTCTATCAGATCCCGTTTCATCGTCGCTGCCATTCTTGTTGCGTCCATTAGTAATAAAACCCAACCCCGTCACCGGAAGCTCGAGTCTGCTTGAGATACCATCTTGGTTAGACATCTGCGTCACATTGGCCATCTTCATGGCTTCTTTGAGAATCTCTCCGGTTTCATCCATGGCTGCTAGGAATCTTGCGAGTTCTTTACACAGTTCCCAATCGCCTTCTCTTATTGCCCTGGTCAAGACTCGGACAGACTGCTCTAGGGAAGCGTCCAGCTCATCCAGCGTGTGCAGGATGATGAGATATCCGCCCGCCGTCTTGAGCGAGCCTCTTTGCAGTGATTCTTCAAACAGCTCTTGCGCTGGGGGGAGATAGGCAAAGAGTGTCTTCCATTGCCGGACCTCCGTTTTTCTTGTGCACTGTAACACAATGTCAAGGTACTCCTTAGAAGATGACAGCAGCGACAAGACACGCGGCAAGACAGCATCCTCCGGCTTCGGCGATGTGTCCGCCTCTTCATCCAACACACGGTGAAGTAGCACCTCCAGGCCATGGGAGAAATACTCCAGTCCTTCGTATTGCTGAGACAAGTTTGCCGCTTCGACCGTCATGTTGTTGCCAAGATAGAACCGCAGCACATCTGGTAGAACGAGGTGTGTCTGCAGAAAAAGGATGCGTTAGTAATTCAGCTGTTATAAATACCGGAGCATTGTTGACTTACCCTGATTGCGAAGTGAAAGAAGGAAAAGTTCACATCGCGTCGCTGCACCAGGTCTGATTCTACACCAAGAACAATGCCCTTTTCCAGCAGGATAGATAATGGATAAAAGTCGACGTCCACAGACACCGGTGCTGGCAACTCTCTCCCGCCGCCATCTCCACTCGCTGCCATCAAAAGCTCGTTGATGTCTGCCCATGCTTTAATCTCCATACCGTCAAAAAGCCACAGGGAATCGCGGAGAGCTGGTGGTCCATACCGCTGCTGGGAATCTTCGAGGGAGTGGCTGACGTTTAGAGGTGGCTGGTCTCGCATGTTCACATGATACTCTACGTTCTGTGCAATGATGCGCATATCGTATTTGAGTTGGCCCTCTTCGTTGAGTGACGGGCTCAGCAATACTAGCTTGCCATCGACGAGGAAGAGAACAGATGCAACAGCCACATCCTGGGAAGGATCTCCGTCGCTGAGCTGGTTGTCTGGCAAGATCCAGCTAAGTCCTCGGACTCTGGCAGGGGACCGTACAATTCCGTGAAATGCAATCTGGCCCACTTGGACGAGACGAACTGACCCGGTTGTCGGGACAAAAATGTAGTGGTACAAGAGATTCTCGTAGGTATAGACGAGGAGGGAATCCTCACCAGATGCTGTGATTAGAACCACAGGAGCAGGTAAACGTTCGGTGTGCAGGATATGGGAGTTGTCCAGCGCCGCCTCGCGCGAGTACAGCCGCAGTTCAAACGTCCGGTTATCCTCTATTGCGGCGACCAGTATATGCTGGTACCAACACATGCCTCCCCGGACCGCGAACGCGTTTTCCATCGCCTCGTCGGTAAATGTCTTCCATCGTCCGCTGTTGACGCTGTAGTGGGCCAATCCCCGGCGACCAGCGACCGCAACATAGCGTCCATCTGGGGAAATGACTGTTTGGCGGATGGGCCACTGGTTAAGAAGGTATGATGATGGAATTCTTGAAGTATGCCATAAAAAGGGCTCGGCCGATATGCTGGTCAAGTCAGGGAGGTCATAGCCTCGATATATCATGACACTAGTTGGCGTCTGTAGGACTGTGCGAAAGACGTTGGCCTCGTTGTAACAGCCAGTGATGGCATTTCTGGCCATCTCAAGCGACCATACGGCTTCGTGCCGCCGCCCTATTATTAGAATCTCGGAACCGCCACTGGCCCAGACTGCGCCCTTGACCCCTGAAAGCCAGTGTTCGCCATTCAGAGTCGATATGCTCGGTTCCGCTCCAAAACTGTTGCTTCCTAGCTTGCCAAACATACTCCAGGTAGACCATCCTTTTTCGAAGCCCGCAAAGAGGCAGTATCCGTCGGGAGAGTACGTCAGGGTCGTAAAAGAACCAGTCGTTGACGTTGAGAAGGGCATGCGATGGGCGTGGGAATACACAATGTTACCCTCGTAATCCCTGACTGAGTATACATGGATTGCGCCATCCGAGCAGCCAACAGCGATGAGCGAAAATCGGGCATTAATAACTGCGCGTACGGCCTGCCCTCTCGAATCTTCCGGAGTGTGGAAGCAGTGCCCTTTGAAGAGTCGTTTTGCCTCGGGGCTATCGGGGTCCTCTTCGGTTGTGGCTTTGCGTTGCTGGCGCTGAACGGCATATGCTCTCCCGTCACTCGTGATCCAAGTGGTCAAATTCATCGGCCGGTCATGGGTCATTTCCACAATAGACGCCCTCTTCTCTACCCAGCCCATGCGGCTCAAAATCTCCGTTCTCGTTTGGTTTCCACTGCTGTCGGGTGTCCATCGAATACATTGCACCGCCGCAGGTTTTCTTGTCGCGACAACTAGCTCATCATCAAGGGCGAGAGCACTCTCTATGCCGGCGTCCACCTTGATAACCATGCGGAACCGCACGCTGACATCGCGAACCCCGCCTCCCTCGCCCGGGCCCCAAAGGATCTGATCGGGTCGCAGGTGGGATTGCGGCCCAATTAAGCTCTGTTTCCTCCTCTGTACGTTGTGGTAGTTTGCAAAATGTGGTTTATAGACTCTCGATTCGCCGTCGGTCGCTATGGAGTAAGTAATGAGGTATCCTTTGGAAGTATGCACCACAAGAATAGCGGAATCGGGGCGCAGCAGCAGGTCAACATTGGTGCCGTAGGATTCCAGGGACGCTTCAGATCGGACAACTAATGCGAGGACAACTGCGGGCTGCGGGAGGTTAGCCAATGAAGCCGGCCAAGTGATTAAGATGGCATTGGACATGCCTTGGTCTGCCAGAGTGTGATGGACGTTGCCGTGATGACGGCAAACATCTGGCCGGTGCGGGCAATGCGCAACGCAAGCACCGGGTCCTTGACGGGCACTTTTCCATCATCGGCCGTCTGGCTCTTAGTAGAAGCGCCGTCCGGAAAGAATTCGTAGCGCTCAACCGGTTTGACAGCCGGCGTTTTCGGCGTCATGGGAGTTGGAGGCGGCAGCGCATCGTCGGATTCATCCTGCTGCGGCGCCGTGACGGGCCGCGCAAGGGGCTCAGGCTGAGGCGATGCTAGAGACGATCCCGAATGGCTCTGCAGGCCATCGTAGGAAACGAAGATGTTGGCATCCGAAGCTCTGCTGCTGCTGGTGGCATGGACGCGCGGAGTTCCGATGGGCCAATACATGGCGGAAAGCCCAGTCTCGTCAGCTGTCGGGGATTCACACAGCGCAAATGCTCAAAACGCTCGACCATTTCCGAAGCTGCTGGTTCATGACAGGGTCGCTGGGCTCATTGGCGCCAGATTGCTGCGATGCGGAGAGAATACAATGGTGAGGCCATGAGTTTGAACATGGGCAAGTTGCAGGGAGGTTCCGTCACATGGGGAGCTCCGGCGGCATTATGTAAGCAGTGAGGAGTTGTGAGTGAAGCTGACCTTGTACCTTTTGTAAAGTGATGATGGCCGGATGTTGTTTTTTATTTTATTTTTTTATTAGTGAAGTATAAAACAGTAAATTTTATCATGATGATTGCGATCAGTCTCAATGAAGGATAAGTGTAATAATCAGTGGTTGTTGTACCGTAGAGGAATCCGTTGATGCTGTGCCGTGCCGTCCATCTCCCATCTTCAACTCCAACCCAAGCGTGTCCGGTCAGAGCTAGCATCAGCCTACAGAATCGGTTGAGATCTAAGTAATCAAGATGAGCCAATGAATTCAACGGCTGTCATCTCTTCCAGCCTCCCCCGCCATGCGATAATCAGGGGCACCAGGTCCATCAAATGGCGGCATGGGCAAGTGCAGGTAGGTACCTAGGTACTAGGCCTACCTCATCATTGACATCTTGTATATATCTGCTACGTGCATTAATCCAGAGCTCGGCATCAAGAAATTACCTAAATGAACCATATTCTCAGAGATATGATATACTATTATCTTATCAAACCTCCGCATTACTTAGCACATACACTGGTCAAACATACTCCGCAGATAGATAATCAGGTGCCGCTGTCGGATGTCAAACCGCTGTCGGCTCACATCTCAAGATTACTGCCCAAGTAGGCAGTATCCCACACACTCACCTAAAATAGCCCACCCAGTGTAGCCCAGATCCCTTCTCATGTTATTCTCAGGGCGCGCCACCAGCCTACAAGTACGTAATTAGCGGGTCAGATCGCAGTTGGAGAAGCGCCAACGCCGTCGCTGAGAATCGCGGTTACCAACGGCGGAACCCCGATCCCGGCGCCTCCCCCGAAATGGCCGGCCGGTCCCCCCAACTATCGCGTAAAAGCTCGCTGCTAATGGGGGAAAGACATGCCAATTATGGAGCGGTTGACAAATGCTTCTAGGCCGGGTTTATTGCATTATCGATATGGGGTTGGGGAAATGGGTTGGAGGGGCTGGAGATGCATATGCAAGTGTATCGCTATCAAACGCCTTCCAGACCTCTACTTTGCTGACCTCCCTTTCCCTTCTTCATACCTGCTTGTACATGCACCACACTTGCTGTGCTACACTGTTGTCAATACCTTTTTCTTATTAACACAGTTTATTTGCACTTATTTCCTGCCGGACGCCTTGTCTGCTCGTACAGGAAAACAAGCACATACCAAGTGGCGACTCACGCTTGATATACACACATCCGCACCAGACAAGGCTATAAGCATTCCAGTGTCGTCTAAGCCGCCACTATGCTCCCCATCACAAAAGCTGCCCGCCTCAGGGCCCTGATAGCCACTCGCCACAGCGTCGCCTTGATATCCAGCCGCACAGCTAGATCACTACACACCAGATCAAGCCTCAACAGCGCCGAAGCAGCTGCCACAGCTCAGCCAGCTACACATGAAGTCGACTATGCGCCTTCACTACTCAGTGAGATTGCCGCGAGAAGAGCCAAGGCGGGGAAGCTGGTAGCAGGCATTGCTGCGGCATCTGACAGTGACATGTTCAAGGGACCTGTAAGTGTGATACGAGTAAAATAGAAGTAAGAGAGCAAAACTGACCTGCTATTTGCCCAATAGCAAACGGGAAAACCAAAGGCGAAAAGATGGGACAGTATGTCATAGACATATCAAGCATATTCATCAATGCTTTTGTTCATTAGCTGACAATTGCAGACCACCTCAGTGCTGAGAGCAAATCGAGAGAGCCCTGCTCTCTGAAACAAGCTGCCAAGCATCTAAAACAGCCCGGGCTCATCTCCCTCGGCGGTGGCTTACCCTCCAGCGAGCTGTTCCCTCTCGACGAAATTGACATGAAGGTTGCCATGCCGCCAGACTTCTCAGAAAAGGGAACGGCTGCTCACGGACAAAGAGTCACCATCGGCAAATACGACGTCCGCGATCGTGATGGCACCTACGATTTGTCCATCGCTCTCAACTATGGCCAGTCCACAGGATCTGCTCAAATGATTCGATTCCTTACTGAGCACACTGAGATTGTTTGCAAGCCTGCTTACGCAGACTGGAGAATCTGCCAGACCATTGGCAGTACCGGAGCATTGGAACAGGCACTGCGCATGTTTTTGGACAAGGACCGCGGCGATTCTGTCTTGACAGAAGACTTTAGCTTTTCGACGGCTCTGGAGACCATCACTCCCCTAGGCGTCAAGGCTTTTGGTATCCCCGTCGATGATCAGGGACTCATCCCCGAAGCCATGGACGAGCTTCTCACCAACTGGGACGCAAAGGCCAGGGGATCCAGAAAGCCGCACCTCCTATACACCGTGCCCTCGGGACAGAACCCAACCGGAGCAACCCAAGGCCTCGAGAGGAGACAGGCCATCTACCGAGTTGCGCAAAAGCACGACATATTCATCCTCGAAGATGAGCCGTACTACTTCCTCCAGATGCAGCCTTACACAGGCCGCGGCCAGCCCGACGCCCCTGCACCCAACAATGTTGAGGAATTCGTATCATCTCTTATACCCACATACGTCAGCATGGATGTCGATGGCCGAGTAATGCGAATGGATTCCCTTTCAAAGGTGCTGGTCCCAGGATCCCGTCTTGGATGGATCGTCGCCTCGGAGCAGATTGTCGAAAGATACCAACGCCACGCCGAGGTTGCCAGCCAAGGACCGAGTGGCTTCTCGCAAGTCATTGTCCACAAGCTGCTGGATGAGACGTGGGGCCACGAGGGTTATCTGCGATGGCTGATGAACCTGCGACTGGAATACACCAAGAAGAGAGACGCCCTGCTGGCCGCTTGCGAAGATAACCTGCCGCGGGATCTCGTCAGCTGGACGCCTCCTGTTGCCGGCATGTTTGTGAGTTTTGATCATACCTTTTCCTATCCCTTAAGCCGCTACCAAATCGAAAGTAACTGACTCTTCATTAGCTGTGGTTTACTGTCGACCACACCCAGCACCCCAGCGCTGGCACCCGCAGCCTTGAGGAGATTGAGCAGGAAATCTTCGACTCGTGCATCAAGAGCGGCGTGCTCGTTGCCCGAGGATCATGGTTTGCCACCGAAAAGGACACTCCTCTGCCAGGCCTGCACTTCCGTGCCACTTTTGCTGCAGCTAGCCCCGAGAACATGAATGCAGCGATTGCAAGGTTCGGACAGGCCGTCAAGGATAGCTTTGGAAGGAAATGAGAAAAGGGGGATGACTTATTTATGGAATGTGAACCTGCATGATGGAGATTGCTTAGGCGTATGATGATGGAAATGTCTTTTTTGTTTTTGTAATGGATTTAACATAGGGCGGACACCAAGGTTGCGCTCTTTGCATGGCTGTGAGTTGTAGATACAAAATGAGATTGGGAACTGTTCCAAGGAACCCACGAGCTGTGATATCATCAAGATAAGCTTTTGAAATGGACCAATTATCCGTTATTTACATGTGAAGATTGTACGACTAGATATTTTACAAAGGAGGGGAGAAGGTTAAGTGCTTACTACTATACCTCGAGTGCTTGCTGATCCAGCGCCACCTCTTCCCTTTTTCTTTCTTTTTTGTTTCTTTTTTTTTCTTTACAAGTTGGTGATATATCTGCTTATTGTTCATTCTTAGCCTCCCGAAACGCAACATGCACTCCCTGCGCCGGAGTCAGCACAATATCCGTCTTCAACTGCAACTCGCCACCATCAATCTCATGCATAAAGCCCTGGACCCGGTCGAAGCGCTGAAAGATGCGGCATAGCGTGTATCCCATCTCCGTAAGCGCAAACTGCTGACCGAGGCAGAAGCGCGGACCGGCGTTGAAGGGGATGAACTCGTGCGGCCTCGGATGCCAGACAGCCCAGCGGTCGGGGCTGAAGATGGCCGGGTCAGCAAAGGTTTCCGAGATTGGGGGGTAGAGGTCAGGACGGCGCTGCATGACGAGGGTCGAGTATCCGACTCTAGTGTTTTGGGGGACGGATAGGGGTAAAGTGCCGTCGGGGCCGCCGCCGCGGGGGAGGGTCGTGTCTTTGAGGGCGACGCGGACGTTGAACGGGACGGGGGGGTATAAGCGGAGCGTCTCGTTGAGGACGGCGCGGAGATAGGACATTTCTTTGAGATGTTCGTAAGTGGGCAGCTGATGGGTGCCGACGGTGGTGAGAATCTCGTTGCGAAGACGAGTGACTACTTCTGGGTGACGGCTCAGCTCATACATGGCAAAAGACAGGGTCGAAGCGGTGGTGTCGCGGCCGGCGAGCAGGATGGCGAAGATTTGATCCCTTATAAGCTTGGGATCGCGGGTGAAGCCAGCGAGCTCGTGCAGAAGGGTGTAATCCTTATCGGACTTTGTATGTTTGGCGAGTTCGTCTGGGGTCATGTTCAGTACGCGCTGGATGATGGGGTAGACGAGGTTTTCAATGTCTCTGATGCCAGAGTAGAAGGGCTCTTTGGAGATGAACCAGCGCATCAGGGGGGTGCGGACCATGATGTTTTGGATGCGTTGGACTTCGTTGAAGGAGTTCATCAGGGTGTGCTGAGGGTTTCTATGTTAGGGGAAGTGTGGTCAGCCAAGCATCAACTTCTATTTTTGTTGTCCCTTGAAAGAGACGTAGCACGAATCTAGAATGTCCATACGTTAGAGATTTAAAGTCAGTGCCCAGCAGAAAGTCAGCGGAGGCGTCGAGCGTAAACCGAAAAAAGAGATCCTTAATGTCGGCACGCCGTCCATCAGCCCGGGAGAGATCAACGAGCTGAGTCTCCCAATCCAACGGACCGCCATTAGCGATGGCCTTGAACAATACTTGCACGTGCTTCTCGAAGCAATACAAGTCGCTCACGCGGTCCCTAGAGAACTGCGGCCTCAGAAGCTGTCGGGTGTCGTGCCAGGGGGCTCCATCAATGGTGAAGATGCTGTCGCCGAGGAAGTCGTGCCACTCATCGTGGAACCGCTTCCCCTTGCCGAAATCCTGGAACTGAGTTGCCAGCACGGCTTTGATGTTCTCAGGGTCGGCGGTGAAGCAGACTCGTTCGTTGAGGACACGCATCTCGATGGTCCAGAATTGGGAGAAGAGGACGTCTCTCCATAGCGCAAAGGTCTGCTGGCGGAACGTGGCGCGAGCTCCGTAGTAGATAAAATCCAGTCCTGTGAGATATTGAGATTAGCAGATCGGTTCTTCTGTGTCAAGACGGTAGAAGAGGCCACTGTTTACCAAACGGGAGAAGGGGCTTTAGAGAAGGGCCGTAGCTGCCGAGGCTCTTGATTTTCCGGTGTTCTCGTATGCGTCCGACGATGAATACAGCTGTCCACACGCCAGTTATGGTGAGGAAGAACCTCGACAGGGAGAATTTCTCCAAGAGAAGTTCAATGAAGCCCATGGTTTCTTCGCCTCCAGTTGCAGTAGTATATCGATTGTAACTATGTATAATGTTGGTTGAACAGCTTAACCTCGAGCCATGGAGGATGCTCGACCCAAAGCATATGCGACGAGGTTCATTCACGCGCGAATTCACAATCGCGACTCATTACAGGCGAAGGACAAGCGCAAGAGTTACGATTACGAGCAGCAACTACTATATAAAATAAAAGCCGCGGGGCGAGCCTCGGTCGACAAAAGCCACATGCGCATGGCGAAGGAACGAGAGGGGGAGGCAAAACGCGGAGAAGCTGAGCTGCAAGTTAGGGCGCCGATTGATCTTCGGGCTCTTCCGGGGGCTAAACTAGTGGACGGATGCGAACGGTCGGCATTTGATGCCTCATTCATCTCTGACCTTGCGGTGATGTTGATGCGACAAAGATGGCGGGCGATTTGAAGCACTTCAGCTCTCATGGAGGCTGCTACATTCTCTACTTGCAGACAGATCGAGAGGGTGGGAAATGATCGCGACAACGATTCCGCTCCGGGGACCGGTGGGGGGTTTCGTCTTTGTTCAGCTGATTCTGGGATTTGACGTTTGACTGCTTCATAACTCAATATAAGCTATAACTATACAGGTGGTATTGCTGTAGATAGAAAGTGCTTCTAGGTTATGGTATCTGGCTGGGAGAATAGCGCCTCATGAGACGCAAAACATGGACAAGTTACAGGTAGCTACCCTGCACTCGGTGATTAGTTGCTAATTGCATCGCACAAGTTAGCTCAGGGTATGTTCTGTTCATCTCTAACTGTGTAGTTTGCATTATGTAGTATTATGATCGTTCGATTGAAATCCTTCCGGTTAAATTCACGCGAATGTCGCATGCCTTCCAATAAACTGCGCTTCACAAATGAGGTACACACCACTCTAGAGATAAGTGCTATAACCTGCCGTCTTCCCCGCCATTGCGTAAGAGCTAGAGATTTAAGAGGCACTTGTGTGATATTTCCTTGCTCTGTATCTTGTAAAAGTGTATTTAGAGGAGACAAGTCTTTTGCTTTGGAAGCTAGAATTCTGGAAGAATTCTATGGAAGGCTACAACAATGCTACGTAACAGATTTTGGGGTTAAAGACTGCAACTCCTCTCACAAAGTTCACACAACAGTCCCATGGCATACTCTATAAATAACCATGAGACAACCCTGTCAGTTGTAAAACACATAAACATTCCAGATTTGCTTCTTGTCTGCCCATGTCTTGAAATATAGACAGCCAGATCGGGAGAGTAAAAACAGATCAGAGTAAAACAGTTTTAGACAGGGTAAATCAATGCTGAAGACTCTTGCCCTTATCCCCACATGAAAGCTATTTTCTCTTTCTTTTCTTCTTTATTTTCCTCTTCCACCTATTATTCATTGATCTATCCTAGATGACACAGTACATAGTATTCACAAAATCTCACCGGAATCCATTCCCTTAGATATTGAAGGCCATCCATGAAGATGTAATAGAGTTAGTTCGTATTAGTGCCGCCACAGTCCCACCAGCCACGAGGCCAGCCCACTAACTACGCACTGACTCCAGCCCACCACGAAGCTCCGTCATAGCTTCAACCTCCAACTTCAACCTCAACCTCAACCTCATACTCTCACTCACTCTCACTCTCTATTCTCACCAGCTCTTCCAACCCAACCTCCCCATTCCAATCATGTCCAGCTTCCCGCCCGACTCTCACGCCCCAACACCTCCCATCCTCCCCCCCAAACCAAGCAGCCAAGAGCCCAGCCGCATCGGCACCCCAGCCTCCGGCGCACCTCCGCCTCCGCCGTCCTCCCTCTCCGAAGCGGGGCAGCAGTACCGCGCCGCCGTGGTCCCAGGCATCTCTTCTTCCGGAGCAACGCCGCCTCCTCTGCCAGCCGTCGCTCGAGCAGCAGCCGAGATCCCTGATCCGGGCGACCAGTGGCTGCCACAAGTCCTCCAGGACAAGTCGTGAGCTTCATCTCCCCTCAGAGAAAAAACAAACCAATCTTTGCTAACCGCTTCGAAATTTCAAAATGATATAGAAAGCAAGACATCGCCGACATCCTCACAAGCCCAGCCCTCCTCAACGCCCTCACCAACTCCCCCTCCTCAATCCACCCCTCCCTCCTCTCCTCCCACCAAGCCCTCGCCTCCGCCCTCTCCTCCAACACAGACCTCGCATCCCGCCTCGCAGACCAAGAATCCCGCCTCGCAAACCAGCGCTCCGCCGCCCAAGCTCAACTCCTCTCCATGCACGCCCTCGAGCGCCAGTGGCGCCAGAAACAAGTCGACATGGACCACGCCCTCGCCCGCTTCAGCCCCGCCGCGCTCTACCAGCTGCTCGGCCAGAGCGTCCAGGAGCAGGGTCTCGTCTGCCAGGCCATGGAGGAGAGTTTTCTGGATAGCGATGGTGTTGATGGTGGGGAGACGAGCGAGAGGGAGGCCGCGGAGTGGATACGGAGGTATAGGGAGGCGAAGACGCAGTTTTATTTGAGACAGGAGCGAAAGGAGCGTTGGGATGAGGGCCGTGTGGGTGGTTGGAGGTAGACTTGTGCTTTTTTGGGAAGCGGAATCTGGCGTTTTTTTTGGGGGTGGAAATAGCGGTTTTATGTGGCATCCCTTCTTTGGGGATCTACTCTCTCATTGTTGACGAACATTATAATTCGCAACTAGACGGATGACTTGTATGATATAGAATCTCCATAGGAGAGCTTCTACTTTCTATTTAGATCCATCATGTCTCATACATACGGGGAAATATTTGGGGCCTTTCTTTTACACAAGAGTACAGTGGACCCTGTATAAGCAAACAACAAGTGTGAAAGCCATTTTGCAAGTATCTTAACTTAAATCAAGCTTCATTTTAGCTTCACTTGGAAGCAGTGAAGTACTGGACGCGACTATCTATGTAGTGGATAATACATGACGTTTTTTGTGCTTAGACAGAGAAATGTAAAAAACAAAGTCTATCATCAAGGACTCTCTGTCTCTCTAATATGGCCCTGATAAAAATGATTGCGTTCAAGGGTATCGTATCAATGTTAC
The DNA here is from genome assembly GCA_019565615.1 of Trichoderma simmonsii. NCBI lineage: Eukaryota > Fungi > Ascomycota > Sordariomycetes > Hypocreales > Hypocreaceae > Trichoderma > Trichoderma simmonsii. The sequence goes on from CP075866.1 coordinate 3,831,106, forward strand.
AAATGTTGACAACAGGCTATGCAATGCTGGGAATCTGGAATTCTTCTTCTTTCAAAAAGTCTCTTTCATCCTTGTCAAGAAAAATAAAAAGCGCTGTGTGTCTCAAACAGGTCATAGGCCCAGGCCACCTCCCAAGGCACTAAAGGGGCTCTTGATCATGTCTGGGCTCCGAGGGCTCATGGGCAGGGCAAACAGGTCCTCCTCGGCATCCTGCTGCGGAGGAGCTGCGTTGCCTTGAAGGGCAGCATCAAGGGACATCGGGCCGGTTGGGCGGCTGCGTGAAATGGCCGCGAAGGATGACACGGCAATGTCACCTCCTAGAGGGGACAGCATGTGGGACTGGCTCTCGGGGCTGGTAAAGGTGTTTGCTGTTTCGGGAGAACTTTGTATTAGTCCGAGATCACGAGTACAAACCGCATGAGATATGCATATGTATGAGATGCTTTCTCTGGGGGGGGGGGGTAGAAGGGGGAGCTTACCTGCTGGGCTCGGCACCAAATCTGCCGGCGAAGTAGCCAGGCGCAAGCCCTTAAGCTTGTCACCAAGGCGTCCAGTGACGGGAGAGCGGGGAGTCATGGTAGTAGGAGTGGGAGACTGAGGAGCACGTAAGAAGTTTTCCACGATCCACTGCTTCTCGGCCAGAGCCATCTCGAGGCCCACACTCTCAGCGTTTGTCCTCATCTCGGCCTCCATCTCGAGCTCCAGCTCTCTCAGACGCTTCTTGGCCCATATCGTGTGCAAGACGCCCCGCGGGCCAGATTCCGCCTGGAAGTGCTCGGGGAAGATGGCCGGCAGGGGCTTGAGGATCAGGCTGGGCCGTCCAGGACGCGCAATCGTCACCGTGGCGGGCACCGGTACGTCAGAAGGCAGCATAAAGTACACCCGACGCCTGGTATCGTCCTCGTCGGTATCTCTGGCCGGCAGGAAGGTAGACTTGCCGGCCCATGAGACCTCCCAGACGGCAGCATCGACGACAGGGCTGGAGGGTACGGGGACGTGCTGGGCTGGCGCGGCTAATGCATCGTCGACATGAATATCATGAGATTGAGGCCCGGCCTTATCACTGGAGACGACGTCGACGCTAGCATTTGTCGTATCTTGACCGGACGGGGTGGGGGCTGCGGCGGCGCCAGGATACCACTCGACCATCAAGATCTTGGTGCCGCGATCGCTAAACTCGAACCGAGCCAAATGGGTTGCGACAGGAGCTGTGTCCGAGCTTGCGTCAGGGGCTGTGAGAAGCTTGTCCTCGGCATCGTCCCTGGCGACGACGGCACTGTCGACGGCGGCGGGCGAGACGGCGACTAGCCTGTCAGGATGAGGTTGATGCTGTTGCTGTTGATGGGCCTGGTGCTCAGGTTCGTGCTGCTGCTGCTGCTCCTCCTCCTGCTGGTCACGCTCAGGGCCAAGGTCAGGCTCGGCGTCATGCTGCCTGAGTTCATGCTCGTGCTCAGCATCAGCAGCAGGCGGCCGAGAAGCCCCCGAAGATGGGTCCATGGCGAGGAAAGCTGATAAAGGGCAACAGAAAGGAATCCCCGTACGGCAGAGGGCTCGTTGGGTCAGAGGTCCCAAGTGATGTGTAGCGGCAATGTCCGCTCGCCCGGGGGCTCGGTGACACTCGGGGCAATGAGTCGGAGGATCTTTTTTTTGTTTACTTTTTTTTTGTGGTCGTCGTCTGTCCGTTAGGGTCGCAGTAGCCGGTACATGATCGCTGCTCTATTTTCTCTGGGGAAGCGAAGATTCTCACGGGGCGGGCTTGTGGCAGAGAGATTAAACAAGGACAGCGATTGTGTGGATGGAGGAGATTCGAGTTTGTGCCTTTCTGCTGACTTGATTGGAAGAGGGGGTCGGGGTTTAGGCCGTGCGGAGCTTCGGCAGGTGCCACTACTTGCGAGTAACCGCGTGAAGCAGCTTCTCTTTCTCTCCACGGGATTACTTCATTTTTTCTTGTCTTTTTTTGGCCCTTTGCGGCTTCCCACGGGAATATTCACTGTTGCTCGCGTCGCTCTGGCTGCTTCTTGGCGATGCTTGTACGAGTATGTACAAGCGAGTACATGTATCGCAATCTAGGGGCCAGGTTGAGACGACACGAGCCCCTCCAAAAGACCGAGGTCTAGTCCGAAATACCTGCTCATTGATAGAGGTGAGGTCAACTTAGACTCAGTGGAGATGGGATGGAAAAAAGCTATTAGATTGTCCATGACTCTGTGTCCCCTCATCTCTCTCCATTTAGTATGTCTGGATAGCTTCATCGCGCATCTACAGCATCTGCATCTCTGTATCTACGGTATCTGCATAGAGCAATGAGAGGTACTTATTCGCTTTCTCCAGCTCGTGATGAGCAAATGTCACCTATTTTAAGCAGCTTATCAGTCACTGGTGCGGCTCCATTTCTGCAGCTCCAACCAAAATGGTTATAAATAGCAGCACCGTGCATGACAATGAGAAACCAGTTCCTTTCCAGCCCAAACGCTGCAGCATGCTTGCTGAGTCAGCGGACGGAGAGGCAATTTCCAGCTTGTCTTGTTCAGGTTCAGTTGGTCGTTGAGCCAAGGGCAATGTTTGTTACAGCACGGGCATTGTTACACCAATTGATGCATTTTCGCCGTGACATCCCCCCAATCCCCCCAATTCCCCACATCGCCACCGAAAACCGCCGAGAGTGCCTATCGGCTACCGCATCAGCTGAGAGGGCGCTTTCTCTGATACTACCGTACTCTAATCATACGCGAGCTGGCTCTAGAAGCTCTTTATGTAAAAGCCACCGGAATGAAGCCGCGATTCCCGATCTCGCCATTCTGCGCTTTTGTGAGCAAGGTGCTCCGTATTGGTGCGGGCAGTTTCTGCACGAACCCGGCGGCCATGTGCGAGCAATATGGGAAATGTGCCATCAAATATGCTCAGCTCCCGGGCTTGACCGGCTAATTATTCGGATAAAGGCGGTTGTGCTCCGTTTCTCCTCAAAAGTCAAATGACGATTAAAGAATGAGCAGCATCATAGCAAATAATGAAGCCACTTGTCTGTCGACGATGAAGCTCTCCCCATTGCAAGATGTCATGATGAACGCGAATGCTACCTCGGTAGTACTTCGTAGCCAGCGCGGAGAATTAGAAAATTAGTCCTACCTCTTTGACATGAGATTGCAATGCTTTCCACTCATCAAGCTCGGCCGCTATCCACGTGCCCCGTAGATTAACGTGGACCGGCCCAGTGTCAATCAATGCTCTCCGTATCAAAGGTGGGCTCCCGAGGCTACGACCAAGACGCGCAAATAGTCCGCCCGAGACAGAGAGAAAAAGCGGAGGCTGAGTCTTTGGGTCTCTGATAGGGCAGCGCTTTTCATGCACGCTCGGATAATATTTCCGACAAGTGTTTGCTATTGATTGATTGATTGTCTGTCTGCTCGGAGGGAGCATTACAGTTCAGTAGAGACCCATGTGGCTCTGTAATAGGTTGCCAATAGACTCAAGCGACGGTCACAGCGGGGTGGCACAGCTTCTTTTCAACGAGGTTTCATCAGGAGACACAAGCAGCAGGAAAGGAAAAAATCGAGGCCCCACGGCAGCATCCGAGTGGACTCGTACGTTCCAGTGCTGGACAATCCCTGGAGTAAAGGACAAAAAAGAGACGTGAAATCTTCCGAGAAACCACCAGCCCATTGGAGCCCTGCATGGGGGAATAAGAGCAAAAGAGCAAAAGAGCACCTCCAATGCGGAAGTTGGAAAAGGCTGACCGTATCGGTCCTTCGAACGAGGCGAGATTTGAATCTGCGACGTGCTGCAGGGCCCCTATGCCTGGTACGGCTTCACCTTTCACATGCGTTTCGAGGGTCTCTTTTTCCCTTTTGCTTCTTACGTCCTTGGCTGCGACTCTGACGAACGCTGGTGCTTTTGCCTTTTTGTGTTTTTAATGTTGCGTGAGATTGGTTCAGCTCCGGATCGGTGCTACTGTGCCATCCTGGTAAGCCGTGGCTCCGTGCTTTTGGCCACAGGATTGCTCGCTGCAAAGTAATTTCTCCTCAAAACCACACAAAGGGCACAGGCAGCACAGTGCAAGCAGGCTCTCGAGCAAGGGTCCCGTCTTGGGTAGCATTTTGCTCGATGGTGAGGTAATCCAGACGCAGGCATGATTCCCTGATTACTCTCGACTCTCTCTCTCTGTCTTTGCCTTACCGCTTCAGCGCCAAGGTTATTGTTGTTCGCACTGCCGCCAGGGGAGCATTTTCGTCGAGTTGCCAGTGCTTCCGGCCTGTTGCCGTGGCGCCATTCCGAGCTCCCCGACGCAGGTATGCAATTTATGGGGGCCGCTTGATAGGACAGACAATCTCGGGGCAGCCATCACGCATCTTTGGGGGCGACGTCACCGCGATCCAATTGGTAGCAGCAGCAACAAATATAGGGAAAGGCATGTAGGAGCATCACGTGATGGGGCCTGGGAGCTGCTCCGATTTGTCGGATCGTGGGCTGCAAAATGCAGGGAAGACAAAAGAAAATACGGGGGTTTGATAAGATCGCTGGTCGATGCCGGGGCCACAGTCAGGAATCCGAAACGGCCACGGTGCTGCTGCGGGCGATGCAAAAGGCATTTCAACGATGTTGCTCGTACTAGCTAGTAAGGGGCTAATGCCGGTACGGTAGTATTATGACCAGGAAAAAAGGCGGAAACAAAAAAGAAACAAGCAGTGCAGAGAAAGAAGAGAGAAGAGAGAGTGAGTGTGCAAGTGTTGTCTTTGTTATCGAAGTTTGTACTGTCGGCGAAAGCGACGGCCGAAGCAGCGCCAAGCGTCATAGGCACCACACTAGATGATTGGGCTTTTCTCTTTGCCTCTGCGCGATTCATATCTTGCCGACTGCACATCATGTCCACTTGGGGGAACCTCCTTGCTTCCTACTTTGGGCATTCACATTGACGAATTCGGGCAGGTTGCTGCTATACTACTGGGGAGCAAGACACAAGGTTCGGTAGTTGTCTGATGCCTCCGTGATTTCAATGATCAGCCCCATCTACCGAGCCGCCATGAAGCAAATTCACCGGCGCCAACTCCGTGATGCTGGCATGCCCTCTAACGCAACAGAGGCAAATGCACGGAAATGCGACGTAGCACCACTCACTGCCATCACCTTGCTGTGCAACGTCTTCCCAATGACAGTGAAGCCTGGTTGGGTGTGGGGAGCTGCTTGTCGGGGTAAGGCATGGCTTGGGCCACTCACCTCTCTGCTGCTGCAGTCTCGTCCTCTCGTGTTTGGATCGACAATTCCATGAGACACCAGAACGGCCGGAGTAGGGCCGCGGTGGCCTCCTCCCTCTTGTCTCGTCTTTGCTTTTTCCCACACTGCCCTGACAAAGACCACTGTGCTGGTTTTCTTATTTCAAGCCCAGTTTTGCTCACACGCCCAGCCCTATCCGTAGTGTACGGAGCATTGACGCATATGTTTCCGTGTCTTGATCTCCATCGCTAACAAGGGAGAATTCGGCCGGGACGGACGGCGGCAACGCCACGGCTAGCATGATGGGTAGCGCGCAACTTTGGCTTCGTGATGCATGGACAAGAGTAGTAATCCATGCATGTCGGGTTGGTGTACCGCACGGCATACAGGTAGGTAATATTGGGCGCGCGGAAGAGTGGTGAAAGCAGGGCATCGAGCATTTTCCGTCCAGGTAGCCGTCGCCTCAAAAGCAACGGGCGCGCCGTGTGTCGACTTGCCATCAGCATGGTCATGGTCATGGTCATGCCAAATAATTGCTTGCTCTGTGCTCGTATGTTATCTTCGGACCAACTAACCCAAACAGCGGACGACAATGACAGGAGATGATATGGATAGATAGCAGACCATTGTGTGTACGATACAGCAGACCACCTTAAGTCCGCGTGGCCTTTCCGTCCAATTTCGCTCGATATCCCGCCTTCGGAAAATGGTCGTCGGCGATAGAATCGAGTTGGTTGTTGGAGCCGAGTAACACTTGCCGTCTGTACGGGTGTATGTATGTACGAGTATGCGTATGTAAGGCGCCATGTGCGAATCAGGAAGACAACGTGATTGATTCTCACACGCATGGAGCTAGAAAAAGACACTCGTAACATCCGGGGGGCATCGTGCCCTATTCGTCGTAGCAGCAGAGCAGTGGTGTGCGTTGTTTTGTTGTCTCCTCTCCTCTCCTCTGCCGTCCTCTCCACGACGCACGGTCGCGTAGTAATACGAGGAGTATAGCTATGCAAACCAAAACCTGCTTGTTGATGCAACGACGACTAAGAAAACGCCCGCCTCGCCACCGCTGCCTGTGTCTGTGTCTGTATGTACGGTAGAGCAACAGATTTGAAGCCTCGAAGCTCTTATCTCTATGGAGTGTGTTTTGTTTGATAAATGGAGCCGCGACCACCTCGGGGATGCTGTGCGGCTGTGGATCGCGATAGTGGCCCGAAATGATCCAAAGGTGGGACACGCAAACGCACGCAATCAATCAATGTGGACAACGCAAGGACGAGGGAACTTGTGCTGTATGTAAGTACCTCGTACATACGGCCAGCCAGCCCAGCGCTACGACTCTTGTTGGACTAGCGAGGCTGGCGGTTCGGTAAGGGAAAAGAAGATTGGAAGCGTCGAGAAGCGCAACGACTATTTTTCGTTTTCCCCTCTTGGGGCTTTTCTTTTTTCGCTTCCGAGCACGTTGCGACACCGAGGGATTGGGCTGACAGAGCGGCGCACGGTCCTGCGCACTGTCCCGTACCCAGCGCGATTTGGCCGCGTTCGGCTAAATGCCATTTTCGAAATCTCAGCAGCGCACGCGACGAACGCAAGTGCGAGTACCAAGAAGTCACTAAGAAAGTACCTCGGGGTAAGGGTCGTGCTAGCCCGGCCCATGGCGCACGACCAACTGCTACTTTGTGGCCAGCCGCAGCCTTGGTACCGCGACCCCTAGCCGAAGCTTTCCCACGGAACGACTTTCCCCTTGCCTTGTCCACAATGGGGGTTCGCCATCGTGCGGATACGCTCGCGGCGCTACTGTGCGGCCCGACTGCCCTGGCCCACAGAGGGCCGATTTGCTAAGAGCGACAGCCTGAGAGGCGTCCACGGGTGGTTTGGGGGAGCGGAGTACGTACCAAAGACAGCGGCTCCCCCTCCCCAAAGCTGCCAGCCCCAGATGCCCCGGACATTGCCCCAAGGCAGACGGCATACTGTACGGGGCACCCTGGCAAGCCTTGGCCATGGCCCTGCAGCCTTCAAGCAGGCCTTGTTTGGGGAGCTCCGCAGCGCAACCCGGACCGTGCGCGCACTGTGTGCCAAAGCCCCCAACGTTGCTCGGGTCGCTGGCTCCAGCACCTTTTCCTCAGCAGCTCCACTATTACGCCGGCCAAACGGCCGCCTGGGCGAATCAGCGCAGCAGCATTCCCTCGCCCTTCCATTGCGATTTTGCAAAGGGTGCAAGAGGCTCCGTGGACCTTTTTCCTTCGCCCTCTCTCCGCTGTGCTTCTGGTGCTTCGTCCCCCCAAACCGTGCTCCCAAATGCCCCGGGCGATCCCCGACTCCCACCTAGCGGGCTGCTAGCGGGCCCTGTTCCACTGTACGTGTTCCACTGTCCTTCCCACACATGCCTTGCCAGGTTCTCTTCCCTATCGCAATTCCTCTCTACACTCCCACCCTCATTTTTCTCATCCTCTGCCCAGAGCCTTGCCCTGCTTTTTCCATCGCGTACGAGTAGCTTCTGGCCTGTGATTTTTTCTTCCCGCTTCCGCCTTACATCGCCGCGCCAAATCCGTCGCTGCGCATACTCGCACTTGTACTCATACATCGTTTACACGGCAGGGCTAGACGCAGCTCAGAGACGACTCGAGACGACACAAGGACGAACCGAGACGAGACGAGACGAAGCTGCCCTTGACGGCCAACCAACGTCGTCGTCGCCTTTCCATTCGCCGCAATCCTTCGCTCCCCTTCGCTCTCCCCCTCTTCTCTCTCCCTACTGGGCGGCTTCGCCATACAAATCCCCGCCATGTTAAGACGACTGCTCTCTCCCTGCGTCCAACAATAGAGACGCCTTCAACTCCCCGAGCTGGCCGCGGCCGCTCGTCACCCATAGAATCTTGTATCTCGTCGCTCGTTCACCTCGCCTCCATCGCCCATCATGGCTGAATCCCAGCCTCAGCGCCGCGCCGGCGTCGCCATGGATCCGCCTCACCTCACAGAGTTCGCTTCCGAGCGCTACTTTGAGAAGCTCAGCCAACTCCACGCCAGCCGCCAACAGCAGCAGGCGGATCATGCGGAATCCAGTACCACGACGACGGCGACAACGACCGTGTCGAGATTCATCCTGCCGCTGCGAGAGTCATCGAAGCCTACGGATGTCGAAGCTCTCAAGCCCGCCGACTTGAAACGCGAAAAAGGCCGCTTGTTTAGTTTTCGACAAAAGCTAGGCACAAAGCATTCCAAAAGCGATGCGGAACACACGGCGACTCTACCTTCAAGAGCCTCTACGGAGTCGACGCGGAAAAGGTTCGTCATTTTCACCCCAAAATTTTATTCTCTCATCGTCGGCAGGTATTTCCCAAGAATCTTGATTACTAACTAGAGTTATTTTTTGTCTTCTTTTAGCATACCTTTTGATCAACTATTCATCGCATTACCGAGCGAATTACAGCTCCAAATCATCTCATCCCTCCCTTTGACAGATATTCTTAACCTCCGATTAGCCTCGAAATCATGGCACGCACTCATAACTGCAAACGAAACACCCATCGTCCGACATCATCTGTATAACCAAATACCCGCATATGCTCTTCGTCTATATCCCGTACCCGAGAACTCCGCCGACATCAACTTCCATTATCTGTGTAGTCTGTGGCATCGTCTTCATGTCGCGGCCAAGCTATCATACTTGATGTGCGAGTGGATTACAAAAGACATATTCCTAAGACAGACGGAGGCCCAGAAGCTGGCATTTGCACCACAACACGAGCGTATGCGCCGACGACTGATACCCTTGCTTTTCACCGTCTTCCACTTTTTCGAGACATACAGGAAACTACACCTGCAATACATCGCTGAGCACGGAAACGGATTGTTAAAGGAGCCATACACAGTGAACCCGATCGAGGAGCAAATCATGAACATGTACGACAACCGGACGCTGCTCAGGGTCCATGAGGTATTCCCCCTCATCATCTCGTCCTTTTGCCGCCGCCTGCGACCGCCGACATATGTTGGTCGAGTGGAACGATCATTGCGTGGTTATCTGAGAGAGAGACCACCTGACGAAGTTCATGTGGCCATCTTGTGCCTTGGTGGTCTTCGTCAGGTCGAGAGGCTGTGGGAAACAAAGGGCTACAACAACCGACGGAATGCTGTCGATGTTTGGTTCGGTTCTCTCACCAAGGAGCCCGCTGGCGAAGCCTCTGCCAAGAGCCGGTTAGGACTGAAGGCCTTTGGACGGAAGAAGTCAACAAGCAGCGATCGGCCTGCGCACCGGACATCATTCAGCGAAGGCGGTCGTAGGAGCCCGTGGGGATCGGTGGACTCTACCCACAACGGCGGCTTCATGCCATACAGCGTCTTCGACACCAGTCTCTCGGCCGATGCGCCCATGGCACCTCTCGACCGCGACCAGGCAAAGACTCTATTAGGGGACCTCCCATCACTGCAGGGCATCTGGCTGACAACAGCCGAGGCCATGATTATGGATCGCAAGATTGTACAGCGGCCGCAGGACATTAAACGGAACCAGCAGGTTATGCTGGATCTGATCCAAGAGGATGGCCTTGACGAAGAAGACGAGTGGTGCTACGGCCGCCACATCTCCGACTCAGTGAGGCCACCCGCCGCAGCCCTTGGCGACGACGCGGATTAAAGCCTCTCTTATTCTTATTTCCTTATACTCGCCAATACATATACGGCTCCATCGACCTTTTGTCTTTATATACGCTTGCTTTTGATTGAGCATGCCATCTTTCTTTTGAACTAAGCAACACATCTGCTTATACCATTATTTCCTTGAGTTTTGTTGTGTCCTCGTTGACGCAAAAAGAAAGCATTTACAGGCGTTTTTTATTTTGGAAGGGGAAGGGGGTTTGGGAAGGAATCCACGCGACGTGGAATTTCCGGCTGTGGAATATCTTGGGCTTACTGTGGTTTACTCTTTTTGCTGCTTCTCTTTTTCTATCTATCCATATTCTTTCCCTCTAAAGATTTCCTTTTTCTCTCTCTTGATTTTCCTGTATCGGTTTGGTCCTCTTTTTTTTGTGTGAGTGAGATTTGGCCTTATTCATATGAAAGGTCTTTGCTGGGAAATATCCTGCATATTGGCACAGCTTTCAGTCGCAGCATGCATAGAAACTTAAGCAGTCTGTATCATGGATCTTATCTGCCTGCTCTGCTTGCTTGCCTGTCTGTTGAATACCTCTTTGTGTGTTTTTCTACCCACCTTTTGTCTCTTAGCAGCGGATTTCTCTTTTTTTCTTCTTCTCTATATTTTTTGCGTACTCTCATTTTGTAACACTTTTGGCGAAACTGGTATGGCCAGCGCTGATTGCAAAAAAATTGAAGAAAAGACACATTTTGAAATAAATCATGCAATGGAGCCCTTCATGTGACTGTTTGTGACTTGATATACACGATTTATATTGACAGTTGAATTGTAAGCTCCTCACACATATTGTAGACTTTTTAGACAACTATTGTAGACTTCTCACACACATATTGTAGGATTTTCACATATACATGTATTTCTCTCCTTTCTTTGCTGCCCGTATTCCTACGGGGATAGATAGATAGTCTATAGCTTTTTTACTCAACATGCTTCGCTGTCCCTGCTTTGACTCATACCAGGTAGAAAGGAAAAAGTAAAAGAAAAAGATTAGCAGGAAAAAAAACGCCAAGACTTTATATTAACCCCATTCACACCTGTGAATGCACCCATCGTTCCCAAACGTACACACATCTCACATTGAAAAAAGACACAAATCGTAGCACCATCCATCCACTGTCTCATCATAAGTGTCATCTGCCCTATTTCGCAAAAGGAAAACGAAACGCCGATGAAAGGAAATGTGAAAAATAAAACCAGTTTGCCTTTTAACTCCTTTGAAAACCCGTCCCAGTTCGCCTTACACATCAAAACAAATAAACGAAATGCCATTTTCTTTTTGCTGCTGGATTGGGGGAAAAAATTCAGAGAGGAAATCGAAACCCACAGATTTCCTCTACATTGCGTTAACTCGTCTTTTACTTTCTCTCTCTCTCATTATAGTGACAAACGTGCAGGCGGCTAAGTAAATAGCCGTTCTCAGGCTGGAGAGAAAGACAAATCACCTTCCTATTGGCGGTTAGCCATGGCCTGGTACAGCCTCTCTCTCATATTCGGTTCGGCTAGCGCAGCTTCAAGCTGCGTGGAGTCGCCGAATGCCGCGGCGGCATCTTGGACGTCACGCTCGTTGAGGCCATAATCCATATCGAGGTAGCTGTGCTCGGCAAAGGTTTGGAACTGGCTCAGGCTAGACGTCGTAGGTGCTGATGCCGAAGTTGCGGGAACTTGTTGGCCGTTGGTGAAGCCAGAAGACGGATGGCGAGTCGTAGCGGCTTGCTGCTGTCCCGACTGGCTCCGCGAGATGGCCAAAGACGCTTGTTGAGACAAGCTGGCGGCGCGAGCTTCGTCGGAGGTTTGCCTTGCCATGTTGGAAGATCCAAACTGTGATGCTTGGCCGCCGCTCGTGCTTCTAGCAAAGCTGCCGCCGCCGGCTACATGCCCTAGCTGGCCTGGTAGCTGTCTTGTCTGCGGATAAAAGCCCTGTGAGGCCATGTTCGTTGGGCTATTTCCGTACATCTGGCCTGGCCCTCTGGGTCTCGCGGCCCCTGGCGCCATGTGCCCACCTTGCTGAAGTTGCGGCGGAGGGCGCATCCCCGTGTTTTGCTGCTGAGGTCTTTGAGACGCAAACTGCTGCGGTTGTTGCTGGTTTTGAAGCGGCTGGTTCTGATTTTGACTCTGAGGTTGCGTTGGTGATCGCTGCGGGTGATGTTGCTGCTGTAAATGCTGCTGGCTTGAGGCTTTCCTAACTGCGGCGCTCGCTAGCTGGTTATCAAAATTATTGGTAGCCATGACTTGAGAGATGCTGTTGTAGGCATTGTTTAGTATGGGCGACGTATTCATACCGACACGGCCAGATTGAGAATCGATGCTGTTGAACATGGGGTTCTGAAGCGACTCTCTAGATACACGCCGACGTTTCATAGTATTGGGATCAGACGCAGCCAATTGTAATGACGCCTCACTGTCGTGTCGAATCTGCGAGGAGACATCGGGGCCTGCAATTGCCGATAGCGAATCCCTAGCAACCTGTACTGGGTCGCCGACTTTTCTCTTCTTGTGATGCGAGTGATTGTTGATGGAGCGAAATTGATCCAAAGACTGCATTCCCGACCCAGCCCAGCTGCTCACACCCGGAATGGCGGCTGTTTGGCTCGTCTGGGGGGCTCGCACAGCCATGTGTCCGGCGTGTTGCGCTACCGCATTTTCCTGCATGGTGGGCGAGGGGTGCTGTTGCTGCTCTGCTCTGGGCGGCATCGTATTCGCAAAGGAGGAAATATTATTCAGACTCCCTGTCGTCTTGTGTGCTAAAGGACAGGGTGCAACAGGATTAGAGGTTGTCGATGTCGGTAGCAGACCTTGGGAGGAGTCCGCAGCTGCTTGACCGGCTTCTGGAGTATTCTTTGGTCGGTTCTTAGATCCTTTAGGTCGACCTCTCTTCTTGCCCGTCCCTGGAGTGCTCATGATACTGGAATCAGGGTCAAGATGCGTTGACATATCGGCATGATACGAGGGATTGGGAAGCCCATTTCTAGATTGCTCGCCAGATCCTGGCTCGGTTTGGGATAAGTGAAGCATATTTTGTGAGCCAAGGGGGTCAACCTGACTGGATGAGTGGTGTGCCATATCCGACTTCTTGATCCCTTTGTCTATTCGAGGTTTGGAGCTTTTGCTCCCCTTTGGCCGCCCTCGCGGTCTCTTCATAGGAGTGGTAGCTGCATTCTGCGATTCTGAGGGCTGTGAAGGTTCTGCTGCAGCATCCGTGGAGGATGATGGTGCTGCAGGAGCGGTAGCTGAATGAGATAAAGTTGGAGGTTGAGCTGACGAGGGGACGTCTGGGGCGGTAGCAGCCACGGCAGCAGCGGCAGCAGAGACTATATCGCTCTGGAGGGACGGATGTGGTGCTATAGCTGAAGGATTTCCTTCGACCGGGGGGAATATCTCGGCGACCCAGCCGACGAAAATGGATCCCTGACCATTGTTGTGTCCGCTTTCTGGAAAACCCGAATCGTGTGATGAAGGAGCGCCTGGAATCCCCCCAAAGTATGCCAAGGCTTTGCACAGCTGATCCACCACAACAACGGGATTTAAGCTGCGTAACAAGGTGAGAAGCCGAGCCTGCTCGGCCTTGGCCTCATGCGGCAAAGGCCCTAGACTACGGGCAGGTAGAGGGTAGGAGGGATTCGGATAGCCATTTTGCGTAGCCCCATAGGCCGGGGCGGAAGAGCGCGGATCGGGTTCGGTGGGCGGAATCCACGCCAGCTTGCTACGTTTGATGGATTGGTAGCCGCGCATGTTGGCCAGTCTCGCAGCCGCCTCCGTCTCCTCGCTCGTACGCTTTGCAGCAGCATTTCGCAGGGCAGCCTGTGCGCTATTTATGTCGATGTGCATGACGCCAAAGTTGCCGTTCTTGTTATCGGCCTTGCCCTTGAGCTTGCTGGGCACAGGGTTCTTGACGCGGCCATCCGTGGTGTGAATGGAGGCTCCCTCCGGGGCATCGGTCACATCTGGGCACTGCAATGAGCAAATCCATCCGGCCAAACGGCACCAGATCCGAGGGCCTGGCGGAGCGTTGAATTGCGCCTACATACCATGACTAGAGGTGCGGATCGGGGTCGAGGACCTGGGGCCGGGAGTTGCGGACGACTCCAGCGCGATTTCAGCCTTTGCGGGCGAGCCCTCGGGCGGGGGAGATTCGCAGATGGCGAGCGTCGCAGAAGCTGCCGAGAGCAGGTCAGAGGCGACACGGGCCGGGGATGGGTTGCGGAAAGACAACAAGAGATGGAGGCAGAGATACGAGACGGGGAAACGAACCAGGAGCTGCGGCCATGGCGCTATGATGATGCGCCTGCAGACCGCTTCATGCCCAGCGCGCGGGCTAGGCGAATTGAAGCTTCGGGAGGGTTGGCGGAGAGAGGCTTGTCTCAGAAGCTAGATGTTTTGACGATGCCGGGCCCGGGCAGAGGGCGAAGTTTGGAGCTTGGAGAACAGCCGAGGAATTGGAGAGGACGGAGAGCGAACAAACAGGCCCCGGAATTGGCGTCTCGAGGCGCTCACATGGTCCGGAAGCGAGGGGCGGTCAGCAGTCCTTTGTATCGCCGTCACAGGCCGTGATGTCGCGCGTTGCAGGCGGTTGTCATGTCCATGGCCTGACAAAGAAAGTTGGCGGTGCACGGCGCAATGTTTCTCTTCATATTCCGACTGAACCTGCTGCTGAGACGGGACTAGCGCCGTCCGTAGCGCTGTGATTCCATATGCATGTACGGGAGGGGAAGATGCTGCATAGATGAATATCGTCGTAATGTATGAGGCTGTAGACATCAATGCCGAGTTTCTTCCATGCTAAGGCGAGGGGTTGGTGTTTAACGGGGAACCAGGCCCTGAATTAGGTATTGAGTACTTGGTGCCTCGTCAGATTTAGTGCACGCACCTTTGTATCAAATACTTTAGCTTTGCTCAGCATCCTGTCCAGTAACCCCCCACTGCTGGAGCTGGGCTAAGCTGAACTGTCACTGGACTGACTTGCTCGCGAACTTGCTTCTAACTTGCCGCATCTTAATTTATACATGTAGCCAAGCAGCCGTTCAAGCTTGTCTCGGCGCTGATTTTCTTCCTCTTCAAAGCCAGAGCTGCGATCCTTCTCCGGGCCTTTGCGTGAGAGAGATTTCCGTCTATTTATCCTCTCTGCCCTCTTGCTTTCTCTCGTCCCTTCTCTTTGCTCTTCTCGTCTTCCTCCTCATCGGGTCTACTTCTATCTCCGTCACCAGCAGCCACCGCCATGTCGTCCAAATATGCGCTGATATCGCTGCCTCAAAGCGCTTTCGACTCTGGAAGCCGGGATGAAGCCATCTCGTCCTTGAGCGCGACCATCACCGACAATGGCACCGTCCTGCCTTTCGCCATCCCCGACTTCAAGATCGGAACTCTAGACCTGCTGGTCCAGCAAGCCGATGACCTGGCCAAGCTCGACGCGGCGTGCCAGTCGGTTGTCGCCAAGGTTGCGGATTCCTTGCGCACCGTGCTCAACAACGATGAAGACCGAATGGCCTCGTACAAGATGGTCAATGACAGTTAGTCGAGCCAAATATGCGCTTCTGTATGGTGTACGTGGTGGGGGGACTGACGACATGCGGCAGAACCAACCGATCACTATCTGCGCAACTTTAGCTGGAATAAGATGAGATACCGAGCCGACAAGCCTATAGCTGAGCTCATCAGCACTCTCCAAAAGGTATGCCTTTATTAAAACTTGGTCCAAACCCGCCAGGCGAAGCTCATCCATCTTACGCGCGGCTTAGGAGCTCAACACGGTCGACAATGATGTCAAGTCCAAATTCAACCAGTACAACACCGTCAAGACGAACCTTGCAGCTCTGCAAAGGAGACAAACGTGAGTACCTCGCATCTACCAAGCTGCTCTTCGCTAATTGACCTGTCTCGACTGCAGGGGCACTCTCGCAACGAAATCTCTCACCCCGATTGTGAAGCCATCGCTCCTCGTCCAAGACTCCGAGTACCTCGAGACCCACCTCATCGCCGTGCCGACGAATGCAAAGAAGGATTTCATTAAGAGCTACGAAACCCTCGCGCCCATGGTGGTGCCTCGGTCCTCTGTCGAAATCGACCATGACGACGAGTTCACACTGTTTGCTGTTGTGACGTTCAAGAAGCACAGCGCCGAGTTTGTCCACAAGTGTCGAGAGCAGAAATGGACGCCCCGTCAGTATAAGTATGTCGAGGGCGGCCGGGAGGAGGAGCAGCGTGAGCTGGATCGTGTCACCAACGAAGAGCGCAAGGTCTGCGGCGAGGCTCTGCGCATGGGAAGGACTGGATGGAGCGAAAGTGTCATGATCTGGATTCATGTCCTCACCCTGCGCGTCTTTGTCGAGGCCGTGCTACGATACGGATTGCCGCTGGACTACGCCACAGCTCTGATCAAGGTATGTTGCGTTGCGCCCACTGCTTGCGAAGTTACCCCTTAGTCATTTACCCACCCCCATCAACCATCTCAGATTGGCCATGTATATATCCTCGTGCACAAGACTGACTACATATGGCGCAGACAACATCGAAGCTGGCTCCCAAGGCAAAGGCAGCGCTGGACTCCAAGTACTCGTACCTGGGCGGAAATGCATTTGGGCGAGACAAGCACGGCAGGGTCACCAAAGACGACGCCGCCCTCAGCTCAGAGATGGCTGCGGCAGGACTGGGGACTGGCGAGGGACACGAGTACACGGCTTTTGTTTACTACGAGGCCGAATTCCCCTGAGCGTGGCATAGAGTATAATTTTTTTCTAAAAAGCGTCATACGCCTGTATTCTATCATTATTGTCTGTGTCCTTAATAAGACTCTTTCTTTTTCTCCTTGCACCTTGTTCTATATGAATCCACCATTTTTAAATGTGAAAAAGACAAAGTGTAATGTGATTTTCTTTGCGCCTGAACGTTTACTTCTTTTTCTCTCCTTTCCCTATCTCTTTCTTCCCTCCATATAGTACTGGCTTCTAGTTCTTGACCTCACTCTTGACGTAGCCCTTGGCGATGAGCCAGGTTGTGATTTGCGCAACGCACTCCTCAACCGTGTTCTCATGCGTCTTGATTGTAATCTCAGCATTGACAGGCTCCTCGTAAGGAGCAGAAATGCCAGTGAACTCCTTGATCTCGCCAGCACGAGCCTTCTTGTAGAGACCCTTGGGGTCGCGCTGCTCGGCAACCTCGAGGGGCACGTCGACAAAGACCTCGACAAAGGGAATAGGCTCGTCGCCGTCCTGCTCCGTCTTTGCGTGCAGCTCACGAGCAAGATCGCGATCTGCGCGGTAGGGAGAGATGAAGGAGGTGATTGCGATGGTGGAGGCGTCGGCGAAGAGCTTTGCGACCTCTGAGATGCGGCGGATGTTCTCGTTGCGGTCCTTTTCGGAGAAGCCGAGGTCCTTGTTGAGGCCGAAGCGGACGTTGTCGCCGTCGAGGCGGTAGGCGGCGAGGCCTAGGTGGAGGAGGTGCTGCTCGAGGGCGGTGGCGACGGTGGATTTGCCTGAGGCGGAGAGGCCGGTGAGCCAGATTGTGAGGCCGCGCTGGTTGCGGAGCTGGTTGCGCTCGCGGCGGGAGAGGGAGGGATGCCAGGTGATGTTGCTGATGTTGAGGGTTAGCTTTGCTTGAAGTGTTTGTGGTGGTGGTGATGATCCAATGGCAGATGTTATGGTGGTGATTGTGCGGTGATAAGATAAATGACGGCGAGTTTGAGGATGGAAGGGATCGTGACATTTCATCTGAAGTGTTGCAAGGCGGGGGAGGGGCAAAGGTGGTTACGTTGGGGTACGCACGTGGCCATTGTGAGATGAATTGACAAAAGCTGAATCGCTTGTTTGCTTGAGACGAGGAGTAAAGGAAAAGAAAGTAAATAAAAGACTGGTCAAAGGAAGAAAAAAGTTGTAGAGATGGAAAAGGTAAGGTGGAGATTCAATGCGACATATATAAATACAAAAAAGAAGAAGGGAGGGCCTGATGATGAAATCAGATGCGAGATGGGCGATCTTCTTAGAGTTGGTCTCTGTAAGTTGGTTGCAAATTCGCCCACTAGCATCTCCTCGGACCCTCGCCCAGCATTAAAAGACACATTCCCCCCCACGGTTGCGACATGCTAAAGAAAAATGAGAAAAAGATGCTGCTAGTGCTGCTAAAAACCCACTTGCAACGTCGAATTCTACTCCAAGATAGGCCAAGGCGGATGATGTGCTCATTGGGGAGGCTGATGGCGACAGTCCGAAACCGCCGACTTCCGCTGCCTTGGTCTCCCCCGTTGTTTCTCCGTACCTCACTTCTTTTCTCATTTGTATGGGGTTCTTTCGAATTCTTTGAATTGTCCCACATAGTGTAAACTGGAGAGTGTTGAGATTATTGCACTATGTACCCCATACTTTTGGTTCTACTTGACAATTGATGTTAAGGAATTCAGAGTTGGAAATGACAATAATATTAAACAGCATATTAAATTTGCATGTCTATTTACTTTTGCCTGCTCAACAGCGCGGAGAAATCAGCCTTTTCGCAGTATTCTCTAAAAGACGACATTTTAATCCCGTACTAGAGAGTTAAAGTCAGCATATTGAATTGCCTCGTGTATGATGAGATCAAACTTACCTTTCCTGGCCCAACAATTCCTGCTTCTCTTCCCTCATACCCAAATTCAAATGCAAATAAGACATTCAATCCAAATTCATGACCCAAGCCACCGGGAATGAGCTCGTTTATCTCATCATATGTCAGCTCGTCGACGCCTCCATATGGAACACCCTGAGTCTCGCAGAAGATGCGAAGATAATCGGTCCAGGAAAGATATTCGCCCACGGCGAACAAGTTTGTGTTGGGACGCGCTTGTTCAACAAGAGCCTTAACGTTAGGCCCAAGGTCAAGGCCAACGTTTCCGAGGGGGATGGGCTTGTGGGCAGCTCCGGGGACCTTCATTCGGTAAGTGCCATCTGCTTGCTGAACAGACAAAGTTGTTAGCTGAGCCATAGTGGTTAGAGAGAGGAGAGAAATTCTTCATATGTTACCTTTGTTGGTTCTACCGGCAATCCCCATTCCAGTGCAATTTGGTAGTAGATCGGGGCTTGAATTTGAGAGAACTTGTTCTTGAGCTCAGGGAGGCTTTGCGCGTATGTGGCAGCTTGCGCCTTGCCGTCCATGTGGTATAACTTGGAGAACTTGCCACCACTCGATTGTGTCGCATTAGCCATGGAACTGAAAATGTACCGGTCTAATGTTGATGCCGTTGAGGCGGCAGCATCAGCAAGGTTCTTGCCATGTCTCAGTTCAACTTCGTAGCAGTATTCCACGAGTTCCTGATCAGGCTTCTTAAGCTCTTTGCTTCGAGGGTCCCCAAAGATGTTCCAGAAATCAGTAACGCCGAAAATGACATTGGCGCCTTGGAAGGCCCGCTTGAGCGACTCGACGTCGTCAAAGTCGGCCTTGACGATCTCGACGCCCTTTGCTGCCCATGCTTTGGCAGCTGCGGATTCGGGATTGCGAGTTACACCGCGGATGGTATAGCCAGGGGCTTGGAAGAAGGTGTTGGCAACGGAGCCGCCCTAGATATGGTGTTAGTAACTAACTATGGTGCATTCAATTAAACACAATGTATTCGTTTAGGGATACTTGCCTGAACTCCGGTGATACCTGTGATGGCAATGAGCTTCGTCATGTTGTTGGATTATTGGCTATTGTTTAAATGTGTAGTAGGTCTCGAATGGCTTGTAAGTAAGAATGAGTTGTTAATGCTTCAAAGTCGTGGATGTAACATGCAGAACTGGGCTCAAGAGGTATTAATATAGTTGCAAGAATTCATATCACTAAATCTTCTTATATCGGTAGTTACCTAGAATACTGGAGAATGAACCCAATTCTCAACTACATCATACGCATTAAGCGCTTCAATTCTAATCAACCCTCTAAGCGATCTCCAACATACAGCGATTTGTAAGATTTTAATCGCAACAAGTTACTATAGCTCCGGCAACTTACGTGCGACAAGGAAGACCATTGCCCGACAGTGGCTTTTCCCGGGCGAATCACGATTTGTAAGATCACATTTTCCCACCAATTTGGCTTGAGCTTCGAGGTACAGCCACAGATTCTATGGTGGAGGGCGTAGTACTCCATCTCGATGTCCTAATTGGGAATGTGGGGTAAAGGAAAATGGATGTCTTTGCCAATGAAATTTGAATCTACAGCTAGCAAAGATAACGTGATTGACTTTGGCACAAGTAGGCACGACCATTTTGGAACAGTTGACAACTGTTACTTACCAATCTACAACGCCTAAAAATTAAGCATACAAACGAGTTGATTGTGGTTTTGTATTCTATGACATCATAATGCGAAACAGAGGGCGCTGGATCTCGAAAATCTGCTCCATACTCCACAAAGAGCCAGTATGTATAATCCAAACGTCTAAGCTAGGGCTGACAAATGAATTACATACTCGTACTTATGTGATTCCATTCTAGCAGCCTGTACTGAACACCAATAATAATTTAGTTATGAAGCTATCGATGCGGTAACCAGCCTTACGCTGAAATATTACAACTCGACTCCATGTGGATCCTCTATTTCCGCTTGAAAGTTATAGACATGCTGCAAAGGCCAAGTGCCATACGGTAGTTGTGAGGGATTGGAGTGAGTTTTGCACATGGCTGTGCTGTCACACATCCTTTCAATGCTGTCATTGGCTCTATCAACATACCTATATATGCTCAACATGTATTGCCGTTTGCAAGTATATGTACTTGATATGTATTTGACTTGATCGCAAAATAATGTACTGGAGGTATATCATATAAAGCATCCATCTGGCTCAGCTCCATCCGCTGCAAAGACGAACAAGCTTTCTCCTTACTGCCTCGCTGTTAAAGTATGTGCAGTTCTAGTATAATCTATTCCCGCCGTCGCCTTCCAAAAAATTCAAAAAGAGCAAAGAAAAATGAAATGGGGACAAAAACAAAAACGTCGCAATTCTATACGCTCGTCTTCTCATCTCGCCATTATTCTGCCGCTTGCATCATTTAGGTAATTCGGGGCATCAGCTGCGAGGAATAAGATTGTCAGCCACAGTAAGCCTTACAAATAAATATCTGAGACACAAGACCGAAAACTTACCGCCGCATACTTGGGAGAGATGAACAATCCCTTTGCCTCAACCAAAGTGACCGGCTTCTCGCCCGGCGCAGGCAACGTCTCGATGGATCCCTCAGCCCAGGCCTTGCGCCCCTCGACCTTGACCGTCTTGCCGCGCAGCACCAGGAAGCTGTTGGCCTGCGTCGGCTTGCGGTAGTTGATCTCCAGGCTCGCCGTCACGGCAATCTTATGCGGCAGAGCGTCGAAGCAGCCCCTCGCCAGCCCCTCGTCCAGCATCGTCGCCAGCAGGCCACCGTGCACGAGGCCCGGGTGGCCACATAGTTTGTCGCCAATGTACGTGACGCTGACGATGGACTTGCCGCCGTCCTCGATGAAGGCGACGGGCGGCACCATGATCATGCCGTCGCCTTGGAGGGCGCCGCCAGTGAGCGTGCGGCTACGGACTTCGCTTGACATCTTTAGGTGCGGTCGTGATTCCTTGAACTCTGGTCGTGATCGAAGCTCTTGGACGAGCGGGTGCTTGTTGATTGTCTCTTCGATTTGCTGCAGCTCGTCGCTGTCTGGGACGAATAGCTTGGCTGACTCGGCGTCGGTGAATGAAGCAAAGCCCTTTTGTACCATCGAATAGAATGTTGCTGCTGCTCCGAGGCCGCTGAATGCGACGCCATACAGGAGCAGTCCGAGACCTCGACCGATACGTCCTTTGGGGGCGGCTGTATTGGTGGAAAACAACTCAGACGTTAGCACGATCTTCTTCCTTTTCGCTCTCCGCATGTCATCCACACGCAGAGATCAAGACAATCCACAAGAAAACTCACCCTGCGCAGCCTCAGCATAACATCGTCGTTGAGCAGCTCCTCTGAGCGCAGCGAGTGACGGATGTTGGCCACCTCGAGCCATCTGGCCGATGCGGCGCCCGCCACGGGCAACTTGTTGGCTAAACATTCCGTGCAATTGCCTCTCTCAATTTCCTCCTGTCTTCACGCTTCTCCTCTGCAACAAGAAACAAACACGAAGAAATTAAAAACAAAACCAAAGTGAAAAGGCCCAACAAGAAAAAGAACGTATAATTGCCGAGGCAAAAAAAAGGGACCGACCACACCATCACGCCTTTATAATCCTCACCGGCATAATAATGTATGTACAGTATGCGCCGATAAGATAAACTGATACGGCTCTTATCAGCGGTCCGGTATCCCGATTCTAGCCAAGCCCGCGCTTTGGCTCCATCGGCGTATCCGAGTTCGGGCAGCGAAAGCCTCGGATATTTTCCTGCTGCTCTGCTGCGTAGGTATGTAAGACACACCGTGGCTTCGGATCGGACATTTCCTTCCCGTGTGACTGTCACTTTTATTCATCATGGTTGCATCCAAATCGAATGGGAAAGGCTTCGAGAATCCCATGACTTTCCCTTGTTTGGTCTCATGGTGATGACATATTGTCAAGAGTGACATTCGCCCCCAGCCACGGGGAAGCATCACTGAAGACTTAACTGGTGCACTTCAGGCATCACTTACACCCCTTCGTAGCTCTAATACACAAGCGCGCCCTTGGAGATTGGCCAATAAACACCATGTTTCCTATATCCTCACCGCCTTCCAGGCCTGTTTTTGATTCCTTATTACATGTAATCTGCGTTTTGTCTATTCTACAAGTCATCATCATCTCCTCCCAAAAGCTCTGCATAGTCGTCCACCGACGCAAACGTAGGCAGACCCCTGAGCATCTTTCTTCTAGCCTTGCGCTTGTCTCCCTTCTCCTCGTCTTCATCGGGCACATCTGGAGCGACCAGCTCGTCGTCATCTGAGCCTTCTTCCTCTGAATCGTCACCAAACTCCACACTAACATCATCCTCATCATCATCATCGCCATCGAGTGACAAGGCGGGTGAATCATCGTCATCAGATCCCATATCCAGATCATCCATATCGTCAAATCCAGCATCGGAGGCATCTTCATCAATGTCAGGTTGAGCATTGACCAATGCCTTCCAGATCTCATCCTCTTCCGCATCGCCCTCATCGTCTTCGCCGCCTGCCGCTGCCTTCTTCGTAGTCTCCTTGCCCTCCTTGGCGATTTGCTGGAAGTATTTGTGGAAGAAGACATCCTCGGCAGCAACGTCCTCGGCTTTCTTGTTCCAGAATGCAGCCGAGTTGACCTGGGTTGTGGATGAACTAGTCCGTCCGCTACCCAGCCAGATATCTCCAATATCCTTGGCGGCCTTGAGAGGTTGCATAATGGATGCACCACGTGCGTCTGTGGCCTTTGCGTTTCTGTAGACAAACTTATCCAAGAATCTGATAAGACTGTGGCTCTCCATATCGGGCTTCAGCATTTTCTGATTTCTGTCCATCAATGAAGAAGCAAACTTGCTGACGGCAGGGTGGAAGTGACTTTGAATTGGAACCACTTCCCACAGGCAACTTCGATGGGCGTTGCTGTGCTCTGGGTTTCGTTTGCGTCCATCGTACGTCGGTCGATTTTCAGGCTCTTCATCATCAAATACGGATTCTTCGGGCGACTCAACTAAAGTTGAGAGGTCGGGGAACGTTTGCCTGAGATGAGAAATAACATAGAGCAAGCCACAAATAAAGGGGGGCTGATGAAGACCCGCCACCTGCAGCATTCGCTTGGCGAAAGCCTTGACTCTTCGTACATCAACATCGTTCTTCAGTGCGCGCAGAAGCAAGTTCAGGTAGAGCGCCTGCTTTGAAGAGGTCATGAGACGTGGGTCAAGCAGCGACTCGTACAGAGTCCTGTAGAAACGATCGCTGCCAAGATTTCTGGCAGAGGAGAGATGTTGAATGAGCAGCAAAGCTTGGATGCCGGTGTTGAAGTTGGAAGAGTGCGCAATCTTGAAAAGCGTGTCGAGGTGACGCTCCATACTATGAACAAGTTAGCCATCTTCACACAATTCTGCTGCAACTGCTTTGAGATTTAGACACTTACACCATGTCATTCGTGCCCACAAATGGTGCGGCACGGTTGACGCCAGTCAACAGGGCAGAAACAAGCTTATCAGCTGCCTCAGACTCTGGGACAGAAGCGGCTGTTGGCTTTGTCTGGTTAGCTGGCTTTCCAGATGACGGGCCCTTGCCAGGCTTCTGTCCTTTCTGTCCTTTCTGAGGCTTGCTAGATTCCTCTTCTATCGGCATACCGAGCTTTCCTGTCTTGAGTATTGTGGCAAAAAGATCGAAATAGATACGAAGTAGAGACTCAGCTACAGCCGGCTCCTTGTTTGAAAGAATCGTTTGGTTAAGGGTGTTGATGGCATAGTAGCGTGAACGATGGTCTTGTGAGGGTCGAAGTAGAATCTCCTGTTCCACCGTCCGTACGATGACCGGCTTCATACCAGGGTGGGAATTTTGCAGCTGTAGGAGGAGATATGACGCTCGTGACGAAATCTTTCTGTCACGATCACCCAATTTATTGACGAGTAGAGTTAAAAGGTTGGACTCTTGCTCCGGCTTATCCTTTAGCAAGGCATAGACGAAGTCAACGGCCTTCATTCTGGAGTATTCAATCTCATCGGAGCACCAGACTTCCAAGAGTTGAATGATTTTGAAGTAAGTCTCCTTTAACCAGTCTTCGTATGCCCAAGATATTAAATGCGCTTGTGTGATTTTGCCAGGCAAAGGTTGGCTTGGGGCCCAGATTTTGGCAGAAGCTCGCTGAAGTGAGCCTAGAAGGCCTGGCTGAGCCTGAAAGGTCCTCAATCGTCGATCCGATGGTAGGAGCGTGCCGGGGCCAAGCATATCCACGAGTGCTCCTATAGCTCCAATGGCTTGTGCTCGACTCTTCTTCGAGGCCAGATTCATCAGGGTGTCGAATGCGCGAATGTTGTGAACGGGAGACTCTTGACAGGCCAGGGTGAGAGCGGAAACCTTGTCTGTAAGGGTACCAGACGTCATGATAGTAGCAAGGAACTTGTGAGACGAGGAAGCAAAGATGGTTGTTCTGTATTTAGCCGCCTCTGTCTCCAAGAGATATTTTCCATGCTCCTTTAATGAGTTGATGGCCGACATGAATGGGCCAATGTCATCCACCGTAGGTCCGGGTAGCTGGGCTAGTCTAGCAGCATGCCAGTCCGCGCGCGGCTCGAAAATCTAGTTCACTGAGTTAGTTGTCAGAGATGCCGTTGAGACTCAAGGATATCGACTTACCAGGCCTTCGACACGTCGCATATCATTCTCAGCAGGGCCGTTCTGTTTCGATTCCTTGTTGGTTTTGCTGTTGTTCTGGTTCTTGTTCTTGTTCTTGCCATCGTCTTCGCTGACATCGTCGTCGGAATCTTCCTCGTCTTCCTCCTCCTCCTGGTCGCCTTCTTCCTCTTCTTCGTCATCGCTAGCATCCACCGGCGCAAGTCCAGCAAAACCAAGTTCTTTTGATAGAGCTGCCAGCTCTTCTTTCAGACGCTTGTCTACTGGTACCTTTGACTCCGAAGCGACTGCTTCATCATCGGAAGCGACTTCATTGATCAGACGCCAATCTTCCTCGTCTCCCCCCAGGGCCTTGATTTCGGCCAGCAAAGCCTCTTCCTCGGCCTTGGTGCTTTTCGCGGGCGGTGCACCCTCGGAATCGCGCTGCTTTCGCTGCTTCTGCTTGCCAGAGGCTTCCGTAGGTGGATTCTTTCGCTTGTTGTAGGGATTGCCGTTCAATTTCTCCTGGATTTGAGAAGTGAGCTCGCTCAATCCATTCTTCAACTTGGCCGCATCATTTTCAGAGCGCTGGGGCCCTTTGGTCTTTTTTGAGTGCTTGGCCATGGTGAAGATGCTGCCGAGTGTGTTGTAGCAGAAATCGGCTGCATCAAATTCTGGATGCGACGCAAGTAATTTTTTTGAAAGCTGCTTATCTTATCGGCCCACGCAGATTTCGTAGCGTCTATCGCGTCTGCTGTTAGCGCCAAGCGCTTAAAGAACCGCCGTCTCAATCTCGAACCCAACACAGGCTCTCTCATTGGTGATAGTTTCGCCTCGTACGAGGTGCGATTATTCCATTGTTATCACTCACTCAAGAATTATGTAATTTTTTTAGAATGAATTGTTCTACCACTCATTAAACATGCGTGCTCCAGCCTTGGTCTATCATGGCGGACTTCGCCCGCTAAAGGCCGTTCGTAACTCGAACCCCATCCGAGCATTTTCACAGCCTCTTTTTGCTCAGTCTATACGGCTGAGATCAACGCTGTCCAAGATATGGGTTCCCACTGGCGGTGTCTCGGCCACTGAGGGAGAAAGTATGGCATATTTCTTCCATCAGCTTATGGAATTGACGGGCTAATTGTTCGTAGCTGGCCATGGCAAGCTTATCCGAGCTGGATTTCTACGTCAGGTAAGTTGACCTCACCTCAGTTGATCACCCGACCCTGTGCAAGATAGTTTTGCTAACCTAAACCAATTTTCCAGGCACAATCTGGAGTTTTTCAACTTCTCCCATTGGGACTGCGTGTCCAAGATAAAATTGAGCGCCTCGTTGACAAGCATATGCAAAATCTGGGTGAGTCTAATCATCACGCAGTCCTGAGGTGATGGTTTGACTTACTTCTTCTTAGGAGCCTCCAAACTAGCCCTCTCAACCCTCACAACTGAAGAGCTATGGCGCAAAAGTGGCCGCCTAGATAAAGTCTCTTCTGAGGTCAGACCGTATTCGCAAGCAAATGAGATGCATTTTACTAATACTACACCAGCTCTTCCGGCTCCATGACCGCAAAGAAGTTCCCATCATGCTGTCACCCACACATGAAGAGGAAATCACGTCCCTTGTGGCTAGCACTTTGAAATCTTACAAAGACTTGCCTCTGAAGTTGTATCAAATCAGTATGAGTCCTTGACCGGTTCCATTCACTCCTCATGCGCAACTCCTGGCTGATCTTTGTAGCACGAAAATATCGGGATGAGATCCGCCCCAGGCACGGTTTACTACGATCTCGTGAATTTATCATGAAGGATCTATATACATTTGATTTGACGGTTGAAAATGCCGTTGAGACTTATCGCGACGTCGCCGCTGCCTACAGTGCCTTCTTCGCAGACTTGAGACTGCCCATATTAGTAGCTGAGGCCAGCTCAGGAGACATGGGCGGAGAGCATAGCCACGAATATCACCTTTCTCATGCCATTGGAGAGGACACTGTCGCAGCCTGCAACAGCTGTGGTTATACCGCCAACGACGAAGTAGCTGCGGCTCGGTCACCC
The DNA here is from genome assembly GCA_019565615.1 of Trichoderma simmonsii. Taxonomy (NCBI): domain Eukaryota; kingdom Fungi; phylum Ascomycota; class Sordariomycetes; order Hypocreales; family Hypocreaceae; genus Trichoderma; species Trichoderma simmonsii. The sequence continues at coordinate 3,858,223 of CP075866.1, forward strand.
GGGCAGCTTGAAGACGCTGTTTCACCTTCATCCTTTGGCATCTGGCGTGGCATTACAAACGACAGAAAGACACTTATAAATGTGTGGTACCCACGTCTTGGGAACTCGCCATCTGAAGACGTTTATAATATTCACGCTGTCAAGTCGGTCGTTCCCGAACTTGATACCAGTGTCAGTGACGCCGTGTCATTCTGGAAGGATGCCGTCCAACAGGCAGATGGGCATAGTGCAGAGCTCCAGCTACTGAATGTCGTTGATTCGAGACTTGCAACGGCTTTCGAGGATCTTCGCAGCGATCTCCCTCTATTCCCTGCGGATCTCGCAGGTGATCAAATCCAGCAGTCTTCAATATCGCAGACAACAGACGGCGGGGATCTAAACCTTTTGCGCATTATGGATGGTGATGGCTGCCCTCGCTGCGACACAGGGAAGCTTGAGATCCATCGCGCATTGGAGCTAGGTCACACATTTCTTCTCGGAACACGGTACTCAGAGCCCTTGGAAGCATCTGTAGCCCTCCCCCAAAACCCAGGAGTCCAAGTTCCGGTCCAGATGGGCTGCTTCGGCATCGGTGTTTCTCGCATTCTCGGTGCTGTTGCAGAGCAAATGGCAGATGAGAAGGGACTCAATTGGCCACGAGCCATTGCACCCTTTGAGGTCGTCATGATTCCAACGTCTGGAGTCAATGAGCAGACGTTGGAATTTTACGATACACTAGCAAAGCATGAAGGCGCTGGTGCGGGACTGGATATTGTCCTGGATGACCGCAAGGAAGCGTTTGGATGGAAGATGCAGGACGCAGATATGACGGGCTATCCTGTTGTAATTGTACTTGGAAAGGCCTGGAGAGAAAATGGCGTCTGCGAAGTGCAGTGCAGGAGGCTCTCGGTGAAGGAGAATGTCAAGGCAGAAGATGTACCCCAATATCTAACGGCTTTGCTAGAGCGGCTATAATAACACCACAGCGATAAATGTCAACACCTCTCCAATCTAGTCCAACGAAAAAGGAAGAGAAAAAAAATTAAGTAAATAAGTAAAAACAGTTAAAATTTTGAATTGTCTACATTACTCATAAAATTGATGTAAATTGATGATATAATGCCCATCCAAAGCGCCGTAAATCCCACGTCCTCGTTACAAGGATCGCCAGCCCCTCTAAAGTCATCCGCCGTAGTGGTGCATGGAGGGGCTCGTCTCTAAACCTCCAGCTCGCCCCAAGCTTCTCAGGCGCCGAAACATTCGACCACGAGCAGCCATGTCGAGCAACCAGTCAGAGACCAGTAAGGCCCCAAACTCCCTCCTTCTCTCTCCTGATTTTTTCCTTCATTGTCGTTTGCTTTGAAGCTGTGCAATAACGCTGACCGCCTGCCTCTGTAATGTTTTAGTCAATCTCGACACTCTCGAGCCCCAGCAGCTCGCGCAGGTCAAGAAGCAGCTCGAAGAGGAGCTCGAGCACCTGACGAGCTCCTTCGCCCAGCTCCACGGCGCCCAGAACAAGTTCAAGGAATGCCTCCGATGCGTACAGGCCCGAGCCGCCGATAGCCAAGGTACATCATACATCCATAGTTCGTCGGTCAATGGGGGGTGTCGCAAACAGACGAAAGGGGAGGATGAACAAGAGAAAAAGGAAACAAAAAGCTAAAATGGCAATACAAATAGGTTCAAAATCGGTCTTGGTCCCGTTGACCAACTCTCTCTACGTCAGCGGCGAGTTGACGAGCACCGATACCGTCTTGGTGGACGTGGGTACAGGGTTCATGATTGAAAAGGTTACTATACATCTTTTCTACCACCTGGCACAAAGGACGAAAACCTGACAATCAACAGAAACTAAAATCGGCCGAGAAATTCTACGATGCAAAAGTAAAGGAGGTTGGCAATAGCTTAAAGGAGCTCGAGGCAATTGTTCAGAGGAAACAAATGAACGTTCGCACAATAGAAGAGGGTATGTCTGCTTACCCTTGTCAAGTCACTCATCCCACGGTTACTAACGTTGGATCCTCGATAGTTTTACGGAGCAAGATTATGGCCAGCCAAGCAGCAGAAGGTCAAAGTTAAAAAGTACAGCCCGGGAGACAAAAAATAATTGAATAAAATAATTGCCTTGCGCGTCCATCTAATCATTGATTACTATCCTCACACCACAAAACAGCCCCGGCTGTGAACCTACTCATTGGCCACGATTGGGAGATCTCCGTCCTCCTCCAAGACCAAGGGCGGTACATCCTCCACATGCTGCTGGAGCTGTAAAACGACTTCAAGGAAGCTTTGGAATCTCCTCCCCAGATCTGGATCAGTGCCAACCCAAACATTCTTCTGTCCCTCTCCCCAGTCCTTCCTCCTAGTATGCGGATTCACCTGGTTCATGGCCGAATCCCAGTGCTTGCCATAAAGTTGAATGCCCCACGCGAGTTTTGCCTGCGACCTCGTCTTGAGCCCCTTCCAGGTCTGGGTTATGCTTATCTCTAGCATATAGGGAGTGCCAAGAAGTTCGACAGCGAACGTCGTCTTCAGGCGAGTTTCCGATATTTTGTCTTTCCACGGCCCAGCTTGACCGACTATCATCTGGCCCGGTTTGAGAAAATCGCCTGATTCTTCGTATATAGCTGTTATAAGACTCAACTCGTTGATAAGTTGGGCGATGCCGTCTGGTACAGTCTCAAAATCGTACGCATCTGCTCTGATGCCCCAATCAAGTCTCCTAAACCGTTTTAGATTAATACAGATAGCGCAACCGACGATCCTTGGGTAGCTCACATGTCCGGGGTGGCCATCACCCAGTTGAGCCACTTGGTTGGGCATGCAATACCCATCTTTGCTCGGGAGGTATCGAAGCTACCATTCGCGCAGCCTTCTATATATACCTCTTTCCATTGCAGTCCCAATGTCAAGGCATACGTTCGCCTTATGGTATTATGATCCAATCGAAGGCCGTTATCTCCTTCCAAGGCCAATAAATGCTTTATAACGTGATTTGAGAGCTCGAGCTCGTTCAACCTTGAAGTTTGATCAGCAAGGGATGCCCTGAGAGACTGATATGTAATGATTACCTGTCAAAAAGTCCAATGCCTCCTCGAATTGAGAATGACTTTGCCGCCTCCGTAAATTCATCGTAAGTGAGCACATTATTCGTGCCCTTGTGCTTCACAAACACCTTTACTTCCCCGAAACTCACACGCATCCTGAGCTCAGAGTCAACACTCATTGCGCACTCTGTGGAATTGAGGAGATGCGGACGAAGGGTTCGGAGGAGTCTTCCCGCAGTTCTTTTTATATCCGATGATCCAGACAGCGGTGTTGTGACTTCGGGCCTTGAATTGGGGGCCACTGATATGCGAGCGTCATCGGTAACTCTAGAGCTTTCCTGGACGACAAGCACTGTAGCAAGAAGCTCCTTTTGCAAGCGCAGGTCGTGCACGGTTTGGTTGAATGCATGAACAGCTTCTTGCAAACCAGATGCCGACTCACCATGAATATCCCAGGCTTGGGTCTCTCTAACTCTGGTGATCCACACGCGATGTTGTTTGCGAATATCATCCAGTATAGCTGGGTCCTCAAGTGCCAAAGGGTAGACTTCCCAGGAGGAAGCGAGCACATATCGAGCCTTATGGAAGAGTCAGCAGGTTTCGAATAATTACCCTTGACAAGGACAATGCGGGAGAGGTAATGGCATCACTTACTCGTATCAACTCTCGGTCTGTTGGTGGCTCCCCAAGATAGGATTCTTTGTTTGTAACTGCCTCCAGCCGCTTATCGTTCACCTGGGCTTTGGCGGTTGCCATTTTCTTTGCTACTCCCCATTGATCCCTTGGTCCTTGAGGCTGTCGATTCTGATGGTGGCCATGATTGCCATGATTGCGATAGCTATCCCCCATGGGAACCCATGGAGTCGCTCGACCCTTGCCTTTGTTCATGATGTTTGTTTGCTGAGAACCAAACTAAGTTGAAGAGTGGGAAGAACAAAGTGAATATCTAGTATGAAGAGAAGGGAAAACTTAGCACGAGAGAGTCAGGTGCAGGCTGGCTTAAGTTGTTTCTGTTGGTAGGTAGGGAGAAGCCTGAGGCACCACTGATGAAAAGAGAGAAAAGCCCTGAAAGAGAGGGTGTGAACAAGGTACAAGCCCTGAAAGTCATAATACCAGGCAGGTGCCTCCCCATAGTGAATCAGTCTAGATTTCGCATGCAAGTTGCCTTTATGGCCCATCTGGCAAACGGGTGTTTGCTCCTTATACACGCATGCATGCGTCAGAATGCTCTGCATAACTGAATCAAGAGATCCAATTGGTAATTTGAATTCTCTTAATGCTATGTAGCCCTTTTATCTTTGCTTCTTAGTCATTAATGGTGAATAGTGATTGCACATTCTGCCACCGTTGCCGAGTGTTGATTGCTGCTTGATAAGGCGTTTTGAGCAATGCTTCGCTCAAATCAAACAGGACGATTCCTTAGGTACGTTTTTGCAGGTCTAGAATGTAAATACAGCACCAATATTACAGGAGAAATGTTTATAAATGATATCATTGTATTTCTTTTTAACGAGTCCGTCTATGTCATCTGCTGCTCCTCTTTAAGGGACTTGTAAGAGGCTCATGTCCCCAAGTAGATTGACATATGCATCAATTGATTATGCACCTACCGAGTTTCTTCCAACGCGTCTCCCCCAAAGCTAGACGCGTTAATTGATCCAAGCTACCCTGCGACCAGCAAAGCAGCAGCAGTATTAAGTGACAAGCTCTGCGTTCCATAGCCGATATTCGAGTGTTGTCACCACCAACGTCAATTTCAACCGCTCGACATATCACGGACGACAACAACAATCTCAGGTTCCTTGATCTGTTCAGCGGCTGCTATAATTCTCTGCCCGGTACAAGTTCAAATCATTGACGCCGTTATCAATGCCGGCCCAAACCGCCTCTCAAACCAACACTCAGTCTACTCGCGGGCGCAAACGGGCTCTTTCTCGAGAAAGTTCAGAAGACAGTGCCGAAAGCGAAGAAGTTGAATGGGAATGGATATACAACACCGAGCAGTCAGAACACGGCGAAGATGAGGGCGATCGCAAAAGGAGAAAAGTCACAGCCAGCTCCAAGATTATCGGCGCTCGGTATGGCGACTTTGAATGCCGCGTTGGAGACACGGTGATGCTCAAGGCCGATGGTTCTAATGGAACATGGGTGGCCATCATCTGTGATTTCCGGGAGGATGCTGAGAATGAAGGGATGGCTGCCAATTTTATGTGGTTTTTGACGGAGAAGGAGATTCTTAACAAGGACCGAAAACGAAAGGACTTTTACTGGGTAAGTACAAACATCATCAGTTTGTGTTGTGCCGCCATGGCATCCTTCTCTAACAGATGATGCAGAATGAGCTGTATATATCACCATCTTGGGATGTGAATCCCCTGGCCTCGATCGACGGAAAGGCCAACATCATGTCATTAGATGCCTTCCTCAGTTCGTACCCATCCGGGAAGATCCCGCGGAACTCTCCCGACTATGGAAAGACATTTGTTTGCCGGCGCGGCTGCAATACTCGGTCAACAACATACACGGATGAATTCGTATGGGAGGAAGTGTATCAAAACGGACAAGATGTGCCAGCACTGATTGAAATGGTTGAGAAAAACACCAAGCCAACTCGTCGCAGAGCTCGAGCACAATCACCGCCGGATGGCGACACATATCTACCGCCTCAAACACCCACCAAGACAGGAAGAACCCCGGCAACCACCCCCAAGTCGAAGCGAGGACCAAGGAGTGCTTCAAAGAAACTCGAGTTCACGCCGTTGGCCACACGGAAGCTGTCGCCAAGTCAGGTTCAAGCTTCTCCATTTCAGATAGCCCGTTCACGGCTCCACGTCTCAGCCGTCCCCTCAAGTCTACCGTGTCGTGAAGGAGAATTCTCGCTCGTATACTCACACCTGGAAGCTGCCATTACTGAGGGTACTGGTAACTGCATCTACATTTCTGGAACACCAGGCACCGGAAAGACGGCCACTGTGCGAGAGGTCATCTCTCGCCTCGAGGAAGCTGTCGGGTCAGACGAGCTAGATGACTTCATCTTCGTCGAGATCAATGGCATGAAGATTACTGATCCTCATCAAGCATACTCGTTACTCTGGGAGGCTCTCAAGGGTGACCGTGCCAGCCCAGCCCAAGCGCTCGATCTTCTGGAGCGCGAGTTCAACAACCCCAGTCCAAGACGCATTCCATGTGTGGTATTAATGGATGAACTTGATCAATTGGTCACAAAGAATCAGGCAGTCATGTACAACTTTTTCAATTGGCCAACCCTCCGACATAGCCGCCTCATCGTACTCGCCGTGGCCAACACAATGGATCTGCCAGAGAGAACGTTGAGTAACAAGATCAGCAGTCGTCTAGGTATGTCTATAAAATTCAATGCGAATCAGAAGAAGAGAAGGAGAGAGTAGAAGCTAACCATCTCAACATAGGTCTTACTCGAATTACATTTCCAGGATACAATCACGAACAGCTCATGAAGATTATCCAATCTCGTCTCGAAGGTGTACCGGGGAATATCGTCGATGCAGACGCCGTCCAGTTTGCCAGCCGCAAAGTAGCCGCTGTCAGTGGAGACGCCAGGCGAGCATTAGACATCTGCCGTCGAGCCGTCGAGCTCGCTGAGGGCGATGCCCCGGGAGACCCAATGACACCGAGCAAGAAAGCCCCTGGCAGCGGAGTCCCTGACCAGTCTCGGCGCGGAAGAGTCACAATCTCCACCATCAAGAGGGCTATCAACGAAGCCACGACGAATCCTATCCAGCAGCACCTGCGCGGCCTCCCGCTGACGTCCAAGATGCTCATGGCCGCGCTGATTCTGAGAATTCGGCGGTCTGGCTTGGCGGAGACGACGCTTGGCGAGACTTTGGATGAGCTCCAGCGAGTTGCCGCTTTTTCGGCCAGACCACCTCCTGGCATGGCCCAAATTCTTCCCGGGCTTGCCAAAGGGAATCAGGTTGCTGGTCGACGTCTGGTAGGGCGGCCAATGTACATTCATACAGCCGCCCTGGAACTCGTAGCCGCTGGCTTAGTGAACCTGGAGGCCCATCGTGCGGATCGATCAAGTAGGCTGCGGTTAGCCATTGCGGATGATGAAGTGAAGATGGCGCTGCGTGATGACGCCGATCTCAAGGCCATGGGTCTGAGTATTTAGATGGAACAGTCTGGCTCCATCTATCAGAATATCACAATCACTCATGCTTTCATGGGGTCATGGGTGTGAAAAAGAAGCCTTTTCTCCCCATTTTGGCATATCTTTTATAATGCAGCCTTTGGTGTGTTTGGATACCAACGATGGAATAGCGATCTATAGAATAAGGAGAAACCTTGGGATCGATGATATGGTTTTTATGAGTTTAGCATACACTTTGTTCATGGCAAAATAAATAACGGAATTTTTAATGGCTGATTCCCCAATTCTCTCAGAGGTTCATATAACACTCATAGCGTAATTAAAATGTTTCTTGTATCAACATAAAACCAAAATACTTCTGCCATCATGCCCAGTTATTTCCCTTCAATGGTCCAGAAATGCATAAAAAAAAAATATCCGTAAACATACACGTATCCGCCTGTGATATCCCGGAGAGCGGCGCAGGCATCTATTCTTACTCCCGTCGCCGCTTGATATGTAAACAACTTTCTGACGATTAACAACATTAAAAAGGACTCCCATAAACTCCCGGCTAAAATTTCCTGTGTGCCAGTGACGGCGTCCATTGTATCGGATGCGTCTCCTCTGACGCTTTTTCATCTTGTTTCCAGATTTTGACTTGATTTGAGTTAGCATACGACAGACTAGAGGTGGAGAGGTTAAGGAGCACGTACTAGTCTTGTCAGCCTCGCCGGTGATGAGACGTAGGCCAGAGCGGTCAAATGTTGAGCTCATGATTCCTGATTCAGCATCTAGGGAGCCGGGCTGCGCGGTTGTGTCCATGGATTGGAAGCGGTAACCAGATTTCCAGTCCCAGAAGCTCATTGAACCATTATCGCCTAGATAGTACAGTCAGAACATGAGTCACAAAGTTGTCCCCTTCTCCGCAACGCATAGGGAAAGGGAAGAGGGGATGAAACATACCTCCTGAGAAGAAAACATTATTGCTGTTCACACTCATGGTGTTGATAATGGCATTATGGCCCTCAAAGTTTTGCATAAAAGCACCCTCCGGGCACTTCCACTGCTTGATACCGCCGGTGCTGCCTGATGCAAAGGTGAATTCGGTGGGATGAACGGCCAGAGCTCGGACGCCCTTCTTGTGGTGGGTGAGAACGCCCATGGTCTTTCCGGCTGCCAGATCCCAGAGTCTAACGGTCGAGTCCAACGATGCCGTGATAACCTGGGGATCCGCCTCCTGACACTTGACGTCCGACACAGTGCCCGTATGGCCTGACAAGACGTGAATGTTGCTTCTCGTGCGCATGTCCCAAACTCGAGCAACACCATCGCGACCACCTGTGACCAGAACATCCAGTGTGGGATGTAGAGAGAGTGTGTAGACGCCGCTAAGGTGGCCGTGATAGTGACGAATCACCTTGTTCGTCTCCAAGTCCCAGCACTTGACCATCTTATCCTCGCCACAAGAAAACAGGTATGGATGTCGCGGAGACACAGCCAGGCCGCGCACGGTGCTGATATGGCCTGTCAGGGTCAATCTCAGCGATCCTGTAGCGAGATCCCAGATCTTGATAGTCCTGTCACCAGCACCACTGGCAAACCACTTGTTCCCCGGCTCGACTGCCAGACTGCGCACCCAGCCCAGGTGGCCCGAGATGACCCTCATCAGCTTCCACGGCGGATGCCACTCGGGCTTGACCTGCTGGATGGCCGGCGACCCTCTGACTGTCAGGCTCATGCTCTGCGGTGTCGATGCTCCTGTTGCTTTCGTCATCGTAGATTCGCCTCCGTTCGCTGTAGATGCGGCCGATGAAGATGGTCCGGCCTCGAGAAGCTTGGGTGTCTTCCGCGCTGGTGCTGCTGCCCCCGTCTTTGCTGTTTTCCGCAGCGACTGTTTCGATGGCTGTTTAGCGGCGAGTGCCTCGGGCAGCGTCTGAACAGCGGCGTATTCGGCCTCGAATCGTCGCTTCATGACGGCATCCTCAAAGACGCCCTCGAGCTTCTGGCGCTTGCCGTTGGCCAATTCGAGGCGCGAGTACAAATTCCGTGTCGCAGCTGCATTCTGAGACGCGAGCGCGCTGAGATGAAGCGCGTCTTGCGGCGTCTGTGGTGCCTCCATGGCGAATGAAAAGAAAACAACAAGAAGAAGGCTGGAGTTGGCGATCCGCGTTCTGGAAAGGAAAAGCAGCAAGAGGCGAGTTTGAATTGAAATCCGGTCAGCCTTCTGTGGCGCAGGTTGTGGGTAAAGGGTGGCTCTAGCTCAAGCCTGTGGCGCAAGCATCCAAGGCTAAAAGCAGCAGCAGAAGCAAAAGCTACGAGCACCTACGCAATACAGCGGCGGCCTACCCTGGAAAATGCGATTGTAAATCCGGGCAACGTTGGAGCTGTCAACTTCTCTATTTCGCAATATCAAAATCACATTTCTTCTGCACCCACTCATCTTCTCTTGTACATCTTCTATCTTTCATAGATTTGTCATACCGCCATCGTCGTCATGGCTGACACAGAAAGTGATCGGTTTCCTCTACACACAGCGGCCAGAGAAGGCAGAGGTATTGCAAGATCCATTCACTCCCAGCTTCAAGGCAATAACACGGCTAACGCAACTCCTAGTGGCTGCGTTTGAAGGACTTCTCAAGGTAAGTCATCAAAGAGACAAGATACACACCTTGTCTCTATCTATATATCTGCGTATATAAAAAATGTCAACTCAAAATGCCAACGCACCTCACAGACGGATCCCAAGCTCTCAAAGCGCAAAGATGATGATGGCAGATACGCAATCCACTGGGCAGCCTCGTCCAACAACCACGAGATTGTCCTCCTGTTGGCAAACCAGGCAAGCTTCGATCCGGATATTCAGGTACAACATGTCCCCATCCTTGAGCTTCGCCATCATCCGTCGTTTACTCAGCAACGTGATGAATCTCAATCTAGACCATTTTACTCACACGCTACATATAATAGGACGACAGCGGCTGGACACCTCTCATGATCTCCGCCAGCGTCCCCAACAGCGAGCCAGTCCTAAACTTACTTCTTTCAAGAGGCGCCGATGTCAACATCAAGAGTAAGTCTTACTCAAAATCACACACAATATACTTCATCTCTCATCTAACAATCCTCATCTGTGTAGACAACAACGGCCAAGTAAGTCAAAGAGTTATCCTTATCCTTTTACAAGAGATGATGATGTCTCAAATAGCCTATATGAAGCTCCATGGCTGACTTAAAACATCCAGACTGCCCTCCACTTCGTCGCCTCCAAAAAGAACCTCGACGTCGCCCGTCTTCTCATCGACTCCAAGCCCCCAGCTTCGACTCGTGTCCGCGACCGCCGCGGCCAGTACCCCATCCATCGCGCTGCGGCCGTCGGCTCAGTGCCCATGGTTATGCTCCTGCTTAAGAACAGGAGTCCCCTGAATGCTGCTGATAATGAGGGCTTCACGCCGCTACATCATGCTGTTGCAGAGGGTCACGGTGCGTTGAGTTCTCATGTTTTCATTCACTTCCATTGTTTGATTCAAGCCTCGTTTTGTTGCTACTATTAAAAACGAACTAAACTAATACGTATATTCATGTGTGTGCTTATAGGAGATACTGCTGTTGCTCTGCTGAGAGAGGAAGCCGACTTCACACTCAAGACCAACGACGGAGAGCTGGCTATTGATCTAGCTCCGGACAAAGAGGTAAGCGTCTCTCAATAACACCGTCTGATCCGACAGCCTCTGTATTAACACTCTGCAAAACAGGTTCGCAACTTCATCATCCAAGGCGCTGAGAGAGAAGGCATCCAGCTAGTCGATTAGCTTCCCAGCCATATGTATAAGTACTCAACCAGCCATAATCTAACATAATACATAAAAACAATGTACAAATCTAATCTACAGCTGCTGCCGTACCTTGTCATTTCACGTCATGGTGCTTCATTACCTTCTTCTTTTTCTCCCCCCTTTTCCCTTATTAACCGACGCCATCCATCCATTCACTTACTTACTTTACTGTCCGCTCAACCAACTCCCGATACATCGTTTTGACATCATCCACATCTGCCCTCAGCTCATCAACCAGCTCGCTCTTCTCTCCCAGCAGCTCCAGCGTAGTTTGATATCTTGTATCCAAATCAGCGACTTCCTTCTCCAGCTCTGGTACCCTTGCAGACGCTGCTTTTGCGTCTTCTAGCTCTTTCATCAGGGCCACCATGTCCCCTCTTGCCTCGTCTCTCTGGCTACACACCCTCGCCATCTCTTCCTTGGCTGCCACTCTTTCGGCCTCTAGACGACGTATCGCGGCACTCATCCTTTCTACCAATTGAACAGACGGCCCCGCCGCTACTGTCGATACCGATATCATGTCTTGCGCGAGATTACGGGGAGATGAGGGTGCAGTATCGCTGATTCCATTCTCCCTCTCCATAACGGATGGTGGCAACGCGGGAGGTGATCCCATAGGCGGTTCCAAAGGAGAGAATGGAGATGGCGGAATAGATCCAGTAAGTGACATTGACCCTGTCCCCGTACGGGTCGGGAGATGGTTGGGAGGCCGCCGAAGAATGCCCAGCCCTTCTCCTACAGCATCCGATATACTCACAGGGGTAGGCGACCGTCGTATGCGGTTAGGAACGGATAATCCGACGGCTTCGGAGCTGAATGTTCGTGGAACAGAGAGTAATGGTGACTCCGGGCGACTCTGGTTTCGCGCTGTTGCTACTGCAACTTCATCGGCCCACTGTCGTCCTGTCTCGGCTGTAAAAGATCTACTCGCTGCTTGTTTCTCCTTTTCTAGATCAGAGCGTGTTTGTTCGAGAGCTTTCTCTGTGGCTTTGGTGGAGTTTTTGAGAGTAGCCAATTCCTCACGGCAAGCATCCAACTGTAGTTGGACCTCTTGCAGCTCATCCTCGAGAGTTCTACCGCGTTTGGCCTTTGAGAGCAGAGTCGAGTTAGCATCAGTTTAACTGCAAGAACGAAAATAAGAATTCAGAATAAAACTTACCGCATCTCGCGCTTTCTTACGCATTTCCGACTCGCGGCGCTCAGCTTCGTCCCTCTCCCTCTCTAGGCTTGTCGTCTTTGCCATCAAGGAGGCCTCAATACCCTGCCAGTTTTGCCTGGCAGTGGCATACTGAGACTGCAGCGTCTCTATCTGCCGGAACAGCTTCATCTGGGCTTCGCCACCTGTGCTCGAAGCCGCTTCCTCTGCTGTCACCCGCACGCCTTCCAGCTTGCTCTCCATATTCTGCAGTTCAAGCCGTAGCTCGGCTTCGACGGTGCTACCACGCTGGATGGCGCGCTCAAGCTTCTCGCTCCATTCTATGGCATCTAGACGGGCTTTCTCGCTCAGGGCCTCCAATTCTGCTCGAATGGCAGCATTGGCATCTTCGAGCTCCTTCTGTTTCACACGCTCTGCGGCAATCGCCTTGCTAAGAGCATCGGCCTTGGCAATCTCACCTTGCTCCTCTTTGGCCTTGACTTCCTGTTCAAGCCGGCGTATGGCCGCATCTTTATTAGTGTTCTCCTTCTTCAAACTGTCAATTTCCTTGCGTAGGCTCGTAGTGGCCTTTATCGCCTCTTGTCGACGTTTTTCCTTCTCTTCATCTCCGTCCAACTGGTTGCGCAGTGCCTCGGCATCCAATACTGCTTTATCCTTTGCTTTTCGTACCTCATCCAATTGCTTGTCGCGTTCGCCTATTTGAAGCCGCAATGACTTAATCATCGTTCGATACTTGTGATCTGCTCCAGCTAGCTTCTGACCTTCTTCCATTAATAGTGCGATCCTTTCATCTTTTTCCGCTAGCTTCTTTTCTAGACTGCCGGACGGGGCTGAAGATGCGGCTTTGTTTGCTGCTTCGGCGGCATTCTTGGAAAGGTACTGGATTTTGGACTGTAAAGAGTCGATACGTTCGACGTACTCTTGAACCTCCTCTCGATGTCGCAATTTGGCCTCTTCAAGCTCGCGAGAAATTTCGCGCACATCAGCTCCATTCTCTACCACTGCCACTGCTGCCTGGCCGTTTGTTGGAATTTCATCTTCGGCCGGGGGTGGAGATTCAACTTCCCCCTCCTTTACAGGTGTTTCTTCAGATACCGGTTGCACTTCAGTCTCGGGAAGAGCATCTTTGGTCTCATCAGGAGCTGACTCCAGTACAGCCTCGGCAGTAGCATCATCGTCCGTTATCGTTATTGGTATTGTTGTCGTAGTCGTAGTCGTCGCCGTCGTAGAGGTATCAGTAGGAGTAGAATCGGTACCAGTTTGTGCAGACTCGGATTCGGGCTCGGGCTCGGGTTTCTGTTCCGGCGGAGGCTCAGACCTGTCCCCTTTGTCCATCGACGGCCTCTCCATAGAGCTTCGGCTGGCCACATCAATCGAGCTGCGTGGTGAGGCATTCGCCCGATTGTCTCCTCCTGCAGGCGCATTCTTGCCGGCCATGGCCTTGGCTAGCCTTGCCTGTAGCCGATCATTGGCGCGGTTGGTCGACGACGCTCGAGAGTTTGCTGTGCGGATTGCCTGGTTAGCCAGCTGCGTGCATGCGGAAGACTTGAGGAAGCATTGCTGTTTCCCCTCCCCCTCCTCATATTGTGCTTCTTCCTACCCCTCGACACGTCACCTCATCCTGCATCTTCAGCACTTACCAGAGCTCGTCACCTTCGGGCTGGCAGTTGCCAGTGTTGCCGCAGAAGTAGCAGCAGGTTGTGCTGCATTGCGATCGTCGTCCCCCTCGGCCAGAATGTTATCCAGGCGCGACTCAACACCGGCCACGGCCTGCTGCAGAAACGACCCCCATCGCGCCGCCATGGTCTAGAGACGCCCAAACGAGGGACCACCCAACAAGAAAAAGATCCAGTGCTTTGGTTATGACTCTTCGATGCGAAGCAGGTATTAAGCAAAGTAATGTCTGCGTCCCCTCAGCCCCTGGAGGCACAAGGGCGTAAAGGGAACAAAAAAAGGCGAGCTGGTTTCCTTGATGCCAACTTAACGCAATGAATTGGATTTGGATTGGCACAGGTTGCAACGAGGCCCGCGCCACGCCACCCGAAAAAGGCGAGGTTTGGCAGCGGCTCCGGACCAAGTGCCCAGCTAAATTCGATCCGGCGATTGTCGATTTCGGGGGCCCCTCTTCTTCCAGGTTCTCTTTTTTCCGGACATGCCACCTTTGGAGTGCCTAGACAGCTGGAGTATGACAGTCTTGGGGGGAAGCTGACACGCGTACATATACGGTTGTGCGCTTGTAGTTGCTTTTGGCTTCTATACCTGAGGTATCTACGAGTACCTTCTACTGAGCCAGCTAATTCACTTATTTGGTACCGATGCATGATAACGTCCTCGTATACTGTTGAATGACCGAGAGATGTCCGCCGTGTAATTTATATAGATGAACAACACCCTCTAGATATTACTTCTTGGTTATATGCAGCAAAATTTGCCTCTGAATCAGGCTCAACATTTCTCGTACCACCAGCATGGCAAGAATTAAGCATTCGGGCCGCCACATTACAGTACGTTATCTACAATACCATACAAGAAGGTGGGGGAGAGTGGCCAACCACCCATCACCAACGCATCCAATCCAACGTGCAGCAATCATATATTACAGTCCTCTCACGAATATTTTCCATTCGTTGTCGCTTCTACTCCCTAACAGCATACAAATGCCGCCCAGATTCACTGTATATAATGACACAATTTGACACGTATCAAATGCCAAAAACCGGTTGGCCCGTTTGCCCGGTCAAGGCACACAAATGCGCTACTGCACAAGGTACATATTCCTTGGATATAATTGATATAATTTGCGAGTACACGACTCCAAAGCTACCCAGATACCCACTGCGCGTATGCATGATAAAGAAAAAAACACAATTATGCGAGGCAATTTGCAGCATTCATCTCATGACAATTGATACACCTGGTCCCAACCGACCGAAAAAAAATTCCAAAAAACCCACAAGCCTCGTTCGTACAACATGTCAACACCACTGGCGAAAGAGAAAAAGAAAGTGAAAAGAAAATCAAACATCCCCTCCATCTTACACCATACCGGGGTAGAGATGACTGCAGATATCCTGGATGGACTGGTTTCCATGCAGGGCGTCTCCGAGATCCCGGAAAGAATCGGCAAAACTGTAACATGATACCGCTTCCACAGCAGCGTCCAGATTTCAATCATTCATCATGGCAATAGAAGCAAGAATACAGACAGATATGCGAGAGAAGCTGAAAGAAAGAAAAAATTAAAGAAGAAGAGAAAAAATAGATCAAACACGCTCGCTCATGGTTCATGCGACTCTCCGCTTCATCCAAATCTTCGCCACCAGCTGCTTCGAGGCTGATGCTCAGCGGCTGCAGATTCTCGTCGACTGCGATGGCGCTCATCGCTTCCGTCCGATGCACCATTGCGCTTCTCTCGCTCTCTTCGTTCTCGCCTCTCTCGGCGGCGTCTCTCGTCTGCATCCTCCACAGGCGCTTCTTCGTACTTCGCTTTCCGTCGTGCGCGCCGGGCCTCGCGCCGGGCTAGCTCGTCGTCTTCCATATACGGTGCCGCATCTGTTGTATGTCCGGCATCATCCAGATGCGGAGGGGGGTCCGAATGCTCCTTGACCCATGACGATGTCCCGGAGTGTGGCCACGTTGTCACCGGCGCTCTCTTGCCGTCTCGTCGACGTTCCTTGGCCGGATAGACGTGGTCATCCATCACCGGCTCCGTATGTCGTCGGCTGGCTTTTCTCGGCCTGTCATATGCTGCTGCTGCAGCTGCCGCCGCCGCCGCTTCCTCCTCAGCAGCTTTTGCGGCACGCCTTGCCTCACGTCTACGCTGTCGCTCGGCGGCTTCATCCTCAAATGGATCTGGATGGGATCTACGCCGCTGGCGCTTAGATGCTCTCAGCGCCTCTTCCTCTATTTCTCTCTCCCTCTCCTTCTCCCTTTCCCTTTCTTTGCGAAGGCGATGCCGCTCGGCCTTTCGAGCCTCTCGATCTTCAGCCTTTCGAGCCTCTCGATCTTCAGCCTTTCGAGCTTCTCGATCTTCGGCTTTTCGAGCCTCACGATCTTCGGCTGCGCGACGCTCCTCTTCTTCGCGATGACGAGCGGCACGTCGTTCGCGGCGAGCTTCCTTTTCTTCAAGCTTGCGAGTCTCGCTATCGTCTCTGCGCTTTCGTCGCCGTTCACGGTCATCAGCAGGTCGCTCTGCTTCTCGCTCCGGCTTCCTGGTCTTGCGGCTAGATACCCGTGGAGCTTCTCGATCCGTCTCCACCACGGGTATATCAAACTCTACGCCTGTCTCAACTTTAGATGCTCTGGGTGTCATGAAGCCGCTGAAAAGCCCCGACAATCCAGTCTTCTTCGAGAGCGAGCCTCCTCGCCGTCTGCCTGACTGTTCGGGACTTGGGGGATCCGTTGTGATGAATTCCTCGTCACGAGATCTTGCGCTTCGATGTCTTTCATGCGGTTGAGCCACGTGGACATCGGCATCGAGAGCACCCGTCATAATAATATCCTCATCCTCCTGGAGGTTCGTCTTGCGGGATCTCCTTTTTGAGCTTGACTTGTCGAAACCGAGAATCTTGGCCGCCTTTGACGTTACGTCGGGAATTTCCTCTGGAGGTGGAGAAGCAAGACCGTGATTGCCAATGGAATGTCTCCTGGAAGGCTTGCTGCTCCCATTCATACCAGATGGCCGCTTCTCCTTTTCTTGTGTAGACATTGATCTGAGTCGATGCCTCGAGGACCTGGGTGGTCTCTCCACTTGTTCTACCCTCTCTGAAGCGGAGTCCCTAGAAGATGTCTTTTCCATTGCTCGTCTGGAAGACTTTTCTGACTTGTGTTTTGACGATCTCTTCTCCTCCCTTTCTCTGCGAGGAGGGGATTCCACCGCTGGCCATTTTTCCTTTTCTCGGCTAGATCTTGACCTTTCTTTCCTGGATGATTTCGGCTCCGGCGGCGGCGTCAAAGGCGGATCGGGAACTGCAGGCGGAGCAGGAGGGGGGGGAGGAGGCATCGGGGCCATTGGCGGAGGAGGAGGCGGTACCACTATATCCTCCTCTCTTGGCCGGCGTTTCTTACTCTTCCTCTCCTTCCTTGGTGCTTCGTCGACGATGGCAATTATCTCGTTTTCATCGTCATCGTCAGGGAATGTGCCTGGAACATCCGACTCTCTTCGATGCCTCCTGGGCAGATCCCTGTCTTGTGCGATGATCGGCTCTTCTGCCTTTTTCCTTCTCCTGGTACGATCTTCTCGTGAGGACTCCTTCTTGGCGACAGGTGGTTCTTCCACGTCATCTCCATACTGCAAATCTTCGACCGCCTGTTCAACGTTAGCTGCTAGTTCTTTCTTGGCCACTCGTTCATCATCTGCCGCTTTTCTTCCATATCGATCCGCGGGTTTCACTTCGTTATCCGAGTCTGATGCTGGTGGTGGGGATGGTGGGAGGGTGGGACGAGCTACTTCTTCCGGTGCTTCTTGGAAAGCCTTGAGGCCGATAGCGATTCTGCCGCCCAGAGAGCGTGGCTGTTCCGAGGATTTTTGAGACGCATTATCAGCTGATCTTGTCTCTGGTTCCTCTAAAGTTGCACTCCTGGTTAGTCACTTTCTTTTGATATTTCAGTATAGGGAAAGGAGAACGAACCTTGTGGCTTTGGCTTTTTAGAGCTGCCGCCGAGACCCCAGAAGCTGAACGCGCCCGCCGCGCCCGTTTCTTTGGGTGCAAGTAGCTCCTCTATCTCGGCAGGGCTCATGTCAAAGTCAGGATCTGGCTTGACCCCTGTCTCCGCTTTCTGTTCTGCCTCCCCTTCGGATGGGAGATCCCGAGACTTCTTGTCTTTCTTGTCTTTTTTATCTCGTTTAGAATCCTTAAGATCCTTCTTGTCGTCCTTTTCCTTCTTGTCTTTCTTGGAGCTCTTCTTCAGTTTTCTCGCGGCCTCTTCAGCCTCGAGGGCAGCCTTCTCTTCGGCCTCTCGAGCTGCCCTTTCCTCTTCTTCGCGGGCAGCTTGCTCCTCGGCCTCACGGGCTGCTCGTTCTTCTTCGGCCGCTCGAATGGCTTCTTCGTCGTCATCGGCATCAATGTCATTGTCGTCGTCGACATCGTCGTCATCATTGTCGTTGGCATCATCAGCTGCTTCGTCACTATTGTCTTCACTATCCTGATTGGCGCCGGCAGCCAGCTCAGCTTCCCGCGCGGCTTGCTCTTCCTTCCTCTTTGTCGCCTTGGCTCGAAGATGAGACAATCGTTCGCCGTCTTTCTTCGATAGTTTACCTTTCTTATCCTTCTTACGAAGCAGGTCGGCTACTTCTTTTTCCTCTTCGGCAATTGCGGCCTCCTCCTTGGCAGCCTGCTCTGCTTCGATTGCAGCCTGCTCTTCGGCTTTACGGGCCGCTCTCTCTTCAGCTTTCGCCTGGAGCTCGTTCAGTCGCTGCTCTAATTTGCTTGATAAGCCCATAAATGAGTTGTGCTTCTTGTCAAGGAGTCGCTCTATTTCTTCCTCTTCTTCAGCGATTGCAGCTGCCTCTAGGGCCTCCTGAGCAGCCCGCTCTTCTGCTTCCTTGGCTGCTTCCTCAGCTTCTCGAGCAGCCTGTTCTGCAGCTTCTGCAGCTTCTTGATCAGCTTTCTCTTTCGCTCGCTTTGCCGCATTTGCTTGCAATTCTTTCAACCTTTGCTCTGATTTACTCGACAAGCTTTTGAACGAACTGGTCTTCTTCTTAAGTAAAAGAGCCAATTCTTCCTCTTCTGCGGCAATCTCAGCAGCCTTCTTTGCTTCCCGAGCGGCCTGTTCCTCGGCTTCCTTAGCTGCTTCCTCAGCTTCTCGAGCAGCCTGTTCTTCAGCTTCTCGGGCAGCCTTCTCTTCAGCCCGTCTTGCTGCGTTGGCCTCCAGTTCAATCAACCTTTGCTCTGATTTGCTTGGCAGGCCTTTGTATGAAGCAGCTTTCCTTTTCTGCAGAAGGACAAGTTCTTCCTCTTCAGCAGCGATTGCAGCAGCTTCAGCGGCTTCCTGAGCAGCTCGCTCCTCGGCTTCCCTAGCAGCCTGCTCCTCAGCTTCCCTAGCTGCTTTTTCATCGGCGCGTCGTTGGGCGTTAGCCTGCAGTTCATTCAACCTTGCCTCTGTTTTACTTGACAGAGCCTTGTGTGAACTGGCTTTCTTTTTCACAAGATAATCAAGTTCTTCCTCTTCTGCAAGAATCGCAGCAGCTTCTGCAGCTTCCTGAGCGGCTCGCTCTTCGGCTTCCCTAGCAGCCTGTTCTTCGGCTTCTCGGGCTGCCTTTTCATCGGCACGCCGTTGGACATTGGCTTGGAGTTCGGCCAGCCTTGCCTCTGATTTACTTGACAGACTCTTGGACGAACCAGTCTTCTTTTTGAGTAAGAGGGCAAGTTCTTCCTCTTCAGCAGCGATCTCGGCAGCTTCGGCAGCCTCCCGGGCGGCAAGCTCTTCAGCTTCCCTAGCAGCCTGCTCTTCAGCTTCTCGAGCTGCCTTTTCATCGGCACGCCGTTGGTGGTTAGCCTGGAGTTCGACCAATCTCTCTTCTGCTCCATTCAGCAGTTGACCTTTGTATGATCGAGCTTTCTTTTTCAGAAGATAGTCCAGTTCTTCCTCCTCTTTGGCGATCACGGCAGCCTCTTCTGCTTCTCTGGCGGCTTGCTCTTCGGCTTCTTTAGCTGCTTGTTCAGCTTCCCGAGCAGCTTGTTCTTCGGCCTCCCGAGCAGCCTTCTCCTCTGCCCGTTTTGCAGCCTTGGCCTGAAGTATTTTAAGCCTTTCTTCTCCTTTAGATGAAAGCTTTGACGTGGCCTTTTTCTCAAGCAATAATGCCAATGCCTTCTCCTCTTCCGCAATTATGGCGAGTTTCTTTGCTTCTTGGGCGGCAAGTTCTTCGGCTTCTTTAGCTGCTTGTTCAGCTTCTCTGGCTGCCTCCTCGGCTTCGCGGGCTGCCTGTTCTTCGGCTTCGCGAGCTGCCTTCTCTTGAGCTCGTCTTGTGGCGTTGGCTTGAAGGTCGATTAGTCTTTCTTCCTGAGAATTTGGAAGTTTCCCTTTGAAAGCCTTGGCCTTCTTGTCGAGGAGGTAAGCTAGCTCCTCTTCCTCTTTAGCAATGGCGGCAGCCTTCCTGGCCTCTCGAGCTTCTCGCTCCTTGGCTTCCTTGGCTACCCGCTCGGCCTCCTTGGCTGCTTCCTCAGCTTCACGAGCAGCTTGTTCTTCAGCTTCACGAGCGAGACGCTCAGCTTCTTCCTTGGCTCGCTCAGCTTCGATAGCTGCTTCACGGGCGGCTTGTTCTTCAGCCCGCTTTTTGGCCTTCTCCTGGAGGAGCTTTAATCTTTGCTCTCCCGACTTATTAATGCCCAAAAAAGAATTATCTCGCTTATCAATTAATTGGGCGATTTCTGCCTCTTCTTTGGCGATTGCAGCAGCCTCTGCAGCCTTTGCGGCCTCCTGGGCAGCCCGTTCTTCAGCTTCCTTGGCCGCCTGTTCGGCTTCGCGTTCGGCTTGCTCCTGTGCTTCCCGGGCAGCCTGTTCAGCTTCTTGGGCAGCTCGCTCGTCCGCTCGCTTTTTAGCGCTAGCTTGAAGGATAGCCAGCCTGTCTTCGTCTTTCCTAAGGAGTCTGCCAGCTCTTTTACTCTTCTTGAGTTCTAGGGCGGCGAGTTCCTCCTCTTCCATTGCAATAGCCGCAGCTTGTTCCTTGGCTTCACGCTCAAGCTCTTCTGCTTCACGGGCGGCTTGCTCAGCTTCCTGGGCTGCTCGCTCATCTGCCCGCTTTGTAGAATTTTTCTGAAGTGTAGCGAGCCTTTCTTCGTCTTTTCTAAGGAGCTTACTGCCTTTTTTAGCCTTCTTTGCTATTAAAGCGGCCAGTTCCTCTTCTTCTTTGACGATAGTGGCGGCCTGTTCCTCAGCTTCACGAGCGCGTTCTTCCTCCTGGCGGGCGGCTTCCTGGGCAGCAGCTTCAGCTTCGCGAGCAATTTGCTCTTCCGCTTCTCGAGCGGCACGCTCCTTTTCCTCGGCTGCTCGTGCGGCTTCTTGTGCTACTCGGTCCGCTTCGCGTGCTGCTCGTTCTTTCTCTCGTTTTGCGGCGTTCACTCGGAGGGTAACAAGTCTTTGTTCTTCCATTCTAAGGAGCTTGCCCCTTTTGACTTTCTTTGCCAGCAACGCTGTCATTTCAGTCTCCTCCTCTTTGATGATAGCTGCTTCGCGCTCTTCTGCTTCGCGGATAGCACGTTCCTCAGCCTCACGTGCGGCTTGCTGTTTATGCTCTTCGTGGTCGCTTTCACGTTCTACCGCCTCGGCTGCTGCAGCCTTGGTGTCTTCAGGTTCTTCATCAGGCTCGGCCTGCGGCTCGTCTGCCTCTTGCTGCACTTCGGCCTCCTTTGAGGCTTTGTCTTGCGCTTCGCGAGCGGCACGTTCTTTGCGTTTCGAGGCGTTTTCCTGGAGACGGACGAGTCTTTCTTCCTCCTTCTTAGGCAGCTTGCCCTTTTTGAGCCTTTTCGTGAGCAATGCCTTCATTTCCGCTTGCTCTTCAGATATGATGGCTGCTTGTTCTGCTGCTTCGCGTGCTGCTTGCTCCTCGGCTTCCCGAGCTGCTTGCTCCTCAGCCTCTCGTGCTGCTTGCTCCTGGGCGGCCCGTTCCTCGTCTTCCCGTGCCTTGGCTTCCCGCGCAGCTCGTTTCTCGGCTCGGATAGTGGCATTCTCTTCCAGGAGTGTAAGTCTTTCTTGATCTTTCCTGATCAACTTGCCCCGCCTGGCCTTCTTCGTATTCAAGGCAGACATTTCCTCCTCCTCTTTGGCAGCCTCAGCAGCCTCAGCTTCCTCCTCGAGTCTGGCTTTCTCTGCTGCCTCGCGAGCGGCAAGCTCTTGTGCCCTTTGCTCTTCTTCTTGACGGGCTCGTTCGTCGGCTTCCTTGGCTTCCCTGTCGGTCTTTTCGGCCTTCTTCTTTTCCTTCTCGAGCTTCTTGAGGTCTTTGTCGGTCAGCCTTGGTATCCTAGACAGCGCCCTATCCGCTTCCTTGTCATTCGGCTTGAGCTTTGACGCGGCGGCATGGGGATCTCCTGCTTCATCTTCAGGTTCAGTAAGGTGCATTGAAGGGGGAGTGGGAGCACGGGGAGGTGGATCAGCTAAGGCCTCATTCCGAGATTTCGACTTTGCCTTGTTGGACTTTGTCCAGGCATAGCTGTCGACGCCTTCGACCTTGCTACTCCTAACCTCCTCTACGGCGTCAGGCAGGACAATCTCACCGGTGGTCTCATCCACAACCTCAACAGGGTCACCCCTGAAGTTAGACTTCTTCTTGTCCTGGGCCGAGGTGCGGTCGGTTGGCTCTTCAATGACATCGGGTTTCCACGACGAATCGTCAACGTCTCGTCGCTTCTTATCACTCTTGCCGATACCCCAAGAGCCGAAGAAACCTTCGCTACCAAATGTGTCCCCCCCGTCCAGTCCTATGTTGTTAGAGTCATCTGCAGGTGCGTTGTCTAGGGCGCCCGGCTTGACCAAATCGGTGGTTCCTTTCTTCTTGTCCTTCTTGGCATCTTCTTCGTTCTTGGATTTGGCGGATTTGGATTCACCCTTGGAGGGGTCAGAAGTTGAACTCTTCTTCTTCTTCTTGTCTTTATCCTGATCCTTGTCTTTGTCCCTGTCTCTGTCCTTTTTGATTGTCGTCTCTTCGATGAGGTCTCCAGAAGACTTGGGGCTTTGCGTATCTGCCTTGGACGATCCTTCTCTTGGCTGATCTGTGCCGGACCCGGTAACAGAGTCATTTTTCTTACCCCCGAAGCCCCAAAAACTCCAGCCCTCTTGGTTCTCTTCGGAATTCCTCCCTTTGGCTGAGTCATTTGCTTCGTCTGGGTCAATGTTGCCTTCTCTGTCTTTGGCACCAGCGTTTCCCAAAGGCTCGTCGCCATTTAGACGCTTCTGTTTAGGCTCAGGGATACGCGATGAGGGTTTTTCTGAAATTGGCTCGTCAGATGTCGCAAGTTTCGACTTCTTCTTATCTTTGTCTTTGTCTTTCTCCTTCTCGCGCTCCTTTTCTTTCTCACGCTCCTTCTCCCCTTCCCTCTCCTTTTTGACTGTCTTTTTGGCGGCAGAGAAACCCCATTCGTCGTCTGGCTGTGGAATCCTCGACTTTGATTCGAGTTTAGGCTCAAGCCTAGATTTAGGCTCAGCGGCTGGCACAGATATAACGGGCTGCGCTAGTTTGTCGCTCTTCTTCTTCTTCTTTTCCTTTGAGGCAGGGACAGAGTCCCACACATTTTCCTGGAGAAGAGCTGCTTCCTGAGCTGCGAAAGGTGGAGGTGGCGCTGGGGGAGGCGGCGGCGGCGGGGGCACTTGTTGCTCATATTGCTTGACATTCTCCTCGGCTTTCTTTTTATTCTTTCCAAGTCCCCAGAACGACCAACCCTCCTCTTTCTCCTCGGCCTTGGACGCCCCCTTGACCGGCATGAGATCTGGCTTTACTTGGTCTTCAACTGATGTGTCGCTTGCTTTCTTGTCGCTTGTTTTTCCAACGTCGCCTTTGGTGAGGTCGTCATTCACTGCTGGCGCCGTATGCGCAGCACTGAAACCGGGTGTGCGATTGACCTTGTTACTCTTTTTCTTGGATGGATATCCCCACGGGTCATCATCCTCATCTATCGCATCATGAGGGGCCTCTGCTTTGTTATGGGCCTTCCTCTGTGTCGCATCGGTATCGGCGACTAAAAATGCTAGAGAGCTGGATTGAATCGAGTCGCTGGCGGTCCAAGGATTGCTGTCGGGGTTGTTGTTTTTGTCGCCAGCGTCGGTATGGGCATCGTTACCACTCGAGGATCCGCTGGCGGCAGCACCAACAAACGATACGAATTTACTACCCCAGGCCCCAAACCCACTCTTGGACTCGTGCGCGTGTGACCCAGAATCGGAATTTTTCCCAGCGTCGTCGTTGAGATTTACGTCGTCAAGAGAGTCGTCGTCGATCGCGTTGGTTGCGGGAGGAGGAGACTCGGTCTCAGGGCCCTTTTTGGTCTTGGTATCCTTTTCGCTGCCTTTGGGAGGCGCCGACAAATCATGTTCCGCGTTGTCATTGTTTGCACCCCGGTCACTATCCTTGTCCCCATCACCGCCACCACCAGCATTACTCCCGTCACCTGCAGCTCCGCCCTGGCCTGCATTACCACCACCACTACCACCCTGCTCCCCACCGCCATTTCCTTCGGGGTTCTGGCTACCTTCCTTGGATGGCCCCTCCGCAGACCGGTTATTGTTGTGGTTGTTGGTGCTGCCGTTGTGCCCTCCTTTGTTTTTATTCTTCTTGCCTTTGCAGCGAACAAAGCCATCTTCAGAAGTGAAATCAATTGTTACATCGAGAATCGGATCGTCGAGGAAGCTAGATCGAGATCGCCTGCGCTGCGTCGATTGGGCCGGGTGTGGGGACGGCTGATGAGACTCGGCGCGTGGTGCATCTCGGCGAGCAAGCGAATTGGCGTGGCGAGGTTTTGTGACATGATAGACAGAAGAGGTCGCTGCAGGTCTTGCATGATGTCGAGAGAGCCCCCGCGGGAACAGGTTGGGCACGATTAGTGGTCTGCCCGGCCGTGATGTGCAGGTGGAGGACGAACGATGCTATAATTCCCAGTCAATGCGCTGAAACGAATGACGACGATGCCTACATGACCATGAGCCTTCCCCGCAAGAAACTTGATACGCACCTCTCCACGAACGATCCAAGCTCGAGAAATAAGCTGCAGCCGTGCCTGCAGACTGCGCTCATCCCACCCATTTCCCCTTGATCGCCTCGGAGCTGGCCATTCTGTGCATTTCGTCCCGTGTTGATTAAACACCAACACATCGGCGGCAGCCATTGTTGGAATGGGAGCTGATGCAATGACACGGCAATGTTGCAATCATGGGAGCTATATTTTTCGCCAGAAAGTAGGCGAGAATGTGTATAACGGAAGGCTTCTCTCTTTGAAGCTAGAGATCCCTTCGCAAGGGCATGAAGGGAGAAGGCCGATTCTAAGCTTCAGCAGCCCTCGGATAAAATCGACGATATTCTCGAAAGTACAATAAAAGAAAGGACGGTATCGTGAATGGATGCGAAAGATATTGCGACCTGCAGGCGCACAGATGTGATATTTCGTCAAAGTACCTGCTGCGATTGTGTAAGTTGTGGCGGCCCGCGCAAGCTTCGTCTCTAGCAGTCGCGGCAGCTGGTCGATTCCATGGGAGAACCACGGACAAGAAGAAACCGCAATAAAACAACGATGAGAAGAAGAAAACAGTCCTGATACTAACAAGAAGAACTGGAGTGTTACTGCAAGACGGCGGTTGCATTAGCTGAGTCTTGGGTTTTCCTTGATTTTTTTTAAGAAAACTTTTGGGTAGGGATGGCATGTACTAACCCGAGTTCTCTGCAGAAGCCGGTGAAGGCGCGTTGCAAGCGCAGCTATGGGCAGCACAGATAGATTGCCTAGTACCAGACCTTAGCACCTAACTTTGCAGCAGTAGCATGAACAACGGATAAGATAGCTGGGCTGACGATCTTCGTGCCACAGCCGTCCGCCTCGTCAGTTGGATGTACAGCTCAGTGTTGGTTGTACAGAGAGCTACCAAGGCTTTACTTACAAGTACAAAGGCACTAAGCACGGTAGTACCGTGGGAGGCGGGCTGTAGTGAAGTCGAGTATAAGTTGGTGAGCAAGGCTAGTAGATGTGGCAAAGGCCCGGGATCCTCACAATAAAAGAGCGGCCGAGCGAGGCGGGATCAAGTGGTGAAAGATGGTGGCGAGGCTGTCCAGAGAGAGGAAACAAGCCACTGGCCGCGGCCCAGGGAAGAAGATTTCCGGACAAAGTGACTGACCTCCAGCAGATGCGGAGGGACCAATGATACAGGTGCCCTTGCCTTGGGACTGCCCAACCTACGGAGGGAGAAGAGGCGAGTATCTCAGCTTGAGGTTGCACAAGGGCTGCGGCCTCGACACCCTCTTTTTGGTCCTCTTGCTTTCTCTTTTTTTACAGCATCACGCTTGGTGTGACTGAGAACTACTTTGGGCACTACGGTAAGTATCCATGGCTTTGAAGGTACTAGCACGAGTAATGGATGGATCCAATGTGATATCGTAGATGGTGATGCAATACCAGAGGTACAGTACAGTAGAGATAAGTCAAACAAGATGCGGCACATGGATCTCATGAGACCCGGCGGGCGTTGGCGAGAGGGCACTTGTGCTTAGGAGTGTAAATACATGCCTTTCCGATCTGCGATTCGGCACCTGGAGAGACAGCGAGTACCGCAATGTCTCGTACATACATGTACACTGACAGCCGCCTTGCAGCGCATTGTCTTGGATGTTGGGGGTACCACTACCGTAGAACAAGGTACTAGGCATTCTCCAGACTGACCTACGATAGACGTGCCTGAGCCCTCGTGGGACATTGCCCATGCCAAAGCATAAACGGGAGAGGACGACTAAGCAGGTGCTAGGCCGTGGAAAGCGCCCAACTGGGAAGGCTAGAGCCTTTGAGCAAACAACGTGACACGAACGCTGCCGTCATTGCCTCGCTTCTTTCTTATCCTCGCCTCGCCTCGCTTCACCTCGCCCTTGCCTCTGTCTGCACTGCTCACCCGCAGGAAGCAGAACGCAGGAAGGACCAGCCAGCCCTTTGCAGGCGAATGCACGCACACATGAGCAGGTACGATACGACTGACGACCTCCCAAGAGACGCTCCTGCACCAAAAAATGCGCCAGTGATGCACCAGGACGCAGCGGCCCGGCCAATCAAAGTGGCGCTGGGCGGGAGGGTTGGCTGGGCTGCGGGCCCCATTCGCTTGTCACCAGACCCCCAAAGTGCTTAGCGCGTCTTTAGCCCATCTCCAGCTGCAGCCAAACAAGCCCGCTGCCATCTCGCATGGGGATTGGATCTCCCTTGGTACCTCGTAGGTACCCAACAACTTGAATCAAGGTGAATGGCATTCGATGTTTTGGTGATGGAGTACGATGGGGTTGCACGAAGAAAGACAGAAAACAAAAGGGGCAAGATGCTATTATAGGATTCCTCACAGCTGTCTTGGTACCTATAAGCTCGTCGCTCTATAGTCGCAAATTATTTTCACTATTTTCATGTCAAGTAGCGCTGGTTCCCATATCATGATACAACTGCGATACTTGCAGGCGAACGTATCGGTCTGATGCTGCTGAAAGTTGCATCCCATCTGCAGCCATGGCCTATTTATTGATGCAGCTCCATGCACCCAGAGGCATTGCTGCAATGCATGCGTGTCCCACTTGCTGCTGCTGCTGCTCCGAGATAAATAACAGAGCGCGAGCATTCTCTGCCGGTTTTGTTTATTTATTTATTTTCTTTGTGCCTTGACAAGCTCCAGACTAGCGGAGGGTGTACCTGCTTCGTACCCAGCTGCTGTCATCTATCACTTTTCATCACAGGTTGGCGAAAAGTATGAACCTGATACTGTACGCAAACTTGCAAGATTTGTGATTCTCACCATCACAAGAAAATGAAGAAAGTAGAGGAAAATACGAAAATAGCACTTCGCCCCCCAAACCACACCTTCAACCAAAAAAAACAACAGCAGAAAACCATACGATCCTCCACCACTTGAGCACTCGGCTGGCCTCGTCGCGTGACAATGTACATGCACGTACCATGCAGGCGCATGCAGGGCCTCGATCCACCCAAGCTGCAAATACTAAAGTGAATCAGAATCAAGAAAAAAACAAAAATCTCGCATGAGGCGCCTCGTACATACATAAACGCATGGCGCATCCGCACTGACACGCGTGCATGTACCTGTACTTTGCGGCTGGCATTTGACGATCCAAATCGGCTGCCGTCATTGGTTGCCCTGACCCGAATCGATATGCCCTGCGTATCCAGTGCCAGGTACCGGTACGTTGACATGGCCAGGTACCCTCCTTTGCGTGGGTTGCTACAGGTGTTTGACCGCTTGTCAGTCAGTAAGCCAGGGCTCGAATCCCTTTGTGCTGCTGCTGCTGTTCTCCCTCAGACACGTTCATGCAGCATCGCCTTTCCTTCTTACAGGGTTCAGAAGCACGGCAGACTCAGCTGACCCCCTTGAGTCATTTTGCCAGATATGGCAGGATGAGAGACATTCAATGTTGCCCCTCATTCAGACTCGCAGTTGGAATCCAAATAATCAAATCTGCATGTTTACAAAACAATATTATTAGTATATAGGTGTCGAAATGTCCTCATCGAAAGGTAAATTTAAAGTAGGTAGTTCAGAAACATATTAAATGCAATATCGGGCTGCAGGCAGGCACCCTTGTGCAGTCTCCCGAATAGTCCGTCTTCTATTGTAGTACAAGCCCGACATCGCAACGGGTCTTTCGAAGCGGTCAGACCCAAACGATTCATCGAGTCAAAACCCCCCAAGGCCTGCCTTGTCCTTGGGCTTCTTCCATCATGCCACGGGAAGTGATGGGACTTGCTATCAGATGATGAATGACGTTTCCAAGCAATAGCATCATCGTCATGAATTATCCACAAAACGGCAGCAATGCAGACGATGAGTTGGGCACTTCATCCCGCTAACACTTCGTCACATGGTCTTCAGAAAACAGCTCGTAAATCCTTACTTTTAGATACTAGTCTTACTGTCAACAAGGTGAAATGCACGCATTAATTGGGCATGATTCCATGCTTGCTACAGGCGCCCCCACGGCCCCCCATATCTCTTTTACAGACTACAAACTAAACTCTAGCGAAACCTGTCAAACCGAATCCCCAGATTAGTTATCACAGCATGCACATCATAC
Organism: Trichoderma simmonsii; assembly: GCA_019565615.1. Classification (NCBI taxonomy): domain Eukaryota; kingdom Fungi; phylum Ascomycota; class Sordariomycetes; order Hypocreales; family Hypocreaceae; genus Trichoderma; species Trichoderma simmonsii. The sequence goes on from CP075866.1 coordinate 3,887,096, forward strand.
TCGTAGTAACAACGGAAACCCTGATCCCGGGCCCTGTCTGAGCCAAGGGCTCGCTTGGACAAGAAGCACAGAAGAATCACGGTTATCTCGCCCCCCTGGTCCGACTTATACCGGAGGTCCCACATCTTCCGGCACTGATCAATATCTTATCGCCATGCCGATATCCAGCGGCTCCCGGTGCAAGTATTTCTCTTCCGAAGTGCCGTTATGGTATTTGAGCAGCATGTCCAATAAGTCTTATTGTATGCTTGCCCTCTTAATTAGTAAGCTTTGCCCATGGAGGACCAAGTAAGAGTACGAGTGGAGGTTGATGCAATGGATTTTGCATCAAACCTTCATAGCTTCTGAGTCTCTACAATTCATGAACTATATACCTGCCCAGTAAGCCTGATATCCTAAGTATTAGGTAGTTAGGTAAGACTTAATAAGAATTGTGCTCAGTGTTTGATCCAACAAATTTAGGTAGTAGGTAACAGCGTTTGGGTGTTGCCTCGAGTTGTTATCTCCCCGACATTGGTATTGGCTTCATTTGCAGTCGTACCATATCCTCAAGAGCGATATTAAAAATCATTGCAAAAGAAGAAAAGAAAGGAAGAAACCACCAAGGCAATCACAGCAATACATCACTCAACCAACAGCACACCATCAGATACAAATGAACAAGGCTTTATTCGGTAGGACACAAGTCCCATCAACAGCATCACAAAGTGATGTCGCGGAAAGTCGGAGTGACAATAAGCTTCAAGGGGTGGTATCTATGCGACGTGCCATCTAATAACCCGAGCCATCTCAAATTTTGTTTTCCAAGATGAAATGAAAGAAAAAAAAAACACATATCAGAATTCAAGTGCCACCCGTTCCACGCTATATAACCAAGCTCGCCTCCCCGAGTTGGGGTTCGGGGGCAGTCCGATAATTAAACACCCATCGTCGTGGAAAGAAACCATAAAAGGGGGGAAGAACACAGATGGAGGGAAGGGGAAGTGAAAATGGGGAGGAGAAAACATGTAACAGAAGAAGAAGAAGAACGGAATGAAAGGGCTGTTCGTCCATCAGCGCCCATACTCAGTATAACTCATGTCGGCGTAATTCTGGCCCATGCCCTCTTCTGGGTATCTGGCCCCAGAACTACTCATGTATCCACCATCGTCGCCATCATCGTAGTCACTGGCATCGAATGAGGATCTACCACTGAGCTCGTCATCCAGCCCACCTCCCATGTCGGTCGACCAATTCATCTGCGCCAAGGCGGGATACTGAGCCAAGAGAGCTTGTGGGAGGCCATAGTTGCCACTGGAATCCATGGGATAACCAGGGCCAGCATCCATGCCCATAACCTGCGGGTTGGCCATGTTCTGTGCCATATTCTGCTGCATCCGCTGCTCCTGCCACTGGCGTTGTCTTTCTATCATTTCCTCGTCCAGGAGAGGTTTGATGCATATTCTTCCTGCTTCAGAACGGAAATGTCTTCCCAAGGCATCAGCTCGTGCAAATCGTCGACCACAGCCCCACTGGCCACCGGTTTTCAGATCACCCTTGCAAACAAATTTCTTCTCTCCGGAATGTAGACTTTCGTGTCGCTTTCTGTCATGCTGTCGAGCAAATGCCTTACCGCAGACAGTACAAACGAATGGTCGCTCATCGGTATGAGTGCGCAGGTGAGACCGCAGATTATATGCTCGAGTGAAGCGTTTGGGACATAGAGTACACTGGAAAGTTGCCGGGTGTTTCTGCATGCGCTTACTTGTCCCGGCATCCTGGCTATTCTGGTATTCGGGATCTGCCAGGCGCAAGGCAATCACGTTATTGGGAACTGAGGAAGTCGACTGCCGTCTTCGTGAGGCCGACGAGCCGACCGATTGCCGATCTAGAGGGGATAAAGATCGAGATGAAGTATCGGAGCGGGTTGCAAGATCAACTCCGAGAGAGGGTCCCAAATTGCCAGGGGGCAGGATTCCGCTACCGGGATGGAACGGGTCCGTAACCGCCCTCGGGCGAGACTTAGGTCGGCCTGTAAAATCACGTTAGTTATAGTTCGTGCATGTGATATCCTATATCGCAGAGATGGGAACGACTTGCCTCTTTCTGGGGGTGTTAGTGAATCCTGATCCATCTGCGACTTTGGCGGCTCGAAACTGCCTTGTCTTGAATTCGTAGTCGGCGCAAAGTCAATGTTGATGGCCGGTGGTTGCATTTGGTGCATATCGGCGCCCATACCGCCCTGCAGAGGCGGGAAAGTCTCATGGTTGGGTTGTAGGTCTGGGTATCCAGAGACGTTCTCATACCCGGAATTTGGCGGGATCAAGTTGAAAGAAGGCTGCATAGTATCCGGCATCTGCTGTGGCATTATGCGAGGGCTGATGGCTGGGCTGTGCGAGGGGCTTCGGCCGTGATAACCAGGACTGCTGGGGTCAGCCAAGCTGAAAGACCCAATACCGAGCACTTCTTGGTAGAGGCTGTCCGCAGGTCTCTGCAGAGGAGAGTGACCCGATGGGTCGGCGTCAAACGTATCGGAACTAATCATATGAGGAGAAGGAGCCACGGAGGAGACGTCAGAGTATTCCGAGGGAGTCCTCCTATGGCCTTGGAATTGCGGTTGGGTCCAGTCGCCGAGCTGATTGGGAAGAAGCGCGGCCTCAGGCCCTAAAGAAGCATTCCTCGAATGGGTGGACGGCGGCGACGAGAACTGATGTTGGTTGAAGGGGGGCGACTGGAGACTTTCGGACGGGTAGAGCCGTGGAGGGGTCGGAGACTGATGCGAATGCGGAGAGGTCATGGCATTGAGGTCGCCAAGGGGCGGCTGCTCAAAGAGGGGGGCGTTGTACTGATCGCCTTGCTCAGCGGCCGATGGGAAGAGAGAGAAATCACCGTCGTGGAGGTTTGGCGAGAGGTAGTTTTGTTGCGCCTGGGCGTTCAAAGACAGGGTGGAGTCGGGGCCGGTGGCCGGCTGCTGTCCGAAGCTCGCGCTGGGGTCAAAGCCGGTATTCGGGTCGGCAGCGTTGGCTTGTGCACCGAGGAAGCCGTTTGCGTTGAATGAGTCGAAGTTGGGATGCAGAGATGTTGTAAATGCTCGATGTTGCTGTTGTTGCTGCTGCGGTTGTCGCTGCTGCTGCTGTTGTTGCGATGGATCCAGGTCGACTCCGATCCCAAGACCAAGACCAACGGATGGCTGCTCGTTTGTGGGTGCGAACGGGCTCCGTGCCGGCGAGTGAGATTGGTTTATATCAGGCTGAAAGCCACCGGCCGACGGTGACCTTCCACGCTGGGGTTCGCTGCTCATGATGGCTGCCGAGTGCTGGTCTGTACGTCGTGCGAGGCAGATTCCACAGTCAGCCTTCCGTGCTGCAGCGGGGAGGCTGTGCACTGGGCGGCAGAGATGCAAGGAGCTGGGGGGGCGGTCCTATCACAGCGGCAGGACGCGTACAGCGGTGCGAATCACAGTCTGAAGAGTGTTTCAGACGGGCGGTCCTGAGGCCAGCTGCAACTCGTTCTCCGAGCGGGTGCGGGCGTCCAGGTACGGGGTGGATTTGACGTGGGTATGGCTATCAAATAGGGCTGGACCTGGACCTGGGAGGGGGAGGGGAGACGAGGCGAGGCGAGGCGAGGCGATGCTATGCTGGCCTGGATGCGATTTGCCAGAATGCTAGATGCTGGCAGAGTTTGGGAATCGGCACGGCACTGGCAGCGTGAAGACGAGGGAGGGGGGTCCTTTCTGGCACTTTGCTTTGTCGGGGTTCGTTCGGGTTGGGCGCCAAATCATCGAGCAGAGAAACGCGGACCCGCGAGGCTGTGCAAACTGGAGCAGCAACCTTGTGGCCGCAATTCTGCTTGGACACAAGAGGAACAAAGACAGAAAGAGACTCTTCAGTGACGGCGTCTGACGGCGCTGCTGACGACGCTGCTGGTTCTGGTAGCTCGGCGGGCTTGGGGTTGGTCCAACTTGGAGGCGGGTGATGTAGGAGGCAGAAAGCTAAGGTCGGAGAGGTATCGCAGGAAGTGGGATGGTCCCCAGCAAGCAGGCGTGAGATATGGATCAGGCCCTTTGCTTCAGCCGATGGTTAGCACGGCTTAGGCGACGGGCTAGCAATGAGAGAGAAATGTGCCTTTTAGCAGCCTGTCATACCCACGTGAAAATCAGATGAGGGACACAAGAGAGAGATTTGAATAGGTGCTCTTTAGCAGTGCGACGGATGACTCAGGTACTGTATGTACATGCAAGCAGGTACTCGTACATACTTTGCTCACTTCAGCTCGTCTGCCATGTTATTCAATGGCGCGCGCCGTGGAATGCTTCTCAACTACTAAACGCAGCTATACGCTCCAGATGCAAATCCATCAGCGACATCCGGCAACTGGAGCCCAGCTGGAGGCTACCGCCCGTTCTAGCACTGACGCCAGCGGCCTCCATCTTTCAAGGTTCCCTTCATGCCAACGACTCATGTAATCTCCATGGTCTTTGGTAGCGTCCGTTGACTTGAGTTGTACATTGAATCAAACTCTAGCAACAACCCCGCACACCGTTCGCATAGGCCTCTGTCATTGGCGCCCCTCCACAGTGGCAGGGGGGAAATGAGAAAAGGAACCGTATTGGGCACTAGTTTGCCGGTCGAGCGGTAGTGCATGAGCATCAGTATTCCAAAGGTCTAGAATATCTCCCAAACTTGACAGATTCGGCATCACTTTCGAGGGTGCGACGGCACATGTCAGTGACAAATACCTGGAAACGTGGTAGCCGCTTATGTACAATGGTAAGTACCCTAACTACAAGTGGTGGGCGAATAGGCACCTTATCTGGAGTATTTACTACCTTATGGCCTACCCCATAGCTGTAATCATCCAAGTTGGTGAACAAGAAAGATGCCATTCACATCTACACAAGCTATAGTGCTACTATAGACCAAGGTTCTGCCACTTAGGCGAATATTACGCGTAGACAAAAGGGCTCTAGAAATTCCTTTTTGGACAAGTTACCCCGGTCAATCCACAATCATGAGCATCATCCCAAAAAGACGGCAGACTTCCGTTGACAGCACCCCCTACCTACTTAGACAAAAGCCCTCCCAAAATCGGCTGTTTCTCTGGGTTGTCACCTTTACAGCCACCATTCGATAGCTGAACAACTTAATGAAGGAACTAGAAATGACCAAATCCTGAAACTTTTCGTTTTTGGCAGCTGCATGGAGATTGGCGGTGATGCGTCGTGTCTCCCCCACATGGCTGGCGGTGATGACGAGTTTGCACGCTATCACCATGCTAAGCTTTTGGCGACACCCATGCTTCCCAGGTAGAGACATTCGGTCATTGTCATGGGCACGAAAACGGCAAATAACCTTATTAGCTCCGTTCTGCAGAACATCGAAAGGGAAGATGGAAAAAAAGCTGACGACAACATCACACACACACGCCCCCCATGATCGACGCCAACACATGCAAGTCTAGTCAGGCAACGCTTCTTGAGGGCTAAATATAGCGTCTATACGAAGTTAAAATCTCGCGGAGCGTATATCCTAAAGCGCTTTAATTTCACGGCAAAAGTCTTTTATTGTTTCGAATCATCGAAGGAGATGAAAGACGGAGGAGGCTGTGAAAGAAGAAGAAGACAAAAGTGCAATAAAGAGGGAAAAGAGAAATGCAATATAACACGACTATCCGAAAATAGCAGCCAGAACTGTTTTGAAACAAAAAAGCCATAGACGAAAGGCCTGAAGCGTAAATCAGGAGCAAAGCCGCAGCAGGTTTCAAGTTTGACAGGCCAAAACACGAGAAAAATAAAATGGAGACAGCATCAGGAAAATACATGCAAAATTGTGATTAATACTGCAGAATCCTTTTCTCAAACAAAGGTGGGTTTGTACCGCCCTGAGTTGTCCCATCCTTGCTTGTCCACAGCCACAGTAAGTGACGTATTGGACCGGGCTGCATGAAGGCTGTTGATGCTCTGGTGCCTGGTACGTGCTCATGTGCGGTGTGTTTCTGGTTCCCGATTTGAAGGATGAAACAACGAGTCAGATTGCATTGCTGTTATTTTCGGTGAATTTGAATCTGCCTTTACTTCAAGCTTAACTTGCCGTCTTTGCCTTTTGAAGCCATCATCGTTAATAACACACTTAACAATCAATGTTCATCTACATGTCAACTTGTTACTGTACCCTTAACCTTGTAAGAACCCACAAAAAACCACGCAGAGCATCCAATGTAAATAAACGCTTGCAAATCTCTCGGCTGCCGACAGCCAATCGGCTACCAGCCCTTGCTGCAAATCTAGATCCCCGTCCCTCATTGGCCCGCGCCGGGGCTTTTATTCGGATCAACTGCAAGGCTCTCCGCAAGGCTTTTTTCGCAACCCTTCCCAACTCACAGGTTATTCACACTTTGTGTTTCCCTACTTGTTCCACTACCCCTGGTTTTTTACAATCTTCTTTTTTTCTCTACGGTATATTTTGCCGCCCAGTTCGATCATTCGGGAATCGGCCGAATTAAGGGGCGGGGGCTTCGGATTGGTACCTTTGCGGGCGCCAATAAATCCGACTTCCCGTCGCTTTTCGTGCCTTGCTTAGTTTCAACGGCCAATCGAGTTCGGACCCAGAATGGGCGCTTCCATCGCCTGAATAGGTACTTGATCCTACCCGATAGGTAGCGCCCCGAGGCCTCTCGTATCGGAGGACCTGGGTTACGGACGTTTTAGTCCTAAAGTGTTGCGTCTAAGCCATTGCTCGGTTCCAAAAACATGCAAAGCCAGAAAGTCGAGCCAAAATGTCACCAGATCATGGTGACGGAACACCACAGCCACTCTCGTCTATTGAATTGGGCGGAAATATACCTTGCCCCCTTTTTATTATCAATTCTCCGTTGTATAGTTTGTAAGAAGAGTCGAGAGAGAAAATTTGCCCAGATAGTTGTGCCAAATCCAAAGTAACGCCGTGAAACTATGCCCTTTTTTCTTCTTCCAAGTCTTGCAGGCTGCCTCTCTGTTGTAGACAAGACAAAATCAAACACGCCATTTCCATGTATGCGTATGCTGTTCTTTCTAGCTTCGACCAAAAGCATAGTTGGTCGTCTAATAACGTATGCCTCTCTTTTCCAATTAGATCACCTCTGAACGCTCATAGCCTTCGGGCTTGAGGGCAGGCTTGGGAACCTCCCTGTCTTTGAATTTGCTGACAAAGGGGTTTGGGTCCTCCTTCTGGTTGAGGTTGCCCAAGGTGTGGTTGACTCCTCTGTGACTGGCCTCATCGGCTCGAATATACAGAATCAAGTCTTTCATGGTTCGGTTGCCCTCAGGCATGTTCCAGTACTAGGTTTCCATCTGTTAGTTGCGTTGCTCTTTAACTCCTCTCCCTCTCTTGTTCAGTTTACTAACCTGCACGGCAATGTCAGGAATGCGAAACTTGGGGTCGTTCCACTTTGGTAAATGGCCGTCTTCGATTTCGGCAATCGCTCGAGTATACGTGTGTACCGCCTCCTCCTCCAGGTATCCGACGAATCGATGGACAATCTTGGGATGAATCAGATAGGCCACAAAGAGACTGTTGAAGAAGACGCCCTGGGCGCCGATAATCATGAGCTTCATGAACGGGCCGGGCTCGCACATGGTCATGAAAGTCAAAAGATGCATCCGTTCGTTGTAGCTTTCTTCCAAGAGCGTCTCGATCCAGCCGTTGTCTCTCTTCATGCCTCGAAGGCTGCTGAGATGGCGAAGCATGCCGCCAACCATTCCTGGAACACCAGCGATACTCTCAAGGAACACGAATCGAATAAGCTGTTCGCACAGCAAGATACTTGTTAGCTATACATTCCATAACCAGACAGATGGACCATCAGGTCCATAGCATAAGGGTGAGTAGAAAATCATACCCATTGAGCCTCTGTCAGCGGCTTCTCCGCTTTGATAGCAGTTGTCGGATTCTTCTTATCAACCTGCTGCTCCCTATCCATGCCCGTGGCCTTGTCCATCCAGTATCTCGCGAACCGCACAATCTTCCACGCCGCCCAATCACCAAATCCCCGAGGCGGGCGGTGCGAAGGCGTCACCTGATGGAGCTCCTCCATTGAGAAGCCCGGGTGAGGCCATGCCGCCGGAGTTGTCTTGATGTGGGGGGTGTCTTTGGCGGGGAAGAAGTCTCTGAGCTGAGAGACGGGTGTCGTCGAGAATGCTCGCGTGGTCTGGCCGTAGAGGTGGTGAGATGAGGTTGCGGTCCGGCCTAGCCTCCGGGTCAGTGCCGGGTGCGCGGCGAGTCTGCAGCTTGCATGGCTGTTGACGACGACTTTTGCAAGCCTGGCTGCTTGTATGGGGGCGTTTGTCTTGGTGTAAGTCATTGCAGAAGCTTATGTAAAGCTGTGGTTGGTATTGTTGCAACGTTCAATGGCTTCAATGATGATAAGTCATAGGATGTCACACGGCTTGGTGGTGGTGATGATATATATATAGCCAAGCAACCCCCCTTTAGCCTTGGGACACCTGAACGTTTTATACGAGCCCCCTTTTTACTGCTAAGACGGCAAAAGTCAAAAACAGCGAAATATTACAGGTCGGAGCGCACATTTGGCAGCTTCGTCCGTCGGGTATCCGTGAGTCCACACACTCTTTACATCCGGTGCCGCCATGCTAATCCGCACCCGGGTAAGCGGGCTCGCCGTGATGAGAACCGACATGCAGCAAGGCATCCAATGGACGGGCCGCATATGTTGCTCTGTTCCTAGTCATCTGCCATGCAAAATGCTGGTTTCATTGCCTCACCTTGGCTCGGCATCCTCAAGAGTTACGAAGTCCGAGCCGCAAAGGCGAGCTTCAGCGGCGGTCACGCTTAGACTAGTCGGGACCTTTCGGAGCCGTAAAAAACCTCCCTATGACTCTTTCTCCCAATTGCTTTCCGGTCCTTTTTCGATTTCATTTCGCTGCCTCATTTCCTCGGACGCAACGAAGAGTGAAATCATAATCTGCTCTCCCAGTCCCGTTGCGTCATAAGCCTAGTATTAGCCAGGCCAAATTATTATGTTATGTTACCAATTCTCCGGGATCCAGAATTTTGTTTCTCCTAACTAGCAGGGCAACAAAGATCCACTCCCCTGATGACGCTGTGCGGCAGTCGGCGCTTGTCGGCGCTAGGCTCTTAGCAATGTTAGCAATTGAGTTTGCTCCATTGGCCTGTGACAATTCATGGATCTTTGTCTGAGGAAGTTATCGGTCCGTATATACGAATTCGATCTTATTTAATGCACAATGAAGTCGCTCTATGGAGCACATGCAAAAGGTCGTTGATGGGGCTGATCCCGTATTTCGCTTACGGATAATTGCGGCTGCTGTCAAAATCTCAAAATCGCTGAGCGGCAAAGTTTGGTACATACTCCAACACTATCTTCGGAAACGCCAAGACTTGCAGGTTCCTGATGAGTCCGAGGAGATGTGCAGCGGCAAGCTATCGACTATAAGCTTGTTTGGCGCCGTTCTTAACGTCTTTAGTCTACGCATCGAGTTGAAAAGTCAGGCCATTTGTTAAGAGAAACTATTTTACACTTGCAGTCAATCGTAGTAGGGCTTACACCTAAAGTGTGCAATCTCTAACCAGACACGGGAATGCCAGCTTTGAACCATCGCCATCGCCATCGTGCAAATTTTCACCGAGAGCATGTTTGATTCAAGCTCAATCTGATGGGGCAACAATTGAGTCAGAGTCTTTGCGGCTTTTACCGAATCTTTCTTTCTGTGCTAGATGATCGTGTTTCTACATAGATAAAACCGGGACTTATTTTTTTTTTCCTTTGCGGCAACCTTGCGGCCCAACGCGGCACGGCATCCTAGTGCCCATTTTTACATCCTAAACAAACAAAGTTAGTATAAGCAGGTTGCAAGGCGGATCCGAAAATCAACATCAAGGCGATTAGGGTTCTAAAGACGTACCTCTCCAACGGTGTCAAGCCAAGCAACTTCATTCCGTTTGCCAGAACAATTCGTGCAGCATCGTACAACGCCATTCGGGCCTTCATCAATTCCTTCTCGCTGCCAACCACCTGCAGGTGATCGTAGCTGCTGCTCACGGCGTGAGACATCTTGAACAGGTAAGTGAGTACGGTGGTGGGCTCCAGAGTCTTGAGCGTGTTCTGAACGGTATCGGGCCACTGCGACAGCATGCGAACAACGTTGGTGGCATGCTGCTCAGTAAGCAATGAAAGGTCCGCGCTCAACAGATCTTCCTCGCTCAAGTTCGCACGACGCTTGATGGAGCAAAGTCGAGAGTGGGCATACTGCAGGTAGGGGCCCGTGTCGCCCTCAAACGAGGTCATGGCCTCCATGTTGAATGTGTAGTTGTTGATCCTATAATCCAATGAGCATGGTTAAAACAAGGCACCCACAGCAAAGGATGACTACTAACCTCTTTCCACTCATATCCTGAACCATGACACTGCTAATACCCAGGATATCAGCCGTAGCCACTGGGTTCTCGACCTGGGCGTATTTGTCCTGGTTCTTCTTCATGGTCTCGTGCATGTGGTCTGCGCAGTCCCTCAAGATATCGTCCAAGCTATTGCACTTGTATCAGCCAACTCCGCATTTCCAATTGAAATTATGCTTAGTATTGTATGGGATATGTCCGGGGATTACTCACAACTTGACGGTACCTTTCCTGGTGCTCATACCAAGAACCAGGCCGAAGTTGATGTGCTGGCAGCGCTTCGCAATGTCCTTGTAGCCAAGCTGCTGAACGATCTCGAAAAGCTGCTTGAGGTGGAGATCCTGCGCACTTGCCACGACATAAATCATGTGGTCAAACTTGTAGGTTTCGTACTGTACGGTTGTCAGTGGACGGCATATTGGAAAAAAGCCTAGGGATGGAGTTGACTTACTCGGCCGAGCAACTCGCAGATGTCACGGGTGAGATACAGTGCGGTACCGTCCTTCTTTCTATAGTTCAAAGCTTTAGATCACCATGTTGTTGGAGAAAAGAAGACATCGCCAGAACTTACCGAATGACGGTGACACCAAGTCGCTTTCCTTCTTTACCAGGAAGCAGTTTGGTGAAGTCAACGAGCGTTGCGCCGTTGTCTACTCGAGAAATGCCCTTCTCTTCCATCTCTACGGCAACCTTTGCCATGGCCTCCTCGGAAACCTGACTCTCACCTGCACACAAGTTAGATCTCTTCCCCTTTTCGTTACGTGAATTGGATCTTACCGCTATACTTGTCAAAAGCGATGTTAAGTCGAGCATACGTCTCTATACCAAGTGTAAGTTTAACAAATCCAGAACCAAGGACGCGATATACTCGCTAAGCGATATCGTCTTACCCTTGTATCGAGCAATACTCAGATCACGGAAGATCTGCCACTGTGCGAGCACGTCCTCTTCCCTATCAGTCTAAGAGAGGAATATTAGCAACCGAAGGTTAATATTAGAATATGCCAACGACTTACCATACGCTTGAAGTACCGACGAGCTTGCTCATCAAGGCTTTTGGCTTCAAGTTCGGTGACATCTTTGCCCTCCTTCTTCTGAGCCTCGATAGACTCCTTCTCGGCAGTCATCTCGGCATTGATTTGCACATAGAGGTTAAACAGGTGGTTAATGGGGTCTTTCTTAAGCGCCTCCTCGTTGCCGTATTTCTCGTATGCGAGAGCCAGCAGACCGTACTGCTTACCCCAGTCTCCCAGATCTGTAAGAATATGTTAGCATGATTTGGGTTGATGATTATTTGTCTCCACTATGAGATACAATTACTCACAGTTCATTCGCACCACTTCCCAGCCGCTACCTTCATAGAGGTTGGCCAAGAAACTTCCGATAATGGTTGATCGAAGATGGCCGGCATGGAAAGGCTTGGCAACATTGGGGGAGCTGAACTCGACGATCTGATATACAATTAGCAGTCAATCATTGGAATCTTGGGTATTCATGAAATTACAATGCGCTTCTTGCCCTGGCTTGGGTCCTTGGGATCCCTCAGGCCGTTGAATCGGTTACGACCTAACGATATAAAGGTAAGTATGTTTGCAAAGTCCATGTTGTATAAGAATTAGCATACCATATTCCTCGCCAAGATTGCGAATCAATGGGATCAATGAGTTGGAGAGTGGGCCTCCCTTGACGAAGAATGACATGAAAGGACCGCTGGTTGTAGGCTTGCCAAACAACGCATCATCCTCGGGGAACTAATACACATTATCGTTAACTTATGAAATTATAACAACAAGGGAAATATCATCTTACCTCTCCAGCCCACTTGGTAGCGAGAGCATCTGGCTTCTCGCCCTTGATCCTCAACGCCGGAACAGCAAGTACAAAGTCACCCTTGTCGAGACCGGTTGTCCAGTTGATGGCGGGATATACGATTTGAGCGTCTACGCCAGAGATTCCTGCCAATACATTGCTAAGGTGTGCCCTATAGAGGTCAAGTGGGTTGATTTCGGGGTGAGCCTGGGGATATTTCTCGGTGACGGAGTCAAGCGTCAAGCCATTCACCAAGCTGGTGAGCTTGTCGATGCCTGCTGGTTTAGCCATGTCTGAGATGGCTCTTATGCGAGAAGCTGTGAAAGAAGTATTGCGCAAAGAAGCCCTGCAGGTCGTTTGCTGAATACTCGAGGTGGGGTGTTTTTGCTCACTCAAGGACGTAAAAGGCCTGGGTGAGGTGGTCAGTGGTTGCAGAAGAGCACGTCTCGCAATCCACGGAGAAACGAGGGTTAATATACGATGACTCTTTCGACTGAGAGAAGCCCGACAAACCGTCATGAATGAGAGGTGTGAGTTTTTGGGGCTCTGTACCTGTGACTCAATTTTGGTCCTAGCAGGAAGTTAAGCACAAACGCTTCCCCACCACAAGAGGAATGTTAGGCCTGTGAGTCGCCTGGTGGGGGTTCTGCCGCATTTCAACCGCACGCTGCAAGTTGACGTATAAAAATTCAGGCCTTCTGTTAATTCTGCAGCCACAGTCAGGAAAAGCACATAATTGGTGATATGCTCAATTATTTTTGAAGGATATACTATTTACAAGCAATTACGAGACTCAGTTCCCTGGCTAAATAACAGGTTCCAAGTACCGTGTGATAATATGATTGAACCACCAAAATTTATCAGGTTGGAGGGGCAGCTTTGGTGCTCGACGTCTTACCTAATGTGGAGAGTGTGAGTGTGCCCAAGTCAATAATAGAATGCATCTCACATTGTTAACTGCCTAGATGTCCTGAAGTGCTATATAAATAATTGTAAAGTAATGAAACTTTATGTGTAGTGTCTGGGTTAAGGCTGCACTAAATATTATCGTGAGTTTTAATGTGTTCCATTGATGAGATCGGTACAACCAAAATGTGCCCCTCTTCTAACCATGTATCAAGAACGCTATTTGCCCACTTCGACATGATGAAAAACGCCTCCAAGTATATTGTAAATTTATTCCCATGCGTTTCTGTCAGCCATGAAAGAGCATATCAACGCCACAAGTGCGTACTGGGCGAGGATCAGCTAAAGTGACAGAGTGCCAACCACATGTAAAATCTTGACAGGCGCCCGTAGTTTGGCTAGGCAGCCCTGAATTTTTTTATTTTTTTGGCCAGGCACTAATGCCGACAAAAGTTTTTGCCCCTCGCCTCGCCAACAAACCCCGCCATAAAAATCTCCAGGCCAGCCTAATCGTACATGATCGCTCCTGTTTACGTATCTTAGATTGATCACACGATTCAGCCCGACCACGGTCGCAGCCAAACGCATTCCTTATTGCAACATATCGATACAACGATTTGAACATCTATAAACTCTTCAGCTTTTATTTGTCTGACAATCTGCAATCATGCCTCCTAAGAAGTGGGGTGAGTCACTGAAGCGCAGTCTGCACACTTTGCGGTCAAATGCCGCCAAATCCTGTCGTTTGCGACGCGCCAAAAAACGAGTGTCATGGCTCTACTCTGAGGATCTTTGGCTGACAATGTTGGAAAATAGACGAAGAAGAGAGCGAAGGCAGCGACTCTGCCCCCGAGACCGCGCCTGTTGGTGGTGCTCGCCGAAAGTTTGATGACGAGGAAGATGACGGCGATGTGAGTATCAACAACAGCATCACGCACTGCGCCAGCGACCTCTTCGATTCCGTCTCTGACTTACCATCGAATATATATAGGTGCTTGACTCTTGGGATGCTGCCGAGGACTCTGAAGTAGAGCGTGAGAAGGCGGCCAAGGCTGCCGCAGCCAAGGAAAAGGCCGCCGCCGCCGCCGCCGCTGCTAAGAAGCCCAAGTCTCAGCGTGTCGCCGAGCACATCGCTGAGCGTGCCCGTATTGCCGCCGAGAGCGACGAAGAGAGTGACGACGAGACGGAGGCAGAGCGCCGTGAGCGACTTCGCCGCACCGAGCAAGAGGCCGATCTTAAGCATGCCGAGGACCTGTTTGGCAGCATTGGCATCAGTGCCGGGCGAAAGTCCAACCCTTCTGGTACCATGGTTGCTGACCCCAACAACCCTACGAACCTCATCAACCTCGCCAACGTCCCAGTTTTCAACCCCCAGACAAAGCTCCAGTTTGAGAAGATGCGGACTCTCCTCACGCCCCTGATCACCGCAAACACCAAGAAGGCTCACTATGGTCTCTTCCTTGAAGAGTTCGCCAAGGAGCTGGTCAAGGAGTTGAACAGCGACCAGATCAAGAAGATTGCTAGCACTCTTACCCGCGCAAGCAATGAGAAGCTGAAGGAGGAGAAGGCGGGTGACAAGAAGAAGACCAAGGCTGCTAAGACAAAGACCTCTCTTGTCACGAGCCGTGCTAACGCAGCTGATACGGCCACCTATGATGACGACGCTTTTGGAGAGTAAGTTGGATCATGCTCAATTGCTCTGCAGAACCAGCAGCATTTGATCAAACCTTTAATTGCTGTTTGTGGGACTGTGCTAACTTTTTCTTCCTCCTTTTTAGTGACGACTTTATGTGAACGACTTGTCCAAGTTAACACACGGCAAAGGAAGAAAAAGAAGAAAGAGACTGCTAGAATAAGCGTTATATTGGTATTCCCAGCGTGTTACTCTCCCTATCAATTGATGGAAGTGCGACAACTCTTGATTTCCTGGACTGCAATCCCCTAAACCATGCATGGCATTTTCACCGTCTTGGCGTGGGCGCAGGCTGACGACTATTCGACGCATACATTGAAATTGGACGATTTAATGGACAAGATTTAGAGGAAGGGGATTTCGGGAGTTTAAAATGGCATATTGTGAAATCAGCTTGCCCTTTTATGTTTCAAAGCGCGCTAGGTCCAAGGCACGAAAGCCTAACAGTCCTATCGGATTTCGGGTATATCATCAAAAGTTATGGCTAGGATAAAAAGATGCCGGCTTTTCTTTTCTTCTTATATCTATACGCTGGCACATGTTTTTTATTAGAGTGGTTTTGTTTTGTATTGCACTGCTTCAGTAGACAAGAGGTCAGGGTATCAGATATAGATAGCCTCTCCTGAAGCGTCAAGTATTTCTCATAAAGATCCATAAAAACCCCCAAATCGCCAAGAAATGCCCGGAGTGATACCCGTGTAACAACGCAACGCCATCATAAAAATCCCGTCATGTACCGCCCGTCCCATCATGTCATTGTAAATATACAGCAATTCTACAGGAATCCACCGCCTCTCCCCGGTTTTGACAACACCCGTTTTCTTGTTCTTCTCCATGTCTTCTCCCCTTAGACCACATTACCAGCCATACCCATGAATAGAGCATGAATGGCCAGCGACAAAGTCCAGAATCCGACCTTTCGGAATCGCCTGACGCGGCTTTGTTGATCTTCGACATCTTTTGCAAAAGCCTCATATGTCTCGGCAGATGCATCATCCAAGAGCCCGCAATCAAAGACTGTCCAGCTTCCGTCAAAGTCACCTAGCGGCTTGATGATTCGGCTGGAGATGGGAATGTACGTCTTCTTAGCATTGATATAGGCCACAATGGGGCGAACAAGCGCCTGATTGACATATGATAGATCGGGGGTGAATAAAGGCACGGCAGCCTTGACGTCATTGAGGTGAATACGCAAATCCATGATGACAAGGCGTCTATCCTCCTCAGACTCGTTGGCTTGTTTCTGAGCCTTCTTCTCTGCGCGCTCGCTCTCTGAGAATTTCTCGGGTGTAGGGGCTCGAGGCAGAAAGCGATAACGATTAGCAATAACTGTGCCTTCTAGCTGGTCATAGAAGTCCGTTACGACCTTGGTAATGCTGTCGTCCATATCCTCGGGAAACATGACATCAGCAACAATGTCCACGTTTCCTTCATATATCCAGCCAAATGGGCCCTCCACTCCACGGTTCAGATGGTCAATCTTCAAGCCATCAATCCGTAGCCGGTTGAATTTTTTCCACGATTTGGATTCCTCTAGCCCCATCATGACTCCTTGGTATCGACTTGAGACCGTACCGTGGACTTGTCGCGGATGGATCGTAAAGAGAGAGCCATCAAACGACCCAGACATATGACTGGCGGATAGGAAATCGTAAAAGAGCCATTGTTTCCTCAACCGAGGGAGTTCGCAGGAGTATATGCTCACTGAGAAGGGGCGGAAGCCGTCAGGTTGGCGAATGGTGAGCAAAAGATCTTCTAATTTGAAAGATTCTATCTCAAAATCGCCTGGTTGGTGTTTGTGCCGGTAAGAAAATGGATCGATTTGCTGCAGTGGCCAACGGACAGAAGTGCGGTCGACAACTCCTCTAACACCATTGACTTCCACGTCTTTGAGAAGCCCCCTACCATTCCACCAGTTGAGGAATGAAAGGGTGACATTAACATTTGCAATCGTTACGTCGAATTGCGTATAATTGCCATCATCTTCGGTAACAGTGCCGTTCTGTTGAACCTGACGACCTGCTGCAGCAACAGCAGCAGCATCAGATGATCCCTTGCTGACGGATGATTCGATCTGCCCGGGTCTTCTTGATATAAACACATTGCGAAATGCGATAACGCCATTCTTCCACTTGGGCACTATGGCTGATTCGAAGACAACCGTAACACCAGCAGATTGAGTCAGATAATCTCCAATCCACTGCGCGAGCGTTTCTGAAGAATGTTAGCTTTGTCGGCAATAACTTCAATATGATGAGAGCACAATCATCGACATACCCTGAGCAAAGACAGTGTTGATCGAGAAGATGAGGATAGAGAAGAACGTCGTAGTGCCCACCAAGATCCAGACGATATGGCCCAGCATAAACCAAGAAACAAAGGCACCCCATTCATCGATATTCCAAGGTCTCATACTTCGAATGGAAATCCATTTGAATCTGACCTTGAACCTCTCCCAAAATCCATTGGCGGCCGCTAACAGCTCTTCTTTCGTCGGACGGTGAGGCATCATGGGGAGATTCAGGTATTTGGACATGGATGCCGCTATAGATTCCTGCTCATGGTCTTTTGCCTCGGTTCCAGGTTGCTCGAGAGGTTTCTTGGATGCAGCTCCTGGGCTTTGGTCGAGACCTGCGGCTGGTTTGTGGCCATCCGGTTGGCCTGGGCTACTCCCCTGAACATCCTTTTTTCTGTTTGCGCTATCGCTGCTATACTGATCATTTTGAAGTAACCACCGCGCAGCATTTTGGGAGGCATTGAGGGATGCTCGATGCCTTTCCAGAATGTTCAAAGGAGTGATGCATCGACGGCTACCATGGAGAGGCAGCTGACTGCCCAGCCCGATTGATGTTGGCGAGTGGCAGCCATTCTTCTGATGCACCAGAGTTGAACCTGGCCCTGCTTTTGCATACTGAGGCTTTACGTCCTGCGTGTGAAACGCCGAAAGAGCTGCTGATCGATTCGACAATGTAGCAGCATGTGGAGTTCGCCATGTTGGAGGGGTTTGAAAGCGGCATGTTAGCTGACGGCGGACAATCAGCCATGATGAGATGCCCTTAGACATTCTTAAGGTTCATGGCGACCAGCAATCTGGAGGCGGTGCGCCAAAAGAAAATGGTATGAACGATGCCCTTGGATTTGAGGTTGAAGCTTGGGAATACAAGATTTCCCTAGACGCTCGGTAGTTGTACAAAAAGCAGGCGGCGAAGCAAAAGTAATTGCATGACGCGCCACTCACGTTGTGCATTGTGGGCGGGCGCCCAGCCAATCGATAAGCTGCGATAACCCATCCACAAATTTTTTGATCGCCAGGTCGAAACGGCGTGTGGCTTGCCTATGCGAACCCAGCGCCGCAACTTTTTTTTCTTCAACGAGTTTGCGACGAAACGAACGGCGTAATCCAGCTATACCGGTCACCATCTGGTCTCATTTATCAACTACTTGATTCGATTTATCAAAGATCCGAACGAACAATAAAAGCCCATCTTACTCTCAAGCATCATGCCGGCACCCACGGCCCTCAAGAAGGCGGAAAGCACCCCGCTTGTCGCAGATGTGCCATCACCAGCGCAGGGTAAGAAATGTTCTGTGAAGATTTCTCAGGCAGGATTTTCAAGGCTTACTCGTGCATAGACAATGACCAGGAGTTCCTCCTAGACGCAGCAGACGCTGCATCGGCCGAAGCCGAAGTCATGGTACCCGAAGCCGTAGACGCAGAGAATAGCATGGCCATTGATGAAGAGGGACGACCTCGCTTTGCGCCGTCCAAAGATATCGTACGCTGAGATTACTTCCTTTGTGTCTGCAATGGGCTGATTTGCTGATATCTACTTAGGACCCCATGATGAGAGTCGAAACACGAAAGATCCCCATCCCACCACACCGGATGACACCATTAAAACAGGCATGGCCTTCTATCTATCCTCCCATTGTGGAACACCTGAAACTGCAGTGCCGTATGAACATTGCGCGGAAATCAGTCGAGCTGAGGACTTCTAAATCCACCACGGATTCTGGTGCGCTACAGAAGGGCGAGGATTTTGTCAAGGCCTTCACTCTTGGATTCGACGTCGATGATGCTATTGCTCTCTTGCGACTGGACGACCTTTATATCGAGACCTTTGAAATCAAGGATGTGAAGACTGTCCATGGAGATAGCCAGAGCCGTGCTATTGGCCGAATCGCTGGCCACCAGGGAAAGACGAAGTTCGCCATTGAGAACGCCAGCCGGACAAGAATTGTGCTGGCTGATTCAAAGATTCACATCCTGGGAGGGTTCAAGAACATTCACATGGCCCGTGAATCCGTTGTCAGCTTGATTCTCGGAAAGCCCCCCGGCAAGGTTTACGGCAACCTGAGAACTGTTGCTGCCAGAATGAAGGAGCGTTTCTAAGTTGGTTGGACAAAGCATCTGCGGTACTCTTGGCGTTCGGTTGGGGGAATAATCATGATTCATGTCTTTTTGGCGGATTTGGTGGTCTATATATGTCGGAATTGTTTTTTCTGCATAACTTTTTTGAAATGGCATTTCACCCCAGCATGATGGACTTGCTGAATGATGCAGCCCAAGAAGGGGGGATAGACTCTATGTAATTCATGCGCCTCAACAAGTGGCAAGCGAATTTGAAAAGAAAGGCTTTTTTTAAACCAACTATCAGTAGGGGGTATCATGGTCTGAAAAAATCTTGTAGTATCGTACTCCGTGCTAGACGGCCAACTCCGTGACGCCAAACGGCCCGATAGAAATACTCCTGCTTCGGAAGCTGCTGTCACAAGCACAAAAAAGTGACCACCAACTTTTGCTTCGGAGATTTCTAGTTTTGACGAGGCTTGATCATTCCCTCTTGTACAATGTAATAGACCACAGTAGAGTCATTATGCAAGGCAGCCAGCACAATCCGCTTGGCCCCCTTGCGAGCATCTGGAAGAGCGTCCATGACGGCGGCGAAGTTGGAGAGCGTCCATTTCTCGGCGAGATGGACGGGCAACACCCATTCAATCTCAGCGTCGTGTTGCGCCCTTGTGCCTGTTGACTTCTCATATGCAAGGGCTGCTATCTGGTCGTCTGGGTGGAGATATAGCAGGCGTGGTGGAAGGCCTTTGATCATTGGTCGTGGCAGGCCTGGGAGACCCTGGATTTCCAACGAGGCCCATTGGTGCTGGTCTTGCAGGTTGCGAAATACCGCAGAGGCGACATCGGCATCATAATGATGTGACACATCCATGTCTGAGGCTGATAGCTGGACAATGCAAATGGTAAAAGAAATTAGATTAGACGAGAGGAATGACTGGCTACATGGTGCCCGGAAAGGGCCAAGCGGGAGGCGTGAGACGGAAACTTTTTCGCTCTGAGAGGTCGGAGAAATACTAGCGCCTGTACTTCGGGTTTCTTGCTGTCTACTGATTAACGTAAGTAGTGGCCCAATTATTACCTCACAAGCACACCAGCTTGCGCAGCAGGAGCTCCTTACCTTAGGTAACTTATCTTAGCAGCAGGAGACGCCCCACCTGCCACCCCTCCATTTTCTTCTATCTTCTACAACAAAACACCAGCATCTTCCTTTTCTTTCCCAACCAATATTGACTCTTCCAGTCTCCCAAGAAACACTTGAGAAACCCAATCGACCTTCCAAGTACAGGTACGGTATTTTATCCTTCTTTTTCTCTATCAAGAACAGAGCTCCAAGTCTGTTGTCCAAGCTTTGCCCCTCTTTCCCATTTCAGCCCTCCCAGCTACCCCTCCATTGGGTGCAAAGGAGCTGAAGCAACGACGTCAAGCGGCCGTTGTGAGGCATATTTCACTACCTTTCTCACTCTCTTGGCCGGATGATTCCAACCCCGAGAAATTGCTTTCGCCAGAAGCAACATGTGATGAAGTGGCCTAGCTCTCTCCTCTTCTTGGTTCCATTGTCGACGTCACGACCGCCTTAGGTCCCAAGCTTCCAAAAAATACTTGCTAACAGGCATTGCTTCACCCAGCAGCTTTGAAAATGGCCATTACCAAGATCCACGCTCGCTCCGTCTACGACTCCCGTGGTAACCCCACCGTGGAGGTCGATCTCGTCACTGAGACTGGTCTGCACCGCGCCATCGTCCCCTCCGGTGCCTCCACCGGTTCGTCTCCCCGATCTCACTGCCTCCCATACAGCTACAGAAAATAACTGGAATTATAGGCCAGCACGAGGCTGTCGAGCTTCGAGATGGCGACAAGGCCAAGTGGGGTGGCAAGGGTGTCACCAAGGCCGTCGAGAACGTCAACACCATCATTGGCCCCGCCCTGCTCAAGGAGAACCTTGATGTCAAGGACCAGTCCAAGGTCGACGAGTTCCTGAACAGCCTTGACGGCACCCCCAACAAGGGCAAGCTCGGTGCCAACGCCATCCTCGGTGTCAGCTTGGCTGTTGCCAAGGCCGGTGCCGCTGAGAAGGTAAATTCCACTACCAGAGGTGACGATTAATGAGCAGAGGCTTACCACCACCAGAACGTCCCCCTGTACGCCCACATTTCCGACCTTGCCGGAACCAAGAAGCCCTACGTTCTCCCCGTTCCCTTCATGAACGTCCTCAACGGCGGGTAAGTCCATTCTCCATGCCGAAAACTCTCAGCCAATTTCAGTCTCTAACTTTTGGTCAGTTCCCACGCCGGTGGCCGTCTGGCTTTCCAGGAGTTCATGATCGTCCCCTCGTAAGTCGCCAAACATTCTCTACTTCCACATTGGTAGCTTCTCCTAACCAAAAACAGAGATGCTCCCAGCTTTTCTGAGGCCCTTCGCCAGGGTTCTGAGGTCTACCAGAAGCTGAAGACCTTGGCCAAGAAGAAGTACGGCCAGTCCGCTGGCAACGTCGGTGACGAGGGTGGTGTTGCCCCCGATATCCAGACCGCCGATGAGGCTCTTGAGCTCATCACCGACGCCATTGAGCAGGCCGGCTACACTGGCAAGATGAACATTGCCATGGACGTCGCCTCCAGCGAGTTCTACAAGGAGGACGCCAAGAAGTACGACCTCGACTTCAAGAACCCCGACAGCGACCCCGAGAAGTGGATCACCTACGAGGAGCTCGCTGCCCTGTACTCTGACCTCTGCAAGAAGTACCCCATCGTCAGCATTGAGGACCCCTTTGCTGAGGATGACTGGGAGGCCTGGAGCTACTTCTACAAGACCCAGGACATCCAGATTGTCGGTGATGACTTGACCGTCACCAACCCCGTCCGCATCAAGAAGGCTATCGAGCTCAAGGCCTGCAATGCCCTTCTCCTCAAGGTCAACCAGATCGGTACTTTGACCGAGTCTATCCAGGCCGCCAAGGACTCCTATGCCGATGGCTGGGGTGTCATGGTTTCTCACCGATCTGGTGAGACTGAGGATGTTACCATTGCTGACATCTCCGTCGGTATCCGTGCCGGTGAGATCAAGACTGGTGCTCCCGCCCGATCTGAGCGTCTGGCCAAGCTTAACCAGATCCTCCGCATTGAGGAGGAGCTCGGTGACCTTGCCGTCTACGCCGGTGCCAAGTTCCGCAACGCTGTTAACCTGTAAATGACAACAAGGTGGTTACGGACATGATATAAAAAGACAGACTGCCCGAAGAATGGATTGCCATGGGTGGATAAAATAAAATAATGACTATAAAGAAACGCCCATATGGCGGAAGAAAATGAATTGAATGATGAATAATCCAACATGGCACGTTTGTGAAGGCTCGTAAAAGATGTTCCTCCAGCTTCTCAGTACACATACCTTGATGGCCCGCGCCGTTTCGTCTGCCAGGGTCCTTCTTAGAGTCGATGGAACAGCTTATTAATGTTCCGAATTCCCTGCAAAAAGGCGACAAGCTCCGATTATGACTTTCTCCAGCGAGTTTGAATGGAGCAGTTAGTGCAAAAGTATCTGATACTAAAATCGCGACGAAAAGGGCATTTCAAAACACGCATTTACTATTAGTAGACCACAGAGAGACAGGTACTAAGGCGTCTAGTACAGGGTACCAAGTACATAAGAGTGTACTAAAAACAATCACCAGAGCAACGCGGGGTCGAAAACACATGCCACTACACACTAAACTAGATCACGTAGTCAGTTTATCAACATTGGGAGAAAAAATATCAAATATTGCAATTGGCGAAACCATCCCTCAGCTGGCATCTGGTATTGCATTTCGTATCCGGATACATATCGAGTGCCTCGTTCTAACGGATATCAGAGGCTGTAATAGTTTATATCGCCTCGAGAGCCACAGAGTTACCGTCATTCACGGTCTGACACCATGGCGGGCTCAGAGGATATCACCGACTTCGATATGATTGAAGATCAGAAGGAGAACATTCAGTCCCTACCTGGAGGCCGCTCAGCACGGAAGCTAGCCAGTCTTTTCTCTCCATCTCCTCTACACAAATATTCCACCCCAACACCGACCGACACAAAAAATGTCAACGACTGCATCCGCGCAGAATACGAGGCGGAAATCGCAAACATCTCCGAATCCGACGATCCTTTAGACGTGTTTGACAGATATGTGCGCTGGGTAATAGACGCATATCCATCAGCACAAGCGACGGCCGAATCACAGCTCCACACGATCCTCGAACGCGCGACGAAGGCGTTTGTCACCTCGTCTCAATACAAGAACGATCCCAGATACCTCAAGCTATGGATGTACTACATCCAACTGTTTTCCGACTCACCGCGCGAGACATTCCTTTTCCTCTCACGACAAGGAATTGGCGAGAGCCTCGCATTATTTTACGAGGAGTACGCCGCATGGTTAGAAGGAGCAGGCCGGTGGGCACAGGCAGAGGAGGTATACAAGCTTGGGATTGAGCGAGACGCCCGGCCAGCTCAGAGGCTGTTACGCAAGTTCAAGGAGTTTGAGGCAAGGCTCGCTCGGCAGCCAGACGCATTGGAGGGGCCATCTTCACCGGCTTTGCCCACCGTCCGTCCCGCGCTGGCCAGTAAAACAGACCCCTTTGGTGTATCATCACAGCCAGCAGACCCTCAGGCCCAAAGGCAAACAAGCGGTGTTGGGGGCAGCTCATCCCGATCTGGAAAGTCCAAAATATCCATCTTCTCCGATGCAGATGCCCAACAACCTGCCATGTCGTCAAGAGACGCTGGATCCAAGGGCTGGGATAGCATTGGATCTCTGGCAGATCGAAAAAAGGAAAATGCGATGGAACCAAAGCCATGGTCTGGAGAGACGCTCAGGGCAGGTGGCAAGAAGCCCGGATCTGGTGGCACTAAGCTGGCAGTATTCAGGGATCCGGTATGTAACCCCCCCTCGATCGTGATGTATTCAGCTGTTGATAAGAATAGGACTAATGTATTTCTGTTTGTGGTGTTATGTAATTCAGTCCCTTGCTCAAATACAAAATATCATTGTTGTCCCGTCCAAGCATCAAGTAACGACTCATCCGCAAACAGGGAAGAGAGAGCGCATCTTCGTTGACCTCGCGGCCGTTTACCCAACCCCCGAGGAACCCGGTACAGAACTAAGCTTCGAGGAAGTCATTGCTGCGCATCGAGGATGGCTCGACCGCCTATGGGATACTGACTATAGCCGCCAAGATCGCATGGTGCCTCTGCGTGATGTGGACAATTTAAGACAAGAGGAAATCGACAAGCCGATTATTGACGGAGACCCCATGGACTTGGACGAGAATGGCGTAGTAAACGAGAAGCCTCGAGAATCTCGTTCAGGAAGGAAAAAGAAGACAATGGAGGTCAATGAGACACAGATCAGTGAGTTATGACGTCTCCAAAACCCCCAATCAATCTTTTCGTAAGCCCCTAACGCGTAACTAGTCAAAACGAAATTGGACTCTCCCTCAGGACCAAAGCTCAAGAAGAAGAAAGTAGCGGAGCCCACTATGACTCTTCACACAAGAGCAGCCACGGATGATATTTACGACATTTTCAACGCACCGCTCAAATCCGCGCCTGTGGAAGAAAACGATGATGACGATGAAGACTCTGACTCCGACTCCTCCTCCGACAATGACAATGATGATGATGAAATGACTGATGCCGACTATGTAAGCGACGCCGAGAGCACCGGCGCTACGAGGCAGCTACCCGAAGGTAAGCAAGAAGGCGATGAAGCATCAGAAATCAGGAGTTTCGATAAATAAAGTATGAATTGCGAAGAAAGTTCCAGAATCTAATTTCTCTTCAATATAGACGAGATATCACAGCGTCTGGAGGACGACTTCGAGGATGAAGAGCCAGAGCTGCCTAGAACGCGCACCATCTTCATTCCCGTTCCTCCAGAAGACTATGAGCCACCAACACGCCCGTATAGGGATCCGGCGGAGATGGCCAACAATCGACTACCTTTCATGACGCCCATCACTGAGAGAACCGAGCCATCGTTGGATGTCACCATAGACCGAGCATACCAGTTCAAGACGCCTAGTAAGCATGACGCTAGAGCGGTACCGGTCGAGGAGGCATCAGACTCGGAATCCGAGAGCAGTTCTCTGAAAGAATATTTCCCAGAAGGGAGGCTGTCCATCAATGGTCGAACACCTCTAGGGTCCAAGGCTGCTAGAGCACCAAGTAAGAGTGGCCCCAATAGAGGTGTACCTGTCAAGGGCCCTATCGTTAAAGAAGCCCAATGCAGCCCCATCGATGACAACGTTCGACGAAGTATCTTGACAAACATACAGCCTCCGCTGGCCATGTATCCCGGCTTCTACGATCACCACAACCAGAAATATGAGCGTGGCGCAGAGATTCGAAGATACGCCAAGGCTGTCAGGTTAGGCAGAGCGAATCCAGACAAACCCGGACCAGGAAACCTGCCGGCGATCATCCAATTCATGGACTGTGAGACTAGATACGCTGTGAGGAGGGAACTTGGCGCTGGCGCTTTTGCACCAGTGTACTTGGTGGAAAACTCGAACCCGGATCGAGAAGAAGATGGCCACGATGTTGGATCCAGGATGGGTAAGGGGACATTCGCCGTAAACCGACGAGCGACGATAGAAGCTCTGAAAATGGAATCGCCTCCGACGCCATGGGAGTTTTACATCATGCGTACTGCTCATTCTCGTTTGGGCCCTCAACATCGAGCCACGGCTTCATTATCGTTTGCTCATGAAATGCATCTTTACCAAGACGAAGCCTTCCTCTTCTTGCCATTCCATCCTCATGGCACGTTGCTCGACGTAATCAACCTCTTTCGAGCAGAGCCTTCAGGCGCCATGGATGAACAGCTTGCCATGTTCTTTTCCATCGAACTATTCCGCACTGTCGAAGCTCTTCACTCAAAAAATGTCCTTCATGGCGACTTGAAGCCAGACAACTGCCTCCTCCGCCTCGATTCCAAGTCATCTCCTGTTTCCTCCGATCAGGCTCTTTCCAGTCAATGGTACGCCGATGGGCGCGGCGGATGGGATTCGCGGGGCATCGTTCTTATCGACTTTGGGCGCGGCATCGACATGAAGGCGTTTACCCCTGACGTGGAATTCATCGCCGATTGGAAGACGACGGCGCAGGATTGCCCCGAAATGCGAGAGGGACGGCCTTGGACGTGGCAAATTGACTGCTACGGGCTCGCGGGCGTTATTCACTGCCTGCTGTTCGGAAAGTACATTGAGACAGTGCGCGCTGATCAAGGGGGGTTCGGCCGAGGTGGTCGAAAGTACAAGATTCGTGAGGGATTGAAGCGGTACTGGCAGACGGACATTTGGTCGGATTGCTTCGAGGTGCTGCTGAATCCGGCTTCGTTCCTCGCCTACGAGGATGGCGGTAGGATGCCTGTGCTCAAGTCGATGAGGAGCATCCGTGAACGCATGGAGGCGTGGCTGATGGCTAACTGCGAAAGGGGAGCAGGGCTCAAGGCTACGATGGGCAGGGTGGAGGCGTTGGTGAGGAATCGCAAGTAAATTTGGGCTCAATCAGTCTATAGATTTCCTTTGTTTTTCTCTTTGTTTAGCATGTCATTTGTGGTTTTGTTAGCCCCTATTCACGAAGTATGGTTATGTTATTCCCGTAATGTTGGGTATATATTATTTATTGCTGGCTTTTCTCATGGCGCGTCTTGGTATATATTCCCCTGAGGAAATGATTTCTCTAATAGAAGAATATATGGAATAAGAGCTTGTTTGGTCATTCAACGGTTTAGTTATGTCCACCTTGTTTCAACTACCTGTGTCGAACTACTGACCGTTTCATAGATGAAGAATATGTAGCTAAAAGGGCATGAACTGAATAATCAATTGTACGAGTTTATACCGTCTCAATTTTCTATATAGAGTGGAATATTGTCTCGCTCAATAATTCGTCTTGTGCGAGAGCCGTGCTTTGCTTACACTTTGATAAACGCCGGTGGGGAGTTAATTTGAAAACCTCGACGATGTAGACTTGATTATTTGCAAGCCTCACTACTATTCTACTAGGGTTGTAGAGCACTACTCATTCCCGCCAAGGCACCTATATATAGGTACATGTAGGCAGCTAATGCAACCTTGGAGCCTAATGTAGGCTCAATCGCAACCTTGGATTTAAACGAGCTGTGACCTTGCGAGCTCTGATAGGTCTTATGATGCTATTCGAATTTGTTACCTACGCCGTAAATTACACCTACCTATATATCTAACTTCCGATAGGCTCTTGTACCTTGGATAATACTTCACTTTGAAGAGCCTGTATTAGGATCAGCCTGCTCTCTGCTATCAATTGATATATTGCACAGCCATGGACCCGTCTCACCATGGAGCCTCTCTTAGCCAGGAATATCCAGCGCCTTCGCTACCAACTTCAAGGCACATTCGCTTAGTGTCGTTGCTTCCTGGTGACAACGATACGATTATTTGTGAGCTCATTACGGCGGACCTGGATTCAGCTCCCCACTACGAAGCTCTATCGTATACCTGGGGCAACCCTCTAGACTGCCGAAGTGTATATATCAAGACGATGGAATTTGGAGACGGAACGGAATTCCAGGTCACATCGAACTGTTTCTCTGCTCTACGATGCCTACGACTGGCCGATCGACCGCGCATTCTTTGGATCGATGCCGTGAGCATTGACCAGCATAATTTCCCTGAAAGAAACCATCAGGTTACTCTCATGTCCCAGATTTACTCTGGAGCAGCGGAAGTCATCATCTACCTTGGCGGATCCGAGAACAATTGTGATTCAGCAATTGAATTCATTGTTGAACTGGACAATCCAGATCTAGAGACAACGACATCGCTCAGTTATCCCAAGTCCGAGCCATTGCTTTTGGCCCTGAAAAGCTTCTTCAGCCGGCCGTGGTTCAGCAGAGTGTGGGTGATCCAGGAGGCCACACTCTCAAACAAAGCTACAGTCTACTGCGGCGACAAGGTGTTTCCTTGGTCTGCAGTAAAAAGCTTCCACCAATGGAACGCGAGCCAGAAATGGTTGGGGAGGCTCCCATTCGTCGTAACCTCTTCAAGAGCATCTCTGACCAAATCGAGGCCTGGAAAGACGATGCTAAAGGCTCTCATTGAAACAGGACACTGCGCGGCAACGGACCCTCGCGATAAGGTATACGGCTTGCTGCCTCTTTTGCACGCTTTTGACCAAGAGCTCGAGATCACACCGCAATACGAAGACTCGGTAGCCAAAGTCTACACAGATTGTGCAGCAGCTCTGATGACGCAGGAGCGGTTTGAGTTGGTGTTGTGTGCCGTACAAGGCGGATCGGATCACGACGACCTGCCGTCTTGGGTGCCAGATTGGAGACATGAGCCCAAACGAACGATTCTTGGAAAGAATTATGACATTCCATCAGACAGCGCTTGGGCTTCTAACGATGTCTCGGGATACTCCATGCGGTTGACTTTATCAACACCAGAGCCAGTGCTACACATGGCATGATATTCATGCGGTAAGGTAATGAAAGTGGGATCTGTATACCTTGCTGGTCAAGGCCCATTTCCTTTGGATGAATGGAAGGCCTTGTTAGACAAGGCGCCTACACAATCTTTAGATGCTGACCCAGATGAGGCTTCTTACGCCGTCATATGTGCTGCCGATTTTGCTTACCCTTTGGCCATTCATCAATTTGTGGAAGGGGAAAAAGAGTCTGCAAAAGACAAACAAGGATCAAGCTGGGAAGCTCTCGTTCGCCGCGCATTGCGTAGAAGAGCGGATGGGAGCCCATCGGGCAATAACAGCGCTTTGTCTTTGCGAGATATCCCGTTCCGTCGAGCGGGGGTTCATCTGCCGCCGAGTTATCGGATCTATGTTCAGCGAGTCTTGCAACATTGCCACTCGCGCCGCTTCTTCGTTACCGACACTGGATTTATGGGACTGGGACCGGAGGAGGTTCGTATTGGAGACGACGTTTATGCAAGTGCTGGGGCCAAGATACCGTTCGTGCTCCGAGAGGTCAATGGCAGTTCCAAGAAGCAGGAGACGAGTCTGTTTCGACTTGTTGGAGAGTGCTATTTGGAGAGCAGAACGTGGAAAGAACTTGGAGGCGAGCCACAGTATTTCGACATTGTATAGATAGTATGCTGGCCATGTAGAGAGTAGAGTGTGTGTACTGCGCCCATAACTGATGTTTTAGTAGTGATAAAGAGTTTGAATCACCTGGAGAAATCAATTGTTCTTCAAGGTTTGATGTAGCAAGGCACATAGGGTAAGCTACGAGTAGTGTGCATCAACGCTGGAGATAGAGATCATCACGGTTGGTATCTTGCCCTACACTATGCAAAGAAGCGATGCGAGCCGTCTGCGATTTATGCACGGGTCACATGTGATTACCATTGCAAGACTGATTTTAATGGGAAGAAGAAAAGGAGAGGAAAGGACAGGGCAATGTGGTTTGTAGATTTGTAGATCTACGTATAATGGTACAGTGGTGCATTTTTGGCATCTAAACCATAATGTTATAACATTAAGCACATATGACCATAGGTTGTAGAAAATTTGGGGCTCTGTCAATCTCTCTTCTTGAGTTTGATTTCTTTCTTTCTTTCTTTCTTTTTTTTTTTTTGCGTTCCACGAGTCCAAAGTTTGAAGTTGGATGACTTCCTTTCCGGAAGCAACTGAACCAACAGTTCAGATACGCACCTGTGTTTATTATACCTGGGTACCTTAAAATAGAAATTCAGCTGGCAGCTCAAAAAGATACCTGCTAGAAAAGGCAGCTAGAAAAAATTAAAGCGGGTGTATTACATGGTGTGAGTTGCTGGCTAATAGGGTGTACGGTCCCGTGCACCAATAGTATTGGGCCCCGGTGAATACAATGCACTTTGAGAATCCTGCCCATTTTCTATTGGTAGTAGGTACCTGGTATGAATTCCATATATATCTCCGTGCTACTAGGTACCTACCTAGGTACCTAAGAGATAATTTTATGAGATATTTACGGAATACTCCGCGCATTCTGCCTTACCTTTCCTCAAGGCGTGGAAGCCTAATGATGCCTTAAAGGTATCTCTGGACTTTGGCAACATGTCATTCGACCTGAGAATCTGTATCATTCTCAATAATAGAGTAAAAGCTCTTCCCACCGGCAATACAGCATAATAGGAGAATCATCCAATACTTTCTGACCCCATCGGCTTCCCAGCCATACATCTCATGATGGCTACTCCGCCCTCTAGCCGCGATGAGTTCGAGGTTGCCCTGGTTTGTGCACTGCCGCTTGAATACGATGCCGTCTCGTTCCTCTTCGATGAGTTCTGGGATAAAGACGGTGATCGGTATGGAAGGGCTATTGGAGACCCAAACACTTACACCACTGGACGCTTTGGCAACTTCGATGTTGTCCTTGTTCTTTTACCAAATACGGGAAACGTCAGTGCGGCTAGTGCGACGGCAAGCCTCCGGTCAAGCTATCCAGGGTTAAAGCTTGTCATTTTAACTGGAACCTGTGGGGGCGTGCCTTTTTCAGGCACGGGAGATGAGATTCTTCTTGGTGATGTGATCATCAGCAAAACGGTGATACAATATGACTACGGCAGACAGTATCCCGATGACTTCAAGGCAAGAGACACCACAGAGGATATCTTAGGTCGACCGAACAAGGATATACGTGGTCTAGTGACCTTCCTTGAGACGGAACTTGCACGAGAGCAACTTGAGAAACGAGCTATCGTCTTCCTCAAACAGATGCAGGATCTTCCTCCCAAAGGGAATCGGCGCCGAGTAGATATCTACAAATATCCCGGAGCTTGCAGCGATAGGTTGTTCGAGTCAAACTATCACCATAAGCATTATCTTTCGCCACAATCCATCTGTGGGAAGTGCCACAAATGCGAAGATATTGTATGCGAGGAATCTCGAGACTCTGAGTGTGATTCAGTGGGGTGCGATGATCAACATATTAGCAAGCGAAGGCGTCTTGAGCCGAATCGAGCGTCCAAACAGCAAGGCTTTTGTGAAGAATCTCAGACACCGTCCATCTTCATTGGACGATTCGGTTCAAGTGATAGAGTGGTCAAATCGAGCAAGCACCGTGATGAGATCGCCGAGCATTACGGTGTCATCGCGTTTGAAACGGAAGCTGCTGGAGTCTGGGACGAGCTTCCATGCATCATTGTCAAGGGCATCAGTAACTACGCGGATGGCCACGGGAGCAAACATTGGCAGGATTTCGCAGCTGCAGTGGCCGCGTGTGTCGCTAAAGCTCTGGTGGAACGATTTACAAAAACAGACAAGACATTCAGGGCCCAGGTTGAACAGCAGATGAAGGAATTGATGGAAAATAAAGAAAGTAATAAATGCCTTCAGGATCTACGCCAAACGGACCCCCGCGACGACAAGACGCGAATTCAACGTACCAAAGGCCACTTGCTCAAAGACTCATATCATTGGATACTCGACCACGCCGACTTTAAGAAATGGTATAATTCGCAATACGGGCTTCTTTGGATCAAAGGAGATCCTGGGAAGGGAAAGACTATGCTTCTGTGTGGCATTATCGATGAGATAGAAGATTCCATCACTACACAATGTCTATCCTACTTCTTTTGCCAGGCTACCGAATTACAACTTAATAACGCAACGGCGGTATTGCGGGGTCTCATATACATGATCATTATGCAACGCCCAGCGCTTATCTCACATGTACGAAAGAAGTATGACCATTCAGGGAAGAAGCTTTTTGAAGACGGCAATAACTGGGAAGCATTATCAAAGACTCTGTTGGCAATCCTAAACGACCCAAGCTTGATCGATGCTATTTTAATCATTGATGCACTCGATGAGTGTGTTGAAGGATTGTCATTTCTTCTTGAATTCATCAACAAAGCTTCTTGTTCAAGTCGCGCCAAATGGATTGTTTCAAGCCGTAATTGGCCGATCATTGAGGAGAGTCTCGAGGATGCCATGCATGGAGTAAGGCTATGCCTTGAGTTAAACGAGAGTTTAGTTTCTGCTGCTGTTCAATCCTTTATCCGATACAAGGTGCAGCATCTAACAGAGAAGAAGAGCTACGATAAAAATACGCAAATTGAAATCGAACAATATCTAATGTCTAACGCTCATGGCACGTTTCTGTGGGTATCTCTAGTCTGCCAAGAACTAGCAGATCCTAGAGTCCGAAAACGACATACGCTCCAGAGGCTGAAAACATACCCCTCAGGACTTGATCCTTTATATAAGCGTATGATGCAGAATATTTATGATTCACTTGACGCGGAAGTTTGCCTACAGATCTTGGCTATCACTTCAGTCGTATACCGCCCAATTACGTTATCAGAGCTGAGCTGTCTTATGGAGTCACATATTGATAACGACGATGACGACGACGAACTGAAAGATATCATTGGGTTTTGTGGCTCATTCTTGACTATTCGAGAAGAAACGATTTACTTTATACATCAGTCAGCTAAAGACTTTTTGCTTGAGAAGGTGCCCGATCAAATTCTGGCTTTGGGCATTGAACACCAGCACCATACTATCTTCTCCAGATCGTTGAATCAGCTAACTAAGATATTACATCGTGATATCTACAATCTGAGGCTCCCAGGCTTCTCCGTCGAACATGTTTCTCCACCTGATCCTGATCCCTTGGCTTCAACCCGCTATTCTTGTATCTACTGGGTCGACCACCTAATTGCCTCGGAACATACGCGGGAATTAAGTCATGGAAAGATACCCAGAAGTGAAGACATGATCAGCACATTCTTTGAGAGAAGATACCTATACTGGTTGGAAGCTCTCAGTTTGCTACGAAGTATGTCAGAAGGCGTACTAGCAATGCAGAAGCTGGTAAGTTGGACCCTAACCAAATATTCATTATAAGGCTCTAATATCTCCAAGGAAAAAATACAGATGCCACAGCTTACAGAGCTACTTGAAGATGCAAATCAATTCATCCGTTCGCATAAACAAGCGATAGAGTCCGCTCCATTGCAAGTTTATGCATCAGCACTTGTCTTTAGCCCTTCGCACAGTAGAGTGAGAAGGCTCTTTGTAGCTGAAGAACCGGAATGGATCCTTACGAAACCAACAATGGAGAAGCGCTGGCACGCCTATTTGCAGCAAACGCTTGAAAGTAACAGTACGGTGGTCGCCTTTTCCCATGACTCGGCACTCATAGCATTGGGCTCGAGGGACGACTATTCAATTCAACTCTGGCGCACTAGTACAGGCGACTGTGTGCGAGTGCTCATGGGCCATAAAAACAAAATTACATCGGTTGCCTTCTCTCATGACTCGAAGCTCATAGTATCAGGCTCATGGGATAGAACAGTCCGACTCTGGCGCACTAATACAGGCAACTGTTTGCAAGTGCTTGTGGGCCATAATAGCCTAATCACATCAGTTGCCTTCTCAAATGACTCGGCGCTCATAGCATCAGGCTCAGATGATAAAACAATCCGGCTTTGGAGTACTTCTACAGGCGATTGCATACAAGATTTTAAGGCCAGTGGCCGCAACATAACCACATTCGCCTTCTCGCCTGATTCGGCGTTGTTGGCATCATGCTCATACCGTGGAAGAATTCAGCTATGGCACACTATCACAGGCGATGGTCATGGAGTTCAATCGGCTGCCTTGCATAACTCGGCACCTATAGTTTTAGTTGATGATGATGCCTGTCTTTGGGATGTTGATAGGGCCAATGAGTTACGAATAGGATATTGGATTCATTTCGATGCAGCTGCCTTCTCTCACGACGCAAAACTTATAGCAACTTCTAGAGATGGTAATACACCACAGATCTGGCACACTGTTACGGGCAATTGTATACATGAGCTACAGGGCCATAGCGAACGGGTTTCGGTGGTTGTCTTTTCACATGACTCAAAACTTATAGCATCTGGATCAACTGATAACACAATTCGCATCTGGTCTGTTAATACAGGCAATTGTGTGCAAGAGCTTAAAGGCCATGGTAGTTCCATCTTATCAGTTGCCTTCTCGCATGACTCGAAGCTTCTAGTGTCGGCTTCAGACGATAAAACAGCCCGGATTTGGCGTGTTAACACAAATGATTTTCATCAGGAAAACCCAACGGTCATTAAGACTGGAGGTACATTTTTGGTCTTCTCAGCCGATTCAACACTCGCAGCATCTGTCACGGGGAAGATCATCTCGCTCTGGTGCCCTCATACAGGCAGATGTACGCAAGAGCTCAAGGGCCATGGCGATGACGTTATGTCAATTGCCTTCTCGCATGACACAGCACTTATAGCATCATTTTCAATTGATGGCAGTGCCCAACTCTGGCGCACAGATACAGGCGACTGCGTGCAGAAGCTACAGCGCCCCGACATATCCTGGGGGAGGTCATTCGGTTTAATTGCATTCTCACATGACTCTACTATTATAGCAGCAGGCTCGCTAGATAACAACAGCATCCAACTCTGGAGTGTTGTCGACAGCAACTTCTTATTTGAGCTACCCGGTGCTCGTCCTTTCGTCTTCTCGCATAACTCCGCCCTTATCGCGTCACGCCTGAAGAATGGAAGAGTTGGACTGTGGCGCACTTCTACAGGCGACTTTGTACAAGAGCTACAAAGCAACTTTTACGATGAAATCGAATCAATTGTTTTCTCCTGTGACTCAGCGCTCTTAGCGGCGACTGCAGGGGAGAGTCTTAAACTCTGGCGCGTCGCTTCGGGCAAATGCATACAAACGCTTCAAACCTTGGATCATGATCTCCTGGAGTCGATCACCATCTCGCATGACTCAGCGTTAGTTGCTGCATTGGCAGGAATTAGGAACATCGCAGTCTGGCGCGTCGACACGGGCGACCTCGTGCAATTCGTCGACCTCCATTGCGGCGACTTCTGGTATTCCAGACATCTGTCATTTACAAAGTACAACTTGGGAATCCTTACCAGTGTTGGCCTTGTGGCTATCAACGGCACTGGAGGACCTGTTGACTGGAGACCACTTCCGCCTCATTTTGTCGGCCCCGGCATTAGTAGTGATCGTGGCTGGATTATGTGGAAGGATCATAATATCCTCAGGTTGCCAGTCGAATTTCAGAATTCTGACTCCGTGATATCAGGGTCTACCGTTGCTATTAGATCTAAAACAGGACGGGTTATTTTCATCAGTCTATCGGCTGATGTGCTGTCAAATTTATACGGCGGGATGATGACAGTTTGACATGGAGTTCCTCGATGCTCTCAAACTCTTAATGAGACCGGCTTTCGAGCCTCCCGTTGAAAATCTTTCTCAATCATATGGCCATTCAACCCCATCCATATCTTTTGATTAGCCTATTAAAGCGAACAGTTATATTTATGCTTGGTATAAGTTGTGCTATGTAACACAATCTGTCGGCAGTATAAACATTTGAAGTTAGAAAAACGCACTACCGGTAACATCGCCAGAATGGCCTGTCGATGCACACTCCTCGAGGCCGGTTGTCACATCGTACAGCCTCAATGTGTGATCAGTCAAACCGGCCACAATCTTCCTACCGTCGGATGAGAAGGCTACACTCTTGACATTGCTGGGTTGGCATATGGGCACACGCTCTTCCTTGGCACTTTCCGCATCCCACACACGCACAGTACAATCAGCGGACCCCGTTGCAATCTTGCTTCCGTCTGGCGAAAAGGCAATGCTGGTGATAGCGCCAGAATGACCCGAAATAATAGACTTGGCCTGACTACTTGTAGCATCCCAAACTTGTACAGTACCATCAGTACTTCCCGATGCCATATGGCGCCCGTCCGGAGAGAAGACGAGGCTGGTAATGGTATTGGAGTGACCGGAAAGGGGTTCCTGTGTACCAGTCGCTATATCTGACATCCATATCCCATTATCCCTAGTCCCAGCCATGATTCTCTTGCCATCGAGAGAGAAGGCAATACTAGTAACAGCGTGTTTAATGGTGTGGGCCTTGGAGCCGTAGTAGCCATAGGAAGCGCTGGCGGTAGAGTGCGAGAGCGTACACTCCTGCTGGCCTGTTGCTAAATCCCACACCAGAACCGTACCATCCTCGGACCCAGAAGCAAGCTTAGTCCCGTCGAAGGAGAAGGCAACGCTTTTGATAGCACTGGAGTGGCCGGTGAGCAAGCGCGTTTGCCGGCCCGTTGTCGTGTCCCATAGCCGCACGATCTGATCAGCTGAACCAGAAGCAATCGTCTTGCGATCAGGCGAGACCGCGACGCTGGTAACGGCTTCTGAATGACCGATGAGTGTATATTTTTCTTTGCCAGTGGTAGCGTCCCACACCCGTAACGTGTGATCGCTGGATGCTGATACGATCTTGCTCTGGCTTGCCAATCCACCAGTCCTGTCCTCTGTATTAAATGCTTGGAACGAAATTTAGTGGACGGCTGCTTTCTAGTCCAACGACAGATAGACTTACAGGTCTCGAGAAGTTTCTGTATTGTGCTCAAATCCTGTTCGCTTGCCCCTATAATAAACGACAAAAGTTTCGCTCTTAGTATGTCATCCTTGCCTTGTGGGAAAGCCCCAAATGCGGCGTGATATGCGTCTTGAGCTCGTTGGAAGTCATTCGCACTCTCGATGTGGCCGGAAGTTGGAGAAGTCATAGCTATGGCGAGAGCGGGCTGCAAACAAATGTATAAAGTATGGCTTTGAACGTCTCATCTATTTGTCTGGGTGCCTGAGTGTAAATGTAGCTTTGGTGAAGAAAGCGGGCAAGCGGGGTTGTAATGATAAGTGCGGAGTCGATGCATCTTCAAGCGTGCCCCGGCATATATTCGAAAAGACGCTGGCACTTTATATGTTGCACACTTTGGTCAAATTGAGCCGTAGATAAAAAGGGCGACCAACCCAGTCTTTGTTTTCAATGTTTATATTTATACTATCATGATTAAGAAGCCGTCGCAGTTACCGGAGAGCCTCTCAGGGGTTCAGTAAAAGGGGAATTGATGGTAATTGGCCTTTATAATCAAGGTTTGAAAGTTTATTATAAGCGCGCCATGGCGTTTTCTAGTCATCCGGTGATTTTTTGGATCAAGATAAAGAGAAAGAAAGAAAAACCACTCATCACATCAGTAGAAAACGCCATCAGCGCACAATTACGTAGCTTTCATAGAGCATATTAAAGTATAAAAAGGACCGATCCCTTTGCATTTCAAGTTACTACTTCTTAGACAAGTTCCAGGTATTTCAAAATGCGTTGTCTACGGTTTCTACGTCGACTGCTAGGCAAAGGCCGCCACCATCACAGGGACTACGACGAAAATCCCCCCAGCGCAGTTATTCTCCAGCTTCCGCTAGACCTTCTCCTTCTTATTACTGATCAACTGGCTTTACATGATAAATTCCTCCTTTCACACACCTGTAAAACACTTCGGCAGGTTACATGTCAAGACTGGGCTATCGAGGTCTCGCGACTCTCCTTTGAAGATCAGATTGGGTTTTGGGCAGGGCTGGCCTACACTTTACCAAACCACTGGGCCTGTCTGAAATGCTGTCAGCTGCATCCTATTGATACTTCAGATGTACCACGGGCCTACTGGGCTATTAGTGCCAGGGATGACTCTTGTACCGTTGACATGTCTCGAGGGGTTGAAATCGAAGCGTATTCTGTCCAGCACTACCATGTACAGTTTGCCCTCAAGCTCTCTCGCCTGGGCAATATACACCGGAGATACCTCAAGGCACTGATGAAACCTTATACGTGTACGAGGAAATCACATATACCGCCACTTAGAGAGTCTTACACCGCAGAGCCCAGGATTATTAATAAACGCTTTATCCTACGTGAAGAGTGGAAGTTTAGCAATAATACCAGGAGTGCTATATCAATTTTCCCGGACGAACACGACTTATTTCCCTCAGTCTGCCCGCACATGGACATGATGTATGGCGGGCCTGCGAGGTCTCGCCTTCGGAAGGAATCGTCTATCCATCAGATGGGTATGCGGCAGCTCGAGGAGCACGTCCTGCTTAAAGAAGTTACTTTGCTTGAGCAAGGTATTGCATCAGCTTGCGAATTCCCAGGCCGGTGGATATTCAATTCTTGTCTGCACTGTGCTACAGATATCGCAGTCATGATTTCTATAGATGGGCGAGAGGGAATAATCCGGGCTTGGCACGATTTTGGGATAGAAGGGTCACCTATGGATATTAGTTGGAAGGCACATGTGAGGGATCAGCATGCATATTGGCTTGACCTAGGCCCTTATCTGGATTATCCTCATGGTAGTATCCGGGAGTCATGGTTAGAGGGAGCCTCTCATGGGACGGGGACTGGTCAGTCAACGCTACGAAGCGTCTTTAAGAAGCCGATAGAATAGGATGTAAAAAGAATATAAATAGAAGCCACCTTTATACTACTATCACTACTTTCTGCTACTATCAATACTTTCTACTACTATCACTACTTTCTGCTACTATCGCTACTTTCTACTACTATCACTACTTTCTACTACTATCGCTATTTTCTTCTAGTGTCTACCATTATAAATATATTATTCTAGTATCTGCTGCTATTGCAGTTTTTCTCTAGTATCTGAGATTATTCTTTAGTCTATATAGCTTTTATATAAGACATGGGATACTGGATAATAAACTTAGGTAGCTGAATAACTACTCCTGAAGAAAAGCACTAGAAGATAACTAGCTTAAGGACTATTTATAAAAGTTCATTATCGTACTTATACTAGCTATATAGCTCCTAAATACTTCTAAGCTAGTAATAGATTTTTATTATCTTATATACTATCACCGCCTACTCTAAATTATATATTAATCCTTTTAAACCTAAATCTTACTATATATATATAATAGCTAACTTTAGTAATACCTATATAAAGAAATCTATTTTATAAAAAAAGTAAAATTTAAAAATTAAAATATTTACTAATACTATAAAAGCTAAGTATATAATCTTCCCTAAATATATTTTATAATCTTTTAATAAAGAAAATATACCTAAGGTAATTAAATAAAGGTAAATTTAAATTTAATTTATAAACTATTATAATATAAAATTACTTTTAAGCCTAAAATAAATTTAAATAGTAAAAAGTAAATATCTTTTATTTATAACCTTAAGGTAAAAAAAGTATTTAAATTAAATACCTTTAACTACGTAAATAATAATAGTATAATATACTATAAAAAGTCTTTTAAAATATTTTTAATATACTCTTTTTAAACTATTTAATTAAGTATACTTAAGTATAAGTTTAATATATTTATATAACGTAGAATATTAATAATTAAAAAATATATAAGATTTACTATATTTATTAAAACTCTAATTATAACTATCTTTATATTTTAGTCTATATAACTAAGATAATAATATATTTTACTTATTAATTAAATAAAGTTTATAATATTTAATATAAATCTATTAATTAAACAGAAACTTAGTAAAATAAGTAAAATAAATTAGTTTATACTTTATTATAACTAAAATCACTCTCCTCCTAATAATAAAGTTTTAATAAATAATTACTTATAAAGCCTAACAGGCTTAGGAGATAAGTAGTTAACTATAAAAAGGAAGTAAATAAAATATATTAAAAAGTAGTTTAACTAGCAGCTAAAGGATAGGGCTGTTCTAAGATTAGCACTCAGGCATACACTATATAAGGCCAGTAAGGTATTTAATAATACTTATAATATAACGTTTTTTTTTTCTTTTTCTTTTTTATCTTTTAAAAGTAAATATTTAGGAAGAGGAGGTAGGAGATTTAATTAGGGCTAATATAGTATATATTTATAATATTTAGTATAGGTAAATTTGCCCTAAGGTAACCTAGAACTTAATATTTAAAACCTTCTTTAAGGTTGGATTTATAGGATTAAAGGCAAAATTAAATAGGGTTATAGAGTTTTAGGAACCTTTATGTCAGTACCTAGGTAGTATATAAATAGGGTAACTTCTTAGGTAGGTATATATACTCATAGAATTAAAGCAATAGAATACCTGCCTATATATCTAGGTACCTAGGGCATCTATAAACATTTATAAACAGGTAGCTATATAGTATATATACTAATCTACTTAACAGAGGCTATTATACTAAGGCAAGACACATAAAAAT
The DNA here is from genome assembly GCA_019565615.1 of Trichoderma simmonsii. NCBI lineage: Eukaryota > Fungi > Ascomycota > Sordariomycetes > Hypocreales > Hypocreaceae > Trichoderma > Trichoderma simmonsii. The sequence continues at coordinate 3,927,314 of CP075866.1, forward strand.
ATAAATCAAATTCCTTTAAGGTAGGCTATTACAGCCTGACTTAGAATCAAGAAGGTATATTATAAATATACCCTAGAAGAACATTAAATTTAAGTAACTAATTACTATAGGATTAATAAATAGATTATAAACTACCTTAGATAAATTACCTTTATTAAAGTAATCCTATACTTAGGCTTATAATCCTAAAAGTAAGCTACTAAAAATAACTAAATATATAAAATTTAATTCTCTATGCTTTTTAAATAACTTAAATAAATAATTATTAATAAAGTATTAAAATTAAATATAAACTAAATCTTTATTATATTTTACTTACTTTATAATTATATTTACTTAAAGCTACTTTTTATCTTTTTTACTAATATAAATTAATTAACCTTAGCTTATTACCTTAGGAACTTACCCTATATTATTTAAGTATTAGGTTAAGATATTATATATTAATAACTTTTATTTAGAAGAATACTAAATAACCTTTAAGTAATATAAATTATTATACTTAAATCTAGCTTAAATATTAATACTTTAATTACTAAACTTAGTATATTTATAATTAATAAAAATAGAAATATTACTATAGAAAACCTACCTAATATTTTATTATTTAAAAATAAAAAACTTTTAGCACTTATTTAAAATATATATTAACTTAATAAAATCTTAGTTAAAAAACTTAATAAAGAAAAGCCTAAAATAGTTAATATTAAAATCCTTATTAAATAATAATTACCCTTTATATTTAAAAAAAATATTAAAAAACTCCGTTTATACTTAATTTAACTTAAAGTATACTTTAAAAATTTTAAAAATACCTTTAATATTATAAAAAAAAAAGTTTATTTTACTACTTTACACTTTAAAAATACTACTTTAAAATAGTTTAAACCTATTTTAAATAACTATTTAAAAAGTCTAGCTAAAGAAGTAGAAAAATAAACTTAATAAATCTTTAGTAATTATAATAAATATATTTTTAAATTAAAGAAAGTATTTAAAAATATTAGTAAACTTAAAATAGTAGAAAATACCTTAGTTAATATATATTAAAAAAGAAAATATTTAAATTACACTATAAAATTCTAAAATATTACTATATACTTTAACTAAAATAAATTAGCTTTTATTAAATAATTTTATAATAAACTTAAATTAAAAGTTAAGGGAAAAGTATATAATATTAATTAATTTACTTATACCCTAGTTTTATTTATAAATATTTACGTCTAAGTAAATAATTTACTATATAAACTTAAGACTAATACTACTTATTAATATTAATATAATAGATATTAAGTTAACTAAGGTAAAAAGTAAAATAAAGAAATTATTAAAAATAATAGTAATAAATTTAAAAAAATAAACCTAAATATTTTATAGTATAAAAAAGAATTTAAATACTATAATTATAGTAAAATAAAATATATAACCTAAAATTATTAAATACTTAAAAAAAAATATAAAAATAAAATTCTAAAACTAAAAAAAGAAATTTATATTATAGATAAAAATAAATAATTCTTTAATTTATTATAATAAAAAAATAATAATTACCTTTAATATAAAGAAGAACTAAAAAAATTAAATAAACTAAAAGAAATAACTTTACTTAAAATTATACTTAATCTAGTTAAGGACCTTATAATTACAGCTATAATTTAATAAAACTATAGGCTATTACTATATAAAAAATAAATTAAAAATATTATTAACTTTATTAAAAGTAAATCTAAGGAAATTAATAAATTTATTAAATTTTAATAATAGGTTAATATTTATAATTTTAAATAAAATATTAAGACTTTTATTTACTAAAAAATTTAAAATAGACTTATATAATAGTAACTATATAATAAAAAATAATAAATTATTATAAATTTAAATATAAATAAAATATAGGAACTTAAAGGAAAATATTAATAAATACCTTAAGACTACCTTTAGATTAATTTTATAAATAATAACTACTACTAAATCTATTAAATAAACTATATTATCTATTAATATATATATTACTTAAAATAGAAAGTAGAATATAATACTTTCCTATAATAAAATTTAGTAATCCCTATTATAAACCTTTACTATAAAAAATAGTATAGTAAATAAAAAATTACCTATAAATTTTAAAAATTATAAATTATAATACTTAAACCCTATTTAACTATACTTTATAAATATAGAAATAATAAATAAATAAAAAACTACTTAAACTATTAATATATTATTTACTAAACTTTAAAACTTATTTAATAATATAATTAAAATAAAAAAACTAAAATATATACTTTTAAATAATATTAATAATATAATAAATTAAACTACCTTAGATATTAGAGGTATAAGCTTAAAGACTAATATAACTTAGTTTTAAAAGAAAAGTAAGCTATAAAATAATAATTAATAAACTAATTATATAGTATTAAATTTAACTTTAAAACCTATATAAAAGTACCTAAGGAATTACTTAAAAAATATTATAAATATAAAAAAACTTTTAATAATTTATAAAATAATTAAGTTACTTATAAAATTTATATTAAATAAATAAGATTATATTATAGAGTAGTAGAATAAAATAATTACGAAAACCTATATTATAAATTATATATACTATATAAAATTAAAGACTAATACTTAAAAAACTAAAATAGTCTTTAAATAAAGGGTATTATAAAATTAATAAAAAATTTATATTCTTTAAAAAGGAATATAAATATAATAGTAATAAAAAATAAATAATCCTTAAAAAAAAAATTACTTTTATAATAATATAAAATAAGGAATTATTTAAAGTTTTAGTAAACTCTAAAGTAAATAAGAACTATATATTAGCTATAACTATAATATACCTATAGTTATTATAAAAATAAAAAATAAAACTATACTAACTCTTTTATAAAAAAGGAAAATAATTTAAATATAATAATAAATAAGTAAAAAAACAAACTAATTACTTATATTTTAATATATTTAATTAAACTACTTTAGTAATATATAATATTATTAATACCCTAAAATATAATATTATCCTAGGTATATTATAATTATACTAATATAAACCCTTAATAATATAAAATAAAAACTTAATTTATTAATAAAATAATAAAAAAACTTTAAATTAAAAGGAAAATAAAAAAAGCTAAAACCCTTAACTTCTTAAACCTAAAAAAATCCCTATATAGTAATAATAAAGGTAATTTAAAGCTGTAGAAGCTTAATCTTTAAAAAGGTTTACTAAAGGGAAATAAAATTTATATAAACTTAACTAATTTTTAGAAATTATAAAAAAAAAAAATAATTAAAAAAAAAAGGAATTTATAAACTTAATAGCTAATATCCTAAAATAATATTAAAAGTTTAAAGCTTTATTTTAAAAAACCTTAATTAACCTAAATAAAAGTATATAAATACTATTATATACTAAATAAAACTATATAATAAAATTAAAAAAAAAAAGTAATTAAAGTATTTTCCGCTATATAACCTTAACTAATTAAAACTAAATACTTTTAATAAATAAATATAGGAATAAAAAAAAAAGGATATATTAAAATCTTTAACTTCTTAGTATAATACCCTATTATTTTTATTTTAAAAAAAAATAAAAAACTATAATTAATTATAAATTATAAACAGTTAAATAATATTATAATTAAAGATTAAACTCCTTTATTATTAATATTTAAAATATAAAATTAATTATAAAAAGCTATAATATACTTTTAACTAGACTTTACTAATACTTATAAATTAACTTAAATAAAAGAAAAATATAAATAAATAATAGCCTTTAATACCCTAGGAGAATTATATAAATTCTTAGTAATACCTTAAGGGTTAATAAATATACTTATATCTTTTTAAAAAAAATTAACTATATTCTTTAAAAATATTAAAATAAATTTATTATTATTTACTTAAATAATATTTTAATATATTCTAAAACTAAAGAAAAATATAAGGAATATATATACTTAGTACTTTAAGTATTATAAAATAATTATCTCCTTATAAATTTTAAAAAATATTAATTTTATATATAAAAAATAAAATTCTTAGGATATATTATTACCCTTAGATTAATATAAATAGATTTAAAAAAAGTTACTGTAATTAATAAATAACTAATACTAATATTAGTTAAAAAAATATAAAGCTTTATTAAATTAGTAAACTATTATTAATATTTTATTTAAAACTTCTTTAATTTTACTTAACCTTTAATTAATATAATAAAAAAGGATTAAAAGTTTAACTAAATAAAAAAAGTAAAGTAAGCGTTTTAAATAATTAAGTAAACTATAGCCTTAGAATCTATATTAATTATATATAACCTTAAGAAACCAGTAGAAATTAAGACTAACGTATTAAAATACATAATTAAAGGAATACTAAATTAATAAAATAATAAAAAAAAACTTTACTTTATTATATTTTATTTATAAAAGCTTAATAAAGCTAAATTTAATTATATAGTTTATAATAAAGAATTCTTAGGAATTAAAAGCTACTTAAAATAATAAAGTTAATATTATAAAGAAAGTAAGTTTTATATTAAAATCTTTACTAATTATTAAAATATTATTTACTTTATATCTACCTAAAAGTTATTTAAAAAATAATTAAAATACTTTAAATTTCTAAGTAAATTTAATTATAAATTTATATATTATAAAAGATTAAAAAATAAAAAAGCTAATATACTTAGTAAAAGAATTAACTATTTTTAAAAAATCCTTAATTACTAAGGTACTATACTATATTAAAATATATAAAGTAACTATAAATAAAAATCTTTTAATATAATCTTTAAAGTATAAAAATATAATAAACTTTTTAAGAAAATTAAAAAGTATATAAAAAACTAAAAACTATATTAGTTTCTATTTTAAGTTATATTATAAAATAAATATTTTATAAATAAAAGTAAATACTAAGTATTTTTTAACTTATAAAAGAAAGTTATAAAATATATTTATAAATATTTATTATTTAAATATTAAGGAATTATAATTATATACTAATAAGTATTTATAATATATTAATTTAAAAAAATAAAAAAAACTACTGCTAATATTATAATAACTTATAATAAATATTAATATATTAAATATAAAAGATATAAACTTTATAGAAAATTATAACTTTTACTAATACTTAAACTACTATAAAAAACAGTTACTTTTAATTATATTATAAACCTACTACTTTTTAAGAAACCTTTTACTAAAGTAACCTATAATAGTATTTTAATAATAATAAATAAATTTATAAAATAAATATACTTTTTACTTTATTAAAAATTATATTTAGTAAAAGACTTTATATATATATACTTAAGAATAATAGTAGTTAATTATAGTATACCTTAAGAAATTATTTTTAATAAAAAATAAACTTTTACTTTTAAATTTTAATAAAAATTTATAATAAAACTTAAAGTAAATTATAAACTTAATAATATATATTATCCTAAGATAAATAGTTAAATAAAATAAATAAATTAAATTATAAAATAATATCTAAAATACTTTATTAACCTATAATAAAATAATTAAGTTAATAAACTACTTTTTACTTAAATTTACTATAATAATATAAAATCTAAATTAACTAAGTTAATACTATTTTATACCTTATATAAATATACTCCTTTAGTATATAGGCTACCTTAAAAGGGACCTAATATTAATAAAGTATAACTTTAAGCAGAATTAATAATTAACTTACATAAAGAACTAAAAGTATAACTAAAACTTATTTAAAAATATATAAAATACTATATAAATAAAAATAAAATTAAAGGATTAAACCTTTAGGAAGAAAATATAGTTTACTTACTTTAATATATATAAGGTTATAAAATACTAAATATTAAAATAAATTAACTAAATAATAAATTTAACTTTAGGAAAATCAGCTTATTTAAAATTTTAAAGAAGATTAATAATATTAACTATAAACTAAAAATATTAAAAAATATATAATTAAAATACCCTATATTTTATATATTACTTTTAAAAAAAGTATAAATTAATAAAATAATAGAAAGATTAATTTTAAATAAAATTATTATTTTAGAAAATAAAGAAAAATAAAAAGTTAAAAAAGTTTTAGTAGTATAAAGAAATTTAAAAAAAAATAATAAAATTAAATATTAAGTTAAATAAAAAGAGTATAACCTAATTTATAATACCTAGGAATTTATTAAAAGCTTTAATATAATAAAACTAATTTAAGATTTTTAAAGAAACTTAAGATTATATTTAAAACTCCTAACGCTAGCTACTTAATAAATAAAACTACTTAAAAAGAAAAAGATATATAAATTTCCTTTATTAATATAAGAAAACTTAGATTTATAAACTTTAAACTATTATATTTTAATTACTTTATAGTTGCTTAATTAGTATATACCTAGATTAACTATAGATTAATTTACTAATAAAAAATAAATTAACATAGGTTATTAATTAACCTTTAGTAATTTATAATATAAATTAATATAAGTTATTTATTAACCTTTATTAACTTAACGATATTAACTAAATATATAAAATTTAGTTACTATACTTTTTAAATAACTTAAATAGCTAGTTATTAATATAGTAATAAAATTAATTTTTATATTTAACTTACTAACTATATAATAAAATTACTTAATTTATATTCTACTGCCTTTATTAATATAAACTATAATTAATTTATTACTTTAAAAACTACCTTATACTATTTAATATAGACTAGTCTATTATATATTAATAACTTTTATTTAGATTAGTACTATATATTATTTAGGTAATAGAAAGTACTATAGCTCCTTAATTAACCCCTGTACCTACAGCTGCTAACTTAGGAGCTTTTACAATTAATAATAATAAAAACGTTATTATAGAAAATACCCTAGACTTTAGAAACTTATTAAAGAAAGAAATTATTATATTTCTTTAAAATATATATTAACTTAATAAGTACCTAGTTAATAATACTAATAAGGTTAAGGCTAATGCTAAAATTAAGCTTATTACTAAGGATATTAGTATCTTAATTAAACATTAACTATTCCTTATATTTAATAGAAATATAAAAGAACTTTATTTTTTTAGACTTAGCTTAAGGTATATTTTAAGGACTTTAAAAATACCTTTAATACTTTAAAAAAAAAGGTATTATTTACTACTTTATAATTAAAAAAAACTACCTTTAAGTAGTTCTAACTTATTTAAGATAAATACTTTAAAAAGGATACTAGTATTATATTTAATTAAACTTAGAAGATTTTTAAAAACTTTAATAAATTCAAAAGTAAACTTAAAAAAGTATTTAATAATATTAATAAAATTAAAATAATTAAAAATTACTTTATAATTATTTATTAAAAAGGGAAATACATAGACTATATTATATACTTCTAAGATTTATTTACTAAAGTTAGTTAAGGAGAATTAGCTTTTATTAAATAATTTTATAATAGTCTTAAAAAGGAACTTAAGGAAAAGGTATATTATATTAACTATAAAAAATATAGCTTTAACTTCTTTATAGAATAATACATTAAGGCTAACAACCTTTTATATAAACTTAAAATAAATAGTTTTTAGAAGTATTACTTAAAAAATAACTCTAAGTATTATATAAATTAAGGTAAAAAGTAAAATAATAAACTCATTTATACTTATAAAATAAACCTTAGATAAATAAACCTTAATACTATTACTAAAGGAAAAAAATTCCTTTACTATAATTATAATAAAAAAAGCTATATAGTTTAAAACTATTAATTTAAGAAAATCAATAAACTTTAAAAATAACTTAAATAAACTATTAATATTATTTACTAATTTAAGTAACTATTAAATTAGGAGTATAGTAATAATAGAATCTTTAACTTAAATATAACTTAAGTTATAAAAAAACTTAAACTTAATAAACTAATATAAGCCTTAATAAAAAAACCTACTTTAAAAAAGGTTAATAGCCTTAAGGATATAGTATTTATATATAATATTATACCCCTACTAAAGACCGCTAATATTATTATAATTAATACTATACCTCTATTATAAAATATACCTAAGGTATAGTAATATATATAAATTTATATAATATTATTTATAAACCTTAACTAAATTAATACCTTTAAGGTATCCTAATTTATAATTAAGATCCTTAGGAAAAATAATTTTAAAATATAATAATAGCTTATAAATTAAGAAGTAGTATAATATAATACCTACTTTACTAAAGAATATAATTATAAAAACCTAGACTTATATACTAAATACTACTACAGAACTTATATAATTAGTAAAATCTAAGACTAATATATTTAAAAATATAATTCCTTAGACTTTAATTAATATAATATAAGTAAGTACTACAGCTGTTACTATTAAAAATACTACTGTAACGTATATATTTAAAAATAGCTATAAAAAGCCAGATAGAACTTCTAAACCTATAAAGGAAATAAAAATTAATATAATATTAAATATTACTATAAGTATAACTTTATAATTATATTTACTAGTAGATACTACTAGTATAAGGTATATAATAAAAACCTTTAAATAGTATAGACTTTATTATACCTTAATAATATTAACCTTAAAGAAAAGTAATTAAAATAGTTTATAGCTATTAACCTTAAGAATATTTACTAAAAGGTTTAGCTTAAAGAAAATAAGAAATTTCTTAAGGATAATATTTTTAAGGAAAAAAAAAACTTCCCTAAGGAATTTATTAATACTATTATATAATTAATATAATTATTAAAGTTTTTAATAAAAGTAATTATTAAAAAATATAGATTTATAATTTTTTTAATAGCAGAGCTTAAAGTAATTATATTTTACCTATATTTATATTTAAGCTATAACTATTATATAAAAATAAAAGTAATAAAAGTTATAATATATTTATAATAAATAATTAAAAGTTTAAATATAATAAAGGGATTATTAATATTAAGATATTTTTCCTTAATATTAAAATCTAAGGTAAAATAAAAAAGATTAGTTTTAATATATTAAATATCCTAGGATTTAAAACTTTATTAAGATATATATAGTTAAAGGAAAGTAACCCTTAAGTTAATTAGGAAATAAGCTAAGTAAGTTAAGTAAATAACTTTAGTTTACTAAGGATACTAAAACCTAAATTATAACTATTTTAGGAAAAGTAATAAAAGGGTAGTATATTACTAAAAGACCTAAAGCTTTTTAAATTAAAAATTAAAAAACTAAAAAATATAAAAGTTAAATTTAAAGCCCTTTAAAAAGTACTATAATAATACTAGAATAAATAAAATAAAGTAAAATAATAAAGAATTTATAAAATAATTACTTTAATATAAATAGAACTTTAAAACCTTAATTAAGCTTTTTTAGAAGTTAAAGAGAAAGCTAACCTTAACCCTAAGGAATAGTATATAAAAAAGGTCTTACGGTAGTACTATAAATATAAGAAATTATATTAGAAAACCTTAGAAATAAAACTACTGCTATATTTAAAATAAAATTATAAAATTATATTAAAAAAAAGAACTACCCCTAAGTTTTATAAGATCTATAACCTTAGTAAATTTAAGTTTAAAATACTTAAGGAATAGATTAAAAAGTAACTTTAGAAGGGATATATTTATATCTTTAATTTACTTATTAAATATCTTATTATCTTTATACTAAAGAAAAATAAAAAACTTAAATTAATTATTAACTATTACTAATTTAATAATATTACTATTAAGGATAAAACTCTATTACTACTAATTAATAAGATTAAAGAACATTTTACTAAGATAAATTACTTTATAATACTTAACCTTACTAAAGCTTATAAACTTACCTATATAAAGGTAGAAAATAAATAAAAAACTACTTTTTAAATATAATATAGTCTTTATAAATACCTAGTTATATTATAAAAACTTATTAATACCTTTATATTATTTTAGAAATAAATTAACTATATATTAAAGGTATATTTAAATAACTTTATTATTATATATATTAATAATATTTTTATTTTTTTAAAAACTTTTAAAAAATACTAAAAATATATTTATTAAGTATTATAAACTCTTTAAGACGTTAATCTACTAGTTAACCCTAAGAAATATTAATTTTATATATAAAAAGTAGAATTCCTTAAATATATTATTATACCTAGAGAAATCTAAATAAACCTTAAAAAAATTAAAGTAATTAAGAATTAGGAACCTTTAAATAATGTTAAAGAAGTATAAAGCTTCCTAAGATTTATTAATTACTATTAATAGTTTATAAAGAACTTTATTAAAATTACTATACTATTAATAAATCTTACTAAAAAGAATTAAAAATTCTTATAAAGCCTTAATGTTAATACTACTTTTAAATAGCTTAAGGATACTATAACTTCTGAACTAGTGCTTATTATATTTAATCTTAATAAACTAATTATAATTAAAATAAATACTTTAGATTTTACTATTAGTAGATAAATTAATTAGCTTAATAAGAATAGTAAATTATAATCTATTACATTCTTCTTTAAGAAACTATATAGACTAGTATTATAATACCTTATTTATAATAAGGAATTTATAGTTATTATTATTATATTTAAATATTAAAGGTATTACTACCTTAGAAGTATATATAAAATTAAGGTTTATATTAACTATAAAAATATTATATTTTTTATAATAACTTAATAATTATTTAAAAAATAAATTAAATACTTTAAGTTTTTAATTATATTTAATTATAAAATAATCTATTATAAAGGATTTAAGAACAGCTGCGCTAATACCTTTAACTAAAGGCTTAATTATTTCTAAGAAATACTAGATTTTATTATATAAGTCCTATAACTTAATAAGTAAGGAGCCTTAGAATAATAATAAATTAACTTTATTTTTAAAGTTAAAGAAGATAATTTACTTTTAATAGAAATTATAAAATATATTAAACTTTAAGAATAAAAATAATTCCTTAAAGGCATTATAATAAAATTAAAATATTCTATATTTAATAATAAAATATAAGTACTTAAAGAATTATAAAAAAAAGTAGTTACTTATATTTATAAATATAAGCTATATAAGTATAAAAGAATTACTAAAACTATATAATAAGTTTAATAATACTATAAATTTAAAGGAATTAAGTAATAGGTAAAGGAAGTAGTTTTATATTACGTTATATATAAAAAAATAAAAAATAGCTAATACTTACCCTATAGTAAACTATAACTATTACCTATATTAAAATTATTATAAAAATTAATTATATTTAATTATATTATATATTTACTACTATTTAGAAATTTAATTATAGAATTTAAATATAATAATATTTTTATTATTATTAATAAACTTTTTAAAAAAATTTATTTTATCTTTAATAAAAAAATTAACTTAGTTAAAGACTAAGCTTATATTTATATAAAATATATAAAAAATAAATATAAAGTACTAGGAGAAATAATCTTTAATTAAGGATTTACTTATATATTATACTTTTAGTAAGTACTTATAGCTTACCTTAGGATTAACTATAAACTTAGTATTATATACTACCTATAGACTAATAAATAAACTAAGTAATTAAACTAAATTATTAAAATATATTTAAAAAGCTATATTAACCTAGCTTAAGATAACTAGGTTATAAACTTACTAATAGCCTAATTATACTATAATAATACTAAGTTAAAATTAATAAAAGTAATACCTTTTTATATAAACTATAGCTTTACTTTATAAGTATACTAACCCCTAAGATAAGGATTATATATTAAAAAAGTAAAAATATATATAAAAAATATAAAAAAACTTTATAAAGAATTATAAAGATAACTTAAATTTATATATAAATATATAAGTAAATACATAAATTAAAGAAAGATTAAAAAACTAAACCTTTAGGAAGGGGATATAATCTACTTACTTTAATATATATAAGGTAAAAAGCTCTTTAATATTAAGATAAATAGGCTAAGTAATAAACTTAACTACTATAAGCTTAAACTTTATAAAATTTTAAAAAAAATTAAAAAAATAAATTATAAATTTAAACTACCTAAGACTATTAAATTATACTTTATTTTTTATATTTTATTATTAAAAAAAGTATTAGTAAATAAAAATACTAAAGAAATTATTTATAATAAAATTATTATAAAAGTAATTAAAGAAGAATATAAAGTTAAAATAATTATTACTACTAGGCCTAGCCTTAATAAATAATAAAGATAATAAGAATACTTTATAAAATAAAAAAGCTATAATAAAAGTAAAAATATATAAGAACCCGCTAGTAACTTTAATTACTTAAAAGTAACCTTAAATAATTTCCTTATAGAAATAGGATTTAGAATAAAATAATTAACTAAAGAATACTAGATAAAAATAAAACTAGTTAAAAGGATAATAAAGGAATATCTTTTAATAATATAAAAATACCTAAATTTAAAAACTTTAAATTAATATTAAAAAAAGGCTAATTTTTAATAATAAGCTTTTACTATATAATGCTATTTTATATATTAATTGCCTTTATACTATAACTAAAAACCTAATTATTATACTCTTTTACTTTTTATTTTAATTTATATACTTACTATAATTAAGCTAAAGCCTTTATTATATATTATTAATACTTAGTAAACTAATCTACTACTTTACGCTCCTTAGTATTATACTTTTTATAATCCTACTTTAACTAAGCTATTAAAAATAATTAGTAAAAAGAACTTAAATAACCTTAAGAATAAACTTATAAAAATTTATAATAGTATTACTATTATATATTTTTTTTATTAAAATATATTACTAATACTTAATAAAGTAAGTATTAAACTTATATTTTTCCCTAATACCTATATTTTTATAATAAAAATATAGTATTACAACTATACTTATGGTATTCGTTTACTTTAATAACTTAAAATAAGCTTAATTTACGCGCTTTTTATCCTTAGAAAAATAAAAAAAAGACTAAAAATAAGTTTTAAAATTCTAAAGTATTAGTATTATATTAGTACCTATAAGTAAGGGGTTAATAAAAATAAGTTAGAACTTATAGGTAAAAAATAAAAGAATATATTATATACTAAAAATTAAATAGTATAATTATAAAATAAAACGTAAGGCTATTATAACTAGCCTTAAGGATAAGACTAATAAAAGAGGGACATTATATTATATTCTAATTACTTTATAATTACCTAATTAATATATACCTAAATTAATTATAAATTAATTTATTAATAAGAAATAAGTTAACGTAAATTACTTATTAACCTTTAGTAATTTATAATATAAGTTAATATAAGTTACTTATTAACCTTTATTAACTTAATAATATTAACTAAATATATAAGATTTAGTTACTATACTTTTTAAATAACTTAAATAGTTAGTTATTAATATAGTAATAAGATTAATCTTTATATTTAACTTACTAACTACGTAATAAAATTACCTAATTTATATTCTACTGCTTCTATTAATATAAACTATAACTAGTTTATTACCTTAAGAACTACTTTATACTATTTAGTATAAACTAGTCTATTATATAAACTAATACCTAAGGAAGTTTAATTAATATTATTAAATACTCCTAAGTACTAAAAATTCTATATTACTTAGGCCTTAGAAATACTATTCTTTTTATTTAATTTTTATATTTTATAATAAACTAACTTAGTACTATACTCTTTAACCCTTTTCTTTATATAATAAATATAAAATAGGTAACTTATAGCTACTACTATTTTACTTTAGAAATTAGTAAGCTAAGTATAAAAAGATTTTAAAGCTTCTTTAACCTCCTTTTTCTCTTCCTCTAACTTTTTTTACTAATTTAACGTCCTTATTATTAAAAAAACTAGTTAAATATAACTTTATTATAAAAGGATATATTACCTATAAAAAGATATAACTAATACTTTATTATAAAAACAGCTATATTTAATATACTTATAATAATAAAATAAATTCTTAATTATATAATAAATAATTAATTTATAAAAATAATAAAAATAAAATATATTTACTTTAAATTTATTAGTTAAAATAAATAATGTAAGTAATAATTACTTATAAGCTTTATAAAAAATAACTTTTAAAACCCTAATACTTATAATAATATAATTAAAAAAGGAAAAACCTAATTAAATAAACCTATAGGATTAAGCTATATTTATAAACGCTATTATATAATAAAGCCTTAAGAATAAAACTAATAGAGAAAGGGTATTATATTATAGCCTAACCTAAAATTAAGAAGGTATATTATAAATATACCTTAGAAAAATACTAAATCTAAGTAATTAATTACTATAGAATTAATAAATAAATTATAAGCTACTTTAAATAAATTACCTTTATTAAAGTAATTTTATATTTAAGCTTATAATTCTAAAAGTAAGTTATTAAAAATAACTAAATATATAAAATTTAATTTTCTATACTCTTTAAATAACTTAAATAAATAGTTATTAATAAAGTATTAAAATTAAATACAAACTAAATCTTTATTATATCTTACTTACTTTATAATTACATTTACTTAAAGCTACTTCCTATCCTCTTTGCTAATATAAACTAATTAACCTTAGCTTATTACCTTAGGAACTTACCCTATACTATTTAAATATTAGGTTAGGACATCACACAGGCTAAGGCACCTCCATTTTCCAAAGTTAGGAACTCTAAGCCTCATTACCCTTAAGTAGATATTAGTACTAAAGTATCTATATAATCTAAAGTAGGCAATATAAAGTTTTAAGATTATAAACTATAAGTAGTAGGATTAATATACTCTAATATAAAATAAAAATTATATTACTTTAGGTCTATAAACTCCGCAGTAATACGCAAAAGCGTAAAAGCTACTAAAACATTAATACTACCCTAAGCCCTATAGTTTCAACAGATAAATTTAAGCCGTCTCACAGAACTAAGCAATAACGCTATTTTCATCTACTCTCCAGTTACATATAGTACTACTAATATATACAATAGCACCAATTAAGTCGCCTTAAAATATAAAGGGATTTCTATAATAAGCTTCTTCTACTTATTTTACTAAAATAAAGCTATACCATTTATTTTTAGTATTATAATATTATAACATAAGAAAAGTTTACATTAATAAATAAAAGTTTACATTAATAAACCTATTTAAGCATTCGCTCTTACGTCTTTTCTATTAAACCTTTAAGCAGACAGAGACCAGCATTATATTTCTTTTCTATTCCCTTATTCTATACGCAGATATACTTTCTCTATCTTAATATCTAGTAGTTAAGCAAAATACACCGTCTCTTTCTTATTCCTGTTTTCTTTTAAGAATAAACAAGTACTATTAATTGCAGTTTATTTACTTTCAAGAATATTATAAATATATAAAGCAAGGGAAAGACCAACCAGATTCATATAGTCTATATACTGCTATATGAACTGCAAGTTCTGATTGCCCAATGTAAAAAGAGATGGGCACAATACGGCCCCTCAAATTCTTCAAATATTGTTCGGTAAATTGTCGGTGACTTTATCGCAGCTGTGATAGGACAGTCTACGGCTCAAAGGAAGAGTGGAAGAGTCAGGGGTGAAGGCAGCACGGTCACTATCACGGATCACGCAGCTAGGGTTATACAAAGGACTGTATTTATCTCTGCCCCTCCTAGAAACAAAGGCCGGTGTCCTCCTTCTTATACCTTTGTTCAGTCTCCTCAGTCGCCTGGCTTGCTAGTTGAGAACTCAGGCGCCCCTATCCGGGGTCGAGGAGGAGGGAAACACTTCCTTTGTGACTGGCCTCTGACAGCAACGTTGCAAAATCCTACTAATACCGCTATTCCTATCATTTCTAATCGTTTCCGGGCCAAACTCAAATCACCGTCCAAATCGATGCACTCGGAGAGCAAAACGAAAGTAATTCTGCATTCCTATACAACAAAGTCAAGAATCTCTTGGACGAGGCGAATATACAGCCATTGTAGGATTGTGAATACGTGGAAGCCGCAATGAACCAATTCAAGGAACTCATTCGGGAGCGTACTCCATCTCCAGCTCCAGCTCCAGCTCCAGCTCCCATGCTTCTTGGGCCGTGGCAACCACCAACACAAGCACAGGGAACACCATTGCCATGGTACCCTCCAGCATATACGCAACAATATCCATACTACTTGTACCCTCCGTACATGTATCCTCCCCAGCAGCCGCTTGTATGGCACCCCCAACCTAGCGTCAAAGTTCAACCGGCAGTGTCTCCAAATTCTGCCTGGCTTCAGGAAGTTCTTCACATTCCATACTCAGATGACAAAGATCTCAAGCAAGTCTCAAATGAGAAGAATGTCATTTCTTTACGACATCGTGTCCGCGCGGGGCAGGTTGTAAGTACGCCAGAGTTTAGAGACTGGGCGAGTAAAGCAGAATCGAAGGAACTGCTCGTGGAGGGCAACTTTGGGTACGACGATTGCTATTACATATCGGCACTCTCACTTCTGTGCGCCACTTTGACTCAGGCTCTCCGCACAAGAGAGGGATACATATCAACGGTATTCTTCTGTGGTTGTCATGGTAAAGACGATCAAGATGATGACGATCAAGATGTTGGAGGTGTGGCTATAATGAAAAGTATGATCTTGCAGCTATTGAAGCAACATCATTCTTTTGATTTGAGAGGCCTAGAAAAAGAAATCAAGCTTGATCTCTTGAAAGATGGAGACATTGACCAACTATGTGGTCTGTTTGTTTGGCTGGTCAAACGACTCCCGAGAGGTTTAATACTGGTGTGTATTATCGATGGAGCGGTGCATTTTGAAATCAACGTCTTTGAAGATGGGCTGCAGAAGGTGATCAAGTGCCTTCTCAGCCTCTCAAAGGATAACACAGTACCGATTCCAGTTAAAGTTCTTGTCACAAGCCCGATTCGGACAGAGATAACCGCGTACCTGTTTCGTGAGGAAGAGGATGAAGATGATAGCCGCTTCATATATTTGGAGTCGTTTCCTAAGATCAACTATATATCCGCCGCGATAGAATCTGACAGAGAGATGAACAAACAGTTGGACGCTTACGAAGGCAATGATGAGTAGATGCTAGCGGAGAATCGCAGTACTTTCTATCTTTGTAAGTTAGAGAAGCCGTTAGGCTCAATTGTATACTTCTAGTAGCTGACTTGGCCGCCGATTTTCTCCTCTGTTTCGTGTATTGTTCTCTTGAGTCTTGATCATCTTTTCCCACTATTCACTGATGATGAAAGTCTCCCATATTCTTCCAGGCCATACATTCTGCCTGTAGTGAGACATAATTATATTTCACGAATATATTACACCATAGATTATATTCTGTTTAAATGTATATGGCACTTATTAGTACATTTGCAGCCCTGGCTAGCATCATCTTCATGATACCACAGGGGTGGATCCCGCCACCACGGTTCAACTCGAAGACACTCAAAACACAAGTGCAGCCATTTCGAATATTAATTAAACGATCACTAGCTGAGCATAATTTTGTACTCGGAATCTCGAATCCTACTGAGGAAAGTTTGGACTGATTCATGAAGCGTCAAGTGTCCGGCCCCACCCATCACGCTTGTTCACATCTCACCGAGACTAAGGGTTAAGAACCTCATTAACGCCCCATCCAAGCACATACGACCATAGGTAGAGGAGAACTCGGGGTCCCGTCTGCTCCCCCATAGATAAGCCTCTAACCGGCAGATTAGTAGTTGAGTGGGTGACCATCAGCGAACACCGGCTGTTGTATGTTTTTGCCTTTTTGATATACCTCCTTCCCATGCCCACTTAGAGCCAGTTACCCCTGAGATCAAGCACATACGACCATATCCATTAGAAAATACGGGATCCCGTCCGCTCTCCCAGAGTCAAGCTAATGAGAGACAGATTAGTAGTTGAGTGGGTGACCATCAGCGAACACCGGTTGTTGTATGTTTTTCTTTTTGCCGTTTCATCCATCTCTCTGTACCTAGATGGATCAATCCTCTGAGTTGGACGACCCATTCAATGGCCTGTCTCACTTCGCTTTTGCACTGAGTCAATAGAAGAGTGAATAAATGTGAAAACTCAAGCATTAAATTCTTCTCGGTTCGTTAGAGTATCATGTCTCGGTGTCTTCTGTTTGGTGTCGGTATTCTTGACAGCGTATCTTGGGTGCTTTGTTCGTTGTTCCTAGTCGCTCTCATCGTCACTCGTCTCCTCCTTCTTCACCTTCTTTCCACCCTTCGCCTTCTTCACCGTCGTCTTTGATTTCTTGTCAACTTGATCTTGAATCTTCTTTCGTTCCTCGGCACCCTCGGCTTGCAATTCCTTCACCATTTGTTCAAACTCTTCAGTCTCCGCATCCATGCCGATGAGGCTCTCTAGCAGCTTAATTTCATCAGCCCAAACCTGTTTGTCTTCGACTGTTTTGCCGTCGGGACCCTTCTTATCGATGGGTGTTTCTAGGACCATGGGCTTGTCCTGGAACTCCTCGTGATTCATTAGGCTGTGGAAGGCTCGGAGACCCAAGAAGCCGGTTCCAATATTTGCATGGAGATCTCTGTTGGAATTGAAGGGGGCTTTGCTGTCGTTTACTACATGCCATGTTATGATTAGCATTGGGATTTATGGAAGGTGGGAGGGAGGTAGGCGACTCACAGTGAAAAGCCTTCAGATACTTTGCGCCGACAATTTCGTTGAAAGAATCGACCGTCTTTTTGAAAGCTTCGGGAGTCCGCAGGTCATAGCCAGCAGCAAAGGCATGGCAAGTGTCGATGCACACTCCAACCCGAGTCTTATCCTCCACAAGAGCAATGATATCTCTGAGATCTTCCCAAGTCGACCCCACGACATTACCAGCGCCCGCCATATTTTCCAGAACCGTAATTACTGTCTTGGTGGCCTTGTGTGCCTTGTTTAGCTGTGTAGCAATACGCTTGATGGCAGCGGCCTTTGTGTCGCCTCCAGTGGACCCAGGGTGGAAGTTGTAAAGCTTGATGCCGAGTTGCTCACATCGGCCGAGGTCGTCCACGAAACTATCGTACGCCTGACGAGCCTTCTCCGCGTCTGCCTGCGCAAGGTTGACCAGGTATGACCCGTGGGGGAGCACATGCTCGTTGGCGTGGTAGTGATGCTCCTTACACTGGCTAATGAAGCCGTTTTTGGCCTCTGCCGTAATGGGAGGGTTGTTCCATTTGCGCTGGGATTTCAGAAACAGGGCGAAGGAGTTGGCGCCGATGTGAAGAGCATTTGTTACGGAGTTTTGCACGCCTATATGAACACAAAAATCAGTATGAGTGCTCCTCATTATATGCACTTGGATGAATTATGGTGAAATACCTCCAGCGGCGCTGATGTGGGCGCCAATGTACATGGCCTTGCCCAGTGAAGACACAGCGGTTCTCTCTACTAAAGGCATGGCTTCGTCTCCTTTGGCTTGTCCCTTGCGCTTTTTCACGGCCTTTGGAGCTTGAGCTTTGCTATCAGCATCTGGTGCCGAATCTGCCTTTCGTTTTGCTGCGGATACAGGCTTAATTGGCTTTATATCCTTGGAGTCGATGTCGTCCTCTTCGCGCTTGACTGCCTTCTGGCTACCTCTAGTAGGACGGGGCATTCTGAAAGCGCAATCTGGTATTGGGTGCTCGGATGAAGCGGTCCTAATCAATACACGCAAAAGAAAAAGCAAAAGACCAACTGAGAGGCAAAATTGTGTCCAAGAAGTAGGAAATGGATGCGTGAACGTTGTCGCGGCGCAAGGAAGAACCGCGTCGATAGTTGGACGCGAGGTCAGGTGACCGACACTTAAGCTACTCGCCACTTACATTGATCGCAACACCCAAACCGGGCAATTCGCACAACGGTGAAGAAATAAAGATACATTGAGCGCCGCCGCAAAGGCTTACTGCTAAAATAAGTTACATAAAGCTGTTTTGAAAATACAAAAATGAGAAGAGAAGGATAAGAAAAGGGAGAGAAAGACAGGACCCTGCTATGATACCAAGATACCTTAACCAGAGGCTCGCCTTGCTATTTATTGTTTCATAACTCATGACGTCCCCAGCAATTCAGCATCTGCCAGCTACCGCTCCATTGATAAATATTACCCATAATCTGCTGTATCCATTCTGTTTTGCACACTCAAGTCCGGCATGCTATTGCGCTTATCCCAAACATATAAAACTACACACTGAAGAAAAGCAGGGGAAAAGAAAACGAGCAACCAAAAGTCGAGGATACCGGTGGAAAAGCCAAATCAAGCAGAAATAACAAGGTCAGAGGTTCGGCCTTTGGCAAATTGGTCCTTGTAGGTATCCCAGATCTTTTGGATCTCCTCAACGTACAACTCGTGGTAACGATCCACATCCTCTTGCAGTGGTTGTTCGCAAGGCTCCGCGTCGATTCGAATAGGCTTTCCGACAACAATGTTGACGGGCCGACGGTAGGGCATGAGACCAACATCGTAGTTGAGGATTCCTCGACCATGAAGAGCGGGAAGCGTGAACTTGAACACCTTGAGGACAAACATTTGGAACTTATGAACCATCGGGTGCGTCTTCGGGCTTAGTTGGTCGTATAAGTCGTTTTCTCCAAAGGCGAGGACAGGAACCAGATCAGCTCCCGTACGCAGAGCCATCTTTACGAAGCCCTTCCGCCCTTGGAGGATAAGCTGCAAAGAGCCTGGCTGAGCCTGCAAGGACTCTCGGGCTCCGCCGATGACGATGGTAACAGCGCGGCCTTTTCCGTCATTCTTGGGGCCACCCTGCATCAAGATATTCCGTATGGAGTCTTTCGACACCGAGGCCATGCCCATTGCCAAAATATAGTCGCGATAAAAGGGAAGTCGAAAGTTGGATTCGAGCGTCAACAGAGTATTGGTGATGCCGGGGAACTTTTCGTCGAAGCCAAGGGCACTCGTGCCAAAGGCGCTCCAGGCGCCGTGCGAGATGATACCATGTGGATGATAGCCAAAGATGTACCGCCTGTCCGCCGGAAGATCGTGCGTTTTGTGTAGCCTCATAGGGAAGTACGCCGCAAAGAACTTCCACAAGGGCATGGACCTCAGGTACTCCGATCGATAGCTGAGCTTCCCGTTTGTGGCCGCGTTGGAGAGGGTCAGATGCACCAGATAAGGCACCAAGATGGGCCAGGTCAAAGGGTTGGCGCAAGTGAACCAGAACATGGATATCAAGACAACGATGGTCATACAGTGATAAAACACAGCCGCCGTTTGTAGTCGGCGAGGGAAAGGCATGCGCAATGGAGCAAAGCGAATGCCTCCCGCCCTCCAGGCGCCGTACTCGTGGCTCTGGGGATTTCCATCGTCTGGCAGAACAGGATACGACGATGTGTCGGCTTTGTCAAGATGGATATGGTCGCCGTTGGTCACAACGAGACCAGAAGGCTTCGCAGAGCCGTTCTCGTCACTCCGCACCGATTTCCTAGCCGGCTTCATTGCGAGGTCAGCTTGCGGTGGCTCTTGTGTAGGCCGTAGGCTGTGTTGTCGATGAGCTCTAGCGTCCGCCTAGTTTTCAAGCCTCAAGGAGCATTGATATTCAGTCGGACTCGCTTCGTGGGCAGGTGTCGTCGCTCGTCTTGACTCAGCCGCTTCACCCGGTTGTTTCGCGCGAATCGCTTTGATGGTCGAAAAGGTGGTGCGAAGGCGAAGCGCGGGCGAAGGCGGTTGGTCGCTCTGCTCGTATCCCTCTCTTTGTTCCCTTATTTTTCCTCTCTTCTTATCTCTCGATATTCCTTTCCTTTCTCTTTCTTCTTGATAAGTCTCCTCTCGTCAGCTCAATGAATGCTTCGTATAACAAGTTTGGTGAGCTTTCAGGTTTGGATAGCGCAAGCCCCAGCGCACGCCACAAGGCACCTTATACCGGCATTCCAGAGCCCATTACCTCATCGATGCGCCAAGGTTCAGGCTGTGCTGCCCCTGGACAGTGACGTGACCGTGCAACGGCTACAGTGCACCGTACAGTGCGCATGTGAGATTGGGCCACGGAGCACCAACGTACCCTCGGTACCTACCTTATCAATCCAACCCAAGATTAACATCAATGCAACGCACATGCTCACCCAATGGATTGGCCATACCCCGGCTGCCTGTTGTTTCACTGGACATGGCCATGGTACGAGATACCCATTGAAATGTTTAACATTTATACAGTACATGCCTTTACTATTGATTGCTTTCAAAGACGTAGCATCTCTCAAATGGGACATGAAATGTTTACATGAGAACAAGTGTCACTCCATTTTCTGCAGTACTCTACCACGACTAAGCTGAAAACAAAAGACATAACCTTTCCGATATGCCATAGCTAGAGATAATCGCACAATTCTGTATACTACAAACGTGATAATAAGGAACAATCGTAATATCCGGTCGCCATCTTTTAGCGTGAAGGTTTCAACCATCCGCCCAGATTCCCAAACCTGAACGCCAAATTCCCCCCTGTATACGACTCTGGCCCAAATCCGAAAAGAGCCCAACAAGACGTACCAGAGAAAAGGGAAGCAAAACGCATTCTAATGTAGATCCACTTAGGCCCTCCTGAAACGCCATGGCGCTTTGCAATGAGGTGAATTCATGCCCAGACTTCTCATCCAGCAGGAACCCCTTCACGACTTTCAAGTTGCTTTTTAAGGACAGACATCTCGTGGTCGAGCGAAACCACCTTATCTGAGAGCGACTTGACTCTCTCTTCCAATGTCTGGATGTAAGCCCATACGCTTGGGTCGCTCTGCGCAAACATGTTGCCGCTATCGCCGCTGGTGGCGGTTGCGGTTGGCGGGCGGCCGTGGGAGAATCCTGGAGAGCCCGTCGAGGCGTATCCAGGGTGAGTTAAGCCAGGCAACTTAGGCCTGTTTTGTCCACCGTGAGGAGACTGCATCTCTGACTGTCGCCTTCCCATCTGCTGCTGCTGTAGCTGCTGAGACAGGCTAGGCGATCGTTGCCGTACGACACCAGAGCCGTCGTGGCCTTGGACACCACCAGGGCTCAGTGGCTTCCCGGTTT
The DNA here is from genome assembly GCA_019565615.1 of Trichoderma simmonsii. Taxonomy (NCBI): domain Eukaryota; kingdom Fungi; phylum Ascomycota; class Sordariomycetes; order Hypocreales; family Hypocreaceae; genus Trichoderma; species Trichoderma simmonsii. Next base: position 3,950,334 of record CP075866.1, read on the forward strand.
CCGGCACACCAGCCTGTGCATAGAGACCGGCATTTGGCCCGCCAACCGCCACCGAAGAGATGCTGGTGTTCGGTGTGTGACTACCCCCAATACTGGTTGACACACTCGAGCTGCCGGTACCAACGGTCTGACCCTGACCACCACTGGGGGCATATAGGCCGGCAGCTGCGGCAGTTCTTACTCCAGCCGGAGGGTACGTCCGCGAATGACTGCTGTACTGATCCGGCTGGCCGCCTGGTATATGCTGGGCAGTCATGCTAGGCAAGCTTTGTCGCCTCAGTTCTTCTTCCTCGGGGTTCTCGTAGGCAATGCCCGTCATGACAGCTTCGTCTCCGTCAATGCCGCCATCCAGCTCATCTTCGCCGGCAAAGCTACCCATGCTCGATCGTCTGCCAGCACATCCGCCCAGTCCTTTGCTGTGGCGGGCAAGAGCATCACCTCGAGCAAACTTGCGGTCGCACTTAGGGCACACATGGTTTTTCTCTCCGGTATGAAGCTTACCATGGCGTTTCAAGTCGTGGAGACGGCGGAAGCGCATTTGGCAGTCAGTACACACATAAGGCTTTTCCTGGCTATGCGTCAGGAGATGACTTTTGAGGTTATGGTGCCGAGTAAACTCGGTATTGCAGTATGGGCACTTGTGTTTCTTGTTTGCCGACGGTGGCGGAGAGCCCTGGCTTTGGGAAGGCATCGGAAAGGTCATGCCACGGACCGGTGATTCCGGCATGCTGCCGCTGGTTTGCAAGGAGCCAGGATATGACAAGGACCCGGGCTGCTGCCGCTCTTCTTGTACGGCAACCTGTTGAGAGACGAGCGATTCTCCTTTGACATCAACATCCATGGCCCCCGGGCTCTCGGTCACTTGCGCACCGGCAATGCTCGTTGGGCTTTGTGGAGTCATTTCGCTCCGTTCTTCGATGCGGTCGCCGCTGTTTTGTGAAATGGACAAGGCAGCCGTGGCCAACTTGGAGGAGGGCTCCATAGTGGCCGTAGGGGCTAGCTGAGGCGCGTCTGCTGGGCGGCTCATGGCTTGGGTTCCTGCAGACAATAGGGAGAGGAGGGCTCGTTGGCTAGGGTTCTCGCTGTTTGCGCGTAGACCAGTTGTCTGGTCGTGCTCAGCCTCCTCGTCTGCTTCTTTCCGCCGCTGCTCGTCTTCCAGAGTTGTGGCGGCGGACAGGGGAGGCAGTGATTGGTCAGTTGCCGGCAGCAGCCTGGCAGATTTCGACGGGGGCGATTGGGAGCCGAGCTGATGGGATGCAAAGGCACGCGACGACTCGGAATCCGATTCGCGACGGCGCTTGGCCAGTCTCGCGACGTCGTCCAAAGGGAGAGCTGGGGGAGGGGTTGGAGTCGGGCCAGACGAGAGCGGGGGTTCGGTTGCAATGGCAGCGGCGGGAGAGGCCATATGAAGATGCAATGGCCAGGAGAAAGCAGGCGACGGCGAGTCCAGAGAGACGGAGGGCATGCAGTCGCAAAGTCGAGGCAGCTAAACCAGCGACACCATTTCGAGGCTGCTCGAGGTGTGGCTGGAGAATGTGGCGAGAGCTAGGGTAATTTTTGCTCCTGGGATTTGTTCCGACAGCCTTGCCTGCACAGAAAAGCTGACTATTATGCGGCAGCGCAGACGGATGGCATGCAGCAGGCGGATGCTCGGCGTGGTCTCGGAATTGGCAGGCGATGGCGATGGCAGAAGGCGGTGGTGATGGTGATGGATGGAGATGGAGATGTGAATTGGGGCTGGATGACAGGCTGGGGATGGGAGGAAGAAGATGGTGGTTGAGGTTTAGCCTTAGCGCAGCACGCGTGCCGGTGCTGGTGCTTGTGCCTCTGTTGTGCAGCCAAGGGCGGTGGACAATAAAAGGCGGACAGTGGATTGCCTGCGCCACACTCCTGTCATTGGGCGCCGCGTCGCCAGTCCTGCAGCGCGGCACCTGCCGGATGACATGCCTCCAGAACAGAAGTGAAGGCACGGGGGGATTATTATAAAGCATCCCGATTCATGTTGTCGCTGTAAGACTACCTAGGCGGGTGCTATTATTAATGTAAAACCCATAATGGACAGAGTATGTATTTGGCTTCTTTTCCTGTGGCAAGTGAGGTGAGCGGGCGAGTGGGCAAAAATCAAATCCACACAAGAATGGAAGTATGGCATGGGTCAGTACTCGTACCTCCCTGGCGGCGTACTCCGTGCGTTCTCTCAGGTTTCTTGTCTTCCAAAAGCCCCATAGATGGCATCATGGATTGCCGTTGACTGAAAGGTGGATCAGCATAGTGTCAGCTGCATCCCGCGTACGGAGCACAATCGTGTACAGCCGAGTACGTACGAACCCGCTCTTGATCCAGCTTGTTCCATGTCGAGAGGCTGTACTCGGTACATATTCTCGTGTCTCTAGAGGCATGCCAACAAGGAAAATAATCAACGGCAGACTAGCGTCCACCTCGATCCGCAGCTGCCGTAGTGACAACTACGTACGAAAACAGACAAGCAGCGAGTTAAGGCACATACATGGATTGGATTCTTCTTGTCACAATACCTCCGTCTCCCGCCCCTCGGATCAATCCTCAGCCTCTTGTTCCATCGGTTATCGGTTATCAGAAGCCGGAACGTGGCTGGCGCTGATAGTGCCCGTGACGGCATCGGTGTCAAACTGCGCACTGTGCCTGCGCATGTTGATCGCGGAGCCAATTCCGTTGCTTCGATGCTGAGGCCTCGCAACGCTGCTGCTAATCGGTGCTTAAGATCTTCATCGGGTAGGAAATTGCAACAGGGCATGAACTCAGCCTGAATTCTCTACATTGTACAGTCACCTCTTGAACCAGGCACTGTCACGACAACATCACCTTGACGATGACACATCCCACATCTGCTTGATGTACCCCTTCCACACGAGAGAGAACGAGCTACTACAGCTTGATATTTAGTCTCGTCTTAGTCTCAGCTCGCCGGTGGCAAAATGCTGACAGGCGGATGGGCCAGTGGCTGGTAAGCCCAGAAGCGTGCGAGCTGATTTTGTCAGCCATAGCCTGGCCAAGGCCAGCCTGCACGCCGCCGCGGTTATGTCCAGTCATATCTGCTACAGAAAGCTTGAGACGAATAACTGTGCATTATCTGCATGCACGGCGTCGGCGGCAGTGCCACGCCAGCGCCCGTTTCTCAGGTGGGAGGCTCCCCCTAGGTATATATCAGTGGCTGGAGAGCGACGCCCCTGCTCAAGGTCTGGGAGAGATGGGTTGGTTGGTGGACCAATCAACAAGTTCCGGCCTCTGTTGTTCTGCAAGAGTTGTAAGTAGTATGAGCCAGTATTGATTGGTGTGTTTGGCTTATTTCAGCTTTATACGCTCATGGTATGGCTTCATGTTCACTTTGATGTGTGTAGGGAGAAAGAAGCATGTTACGGAGCGAACCCAGTCGTTGCCATCATCTCATGCGGTTAACTAGGTACTCCTCCTCCTTACCGCTTCCAGACTGGCCGTACACTTATCTGGTTGTACTTTGCGCCTCGTAAAGCGACGGCGGCAGTGTCTTGTTGCCCCGGGCAGATACGAAGATATCGAGATTACCTGCGCTCTCCGTGCTCCCCAAGCCTCCGTACTGTACTCCATAGACAGCACCGTACCTACAAAACTGGGTCGCTTCGTGGCGGTGTTGACGGCCGACCACTAGCTCAGGCGGCCGAACACCAGCCACTGGCACTTGGAAGGAGAGCTCTCCACCGAGCCTCTTAAGCCGAGGCGTCAGATGGGTGCAGGTGGTCAGAAACGCGGCAACTCTCTCTGTTTACTCTCTGTGTACTGTTGTTGTTGTTGCTCGTCCCAGCCACCTCTTTAACTACATCAGTACTTCTCTGGCCTTTATGTCAAGAGAGTCCATGTTCTCATCCCACATCAGCACGTGTGCGAGTAAGTCCGTCGCATTGCCCAGCCACAGAGCCCACAGGACTCGGCACAAGTAACCAGATGGATCTTGACTCAGCCACTTGAGCGACGTCATCTTACAGGTTGTTGGCATCCCCTTTTCGGCCAGAGTGCTACCCTATTGCTGCCAAGAACAGGTGTAAAAATGCTGTTCATTTGTGACAACGAATCACTCTGCAGTAGACCCTGGCCTGTTGCGTTCTGTTTAATACGGACGAGTGACACAGCTACCGGGTACGGTGACAGCAGATTGATCAACTCAAGAGAATGTGCAGAACATCCATCGATTTGCCAATGAACTCATATGAATGAATATACAACACGAGTACTGAACACCGTTGATCTGTTAGACATCCATAGTCCAATATTAGTATACACATTTCTTACATGGGCTCTATTATTCTCCGGATGTCATAATCCTGACCACATCGTCCGATAAGCGCCAATGTCGGCATATAATAGGCGTTTAACAACAACTTCGGCATCTCGTATGGGGTAGATTCTCGTTATAAATCTCAAACACTTCTAGAATACTCAATTCAGTTACACATCACATAACGCAACCAGTGTGCCCACCACCTGTTCTGATAGGCCAAGTAATTATCAACAGTAATATATATCCATATACAGCGTAGAAGATTCTGTGAGTGTACGGTCTGTGTCACAAACTCGCGCTCCATATTTCGTCTCCCAACATGGCGTGTTGTTATTATTAGCAAAAATCTGGCATGCCCTGTGCCCTGTCTCGGGGTTTTAGTATGCTCTGCTCCGCAGACAAAGGCCGATAGCCCACAGTCTCAGACAAATCGCCCCCGACAAAGCAAAGGAAGAAGAAAAGAACGATCGTGTCCCCTGAGCTCGAGCCAAGACTTGCCGCATGTGCAGAAAACGAGCGCGCCATTCCCACGTCCATTCCTTTGGTCCAGAACTTACTTGGCAGCATACACGCGAGATGGAGCGTGGCTGATGCTGCGCGAATTACATAATAGCTGAAAGCTGCGGCGTGCTTCGCAGAATGCCATCACTCAGCTCTCTTCTGGAATCCAATAGATCGGAGAATAGGGATGCTACCAGAGCTGACGCGCATTGCACTAAAGAACTCGATTGATTTTGACGTTGACGGAATACTTGACTTACACCTAGTACATTTACAGGTAAGAGTCATAGGCACTTAGAGTAAGGGTATATGGCCAGCAGCATTCGCACCCTGGGCCTAAGCCGTGTTTGCCTCGTATCGATTCATGATTTGGACTGGTTCGGGCTTCCAAGCCGCCTGTGCAGCAGCTGAGAAACCGGCGTCCTCCGTACCCGAAGTGAAGCCCAGCTCAGGAGAAGGCGGCATGTTCTCGAACGGGTCTAGCTCCAGGCACATGCGCCACTAGTGCAAGGCACAGAGAAACCGCACAAACACGCGTATCCATCGCAAAATTAACGTTTGTTGTACTCAGCTACGTAATAAAAGGTGCTTTTAGGGTTGCATGTAGAAATCTACAGCATTGTAATAACGGACATTAAAACCACTCAAATATGGCAGTTGTTCTATGTCCCAGGGTTCCCATCGATATTAATACATACTAAATTACCTCAATGTCTTTACTGGGTAATTGATGTTCATATGGACTCGCCAGCGACCAACGTACGAGTACACTTACAAGGGCGCCGGCACCGTTTTGCCAGGCGGTGGGTTAGTTGGCGCTTCCACGTCCCATTTTTATTATTCACAGGCACATTGGCACTCGTACCTTATTAAATGAACTGGCACAAGCGAAATGCACCTGCTTGTGTTCTCGTGCCACCACCAGCGCCTTAGTCGCCTTTCGTCCTGTCCAATAGACATGATTGGCATCATTTTTCACCAGCTCGACGACCCTATTGGGAGGCTTGGACGGACCCTTGCTCTTTTTCTGGCGACGATCGTGCGCTAGCACCGGTGCTAACACGCTGGTGGTGCCTGTGCTAGCGGCCTCTTTGCGTAGGCCCGGCCGTTTCAGCACTCTGACGAAGCCTCTCTTTATCCGTAACGACGCAAACGCTGCACCAAACGTTCGACGGGGATTTTGTGCCAAGCGCCTTGGCCGTGCCGTCAATGCTTGTTTCCTTGCAAGCGCTGGTGCATACGAGTACACGGTGCTGTATTCGTACGTAGGCACCCTCTACAGTACTCCGTTACTTTGTTGCACGAGAAATCGACACAGAGATGCAAAAACAAGCGGCCACGCAAGTTATCCCCCCCTTTGGGATCCGGCACAGCATCACGGGCCACGGCTGATGCAAGCCGCCGGATAACAGGCTCCGTGCCGGCATCAGGCAATGAGGAATGCGGTGAGCAACACGGAGAAGCGGTGCTACGAGTATGATGATCGCTGCAGAGATGGAGAGAGAGATGACCGACTGCGGCTCTCCCTCCCCGCATGGCAAATTGCATCTTCTGTTTGCCGGCGAGAGTACGTGTACAGCTACACACACTTGATGCGATGCTTCAAACCAGGCCACACCAGCATCAGGGTTAGCATCTGTCTTCGCATACAGCTCGGCGCTCAGCTCCAAGTAGCAATACTTGTAGCACAATGAAAAGCGCTTTTGGCGCCAGGCCGGTGATAGAGGGCAATTTCCCAGAGGCCACCCCCTTCTCAGGAGTGGCACCCCCTTGTCTCGCTTTGCATCCCTGGCCTCCTTAGGTTATTGATCTCCGTGGGTCAATGCCATGGAGACCGACAAGGGCCCCCAACCCCATGCTGCAGCTCCGGTTTTTACCTGTCCTGTCCTCCCTTTTGAACGCTTCGTCCTTGTTCATCATCTTCAGTTGCGTTGGGCCCTTTTTTCCAACTGAGAGTTTTTGTCTGCTCTCCATTACACTCTTTTTAAAGTCTGGCTCATCTCACTTCCGCTCACTTTCGTATTGATATATTCCTTTTCTCGACTTCCAGGCAGCTCTTGTTTACCGTCTTCAGGTTAGTAACGACGTCCGGGGAGCCCACGAACAACTCCGGCTGTGCTCTCATCTCACCACCCCCCGCCAATTCAGTCGCCATCTGATATCGCGATATATAAACGTCTGAAACTCCATCTAACCCGTGGCAATCCATGAGCAGAACGAATTAGAGACAAGCCGCCAAAATGAAGTACACGATCCTGGCTGCCACACTGGCCGCCAGCGTTGCCGCCTCGCCTTCTCACCACCACGGGCACCACCATGCGAAGAAGAACGCTCCTCACAAGGTCGAGAAGCGTGCGCCGGATGCTGTCACCCAGGTTGTCGTCGGACCTACCGCTACCGTTTACCAGCTCGACGGCAAGATTCTCGATGCCGACAAGGCCGCGGCTGGTCTAGCTGACGGTGAATACGTCGTTGTTGGAGAGACGACCCCGACTTACGTTCCCCCGCCGCCGCCTCCTCCCCCATCTTCGACTCCGGCCACGACGTCCAGCGCCGGTGGCATGAAGGCTCAGTTCATTGAGGAGCCCTCCTCCTCGTCCGCACCTCCCACCACCACCTCCGCTCCTCCTCCGCCGCCCACGACCACGGCTCAGCCCACGAGCAGCTCTGCCCCTCCTCCTCCCAAGTCCTCGAAGCCTGCCCAGCCGAGCACTCCCTCTGGCGGTAGCGGACTGAACGCCGATTTCCCCAGCGGAAAGATCCCGTGCTCTCACTTCCCGTCCGATTATGGCGCCGTGCCCCTCAACTGGCTAGGCACCGGCGGCTGGTCCGGTCTCCAGTTCGTTCCTGGCTACTCAGCGGACTCGGTCAGCATCAGCGACATCATCACCGGTGTTGTTGGCGACTCATGCAAGTCAGGAGGCATGTGCTCTTATGCTTGCCCTCCCGGCTACCAGAAGACCCAGTGGCCCTCAGCCCAGGGATCGACTCTGCAATCCGTTGGCGGTCTTTACTGCAACTCTGATGGCTTCCTCGAGCTGACACGCCCTGACCACCCCAAGCTTTGCGAGGCTGGTGCTGGCGGTGTTACCATCCAGAACGACCTCGACGATTCCGTTTGCACGTGCCGAACCGACTACCCCGGTATCGAGAGCATGGTTATTCCCGCCTGTGCCACTGCCGGTCAGACCATTCCCCTTTGCAACCCCGACGAGTCTGACTACTATGTGTGGGATGGCAAGAGCACCTCCGCCCAGTACTACGTCAACAAGAAGGGCTACGGAGTTGCAGATGCTTGCGTCTGGAACAGCCCTCTCGACCCTAAGGGAGCTGGTAACTGGTCTCCCGTCATCCTTGGTGTTGGCAAGACCGCTGGTGGCTTGACCTTCCTGTCCATCTTCCAGAACCTTCCCACTAGCACTGCTCTGCTGGACTTCAATATTGAGATCACTGGTGATGTCAACAGCAAGTGTTCGTACATCAACGGTGTGTGGACTGGCGGCAACAACGGTTGCACGGTAAGCATCCCCATTTTCCCAGGGTGAAGAAGAAGTTGAAAGCTAACTATTATGTGAATAGACTGCCATGCCTGCTGGTGGCTCAGCCGTTATCCGATACTTTTAAAACGGTACCTTCGGAATGACTTTCCTACTTTTGGTTTATTTTTCGAGTACCATATAATTGGATATTTTCGTGTGCATATTCGTTTCCTCGCAGCACATTGGTGGAAGGGGGGTTGAAAATGGCTGAACCCCCCGAGTCATAGAGATAGAGGAGGACTGGGGGATGGGTCGAGGGAGGAAACTCGCGATACCAGGAAGGCCATTGGGGACGAAGACAATGCGGCCTTCCACTAATGCACTTGCGCCTCTCTTCTGCTATTCCTGGCTGCATGGCCGCCATGCTGTCGTGTGTGATATACTAGTAGACATACGCCTTGCTTTGGTGGTGTACAGTACTTGGGATCTCATTTAATGCTTTTTTCTTTTTTGTCTTGTTGTCTACGGGTTATTTCCAAATTAAAGAGTCTGCTCACGCAGCAGTTGGTCCTGGGGTGAAGATATGATGAGTCGTTTGATAAATTAGAATTCCATGGCTGTTCCTACTCCCGATTCCCTCTCCTTTCGTAGCTGCTCGTTCCTCTCCTCCTGGTCCTCTTTTAACCTTTCCTCCACATCATCTCTGAAGCTGCCCAGGTCAGGAGGGATGACCTGCATCTGTACGCTTGGCGCACTCTCGACGAAACGTAGTTGCTCTGTGACGTGTTGAATGATTTCCTGCAAACGCTTCTGGGGGTTGCGATTCTGTCGCGGCTCGCCCAAAATCTGTTCGAGGGTCGGGAAGAGAGTGTCCTGGCGGAACTGCTCTCTCCACGGAGCGTGCTCTGGTAATATAGGGCTGATTTTGTCCTGGCAGTTGATAGCTATACTTGTCTCATATGTCCAGGCTCGTGCAACATTCCGAGGGGTGTAACCACCACCGCCAAAGAGGATCATGGGAATGCCGAGCCTCTTGCAGAACTCAACACATGCACCATGCCCCTGCACTTGAAGGTTGAATCGGCCCAGGCGATCTCCCGCGAGAGAATCGGCACCGCATTGGAGTGCGATGGCGCTTGGTCGGAATTTCTCGACAATCTTGCTGATGATGTTGTTAAAGAGCATGTCGTATTGTTCGTCTGTAATACCATCGTTGAGCGGAACATTGACGGCGTGGTGAGCTCCGGGATTATGTTCGCTCTTAGGCCCATTATCGTCCAACGCACCAGTGCCGGGGAAGAAGTTGTTGGGGTCGTATTTATGAAAGGAGACTGTCATGACCCTGTCGGTTGAGAAAAAGGCCTCCTCAACACCATCGCCGTGATGTACATCAATGTCAATGTATAAAACACGTGGGTAGAACCGCAGAAGCTCCAGAATGGCGATGACAATGTCGTTGATGTAGCAAAAACCAGAGGCCTCGGCCTTTTTTGCGTGGTGCAAGCCGCCCCCCCACGCAATAGCAATGTCAGACTGTTTGCTAACGATTTTCCGGGCGGCATCAAGCGCACTGCCGGCAGACATGGAGCAGTAATTATAGAGGCCGTCGAACAAAGGACAATCGGAGCCTCCCAAGTTGTATTTCAGGTCAGGGTTCTGGTTCTCAAGATCTCGAGGAACTGCCTCTGGGAGAACAGTGCCCAGAAAGTCTAGATAGTCGGTGGAGTGGAAAGACGCCAGCTCCTCGTACGTAGCGGCCCGGGTCAGGTAGTTGTCCATGGCAAATGACATGCCGTATGAGTAAATCAGGCTCTTGGACAGCGTCAGGCGCCAGGGCTTCATAGGATGTGTCATGCCGAAGTGGTGCTTCTCCATCTCGGGATTGCAATGAAAAGACACATTGTAGCCCTTGGGGCGAGTAATGCCTGACGATTCAGCCAGGCGTTTGCACTGCTGGTAGAACTTTGCGTTTTCCGCATCGCTGGCAATGCCGAGGGGCTGGGCATATTCCTCTACTATGTCGGCATCGGGGTCGATGTCCAGTCTATGAGGGAGGTAGTTTGGCTTAGGTACACGATACCTGTAGTTGTCCATGGTGGGCGGAGAGGTGAATCGACTGGGTGATTAAAAATGTATAAAGAATATCCTCGTCGGGTTGGCGCTCTGTTGGTATTAGATCAACGACTGAGGAAAAAGCGTTGCGAAGATGAATGAGATGAATTTGACACAACAGCTATAACTGTGAAGGGTCAAGGGTCGAGGGGTGAGGCTGCTGATTCAGCTACAGCAAGCATTATGTTGCTTGATCAAATGCATCCCAATGTGAGCGGCCGAGATTGTGATGGCGTTCGCGGAAGCCAGCCTGGCCTTTTCGTTTGAACACTTTGGAGGCGTAAAAGTAAAATTAAATTTGTAGATGGTGGTATGAAGAACGGCCTGAGAGAGAAGAGTGAGCGAACGCCATCAAAAAGCTCCGGGCTGCCAATCTGGCTGAAGTCACGTGAGAATGAAAAGTTACTGGCTGGCTGGGCTTATGGACTGCTGAGATAAGGTTTTAGAATCCACCGAGGAAGGAGTGTGTCCCATGTCCATGTAAGGGAAACTGCAGGTCCTGACTGGCCTCAGGTCCTAGTATAATGAGTAAGCACCAGGCATCTTTCTTGGTGGCTGCTCTTTAACATTGATTGTCCATCCTCTCTTCACCTTCTTCAAACTTACCTTCGTACTGACCTTCACTCACTCACACTGCCTATTAACCAGATTTGCTCCCCAGCCAGCTCCACTGGAACTAGCACGGAACATTTCCCCTTGGCTCTCTGGCTAAGCCTCGGAATTTCGCCACCAGACAGGTCTCGCTGCACCCGCCCCAATTCGACGCACCGCTCTCTCTTAGGCCTGCATAAACCTCGAAGCTCCGCCCATCACTAATTCTGCATCTCCTCCGAACCGGCAGCCCAGCCAACCCAACTTATTTGTCTGCCGAGTAACGCGCTGCCTCATCTCCATCTCCATCCTCCTTCAAAGCGACCCCAAAGCAGGACAGGCGCCGCAGTTCCAGTGGCATCGAGGTGAGCCCGGCCCATTTATCGAGTCGCTCTGCGCCCGTGTTTGCGTTGCATTGCTCTGCGTTGCTCTGCGTTGCGTTGCGTTGCTCTTGACAACGGCTTTTGCTCTGGGATAGGGCTGGTTGGACCCGTCACATCCACATCAGCTGGAGGACTCAATCATTCGTTGGGGACGTCTCCTTGCGGGGACTTCTGGCCAGCTGGTGATTGCTTTTTCTTTGCTGCAGTGCAGAGCTACTACCGTCATGCACGCTCGTCTGCCTATCCATCTGCTGTGCCTGCTTCGTGTCCCCAACTAGATGGCCTTTGCCCTTTTCTTTTTCCTCTTATTCTTTTCTTAATGAGCCCTGCCTATTTTTCTTTGCAGCATCTCTCTCATACGGTGGATACGGAATATATGAGGCCGTAATAGTCGCGTCTTGGATGCATATGGCCTGATATCAGCAGTGGCCTACTTTTTCGGTCCATCTATTCCTGTCCCACCCCCAGCGTTGCGCTATTGCTTCTGCTCTCTACTTTGTTTAAAGTCTTTACAAACAAGTTTACACCATCCCGTTTAAAAGCCTTTCTGTTTTTCATCAAGTCACATCAGCCTTAAAGAGTCATCTGCTAGCCTGAGTGTCTCATCGCTGGTTATTGTTGTCCATCTATCATCTATTCATCGTCAAATTTGTGGACTCGGCGTCGCCAAGTCGTTAACCATCATGCCTAGAGACGATTTGTCCATTGACTTCGTCAAGAGGATGCCGCAGGCCGAGCCTCTAGACCCCGGCTTGATCCTCGATGATTGGATCAACCGTGTTCAGAATCTCCCCGAGGAGATTCGCTTTATCCAAGAAGAGATTACAGACAAGGACCGCCAGTACAATGAGTGTATTCGAATGATTGAGGATCGTGATGGAAAGATTCAAAAGTGGATAAAAACGAATGGGAGCCATGAGCCCAACCCAAAGGAGGATATGCTACGGGCCCAGATTCGCGAAAACTATGCTCGCGCTGATCAGTTCGCTCAAGACAAGATCACCTTGATACAAAGGCTACAGCTCGTTATGGACAAACATCTGCGGAATCTGGATGTCCAAATCAAGCTGCTCTACGATCGTGCTGAACCTGGGTTTACAGACCCTGACGAGGTTCCTTCACTCCTCCGCCCCAGTGCGACTAATCACAGCGCTCCCTCAGCTCGGACTCTAAACCTCTCCAACAACATCAACTCAGCTGGTCCTCTAGCTTCACCTCGCAACCCGGTTGCCAGCTCCGCCAACCCAGCCATGGTTCGGCTACCCAACCACCCTCAAATTAGACATACTCAAGCCCAGCAGCATGTCGCACAATATCACCAGCACCCATCCTCCGCACCAGCCACGCCAGCCGCAAGCATCATACTAAATAGACAGCGTGAGAGCTCAGCGGGCCCGGCCACAAAGAGAGGGCCACGGTCTATTACAGGGCCCGGAAATCTGCCGACAACGTCAAGCGGCTTAGCGAGACATTCATCCCTTGGCCCTGGTATACCTAAGAGCGGCTCTGGGGCCAATCTGGGAGCCGGCGGTGCTGTCCGGGCAGGTAGTGCTGGACCGAGAGCAGGATCGGTCAAAGGGGTTGTTGGAGTAGCGGGTCGCAGAGGCACCCCGACAATGAGTGGTCGGAAGAAGCCACCCAACAGATCGTCACTTTCACGGGTGAAGAAGGCCTCAAACAGAAATTCGCCGGCATCGACGGCGGATAGTGATTTGTCGGATGCTGCAAGCGGCAGCGGCGAAGAGGAAGATGGTATGGAATCACGGCCGAGGGCCTCCATGGCGGATGGCAAAGATGGGGATGAAGTGCTCGGAGACGCCGATGACGACGAAGACGGTGGTGATGACAAACGATACTGCCTGTGCCATAACGTGAGCTATGGCGACATGGTGGCTTGCGACAACGACAATTGCCCCTATGAGTGGTTTCATTGGTCGTGTGTTGGTCTGAAAAGTGAACCCAATGGCACTTGGTATTGTCCCGAGTGTACTGAGAAGTTTCAACGAAAGGGGAAATAGGAAACCATGTAATTTTGTCTGCGTGAGTAGTTTAAGATTACAAAACTTTAGCTGACAATCCATTGTCTGTACGCTGTCTTGTTAGTGAGGACTCTCGGTATAAGATGAGAGTTTCGTTCCGTCATTCGTCTTGGACTTGGCACAATGGCGAGGTCTCATGACTGCTGCAGTATGCAGTGAACAACGCCACGTCGTACACCCTCGCACTCTTCTCTTAGCTCTGCAACTGTGGCGCCCTTTGAGCGGGCCGCTTCGATGAAGTCGTCCAGTGAGCCGCCGACTCCAAAGTATAGTCTTTTAGCAGCTACATATGCAGCTGCTGTAGCACCAGAACCCCGCTCTCGTTCAAGAATAGTAAAGACAGTTTGTGTGAATGCCTGCAGTGCGAACGGAGAGTAAATGGTCTCTGCGCCCACCATGAGCGTGATTGGTGCTGACAGGTCCGATGAGAAGGCTGGTAGATCGTACAGGCAGCTGATGAACTCGGGGGACCAGGCTCCGGAGATGAAGGATAGGTGAATGCCGCTGGATGAGAGGAACTGCTCGAAGGCTTGGATTATCTCGGGGGAGAGTTCAAGCTCGCCTTCGATGTTGAAGGCGTCTTGGAGAACCGGGTTGTGTGTGTTGTGGAGGGCCCAGGCGAGCACAAAGTTGGGCAAAGTGACGAGGCGGAGGACAGATGGGTTGTAGTCGGCCAATATGAATGAGCAGGGCTTTTGGTGCCATTGGCTGCGTGATTGTCTTTGCATGATCCAGGTGAACATTGCAAGGGAGGGGAGAGCAGTTCCACAACCCAGCTGTTGATTTTTTATTCAGTCAGATATTATCATGTGACAGCATATTAAGAAAGGAGAGTTTCGAGTATTTCTTTGGATGGTTCACGTACCTCGACTACACGAAGCGACGAAGCTTGTTGAGCGGCCGTTAGCTCATCCTGAGCAGCAAGCACCTTGACGAGATCAATGCTGCTCTCCCAGCTCTTGAAGCCGCCTTCATAGATGCCCGTCTTGACATCGTGCTTGCCTAGTCCACCATCGTCGACCCGGTCCTCGCCGTTGACAACCTCGTCGTCCTCAGCCATGAGCTGCACTCTGACATCCCAGAGTTCGCGGCGAGGAAGCCGCAGGCGAGTCTCACTGGCGCCGTCATCTGCAACGTCAATGTCGAGCAGGTCGTAGGCGAGTTTGGAGGGTAGCTGTGAGAGGAAGTCGGAGAGGCTGTGGAGAGTGGCTGGGAGCTGGGGCTTGCCGGCGACGGGGAAGGCGCTGTATGATGCCGGGGGTTGAGCTTGGGTTGTGATGGCTGGGGTTTGTTGTGTTTGAGACTCATCGACGTCGTGGTCTATGTCGTCTCCCGAGAAGCCAAATGAGAAAGACATGGTTTTTTGATTGCGGGTAGATTTTTTTCTTTTCTTTTTTATATTTACTCTTTAACTTGATGGAACAAATATGATGAGCTTATTGTAAGTGAAAATTGGTGGAAAAATGAGTAATATCCAAGCAGGCTGAGTGAGTGTGAAAGAGAATGTCGAAATAATTGACTGATAAGATGAATATTTCAAAAGATTCAATTGTCGTGCCCTCTGGTTGGTAGTTGGTGGGGCAGCCAATTGACTTGCATCCATTGATTTGTTAGAGGAAGAAAAAAACTTGGAGGTACCCGCGTCTAATTCGGTTATGGGACGGGAACTTTAGGCTTAGAACAAATGACCTACCAGTGGCTGCGATATCTAATGTAGACTTCATCTTTAAAAAATATTGTATGATTGATGCAGCAAAGCATGGCAGCTTAACGACTCCTTTGCTGTATTTAAAGATCATATTGTTTCCAACGGAGTTAGTTATTTAGTCATTGCCACCACATACTTCTTCTCGAAAACGTTGATGTCACACCTGTCCATCTAAAGCATCATCTCATTCTCACCAATCGCCCAAAAACATGCGCCAGTCTCTCGCGAAGCTGGCTTCGGCCTCGGCCATGCAAAACGGCCTGCGGCCCAAGCCAATGGCCCTCCTGCCTCCCATTCCGCTGTACCGACGGCTTCTGCGCGCTCACAGGAAATTCCTCCCCACGGAGATGCGCCTGCTCGGAGACGAGTATGTCAAGGCTGAGTTTCGAGCTCATCGGAACGTGGACAATCCTGCGCACTTGGTACGTGTGAATGCGATGAAGGGAGAAGAAGGCCAGAGGAGGAGGATGACGATCTATCCTCTTCGTCTGTTTTGCGTGTGTGTATTGCTGACTTGTTCTCTTGTTCCCGGCTTGTAGATTGGCTTCCTTTCGGAATGGCAGATGTACGCTCAGCAGATTGAGGGCGAATCCTGGGTGGGTGAGAAGATTGACCAAGGAAAATTGGCGAAAATGAGCGGTAAGCGTTGCACACGATCTCCTAATTTGCCGGTTCGCCTTGCAATGAATCAAATATCTGACTTGGGCATAACGTTTTCAGATGAGCAAATCCAACAGTTGTATGAGTTGATGCAGGCCATTCAAAAGCATCAAAATGGAGAAAATACTGAATGAATGACCTTTAGCAAGGGCCTTGTGGACATTGAAAGTTGTAGAATTAGACTGTAAATTAAAAAATTGTATATATATCTAGCATCTATCATAATATAGAGGGTATATCCTTCATCGCTAGTCTACCTCCCCAATGCCTCAGCAATCCATGTTGCTTGGATCGCACTCACTTTCTTTGCATAATTCTTATTCGTGTACACATGCTCGAGGAACATGATGGCCTCCTTCTTTTGGCCATGCATGACACTAGAGGGATGGATGGCAACCACATGCTTGCCGTGGACAGTCACAAAGCTTCCGTCCGGCGCCAGCATAGCCGTCCTCATTGCGAAGCCTCGAAGAAAGCATTTGATAACCGACTCTGCCTTCTCGGGTGACAGAGGGGTGAATGGCTGAGGATCCGGCGCCGGCATTTCCGAGAGAAGCTTCTCTTTCAAGCACATTCCTCGAAGCTGTCGACGGATGTTCAACGCCTGCTTCATGTTTCGGATGTTGATTTTGCGCTTCTTGCACCACTCCATCCTGTCCGAGTTTTCTGCAGTGTACATCTGCATGGTTGTCAGATATGTGATGATGTCGCCTTCTCGTCTCTGGATATCCTTGCGGTATGATTCTACTTCTTCTGCGGCCTCCTCTGACTGCACATGCATGAAGATATCGTCTCCTGACGTGAGACATGAGATGGCATCAATCACCTCTAGGACGCAGTCAAACTCAGGACCTGAGGCAGCGAGGAGAACAGCTCCAAGGGGAGCTGAAAGGGGGAATCTGGCCATCATTTCGCCCGCCGGTGTGATGGTGCCGTCGTCCGCCAGAGCCCCAAGGAAATGTAAATGAAGCAACGCCATTTCTATAGCTGCGGGCTCGGGTGCGTCTATCAGTGGGAAAGACAGTACGTCTTGGATGCCGCGGGCTTTCATCGTAAGAACGGCTCCGAGAACATCGTTTCTTAAGATCTCCGGCAAGTCTGAGTCTTCTAAACTGTCAAACGCATCTTCCGTGTAGAGCCTGAAGCATTTGCCTGGTCCCTCACGGCCTGCACGACCGGCGCGCTGCACGGCGGATGATTTAGATATCGGCTTGGCTAGAAGAGACTCCATACCAAGCCGTGGCCTATACTGCTTCACCTTGGCCTTGCCGCAATCTACGACATATCTCACACCGGGAACCGTAACGGATGTCTCAGCAATATTGGTAGCGAGCACGACTTTGCGTGTGAGAGGAGACTTGGCCGGCAGAAAAGCCACCCTCTGTGCTTCAATGGAGAGTTGTCCGTATAGCGGCACGGCGATGATCTTGGGCACGTTAGATGCAAGGCTCGTGGCATATTCTTCAATCAGCCGCTGGGCAGATTCAATATCCTCCTGACCATTGAGGAAGGCCAAAATATCGCCAGGCAGCGGCTCCTCCACATGAATTTTGAAAATCTTCTTCAAAAGTGCGTCTTGTAGGTCGGCTACTGGCCGGGGTTCGTATAGGATCGTGACGGGAAATTGCCGACCTTTAATTCGAAGCAATTCAACATTGCTCGCTTTTTCTTTTCCTGGGATAGCTGCATTGCCGAAAAAGTCCTGGATGACACCCACTTCGGCCGTAGCACTCATGATAATCACCTTGAGTGGAACGCCTCCTCTTTGCGTTTTATCCCCAAACAATATCTGTTTCAAGAATCCGGCAAGGAGATCGACGTCCAGACTTCTCTCGTGGATTTCGTCAATGACGACGGCGCTATACTGTCTCAGATATGGATCCCGGAGAAGCTCCTGCAGTAAAGTACCTTCAGTCAAGAACTTGATCCTGGCACCTCGTGGCACTTGGTGGTCGAATCGAACTGAATATCCGACAAGTCCATCTGGCCTTCCCTTGCCAAGCGGCGTGCCCGCTTCGGTTGAAACACGATGCGCCAGAGTTGTGGCAGCAACACGTCTCGGCTGTGTAATGGCAATCATGCCTCCCACGTATCCATCTTCTTCCCGGCCTGGCAGCTTAACCTTGTGTCGCTTGCACCAGGATTCCTGATAGAGAAACTGGGGCACCTGAGTACTCTTACCAGAGCCAGTTTCTCCAACTATCACAATGACATCGGTGCCTAAACGCTTGACGACCGTTCGGATCTCATCTTGGTGCTGCCATATTGGCAATTCCCGGCGAGCTTTAAGCAAAGGATGATCCTTAACTCCTCTTGGATTTCGAGATTTGTTATTGGTTCCACTGCCTTCGAACGATGGCTTTTTCGTCGATTGTTGTGGCTGTGATGTAACATTCGACGGTTGCTCTTGCGAAGGGGTTTGCGGCGTTGATTTGACGCCGTTTGCTTCGACTTGTTTGGGCCGGGCAGATGTTAGATATCCTGCCACTGAGATGGTTTTGCCTCCAATTGTGACGGATCCGGAATCTTGCCGAGTTTTTCGTCTCTTGGGCGCATGTTCTGCGGCGTTCGGTGCAGCCATTGTTGGTAGACAGAATGCTTGGCAGAATGTTATAGAGAGGTTGTGCAGAAGATTTGACTCGACATTGTTTTTTTTCTTCTGCTCTGAGATGTCCGTCAAAATTTCACATGTTGGACAAGGTACGCTGAGCTAACTTGTCGTCGACCTAGCTTATCGATAGCGGCGAGTCTGCGAAAATTCTGCCCCGTTATAAGTAGCAAAACTTTAAAGTAGATTCCCTTTTTCCTAAGCCCACTACGGCTCTTTCTTTCTTTAAAATTCATTAAATTTCGGTCAATTTATTTAAAAAATAATAAAGAAAAATCCCTTTTATATAATAATATGTAGTAAAATATGCCTTTAACCTAATCTATAGCTCGCATGGGGGGGTTAAATATAGATTTAGGGGCATCAGCGCCTGCGGCGGTGTGAGCCTAGTATTGAAACAGGGTCCTAGGCTAGCCGTTCCTACGGGGTAGACTTGGAGTGGCTCAGATAGGGAGTTGACACCCAAGCCTCACTTGCGTCTTTGTTCTTCTCTCGTGACATCTCCTTTCTCTCGCATCCCTAACGCACCGCCTTTTTTTGTCTTTGTTCTTTTGATTGCGAAAAGTACACTGCTCTCTTTGAATAATCCATTCCTAATTAATCACGATGAAGAAGTTCGGTTTCGGCAAGAAGGAGAAGCACTCGCCTGCTCCCTCAGACAATCCGTATGCCAACCAGGGCAACAATGATCCCTATGCCGAGCAAACGAAATATGCCAACATGGGCTCCTACTCTCCAGCCCCAGCCTACTCGCCATCCCCAAGTAACGGTTCTCGACCACCGGCTGGAAATGGCTATGCCTCATACCAGAGCCCACCCCCTCAGCAGACTCCCTCCCCAGCCCCAGGGTATGGCAGCGACCGATACGGCTCAGGCGGTGGATATGGCTCCAACCGCTACGATACCCCAAACAACAATACATCCGCTGGAGCTAGAGGCCCTGGAGGATACGGTGGCTTTGGCGGTAATGCCGACAGCAGCAGAGATGCATCGCCCTTTGCCGGAGCACAAGGGGGGCCTCAACAGCAGCAGCCGCCGGCTGTCTCTAACCAACAGTCGGGCACCTCTGGAAGTTCTTACGGAGGCTATGGCGAGCAGCGGGAATTGACAGAGGAGGAGCAAGAGGAGGCCGACTACCAGGCGATTCTTGCTGAGAAGAGACAAGTTCAGCAGGACAGTGTGGCATCAGTATCACGCTCAGTACAGATGGCCAGGCAAGCCAACGAAGTCGGACGTGCCACTCTGGCTCGTCTTGGCGCACAGGGCGAACGACTGCACAATACCGAGAAGAACCTTGACCTTGCGGCCAACCAGAATAAGATTGCTCAGGATAGGGCAGCAGAGTTAAAGACACTCAACGGCAGCATGTTTGCAGTTCACGTCGGAAACCCCTTTACGTCCAAACAGCGACAACAAAAGGCCGATGAAGAAGTGCTGAATCGCCACCGGTCTGAGCGAGAGCAACGAGAAGCGACACGGCGAGACGGTTATGCAGCAACCCAGCGCATGGAGCAAAACATGCGTTCACTTGGAGGTTCGGCTATGGGCCGGGCACAGGGCCGCAAGAAGGATTACGGCAAGTTTAACTTGGATGACGAAGAAGGCGCCGACGAACTCGAAGACCAGATTGACGACGGTCTTACCGAATTGGAAGGCCAGGTCAAGATGATGAACATGGTTGGCCGAGCCATTGGCGCCGAGGTGGATGCTCAGAACACGCAAATCGATCGGATTATGAACAAGGTAATTCAGCCCTGGAACCCCTGTCACATGCTCCCTTTGACTCATATAATACCGGTATCGGATGGCTAACGTCTTGTGTCACAGAGCGATGCTGTTGATGATGCTACGAGAATGAACAGAGAACGGTTGGCCCGTATTAGGTAAAAGGATTAATAGAGGCTCAAGGTCTAGATAGACTGCTGCGATGTTTCAATGGTTGTTTCATAATATGATGTAGTTGATATGTTATATAAATTATATGATTTATGTATTACGTTGGATGTTTTTGGCTTTACGCTGTTAAGAGAATGAAAATGCTGGCAATGAAGAGCTCCAGTGACGATACTGTTGCATCTTTGCCAATTCCAACAATGATTGAGACTGGGCGAGTTTCCTGCTATTAGCACCGTGCCATCTTAGTCATGAGAATTCTACCTAGCTGGATTCGGCATCTGTCGGTTCTTAAACTCCTTTCGAGGTACATTGCATTCCTATTGTAGCCCGGTTACATCAGGATGTCACCGCATGGCATCCCTTTCCCCTTACCAACAAGGCAGACATCAGACTTGAGTCACACTTGAGCTGGTCAGTGGCTTGACTCTGCTTGAATGGCGAACGGCCTCGTCTTTATTTTCACCTGATGGCCTGATTTAAATTCTTGTATATACACCGTCTATTTTCTATTTTCTTTCTCATCTTCTTACAGCATTCAGTCCTTCATCGTATCATTTTGTTCATACGTGTGATCTTTGATCCTCAGGAAGCTCTTCGCATCGCTTGCACAGTGTCGCAATCGCTCCCCATAATGATTCTCATTGCTCGACATTGCTTTGTGCACATATATTGGACCATGAGAGTATGAATCGAATTGTTTTAGTTGAGTAGGGATATTTTCAGATCGAATTGTTTTTCAAACCGCTTCAATGGCCTCTGTCTTCACATACGACCCTGACCCTCCCCGGGTCTCCTCGCCCTGGATTCTGGCCGATGATGCAGACAGCCCTCAGGGATCCGGAGCGGCGGTGACTCAGACCGGCTTGCTGTCTGAGTATGGTGTCACGAGGCTTGAAGCTGAGCCGCAGACCGGCCCGATCGAATACAAGCTGCATTTGCTCTTGCGGTCGCGGCGCAGCTATGTGTACATGAGTACCGTGCATCCGAAGAGAGACAGGCTTCATGCCCAGCCTGGGGATGGGTCGGCGATGTACTCTGCGTCTCCTGCATCGTCGAATCAGCCGCGCCAGGAGCGTCTCCAACGTCTTACAACGCAGCTGCTTTGGCGCTTGCAACAGTCGTCGCCGTATCATGCGACCAGCTCCAGAGAAGTGAGAATACCAAAGTTATCAGACGGCAAAGATGATACCAATTTGAATCTCTACGGTACTCAGATTCCCGGGCTTGAAGAGTCGCAGGGTGCCCTTTACGAGATAGGTGTCTCTGATGACGGAACACTCATTGGGCTCACCAAAGATGAGCTGGATGAGAGTATCGCTACTCTCAGGATCATGGCCGCGAGTCTTGGATGCGGCATCACCGTACTGCGAATGGTAATAGTGGGTGACTGTGAATGGATTGAAATAGCAGAGGTCGATGGCGATGCTACCAAGAACCCAATTCAGGTTACCAAACAGGATAAACTCTGGGTGGCTGAAGCATTGATAACGCCCAATACTGAGCTGCAGCATTCAAAGTCTTTCAATGAGAGCGGGAGCTACAAAGGATCTCATGGTGGGACTCCTCTGCAATCTTCTGCGTCAAACACAGTTCCAGGCCATGCCAAGTCTACAACTCCGCAGCTGCGAGTCACCTTGACGGGTCCTATAGCGTCAGGGAAATCGAGTCTCCTAGGAACGCTATCTACGGGTACTCTGGATAATGGCCGAGGCAAAAGTCGCTTGAGTTTGTTGAAGCATCGCCATGAGATGGCATCCGGAATGACTAGCTCCATTGCACAAGAACTCATCGGATACGAGGGAAGGCACATTTTCAGCTTTTCTCATCGCAACATTGAATCATGGGTTGACATTCATGATTATTCTAGCAATGGTCGACTTGTGTTTATGTCTGACTCGGGTGGTCACCCGAGGTATCGACATACAGTCTTCCGCGGGCTTATGAACTGGGCGCCGCACTGGATGGTTCTCTGCATTGCTGCAGATGACGCCGAGGTGACTCCTCGAGCTCATGACACAACTTCCTCTGCAATAGATTCGGGAGACACTGACTTGGTAAAGGCCCATTTGGATCTTTCGCTCAAGCTTGATGTCCCTTTAGCTATTGTCATTACGAAACTGGATCTCGCGTCTAAAGTAGCCTTGCAGAAGACTATGACAAAAATCCTCGCCGCCATAAGAGATGCAAATCGCATACCGAAGCTCCTGCAGCCTGATCAACAGCCACAAGATCAGTTGGCAGAAATTCCACAGGCGGACTGGGACAAAGTGAATAGCCTGGTTAAGAACATGTCTGAGAATGGAGGCCTATTGAAGCATGTCCCTATTGTTTTCACTAGTGTCTTGAAGGGCATTGGCGTCGGCCTTGTTCATGCTTTACTGGCAAGTCTGCCCCTGCCGGCGCATGATTCTACAGAAACAACTCTGCAGCCAGGGCAACCGGCAGATCTTTTCCATATTGATGACACATTCAGCTTGTCCAGATCGTTGGATGATTCGCCATCTGCAGAAGGGGTCATTGTATCCGGCCATGTTCGACTCGGTAGCTTCTCTGTCGGGCAAACCATCGTTATAGGACCATTTTGGTCGGGCCAAAATCGTACCTCGAGCTCTGAAGGTCATTCATCGGCTGACGATCGTGGATCGCCAATGCTGAATGCAGCGTTAGCCGAACATGTCAAAAGCGCCCGGACGGATGGCACACCACCATCCATTGCTGCAGATGAGTGGCAGAAAGGGCGCATTGTGAGCATCCGTAACCTTCGACTGCCAGTAGGAACATTGGAAGCTGGCCAAGTTGGATCAATAGGCCTCGTGTTTGAGCCAAGCCAAGCCGAACTCACTCCCTTGACGGATACTCCTCAGATTCAGAGGGGGATGGTAATGGCGACGCTGCCCATTGATGCACTCGGCAATGAGATCCCCATCCAGGCTTCACGTGGGTTTACGGCGACCTTTGACGAAGGTGCTACCCAGTTCCCTCCGCCGGGCACAACAGTTAACGTGCTGTTTGCTTGTGTGAGAACTGCTGCCCGAATCCTCGACATCTCTGTTCAGCATCGTGCTGGTACAAATGAGGAAAGCGATGATACAGGAGGCACTGTGACCAAAGTGTCAGTGGAATTCGTTCATAGTCGTAAGTGGGCTGAGCTAGGGACATCAGTCATCATCATGGGAAATAGTAGTCAAGATGGATCGGGTTTGCAGGGCTTTGTTGGAAAGATCACGGAGCTTGTGTGTTGAAATGGAAATGCATGTCGAAAGCTGCATATATCATTGGGTTATTTCATTATGTTTAATAGAGTATGGTTGACACCAGTAATAATCGCTTTGTCTGCATTGTGTTTTGATTCGTCATCCAACCCTTCCTGAGGAGCTTTCAAGCTCGCACTAAGCCGTAGAATAAAGTCCATGTCAATATGAATCCGGGCAAGCCATTGAAGATGCCGCTAGTCCAGAGTTCCAAGGCGCCCCTGTAGTAACGACCAGAGTCGAGGGGAGCGCGACCTTCTCCCAGAGAGCTTGGGGCGATCTGGAGGATGTAGAACAGGAGGCTGGTTGTTATTGAGAAGGCAATGTAAAACAAGAAGCCATAGTAAGACTCGAGACCAAGGATTCCAGCACCGACGCCAAAGAGGGACGCCGTCAAGCTGTGGAGATTGGTGAGAGTCTGCTCCGCGGAGATGAGGTTAGACAAGTCAGAACGGTGGCACGACTCATGGTACGAGGGAGGGGATTGAACGTACCTTTGTGTTATGCGCGACTGAGTCCTGGACAATGGGGTTGATCTGAAGCTCCTGTTCCGACGACATTGTTGTGGCGATGAGCTTGAGCGCCTGAATGAGTGTGAAATTATGTGGTGACGATTGGTGACAGCTTGTATGTAGAGACAGCTTGCTGAGTTGAGGCTAGTGCGGGACTTCACAGTGCGTAAAAATGACGGGCCGATGGCATCCGACGTCCGACTGATGGTGGGGTTCAAGAACGCCGGAAAGCTAGCGGCTTACTTTTATATCTTGGCCGAGTGACGAGAGCTTCTGCACCTGCAACATTCCAGTCTCATTTTTTCCTCATTGACCGCCATGTCGCACAATTTCGAGCCATTGAAGAACGACCTGCTGCTGCGAGCGGCGTGGGGTGGGTTTCTGCCATTCATCTACCCTTTGCGGTAGAGTCGCTATGCCGCGAATTGAAGTCTAAGTTGTGTGCTTATACGTTTATGTGCGCCGTATAGGCCAGAAGGTGGAACGACCTCCCATGTGGGTGATGCGCCAAGGTATGTTTTGCATTTCGAGAGTTGTGCGGAAGAGGGAGCAGAACGGCAACTGACGAGATTTTGCAGCCGGCCGCTACCTACCGGAATACCATGAAGCAAAGGGCACGCGCGACTTCTTCGAGTGCTGCCGAGATGCCGAGGTCGCCTCCACATTAACGCTGCAGCCCGTCGAGCGCTTCGAGGGCCTGCTGGACGCCGCCATCATCTTCTCCGACATCCTCGTCATCCCCCAGGCCATGGGCATGCAGGTGGAAATGGTGGACAAGAAGGGCCCCCATTTCCCCAACCCGCTGCAGAGCCCCTCAGACGGGCAGTACGAGAAGGTGCTCGGCCGAGAGGTGGACGTTGCCGCCGAGCTCGACTACGTCTACAAGGCAATCACCCTGACGAGGAAGAAGCTGGCCGGTCGGGTTCCCCTGATTGGCTTCTGCGGCGCCCCGTGGACGCTCTTCTGTTACATGGTCGAGGGGGGCGGGACTAAACTGTTCGCCCAGGTCAAGACATGGATCTACAAGTACCCGGAGGAGTCGAAGAAGCTCCTGGCCAAGATTGCTGATGTCTGTGTAGACCACCTGGCTCTTCAGGTGAAGGCCGGTGCTCAGGTATGGCTTTATTCCAACTTTTGTTTTCAGCCTTTTATTTATTTTGATGTCCATCCATCTCGGCGAAGTAGCTAATAACAGTGGTTTGTAGGCGGTGATGGTGTTTGACTCATGGGCTGGAGAGTTGTCTCCTGCTTCCTTCAAGGAATTCTCTGAGCCTTACCTTGCCCACATTGCGCAAAAGCTACCGCTGAAGCTGCAAGAGCTGGGTCTGGAGAAGGTGCCCATGACGGTGTTCCCCAAGGGCGCTTGGTACGCTCTCGATTCAGTGTGCAACCTGGGCTACAATGTCGTCGGCATGGATTGGCTGCAGGACGCCGCCGAGGCTGTGAAGATTCGAGGAGACAGGAACGTTGTCTTCCAGGGTAACGCCGACCCCGGATGCTTGTATGGTTCAAAGGCGGCCATCACCGAGGCTGTTGAGACCATGGTCAAGGGCTTCTGGACCGGTAACAAGGGCTGGATCGCCAACTTGGGCCACGGTAAGATATACACACCCGGAGGACTGTTATCACGTTTGATCATTACTAAATCATATTGTCCACAGGTATCACCCCTGGTGTCAACCCAGATAACCTGAAGTTCTTCTTTGAGGAAATCCATCGCCTGACCAAGCCCTGATGCTGTGGCAAAGGAGATGAGAAAATAAAACGACGAAAGTGAAAGAGAAAAAAAGTGAAAAAGTGAAAAAGGCGGCCGGCTCTCAATTCAGCGGCAGAGTCAGAATAGTATATTGAAAATGACAAGCTGTATTGTAAGCCCGATCTAAAAACCAAGAATCGCTCCGTCTGTTGAAATACCCTTTTGGTTTTGGATGCCGTTTCCTAATTGAAGCCCACAAACAATTCTTTTTTTTGGTTACCACCGAGAAGACTCCGTACCTAAACACGAACCATGACGAAATGCGCCCTACGAATTCCAAACACCATGAACAAAGTAGTTTCTAATAAACCGGGGAATTTGAAGAAGCGAAAGAGAGGGAGAGATGAGGAGAAGGAGGGGAAGAGGAGGGGAGTGAGATGAGGGAAGAGAAGGGGAAGAGGCAGAAATAGAGGAGTTCGTCGACGTCGACGCTTTATTGCTTCTTGCCAAACAGCCATCGTCTCTTTGTCTCCGTCTTCTCAGTCCTTTCGGCCGACTTGTCAGAGGACTTGTCCGACTCTCTCTCGGGGGTTTCGTCGATGGCTTGCTCCACGCTACGGTTGCGCGCCAGCTCTTCGAGTTCGTCCTCGCCTTTGAATACGTTGCCCGCGCCGCCACGGCCAACGTACTGGGCTCCTGCGCTAAGTCGCCGAGGCACGCTACAAACAAAAGTCTTTGTTAGAAACTGCATGCATGATTCGGAGTGTACTAGAGAGTCTTGTTCCCCTCCCCCAACAAAGCATAGTAAAGAGGGTAACTGTCGCAAAGGAGAGCCAAAACTTACGCCTTAACGTCCTGGCGAAGACGAGTCTCGCGAGGGTCGTTGTTCTGAGCCATGTTGCCAGTGCCCCCTCGTCCAGTCGTAACAACCGCCGTTTTCAGCACCGGGGTCTCGAGATCCGAAGGGTTGATCTTTGGTGACTGTGCGGCATCGGCCATGTTGCCCGCGCCGCCGCGGCCATGGGAAGCAAACTGAGCAGCCATATGGCGCTGTGTTGTGTATAGGACGGGAATGTAGGTTATATATAAGGTTGGCGATCTTATATTTTCTTTTCTTTCTGAGAGGCGCAATATGATTCACCCAGCCTCGGGAAGATGATGGGGGGGGGAGGATGTGAGAGTTTGGTAGCCTTACGGGCCGGCGGGTCATCTGCCACAGGGGACTTTTCTCAGCGCTAGAGTGGCTTCTTTGCATTAAGCGTGGGCTAGGACGGAAGCGGCGAGGGGTGCAGCCGGAGCGATTCTGTCTTGATTTGACGACATTTGCTAGCTACATACTGTACTCGTGCGAGTAACTTGGACCAACTCATGTGAACAGGCAACACTGTGCGTATTTTACAGGTACCGGGTACAGTGTTTTAGTACAGGTACTCTGTGTTGGTGGTATCAAGGTTATGTTGTATTGCGAAAATCTCCCGAATAATCAGCCCACATGTAAGTAAATACTGAGTAACAAGCCACCAAATATTCCCTTTATTTACAACACCAACAAGTATCATCATCACCATCATCGTCGTCGACATCATCACATCTACGAGTACTATGTTATATATAGCATAAATTGCCGAGGGTGGTGTGTGTATTTTTTCTCTTTTTCCTTTCTTTGACTAAAATCAAGGCCATCGACTCTCCTCCCGCTCCACTATGTCATAACCCCTCACACCCAATCCTGTCCGTCCAACCACCACGCCCACCCTCAGCTGCTGCATCACGATAAGCGCTAATGAGGGCGACTGCGACAAAACAAATGACGCTTCACCACCGGAATCATGCACGAAGCGGTACCTGCACATGCCTGCACATGCAGCTGCTGTTTGGCACCCTGTGGAGCCGATCCTGAGCCGCATCCAGTATAAAGAGGTACGAGCAGCTTTTTCACCGGCCATGTAACCTCCCCCTCCCCCCACATTTCCTGCCTTGTTATCTGCCTTGTTTTGTTCTGTGAGGGTGACTCGAGCTGAGTCTTTCATCTGCTGTTTTGTCGTTTTTTTTTCGTCGTCTTCTTTCATCGCATGGTTCAAACTTGACGAACAAAAGCTCACCATGGCTAGCCGCTACTCCTCCGACGAGGAGAGGGAGCGATACAACATCCATGTCACTCGTCGCCAGTCGCCGCCGGGCGTCCGTTATGTGACGAACCCGTCGGTGCGGGGATCTCAATACGACGGGCCCAGCTTTCTCAGGCCGGATATTCGCACCACAGAACGCACCACGGCCATCACCAGGGCTGTCTCGCGCACTCGATCGCCGCCTCGCGAGAGCCCTCGTGATAGCCGCACGGCTTTAGGCCCTGCCCCTCCGGCTCCTCCTGCGCCTGCGCCTGCTCCCATCATCATCAACAACCGCATCTACAACGAGCATTCGTCCGACGAGGACCTGAGCGATGACAGCCCGCGCCGCAGCCGCCGTAATGTCTATCGCCGCCGCTCCCGCTCCCGTTCCAGCTCTCGGTCCAGCTCCCGTTCGCAGTCTCGAACAGGCCACATGACGCGAGAAATGTGGGAGGCAGAGCAGGCCCGCCGTCAGCTGGACGAGATGCGACTCAGCACTGAGCGCGACAAAGAACACCGCCGTCTCGAGGCGCAATACCGCGAGGAAGCAGAGCTCCGCCTTACACAGCGACAGCTTGAGGATATGAAGAGGCGCACTCACGATGAAGACATCGAGAGACGCATCACCAAGGAACTCGAATACAAGCGCCTCAAGGAAGACGGAGCTGCTGGAGAAGCTGCTGAGGAAAGACGGCGACTTGAAAAGGAGTACCGCGATGAAGCGGAGCTTCGTCTTACGCAGCGACAGCTCGATGAGATGAAGAGACACAACGCTGAGGCAGATGTGGAGAAGCGCATCAGAGATGAGTACGAGTACAAGCGTCTCAAGGAAATGGGAGCTGCCGAAGAAGCTGCCGAATTGAAGCGGCGACTTGAAAAGCAGTACGCTGAAGATGCAGAGCATCGTCTCACCCAACGGCAGCTTGATGAAATCAGAAAGCGTGAATCCGAGATGATGGTGGAGAAGCGCATCACCAAGGAGATTGAGTATAAGCGCCTCAAGGAAGATGAGGATGCTGCTGAAGCTGCCGAGGAAAAACGACGGCTCGAAAGCCACTTCCGCGAAGATGCAGAACATCGCTTTACGCAACGACAACTCGATGAGATGAAGAAGCGTGAGTCTGAGATGCAGGTCGAGAAGCGCATAACCAAGGAGATTGAGTATAGGCGCCTCAAGGAGGAGGAAGATGCCGCTGACGCCGCTGAGGAGAGACGACGGCTTGAAAGGGAGTTCCGCGATGACGCTGAGCTTCGCTATGCACAGCGACAGCTTGACATCATCAGGAAGCGTGAGGCCGATGCCGAGAATGAGAAGCGTATGCTGAGGGAGCTCGAGTTCAAGCGCCTCAAGGAGGAGGAGCACAACGCTGAAGAAGCCCGCAAGGCTGCCGAAGAGAAGAAGCGCCGCGATAAAGAATATCGTGACGAGATGGAGCTTCGCCAAGCGCATCAACAGATTGAAGGCATCAAGAAGCGCGAGGCCGAAGCTGACATGGAGAAGCGCATCAAGAAGGAGCTCGAGCTCAAGCGCCTCAAGGAGGAGGAAGAAGCTCTCGAGGAGAAGCGCCGACGTGAGAGGGAGGCTCACGAAGCCGTCGAGAAGTACAAGAGGGCTGAGGCGGACCGCATTGCCCGCGAGAAGGAGGAAAAGGAGCGAATGGACAAGGAGTACAAGCGTCGCCTGCACGATGACCTTCTCAAGTCGGGCCTCGACGAGGCTGCCATTGAGGCCATCCTCAGCAACAAGAAGGTCACCTCGCCTGCCCCTGCGGCCCCTCAGCTTCCCATGGCCCCTCATGCTCCCATGTCTCCTCACGCTCCAATGGGACCCCCGATTCTCGCTCTCCCGGCGCCAGAACATTCGGTTGAACGCCCGACCTACACCAGAATGGCCCGTAGGTACCTCTCGATTGAGACGCTGCGAACATTCCAGATCGAGTATGAATATGATAATGTAAGTTTTGACTCCAGCCCTTGGTTTCATGAGCAAGCAGACACTAACATGCTTCATCTACGCAGGACCCCGATTATATTTTGATCAAGCGATGGGTTCCCGAGTGGGAGCAAGACCAGTTTTGGCAGCACACCAAGATCCTTCGGGAGAAGCGCACCAAGACGCTCATGGTCGAGGAGAAGAAGCATCACCACTCGGACCCCGACTTCGAGTGGGTTCGCAAGAAGCACAGCAGCAAGCACGACCGAAAGAGGAGCAAGTCGCCGGCGCTGCTCATGTATTTGGCGGGTGCTCGCCCGTCTTAATGACTTCACGACATGATACCATGTATTGCGAAATGTGCGGGCCAAGTTTTATCTGCTTTTATGTAGTCCGTATACTCTCTACTGCTATTTATTGATTTATTTATTTATGACTTTATTTATGACTTTATTGATCGATTTGAGGCTACTTCTGAGCGAAAAACAATGGAGTGAAGTTCTCATCACCTATTAAATTGCCCCAACTTGTAATATTCCACCTGCTCTCATCGCTTGCATTCATTACACTGATTTGAGACTTTGCCTTGTACTATAACTGCTGGTATACCTTCGTATCAGTTCTTCGTATATTGTCCACGAGAGCGCCGAGCTCAATGCTTTTCGGCTCATCCTGAGGCCCAGGCCGCGCCACAGCGACCGGAAACCTTCTTCCACCACCATCCTGTAACCAGCATGGAGTAAATTCCGATATCGTTCAGGCTGCAGTTGGATGCGTGTCTTGCAGACGTCTATCGGGTTTGATATGGCCGAGCAGGTTGTCCCTGCCAGAATCGCCGACGCAAAGTTTATCGAGCTGGCCATGGAGGAGGTCATGCTCTTTGTTCCCTCGGCCGAGGAAGTGTTGTGGGACGCTAAGGATGACAGTCTCCTCTTCAACACCTCGTAGATGGTCACGTACATGCCTGCGTAAGGACCATCCCGGATTGCAGTCGCACCGAAGCCGGCGAAGAAGCCTCTGAGTCCTCCCTGGCGATGAATGTCTTTCACAGCAGCCCACATGGTTGGGTAGGAATAGAGGCTAGATTCGAAACGGACCTTGATGACTGTCAAGGGCATCATGACAAAGCCCGCCCAAGTGCGTGCCACTGCTCCTGAAACCATGTTTGCCGTTGGCGTCAGCGTAGGCAAGCTGGACGAAGAGCTGCGCGCATGGATCTTCTGGCTGAAGGCATTGGACTTTTGAAGGAACTGGCGAAGGGAATTGAGTGATGTAAAGTACAAGGCTGATCCAAACCCCGTGCGAAGAGAGGAAGGCAGCGTCCCTCTCCAAAGGGCTCGAATCGGCTGTGGTGACTGTGTGAGCTCTCGCCAAATGCCAATGAGCAGCGAGGGACGCCCGGATTGCTGTGTTCGTGTCTTTAGGAGGTCCAGCGGCTGCAGCAAAACAGCAGATGCCACTCCCGATCCAAGACCAAAGACAAAGTGTTGCGCTAATGACTATGATGAGAAACTTGCAGAGAACATGCCATTGTGAAATGCGCACCTGCCGCAGCTGGTTTTGCTGGTGATGCCGATGATGTACTCATGATATCTATATCTTCATCCAGACCCAAACCCTGACCCTCATGCTCGCTCTCGGTTGTTGTCGTAGCTACTGTTGTTCAGAGGGTTTGTAATGCTCACAGCTCCGAGGTTTGCAATGACGCATTCGCACACAGTGTGTAAATGGAAATGGTCGAGGCTTTTGGTGGGTTTACCGGTAATCGCCGATAACAGACTCCAGTCGCCCTGCGAGGAGCCTATGGCGCTTAACCAAATCCACCCACTCAGTGACCCCAATCATGGCTAACAGCATGCCAAAGTCAGCGCCTAGCCTGCCCAAGCTGCCGGCACAGTAGAGCACTTGAGTTAGGATACTTTCTCGAGCAACCTTATCCTTGACAGCGGGCAGATAGATGCGAAGTGGCTCGAGCAGCATGTTGACCAGATGGATGGGGAATGTAGATAGCGCCGACGGCAGAGGATGGAGAAGATCAAGACTATCGGGCCCTGTGCCTCCCAGGTTTGTGTCTACGCTCTTAGACATGGAGACAATGCCAAAGCTGTGTTCTCGGAAAACTTCAATGAAACGCTTCAGGAATCGTTCCGTGTGCTGGCCGCTGGGCCGCGACTGTCCAGGCTTTGCTTGACTGAGTCGTTCATCTTCTGCCAGTAGCCGCAGAGGCTCCAATGCATCAAGAGTGGCAGCTAGGGTGATAAAACGACATATCAAGAAAACAGCCGGGATCATATCCTGTGCTGGTGCCCAAGAGACGAGGTCGGGGATAGCACGTTTAAGCCACCCTACCGTGCGCAGCGTCGCAGCCAGCTTCAGATTCGGCGCCTTGAGGGTGTTGACAAGATCAGTAGCAAGCCGATGAATAGAAGCTTCAGACTCCCTCAAGACGTCAGAGACAAGTTGCGAGTTTGGATACAGAGCTCCAAGCCGCTGGATGTGGCCATACAAGTCCAGCGTGGATGAGAAGCCAAGGGGAGAGATGTTGGCGGTCGACGACAGGAGAGTAGGCACTTGCATGAGATCCGTCAGGCGGTCGGCGTTTTCCAGCAGCTTCAGCACCTGCTTCCGCCGCGCAATCGACTTGTTGTCGCCAGCCTTGCTGACGCTGGTGGAAAAATGCTCGACTTGCGAGTCCAGGTTGGAGATGAGGCGGCTCAGCTGCACCGCGTTGCCCGACAGGGCGGGAATTGACTCTCGCAAAGACGCATGGCTGTCAGCTGAGCCAACTACCGCCTTGTACGACTTCTTGGAGAGGCTTTGGATGGAGAGCAGGGCCGAGTTGGACGCCTGTGAGAGAAGCTGGCGTTCTGACGACCGTAGGGCATCGACGGGCTGTCCTGCCAGGTATGAGATGTAATCCAACGTTGTTGCATCAACTTTCTGCTCAATGCCCAGCAGGTCTTGCAATGCTTCTGCCATGGCTGGAAATGCAGTGTTACAGAATATTCATTGGTTGTCGGACTTGAAAAGCTTGAAAGGGGGCTGATAGGTGAGGTGAGGTGAGGCAATGGGTGGTGAGTATCAAGATCGAGTCGAGTAGAAATCGCAATCAAATAACACCACGTAGCGCATACCAAGCTGCATAGGGGAAACCACGGGTACAGCACTGCTAGCAATGGGTTCCTGTACTGTAGGGTGCTAATCGTTAGCACCTTCGGCCCCTGGAAATTTAGCCGCCCCAGTGCTAACCTTGATCACCGACACTCATGGACTCTCCCGCATTGCGTTTCCAGCTGCACCTACATATCGTTCTATGTTTGAGAAAATGGACCGATCAGACATTCAACAAAATCATATATGCAACATCTCTTCATATTAAAATTACTTAAAATTTAGAATCTTATTTCTAGCGTTCTACTCATTATAAAGGCTAGATTTAAGCAGACAGTTTTGTTACGTTAAATCAGACTATATAAGTAGCTATATATAACAAGTGTGGTTGTGGGATATTCCGTCTAGAAACCGAACGGATTTTCAGGAGCTATGAGAAGAGAGAAGAATCTTGTTAGTCACAGCAGCAATGGAGCACAGGAAGAAAGAAAACTTACTCGCTTGGGACAGGTTGGCCCGTCGGCCGGTTGGCTGAGGCGTCAACTTCTTCGTTTCCGGCGTGACGCCGAATCGGACTGGCGGAGGAGGTCCAGTCTTCTGGGGTACAAGAGGCTGCATAGGTGCCTTCAACTCATTATTGGCTCCTTGTTGAAGTGGCTGCAGAGACTGGAATCCAGTCTGCTGGGGCTGCAGAGGCGGCGGTAGATAGTTGTTGATGCTGCCGGTGCCAAAGGGAGACTGGCCCAGAGACGGCTGGTAGCCGGTTTGTTGGGGCTGAAGTCCTCCATATTGGCTAATGCGGCTGGGATCGATATAGCCAGGTGCACCAGTCAGCATAGGCTGCAAGTACGGCCCGGGAGCACCTTGAGGAAACTGGGGGAGGCCGGTCTGTTGGGGTCCAATATATCCCGTCAGCATCGGCTGAATTGGCTGAATGTTTTGCTGCAGTTGGGCAGCATATTGCTGTTGCAGCCGGGCCTGTGTAATGTCGTTGAGGCTCTGGCCCGGTGGTGCAACCTGGCCTTGGACGAGACCAGTGACCTGAGGGACGAGCGCGGGTGCTTGGAACATGCCCTGCTGAAGAGTCGACTGCGGAGCAGAAAGAGGTCGCTGTGGTGGTGGCGGTACAACGAGCGAGCCTTGGACTGGCGGCGAGATAGACGGCGCCAGAGGCCGCTGTCTTCCTAGAGATTTCGGAGAGATATGAACTCCAGTAAGCGAGGGCTGGGCTGAAACCTGGTTGGGCTGCGGCATTGTTGAAAAGAAGGATGGGCTTGCTCCGAGGAGTGGCTGCTGGGGCGCGGGTGCAGACAGCTGCGGTTCGCTCGGCAGCGGAGCCAGAGGCTGAGGCTTTGGTTCGATCTTGCTAGGCTCCAATGGTGTTGATAGCAAGGAAAGCTCTTGTAGGGATCCGGTAAGGGCAACAGGCGCGGGAGCGGGAGCTGGGGCGGGAGCAGGCTCTACATTCTTTGGGGCCTCCGCTGCTGGCGCTGCCGGCTGCGGTTGTGTTTGCTGTTCTTGTTTTGTGGGCTTCACATCCCAGGCATCGTCATCGAATCCTCCCGCAGCACGCTTGGGCTCCTTCACTGGACTTGCAGGAGACGCCGGTTTCGCTGCCACCGTCTCGCCAGAGCTAGGTGCCTCCTTGGTTGAGAAAACGGCGGCATCGACCACATCGCCAGTTTGGACTGCAGGGGCTGGCCGACCCTTCCTTGTGTTATTCCGCAGAGCACCGCCAGGACCTGAAAAGAGACCGCCATCGGCATCGCCATTGGTTTTGGTGCGTCCAAACTTGGCATCCAGAGTACGCATTACCTTGATGATATCTCCTTCTCTCAAGCCCAGGTTCCGTAGGACGCCGGCATCGACGTCTGGTAGGACGCTCTCATCCATAGAATCCCTTGTAAATGCCTGAGCATAACGTTCGCAAAGGCCAACAGCGACATCGCAAGAAAGGAAAAATTGAAACCAGTCGTATTCTGGGCCCTTGTCCACGGAAGCTCCAACGGGAGCGGGCTTTGGCTGTTCCGGGACTTTTGACGCTCGTTTGACATCAGCAAGGGGTCTCTCATCGTCCAGAGATATTCCGGTGAGATTCTCAACATATACAAGGTCCTCGTGCGACATCTTGGCTATTGGTACAGCAATCTTTACTCCATTCATCTTGTGGAGGTGTAGCTTGCCATCTTTGAGCCCAAGGAATTGAGCCTCGACACTGAATGACTTTGATCGATCTGTCCATACTCGGACTTTGGATGCATCAGGTTCTATCATATGAGTGTCAGTTTTCCGCCAATGCCTTTGGTTATGCAATTCTCATTTGGGAGGAAACAGAAAACTCACTGGATTTGCTTGACGCATGACTGCCACTATCGTTTCGTCCATTCTCGCGTCGAGATTGCCGCTGTTGTCCCAAAATGTTACCATCATTCGGAGCTATGAGACTGCTACCTCTTCGAGGTAAAGGCATTCCTTGGCCTACCTGTTGCTGCTGAGGCTCCCTGCTAGCAGCCTTTATTGCCTCCTTCGTAAGTCGTATCTCATCCAGGCGATTTTGCTCAACGGCCGATCTAGCGGAATTGCCTCCAGACGGCCCTGTTGCTGACTGCACGAGTGGTGGCGTGATTGTGCCTGAGAATTCGATATAACTGCTCGGGACAACACCTTCTTTGCCATTCTTTAGGCGGCGAACTTGCCACCAATCCTCGCTCCTTGAATCATCGATAATGGCCACCTCATCGCCTGCAGCAACGGTCACCTCATCTTCACCTTGTGCCATGAAGTCATAGAGAATGGTTCCCTTTCTTTGACGCTTTTGGGAGCCTGCCGCAATCACCTCTCGTAGTCCCTCTGCCCGAGAAGCACCTGCAAGCTCACCGAGAGAAGATACAATTTCTTCTGCAGTGTCCTTAGCTCCGGCATGAAAGTCAATGCTCTTACTTGGTTTGACAAGCTCCATAAAGACGTGTTTGCCTTCGCGAGAGTAATGGGTCATCTTATCGGCAGTCCATTCTTGAGGGGGGTCGTTCTCAGCTCGTTCGGGCGCGATAAGGATCGTACCGGTCAAGAGGTTTATGCCCAGAGTTGTCGGCATTTTCTTCTTCTTGCCCATGACCGATACCATCTCGTTGATGTTATACAGGTGGAAGTTGCCAGGGATCAAATGCCCTTTGGGTTGGGATTCGGGGGTTCGCTCTGGCTTGGCTGGCTGCTCCGATGACACTGAATATGCTTGAGACTGTGGGCGTGGCCGCGAGGGCAGAGCGGGTGACCTAATAGACTCCTCATCAGACAACTCCGGCTCTTTGAACCTGAGTGTCATGGGCTCCCTTGTGGATTGTCGGTTTTGGTTTTGAATCAGGCTGGCAAGGGCGACTGCTGGATCGGCAGCCGCAGGAGCTGCAATCGCAGGAGATGCAGCCGGTGCTTCGTCAGATGGGGGAGTGCTGTCATCGGTCGCGATGCTCTGGGATGGTGGCCGCCTTGGTAATGCTGGGGCCGCCGGCACTGATGGCGCACTTGCGGGAGCAGCAGCCTGGAGCTCGATATAGTTTGCGGGAACAAATCCATACTCGCCGTCTACTCCGGCAAGAATCCAATCCTCGTCAGTGGTGTCGAAGACCTCTAGCACGGCATCCTCGGAGAAGGACAGCTCCTCGTCGGTTTGGCGAGTATATTCGTAGATGGCACGGGCATGGCCCACCGTCTCGGCCTAGATTGCGGACGCGATGGTTAGCTTGGCTTGCGCATCCCAGTGTGAAGTCGCCTATTCGCGAATGTACGGAGAGCAGCAGCTGGGCCAGCTCTTGGACAAGCTGACGTTGGTCGAGTCGAGGATCGAGATGGGGCCGGAACACGGGGACTCGGGGGCACGGGGGAGCGATAATAGGTATACCTTTTCAACGTAGTTATTCGGAATCAAGCCAGAAGGCTCATCCTCGTCATCAGTGCCGGCCTTCTTCTTGGCCTTCCACCAGCCATCATCGTCATTCTTCTCGAGGATGTACAGCAGGTCGCCCTGCTTGATGGCTAACTCGGCATCCTCGTTAGGAGTGTAGTCATAGATGGCGCGGTAGATTCCCAGGAAGCCCATTTCGCCTTGGTTGCCCCGATGGACGCAGCTCGACGCTCGAAATGCGGATGGTTCCGACGCGGTGGAATGCAATGCACCTCGTTGCGTGGCCTGGCAGTGAAGAGGGCTGTCTTGTCTGTATTGAGTGACGAAAAGCAAGCCAGTCCCTAGCAGTGCTAGCGAGTGTACTCCATACCTACTAAGGTAGCACTCCGTGGTTGCGACAGCGAGAGGGATGAAGAGTACGGAGTACGGAGCGACCCCCTGTCGACGACCTTGTTACCCAGGTGCTATTGGATGATCCACCGCACGCAGCACTGCCCACCAGTCTCCTATAGTAATTATTACCTCAGCCTTGTTTGGTTTAATTTGTAGCAGCCCCCCAACTCTCAATAGGTAAGTTGGAATTTTAAGGTAAATTAGCTATGCATACCTAGGGATATATAATAATTATTTATTAGAAGCATATTGTGTATATTTCATCTTGGATATATATTCTTGGGGTATGCCTTGTTGCATTTATGATATAGGTAGGCATCGTTATATATGATGCTTGTATATAACACCAATCACCTTGACACAACGCTGCCGATTCCATGCAATACAGCAGGATAGGATACTTCAACTGACGAACTTGTAATTAGCGCATTAAAACCTCCATTCCATATACTACCCCTCATCAGCTCGCCTAGCAGCACGGAAAACGGACAGAAGCCGTCGTCATAGCTTTTCAGGCACAAGGAGAGCACAGATGCAACTGGGAGCAAACGTACCATGTGCTAGCACAGATTAGTACAGGTACCACACCTTAGCACTAACAGGTACTCCAGTCCAGGTACTGCTTGGGGGCGGGTACAGGCGCTGTGGAGATTAGCCTGAGTGTGGAATCAAGGGAGCGCCCGGCCATTCAGCACCCAAAGCTTGCTCGCTATCTAACAACGCTCCGAGTTTGCTATGGATGCTGAATACTGTACTGGGGATTTTGTAGAGGACAAATGGCACCGCCATTATCGTCTACGTTCTAGGCAGACTTGATATGCTGTCACCTAGTTGGAAGAATAATTGTGCTGCCTAAATTAGTAGTGTACTGAGTTGGCGATAGTTCTTCCATACTCTACTGGTGGCTTGCGGAACAAAGAGGTAACCTTGTCAACCTATCAACACCACCAACGCCATCTACAGGCACCGTCAATCACTCTCTTCTCTCCTCATCCCTGCTATTCACACCACACGTTTCCAGTCGCTGGAATATCGCTCTGTAGTGTAAGACAGAAGGGAAAAAACGAATCATCACAGCCAACTCTAGGGTAAGATATTCATTCTATTTCCTGTCTATAGTAAAACTACAACGTGATCAAAGCAAGCGACATGTACAATCCATTCCAAATACGCCCCAGACTCCTCTATACCCGACATCATTCATCCAAATCATCCCAAAGCAACGACAAACTCCCTCTAGAAAACCATCTAACCAAGTACAATCTGTTCCAAAAGAGCCACACATCACCCCCCATACACCTTTCGACTACACCTCCTGGGCCTGGGCCATCAAAGCATCCCCAAAGAAACTGGACTCACGTCCCTCCAGTTGCTCGTAATTGGACTCACTCCCATCCATTTGCACGACCTCCCAACCCCCACTGAGATACGGTGCAGATGCATCATCATCCCAGCTGGATATGCCTGTCTCCGCGCGTGATCTTTCGATGGGAGCCGGCTGAGACCGTTGTTGAATCGCAACTGAGCAGCTGGTTGAGTTGTGCATGCCGGACTGACCAA
Source organism: Trichoderma simmonsii (assembly GCA_019565615.1). Lineage (NCBI taxonomy): Eukaryota > Fungi > Ascomycota > Sordariomycetes > Hypocreales > Hypocreaceae > Trichoderma > Trichoderma simmonsii. Next base: position 3,989,067 of record CP075866.1, read on the forward strand.
GAAGAAGTGCTGGATCGATGAAACCCTCATTATAGTCCCCATCAGGGTTCTCTGTGTCTTCATATAGAGCATGAACAACAACCGGGGGTGAGATCCTGCTCTGTGAATAGACGTCGCCATATGTTGCTATGTAGTGTCTCTGATATTGATCAGGGTCAGGATAGACGACATGCGCCCCATCATATGGAGTGGAATAAGTCTGAACAGCGACAGTGGTCCAGTAAGGTTGATGATGCACGGCTTCAGCTGGGAGATGCTGCTGTTGCTCGTCGATGGCCCGCTGGAGCATCTCTTCGCTGAGGTGGTGAAGTTTCTTGGTCTTGGATGCGGGTTTCCTGCTGCGCGTCACCCGACCTGTTTTGGTAGAAGCACGGCTCTTGACAGGTTTGTCGTCCTTTTTACCGCCTTTAGAGGGTGCGTATGTATAGTCGGGGAAAGCTTTGAGGTTGTTGGCTGAATCTCTTTGGGCCAGTACCCTGAAATGTTCTTGAAATTCCACCGACTCACGATGCCAAGATACTCCACAAAGTGTGGAAGCCTCCTGCTCATTCTTCTTTTGACGGGCATGAGCCTCCCGGTCATTTAGAAGGGCAAGAGCCTCCTGCTCATTCCCATGTAGAAGGAAAAGGGCAAGAGGGTGATATATTTTGCGGTAAAGAAAAAAACAATTCAAAGTGCGCTTGGGTTTTCCATTAGGGTTCCTCTCTTCCTTGAGTCGTACCTGGGTTGGGCGGGCGACGTGTCTTGCAGCCTCGTCAAGCAAAGCCTGGCCATAGCCTCCAGCTGCTGCAATCCGAGAAAGTGCTCCCTTGAAGTGGGACAAATGTTCCGGTAGCTTTGCTGGCTTTTTGTTTTTTTGCGTTTTTCGCTTTTTCCTTGGAGGTTCGCTAAATTCTTCCTCAAGGGCATCATCGTCTGGCCCCTCGGATGGCATAACACCATCACTCACGTGAGGATAGTCCAAAGGTGACACCTCCGACTTATACGGCGACGGGGCCTGTCATTCTTCTTAGCTGCCACTCTTCTTCGAGCATAAAAGGGGAAGGTTCAGCAGCTTGGAAGCGCCGTAGGTGATGTCTCTTACCACCAGATTGTGTTTTGTCTCAGCTCTTGTCCCTTCTCGCGAGAGAGGCGGCTAGGAATTGTTAACATCGTGGAACAGGCAGAGTCATCTCAGATAGTGGTTCAGCGTACGGAAATAGGAAGCTGGCTTGGATAGCAGTGGCCAGGGTAGCCAGGGATTTGGACATATCCTGTCCTGTTTCCATTGCCATATCCCGTGATGTCGGCATCAGGATGGATACCCTGACCATATTCTGGAATCAATTGACTCGGGAACTGCTGGGCTTCATGTTCGGCTTTGATGCGTTCAATCACACCTACGCCTCTAGCGGGCGAATATGAATGCAAAGTGTCGCGGGTGATGGTTGCGTTGGCAGTCATGTCGCCCGGCGTGTAAGATTCTGAAGAAGACAACTGTGTTGGGGGTTTTTGAATTTGCATGTAAAACACGTTGTAACATAAGACAATGTTCAATCATCCGGTGTAGTGAGAGTAGACGGGATGCATGAAATAAATCATAAATCGGACTGATAGGAAAGAAGAGTTGTTATCTTTGTCCAAAGACCAGGACCCTTTGACAGGCAGCACATTTCCACATCTAACTCTATGATTTACAACCTCGTTCTTGACACATGACTTCCATATCAAGGCCACAAACAAACGAACATCAGAGCTTTCGCCGCATGCGGTACTGAAATCTTGGTCGAATTGGTTATCCCCTGCCTCATGGGCCACCCTGTGAACCGTCGCAGTAAACACGGGGTCCAAACTCAGTCGAAGATGCCCCAAAACACCATCTTGCCAACGCTATGACATGCAGCCAAGAGCCGAAAAGGGTAAATAGAGGGTGCCTTGGGCAAGTATCTGTTATGCATCGAGCCGTCTTTAGGCGGCGCAACTGTTGGAATGCGCGTCAATAATAGATGTTGACCGTGCACCCTTATGGCTGCTTGAACGCATCATCAACTTGACGGCATCGCCTTGAAGGAGACAACTCCATTGGATGATCCTCTCCTCCGACATGAGTCATGGCATACAAGAAACAAAGACCCTTGCTCTTCACCATCTAGAGGGACAATTAGATCAGTGCGCCTCAGCCAGTATTGTGCATCATCGTGGGTGTTTCCGAGCAAGTTTACCTCCACATAGATGTTAAGCGTGGAGATATTCCGGGGAAAGTGCCGGATGTGATCAGAGATTAGTTTGATATATCATATCAAGGTATTGATAATATTCTTTCCATGTAGTTGCGGTTGAAGCAGAAACACCGCGAGGAAATCATCCCATACGGCGCAATGAGCGCACGAACCAGAGGAGATCGGATAGACAGGGTGGAGATATGCGAGTTGCTCGTGACCGATCAAAGAAATCAAAGATGCGTCTTCAAAGTCCGAATTCAGCTTTTGTCTTTGTGCAGTGTTGTGTAACCTAACAAGAGTGGCTGAAACTCGAAGCAGCTTGTGTAAACCAAGGCAATTGCATCCTTTGAATGATCATGTCTCCGAAGGCGTTGCATGTGATGACTAGCGTCTCTAAAAATATCTTCCTAAGCATTGAGTTATGTACTTGAAAAAGTGTATCGTATTTACAAGAGTTGACTTGGTAAGCCTGAAGCTTGTGAGAAAGATGACGGTGTAAACACCTCTGAAAAGAAGCATATCTGATGAGAGTCAAGTTGCGAGAATAATCAATGTCTCTCTTCAACCGAGATGATTCCCAAGGAATGGACTCTCGGTTGGGTGCTGACACTAGTGAACAACATGAGCAGCTGATCTAGGGATGCTCGACTTGAGTAAGGGTGGCGTTGTCTTGTCAAGTCCTTTGTTGTTTGTAGAAGATGGGGACAGACGGATTGTCGATAGGCTAGGCAGCAGTTGCAAGCGTTACGCTGCATCTCCAAAAGCAGTTCGATGCTAGATTGAACCAGTGCCGATAGGTCTATGCTCGCTGTTAATAGCAGCAGGCTCAGGATGAATAGCATCGACGTGCTCATTGTGAGTAGTAGCAGCAGGCTCAGTAGTAATATCAGCAACAGGCTTAGGAGTAATAGCAGCAACAGGTGTAGTGTGAATAGGAGTAGCAGGCTTAGGAGTAATAGCAGCAACAGGTGTAGTGTGAATAGGAGTAGCAGGCTTAGGAGTAATAGCAGCAACAGGTTCAGTGTGAATAGCAGCAGCAGGCTCAGTATCAACGACAATGGGCTTGATGTTGACAGCATTAGTCCCAACGCTGATAACAGGAGGCTCGATTTTGACAGCAGCAGGCTCAAGGTTGACAGCAGAGGTTTCAGTAGTTTGCTCAACGCCAAGCTTGACTTCAATCTTGGGTGGCGAGAGGCTTTTCGGTGCCACGTCATGCGTGCCTTTTTGACGACAAGAAGCACAAATGAAATGAAAGTCTGGGTGATCTGCAGCTGCCTCGCTGATGCCTAGACACTTGCTATGCTGCCATACATTGCAGCGTTCACAGGCGACGCTGTGATTGCCATCGTCAACCTGCCCATACAAACCGCATGAGCAATCAAACACCCACCCCTCTTCCTCTTCTTGTTTTTCTTTGGTACTCAGTGGGTTCGCACCAATTTCAAGCTGAGTTTGAGGTTGCTGAGACATTCCATCTGGTGCCGCAGCTTCGCTGCCCTCATCTACCGAAGCTGGTGTACCGCTCTCGCCGCGGACGAGGCGGCGCTCCTCTCTTTTCTTTAACCGTTGCTCTCTGGAAACGAGTCTCATTTCAAGCTCCCTTTGAACCTTTTCCCGTTTTTGCTCTTCACGCTGCTGGATTGCGGCCGCTTCTCTGAGCTGCTCCTGCTCAATCTTTGCATGTTCTTCTTGTTGTCGCTGCTCTGCCTTCATTGCAATTCTGCTTGACCGTTTAGCGTTGGCCAACTTGGCGAGCGTTTGCAGCTCTTTCTCGCGTTTCAACTTCCGGCGGTTTCGATCCTCTTCTTGTTTTTCTAGAATTGGCACCAGATGGTCCCGTAGTTGTCTTCGGAGTATTTTTTCGTTTTCGTCTCGTGACGAAGCCATGCTGTTAACGAGGGCCTGGACTTCTTCAAGAGTCACTGCAACACACTCCCAAACCATACCCCCTAGATGGCTATCTTCCAAGTCCGCCTCGGGCCCATTACTGACGAGAGTAGTATCATCGTCGATCGCTTCGGATATTCGTCGTCGTTTGCCTGAACGTCGAGGCTGGCGAGTAGGCTTGGAGCTGGCAGCTTTTTGGCTCGGAGGGGCTTCTGACAGCCGATATACTCGGTTGTCGTCAAGAACGTAGTAGGTACGGTCTTCGCTATCCCAGCCGTACGGTTCGATTCGCTGCCAAGAGAATTAGATAATGTGAATATTGTAAAGGATGCAATGCGTACCCAGGTCGTTTGCTCTGTATCTTTTTGTTCCTTCATCTTCTCCCGAAGGAGTTCCGGCCGAATCATGATCCATTGGGTGAACTGTTGCATCACTCTGATCTACAGATCTAGTCAATATCAATGATCTTGAGAATGAGAGTCCAAGGTTGAGTTTACCTTGGTAAATATATCGAGGTCAGCAAAGCCCTTTGGCTCGTCTTCGTTGCCGAATGGATTGGAGTCAGGTGATTTCAAGATGTACTGTCGTCTAGCTTGGTCATCGAATGATGCATGCCTTCATCCGGGCATTAAACATTAGCCGCTGCAAGGCATTGAAGAAGACCAGAAACGGTAGATGAAGAGAAGAACACTTACGTGAGACCACGTTGTGAAGACACCATTTTGAGGAGGGCTAATGCAACATCGTTGAGAATCGTCGAGTTCGGCTTGAGACACTCTGCCTCAATGCACTATGGCAGCAGTTAGGATGCAGCCGCGAGCAAAGGGAAAAGAACCCAGCACTTACTTCAATGTCAACCGAATCATCAATTGAGGCAGCGTCACCAAAGATATATATCCATTGGCACAAGTTGGCAAATTGCCACATGTTACGAATACGTTGAATCTGCTCCATGACGTAGCTCTTTCGGTAGCGGCTGTTGCCCTTTTTCTTTCCTCTTTCATTCAATGGCACTTATTTATGAGTGCATATTGCAAAACGGCGGAACTCTGATAACAAAAATGAATAGAGGATAGAGATGTTGGATACCCAAGCAAACAAAAAAGGCTTTTACACTTGCCGGTGTGGGCACCGAAATGTTAATCGCGTCTTGCACCTGGACGCGTCGTTACTAAGGCAGGTAGAAGAGATATTGCACGAGCTAGGATTTCAGGTGGTACCACCTAACGCAGGATTAGATAATACACATCTTAATAAGGAAATAGAAGCTACCCATTGGGAAAAAATCTTGGGAGCTAATTTCTGTATCTAGTAATAAATAAAATACAAATTTTATAAACAATTTATTATTCTTAATATCACTTTAAAAAAATGAGAAATAAGAAATTAGCATACTTCATTCAACTTCATTCCATCACATTACAAATAGACGAAGTATCATAAGATTCACATTATGAGGACTTGGCTTCAATCTCGGTCACGGTCAAGTGTTGATTCATGATTTCATTAAATGAATTCATTGGTATTTAACAGTTGTAAAACCCTTCAAATACTATATAGGTATCTATCCATCCATCCAATCCATCATGGTGAAATCCAAGTAGACAACAACAGTTCGTGGTGTCAGTGTAACTTGTCGTTATGAAACTTGAAAGCTTGATTTGTCAAATTCCTTTTTAGACGGGCTTTGTTTGTCTGCTGGGAATGAATCGTACAGCTGCCCTGCCTTTGAGCGTTGTTCAGCCGAATGTAGCGATACACTCTTCAACTGCTTGTAACTTATTGCTGATCGCACGTTCGGATTGGATGGTGGTGCTTGTATAGAACGACCAAAGTCACCGAGAGACCTGCCAAACTTGGGCTTTGGGGTTGATTGTGGTCCACGAGGTGTGTCCTGAGGTAGATCCGGCATTGGTCTCGAGTTAGTTTCGCCGTTGCTCCAACGTTGAGGAGAGGTTTCTCCTCTCATAGCTTTAATATTCAAGTGTAGTGGCACCGGACCCCGGGGTGTAGTAGATGGCAAAGTTATACGTCCTGTATTGGAGGGAGGTTTGCTTGGAGATTTCAACATTCCCACCTCCTCTGTATCGCTAGAAGTGGCCGATTCTTCATCAAGTTCTCGCCACGAGGCTAATGGTTTTGCCGACATGGGGAAGGACATGTTCAACGGCATGCCGGTCCAGCGTGTTGGTGTTTCCATCGGCCTAGCCGCACTGTCCTGTTTATTCTGTCTTTCCATCAGCAGATGTCGGCGCGCAGAAAGTGCCCGCCAGCCGCTGCGACGGGCACTAGGGAGCTCAGATTTAGGCGTGAATCTTAATAGATCTTGCTCCGAGCGACCGACATCTGCACCGGCGCAAGACTGTCTCCAATGCTGAAATGCGCGATTTCGTTTTTCGCTGTAACTTCTTTGCAGTGCTTTGGTTGCTGTATGAGCTTGCCCACTTCGCTGCAGTGTGGAAATAGACCACGCTTTGAGGTGCTGCCGTTGCCTGCGGGTGGCCCAGATGTCAACTGATTCCATATCCATCCGCTCTTGCTCTTTGGCAGCATCAGCCCAAGTTGTTAGCATGGCCTGCGCATAGTGTCGATTTGTAGCCAACTGAACTTCCAAATCTTCTCCAGCTTGGTTGTTCCACTTTGTTAGAGCGAGGTCAAGCTGACCATAGTAGTATTTTGAGTTGTAAAGGATAACAACGTCGTTGTCGGAAATGGCCTGAGCTGTCATGGCCCGCCAGTGATCGAAAGCCTCATAAAAATTTCGCTTTTTCCTTGCGGAGGAGACTTCTGTATATCTCATCATCAAATAACGCCTAATCAATTCCTTCATCTGGGCTTTTCGCATTTCCACAGCGGAGTCCACGATGGGCAATACCCGTGTTGTGACAATGAACAGCCTAGCTCGACTACTTAGATGCGACCGCTGCGCTTCGAGACTGCTAGATCGTTGTAGGATATGTAGGGCATTTGATATCTGGTATGACTTGAGATGATTCGCAGTCATGTTTCGCTTCCACTCTTCTTGTATATAGTGCCTTCGCCAGCTTTCAAGAGCTCGTGTTACAGATATGAAATCTGCATTCCATCGATATGCTTGCACTCGTACCAATAGGTTCCAATTTTGGAAGGTTCGACTAATCGTTGCAATAGATGTCCTGACGCAATATGCCGATGATCGTGATTTGACCTGTAGCTGATCTCTCCATTCGGTGAGGTAGCTGAACAGCAGCTGGAGCGACCCTATCTGTCTAGCTGTGTGAAACTGACGACTATTCAGCACCGCGTGGTCTTGTAATTTTGAGAGTGTGGTAATAACGCCTTCACGCTTGTTGAATCTGCGAATGGCTTGGGTCTTGATGACATTGCTGGAGGTACTTGATTTCCATGCCAGAATCGCATTTTGTTTTGACTTCTTGTTCATTTTCCGACGGCAGGCGAGTGATATGAGATGTGAGCACCATTGATCATAGACACGCGAAGCAATCCTGGCACGATGGCTTTGAGAGATAGCTGATGCTGCAAGACGGAGTTGCTCTTCTTGATATGACACAGCACGTTGTAGTTTCTGAACTGCTGTGAGAGCTTTCAGCTGGTCGACAACCGGGAATCGCAAACTTGGCGCACAGCTCCAGCCCTGGAAACAGCGAAAACGAATCATATGTCTTCTGGCTACGCCTTCCCGCTCAAGTCGCCCTGCAGTTCTGTCTGCCCAATGGTTGAACACTTTGCTTGCTAAGTAGATCTCGCGAGCTCGAGTCGCTCTTGTTAACAGTTGTTCTTGTTGTTGTTTCGACAAGGTAGTCTCATTCAGCGAATGAAAGGCCGGTAGAGGGCCATCCTGTATTAGAGGTAATGCTAAGGGGGCGTCTTTGGGTATATAGTCGGGAGATGCAGGCATATCTATGCCGTCAATTTTGCCATTATTTTGATTTCTTTCGACTGTCTTCGCGGAGATATTTCGTTTGTCTGGTATTGCAGACGTTTGAAATTTCTTTTCATTCTCTCCTCTATCACTAGATTGGTGATTTCGGTCTTGATCTTCGGTAGATCTAGGAAGGTCATCCGTTTCCGGGGCCAGATTATTCCGTTTCGAGTTTGCCAATAGGTGTACTTTTGCGTCGTCGTCAGGAGTACCGGCGCCTACAGCACGGGAATCAAGAGGCAAGTGATCGAACAACGGACTCGGATAGTAATGATATGGATCGGGGTGTCGTGTGGCGGTTGTCGAGATCCGGGCCGAAGGGTACACCTCTGCCTCCACATGAACATGGGGAAGATCATCTTTTCCAAGTTTATTGTTCTTTGATTCCTGGGCTCGATTTTTTGAGGGAGCAGAGTCGTTGTCCAGGGAAGTCGCGCTGTAAGCCCGATGTCTCATGTGAGGGAAATCATCGTCTTCTTTGATGGGGAGGTCGTCGGGATACCAGTGACCAGTATCTATTGGATTTGGAGACAGAGGATGCTCGGGATAGCCGTGCGGAGAGGTAAGGGAGTCGTCGCTGAATTCGAGTACGATGCCTATGCGGTTGAGGATTGATTGAAACTTGTCCAGCAGGCTTCCACCACCCTCCTCGCCACTGATCCTGAATACGAAGGCCGAGAGATGGTGATCAGAGTCTGGATCGACGCCATGTTGAGGGAGAACTTCGTCGTATGCGCTGAACAGCGCCGCGGCGGGTAGCGGTTTTGGGCCTGCAGCATGGTCGAGCTTCTCCTGGGCTGCTGCGATGACGGCGTGGAGGACAGCGATGTCTAAATTGTCAATTCACGAGCGAGCGTGAGAGAATATTGCAATGCCGTACCTTGATTTGAGTAATATGGCTCTTTGCCAGGAAGAACGCGACTGGGCGATACGCGAACGCTATCCGGCTCAGAGCCATTATCATATGAAGATTGCACAGATGCCACTGCAAAGAGGTGAGTTTGAGCTTAGATTGGTCATTAAAAAGCGGCGACTTACTCGAGACTGAAGACTCTCTATGGCATTAATCCATAGCTAAAGCATCGCGACAAGGAGTTCACGTCATTGGGCAGAGCGACGGGTGCAAAAAGCGTTGCAAATGCGATGGATAGAATGCCCTGCCAAAGGTAAGGCTATAGTGGTTTGGGTACCTGTCCCTGTCATCCAGCGCATGCGTCACAAACAACAACAACAATCTGTCACAAGTACTGGGTACTTAGTATCAGCTTGGTATTTGCCCAAGCCTGGAGGTGAGATTGAAGCAGATTCAAAGGCCCAACGCCTTGAGACTTGTGATTTGAAGATGACTTGACGATTAAATCTGCAATGGTAATATTGAATGCTAGATGATTGTTTCTCCCTCCTTTTGACTCTGTACTCGGCACATCCCGTCATTCAATTGTACATGTACCGTATACATTGGATGGAGCCCAACGAGAAGTGTTGGCAGCCGCCTTAGCGGGGCGCAACGACTACCAAGTTCGGCACTAGCAGGTACTCGTACTACTCGTACTACCGCCCCACCTGGATCGACAGCGGGTAGTACGGAATCTATTATATGGCTCTTGATTCTCTCATATCTTTTCCCTTCTCTTCCGAACATATTTGCAATTTAAATATTCTGTATTTTTACTCTGTATTGTAAGAAGAACACCTCGGAATAGCATCAACATGGCGTTGTCAGCGTTTCGCACGGCGATATGGATCCCTTATCCAACCGCCAATCCCGGCAATGGATTCTGGGGAGAGCAGACGTCAACACTCAACTTCTGCGAAGAGGTAAGTGAGCGAGTTTGTGGTTTTTTCTTTCTTCTTTCTCTCTTTTCTTTTTCAGTTTACAAAATACTAACTATCAAAAGGACTATGCATTATCGTCATACTGCGCCGAGTTTTGCAATGTAAGTTCTCCGTATTGTCAATGAATTACCTTTCTCACATGTTTTTTTGTTGACACCGCGGCAGACAGTGACAAATGCCCTTTTCCTGTGGCTTGGCATAAGAGGGATTATAAACTGCATACAGCAGAAACACCCTTCAATATTCCTAATTTCTTATATCGGATACATGGTCGTCGGGTTAGGCTCCATCCTCTTTCACACGACGCTGAAATGTAAGTGCCGTGCTCATGGTGACGCTGCAGGCGACCTGGTTGGTGGGAAGCTAACGGCAAGACGTTAAGATCCAATGCAATTGGTCGATGAACTATCCATGATATACACTACATGCCTGATGATGCATGCAAGCTTCTCGTATTCACGTTCACGGACGTTCTCAGCTCTCCTAGGCATTAGTCTACTTTCCCTTGCTGGGTCGATTACGGTAAGAGCTTTGTGCTGATACCTTTGCATGGGTGCACGGGAATCTCCTGCTGTATAAGTGGCATACTAAGAGAAGCCCAGGTGTATTATCACATCACCAAGGATCCTATCTTCCACCAAACCGCTTATGCTGCACTTACGGCAACTATTGTTTTCCGAAGCATGTGGGTAATGGAATCGCAGTTGCGGCCTGTATTGAGTGCCCGCGATCCAGAAAAGGCGTCTTACGTGCTCAACACAATGTGGACTATGGTAGCTACTGGTTCGTCAAACTGATTACTTGGATCAGATTGCAATGTGCAACGAGCTAACAGTCTGCAAAGGACTCAGTATTTTCCTTGGCGGCTTCCTAATCTGGAACCTTGACAATATTTTCTGTTCCCAAGTGCGACAATGGAGACACGCGGTTGGCCTTCCCTGGGCCGTACTGCTAGAGGGCCACGCTTGGTGGCACCTGATGACAGGGTTAGGAGGTAAATATCGACTGCTTAACCGCCCCCTTGGACGACATTGTTTCCCTCCTCTAATCATATCCACAACTTGTTTTCTTCGTTGAATTTTGTATTTAGATACCATTAACGAGTTCATGCTTGCTGACCAGACTTATAGCGTACTATTACATCATCTGGGGCATCTGGTTGCGGCAGTGCCTGGATGGACAAGACACCAAGTATATACTCGTTTGGCCGAGGCTGTTGACATCCATTCCGTATTTAAAGAGGATAGATGACGACAAGTATCAGGACAAAAAGGTTCAATAGATGCACAGCTCGATGGTTGTATGTCAGGCGCAAGGGGTATAAAGTAGACACGGCTTTGTATATCACCTGTACGTTTAAGCAGCTATACTGAATAGCCTGCCTTGAGGGATCCCACTTTGAACGGAAGATAAAGGTCAAATGGGGTAGCATGGTTTTAAACCTCAATTCAGAGTGCTTCCATAGGCTCTATAAATTTCTCCAGATATATATTTTGACGATGCCGGGGGACGAGATATACGATGGTGTAATACAGCTCTCTCGGCACGATTATTGGTTGACGCGCTAGTGCGCGCGCCCTTGCATGTATCTTCAAATTAGTAATGCTGAGGAGCCACTGAAAGCCGAGCAGTTCCTTATAAGCTGTGCACCCTTTGAGCTTGTATCTCATCTTACAAGCTCACGAAAAGGTGAAAGAAAAGCACCGGATTCATCATTCCGATCGGGCTACAGCTATTCGCGGTTGACTAACTAACTGATTTAGCATCTCAATAGACTCCAAATGCATATAGCGCCAACAGCCCCCTAACAATGGCTTCTCCGTCCCCTCAAGGGCGCAGCTTCACCGTTCGCGGTGTGGCTGCCGGCCTTGCTGTTGGTACCATCATATGCGCCGCCAATATGTACTTTGGCCTGCAGACAGGCTGGGTCTCCATCATGTCGATGCCGTCAAGTCTCATGGGATTTGCCGTCTTCAAGCTGCTCAAGCCTCACTTGCGCTTCCCGTTTAGTCCGGTGGAGAATGTGCTGGTTCAGAGCGTTGCCGGCGGCATGGCCATCATGCCTCTTGGGTGTGGCTTTGTCGGAGTTGTAAGCGTTCACTTCTCATAATAACTCGTCAGATTACCCATGCTGATGGCATATAGATTCCCGCGATGAACTACTTGCTAGAGCCTAATGAGCAAGGACCCTTATCATTGAGTACTTGGCAGCTCATCATATGGTCCCTGGGTCTTTGCTATTTTGGCGTCGTCTTTGCCGTCCCCTTGTAAGTGTGCTTTTGATCAATAATGAATTCAAGTGAGATTACGGGTTGGCTGAGATAAGAATGTGTGTATGACCTCAGGCGCCATCAAGTCATCATTAGAGAACGACTTAGATTCCCCAGTGGATTCAGCACTGCAGTGCTCATCCGCGTTCTCCATAGTCGAGGGCAAAAGTCTTCTCCCCAAGAGCTAGATGCTGCCACTAAAGGCGGTTTCGCCAGTCTTGCAGCCAAAGATGATGAACCCGCACTGGTAGAAGACGTCGGCACCTCCGTTGAAGAGGAAGAGGGAGAACCAGAAGTCTCAAAGGACTTGGACTGGGCGTACAATATGAGGCTTTTGCTCCTCAGTTTCCTTGTCTCCGGCATCTTCACCATTTGCAACTATTTCTTGCCTGTTTTGCGAGACCTCCCAGTATTCGGCACCGTCGCCGCCTCTACTTGGCTTTGGACCTTGAATCCAAGCCTTGCGTATGTGGGACAAGGCATCATCATGGGGACCGAGACAACGCTCCACATGACGCTCGGCGCGATTATTGGCTGGGGCGTTCTTAGCCCGCTGGCCAAGGTGAAGGGCTGGGCTCCTGGGCCCGTGGATGATTGGGAGAACGGCAGCAAAGGCTGGATTGTCTGGGTATCGTTGGCTATTATGCTTGTTGACGCCGTCGTCAGTCTAGCCTATATTGCTCTTCGCCCCGTTTTCACCACCCATGCTCTTCCAGCTCTAGCAGTATTACAGCGCCGTTTTCGCCAAAGCAGGATTGCCTCTTTGTTTAGAACCTCTCATCAATATTCTCCAATTCCCAGTGAAGCGCGGGAGGAAGAAGAACAAGAACAAGATGACGATGATGACGAAGCTTCTCCCGCCCAGGCCGAGGATCGTGGACTAGACGATGCCCCGACTGACCAACAGATTCACAGCAAAGTTGTTTTCTGGGGGCTTCTCGCATCTATCCTGATTTGTGTCCTGTCTACACAAATCGTGTTTGGCCATCTGGTGCCCCTTTACGCAATTGTCATTGCTGTGCTCATGGCCCTGGTTTTGAGTATTATGGGCGTCAGGGCCCTTGGAGAGACTGATCTTAATCCAGTGTCCGGCATTAGCAAGCTCGCACAGTTGTTCTTTGCTCTGATCATCCCGCAGTCTAACAAATCGAGCGTTCTTATCAATCTAGTCGCCGGTGCCATCGTAAGTCTACTCCTGTTCTTTACCCCTTTTCGTTTCCTATCAGTTTTACTAACTATTGGAACCACTTTTAGTCGGAAGCTGTAAGTTCCTCTAGAAAATGAGAAGCATCATTGATATATAAAGTTCTCCTAACATCGCAATAGGGTGCATTGCAAGCGGGTGACCTGATGCAAGATTTGAAGACTGGCCATCTTCTTGGAGCTGCTCCCAAAGCACAATTCTGGGGACAGCTCATAGGCGCTACTTTTGGCGCTGTATTCTCTGCGTTCGCATACCGCATTTACACAGCGTAAGTCACTGACATCAATATTGGACTTTGGGGTCTATATTATATTATGCCTTTTCACTGACTCATATTGCTACTGGCGGCAGGGTGTACGAGATCCCCGGCAAACTTTTCCAGGTCCCAACAGCCTATGTCTGGATCTTCACGGCCAGGCTTGTCACGGGGCAAGGCTTGCCATATATGGCCAAGGAGTGGGCAACCGGCGCTGGAGTTCTCTTCGCCGTAACCACTCTTGCACGAACTTTGTCTGTTGGGAGACCATGGCGCTCCTGGATACCCGGAGGCATTGCTGTAGCAGTCGGTGAGTAAATCTCGAGTGTCTCCGGCACGGAAGGACTTCATCTAATTCGTATATCAAGGCATGTACAACGTGCCCTCCTTTACGCTGGCCCGAGCCATTGGAGGTATTGTTAGCTGGTATTGGCTCAGCGTACGAAAACAGTCAACCACGCCATTAATCATCATTGCATCGGTAAGTCTTTGCTTGTACTTTGGCACAATTTACGCTCGCTGACATTGTATGCAGGGCTTTATCCTGGGAGAAGGGTTTCTGAGCATTGTGAATTTATGGCTACAAGCGCTGAAAGTACCTCACTATTAGAGACTCGCGACCACCGGCCACTGTTCTATGACAATTCTGAGTCTATTCAATGCTTAGAAATTGCCATCTACTCCAACTTCCAGGACCATTTCTTCCCTTCTTTGCTTTCCGAGGAACATGTGACATCGATTCTCAATGCTCTAGCATTCTCCTCAAGGGCTGCAAAAGTAATTTGCCCGGAGATTGTCTCTGGCAACTCCGGCTTGGAAGGCGAGTTCTCCGGTGGCACCAAAAGTAGCCCTTGCTTCCAGTGAGTCACAATGCCAGAGGGGCCGGTTGTGAATGCGACGTTGCCATTCTTCGCCTTTACGAACACTTCGGGAGTCGTCGTGGGCTCTGGCATGGGCTCACTTCTAGATGTGGCGAAGAAGTTATCGAACCAGATTAGGAAACCGTCGAGCCCATCTGGCCGTCGCAGCAGCTTTGACTCCCATCTAGCTGTGAAGGATAGCTCCTCAGGCTTTATCGTGTGGAGGTCGAGTACCTTGAAGGGGTACGGTTCTCCGCAGAGAGTGTTTTGGGGCATTGCTTCGACCCTAACATCATCGTAAATACCTTCCTGCATAGCCTTCATATCGAATCCATAGACGTCTCTCCAATAAGATATGTGTTCTGACATATACTCTGTATCCTGGATGGGTGCCATCCAGATGGTGCCAGAACTGGGAACCAGTAGGCCATCAGGCTTGAGGTATCGGTCTCTGGCATAGAGAACGCTGGGAAGCATCGCCTCGTATAATAGGCAGTAGCCCATCCACTCACTGACAATGATGTCGACCTCGTCAACAGGCAACTTGACCTCCTCGATAGCACCTTTGACACAGGTGATAATGTCAGAAAGGCCATTGTTGAAGATGTTTTCAGTGGCTTTCTTAATGATGTCTGAATTATCGACAGCAATAACTCGAGCTGCACCAGCCTTTGCGCAGAACATGCTCAGAATTCCTACAGATACAGGTTAGGGTTTCTGAAGGTAAAACCTGTTGATCATTGAAGAATCTCTTACCTGAGCCGCAGCCAATATCGAGCACAACCTTGCCCTTGAAGATGTGCTTGTTGTTGTAAATGAAATCACGGTAAGCATCAGTTCTGACCGTGTCCTTCAGCATGGTTTCATGGATTTCTGAAATTGTCAATATGTGCCTGCTTCCTCAACGCATGTAGAAGCACTCACCGTTGTAGGCATAGGATTCAAAGTAATAGTTTCCGCGATCACCCTTGACAGCCTTCGCTGGGCTCTGCTCCGTGTCATCTCCCCATCGACGATCCAATGTTTCTTGAACTGCAAGTCGATAATTTGAGAACTGAGTCCGGACGGATTCCAGCTCAGCCTCCAGAGCTTGCTTCTGCGCCAATAGCTCCCCCTGAGAGCTGTTCAACTGGCTCGCAGTGGTGTCGGCCTTGACCAAGTCGCTGTCGAGAATCTCATCCAAAGACACGATCAGAGCATCATTCTCGAGGACAGGCTTAAAGTAGCCGTCGTCCTCAAAGTCTGCAAGGGTTAGGTTTTTAGCTACGGGCTGCTGACCCCGGACCCGGCTGCGGATATAATTGACCAGCTTCACCGCGCCATGGAAATCGAGCTGGAGATTTTTAATGGTGGCAATAAAGTCGAAGTCGTGATGCTTTTTGCAGCTATCGAGCATCTCGTTCCAGCTAGAGAATGTCTGCGAGTCGAACAGGGAAACAATAGTGATAGACTCTTCATCGTTCTCAATGTCAAGCCATTCTCCCTCATCCGATACGTCGGAAGTGGCCGAGGACGACCCGGATTCTGATCTCGCACTCATTTTTTCACCGTAATTTTTTCTTTTTCTTTTACGGCGGATGCAAATTTTGTTGCGGTTTGGCAGTTGTTTCTTCCTTCTTTTTGGCGTAGGAAATTTACAGCATCTTTTTTTTTTTTAGTGTACTAAGCTGCAGGTAGCACTGACACCATATTTCCCAACAAGCGCAGAAAGTTACTTCATACTCAAAAAAGGTACATTTTTCCCACTCCACAAAAGAGTAAGTGATAAGTAGTAATTGCACTTTCTGAGTATACGCCCTGAGATCTTAGTGCGATTCAAGTACTCTGTACTGCACAGACTGTTTTTCTTCTCCAGACATCACGGCCCCACCTGCAACCAATACCCAGTAGGGCTTCATATACGACAAAGATCACCAACAAATGTTTATTACACGACCAAAAGCATGAGAACTGTGCGTTTTTATCTCTCCAGAGCTTCTTTCTACAGTTTTCTATCCACCCATGAACTGGAAAATACAAAAATAAATGGCAAAAAAATTGAGAGAAAAAATCTCCAACTGTGTTCGAACCTGGAACCATCCAGATGAGGTAATGCCAAAGATTATTGAAATGGAGTCTGTTGGGCCAATCCCACGGTCACATCTGGTAAAAGGCAAGAGGTGAGTTCGATGGGAGGTCCCACTCCAACCAATTTCCATGCTAAACTGTCTTATATAGGTATGATAGATCCCCACAAAACCCCCAAGCTTCACCTACTGTATCATGCCTCCATTCAATCACATTCAGAACTTATTGGCATTCTGACGATGGCGATGCTTTTTCTCAGCTCACATCTTCTTTCAAATCTGCTGTAAATTTTATCTACCTTTTTGTATAATGCTCAATTCTGCCGCAAAGATGCTAGTGGCCTCGCTCTAAATGCTCCAAATCAGTCCACGTCATTCCCATCCTCCTCGGCATCGCTTTCTTCCTCGCCGTCGTCTCCGTCATCATCTTCACCGTCAGATACCTCTTGGCCAAGCCCTTTCAATCGAGTCTAATGGCACCTTGCATTAGTATGGAGTGCTACTTTTCCTACGACAGGATCGCCTACCTTGTATTTTCCCAGCTTCTCCTCTAAATCACCAAATACCATGAGAAGATCATCCAGTTCCGACTGGACTGCGTCCCTGGCCTTACCTGCATCTGCCACGGCCTGCTTTGCCTAGTGATACGTGTCAGTAACGCTATATCGACGTCGAATCCATCATGTCTCACCTTCGCAGCTTCCTGCTGTAGCTTCTCAGTTTCCTGTTGTGACTTTTCAGCTTCTTCTCGTAGCTTCTTAGCCTCCTCCTGTAATTTCTCGACTTCGTCCTGTAACTTCTCATATTCATCTTGCCGTTTCTCAGCTTCTTTCCGCTGCTCCTCGACCTGTTCTCGTAGCCGCTCAACCTCTTCTGTTGTATTCTTCAACTCCTTTTCCTTCTCTTCCACTTTTCCGTTGGCCTCCTTTAGTTGCGCGGTATGCTCTTTCAGTAGATCGGCATGCTCAGCGCGAAGCGCCTGGAGTTCAACAGTCTTGCTCTTATTGGCCTGCAAAGAGTTCCAATTAGCCAAATCCATAGGAAGCAATCCAGGTTACTATGTCTACGTCTGCTCACCTTCATCACGTCAACCTCAAGCCTGCTAACAGTTGCCCGCAAATCTGCGATCTCAGCTTCCGCTCGCTGTCTCGCACGTTCTGCTTCTACTTCGTGCGCTTTTTTAGCCTGGTTTAACTGGTTTTGGAGCTGTTGATCTTTGCCATTGAGCTGGGTTTGTAGATACTGATCCTTAGCAGCAAGTTGGGTTTGAAGCTGCAAGTCTTTTGCATTGAGTTGCTGTTGCATTTGAGCAGCTCTTTGCTCATACTCCGAGATTTTTGCGGCATGTTGGCTTTGCAATTTGCTAGAGACATAGTTTAGTTGTGTTCCGAGCACTCAATATGTCAAGGACTCTAAACATACCGCATTTCTGCCGTCAACTTCGCTGCTGTGGCCTCGGCATCTTCCTTTGCATGGCGATTCGCTTCCTGCGCCTCTTTAACGGCCCCTTCCAGAGACTTGTTGGCTTTGTTGGCTTCTTGAATTGCGTGGTCTTTTTCGTCTATTTGATTCCGTAGAGAGTCTACAAGCTGTCTTGAAATACCCTGCTCCGTACCATTCGTAATAACAGAGACCTCCATATCGGGTACCTTATCAATGGCACGGATTGTACGGCTATAGTTATCCTTGAAAAAATCGACAAAAACATCGTCAAAAAACACGTTGATCTCTTCACCGTCGGGGGAGGAGATGAGTCGTTGTGGTGTAACTTCGAATTCTCGGAGCAAGGGATGGTTTCGAAGTTTTGCCAGCCGATCCAAGTAACCGTCTTTGTCAAGCCGCGACTCCAGAATAGAGTGTAAAGTTGCTCGTGGTATGGGTGAATCCTTCGTTGAGAACTCATAGACGATGCCCAACAACATGGCACATAGACCTTGTACGACTTCTCCCGCGATGCGAACTGGCTGTGAGATTACCTGTATAAGACCTTGAACATTGCTGCCTTCGGCTAGGAAATCGTTCACGGCATCAAGGTCCTCAAATAGCCAACCAAGAAGTAGCATTAGATATCCCACTAGTATGCGGGTGTCATCATCTCGACGTATCCGCATGAGAAGATGCGCCGTGATCGTCTGTATGCTGGTCACTACTTCTTCGCCCTTGGAGGCATCTCCTTCGGTCAAACCCTTAGCCACCCCCTTAGCAGCAGGATTGTCATAGAGTAAATGGAATGCGATAACAGAGGCAAACCACACGCGGTATGGATCGCTCAAAAATACATCCCCTGGTAATCTCAGCAAAACACTCAAGATGTTGGCAGATTCGTCACGGCCAGACTGGTAGCCTTCTATGGCTCTGCCTAAAAAGTGTGACTTTACTTCGGGGTGGTTGGAGAAATAGGCCTTTAGGCATTGGCAAGCAGCGAATCGTAAGTCAAATGCGGAAATATCGTGCACGTTCAGCGTCAGGTCCAGTAAGCCATCAATGATATAGATTTTAGAATGACCGTTAGGTGCGCTTGTAGCTCCAGCGGTGGATTCCAGGGGTGGAGGGACCATGAGCGAGGCGAAGCCTTCCTGGATGGTCATGTTGTTACGGATCAAATCGCCACATGTGGCCAAAGCCTACTCGAAATGTTATGATTGCGGCTCAACGATTAAAAAGCAGGGGAGCAGGCCGTCGCACCTCAGCTTTGATTTGGATTTGAACGTCGGCATCGAACGCGAGCTGCAAGACAAGATAGCTAAGCCCATGCCTCCAGAAGGTAGCTTGGTTCTGATGCGTCTCAGCGGAGCTTGCAGATAGGAATAAACGGATGATGGAGATGAATGCGTAGATGTTGCGATTGTGCTGGATCTGTGCCCACTTGGCAATGTTGTCTTCCTGCTTCTGAGCTTCCAGCAGTCCCTTGAGCATCTCTGTAAGTTTGCCTATGCAACCAGACTCCCGGAACAGAGACTGGTTAGCCAAATTGCCCCTCAATAGGTTGGCCAGGAGTATCAAACAGTCCTCCACGGTCCTCCCGCCCTCGGAGAGCGAGCCATCGGCATCAATGATGGCAAATAGTTTGTCGAAGGCATTCTCAAACGCAACGAGCTTCTGTATCTCGATGGAGCTAGACGTTACTAGTATTAACAGGTTGACGCCTTCATTGCGAATTGCCTCTCGTTGGTCGTCAAGAACGCCCGTAAGTCGACTGATGCCCAATGGCGCAGAGAGGACACATTCTTCCGTTCGTTGAGTTCGTGCCGTAAAGATTGAGCTGAGAAGCTGCAAAGAGTATAACCGTGAATAGAAATCAGGAGCGTCGAGGAAGTCTAGCACAAGCGTAATGTTCTCCTGTCGTTGGGTGAATTCGTCGGCCAGCCACAATGCGATTTCGTCTGATGCTTCGGGGCTTTCCTTGTTTGGGTTGAACAGCATCAGCAGAGTTTCCAGAACAATTTTTATTGTGTCGACATCTTCGGAGTCTTTGGAGAGGCTACCAATCAGGCTCCTCAACGCTCCAGAAGCTACCGATGCTGGGAAGTCCTTTGCGAAGCTGCGCAGGCCTAGTACTGCAGCGCGCCGATCTTCGAGGAGAGTTGCGGAAGCAAGTCGGCCACTGAGAACAGTGATGGTTTCGCCAGCGGACTGTTTCGCTGGCGTGCTGGAGATAGAGAACATGTCGTCACTTCACCCATGTCCTTGGTTGAGAATTGGTGTTCGAAGCTGGTTGCGCTACGTAGAGCTTCCACATACTCTAGTATGGGCCACAGTTAAATTGAGCTTTGCGGAAAGCTTCTAGAAAACACCCTGGCCTAGGGGCCTTATGCATGTCACAGTATGCCATGTTAATTTAGGGGAACGCCTATTGCACCCCAATTTCGCTATTCAGCATCCCATATTGTCAATAATACTAGAGGATATATAAACATCTATGTATTTATAAAATGTTATATTTTGTAGCACCTGAATATAATTGCGATATTAGTTCAGATTATAATTCATTATTAACATGCCGTGAGTATTATTTCTCAGTACTCAGCTTTTGGCTGTGGTATCTAAAAATAGCCCCAACATGGGTAGGTCGCGTTATCTTATCGGGCATGGCTGTCACCGGGTTGACCAGCAACGCGTCGTTCCACACGAACAAAATAGTCTTTGTTCTTGATCTCAATGCGCCTCGATGTAGCCCACGAGTTGGCCATCACGCATGGTTTTTCTTTCTTCACGCTTCCTTCTGTTTAATTGATACCCCTCTCTATAATGGCTCCTCGTCAAAAAACTTCGGCGGCCGCACAGAAATTGCGCTCCAGACCAAGCGATGTACAGCGTGCGTTTCTAGACAACACTGGAGCTTCCTCTTTACAGTCTGCTAACCGTCGTTTAGCGGGCGATCCATTACCTACAAGACAGAAGCGACGATATCGGCCGGGCACCGTTGCGTTGCGAGAGATCAGGCAATACCAGTCAAATACAAAGCTTTTATTGTTAAAACTGCCATTCATGCGCCTTGTGAGTGCTGCGCTTGCCCCCATTCCCATCTGGACGTGTTTTTTGATAGTGGTTAGGTTCGTGAGATTGGATTGAATTGTCGGCCGAGAGGGAAAGACTTCAGATGGCAGAGTCAGGCTATTCAGGCACTACAAGAGGCCGCGGAGGCCTTTATGGTACATCTTTTTGAGGATGCGCAGCTATGCGCTGTCCACGCAAAGAGAGTTACACTTATGCAAAAAGATATACAGCTTGCGAGGAGAATCCGAGGCATCTGGGGCGGCCTTGGTTGAAATTAAAGTAATAAAGACGGAATTGGCATTGATATATCTATTACTATTAATCATGTACCTTGTCATACACACAGACACGTATAAGTCTTGATGTGTGAGGTAACTAACTTGTTTACGTACGAGCAAGATGACTCTCTGGCGTCCATGATTTGCTGGGCAGCATAGCATTACCCTTTGATAAAACATTCCTACAGCATATATGTGCGTTTCGGGAAGGACGAATTACCTCACATACGCACAGGATGGCGAGTTATATCAGTTACGCATAGTCACGTCCGCGCCGTTGACCACCACCGTAATGAGGCCGGTTTCCATAGTTCCCCCCGCGCCCTCCTTGGCGGTTGTAATCGTTCCCTTGGCGGTTGTAGTCGTTGCCTTGGCGGTTATAGTCGTTCCCTTGGCGGTTGTAGTCGTTCCTATTGTCGGACCAGCCCTGTTGGGGTTGGGCATATGTACCTGGTGGCGGACCTGCTCTCGGGTCAAACGATGGCGCGCCTGAAGACTGCCATCTCCCAGGTTGCGGCATACCATAAGGCGCATTATACTGAGGCTCGAAGCGTTGGTTGTCCCTATTGTGTCCGTTATAAGAGTCTCGTGTGTCCCTATAGCCACCGGAGTAGCCACCCCTGTACCGGCCACCATTGTTATTGCCGTAGTGCTGTGGGGGTCCTCCATAGTTGCGACCTCCTCGGTTGTTGGTTTTTCCTCGAATTACCTCAATATCACTCCTAGTCAAAGCTGGCGGCGGCATTCGCACTCCGCGTAGGAGCATCGATTTGTGAGTCTGCGATACCTGGGGCATGTCATAGTAAACGCTGCGACTGATTAGCTTAGTGATACAAAAGGTGGTGGGATAAAGTAAGCTGAGTATTCACCTGATGGAATGGTCGTAATCTAGATCTGGCATAGATCGTCGCTCGAGAGGATAGCTCAAGGCCCCATGGGGAACCTTGTCCTCTTGTTTCTCAATTTCACCAGCAAGGCCATTGCTGTGTTCTGTATTGATACTAAACCTTGATCGATCTTGCTTCTTGGAGTAGAAAGTAGTCAAGATATCGTCGTAAAGGCCCTCGTGGTTGTCGGATAACAACAGAACTTCCCTTCCTATTGTGTTTCGTGCAACATCTTCCGGGCTTAATAGAGGATACTTGCCTTGAACTGCTTTAAGGAGTCGTGACATGTCGATAAATGGAAGTAGAGCCACTCCTTGCCATGCCATCTTCTTTCCATTAAGATCAACTTCGAAATCTTCGGGGTAGAAGTCAATAATCTCGCTGTCTTTATTCAACATTAGATCATGGAACACTGTGGGGAGAGCATGACGAGATGCCGCTGGTAAGACGCTCATGAGCTGTTCAAAAGGTCTGGAAATTCGCCCCTTTTCGAAGCGAATATCCATTTTGCTGAGATTTTTGAAATCAGCGGCAAAGGGGGCGTAATGGTAAGGATAATACCACTCCCAAGACGGGCATCCCTGAAAGTAGTATAACAATACCCAGGCCAAGCCTTCCACGTACGCCTCGGCCACCTTGTGACGGAATTCAATATCTTGTGGATCCTTATGGAACTTCTGCTGGTAGTAGCGATCTTCGTATCCGTCTTCCCACAAACGAACGTTATCGATAGGTTCAACCTCCTGGGATACCTGAGGTTGAGGTTTAGATGACTCTGCTGAAGAGGAGTTGGCAGTGTCATCAAGCTCTGCAGCCTTCCTTTTCCCAAGAGCCGAAGGCAGTGGTTGAGTAATATCTGCTGCTGTACCGGACGCCGTCTCATCTTTGTCAACATTGTCTTTGTTAACGTTGTCTTTATCAACATTGTCCTTGTTGGTGTCTGCTCGCAGTCGGTCTCGCATGACACTAGCCGCACCCTTGTTGGCCAACGTCACATCCTGGGCAGCACCGCGGCTGACAACCATATCGTGGGTAATATTTGCTAGCAAGTTTGTGGGCTGTGTCGCAATAGGGAAGAGTTGCAATCCTTTGGTTGGGTCTGCATGCCCATTTTGCTTGGGGCCAGAGCCGTGCTGCCCGTTCCTTGAATAGCCTTCATTTTGAAGCTTCCTTCTTTTGGCATTAGCCTCTCGACGATCTTCTTGTTCTTTTCTTCGCTTGAAAATTGCACTCTCCTGATTCGCAAGGCCGTCAAGTATGACTTGCGCTCTCTCCAAATCGATGTGACCATCTTTAGTGACATAGCCACCCATGGATGGTAGACTGGTTCTCCAAATCGTGGTCAAGGTGTCGATTCCATGCTCGCGGATTTCCAGAGCAGGCAAGTGAGGCAGAAAGTCGTTACCAACGAAGCAGCACATGAAAATCCAGTCATCAATCGCCCGTTCTAGATCAAATCTGAAGGGCAGGTCTGGAATAGACAGCTCAGCCGCGAGATACTCTCTAAGGACAGAAACATGGAGCCAAATAAAAGGCTTCAAGACAGGAGTTAAGCTGTCCTTGCTTTTTTCAGTGTCAGCATCCTCAACGGGCTTTGCAGTTCCACGGCAATTATTTGCCTCGTGTCCCTTTTGGCCACAAAGCTTGCATGTCCTGTTTTTGCCTTCATTGAAAAATACATCTTCACGTAAAACTCGGAAGTGAGGTTCATGCGTGGCAAGCCCTAGCATGATGAGATCGGCATCCAAGCCATAGATAACATGACGAGTATTAGGGTCGTAATTAGGAGAGGTGCGTTGAGATCGGATAAAGTCCATGATTTTATGTTCACCTTCACCTGGGACCGTAGCATCAGATATGATGATTTTGAGCTTAGCCCAAGCGGGATCCGTGTTCAATTTGTACTGGCACCAATATCGCAGACTCAGGGCCAAGATGTCCATGAACGGAGTGCCTGGAGTAATGGAGTTGGAATCGAAAGCCTTCTTGACAACGGTTTCCGTGTCGGCAGCTGGGAAAGAACCGCCATTTTGACGTTTTAGCAGCTCGATTAGCGCCTTCTTATCTTCTTCCTTTTCCTGGGCTTCCCGAGCTGACCGAAATCGTCGAGATCGTTGCTGGTTCATCTTCGCTCTTGGTGCAACTCCATCTGTTGAGCATTTGTTAGCTTACGCTGATCAGAAGCAATAGTCATAAATCACTCGGGCATGACGACTACGAGGATTGGGCGCCACACTTACCAACAGCAATCATGAGGATTTTCCGAGGACGAACCATGTTCACGACACGATCCGTGTATCTGAAAACTTCAAGCATCATCTCCTCTTCATCGGCCGGCGCAGGCCTATCCTCTGGATGAGAGCATGGGTGGACAATTCCATTCATGTCCAGGTACAAGTTGTCGAGCTCTTCTCCATTGGGATTTGGTTGAGTGGTGTCAACGGGAATGGTGATGCCATCTTCAGTGGTGATTGGCGTCTGCTCAATCACGGGAGAGATAATCTTGGGATATTTGTTGGATAGCCATCGGAAGGCTGCGGGAATACCCATGCTGGATTATGCCTGCCGTGAGGAGAATCGAACCGTTTGATGCTGCTGAACAGTTCTTGGGCTCCGAATCGAGGAAGAGGGAACGCGACTACGCGCGGCTGAATTTGCGGCTGCGGGAGGAGGGTAATTAATCGTGTGGCAGAAAATCAAGAACAAGAAGCCTGATCTGACCGTGCGACTCTTAATATGTGAATAACAATAAAGAGAGAAGGTAATGAATGATGAGGGATGTTTGAGGTCTCAACACAGCTGCTGCACGTGAAAGACATGCATGGGGGAAAAAATAGCTTGGTCTAAGTTTGCGAAATATCGATACTAGTGTTAAAGTTTCCGGACCAAGGAAACGCGCACTGTGAAGAGACTGTCAGGCACTTTCATCCAAAATTTAACCCTTGAGAGGAGAGTCGTCTGAAAAAAAAATTCGAATAGTAGAATTCATGTATTAATTTCAGTAAGTATTTACTTTCTCTGAATTCTATTGGGAAAAAAGTATAGCTATCAATATGATTACATTTGATTCAGTTATCTTATCATAGCTTGAAGTTCAGAAACATTTCACAAAAGAAGCTAAGACCAAATAGCGTTAGACTAGAAGCAATTCCCAAAGCGTATTCGAGCTGCTGAATTACCTTACCAAAGCACTATTCAAGGTGCTTCTCTTGTAGACTCTCGGCGCTATTCCGTTGATTCTTTGGGCCTACCTTGAGCTACCTCGAGGTAATACCCAGTTGCTAATCATGTCTATATCTAATGAAGCTCTGCAAAAGGTGAGCCTGATGACTACGGACTTTGCAGCTCACACTGACCAATCTTGCTAGCTGGCGCTCGAGATCGAGTCGCAGGCCATCGCAGCGCAACAACAAATCGGCATGGTTCGAAGTCAAATCGCAGGCAAACAGCGAGAACAACGCCTACTGCGGTTAACCATTAGCGAATTACAGAGCTTTCCAAACGATTCTGTTGTTTATGAAGGCGTGGGGAAAATGTAAGTACAAGCGGACAGGTCACGAGGCATGGCAGCTACACAGTGATAGAACTAACGTTGACTCTTCCCGGGGTGTAGGTTTGTTTCTCTTCCTCCCAATACCTTGCACGAGAAATTACAACGCCAGATGCAGGATCTTGATGGTGATGTTGATCGACTGAACCAAAGATTGCTGTATCTCGAGACGACGCACAAGAACAGCCGAGAGCATATTGAACAGATACTACGTACTCGATAAAAACAAAGACGAGAAAGAAAAAGAAAAGAAAAGAAAAGAAGAGGAGGGCATCTCTACCTACCTATCTACCTATATCAACCTTGCCCACGCCTCCTTATCTCGAAACATCACATCCATTGCATGCGTGTGGCCATGTCAGAAACGTTACGGGGGGAAGTGCCCCGCCCTAGAATGCATCAGGAGCAATCATGATGCGATGCAAGCTTGTATAACTGAATTTATGAAGACAAAAATAATAATAAGTTAATAAAGTACTACAAATGCAAACAGTTTAAACGTCAATATTCAGCAAGGCAATTTTTCTCCTTGTTGGAGATCCTTGTAGCACACGTAACGTATCGTCTCATGCTTTGCTTTACCCCCCAAATTTCTCCAGTTGGGCTGCCACCTTTTGGGAGCTCCCCGTAGCTGGAAATTGGCGTTACTAACTCCCACGCGCATCATATCCGGCCCAACCCAACCCCTACCTTACCTAGTAGTCTCAAGTATCTGGCTTCTCTGCTCCCCGTGCCCCACCAATAGCTGTGGCACCTCTTAGTAACGTCTAGCTGTGTGGTCTCTCTTCAGCCCGCCAAGTGCAACAGCAAACGACATCATCTGCATCATAAAGACTGATTGCTCCTCCACCAAGCCCCGACCCTCGCGACTCTTGCCACGCCCGAATCCTCACCACGCTGCCGCGGACTGGACTCATCAAGCGCCACGACCCATCACCCCTCATTGACCTCCTGTTGCGCTGTATCTCGTCACCCCGGCTGCCTGTGCCACCTCTGATCCCTGCTATCGCTGCCAACCAAAATGGTCGACAGTGAAGCGAGCTCACCAACCTGGAAGTTTACCCAGTATGTGCCTGTGCTAGAGCTTCCTGAAATTGGACTTTGCAGCTAAATCGGATTCCCAGATGCTTCGGCGACAAGGGCGATGTTGAGGATATCACCGAAGGTTCGCCGCGTCCTCTCCTCTGACGTATGTTGTGTGATACTGACCGCGGGGCCACAGCCGACATCATCTCAACGGTAGAGTTTGACCACACAGGCAACTATCTTGCGACCGGTGACAAGGGAGGGCGAGTCGTTCTATTTGAACGCAACGAGACGGTATTGCCCCCTGCTCAGCTCGCAATAATCATCTGGTGGTCGCCGCCTTTCTAATTCTTGGTAGAAAAAATCTTGTGAATACAAATTTCACACCGAGTTTCAATCCCACGAGCCTGAGTTTGACTACCTCAAGTCTCTCGAGATCGAGGAAAAGATCAACAAGATCAAGTGGTGCCGCCGACAGAATGCTTCCCATTACCTCCTATCAACCAATGACAAGACGATCAAGCTGTGGAAGGTTTTTGAAAAGTCTCTGAAGGTGGTGGCAGAGAACAATCTTTCCCACGATGTAACGCCTGGCGGTCCGGTAGGCGGAGGCGGTGGCCTTCGAGCTCTCCCCACGTCCCAGCAGTTCAGAAATGCGGCCGACCTCAAATTGCCTCGCCTCACACACCACGATACTGTTGTCGCCGCCGTCCCCCGACGAACCTATGCAAACGCCCACGCGTACCACATCAACAGCATATCCGTAAACAGTGATGGCGAAACGTTCATTAGCAGTGACGATTTGCGAATCAACCTCTGGAACCTCAATATTCAAGATCAGAGCTTCAACATTGTTGACATCAAACCAGCCAACATGGAGGAGCTGACTGAGGTGATCACTGCCGCTGAGTTCCACCCAATCAGCTGCAACTGGTTCATGTATGCCAGCTCAAAGGGCACCATTAAACTTGCCGATATGCGAGAGAGCGCCTTGTGCGACCAACACGCAAAATGTTTGTATCCATCCAACCAAGTCCATCCTAACCCCCAATTTCGTGTAAAAGACTGACCAAGGGACACAATCCTACTAGTATTCGAACAAGAGGAAGATCCTTCATCTAGATCGTTCTTTTCTGAAATCATCTCGTCAATATCAGATGTGCGATTCTCCTATGACGGAAGATATGTCTTATCTCGAGATTATCTCACCGTCAAGATCTGGGACATCAATATGGAGCGGCAACCCGTCAAGACGATACCCATCCACGAGCATCTACGACCTCGATTATGCGATACGTACGAAAACGACAGCATTTTCGACAAGTTTGAGGTCGTCTTTTCCGGCGATGCCAAGAATGTCATGACTGGGAGTTACAACAACAACTTCATGATCTATCCTTCCGATCCCGATAAGGAGGTGGAGGTGGTTCTCCAAGCGGACAAGTCAGCTTTCAAGGCAAAGAAGGTGGGCGTCCCTACACCCATTAATTCAGCCACAAGTCCCACAGCTGCGAATGGTGGGAAGAAGGGAGGATCAAGAGCGGGCAGCCCAGCTGGTGGTGCCCAGGGCCAGAGAATGCGGAAAGAGACAGACGCGGACCAGATTGACTTCAACAAGAAGATACTACACATGAGCTGGCATCCATTCGAGGATAGTATTGCCATAGCCGCAACCAACAATGTAAGTCTTCCCGCGGCCCCCATCAGAGTATCGACGTTCATCAGAAGCTAACTGTCGCGACAGCTCTTTGTATTTTCAGCACTGTAGTTGCAGGTAGAAATTTTGGAACACTGAAGAGCGCCTCAACGCATACCACCTCGAGGGTTGCATATGTTGGTCAAATATCAAAGAGTACTTAACAGTGAACCAAGGTCCTAATTATAGCTGGGCAAGAAAACTAAGAGAATTATAAATATAGTATAACTTGAAACAAGACGTACTGTTAATAGTCTATATGAAAAAAAAAATTACAAAACAAAAATCACGGGATTTTTCTTATGCCGAGAAGCTTCCAGTCATAGTTGCCTCATCACAACTACAAGAGCACTGTGGCTTTCCAGAAATCAATATGGAGCAGTTTTACTGATTTTGTATATTTAGGTATCGTACAACATGGTTCATACTCCGTTTAGGCGCCACCTATGACAGTATTATTACTTTAGCTGGCCTAGTATTGCCATCTTCACAGCCCTCTCAAGTTTTTTTTCCCGATCCTCTCTTCACCGCCCAACACGTTTAATTACACGCCCATTCGATGGTATATCTTCGTCGTCTGTGGATTCCTTAGAGCTGCTGGACCGGGAACGCATCATCGTCTCATCGAGCTTGATGATTGTGCCAGTGCGCCCTTGGTCACTGCTGCCCTCCCCTTCGTCTTCTTCAGAAGCGTCTGCTACTTGAGAGCTCTTCTTCGATGTCTTAGACTCGGTGAGGTGTTCCTTGTTTTGCTCCGCCTTGGAGACGTTCCGTGATTTCCGTGTGCCAATTTTGAATGACTTCCCTTTAAGAGCCATCCGTTCGGCCATAGACATAAATCGAGTATTCATCGGCAAGACCACATCCAGCGAGGATCTACCTCGAGTAGAAACGTCAGATTTTCGGGGCCGACCTCTCTTCTTTTTCGGTACTTGATCTACTGCTTCATCTTCGGTCAAAACTTCATCAGTTATGGTAAGATGCTGATCCTCCCGAGGAACGTGAGCGGCAATGGTAGTGACGCCTGTAGGCCTAGAGAGCCTACGTCGTGGCTGGGAACCCTCAATGGGACGGATATCTCCATCATGGGACGTTTCCTGCACTGCTAGAGACTCCGTTCCACGAGTTTCTTCATCATGAGATGCTGCCAAGTCCTCTTCGAGTAATTCTAGCGTAGACAGCGACTTCTTTGGACGACCCCGCCTTCGTCTATGCCTCCCGCCATCAAGTTGTGATGGCGGCGGCGGCGGCGGCGGCGGTATAGTCTCTGCAGTCACTGGAGATGCTGTCTTTTGCATGTTCCTTGGGGGCCGACCGCGTTTCTTTGGAATCACATCCCCGACAGTCTCCTGAAATGCTCCATCCGGGTGTTGAACTTCGGGGTTGCTCGATTCCAGTTCCTTCTCGGCCGTTTGCACGGCTAATGAACCGTCGGCCGTCGTTGAGCTCATCAACGCTTTCGGAGACGGCAAAGAAGCCGCTTCGGTTTCCTCTAATTCGTCTATATCCAGATCATCAACCTCTACATACGATGCTCGTGGCTTGGCATGTCGAAGAGTTGGCTCATTGATGTCAAAAGGTCGAGGCGAAGATATCTCCGGTACTATATCCGGCTCTTCATGATGAACCGCTGACGATTTGGCAGAAGCATCACCATCTAAGAGAGAAGTGGCAGTTGTTTGCTTGACTGTTGCTGCCGAGCCCCCATCTACAAAAAGAGCTGGATCCATGTTGTCAAGAAAATCGGATGGCTCTGCCGTGAGTTTGGGTCTTTTGTGGTGACTTTTACGAATTGTAAACTCGGGATCTTCATTCTCCCGCTTTGCCTTCCTCTTCGCTGCCCGAATAGTTTTCTTTACAAACTCTGGAATAGTTGGCTCATCAGCTTCCATTGAATCCGCGGAAGGCGCTTGGTATGGATCAAAAAGAATTTTATCCGGAGTGTCATCCTGTTCATAGTAACCCATTCCTATACGCTGGCGTGCGAACACTGATGGATCAGGATACTGGGATGAATCCACATCCTCTCGCTCTCTGACATTGGCTGCGGGAGGGGCCGCATCATTTTGCGGCACGTCGTCGACGTTAAGGGTGTGGTTATTGGCCACATCAAACGAGTAGTCTGTCGAAGTTCCTCCATCTCGACCCAGCACTTGGCTTTGGTCTCCATAGCCATTGATTGCAGAAGATTCTGTTGCCTGTGCGGTGAAGACAGCGCTGGATTGCATCCTAGGCTCTGCCTCTGCTTGAGCGTGTGTCAGTGCATCTTGTGCTTTGGCGTTGTCCGCTTGTTCCCGTAGCAGTTGCATTCTCTTGCTGTTTTTACTGCGGCTTTCTTCTCCTGCGGCTTTCAACCAGGACAGGTTGTGAATTCGGAAATCAACTAATGCTTCTACGCTGCGATCATCGGCGATCCGGCGAGTATCATGTCCAAGAGATGTGTTCTTTGGCATGTATGGCTGCGTAGTGCCTGTGCGGCGGCAGTGACCACAGTTACATATCCCGAGGCATTTGGGACACTGCCAATGTTCGTCTTCTAAAACAGTTTGTGGCATAAGATCGAATGCCCGGTATAAAACGCCGTAGCAGTAGGCTTCGGAGCAACCAGGGTTCGTGCATGAATGTACCCGATAGCTGTAATCCGGATGACAGCAGACATGACATCGGTGGACTTCCCCTTTCTTCTTCTTTCTTCTCGACTTTTTATTTGGTTTATCGTCAGCATCACCCTGCTCAGAGTCACTTGGTGTCTTTTCGCGCTCTGGCTTAGTAATGTCTTTCCAAGGACGTCGCCGTAGAGCTTCTTGGCAAATCTGAGCAAGGGATTTCTTCCCTGCTTTCTGCCTAGCTACCTCAAGCGGGTGAGGAGAAGATTCTAAATCAACGTAGCCATCAATGGCGATGACTGTTGCTTTCCAGGCTTCGTAGTTATCAGTCAGTTCTGACCACGACCACTGCTCACACCACTGAAGGCCAGAGAGGCAGGCGCAGGATCGTCCCATTGCGTAACATTCCATACAAACGTCATATGCATCTTCTTCCCCATTGATTAAAGGCCTGATACAATGCTTGCAGGTAAGAAACCGATTGAAAATGTTGGACCTGCAGTAGGAGCAGGTAACACAAGAGTCGAAAGGCAGATACTCGATGTCCTTCTCTTTGAACGCAAAGACCTCATCGATGAGAATTTGGGTAAACAGCTGGAATAGTTTTTTGAAGTCAGCCGCCAACTGCTTCACACGCGGAGAGCTTCTAAAAACATCTCGCCCAAAGCCCATGAAGTCCATCTGCATCATCTCTGCTTTCTGTTCAATGCTTCGGAGCTCCGCATGGTATTTCTGGAGGGTGTAGTATATGATGGCTTTGTTTTTATACTGCTCATCCCGACACACCAAGCGAGCTTTAGGCAGCGCTTCGTGTAATGCAAGCTCCAATGTCTCTACCGTAGTACGGTTCCAAGCGACCTTCATCGTCCTGGTTCCTCTGTTCCAGACTTGGTGTGCTGCGAGAGGTGGGATGAGAATAAAATCACCCACACATTGCTCCACAATGTACACATCGAATGGGGCCTTCTTCCAAGCATTGATTTGCGCGAAGTGCTTCTCAATCTCAATATCATGGCCAAGCATCGACAGGAAGTACTCTCGAACCACTTCACGGTCTTTGCTCTCAGTCATGAACCAAACTGAGCTCCCTTTTTTCTCTCCATTTTCATCTCGAGACGCTTCGACCATGATATTCTGCCCCAGCGATGCGCACATCTCCCGGTGAGCTGGAGTGTAGGTCCCTTCATGGCCTATGTAGCACATGAGATTTTGCGCTCGCATTTCCTCTGGTAAACTGGACATGAGATCTCCGGCCGGGGCTGCGGTAGTTTCACTCTCAAACGCTTCTTCGTTATGCATCCTTTTACCTCCTTTACTGGTGACATTTTCGTTGAGATAGAAGAGGTTGGGATGTATTATCTTTTGCAACATGTCACGCCACTCCACTGGACAATCAATATCTTTAAGATAGAGTCGTTGTCGACGCTCGTCGCGATACGTATTAGGCGTCCACTGATTGGTGAGCTGTTTCATAGACCGTAGATAGTGTCCAGTGGTCATGGGGATGTCAGAGGAGTTGGATATGTCACGGACATTTTCCTCTACAGGGCAAGCTGATTAGTGATCTGTCTGTGGCAGCTTAGGGGGATGACGAACGTTTTTTATCATAGGCATTCTCAAGCCATCCCGCACTGAAAAGCGAGGAGGGCAGAGCAGCATCCCATCCTTCAATAACGAGAGGCTTGCCACCAGCTATGACATGTATCGCAACGAGCTTCTCGAAGTCATGCTGGCCCAGGCTGCGGATTTGGGATCGAGATACTCGCTGAGTCCATCGGAAATTTGGTGTGTGGTCTACCAGGGAGTGTAGATCAAGATCTGGGGGTATCGGATCGAACTTCGCTTGCGGATGCTGAGCGCTAGGCATCTTGTTTTGTGTGTCGCTGTTCAGCAGCGCTGACCATCGGAGGATTGTTGGTGGCGATTGATGCGGCTGTGTTCAGCTTCCAGGAGAGATGCAACCTCTCTATGCACAGATTGACCTTGGTATGCGCTTAAGTAGGCCCAAGAAGGGCCTGCCAACTGGTCGTCGTGGTTTGAAGTCACTGGGTCGTGAATATGATCGCGTAAAGTTGCATTTGTCACCTGTGATAAGCGCGACGTGAGGATAGGTAGATAAATCAATCCGGCCTAGCACGACGCACCTAAGCAGAAGCTTGTGGTGTTGGGTTAGCGTTTGGGAGGGGTGGGGGGAATCCCGGTAACCGGCAGCTAACCCGATACCCAAAGCTACATGTACTAACCTGGACAAATTGCTTGGGAGCTGGATTATCACATGTAGAAGTAGAAGCCCAAGAGGACGAATATGTGAACATGGCCTTGTGACAACAAATTATGATATGGATGTATATTATAATTAACCCTTGACGTATATGGTACATTTTTCTGGTTCTGTTATAACAAATTGTGAGATGTTGCTACATTGACATTAAAAACTTGGCTTCTTGTTCCGGCGCTACAATCTCATCCTCTCAAGTGATAGAATATGAGCTTTAACCGATCGAGCGCCCGATTTATGGTCATCGACTCCCTGTTATCCTCCTCTTGTTCGAGTTCCTGATCTGATGTTTCCGTAGTGGGTATTGGATGCAAATTACCCCATACCCGAGCATTATACGCTGTAAACACGCCACTCCAATACCCAAACCAAGTACTGCTTGTCTCTTCAACGTTCGTTGTGCCAAGATACGGTGCTGCTTCTGAAGACAGTTCAGGATTAGTGATAAAATCAGGAGTAAAATCAAGCTGGTCTTCCTCGTCGATGAGTGTGCCAGCCACAGCCTCACTCCATGATTCATCCTCGCCTGAGATTTGAAAATCATGCTCCCCAGAAATGGCCGTCTCAATCGATTCATTTCCTGGCTGTGAAAGAAGTTCTGAAACGGCCAAGCCATCCGATGCTTCTTGATATGCAAATGAAGATCCAGAAACGTCTATTCGATAGCCATCATTTACCAACGCATCCGTTGAACTTTTGGTAAACGTCTCGAATAAGTCATCCTGGCCCTCATGAGTAGTCTCGTCAAGCAATGGATTCTGGAGTGGTTTGTATGACGAATACTCGCCAGCAATAGATGAAAGCGAGCCCATGCTACTTGAACCATGAGAGGACTTTGATTCTGATGCCAAAGTTGGCATTTCCCGAAATGTTGTGATGGCATTGACGACCATCTTTGTAGAGGCCCCAAGCTGAGATGCCGCTAACTCCAGCCCTGCCTTCTGTTTGCCCTTGGAATCCGTAGATGCTTTCTGTAATTCATCTCCAGTAGAGGAGCCTGAAGGCGCAATGTCCCCTGGATTACTGTGGCCGAGCTTTTCTTCGTTCATCATTCAAAAGTGATTGAAGCGTGAAGGATGAGTATGTAGGTTGTTACGTCAAGGTCTTAGCCGAGGCATGTGAATGAGCGAAGGACTTACACAGTCAAGCAGTACCTGAGTCGTGGTGCACACAGTGTGTATTCGTACAGTACGAGTTAGCTGCTGCTGAATGGTGGGATGCGAGCAAAATTATCCAAATCCGTCCATTTGCATACAAGGTTTCTGACAGGGCACATTCACTCGTTTGTCGGCATCAAATCACTCCAGCACCTTATGACGCTGAGGCTTGCCGTCAGAGTGCCTCTCCAGCACCGATTGAGATGGAGGTGTAGCACTGGTTCGATTGCTTCATCATGGGCGTTGCCTCATCCGACTTCTCCCTCACTTCAGACTCTCACGGGTCGATCACTGGTTTATCGCCAAAGAGCTGTCGCTTTTCACCAAACATTGAGGAACTTGAAGCCAATCCTCGAGACCGCCAATGCCGATAAGTCAGCTAATAATGAGCATGTAGCGGAATATATCCCAGCTCGAACTGGGATCCTATCAGTTGTGCCCAAGGCATGGGTCCCTTATGGTGAGCTCATCCGCATCGACAAGCCTACTGGGACATATTATCTATTCTTCCCATGCCTCTTTTCCACGCTTTTGGCAGCGCCCATGGCAGATCCAATGGCTCCATTCTCCTCAGCAGCCGCCACTGCGGCTCTTTTCTTCAGCGGAGCTTTGATCATGCGTGGTGCGGGTTGCACAATTAATGATCTCTGGGACAGAGACCTCGATCCGCAAGTTCGGAGGACTCGGTTACGGCCAATTGCACGTGGTGCAATCACCCCGTTCCAAGGCATCGTATTTACTGGATTCCAGCTACTCGCCGGATTGGCCGTCTTGGTCCAATTTCCACTGCCGTGCCTTGCCTACGGCATACCAAGCCTCGCCCTCGTCCTCACTTATCCGTTGGCAAAGCGAGTTACCTATTACCCCCAGGCTGTTCTAGGTTTGGCCTTCTCCTGGGGTGCAATCATGGGCTTCCCAGCACTTGGCATCGATCTGCTCTCAAATTCAGCTGCGCTCATAGCCGCAGCATGTCTCTATACGTCAAATATTGCATGGGTTGTCCTATACGACATGATATATGCTCACATGGACATTAAAGATGATATAAATGCGGGTATCAAGAGCATTGCTCTAAAGCATGAACATCAGACCAAGCAAGTTCTGACTGGACTGGCCATCGCGCAAGTAGGCTTATTGGGTGCTGCCGGAATGGCTGCGGGAGCAGGTCCTATCTTCTTCCTGGGCAGCTGTGGCGGAGCTCTCGTTACGCTGGGAATCATGATTAGGCGGGTAAATCTCAAAAGCGTCAAGAACTGCTGGTGGTGGTTTGTGAATGGTTGCTGGATCACAGGGGGGGTCATCAGTATCGGTATGGCTGCGGATTATGTATCTCGCTCTCTTGAGCAGTCTGAGCCAAGGCCAGTGCCGGAAGAAAGAAGCCTTGAGGCATGAATAAGTTAAAAAAAAAACTGTAATAGAACACACGTCACTCATATTGCCTGCACTTCGTTCGTCGTATGTGAATGCGAGAAGACGCCCGATCCGGTGCCGCCTGGTATTTGAACATGCTGAAAAATGTTTCTAAAGGGACGTATGTCATCTCCTTCAAAATTTTAGCCTCCCATTATCGGGCCATGACTAGTGGTGCCAGTGTAAATGAGCCAATAGAGCTCCTCACGATCCTTTTGCCAACGCCTCTTTTCCCCAAATGACTTCCTTTATGATCGGGGCTTCTCCTTCTTCTCCTTCCACAGAGCCAGCAGACCAACACCAGACACCTTGACGACCTTGAATCGAACACCGGGAATATCACCCTTGGCCTTGCCCTTGCGACCGAATCCAGCAAGCAAAACTTCGTCGTTCTCATCAACGAAGTTCAAGCAACCGTCGTTGGGGACTGTGAGAAAAGCTCATGTTAGCCAGGGGTGGAAAGTGGGAGAGTGTGTAGACGCACCGAAAGCAGTGACTTTCTTTCCGTTCTTGATCAGCTGAACTCGGACACACTTTCGGATGGCGGAGTTGGGCTGCTTGGCTTCGACACCAACTTTCTCGAGAACAATTCCCTTGGCGTGGGAAGAGCCACCGAATGGTGAAGACTTGAAAGCAGTGCCCAGGGCACGCTTCTTGTAGGCGAGATCAGCCCATTTCTGATCCTTTCGGTTGGTGCGCAGCTTGCGCGCAGCGTTCAGACCACGGGGCTTGCCACCTGCCATGATTGCTTCGAAGAGTTAGTGGTCGTCGAGAAGTGGTGGTTTGGGTGACGGTGATGATTGTTGAACGTACCGATTTATGCTAATATGGCGACACTGCGTTGGGTAATGTGACAACACCGAAGAGGCAGAAGGTTGAATTGGACTATCGAAAATTCCGATAGGGTTTGCGGCCCTAGAGCAAAAAAGATGGGCTGTGGAAATATTTTCACGTGACCCCGGAAGGCGATCCGGGTGCATTTTTATCCATCACCGGCGCCGATTTGTCCGTAGATCGCACTTACAGCACACCAAGGCCGGCCATCTTCAAGCCCCACACCTCCCGTCATCACCCTTATTGCTATTCAGCCCTCAGCCTTCCATGATCTGCCCCGGATGAAATGCGATGTCGTTCAAGGGTGAACCCAAGTCAAGGGAGCGAGATCCCCCACCTCTCCCTCTTCTGTCTCCATCACCCGGCATTTCTCGCGTCTCGCTTCCTGGAGCCATCACAGCCAGCGTCCCAGCTCTTGGGAGGCATAATCTCAAATGGGATCCCACCAACGTAGAAGTCGGCGCGCAGTCACGCTCTGGGTCAGATATGCCATCAGAACGACGTCCCGAGTGGTCATTACCTACTAAAGGAAGCTATGGAGGCACCGACAGGACAGATGCTTTGTGGGCAGAAATGCAAGCCACGCTGGAGAAGGTAGAATTATCCGCTTCAGAAGGCACCCACGTATTTGGGCCCGAACATGATTGCAAACTAGGGGACCTGAGAACTGCTCAAATCGTACTTGCACAAGCCTGGGCTAGAAGTGAGGCGGACGATACGATAGAGACTGCCCTGCGTGATCACATGAATGATGCCAAAGGT
Organism: Trichoderma simmonsii; assembly: GCA_019565615.1. NCBI lineage: Eukaryota > Fungi > Ascomycota > Sordariomycetes > Hypocreales > Hypocreaceae > Trichoderma > Trichoderma simmonsii. Next base: position 4,026,553 of record CP075866.1, read on the forward strand.
GATGAGCTACCTAATCTAAGAGATGGGCTATTGGACTCGTCAAGACCTGAGAGAGGAGAAGGGACTGATGCAGCAAAGAGCATGATGGGCACATCTAGTGGATGGCAAGGAAGTGATGAAAAGAAAGTCGATCGCTTGGGCGCGAAGTTGGTGGAGGAAACGGAGGCCGACATTCTACTTGCGAGGAAGCGTCGTGAGGCCAACGATGAATATTTTGAGCGTGTTAATGACGGCGTCATCGACGTTATTGCGAAACTGGAATCAGTCGCAGTGGCTATGCGAGCGGTGGAGGAAGAAACCAAAGATTTATGGAATGACACCGCCAGCCCTTAGAGTTCTTGGTAGGTGTAAAGTTGGCAAGGCCGATGTTTCTTGTACTTGACTTACAACATTGAAGGCTACCTATGCTGTCGCGGGCTGTTTAGCAATAGGGCTTTACCAAGGTCATATTGGCGTCGGGACATATTACGATTACCTCCAGTCGGTATACCTACTCTGTTCACACCTAGGTAGGCATCTCATACTCCGTACACACCGCAGAAAAACATCGGCAACGTGTAAGTCCGTCAATGCCAAGCACTGCCGTCAACCGGATTAAATTCTGTGATGCACTACCCCTGCACTATCCCGAGGAAACTCACCGATTCGAGTGCCGGTTCTTCCAAGTACAGGCAATACCTCGGTAGCGCTTCGAAGTTCCATTCCGCCATGGAAGCCCCAGTTTGTGCTTTAGTTTTACGACCCGTATCTGCGGTGACAACTGACTAACTTTTATCCGTTCGTCCGGAGAATTATCGCGGGAAAATATCCTGCCTTTAAAAATACATTATCTGCAATAATAGTAATAAATAGAATATAATTAAGAAAATACCATTTTAATAACAATTTACCATATTTATAGTATTATAATAATGAATAATTATTAAATAAAATTATTTCTTTTAAAAAAACTATATAATCTAAGAATTAAGTTGTAAAAAGGAGATTAAATATTAAATATAAAATTAACTTATAGTTTTTCAATACTTATATCAAAAACGTACTAAGTTCTTAGTTTATTTATTAATAATTGATACTAGGTAATTTTTTGCTGTGCAGCGAAATCGGTATTCGTAGCCTCGTCGTTAAATCCGCCTTCACCACCATACCTCAAATTCCTCTCTTCGCTTCCTTTCGGCCTACAGTTTTGTTTATAGGTGCTGCAGTTGCTCCAATTCTTAATACTCTTCATTCCTTTTTCTCAATTTTTGCCCCCATACCCAAATTCAGTCACAATGGGGTTTGTAGAAGACGAACTCAAGCATCTGCGCGATGTGATCAACGGCCTCGATTCGCGCATCAAGCAGCTCGAGCAGCGCGCCACTGGAGGCACTCCAATTAGCACAGAGAGTCTTCGGATGATTCTCATTGGGCCTCCAGGAGCTGGTTAGTGGTTTGGTCGTGCTGGAACCATATCGAGTATACAATCGTACTGATTCCTCGGCCAGGCAAGGGAACCCAAGCACCAAAGATTAAAGAGCGCTTTTCCTGCTGCCACTTGGTACGTTGATGTCAATTGGGATTTGGCGAAATGCGCGCATATATCTAACGTCAACTCCCTTCGGATATATAGGCTACTGGCGACATGCTGCGGTCACAGGTGGCCAAGAAGACACCTCTCGGAAGAGAAGCCAAGAAAATCATGGACCAAGGTGGCCTTGTCAGTGACGATATTGTCATTGGTATGATCAAGGAAGAGCTCGAGAACAACAAGGAATGCCAAGGCGGGTAAGTAGCCACCTTTTTGCGCAGCGAAAGCAGCTTCTCCTTCTCCTTCTTTACCTTACACAACTGCCGCAGTTTCATCCTTGACGGCTTTCCTCGTACGGTGCCTCAGGCCGAAGGCCTCGATGCCATGCTCAAGGAGCGTGGCCAGACCCTCCAACACGCTGTCGAGCTCCAGATTGACGACTCCCTACTTGTTGCCCGAATTACTGGTCGATTGATCCACCCGGCATCTGGACGGTCTTACCACACGACTTTCAACCCCCCCAAGGAGGCTATGAAGGACGATGTGACCGGAGAGCCCCTTATCCAGAGGAGCGACGACAACGCCGATGCTCTGAAGAAGCGTCTCGGTGCTTACCACAAGCAAACTGCCCCCGTAGTTGGCTACTACCAAAACAGCGGCATCTGGAAGGGTCTTGATGCCAGTCAGCAACCCGGTGAGGTGTGGAAGAATATGTTGGATATTCTAGAAGGAAAGAAATCTCATGGCTCTTCCGTCTTCAGCAAACTTGCTGGCAAGAGCTAAGCCACCAAAAAGGATCATGCCCAGTATGCATTGATACACGGGAGTATGAGTATGCTCAGTTGGCTCCGCCTACTACTATAACCTATTAATTTTTTTTCTCTCGAGCTTCTAATTCTAGAAAATAGCTCTAGAGCAAAAGCAATTTTGTGAGACACGAAACCTCATGAAGTGATATTGACTTTTATTGAGGCTGTGATAGATTACGATACGGCATTATCTTTGTTCATCGATTGTCTGATGTGAATGAATATTGGCTAAGGTGTTATACTACTCTAGAGGCGAAGTGAAATATCTAGAACGAAGGAGAAGAAAAAAACAGGCTGACAAGAAAGTCATCTATATGCATAGTGTGTAGACGGGAATATTGCAACGCTAAATAATGAATTCTTTGCCCGTAATTCGCCTAGTAAACATTATACCCAGGGAGATTGGTAAACGGATGGAGCTCAACCCCTTGGATCCTACCTCCTTGAAGTCGCTGAAGAGTCAGGTCAGTAGAGGTAGAGCATGTCGCGTTGGCGCAACTGACCATTCACCAACTGCCTCTGTTTGTTAAGCCAGCTCTTGGGAGCATCATGCCGGCGCTGAAGTACGACGTGGTTGCTCTGAAGTCGGCTCGTAAGGTCATACCAGGCGGTGGCAATAAGTGCGTTTTCCCTTTGGAGGTTCTTGATAATATGATCGGATGCAGCCTGGCCGTTCGAGTTAGCGTTATGCTCTCGCTGTATAGAAATAAGTGGTGATGAAGCGAAGATAGGCGCATTGCCTCATCGCCGCGGCCAATCACTGAATATCGCACAACAGAGCATACCTTTTGAGCTGCCGAGATTTCCCCAAGTTGTGCTGCCTTGAGTCTGGCTTGTAATTCGAGCCTTTCCTGTTCTGACTTCTCGAGTTGCTAGTGAAGGCGTAAGTAAGTCATACTCATATCTGCAAATGATTGATAATTACCTGATTTCTTTGAATAAGGCGTTCTCGTAACTTTTCAACCTTTTCGGCAGCCTTCTTAGCGGCTTCTGAGCCGTCGCCATCTGTCGAGGAACCAGTGGCATCTTGCAAATCTTTGCTCTCATCTGACTCTTTCCTGAGTTTGTCATTCGCTAGCAAAGCCTCAATGAGCTGTGATTTCAGTGCGTCCCGCTCATTCGTTATAAAACTAGTTTCTTCCCTCAATTGCTCAAGTTCCTTTGTCAATGAAGTTGATATCAGTTTATCCGTGCTCTTCAACTCATATAATGCTGCGATGCTGTCCTTTTGGACCGCAGACAAATCAGCCTGCGCAGCAAGCAATTCTCGGGTCTTGTCTGCCAGCTGGGTTTCAAGGCTATTTGTCAGCTTCCTGGCCTGTTCAAATTCAAGTTCTAGTCGTGTCAACTCTTGTCGAAGTTTAATAAATGCCTCGGTCCTAGGGTACACGTTGTGAGTATTCTTCTTCCTAGATGTCAACACAGCATGCACAACTAACCCTTCATCAGCATTATCACTCATCAGAGCCTGCATGTGATCATTCGTGATGGTATATTTCTCAAATATGGCGTTGAAGTTTTGCTGAAGTCGTTCTCGTTGTCGTTTAAGCTCTTCTAACTCTCGTCGGAGCATGGAGGCATCTCCGTGAGATCCCACCGTCTTCCGAATCAATTCATTCTCTGCTCTCAATCTAGAAAGCTCCAAGGGCATGTTAGTCTGTGTGTCTTCCTTTGACGCAATGAGAAGTTCATCCTCGAGATTGAACGGTGTCGAAGTTTCACTAATATCAACTTCTTGCACCGTACTGCCGCCGTTGTGCTGCAACTGTTCCTGCAAGTCTTGGATGAAATGCTCATCATGTGTTCTTTGAGCTTGTAATCGCATGAGTTCTTCCTGGAGAGCTGTAACATCTTTCAGAAGTTGCGCCTTCTGGTTGCGCTCATCCCATAGATGTTGTTCAGACTGCGTGATCATCTTCGTTAACTCATCCTCCGCTTTCTTGGTACGGTCACTCTTCTCTCTCTCTTCCATGAGAGATCGGAGCTGCTCTTGGAGCTCTGCTCGTTCGTACTGTAGATTCTGTACTTCTCTCACTAGACTCTGCTGTGATTCCAGTTTCTGTTTGTAACGTTCCGCCATGTTGGCCTTCTTCTCAAGCTCCTCTGCTTTATGCTTCCATTCTGCCATTTGGTCACGAAACTCATCCGCTTGCATATTCTTTTGACTCAGGCGCTGCACCTCGCTCTCCAATTGAGAAACGGATTTTTGACTGCTACGAATGACCTCTTCGTTCCTGGCGATAATCTCCATCTGTTCGTGGACTTGTTCTTCCAGATGCTTAATGGTCTTCGCACTATGTGCCTCGTCTTGGGTCGCTTTTCGTAGAACTTCCAGCTCGCGATCTGTTTTCTCTTTGTCATACGCAAGCTCTTCGTGGCTCTGTTGCAGATGCTCTAAGCGAGTGATGTAGTCTGAAAGAGTCTTCTTCGTTATATCAAGTTGCTGTCGCAAAGCAGCATTTTGTTCCTCTACGAGGAGCTCGATATCACGAGCTCCCATAGCAGCATCAATTGCCTCGTCCAGCTCGTCGTCATCTTTGGAATTGGCAATATCTTGTTGCATAGCTCGAATTATCTGCATGATTTCGGCTTGTGTATCCCGGTCTAGCCCATTCTGAATTCTGGGGACATATTTTTGATTATCTGGGCCCATCGCGGCAGCCGAGACCATGACAGCCAGGAGCTAGAGATATACTCCGTTAGGATCTTCGAGTTCAAGTACAGGAAATGGACATTACCTGACTGATACCCTGCGGCTCAGGATTCTCGACGAAAGCATGATAGTCGAACTTTTTTGCCTGACAGCTGAGTTCGGGAATCTGGCGGCGAATAAAACGGAAGAGGCCCTTGTAGATGGCTTGTCTGTTGCGTTTGTTGGCCAAGGTTTTCGTTGCCCCTGGATTTGATTCAAGATGCGACGGGTCGAACTCGGAATCCAATTCATGCAAGATGTGGCCCAGGGTTATCCCATTCGAGAGCCCTTCGAGGGATTCGGCATCACGATCTAGATCGAAAACACGGTTAATCTAGAGAAGCCCTGTATTAGCGCAACGTGCATGAGACTCGGTGTATCTTCATCGAGATGTTTCTGAACTATCAATACTGACAGCCTTTAAGAGTGCCGTTTGGGCACGTTGGTTATATGTCAGCATTTCGCTCGACATGTAGTTCAGGAGATCGGCTCGAATTCTCCAGATTGCCGCTGGAAAGAGCTCCTGGGGGTGCAATAATTCAGGTAGCGTAGAAGATCGTCAGGCTCAAAACATGCTTTATCGATCCGAGGCTATTGCATAGCAAGAGACGTTTATATAGCCTCGGGATATTTGCTCAGGGTTGCAGGAAATGCCTATTTCGCAAGTTCATGCTATGCTATGCTAATAAGATGGTCACTCCGGTAGTGTGATATGCATAACTCAGGAGCTACAACAGCTGCTACATTACATAAGAGCTCAACAAATGGGCTTTCTCTCTTTCTAGCTAGCTACAAATACAGAATTAGCGACCAGTATTTTAGAATTAATCAAGTCTGCTATTATAATGAAGAGACTCCGTACAAATATCCATCAGAGGGAGAGCTAGTATGTATGTGTTGTTAACTACCCCACAATCTCCACTAACACAAGCCGAGCTAAGTGTCCACACATGCTTACCTACTGTGGTACTAGATGGACTAGATACTCAGCTCCCTCTAGCATCCCAGCTTCGATATTGTCACTTCTAAATATTCAGCGCTTCACGAGCCATCACCACAATCCTATCACTGGTTCGCGTCATCCTTCCGCTCGATCCCTGCCAGCCGTTCTATCATTTCTTTGGCTTCTTCTTATCTTCAATTGCCATATATTCCTCCGCGCTCGCAGCCGACAATGCTTCCACAGGGTTCCTCATTCCTTCAACAGCCCTCATACGCGATTGGCAAGAAGCGGTCTCACGAGGAGGCTGCACATAACCTCGAGCCAGATGTGTCAACCCGTATTTCCCAAAATGGTTGGACGAATGGTGAGGGAATCTTGCTCGTTAAACCATGTGCGGTTTCTATTCTTGAAGCAGATATCCCTCCAGGTATTGAGCTTGACGACGTGATCACTGAACAGGAAGGGAATGGATTGCCAAGCGGTCGACAACTAAGGAATCACAAGTCTCAGAGGCTCCTTAATGGGAGCGACCACGCATCATCCAGCAAAACGATAGCGGCGATGACATCGACAAGCTCGGATGCTCCAGAAAGCGGTACTCATGACGAGGTAGTCATCGACCAATTTACACTTCACCTTGGAATTGGTTGGAAACAAATCAAAGATGGTGACCATATTCAAGCCGCTGCGAGGGGGTGGGCACGGTTTATTGAGAATAACTTTCCTCTCACTAACGTTAATATCCTGCTTGAAAGCAAGGGCCTGCAGTCATATCTGGTCGAGTCAACAGAGGGCTTTTACCTCTTTGCAGAAAACTTGCGTCAAGGGCAGCTAGTTAGTAGGCATGCTGCTGGGGCAATACAAAATCTACAAACTAACCCACCAAAATTTGAGACAAAAGATATATTAAGAATCTAAGTATAAAAAAAATAAATAAAATCATTAATATTTTCTATTAATTACCAAAAGCCTAAATATATTTTATTATATTTATTTATTATATTTATTATATTTATTATATTTATTATATTTATTATATTTATTATATTTATTATATTTATTATATTTATTATATTTATTATATTTATTATATTTATTATATTTATTATATTTATTATATTTATTATATTTATTATATTTATTATATTTATTATATTTTTTATTATATTTATTATATTTTTTATTATATTTATTATATTTATTATTATATTTATTATATTTTTTATTATATTTATTATATTTATTATTATATTTATTATATTTTTTATTATATTTATTATATTTTTTATTACATTTATTATATTTTTTATTATATTTATTATATTTTTTATTATATATATTATATTTTTTATTATATTTATTATATTTTTTATTATATTTATTATATTTTTTATTACATTTATTATATTTTTTATTATATTTATTATATTTTTTATTATATATAATAACTTAGTCTTTATATTTATAATAATAAATTTATAAAGTAATTAACTTTAAATAAATAATAAATTAATTAAATTAATTAAAAGAAAATTATTAAATTATTTAATAATTTAATAATCCTAAGAAATAAATAATTAAACTAATTAATAATTTATAATAGAATTATTAATTTATTTAATAGTTTAACTTAGTTAATTAAGTATATAAATTTATTTTATATTATTTATTAAAAAAAAAGCTTTTTATAATTTTTAAATTACCTCTATAGCTTTAAAACCTATAATAAAATTAAAAAAAATAATATTATTAAATTCCTTAGGGTTATTTACCCTTTACTATAATAATATATTAATTATAAAATAATATTATTAATAAAATTAAAAAAAAGAAATTTTAATAATAGTAAATAATAATTATATAAGCTTTATATAAAATATTTATTACTTAAATATAAAATCTAAAGTATTTATATAGTAACCCTTAGGTAATAATAGCTTAATAATTTTTTTAAAAATAATATCTTTAAAAAAAAATAATTTATACTAAAATTATAAAATTTATTTTTAAAATAACTTTTTAAAAAATTTAATATATTATTTAAATTACCTTTAATATAATTATAAAATATATTTAATTTAACTTTTTTTTAATTATAATTAAGTAAAAACTTTAAGATATTATTAAATAAGTAATTTATAAAAAAAAATAATTAATTAATTAACTTAAGTAGCTATTATAATACTCTTAAGCTAAGCTTAAATAAAACCTTTATTAAAAACTATTTTAGTTAAATAAAATAAAAAAGTTATTATAATAAGTAAAATAATTATTAATATTTTTAAAAACTATAACTTTAAGTAAATTATAAAAGTTATTAATATAATTATTAACTTTAATATAATTATAATTATAAAATAATTTTTTAATAAAAATATAATAATAATATTTTAAAATTTAATTTTAAAAAATATTAATATAATATAATTTAAATATAAAATATTTTTAAATTAAATTTATTATTATTTTAAAAAGCTTAAATAATTATAATAAAAAAAGTTTTTTTAATTTTTTTATAAAATAAAATAATTAAAAAACATAAAGTTAAATTAAAAAAAATAAATTATATTAATATTATTTATATTAAAATATAATAAAATTATTAAAAAAAACTATTATAAATATAACCTTAATTATAAATATAAATAAAATTATATAAGTTAATTAACTTTATAATTAAAGATTTATTTTTAACTTTTATTTATTTAATATTAAACTTTTTATTAAAAATATATGAAAATAATATTATAATTATTTTTAAATAAAATATATAATTAAATTTTATAAAATAAACTTAAGGTATAGTTAATATAAAGTTACTTTATATATAAATAAAAAATATATTATAATATTACTTATATATTTTTTTTACTTTAGGCTATATTTAATTTAAAATTAATTTTACTTAAAAATTTAAAATTATATTTAGTAAATTTAAAAAATATATATTTAATACCTTAGGTATTTTATTAATTAAAATTATATTATTATAACTTTAACTTTATAATTATTATAAAATAATCTTAAGTTATAGTTTTATATAAATTAATTAAGGAAAATATTATAAAAAAATTTTAATATATATTAAATAATTATTTTTAATAATTATAAATAAGCTTAAATAAAACCTTTAATAAAATTATTTTAAATATTAGTTAATATTTTTATAAACTTTTAAAAAAAATTATAAAAATACTTTAATAAAAAATAATAAAAAAAATAAAGTTAATTTACTTAACTTTAGTAAAATAAAATAAATTTAATATAATTATTTTATAAAAACTTTATATACTTAATAATATTATAATTAACTTACTTAACCTTAATTATAATAATTATTACTTAATTTATAATAAAAAAAAGTAATAATTTATATATATAAATAATATAATTTTAAAATATAAATAAATAAAAAGTAATTTAATTAATATAATATTATATTTATAAACTTTAATATTATTATATATTTTATATATTTTTTAATATTAATAAATAACTTTTTATAAATAAGTTTAATTTATAAATTAATAAAAAAACTAATTTACCCCTAAAGTATTTTACTTAGTAACTTTAACTTATATTATTTTTTATAAAATTAATATAATAAAATATTTTAAAAAAATATTAATTTTTTTATATTAATAGAATAATAAAACTTAAAAATACTTATTATAAAAAAGAATTTACTAAATTTATATATAATTATAAAATAAATATTATTAACTTTATATAAATAATTTAAAACTTTAACTTTTATTATAAAAAATTATATAATTTAATTAACTTTAATTATATACTATAAGTTATATAAATAATAATTAATTTATTAATAATGAAGTAAATTAATTTTATAATATAAATTTAAAAAAAAAAATATTAAAATAATAAAAACTAAAGTAAAAACTTAATTTTTAATTAACTATAGTTAAAATTTAATAATTTTACTAAAATAACTTAAGGTTTATATTACTTAATTAATTAATATATTTTAAAATATTATTAAGCTTAATATATTAATTTAAATTTATTATAATATTAACTTATTATTATAAAAAATATTAAAAGTTAATAAAATAAATTATTATTTTAAGTATATAAAAAGAATATACTTAAATTATAGCCCCTATAGTATAGTAATATATACTTAAAGGTCTTATAGTATTTCCCTAGCTATTATAAAGTAGTTAATTTAAATTTAGCTAAAGGACCTTATATTAGTAAATTAATTATTCTACTTATTAAATAATTAAAAATTACTATAATAACTTAAGTCCTTAGGTTAAACTTAATAATTATTACCTAAGGTTAAAAATATAACTTAGGCTATACTTTATATAATAATAAAGACTTAACTTAGTAATATTAAACTTAGGCTATAGTTATTATAATATAATAATATTACTTAAAGTATTTCTAAAAGGTTAAGTTAATAAATTATTTTTATAATAAAAAACTATTATAAAAATATAAAATATTAAATATAATTTATAGTAATTATAAATTAATAATACTTATTTAATTAATTAATAATTTTTTTTAAAAAGTTAAAAATATAATAATTATAAGCTATTATAATTATAAATTATAATAGCTATAGGCTACTATAATAATATTAGTATATAAAGGTTTTTATTTTAGTAATAAATATAGGTTTTTTATAAGGGTTTTTCTATTATAAAGAAATTTATAAGGAAATTAAAAAATAGCTTAGCTTAGCTATTTAAAGTAATATTATTATTATTAAGTAATATTTTATTAATTATTAAAAAATAATTTAAAAAAAGTTTACTTTATTTTTTATAAATATATTTATAATATATTAATTTAATTATAAATTAAAAAAATAAGCTTTAATATATTTTTTTATAATTAAAATATTTTTAAAGTTTTTTTATTTTTTATTAATATAATATTAAGTTTAAAATATAAATTTATATTTTTTTAAATTACTTTTTTTATAATAAATAATAAACTTTTTTATTAATATTAATTTATAATTAATATAATTTTTAAATAACTTTATATTATAAAAAAATCTACCTTAAACTTAATATAATAATTTCTAAAACTTAATAAATTAAAATAATTTAAATTAATAAAAATAATTAAAAATTAAATAAATTTTACTTTTTAATAAAAGTAATTATAATATAATTATAAAAAAATATAAATTATATAAACTAAAGAAATTTATAATAATTAATATATTAAAAAATAATTAATTAAATTTTTTTTTAAAAAAAACTAAGTTAAATATAATTAAAAGTTAAATTAAAAACTTTATAATTTTTAAACTTTATATTTAATTAATTAAATTATTATAAAAAAATAATATAAAAATAAAGCTAAAGTAAACTTAAAGGTAATTTAAGGTATTTAAGTTATAAATTAATATTAAATTATTAAATTAAGTTAAAAGTAATATTTTTTTATTTTTATAATAATAACTTTTATATTATTTACTTTAATATTATTTAAATATTAAGCTAAAGTTATAGTAAATTAATTATTTAAAGTAATAATTTAAATATAAATATATATAATAAAAATATAATTAATTTAATAATAATAATAAAGTTTAATAAAAAGTTTTAATAATACTTTATTATTAATATTATTATTAAATTACTTTTAAATTAAGGAAATAGTAATAATATTAAAGTAAAAATAATTAATTTTATTAATAAAATTATAATAAATTTAGTTTTATAAAAAAGTTAATTAAAGTAATATTAAAGTAATATTAAAATAAAAATAAATTAAAAAATTTATAATAAAAGTATTATTAATAATAGTTAAATTAATAATAATAGTTAAATTAATAATAATTATTTAATAAATAATAAATATAATAATAATAAAAAACTAAAATAAAGTTAATTAAATATTAAATTAAAAATAAAAAAAAATTATTTTATTATAATTAATATATTATTAAATATATTTTTAATATTTATTACTAAAACTTAAAAAAAGTTAATTAACTTTAAGTTAAAAATAAATTAAAAATAATTTATTAATAAATTAATAATAAATAATTTTAAAATATAAATATATTTAAGTAATATATTAAATATAAAAGGTAATATTAATATAAAATTAAGCTAAGTTAATTATAAAATAAATTTAAAAAAAAATTATTAATAATATAAAAGTAAATAATAAAAAAATTATTTTTATTATACTTAGTAAAAGTTAAAGTTCAAGTATTTTTAAAAAAAGTTTTACTTATATTATTATTATTAATTTAATATTTTTACTTTTTTTTATTTTTATTTTTATAAAAGAAAAAAATTTATAATAATATTATATTAATATTAATTATTAATTAAAAATATAAAAAAAATAAGTAAAATTAATATTATAATAATATTTTTTAAAATAGTAAAAGTTTAAATATAAATTAGCTTTATATTAAGCTTAATTTCTTTTTAATATTATTATTATTATTATTATTATTATTATTATTATTATTATTATTATTAATAAAATACTTTTACTAAATTAAATTAAAGTTAACTTTAAGTTAAAAATAAAATAAATATATATTAAAAAAATTATTATAAATAAATCATAATATTAAAAATTAATTAAAAAAATAACTAAATTAATTTAATAAAGTTTACTTAAATACTAAAATATACTTACTTTAGCTTAAGTAATAAAATAATTTTATATTAATAAAAAAAAAAAAAAAAAAAGTAAAATTAATTTTAATTTATTAAAAAAAAATAATAAAAAAATAAATAAAATTAATAAAAAAAAACTTTAATATAATTAAAATTAAATACTTAAGCTATTTAAGTAATTTAAAATAAAAGTAAATAATTTTTTAAAGTTAAAAAAGTTATTTATAAAAGTAAGTAATTTACTTAATAACTTTAGTAAACCCTTAAGGTAAATATAAATATAATTTACCTTAAGGATAAATTATAAATATATAAAAAAAAAAGTTTAAAAATATTTAATTATTAAATAATAAAAAAATAAATAAAATTAAAATTAAAAAAATAAATTAAAAATAAAATTAAAAGTAAAATTTTATTTATTATTTAATAAAAATATAATAAACTAGCTTTATAGTAATTATAAATAAATATTTAAATAAATAAAATTATTATTCTTAAAGAAAAAAAGAAATATACTAAAAGTATATAGCTTATACCTTAGTTAATATATAATTTAATATACTTTAGGTTTATCTTAAGTTTAAAGTAAGCCTAAGTTAAGCTTATATTATTTTAAATTATTATTAATTTAAGCTTAGCTTAAGTTTAAGTTAAACCTAAGTTATTATTAATTTAAATATAACTTAAATTTATAATAAACCCCTTTTTTTTCCTTTATATTTAAGTATTTTACTTTTTTATTATTTTAAATTAATCTTTTTTATTCCTAAGCTATATTTATTTTAAATTCCCTTTATAATTTAAATTTTTTTATAATATTTTTATACTAAGAATTAAATAAAGTTTAAGTTAAATTTAAAAATAATTTATTAAAATACTATAGTATATATAAGGTAATATATATATATATATATATATATATATATATATATTAATATTATTTAATTTTTAATATATATTCCTTTTATTATTTCCTATAATCTTTATATTACTTAATTACTATACTTTATATTTAAGTAAAGTTTAAATTATATTATTTACTTTTTTATATAAGTATTATTTAATTTTTTATATAAGCTTATTTTTTTATAATATAAGCCTTATATAAGCCTTTATTACTTATTATAAATTTTAATATAAACTTAAGTTTAATTTCCTTTACTAAAATATTATTATTAATAATTATATTAATATATTTTATATAATATTATATATTTTTTTTATTAATCTTTTACTTATATTATAAATATATTATTATAACTTTATTTTAAACTTAAGTTTATTTTTTTTAATATTTAATATAACTTTAATTAAATATATTATTAATATATACTTAATTAAAAGAGATTTTAATAATAAAGTAAATTAACCCCTAAATATTATATTTTATTTTTACTATAATTATATTAACTTTTTAATTATATTTAATATATTTATTTACTATACTTTTAATATAAAAGAAAATTATATTATTTACTATTACTAATACTATTATATATATACTTAAATTAATAACCTTTTTACTTTTAACTTAAAATTATATTATATTTTTTATAATTTTTAAAAAAATATTATAAATAATAAAAATTATATTTTTACTTTTATTAAAAAAAAATAAAAAAATATTCCTAATATTAAAGTAAAATTATTTTAAGTTTTTATAATTTTAAATTATTAATTTAAGGAAGTTTTAGTAGCTTTTAAAGTAAATATAAATAATATTAAATTACCTTATATAAATACTTTAACTAAAATAAATACTTTTATTAAATTATTTTAAACTAATATTTTTATTATTACTAAAACTTCTACTTATTAAAATTAATAATTATAAACTTAATAATTTATATAAAATTTTTAAGTAAATATTTATCTTTCCCTTAGGTTTAAGTTAAAGTATTAATAATTTTAAAATATTTTTATTATTATTTTAAATTTATTTAATATTATATTTATATAAGCTTAAGCTAATATTAATATATATTTTTTAATTAACTTTATAAAAAGTAAATACTTTTAGTTTAACCTTAGCTTAAGTTTAATAATTATTTTTATTATAATTTAAGTTAAAGTTACTATAGCTATTACTATAATTAATTTTACTTTTATTTATATTTATATTATTATTATTAATTTTTTTTTTTATTATTTTAATAATTAAAGTAAATACTTTTCTTTTTAAAATAACTTTAATTTATATATTACTTTAAAATTACCTTTTACTTATTTTTTTTTTATTAATTTAGCTACTATTATTAAAATATAATTATATTAAATTTTACTTATTTACTATTATTTTTTTTTATTTTTTATTTTTTTAATTTTATTACCTTTTAATTAAACTTATTTATTTATTAATAAATTTTTTTTTATAATTAAATAAATAGTTTTTATAAAATTTTATAAATTTTTTATAATTTATTTAATAGTAGTTTATTATTATATTATATATTTTTTTATTTTTTTTTAAATTTATTTAAAATTTATATATTTTATAAATTTTAAAGTAGTTTTTATAATAATATATTTCAACTAATTTATTTTATTAATATTTTCTAAGTTTAATTTTTTGTTTTTTTTTTTTACTTAAAGGATTTTTTTAACTTTATACTTTAAATATATTACTTTTTTTTCTTTTAATAAAATTTATATTAAATTTAGCTAAAAATTTAATAAAATTTAAAATAAAAAAAATTTAATAATTATTTATTTTATAAAATTTATATAAAAAATAAAATATATATATTTTAATATATTTAATTTAATATTAAGTAAACCCCTTACTTTAAATACTTTATATTTAGTAAATTATTAATTAAGTTTTTTACTTACTTAATTTATTTTTAAATTATAAATTAATATTTATAATTAATATTTTTCTACTATTACTATTATATATATATAATTATAGCTTAAGTAAATTTTAAGCTTTTTTTTAAATTTTAAAAAAATATAATTACTTTTTTTTTAAAAAAAAGTCTTACTTATTAATTTTATTAATATATACTATATAAAGTTTATATTAAATTTATTAAGTAAAAAATTTATATTTATTTTTATTATAAAATTTTTTTAATTATTTAAAGTAAATTAATAAATTAGTAAATAATTAAATTAATTATATTAAAAAAATAAAATTAAAATTTATAATACTTATATTTTTTAATTAATATATTTTATACTACTATTAATTTATAAATAATAAATTATTAAAAAAAAATTATTTAATTTTTATAAATTTATATAATATTATTTAAAACTACTTTACTTAATTTAACTTATAATTATTAATAATTTAAAAAAGGAATCTATAGAATTTTTATTAATAATTTTAAAATTACTTTATATATACCTTTATTATTATTAAGTATATTATTTTTAATTAAATATACTTTAATAAGTAATTAATAATAATTATTAAATACTTTAAATTACTTATAGTTTTTATTAATAAGTTAATTATAGAATTAATAAATATTTATTAATAAAATTTATTAAAAATTAAAAATAATTATAATAAACTTTACTTTTATAATTAAAAAAAATAGCTATTATAATAATAATAATTTTATATAAATTTAATTACTTTTTATAATATAAATTCCTAATAATAGGATTTATAAAATAAATAAAAGGTTATATTATAACTTAAGTATTTTACTATAGTAAAGTTATAAATTTATTAAATTAATATAATAATTAAGAATTTTTAATTTAAAATTTAAAGTTAATTTTAAAAAATAAATACTTTTTATATATTTAAGTTATAATTTATAATTTACTTATATATTTTTACCTTTAGGAAAAACTTATAAACTTTTTATTTTATAATTTTTAAATAAAAATTATATTTTTTATTTTTAAAAATAGCTTTATTATAAAATAATTATAAATAAATATTAAAAAATAATATATTTCCCTAAAGTATATTTTTATTATTTTATATTTTATTTTAATAAGTATTTATAATAAATATAAACTAAATAATTATTAAATAAATTTAAATAAATTTAAATAAATAAAATTTTAAGTAATTATAAAACTTTATTTATAATTAAAATATTATTCTTTTTATTTTATTTTTTATATAATAAAATATTTAGCTAAGCTACTTAATAACTTAGTTAATAATATAAATTATAATAAAACTTTAATAAAAGTTTTATTTATTATATTTATTATTTTAATAATAAATATAACTTAAGGAAATATAAGTTTTTATAATTTATTAAAATAGTAAATAATTCTATTATACTTTATAATTTTATATTTTATATTTTTAAATAAAATATAATAATTAATAATTTTTTATTATATATTATATAATTTTTTTAACTTAGTTTAAAATAGTAAAATAATAAATTATAAAATATAATATTTTATTCTTACTAAATTATAAAAAATAGCTTTTAAATACTTAATTAAAATAATTTATTTTTAATATTATTTTTTTTTAAAATTTTACTAAAATAAAATTAAATATAAAATAAATATATTTTTTAATTATTAAAATACTAAAATTTTTTTTATTAAAATAAAATATTTTTTTTATAAAGTAAATTAAAAAAATAATAATTTTTATAAAGTTTATAATAAATTTATAATAAAAGTTTATAAAACTTAAGAAACTTTAAATTTCTTTTACTTTTATTAAGAATTCCTAGTCCTTAATTACTAAAATCTTAAAAAAGTTTAAGTAAATAATTACCCTAGCCTTTATAATATAGCCTAAGTACTTAACTTTTTTTATTATAAATATATATTTTTTTATATTAATATTTAACTTAATTACTTTTATATATTAAAATACTTAATATACTTTAATTATATAATCTTAGTATAATTTCTTTAAATAAATAAATATATTATTTAAGTAAGCTATAGTAAAGTTCCTTAATATATTATTTAATACTTTATTAATATATTATTAAAAAATTACTAAGGCTTTTATAAAATTATATAATAATATTAATTATTAAAAGTTTAAATTAAATTTAAAATATTATAAAATATATATTACTTTTAATTATTTATATTTTATAAAAGATTAATTTAATATTTAATTTAGTAAATTAATAAATTTTTAAAAATAAATAAAAGGTTTTATAAATTAATAAAAAAAAGTAATAGTTTTACTTTATAACTTTATTAAATACTTTATAATTAATATAAAACTATTAATTTTTTTTTTTATAAATAATATAAAAGCTATTATTATTAAAAAATTAACTTAAATTTAGCTTTTATTTATTAAGTTAGTAATTTATTTCCTTAATTTTAATAAATAATCTTAAAGTATATTATATAATAATTCTTAAGGAAGTTTAAAATAGTTCTTATATTTATTAAGTTATAGTTTAATATAGTAATTTAAACTTCCTTAATATAAAAAAAAACTATTAACTTTTTCTTTTTTAAATAATTTTTTAAAATTATATAAAAATTTTAAAAACTTTTTTAATATATTTTTTTTATTAGCTAATTATATTATTAATTTTAACTAAAGTATTTTTATAATTTCCTTTAAGTTAATAAAAAAAAATATTTTAATTATAAATAATAAAAATATTATTAAATTAATATTATAAATATTAAACTTAAAATAAATATTAAAGGTAATATTTTTTTATACTTAACTAATTCTTTAATTTATAAGTTATTTACTTACTTAATTTATATTTTCCTTTTTTCTAAGTTTAATATAATATTATATTATTTTATTTAAGATTTCTTAAGGATTATATTTTAGGTAAGTTTTAGGATTATATAAAATAAAATTAAATACCTTTAGTTATTTATATTTATTACTTTTTTTATAAAGTAATATATTAAAAAAACTTTTTTATTTTTTATTATTACTTTAATTTTTTATAATATATAAAGTTAAATTTATTTTAATTTTAATTTTTAAATAGCTTATTTATTAATAACTTTATAATAATTATATTTATTATTAATTTAAATATTTATAAACTTTTAATTATTAAAAAATATAAGTATTAAAAATAATAATTTATTTAATTTTTATAAAATTTTTATTATTTTATATTTTAATATTTTTTTATAAAAGTTATAATACTATAGTAAAAATAACTTTAGCTTTTTAGTAAAATTTAATTTAAGGGTAAATTATTTTTTTTATTTTTTAACTTAAATTCTTTATAAAGAATATTTTTTTATAAATTATTTTTAAATATTACTTTAATTACTATAAAAAATATTATTATATAAAAAAAATAATATTTAATTATATATATACTTTATTTATAATATAAGTACTAGCTTTTTTTTTATTTTTCTTAAATAATATTTTTTAAAACTTATTTAATTTATAAAGTATTTAAATTTAAGATTTATAATATTTTTTTTAAAGTAGTATTTTATAAATATATAATTTAAGCTAAATTTACTTTAAATATATAATTTTTTTTTTTTAATCTTTATAAATAATTATTTAATACTTAAAATATATTATTTTAAAATAGTAATTTTCCTTAAGTATATAAATTTTAATTATAGCTTTATAATATACTAAAATATAAAATTAAATTTTCTTTATTAAATTTTATTAAAAAAATATAAATTAATTTTTTTTAAAGTTAATAAACTTTTAATTTACTTTTAACTTATATATTATTATATATTTTTAAGTAAAAAAAGTTTATTAATTACTATTATATAAGTCTTTTAGTAAAAGTAATTTATATTTAAGTAATATTATAAATATTTATAAATTATATTTAAGTTTTATTAAGTTTAAATTTATTTTATTTAATATATAAATAATAATTACTAATATATTAAATATAAATTATTATTAATTATTAAGCTAGTTATTAAAAAAAGTAATAGTTAATAATAGTAATTATAGTATATTTAAGATTTATAATATTATTATATTTTACTTTTTTTAATAAAAATAAAACTTTATTATTAATTTATTTTTTATTATTAAAGAATAATAATTATAATAAATTAACTTTATAGTAATTATAAATAAGTATTTAAATAAATAAAATTATTATTTTTTTTAAAAAAAAAATATATTAAAAATATATAGTTTATACTTTAGTTAATATATAATTAAGTATACTTTAGGTTTATTTTAAATTTAAAGTAAACTTAAGTTAAGCTTATATTATTTTAGATTATTATTAATTTAAGCTTAGCTTAAGTTTAAGTTAAACTTAAGTTATTATTAATCTAAGTATAACTTAAATTTATAATAAAAAGAAATTTATAATTACTTTATTATTTATATTTAAATTACAAATAAAATAAGTAAATAAAATAAAAAAAAGTTTTATTTATAAATATAAAAATCTTAAAGATTTAAAAAAAAAATTTTATATAATAGTATTTTTTTTTTAAAAAAAATAAAACTAAAATAACTTTAGGTTATTTTTAAAGTAAAAGTATAATATATAAGTTTTTTTTTTTTTAAAGGTTTTTTTTATATAAAGAAATAAATAAAAAACTAAAATAATTATATTTATATAAGTATTTAAAGTAATATTATTATTATTATTATTATTATTATTATTATTTAAATTACTTAAATAATTAATTATTATTATAATATTTATAATATAATTAAATTAAAATTTAAATATTTATTTTTATTTATATTATTAATTAATAATAAGTTATTTATTAAATTAAGTTAATTTATTTATTAATATAAACCTTAGAATTATTTAAAATTTTATTTTTAAAAAATTATTATTTATATTAATTTATAAATACTTAGTTTATTATATAATAATAATTTTTATTTAGATAATTACTTTAAATTTATAAATAATAAATTAATATAATTAATATTATATAAAATTCTAAATTTAAAAATATTTTTAAAGTATAATAAAAAATACTATTATAATAAAATTTATAAATTTAAAAACTTTTATATAATAATAAATTATTATTATATAAAATTTTATTAAATATTTTTAAATTTTATAAAATTAAAAATTATTATTAATAATTTCTTTTAAATATAAAAAATAAATTACTTAAAAAAAACTAATTATAAAAAAACTTTTATATTACTTTATTAATTTTTTAATAATTCTTTTAATACTTTTACTTAGCTTAAGGCCTTTAATATTTTTTAATTAATTTAGTTTATATTTTACTTTACTTAACTTTAGTTTTTATTTAAAGTTTTTAATTATAAATTTATAATTTTATTAATTATAAATTTAATTATTTATTTAACTATTTTACTATTATAATTAAGTTATAATTATTATTAAAAAAAAGTAATTAAAGTATATTATTTTATTATATAATTTTTTAATTTTAAAAGTATTATATATATAATTTATTTTTAAATAAAATTATTATTATTTTTTATAACTTAATAAAAAAAAATATATTTAATTTAATTAAATTATTAAATTATAATTTATAAACTTAAAGTTAATTATATTATATTTAACTTTTATTATTTAAGTTTTTTTATATATTTATATTATATTTAAACTTTATTATTTAAGTTATTTTATATACTTTAAGTTTAATTTTAAACTTTAATATAATAATAATTATACTTTATAATTTAAATTTTTAAAGTTTAACTTAATTAATTATAATTAATTAAGCTTTCTAAATATAAAGAATAAACTACTTAAAAGAAACTAATTATAAAAGAACCTTTATATATAGTAATCTTTAATAAATTAGCTAGTCTAAGTACTTATATATAACTATATATTTTTTATTAACTTTTTTAAATTACTTTATTAGCTTTTTTAATAATTCTTTTAATACTTTTACTTAACTTAGGGTTTTTAATACCCTTTAGTTAATTTAGCTTATACTTTATTTTACTTAGTTTTAGTTTTTTTTTTTAAAGTTTTTAATTATAAATTTAGTTATTTATTTAGCTATTTTATTATATATTTTAAATTATAATTAAATTATAATTATTACTAAAAAAAAGTAATTAAAGTATATTATTTTATTATATAGTTTTTTATATTATATATATAATTTATTTTTAAAAATTATTATTACTTTTTATAACTTAATAAAAGAATATAATAAGCTTATTTAGTTTAATTAAGTTATTAAACTATAATTTATAAACTTAAAGCTTATATTATACTTAAACTTTATTATTTAGGCTTTTTTATATATATATTAATTATATTATATTTAAACTTTATTATTTAAGTTATTTTATATATATATTTTAAATTTAATTTTAAACTTTAATATAATAATTATACTTTATAACTTAAATCTTTAAAATTTAACTTAGTTAATTATAATTAATTAGGTTAAGTTATAAATTAATTTTAGATTTTAAATTAAAAATTAAAATATAACTTTTCTTTAATTTAATTATTATAGTTTTACTAACTTTTTTAATAATAAATATAACTTTTATAATAAAAGAATATTATTATAATAAAGAAGTATTATTATATATATTATTTATTATAGTTTTACTAACTTTTTTAATAATAAATATAACTTTTATAATAAAAGAATATTATTATAATAAAGAAGTATTATTATATATATTATTTATTTTTAATATATATAAATAAAACTTTAAAATTTAATAAAATTCTTAATATATATAAAGCTCTATATAATTTTTTAATAATTTTTAAAATTCTATATAATTATAATTAATAAATTAAATATAAATAAATAAAATAATAAAATAGTTATTAATTTATATTTTAATTTAAATTCAGAATTAATATATATAATAATAAATCCTAAATAAAAAGTTTAATTATTAAAAGTCTAAATATTAAAGATTATTAAAAAAGTACTATAAGTTTTAATATTTACTTCTAAATATAAATTTAAATTTAATAAAACTTTATTATAATTATTTAATAATATGACTTTAATATTATTTTAATTAATTATAATATAATTCCTAATTAACTAAATTAGTTATTTAATAATAAAAGAAAAATAATAAAAGAAAAATAATAAAAGAAAAAAAATAAAATAAAAATAATAAAATAAAAATAATAAAATAAAAATAATAAAATAAAAATAATAAAATAAAAATAAAAATAATAAATAAAATAAAAATAATAAGTAAAATAACTTACTTATTATAATAAAATAATAAATTATTAAATAAACTTAAAAAATTATATTAAAAAAAATATTATTTTTAATTAAGAAAATTAATATTTTATTTATAGCTTTTTCTTTATTTAATTTAATAGTTAAATTAATAATTATTTTAATTATTTATTTTAGGTATTTAAAGTAAATAATGAATTTTATATTAAAAGAATTATTTTAGATTCTAAATATAAAATATATAAATTAGTAAATTTCTAATAATAAAGTTTTTTTTTTAAATTATTTATAAATTAAATTATAAATTAATTATTATAATTTAAGAAATTAAATTATTACTATATATTAAATATAATCTCTTAATTATTAATAAGTTAAATTAAAAATTAATTATTTTTCAAAATTTATATATTAAATATAAGTTAATAATTATTATTTCATAATATAATTTTATTCTTTATTTAATATTTCTAAATAATAATAAATAAAAAATAAAATTAATTTAATTTTTAATAATAATTATATAATTAAAAATTAATAAAATAATAAAATAATAAAAATAATAAAATAAAGAAATAATAAAATAAATAATAAAATAAATAATAAAATAATAATTTATTTCTTTTTTTATTTTTTTTTAATTACTTATTATAAGTTATTTTAGGATACTTTATTTAATAATACTTTACTAAATTAAATAATTTAAATTCTTTAATTAGTATTATAACTTTATAATTGCAATTATAATATATTAATAAAATAAAAAATAATAATAAAATAAAATAAAAAATAATAATAAAATAAAATAAAAAATAATAATAAAATAAAATAAAAAATAATAATAAAATAAAATAAAAAATAATAATAAAATAAAATAAAAAATAATAATAAAATAAAATAAAAAATAATAATAAAATAAAATAAAAAATAATAATAAAATAAAATAAATAATAATAATAAAATAAAATAAAAAATAATAATAAAATAAAATAAAAAATAATAAAATAAATAATTAACTTTATATATTTAACTTTTATTTCCCTTTTTATATTTATTTTAATAAGTAATAAAGTCTTATTAAATAAATTATAATAGAAAATATAAATTTTTAAATTTTTATTTTCTTTTAATTTAAATTCTAATTTATTATAAATAAATCTACTAGTTATACTAACTTTATTATTAACAATAAATAAATTTAAATTATTAAAAAACTCAGAATTAAAGTTTTAAATTAATAATAATTTAAAATTTAAATTAGTAACTTTATAAATTTCTTCTTTAAAATTATTAATTTCTTTATATTTATAATTAGAATTTATTTTATAATATAATAAATAAATAATATTATAAAATATTATTTAAAAAAAAAAGAAAATTAAAATAATAAATAATTATTATTTATAAAATTTATATTTTATTTATTAATAATAAATTAATTTATTATAAATTAATTTATTAAAAATAGTAACTTATAAATATATAGGATTCTATATATTTAATTTATATAAGTCCTATATAAATTATATAAGTAATATAATACTATAGCTTATGTAAAATAATTATAATACTTAAATAACCTAAATTAAGCTTTATATTTAAAAAGGAAATATTATATAATATAATTATATATTATTATAATATTTAAATAGCTTAATTTAAGTTTTATAATTAAAGAAAATATATAATTATATATTATTATAATACTTAAATAGCTTAATTTAAGCTTTATAATTAAAGAAAATATATAATTATATAATTATTATAATACTTAAATAACTTAAATTAAGTTTTATATTTAAAGAGAATATATAATATAATATAATTATATATTATTATAATATTTAAATAACTTAAATTAAGCTTTATATTTAAAAAGGATATATAATGTAATATAATTATATATTATTATAATACTTAAATAGCTTAAATTAAGCTTTATACTTAAAAAAAATATAAATTTATAATATAAATTTATAATTATTATAATACTTAAATAACTTAAATTAAACTTTACTTTTTATAATTTTTATTATTATAGTAAGTATTATAATTATAAAAAAAAATAATAAAAAATATTAAAATTACTTAATTAATTAAATTAATAATAAATTAATATTAGAAGTTAAATTAATAAAAAAAAGTAAAAAAAAATAAAGAATAATTATAGTAATTATATAGTAAATATATAAGTTTAAAATAATAAAGTAATTATATTTATTTTTATTTTTTTATATTTTCTTTTTAAAATTTAAGTTTTTTATAATATTATTATTAAATTAAAAACTTTATAACCCTTAGCTTATATCTTTATAATATAATTAATATATATTTATTATATAATTATATTTTTCTTAAGTAAGCTTTAATATATTACTTTTTTTCTTAAGGTATTACCTTAATATTATTAATAATAATCTTACTTAAATTATAAAATTAACTTTTTTTATTAAATATATTTATAATATAAAAACCTAAATATAATAAAAGCTTTAAGTTTACTTTATTTTTATTATAAAAAAATTATTATTTTAAAAAATTCTTTTATATTTTAAAAATAAATATAAGTAAAATATTAAATATAATAATAGTTTTATAATATTTTTTTATTACTTTTATAACCTAAAGTTTATAATACTTTTTTTAAAAAAATAAAATAATAATAAAAAATATAAATTTATAAAAATTTTTATATAATTATAATAAATATTATTAATATTTTCTTTAGTTTTTTTTATTTTTATTATAATAGTTTTATATTATATTATTATATATATTAAGTATTTTTATAAAAGTAAACTTTATAAAAGCTACTTAATATATTTTATTTTTTCTTTTTATAATAATTTTAAAATTAATTTATAAATAAATTAATTTTTTATTATTATTACTTTACTTATATATATTAATAAATAATTAAAAATACTTTTATATATTATACTATAATAATAAATTTATTTTTATATTTTATATTAGGTTTTTTTTTAATTTATTCCTTAAATATTAATAAAAATATATAATATATATTTATAAAAACTATAAAAAAACATATATTTTTATATAAGCTTAGTATTATTAAATTATATAATTACTTATAGTTATTTTTTAATAAGCTTAATTAAACTTAGTATATTATTACTTTTTTATTATAATTATAATTTTAATTTATAATAAATTATTATTAATATATTATAATAGTAATATAAAAAAGCTTTTTATAATATTAATAATATATTTATAAATTTAATAATAGTTATTATAATAGTAATTATAATAATTACTACTTTTAAAATATTAAATATTACTTTTATTTATTATTAAATATAAATTTATAAAATTATTAAATAATTTATTATTTATTTATTTTTTAATATACTTTTTTAATTTTTATAATATTTTTATTATTAATTTATTTTTTAAAAATAATTTAAAAACTTTAAAAATTATATAATTATTAATTTTTTTATTATTTTAGTTTATAAAAGTAAAGTAACTTAAGTTAATATTATTATAAATAAAAATATAATAATTATAAATAATAATATTATTAATAATTTATAATAATATTTATTTATTATAGTTATATATATTCCTTTTTATAATATAACCCTTTATATTATATAATAAAGTAATAGTATTATTAATTTATTTTATTTTTATTTATAACTTTAAGCTTATATATAATTATATATTAATTATAATTTACTTTTACTTTATATTTATTTTAAAATTACTTTATTACTTTACTAAATTAAAATTTTATAATTATAATTAATATAATAAATTTTATTTATAATTATACTTTTATTTTTATTTTTTTTTTTATTATTTTATAAAGTAATTAATAAAGGAGTATAGTATTTTTATTATATAAGTATAACTTTACGTAAGTATAATTTTTAACTTTATTTAATTAATTAGAAAAAAAATATCTTTATAAGTATTTCTTAGCGTAAGTAATAAAACTAATTGCTTTAATAACTATTTCTAAAGGTATACTTAAGCTTTTACTTATATTTTAATTTATAAATTAAATATTCTTTTTTAATTTTTTTAATTTATAAATTAAAATAGCTATTATTATTACTTTAATTTATAAATTAAAATAGCTTACTTACTATTATTTATAATTTATTTTTTTCTATAAGTTTTTATTAGTTTTTTATTTTTTATATATTAAATTATATTCTTTAGCTATTTAAATAAATATTTATTATTTTTTTAAATTTAAATACTTTACTTAGTTAATATTTTTATAATTTTATTAAAAAATAATTAAATAATATCTTTTTTCTTTATATATTTTACTTAGTAATTTTTTTTATAAAAATAAATTTATTTTAATTATTAATTAATTAATTATACTTTTATAAGTTTTATTATATTTTTATTTAATTAATAACTTAGTTAATTAATATAATAAAAACTTAGTTATTTATTATAATAATTAATTATATTAAAATAAGTTACTTAATATTTTTTAGTTTTTTTTATAATATAATAGTAATTTTAAAATTAAAAATTTAATAATATAAATTTATAAATATTAATTTTTATAATAGTTAATATAAGTAAATCTTTTATTTTATAAAGTTAATTTTAAAACTTAGCTTTTTATAAACTTTATAATAATAAAAAATCTTAATTTTAAAAAAAATTATATAATATTTATTATAATTAATTAAATAAAATAAAAAAAAGTTTTAGTATTAAATATAAACTTATATATTATATAATATTACTTTTAAATAAACTTAAGCTTTTTTAATAATATTATTTATAATAATTTACTTAGGTATTCTTTTATAAACCCTAGGTATTAATAATTAATAAAAACTTAATTATTTATATAAATATTTTTAAAATTATATTTTTAATTATATATTATATTTTATATTACTTTAATAAATTAATAAAAGTAAACTATTTTATTTAAAAAATAAGTTTTTATATTATTATTATTTACTTTAATACTTAAAGTTACTTAAATATTAAAGTTATAATAATAGTAAATAAAATAATATATTTATTAAACTTTTATTAATAAATATATTTTATATAAATAATTTAAAATTATTTATTAATTATTAAATTTTAAATAAAAATATATTTAAGCTTATTTATATTTTTACTTTATTTTAATAAATAAAATAGACTTTTATATAAAAAAAACCCCTTAGTAAATATAAAAAATATTTTTATTAATTATTATATTAAGTAGTTATTTATTAATAATAGTAAATTTAATTTATAGCTTTATAAAGGTTTTTTTACTATTACTATTACTAAAATTACTATTACTTTTTTATACTTTTATTTACTTTTACTTAATATTAAAAAATATATTTTAGTTAATATAATATATATAAAGCTACTATTATATTATAAAGAATTAATCATTTAAAATAGCTTTTATAATATTATTAAAATTAATAATAATTACCTTAGGCTTTTTAATAAAATATTATTTAAAAAGTTAATATATATTTTTTATAAAAAACTAAAAAAAATTTTTCAATTAAACTTTACGTAATATTATATATTAAACTAAAGTATATTTAGTTAATAATTTAAAAAAAAAAAGTTTATATTAGTTAATATTATAAATATTATTAAAGTTTATAACCTTTAAAAATTATTTTTATATTTATAAATAATAAAAAAAGGTTTATATAAAGTTAATTAACTAATTTAATTTATTATTTATTTATTTTATAAAGTATAAAATATTTTTTTTATTAAATAACTTAATTAATATAGTAATAGAAATATAATTATTAAGTTTTTTATAATTTATTTATACTTAAGTATTATAAATATTTTTTTATATTAATATAATATTAAAGTACTTTTATTTTATAATAATATAAATATTTTATACTTAAATATTTATTTAATAATTAATTAATTTAATTATTACTTTTACTAATATTATAAATTATTAATATAATAAATATATTAATATAATAAAGTTATACTTATAATTATATTAATTATATTTTAGATTATTATAATATTTAAAAAGTTATTTTTTTTTAAAGTTTTAGTAATAATTATTTATTTATATTTATACTTTTATAATTTTTAAGTTTAAAAACTAATATTTTTAAAAGCCTAAAGCTACTTAAATTAATTATATTAAAAAAATTTTTAATTATTAACTTTTATAAAAATATATATTTTATTAAATAATTATAAACTTATTTTCTTTTATAAATATATTTATTATATTATATAAAGCTTTAGTTAATAAAGCTAATTTATTAAAAATAAATAAATTTAAAATTACCTTTAAGGTAAGTAATATAAATTATTAAAGAAAAAATAAATTAATATTAATTAATATTAGTAATACCTAAGGTAATTTTAAAAATAGTAAATATAAAAGTAAATATAATAAAAAAGAATTATAAATATTTAAGCTTAAAGGTAATTAACTTTATTTTTATTATTATATTTATATATATTTATATAACTAAGTAAAGTTTATAATTAATTTTTAATTTTTATTAATTACTTTTTATATAATATTTATAGTAAATTTAAATTTTTTTTTATTTTTATTAATAATTAATTAATAAAAAATAGTAATTTTAGCTTAAGGAAAAAAAAATAAATATATTAAACTTTAAGTTTAATATAAGTATTTTTATTTATTAATTTTATAATTATTTATAAAAGAAGTTATTATAAAAATATATATTATAATTAAAGTAAAAATTTTAAAAAAGTTTATAAATATTTTATAAATTATAAAAAAGTAATAAAGTTAAAAACTATTATAAATATATAATAAAAAAGTTATTAAATATATTATAATTATTAAATTTATAAAATTAATTAATACTTAGGGTTAAATTATTAATAAAAGTTAGTTATTTATAAATTTAATATAATTACTTTTAAAATATATTTTAATAATTTAGCTTTATAATTTATATTATTATTTTTAAATATACTTAATATTTTAAAATAGTTTTTATAGTTTTAACTTTTATTATAATTAATTACTAAGACTTAAGCTATATTATTATTTAGTTTATTTAAAGTTAATAAATAAAAATTTAATTATTATAATAAAAGTAATAATATAATTAATAAAAAAAAAACTATTATAAGTATTTTTAATTTATAAATTAAAAAAGTAATAAAAAAAAAAAGCTAGTATTTAAGGTAAAAGTAGTAGAATATTATTTAAGTTAATATTTTTTTTTAACTAATTAAACTAAGTTAAAAATTATACTTACATAAAGTTATATTTATATAGTAAAAATATTATACTCTTTTATTAATTGCTTTTTATAATATTAAAGTTAATATTTTTTTTATAATATTTTTTTAATATTTTTATAATTAAATACTTTTTTTAATTTCTTTTATTATTATTAATTTTATTTATTTAATTTTATATTTATTTACTTTTATAAAAATATAATTAAAAGTTTATTATAATACTTTATTAAAAAAACTATAAGTATAATCTTAAGAAGTAATTTACTATTAATTTAAAGTTTATATTATAATATTAATAATGTTTTATTATTAAAATTCCTATTTTATATTTAAGTTTAATTATACTATAGTTTATAATAGTTATTAATTAAATTTATAATACTTTTATATTAATTACTTTTTATATTATAAAATATAAATATATAATTAAGTTAAAGTTTAAGGATAATAATAACTTTAAAAATATTATTAAATTATTTTCCTTTATTTATATTTTTAAAAAACTTTTTATTATTAAATTATAAATATATATTACTATTATTTTTATTTTTTTATTAATTTATAATAATTATAAAATATTATATTATAAATATTTTTATAATTTTACTTTTTATATTAATAAACTTAATAAAAATAGTAAAATACTTTTAAAGTTAATTACTTATATTAATATTTAAAATATACTTTTTTATTACTTTTTTATTATAATATATTAATAAATCCTTTTTAAATAATTTAAGTAAATACTATTATTATTAACTTAATTATAAAAGTTATATTAATATTTTTTTTTATATTAAACTTACTTAAGTAATATAGTTAAACTTTTATAATTAGTTTAATATAAAATTTACTTTTTTTTACTTTTAATATAATATTAACTTATATAAAAATTATTTACTTTTTTTTAACTTAAAGTATAAAAAGTATTTTTAAAAAATTATATTTATAAATTATAGTCCTTAAGGTAAATATTTAATTTTACTTTTACTTTTATATTATTAAATAAATAATAAAACTTTTATTTAAAGATATAGTTTTATATTTAATTAAATATTATAAATTTACTTTATATAATTATTATAATAATAATTTAAAAAGTATATTTTTTTCCTTTTATTTAATTTATTATTATTAACTTTATTATAAAGAAAGCTTTTTTCTATAAAAGTATTAAGTAATTATAATTATTTTATAAAATAAAGCTTTATAAGTAAATATTATTATTTTTTATTTTATTATTTTATTTTTTAAAGTTATTTTTTTATTTAAAAATACTTTTTTTTATAATTAATTACTTTTTTTTATAATTAATTACTTTATTAATATTACTTTTTTATTAACTTTAGTTAATATTAAAAATATATTTTTTATTTTTAATAATAATAATATTAATAATAATAATAATAATATTATTAATAATTTAATAAAAGTAAAAATATTATTAATAAAAGTAATAATATTAATAAAAAATAATAATAATTATTTTTTTTATAATAAACCTATAGGTTTATTATTATATAATTATATTACTTTTATAACTTAGTAATATATATATAAAGGTTTTATAATATTTCCTTAAGTATTTATAAAGTAATTAATTTAAATTTAACTAAGGGACTTTATATTAATAAATTAATTATTTTATTTATTAAATAATTAAATTACTATAATACTTAGGTTTTTAAATTAGTTTTAATAATTACTATATAAGGTTAATATATAACTTAGGCTATACTTTATATAATAATAAAGACTTAGCTTAATAATATTAAACTTAAGCTATAATTACTATAATATAATAATACTACTTAAAGTATCCCTAGGAAATTAAGTTAGTAAATTACTTTTATAATAAAAGGCTATTATAAAAATATAAAGTATTAAATATAACTTATAGTAGTTATAAATTAATAATACTTATTTAATTAATTAATAATTTTTTTTAAAGAGTTAAGAATATAATAACTTTAGGCTATTATAATTATAAATTATACTAATAATAAATTATTATAATAGTAAAGGAGTAATATAAAGGTTTTTATTTTAGTAATAAATATAAGTTTTTTATAAAGAGTTTTTCTATTATAAAGAAATTAATAAAGGGACTAATTATTAACTTAGCTTAGCTTAGCTATTTAATATAATATTATTATATAATTATATTATTTATATTATTTAATTTATTATATTTAACTTTTATATTAGTATTAAAAATAATAAAATACCTTAGAATTTACTTATTATTATATAAGTCTATAGTTAATTATAAAAATTTACTTATAAAAAATATAATTATTATATATATTTTATTACTTTATTTTAATTTTATATTATTATTCTTTTTTCTTTAGTATTTTTATTTTTAACTTATTAATTTTACTTTATTACCTTAGTATTTATTAATTTTTTAATATTTACTTTAATAATTTTATAATTTATTTATATATTCTTTAATATATTTATATTATAATCTCTTTATTAAAGTTATTATTATTATTACTTTTAACTTAATATTAAATTTATTATTAAAGTAACTATATTAATAATTATATTAATATTTATATTAATATTTTAGTATTAAAAAAAGTATTTATATTATAGTTTTATTATAAAAGTATATATTTAAGTTATTATTTATATAATTATTACTTTATTAAAATTACTATTAAATTATTAAATTAAGTATTTACTAAAGTATTTGATAATATACTTTTTACTTTAGGAGTATAAGTATATAATTATTATATTATTAAGTTTACAAAGTTATAAATATAAATTTATATTTTTATAATATTATTTTATTTATAAAATTAAATTTTTTTATTTAAGTATTTTCTTTATTTAAATACTTTTTTTATTTAATATAATATAACTTTTTCTTATTATTATATTAATAAAAAATAATTTTCTTAATTTTATATATTATATTTAATATAAAAGGGTAATTTAGTAATTTTATTAATTTATTATTATAGTTTTTAAATTCTTTAAGATTTATAATATTAAAAATATTATAAATTTTAATTAATAATAAAAATTATAATTAATATATAAAGTTATTATTTTTTATAATATATTTAACTTAATATAATTTTATAAACTTTTTAATAAGTTTTTAAATTAATTTTTATAAATTTAAATACTTTATTAATAATAGAAACTTAATTATTAATTTAAAACTTTTTCCTTATATATTTTTAATTATATTACTTTTAATAAAATTTATTAATTTTTTATAATATTTATATTATTACTTTATATATTTTTTATATTTTTTAAACTTTTATAATAATATTATTATTTATATATAATAATTAAATTTAATTAACCCCTAGGATTTTTAATTAAAGATTATATAGTAGTAATATAAAAGTTTTATAATATATTAAATATTATATTATTTTATATATAAATTTTATTAAGGGGAATTTATAAATTTAATTTATTTAGTTTTTATTATAAAAAACCTAAAAGTAATATTTTAAATTTTAATTTTATTATTTTATTTAATTATTTATTTAATAGTAAAATATAATATTAAGTTATTATTTATAATTTAAAAAATAATAAAAGTTTTATTAAAATATATTAATAAATACTAATTTATAATTTAATATAATTCCTTAAGGTACTTTATATTAATAAAATATATAATAAAAAACTTATTTATAAAACTTTTATTATTAATATTTTTTAAATATAAAATATATAATATATACTTTATAAATTAATTTATAATAATTAAAATAATATTATATTTATACTTTTTATATTTAATTTTTAATAATTTAATAATAAAATTTATTAAAAAGTTTTTTTAAAGTTTTAAAAATATTAATAATATTATAAACTTATTATATAATAAATATTATTTTACTTTTATTATTTAATATACTATATATATATTAATATAATTTTTTATATTTTATTTTATACTTTATTAAAAATAAGTATTTATAATTTATATAAGGGTTTACTTAATTTTTTAATATTTAATTATAAACTTATTATAAAATAATATTAAATTTTTAATTTATATTTTTAAAAATATAAAAAAGAATTTTTATAATAAAGTAATTAATTATTTTTTATAAATTAATTATATAATTTTTATTTATTAATAATTTTTATTTTTTATTTTTTTATATAATAATTTTATAATCAAAATATTTTTTTTTTATATTTAAAATAATACTTTAAAAAGTATTTATTAAACTTTTAATAATATTATAATAATACTTTTTTAAATTACTTACTTAATTATAATTAAAATTTATAAAAATATATATTAAAAGTAAATTATTTACTTATTTATAATTATAACTTTTTTAACTTAAAAAACTAAATTAAAATATAACTTTAATTTTAAATTATAATAAAAACCCTAAGGTATATAATTATTTAAGGCTTTTTTTAACTTAATTATTTTAGTTTTTATTTACTATTTATTTATAAATTTCTTTAAAAAGTTTAATAAATAATTATAATTTAATTTTTTTTTAATTTTTTTATTTTTAAAATTTACTTTTTAAAATAATTTATTTACTAAATTAGCTTTTTTAAACTTATATTTAATAATAAAATTAAAGAGTAATAGCTTTTTTAATTATAATATTTACTTATTAAATAATTCTTTTATAAAATAATTATAATTTAAATAATTTATTAAAATTTATATAAAGTAATTTATATATATTATATAATATTATTATATTTAAAATACTTTTACTATAATTAATATTTTAGTATTAAATATAATATAATTTTATTTAAATTTATTAAGCTTTTATAATAAATATATAATAAAGTATTAATTATTTTTTTATAATTATAATAAAATAATATTAATTATAAAATTTAAAATATTTATTTTAATTTATAATTTTACTTTTAAATTAAAATATATTAAAATTAATATTTTAAAAAACCTTTATTTTAGTTATTTAAATATTACTTTTTTATTTTACTTTAATTAAAAGTTTTTTTTATTTTTTTTAATAAATTATATTTATTAATAAAATTATAATTTTATTATATTTTTTTATAAATTATATTTATTTATAAAATTATAATTTTATTATATTTTTTAATAAATCTTTAATAGAAATTTATAAAGTTTAAAAATAATAAAATTTTTATTATATTTTAAAAAAGTAATTATACTTTAATAACTTTAATATAATTATATTTTATATAAATTCGCTTTAAATTAATTATAAATTTTAAATATAATATTATATTTATATAAAACTTATATTTTTATAAATTAATATATAAGTTATATTTTATTAATTTATTAAAAACTTATTAAATATATTCTTAGTATTTTTTAAAATTATTACTATATATTAAAATATTATTAAAGTATATATTAACTTATATAATACTTAGTTAATATAACTTTAAAAAGTAATAAAAGTATTTATTAATTTAAATAATATTACATAATATTTAAAATAATTATAATAATAATAAAATACTATTTTTTATTTATTTCTTTTATAAATATAAATTTAATAATATATATTTTTAAAATTAAGCTTTATATATATTTTTACTTTCTTTAATTAATTTAAAATTTTATAAATTAATAATAATAAAGCTTAGTTTTTATAAATAATTTAATTTAATATATAATAGTTAATATAAAAGTATAATTTACTTTTTTTTTAAAATATAAAAAATACTAAAGTATTTATAAAATTACTTAATTACTTAATTTATTTTTTTTATTATTTTTTATAAAAGTATTTTTTAAAGATTTTTAATTTATTATTTATAAAAAAGTAAATTAATTTTTATAAAAATATTACCTTAAATTTAAAATTAATTATATATATTAAGTTATTAAAAAATATAAGTTTAACTATAGTTTTTTTATTAAACCTTTTTATATATTTATAATATTTAAGTAAAAGTTTTTTTATTGTTTTTTATTTTTATTTTTTAAAGATTATTTAAGTTTTTTATATAAGTAAAATAAATATTTAATATATTTTACTTTTAAGTTTTTATTTTTTTTAATTTACTTTATATTAAAATTATTTATACTTTAGTTTTTTTATTTTATTTATAAACTTACTTTTTTAATATTATAACTTTAAAGTTTTTAGTAAAAATATAATAATATATTTTATTTATATAATTTAAAAAAATATTTAATATTTTATACTATAGTATTTTTAATAATATATTTAAGTTTAAATTTATTATAATAAAAAAAAACCTAAAACTTTTTTATTACTTTTTAATTATTTATTATTTTATATAACTTTATTATTTATATATATATATTACTTTTATAATTTTTTAAAAATAAAACTAAGTTTATTTTATAAAAAAAAATATTTTTAAATTATATAAGTAATTAATAAATTATATTAATATTACTACTTTTATTTAAAATAAAAGTTATTTTTATTTATTTATTTTTAATTTTTTTTTAATTTATTATTTAAAAGTAAAATTTTATTTTTTAATAATAATAATAAATATTAATAAAGTAAAAATACTTTTATTATATTTTTTTACTTTTTTTATAATTAAAATAAAATTTACTTTTATTAAATTTTTTTTATTTATAAAGTTATTATAATATTTTATTATATATTATTAATTATTATACTTTATATAATTAAGTATAATATAAATATTTTTATAATAAATTTTACTATATTTTTAATAAATTAAGCTTATTTTAAAATTATTATTATTTTTACTTAACTTTATAAATACTTTATTATAAATAATTTTAAAGTTTATTATAAATATTTTTTATTAATAAATATTTTATACTTTATATAAGTTATTATATTTTTTAAAAGTTTAAGTACTTTAGTTTTTTATAAATTTGTTTTTATTACTTTTACTTATTAATTTTACTTTTAATTTAATATTATAAATCTTTTATTATATTATAAAAAACTTAAGATTAATAATTTTTTTAAATATATAAAAAGTATTTATTAATAAACTAAAGAATTTAAAATATATTAAAAAGTTATTTTAAAATTTTATTAAAAATTACTTTAAAATTTTTAAAAAAAAACTTAAAAAAACTTACTTTTTAATTAATAAAAATAATTTAATTATATTATTATAGTAAAAAAGTAAATAGTTTTATTATTAATATTATTTTTATATTATTTTATATATTATTTATATATAAATTAATATATAATTATTAATATTTATTAAACTAAAATAAAGTTTATTATTATTTTATATTTTTTTAAAGTAATTATTAATATATTAAATTTTATATATATATTTTTTTAAATTAATTTTTTTTAAAGTTAAATTAATTACTTAAGTATATAAAATATATTTATAATTTTATTTAATTTTAGCTTTTAAACTTAAAGGTTAATAATTAGATTTTTCTTTATAAATTAAAATAAGTTTATTTTAGTTTTACTTTAGAGTTTTTACTTAAAAAGTTAATATTAAAAATAAAGTTTTTTTTTATTTTTAATTATTTATAAATATTAAAAAAAAGATTTTTTTTAATTATAATTATAGTATATTTTTATAATTTTTTTAATAAAAGGGATTTAAACTAAGTAAACTTAAGGATTTTATAATATAAAAAAATTATAATATTTACTTATAAAATAATTTATAAAAATATTTATAATTATATATATAATTAACTTTATAAAATTATATTTTTTTTTCTACTAAATTATAATTTATATAAATAAGTTTTATTAATAATTATTTTTATTTTTAATAATATTTTTATTTTTAATAAATAAAAAAATAAATTTATTAAAAATTAAGTTAATAAAAAAAAGTAAAAAAAAATAAAGGATAATTATAGTAATTATATAGTAAATATATAAACTTAAAGTAATAAAGTAATTATATTTATTTTTATTTTTTTATATTTTTTTTTTAAAAATTTAAGTTTTTTATAATATTATTACTAAATTAAATATTTTATAACCCTTAGCTTATACTTATATAATATAATTAATATATATTTATTATATAATTATATTTTTCTTAAGTAGGCTTTAATAATTAAT
The DNA here is from genome assembly GCA_019565615.1 of Trichoderma simmonsii. Taxonomy (NCBI): domain Eukaryota; kingdom Fungi; phylum Ascomycota; class Sordariomycetes; order Hypocreales; family Hypocreaceae; genus Trichoderma; species Trichoderma simmonsii. The sequence continues at coordinate 4,064,464 of CP075866.1, forward strand.
TACTTATAGTATATATAAATAATTAATATAAAGCTTAATAAATAATATAATTTTTAATTTTTTTTTAAGTTTTTATAATTTAAAATTAAAATTTTACTTTAATTATTTTAAAAAACTATTATTACTTTTTTTTATATATTAAATTTTTATTATTTAATAATTTAATTTAAAGGTATAAAGTATATTAATACTTAAGAGTTAATTACTTAAAAGTTAGTAATTAAATTTATAACTTAAGGTTTTTTTTTAAAATAATTTATAAAAGTATTATTACTTTAAATAATTTATATTAACTTAAGGGAAAAAGAAATAAAAAAAAATACTTAAAGTAATTAATAAAATATTTAATAAGTTTTTAATTAATAAAAGTAATACTTAATATTATATATATTTATAAAAATATATATTAATAATTTATAATTTTATAATTAATATAATAATAAAATTATTTATTATTATTAATATAATATTTAAAATTACTTTTTTTAAAAATAATATTTTAATATAGTTTTTATAAAGGAGATTTTAAATAATTAATAAATTTAGTAATTTAGTAAATTAAATATTAAATTTTATATTTATAATAACATTAAAAAATAGAAAATTAATTAATAATATAAAAGTAATATACTAAAGGCTAGGAAATAAAATATTAATATTAATATTAATAATAAGTAATAGTAAAAATTATAATAATAATAGTTAATAATTTATAATTATATTTAACTTTAGTTATAATAATAACTTTTATTTAAGTAACTTAAACTTAATTAATTTTTTTTAATTATTTAATTTAATTAAATAAAGTTATTTATAAATACTTACTTTTTAAGCTTTAGATTAATTTATAATAATAGTAATAATAATAGAGTATTATTATTTAAGTAGTACTTTTTTACTATTTAAGTAATACTAAAAGTACTTTAAAAAAGTTTAGAAAAATATTATTTATAATTAAAAGTAAAAAACCTTTAGAAAAAGTAAAAGAATATTTTTAAAAATCTTTATATATTATTTATAAGCTAAAATTAAATAAAATAATTTTTTTATTTTTTTTATTTTATTTATAGGAATATTACTATAAGAAACTATAGTAAGTTTAAATTTTAATTTCTTTTACTAAATTAATAAAAAGTAAAGTAACTTTTTATATAAATAGCTATTTATTTATAAAAAGTACTATAATCTTTTTAATATACTTTATTTTCTTAAAAAAATAAGTTAGAAAAACTTATTTTAATTACAATATAGATTTTTTAATTTATAATTATATAAAAAATATAATTAAAAAGTAGAATATTAAACTTTATTATATAAAGTATATAATTATATTTTTATTTTATTTTTATATAGTTTTTTTATATTTTTAATTACTTAATGAAAATATACAAAGTTTTGGAATTAAAAAATATACTTTCTTAATTAAGTTAAATACTATCTAAATAATAAAAAAGTACTACTTAAATAATAATACTTTAATAATAATAATAGTAATATTAATAATATTAATAATAGTAATAGTAATAGTAATAATAAAAATAAAAATAAAAATAAAAATAAAAATAATATTTAAAAAATAAAGAAATTACTTAAAAAAGTATAATTAAGTTTTTATAAAAGTATAATAAAGCTTTTTTATAAAAGTAAAGTTAAAGTAAATTACTATTTTTATTATTATTAAATTATTACTATTATTTATAATACTTTTTTTTCTTTTAAAATTACTTTAATTTTAATAAAATAATATATTATAATAAAAAGAATATTAGCTTTTATTAATTAATTATAGTATTTTAACTTTATTATTATTATTTAATATTAAGTTTTATATTTTTAATATTTAAAAAAGTATTTATAATAGTAAAATATATATAAGATTTAAATATTTAATAAATTATTATTTTAAAGTTATTTTTTATATTATATTAATTTATTTATATATTAATATAATTATTAATAATAGTTTTTTAAAACTTATTTCTAAAGTTATATTATACTTTATTATTAATATTTTATTATTAAATTATTTATTAATTATTTTATTATTAATATTTTTATTTATATATATTTTTTATAATTTTAATTTATATATATATATATATATTTTTAACTTTAAATTTTTTATAAAATTATAATTATATAATATTTATTTATTTACTTTTAGTTTAAATATTATTTATAAAAACTTTTATTATATTATAATAGTAACTTTATAATTTTATAATATTTTTTATTTATTTTATTATTTATAAATTATTTATTATATTAAACTTATTTTTTAATTATATATTATTAATAAATAACTTTAGAAAGAAAAAAAATTATAGCTTTTATATTTAATTTATTATTTTTATTAATTTTATTAATTTAACTAAGTTATTAAGTATTATTATTATTAATAACTTAATTAAATTATTAAATATTATTATTATTATTAAATTAATTAAATTATTAAATATTATTATTATTATTATTTATATTTATATTATATTTATAAAATTTAAAAACTTTTTATATTTTTATAAATAGTATTTTAATATTTTAATATACTTAATTTTATAATATATAATATATTAAAATACTATTTTCTTTTACTTTTTAATTAACTTAAACTTACTTAGTTTTTATTAAGTATTTATTTAAAAAATAATAAACTTTTTAATAATATATAATTTTAAGTTTTTAATTATATTAAACTTAATTAAGTAAATTAACTTTTTATATTATTAAAAATACTAATATAAATAAAAATATAATAATTAAAAAACTTAATTTTATATTTATAAAATCTATAATTAATAAATATAAAGTATATTAAAAAATTATATAAATAGCTTAATATAAATAATTAAAGAATTTTTTTTTATAAATTTTATTATTTTTTAATTTTATATAATACTTTATATAAAACTTAATTTTATATACTTAAATAAATTTAATAAAAAAATTTAATTAATATTTTAATTTATTATTAAGTTTAATTTACTTATAGTTTTAATAATTAAATAAATAATATTTATTTTATAATTTATTATATTTTAAAAAGATTTAATATAAATTTTTTAAAATAAAATTTAAAAAAAAAAAAATATTTTTAATATAAAATATAATTATATTACTAAAATATATATATTAATTAACTTAAGTTTTAATACTTTTTTCTTTATATAATATAAATTAATTTTAAATATATATAATTTTATTTATATAATATAAAATATAATTATTACTTAACTTTTATAAATTATTTATTATATTTTTCCTTAATTAAGAAGTTAATAATAAAATATTAAAATTAATAAAATAAATTTTATTTCTTAAGATTTATTTTTATTATTATTTTTATTTTTAATATAAAAGTAATTAAATACTTTTATATTATAAAAATTAATTAATAATATTATAAAACTATATTATTAATATATTAAATATAAAATAATAATAATATTAATAAAAATACTATTTTTATAATAATTCTTTAAGTAATATAATAATTAATTAATATTATAAATAAGTATTTTATATTATAATTTTTATAAATAAATTAAAGCTTATATAATACTTAAAGATAAATTTTTTTTATTTTTTTATTAAAAAATATAAATATAATATAAAAAAATTATTAATAAATATTAATATTAATTATATTAAAAAAATATATATAATATTTATTAATTTTATAAATATAATTTAATAATAATAAATTAAAATAAATTTAAAAATATTTTAAAAAATTTAAGTATATAAAGGAAATAATAATTATATAATTATTATTATTATATTATATTTAATTTTAAATTTTTTTACTTTTTAATTAATTAATTAAAATATAAATTAAATTTTACTTTTTATATATTTTTTATTTACTATATATAATTTTATTATAAATATTTTATTATATTATAAAATTATTAATATTTTAATATAAATAAATTTAAATTTTTTTTAAAATTATATTAATATTTACTAACTTTTTAATATATAAATATTAATTTACTTTAAGTTTATAAAGGATTAAATAAGTAAATAAATATAAGCTTTATTAATAATTATATATTAAAAATTAAATATTTTAATAATATTATATACTTTAAATTATATTTTTTAAAGATTTTTTTATAATAATTAAAAATAATTAATTAATTTTATATATAATTATTTTTTAAATATACTTTTTTATAATATTTAAAAGTTATTAAAATTAATTATATTTATATATAATAGTAAATTTATTATTTTATTCTTTTATAATTTTACTTATTATAAATATATAACTTTAATTTACTACTTAAGTATTAATAAACTTAAATAGTTCCTTATGTAAGTTATATTACTACTTTAAAAAAAAGTAATAATTAAGAAAATTATATTATTATTTTAAAAAAAAAATTATTAAGAAAATTATATTACTACTTTAAAAAAAATAATTATTAAGAAAATTAATTATAATAATAATATTAAAATATTAAGTATAAATTTAATTATAATAATAATATTAAAATATTAAGTATAAATTTAATTTTAAAAATATTAAAGAAATATTTTATAATTTTTATTTTATTTTATATTTTAATTATTATTTTTATTAACTAAAAATAACTAAGTAAATAAAATAAAGTATATATATTTATATATATATTATTTATTTAAATTACTTTATATATAATTTTTTTATTTATTATTACTTTATATATTATTTATTAAAAATTTATTATTATTTTTTACTTATATATATATATTTTTATTAATATATATTTTATTTTTTAATTATTTTATAATTATTTTTATATTATTTTAATTAAATTTTTAATATATTTAAGTATAAATTTAAAAATAACTTAGTTATTATTATAAATAAAAAAACTAAAATATAATTAAATTATTTTAATTTAACTTTATAATATAAAGCTTTTTTAATAATACTTAAGTTTTTAAAAAAATATAAAAAATAAAAAAAATATAAAATTAATTTTAAAAATTAAAAAATAAAGTAAATTAAATTAAGCTATAGTAAAAATAATTAATTAAATTTATATATTTTATTATTAATATTTAAATATTAAATTTCTTTTAAAATAAAAGTAAAAAAAAATATTAAAAAAAAATATTTAAAAAAAATATTTTTAAAGTTTAATATTTAATAATTTTTTAATAAATATAATAAAAAAATAATAATTTTTTAATATTATTTTAGTAATATATTTTACTTAGTTATAAAAGTATAATTTAATTTTTATAAGTTTTTTTAAAAAAAGAAATAAAAAAAAAAGTAACTTAAGCTTAAATAATAATAATAATAATAATATAATAATAGTAAGTTTTAAAAAATAATATATAATAATAGTAATAGTAATAGTAATAGTTATAATAGTAAGTTTTAAGAAATAATATATAATAGTAATAATAGTAAATTCTAAAGAATAATATATATATATAATAATAATTATATAAGTAAAAGTAATAAAAGTAAAAGTAAAAGTAATAATATAATTTAAAAGTATAAGTATTTATTTAAATTTAAAAATTAATTTTTAAAATAATGTTAAAGTTATATAGTTTTATATATAAAATATTTAATATAATATTTAATTATTTTAAATTAAATTAATTTATAAAATAAAAAAATATATAATTAAGAAGTTAAAGGATAAATATAAAGTATTAGTTATTTAAATAATATATTTATTAATTTAATAAAACTAAAAGTAGTAAATAATTTTTAAATATTATTAATTAATATATTATAATTTTTTTAACTTTTAGTATAATTATTAATTTAACAAAGTTAAAAGTAATAATATAATTTAAAATAATAATATAATATAATTAAAATTATAAATATAATTATTATTTTAATAAAGCTAAGTATAGTAATATAATTTTTAATTATTTATAAAAAAAAATTTTAAAATTATATAATAATAAAAATTTATATAAATAAATAATTATTAGTTTATTATAATATAATTTTATAAAACTTTATTATAAACTATAGTTTTTTTAATATAAGGGATTTAAATATATTTATATTTAAATTTTTTAAAATTAGTTTTTTTTTAAATTAAAATAAGTAATAATAATAGAAAATTTAAACTTAAAGTAAAAATAAAGAATTTAGATTTTTATAATTAAAAAGTAATAAATAATATATATATATATAAATATAATTAAAAAATTAAAGTAATAATAGTAAAATTATATTTTTTTTCTTATTATTAATACTTTATAAAGTATATAATACTTATATTTTGTAATTAATAATAGTTTCTTTATATTTTATAAGTTTTTTTTTAAGTAATATACTTTTATATAATATATAAATAGCTTAATTAAAGTAGTTTAAAGCTTAAATTAAATTATTTAAGTACTATAATAATTATATATTTTTTCTAAAGTTTAAAGTTTAAAGTTTAAAGTTTAAATTACTAAGGGGGTTTTAAAAATAATTATTATCCTTAATTAAGCTTTATTAAGTTAAAAAGTATATTAATTAATAAAAAAGTTATTAATTTATAAAATACTTTAGTTTTAGTATATATATTATATAAAATAAAATATTAAAATAATAAATTATTATTTTTATATATAAAAAAATTATTTTAGTTATATTTAATATTACTTTATAAAGGTTATATTTATTATTAAAAGAGTTAGTAAAGTTATAATAACTAAGTTAAAGAAAAGTTATACTTTAACCTTTAGTTTAAAATCTAAAATTAATTTATAACTTAATTTAATTAATTATAATTAACTAAGTTAAACTTTAAAAATTTAAGTTATAAAGTATAATTATTATATTAAGGTTTAAAACTAAACTTAAAATATATATATAAAATAACTTAAATAATAAAATTTAAATATAATATAAATATATAGAAAAGCCTAAATAATAAAGTTTAAGTATAATATAATTAGCCTTAAGCTTATAAATTATAATTTAATAACTTAATTAAACTAAATAAATTTATTATATTTTTTTTATTAAGTTATAAAAAGTAGTAATAATCTTTAAAAATAAATTATATATATAATATAAAAGACTATATAATAAAATAATATATTTACTTTTTTTTACTATAATTAAATAAAGCTATTAGTAAATTTACTTTATTAATTAAAAAAAATAACCTTTGTAAAAGCTCCTAAGTAATAGTTATAACTTAATTATAACTTAAGTAAAATAACTAAATAAATAACTAAATTTATAATTAATAAAATTATAAATTTATAATTAAAAACTTTAAAAAAATTAAATAAAGTAAAGTATAAGCTAAATTAACTAAAGAGTATTAAAAACCCTAAGCTAAGTAAAAGCATTAAGAAAATTATTAAAAAAGTTAATAAAATAATATAAAAGTTTTTTTATAATTAATTTCTTTTAGGTAATTTATTCTTTATACTTAAGAAAGAATATTACTTTATAATAAATAATAGCTTAATAGTATTTTTTCTTTAAGAATTATAAAATTAATAATTTATAAAGTATTTTATTTTATATAATATATATTACTATAAATAATATTTTTTTTTTATAAATTAATTAACTTTTTACTAATTAATATATTTTTTATTTTAATTATACTAAAATAAAAATAATAATTATTTTTAAAATTCCCTTAGTAAATTATTTAAGCTTTATAAATTATATATTTTCTTTAAAATTTAAAATTTAAAGTTTAAATTAAGTTATTTAAGTTTTATAAATTATATATCTTTTTTAAATTTAAACTTAAAATTTAAATTAAATTATTTAAGCTTTATAAATTATATATTTTCCTTAAGTTTAAAATTTATAACTTAAATTAAATTATTTAAGCTTTATAAATTATATATTTTCTTTAAGTTTAAAGTTTAAAGCTTAAATTAAGTTATTTAAGTTTTATAAATTATATATTTTCCTTAAGTTTAAAGCTTAAAGCTTGAATTAAGTTATTTAAGTATTATAATAATTATATATTTTTTTTAAAATTTAAATTTTTTTTAAAATAATTTTTATTTATAATAAAAGTATAAAAATTTTAAAAAAGTTTTTAATATATTTAAAAAATAATTAAATTATTAATAGTTTTATAATTTTAAAAATTTAAAATATAAAAGTTTATAAAAAGATTTTTAATTATTATTATTTTATTTATTAATATAAAAGAAATTATTATTAAAAAAAAATTTTAAAAAATTTTTTAATAAAAAAAATAAATTACTTATTTACTATTTTAATTATATATTATAATTAAACTTTTTTTTTTAAATTTTAAATATAATTGATTTATAATATAATTATAATTTAATTAAATATTTTTTATTTTTTTTTTATAATTTTAAAAAAGATTTTAATATAATTTTAACCTTAATTAATTACTTAATTTTATTAAAACTTAATTTTAAAACTTTTTATTAACTATATAATTAATTACTTAGGATATTAATAAAAAATATTCTTAAGTTAAAATATATAATTATTAATATTTAGTTTTATTAATATAAATTAAAAATAAAACTTAAAACTTTTTAATTATAATATTATTTATAAAATTATATAATTATATATACTTTTTAAATATAAAGTTTAATTTAAGTTATTTAAGTATTATAATAATATATAATTATGTATTCTTTTTAATTATAAAGTTTAAATTAAGTTATTTAAGTATTATAATAATTATATAATTATATATTTTTTTTAATTATAAAACTTAAATTAAGTTATTTAAGTATTATAATAATATATACTTTATAATTATATATTTTATAATTATATATTTTTTTAATTATAAAGCTTAATTTAAGTTATTTAAATATTATAATAATACATAATTATATATTCTCTTTAAGTATAAAGCTTAATTTAAATTATTTAAGTAGTATAATTATATTATATTATAATATATTATATTATAAGCTATAATATACTATAATATATTATAATATATTATATTATTTATATAATTTATATAAAACTTATATAAATTAAATATATAAGATCTTATATATTTATAAATTACTATTATAAATTAATTTATTATAAATTAATTTCTTTCTTAAGTATAAAGGATAAATTACTTAAAAGGAATTAATTATAAAAGAATCTTTATATATACTTTTAATAAGTTAATTAATCTAAGTACTTATATATATATAATTATATATATTTTATTAACTTTTTTAAACTACTTTATAAACTCTTTTAATAATTTTCTTAATACTTTTACTTAGCTTAAGGTTTTTAGTATTATTAAAATAAAAAGTAATAATTAATAATTATACTAGTACTCCTATAAATAGGGGGTTAATTAAACTAGTTATTTATAAGTAAAAGGCCTTAGTTACTATTAAATAATAATAATTTATAATTAATTAATATACTTTTTATTTAATTATTAACTTAGTTTTTATTAAAATTACCAAATACTAATATTATTAAATTAATTATAATTAATAATTACTATTAGTATTAGTATATTTAATTTTAAATATTAAAATATAAAAAAAATAATTAATAAATATAATAAAATTAACTTAACTTACTTAACTTTTTAATAATTAAGTTTATTATTATTAAAAAACTTAATTACTACCTTAAAGTTTTTATTATAATTTTAAATTAATAATAAAGTAATTTAAAAAAATTAAAAAAATAATAAAAATAATAACTAAAATAAATATTTATTTAAAAATAATAAAAGCTTAAATATTAAAAAATAATAAACCCTTAAGTTTATAAATAAATATTTTAAAAATAAATAAATATTAATAATTTTATTATTATTAAATAATATAAATATATATAATTTAAAAGTTTATATATTTTTATAAAATTTTATTTTACTAAAACTAAATATTATTTTACTATAATTAAGTATTATTTTACTATAATTAAGTATTATTTTACTATAATTAAGTATTATTTTATTATAACTAAGTATTATTTTATTATAATTTATATAAAATATATTTATTTAAAAAAGTAAAAGTAATATAATAATTTAAAACTATTTTAAAATTTAAAGTTAATTTATAACTTTAAATTTAAAAATATAAATATAATTAATTAACCTTAAATTAATAAATATATAATTATTACTAAAACTTAAAAAATAAAAAAACTATTTTAATTTAATAATAAAAAGTAATATTTATAATAAATTTAATTAAAGTAAATAATTTATTAATTTATTATATAAAAATTAAAAATATTTTAGTAAATAAATTTTAAATTTAAAAAGTTAAGTAATAATAATATATAAAAATAATAAATATAATATTTTTAATATTAATACTTAATTTAATAATAATAAAAAATATATTTAATAAAATTTTTAAATATATAAAATTAAAGTTTAAAAAGTTTAATTTTAAAATATTATAAAAAATATATTAAAAATAAAAAGCTTATATTTTTTTACTTTTAAAATTTATTTAAAAATTTATATAAAAAATTAATATTATATAAAAAAGCTTTTTATAATAAGTTTAAAGTATAAATTATTAAATAATTACTTTATTTTTAAGTTTATTAATAAATTAAGTAAAAAATACTTTATTTAAAATATTAATTTTTAAATAATATATAATATTTTTATATTATTAATATTTAATAATATAATTAAAAATATAAAAATAAATAAAGTAAAATAAAGTAATAATATAAGTAATATTTAAGCTTTATTAATTTATAAATAACTTACTTTAAAATTAAAATAATAATTAAAATAATAAAAAAAAATTATTTAAGTTAAAAAATACTTATATTATAATTATAAAAAATATATTAAAAGTAAATATTAAATATTATATTTTTAAAAAAAATAATTAAATAAAAAAAATAAAAAAAAACTAAGTTAGCTTAATTAATTAATAATAGTAAAATGAAAAATTTAAAATACTTTAGTATTAATTACTTTAAAAATAAAACTTTTTAGTAATTTTTAATTAAATAAATTACTTCTTTAAGTTTATTTAAATTTTTAACTTTAATTATAATTAATATACTATTTATTATTATAATATTTTTATTTTAAAAACCTTAAAATTATATTATAAAAAATTTAAAAAATAAAAAATTTAAAAATAAAAATTAAAAAAATTAATAATATAATTAAAATTATATAAATTAAATTACTTTTATTATAATTATTTTTTATAATATTTTTTTTATTTTAATACTTAATTTAAATTTTTTATTTATAATTTAGCTTTTTAATATAAAAAATAATAATAGTTTTTTAAAATAATTAAATTATTAAAAAAGTTAATTTTAAAATTATAATAAAATAATTTAAGGTTTTTTTTATTTTATAATTTAATATATTATTAATATAAATATTAATTTTTTACTTTATTAATTTATAAATATAAGTTTAATATAAGTAAATAAACTATTTAAGTAATAATAACTTTACTTAATTAAAAAATATAATAAAAAAAATAAATATAATTTAAAAATATTATTTTTATAAATATTATTTATAAAAATAAATAAATAAAAAACTATATTATAGTTAATTATATAATACTAAGTATATAAAAAATATAATTTATATTAATATTTATAATTTTTTTTATATAATTAATTATAATAAAAAAAATACTAAATTATATTTATTAATAATTATAATAAATTTAATAAAAGTAAATTTATTAAAATTAAATAAAATATATAAAAGTTTATTTAATTTTTTATATAATTTTTAAAAAATAAAAAATTATAAAAATAATATTATTAAGTAATATATATAAATAAAATTAAAAAATTTAATAACTAAAACTTTAATTAATAAACTTATAAATAAAATATAAAACTTAAGTTTTTTTTTATTAAATAATATTAATTTAATAAAATTATAAAAATTTTTAATATTATTATTTATAATAAACTTTTATTTATAATAATTAAAAAAATATTTTAAAAAAGTATTAATTAAAAATTCTTAATATAATTAACTACTTATAAAATTAAAGCTTATATAAATTACTTAATAAAACTTTTTTTTAATTTATTTATAAATAATATTTAAATATTTTAAATATTAAAATTATAAATATTATAATTTAGTATTTAATTTTATAAATTTAAAAAAAAAAAACTTAATAATAAAAAAATAAAAAATATTTTTTTAAGTTTTATTAAAAATATAAAATATTATTTTTTAATATTTTAAAAAAAAATTATAATTTTTTTAAATATTTATTTTAAGTTTAAAATTATTAAATAGTTAATAATAATAATTTATAGTATTAGTACTTAAATAATTAATTAAAAATTAATAAAAAAATAATATTAAAAATTAAGTTTTATATATTTTATAATTAAAGTAATTTTTTTAAAGTTTTTAATAATTAATTATAAAAAACTAAGGATTATAAAAAATATTTTTAAATATTTAAAGCTATAATACTTAATATAAAGTTATTTATTATTTAATATTTTAATATTAATTACTTTTTTTAAAGTTTTTTATTAATAATATTAAATTATAATTATTTTAAAAAGTTAAATATAGTTTTTTTTAAAATAAATAATATAAAAGAATAATTAATAAAATATAAGCTTTATATAATAATAATACTTAAAAATTAATTAAATTTAATTTTTAAATAAATATTTTATATAAAAAATAAATATATAAATTAAAGAAAAAACTTAATAATTAAGTTATTAAATATAAGGCTTATTAAATTATATAAGGTTTTAAATAAATTATAAAAGTTAATTACTTAAAGATATTTATATTAATTATAAAGTTAATAATTTATAAAGTATTATTTATAATTATAATTACTTTAAATTTAAAAATTAAATAAATAAATATAAAAATAACTTTTTTATATAAGGAAATTAAAAAAAATATTTATATTAAATAACTTATATACTTTAATAATAACTTAAAAAAAGTTTATAAATTAAAAAAAGCTTTTTATAAATTAAAATAAATATTATAAATAAAATATAAAATCTTTATTAACTTTTTTATAATACTTAACTTTTATATTATTTTTTTAAATAATAACTTTTATATAAAAAACTTTTTTTATTATAATTTATATTAATAACTTACTTTTAATTAATAAAAATAAAAGTAAAATTATATATTTAAAAAATATATTATACTTAAGGTTTTTAATAATTAATTTAAAATTTTATTATTATTATTTAAAAATATAAATTTAATATAATAAATTAAATTATATAATAATTTTTAATTAATAAAATTATATATAAAAGATTTTTTATTAATTTAACTTATTAAAATATATATTTATATTTACTTTAATAATAAAAAAATAATTATAAAAAACTAAAAATAAATATTTTTTTTACTTAAATAAATAAAAAAAGTATTAATTAATAATAAAATTATTAATATATTTAATACTTAATATATACTTTAATTTAACTTATATAATATTTATTATTAATTAATATATAAGTAACTTTAATAATATATATAAATAAATTATAAAGTAAATACTAAAGTATATATAAAATATAAGTAATTTTTACTTTATATTTTAAAGTAATTTAAAATAATTATAAAAGTATAATAATTTTAATTAAGTTAATAACTTAAATATTTATAAATTAACTTTTAGTTATATATTTAATATAAAAAGTAAAAAAATTAATTAATCCTTAAGATAATAATTAATTATAATATTATTAAATTATAAAACTAAATATATAACTTAAATAAATATTATAAAAAAAGTAATTTAATTATAAAGACTTTTTATAAAATTATAAATTAATTTTAAAAAAAAATATAATAAAAAACTTTTTATTAATAATTATAATTATATATTATAATAATTAAAGTAAAATAATATTAGCTAAAAATTTAATAAATTATAAAAGTTTTAAGTATATAAAAACTTAATATTACTTTATTTATAAAAAAATAAATAATAAAAAAGTTAAATTAAAGTATATTTTTATAAATTAAATAATAGTAAATAAATTAATTAAATTACTTAAGAAAAATTACTTTAATAAGTTTTATAAAGCCTTAAGATTAAAATAAATTAGTAATATTATTATTAATAAAAAATAAAGTTTTAGGGAAATTATAAATAAAACTTTAGAAATTAAAAATAAAATTATTAATAAAATATATTAATAATAAAAATAAAGTTTTTAAAAATATAAAAATAATAAAAGTAATAAATTAATTATTAAGTAAAAGTATTAAAATAAAAAGTAATAATTAATAATTATACTAATACTTTTATAAAGAAAGAATTAATTAAATTAATTATTTATAAATAAAAAGCCTTAGTTATTATTAAATAGTAATAATCTATAGTTAATTAATATACTTTTTATTAAGTACTTTTTAATTAGTTTAATTTATATTTTACTTTACTTACCTTTAATTTCTTTTTAAAGTTTTTAATTATAAGTTTATAATTTTATTAATTATAAATTTAATTATTTATTTAGTTATTTTACTTAGGTTATAATTAAGTTATAGTTATTATTAAGAAAAAGTAAATATATTATTTTATTATATAGTTTTTTTAAAAGTATTATATATATAATTTATTTTTAAGTAAAATTATTATTACTTTTTATAATTTAACAAAAGGATATAATAAGTTTATTTAGTTTAATTAAGTTATTAAACTATAATTTATAAACTTAAAGCTTATATTATACTTAAACTTTATTATTTAAGTTTATATATATATATATATATATATATATTTATATTATATTTAAATTTTATTATTTAAGTTATTTTATATACTTTAAGTTTAGTCTTAAATCTTAATTACTTATACTTTATAATTTAAAACTTTAAAGTTTAACTTAGTTAATTATAGTTAATTAAGTTAAGTTATAAATTAATTTTAAATTTTAAACTAAAAGCTAAAGTATAGTTTTCCTTTAACTTAGTTATTATATTTTTACTAACTTTTTTAATAATAAATATAACCTTTATAAATTAACTTATTTAAATTAAATTATAAATTAATTTATTATAAATTTATTTATTATAAATTTGTTTATTATAAATTTATTTATTATAAATTTGTTTATTTAAATTAAATTATAAATTAATATATTATAAATTTATATATTATTAATTAATATATTATAAATTTATATATTATTAATTAATATATTATAAATTAACTTATTATAAATTAACTTATTATAAATTAATATATATATATATAGACTTATATTTTATTTTTCCTATATATAACTTTTATTTCCCTTTTATAATAGACTTATAATTTAATAGGAGTTTTTTTCTTTTATTATTATTTTTTTTATTATTATCTTTTTATTATTTTTTTTTTAATAATTTAATAGGAGTTTGTTTCTTTTATTATTATTTTTTTTTTATTATTATCTTTTTATTATTTTTTTTAATTTTTTTTTATTATTACTTTTTTATTATTTTTTTATTATTTTTTTATTTTTACTTTTTTAAAATAAGCTTTTATAAAGTTTATAAAGATTTAAAGTAAATTATTATTTCTTTTTTATTTTAGTTAATTTATAAAATAATTTATTAAATTTATTTTTCATAATAATAAAATTATAATAATATTTTTATATAATTAAGTTAATTATTTTAATTAATTTATAATAATTTACTTAATAATTAATTATAATTGTAATTATTAATAACTTACTTAAGGAAATATAAATATTATATAATTATTTTTTTTAATAATAATATTAAAATAAAGGGTAATAATTAATAATTATACTAATACTTTTATAAATAGGGGGGTTAATTAAACTAGCTACTTATAAGTAAAAGGCCTTAGTTATTACTAAATAATAATAATTTATAGTTAATTAATATACTTTTTATTAAGTTATAAACCTAGCTTTTACTAAAATTACTAAGTATTAATATTATTAAATTAGCTAATAATTAATAATACTACTAGTACTAGTGTATTTAATTTTAAATATTAAAAATTAAAGTATATTTAAATTTAAATATTAAAAATTAAAGTATATTTAAATTTAAATATTAAAAAAAAAAAAATAATTAGTAAGTACTAAAGTAAAACTAACTTAACTTACTTAAACTTTTAATAATTAAGTTTATTATTATTAAAAAACTTAATTATTACCCTAAGGTCTTTATTATAATTTTAAATTAATAATAAAATAACCTAAGGGAATTAAAAAAAATAATAAAAATAATAATTAAAATAAAAACTTATTTAAAAATAATAAAAGTAAAAGCTTAAATACTAAAAAATAATAAACCTTTAAGCTTATAAATAAAGATTTTAAAAATAATTAAATATTAATAATTTTATTATTATTAAGTAATATAAATATATATAATTTAAAAGTTTATATATTATTATAAAAACTTATTTTATTAAAATTAAATATTATTTTACTATAATTAAGTATTATTTTATTATAACTTATATAAAATATATTTACTTAAAAAAGTAAAAGTAATATAATAATTTAGAGTTATTTTATAACTTAAAGCTAGTTTATAACTTTAAACTTTAAAATATAAATATAATTAATTAACTTTAAATTAGTAAATATATAAATATTACTAAAACTTAAAAAATAAAATAATTATTTAATTTAGTAATAAAAAGTAATATTTATAATAGATTTAATTAAAGTAAATAATTTATTAACTTATTATATAAAAATTAAAAATATTTTAGTAAATTTAGAAAGTTAAGTAATAATAATATATAAAAATAATAAATATAATATTTTTAATTTTAATAATTAATTTAATATTAATTAAAAATATAATTAATAAAGTTTTTAAATATATAAAGTTAAAGTTTAAAAAATTTAATTTTAAAATATTATAAAAAATATATTAAAAATAAAAAACTTATATTTTTTAATTTTTAAAATTTATTTAAAAATTTATATAAAAAATTAATATTATATAAAAAAGTTTTTTATAATAAGTTTAAAGTATAAATTATTAAGTAATTACTTTATCCTTAAGTTTATTAATAATTTAAGTAAAAAGTACTTTATTTAAAGTATTAACTCTTAAATAATATATAATATTTTTATATTACTAATATTTAATAATATAATTAAAAATATAAAAGTAAATAAAGTAAAATAAAATAATAATATAAATAATATTTAAGCTTTATTAATTTATAAATAACTTACTTTAAATTAAGGTAATAGCTAAAATAATAAAAAAGAAATTATTTAAGTTAAAAAATACTTATATTATAACTATAAGAAATATATTAAAAGTAAATATTAAATATTATACTTTAAAAAAAATAATTAAGTAAAAGAAATAAAAAAAACTAAATTAACTTAATTAATTAATAATAATAAAATAATTAAAATACTTTAATATTAGTTATTTTAAAAGTAAAACTTTTTAATAATTTTTAATTACAAAAACTATTTTTTTAAATTTATTTAAATCTTTAACTTTAGTTATAATTAATATATTATATATTATTATAATACTTTTATTTTAAAAACCTTAAAATTATATTATAAAAAACTTAAAAAAATAAAAAATTTAAAAATAAAAGTTAAAAAAATTAATAATATAATTTAAAAATATATAAATTAAATTACTTTTATTATAATTACCTTTTATAATATTTTTTTTAATTTAATACTTAACTTAAACTTTTTATTTATAATTTAGTTTTTTAATATAAAAAAAGTAATAATAGTTTTTTAAAATAGCTAAATTATTAAAAAAGTTAATTTTAAAATTATAATAAAATAATTTAAGGCTTTTTTTATTTTATAATTTAATATATTACTAATATAAGTATTAATTTTTTACTTTATTAATTTATAAATATAAGTTTAATATAAGTAAATAAGTTACTTAAGTAATAATAACCTTACTTAATTAAAAAATATAATAAAAAAAATAAATATAATTTAAGAATATTATTTTTATAAACTTTATTTATAAAAAAGAATAAAAAAGAAATTATATTATAATTAACTATATAATACTAAGTATATAAAAAATATTATTTATATTAATGTTTATAGCTTTTTTTATATAATTAATTATAATAAAGAAAAATATTAAATTATATTTATTAATAATTATAATAAGTTTAGTAAAAATAAACTAATTAAAATTAAATAAAGTATATAAAAGTTTATTTAATTTTTTATATAGTTTTTAAAAAATAAAAATTTTTAAAAATAATATTATTAAGTAATATATATAAATAAAGCTAAAGAATTTAATAATTTAAACTTTAATTAATAAATTTATAAATAAAATATAAAGCTTAAGTTTTTTTTTATTAAATAATATTAGTTTAATAAAATAATAAAAAACTTTAATATTATTATTTATAATAAACTTTTATTTATAATAATTAAAAGGAATATTTTAAAGTAATATTAATTAAAGATTTTTAATATAATTAACTACTTAAAAAACTAAAGCTTTTATAAATTACTTAATAAAACTTTTTTTAAGTTTATTTATAAATAATATTTAAATATTTTAAATATTAAAACTATAAATACTATAGCTTAGTACTTAATTTTATAAACTTAAAAAAAAAAATTTAATAATAAAAAAAAAATATATATATTTTTAAACTTTATTAAAAATATTAAATATTATTTTTTAATACTTAAGGGAAAAGTTATAACTTTTTTAAATATTTACTTTAAGTTTAAAATTATTAAATTTATAATTATAATTTATAATATTAATACTTAAATAATTAATTAAAAGCTAATAAAATATAATAATAAAAATTAAGTTTTATTTATTTTATAATTAAAGTAGTTTTCCTAAGGTTTTTAATAATTAATTATAAAAAACTAAAAATTATAAAAAAAGTTTTTAAATATTTAAAATTATAATACTTAATATAAGGCTATTTATTATTTAATATATTAATATTAATTATTTTTTTAAAATTTTTTATTAATAATATTAAACTTAAATTATTTTAAAAAGTTAAATATAACTTTTTTTAAAATAAATAATATAAAAAATTAATTAATAAAATATAAGCCTTATATAATAATAATACTTAAGAGCTAATTAAGCCTAATCTTTAAATAAATATTTTATATAGGAAATAAATATATAAATTAAAAAAAAAACCTAATAATTAAGTTATTAAATATAAGGTTTATTAAGTTATATAAGGTTTTAAATTAATTATAAAAGTTAATTACTTAAAGATATTTATATTAATTATAAAGCTAATAATTTATAAAATATTATTTATAATTATAATTTTCTTTAACTTAAAAATTAAATAAATAAATATAAAAATAGTTTTTTTATATAAGGAAGTTAAAGAAAATATTTATATTAAATAATTTATAAACTTTAGTAATAATTTAAAGAAAGTTTATAAATTAAAAAAAGCTTTTTATAATTTAAAATAAATATAATAAATATAATATAAAACCTTTATTAATTTCTTTATAACCTTTAGTTTTTATATTATTTTTTTAAATAAAAATTTTTATATTAAAAAAAATATTTATTATAATTTATATTAATAACTTATTTTTAATTAGTAAAAATAAAAGTAAAACTATTAACTTAAAAAATATACTATACTAAAGGTTTTTAATAATTAACTTAAGACTTTATTATTATTACCTAAGAATATAAATTTAATATAATAAACTAGATTATATAATAATTTTTAATTAGTAAAACTATATTTAAAAAATCCTTTATTAAGTTAATTTATTAAATTATATACTTATACTTACTTTAAGAATAAAAAAATAATTATAAAAAGTTAAAAATAAATATCTTTATTATTAAAAAAAATAAAAAAAATATTAATTAATAATAAAGTTACTAATATATTTAATATTTAATATATACTTTAACCTAGCTTATATAATATTAATTATTTAATTAATATATAAGTAACTTTAATAATATATATAAATAAATTATAAAATAAATATTAAGGTATATATAAAATATATAAAACTTTTACTTTATATTTTAAAATAACCTAAAGCTATTATAAAAGTATAATAATTTTAATTAAGTTAATAACTTAAATATTTATAAATTAACTTTTAAATATATATTTAATATAAAAAGTAGAAAAATTAATTAATTTTTAAAATAATAGTTAATTATAATATTATTAAATTATAAAGTTAAATATATAACTTAAATAAATATTATAAAAAAGGTAATTTAATTATAAAGACTTTTTATAAAATTATAAATTAATCTTTAAGGAAAATATATAATAAAAAACTTTTTATTAATAATTATAATTATATATTATAATAATTAAAGTATAATAGTATTAGCTAAAAACTTAATAAATTATAAAGATTTTAAATATATAAAAATTTAATATTATTTTATTTATAAAAAAGTAAATAATAAAAAAGTTAAATTAAAGTATATTTTTATAAATTAAATAATAGTAAATAAATTAATTAAGCTACTTAAGAAAAACTACTTTAATAAGTTTTATAAAGCCTTAAGATTAAAATAAATTATTAATATTATTATTAATAAGAAAATAAAGTCCTAGGAAAATTATAAATAAAGCTTTAGGGCTAAAGATAAAGTTATTAATAAAATATATTAATAATAAAAATAAGGCCTTAGGGATATAAAAGCAGTAGAAGTAATAAATTAATTATTAAGTAAAAGTATTAAAATAAAAGGTAATAATTAATAATTATACTAGTACTTTTATAAGTAGGGGGGTTAGTTAAACTAGCTACCTATAAGTAAGAGACCTTAGTTACTACTAGATAATAATAATCTATAGCTAATTAATATACTTTTTATTAAATAAAAATTTTTTTAAAGGTATTTTTTTAGTTTAAAATAATATTAAAAATCTTATTATTTGAATTCTAGCTTTATTATGGCTTATATAATGAAAATAATTATAGTTTTATAAAATATAAATAATAAATATTAATATTTTGTTTTTTAATTTTATATAACTTATAGTTATAATTAATTATCTTAATAATAAAATTTATTTTTTATAAAAATATTCTTTTAGCTTTAAATAATACTTAGAATTTTATTATTTAAATTATAGCTTTACTATAGTTTTTATAATAAAAATAATTATAGCTTTATAAAATATAAATTATAAATATTATTATTTTATTTATTATAATATTATATATATTTTACTTAAATTAATATATTTATTTATTTAAATTTATTATATAAATAAAATTAATAAATAAATAAATTAATAATAAAATTAATAATAAAATTAATAATAAAATTAATAATAAAATTAATAATAAAATTAATAATAATTTATTTTATTATTTAGTATTTATTATTATTTACTTTTTTTTAAAAAAAAATTAATTTTATTAATTTTATTTTCTTTATTAGTTTAATGAAACTAATTTAGTTATAAGTAAATTATTATTAATAAAATTAGTTTTCTTTATTACTTTAACGAAACTAAATTAATTAATAATTAATTTGATTTAATAAATTATTACTAATTTATAACCTTAAGTATTCTATAGTAATATATACTTTATAATTATATATTTTCTTTAATTATAAAGCTTAAATTAAGTTATTTAAGTATTATAATAATATATACTTTATAATTATATATTCTCCATAAGTTTAAAAAGCTTTAAAAGCTTTAAAAAAGTATATTTTATATAAGTTAAATAGCTAATTTTAAAAATATTTTATTTAAATAATAAATAAATCTTTATAATAAGTAAAATAAATTTATTTAATTAGTAAAATTAAAAATATTTTTATATATAAAAGTATTTTATAATATATTATAATATAAAAGCTTAGTTTTTTATTAAAATAATAAAATAGTAAAAAAAATTACTTTAATTACTTAATATAGCTAGGCTAAATTTATTAACTTAATTATTTAAAAAGCTTATAGAAATTAAGCTATTAAAGTAAAAAAATAAAGTAAGTATTTTATAAAAGTATAATATAATACTTTTACTATTTTATTCAATATTTTATATATAATAGTAGTTATATATATATTTAGCTTTATAATTAAAGCTACTACCTTAATTATTAAATTAAATATAATATTTAATATTAAGCTTTAGTTAAAAAGAAAAATAATAATAAAAGTTATAAAAGATAAAGTAAAAGGTATATAAATTAAAGCTATTTATAAGCTATAAATTAAAGTTATTAATAAAGTAGTAGAAGCTATAATATATTATAATTAAGGTTGTTAATTAGTAATAATTTATTTTATTAGGCTTTTAAAGAAAACAAAATGAATTTTTTTTATTATTTATTATTTATTATTCTTTACTTTTTTAAGCTAAAAAAAACAAAATAAAGGTATTTATTATTAATAATAATTTATTAACGAAGGTAATAAATTTAATAATTACTAAGCTAATAAAAATATTATATAAGTAAATTATATATTTTTATAAAGTTAAAAAATAAAGCTATAAGCTTATATTTTCTGTTTTTTTATAGCTATTTTATTAATTTTATTATTTAATAAATAAAATTCCTTTATTATTTATTTTTATTAATAAAACAATAATAATAATAATTATGACTATTATACAGGGTTGCCAATTAGTAACAATTTATTTCGTTAGTGCCCTGAAGAAAACGAAATAAAAGAAATTCGTTATTCGTTAGTTTTTTTTAAATAATAATGAATAATGAATAACGAAATGAATCGTTACTAAATTTGTTATTTTTTAATAGAGTATTCCTAATATAACTAGCTTATAATTATAAAATAAATAGTAAAATCTAGCTATTTTAAGTAATTTTTTTATTTTATTTTATTTTACGCTAGCTATATTAGGAAGGTTTATTTATAAATAATAAATTTAGTAATAAATTCAGTAATTATTTGTTAATGAAAATGAAAGGGATTTATTATTCGTTAACGAAATAAATAATGAATAACTACTAATGAATTTACCAACCCTGATATTATATAAAGGAAAGTACTTCATAAACTACTAATTTTATAATTCCTAAAGAAAAAATACTATTAAGCTACTGCTTATTATAAGGTAATATTAAATTTAAGTAAAATAGCTTTTTTACGTATAGAAATAGTAATTTATTATTTTAGTACTTTATTTTATATAGTATATATACTAAGACTAAAGTATTTTATAAATTAATAACTATTTTACTATTTAATAACCCCTCTGATATAGTCAGGGTTGCACGATTAATCAGTAGTTATTTATTATTTATTATTATTTAGTAACTAATTTAGTTTTCATCAGCCTATTAAAGAAACTAAAACTAATTTACTTTAAATAATTTACTTAGTTAATTAATTTATTTATAACTAAATTAGTTTTCTTTAGCTATTTAACTAAATTACTTAAATACTATATATAATTTATATATAAATAATTAGTAGTTATTTATTATTTATTATTATTTAGTAAGTAATTTAGTTTTCTTTAGCTTATTAAAGAAATTAATCTAGTTTTACTTAAACTACTGATTAATTCTATTAGTTTTCTTTAACCCTCTGACGAAACTAATTTACTTAGTAAGTAAATTAGTTTAACAAATCGTTACTAATTTATAACCCTGGATATAGTAAAGCTAGGTTAGGGACAGTAGTTGTTTTTAAGACCCCCTAAGTAATAAATAATAAATTATTACTAAATTCGTTAATAAAAAAATACTATTTTTTTATTTAAATAAAATATTATAATTATATTATATTAGAAAATAAAATAATAATATTTATTATTTATATTTTATAATACTATTTTTATTTTTACTATCAAGGCTATAATAAAGCTATAATTTAAATAGTAAAATTTTAAGTGTTATTTAAACCTAAAATAACGCTTTTACATTATAAAAGAATTTACTATTAAAATAACTAATTACGATTATAAGTTTTATAAACCTAATAAAATAAATAATAATATTTATCATTTATATTTTATAATACTATTTTTTAACTTTATTATATAAGCTATAATAAAGCTATAATTTAAATAGTAAAATTTTAAGTATTATTTAGACCTAAAGTAATACTTTTACATTATAAAAAAATTTACTATTAAAATAACTGATTATAGCAGGGTTATAAATTAGTGACGATTCGTTAAACTAATTTACTTACTAAGTAAATTAGTTTTATTAAAGGGTTAAAGAAAACTAATAAAATTAATTAGTAGTCTAAGTAAAACTAAATTAGTTTTTTTAATAAGCTAAAGAAAATAAATTACTTACTAAGTAATAATAAATAATAAATAACTATTAATTATTTATATATAAATTATATATAGTATTTAAGTAATTTAGTTAAATAGCTAAAGAAAACTAATTTAGTTATAAATAAATTAATTAACTAAGTAAATTACTTAAAGTAAATTAGTTTTAGTTTCTTTAATAGGCTAACGAAAACTAAATTAGTTACTAAATAATAATAAATAATGAATAACTACTAATTAATTGTGCAACCCTGAATTATAGTTATAAGCTTTATGAACCTAATGAAAGAAATAATAATATTTATTATTTATATTTTATAATATTATTTTTAATTTTATTATATAAGCTATAATAAAGCTATAATTTAAATCGTAAAATTTCAAGTGTTATTTAAAGCCAAAAGAACGCTTTTACAAAAAATAAAATTTACTATTAAAATATTTCCTTTATTATAGCTTATATAATAATAATAAAAATGGTATTATAAAATATAAATAATAAATATTATAAAACTATAGTAAATATATAATAAATATTAAAAATTAAAACCTATATAATTTATCATATAATTCATTATATAATAACAGGGTTGCCAAATTCGTTAGTAGTTATTCGTTATTCGTTTCGTTAACGAATAACTCTTCGTTATTAGTTAACGAATAACGAATTTTATTCGTTTTCTTCAGGGCACTAACGAAACGAAGGAATTTTTCGTTAACGAAAACGAATAACGAAGGATATTTATGAATTAAATAATAAATTAAATAAAATAGCTATTAAAAAATGAAAAATACAGGCTTATAGCCCTGTTTTCTAGCTTTATAAAAATATATAATTTGCTTATGTAATAATCTTATTAGCTTAGTTATTATTAAATTCGTTACCTTCGTTAACGAATCGTTACTAATAACGAATGCTTTCGTTTCGTTTTCTTCAGCCTAGAAAATTGAAGAATAACGAATAACGAATAACGAAAAAAATTCGTTTCGTTTTCTTCAAGGTCCTAACGAAACGAATCGTCACTAATTAGCAACCCTGTATAATAATCATATAATAAGTCATACAATAAAAATATAATAAATTATAAAAATACAAAGTTATATATAATAAAAATAAATCGTATAATTTATCATATAATTTATCATATAATTTATTTTTATTATATAATTTATAGTCTGACCTATAGTCTGATTTATTTTTACTATATAATTTATAGTCTAACCTATAGTCTAATTATTTTTATTATATGATTTATTATTAATTATCATAAGATTAAATTATCTATATAATTAGCCTTTTCCTTTATGTTTTTTTTTATTTACCTTATTATAACAACAGTTTCTTATTATATTACAATAGATTCTGATTATAAATATAAAGAAATTGACGATTTTAAAGAAGAAGTTTATAAAGCTACTGATTTAAATTCTAAACTACTATTTATTTATAATAACCTTAATTCTAATTCTTTTTTACATTTAAATTCCTTTATTATTAATAATAAAGCTAGTATAACTAGTGATTTTATTTATAATAGACCTGAATTTAAATTAGAAGAAAATAAGGATTCTAAAATTTATATTTTTTAAAATAACTTATTTATAAAGGATTTATTACCTATTAAATTAGGAAAAGATTGGGAAATAGAAATACGCTGCATAAGGTTAGTTATTTATTTTATTATTATTTTATTATTTATTTTATTAATTAATTACTAGTTGTAAATTTAAAGCTATTTATTAACTAAAAGGCTTTAAATCATTGAATCTAGCCCGTCACTACCAATCAAAACACCCCCTTATAGCTTATAATAAGGAATCTGAAAAAATTAAAAAAAGAAGTAAGTTATTATTTTTATTCTTTTAATTAATTTTATAGAACTTCTGGTTTTATTATAATTATAATATTTGTATTATAATATAAATATAATAATTTAATTATAATATAAATATAATAATTTAATTATAAACAATTATAATTATTTTATTATAAACAATTATAATTATTTTATTATATATAAGCAGGGTTGCCAAATTCGTTAGTAGTTATTTGTTATTTGTTTTATTAATAAATAACTCTTCGTTATTAGTTAATGAATAATAAATTTTATTTGTTTTCTTTAGGGTATTAATGAAACGAATCGTTACTAATTGGCAACCCTGTATATAAGTTATAATAATAATAATATTATAATTATAATAACTAGTCGGGACATTTAGTAAAGCTAGATAGGTTAGTTAATTTTATTAATTAATAAACTACTTAATAACTCTTTATAATTGGCTATTATAATTTAATTATTAACAACTTACTCTTAGAAGCTGATATTACACCTTTAACGCATGACTCTTTATTTTATTTAAATATATAAAATAAAAAGTCAAAGGTTATTAATAACGAATTTAATAAAGATAAAGCTTTGCATAAGATATTAGTTTTTTTAAATTGAAAATAATATTTCTTTTAATGCTATATCTTCAAATTCGTTTAATAGCCTTTTATCTTTTTATAATAAGTAAGTTATTATTTTATTATTATCTATTTTATTACTTTATTATTATCTATTTTATTATTTTATTATTTATAATATAGTTACTATTATTTTTATTAGTAACTATCAGGGTTGCCAAATTCGTTAGTAGTTATTTATTATTCGTTTCGTTAATAAATAACTTTTCGTTAATCGTTAATGAATAACGAATCCCTTTTGTTTTCGTTAACGAATAGTTACTAAATTTATTACTAAATTCGTTATTTATAAATAAACCTTCCTAATATAACTAGCGTAAAATAAAATAAAATAAAAAAATTACTTAAAATAGCTAGATTTTACTATTTATTTTATTTTATAATTATAAGCTAGCTATATTAGGAATAATCTATTAAAAATAATAAATTTAGTAACGATTTGTTTTGTTATTTATTATTTATTATTATTTAAAAAAAACTAATAAATAATGAATTTTTTTCGTTTTGTTTTCTTTAGGGTATTAATAAAACAAATTGTTACTAATTGGTAACCCTGGTAACTATATTATAGTTAATAAACTAATATTTATGAAATATTAAAAGATAATTATAATAAGGCTTTATTAGATATAAATTTATATATTAAAGCTAATTTAAAATCTTATGGTACCTTTTCTATGACCTTTAATATTTAGACTTTAAATAACTAAAATTCCTATTTAGGAATAGTCCTTATTTTTATTAATAAAAATTTAAATTAAAATATAAGCTTATAGGTATTTATTTTATTTTTATTATTTTATTATTATTTTATTATTATTTTATTATAATAGCTGATTTAATTATAGGATTTAAAGAGCTTTTAGAAAGCCATACTGGAATATATATATTTCAGCAATTTAAAAAGGCTTTAGAGTCTTTTCCTTATTTACTAGATTTAAATAATCTATTTAGGTAATTAGTTATTTTATTATATAATAGCAGGGTTACTAAATTCGTTAGTAGTTATTCGTTTTTCGTTTCGTTTGTTTTCTTCAGGGCACTAACGAAACAAAGGAATTTTTCGTTAACGAAAATAAATAACAAAGGAATTTTATTTATTTAATAATAAATTAAATTAAATAGCTATAAAAAACGGAAAAAAACAGGCTTATAGCCCTGCTTTCTAGCTTTATAAAAATATATAATTTGCTTATGTAATATTTTTATTAGCTTAGTTATTATTAAATTCATTACCTTCGTTAACGAATTGTTACTAATAACGAATGCCTTCGTTTCGTTTTCTTCGAGGCCCTAACGAAATGAATCGTCACTAATTGGCAACCCTGTATAATAGTCATAATTATTATTATTATTATTATATTATTATATTATTATTTTTTATTTTTTATATAGCTAATATATATATTTTAGTATTACACAGGATAATACTTATAATAATAATACATTTATAAAGTCTTTTAAAGAAGCTTATAAAAAAGCTAATAATAAAGATTTTATAAATAATATTAGATGTATAGTACATATTATTAATTTAATAGCCCAAGATATATTAAAAGACTATATATCTTCTATTTCTTCTAATTTACAATTCTCTAATTATATAAATAATAATTTATATAATTATAATAATGAAGAAGAAGAAGAAGAAGATAATGAAGAAGAAGAAGAAAATAATAATAATTCTTCTAATAGTAAATTTTTTTTATTTATAATAATATTATTTATTTATTAATTTATTTTATAGATTTAATTTATCGATCACGGTGAATTATTTCATTAGTTAAATATACCCAAGAGCTTAGTAACTTATTAAGTGAAGGGATATTAAAAGCTAAGAGAAGTAAAAAATTCCTGCTTCTTATAATAAGGAAAAAATTCCTTTAGGTAATTATTTATTATTTATTTATTATTCCTTTTTTATTATTTATTTATTATTTATTATTTATTTATCTTTATTAATTAAATAATTTTAATAGATAACGCAACCCATTGGAATTCAACATTTTATATACTTGATATTACAATTAGTTTAAAGGAAGCTTTATTATATTATTATAATAATATAATTAATAAAGAATTTAAAAGGGTATATTATTATTATTATATTATTATTATTTTTATGAAGCTAATTTATTTATAGTTATATTTTTCTGATTTTGACTAGGAAGCTTTAGAAGAATTAAGAACTATATTTCTTATTTTTTTAAAACCTTTTATTAAATTGCAAGGTTAATTTTATATAACAATTCCAATAGCCTTATTATATATTTATAAAATAAATAATAAGCTAGAATTATTATATTTAAAATATACTAAAAAGCTTTATAATAATAAATTAGTAAGTTATTTATTTATTTACTTATTTTTATTAAGCTGCTTATTATTAGATTTATGCAAAAGCTATTAAATCTAGCCTTACTAAATTAGAAAAGTATTTTCCTAAGAAGATAATTACTTCTAGTTTAATTTATTATAAGCTTTTTTTTTATGGTTTATTTTTATTTTAGATCCTCGATTTAAAAATATTCATTTTAAAGATAAAGGCTTATTATGCTTTTTCCCTAATATTAATAACTCTATTTTATATTTATTAAAAATAAAATATAATAAGTATATTATTTATTTATTATTATTATATTTATTATTTAACTAATATTATTATTTTAGATTACGGGATAAAGTTAATAGCCCTAATATAATTAATAACCCTAATATAGCTAATTCATCTTTTAATAAATTAGCTAATGATTTTAATTATAATAGGGCTATTGAAAATACTAATAATAATAATTTATCTAATTCTAATAAAGAATTTTATTTAGGCACTAATACTACTATTAATGATAAAATATCTTTATATTTAAAAGAAAATCCTATATTAGAAGATATAAATTATTTATTTATTATTATATTATTATTATATTATTATCTATTTTATAATTATATTATTATATTATTATATTATTATTATATTATTATCTATTTTATAATTATATTATTATATTATTATATTATTATTATATTATTCTCTATTTTATAATTATATTATTATATTATTATATTATTATTTACTAATTATTTATTTTAATAGTACTAAAAAGGGGCAGTAACTATAAAGGTATCTATATAAGCTAAATACAAGGGCCTAGTAGTAAATAGTATATAAAAGGGCTGTCTGCCTAATAAAAGTCTAGTAGGGATTTAAGTTAATTAAATATATATTTTAACAGGTTATAAGCCTGCGCCTTCGGTAATAAGCTAAGTACTAATACCTACTTTTATTAAATTAATAAACTTAGTAGTAGTCTATTTATAAACTGAAATTACCTAATTAAAGGGGGGAATTATAGGACCTGTATTTTTAAAATAATAGACTAAGACCCTGCTAATTTAATTAACTAATTAGGTCTTTAAGAATATAACTAAGACTATTTATAAAACTAATTATAAGACTATAATTAAGATCGTTAGTAATTAAAATCCTAGGCCTTAAATAACTTAATTATAGGACTAATATAAGTCTAAGACTATTACCGGTATTATTAGTAGAGGGGATAATAACCTTAGGAAGCTAGGCTAAGGGAAACTAATAATTATAAATTAAATAAAACTTTCTATATAAAACCTACGCTAGTACTAATTCCTAAGGAGTTTAAAAAAAATAATATTATTATTACTATTCCTTTACCTTTTAGTAATATAAAATTCTTTAGTTATAAAGTTTAAATACTACTAATATAAAATTACCCTTAAATTTTCTATAATATATTTTACTAATATAGCTAATAAGGAAATATTACCTTTAGAGTTACAGTAGCGCTATTAGTAAAAATAAAGTTAAAAATTAAGCTAATAATAATTAATAACCTTAATTTATATAACCTCCTTAATTTTAAAAAGTAAGAGGATTATTAATAGTAGGTACGTTAAATAAGACTTATAATCAGGGTTGCCAATTAGTGACGATTCGTTTCGTTAGGGCCTTGAAGAAAACGAAACGAATTTTTTTCGTTATTCGTTATTCGTTATTCGTCTTTTTTATAAGCTGAAGAAAACGAAACGAACGGAATTCGTTAGTAGTAACGATTCGTTACTAAAATAACGAATCTATTTATTACTAATTTATTATAAATCGTAAAAATGAAAAAAACTATATGTTTAAAAAGTAGATTTTTAGCTAGATTTAATTATATAGTTTATTTTAATATACCTATTTTAGTTAATTTGCTATTAATTAAATAAGATTCCTTCGTTATGAGCTTTCGTTAACGAAAATTTCCTTCGTTTCGTTAGTGCCCTGAAGAAAACGAATTAAATTCGTTATTCGTTAACGAAAACTACTTCGTTATTCGTTTCGTTAACGAATAACGAATAACTACTAACGAATTTGGCAACCCTGCTTATAATAGACTTAATTAAAGCCTTTAATCTACTAAATAAGTATAAGGTTAAATATAAGGTCTTAATTTTATAATTAAAAACCTAATGTATAAAATAGTATTAATATATTAAAGTATTAAATAAAACTTTTTTTTTATTATTAAGTAACTTCTTAAGTATAAAAAAAATAGTTTTATATATTTTTTAATACTTAAAAAAAGAGTTTTAGTCCTTTAGACTAAGTATACTTTAAATAATACATTAGAAGTAGGAAAAGTATATTTATTCTAAATCTATTACTATTTATAACTATACCTAAAAAATTAATATAATATAAAAAAAGTTTATTTAAGTTAAGGTAAAGTATAAGTTACTCGGGGGGTCTTAAAAACGACTACTGTCCCCGTCCTAGCACAGCTATAACGGGGGGGTCGCTGAGTAGTAAAAGGGCCGTTGATTTGCAAAATACTTTAGTCTTAGTATACGCACTATACAAACCAAAGTACTACTTTAACAAATTATTAAACCTGCACTTAAAAAGGCTATTTTACTTATATTTAGCATTGCTTTATATTAAGCAGCAGCTTAATAGTATTTTTTTTCTTTAAAATTACAATATTTAGGGATTGCGTAGTACTTTATTTTATATAGTATGCCTACTATAAATTATGTATCTTTTTTTTGTAAATCAACGACCCTTTTGCTAATCAACGACCCCCCCGACATAGTGGAGCTAGGTCGGGGACAGTGGTCGTTTTTGAGACCTCCCGAGTACCTTTTAGTTATTTAATCCTAAAGTTTATAAATAACCTAAGTAAGAATTATATAGGCTAATATACTATTTTCTAAGTAAATTATAATATTTAAATTATACTTAAGTTAAAAGATATAATTAATAGTATAAAAGTAAAGGAAGCTAAGTAAAAGAGTAGTATAATAATAAATAATACTTTTTATATTAATTTACATAAGCAGCCTATAGCTTTACTACTAAATAAGGAGACTAAGATAATAAAAAGACTATACTATACTTACTATAAAAAAACTAGCTATAATAAAGTAGGATACTTTAATTTAAAACTTAATTTACAGAAAAAGTAGGAGGAATAAAAAAAATATAAACCTTACTAAGAAAAACCCTTAAATTTAACTTTTAACTAAATTATAAAACTAGTATTAACTAAAGCTAATTAAAAAACTATAAATAATTACTATATTATATTTTAAATAAAATATTATAATCTTTAGTTAATTTAAATCTTTAATTTAGGATATAAAAACTATATAATTTATAAAAAAAAGAAGTTTAACTTAGAAATATTAAAGTTATATAATAATATTTTTAAAAAAATAAAAAATACTAAAGTTAAAGTTAAAAATATAAGTAGTATTATATATTAATATATTAGCAAAAACTCCTTAGTTATAGTAACCTTTATAAATATATTATATACCCCTAGCCGAAGAATTAATCTAATATTAATAACTTAACTTTTTAACTATAATACTAATATAATAATTATAGTAGATATTTAAATAATTTAAAAAGGGGAAGCTAAGTTAATAAATAGGTAGTTTAAAAACCTTTTTATTTTATAAATAAATATATTACCTACTTAAGTATTAGTCTCCTATACTATTATACCTAAAATAAAACTATAGTATAATAAAATAAACTATTTAAGTAAATAAAATACTATTTAGCTAAAGAAAATAGTAATAAAAATAAATATAACCTAAAAGTTTTATATTTATAAAGCTTATATATATAGTAAAATAAAAAAACTTTTATATAAAGGGGAACTTTACTAAGTAGAATATATTAAAGATATAATTTATATTAATATTTATAAATTATTTTATATTATAAACTATAAAAAAAACTAATATTAAATAACCTTAGTTAATAATTACAGTAGGTTTAGTAAAAGTAAAATAATCTAAGTTAAAAAAAATACCTAGGAGTTTATTTATAAGTTTATTTTATTTTTTAAAAAAAAAAGCTATAATAGTAAAAATATTAAATTATTTATTTTAATAATATAAAAAAAATCTATAGTAAGAAATTTAAACTTTAGGTTACTAAATATAGCTTTATTATTAAGTTTTCTATAATAAAATAATATTAATTAAATAGTATTATTAAAAGTTTTAATATTATAATTAAAAATAAACTACTTTTAATAATAATTAGTAATTAAATATTATAAAAATATTAATTAAAAATATTAAAGATTATAAATTATTTCTAAAACTATAATTTATATAATACTTTTAATAAAATATTATTTAAACTTATATTTAGCTAATAACTAAATATTTTTAATATTTATATAATTAAAACTATAGCCTAGGCCCTAGTCCTTTAAATATAAAGGAAAAAGCTAAATAAAAAAAGACTAAAATATATTCTCCTAAGGTTTATAAAAAATATAGTCTATTATCTCCTTACTTTAGGGGGGAAGGTTATTAATTACTTTAATATTTATTTTAAAATAAAGAAAATCCTATTATATTACCCTAAGATAATATTAATTAAAATATAAATAAAGGAGATTATTAATTTTAAGTAATA
The DNA here is from genome assembly GCA_019565615.1 of Trichoderma simmonsii. Taxonomy (NCBI): domain Eukaryota; kingdom Fungi; phylum Ascomycota; class Sordariomycetes; order Hypocreales; family Hypocreaceae; genus Trichoderma; species Trichoderma simmonsii. The sequence goes on from CP075866.1 coordinate 4,098,061, forward strand.
TAAAAAAACTAATTTAGTTTAATCTATAATTATAATATTACTACTAAATAAAGCTATAATAAAAAAAGCTAAAATTATAGAAGAAGTACTAAAGTACTTAAAACGTTAATATTTATTATAAAGCTATTATATACTCCTTAATATCCTAGCCCTTATAGCGTTAAGTAAAACTATAGCTTAAGATATAGAATTATAATTATTTATAAAGGTAAAAAAAAGTTTTTTTTAAAATAAGTAAAATAATATAATATTTAAAGAAATTTAAATTTTATAAAAAAATAAAACCTAGTTTATAATACTAATAACCTTAGATATAAATGTTTTATAAAGAAAATAAATATATAAACTTAAATATAACTTTAATAATTAAATAGTTAAATATAAAGTTTACTAAGTTATTTAAGGTTTTAAATAGATTTTTAGCATAGACTATTTTAAGACCTTTACCTTTATCGTTAAGTTAATAATATATAAGATTTTATTTACTATAGTAGTTACCTTAGACTTAAAGATAGAGTAAATAGATATAAAGACTGCTTTTTTTTATAAATTAATTAATAAAAATATTTATATAGAATAACCTATTAGCTTTAAAGATAAGACTAGTATAATCTATAAGTTAAATAAAGCTTTATACGGACTTAAATAAGCGCCTTATATTTAATATAAAATACTTATAAACTTCCTCTTTACGTTAGGCTTTTATTTAATAGCGTTAGACTATAGTATTTTTATTAAAAATAGTATTTTTATTATAATTTATATTAACGATTTATTTATTATTAATAAAGAAAAGCAGGAGATTTTAGTAGTTAAAGAGGCCCTCTAGGCTGCTTTTAGATAATAGATCTTAGGCTATATAGCTACTACCTAGGAATAAAAATCTAATATAATAGAAGTATAAAAATAATTTATTTTAATTAATAAGGTTATATTTAAAAAATCCTTTAGTAATTTAATATAATTAAATATATAGAATCCTTAACTTTAATAATAGAAGCCTATTTTTAAAAGCTAGTAGAAGACTACGTCTATAACCTTAAGAAAAGATAAGAATATTAATTAATAGTAAGATCTTTAATATATTTAATATTAGGAATAAGGCCTAATATTATATATATTATCTTTATACTTAGCTACTACTTTAGCTACTTTAATAAGCTATATTATTAAGCTGTTAAAAAAGTATTCTACTACCTTTAAAAAATTAAAAATTTATACCTTAAGTATAAAGGAAAACTCTAGCTGCTTTATAACTATAGTAATTCTAATTAGGCTAGTAACCTAAATATAAGAAAATTAACTTTTAACTATGTTTTTAATATTAATAATAGTAAGATTAGTTAGTTATTAAGGAGATAAGTAATTATAGTGTTTTTTAATTATAAAGCTAAGTATATAGGTTATAAAGCTAAGTATATAGGCTAAATAAATATTATAAAGGAAGTAGTTTAGCTATAAAAGTTATTTTTAGAATTATAAATTAATCTTAGGGAGGAGGAAAATATAAATACTATTAGGGATTTAGCCCTGGCTACTATTATAATTCTTTATAATAACCAGGGTTGTAAAATTAGTTAGTAGTTTTTAGTTTTTTTAGTTACTAAACTAATTAGTTTAGTTTTACTCAAGCTATTAACTAAACTACTTAGTTTTTAGTTAGCTAATTAACTAAACTAATTTTTTTTAGTAACTAAAGCTTTAGTAACTAAAGATTTTTATTTATTAAATAATTAAATAAATAAGATATATATAATTATAATTTTTATAATTTAAATTAATATAATAATAAATAAATAGAATAATATAAGTTTTATTAATAAATAATATTATTTAAAATTAATATAGCTATTAGTTTATTTTTAGTTTTTTTAGTAACTAAAGATTAATTTAATTAGTTTAGTTTTAGTTAGCTATCTTAATTAACTAAACTAATTAGTTTAGTAACTAATACTTTAAGTTTAGTTTTAGTCAGGGTATTAACTAAACTCTTAATTACTAATTTACAACCCTGATAATAACTAAGGAGTAATTATACTTATAAAAAATCTAATAAACTATAAAGGTTTAAAATATATTAAAATATAATACTACTTTATTTATAAAAAAGTTAAAAAAGGAAAAGTTTAATTAAAGTATATCCTTATAGATAAAATAATTATAAATAGCTTAATAAAACTACTAGGTAAAAAGTAGTTTTTTAAATTCTAAAAAGCCTTTAGTTTAAAGAAAATAATAAACTTAGAAATTAATAGTAAAGCTATTTTTAATTAACTAAGGCAGTAGTATTAAAGTAGAATAAAATATTTAATAGCCTTTATTTTAATAATCTTAGGAATACCTAATAAGTAGGAGTTAACTTTAAAAAAACGTAGGTATACTTAGTAAATAAAAGCTAGCTTTAGTTAGCAGTAGTACCTAGTAAATAGGAGTTTTTAACTTTAAAAAGGTTTAAGTAAGACCGGTAATAAAATAGCTTTATACTTCCTAAGTAGGAGTACTAAAAAAGAGCAGTAATTATAAAGGTATTTATATAAGCTAAATATAAGGGCCTAGTAGTAAATAGTATATAAAAGGGCTGTCTGCCTAACGAAAGTCTAGTAGGGATTTAAGCTAATTAAATATATATTTTAATAAATAGAATAAGCCTTTAGACTAGTAGAAGTCTAATTATAATAAATTTCCTATTTTATCTATTTTAGTAAGACGTTATTTAGCTATTCCAGCTATCTCTACTACTATAGAAAGTGTTTTTTCTATTAGCAATAATATTATAATAAAGGCTAGAAATAGGTTAAATCCTAACTTAGTTTCTAAAATAATATTATTAAAAAGCTAGATAAAGGGTTTTAAAGAGCTTGAAAATGAATATTTTTGATGAAAAGTATATCAATTAGCCATAGATTATTACTATTTAGTAGTGACTAAGGCCTTTTACTTATAGGTAGCTAGTCTAACTAACCCCCTGCTTATAGGAGTATTAGTATAACTATTAGTTATTGCCCCTTATTTTAATACTTCTACTTAACGGCTACTTAGGGGGTCTTAAAAACAACTATTGTCCCTAACCTAGCTCTACTATATCGGGGGGGTTATTAAATAGTAAAAAGGTTATTAATTTATAAAATACTTTAGTCTTAATATATATATTATATAAAATAAAATACTAAAATAATAAATTATTATTTTTATATATAAAAAAGCTATTTTACTTAAATCTAATATTATTTTATAATAAGTAGTAGCTTAATAGTATTTTTTCTTTAGAAATTATAAAATTAATAGTTTATAAAGTATTTTCCTTTATATAGTATATATTACTATAAGTAATATATATATATTTTTTTTATAAATTAATAGACCTTTTGTTAATTAACATACCCCCCCGTCTTAGTAAAGCTGGAATAGGAAATACAGTTGTTTTTAAGACCCCCTAAGTAATTTATTACTCCTACTACTTTTATATCCCCAGGGGCCTTATTTTCATTACTAGTATATTTTATTAATAGCTTTATCTTTAGCCCCTAAAGCTTTATTTATAATCTTCTTAGGACTTTATTTTTTTATTAATAATAATATTAGTAACTTATTTTAATCCTAAGGCTTTATAAAACTTATTAAAGTAGTCTTTCTTAAGCAGCTTAATTAGCCTATTTATTATTATTTAATTTATAAAAATATACTTTAATTTAACTTTTTTACTATTTATCTTTTTATAAATAAAATAATATTAAGTTTTTATATACTTAAAACTTTTATAATTTATTAAGTTTTTAGTTAACGTTATTATACCTTAATTATTATAGTATATAATTATAACTATTAGTAAAAGGTTTTTTATTATATTTTTTTTTAAAAATTAGTTTATAATTTTATAAAAAGTTTTTATAATTAAATTATTTTTTTATAGTATTTATTTAGGTTATATATTTAGCTTTATAACTTAATAATATTATAATTAGCTATTACCTTAAGAACTAGTTAATTTTTTTACTTTTTATATTAAATATATAACTAAAGATTAATTTATAAATATTTAAATTACTAGCTTAATTAAAATTATTATATTTTTATAATAATTTTAAATTACTTTAAAATATAAAGTAAAAATTTTTTATATTTTATATATACTTTAGTATTTACTTTATAATCTACTTATATATATTATTAAGGTTACTTATATACTAATTAATAATAAATATTATATAAGCTAAGTTAAAGTATATATTAAGTATTAAATATATTAATAATTTTATTATTAATTAATATTTTTTTTATTTATTTAAGTAATAAAAATACTTATCTTTAGCTTTTTATAGTTGTTTTTTTATTATTAAGGTAGGTATAAGTATATATTTTAATAAGTTAAATTAGTAAAAGATTTTCTATATAGCTTTATTAATTAAAAATTATTATATAACTTAGTTTATTATATTAAATTTATATCCTTAGGTAATAGTAATAAAGTCCTAGGTTAATTATTAAGAACTTTTAGTATAATATATCTTTTAGGTATATAATTTTACTTTTATTTTTACTAATTAAAAGTAGGTTATTAACGTAAATTATAATAAATATCTTTTTTTTAGTATAAAGACTATTATTTAAGAAAATAGCGTAAAAGCTAAGTATTATTTAATTACCTTAGTTTATTAAAGTATTACTTTTATAAATTACTATTATTAATAAAAAATAATATAATTATATAAGCTTAACTTATATATAAAAATATAAAACTTTATAATTTTATATTTTATTTTTATATTTTTTTAATATATATATAAAATTTAATTTTTAAATAATAACTATATAAGTTATTATAAACTTTAGTATTTTAATATTAATAAAAAATAAAAAATAAATAATTTAATAATTAAAAGTAAAATATAAAAATATTTAATTAACCTTAGTAAAAGAGTTTAATAATATTATTACTTTTATATAATAAATTATATTTAATATTTACCTTTAAAAAAAAACTTTTTTTTAATAATAAATAAAAGTAAATATTAGTAATTATTTAAGCTTAAATTATATAAAACTTAGGCTTTTTATTATTTTTTAATATTTAATAATTTTACTTTTATAAAGTTAAATTAAATTTTTATTATAAAATAATAATAGTAAAATTTTATTAAAATTTAGTAATATTAATTTAAATTTATTATTATATACTAATTAAAATATATTATAAAGTTATTTTAGTTATTATAATAATTATTTTACTATAAACTATAATTAAAATACTTATTTATAATATTAAACTATTACTAAATAAAGCCTTTACTTTTACTTTTAAATATAATAAAGTTTTTTATACTTTAATAAATATTAATATTTTTTTAATATATTAATTAACCTTAGTAAAGTACTTATATAAATAAATTATAAAATTTAATTTAAAATAATAATAAAATATAAATATAATATTATTTATATTTATTATATTAATATTAATTAAATATTAATAAAAACTATTATAATTTTTAATTTTATAATAATAAATAAAATTTATAATATATATTAATAAATAATATTATAATATATAATATTTATTAAAAAATTTATTATAATATTATAATAAAGTAATTTTTATTAAAATTTAATAATTAATAAAAAATATAACCTTAGCTTTTTATTAATAAAAAATAAAAGTATTTTATAATTTTAAGTAATTAATTATTTATTATTAAATATTTACTTAATTATAATAAAGAAAATAATTATTACTAAAGGAATTTATATAATAGTATTAATTAATAAAGTTATATAGTAATTTATAAATATTATAATTAATTATAATATTTAATAAAATTAAAAAACTTTATTAATTTTACTAAATAAATAAATAAAAGTATTATTAATTAATAAATAATAGTTAATAAAATTATATATAAAGTTATATTTATTAAGTTAAAAAAATTATTAATTAATTAAAGTAATATTTAACTTTTTATATAAGTTAAGTTATATATACTAAATTTATTAATTTACTTTTTTTACTATTTTAGTTTTTATAATATAAAAGAAAATTAATAAAATTAATAAAAAATATATAATAATTAATTTATAAAATTTTAATATTATAATTATTTTAAATATATATTTTTTATTATATTAAAAAAATTTAATTATATTTTTTAAAATAACTTAATTTATATTAATAATAAATATAAAATTATTTTTTTATTAATTTTTAATATATTTAAAAAATAAAACTAAGTTTATATTTATTATATATTAAAAATTAAAAATACTTAATATTATTTTTATAAAATTTTATAATTTATTATTATATATATAATAATAAATTAATAATAAACTTTTTTTATTTTAATATTTTATATAAATATATTAATAATATCATAATATTTTTATTTATTTTTAAAAAATATTATACTTATTTTTATTAATTATTTACCTTATTTTAAAATAAAAAGTTTTATTTTTTTTTACTAAAGTTACTTTTAAAATACTTATTAATAATTTTCCTTAATTATTAAATTAATAAAAATTTTATTATTAATTAATACTTATATAAAAGTATTAAAAAAATAATTATATTTTAAATTACTTAAATAATTTAAAGAATACTATATAATTATAAATTAAATTTAAAATTAAATTTATATATATATATATATAAAAAATTATTTTTATAAAGAAAATATTATTATTTTTTAAAAATACTTAAGAAAATTATTTAACTTTTATAATAAAGTAAAAAGGTTTTATAAATATAACTTTAGTATTTTATTACTTAATAAAAAAGTAATATTTAAACTATTTTAAAATAATTTACTTTATTATTTATTACTAAAATTAATTTATTATAATAATAAATATTAATTTTTTATAAAAATTAATATTTTTAAAAAGTATAATTTTAATATAATTTTTTTTTACTATAAAAAAATACTTAATAATAATAAATTTAAAAATATATTAAACTAAAACTATATTAATTATATTAGCTTTTAAAGTAAATTTTTAAACTTAATTAAAAAAAATTATTAATTAATAAAACTTAAGTTTATATACTTTATTTAAATTAAAGTAAGAAATAAAATATTATTTTATAATACTTGATTTTTAATTATTATATTAATTAATTATATAACCTTAGGCTTTATTATTTAGTAAAAGTTATTATTAATATTTAATATTATAAAAATAAATTTATAAATTATAAATATAAGTAATTCTTTATTATAATATAACCTTAAAGTATTATATATATTTAAAAAATTTAATATTTTTTTAAATATATTATTTTACTTTTTATATATTAATAATAAAAAATATATAATATAAAAAAAAAAAATATTTTATAAAATATTTTAATATTATTTAATAAAGTATTTTTATTAAATAAAATTAATATTTAATTAAATTTATATTAATAATTTTTAAAAAAATATTAATAAAATTTAAAGTATTTATTAATTATTAAGTAAATTAAAATAAATTTTATAAATAATAAAAATAATATATTAAGTTACTAAGGACTTATATTTAAATTATAATTAAATAAAATATTTTTATATATTATTTATAATAAAATAAAATAATTATATATTTTTTAAAATATAATAAAAACTATTATTAAATTAATATATAATCTTTAATATTTTAGTAAAGTAAAAACTTAATATAAATTAAAAATATTTAAACTTTTTAAAATATAATAATATATTAAAACTTATATTTAATATTATTTATATAAGTAATTTAAATAATTATATTAATTTAAGTTAAATAATTTATAATTTATTATATTATTAATTATTTTATATAAAATATAATATTTAAATTTTATTTTAATATTATTAATAATATTATTAATATTATTAATATTTTAATAATTTAATTTTAATAAATTTAATATTTTAATAATTTAATTTTAATAAATTTAATATTATTTTTAATATTATATATAAATTTTTTAAAAAATATAATATTTTTTTAAAATATTTAATATACTTTATAAAAGTTTAAGCTTATATAATAATATTTTGTTAATTAATTATAAATTAGGATTATTTATAATAATTATATTAAATTATAATAAATATTAAATAAATAAGTTTTAAATTAAGTTTTTTAAATTACTAAATATATATTTAATAATAATAATAATATAATACTTAATTAATAATAAATAATTTAAATTAATAAATATAATTATAAAAATAATTATTTAATATTATTTTTTAATATTATTAATAATTTAATTATTATTTAATAATATTTTTATAAAAGTTATTAATTATTTATTAAATAAGTTAATAATAAGTTTTTATTTTTAAATATTATTAATAATTTTATAAAAAAATTAACTTTATTATTACTTAAGGATATTTTATTATTTAAATTTTTAAAAACCTTTTAGTAATATAAAGCTTAATTAATAATTAATTTTATAAATATTAAATATAAATAATAATTTAATAAATATTATTAATAAATAAAATTTTTAAAAAGTAATTAAGTTTATTTTAAGCTTTATTATAAATATAAATTACTAAGGTAATTATTTAAATTTAAATAATAAAAAGTTAATTTATTAATTATTTACTAAAAAAATAATTTATATACTTTTTATTTAAATTTACTATTATATTAGAAAATTTATTTTATAATTTTAATAATATAATTTAAATTAATATTAAATAATAATAATTTATTTAATAAATTTTATAAAAATGTAATAAAAGTATTATATTTTAAAAATAATACTAAAAAATAAAAATTATATAAAATTAAATAATTATTAATTAAATATATTTTTTATAAATATAATTAATATTTTATTAAATAAATAAAATAAAGTATAAAGTATAATAAATAATATAATAAAAACTTATTAATAATTAATATAAAAAAATTAATAAATAATTTTAATTTATAAAACCTTATTTAATAATAAAAAATATAAAAGCTATATATATATTATTATTAATAAATAAAATTATTAATTAATAGTAATATAAATTTAATATTTAATAATTAATAATATTTTATATTAATTAATAATAAAATATATTATAATTATATTTTTATTTAAATTTTTTTTTATATATAAAAATTTTTTTTTTATTTTTTTTTTACTTTTACTTTTATTTACTATTATTAACTTTATTATTATATTTTAATAACCTTAAATATTATAATATTAATAATATATATTAATTTATACTTTAATTTAATACTTTTACTAAAAAAAATTAAATTTAAAAATATTTTTATAATAAAAAATTATATTAATTATTTATAAATTATAAAAATTATTAAAATATATTAAAAATAAATAATTAATATAATTACTATAAATTAATAAAAATATTATAATTTATTTTAAAATAAGTAATTTATAATAAAAAAAACTATTATTAAAACTTTTAATAATTATTAAATATATAAAAATTATAATATTAAGCTTACTTAAGCTAAGTATATTTTTTTTATAATTTTATATAAATATAAAAAATTAAAAATATTTTAAAGTTATTTTAAAAAAATATTTATTTTATTAAATATTTTTAATTTTATTAATAAATATTAAGTATATTATTTTTTCCTTAAACTAGTTAAATAATTAATTACTAAGTTAATTAAGTTATTTAAAAAAAATAATAATAATAATATTTTTATTTTTTTTATTTTTTTTATAATTTAATAATAAATAATAATTAATAATTAATAATAAGTATTAATTAGTATTTAATAATAAGTATTAATTAATATTTAATAATAAGTATTAATTAATATTTAATAATAAGTATTAATTAATATTTAATAATAAGTATTAATTAATATTTAATAATAAGTAATTTTTATTATTAAATAGTAAATACTTTTTTTAATAATTTTTATTATTTATTAATTATTATTAATAGTTTTTATTTTATACTTTTATAATATATTTTTAAATTATATATAAGTTTATTAAGTATTATTACTTTATTTACTTTAATTTTACTTTTTTTTAATATTTTACTTTATTTACTTTTATTAATTAATAATATTATAATTATTATTAATTACTAATATTAAATAAAGTATTTTTTTAAAAATATTTAAAATATAAAAGTTAAAATTAATAAAATAAATATAATATTAATAACTAAATTAAATAATATTAATTATTATATTACTTTTTATTTTAAATTTATTAAAGAAAAAAAATACCTTATTAATAATATATTAAAAATAATAATATAAAAATATTTTTTTTATTAATATTATAATAAACTAAATAATTAATATAATTATTACTTTTTATATTACTAAATTTTATATTAAAGACTACTTATATTAAGGCTAATTTTACTTATTATAAATTAATAAATTACTATTATTAATTAATAAAATTTATAATTTTATAATTAATAAGTAATATATTTTTTTTTATATAATATAAATTAATAATATTAAAAATAGTATTTTTTTATTAAAAAAATAATTAACTTAATAAAAATTACTAAGTTTTAATAATTTATTTTTTAATAAATTATTATCCTTAGCTAAGTTAATAAATAATAATAATTATTATTTATTAATAAAATATAAGCTTTTACTTTCTTTTACTTTTACTTTTTATTAATAAGTATAATATAATATAATAATTAATTAATATTATAAATAAGTATTTTATTTTATAGTTTTTATAAATAAATTAAAGTTAATATAATACTTAAAAATAATTTTCTTTTACTTTTTTATTAAAAAATATTAATATAATATAAAAGAATTATTAATAAATATTAATATTAATTATATTAAAAAAATATATAATATTTATTAATTTTATAAATATAATTTAATAATAATAAATTAAAATAAATTTAAAAATATTTTAAAAAGTTTAAATATATAAAAAAAAAATTATATAATTATTATTATTATATTATATTTAACTTTAAAATCCTTTACTTTTTAATTAATTAATTAAAATATAAATTAAACTTTACCTTTTATATCTTTTTTATTTACTATATATAATTTTATTATAAATATTTTATTATATTATAAAATTATTATTATTTTAATATAAAAAAGTTTAATTTTCTTTTATAATTATACTTATATTTATTAATTTCTTAATATATAAATATTAATTTACTTTAAATTTATAAAAGATTAAATAAATAAATAAATATAAACTTTATTAATAATTATATATTAAAAATTAAATATTTTAATAATATTATATATTTTAAATTATATTATTTAAAAACTTTTCTATAATAATTAAAAATAAATAATTAATTTTATATATAATTATTTTTTAAATATATTTTTTTATAATAATTAAAAACTATTAAAATTAATTATATTTATATATAATAATAAGTTTATTACTTTATTTTTTTACTTTATTCTTTTATAATTTTACTTATTATAAATATATAACTTTAATTTACTATTTAAGTATTAATAAACTTAAATAATTTCTTATATAAATTATATTATTATTTTAAAGGAAAGTAGTTATTAAGAAAATTATATTACTACTTTAAAAGGAAATAATTATTAAAAAAATTAATTATAATAATAATATTAAAATATTAAATATTAATTTAACTTTAAATATATTAAAAAAATACTTTATAATTTTTTTTTATTTTATATTTTAATTATTATTCTTATTAATTAAAAATAATTAAATAAATAAAATAAAGTATATATATATATATATTACTTATTTAAACTATTTTATATTTAACTTTTTTATTTATTACTATTTTATATATTCTTTACTAAAATTTTATTAATATTTTTTATTTATATATATATATTTTTACTAATATATTTTTTATTTTATAATTATTATTATATTATTTTAGTTGAATTTTTTAATATATTTAAATATAAATTTAAAAATAACTTAATTATTATTATAAATAAAAAAACTAAAATATAAATAAACTACTTTAGTTTAACTTTATAATATAAAGTTTTTTTAATAATACTTAAGTTTTTAAAAAAAATATAAAAAATTAAAAAAATATAAACTTAATTTTAAAAATTAAAAAGTAAAGTAAATTAAATTAAGCTATAGTAAAAGTAATTAATTAAATTTATATATTTTATTACTAATATTTAAATATTAGATTTTTCAAGATTAATAATAAAAGTAAAAAAAAAAATATTAAAAAAAAAATACTTTTTTAAAGCTTAATATTTAATAATTATTTAATAAATATAGTAAAGAAAATAATAACTTTTAATATTATTTTAGTAATATATTTTACTTAATTATAAAAGTATAGCCTAGCCTTTATATTATACTTATTAATAAAAAGTAAAAGTAAAAAAAAGTAAAAGTTTATACTTTATTAATAAATAATAATTATTATTATTTATTAACTTAGCTAAGGATAATAATTTATTAAAAAATAAATTATTAAAACTTAATAATTTTTATTAAGTTAATTACTTTTTTAATAAAAAAATATTATTTTTAATATTATTAATTTATATTATATAAGAAAAAAATATTATTTATTAATTATAAAATTATAAGTTTTATTAATTAATAAAAATAGCTTATTAATTTATAATAAATAAAATTAACTTTAATATAAATAATTTTTAATATAGAATTTAATAATATAAAAAGTAATAATTATATTAATTATTTAATTTATTATAATATTAATAAAAAAAATAATCTTTATATTAATACTTTTAATATATTATTAATAAAATATTTTTATTTCCTTAATAAATTTAAAATAAAAAATAATATAATAATTAATATTATTTAACTTAGTTATTAATATTATATTTATTTTATTAATTTTAATTTTTATATTTTAAATATTTTTAATAAAGTTTTTTATTTAATATTAGTAATTAATAATAATAATAATATTATTAATTAATAAAAGTAAATAAAATAAAATATTAAAAAAAAAATAAAACTAAAGTAAATAAAGTAATAATATTTAATAAACTTATATATAATTTAAAAATATATTATAAAATTATAAAGTAAAAGTTATTAATAATAATTAATAAATAATAAAAATTATTAAAAAAAGTACTTACTATTTAATAATAAAAATTACTAAGTATTATTATTTAATATTAGTTAAATAAGTTTTAAAAAACTATATTTACTATTTAATAAAAAAAACTAATAAAAATTATTTATTATTAAATATTAACTAATATTTATTATTAATTATTAACTATTATTAATTATTAAATTATAAAAAAAATAAAAAAAAATAAAATATTATTATTATTTTTTTCTTAAATAACTTAATTAATTTAATAATTAATTATTTAATTAGCTTAGGAAAAAAATAATATACTTAGTATTTATTAATAAAGTTAAAAATATTTAATAAAATAAATATTTTTTTAAAATAACTTTAAAATATTTTTAATTTTTTATATTTATATAAAATTATAAAAAAAATATACTTAGCTTAAGTAAGCTTAATATTATAATTTTTATATATTTAATAATTACTAAAAGCTTTAGTAATAACTTTTTTATTATAAATTACTTATTTTAAAGTAAATTATAATACTTTTATTAATTTATAATAATTATATTAATTATTTATTTTTAATATACTTTAATAATTTTTATAATTTATAAATAATAAATATAGTTTTTTATTATAAAAATATTTTTAAATTTAATTTTCTTTAGTAAAAGTATTAAGTTAAAGTATAAATTAATATATAATATTAATATTATAATATTTAAAATTATTAAAATATAATAATAAAATTAATAATAATAAATAAAAATAAAAGTAAAAAAAAAAGTAAAAAAAAAAATTATTATATAAAAAAAAAATTAAAATTATAATTATAATATATTTTATTATTAATTAATATAAAATATTATTAATTATTAAATATTAAATTTATATTACTATTAATTAATAATTTTATTTATTAATAATAATATTTATATAGCTTTTATATTTTTTATTATTAAATAAAATTTTATAAATTAAAATTATTTACTAATTTCTTTATATTAATTATTAATAAATCTTTATTATATTATTTATTATACTTTATATTTTATTTTACTTATTTAATAAAATATTAATTATATTTATAAAAAATATATTCAATTAGTAATTATTTAATTTTATATAATTTTTATTTTTTATTATTACTTTTAAAATATAATACTTTTATTATATTTTTATAAAGTTTATTAAATAAATTATTATTATTTAATATTAATTTAAATTATATTATTAAAATTATAAAATAAATTTTTTAATATAATAGTAAATTTAAGTAAAAAGTATATAAATTAATTTTTTTATAAATAATTAATAAATTAACTTTTTATTATTTAAATTTAAATAATTACTTTAGTAATTTATATTTATAATAAAGCTTAAAATAAACTTAATTACTTTTTAAAAAATTTATTTATTAATAATATTTATTAAATTATTATTTATATTTAATATTTATAAAATAAATTATTAATTAAACTTTATATTACTAAAGGGTTTTTAAAAATTTAAATAATAAAATATTTTTAAATAATAATAAAGTTAATTTTTTTTATAAAATTATTAATAATATTTAAAAGTAAAAATTTATTATTAACTTATTTAGTAAATAATTAATAACTTTTATAAAGGTATTATTAAATAATAGTTAAATTATTAATAATACTAAAAGTTAATAATTATTAAAGAAAATTAAAAAATAATATTAAATAATTATTTTTATAATTATATTTATTAATTTAAATTATTTATTATTAATTAAATATTATATTATTATTATTATTAAATATATATTTAATAATTTAAAAAGTTTAACTTAAAACTTATTTATTTAGTATTTATTATAATTTAATATAATTACTATAAGTAATCCTTAATTCATAATTAATTAAAAAAATATTATATTTTTTAAAAAATTTATATATAATACTAAAGATAATATTAAATTTATTAAAATTAAATTATTAATAATATTAAAATAAAGTTTAAATATTATATTTTATATAAAATAATTAATAATATAATAAATTATAAATTACTTCACTTAAGTTAATATAATTATTTAAATTACTTATATAAATAATATTAAATATAAATTTTAATATATTATTATATTTTAAAAAATATAAATACTTTCAATTTATATTAAGTTTTTTACTTTACTAAAGTATTAAAAATTATATATTAATTTAATAATAGTTTTTATTATATTTTAAAAAATATATAATTATTTTATTTTATTATAAGTAATATATAAAAGTATTTTATTTAATTATAGCTTAAATATAAATCTTTAGTAATTTAATATATTATTTTTATTATTTATAAAATTTATTTTAATTTATTTAATAATTTATAAATACTTTAAGTTTTATTAATATTTTTTTAAAAATTATTAATATAAATTTAGTTAAATAATAATTTTTATTAATAAAAATACTTTATTAAATAATATTAAAATATTTTATAAAATATTATATTTTTTATTTTATTTTATATATTTTTTATTATTAATATATAATAAATAAAATAATATATTTAAAAAAATATTAAGTTTTTTAAATATATATAATACTTTAAAGCTATATTATAATAAAAAAATATTTATATTTATAATTTATAAATTTATTTTTATAATATTAAATATTAATAATAACTTTTACTAAATAATAAAATCTAAAGTTATATAATTAATTAATATAATAATTAAAAACTAAATATTATAAAATAATATTTTATTTTTTACTATAATTTAAATAAAGTATATAAACTTAAGTTTTATTAATTAATAATTTTTTTTAATTAAGTTTAAAAACTTACTTTAAAAATTAATATAATTAATATAATTTTAATTTAATATATTTATAAGCTTATTATTATTAAGTATTATTTTATAATAAAAAAGAATTATATTAAAGTTATATTTTTTAAAAATATTAATTTTTATAAAAAGTTAATATTTATTATTATAATAAATAAATTTTAGTAATAAATAATAAAGTAAGTTATTTTAAAGTAATTTAAATATTATTTTTAGTAATAAATAATAAAGTAAGTTATTTTAAAGTAATTTAAATATTATTTTTTTATTAAGTAATAAAATATTAAAGTTATATTTATAAAACTTTTTTATTTTATTATAAAAGCTAAGTAGCTTTTTTAAATACTTTTAAAAAATAATAATATTTTTTTTATAAAAAAAAGTAATTTTATATATATATATATATAAATATAATTCTAAATTTAATTTATAATTATATAATATTTTTTAAGTTATTTAAATAATTTAAAATATAATTACTTTTTTAATACTTTTATATAAATATTAATTAATAATAAACTTTTTTTATTAACTTAATAATTAAGAATAATTACTAATAAATATTTTAAAAAAAACTTTAGTAAAAAAAATAAAGCTTTTTATTTAAAAAAAAAATTTAATTAATAAAAGTAAATATAATATTTTTTAAAAATAAATAAAAATATTATTATATTATTAATATATTTATATAAAATATTAATATAAAAAAAGTTTATTATTAATTTATTATTATATATATAATAATAAATTATAAAATTTTATAAAAATAATATTAAGTATTTTTAATTTTTAATATATAATGAATATAAACTAAGTTTTATTTTTTAAATATATTAAAAATTAATAAAAAAATAATTTTATATTTATTATTAATATAAATTAAGTTATTTTAAAAAATATATTTAAATTTTTTTAATATAATAAAAAATATATATTTAAAATAATTATAATATTAAAGTTTTATAAATTAATTATTATATATTTTTTATTAATTTTATTAATTTTCTTTTATATTATAAAAACTAAAATAATAAAAAAAGTAAATTAGTAAATTTATTTATTTAATAAAATTAATAAAAAATTTTAGTTTTATTAAATATTATAATTAATTCTAATATTTATAAATTATTATATAATTTTATTAATTAATACTATTATATAAATTTTTTTAATAATAATTATTTCTTTTATTATAATTAAATAAATATTTAATAATAAATAATTAACTACTTAAAATTATAAAATATTTTTATTTTTTATTAATAAAAAGCTAAGGTTATACTTTTTATTAATTATTAAATTTTAATAAAAGCTACTTTATTATAATATTATAATAAATTTTTTAATAAATATTATATATTATAATATTATTTATTAATATATATTATAAACTTTATTTATTATTATAAAATTAAAAATTATAATAGCTTTTATTAATACTTAATTAATACTAATATAATAAATATAAGTAATATTATATTTATATTTTATTATTATTTTATATTAAATATTATAATTTACTTATATAAGTACTTTATTAAAGTTAATTAATATAATAAAAAAAATATTAATATTTACTAAAGTATAAAAAACTTTATTATATTTAAAAGTAAAAGTAAAAGTTTTATTTAATAATAATTTAATATTATAAATAAGTATTTAAATTATAGTTTATAGTAAAATAATTATTATAATAACTAAAATAACTTTATAATATATTTTAGTTAATATATAATAATAAATTTAAATTAATATTATTAAATTTTAAATAAAATTCTATTATTATTATTTTATAATGAAAATTTAATTTAATTTTATAAAAGTAAAATTATTAAATATTAAAAAATAATAAAAAGCTTAGGTTTTATATAATTTAAATTTAAATAATTACTAATATTTACTTTTATTTATTATTAAAGAAAGTTTTTTTTTAAAAGTAAATATTAAATATAATTTATTATATAAAAGTAATAATATTATTAAACTTTTTTACTAAAGTTAATTAAATATTTTTATATTTTACTTT
Organism: Trichoderma simmonsii; assembly: GCA_019565615.1. Taxonomy (NCBI): domain Eukaryota; kingdom Fungi; phylum Ascomycota; class Sordariomycetes; order Hypocreales; family Hypocreaceae; genus Trichoderma; species Trichoderma simmonsii. The sequence goes on from CP075866.1 coordinate 4,115,912, forward strand.
TAATTATTAAATTATTTATTTTTTATTTACTATTAATATTAAAATACTAAAGTTTATAATAACTTATATAATTATTATTTAAAAATTAAGTTTTATATATATATTAAAAAAAATATAAAAATAAAATATAAAATTATAAAATCTTATACTTTTATATATAAATTAAGTTTATATAATTATATTAATTTTTATTAATAATAATAATTTATAAAAATAATACTTTAATAACCTAAAGTAGTTAAATAATACCTAATATATAATAAATTAAATTTAATATATTTAATATTTTAATTACTTAAGTTAAAATATTATATTATTATATTTACTTAATTAATAAAGGTAATATTATAATATATTATTATTATTAAAAAAATAAATAAAAATAATATTAAAGCTTTAGTAAATATATTAAAATTATATTACTAAATAAATTAATAAAAAAAATAATATTAACTTTACTAAAATTAATTAAATTTACTTTATTTATTTTAATTATATTATTAATTAATTTATATTTAGGATTATTATTATAATATTATAAAGTATTTTTATTATTAATTAAAATTAATAACTTATTATTATTATTTTATATTAAATTAACTTATTTTATTTATTTTTTATACTTTTTAAATTATAATTTATTTTCCTTAAGTAGCTTTTATTTTTTAAAAATTATAAAAGTATTAATTTATTAAGTATTAAAAGTAAGTTTTAAATTATTTTATTATTTATTAATATATAATTAATTATAATTAAAAATTTTATAATTTTATATTAAGTAATTATATAATAATATTTATAATTAATTATTTTTATAACTATTATTTTATTTATTATTATTAAGCTTACTGAATTTAAAAAAAATAATTTACTTATACTATATTAATTAATACTTTATTATTTAATTTATTAAATTATTTATAAAATTTAATATAATAATTTAACTTAGTTATTTTTAATTATAATTATAAATTAAAGTAATTTTAAATTTATAATAATATAATAAAATTAATAATAAAACTATAGAATTTTATTAATTATATTACCTTTATAATAAAAGTATAAATATAATTACTTTATTAATAAATAGTAATATTATAATATAATAGCTTTAGCTTTTTCTATATATAGTTTATATTTATTTAAAAATAAAATATAAAAGCTTTAGTTTACTTTTATAATAATAAACTTAATTTATATTATTAAATAGTATTTTTTAATAATTAAGCTTAGTATTATTTTAAAGCTTTATTTTTTAATAAAAAAATTATATTTTTTATAAATATTATATTAATATTTTATTATTATATAATTTTTAAAAATATTTATAAAAAAGTAAATATTTTTATAAAAATAAATTTAACTTTTATAAAATATATTTTTAACTTTATTTATATTTAATTAAAAAAAGCCTAAAGTATTAAATTAAAGTTTAATATTTAACTATTTAATTAATAAATTAAAGTTATTTAAAAATAAAGTATTTTTATAATAGTAATAATATTAATAATAAAATTACTTTTTTTTATTATTTATAAATAAAAACTTTAGAAAATTTAAAATTAAATAATAATAATAATAATAAAAATAAAAAGTAATATTCTTAATTAATTAAATATTATAGTTATTTATAATTTCTTTTATATAAGTTCCTTAAAAAAAAAATAAAGCTTTAAGTAATATATATTAATTATTGTTTTATTTATAAATACTATTATTATTTTTTTTATTTATAAAAAGTCTTTAGTTAAATTATATAAATACTTAGGTATTTTTTTATTATTTACTAATTTATTTATTTTTAATTATTAATAAAAACTTTATAAATTAACTTTTTTATATATAAGTAAGTATATAATTTTAATAATATTATTATTAATACCCTTAAATATTAAATCTTTAATTTTTTTTTATTATTAATTTTTAAATTTTAAGTATATACTTTTTTACTTAGTTTTTTTTTATTAAAAATATATTAATAATTAAATTTTATTATATTTTATAATATTATAAAAATTAAAGTTACTTAATTATTAATATTTATTAATTTTTAATATATAAGAGTTTTATTAATTAAAGAGAATAAAAAATTATTTTATAATAATAATAGTAAATAATAAAAAAGTAATAATAATAATTTTACTTTTACCTTAAGTAATTTTAAAAATATATAAATTAATAATATTATAAGTTAAAGAAAAAGTATTTTTAAAATAAAATAAATATTAATAATATTAAACTATAATTAAAGTAAGTAAAGTATTAGTAATTTTTTTTATAATAGTAATTATAATTATTTTTATAGTAAATTATTAATTTTTAAAAAAAAGTTAATTTATTATTATTTAATAATAATAATAATAATAATAATAATAATAATAATAATAATAATAATAATAATAATAATAATAATAATAATAATAATAATAATAATAATAATAATAATAATAATAATAATAATAATAATAATAATAATAAATATAAAAAAAATTATTTATTAATAAATTAATTAAATAAGTTTTATAAAAATTCTTTAATATTATTTTAACTAAAATTAAAAAAAATTAATATTAATAATTTTTATATAATTATAATTAATATTAATATATTTATTACTTACTTAAGTAGGAAAAGTTAAAATAATAATTTTTTTAATTTAGTAATTTTACTTAAGATTATTAATAAAGGGTATTTTTTAAATAATTAATTTTAATAAAAAACCTTAAGTTATTGCCCTTAATAAATAAGAATTTCTTTTAAATTAAGTAATATTTACTATAAACTTTTAAAAAATATATTATTATATATAATTATTAAGTAAAGTTTATAAATAATTAATTAATTAATTAGTTAATTAATTACCTAAAGGTTATTAATTAATAGTTGTTTTTAAATTAAGTAGTTTTTTAAATAATATTAAAAAATAATAAAATATATAATTACTATTAATTATTATATTTATTAATAAAAAGTAAAAGTAAAAAAAAATAAAAGCTTATATTTTATTAATAAATAATAATAATTATTATTTATTAACTTGGCTAAAGATAATAATTTATTAAGGGATAAATTATTAAAACTTAGTAACTTTTATTAAGTTACTTTATAAATTTATTTAAAAAAAATTTAACTTAAACTTAAATAATAATAATAATAATAATATAATAGTAGTAAACTCTAAAGAATAATATATTATAGTAGTAGTAATAATAGTAAATTAAAAAAAAAATATTATTATAATAATAATAATAATAGTAAGTTTTAAAGAATAATATATAATAATAATAATAGTTATATAAGTAAAAGTAGTAAAAGTAAAAGTAAAAGTAATAATATAATTTAAAAATACTTACTTAAATTTAAAAATTAATTTCTAAAATAAAGTTAAAGTTATATAATTTTATATTTAAAATATTTAATATAATATTTAATTACTTTAAATTAAATTAATTTATAAAATAAAATATATAATTAAAAAGTTAGTAAATAAATATAAAGTATTAATTATTTAAATAATATATTTATTAACTTAATAAAGCTAAGGGTAGTAAATAATTTTTAAATATTATTAGTTAATATATTATAGTTTTTTTATTTTTTAATATAATTATTAATTTAATAAAGTTAAAAGTAATAGTATAATTTAAAATAATAATATAATATAATTAAAATTATAAATATAATTATTATTTTAGTAAAGTTAAATATAATAATATAATTTTTAATTATTTATAAAAAAATTCCCTAAGGTTATATAATAATAAAGATTTATATAAATAAATAATTATTGATTTATTATAATATAACTTTATTAAATTTTACTATAGTTTTTTTAATATAAAAAATTTAAATATATTTATATTTAAATTTTTTTAAATTAATATTTTTTTAAATTAAAATAAATAAAAATAATAAAAAATTTAGATTTTACTAAAGATTATTAATATATATATAAGTATAAGGGATTTAAACTTAAAGTAAAAATAAAGGATTTAGATTTTTATAATTAAGGAATAATAAATAATATATATATATATATATAAATATAATAAAATAACTAAAGTAATAGTAATAAAATTATATTTCCCTTTTTACTATTAATACTTTATAAAATATATAATATTTATATTTTATACTTAGGGAGTTTTAAAAATAATTACTATTCTTAATTTAGCTTTACTAAGTTAAGGGGGTTATTAATTAATAAAAGGTTTATTAATTTATAAAAGGAAAAAAAATATATAAATTAAAGTATAATTATTATATAAATAAAAGTACTTTATTTTAAATTAATAAATTTAATAATTTTATAATAATAATAATAATATTACCTTAAGTACTTATATAAATATAATTATTTTTAGTCCCTTTATTTATTTCCTTATATAGGAAAAACCTCTAAAGTAAAAGAAAAACTTATATATTATACTTTTACTTTAAAAATAACTTAAGGCTATTATAGTTTTATTTTTTTTAAAAAAATATACTACTATATAAAATTTATTTTCTTTAGACTTTTAAAGTTTTTATATTTATAAATAAAACTTTCTTTTATTTTATTTATTTATTTTATTTTTAATTTAAGTATAAGTAGTAAAGTAATTATAAATATCCTTTTATTAAGTATTAAATAAAGTTTTATTTTTAACTTTATTTTTAATTTACTTTTTTTAATTTTAGCTTTATTTATTTTTCTATTATTTAATAATTAAATACTTTTAAGTTTTTTTTTATATATATTTATAATTTATCCCTAAGGTACTTACTTTAGGGGCTTATTAAGGTTATTAAGTAAATTACTTACTTTTATAAATAGCTTTTTTAGCTTTAAAAAATTATTTACTTTTACTTTAAACTACTTAAATAGCCTAAGTACTTAATTTTAATTATATTAAAGCCTTTTTTTTTTTTTTTTTTTACTTTTCTTAGTAAATTAAAGCTAGCCCCTCCCCTTTCTTTTATTAATATAAAAACACTCTATTACTTAAGCTAAGGTAAATATATTTTAATATTTAATTTAATTTTATTAAACTAACTTAATTATTTTTTTACTAATTAACTTTTAATATTATAATTTATTTATAATAGCTTTAGTATATATTCTCTTTACCTTTAGCCTAAGGTTAACTTTAACTTAATTTTATAAAAGTATTTTATTAAAAATAATAATAATAATAATAACCTTAAGAAAAAAACTAAGCTTAGTATAAAGCTAGTTTATATTTAAACTAATATTACCTTAAAAAGTATTACTTTAGTATTACTTTTATTTATTTTCTTTATACTTTTAGTTAATAATTAATATTAATATACTTTTATTATAAACTTAGCTTTTTTTAATAAAAGTAAAAAAGAAAAAAAGTAAAAGTATTAAATTAAAGGTAATAATTTAAGTAAAATTCTTTTTAAAAATACTTTAACTTTAACCTTTATTAAGTTATTTAAAAATAATTCTTTTATTACTTACTTTTATATTATTAATAAAAAAGTTTATTTCTTTTATCCTTAGGTTTATTTTATAATTAATTTAATTTAGTTTTATATTAATATTACTTTTTATATTTAATATATTATTTATATATATTTATACTTTAAAATTATTTATTATTAGCTTATTAATAAAATACCTTTAATTTATTTTTAACCTAAGGTTAATTAACTTTCTTTAGGTTTTAGTAATAAATATTAAAAATATATTTAGTAATATATTAATTATAATAAAGTAAGTTTTTTTTATTTTTAATTTAATATTTAATTAATATTATTTTAACTTTTTTTTACTATTATATTTACTATTTACTAAGTAGTTATTATTAATTTAACTATTATTAATAATATTTTTATTATAAATTTCCTAACTTATTTTTACTTTAGTATTATCTTAGTATTACCTTAATTAACTTTTTTATAAAACTAAGTTTATTATAACTTTATTAATAAAATTAATTATTTTTACTTTAATACTATTATTACTTTTTTAATTTAAAAATAGCTTATTAATAATATTAATAATAAAGTATTATTAAAGCTTTTTATTAAGTTTTATTACTATTACTAAGTTAATTATATTTTTATTATATATATTTATATTTAAATTATTATTTTTAGCTAGTTTACTATAACCTTAGCTTAATTTTTAAGTAATACTAAGGTAAATAATATAAAGGTTATTATTATTAAAATAAAGAAATATTACCTTTAGCTTAATATAGTAGCTTAATATTAATTTATAACTTAAATACCTTAAATTACCCTTAAGCTTACTTTAGCTTTACTTTAATATTATTTTTTTATAATAGCTTTATTAATTTAATATAAAGTTTAAAAACTATAAGGTTTTTAATTTAGCTTTTAATTATATTTAACTTAGCTTTTTTAAAAAAGAATTTTAATTAATTATTTTTTAGTATATTAATTATTATAGGTTTTTTTTAATTTATTTAGTTTATATTTTTCTATAGCTATATTATAATTACTTTTATTATAAAATAAAGTCTACTTAATCCTTAAGTATTTTTATTAACTTAAATTATTTTAGTTTATTAAATTTTAGGAATTATTATACTAAGTCTAAGGTAAACTTATTATAATAAAAAATTATTTAAAAGTTATATTAATTATAAATTAATATTAATAAAAAAGTATATTATTTATTATAAAAAGGGTAATTTAAAAAAATATAAAACTATATCTTAGGCTTAATATTATATTAATAAAAAAGTAAAAAAACCTTAGGGATACTTTAATTATAAAAAAATATATTAAAACTTATTTTTTTAATTTATAATTAAATTAATATATTACTTTTATATTTATAAAAGGTAAAGTAAACTTTAAGTATTTTTCTTAGCTATTTTTTAATAATTAATATAATATTACTTAATTTAAATATATAATAAATTCTTTTTATTTATAATTTAAGCCTTAAATTTAATTTTATTTATTACTTTTACTAAATAATAAATATAACTTCCTAAGGCTTTTTATTATTTAAATTTTATATTTTTTTCTAAGTTTTATTTTTAATATAAGGTTTCCTTTATAAACCCTTAGGTTTTTATAAAACCCTTAAGACTATAGTATATTTAAATTATATTTAGTTTTTAATACCTATAGTTTTTATTTAATTATTAAATAAAATTATTTTTATATTTATATATAAGTTAAAAAGTAAAATTATTACTTTTACTTTTAAAGCTTAAGTTAATATTACTTTATATATTTTTATAATAATATATAAGTAATTAATTTATAATTTATTAAACTTTTTTATTTTTTTTAATTTATTTTAAGCTAAAGTTGAAGTATATATAACTTTAATTATATATATTAAAGTATTATAAATTATAATAATATAAAGTAATTAAGTTTATTTAATTTAGGTTTTTTATATTAATATTATAAAAGTAATTAAAGTAAATTTCTATTTATTTATTTTTATATAAAGGAATTTTAAATAGTTTTTTTAATTAAGTTTTTAATTTATTTATATATTAAAAAAGTAAATATTTTATTAAGGTAATATTATTTTAGTTTTTAATTATACTTTAATTATATTAATAGCTTAAGCTTTAGTAAAGTATATTAATTTACTTTTATTAAATTTAAAATTAATATTAGCTTTTATTACTTAATTTAAGTAAATTACTTAAGTAGCTTTAAGTTAACTATAGGTTTTAATTAACCTTTTACTATATATTAATATATTAATATTATTAGTAAATTTAATAACTAAAATTTTTAATATATTATTAAATTTTTAATATAAGGGAGTTATATATAAAAAAAATAAAATTAAAAATAAAAGTAAACTTTAAAAAACTTTAGCTTATATTAATATTAATATTAACTTTTTTTTATTAAAAATTAATTAAGCTTACTTTATTTTAAAGTAAATTTATATTTAAAAAATTAAGTAATTTAAAATCTTTAATATATTTAAAATCTTTAATAGCTTAAAGTAATATATTATATTAAATATTTTTATAATATTAAGCTAAAGTAAAAAAATAATATTACCTTAGTATTAGGCTATATATATTAACTTTATAAAAAAGTATAAAGTAAATTTTATAAATTTATTAATGTAATTATTTATTTACCCCTTAGGGAAAATATAATTTAATTTTACTATAATTATAATTTAAATTATAATAACTACTTTTATAATTTTCCTAAGTATATTAAGTAAAAATATTAAGTATTAGGTATTTATATAAGCTTTTTATTTTATAATTTTACTTAATTCTTTAAAAATTATAACTTTTATAATTTAAAAATAAATTAAGAAATAGTTAATAATTAAAGTAGTATTAGTTAATTATATTATTACTAAGATAAGTAACTTATTATATATCTTAAGAAAGTTTACTAAAAGGTTATTTTTACTTAAGGCTTTTTAAGATTTTATTTTTTTTAAAAGTATTTATAATTTCTTTTTTATTAAGTTAAAGGAAGTTTAATATTATACTAAGGCTAGTTAAAGGTTAAATTATAATATTTATTATAAATAAAAAAAATCTTTTTATAAATATATTAATTTTTTTTATATAAAAGGTTATTTTTATTAAGTTAAATTTAAGTTATTTAAGGCTTAATAACTAAGTTTTTTTATATAAAAAGTTACTTTAAAGCTAAGTTTATTTTTTAATTTTTTATAGTTTATTTTTTAAATAATTAATTTTACATAATAGTTTTTTTTAAACTTAGTATTTTTCTTTAACTATAGCTTAAAGAAAGGTTTTATTTACTTTAGCTTTAATATTTTAGTTATATTATATTTTATATTTTAAATATATTTTTTTTATATATTTAAAGTAATAATTAACTTTATTAATTTTTAGTATTTTTTATAATAGTAAGCTAATATTATAGTAAGTTTAAGCTAAGGTATTAAGCTTAGTAATATTCTAAAGTATATTAATTAACTAAATAATATAAAACTTAAATTACTTTAGTAAATTTATTAATTTTTAATTATAATTAATTAAAAATTAGGTTTTTACTTTAGCTTTTACTATTTTAGTATTTATTTTTTTTTAAACTTATATTATTAAATTAATTTACTTAATTATTAATAAATTAATTACTATTTAAGTAATTTATAATATATAACTAAAGTTAGTTAAATTATATAACTTTTTATAATAAAAATTAAGGTCCTAGGTTACTTATATAAAGTTAATAATATTTATTTTATAATTATATATAAATTTAATAATTTTTTTTTATAATAAATATTTTTAAATTTTATTATTTTATTAATATAAAGAAGTTAATACTTTTTTAAAATATTTTATTATATTAATTCTATAGAAAGTAATATAAGTTAAAGTTATTAAGTAAAATACTTTAGGGGTAAGTTAATTTTTTTATTAATTTAAAAATTAAACTTACTTATAGAGGGTTATTTATTAATATTAAGGAATATATAAAATATATAATAATATTAAAGTTTATAAATATAATACTATATTAATTAAGTTACTTTTTACTTATTTATATCCTAAAGTTATATTATTTATATATATAAATTACTATTTTTTTTATTATAAATTAAATAATAATTATTATAATTAAAGTTAAGTAAGTTAATTATAATACTATTAAGTATATAAGGTTTTTATAAAGTAATTATATTAAACTTATTTTATTTTACTAAAGTTAAGTAAATTAGCTTTATTTTCTTTATTATATTTTATTAAAGTATTTTTATAACTTTTTTTAAAGATTTATAAAAGTATTAATTATTAATTAAAGTAACTTTATTATAAATTCTATATAAGTTTATTTATAATTATTAAAAATAATTATTTAATATATATTATAGTTATTTTATAATATTTTCCTTAATTAATTTATATAAAATTATAACTTAAGGTTATTTTATAATAGCTATAGAATTAAAGTTATAATAGTATAAATTTAATTAGTAAAATACCTAAGGTATTAAATATATATTTTTTAGGTTTACTAAATATAATTTTAAATTTTTAAGTAAAATTAACTTTAAGCTAAGTATAACTTAAAGTAAAAAAAGTATATAAGTAATATTATAATATTTTTTTATTTATATATAAAGTAACTTTATATTAATTATACTTTAAGTTTACTTTATAAAATTTAGTTATATAACTTATTTAAAAGTAATTATAATATTATTTTAATTATATATTTTTAATAAAAAGTTTAATATTAAATAAGTAAAAGCTAAAAATAAATCCTTAGTTATAAAAGTAATTAGCTTATATAACTTTATTTATACTTATAACTAAGGTTATATTTATAATAGTTTTTTTAATAATTTTATTATATTTTAATATAAATAATATTAATATAGTTTATTTTTTTTTAATTTAGCCTTAAGTTCCTTAGTTATTTTATTTTATAAAAAAGCTAAAGGGACTTTTTTTACTATAATTATTTAAGTTTTTTAAAATAAAGCTAAGTTTAATTTGAATATATTTTATATTTAAGCTATATTATATTAATATTCTTTAGTTAAACTTTAGAATATTACTATTATATTTTTATTAAGAAGTTATTTTATAATTATAATTATATTAAAGTTAATAATTATATTAATAGCTTTTATAGTTTATTTAAGGCTATAGTTTTTAAAAATATTAGTAATTATTTTACTTATTATAATAACTTTTTAGTTTACTTAGTTAATATTATTTTTAATAAGGGTTTTATTTAAGCTTAGCCTAAGAGTATTATAATAATTACTTAGGTTAATTAACTAATTAGTTTTTCTTTATAAATTACTTATTTAATAATATTTTAAAGTTTTTACTTAATTATAATTAAAAAGAAAAAGTTAAAGTAAATATATTTTATAATTATATTAAAGGTAATTTAAATAATATATTAAACTTTTTAAAGAGTTATTTTAAAGATAAACTTTATAATTTTAATATAAATTATATTTTCCTTAAGGGTATTATTTTTAAAAGTATTTATTAAGTTATTATTATTTAAAGGCTATTATATAAATACTTTAGATTTTATATTTAAATAATAAATACTTTATATAAGGCTTATATAATTATTATTTATTATTATTAAAGCTTTTTTATTTTTTATTTTATTAATAATATTATTTTATAGTTAATATACTATTATAGTAAGGGGTATTTAACCTTAAGGAATTTAATAATATTATTTTTTTTAATTTTATTATAGGTTTTAGGGCTATAGGGGTAATTTAAAATTACGAGAAGCTTTTTTCTTGATAATTTTATAATAATTTAATATAATTATAATTAAAATATAGTTAATATAATAAAAAAAATATAATATTATACTTTAAGTTTAAGTAAGTTTATTAGTATTATTTTCCTTATTACTACTTTCTTTTTTATTATTATTACCTTTTATATAATCTTTTTCCTTATTATTATTATTTTCTTTATAATTTTTTTCTTTATTACTTTTAAATTTAATAACCTTAAACTTAAAGACTAGCTTTTTATAATTATATTTATTTATAATTTTAATATTATTAACTTTAAAAAATAACTCTTTATAATTAATTATTTATTATTTAACTTTTAATATTATATAATTACTAATTTCCTTAATAATCTTTATATTATAGTTTAATAATTATAATTATAATATTAGTAATACTTAGTTATTATAAAGATAATTTTAAAAATAAAGTTTATAATAAAAATAATAATAATTATAAATTTATTTATTATTATTAAGTAAAATATAATAATCTTCCTTAAATTATTTTTTATATATTAGTAAATTATATAAGTAAAAGAAAATATTATTATTAAAGTATAAAACTATAATATTTACTTAAATAATAACTTTAACTTTCCTTAATTAATAATAAAAAAAGGTATTTTATTATAAACTTTTTTATTATATATTTATATTACTTTTTTTTTATATTATTTATTTATTATAATTATTTTTAATAAACTAAATTTTTACTTTATTAATATTTATTAAGTTATATTTTATTATAATTAATATTTTTTAAAAAAAAACTTAATTTTTTAATATTTTTAACTTTTAAAAACTTTATCTTAAATATTATTATAATATTATTTAAAGTAAATATATATAAGTTTTTTTTTTTTTAAAAAATATATAATATTAATAATATTAATAATACCTTTAAGATAATAAAGGCCTTAAGGTAATATTAAATATAATTATAATAGTTATTTATTATTTAAATATAAAGCTATAGTATTAAAGTTAATTACTACTTAAATTATAATTATATTAATATTTTTAATATTATATTTTTTACTTTTAAAGTAAAAAAAAAAAGCTTTTTAATAATAATAATTATAATAATCCTAAGGTATTATTAAAGTTAATATAATTAGTAATTTTACTTTTATTTATATTCTTAGTTAATAAAAATAAAATATTTTAAAGTTAATTAAAAATAATAATAGAGTTATATAAGAAAAAACTAATTTACTTTTAAGTAATAAAAATTATATACTTTTTAAATATTTAATTATATATTTTTTATAAATAAAATAAAAATTAATTTTACTAAAGTTAATTATATTATTAATAATTTTATAATATAAAATCTTTTAATATTAATATTTATAAAATTAAAAAATATTAATATTAAGGAATTAAAAATAATATATAAAATATAAAAATAAAAGGGAAAGCTTAATATTATATTACTATATAAAATAATAATTAATAAAGGAGTATAGTATTTTTACTATATAAATATAATCTTACGTAAGTATAACTTTTAACTTAGTTTAATTAATTAAAAAAAATATTAACTTAAATAATATTTTATTACTTTTACCTTAAGTATTAGTTTTTTTTTTCTATTACTTTTTTAATTTATAAATTAAAAAAATATATTAATATATTTACTTTTTTACTTTATAAATTAAAATAATATTATTACTTTTTTAATTTATAAATTAAAAATATTAAGTATATTTAAGAATAATAATATAAATTATAAAGTTAAATTATTAAAATATACTTTAAAAATAATTATATTAAATTTATAAATAATTAACTTTTATTAATAATTTAACCTTAAGTATTAGTTAATTTTATAAATTTAATAATTATAATATATTTAATAACTTTTTTATTATATATTTATAATAGTTTTTAATTTTATTATTTTTTTATAATTTATAAAGTATTTATAAACTTTTTTAAAACTTTTACTTTAATTATAATATATATTTTTATAATAGTTTTTTTTATAAATAATTATAAAGTTAATAAATAAAAGTACTTATATTAAGCCTAAAGCTTAATATATTTACTTTTTTTTTCCTTAAGTTAAAATTATTATTTTTTATTAATTAATTATTAATAAAAATAAAAAAAAAGTTTAAATTTATTATAAATATTATATAAAAAGTAATTAATAAAAGTTAAAAATTAATTATAAACTTTACTTAATTATATAAATATATATAAATATAATAAAAAAAATAAAGTTAATTATTTTTAAACTTAAATATTTATAATTTCTTTTTATTATATTTACTATTTTTAAAATTACTTTAAATATTATTAATATTAATTAATATTAACTTATTTTTTATTTAATAATTTATATTATTTATTTTAAAGGTAATTTTAAATTTACTTATTTTTAATAAATTAGTTTTATTAACTAAAGCTTTATATAATATAATAAATATATTTATAAAAAAAAATTTATAATTATTTAATAAAATATATACTTTTATAAAAGTTAATAATTAAAGTATTTTTTTTAATATAATTAATTTAAGTAGCCTTAGGTTTTTTAAAGTATTAGTTTTTGAATTTAGAAATTATAAAAATATAAATATAAATAAATAATTATTACTAAAGCTTTAAAAAAAAATAGCTTTTTAAATATTATAATAATTTAAAATATAATTAATATAATTATAAATATAATTTTATTATATTAATATACTTATTATATTAATAATTTATAATATTAATAAAAATAATAATTAAGTTAATTAATTATTAAATAAGTATTTAAGTATAAAATATTTATATTACTATAAAATAAAAGTATTTTAATATTATATTAATATAAAAGAATATTTATAATACTTAAGTATAAATAAATTATAAAAAGTTTAATAGTTATACTTTTACTATTATATTAATTAAGTTATTTAATAAAAAAAATATTTTATATTTTATAAAATAAGTAAATAATAAACTAAATTAGTAAATTAACTTTATATAAGTTTTTTTTTATTATTTATAAATATAAAAGTAGTTTTTAAAAATTATAAACTTTAATAATATTTATAATATTAATTAATATAAGTTTTTTTTTTTAAATTATTAACTAAATATACTTTAATTTAATATATAATATTATATAAAGTTTAATTAATAAAAAAAAAAAAAGAGTTTTAGTTTTTTATAAAAAATATATATTAACTCCTTAAATAATATTTTATTAAAAAGCTTAAGGTAATTATTATTAATTTTAATAATATTATAAAAGTTATATTTAGTAATTAATTCTTTATAATATAATAGTAGTTTTATATATATTATATTAATTAAAATATATTATTTAATATTAAGTAAAAGTAAATAAAAGTATAAAAAAGTAATAGTAATTTTAGTAATAATAATAGTAAAAAAACCTTTATAAAGTTATAAATTAAATTTACTATTATTAATAAATAATTACTTAATATAATAATTAATAAAAATATTTTTTATATTTACTAAGGGGTTTTTTTATATAAAAATATATTTTATTTACTAAAATAAAATATAAATATAAATAAACTTAAATATATTTTTATTTAAAATTTAATAATTAATAAGTAATTTTAAATTATTTATATAAAATATATTTATTAATAAAAACTTAATAAATATATTATTTTATTTACTATTATTATAACTTTAATATTTAAGTAATTTTAAATATTAAAGTAAATAATAATAATATAAAAAACTACTTTTTAAATAATATAATTTACTTTTATTAGTTTATTAAAGTAATATAAAATATAATATATAATTAAAAATATAACTTTAAAAATATTTATATAAATAACTAGGTTTTTATTAATTATTAATACTTAAGGTTTATTAAAAAGTATTTAAATAAACTATTATAAATAATATTATTAAAAAGGCTTAGGCTTATTTAAAAATAATATTATATAATATATAAGTTTATATTTAATATTAAAACTTTTTTTTTACTTTATTTAATTAATTATAATAAATATTATAATTTTTTTTAAATTTAAAATCTTTTACTATTATAAAGTTTATAAAAAACTAAGTTTTAAAATTAACTTTATAAAATAAAAAATTTACTTATATTAATTATTATAAAAGTTAATATTTATAAATTTATATTATTAAATCCTTAATTTTAAAATTACTATTATATTATAAAGAAAATTAAAAAATATTAAATAATTTATTTTAGTATAATTAACTATTATAATAAATAATTAAGTTTTTATTATATTAACTAATTAAATTATTAATTAAGTAAAAATATAATAAAGTTTATAAAAGTATAATTAATTAATTAATAATTAAAATAAGTTTATATTTATAAAAAAAATTATTAAGTAAAATATATAAAAAAAAAAAACTTTACTTAATTATTTTTTAGTAAAATTATAAAAATATTAACTAAGTAAAGTATTTAAATTTAGGAAAATAATAAATATTTATTTAAGTAACTAAAGGATATAGCTTAATATATAAAAAATAAAAAACTAATAAAAGTTTATAAAAAAAAAAATTATAAATAATAATAAGTAAACTATTTTAATTTATAAATTAAAGTAATAATAGTAACTATTTTAATTTATAAATTAAAAAAATTAAAATATAAATAAAAGCTTAAGTATACTTTTAAAAATAGTTATTAAAGTAATTAGTTTTATTACTTATACTAAAAAATATTTATAAAAATATTTTTTTTTAATTAATTAAATAAAATTAAAAGTTATACTTATATAAAATTATATTTATATAATAAAAATACTATATCCCTTTATTAATTACTTATAAAATAAATAAATTTATATATAAAATAATTTTTATAAGTATTTATAAAAAAAACTTATATTTTTCTTAGGTTTATTAATTATATATATTTCTTAAAGTATTAAAGTTATTTTAAAGTTATTATATTAATAATATAATCCTTTAAACTTATAATAAATATTATATTATTAATAAAGTTATTTTTAAATTACTTTATTAATAATTAAATTTTAAAAAGAATAATAAAAAAAGGAATTATTTAATTATTAACTAAAATTACTTTAATAATAATAATAAATATAATATTATAAAAATTAATTAAAACTAAGTTATTAATTAAAATAAAAGTTTAAAAGAGTATTTTAGTAAAAAAATAATTTATTATAAAATTAATTTTATTAAAATTTTATATATTTTTTTTTTACTTTATATTTTATTAAAAACTATTTCTATATATAAAAAATAAATTTATAAATATAAAAATTCTTCTTTAATTATTATATAAATCTTTTTACTTAAGATTATAAAACTATTATTATTTTATCCTTAGTTATAAAAATAATATTAATATAATATTATAAAGTATAAAGTTTTATATAATAACCTTAGGTTATATATAGGGTTATTAATTAGTAATAATTTATTTTATTAATACCCTAAAGAAAACAAAATAAAAGAAATTTATTATTTATTAGTTTTTTTCAAATAATAATAAATAATAAATAATAAAATAAATTATTACTAAATTTATTATTTTTTAATAAACTATTTTTATTATAAATAGCTTATAATTATAAAATAAAATAAATAGTAAAATTTAATTATTTTAAGTAATTTTTTTATTTTATTTTATTTTATATTAGCTATATTAAGAAGATTTATTTATAAATAATAAATTTAGTAATAAATTTAGTAATTATTTATTAATAAAAACAAAAGGGATTTATTATTTATTAATAATTAACAATGAGTTATTTATTAATGAAATAAATAATAAATAATTACTAATAAATTTAGTAACCTTAGTTATATAGTAATAAACTTAAATAAAGATTTTATATTTTTTTTATTATAGTAGTATATAATTACTTTTATTAAGTAATTATAAATAAGCTTTTTTAATTTAATTATATAGTTTTAAATATAATATTTAAAGGCTTTTTATTATAAAGAAAAATAATTAAATAGTAACTTTTTTAATATAATTTAGTTATAGTAATAATATATTTTTTAAAAGTTTTAGTATTATAGTATATAAAATAAAGTAAATTTATATTTAAATTAATTTAATAATTATAAATAGAATATTTAGCTTTAGGAGAATTTATTATAGTAATAATAATTAAAAATAAGAAAGATTTAATAAAGTTATTATAAAAAGAAAATATAACTTTTATATAATTATTATTATAATTTTATAATATAATATATTAGTAATAGTATTATAATATATAAAGTATTTTTTATTTTTATTATAAGTTTAGTAAGCTAAATTATAATAATAATAAAAATATATAAAAAAATATAAATATTTTTATTTATATAAAGTTAATATTATAATTAAAGTATTTTTTTTTATAAATTAATAAACTTTTTATTAATTAATAATCCCTTTAATATAATAAAGTTAAGTTAGGGATAGTAATTATTTTTAAAACTCCTTAAGTAATTAATAATAATTTTTTATATTTTATAAACTTCCTTTTAAATAATATACTTTTATATAATATATAAATAGCTTAATTAAAGTAGCTTAAAGCTTAAATTAAGCTATTCAAGTATTATAATAATTATATATTTTCCTTAAAGCTTAAAGCTTAAAGCTTAAAGCTTAAATTAAGTTATTTAAGTACTATAATAATAATTTTTTTTTTAAAAACTTAAAGCTTAAAGCTTAAATTAAGTTACTTAAGCTTTATAAATTATATATTTTCCTTAAGCTTAAAGCTTAAAGCTTAAATTAAGCTATTTAAGTTTTATAATAAATTATATAAAGTCTTTAATTTTTAAAATTTTAAAATAATTTTTATTTATAATTAAAATTATAAAAAATTTAAAAAAAGCTTTTAATATATTAAAAAATAATTAAGTTATTAATAATTTTAAAATTTTTAAAGTTTAAAATATAAAAAACTATAAAAGAATCCTTAATTATTATTATTTTATTTATTAATATAAAAAAAGTTATTATTAAAAAAAAACTTATAAAAAATATTAATAAAAAAATTAAATTACTTATTTATTATTTTAATTATATAATATAATTAAACTTTTTTTAAATTTTAAATATAATTAATTTATAATATAATTATAATTTAATTAAATATTTTTTATTTTTTTTATAATTTTAAATTTCTTTTAATATAATATTAATTTTAATTAATTACTTAATTTTATTAAAACTTAATTTTAAACTTTTTTATTAATTAAATAATTAATTACTTAGGAAATTAATAAAAAATATTCCTAAGTTAAAATATATAATTATTAATATTTAATTTTATTAATATAAATTAAAAATAAAACCTAAAAGTTTTTAATTATAATATTATTTATAAAATTATATAATTATATATACTTTTTAATTATAAAACTTAATTTAAGTTATTTAAGTATTATAATAATTATATAATTATATATTTTCTTTAATTATAAAACTTAATTTAAGTTATTTAAGTATTATAATAATATATAATTATATATATTTTTTAATTATAAAGCTTAATTTAAATTATTTAAGTATTATAATAATAAATATTTTATAATTATATTATATATTCTTTTTAAAACTTAAAGTATAAAGCTTAATTTAAATTATTTAAGTATTATAATAATCTATATATTTTGTTTTAATTATAAAGTTTAATTTAAGTTATTTAAGTATTATAATAATATATATATTATAATTATATTATATATATTTTTTTAAAGGTTAAAATATAAAGCTTAATTTAAATTATTTAAATATTATAATAATATATATTTTATAATTATATATTTTCCTTAAGCTTTAAAAACTTTAAAGGTTTTAAAAAAGTATATTTTATATAAATTAAATAATTAACTTTAAAAGTATTTTATTTAAATAATAAATAAATCTTTATAATAAATAAAGTAAATTTATTTAATTAATAAAACTAAGGATATTTTTATATATAAAAGTACTTTATAATATATTATAATATAAAAGCTTAATTTATATTTTATTAATATAAAGGTTATATTTATTATTAAAAAAGTTAATAAAACTATAATAATTAAGTTAAAGAAAAACTATATTTTAGTCTTTAGTTTAAAATTTAAAATTAATTTATAACTTAACTTAATTAATTATAATTAATTAAGTTAAATTTTAAAAATTTAAGTTATAAAGTATAATTAATTAAAGTTTAAAATTAAACTTAAAATATATATATAAAATAACTTAAATAATAAAATTTAAATATAATATAATTAATATATATATAAAAAAACTTAAATAATAAAGTTTAAGTATAATATAATTAACTTTAAGTTTATAAATTATAGTTTAATAACTTAATTAAATTAAATAAATTTATTATATTCTTTTATTAAGTTATAAAAAATAATAATAATTTTTAAAAAAAAATTATATATATAATATAAAAAATTATATAATAAAATAATATATTTACTTTTTCTTAGTAATAGTTATAATTTAATTATAATAGTAAAATAGCTAAATAAATAACTAAATTTATTATTAATAAAATTATAAATTTATATTTAAAAACTTTAAAAAAAGAAAAACTAAAGCTAAGTAAAGTAAAATATAAGTTAAATTAATTAAAAAGTATTAAAAGCCTTAAGCTAAGTAAAAGTATTAATAAAATTATTAAAAAAACTAATAAAGTAATTTATTAAAGGCTATATATATAAAAGTTTTTTTATAATTAAAATTTTTTAAGTAGTTTATATTTTATACTTAGGAAAAATATTTTATTAATATATTATAAAGTAAGTAATTAAATAAAGAAAAATATAATTTAAAATAATAAAATAATAAATATTTTACTTTTATTACTTTAGTATTATTAAGCTAAATTAATTTAAATTAAAAAAACTTAATTACTTAATTTTAAAAAATTAAGTTATTAAAGTAAAATAATAAAATCAAGTATTTTATAAAAGTATAATATTAATATTTTTACTATTTTACTAAATATTTTATATATAATAGTAATTATATATAGTTTAGCTTTATAATTAAAGGTTATTACTTTTATAATTATTAAGCTAAATATAATATTTAATATTAAGTTTTTATTAAAGGGGAAAAGAATAATAAAAATTATAAAGAATAAAATAAATATATAAATTAAAGCTATTTATAAACTATAATATACTATAATATAATATACTATAATATAATATACTATAATATAATATACTATAATATAATATATTATACTATAATATATTATACTATTATATAAATTATAATATATTATATTACTTATATAATCTATATAAAACTTATATAAATTAAATATATAGGATTTTATATATATATAAGTTACTTAAGGTTATAATTTAAATAGTAAAATTTTAAGTATTATTTAAAGTTAAAAAAATATTTTATATTTTTTTATTTATTTATAATTATATTTTTATAATTATACTAATAAAAAAATCTCTTTTTATAGTAAAATAATATTTATTTAATAAATAAAAAAACTATATAAATAAAATAATTATATAAATTAATTTAGTTTATTTTCTTTAAAATATTTATTTTTAAGCTTTTTAATATTTTTTATTTAGCTTTTTAATAATATTATTTTAGTAATTAAATTAAAATTTAATTTATTTTTAGATTTTATTATAATATTATTATTAATAGAAAATATACTTTTTATTATAGTAAAAGTAATAAAAATAATTAAATAATATTTTACTAAAATAAATAAAATAGGAAATTTATTATTATTAATTTTTTAATATTCTAAAGGCTTACTTTAATAAAATATAATAAATTAGTAAATAAATAAATAATAAATAAATAAATAAATAATTTATATTTTTTAATATAAGGTTTTTTATTAAATATAAAAATATTTTATTTTAGTTAATAATATTATTATTAATTCTTAAATAAAATTCTTTATTAAAATTAAAGAAATAATTATTTTTATTATTAGTAATTTTATTATAATTAAAATCTTTTATTAATTTATTAAAAAAAGTATTTATAAAATTATTATTAATTAAATTAAAGCTATTAATTTTTTTTATTTAATTTATAAGAATAATATTAATTAATAATATAAATAATATTAATTATTATAATAATAATAATTTACTTATTATAATTTAATTTTAATAAAAATATAATATTTTTATTAATATTAAGAAAAAAATATAATAAATTATTTTTTTTAAAATAAATATTTTATATTTAGGATTTAAAAATAAATTAAAAAAAAAGTTTATAATTAATTAAATTAAAAAAAGTTATTTTCTTAGGAAATATACTTTTTTAATTTATTAAAGTTCAATTTAATAATTTTTATAAAAATTTAATAATAAATACTTTAAATAAAATAAATTAATAAATAATAAATAAAATATATATAGTAAATAAAATATATATTATGAATAAAATATATATAATAAATAAAATATATATTATAAATAAAATATATATAATAAATAAAATATATATAATAAAGAAAATATATATAATAAAGAAAATATATATAATAAAGAAAATATATATAATAAATAAAATAATTTATTAAATTAAAATTTTTATTTTTTTAAAAATAATTCTTATATAATTTTTTTAGTTTATTATATATTTTATAAATATATAATAATATAATAGAAATTATAATATAAAGTTAACTCTATAATTTAATAAAAAACTTTAAAAAAATAAAAAATATAATTTTCAATTTTTTTAATACTTTTTATTTAATATTAAAAAAATATAATTATAAATAAATTAACTTTATAAAATAAAATAATAAAATAATAAAATATATTTTTTTAAATTCTTTATTAATTATATTATTATAAAGGTTATATTTATTATTAAAAGAATTAGTAAAACTATAATAACTAAGTTAAAGAAAAGCTATACCTTAGTCTTTAGTTTAAAATCTAAAATTAATTTATAACTTAACTTAATTAAGTATAATTAACTAAGTTAAACTTTAAAAATTTAAGTTATAAAGTATAATTAATTAAAGTTTAAAATTAAACTTAAAGTATATAAAATAACTTAAATAATAAAGTTTAAATATAATATAATTAGTATATATATAAAAAAGCCTAAATAATAAAGTTTAAATATAATATAAGCTTTAAATTTATAAATTATAGTTTAATAACTTAACTAAATTAAATAAGTTTAATTTTTTTATTAAATTATAAAAGGTAGTAATAATCCTTAAAAATAAATTATATATATAATATAAAAGATTATATAATAAAATAATATACTTTAATTACCTTTTCTTACTATAATTAAATAAAGCTATTAGTAAATTTACTTTATTAATTAAAAAAAATAACCTTTGTAAAAGCTCCTAAGTAATAATTATAACTTAATTATAACTTAAAATAGTAAAATAGCTAAATAAATAACTAAATCTATAATTAATAAAATTATAAACTTATAATTAAAAGCTTTAAAAAAGAAAAAACTAAAACTAAGTAAAGTAAAGTATAAGCTAAATTAATTAAAAAGTATTAAAACCCTTAAGCTAAGTAAAAGTATTAAGAAAATTATTAAAAAAGCTAATAAAGTAACTTATTAAAGGTATATATAAAGGTTCTTTTATAATTAATTCCTTTTAAGTAATTTATCCTTTATACTTAAGAAAGAGATTTTTTTATATATTAATTATATTATATTTAAACTTTATTATTTAAGTTATTTTATATACTTTAAATTTAGTTTTAAACTTTAATTAATAATTATATTTTATAACTTAAATTTTTAAAATTTAACTTAGTTAACTATAATTAATTAAGTTAAGTTATAAATTAATTTTAGATTTTAAATTAAAAATTAAAGTATAATTTTTCTTTAACTTAATTATTATAGTTTTATTAATTCTTTTAATAATAAATATAACTTTTATAAATAAGTAAATAAATAAATAATAAAATAAATAATTATAAATAAAAAATATATTATTAAAATTTTTTTTTATTATATTATTATTATTATTATTATATAAATTATAATTTATATTATTAAATAATAGTAAATTAAAAAAAATAGAAAATATATAATTCTTTAATATATTTTATATAATTAAATTAATAATATATACTATATATTTAATATTATTAATAAATGTTTTATTAATAATTACTTTATTAATAATAAATAAATAAATATACTTAAATATATAATTTATATTTAATAAATAAAAATAAAGTTCTAAAGCTTTATTAAATTACTAATATATATAAATACTAATTTAGTTTTTTAAAACTTTTTTAAATTTTATAATTAAATTAATTATTAAAATAAAATAAATAAAATATTAAAAATAAAATAATAAAAACAAAATAATAAAAATAAAATAATAAAAATAAAATAAATACTTATAAACTTATATTTTATTTTAAATTTTAAATTAATAAAAATAAAAATTATTCTTAAATAGGAATTTTATTTATTTAAAGTTTAAATATTAAAAATTATAGAAAAAATACTATTAGTTTTTAAATTAACTTTAATATATATATTTAAATTTAATAAAGGTTTATTAAAGTTATTTTTTAAAATATTTTTAATATTTACTTAATTTATAATAATATATTTAGTAATAAAAAAGTAATTAAAATAAATAAATTAAATAAAGGTTATTTAATAAAATAAAATAATTTACTTATTATAATAATTTAATAAGTTATTAAATAAATTTAAAAAAATAATATTAAAAAAATAATTATTTTTTAATAAAAAAACTAATATTTTATTAATAGCTTTTTATTTATTAAATTTAAATAAAACTTTTAGTTATTTATTTTATATATTTAAAATAAATAGTAAATTTTATATTAAAGAAATAATATTAAATTTTAAAAAATAAATTATTAATAATTAAATTATAATAGCTAATTATAAAAAGTTATTAAGTAAATTATTAAATAATAAAATTAATTAATTTAAATAACTTTAAATTATTAAATATTTTAATTAATATTTATAATTATAATATTAATTATTATAATTTATATATAATAAATTAATTATAATTATTTATAATTAAATTATTATATTTATATTATAATAAAAATATTATAATTATAAAAAAACTAAAAGTTTTATTAAATTAATTAAAAAAATAAAATAATAATTTATTTTTTTTTAAATTTTTTTAGATTTTTTATTATAAGTTATTTATAAGTATTTTACTTAATAATACTAAGCTAAATTAAATAATTAAAAGTTTTTAATTAAAGTTATAGATTTATAATTATATTTATAAATAATTAATAAATAAAAATAAAATAATAAAATAAATAAAATAATAAATAAAATAATAATAAAATAATAATAAAATAATAATAAAATAATAATAAAATAATAATAAAATAATAATAAAATAATAATAAAATAATAATAAAATAATAATAAAATAATAATAAAATAATAATAAAATAATAATAAAATAATAATAAAATAATAATAAAATAATAATAAAATAATAAAATAAATAATTAACTTTATATATTTAACTTTTATTTTTCTTTTTATTTTAATAAGTAATAAAGTCTTATTAAATAAATTATTTTAAAATATATAAATTTTAGAATTTTTATTATTTTCTAATTTAAATTTAAATATATTATAAATAAAATTACTAATAAAAATATTAAAAAAGTTTTTATAATAAAGGAATTTAATTTATTAAAAAACTTAAAATTAAAATTATTTTAAATTAATAATTTTATAAACTTTTTTTTTAAAATTATTAATTTTTTTATATTTATAATTAAAATTTCTTTCCTAAGTATAAAGAATAAATTATTTAAAAGAAACTAATTATAAAAAAACCTTTATATATAATAATAATCTTTAATAAACTACTTTATTAACTTTTTTAATAATTTTCTTAATACTTTTACTTAGCTTAAGGTTTTTAATATTCTTTAGTTAATTTAACTTATACTTTACTTTACTTAGCTTTAATTTTTTCTTTTTTAAAGCTTTTAATTATAAGTTTATAATTTTATTAATTATAGATTTAGTTATTTATTTAGCTATTTTACTATTTTAAGTTATAATTAAGTTATAATTATTATAATTATTTTTTTTAATTAAGAAGAAGTAAATTTATTATTTTATTATATAGTTTTTTATATTATATATATATAATTTATTTTTAAGAATTATTACTACTTTTTATAACTTAATAAAAAAATACTTATTTAATTTAATTAAGTTATTAAATTATAATTTATAAGCTTAAAGTTAATTATATTATACTTAAACTTTATTATTTAAACCTTTTTATATATTAATTATATTATATTTAAACTTTATTATTTAGGTTATTTTATATACTTTAAGTTTAATTTTAAACCTTAATTAATTATACTTTATAACTTAAATTTTTAAAGTTTAATTTAGTTAATTATAATTAATTAAGTTAAGTAATAAATTAATTTTAGATTTTAAACTAAAAGTTAAAGTATAGTTTTCCTTTAACTTAGCTATTATAACTTTATTAATTTTTTTAATAATAAATATAACTTTTATAATTAGAATTTATTATAATATAATAAGGAAGTATTATTATAATAAAGAAATATTATTATAATAAAAAACTATTATTATAATAAATAAAATAAAATAATAATATAAAGGAAAAAAATTAATTATATAAATAATTTAATTTTATAATAATTAATAATAAATTATATAATAAAAATAAATTAAATTATAAATTAAATTATAAATTAAATTATAAATTATATAATAAAAATAAATTAAATTATAAATTATATAATAAAAATAATTCATAAGTATATAAAATCTTATATATTTAGTTTATATAAGTCTTATATAAATTATATAAGTAATATTATATATTATAATTTATATATTATATTATAATATATTATAATTTATAAATAACTTTAATTTATAATTTATAAATAACTTTAACTTATAGCTTATAAATAACTTTAACTTATAATTTATAAATAATTTTGATTTATATATTTTTTATTTTATTTTTTATAGTTTTTATTATTTCTTTTCTCTTTAATAAAAACTTAATATTAAATATTATATTTAATTTAGTAATTAAAGTAATAGTTTTATTTAGTAAGCTAAATATATATATAATTATTATTATATATAAAATATTTAATAAAATAATAAAAGTATTAATATTATACTTTTATAAAATACTTAATTTATTTTTTTACTTTAATAATTTAATTTTTATAAGTTTTTTAAGTAATTAAGTTAATAAATTTAGCTTAATTATATTAAGTAAGTAAAGTAGTTTTTTTTTATTATTTTATTATTTTAATTATATTTTTCCTTTATTAAATTACTTTATAATATATTAATAAAAAAATTAAGTTTTTATATTATAATATATTATAAAATACTTTTATATATAAAAATATCCTTAGTTTTATTAATCAAATAAATTTACTTTATTTATTATAAAGATTTATTTATTATTTAAATAAAATACTTTAAAGGTTAATTATTTAATTTATACAAACTATACTTTTTTAAAACTTTTAAAGTTTTTAAAACTTTTTAAGCTTAAAAAAATATATAATTATAAAATATATATTATTATAATACTTAAATAATTTAAAATTAAGCTTTATACTTAAAGAAAATATATAATTATATATTATTATAATACTTAAATAACTTAATTTAAGCTTTATAATTAAAAAAAATATATAATTATATAATTTTATAAATAATATTATAATTAAGAAGTTTTAGGTTTTATTTTTAATTTATATTATAAAATTAAATATTAATAATTATATATATTAACTTAAGTATATTTTATATTAATTTCTTAAGTAATTAATAACTTAATTAATAAAAAATTCTAAAATTAAGCTTTAATAAAGTTAAGTAATTAATTAAAGCTAAAATTATATTAAAAAACTTTTTAAAATTATAAAGAAAATAAAAGTTATTTAACTAAATTATAATTATATTATAAATTAACTATATTTAAAATTTAAGAAAAAATTTAAGTTTATTATATAATTAAAATAATAAATAAATAATTTAACTTTTTTATTAATATTTTTTATAAACTTTTTCTTTTAATAATAGTTTTTTTATATTAATAAATAAAATAATAATAATTAAGGATTTTTTTTTAACTTTTATATTTTAATTTTTTAAAATTATAAAATTATTAATAATTTAATTATTTTTTAATATATTAAAAGCTTTTTTAAATTTTTTATAATTTTAATTATAAATAAAAATTATTTTAAAAATATTTTAAATTTTAAAGAAAATATATAATTATTATAATACTTAAATAACTTAATTTAAGTTTTAAATTTTAAATTTAAGGAAAATATATAATTTATAAAACTTAAATAACTTAATTTAAATTTTAAACTTTAAACTTTAAAAAAAATATAATTATTATAATACTTAAATAACTTAATTTAAGCTTTAAGTTTTAAGTTTAAGGGAAAATATATAATTATTATAATACTTAAATAGCTTAATTTAATCTTTAAGTTACTTTAATTAAACTATTTATATATTATATAAAAGTATTTTTCTTAAGTATAAAAAATAAATTATTTAAAAAGAATTAATTATAAAAAAACCTTTATATATAATAATAACCTTTAATAAATTAATTAATTTAAGTATTTATATATATATAACTATATATATTTTATTAACTTTTTTAAATTACTTTATTAATTCTTTTATTAATTTTTTAATACTTTTACTTAGCTTAATATTTTTAATATTTTTTAGTTAATTTAGCTTATATTTTACTTTACTTAACTTTAGTTTTTTTTTTAAAAGTTTTTAATTATAAGTTTATAATTTTATTAATTATAAATTTAATTATTTATTTAGTTATTTTACTTAAGTTATATTTAAGTTATAGTTATTATAATATATTATTTTATTATATAGTTTTTTAATTTTAAAAATATTATATATATAATTTATTTTTAAGTAAAATTATTATTACTTTTTATAATTTAATAAAAAAATACTTATTTAGTTTAATTAAGTTATTAAATTATAATTTATAAACTTAAAGTATAATTATATTATATTTAAACTTTATTATTTAAGCTTTTTTATATATATATTTATATTATATTTAAACTTTATTATTTAGGCTATTTTATATATTTTAAATTTAATTTTAAACTTTAATATAATAGTTATACTTTATAATTTAAATTTTTAAAATTTAACTTAATTAATTATAATTAATTAAATTAAGTTATAAATTAATTCTAGATTTTAAACTAAAGGCTAAGGTATAGCTTTTCTTTACCTTAGCTATTATAGCTTTACTAACTCTTTTAATAATAAATATAACCTCTATATATTATTTTTATATTTATATAAAATACTTACTAAGTATTATTTTTTTATTAAAATAATATAGTATAGTTATTTCTCTTATATTAAAATAATATAGCTTAATTATTCTATTAGTAATTAACTAAAGCAGTCCAATAGTTAATCTAGTGCTTATCTCAGAGTACTATAAGAGGTTGGTCGTGACACACGCTGTCTAGGGAAAAATACAGGGCTACCCCTAGTACACAGAGCTGGCAATATTCTGCAGATCGATCTAGGGCTAGCACAGACCGATCTACCTAGATCAGCGGGGAAGAAGAGCAAGGTGGCGCCCACCACGCATGCAGTAGTGCGTCAAGACAATCCAGAAGCTTTCCTCTTCTTATTCTCTAGTAGTCGCGCGGCACACACGAATGGACTTTGTCTTCTTAAAATAGTTGTTCTATCAGGCACATAGATCCGCGGCACCTATAACAGGCGTCCCATCCATATTCGGCGGTCGGAGATGAAACGTCGGTATTAAAACGAGATTATAATACTGGAAGCCATATCCACTGCAAAGAGGGAACCAACAGACATGGTAGATGGACGCCTGTATGGAAACGGCGAGCCGAAAATGGGTGCGCGAACGATTGCTGGGAGAGAAATAAGGAACCAGAGGACTGAAGTCCTAAGACAGAGAATAGCAACAGGGGGGTGGGGGGCTCTTGATCCTGGTTGCAGGCTGCTGTACAGGCAGAGAGGTCTAGAGGTCGGATAGGTGAGTGGCCAAAACCGAGTACCAGGTATATGGAAGCGGGCTGGCTATAGCTATACCCCTTACGATTTTGGCTGCTTAAAATAGTAGCATAAACTACTTAGTTTAAAGGATAAAGTAAAACTTTTTTTTATTTTCGAAGTTATAGGGAATTTTTTTTAAAAAAAATCTTTATTCTATAATCATTAATAAATATAATTTACTTATATTAAAATCTTTATATAATAGTATTATAACTATAATACTATTCTATTAAGTAAACTTTAGAAATATATATTATTTATATTAAGTAATAAAACTTAAGTAGAGAAGAAACCTAAGTTTAAATAATAGTAATAATTTATATACTTGTAAACTAAGTAATTATATAGCCAAGAGAAGTAAAGAATAATAGTAAAGGAGTACCTAAGGGAATATATAGAGCTACTAATAGATAATATATAGGATGTTATTTAGAAATGCAAAAAGCAACGCCTAGGTTATTAAAGTATACCTAGTTAAGAAGAATTTAAGTAAGAGATAATTCTTAATAAATATAGTATATATACTAGTTACCTTAGGAAGTTGCAGTAGCTTAGTAAACTATTATAATATCTGGTTTAATAGAGGCTGATGGGTATATGTTTTATACTGTACTAAAGCAACTAGAGCCTTCTCAAGAGGTTTAGCCGGATCTACAATTTTTGATATACCCTTCCAATTATCTTATATAACACACAGTCTTCTGATCCAAAAATATGTTAACTAGGACTAGCAACTTTTCGCTTAATATACAGATTTTAGGCGAACTGCTCGATATGTACTATATCCGAGAAGCGTCTGACAGCTGTGATAAAGTCTATGCTCTCCTGGGCATGGTCTCTGAAGCCTCTGAAACCTATGGCATCAATGCCTTATGTGCTCACAGTGCTTCTCAAACAGGTTATTACGTTTATTTTAAGTAAGCCTGAAACTATAATTACTTAGAATAATAAAGATAGCTATACGTAAGAATAAGACTGCATTCTCAGAGCGGTGTCTTCAGTGGAAAGCGCTGGCATTTGGGACACAAGCAAGAAATAAACATCACTTTGATGGACGAATCTGTTTACTCGAATGTCAAGATAATCACGAGGGGGAAGCACTTGAAAGGTCGATTAGTTCTCCGATCGTCTGCAAAATCCACTTCAAAGGACAGCATCATGTGTCTTCTACGAGGAGCCTCAAAAGCGTCTGTTCTCAGACAGAATGAAGATTAGGTTACTATTGTCGCAGTAGCAATTACATTGACAAATGGTACACGGATGGAAGGAGAGGGCGCTTACTGGCAAGCACTTTTAGACTCGGTGAATACGACATCGCGACTTTCTCCTTTTCTTGGACTGGGGTCAATCATTGACGAATTCGACAGATAACAGCAACCAAGTAATCTTTACGGACAGGCAAGCACCACAGTATGCAAAGGCGCAGCCTGGGACTGATCTGATCGAAGATTATGGCTTATGAACACCGAGTATATAACACACGACCGTAAAGAGCTCGAGAAAGCAAATGTGTATTTTCACAAAGCAATGGGGAGCTGTTTTTTAGAATACGAGAACAACCACCTAACTATTTTAGTGGCTGTAAAAGACCTGGCTCTCATTTATGAGAGCCTAGGGCTCAACAGTGAGAAGAAACAAATATCGACAGGCTTATTCAGTGGAACAAGAAAGTATGTCTAAATCGACGAAGAATGCTTGAATACCTAGTCTTGCGGGGTCATTTGATTGCGAAGTGCTTGCACGTTCTTCAACAGGGCCTGTGATAACATTAAAGATATCAATAACAGAGGTTATTGTTGAAGCAGCGGCTTTAAATGCAAAGTCTAATATCATAAAGCTTCTGATTGACAGGCAAAGTAATGAAATGCCTGTAAAAACAAAAGCAATCATAAATGCAGCTGCAAATATGTAATATGGACCAGAAATATGCAAGCTAATCCTTGGCGACGAAGTTGAGTTACACTGGATGTAATAAGAACAGCATGCTAGAATCGACTTAACGGCGATGGACTCCTAACAAAGTTACTGTTGCGACAAGGTCATGGATTGTCATTTTTACAAGGCACAAAGAGATTATTTGCTCCATGCAGATATAGGAATTTCGAGGAATTTGGCGAGACAATATTTCTTTGGAAAATGAAAAGAAAGGGGTTAATATTGAAGAAGCATTTTTTTGGTATATCATGATGCTGATCTTTGGATAGATAAATTAAAAACGTTACAATCATTATTATTATTATAATAAAAGAATCTTTCTGCTATGCACTTACCGATTCTAAACCCATTACTCGTTGATCTTTTCGATAAGCAAAAGGGTTAGAATTGGCAAACTTGAAGTGATTACCGTTGCTGTTGTTATCCTCCTCAGTTCACTCAGAGCTGTTACATTGTCAAATTTGATCAACACCAGCCCGAAACTCTTGGAGCTCATTTGTTTGCGCTGACTCTTGGATCGCTCCGATGTCCCTAGTTCAGAAGACACACTTTTGAGGTCACTACGTCTAGTTCCGCAACTTTTTGTTGGAAGGCGGAATCGCAAGATTATGCGCTCATAGGAAACTGGGCAGCCTCACGCTGAAATGGCATATAACTGTCTGGATTTACGAAATACCCGGAACAAGATGCTTGTGAGATGTTGTCCCCTGGAATGCTGACAGAGAATAACCCGCACGCTTTCCTCAGAGCTTTACTTTTCCTATCTCTAATGTGTCGGCCATTTTCAACAGGCTAGATGGTGCCTTCTTGCAAAATATCAAATCCATGAAGTATTACGGTACCATTTTCTTGAAGGGCTGGATGCACTGAGCCTGATGAGGGGATAGTACTTTGGAGTTGTCGACGTTGTCAACACCATGGGACCACTTATAAAGGAAGATCGTAAGTACCTCCCGCCTGTGACCGAAACTTGCTGACTCTATTTGACGCAGCCGCAAGCAAGCTTGATGCTAACCGTATTTTCGAATGATGCTCGTTTCCCTATCATTTGGGACTTCTTCTGCGATGAATGTTAATACGTTCAAATATATTCTTCTCCGCAAACTTTTGCATCAAAGGAGCACGAGCAGAGTACGCCTTATCTTTCAAGATTGGCCAACTCTTTGGCTGTCCTTCTATCCAAAAACTGCCTCAGATCGGGGTTCATGTGTGAACACTCTTCAGGGTCATGAGAGAATGAGGGCACAGTGGTGTCTATTGGGCATTCCCACATGACCCAAAGCCTTCAATCTCCGGATTCGCGGATACATCAACTTGACTCTGCTGCCCCCAAAGGGGGTATATCTTTAGGGGCTGACAGAATATGGCTAGAGTTTGCTATGGGGGTCTTCTCATACAATTCACCTCATCTGGCATCCAGCTCATGGGACAACACAATAAACATCTGGGGTACTGGTATAGCTAGCTGCGTACGTATTCTCGAAAGTCACTCCAATGGCGTTGAGTCAGAAGCCTCTCTGCATGACTGTATAACTTTCGTTTCTGGAAGCAATGGTAAAGACGATCCATGTGTAGCGTATACCTATGAATGGATGTTTACAGCAGCTGATAGATTATGGTCAGTCAAGTCTGGCCCATGGATATCTCGTCCAATTCTGCCCTTGCAACTCACGCCCCTTCTGAGCGATTCTGGATCTAATACGTTAAACACAAACACTTGCAAAGGGAGTCTTGCATATAACAGTGATACCTATTCCGCTACTATTTTGCTGTGTAACGGTGTCTTATCCAGTTTGTTAATACCGGTGAGTGCTTTCATGAGCCTCAAATTCATAAAATGTCCGGTCTCGGTGGAATAGATGACGAGGACTTGTCATTTTTCACAAACCTCGTCGCTTGATGCGTGCTAAGCGACTAGTGACATTCATGTTTAGTGAGTATCGCATTCTTTGGGTTATGGATGGCGTTGTAAGTCTATCTCCTTGTCTCCAGACTTCGCTCTTATATCAGCAATGTCGTACGACCGGATGATTTCCATGTATGGCCTAGAAACTAGTAAGTAAGTAGTGTATAAAGCTAAGATCTTGGCTAGAAATTATCCCCATGAAATCTAGATACTAGACTCTCTGCCATAGTAGTGGCAATGTCTTCTCAGAAAGCATAGGTCAGTACCTTTTGGTAAACGCTTATCGCCAATGCATTCAAGATGTTATCACCAGTACACATTTCACAGCTTGCTGCGTCAGTAACTTGTTGCGCCAGAGGCAGGCGAATTCATGTAACCAAGCCAAATAAAGTGAGATCCTGGGAGATGACTATTGATCGCTACCATTTTTGGAAAATGAAGTACTCTTGTCTCTCTTTGCTGTGGGTTTAAGACGATAAGTCAACCGCAGGTGTATCACACAATTGACGTTTTACAGGTAAGCCCGCTCTACCGTGGAGGAATCAAACAATTGTCTTAACCCTTTCTGGCTAATAGTAAAGTAATACCTCTAATTTATTCATTTATTCATTTATTTTGTATTTTCAGAATCCCTCATAGATCCCTATTTTTTTTGATTTTTTTTGTCGTGCAACATCTCTCGTGTTTAATTACCACATGCAGCTAATGCGAGGCTTCTTGTCTACCCCACGGAAGTGGGACACCTTCTTTCCCCATCCCGCCGCAAGCCGTTTGGCGGGGTTGCGAAATCAGCCCCTCTCGGTAGCGATTCCGCCGAACCAGATGGAACTGTGAGGATCAACGCTACCTTGCCTCGTCGTCAAATGTATAGGTCTCTGGTAGCACTTGTTCCAAATCTAACCAGCAAATTTCAGCAAAGGCTGTCCTCTCAATCCATCCGCCGTCTCTCAACCGCAGCCATGGTGAAGGCCAATACGACGGAGAGGCTTGCTCAGCTTAGAGCTCTGATGAAGGAGCACAACGTCCAAGTATATGGTAAAGAGATGCGCCCTACATTTGCATGTGCACATACCAGACGACTAACGTCTACATCTGTGCAGTTGTGCCCTCAGAAGATAGCCACAGTTCCGAGTACATTGCCTCCTGCGACGCCCGGCGAGAGTTCATCAGCGGCTTCACTGGTTCTGCCGGCTGTGCGGTCATTACGGAAACAGCCGCAGCTCTTGCGACGGATGGCCGTTACTTCAACCAGGCTGCTCAGCAACTGGATGACAACTGGACGCTGTTGAAGCAGGGCCTCCAGGATGTCCCTACATGGCAAGAGTGGGCTGCTGAGCAGTCCGCCGGAGGCAAGAAGGTTGCCGTCGACTCGACCTTGATCACAGGCTCTGCAGCAAAGAAGCTCGCAGAGAAAATCCGCAAGAGCGGCGGGTCTGACTTGGTTCCCCTTGACGTCAACTTGGTGGATGCGGTCTGGGGCGGAGAGAGGCCCGCGCGACCTCAACAGCGCATCACCGTGCTATCTGAGAAATTCGCTGGCAAATCAGTACAGGCCAAGCTGTCAGACCTCATTTCTGAGCTTGAGAAGAAGAAATCACCCGGAGTGTTCATTTCGATGCTTGATGAGGTAGCGTGGCTGTTCAACTTGCGCGGCAACGATATCCCTTACAACCCCGTCTTCTTCTCATACGCGGTTATCACGCCAAAGGGGGCAGCATTGTACGTGGATGAGTCTAAGCTGGATGAAGAGTGCCGTGAGCACTTGGCTAAATTCGACGTTACCATCAAGCCATACGACGCCTTCTTCCGCGATGCGGAGCAGCTTCACCAGCAGTTTGTTGCCTCTACCCAGGGCGCGGAGACCGGTAACGCAGGCAGCTTCCTCATGTCTAATAAGGGCTCTTGGGCTTTGAAGAGAGCACTGGGTGGTGACTCAGGAGTTGAAGAGATCCGCAGCCCAGTTGGGGATTCCAAAGCAGTCAAGAATGAGACCGAAATGGAGGGAATGCGAGCGTGCCACATCCGAGACGGTGCTGCTCTGATTGAGTATTTCGCATGGCTCGAGGACCAGCTCATCAACAAAAAGGCTGTGCTTGACGAAGTAGAGGCTGCTGACAAATTGGAAGCATTGCGATCCAAGCATGAGCACTTTGTCGGACTATCATTCCCGACCATCTCATCAACTGGTGCAAAGTGAGTTTACCATTCTCTTTGTATCACTTTTAGAATATCCCCAGCACTAGTCATATACTGACAAACGTGTATAGCGCGGCTGTTATTCATTATGGCCCCGAACGTGGAAATTGCGCTACCATTGACCCAAATGCCATCTACCTGTGCGATTCAGGAGCGCAGTTTTTGGACGGCACAACTGATACGACACGGACGCTGCATTTTGGAG
Organism: Trichoderma simmonsii; assembly: GCA_019565615.1. Taxonomy (NCBI): domain Eukaryota; kingdom Fungi; phylum Ascomycota; class Sordariomycetes; order Hypocreales; family Hypocreaceae; genus Trichoderma; species Trichoderma simmonsii. The sequence goes on from CP075866.1 coordinate 4,151,495, forward strand.
AGCCTACAGATGCCGAGAGAGAGGCATACACACTAGTTCTAAAGGGTAACATTGCCTTGGATCTAGCCGTCTTCCCCAAGGGAACGACTGGGTTTGCTCTTGATTCTCTAGCTAGGCAGCATCTCTGGGTAAGTTGACAGATTCCAGCAAGTATTCGCTCTACTAACTTGTAGCAGAGTACTGGATTAGACTATCGACATGGTACCGGCCACGGCGTTGGGTCTTTCTTGAATGTGCACGAGGGCCCCATCGGTATTGGAACCCGAATTCAGTACACTGAAGTTCCATTGGCTCCTGGAAATGTCATTTCAAACGAACCAGGATACTATGAAGATGGCCGTTTCGGAATTCGAATCGAAAACATCGTCATGGTCAAGGAGGTTAAGACAAAGTATTCCTTTGGCGACAAGCCGTTCCTAGGGTTTGAGCATGTGACCATGGTCCCCTACTGCAGGAATCTGATAGACGAGAGCATGCTCACGGCCGCTGAGAAGGCATGGTTGAATGCGTCTAACGCAGAAATATTGGAGAAGACCAAGGGGTTCTTTGAGGACGATGCTCTTACGACAGCGTGGTTGACAAGGGAAACCCGGCACATTGATTAGGAGTAGAGTCCTCTCAAAACAGTCAAAAGAAGAGGTGAGAGAAAAAAAATTAGAAAAAAAGGAACTTTCATCTTAGAGGCGTACAAATGCCGCCAAGATGAAGGTTAAGCCGAAGGATGCTACAAACCAGCCATTTCCTGTGCCATACTTCAAGAGGGGGATATTGTCCGTGAGAAGTTTGTGAGAGTGAACAATGCTCGGTAGGCCTAGCCCATATGAGGAGGCGAGCTTGATTGTGTTAAACCATTGTCAAGGAAGACACTAGGCGTAGGAGTTGACAGTCACGTAAGCACTTACATGGTAAAATGCCGCCATCACTCCACCAATGAATACAAGGGTGCGAGAGAAGAAAGAAACGAGGAGACCAGTTCCAAATCCTAAGGGGGGGCATGAGAATCAATCAGTTCTTCATTGAGAGTGGCGAATAGCAATAGCCGAGTGAAAGCCTGCATTAGATGGTTTACTGACCGACAATGCTGCCAGCAGATATCTGCCGGATGATGCGAGGCGAGAGTAATGGCTCTGAAGGATTGGCTGCGGGCTGACTCGCCGGGGGAGGCGACTTTTGGTTTTGGCGGGAGTCGAAGCGAACAGTGGAATGGGCTGCAAAGGCTCCGTAACAGACGCCGGTGCTGATGGTTCCGAGGAGGAGCCTCCTGGAATAGCGGAGAGCGGGAAGTTGCCTTGTGATCATGATTGAACGAGAACGACGACGGTTGAGTTTGTGTTGGTTGTTGAAGAAGGTAAGGCAGTCCACGTTGTATTATGACTGAGTCCAAGTTAGGTCAGCTCAAGTTCCATTGGTGGATCAACTGCCAGGGTTCTGGTACCAGGTAAGAGCTTAGGTACCTCTAACTAGAGTATGACGTATTTTCTGAAGGAGGGGCTTGCGTGGGGTCAAGTCAGAATCCCAGACAGTTCCTGGATGATAACATAATCGGACACTGCGAACCACAATTGGGACGAAGCTACTCTGGATGCAGCGCAAGAATCCAATCATGTTACATGGATTTAGAAGCGCCGGTTTCTGCGCATTTGAAGCTAGATCTCGCCATTCCGGTCCCCCAACAGTTGATGCAGCTCCATATGGCTTCCAACATTTGATACCTGTTCATCTCGCGCTTAGCATGTGATTGATTAGTCTTCACGGCCAGGATCTGCTCCGCTGCCCACTGTCAAGAGCACCGATAGTTGGATGTTGGACCACTCTAGGGCTTATTTCTCCTCTTTTTCCTTTTGCAACAGAAATCCCAATCATCACGGCAAAGAGTGTGATTTGAAGTGAGCTCAACAGATGTACTTGCTGAAATGTACCTGTAAGCTTGCCTCTTGGGGCGCGCGCGTTGGCTGGTGGGGCGCTCTGATTCGATGATTCCGTCTTTAAATAATTGACGTTGTTTTTTCGCCATGACATGACGCTGCCCATCTTCAACCTCCCAGAAACCCCTCATAACGTAGAACAAAAAGCCCAAGCCGTTCAAGATGAAGGCCTACATGTACGACAACCTGCCGGTAAGCCTCCCAACCAGCCGGTCTCGTCGCTGTGCGGCTCTGTTGCTAACGCAGGCATCGCAACCGCAAAGGGCGACCAGCGTCTGCCTCACGATTCCGGCCGTGAGGTGACAGTAGATGCGCTGGCCAACCTGGGCGTGCTGTACCACCACCTGCCCGCGACCAGCGAGGTTGATGTTCTGGCGGCCAACCGCGGCTACAAGAACCGCGACGAGATTGTCGTGTCGCCCGAGAAGATGGGCGACGTGTACGAGGACAAGGTCAAGATGTTCTTCAACGAGCACCTGCACGAGGACGAGGAGATTCGCTACATCCGCGGCGGCCAGGGCTACTTTGACGTGCGCAACCAGGGCGACGAGTGGGTGCGCATCCAGCTGGAAAAAGACGACCTCATCATCCTTCCCGCGGGCATCTTTCACCGATTCACTACTGATGAGTCTAACGTGAGGAATTTTTCATTTTTTTCATTCATTTTTTTCATTTTTAAACAAAACTCCTCCCCTCTGTCTTTTCATCTCATATACCGTGTTTCATTCATTACTCATCAACTAAACCATCAACGCCAACTAACCCGCTGCCTATTGATTAGTATGTGCATGCCATGAGACTCTTCAAGGATGAGCCAAAGTGGACTCCTCTGAACCGTGCTCCGGAGCTGGACGGCAACGAAATTCGTAAGGAGTATGTCAGCCAGTATCTCAACTAAAAAAGGCCGGTTCGGGGTAGCCGAGAAAAAGAATGAACGTAAAAGAAAAAGCCACATAAAATAAATAGCACTGGGTAGTTTAGCATCTTAGCTGTCAGATGAAAGAAATATGAAGCCATTTACTGAGTCATTACTTGAAACATGAAAAAAGAATCAATGTGAAACGCCATCATCCTAAAGCACTAAATAAACTAACACGCATCACCAAGGAGCTGCCTTGTAAACTTAGCAAGATTCCTCAACACCATGTCGTTTGGTGGCAACAAGGCCGAAAGCAACGGCTAACCCGGAGGAAGCCAAAAAAAAAAAAAAAGGCTGAACTGACTGACGACGGACCTATTCGGATGGAACCTAATCAATAGCCCATAGCCCCCCTTGGCGGTGTGTGTCCTTTATAAAACAAGACAAGGCTGCATCGGCATCTCGCCTTTCCCTTCAGCTCAAACGCCTCGAGCAATGACACTTTCGCTATTCACACAGTATCGCCCGACGTCTATGCCTTGTTCCGGCGAGACGCGGCTGCTGCACTGCCAAGAGGCGTAGATTCAAACCTGCTCCAAAGCTTCAAAGCTTAGGGGAATTTGGATTGTGTCAAAAGAGATCATGGAGAACCGCAGCGAGTCGGGCGAAGCGTCGCGTCCGCGACTGCAGCTGCCGGCGAGCTGCGATCCGCCTGTGCCCAACGGGCCGACAAAGCAGCTGGTTTGGATTGTTTGTCCTTCCTTTCTCTCCCTTTTGTATCATCAAATTTCAAAAAGACCTCTCTCCAAAAATGAAATTTCCCCCAACATGACTGATTCGTCGTGATTCATATCAGATCTTTGGCGGCACCGGTCACATGGGCCGGTCGCTGGTCAAATCCGCCCTCTCGCACGGCGATCTCGTCTGCTCCGTCGGCCGCGTCTTCGAGTCGCGGCCCGAGGACATGCAAGGAATCCACGAGAACTGCCTGGGCCTGCTGTGCGACGTGCGCTCGCGCGAGTCCGTCAACCGCGTCTTCCGGCAGGTCATGGACCGCTTCGGCCGCGTCGACGTCGTGGCCAACTGCTCGGGCTACGGCGTCATCGGCGCCTGCGAGGACCAGGACGAGCACGACCTGCGCAACCAGTTTGAGACGAATTTCATGGGCACGCTGCACATCATCCACGCCACGCTGCCCTACTTCCGTCGCCAGCAGGCCGGCCGCTACCTCATCTTCAGCTCAACGTCTGGCGCCCTGGGAGTCCCAGGATTAGGACCCTATTGCGCCTCCAAGTACGCCGTCGAGGGCTTGATTGAAGCTCTTCTGTACGAGACAGACGCCTTCCACGTCAAGGCAACGCTGATTGAGCCCGGCCTGGTGCGGCGCGACGAGCCCGACTCGGACACCAACCCGCTGCCGACCTGGGGCCATTTCTTCATCAAGCCGCCCAGCGAGCATTATTCGACCTCGACATCGCCGGCCCTCCACGCAAAGCGCATGGTGCAGTGGTTGGGCGATCGCCAGCCCACCAGCGCCGTCAAGTGCGCTGAGTTGGTCTGGCAGCTGGGCCACTGCTCGTATCCGCCATTGCGGCTGTTGCTGGGAAGCTACGCCATTGAGAGCATCAGAGACCGTATGCGATCTATTACTGAGGAACTCGAGGATTGGAAGCACCTCAACTTTGCGACGATACCGGACTCGGATCAGGGCAACGACGAGATGGAAGTCACTGCTGACTCGTCTGCAGCCGGGTGAAGGCGCCTGTTTATGAGTCTCTATCTCTCTATCTTTACACGCTGTTGTTCCTTTTTCTTTGGAGTCAGGATTCTGGATTGCAGGTTTTATTTCAATTTGCTTTTGCTTTGCTTCTCTATCAAAAAATAGTCTGTATACCTCATCTTGTATACAACAACTGTAACTGTATACCCTCACACAACTGCTCGTACCTAGCAATTGGAGCATCAAACAGGTACCCAATTTAAACAATTTTAGCACCCGTTTAAGCCAGCAAAATGCTGTAGCTTAAACTCACTAGCGCCGATACGGAAATTCTGCTCCCGAAATCATGCAACGCCTGAAACTTTTTTTCCACTTCAGTCCATTCATTCATTCTGTTTGCTGCCAATGAGATAAAATAGAGGCAACTAACAGAGAAAGAAGATAAAAGGAAAAAGAAAAAAAAAGAGAAAAAAAGGGTAAAAAGAATTAAGTTACTGGCGGCATAGATGCAACGACTCACCGTAGCAAAGCCATCTTCTCTACGGCCTCGCGTCGTCTTCTCCGGCATCCAACCCACCGGAGTGCCGCATCTAGGCAACTATGTCGGAGCTCTGAGGCAATGGGTCAATCTGCAGCGCGACGAGCAACCCTCGACCAAGCTGATATACTCCATCGTTGACCTCCATGCCATCACCGTGCCGCAGAAGCCCGAGACGCTGAGGCAGCGCAAGAGAGAAGTCCTGGCCGCCCTCCTTGCCATTGGCCTGGATCCTGAGCGATGCACCATCTTTTACCAGTCTTCCGTTGGTTTCCCCTTTTCTTAGTTCAAGTATTGTCGTGAATCATGAAATAACGTTTGCCTGTAGGTGCCGGCTCACTCTGAGCTCATGTGGATTCTTGCTTGTACTGCCTCCGTAGGATACCTATCGAGAATGACGCAGTGGAAGGTATATAGAAACTCAAACTGGCCCTCAAACAAAGTTCCCTGTTGACATTGAACCCGCCTCAGAGCAAACTCAGCCTGGCCTCATCCTCAACGCTGGAAAATAAGTCTGTCGGCTCCCGGCTGAAGCTAGGCTTATTCTCGTATCCCGTGCTGCAGGCCGCTGACATCCTCGTCCACCGGTAAGCCTGGCAACATGTCTCTCCCAGATCATATCAAAACAGTAGCTGATGCGTTTTACCCCAAGGGCAACTCATGTGCCCGTCGGCCATGACCAACAGCAACATCTGGAGTTTGCGCGTGAATGTGTCACAAACTTCAACCATGCATATGGAAACCATCTCGTCCACCCAGAGACCATCGTCTGTATGCTTAATGCCCATCACCCCTTTCCCCTTAAGCTACAGCCAGCTTACTGAAAAAACAGCCCCTGCCCAGCGCATCATGTCCTTGACGGAACCCACAAGTAAAATGTCCAAATCTCACGAAGCACAGCGGTCCAGAATCTTAATCACCGATTCGCCGCAGGACATTCGCTCCAAGATCGCCACCGCCCTGACAGACTCAACCCCAGGAATCTCCTATGATCCCGCTACACGCCCAGGCATCTCCAACTTGCTGGAAATATTCTCAGTCTTTGATACAGAAGGGCGCAATCCGGCTCAGTTAGCTCAAGCATATGCTGATGCATCACCCAAAATCTTCAAAGAAGCAGTCGCAGATGCACTGTTGACTGGATTACAAGGCATTCGGGACCGATATCTCGATCTAAGTGCAAACGATTCGTACCTTGACAAGATAGAGCAACACGGTGCACGCAAAGCCCAGGAGAGTGCAAAGGAAACGATGGACATCGTGAAAACTGCAGTTGGGCTGTAAGAAGTCTTTCGTGGGCATCAGCGTCTTGAACTTCTCCTTTTCCGTTGAGTGTAAGACCACCCTGTATAGTATAGGCATGTATGAGTATGATGATGATAGTCGCCAATATTGACTTGGCCAGCCACATTCGGCACAAAACATAACATGAGGGTAAACATGTGATTGCATATCTATGGTATTGTGTATCTTTTGCTTCTCTTTCTATCCTGTCACGGAATCATGACCAACCCAGGCCATTGTCGACTCATGATGCGTATGCAAAGTTGGCACCCCTCGCGGATAACCAGAAATCTCTGACGACCTGATTTGTCGTTCGAGAGCCTCTAAGACTAGAGGTGAGTTAGCACAGCCGTTATGAATGAAACCCATAATGTATGTAACGTACCTGATGATTTTCTTCACAAAGAGCGACTTCTGCTCTGCGTCAACCTTTTCGCTCGGGAATGAAGGATGGTCCAGCCCGGACTGGAGCCAGTCTTTTGCCATTGGGTATCTGGTCACAAGCTTTCTCAAGGGTTCACACAGTCGATCCAGCTCACTACGTAGGGCATTACCTCCAATGTTTCGGGCAAGGGATTGGCCAAGCAATGGCCCTAGAGTGTCCATGGCCCTCTGGAAAGTGTCCTGAAGCTCTTCTTCATCTCCTCGCGTGCCGACAAATGCAGTCTATTAACGTGTTAGCAAGCTGCAAGATGCCACAATCATGCATGGCAGGGGGCATTCAAGAATTGCCTACCCAAAATTCAGCGGCCGCTGCCTTGGGCAACGGCTCCTTTCCATCCAAAACTTGCAATGTGAACAGGAAAAAGAACTCGATTGCGTCTGATGGCTCGAGTCTGATAAAAGTGCCAGGGCTCCTTGTCAGCAGCCGGCTCACGAGATCGATGCCGTTCTGCACAAGTTCAGGTTCTGCTCCAGGTTCTGTTCTTACATGTTAATACAGTTGGTATTTCGAGGTAATTTATCGAGCCTCTTACCGGGAAGCTGTTTCAACAGCCCAATCACCCAAACGAGGACCTCTGACAGTATCTTGTGATACTGGCCTATTGTGTGAGGAGAGAGGGAACTAACAAACGAGCACGCCATGCTGACAATAATGCCAATTCTAGGTGTGTCTTTAGAATGTCCCACCAGAAAAGCGACTATATCATCAGGGGTGAGAACGAACGGCCCCGGCTCGGTTTCGGAGAAGCCGCTGCGAAGAACGCTGCATATTAGCTCCGTGACTTCTGAGCTTCCCTTGAATACGTTCTGGATCTCGACAATGATGCCTATAACTTGTTTCTGAAGCTCAACCAGTTTAGGCGTCTGTACCTTCTGAGGAGAAAGGGCCTCGAGATCAATGGAGAACTCTGGGGGTGACTGTAGGCCCTTTCCCATGCTTGCTAGACACCTCAGGGCCCTCAGAGCAATATGCAAGCCAATGTGCTCTTGAGGGGCGATATCAGGACAAGGCATCTCCATTTGATGCGGCAGTGCTTCATCATTGGTGATATTCACCAGCGTCAAGGATTTTTGCACATCGTCTTGTATGAAAGCAAGTAACCCGGAACAAGCGGCATACCTCTCGTCATCTTCTGGATTAGCTTGAGCAATGGACGCAAGCGCACCAACAATCTTCTCACGAGAAATGCAATCGAGTGACGCTGTAGCAATCAACTTCTGATACTCGGCCAGTAGATTGTCCATTTCGGGATAGAGATGTAACCGACAAGATGAGCAGAGTCGGTGGATGGACTTGGATGCTGGCAAGGCCATTGAGTGATCTGACACCTCTTTGAATAGAAGACTGAGCGCAGTTGGAAGGAGGTGGGTGTTCCTTTCGAAATATTCTGTGTACTGCTCGATCAGGGTGAGGCAAGTCTGCCTAAGTCGAGCTGGTATGTTTTTCTGACCACTTCGAAGTGCTGAAAACAGTGGTGATGAAAAGACAGCAGCGAGGGAGCTATCACAGCGCGGGTCTTCTTGACTGCAGTCTGCCAAACCTCCCAGGCAGAATATAGCCGACTCCAGTTCCAGCCAAGAGGAGTTTGACAAGGTGGATAGTATCAATGAGGAGAAAGTCTCGACGAGTTTCGGCCCAATCAAAACGTAGACGGCTTGCAGGAAGTCCACCACATCTTTTCTGGCATCGTTGAACCCAACACGATCAACCGAGTCCCATGAGTGAAATTCATCTGCTGGTGGATAGATAATCTTCTTCCATGCGTGTGACGTTGCTTGAAAGATGTATGGGATCATGATCGTGGTTAGTGAACTTGCCGAGGTTGATTCCATCTCCATGTCTGACACGAATTCCGTGAATGTCGACCAAAACTCAATGGCGGGGACGAAAATCTTGTTCTCAGCAACAGGGTAGCCATCGGCTGCAAGCAAGCCGCATAATCTAGACAGGATATTCCGGTTTTGGTCGTTGTCGTCTTGAATGAGGATTTGTATCCTGGCTTCGCCAAAAGCGAGAAGCACGTATCCGAGCTGTGTTGCTTCAAAATCACCGTCGCCTTGGATTAACTGGTCGTAGAGATTATGAAACCACGCCGTATCGAGGACATTGGAAAGCGCCGTGTAGTGCTGCTCGGTGAACAGAGAAGGCCAATTGAAGAGTACATCGATAAGTAGTTCCGCCGCTGCATTGTACAAGTCTTCTACCATCAAGGCGTTGATGGAGCCTCCGATAAGGGGACGCAGAGAGTCGGCAATGTAACTGTTTCGTGCGGAGGTTTTTTGAGCAAAGTTGACCCAGGACTGGCAGGCAGACATCTATTAGCTTCCCTGCATCGTTTGGCACGCTTAACCAGACATATGACCACCCACCTGGAGACACCTCAGCGCATCTTGTTTGACCTCCGGAGAAGTACCATCTCGGCTCATGCACATGGTAATGAGCGTTACAGAATCCGAAGTGTTTGCGAGAACCGAGTCGTAGAGCCCGACGCTGGTTCAGGTTAGTGACGCTTGAACATGGCTATGGCGGGGGAGGGGAGTTCCGTACTTGCTTGCAGCGTTCAGGTCGATACGAGCAACATCTTCGAGAATATTGCTAATCACCAAGATGGCCGCATGTAAGTGGACGCCTGTAAGGCTTTCTGATATGGCGTTGAAGTCCACGGATTCATCGATTGTGCCAGGCTGCCAGGCTCGATTTGATGCCAGGCTAACCAGCAGATGAAAGATGTAGCGGCTGCATAGTCGGTGGAAATATAGGAAATAGGTCGACAAGGCAGATGAAAGCTTCCGTACGACAAGCGATCCCGTCTTTTGTTGCACGGCTCCAATGTACCAGTCTATGAGCGAAACGAGGAGCTCTGTGGCATCGCTATCGGTAAGAGACGCACTGGTCGAGGTCAGCCATGAAGTTCAGGCCACAATGGATCGAATGGCCAACATGCCTTTCGGTATTCAGCTTAACAATGATGGTGAGCGCGCCGAAAAACTTGACTTTCTCGTCTGGGCGCCCAAGCAGGTGGTGGGCAAGCGACCATGCTTGTGGTGAACCTTGTAACCGTGATAACGTTGCCTGTGTCTTGGAAATCGTGCTGGGTGAAGCTGGTTCATAGAGAGAAAGAATCAGCTTTGCCACAATTAGCAGTGATGCTTTCAAAGTATACCAACCTTCACAGGAAGAGGGCTACAAGAACTAACCGATTCAACTTGCTCGACTTCAGAAGGAAGAAGCTCATCTTGCATCGTGACGGATTTCTGGCGAGGCCACACGGAGAAATGTTCCACACGGTTCACCAGGCCACGATTGGGTAGCTATCGGCGCGGAAGTATCATGGCACACAGGTCTCTGCGCAAATATGACCGAGATTGATATATCAACTGGCGCGAAGCTCCGATATTGCACGGCAAGCGATTTACCTCCTCGCTATCATAAGCTCCATGATCTAACGTCACATGTAGCCTAGTAAATATTTACTACCCGGATAAGAAATATTACATAATCGGTCAGGAATGTTCTGCCCCAGTTAAGTTTAGCTATTCTTTAATCATCATATATTGTTTCTTGAAAATAGCTTCTCTATTTTGTAATATTTTCTCTACGATTAATTGTATTTTGCATTATTGAGTATTTTGAATTTATTTTACTAAAATGTATTGGCTTTGAGGTTATACTGTGATTTTTAATGCTTCATTTGTTTTCTCTTATTTATTCTTGTAGTCTATATTCAGTATGTGGTCCTTGGCCTCTTGGTAGAGCACATTTCGTTAATTCTTATTTACACATGTTTGCTAGGCTGTAGTTTATTCTAGCGGGGTGCCCTGTGGGTGGACACCAAAATAGGAAAGACTCGCTTTCGTCGTTGATTGATTACAGCACGTTTACAGCAGCGACATCTCGTCCCGCTGCACCCACCATATCATCAATATCCGTGGTGGAATCTTCTGTTCTGCGGCCCTCGAATAGCCTCCTCCACCAGCTTGGGGGGTCTAATGGCTTGGAGCCATTGTGCAGTGGTGGGTATACGTCGTTGAAGAAGTACCAAATGTGGCCAATGACGACACCCATTATCTCGTCCCTGGGGATCGTGCCGTGCATAAACAAGCTGAAGGCCATCAACACCCACGGCAGGTACGGAGCTGTGAAGACGAGCAAGCCGAGGAAGCTCAGTCTGGTGTCGGGGTTGCGGCGAGACCAGATGTAAACGAGGGTAGAGGAGAGAGGGTGCCCGAGGAACGGCATTGAAACCAGTGGCGACAGTACAATGAGGCTCGCCATGGCATAGACGAGGAGCCATGAAAAATATGCGGCCGATCTACCTGATGACTCCTCAAGCAGCCGTGCATAGCGTTGTAGGAAGTATATGTGAAAGAGTAGGTCGAGTGAAAACGGACCGAAGTAGAGAAACGTTGTCAACAGTCGCCAGTACTGCAAGTTCCATCGTTAGTTGGGATACTGCAAAGAATAGTGGTGAATGGAGGCGCGACCAACCTGTGACTTGATAAAGACGGCTCTGAAGCTATAAAATAGCTGAAACGGCGTCACCATATGGCACTGGACGAGGGCGCTTGTCAAGACAGTGGCCGCCGTCCACCATCGCGTGCACACAGGCATCTCCCAGAACCATGCTTCCAGTGGAAGGCGATCGCCGCCCATGACTTGATCCATAGCGAACGACTTGAATGATGGCCGCAATCGACGTTGAACTCGTCGGCGATGCGATTGTCGGATGTTAATCAAGAAGGGTTGAGGTGGCCTTTGACAGGCAACATAAGCCGGCTGTACATTAAGTTACCAGGCATGCGATGTCATGTTGCACCATTGCCACATCTGTTAGTTGGGATAGACACATTAGTAAGTTGAAGATCCACAGTTGATTAGCCAAATTGATGAGACCACCGTGTTAATATTCCTGCTACACGTGCGCTGCGTTGCACTTGCAAATACGGCTAATATTTGTGCATCTTGGAAACTGCTCTGTATCTGATAGTAAAACAACAAATTAAACCAATAGAAGCATTTGTATTTGTACCGTACATATTGCTTCATGTAGTCAAAAAAGCAAGTTGTCTCTTGGTTAATTCTACGACCTACTAAAAGACCCTGGCTCGCGGAAGCATTGAGGAATGACACCAGCTATCCATTTATAGACATTTACTTGCCTAAAGCCGCCTAGCTGTCACTTTTATAACTTGCGGCTGCCAAGATTAGTACAGTGTACTCAATAGGAAGTCGCAGCTAATGCGGAGAAGGTGGTTTATACCAGTTGCCAGGGATGGAGTCAACCGCCTAGCAGGATTCCAGACAAGTACTTGATATTGCCACTGCTTGACCTTGAATAACCTCCAGGTGCCTTTTTATCAATGACTTACCATACATCTTACCATGACCCTCCCCTCGTGTATTTGGCACGCTGGTCTTACTCTTCTTCTCCTATCAAGCGGCCTTGTGCAGGCTAACTCGAAAGCCGCTCCCCAGAGTGCGCCTGGCCAATGCGACGCTCGTACCATCAACTACATCACGCACGCGCTGCCGTCGCTATGCCTCAAGACATCATGGACGGACTCAATACCGGCTCCGACCAAGATTTCCATCACAGGCGACTACTATGATGCTACCGAGCGTGTTACACAGCCCGCTGTCGAGGAGGAGCCTTCGCCGTCGGCAGCCATACAAAACGACACGTTGACGAAGACATCTGCGAGCGATACCTTTACGACACCTTTTATGTCATTTGAGGACTGGAAGGAGATGATGCTAAAGGAAACTGGACAAGACCCTCAAGACTTGCACCTTCGGAACTCAAGCGGGCGTCAGAAAGGGGACCGACCATCCCACGACGTGGAAGAGGCACTGGGAGAAGAAGGAGAAATATCCCTGACCTTTGATGATTACAGCGATGGAGAAGGAACTCGAACTGGAACCTACGCGGAACCGGCAAACTCGAATAAGGGCGATGATGTTGACGAGGCTCTGGTATCCAAGGACGGGAAAGCGCCCATCTACCGAAGCAAAGACGCTGGACAAACCTGCAAGGAGCGCTTCTCATACTCGTCCTTTGATGCGGGCGCCACCGTTTTGAAAGCAGGTCCGCAAGCGAAAAACGCAAAAGCAATCCTGGTGGAAAACAAGGACTCTTACATGCTGCTTGAATGTGCCGCGCAAAACAAATATGTCATCGTCGAGCTTAGTGACGATATCCTCATCGACACAATCGTCATCGCCAATTTTGAGTTCTTCTCTAGCATGATTCGTCATTTCAGGGTCAGCGTGAGTGACCGATATCCCGTGAAAATGGATAAGTGGAGGGAGATTGGAATATTCGAAGCCGCAAACTCTCGTGACATACAAGCGTTTCTTGTACAGAACCCTCAGATCTGGGCGAAATATATCAGGCTTGAATTCATTACACATTACGGAAACGAGTACTACTGCCCAGTTTCGTTGCTGCGAGTACATGGCTCGAGAATGCTCGACTCTTGGAAAGATAGTGAGACGGGTCGAGAAGATGACTCTCACGAAGACGACGAGGAGGCTGAGGAAGAAGAGATTCTCTCGGTTCCCGCTGCTACTGTTGTGCCACCATCCGCGGCTGTTGAAACTACTGTTGAAACCACTGTCGAGACCAGAACTGACGAGGAGACTATTCCACCCCCCGTTAGCACCTCTCTAGCGCCATTAGACGAAGACCCTTTCTACCTCTTGACAGCAACATGCGCTGCGTCTCCGACGGTGGCAGCTGATGGAACACCAGGGAGCTCGGCAACCGCCAGTGAGAGTGTCAAACCCCAGAGTAAAGATGGTGCCTTGGAATCAGATCCTATATCTCCGGATTCTCCAAGATCAAATGCTACACAAGTTCGTGATCCTTCCACCACACCGCCGTTGAAACAAACGGACCCTTCCAAACCTGCCGTCGAGAATGCCCAAGTCCCGGTAGAGCCTGTAGACTCTACTGGGACAGGCTCTGGGACAGGCTCTGGGACAGGAAAACCTCGAAGCACCTCAAGCGCCTCCGCTGCTACGCCAACCGTGCAGGGGAGTTTCTTCAACTCCATCACCAAGCGCCTACAACAGGTCGAATCCAATCTCACCCTGTCTCTCAAATACGTCGAGGACCAGTCACGACTCATGCAGGATGCGCTGCAGAAAACCGAACAGAAGCAAGTATCTAAGCTCACTCGTTTCCTCGGAGATCTCAACTCCACCGTCCTCGCCGAGATGCGTAACGTGCGTGAGCAGTACGAACAGATTTGGCAATCCACCGTCCTAGCTCTCGAAAGTCAACGGGAGCAGTCTGAGCGTGACATTGTCGCGCTGAGCACAAGACTGAACCTGCTGGCTGACGAAGTTGTCTTCCAGAAGCGCATGGCCATAGTGCAGGCCATCCTCCTACTCTCCTGCTTGTTCCTCGTCATCTTTTCCAGGGGTGTCCCCATCCCGTATCTTGCCGCCCTGCAAGAACAAGCTGCCGGGATTGCATATACTTCTCCGCCGCCGTATTCAGGCCATGGATCTCATGGGTTTTATAAACCTGATCCGGGCGTCCAAGCAGACGAACAGCCGGTGCCGAGCCATATTCCAGTAGTCAGTGTCTCCTCATTTGAAGCTGCACCAAACGTACCGAGTAAACGGATGACGTTCTCTTCCCTGGAGACGACTGAATCCCACCAGCCAATTCGTGAAGCCGGCCAAAAGGAGCTTCCACGGCGGCATCCCTCTCATGGAACGCCAGGATCTCAAGATGATGACAATTATTCAGACATACACCATCTAGATCGCGAGTCGCGCTTTCATCCCCTCCGCCATCCAGCTCCAAACCATCTAAACACACCCCGAAAGCCCCTTCCTTCTCTCCCTGAACATTTGGTATCCAATCAGGACTCATAACATAAAGGTAGATATTTCCAGTAACAGGTACCAGTTACTTGGTTAGCGGTCGATGCTCTCATGAGCGCTGTATTAGTTAGTGCTACTGGGATTTTAGATGTCAGCCTCATGGCAATGATATTAAGCGTTTTTACTTTCTCGAACAAAATGTGTATTGAACTATGAACGGACTCTGTTCTCTGCCTGTCAAACTACGTGTTCTCGTCTCACCACGTGAAAAATCATCGTTATCAACCGAAATATAGCAATTGCGTTGTGCGTAAAGAGAAAAAAAAGAGGGGGAAAACAATCATCACAAATGGAATCAGTAAACTTCAATGTCGCAAAATAGTCGAGAGTCCTTTGCCAGTAAAGGGCAAGTTAGTTCGTCATAGCTTCACTCACTGGGTCGGGCTGCCGTAAAGATGCTGAATGGCCGTCTCATAGTCGTACTCCTCAAGGGCTGCAAGACGAGTGCCTCGGTCATATTGGGATCGTCGGCGCCGTTGTTCATCACGGAAATGCTGTCCAGCGTTGGGCGTGAACAGTCCTGGAAGGAGTCAGTTAAAAATACTTCGAAACAGGCACAAGTGTGTAACTCACCAACATGCTCAGCATTTTCGCAGCTTCGCTTCATCTTTGACTGGTTGTCAGGTTCGGGAAACGGCTCTTCCTGTCCGGCAAGGTCTGGCATTGGTCCATTAGAGGTATAATAAAGCTTGTCTTAGTTAGCCTTTGTCTCATAGAGTGATACTCTAGGGGAAGTTTTGGCAAATGCTTACCTTGGGGCGATAGTGCGGAGCCTCCAACATCACAGAACTGTTTCGAAACTTCTGCACCAAGCAATCCTTTCCCTGGATAGCTGCACGACTGAGTCAGCATAACGAGTTACAAGACACTGCTGAGGCCGACTTACTGGCATATGAGATCTCTGCCACCTTGTCGCTTTTGAAGCAGTTCCTATATCAAGTGTCAATGTGTCAGGGAATCAGTAAAATACCATTGAGGAAGCATACCAGCGTTGGTTTCCGCGAGCGTTGACAAACTGGGTCAATGAAGTCAGTACCAGCCCTCAGAAGATCCACCAATTTTGTTCAAATTGTACTGACATCAATTATATCCAGAGGCTACAGGCGGAGGTTAGTGAATGTTAGAGTCGAAGGAGGGAGATGAGACTCACGTCTACAAAGTTAATGAATGCATATCCGACACTGCATAAGATCATTAGTACTTGCGAAGCTTGCATGAACCAAGATGACAATGACTCACTTGCAGTCGTTGGCAAAATCGATGCGAAGGTACATAAAATCGTACTTTCCCCAACTAGACTCATCAATGATTCTTTTAAGCATGGCTTGATCTACCTTGTTGGGAATGTTGCGAAGCATAATCTGCAGGAAAGAAGTCAGCCGAATTTCGGAGTTATATGTTGGATGAGCCTACCGTAGTGCGGACGTCGATGCCATCGCGGATACGATTGATGTCAACATGGTTATGATGAGTCGTGGTGCTATGATAGGTGGATCGGCTAATTCTCATAGCATTCTGTCGGCGAGCATCCGCTCGTTCGGCAGCACCCGAAAAGTTTCTCGAAGGACTGTAGCTGTTATGGGAAGTTAGAGCCGGAGAGGGTGGCGTCTGATACAGAGTTCCGAAGATGGGATACTGCGGAGCAAACGGGGTCAGTGGGCTCCCTGAGCCTGTCTGTGCCCCCGGGAGGAAGGAGGAATCCAGCATATACGGCACAGCTGGTGTGAATGGCGCTTGGAACATGAAAGGATACATGGCAATAGGTGCGTTATAGTGTGGATCACCCTGACCGGCCTGAGAGGAGTTGGAGCTCACAGAGCCAAACCGTTGGTCTGGATCATCTGGCCTTTTGCTGACAGCCATTTCCTCTACTGCTTCGGTGAGTGCGGCGGTAGAGTAGGCATCGACGTTGTACGCTGATGCAAAGAGCTGAATACCCTAAGTGGTTGCAAAGATTAATATGAATGCTCGTCGTAAGGTCAAGGAGAATGACAAACCTCTGTGGAGATACCGCCGCTGCAAGCTTGTATGACAGGAAAGGCGGCAGTGGTGTCACAAAACTCAGCAACAGCTCTGAAAGAGCCGTTTGGGAAAGTAGCCTGCTTGACAAAGGCAAATAGGCGGCCGTGCGATTGCAAGAATCGATGAGCCACTCCCATAGTTTGGACTGGGTCAAGCATAGCTCCTGGAGCAACCACAGCAAATACCATAATCTGACCTGTGTGAGAGACGCCGGCTGCATAGTTAGCAAATCTATCCAACCGAATCGGATGATAAGGTCCTGACATACCTGCACTCTGTCCCATCTCTATGTGGCTGCCCTGGGACTGGGCAACACGTGTCGGATTGGCAAAGGCAACTTTCCAGTCTTTATCAGCTTGATGAAGCTTCGTCTGTGAGGCACAAGCATCTCTGATGTCTGTAAAGTACACAAAGACACCGCTGCTGTGAGCCTTGAAGCTTCTCGCGCCGTAAGTAGGATTGCCATCTTTTCCTAGATCCTGAACACAAATACCATTGTCAGTGTTTATCAAGTGAATGAAGCATTGTTCGCTTACGCACCGTTAGAAGAACCTCTACTTCATGCGCAGATACCTGAGTCGGCGACGAGATGACAAGAATCCTGGACAACCCCATGTCGGTGCTCAAGGCAGCGGAAATGGGGCCATCTCCATTTGGCAGTCGAACGTAGGTATTGCCAACAAAAGGGCTAAATGCCGACGCCGTGGGTGACAGCCTCGTGCCAACGCCCTGGATGGTGGTGATGAAGGGATCCTTGTCCAGGTGGGAAACCGTACTGCGAAAGCCACCAGTAGGAAGCCTTGCTGGCGACGTGGCGACAGCAGCTGAGCGCGCATAGCTCTTGAGCAGAGCGGACGACTTGGAGCCGTCATCCGGGGTCATCGTGGTCAATCGCGTGTCAGGCGTTCCCTTGAAGGAATCGGCACCTCCGCTCGACGACCGAGGAGACGACGGATTGTCGACCTGATGCGCCATTGCAGAGTGTTCCAAACCAATGCGTGATGATGGCTACAGATAAGATGTGAGGCCTGGAAGTGAAGTAAGCTTGTGTGTCCTGAATGACGGAAAGGGAGAAATAAGTAGCTGTGAGTGCTGTGATTCTTCTCCGACTGACGGAGGGTGCAGCAGTGAAGAGAAAATGCTGCGTGTGCGCCGTAGAAGAGAAAGTGATAACTTGCTCACGAGTGAGGAGCTCGTGAGATGACCTGCACAAAATGGGTCGAATCGACGCGTCTGGGCAGTTGCTGCCAAATATGCAGAGAGCAAATTTTCGCGAGCTGTTGCCCTA
Source organism: Trichoderma simmonsii (assembly GCA_019565615.1). Classification (NCBI taxonomy): domain Eukaryota; kingdom Fungi; phylum Ascomycota; class Sordariomycetes; order Hypocreales; family Hypocreaceae; genus Trichoderma; species Trichoderma simmonsii. Next base: position 4,169,472 of record CP075866.1, read on the forward strand.
AGTTCCCCGTGCTCTTGCCCTCCTTTCCATCTCGCTGGGCTTTAGGGAAAGGGGCAGCTCGCCCAGACAGGAAGTAACCAGCTGCCATCTGGCGGCACTGCCACTTCTCCTGCTCCTGCCTCGCAGCCACAATGAAAGGTATCGTCATTTCAGTCCATAATGGGCAATTTGGTGCTCGGAATATCGGCTTATAGGGGACGCCAGGACGATGCAGCTGCGCAACTGCCCCTATCGGAGAAGAGATCAGAGCTTGAACTGCCACCTGCCATTACCTGTGCTGTATCGTGAGGAGGGAAAGACTTTGATATGTGAGTACTTCTTAGTAATAGAAGCTGTCCAGTTAAGTACCTGCCCAATGGTGGCTTGGAAGGAATTGCATGGTCAAACGACAAGAGAATCAACAAGAGGGTACCTGTCATGTTCGGCATAAACGGCAACGAACGCTTGCAGCGCTTTGATTTTGGTAACTCATTAGAATCTGGTGCGCCATAGCCCGCAATTAATATAATACTGTCCCAGGCTCCCCCAATACTCATAAATACTACAAGACTCCATGCTTGCTTTCCTGAACCATACTATAGTGTGTATAAACATTTCCGTTCCTTTCCATGTGCGCCAGTGATATCTCATGTAACGAAATCTCTTTTATCGGTGATGACAGTTATTGGGTGAAATTGGGTGAAACGATGGTATTCTACTCGGATGCCGCCGCAAAAATTTGATGAATCGAAGAGCAGAATGATGACTGAGTTGAGCACTGAGCCCTAGGCCTGTGCCCTTCTTCGTCGGCCTCTGCTTGGACCGTCTGGACGTTGTGCTAATACATCCCTCAGCAGGGGGTCGTCCTTGTTTTTATCAATATGATGAACGCGAACGTGTCTGCAATGGGCGAAAGTCAATATTGGTCGATCCTTTGTCATCAGTATCCCCATATGGAAGCTTAGGGCACTAGGGGGTCGCGCCCGCTCTGATTGATAACTCGAACTTGTGTGAGGGAACCTTACCTCTGGAGATTGTCCGGCCGGGGATATTTGTGTTCTCTGTCTGCGCAAAAGGGACAGACGTATCCAGGAGAGTCGTGGACCAGACCATGCCGAATCATCTCATTCTTCCGTTTGAATCCTTTCCCCCCTTCAGCACGAGGACAACCTTGCACGGGGCAGTAGTGAGGACGGACTGAAGAATGCACATTAGCGTGAGAATTGAGAAGATATTGGGTTTGAAACGGCGGAGCAGTGCACCCGGGATATGTGCAGCTGTAACTTCCAACTTGAGGGTTAGTGATTCCGTCGATGCTCATGCGATCCGCTACGGAGGCTATGTTGACTGGCGATGTTATGGTGTAGCCAGGTTGGTGGGTATTGCTGGAGGCGTTATGATTTGGGTACTCGGCGGGAGAGCGATGCATTGATCCATTGGTCGCGAAGTTGTCAGGGCTGGAGGCGGGAAGGGAGTTGGGAGATGGGAAGCTGCGTTGATACGATTCGCTGGGAGAAATTGGATGCGACGCACGACTGCCGGTTGACATTGACGAGAAGCGTGGGACACCTACGGTTGGGGAGCGAGAAAAGGTTCGCGCATCGCCGGTGTGACGTCCTGGTAAGTCTCTGTTGTCGTTTGGCGTTGGCATGTCCGTCGGGAGGTTGTTAATGTCACCCAGAGTCGTTCGTATTGAAGGTAGGCTCGGGCCATTCACACCATCATACTTGGGTGAGTCTATATTTTGCAAAGGGGGCAAGGGCGACAACATGCTGAGAGGTCCGCCCAGCGGCGGGCTTTTGACTTCGCGCTTGGGGCTGGACACGGCATCGTCATGAATTGAGAGTTGGTAAGTAGAGGCTGACAGATCAACACTGGGCTTATCTTCCCCGGAGAGGTGGCCACCCGCAGCTAAAGCATCGGCGGCAACGGCCCGCAGGGCCGTAGCGGCGCCATCCGGCCGCTGGATAATGTCGGCTTCCGGGAGTTTGGCGTCTCGCGATGGACTCTTTTGAGAGGCGTCATCTTCACCATCAGACAACTCAAAGCCCTCGTCTGCGCCAGGCAATGCCTGGTGGCTAGCAGCTTGGGCTATCTCAGGGTGACTGCCGCCGCCGAGGTAGGCGACAAGGACAGCATCACCAGAGACGGGCCGGATCTTTGGGCGATTAGACTTGGGAAATCCGTCGAGAGGAGGAGGGCTGAAACTGACTTGAGCGCTTGGTATTTCCGGGGGAGGGCTCTCGGTGAGTTCGAGCTTTGGATGCACTGCTTTCATCTGAGGAGTGCCTGGTGAAAGAACCTCATCTGGATCATAGGAGTCTAGCTGCATCGAGTGTTCCTGGCATTGACCTTGGTGCGTGCTTTGTCGGTGCGGAGCCGTGTTCATAGTTCAGTTGTCCAAGAAGTCATCGGTCAGCTCTCCATGGCACCCTTGGGCATGCGGGGGCTATGGTAACGTGGTGGTGTGGACGCGAGACACTCTTTTTGCTTGAGCTGACGGGGACCGGGACACACGAAGCCTGCCGCTCCTTTTTTTTTTTTCCCTCTCTCACACCCACTTTCTTTCTCTTCCCTCTCTCCTTTTCCTCTTCTCCTTCACTCTTGGTTTCGTCTTTTCTTTCTTTCTTTTAAGCAGCCGCTTGGCTAGGACGACGCGAGTCCAGAGCTGGGCAGATTGAATGGGGACCGTAAAGTCCCTCTAATTGTGTCTCTACGGATCCTTTGTCTCCCGGATTTCCTCCCAGCCGTCCCCCTGTGTTGGGAATTGCTACCCCCCGCGCCAGCTTATGTATGCGCGCGTTGTGCTGTTGCGCAGGCACGTGAACCTGGCCAGGTATCTTTTATCGACCCCAAGCGTGCCTTATTCAAAGCTACCGGGAGAGGGAGGTTGACAAAATACGGCAAAGTGAGGCGGGAGGACGCCGAAAAGGCGGAAGAGGGACAATGCGATGCAAGCAATCAATATCAGACAGCCGAAACGACATGCGAAAACGATACGCGAAAGGGGACTTCGCTCGAGCTGGATCGAATCAAGGGATAGCAGCGAGCCGTTACTGTAGATGGGCAAAATCTCAGCCGAGAGTTGGATGATGGCGGGGGATGGGCAATTAGGCGGCAAAGTGGTTTTAGCGCATACCAAGAGAGCGAGAGGTCGCATCTGCACACGGCAAAGCAGACGCAGGTCCGTGATGGCGCGAGCGATTGTTGACGCTAACCGCCGGAGAGCAACAATGGAGGGATTTGATCAGTCAATTCAAGGCGAGCGCGTTGCTACATGCAAAGCAGAGCAGAGCAGAGCCAAATGGACGAGGCACAAGGCACAAGGCAAGGAGTGAGAGGGGGGGAGGCAGCTGTATGTCGTGGGATGGAGTCCATGGCACAGCTGAGTATCGAATGGTGATAGGCCATACACGCAGCGGCTGTGCCATTGGTACGACTGGACGAAGATTGCGGACCCCAAGCGGCACGAGTCCAGTAAAGGTACTCCGTAAGAGACACAGCACAGAGACGAAGAGTGTCGAGCAGCTTCCCGTCAGCCCAAGGCCAAGGGTATTTCTGTACAGCCACAGCCACGATGATACCGCGCTTGATGCATTGACGACCTGACCCAAACGGTCATAGTGTACAGTTGAGGCATGCCGTGCCGCGCTGTGCGGTTGATAAGGTGTGGTTGGTGACTTTTTGTGCGGTGCCTAGAAGATGCACTACGGTACCTTGATAGGCGCCAGTTCTAAAGTGCCTGTCAAGTTGCAATTAATTAGCACACGCCAAAACAGCGGCAGAAATGAACGTGGCTTTGCTTGGCGTGCCATTCCATGTGATGCTGGTATTAAGAAGCAAATGAGAAGAGAAGAGGGGAAGAAAAAGAAATGTTGCATTAGAAAAAATGCAATTGAAAAAAAGAATAAAATAGGAAATAAAATTTAAAAATTAACATGTATACAACCCAACCCACAATCAATGCACTACCTAGTAGACTACCCATCTGTATTGCTGTAGTGATGAAGAAGATAGACGATACATCTCCATACAAACATCGCATCTTCCCATTAATACAGCTCGCACGCTTCCTCTTCGCTTTATATTGTTAGCCGTGGTGACCTCGGCTAAAATGCCGCGCCGACCCACGTCCGGTAGGAAACCGAGTCGCGACTCCAGGAAATCCGCAGCCGAGGTCTATCTAATCGTGCATCCTGAACCGGAGTGACATAAACGAAACTAAAAACTGCCACAGAGTATTAGATCGATCTTCCGCTGGTCCTTGTATTTCCATTTTCTGTAAACATCCCTTGGCATCTTCTTGCATTGCTTCCTCCCTCCTTGCTTCATTGCATTGTTCCAACAGTAGGTCATAAAATCGATCCATTGCATGTGTAAGTAGCAGCAGCAAGCACATGCTCCAAGTCTAGGTAAACCGCCTACCTACTTTACTCTTCACAATGGCTCAATCCAAGCCTGCTATTTCGCCCTGGGGCGGCGCTGTCGCCGGCGCAACCGGAGCCGTCATAGCAAACGCTCTGGTATATCCTCTCGACATGTAAGTATTATTTCCATCCATGGCCAAATCTCCTCGTTGCTGATGCGAACCGTGTTTGCGACAACAGCGTCAAAACTCGCCTGCAGGTCCAGGTGCGCTCCACCGACAAGTCCGAGACCGACGGCGAGTCGGTACACTACACCTCGACCTGGGACGCAATCTCACGAATCGTCGCCGATGAGGGCATCCAGGGCCTCTACGCCGGCATGAACGGCTCCCTCGTAGGCGTTGCCTCCACCAACTTTGCTTACTTCTACTGGTACACCGTCGCCAGGACCCTCTACACAAAGTCGGCCGGCCCCTCTGCGGCGCCCTCCACGGCGGTCGAGCTCTCCCTGGGTGCTGCTGCAGGCGCTCTGGCACAGCTTTTTACGATCCCCGTTGCTGTTGTGACGACTCGTCAGCAGACCGCTGCCAAGGCGGATAGGAAGGGCCTTTTCGCTACGGCCCAGGAGGTTATTGAGGGACCGGATGGCGTTAGTGGGCTTTGGAGGGGTCTCAAGGCCAGTCTTGTTCTTGTCGTCAACCCGGCCATCACATACGGTGCTTACGAGCGACTAAAAGGCATCCTCTTCCCCGGGAAGAGCAAGCTGAAGCCTTGGGAGGCTTTCCGTAAGTCATCCATACATCAAACACACCCTCCACATTCCCTTTTGCCGCGTCTAACAATCTTTAGTTCTGGGTGCCATGTCTAAAGCCCTGGCAACGATCTGTACCCAACCCCTGATTGTTGCCAAGGTAGGCTTGCAGTCAAAGCCGCCTCCGGAAAGAAAGGGAAAGCCATTCAAGAGCTTTATCGAGGTCATGCAGTTTATCATCAAGCGCGAAGGTGTCCTTGGCCTCTTCAAGGGCATGGGACCCCAGATTCTCAAGGGCCTTCTTGTCCAGGGCATTTTGATGATGACAAAAGAGAAGTAAGACCGTTCGAAGTTCTGTCAGTGGCTCCAGAGCGCATGCTAACATATTTGTCCACAGGGTGGAATTACTCTACGTATTGCTGCTGAGATACTTGAAGTCAATCAGCCTATCCAAAGCGCGGAGCGCAATTGCAGCGTCAACAGCCACGGCTGATATTGCAAAGAATGCCGCGCAAATCTCACCCCTGGTAAAAAGCTGATCTAGTGGTGTTTGCATAGAGGTAATCGGTTTTTTGTTTTTTGTATAACTCAACGCTATTTCTATTATATGGCTATAGATACTATAGTACTGTACATGTACACGCTTCATGGCTGTCCTAATCAATGAATATGCATCCGAATTTTCTAACCCAGCTATTCCAGTGATAGCTCTCTGTGCGCTTTGCTCTATTCTCCCATATGAAACTTGAGAGCGTGGTGATTAGGCACCCCAATCGCCAATTTGGATGGGAGAGTCGCTGAAGACGTCACCGCAAAGCTCCTGGATCGCTCGGTGCCCCCATAGACTCTCGATGACGAGATATCTCGGTCCGTGACTTGGGTTCGTCGGCTCAATGTCGAATTCAGGTGTCCGAATGATGGCCCCAGAGTCTTCCAAACCTCCCTTCGACTCCGCTAGGATACGTGGTTCTGATTTCGAGCCGCCGGTAATCGAGATACGGATCATGACAGCTGGCAAGGAGCGCGTATCGTGATATGAAGTCTCCGACAGAGGTGGCAAACTTCGAATAGATACAACGGCTCGAGTTACCCATGAAGCGCTGATAGGTACCCTCCAGCGTTGTCCTCCTCCTAGAGTGAATGGTGAAATAGGTGTTCGTAGCTTTCCTGCTGTATCAGCCGGTATAGGTTCCAGAGTAATTGGCGTCATAGACCCAATCCGTAGTGTAAAGTCAGCCATCTGCTGCGCTTCAAAGGTTGAGCAAACCAGAGTGTAATCTCCGGCTTCAAGCATATCCAGTTCGGCGATGGCACAGCCTCGACGATACTCTCCCGATGAAACAACCAGGTCCTTCGTTTTGACGGAGTTTGCACGCTTCCCTCGTGCCCAGAGTAAATCAACGTGGACGTGAACATCTCGGTTACCTGTAGATAGCAGGGTAGATATTGGGGTGGCGCGAGGAACAGACAGCTTATACTGAGGATTCAGGAAATACGTCGTGCATGATGAATTCCCACCAGCCGTCCGTCTATTCCAGCAACCACTTTGTTCCGTGAAATGCGTCATCTTCTCCTCAGCTTCTTTGACGTGCACTGGCCCATTTGAGAAGATGAAAAGCGAGAAAGTGTAGCTGGGTAAAGGTAGCGCCTGCTGGTCAATGACGACAGTGTATGCCTTACCGGCCCTACTCTCAATCCGCGCGAGCGTCTGGGGAGAGTCAACGTAAGGCCCACAGTATGTCGCTCCATCGCTGAGCTGGACTCTTTTGCCTTGATGATCAAATACTAGAATGCTCATGTAGCCCAGTTGACTAGCCACGGCAGCCAGAGAGCCAGACTTGTTGCGCGCAATTTCGAGCTCAGGATCTGCAAAATGGCGGCTCAACAAGATCCATACCGTTCCCCCTGTAGGCGAGGTAATCGAGAATTGCGGGTTTCGCACCAACGACGCCGCAAAATCTTTGGTAGGGATATCCCAAGCAAAATGACGCTCTTGGCGATGGGAAAACAAGGCCGGGTTCCAGTTGAGATACATGGACTCGAAATGCTGCGCTATATCCTCAATAGCCAGCCAGAGGGTGCCCGCAGAGGGGGGATCAACATCCTCATCGCTACCCTCAGACGATGAAGAGTCAAACTTGGTCCCTACGGAGCCATGGATGGCGGACCACCCTTTCCCCGTCCACGTCTGACCGTGTGACCAAGGATTCTTCACTAAGAATTTGCGGTTTGATGGATCGAGATCCTGCACAGCATAATCATGCTCCCCTACGAGGCCCATTATATCTTCCTCTTCTGTAGAGACGTGGCCTGTACCCAGTGTAATGACAACGTCGCCCATGTCGTAAGCTGTCTTGACCCGGTTCCATGCCTCATCTATGTCAAAGTCCTCCCTATAAGGTATCACGTGAGTAAATTTCTCTCTCTACGTTGAGAAGTGCGAACTCATACCTTTGGAGGAATAATTGTTCGGGTATCCATCCAGTGAGGACCCAAAGATCAGTGCCTGAATTGCTGCCGGGAAAATCATAGCCACCTCGTACTTTCAGGTAGGCCTTTTCAAGCAAAGCCGGCCATATCAACCGAGGATTATGTCGATTGATGACAAAGAGGGCTCGATCTGTTCCTGAAGATGGCAGTCTGTCATCTATGACGACTCGACGAGCACAGCCGTTGAAGTTTAGCCGAAATATGTATTTTCCCGAAGGAGAGAGCTTGGGTTGGCCTCTTCCGTGGTCGAATGGGTGCATAATCTTGGAAAGAACCTGGAAACAACGCCGTTAGGTACAAGTTTGGCTATCATGACAGACCCAGGTTACATACTGCGTGTTTTCCAGTCCATATTCTTGCGGCAGCAGAAAGACTAGCGACGACCGAACAGTCAGTAGTTATATCTTGCGCCAAGTCGAAGCGCGTGCCTTGGGTCATAAGAATGCCATCTTGGCCAGCAGAGAAGGGGCCGAATAGCTCGTGTGGTCTGCTCCAAGCCGAGAAGTTGGCTATTTGGGTTTCGGAAAGCGGGAATACGGTGTCATCGCTAGTCATTTTGTAAGATTAGAATTGATCATTATCAATTTTTGAACACCACAACGCTAAGGATATGTAGAAGCATAGGACGACTCACACAAATGGCTTCAGGTCCTCTCCAAGCTGAAACTGTGCGTCTGAGGGGTCTTCACCCCAGGGGGGATAGTAGCTTCCGTGGAGCCGTGAGGCGCCTCGCAGAATATTGAAGCCATCCGCATCTGGTGATGCCGACGGGGTTTTCAGTTGGCTCTTGAGTTGTTCGGCGAGTGCGACGAGCTGTTTGCATTTGCGGCGACGTCGGGAAGCTTCCTCTTTACCGATTCCCTTCTCTGCAGCTGCTCGCATGTACAGCTCGGCCGCTTGTATGGCATAGTCCAAGGCATTTTGGCCAGTTGATGTCGCGAGTAGAGACTCTACGTCCTGGGGGAGAAATGTATCGTCAGCGACCAAACTCCCACAGAAGTCTTGGAAAAGATAAAAGAACTTACTTTTGCCCTCCTCTCCATGCCTTAGGGAAATGGCATCATGGCATCACGGAGCTCTTTGTTAGTGCCGTAGCAGTGACAAGCTGGAGATCTGCTGCTTAAGTGGGTTTAAAAACAACATGCGCCTAACGGATTTACATCATAGGCAAATCTCCTGTAAAAGGCTAGAAGCAAAGCTGTGCGAAACCCCCATATTATTAGCTAACTTATTACTAATATTGCCGTCGAGATTCGGTTGGTGACATGATTTCAATCCCTTGTGCCACCGGTAGCCGAGAGTACATGGACGATACTTGTGAGTGTTACAATAACCGTTGGTAAATATTATTTGCTCTATATGGGGTATTATTCTAAAACAGCTCATCTATTTCGTCCCTAAAATCTGCATGGAGCTGCGACAAGACATAAAAAGGCTTTATGGTTTTTGGTTGTCGCACAGAGCTCGAGCTCTTTGCAAGCTCCATACAGCCGACTTTGGTCTCGCCGCTCGTGTCATCAGAGTTGCTCATTGCCACGGCTTGGAGACTTGAGATTTTCATTTGCTTCTTCTTCACAACAATTGTTCCTACTTCCCGTTTTCTACGGCATGTAATGATTCGACGCGAGTCTCTCCTTTGAGAAGTTCCCAAGCTCAATTCCTCATCAGAGTCCCAGCAAGCCTCGATTCCCACATCATTCTGCTGTTTAGCCAGTTTGACAGATGCATCATCATCTCGGTCAAAGGTCTTCTTGGGGCTGGGCAGCACCCATTCACTAATCCCCTCTTCCCATCGCCATCCCGAGAAGATGCTGCTGAGCCTTGTATTGGCAGATTTGGTAACTGGCAGGCTCTCCGCAAAGGTTAGATCGCGGAGATCCTCTGTTTTCTGAGCCAGCATAAAGGCAACGTCCTTTTGAAGTCCGTGACCCAACCAGTCGGGCAGTTTTCGGCGGCTCAAGCTAGAATAAACATCGGAGAGGATTTCCTGACTTGAAGCCGTGCTGCTGCGCCGGCGACATTGGATGACAGTGCATAGAAGAATAACCGTATGCTGGTATTGTGTACCATTGTTCGTATTTGTATCGATTTTGTGCGCCATGTTCTCAAACTCCTCCGCAACCCGTCTTTTAAAAGCCGGGCTTGCCAGGTCTGAGTTTGCCACCGCAAGGTAGCGTGCAAAAACAAGCAGAAAAGAGGCATTGTCTGAAGGGCTCTTGCGGCTCCTATACCGCGCAATAAGTGAGATACTGCATTCAAGCACATAGACTAGCCGTCTCCACGCTGCTTTTCTTTGCTCCTGCTCTCCAGGTATAATTTGCGCCTCCAAGGTCAATGCCGCGACTGTCAAACCAGCCGCAACCCGGATGAGGGCTTGTTCAATAGCACAGCAGTCAATTTCCTTGGGCCGGCTGCCTCGGGCAAGGGTCCATATAGCTATGCACATAAATTCCACAATGTGTGGTTTCGCATTTCCAGAAGTTAGGCCTTCGAGGCCAGTAATCCAGAAACTAGAGAAGGTTCGTGTAGAAAGCCAAGATGATGAGAGCAACCCTTTATTGATCAAAGTCGAGACACACTCAAAAAGGGGGCCGGGTATTTTCTTTCCTTTATACGGATTCAACAATGCCCAGAGCCATGAATAGTCCCTATTCTCGTTGGGAATAGTCGTTAGAGCCTGAAGCTTGGAAATTTGACGTCTATTTATCGAGGTTACCAGCTGAGCGGCCTCCTCATTACCGTTCAGATGAATGCAGAGTCGTACGAGAATATTGCAAAATTCCGGTCGAAAGAGCCCATCCAAGATGGCATTGGATATGAGATAAACAGCTTGGGAACGAACTACAAGCCTCAAGGGACGCCATCCAGGACTACTTGACCCCAATGCTTCCAACTGATCAAATATATCCGAAGCTGCATCAGACATGTCCCATACTGATTCAACTCCGCTCTCTTTCAACTGTTGTCTGTCCCATGCGTCTATGTCTGCAATGCACGCTGGGATTTTGCGTAAACACATAGCAAGTAGTGATTTGCCATGGGAATGCTTTCCTTGGGCTGCTGTGGAGTGTAATAATCGATTTAGCCAATGGAATATCGCTTCGTAAATGCGATATAGCTCGCTAGGAAAATGTCGTCGGATAGAATTCAACTCATCGATCATTTCAGATGGAAGAGAGTCCAGTAAACCGTATTCGATATCGATATTCTTCGCCGGCGTGTCGATATGGTCCCGGATCTTGCGCCAAACAGGGGTGCGGAAGTCGACCAATTCGGATGTCGGAGACAAGTTTCCCAGCTTCATCGCCCCAAGGGTACGCATTGGTCGTTGGGGAGTTGTTGCTGGTTTGTCTGCCGTGGACGCCGCTTTCTTTGGTCTTTGGCCATACGTAGAGCGGACGCGCTTTGCCGTCGACTCTTGTCCATTATCTGAAGCTCGCTTGGATCCAGCTGCGGGTGCAGACCGATTCTCTGACATTAATCGTCGGAGGCAAGCCAATCGAGACTGGAGCTGTCGAAGAAGGCGTTGGCATCGTGCGGCAGTCCAAAGCTGTGAATTGTCCGAATCCAGACCCCTTAAGCCTCCCGACAATCGCGATTTCGTAGCATGGCGTTGAGTTGACGGTGCAGGTCTTGCGACCTGCGCCAGCGAATCCATGAAGCAATACTATTGGGAGCGACCAAAAAAAAGTAAAGGAAAAAGAAAAGTGAATAGTTATAAATGAAGAAGAAAAGGATAAAAATGAAAAATGAAGCAATCGCCTAATAGCATAGCATCATGGACGTGTTTGTGTAGTGATGATTGTTTGTACCAAGAAGAGTCGAGGCACAGGTCTCTGTTTACTTTCTTCCATTTCCGCACTAGACCGCGGCTAAGACCAGCTAGGGTCCAAAACTTGTGGGGTACTAACCGCACCTCTATGATTTTCGTAGCCGAATCAAGTACTGCCCATGTACCCCGCAGCTCCGAATTGCCGGACCATGGTCCAAAAACTTTTTTCTTTTTCTTCCGGTGCCGTCCTGGGTGACTGACTCTTTTGCAACCCAATTCCTCAAGACGTCCCAGTCATTTCCACTCAATATTTAAATGACTGGTCTCTTTATTTATTCTCCATTATTTCGTCTTTAACCGTCTCGCTTTCTCAATTCCCCCCCTTGTATGACAATGGCGGCCGAAGCACAAGCTGCGTCTTCCTCTCCAGGTAAAGAGGTCCCGTGTACAAGGTCTAATCGACGAATCAACTAACCACCGGCAACCCCCCTGTAGCTAATGCTGTCGACGAGTCTCACGACAACGCTATGTCTGCTCCCGAGAACGCTGTGAATGAAGGGGAGGCTGAGGCGGAGGCGGAGGTCGATCCTGCGGCCGAAGGTATATATGTTTTCTGCTGTCAACCGCGGGCTATAAGTCGCTCGAGTTCTAACATTGCTCATGTATAGCTGTGATTAACCTCACGATTCTCCTTCCCGATCCCGAGGCCGAAAAGATGCAGATTATGGTGGGCATATAACCAAGGCTTCATACCATTGCTCACTTCCCATTAATACAGCTTCTAGGTATCAACTCAAGAGCAAGTTCACGAGATTCGACAGTCCATCATCGACCTGCCACAGGCTTTTCAGTACACGTGCTTCCACCTCGAGTTCCAAGGCCAGAAGATCAATGATTTCATTCCTTTGGCCGAGATTCCCGACCTTGGCACTGAGCCGGAATTTCGCTTGGTGCCGGACCCATATACCGAGAAAGAAGCTCGCATCCACCTGGTCAGGATTCGAGAGCTGATCGGTGCCGCGGGCAATCGTTCCGATGCCGCACAGGGTATCCTTCCCGGACTGTCGCTGTACGAGTCTGTGACCAAGAATCTGTCAACCCAGACCGAGGGTAGCGAGGATCAGCCCCTTGCCAAGGATTATGATTTCCAAGCTACTCCCTCGATCACCACTCTCATCCCTGAGCCCATTGAGCCGGCACCCAAGACGGTTAAGATGGTAGCTCTGTCATCATGGAACCCTCCGCCTTGCCACCTGCAACAGCGTGGACACTTGCTCTACATTGTTGTTACCACCAACGAAGGCGAGCAGTTCCAAGTCACTGCTCACGTGTCAGGCTTCTTTGTCAACAAATCCTCCAATGCCAAGTTCGACCCCTTCCCACGACCTGCACCCAAGGGCCAGTCATCGCACTCCCTGTTGAAGCTTATCGAGCTCCTTTCACCCTCCTTCTCCGCCACTTTCAAGAGCCTCCAGGAGCATAACGGCCAAAGGGACCCATTGGCTACCTTCCAAATCACCAACGCCATCCCTAACTCGCCTTGGGCTCTGCCGTCTCCCAGCTCCACTCTCTGCACACATTCTCCTGATATCACGAGGCCTCAGGAAACATATCTGCTGGCTGGCGTCGATAACACCGACACATTGCGTGACTGGAATGAGGAGTTCCAATCGGCAAAGGAACTGCCGAAAGAGTCTGTACAAGACCGGGTATTCCGGGAGCGCTTGACATCGAAGCTCTTCGCCGACTACAATGACGCTGCCGTGAAGGGCGCAGTGTTGATTGCCCATGGAGAGATTGCGCCTTTAAACCCAACCGAGACCAGGGATGCGCAGATTTTCGTCTACAACAACATTTTCTATTCTTTCGGAGCTGATGGTGTCGGCACCTTTACCTCTGAAGGAGGTGATGAGGCCGCTCGTGTTGCCACTGGAAAGGATGTTGCAGGTGTGCAGCTGGTCAACCAACTGGATATTGATGGCCTGTTCACGCCGGCTACTGTTGTTGTTGACTACTTGGGTAAGCGTATCGTTGGTCAGAGCATCGTTCCGGGCATCTTCAAGCAGCGGGAGCCCGGCGAGCACCAGATTGATTATGGTGCGGTAGATGGCAAGGACGTTGTTGCCATTGACGAGCGATTCACAGCCCCCTTCTCTCAGCTTTCCAAGGCCCTCAAGGTGAAGGAACACCCTGTTTGGGACAAGGATGGCAAGAGATTCGACCTCGAGGCCAGCGTGGAAACTAAGGGTTTGATGGGTACGGATGGTCGTAAATACGTTCTCGACCTTTACCGAATTACGCCCTTCGATGTCGCATGGCGGGAAGAGACGGAAGCCGCAGAGTACCCTCACAGGATGACAGTCCTACGACCGGAGTTGGTGGACTCCTTCGGACGCTACAAGATGAAGCAATGGATTGATGTCGAATTGGCCCGCCGTGCCCAACCAAAGTCGGAAGACACTTCAGCCGAGGCCAAGGAGGAGACCAAGGAGGAGGACAAGGAGGAGACCAAGGAGGAGACCAAGGAGGAGGCTAAGGAGGAGGCCAAGGATGAGGCTAAGGATGAAGCTGAGGGCGAGGCCAAGGACGAGAACGAAGTTGCAAAGACAGATGCTGCCGAGGCTGAGAAGAACCAGCCCAACCTGGCTGATTTCAAGTTCGCCCTCAACCCCGACGCTTTCAGCGGCCAGACACCTCGCACTGAGGAAGAAAAGGCCGAGCTCGAAGCCGACGAGCAGGAGGTCAGGGCTGCAGGAGAATACTTGCGCGACCGAGTCATCCCCGAGTTCCTGCGCGAGCTCACTGATTCTGACATCAGCTTCCCTATGGATGGCCAGTCACTTGGTCGCATCCTGCATAAGCGAGGTATCAACATTCGATACCTCGGAAAGATCACGACCCTCGCTGTCAACGACAGACTTAAATGCCTGCGCGAGATCTGCATTCAGGACATGGTTGCTCGTGCGTTCAAGCACGTGTCCGCCAATTATCTGCGGTCGCTTCCCGTTCCATTTGCGCCTTCTTGCGTGTCTCATCTCCTGAACTGTCTTTTGGGTCATCGGTTCAACGCCAAGCCCACAGCAGACATCGATTCATCCTTCCGGGAGCTATACTCAGACGCTGATCTGTCGTTTGAATCAGTCACCCCTGAGACGCTGCGAGAGGAGATTGAGCAGCAGGTCCTGAAGCGCTTCCGTTACCAGCTTCCTGCCAACTGGTTCGATGAGGTGCGTCCTGTGCAGCTGCTCCGTGATATCTGCATCAGAGCAGGTATTCAGGTGCTGGCAAAGGACTATGCGTTTGAGAGCGGTGCCGCCCCTGCTGAAGCCCCTGTCAGCGCTGCCCAGCCAGAGCAGACAAATGGCCAAACAAACAGCGAGACAAAGAGCAAGAAGAAGAAGAAGGCGGCAAGAGAGAGCTCACCAACCACTCCCCCCGCCCCTGAGGTGGTTTCAACCTTCACCCCTGACGATGTTCTGAACGTCGTGCCGGTGGTCAAGCACTCGTGCCCCCGAAGCTCTCTTGCGGAGGAGGCCCTGGAGGCGGGACGTATCTCCATCCTTCAGAACCAGAAGAAGCTCGGACAGGAGCTGCTCCTGGAATCTCTGTCCCTTCACGAGCAGATCTACGGTATCCTGCACCCAGAAGTCGCCAAGGTCTACAACAGCCTATCGATGCTGTATTACCAGCTCGATGACAAGGAAGTTGCTGTTGAGCTGGCTAGGAAGGCCATCATCGTCTCCGAGCGCACTGGCGGTGTTGACTCGGCTGAAACGCTGCTCAACTACCTGAACCTCAGTCTCTTCCTGCACCAGGTCGGTGATAGCAAGTCAGCCCTGGCCTATTCCATCCACGCCCTTAAGCTGTGGAAGATCATCTATGGACCTGGTCACCCAGACTCGATCACAACCATCAACAACGCGGCTGTCATGCTGCAAGGCGTCAAGGCCTACCACGAGTCTCGACTCTGGTTCGAAGAGTCGCTGCGCGTGTGTGACTCCGTCTTTGGCAGACAGTCCATCAACTCCGCCACTCTCCTGTTCCAGTTGGCGCAGGCCCTCGCCCTCGACCACGACTCCAAGGCGGCCGTCAACAGGATGCGAGAGTCGTACAACATCTTCCTCGCCGAGCTGGGTCCGGAAGACAAGAACACCAAGGAGGCCGAAAGCTGGCTGGAGCAGCTTACTCAGAACGCTGTTTCAATCGCCAAGCACGCCAAGGATGTGCAAGCCAGACGCCTTCGATCGGGCATCAAATTCCCCGTCGCAACAGCCGCACAGACTGCCGGCGTCGTACCGCAGCGTGGAGCGGCGTCTCAGATCGATTCCCGCAGCATCGACGAGCTCCTGAAATTCATCGAGGGCGACACATCCAAGACTGGTTCCAAGAAGCGGCCTGGACGCGGAAACCCCAAGCGACGAGGAGCAACGAAATAAACAAACACATCGATGAGCATAGCAGGCGTGAATAACTCGATGTTGATTATGTATTTAACGAGATGTCATGGTTTTTTCATGAATGGGTTATGGGCATAGGCTTCAAGGACAAAAAGGGACGGATGGTGTAGCTGAAATGGAATTCCTCGGGGCCTACGGGATATATATACTTTCCATGGGCTTTGGGAGAGTCTTCATGAGTGTATTATATAGTTGTTCGGAGGGGCATACAAAAAAAACGAAGCGGGAAAAGAAAGCAAAAGGACCATGTATATCTACGTACATCATATAGTTGGCTTCCAGCTTGGAAGCAAGACGTTGAACAAAATACCTCACTCATTAACGTACATCAAACTGCATCTCATCACGAATCTATCAAAAGATGAACTTCAACAGAAACAGAGCATCACACTCTCTCTTCTCTCTTCCGTCAACAGACAAAAACTTGATACGAGTAAAAAAAACTGTTCAAATACAACACATGTGCCAGCAGCATGTGAATTGGCAATCATTGCTTAAGCAAAAAACTGCACAAACTCGATTTTGATACAATGGCCCGCCTATAAAACCAGGTATCATCACTTCCCTCCTAACCAGCCAGGAAAAAAACACAAACACCAAAAAGCCAAAAGGTTTCATCAGGACATTTTTTGCGCCCCTTCAGGATTTTGCCCAACTCATACGCCGCCATCCCACTTTCCCATTGTCCCTTAACCCATTCCATATAGACGTACAGACCAATAATGCAGAGTACAAAAATACAAACATAAAATCATAACACGAGGTTCATAACACGAGGTGGTTGGGTACCTGTTGAAAGATGTACCGTTTCATGAACCGCCTTTCAAGGCGGCGCCGATGGGAACGCCTCTCTCTACCGGAGCGTGGTATGCACCAATACTCTGAAAACCCCTAAACATAATTCTGTTAGTATCAATTTGAGAAGAAGGGGAAAGACAATATCAAGACGGGTGCTGCAGCGCTGTATATATACATACTTCATCAAATCAAACCCTTCCTCATCCTCAGGCTCACCCGCAGCATCCGTAGGTTCTTGTCCGCCAGATTTCTGTGGTCGATTCTGTGGTCGAGACGGACTGCTTGGCGGTGACTTGCCGGCCGCGGGCGGGCTACTGCTTGGAGGACGCCCCTCACCAGCAACTCTCGACGGACTGATTTCGTATGCCGGCTTCAACGGCGTGCTACCAATATCGGCATACTTCCAAAAGGGCGCCGGTGAGCTGGTCGGCATGTGCTGGCTGGGTCGCTGTGCAGTGCTTGGAGGCGCCAGCTTGGGATGGACTCTCGGCGGCGCCGGCGTAATGAATGATGCGTTATCATCTTGCATGTACGACGACGTCAAGGTTGGCGACTGAGGGTGGAAGCCAGAAAAAGACGAATCGCCCGCGGTGGATTTTCTCGCTCGGGGTAAAGGGCTTCCGTCTGCAGTCAAGGCCGAGCTCCGGTCCGTCTGTCGACCATATCCGCGATCTGGTGTTGACTGTATGGCGCGGAGGGACGACTGAGGGGGAGGCGATACCAGCGACGATCCTCGCCGCTTTTGCGCGGATGAGGGATCCCGGGCCAGGATATCTTTTGGGCCGTGGGTAATGTAATTGAGCTGGCTCGGTGACGATGGCACTGACGATCCCCGATGACCGCCACGTCCTATTTTGTACGCATTCCTCACCATTTCGTCCCGGGTCTCGGGAACGATGTGCCATTTCATTCCTTTTCCAGGCTCGTCGGTAGACCGAGCGACCTTGTCAAAGGATTTATTAAGCGACAGGTTGTGTCTAATAGAATTCTACCACCCAAGGTCAGCACTCACCAAATTAAACAATGCCGATGCAGCCAAATTAAGTACTTACCTGCCAACCTGCCGCGTGCTGGTGGCGATAATAGGAATAACTATTCATGATAAAGTTATAAATGCCGTTCAGGTTGAGCTTGCCATCGGGCGCATTAAGAATGGCCTGCGTTATCATCTGGGCATAGCTGTACTGGGGCTTGATGTGCTGGTTGTCATCGAGACTAAGATCTACACCACTGGCTCCAAGAAGACCTCCCGGAGTGCTCGCCGGAACAGGAGACTTGACAATCGTCGCCGTGCTATGGTCCTGCGATGACGTCGGCGTCCCGGGCCGCTTTACATCTACTTTGGCCGGTGTGCCGGGGCCGTACTGGCGAGGCTGCGCAACCTTTGGTGCATCAACGCCCCGTCCGCACCGCTGGAGAAAGGTGGGATGGACGTGAAGTGCACTGAGCTCTGAAGGAAGCACAAACATCATCTCGACGTTGCCAATCTCGACCACCTCTCCGCTCGTCAGAGGATGCGATGTCTGCGGCTTGATTGTCTGGCCATCCACCTTGGCACCGTTGCGACCCTTGACGTAGAGCATCCAGATCTCGTCCTTGGAGTTGAACGAGATGGTCGCATGCTCGCGCGACACCATCTTGCCTGGGCCGAGGTCGATGTGCACTGCATTCTCGCTGCTGGTCGGCCCGCCGTGGCTCGGTTCCGGCGCGCGCCCGATATTGACGTTGAGCTTGGTGATGTAATAGGTCCAGTCCTGCGCCGCGATCTTTGCATATGCCTTGACACCGTCGCCGTTGGCCTCGTGGATGGCGTTGGAATGGTCTTTGCTCGCTTGGACCGGCTGCGTTCGGAGCTGCTGCGTCACCTGCGCCACCAGCTGGTCGTCATCAGCTCTGGGCGACGATGAAGCCTCGGGTGCCTGCGACGGAGCGCCAGCCGGGACGGAGTCGGGCTGGTCTGGCGAGGAAGCTCTCTTGCGCCGCTTTGCGGGACGGCTGGGCGACGAGCTCTCGAGGTCTGCGACGGTTTCCTTGTCCTTGCGAAGATCGCGGCGCCCGCGCTGGGTGCGCTTGCCCGATGGCGGCATCGTCGGCGTTGTGTCGTGTATCGTGTATATCGTGTCTGTTGAGGCGAAAGGTTGGATGGAGGGGGAGGGTCGTTGCGGAACTCGATGCTGCGGAGATCGATCTCTTAGTCGGGCTGTTTAGAATAATAATTTTCTTTTTTTTTATCTTATCGCCCAGCGTCTTTGCTTGATACTCGCTTCAACAGCCAGCTGGTGGTCGGGCGGTCTGGAGGCGGCGCATGAAGGGCCACAGAAGCCTGCGGTCAAGTTTGTGCGCCCCAGGCTGGCATTTAAAGAAAAAATGCGTGCGAAGAGGCAATGATTCAATCTAAAGCTGCCATATTTCTGATGGCTTGTTCAAACACAATCGCGTTCGCGTCGGGCGACCCACCACTTTAGATGTGGGAACTTTAAAGTGGCGAGGAGGTACCTGGGTACATGTACATGCGAGGCTGGTATTCTCGTTAAGTTTCAAGTGTTTTCATGCAAGGCGGTGCGGGCAGACTCTTCATCAGCGGTTACCTGGGGTAACAGTGAGACGGTGTACATGTACTGTAAGCAAGGTACCGCAGGCAGTGCTTAAGGCTTCAATGTTCTTTTCGGAGCATGAGACATGCGTGCTGGAATTCGCTCATGCTAAGAGAAACCTTGAAGAATCGCTGCCGATTCTCCCTTGAGACCAAGTACCGTTTGGTACAAGCTACAAGTGCTACCGATCGATGTAGAACCCAAAGGGTGAAACAAACACAACAAAGGGCAGAGTTTAAGTAGGTACATTCAAAAGACATACAAAAACATACAAGCACAAACAACTCCGCTGTCAAAACACATCTGACGCTTGTACCCGCGCTGTACCTTGTCAAACTTGTATCATCTGTCCAGGGATCTGCCTTCGAACTTGGCCAAAACACAGGCCACACCAGAACCAGACCAGGTAGCTCAAGCTCCGAAACCTTGCCAGTTGCCTTAGCATTAGCACCTGAGCATGTGCGCAGTCCTTACATGCATATCATCCTTGCTGCTTTAGCGCCGGGCCGATGCTCTGACGACGGAAAATTGCTTTTCCCACCCGGAAAGCCTTACGGCTGTGCGCGCGATTGGCCTAGCCAAAGTGGTGGGATTTCTGAACTCTGGCAAGCCGATTTCCTTTGAACATTTTGGACGTGTTTTTTTGCAACCTTTTTTTTTTACTGCACAACAAAAAGGTCAGCATCGGGCAGTGCATTTGCCTGCTACAATCGCCGCTGAAGGAAGAGGTGATTTAACCATCGCCTGGCTGAATTCTACCAAAGCCTCTTTCTCCAACAACAAATACCAACGCTCATCTCTCGCTTGGCCCCCTCGACGATGCTACTGAGCCCATCGGCTTCGATCGCGATACATCATGGCTAGCGAGCAGGTTTACGGCGTCACGCCGCCAATCTCCGTCACTCTCCCCACAGAGGCAGAGAAGCGTGCCAGCGATGCCCTCATCGAGGAACTCCGTCGCCAGAAAACTTTCGAGAGCCCATCAGACACCCAGAAAAGGCATGTCCAACGCGCGTGGCCACATACCGCATGCCTTGATCCTCCTGAACTGACCGGCTACGTCCTCTAGGTTTGCGGTTCTCGACTCGCTGCAGGAGATTTGCAATGAATTCGTCCGAAAGGTTGCTAGGGAAAAGGAGCCCAAGAATGAAATGCTCATCAAAAACGCCAGGGGCAAGGTGTTCACGTATGGCAGTTTCCGCCTTGGCGTCTTCGGGCCTGGTTCGGATATCGACACGCTCATCGTCGCGCCGAAATACGTTACTCGAGAGGACTATTTCAAATACTTTCCCGACCTGCTCGTCTCAATGGCGCCCGCGGGAGCCATCACCGATCTAACCGTGGTCACTGATGCTTTCGTGCCCATTATCAAATTCGAGTACTCCGACATCAGCATCGATCTAATCTTTTCTAGAATTATACAAAAGCAGATATCCCCAGACTTCGATAATCTCAAAGACTCGAGCCTGTTGCGTGGTCTAGACGAAGCGGAACTACGATCCTTGAACGGCACTAGAGTGACGGACGAGATTCTGGCTTTGGTTCCCGAAGAGAGTACATTCAAGCTTGCCCTCCGAGCCATCAAGCTATGGGCGCAACGCCGAGCCGTATATGCGAACATTATGGGTTTTCCTGGAGGTGTTGCCTGGGCTATGCTTGTTGCTCGTGTCTGCCAGCTCTATCCCAAGGCTGCCACCTCTGTCATCGTCAACAAGTTCTTCTTGGTCATCAGCCAGTGGCGATGGCCACAACCCGTGCTTCTTAAGCCCATAGGAAGTGGTCCTCTTCCGGTTCGCGTCTGGAATCCCAAGGTACGTATATTCAAGGCTGTCCCTGGTCATCTCTGGATACATGCTGACCCGTCTGCTCCTCACTAGGTTTACAAAGGCGACTCGTTCCACCTGATGCCCGTCATTACCCCTGCCTATCCTTCGATGTGTGCGACATTCAATATTACTCGATCTTCCATGTCTGTTATCCAGCGCGAGCTTCGTCGCGGTTTAGAGATTTCCGAGCAAATCATGGTTGGCAAGAGACCGTGGAGTGACTTGTTTGTCAAGCATACATTTTTCACGTCTGGCTATCGATACTATATCTCTGTGGTGTCTGCAAGCAAGGACAAGGAAGCCCACAAGGTATGGTCCGGATATGTCGAGTCCAAGGTCCGTATGCTGGTCCAGAAATTGGAGCAGCATCCCTCCATCGCACTTGCGCACGCGTTCAATAAGGGGTACGATCGACGACACCGGTGCAAAAACGACCACGAAATCGAGCAAGTGCAAGAGGGAAGCCTTGAGTTCATGATCAAAGATGAGAGTAATGGCCAGTCTGGCGGGATAGAACCCAAGCCAGAAGTGCAGGATGGTTCTGCCGAGGCTGTATCCCCCGTCGAGGTCTTCACCACTACTCACTACATTGGTCTCGAGCTCGAAGAGGGTATGTTGCCTCCCGTTCCATTCGCTATCTAGTCCCCCTATCTTTCTCATGTGATGCTGATTTTACAGGTGCCAAATCCCTTGATCTATCATATCAGGTCGATGAGTTCAAGGTCCTGTGTACTTCATGGAAGAAGTATGAGGAAGAACTTCAGCCATCCGTTTCCCTGGGTGTGCAGCACGTTCGAAAGTAAGCCCCCTCATCACCTCTACGATAACCAAGGATATGGGTTGATGGTCATGAAAAGCTTCAACCTCCCAGACGACGTATTTGATCCCGGCGAGGAGAAGCCTCAGAAGAAGAGCGCTAAGAACACCGCAAACAAAAAACGAGGCCCCCCAGAGGTAATACTATCGCATCGACTATTCGCCCCGCGCTGTGGGATGCGATACGTTTATCCAACCTCCTGAGGAGGGAGAATGCATACTGACACATTGGCAGGACAATACTACTCCACCGGCGAAGAGACAGCAAGCCTCGGTTGCAGCCGCTGGCTAACGAGAACAGACACCGTGTCGCAGTTCAAACCTTGCTTTCGGTTTGGACGAATGTTTTACTAAAATTTCAAGCTGACGTTAAGGAAGTTGGATGCATATTTCTCCCCATCCACCGTAATTCTGGCTAGTCATTAACTAGCAGCTCAACCCATGCGACCTCGTCGATATTATCGCTTTCTGGTTCCCTTTTTATTTCTTTTCTTCTTTTCTTTTCTCTTATCCCTTTCTTCAACTTGTCCCTTTTTTCTTTTACGTATACCACCGTACTGAGGCAGGCATACGAGGTACATAATAAAACGGCGCCTAATCTGATATTAGCAGGACGATGAGAGCTGGTACTCGCGGTTATACCACCTCACTTCGCATATTCTACGATTCCGTAGCGATTATCCTTCGGTCGTATCTACACTGACACAAAGAGGTCCTCTGAGATGATTTTACTTTTTTCTCTTTTTTTTTTCTCTATTCAGATTTGCATTTAAAATCCATACTAGGGGTTAAATTTAGATAGAGTTGGCTTGCCACAAATGCAATTATATTCTGAGACATTGAAAAGCTCTCCTTTTGAGGCTGTGAGTGACGTTTATGAGACAATGTTTCCCTTGATGGTGACAAAGTACTGCGTAGGTACAGCCTACAAGCTACCCCAGCCATGCTGCATTCCTGCCCCTTCCTTTGTCTGATCCATGTGCTTTTAGCATGGACCTTTTGTATGAGTCCCATTCTTAAGGTACACTCCTTCATGTTACTCACCCCCTTGTTTTTAAAATAGGCAAAGCGAGGTGAAACTTACAGCTCAAGCCATCAAAGATCGTCATCGTCTTCATCGCTGCCGCTTGACCAGTCATCTTCATAGGCTGCTCCTAGGTCCGCCAAGCCGTTGACCAGGTTCTCTCGCTCCTCTAGTGAGATGAATGGGGTTACTTGCGAGCGCAGGTTCTTCATCTTATACACGATCGAGCCCTCTGAGGCTATCGATGTGCGTACGGGGATGCTCTCGCGGCCGTGGAGGTCGTAGCTGTATATTGAGGGGAAACTGTCGAGGAGGGGGTAGAGAAGAGAAGTTTTGTAGCTAAGAGTGGTTTGGTTAGTTTTTGTATAGTTTCATAACGCAGCTGTACTGGGTTTTGTAGAGTACAGCTTGTGAAGAAGAGGAGTGGCTTACTTTCGAACAACAGTGTTTCCGATGATGGGGCGCTGGTTCTTCATATATTCACTTGCGGAGTCTTTGCCAGGGTCCTCGGGTGCTCGAAGAGACGATAGTCTGCCAAATGCCCGATGACTGCTGCTTCCCATCTTGACTCCGTCTTTTGAGCTTCCGATCTGCGACAAGTCCAACTCCGGAGGCTCGTCCGAGTCCAGTTCGGCCTGTGGCCCAACAGTCATGCGCATGTTTGCCAGAGTCTGTCGCCCAGAGACATTCAAGCACTGCGCCATATCAGCCATACCAAGAGGCTGCGAGCTCCCATCAAGACGTAACCTCGACTGCAACGAAGCAGTCTCCGTAGCCGTAGCGAGAAGTGCAGAGACGTTCCACGCCGAACTACTATCCACGGCAATACCAGACGGAACACGAGAGTCAGGAAGACCCAGGGGCACCACCATGGAAGCCTGAGCACAAGCTTGATTAAGACTCATCGCCGTGTTAGCCAGCCTCAGCCGTCTCTTCTCCCTCGCAATCGTCGCCACGGGGCTCTGCAAACCCCAAACCCAGATACACGTCTTGGGATGCTCATCCCTCAACGCCTCGAGATACGAACTTGCAAACCCTCCCCACGCATCGTCCAGCGTGGTGTACACTTGCACGCCCTGCATCTGGTCACATTCTTCCACAAACGGCCGCCAGTCCCTGTCCACCATTTCATTCTCCTTCTCTAGCGACTCAAACAGCTCAGTGCCCGTTTCGAAGCGCTCAAAGGGCATGATGCTAGAATTCAGCTCAAAGTCGAGCTGGAGGAGCTAGGTAGTGGCGCTGATCAGTAGTGCCATGCTCATCTGGCCTTGAGTTTGCCTGCGCATGGCGTAGATCTTTTTGGTAGTCGATTGAGGATAGCGTTTTCTTGTAGAACTGGGTTTTGCCATTCTTATTCACAAACAAGCAGCAGAAACAACTCTTTAGCAAGATTCTCACAATAACAAGGGCGCTCTTAACAGCCGGCCCAACAAACAGCAAAACTCATCAAGATCAATATCACGCTCTCAAAAACTCACCATAATGAAGCTAAAGCAACGTCCTGGCTGGCGCAACATCTACACATGGGATTCGCGCAGCGGCCCAAACCCTTCAAATCTGAGCGCCCCGGCGGCATATCGGATCCATCTCTTCCCAATCCAGCCTCCATGGTTGTTGGTGGTCCACCGACTTTTCGTCTTGGCGTATGTAAGTTGTGTTTGTGTTCCGAATTGTGTGACATTGTTGTCTGCCCAGCTGGAGGGTGACAATCTACAGCTCGGTTCATTTCGATTAATCGGAAATTTTTATGTAAACCAGACACTCCGGTTTTTGTAGCGAATGATCATCGGCAGTTTTTCACTTTTCGCGGCCTACAGGGAATTAATCATCTTGATTATCATATTGGTAGCTCTGAGCTGCCAGAGGTCCGCTCAAGCTGTGTGCTGACTAATACTCGCCAGATGTCCAAGAACTTGATTGATGAGAAAAGATGGATGTTATCTCCTTGTCTAGAATTGTTATATAGATAGATAGATAAAACCAAGATTATGCATCTGTTACAAAGTTGAGGCGCTCAAGTAAAGACGTTGAATATGGGAGAGTAAATTAATATATATCTAGACACATGTACCATCCACCTCATGATATGCTATTACAAAACGTCGAGGCATCATTTTACGGCCCTCATACTATTGCCTGCAACAAGTGGGCAACGAAACTCCCCAAAGAAAAAGTTGGAAACACAGGCTTGGACATGGAGGGGCTTAAAAAAAAAAAAGAATAAGAAAGAAGCGGTGAAGTGGGGAGAAAGGAAAGCCTCAACCATAACACGGTGAAACACATCAACATCTTGAGACCATTCCATCCGGACGAACAAGCCATGATGTGAAAAATCCAATGACTCCGATGCTGCTGACAAGCTCAAGAGTAAGCCTGCTGTTGCACTTGATCTGACCAGCCAGCCCCAACAGTCCGAGCGGATCCTGGTGGTGTGGTACTATTTCTTCACGCTTTGATTTCTTGTGCTTCTGACGCCTTGGCTTCTGATTCACTCTTGCCAATGGCATGCCATTCATCGTCATACCTGGCCCAAGAAGTTGCATCGGTACCTCGCAAAGGCGTTCCGCCTCTAGGCTTTGCCGCAAGCTTTCTGCCCAACTCGCCATTTCCAAGGGGCGGTGGTACTGCTCGGGGAGGAATGAACGGTTCCAAGAGGGAGTGGACAAGGGGTACACGCTCATGGGTTGGCGGCAGATGAGCGCTGATTGCAATGAGGAGCTGCTGGCCTTTTGCCGCCGCCACCTGACACCTTTGAGTGAGGCGGCATGTCGAAGTCTGGCGCTGCCATCTTGTGACATGAGCTGCTCCACGAGCCTATGAAGATCTGTAGCGACAAGTGGGCGGACATATTCTGAATTCATCAACACGCTGGCGTCCATTACATCGTCATCAGAGTCGGAGATGCTGGAGACGGCATAGATATCCGATGATTCAGAAGACACTCCAGGGGCACTAAACGAGAAATATTCAACGTTCTTGTCACGCAGGCAATAATCGATGGTTTGCTTGGAAACAATAGCATCGTCGTTGCTGATCTCATCGGCACGGGCTAACAGGGGAATCACATTAGTGGTGTTTTGCAGCAGTCTGATCGCCTCTACATCTGCAGCTTCGGGGCCTATAGGTAACGTGTTAGAGCCAAACATGTTCAGAGTTGAGTGATGAGCAAGTAACATACCAGTATGGGGTAGCAGATACAGCACTGCATCAACGATAGGCTCAGTCCCGTTGCTTAGAAGATTCCACAGGTCGCCGTCACTGATTGGCCGGTGCAGTAATGGAAAGAGCTGTGATTCGACATAACGGACGGCCGGATGCGCAGCCTCGGAATCTTGCTGTGGAGGGCAGTCCACAAAACAGAGGTTACGGTCCAGCATCTCGTCCATTGCTGAACTTCGCCGCCTTGGGGCAAGAGAAGGGTCCAGCTCTGCTCTCCACCACGGGTAGGGGCGGGTGCTGGCATATACTTCGGAAATTTGGCCCTTATCGCGGTTTGTAACGGTATCAACATGAACAATATGCTCGCTGCACTGCGCAATAGCCGTGATCAAAGTTGATTTTCCGATCCCTTTTTATGTTCTGGTTAGCAGTCGCTTCTCCCCAAGTATCGCCACGACAGAAACAACATACCATCTGGGCCTGTCACCAAGACCTTGAGCTTTCCCAACGACTTTCCAGTGTCTGAAAACGGCCGGCGTCGCGGAACCGTTAGACTAGGCATGATGAGCTGTGGTGTATGGCTCCCTGCGAGGCCATCGTTGGCATGTTGATAGAGGCCGATGCCGCCTTGGTGTGGGCCGATTAGACTTAGAGAAGAGCTGATTCGGCTGGCAGACATGGAGGCAACAGGCGAGCTCATGGGCGACGAGGTTTCGCTGATGACGGACTCGGGACCAGAAGTGCCCAGCATAACAGGAGTCATTGGTCTGGAGAGGTCGTGAGGCGTATCGCCGCCGGGTTGGGACGAGAGAGACGGTGAAGGCCACGAGATGGATGTGGAGGCTGACATGTTGGATCGGTGACAGCTCTTGCCAGCCCGGGAACTTGATTCATATTCGTTCTTGTGCGGGAACCGCGGCATCTGGAAGCTCATCTCGCCCAAATCGCTGATTGAATCCTCGGTTCCGACAAAGTACGTCATTTGGGGAATCGTCGCAGTGGGCGTCAAACTGTCGGAGCGCCCATGATGGGCAGATGCGCTGCCGCTGGCCGGAACTGGTCGCATGTTGTGCGCGAGTCTCCAGCAATGAGCGGACCTGGAGATTCAAAGAACAGAAGATGTCTGGAGAGGATCGACCAAGCACTTTGTTGAAGCAAGATGCGATGATGGCTGACGTGTGATTTAGAGTTGATCTATCGTTGGGGGAGACTTTCGGCCGGTGATTAACGCGACAGTGCAGTGTTGAGCAAAGTATGGGTACCGTCTCACCGAGTACTGCGCAGGTAGACTTGGCAGGCGGTGCGGTGGAGATGCGCGACAGCGGAGAGCGGGGAACGACTTGCTGGTACTTTTCGCGTCGTACTCCCTACTTTGTCAACGATCGGATGTAAGTCGTTCGAATAATTGTGACAGACAGCCGCTAGAGGACTACTGGCGAGTAAGGTGTGATAGAGGTAGAGGCAGTGGTAGATGCTCATCTATTCCCTCACTTGCTAACGGAGCGCGTGGTATTCCTGCTTTTCACGAAGCCAATAACGAACCGCCTATGACCTTCTGTAATGCTCCGCGTCCAGCATCCGACACAGCATACCGCACCTGTCCTCCGTCCTGTAGTGACAAACAGCCAAAGTACAGAGGCAAGCTCGCACCCCGTCTAAGAAATACACCCCTTTAAGATCCCTGGAATGCAGGGACAGCGCTCAGCGTTAGTTCGATACGGCTTATCTAAGTGCATATCCGCGGCCCACAATAGCGGGGCAGCCCGATCCTCTCTCTGTATTCCCATCTGGTGCTACTAGCTTCCAGCCTCTTGGGGAGACATCAAGCATTTTGGGTATTGACTCATCTGGAGACAGGCAGACGAAGCTGTTCGGTTGTCAGGAGCAAAGACACGACACAGAACCGCCAAGATGGACGGCAAGAGACATCCCAGCTCGTTCCAGCAACTGGAGAAGCTCGGAGAGGGCACGTACGCCACTGTGAGTTGGTCCTTTGCAGCCCTCTGCCATGCGGTTAAAGGACTTGTCGACTAACCATCATCCGTTTTGCTAGGTGTTTAAAGGGAGAAACCGCCAGACTGGAGAGCTGGTTGCTCTCAAGGAAATTCACCTCGATTCCGAGGAGGGCACGCCCTCGACCGCCATCCGAGAAATCTCGCTGATGAAGGAGCTCAAACACGAGAACATTGTCGGACTTCACGATGTTATTCACACCGAGAACAAGCTGATGCTCGTTTTTGAATACATGGACGGCGATCTGAAGAGATACATGGACACTCACGGCGAACGCGGCGCGCTCAAGCCCACGACAATCAAGTCCTTCATGTACCAGCTCCTCAAGGGCATCGATTTCTGCCACCAGAACCGAGTTTTGCATCGAGATCTCAAGCCACAGAACCTTCTTATTAACAGCAAAGGATGCCTCAAGCTTGGTGATTTTGGTCTTGCCCGTGCCTTTGGCATTCCCGTCAACACCTTCTCTAACGAGGTCGTGACCTTGTGGTATCGCGCACCAGACGTCTTGCTCGGTAGTAGGACATACAATACGAGCATCGACATCTGGTCAGCTGGATGCATCATGGCTGAGATGTACACTGGCCGGCCACTGTTCCCTGGAACGACAAATGAGGATCAGATTGTTAGGATATTCCGCATCATGGGCACACCCACCGAACGCACATGGCCCGGCATTACCCAACTCCCAGAGTACAAGCCGACGTTCCAAATGTACGCGACTCAGGACTTGCGAAACATTCTTCACGCAATCGACCCCAGTGGAATCGACCTGATTCAGCGGATGCTCCAGCTTCGACCAGAGCTCCGCATAAGTGCTCATGACGCCCTGCAGCATCCTTGGTTCAACGATCTCGTCCTCCAACAACAGCAGCAGCAGCAACAGCAGCAAGCAGCCCTGCAAGCTCAGGCGCGGAGTTTCCAGCAGGCGGTCCCTTCACAAGCCTTTGACAACAACTACTAGGCATAGCCTGTGGCGTGTACTGCGCACCAAGATCCTGCAGGGCTGGCCATTAGCAGGCATACCTATATGGTCAATCCTGTCTATTTTTCGATTGTATGGGAAAAAAGTTGACTCGTTATTACTTCTGGCTGGCGATCAAGACAGCGTAATTGCATACTTACATAAAAAAAGAGATCATCTGCACATGTCCTGAAGACGGTGTGGGAATACTACGGTCAGACTAGAGCTGTCGCAACAAATCCGGGCTTTGGCGGTGGCTGGATGATATTACTGATACTGATAGTTTATCGTTCATGACTTTAGGGGGGCAGGACAAGATATCCATCCTTTTAATAAGAAGCGAAAGCAGAAAATTTTCATGTTGGGCTTTTGCACTCCGTCACAAGAAATGGGAACTTTTACCATTTGACTTTGTAGCGCTTGGATTCAGTGTCTATTGACAAGGCTACCATCTACGGGGCTCTTGAATTTACGTTTATTTGGCTCCTTGGACCACGTCTCGGCAAGGGCGGCTGTTTCATCTTCCTCGGGAGCGAATCCCATACTCAGCCTGAGCTTTTGAATCTCGTCACGAACCGCCTTTGCAAGTTCGACTCTGAGCTGCACTGCCTCTGGGTCATGTCTCAGCTGGTCGGGGTCACCAGCTTTCTCAACCATCTTCTTCCAAGAAGTGCGATAGTGGCCAAAGAGGCTGTCGACGTCGGTTGGTTTCCCAATCATGACTCGTACTCGCTGGCCTATGCGCGGCAGGAAACGTGGGAACCCTCTATCCTCGGACATGATGTTCTGCGTGCCATGAATGAACATTGGGACAAACTCCGGTGCCGGGTCGCTTTCGAGAATCAGGCGGGATACACCCCATTTGAAGTAGCGCAAGGTACTTTCGGGGTTCTGGTGGCAGCAGGCCTCGGGGAAGATGTGGACCCAGGCATAGTGGTTGGCTGCGAAGGCAGAGGGCGAGACGAAGGAGTCGGTGCCGTTGGTGGAAAAGGTCATGTCGGACGGCTTGATGACGGATGAGGGACTGGAGAGGAGCTTGATTGCCTGGGCAATGGTGGGCTGGTATAAGCCCCCTTGCGGCGAGTGCCACAGCCGGTGGGTGGGCAGCACCTGGCCGTAGCTGAAGAAGGCCGAGAAGAAGCGGTTCTTGAAGCAGATGTCGTGGGCACCAAGGCCCCAGCGGAGGTTCTCGACGTCGACGGCGTACCGCAGCGGGAGGATGCCCCAGATCAAGGGATCATCGAGTCTGGGGGCTAAGTTAGCAAAGAGTGTTTTATAGCAATTGATTTTTGGCTTCCTTCAATTGAGATACCATACACGGAGACGTGGTTGCACACAGTCAGCAGGCCGCGGTCTCGCTGCCCGTTTTTGCGGCGGTCCAGCACGCCCAGCAGGTTGTCCAGCCCCGTGACCTCGACCCGGTTGAGGCCGTAGAGGAACGCTCGTGATGCGGCCCCGACGCTGCCCATGACGGCCACGGAGGCGAGCCGCCAGGGCGCACCGGGCCGTGACGCGGGCGTTGGATGTGACGACGACATTGTGAGCTCCCGGGCTATGTTTGGCTGTTAATAGCTTTGGCTCGGATGAATTGCCCGGCGCTGGGTTCCATGACAGGCACTTATGGAGGCTCCATGGTGGTGAGAAGGCAGCACATATAATAGCACCGATGGAGCAGATGGAGCCAGCCGAGCCTTTTTTTTTTTTTTTTTTCCCTGCCGTGGTTCCTATTTTTTTTCTTGGGGGAGCCAACAAAGTTCGGGTGCTAAAAATGCTGCAGCTAAGCCGGCTGAACTTGGCCGCTGTCAGTGCTGGAATATAGCGCCCAATGCCTGAACCACAAGCGCTCCATAGTGGGTGTGATTGGGCAATGGCAGCCGGAAGTGCACCTGCATTTCAAGGCTCCAGGGCTGGCATTTCTCTATTTTGGTACTAGTCCAGCTACGGGACGGGGGATGGCTAATCCTAGATGGGCAGTATCGTGCTTTGCCTGAGCATCGCGCTGCTTCGAGCTAAAGTGAGATCCGATACTCTTTGCATCTACATTACAAACTGCTGTACATACATACAATACGATACGATACGACACGAGTGCCGATTCAGAATTATTTTGTGACTATAGCTTGAATTGTTACCAGCATTGTTGAATCTAGCAGAGGCCATTTGTTTGCATATTTGTGGCAAGAACAGCCACAATGTCACATAGTAGGCAGCTCTTCTCTCTTCCTGGGCGAGCTTCCAGTTTGAGCTCTCAGAAGCTAACCACCAAGTTCCCTATTCACAGGCAAAAGAAACACGACTCGCCCCGTCTTCACCTCATACGAAAGAGAACAAGCCAAATCGAATTGGAGCTCAAAATCCGCACAGCTCAGCCGAGACTCCTTCCTGCCCTTTGGATTCTGCAGTCTCTGCCTGGAAAACGCCCGAGAGCCGGTCGCGTGCCCACGAGGGGACATTTTCTGCCGCGAATGCGCCCTGGAGAACCTCCTGGCACAGAAGAAGGAGCTTAAGCGGGCGGAAAAGGCACGCCAGAATGCAGAGAAGGAGGCTGCTAGGATACGGGCCATTGGCGACGACGAGGAGCGCGAGCGAGCTATTCGCGATTTTGAACTGACCCAGGCTGGGTTAACGAACAATAGCTCGGGCAAGGGCAAGCCAAGTTCGGGTGCTGCGGTGGAGAGTGGAAAGGAAGAAGCTACTGTTCGCGCTGGGTCTAAGAGAAAGTTTGCGCTTGATGCGGATGAGCTTGATCGGATTGCGGAAAACGACAAAGCAAAGGCTAGGAAAGCAATTGATGATGAAAAGGTGAGCAGGGATTACACAACCGTTGCTACCACATCCAGTTAAATGCTAATCTTGTCATGACAGGCCGCTAAACCAACACTTCCTTCATTCTGGACACCTTCACTCACCCCGGATGTGCAAAACAGCGGCTTGGCCCCCGTCGCAAAGAAGGCCAAAACCACGCCTACCTGTCCTGCTTCTGCAGAGCACGATGCCCACCCCTTTTCTCTCCAGAAGCTGCTGAAAATCGAATTTAATGAGACCACAGA
This sequence comes from Trichoderma simmonsii, assembly GCA_019565615.1. Classification (NCBI taxonomy): domain Eukaryota; kingdom Fungi; phylum Ascomycota; class Sordariomycetes; order Hypocreales; family Hypocreaceae; genus Trichoderma; species Trichoderma simmonsii. Next base: position 4,201,532 of record CP075866.1, read on the forward strand.
CTCAGCCACCAAGGAATCGCGCAGAACCTGTCCTTCATGCCTCAAGACCCTTTCCAACGCTTCCAGCCCAATCATGGCGGACAAGTGCGGCCACGTCTTGTGCTTTAGCTGCGTCAAGCAGTTTCTTCTTCCCTCTGAGAAACAGCAAGCCCAAGAGGCAGAAACAAACATTGCATGCTTTGTTTGTAGCACGCCCGTCGCCGTCGTCACCAAGCCCACCAAGATTTCGAGCGCAAAGGACTCTTTGCCGACAGGGCTCATCAAGCTAAAGTCAGAAGGAACTGGCTTCGCTTCTCGCGGTTCGCGTACCGTGGAAAAATCAAGCGTTGCTTTTCAATGTTGAGCGGAATTTGATTTACACTTTGAGCTAGCAGGCATTTTGGCTCAGATTCCTCGCTGTAGGGAAGACGTTGTGCCGAAATGCACCATATTGACCCTCAAGCTCCTTTATGGAGCTGTGCGTTGCTCGAGTAGCAGGCTTGGGTATGCACCTGAAATCAACCAACAGTGTATCAGGACTGTGCATTGAAAGAGAATTCCAGTCCAGCTTCTCTTTCAAAGAGGCCCGAGAAGCTCCATGTGCTTTGCACCATATCGAGGAGCTTCTTATCTCTTGGTGACTTGATTGGGCAACAATGACAGCAATTGATCGCAGCCCATGAAACTAGAAAACCAAGAGACTGAAATATCAAGTCCGTCATCTTTCGGGCTTCATACGCCACCCATCAACTCCCTTGAGTGTATGTCCTCTGAGGACGTCTCTAAACACATTTTCGGCAAGGTGAAATACATGGACCAATACGGACAAAGATCCATTCGCTGGCCATTACCTTGCAATGACGACCCATGGAATAGCTCAGACCTTACCCATCGAGCCACTACGGCGTCTGCAATGTTAAGCCGCCTCCTGTGGATGGAGAGATGAAGAGTATGTCGTTGCATCTCTGTTATTTTGACTGAGAGCAAAAAAGAGACTGTAACTTGCTATAGAGTTGCACTACCTCTTTGGATATTGGATATAGCAAACACATTGATGATAGCCCCTATATAGAAGCATCATAGATAGCTATTCAATCACAGACACGCATTTATTAAGCTCTGTAGCAACATAGTGCAATGATCTGAACTCCGACTGAGTCGGCTTCTATTGATACACCTTGTATGGCTGTCTCCAATAATGTATCTATACAAAGATGCGTTTATACAATGAATAGGATAAACCTTCAAAAAAGTAGAGGAAAAGAACAAGCCGGGCGGCACAGTATTCCAATACCGAGCTGTGTCGCTGCCCGTGCCGCTGAATATAAAAGGGATAGTCATTTCAATCATCAAAACCCATTTCCTAGTCCGAAAGCCATTCCCTAAAATGGTATATACCCAAAAAGAAGATTGAATAAAGAAAACCTTCGAAAGAAGGGAAGTAGGAAAGACACCGTACGCCTTGACCATGCTCAACCCGCCGCTGTAATCGCAAAACCAAAAGAAAGAGAATAATAAATCGATCTCAGGGGTCATGTTTTCTACGCCGGGATTTCTATGCCCGACTCGCCACCGAGGCCTGCCTTTGTGGCGGCGCAGGCATGCCGAAACTGGCCTGCCGCGCCGACCCCGGGATGGACATGGATTCTACGTCGGGCTCACCCGGAGCGTCTTCGTTATCCAACAACCCGGGATGGCCGGGTGGCAGTCTCTGAGCGCCAAAGCCGGTGACCTTGAATATGTTTGTGCGGCCTCCATTGGTGGCCATTTGTAACTGCTCATGAAGCCTTGCAAGCTGGTACTGGCGCTTGATGGGGGTGAAAACGGGTTGTGGGATCAGGGGCTGAGGGTTCCAGTGAGCCAAGGCACTCATGACGGCGCCCGTCTCTTCATCAGAGTCTACAGGGCCGTTATTGGCGTCATCGTCGTCCTCAAGAGGTGCGTTTGCATCCAACGCAGCTTCTGTAGTATCGATTAGCCCCTGAACAGATAATGTGTAATTGGTGGCAGTGGGGGGACATACTCTGCTGCTTGGCTTGATTCTTTTTCTGGTACGCGGCTAGAAGCATGTCGTAGGGCAAAGATCTTCCTGATACAGCACGCTTTGCTCCCATGGAATGACTTTTACACGTTAAAGAACGAGCGCATGGTTGGCCATTGGGTAGAATGACACCACATTGGCGCTCAACATCGACAGGTCCTGCAGGGAGAAAACAAGAGGAGTCAGTGAACCTATCCGGGGAACTGTAATTGTTCTTCTCACAACAACATACCTTTTGGCTTCGGGAGCTTAGCCTTTGGCTCATCCTTCTTCTTCTTTGCCTTGGGCCCCTTGTCTGCATCAGCATCTGCTTTGCGCTTCTTGCTGACCTCTGGCTTCTTGCTGGCGGCCTTTTTGCCGGCTTTCTTTTCTTCTTCGGCGTCACTGTCTTCGTCTTTGCCATCTGCATTGTCGTCATCATTCTTCTTGGCCTCTTCTTCCCGCGCTGCCTCCTTGGCTCGTTCTCGAGCTTCTCGAGCCTCCTTCTTCCGCTGGGCCTTTTCTTTCTTGACCTTGAGGCACTGCGCAATATGGGCCTTTGCAGCCGTTTTAAGGATGCTCTTCTTGCAATGCTTGCACTGTTGAAGCTCCGGGTTGTCCTCTAGGGGTCGTCCAGTCGCAAAGGTCTCGCGGGATAAGTCGTCTAGTTGGTTGACGACGGGCCCAGGAGATACTGGTACCGAGGGTGACGAGTTGTTTGTCTTTTTTTTCTCTTCTTGCACAGCGTCAGCCTCAGAATTCAACGCTAGTGGAAAAAGGAATGAAGAGAGGGAAACAGGGTTGGGTGATATATACCATCGATGACGCTGCCATCCATCCAGTTGCCCGGCTTGCTATGCTTTGGAACCGACTTCTTAAGCTTTATTGTTGCATTCTTGGAGTCCTTTTTGGAAGCGACCTTGATTGTTTGGTCTGCGCCTAGAAGCGTGAGCTGGAACGAACTGTTATATGCATGGTAGATGATGATATCGCCTGCCCACCTTTGCGCGACTCTGCGTCTGGCGCCATGATTGCTGCTGCGCCGGGATGATGTCAGGATGTTGAATTTTCCGCCCAACGGCGAATAAACACGACAAGGAACAGTTGTAGCAGGCTCAGCAAGGCGCGACAGCACTTTGCAGGCGTTGGATGTTGGGTATAAGTTGCAGACAGACAGTGACGATCGCGAGGCTGATGTCCAAGGAACCCAACTTCACGTGTCTTGGGTGGAATGGGCGACGTCGGAAGCAACAACGATGTTCCGAAGATATCGCGGAGGCTCAGAGGTACGTACCAGCACCACTTGCAGCAACCCACTGATGCTTAATCTCATTGATTGAATCTGAGCTCAGTTGCAATTCATTACGCGCCATTGCAGCTGTCAAATACAATAGAATAATAGACAAGTAACTTATTAAGTATTCTATTGATCGATACAACAATATTGAAAAGAGATATTAAACAGTGACATGCATGCATAGGCACATATGCACTGTCCCGAAGACCAACCAACCTTGTCCGGTGTCACTTTACGGCACTACTTTAGTGAGAGGATACCTTAGTCGGCCCCATGGGGATCGCAGCGACCCATTTGTTCATTCTCCGCTACTTGACACAAGCATTCATATCAAAGTCAGGTACCATAGCATCTAGACCGCTGAACCCAGAAAACGCCCCGGTATATTCAAGAAAACATCAAACCAATCATTCTAGATAGTGGGCGTCAACAGCCAAAGGAATCCACCAGTTATGTGTGTGTGTACTGTAGGTGAAAGGGGTATAATATGATAGAAGATATAGAAGAAAAAAAATGCACCGGTCACGATAGTCTCAATCATCCCAGTGTTGGGATAATATTGTTTTCACGCCACGCCTTGTATATGCGGTCCCTCATTGCCATGTGGCCAAGACTGCGCTACAAAGAGAGAGTCAGCATCTTGTTTTGGCTGCAGATGACACGGAAAAAGAAACCAAAAGAAAAAGGAGAAGCTTACCGGATGAAAAGTCTTGCCGTAATATGTGGGCACATACCACATGGAATTCTCCGCCACGACCCGCCCGTCTGCCTTTCGCAGCTCTGCATCTTTGCTAGCTGCCGTGGCCATCATGCACAGGGCCATCTCGCCCCAGTCCCCGGATTTCTGCGCAGGTCCAAGGCAGTTGACCGGATCAACCAGCGGGGAGTCCAGAGGGAGCAGGGCGTCCGTGACCCCGAGCACGGGCGACTCCGTATTGTCCAGGCCGCCAACGAGGAAGAACCACGTTTCGTTTCTAGCATAGTCTGGCTCGATGACGCCCGGCTCGCAGAAGCGATGGCCCTCAAAGGCGTCGTCGTAGTCGACAAAGAGGACCCTGGGCTCTGCAAATGCGGCGTTGATGGCGTCGACTGAGCGGCGGATCTTGTTGTTGACGTCGACAACCATGTCGTTCATGCGCTGTCGAAGCTCCCGCTTCAGCTTGGGGCCTCGCCACCACATGCCAAAGGAATAATCGTCGCACTCCTCCGTGTCGGCGTTGAAGAAGCGGGCGTATCCAGTGACGGTGATGGTGAACCACGGCCGCTTCTCCCACCGAACGCGATCGAGAATCTCCATTATGACGAGTCGAAGGCGATGTTCAAAATCGGAGCTGGCCATTTGCTCGTCGGCGTGACGAAGAGCAGACTCGCAGGTTCCAGAGTAGAAGCTGTAGAAGCGGAATATGCAGCTGTTCATGATTTCGAAAAAGCCCAGATCGTTGCCGCCGATGGACAGGAGGGCAAAGTCGGCCGTCGCCGTCGTGTTGAACTCGTCAATTTGGCTGTGCTCCGCGCCAGCGAGCATATCGTTGACGGTCGAGCCTGTGCAGGAGAGGAACTGAAAGCTAGGGCTTTCGCCTCCATCCAAGCTGCGGCTGAGGTCTTCCTGGACTAGCATCGGGTAGGCATTGTGGCCGTGGCGACAGTCATCTTCGGTGCCGTTGAATAGGCCTGTGCCGATGCCGGCAGAGTACGAGTCACCGAGAGCAATGAAGCCTGACGGACGGTTTCCTGGCCTGCTGGGAAAGGGCGGTGCGTAAGGAGCTTGGGATCGGTAAGCTGTGGAGGGTGATTCTGTGGTTGTTTGTAAGACGTAGGTTAGTGGAAAGGAGCGCTATTGAAGTGACGCAAAGCAAGGAACGGAGGATGGACAGCGCTGTCTCACCTGGACGATGCTGTCCCAAGACCAGCTGTTCATTGTCCAAGCGATGCTCGTATGGCTGGATGACTAGGCCGAGGCTGTGGATGGGAGCCCAGGCCAGCGTCAAGACGAGCAGCCAGTTTGCAACGTCTGGATACCGCGCCATGCTGGGGATAGAGAAAGAAGATGAAGATGAAGAAGACGTAAAGAAGACAGCAGATGAAGCAAAAAGACAAACAAATGGCAGCTCAAGACATTTGAGCGCGCGGAGAGGATTAAACGAATGCTTCGGATTGCCCCGGCGTTGGGGAGAGCCGGGGGGTCGCAACTCGTTGGGCTGGGTGATGAGGCTGATCTGATGCGAGTAGGAGTAGTTTGGTGAGTCTTTTGACTTACACGGCCCGTCTGCTTATATATACGGATACATCGGTAGATAGAGATGCAGCTGCAAACGCACCTACTAATAATAATACGTGTGAACTGCCATACTGACAGACTGACTGTCATACAAGCTCAACTGTCATGCAGTGCATCTGCCTGGGGACGCGACAGATAAGATAGCAGAGCTTAGCCTTGTCCCAGGGTCACGATTTTGTTGGGCTCGCTCGCGCTTATAGGCTGCCGTCGATCCATGTGCCGCGGCCGCGACCTCCTACTTGCTGCAGCTTGTCAGGGGCTTTAGCTGGACGAGTCTAAGTTAGCCCGTTTGCGACGGCTCACGGGACTGAGACGGGAATCAAGGGTCTGGTCTGATTCACATTCACGCGGGTTCATGTAAGTACTGGGTGAGAGGATGGAAGTGGGATTAAGCAGAGGTAATATCTGCCGGGTACTTTGCAGGGTACATGTCATGTTATCTTGCCGCATAACGAACAACGCTGGGTGTGTGTAAACGGGAAGAGAGAGAGAGGCCAAGCAAAAGCAAATTGCTTGTGAAAATGCACTCAATAGTAGTCTATTACTTACTGTAAGTGGTAGTGCAAGGAGCTGTCTTAATACTCCCCCCAGCTCCATCATCCGAGCTCCGTAGAGCTACCTTAATGTGTATTGATTGCATTCGGCCCACCTTGGCGATTCCCACTTCTCCATCTCGAATCTGCCAATCCCCCCATCAAACAAAGCTCGTAAATGTACCGGCATGAAACTAGAAGAAACCCCCTTGGAGACAATGCAAAATAGAGTGCAGTACAAGCATCAAGTATCACAGTACACGTATTGGACCGGACCCCTAATAAGAGTACATTACCTAACCTGTCACTGTCCATGCCTTTCATACGTCATTCACGTGCAGCCCCCCAGTGACACTTCCCTCTCTCACGTTCCCACGCCTTTCCCCACTGAAAAAGGGCGACGATCTCGATCCAACAACGAGAGCCTTGCGTCATCGCCCGTCGGCTCCCCTTTCAGCTGTCCCAGCCCAGCCCAGCGAATTCCAAGCTTCAGAACGCAAGCAACTGTAGCATTACCGGAACATTTTGTCAAGATACTAAGGTTTATGCTTGTCAAAAATAGCAGTACAGGGCATGTCCACTCCCCCCACCTCTTGTATGTACCTGCTCTATTTCGAACAGCTGTGCAAGTACACGTAAAACAGGTTGGCTATTGTACGCCAATCTCCTCCATCAATGCCGTCATACGTGTGTCCATATTCATGTCTGTTCCCCCCCAGCCTCGCTCGCCATGGCCATTCAGCGAGTAGAATCCCGGATTCTGTTAGTCCAAAGTCGCTCCCAGCTTGGAGACCGTGCTACGTCGACGTCAGAGGCGGGCTTCCAACCCAATTGCCCTTTTCTTAAAAGGGCCACCTCTTGAACTCTGCCCCCATTTCCAAGTGATTTCTACCAGACCCAATTCTTTCTACTCAACTTCGTACTATAATACCCATCATCGACACATCTCGTCTACGTAACATCTTCTTCTCAGCGCCATAAACCCCTAAACGCACACCACTTACACAATGAGTTCCGCCATGGAGACCATCAACCAACTCGCTACATCCGCCGCAAAGGCCGTCTGGGGCGATTCCAGCACCGATGAAACTCACAAGGAGCCCATCTCAGGCGCCACCGGCGATGTTTCCAAGGGCGAGCCTTATGACGCCGGCAACTTGGGTATGATTGACAACTAGCTACATGATACTATCCGACCAATAACTAATGCAAAAGCGTCCATATATTAGATATCAAAGACCAAAACAAGGTCGAATCCAGCCTCAAAGGCCAAGAAGACGACTCACCCTCAGATCTCGCCGAAAACGAATACTACGCGCTCTCATCCTCCGCAAAGGACAAACCCCTCCCCGAAAGCCCTCGAACCCAAGAACCCATCGGTGGTCAACTCCAGGATAGAACCAAGAGTAACCTCAATGACACAACAACCAAGAGTAACCTCAAGGACACAACAACAGGCACAAACGCAGACGATGATGTAAACCCCGAAGAAGGCAAACCCCTCGACAAGCTCACCGGCGCCGGCCCCCGCCCCGTCGAAGAGCTCGCCAAGGAAAACGGCGGAAACGCCGCCGCCGCTTCCTCCAACGACGCTGTGTCTTCTTCTCAGCAGGAGGACAACAAGCCGAAGGAGCAGAAGTTGCCCGAAGACAACTCCCAGCAGCCCGGCGGCGATCAGAAGTGGGAAGCTTCTGAAGAGGACTACGTTAAGACGACGGGGCTTGCGGCTGATGGAGGGAACTTTGATGCTGCGAAGCCTGGGGCGGGAGTTGAAGCCGATCGTATGTCCCCCCCCGCCGCCTACTTTTCCCCTATACTCTCTTTTATCTCTTCTTCTTATGGACATGGTGAACCTCATACTGACCATGTAAATTATATAGGGTTGATGGAGCAAAAGGGCATGAAGATAGATGACGACGATAACAACAACCACAAAGCCGGCGGCAGCTCTGGCCGCAAGAGCTCGGATTCAGGCCGTCACCACAAGGATAAGCCTAGTCTGGGGGAGCGAATCAAGAATAAGCTGCACCGACATTAAATCTTGTCTTTTGAGTTTCTGTCCTGCTTTTCCCGATTCCTGATTCCCCTTTGTCTTTTTGTCCATTTTGTACCAAAGAGTACTATCTTGTATCAATTATTTAATTCTGCCTTTACGGAAACAAGGTGTTTGTGTGTATGATACTACTTTATCTGTTTTTGCTCGAAAAAAAGTGTAACTTCTCACGCTGGAAACAATATATCCAAGTTTCACGACTTCAAAAATGCTGCCAAATTTTCAATGCAAGCCTTTCGTAGATTCAATTTCCAAACACTAATGCTAAACGTTCAAAACAAGTATATACCATCATAAATAGCCGTACCATATATATATGCAGACGTTGGATATATATATGTATATATATAAAACGGGTATGATATTCCAAGTTTCCCAATCGCCATCCTCAATAGATGAAGAGAAATTTCCATCCAACTCTAAATCAAGATGCCCAAAGCTCAGGAGTCCGAAAAAATATCCCTCAGAAAAAAACAAAGACTGAGAACATGGAATAATGTTTTGTTTTGTTTTCTTTGCATCATGCGAACCCAAGTTCCTTCTCGAGCCTTTAAAAACCAAGCCAAGCCATATCAAAATCCATCAGAGGCGCCAACGAGAATGCCAACAAGTTTTGTTTGCGAATCATAATCACAAAGTCGTCAGAGGCGGCAAACCACGGTAAAATCCATACTGCTCTTCATGGTGCCGATGCATTTCAACGTCCAATCATCATCACCCACGCCCTTTGTTGGCTCTGGGTCTTTGGATGTTGATCGAAATCAGAAAACCCAAGACACCTTGAATGCAATCAATCCATGACAGCATTTTTGTACAAGGGCCGTCCAGGCTCGGCTGCATCTTTTGTTTCTTTTCGTCTTTTTTTTTCCCCTTCCCTTTCAATTATCCCCCTCTTTTTCGCGCCTCGAATCCCTGGAGTAAAGAAGAAGAAATCCAACTTCCGCTGCGATATAGTACCAGACCATTCCGGCATGGCCTTTTTTTTGTGGCCAGATCTTCCCCATTCTAGAACCTCTTGGTATCATTTCTCTGCTTCCATTCCCTCAAACATGCTTTGTGCTTCTCTTCTATACACTCTGCTTCTCCATTGTACAACACGTGAAGCGTCCTTATATATGGGCCCAGTCTGCTGACTGTTTCAAACAATATCAGAGGATCAGGGCTTTGGTGCTCAGGGGCGAGTATTTCACAAAAAGCCAGATTCAGCAAGCACCCTACATCACACAATTCGTTAGCAACTGTGAAGGAGCAGGAGCAGATCGAAGCAAATATCTCCTCTGTTTTGCTTTGTTGTACATACCTGACAATCTTCTCGTCTTCACGCTCGCGTGGTTCAATCTGCAAACTCTTGTCGTACATCTCATGTACGTCTCCTGCAGCTTGCATATTGCTCACAATGTAATCATGCAGCTCAGGGACTGGCTGCAGGGAGTATCCCACATTCTGGTATTGCTGAATGTCGCGGATGACTTCGGCTGTCTTTGCTCTCTTGGCAAAGTTGATCAGGTTGGTCTTCTTAATCACCGAGGGTATACCGTCCTCGATAAAGGTAAGATCGGTCAAATAAACACCTATGTGCTCCAGTTAAAACTACCATCCTTCACCGTAAAGTTGCTCAACAGTCCAAACTCACCAAAAAAGGGGATACACGGCGGGTTGGCAACGTGAAGCGCCTCTCGGTACTCGCCAAAGTTCTTGGTGCTAGCCATAAGTCGACGCATCGTTTCCAGAACAACGCTGGTTCGCTGAGGGACTTGATCCCAGGTTCGCTTCAAACGCGCAATAGGCGCCGTACCCAACGCTGAGATGATGGATGTCAACGTGGAAAAGTTATTGAGACCTCGGCATTTCTAGTACAATTGTTAGCTTTTCTTCAATTCAAAAGTGTCAGGATCCGCAAACATACGTCGGCAACAGCAACAAAGTGCTTAATCACTACAACTCGCTTCTTGACATCCATCTGGTTTAGAATCATCTCTGCCACCCAGTTGGTCATCTGGTTAGAGTGCAGAATCAAAGCCTTGACATTCGGAGCCGCGTCAGGGTCGCCGTCTGCAACCTTTTTCTGCCACGTCTTATTCAAGCACTCGGTGGCCTTGATCTTGGAGTACAATCGAGACTCGATGATTGTCAGCTGGCGAGCAAACTCTGTCACGTCAATGTCCAAGAATTTGAGTTTTCTCATGTTCTTTGGAATGATGGGCGTTGGAGTGCTCTGGTTCAGGGTTTGGATCATGCGTCTGGCGCCAGCTTCCTTGCCGCTGAGCCTCTGGTCAAGGATCGCCATCAGCGGCCCTGAACCTGGTGTCTCAGTCGACTTGACAGTGTCTCTCGCAAACGTGTAGACGTCGCGTATCAGAGTCTTGGACTCGTCGTTGAACTCTTCCATCCAGAAACTGTCGAACCAACTCTTGAGAATGTTGACCACTCTGAATCGAATGAGCTTCTGCTTGCGGTCTCGCCACAACTCATAGTCTTGCTGTGTGAGGCCCTCCGGAGGCTGTATGCCGAACCGTTGAACCAGCATCTCAAAGAGCTCGCGTGCTGATGTGAAGGACCGATAAGTTAAGAGGAAGGTGTTGTTAAAACTCGAATCAAGTTTATCATGGCGCGTGAGCTGCTCGACCAGTGCTAAGAGGGATCCTCCCTTTACTGTGGGTGTGGTTGCCTTTGCGTCCCAAGATAGGTCGTTTTCGTGGTCCAGGAGCAGGAACTCGGGCGTATCCTCGTCCGGCTGAAGCTGTGGTGACGGGTCTTCTCCAAAGATCTTCTTAACCTTGGAGTAGTCGCCCTTTCTGGAGAATCCGGGGGGAGCATCGCCCTCGGAGTATGACTGGGTGGTGATGAGTGGCGGCCGGACTGGTGCGGTTCTAGAGTCCGACCGTTGATGCGGCCTGTCGTAAGGCATAGTCTCTCCTCGCTGGAGCTGGCCACGTGGTGGTTGACGAGCCTTTGCTTGCTGCTGCTGCATGTTGATCAGGACCTGCTCTGAAAGCAGCTGTAGAGAGAATCCAGTGTGTGACGAGTTCGTCTCGAGTGCTCTCGCGCATTGGCGAACATAGTCGAGACGGCTCTCGAGAGGCTCTCCCCGGACTTCTGACCATTCGTCCGCTAGGGGTCCAGCGACGGCCTGGCAGCTTAACATCAGGTCGGCAATGTTGTCGTACAGCGATTGCTTGTTGATGCTAAAGTCTTCCAGCTGCGGTGTCTGGAATGTATTGCCCAAAGATGACAGGTCAACGGACTCAATCATGGCAATCCACGGCCTAAACGTCTCTACAACCTTGCCGCCTGCAAAGCAGACATTGTTGGCAATGGCCTCGTGTCGCTGAGGTGAGATGATTTTTTCAGGAGCTGTTAGGTTCTTTTCCAGCTCTCGAATACTAGACACGAGAATTCTCTTGTGCTCATCTAACCTTTCGAGGAGATTACCATCGAGGACTGCGGTGGGTTCGGTGAGACCCTCCTCATCGTCAAGGAAGTTGGGGGACATCAAATCATGGAAATCTAGCCCGTTGCTCTGCCAGCTTCCACCTGAGGTGCTGCCAATGACAAAGCCAGGGAAAAGTCGGGGGATGTCCTCTCCTCTCTGTTGCCTGGCAACTTCAACATAGCTGAAGACGCCACCCAACACGCCGTCGGCCTCCTGGAGACACTTTTGAACAGATTCCGCGTTGGGCCAATCGGCGGCGGCAATGTGGGAAGAAATAACCAGCTTGGAAAACTTGGACATCATATCTCGGAAGTGGGGGTACAGTGCCTTGTTGGTGGAGATGATGGAAGGCTGGCCAGAATGGTTGTCCGTGGTCCCTGAGCCGGCGGCAAGAAGTAGTCTGAGGTGATCGGAAATATCTTCGGCCCTGGCAACGTATTCGGAGCGGGCGTTGTTGGTGACGGCCTCGCGATATCGGTCGATGGCGCGCTTCATGTTGGTGACAAGGAGACTCCAGGTAAGGGGGGGCGTGGATCCATCGTCGAAGAAAGACTTGGGCACGCTGGTGGTGGCCGGCACGTTGTAGGTGGTGCTGGTGAATGATGTGGCCGATGCAATGTTTGGTGGCTGGTTGGTGTTGGCGAATCCGAGGGCGTATGCATCGCTTCTCTTCCGCCGAGCGGGAGAAGTGCCATTCATCGAGTCCATTGACGTTGACGGGGAGAGGGCTGCACTGAATGAACCTCGAATGCGAGGCTGGATAGAGTATTAGTTCCAAGTACTTTCCTTTTTGTTCGTTCATGTTTTAATGGACAGATGTACTTACCATGGAACCTCTGGACGCGAGCATCAGAGATTCGCCTTCGGCCTCTGAAGCTGAAGTCGCCGAGTCGTCGTCCTCATCCTGGGTCAGCCCACGCGCCATCATTTCTGGCGGCGGCCGTGTCTTCTCGGGCATGGCAACGTTCATGCGGTCCCTGGGGCCCGTCTCGGCCGAGGACACGGGCGATTCTAGCGGCAGCTCCATGCTGCGATCGCCCGTCATCATGTTGTAGTAAAAAAGGCGGCCATCTGGCGTGGCCTGCGGGATCCAAAAGTCGGCGCGAGACTTGTCACCGCCCATGTCGGTGCCCTCGAGCGGCAGGCTGCCAAAGCCTTCGCCCTCGGAATCCTCGTCCTGGTCGGCACTGTCTTCGTAAAGTTCGTTTTCCTCCATTTCGTCCTCCATGTGGTGGTTGACATGGCCGTTTTGGCCCATGTCGGGAAACTCATCGGGGCTAGTGATGGCCTGGCAGTAATTGCTGGGGAACCAGCCGCGCACTCCATTGATGACGCCGTCCCACCAGCCACTCTCGAGCTGGGTGATGACCTGGATGATGTCGCCCTCGTGGAAGCTGAGACTGGTCCTGTCGTCGGCCTCGTAGTCGTAGAGAGCACGGACGTACATGCTGCCGGGCGGCGCAGTTCCCACGACGCCGTCCATGGTTTTTGGCGCGCGCGTGTGGGGGAAGAGCTAGAGAGAGGGGGGGAAAGGAGAAGTTGGGGAGCGAGAGAGAGCGCGCAAGAGAGAGTCGGAGAGGGGGCTTCGACAAAGGCCCAAACGCGATGGCGATGGCCGGGATGGGCGAGATGGCGATCGAGTCACGGTTTGCGCTCGAGGCCGCGGAGGATCTGTGCCAGCAGAGAGCAAGTCGAGTCGAGTCGAGTCGAGGCGGGATCGGATCAGATCAGATCAGGATGAGATGGCGACAAAATCACCGCAGGACATGGTCCGCGAGTCAGCCTTGTTGCAAGCCGGCGGCGCGCGCTGGGCCGAATCCAATGCCAATGAGCATGCCACCAATGTTGCAGGCGGGAAGCAGGCGAGACGTGCTCGACGGGCTGGAGATGTTCAGCAGATCGCTGGGGGGGAAAGGGGAGGCTATCGTCGACTGGAGTTTCGAGTGGCGGCAATTGGGGTGGTGGCCTCGCTGTGTTTCTGGCGCTGCTGCAGAAAGGGCACGCTTGCTGCTAGGCCGTTACGGGCACTGGGGGGAGATTTAGGCGAGACAAGAGCACTGATGGAGGCGCTGTATCTTCCCATGTGCTAGTGGGCGCGGGCGTCCTCCACTTCTACAATGGATCGGTTCTGGCAGCGTTAGCGAAGTACAAGGCCCAGATACTGCCCGTTACAGCAACCCCACGCGCCGTCAACCTCTGGAATCCGACAGCTGCTGGGGGAACTCGACGCACCTGAAGCATGCCGTCGATCGCCCAAACAAACGTGGAAGTGGAAGCGCAGTGCAGGCTCAAGCAGCACGAGCAACGCGCGACATCAGACCGGCGGAAACGAGACAGTTGCATGTACTCCGTATCTACTTCTCATGGACCCCCAAAATGAGACGAGCCCCGTTCGCCATGCTCCGTCGCTCCAGCTTAGCGCCATGCACGCAGCCAGGTACAGCTACCCCGGGCAGCCACAGACGGCCGGCCACATGCTTCGTACCCGGTACTTGCGCGCGCTCGAACTGGTGGCTGGCCACTAGGAGGAAGCGATAGCTGCAGCACCTCCTGAACCGTTGAAACCTCGCAGCACACCAGCCATTGATGTGTTAGGCCGGTACATGGATTGATGGAACTTGCACCAACAAATTTCAAAATTGAATTGAATGCATCAATCAAGCTAGATGGACCCACGACGTGCCGGAGCTTGTCCATGATTGGAGATTTGTGCTTAAGAATTGGACGAGCAACGATTTCTCGAACATTGAATGGAACAGTTACATGAGATGCGATCCATATCAATACGTGAATGGGTCTCCAAACACGCGCAAAGGGCGCACAGACAGGCACATGTGCAGTGCATGGTGCCTCTTGTAAGCCATTGATCCATCTGATATTGCCATCAATCCCTACCTTACAAGTTGGTCGACTCCATTGCCTAGAATGGCAGAACGCTTGATTGTCCTGTTTGCCGCAGCTGTCATCTCATAAATACGGATAACATATGAGCATTCCTTCTCCTCCAATCTCCCCAGCTCGTGCCTGTCATTGCCTCTTAACGAAGGGCTTGTCACTTTGCACCCCACGTTTGACCACCTTGCCGGCTACCCAGAAGCGAGAAAGATGACTGAGAATCTACGAAGCCGGATGGGAAGGGGACGTTACGGAACGGCTGTCCTCCTTTTACTATGGATACGATAACAATGCTATGCTTCACCTTCTGTGCTGCAACTCTGAGCTACTACGTTGGTCCGTTGCATTGCAATCGAGACAGACCAAGCTATACAATCTTTGTTGGTACTATTGCAAAGGACGGAGTATGACTGGGAGCACAGCTACCTATCTCTCTCTACCAGGGATTATTCGGCCCTCAAATCTTGGAGCGACGGCATACAGTATGGTGGGCAGGCACAATGCAATGCAATCCTCCCACACGGCCCAGAAAAACACACAGCACAAAGAAAGAACCAGCCGGCCAAGGCATAATTCTGCGCTGGGACCTCAGGCCGTTGGCATCAAAGTGAACCTACTCATTTTACACATGGTCCGAATAGTCGGCCTCTTCATACCGCCTCTTCGACCTTGGCCCCCTTCGCATGAATAAACGCTAGCAAACCCACAAAGTGTCGGCCAACGCATCAAGCAAAAGAGAAAACTCGGTAATGAACTCGGACACGAAAGACACTTCGGAGGAGTCCGCCGAACAGGATCAAATCTGAATAGTCTCAAAATCACGGCTCGCAAATTTTTTGAGCGAAATGGGGCGGCCGCGTTCCAGATAGAAAGCTTCAAGAAAAGCACGAGCACGCACCACCCAGTAGCAAAAGCAGCATCCCGCCACTAACAAGACAAGAAAAAACAATTACAGCTTCAGGGACTGAACTACTTTTTTCGCCAAGTTTTCGCCTGACAAAGGCGCGGAAAGCTGCGTCAAAAGTCATTCCCGGAACCGACCAACCGGCCACTAGTACTTTGTGCTAGAACTAGCAGCAGAGCTAGAGTCAACCAGCAAAATGAGCTTTTCTCGTGTACGAGTGAGTACTGTACGACAAAAGCTGCTGCGCCCATGGCAACGAAGGGCTCGCGGGATTCTAGAAAGTGGATGTGCCAATTTACTCCCAGGGGGCGGCGAAAGGAGGGCAGGGCCATTGCTCGCCTTCAGAACAGGCGCAAGTACCGCTACCAGTGAGATACAACGTGGGGCTGGTGCCCGGAGCGGCCAGCGTCTTAGGTCCCGGAAGCTTGCCCCGGACCCGCCCAAGAACCAGGTACTGTACTCGTACATTATCGTGCCTCTAACCAGCAACAGCTACAGTATTTCGGTGTCTGGTACAGTATAATGAGGATTGGGACGTCTGCTGGCACTGTGACGGCATGGTCAACTCTAATTTACAGAGACACAGCACTGGAGCACTTCATACAAGGGTCATCCCCCACTGGGCGAGTACGCGGAAACGGTGCGGATTCGGCTTAAACGGTGGGTGGCTGGGCTTGTGCAATTTGTGCACTGCAGGTTTCAGTCTCCGTTCCGTTTTCCCAGCCGCGTTGGCACCTCTGAGAGGTACTTTGGCCACAGAGAAGGGCTGCTGATAAGCGTGCATGTTCGTACTGTGCGTACTGTGCGGCCAGTGACGCGCTGGCCATCGTGTACATGCTGGCCGGAGCTTCTGCTGCTGACTTTCGAGTGTCGATATTATGGCAGCACTGAAAATAGGGGTCTGGTCGCCTTTTGTCTGTGCCGCCTTACGGGAATAGGGAGCTGCGTGTACCAGTGATTGATGAAGTGAGCACCACGTTCAATGGATTTGATGCATGCAATTTGGGCAAAGACACACACCGCTGGAGCTGCTTCTACTTTGAGTTACTGCGTCTTTGCACTTCAGTGGTGTTGATGCTGCATGCAGCAAATGGACGATCATCCTAAGATATAAGATACCTGCGCTGCAATACACGTACTCGTATGCACGGGTACGAGACAAAGAAGCAAGCGTCTCAAGATACTGAACCAGAGTATGGGGTAAAAGAAGAGAAGAAAAAAAAAATCTGGAGATTTCCCCTCCATCACACGAGTGAGTCCATCCAGATTTTGAACCCATTCGCTACATCCACCCGGTGCCGTATGGAGCATCGTCACAATCTACCGAGGCAGCGGTTCAAGGCTCCGGTGTGGATGTTGCTTTTTTTAGTGCTGCGCGTGTCAACTTGTCCCAGGACAGCAGTTGTGTCCACAACGACTCGACTCCGTTAACTCCATCTGATCTCAAAACATGAGATGGTGTTATTGTCCGAACCGGCTTGATTGATGATACTCGTACAATAGCATCCTTTTCGAGAGAAGGAAGATACTGGATGCTCGGCTTTGTCAGCTTCGGTCGTATGCACCCCACGCCGCCCGAGAGCTGACTAGAGCCGCTGCGGGTTGACGGAGCGGGAGATGCAGCCACGAGAGGAGCAGAATAGGACGGGCAGACATGTACAGTAAGACGGCGATCTCACAGGACAGGCAAGGTACAGTACAGCAAGGCACGCACGTAGCGTGGTGTATGTACTCGAACAGTACTCGCAGATCCAAGTGAAGTGCCTTGGTGGAATTGGCCTGTTGCACAGCCAATGCACGCTTACCTGTGCTCGACGTGTACGAGTACCTAATACGTATGGACAGCAGTGGCCATTGTGGTGATGCCCGATTTCTAATAATACTCGTGCCGGGAGATTTGGTGTCCATTACTAGCAACTTCGCCGCTTGGGAGGCGCCAACGGACGGGCTCGTATACACCAGTCATTCGAGCACCTGAAACGACTTCTCACCGTGACTAAGACATTCCACCTCGACCAAGGCTGAGTGGCGGTCTACTGCAGTGTGTCCGACAGGTATTGGACGACGTTCGTTTTCCCATCACCGCCAGTCTGGCTGATTTTGATCCCATGGATAATGGCCAAACCGAGCACTGCGAGGACAAGTAACGGTACATGCAATGCATGCACGCATCTGCATGCCCCCCTGCCCGGTTTCTTGGTGAGTAGTGGTTGATTTTCCCGTACACGCACCTGGTCCAAGCACGGAACACGGAGAGAAGTGCTCACGGAATGGAAGAAGGGGGTCTAGTTTCAACGCTGCCCCTGTCTCCTTTATGCACGAGAATGCATTCATGTGCCTTAGCACGAGTAGCGTGTACAGGTACGTGGGCGAGGGCAGGCATCTGGGAATGCGTCCATCTCCACTACTGGAAAAGTACTTTCCAGAGTAGTAGACACCGACTGTTGGACAGTACCTGTCAGGCAGGATTGCATCGCATTGTCTCACCCAGCGAGCCCGTCAGCGAATGCGTAGTACTTGGCGCCAGCAATCTCACACTTGCATTCGAGGTATCTGTCGGGTAGCCATGAGGGCATCCCCTGTAATGGACGCTGCCCGTAGCTTTTGCTTGGTACAGATACTTGCAGGCCTGACAAGCATGTATGTACGGATACAGTATCCATCAATTGATGCTTGAAGAGTTGAGCGCTTCTAGAAGGTGTTTTGTCAGATGTGTGAGATGGCACAGATTGTTTTGCGCCTTGACCGCGAGTCATTGGTACAGCATACAGGTACAGTCATGAACGTATGTGCGTACGAACACACGTATAGCTTTTCCAATGGCGGGAGACGAGGTGATAAAGATACACAGCTCAGTGAATTCATGGCGTCGAGGCTGGCAGTGACGATAACCTTGGCCAGACTGTGCTCAATGAGCGGTGTGCAACGGCTAATACAGTGCGATGCATTGTTACTAAGACGGAAGCTGGTTACTCCCAAGGCCGTCGTGTTCTCAAGAGTCGCCCAAGTTGGTGGCTCGGTAGTCCGCTCTCAGCTCCTAAGTTCGGACATGGCGCCCGTGGTGGGTTGGAGTGGATCGCCAGATGCAAGACCGGCCTCGTTGTGGTGATAGAACCCAGCTCCGATGCTATGGAGGCGGGATCGCGGAGACCGACCAGGTGCTCATTGTCTCTTTCCGCTCCATCATGACGCGCGCCGGATCTTGATCAGTTTGGGCGTCCGAGTACCGGTACCGGGACGTGCGTCCATCTCGATTTCTCGAAAGGAGCAGGGCCCAAACGATATCCCCTCCAGCTCTGATCAGTACTTGGGATTCTCAAATGTAATCCAAGACAAGGCGGCGCATTTTGGCGTCTCTGTCTCCCAGGGAGACGTTGGAAGTGGGCACCGCTATTGCTAGCACCAGCACTTGTAGCATGTGTGTCTTATCCACCTCGCAGAGTGGTAATGGGCTTGGCGGATACTTGCCATATTGGGTCTTTTGCGAGGCCTGGCGGCACTGATCGATTCCTAGAACGTCCGATCCAGCTTACTTTGGCGAGCGCATGTGTGAGTGCACTGTTGCAGTACACATGCTACTGCAGCGGAGCAGCATTGGCGGCGGCGGCGACATTCAACGTCTCTTGGCCTTTTTCAACGAACCAAACACACTCTGATATAGTGGCTACTCGACACTTTTCGGTGTCCGTAGTGACGGCAGAAGGGAGGGGGAGAAGGGAGAAGGTGGGGGTTTGCTCGGCTCGGCCTGAGGACCAACAACGCACAGTGCTGGCCAGGGAATATCGATCGTGTCTGTTCTCGTGATGCGACCATGTAGCACGGAGCAAAGGACAGCACATCATATCCAAGGCTCCTGATGCCGCCAGCATGTAGACGCAAGCTGTGCTGACCGACTGTCGCCAGAACCCGATGGTGGGGTGGCCATGGGCTCTACTGTACGAGTACAGGCTGCAGGCGGCGCGCTATTCATCCATGTTAGCAGGACAAACAGACTTGCAGCGCCTATCAATCAAGCCCCCAGCACGGCTGTACGTGTGATCAATGGATCAATATGCTAAAACACGCGGGACATGATGCCACCCTGCATGGAAGCTGAGAGGCCGCGGGGTGGAAGAGGGACGGGAATAAGGAGATAGCGGATGGTGTCCAGTAGCCGCGAAGGGATAAAGGGGAATGATAAATAACCAGCGAATGGCAAAAGGAAGAGTTTAAAGGAAATGAGAAAAAGCAATAAAGAGACGAACGGGCAATAGTCATGAAAACACGAAGAAAAAAAAGTTGGTGGGGGGATGGAGTGAAGAGGGCGGATAGGCGGAAGACGCAGGTCCGGTCACTGGAGATGATGGATCACTGATTGATCAGTGGCAGTCAAGTAGAGGTACGAGCCTCCGTAGGCACTTGTACCCTGTACGAGAGTTGGCCAGCATGGCGTCGGGTGTGCCTGGTTTTCCTCCCTTGCTGTCCCGCGACTCAGGCATTTTTTTCCTTTTTTCCCTCTTGCCTCTTGCGCACGGAGGCCATTTGGGTCTGTGTTTTTGCAGTGCCGCTTTTAAGGCAGAGTCCTTGTCTCTTTGCTTTTTACTTCTTGCTTTCTTGCTTTTCCCTTTTTTTCTTTTTACCTTTTAGTTGGGCCGAACTGGCGGGAGGCGTGCTGACCTGGCCTGGCTGGACTGGGCTGGCCGTGGCTGACCTGATCGGACGGGACGTGTTCGAGGACGATGCGCCAACGCATTTGATGGCAACGGGTGATCCCGAGGGCGAAAGAAGGAGGCGCGAGAGTGTGTAACTGGTGATGATGATGAGATGGGATGAGATGAGCTGGGAATCTGTCCTTGGTCATCTTTGCTGACTTTGCGAATAGAGTGGCTGGCACTCTCGTTCGGCGCAGAGACACCAGACACGTAAATATACAACGCCGTGGTCGGTATACTTGCAGCGCAGAGAGTAGAGCGTCCATGGAAATATATGGAGTTGCATCCCGGTGGACTACTCGTACCTCAGGCATGTCGCAGGCACTCCGCAAGCAATTCATTCTTCCCAAGTCTCGTGTGGGTTCGGAGAGCGAAATCGAAATGGCACGGCAAAGCTGGTGGTGTCAGTTCGGTGCTAGTGCTGGAGCTATCAATCCTCGCGGCCAAGCGTGTGACTCCGGCAACCAGAGCCTGGAGCCCCGACAAGCTGCGAGGCAACGGCGGGCCAATGGCGGGGCAGGGCTTGCAAGCTTGTGTGCGTACCGGTACCTGGCCTGAACCCGGACCGCGCTGAGCTGCGAGTACCCAGAGGTACCGCCCCTTGCGCCTCCCCCTACTTCCATGTAACTTGCAGCGCCGGTGTCATCTGGTGTGTCCTGTCCAGCACAGCAGCACCGCCAAACCGCGCTGTCTGGAGGGGCCGAGCTTCGCCCCTCTTGCGCTGACGGGACCCCCGCTGGAGGCACTTGGTAGCGTCGGTCGCCAGCGCAGCAGGCCGCTGTGTCGCGTTTGAGAGGTGGGCTCCATCGTCGTCGCTTGACCGGGTGTGCTCGTGATGCCTCTGCGTGTACCGCCGCCGCGGACGATGGCCGCAGAGATACCTGCTGCGCCTGCACCGGTACTTGGCTGCCGCGTTCTGGCACGTCGCTGGCCTGCGAGGTCGCGGTACAAGTGCCCCGTCCGACGCCCCGTCTGGTGGCCGTACCGCGCTGTACCGCGCTGTACTTACGTCTCGTACCGCTACATGCACAGCACAGCAACTTCCAGCCAGGTACCCGCGCTCCAGTGGGCACAGCACAGCACAGCACAGCGCATTTTCGCACCATGGACAGCCTCCCCCTCCCCCTCCATCCCTCTTTTTCCCGCCCCGACTCGACCAGACTTTTTTTTTCCAGGTATTCTCCAGTGCCCTCTGCCCTCTGTGCTGTTTCCCCCCTCCTTCTGCGCACCCACCCCTCCCAAAATTCTTACCCCCCCAGTGGCTTGCTGTCCGCGTCCCCCGAATTGAAATCTTTCCCCTCCCCCCCTCTCGCCGTCTTTCCTTCATTTACTGCCCTCGCCCTCTTAACCCGCCTCTCCCCTCTTCGTCTGCCACCATCTTCGTTGCCCCCAACGACAAACTACACCAGCTTCACAGCATCGCCATTCTCTGTCCGATCCCCGACATTCTATCCGTCGAGGCCTCCAGAAGCCTCTGTCCTCACCAACCCACATCTATCATCTTTCCATGACCAGAATACCGTATTTTCCAATGAGCAGCATCAACATCGAGGCCACCGCAGTCACACTTTAAACCCCACGGGCGCGCGTGCGAGCGAGGAGCTAGGAGTCGAGAGCGAGAGCGAGAGAATTCGCATCCCACCAGAGCACGAGTACGATATTCAACCATCGTAGCGTCCGCCCCAGCCGGCAGAGCCGAGCGTCGCGTCAGCGCAAAACACACACATCGCCATCTTCATCCCCCATCAAACCACAGCACGCGACTTTGCCCAAAATGCCTGGCGCCAGCGTCGCAGTTCTCCCGCCTCCAGCGGCCTCGACCCCGTCCTCGCGGAAGGCGTCTCTCGCACCAGAGCGCAAATACAAATGCCAGTTCTGCAACAGAGCCTTCAGCCGAAGCGAGCATCGAAGCCGTCACGAGCGATCACGTATGTTTCCCAGAAAAAAATTCTCCCTCGAAGAAGAAAGAAAAAATTGCCTTGAGCCTTCTTCGCTCTCCACATGTGCCAGCTGTGCTAACTCCCTTTCTTCTTAGATACCAAGGAACGTCCCTTTAAGTGCATGAAGTGCCGAAGTACCTTTGTTCGTCGCGACCTTTTGCTCCGACATGATCGCACAGTCCACGCCAAAGATGGCGGCGTCCCCCTTCACAGCGACGGCAAGCGTCGTGCTGGTCCCAAGACTCGAGCCATCGGCGGCCCCTCCAAATCCTCAATCGCCTTGGACACCTCCACCCTGGAGCAGATGGAAGCTGGCGGCGACGGCATTTTCGATGTCGAGGCCGCCGCCATGCTCGTCGCCGACCTGCATCACAAGGCCACCGCTGCCATGCGCGGAGACGATGGATCTTACGAAGACGGCGCATCCATGGCCTTTTCCCCACGAAGCTCCACCGTCATGGAGCCTGCCGTCACATACCCATCTGGTGCCATCGCCCTCCCGCAAGTCCAGTGGGACAACTTCATGGCCGAGCCCAAGCCTCACTCCATCACTTCGAGCGCCTCAGGCTCTTTCGAGTCGTCGCAGCCCTTTGCCGGTGGAAACAGACTGTCGCACCATGCCGGCCAGTTGCCTCCCTTCAGCGGCCGAAACTGCAATGGTCTTGTGCCAGCGCTTCAGTCCATGATCAATTCGCTCCCCGCCTCTGGCCCCGAGATCCCAGCTCCTCAGTCTCCCTCCGCGGTAGACTCGCAGCAGGCTGGTTTCAGAGCTCCTCAGGTTTCTGGCGATGATGAGCGAAACATGATTCTGGACAACATCCGCAGCACCGACCGGGAGCATGCCATTCCCGAGAGCTTTCGCCTACCCGGCCTGGGCTCTCTGAACCGCTACCTGGCCACCTACTTTGGGCTGTTCCACCACCACCTGCCCTTCCTGCACCCTGCGTCCTTCACCCCGTCTCAGGTGTCGCCCCCGCTGCTCTTGGCCGTCCTTAGCATTGGCGCTCTCTACGCCTTTGACCAGGACCAGGCCTACATGCTCCACATCGGGTCCAAGGTTCTCGTCAACCAGTTCCTCCAGAACAAGGAGAACTTTAGCTCCCGCAAGTGCCCCCTGTGGACCATGCAGAGTTCTCTCCTCAACATGATCTTTGCCAGCTGGAGCGGCGACCCCAAGGGCTTGGAATGGGCATGCTCCATCAAGAGTCTCCTCGCCAACATGGTGGCTGGAAACCGTTACGAGCTCAAGCTTCGCCAGGAGGCCCGCGGCTCGTCCAAACCTACTCGCGCAGAGTGGGTTGAGGACGAGGGCTGCCGCCGCACGTACTATGCGGTCTACATCTTTTTTGGCTTGTTGACCCTGACGTTTAACCACACCCCCGCCATCGGCTTCAACGAGTTTGAGGACCTGCAGCTCCCTTCAACGGAGGCCCTGTGGAACATGCAGGTTGCCGACGAGGCTGCATGGGCCGAGCAGCTCGAGAAGTCGCCCGCCGCCATCTTCATGGAAGCTCATGACAATCTCTTCCAGGGTGAAGCGATCAAGTACAGCGCCTTTTCCACCCGTGTTATGATCAATGCCTTGTTCCTCGAAGTATGGTACCACAAACGTAGCCCAGAGGCCTTGCAGGATGTCGTGACCGAGTACAAGCTTAGACTCGCCCTGGAGACGTGGGAGAAGTCGTTGGACCTGTGCGAACCGGAATCTGTCGTGGTGCCCCTTAGCGCTCCCCACAAAGGCCACCCCCTCATCTTCAATGCCCGCGCCATGTACCGTAACGCCCGCGCCCGCCTCGAGGTTGACCTGAAGACCGTGCAAGAGGCCCTGCGATACCACGAGCCGTACGAGGTCGCTGCCGCCATGTCTCATGCTCGGGACCGCGTCAAGCGCTCCAGCGAGATGATCAAAGTGATTGAGGAGTGCTACAACTGCCTGGAGACGGCCGTGGTTCAGGGCGTCCGCTGGGTGGCGCGCACCTCGTCGACCAACTGGAGCGTCGAGCACCCCCTGTGCGGCCTAGACCTGATGATCATCCTCACGCTGTGGCTGTATCGCCTGGAACACGACGAAGAGCCAGCAACGCCCGAGGAGGTTGCCATGTATTACAAGGTCCGACAGCTCTTTGTCAAGGACTTTGACGAGAGCATCATTGCCAACTTGAGCTCCGTGGTTGCGCGCCTCTGGGGCTCCATGTTGGACGAAGTTGTTGTGTGGGGAATTACCCGTCTCATGGGCGAATCATTCAAACTGCATTCAGAAGCCCTTGTCGGCTATGTCGGCGACGAAGCTTCCTCTAATGTATCGACTCCCTCGATGACCTCGCAGGGAGCGGACGAGGACAGCGTGTACTAAATACATATGCGATGACGAAACGACTACTTTTTCTTTTCTCTTCTCTCTGTTCATCTTTATCAGGAGAGCGCGACAACACGCGCCGGACTTTCTTAACGCAAAACTCGATTTCATGGCTCATTTCCTCTTCTTTCCTTTCCTTTTTTCTCTTTCAACTTATTTTTTCTGGCTTGTCAATTTTCAACATTGTGGCGCGTGCGGTCCGGAACGGAGTAAGGCTAATGCTGGGAATGTGCTGTTTGAATTATTTCCTTTTTTTCTTTTTTTCTTTTTCTCTCGGTTTCTCATGTCATTTCCTTGACGGCTCCTGAGACAGGGCAGGTGATCGTGTGTCCTAGTATGTGTTCTGTTGCTGCTCTTAATTATTGGCTTTGATTTGATTGTTTTTGTTTTGCATGGGTCGATCGAAAGGATCACGGGGGGGTAATTCTGGAGAGGCGGCGAAAGCAGGGAAATACTGGCGGGATAAAGGATTGGACGTTTCGCATGATTTCGGGGCTCCGAGAAAGGAATATTTGGATCTCGACACCGCGGCAGCGCAAGCTAATGAACTGCGAGGGCAGGTTGATTGGCTGGTCCATGATGGTGATGCCGCCTTTTTCGCATTTCCCTTTTTTTGTTTCTAATGGCCCTTGTTGCCCCCTTTTTTTCTCTTACCTTGGTAATTTTTTTTTCTTTTCCTTTTATCTTTATCTTTGCAGCGGTTGTTTTTTCCTACCTTCTCTCTTCGCGCTTCTGCTTGTTTGCTGTCACTTTTCGCTGGCATTGCAGTCTGATTTACCATTGGCAATTTCCAAATTCTCAGATACCTTGTTCGATATACAGATTGCTATTCTTCATTGAACCTTTCTTCTTCTTCTTCTCTCCTCCTTTTTTCTTTCCTTTTAACTATGTGCTATCTCCTCTTGTCAATGTTTGTTTGTGCTGTGTCTTGTTTTTTTCGTCTTGGTTATGCTACGAAGGGATGCTTACGGAATGACAGCGCTCGTGCCCTCACAACATGTCGTGTGTGCGTGCGAGTGCTCATGGACGAGAGCCAGTCCCGCTACTTCGGTGTGTATAGATAATCTAGTACTACAATTCGAATAATTGTGTCTCTGTCAAACCGATGATGGCCACGTAGGGTGCCAAGTGCGTGTACATGTCTGTGACTTTCTACGGTATTCATGCTCTAAGTATACGCCAATTATGCCATGTGACTGCACTAAAGTCGTGATATAATAGGTAGAGTAACTAAGGTAATCAAATGCTTGGCTCCTCGGAAGCGGCCCATGGTTTAATTACCTTTTTACTTTTTGTGGCCGGCCAACCGTTTCCCACGTTCTTGTCAAACCTGCATGTACGACGTGCTCTGGTGTCATCCGATGAGGAGAAGCTGGGGGGGGTCAGAAGGGCAGTTGGAGGTGGTGGTACCTGACTCTCACTGTCCTCCCCCTTTCTACCGACGTTATTCTGGGCAATGACCAAATGGGGAAGGCTGAGGCTTTGGAGATGGTGGTTTGATAGGCTGTCAAGTGGCGATGCCTGATGCGTGAAGATGCCCAACTGATTTATATTACATACAGGGTAAGTATGTACATGCAAGCATCGAATGAGTGGCAGAGGACATGGAAGCCAAGAACAAACAAAACGGCACGGGCCTTGGTTTCCCCGATAAATACATGTGAAAATTGGTGATTGTGACAGAATAACGGAAGATGCGATGCAAGGGAGAGGAGAAAGACGCGCGAGCCCAGGGTAGGACCGTGTGTAACTTGCAAGCGCAGGAAGTACAGACAAAGCAGGGCGAGCTCGATTTCCCTCATTCTCTCATTTTATCTTTTATCTTTGCGTCGTGCCTGGCCTTTGCACTGCATTGTGTACTGCAGCTGCTTCCAAGACGTGGCAAGCAGTTGAGAAATGTGGCGAGCGCATGCTCATTTCCTTCTTCATTGTCTGCTCACGGTCTTGGTGTTTCTGTGGCTTGGGCTGGTTGCCTTGTTCATCTGCTTCTATCTCTTGTCTTCTCTATCCTCTTGTGCTTCTAATCATATTTTTCTTCTTCTTCATTTTGCTCACCAATAATCATTTTGCTTTTCTCTGGTTATATACCACGACTCTTCCCCCCAAAGATGGCTATTGCTCAGGGATTGGGCCTGATGCTGGCCCTGTTGCTGGTGCTCATGTCGGGCCTTGTGGCAGCGGACTGTGAGTGCGGATTTCTCACGCAGAGCTCTGGAAAGAACCAGACACGGAACGGAACTGTAAATGGAAACGAGCAGCTGTTCTTTACCAACATGATGGAGAGCAAGTTCTTTGCGATGCGAGACATTTCGCGGGACGGCACGTGGAAGAGGCAGCAGTACAACGTTTCGGCGAGGGCTGGGAGAGGCGAGTATGGCAAGTCGTTTGGTTTGGACAACGTTTATACGACTGCTCATGAGGGTGACGATACTGATGATGCGGCGAGTGATGGATCGAATTCGAATGGTGGTGATGGGGTTGGGCTGGTGGTGGGCAGCACTGTTTGGGATGAGGCTATTCCGGTGGCAGAGCTGGACTCGGCGAGGAAGGACTTGCATTACGGCTCGTATCGCGCGGGCATGAAGCTGACGGCCGTCAATGGCACCTGTGCGGCCTTTTTCTGGGTATGTCCAATGTTTTGATTCGTTGATGTGTTGATATATAACATATGCTGACTGTGATCCTGCAGTACTTCAATGACACCCAGGAGATTGACATGGAGTTTCTGTCGCGAGAGTTTGACCCCGTGAAGAAGATCTATCCCGCCAACCTCGTGATCCAGTCGGAAGCATCGCGGAAGGCGGGCTATGATGCGTCCAAGACGGGCACCTTCAAGGTGGTCAACCTCACGTTTGATCCTACGGCTGGATTCCACGAGTATCGCTTCGACTACCTACCCAATCGTGTCTTGTTTTACGCCGACAGCCAGCTACTGGCCGAGATGAACGGAACCTCGGTGCCCTCTGGTCCGGGCCACATCATTCTCCAGCATTGGAGCAATGGAAATCCCCTGTGGTCTGGAGGCCCTCCCGAGGAGGATGCCACCCTCACTGTGAGCTATGTCAAGGCTTACTTTAACTCTTCAGACTCGGATGTTCAGTCAAGCTGGGCCGAGAGCTGCCGAAAGGCGCGCAGCGACAGTTCAGACGACAGCAGCAGCGACAGAGTGTGTACGGTCGCTGACGTGACGGCGGCAAACGCCAGAACAGGAGGCACCTTTTTCAATACGAGTGATCCGAATCAGCCAAGTGGCGGCGGAAATGATGATGAGAGCGGCGCGACTCGTCTGGGTAGCATCGGGACGATGATGAGGAGTGCGATAGCGCTGGTGTTGATGATGACTTGCTTGTGAAGGATTCTTCTGGATGGGTTCTTGTGACGTGGATGGAATGAATGGAATGCAATGATGAGTCTATGACTTCAATGTTGTGTGTGCTATGGGAGAATGGAGTTGGAGTTTTTACATGGAAGGAAAACAGTACTTTTGGTTGTATATCATAATGGATAGCTGAGCTTAACCACCGAGACACTACATGGCCAGCTGTGAAGGCGTTGGGTGTCTCTGTTGAATGATGATGACTTTTATTTTTATTTTTCACTGATGAGTTTACACTATGACGACGTAATTCAGCAGCTTGGTTTTGCTAAGTGAGGCGCTGGCGGATGTTGGTCAGATGCACGATGCCGTCATGGATCCACAAGACACCGAGCAGCTGGATCTGATGTTTCGCTTTGCTGTTTAAATCTTGCTTCTTTGGGGAGGTGAGGCGGTTTTACCTTTTCAGCAGTGTTGGGCATGTGATTATGCACAGCAGGTGGATAACAGCCAAGACAGCTGAATGACAGTAAGAAGGTTGCCAGCTTAATCATGGGGAATTTCAACTGCTTCGACTTGGGGATTTTACGTACTGACTGGAATGCTCAACATTAAAAAATGTGATGCATTATGAGACGGTATATGTGAGATGGGCAAATATGAGTTTTGATTCGTAGATGAAATGTGAGATGGTGGATGGCATGAATCGTGGCGCGGGCTGAAGCCTGCCCAGCTGACTGTGGGGATGATTTACATGAATCTTTCTGTCTGGGTTAGATATAAGTATATAATAGTCGGAACATTTTGGTTCTAGAAGATTTGACATGACTTGTATAACACAATCTCCATGACTTTGATGGAGGTTTAATAAATACTACTGTTACTGTTACTACTCACACCAATTCAATTCACTTTCAAATTGCAATCATGACGCCAACTACCCTCAGCGTCGTGGTCAAAAACAACTCGAATGCCTCGCAGCTCTACGCCTACGTCACCGGCCGCGCAGCCCAAGGCCTCTTCTTCCTCAGCGCCGACGGCACCACCCCTTATTTCCCAACTTCTCCCTCGTCCACCTTGCAGCCTCTCGCAAAGGACTGCGCCGTGGCCATTGGCGGGCCGGGCCGGAGCCGCACGCTGACGGTGCCGCGGCTGGACGGGGCGCGGGTCTGGTTCAGCCAGGAGTCGCCGCTGACGTTTCTTGTCAACCCGGGCCCGGCGGTGGTGGAGCCTTCGGCGACGAATCCCGCGGATCCGAATTATGGGATTCGGTGGGCGTTTGCGGAGTTTACGTTGAATGAGGCGGAGTTGTATGTCAATGTGTCGTATGTTGATTTCTTTAGCGTGCCGGTGAGTTTGAGGTTGGAGAATGGGAGTGGGAAGGTGACGAGTGTGGAGGGGATGCCGGAGGGGGCGTTGGATGAGATTTGTGGGAAGTTGAAGGCGCAGGCGGGTGTTGATAAGGCTGGGTGGGATCGACTTGTTGTTACTCAGGATGGGGGGAGTGGGCAGAACTTGCGTGCTTTGAGTCCCAACTCGGGGAGGGTCATGTTTCAGGGGTTGTTTGATGGGTATTATCGCCCATACGTGGACGCCGTGTGGAAGAAGTACCAGTCGATGGATCTCGTTGTCAACATGCAGTTCGCCGACTGGGGTAATGCTACCGGTCGTGTCGATGCTTCAGGCCAGACGCTCACGTTCTCCGGCGGAGGGGGCAGCTTTGCGAAGCCCTCGGAGGGAGACATCTTCTCGTGCGACTCCGGGCCTTTTGCGCACGGGGCGGACGTGTCGGACAAGCAGTTGAATGTTGGGGCGCGGCTGGCGGCTGCTCTGAACAGGAGTACGTTGCTGGATGCGGTGCCGCATCCGGAGGGGGAGGACGTGAGCATGTATTATAAGGAGGCTGTGACGAACCACTATGCGAGGATTTGTCATGAGGTGAGTGTTGGGGGGAGGGGGTATGCGTTTCCGTATGATGATGTTGGGGCGACGGGGGGGACGGACCAGAGCGGGTTTTTGAATGATGGGGATCCGAAGGTGTTGACGATTGGAGTTGGGGGGCCTCTTTGAGGGAGTTGATAGAGGGAGGTGATGATATTGTATATATTGTTTGTTTGCTTTTGGATGTTGATGAGCTTGGTCTATGGAGGTGAGACTTGTATATATGGGATTGACGTACATGGTTTTTTCATTATATGTATCAGTTTGATGATTTATTTTGGTTATATATATGAGTTTTGATGATTTATTTTGTTATATACATGAGTTTGACGATTTCTTTTCCTTATATGGATGAGTTTGCTATACTCTATTCTAACTCTCTGTTTCCTTGAGCTTACACTAAGATAATTCTTAAGCTGATTCACATGCCAATTCTCATGACAACTCTCATGACACTCCATATAGATCTAGACGACAGCAGAATCATGTGTGTTTATTTATAGCATTAGAAAAAGTTTTGCATAACGCGGCCCCGCTGAATTAGCTCACCGTTTCTAGTCCTTCTGGAAAAAGAAGGTTGTTGGCGATCATGGCAAGCTTGGTGGATTTGGCTGTTGTTGTTAATTATAGCATCCTTAGCGGGATCCTTCTGACAGGAGCTGAAAAAAAGGGTAATAAAAGAGGAGATGTGGTGAGTAAGCCGGAGAGCGGATTGTCCTTGGGACGGCATGTGTGTTGCCACAAGATAAGCTTCATGTTGGGTTGTTGGTTGTGCTGACTTGTTCGTATCTTTCTGGGTTGTGCCATTTCTGTGTTACAGCAACTCTTGTGAATAGACTACTGCAGGTATAGATTAATTTGGGCGATGATATGTATGGTATGGGATGCGCTATTCGGGCAACAATACACGTTGGTTGTGCTACTCGTCCCTCAACTTACACCACCAGGGTGATACCAAGCGTTTACCCGTCTTGTTGTATTCATTCGTATTATACTGTGCAAACCTTTTTCCATTTTCCAGGCGTCTTACCAATTACCCGGTGTCGAATCCAGTTTCCATGCTTCTTCGCCGTTGCAAGGATCGCACTGCATTATCGGACTCGGAATTCAGCCCAGGTCCACCAACCACAAACCGTTGCACCCACCCTCTCTCTCGTTGGGGCACGGGCCGCGTTCCGTCTCGCTGTTTTAAACAATGCCGATTAAGATGACATTTGACATGGCAGGGGGAACAGAGAGAGATGGGGGGACCGGTCGAACTGGGCCGGGGCCGGGGTGAGAATCGAGAGGGGACTCCGTGTCTGGGCGGGTTTAGTGTTGTTGCAACATCAAATCCAGCAATAGACAGATGCCCGTTCTGCGAGTGTTTTTTTAACCCTGCAGCACCACTGTAAGCGTGTACAGTATTTCTCTGTCCAGGTTGATGGACATGCCGGTGACATTCCCGTGCTGTAGCATGCCCTGTCAAAACGGACTGGATCGGAGTAAGCAGCAATAGATTGGTTGATGCCTGCCAAGCCGGAAGCATAACGAAAACCACCTCCCTAGTACATGTTAGTTGGCCGTAGCACAACGCGAGGGGCTCTCAGCGATGTTGTATTGCATTTGCATCTGATGCTACGTGGACGCTTTGGCTTTGCTCTAGATACTGCTGTATTCCTCCTCACAGTGACACGAATGTTTTGCGTTGTACAGTGCCTTTTTTTCTCTCTCATCTTTTTCTGTTGCACGTTTACATACTGTATGTGTTGTTAGCTCAAGGTTCTGGTGTTTGTTTCGTGTAGGATTGATTATTCTGCTTGGTAATAGACATCCCATCCATTGCCTTTTTGCTAACGGGGTACCGCATCCCGCCTGTGGCTTCTGGGCGCCCGGGCTAGTACCTGCCTAAGCACTGCTCCAGCACTTCCCCGTCCCGCCCCCCACCAAACCAAGTTCGCCGGCTACTTGATTGATTGATTCTGATTGATTACTGTGCAGCAACATCCATCCCATATAAGTTCAAGGTTACCGGCTAGACAATTTCCTGGGCCAAGCACAATCTCCACCTTCTCGTAACCGCAAGCTAAAGCAACCAAATTCGACTTGGTACGAGCATTAGCATTGCGAGCACTAGCACAACGGCTGACGAGCTGCAGCGGGTGACACAAGCAGGACGTGAAGCTTCCCGGCTTTGGGGCCCCTTGGCGCAGGCAGCAAAAAGGCGCGCGACAGACTGTGAGAGAGAAGAGGCAGAGACGAGAGAGAGAGAGAAAGAGAGAGGAGGGGCTGAGAGCATACTGTATGGAACAGCAGCAGCCAGGCCACGGAATCCTGGAGGCATTTTATCTTGGACCATCGCGGTGGCATCGCGACTGAATTGACTTTGACTGCTGCTCCACCAACAGAACAGAGCAGAGCAGAGCAAGTGACAACACAGACAGCAAGAGACTTACGAGAAGAAAGAGAAAGACAAGAGGACGAAAGTGAAAGAGATAGAGAGAGTATCAGCGAGAGAGACAACTGATTCAGCAGCATCGACATCATGGTCTACTGCGGCAAGCCCTCCAAGGGCTGCTCCAACTGCCGAGAGCGCAAGATCCGAGTAGGTTTGCTCCGTCTACAGCCTCTGTCCTCTCCTCCTTGACCCTTGGAGCTTCACCTCACTTCACCCTTGAAGCTTCATCTTCATCAATGCAAGCCAGTGTGGCGTTTCCGTATGCTTACTTACGCTTCTTCTCTTCCTCCCGCCTGTAGTGCGATCAGAAAGACCCCGGCTGCGGCCAATGCACCAAGCGCCAGATTGAATGCCCCGGCTATCGCAACATCGTCGATCTCATGTTTCGCGACGAGAGCAACCATGTGATCAAAAAGGCAACCACCGCGAAGCCGCGCATCAAGAAGCTGAAACATGGCGTCCGGGCCGCTCCGAAGCTAGACGCGGCGCCTCTACCGATAGGACCGCCACCGCCCTCTCCGTCGGCGGGTGTCCTGGTTTTGCGCGACAGCCCGCGGCCTTCAAAGGCTCTGAGCCCCTTCAAGTCTCGTCCCAAGAACGGGCCTCTTCTATCCGTGCTGCTGGCCGGCTCCGGTGACCATGGCGACGGCTACGACGATTACGACTCGTGGCAGACCAACTCGTATCCCTACGAGTACGAACGCATCGTCCGTCGCGGCCATGGAGACGACGACGACGACAATGGCGATGATAGCTTCGAATTTGACGATGATGATGACATGCTGGTACACATCCCTTATGCGCCGTCCATTTCTCTCCAGGAGCGAGGCACTGCCTTCTTCTTCTCGCGCTATGTCGCCACCGACCATGGCTGCTATCAAAACTACGACTTCATCTATGACATCTGGAAGCCACCCAGCATGAACCGCATGAGGGGCCCAGACGCACCCCCGATTAAGAGGGCAGATGCTCTCATATCCGCCGGCATGACGGCCGTCGGCCTGGTGGGCCTGTCCAAAATCACAGGCGATCGCGAGACCATGACGCGGGCTCAGCAGAGCTATGGCGCCGCTCTCCAGCTGGCTAACGCTGCTCTCCGCAACCCGGGTGAAGCTGTCGAGGATAGCACAATGCTGGGCGTCCTCATTCTCGGTACATACGAGTTCATCTCTGGGCACACGCCGCAGACGTTGCACGCTTGGCAGGAACACATCAACGGCGCTGCCACGCTTGCCACCATGAGAGGCCAAGCACAGTTTCGAACAAAGGCCGGCGTCAGAATGTTCCTCATGCTATGTCACTCCGTCCTCATCAGCTGCATCCAGAGCGGCCTGCCCATGCCAAAGTCTATTGTGGACCTGCGTAACGAGCTGAGCCATGTGGCAGACAGCAAGCGGCCGGCATGGCGTGTCATCGATCCCTTATACAGGGCCCTTCAGATTCGACACGACATCAAGCACCGACGAATCACTGGTGTGGATGAAATCGTCGGCAGTCTCGTCGAGATTGAGGAGGACTTTGAAAAGCTCATCAATGGACTGCCGCCGTCTTGGCGCTATCAGAATGTCAGGCTGACCAGATCTAACCCGGCCATCATGGGCCGTACGTGCCATGTCTATCCCGGCTTGACGCAGGCCACGGCCTGGAACGCTGTGCGGACCATGAGAATGCTCGTTCAGGAGACGATCCTGGAGCAGCTGTGCCACAGTGTCGAGGATCCCACTACTCTTCCGGTGCACCACCAGATGCTGTTGGTCAAGGCTATGAGAATGCTGCGCATGCTCGGCGAGGCCGTCGTTGGGAGCGTGCCCCAGCATTTTGGCATCGTGAGCTCCCGAGACGTCAAGTACACCAAGACCAAGGAGGCTCAGCCTACCGTCACCGCTCAGAACCAGTCATCGACTATCCTGGCGACCCCGTCACTCTTGCCACCCGCCTCTGATCGAGACGAGAGCAAATCTCCTGTTCCCGCTTGGCCACGGGAGAGCGTAGCTACGCGTCCGACGCTGCTCGACCCAACACAATCCGAGTTGGACAATGGTCGAGGTTGCGACTCGGAGAGGTTCTTAACACTGGCTACGGCGAGTAACACCATCATCTGGCCGCTCTACACTCTCGGCTTATCGTCATCCTGCACCCATGAGACGAGCGCCTACATTGTCGATAGACTCATGTCCATCTATCGCGAGACGGGCTTGGAACAGGCCCGAGTTGTCGCAGGCATGATGCAGAACAAGGTCGAGTCATTGACTTGGGCTAGCATTCCTACAACCCGTTTGCCGTCATTACCTGATGACGCTTTACCACTGGTGGTATAGAAAAGTCTTTCCACCTTCTTTTACACTTCTTCCTTGACCCCTTTGGACTATGACTTCGTTGGATATACTTGGCTACTTTCATTTTTTTCGTCTTCATTTTATTCTCTTTGGGTATGAAGAATGCTGACCTGTGGCCCATCATTTCGACTATCTTTCCCCCTTTCTTTTCTTACTTATTTTGAGCGATGGATATGATGGCTTTTGACCATTTTCTTCTTCTTTCTATCTCCTTAACAGCAACTACTTAGCTACGACTTCTTTCTTTCCATTTATCTCTCTCATATCGGCAGCGTTTTTCATATAGTCACAGTTGTATTACATTATCATTTATTTTACCAGATAGACAAAATCTCGCTGTCGCTGTAGCAGTTGAATGTCATATTCCCCCCTTTTTTACCAACTATCAAAGTTTCCAAACCCACCTGCTTTCATCTTCTTGCGCGGTTGTGTCTCCCATGTATCCACGTCGTCTGCATCGCCGGCGCCTCCTCTATTACTACTACTTGACCCCCCTTGATCCATTGCGCTCGCGTCCAGATACTTGCCGATGCTCTGCTTCGCATCGGGCTTGGCAAACGTGCCATCGCCGCGGAGTCGTTTGCCTGTCCACGTCGTCTTGTCGTCCTCCGTGCCGCCCTGTAGCCGAATCTCCTCTTGCTGCTTGTCGAGGCGCTCTTTTTCCTTCTTCTGGGCCTGAAACTCTTCAAAGGGGTCTACGAAGACGACGATGTCCTTGATGACGATTTTGTTGAGGGGTCGGTTGGAGCCGTCGGTGGGGACGTCTTCCATTTTGGCGAGGACGTCGAGACCGGATTCTACGCGGCCGAAGATTGTGTGTTTGCGGTCTAGGTGGGGGGTTGGTTTGTAGGTGATGAAGAATTGGCTCGAGTTTGTGTTTTTGCCCTTGTTGGCCATGGAGACTGTTTCGTTCATTATATTAGCATTGAATCCTACTTGGAATAGTCGAATAGTCCAAATGACGGAGAGAATAAAAGTGTTGAAACTTACCGGTGCCTCGCGCATCATGTGTTAGAGGGCCGTCAAACTCGTCGTTAAAGTTCTTGCCCCAGATACTCGTGCCCCCCTTACCCGTGCCCGTGGGATCACCACCTTGGATCATAAAGTTGGGAATGTTTCGATGAAATGCCACGCCCTTGTAGTAGCCCGTCTGAGCGAGCCTGATAAAGTTCCATACCGCCTTGGGCGCCGTCTCGGTTTGCAACTCGATGGTGAGGTTGCCCAGGTTGGTCTCTATCCTGGCATAGCCCTTGGTCTTGACGCGCTTCGGTTTGAGCATAAACTCCTCGTCCGTCAGCAGCGCTCTTTCACCGCTCGTCTCGGGTGTCAGGCCAGTGCTGGTGAAACTGGCGGCGGCCTTGCCGGTGGTGTATGCTGCGGCGTTTGCAGCAACCTTTCTGTCCTGTATCATGGGTTGCCGGACGGCAGCGGCAGAGCCTGACTGCCTCGACTTTTCCAGCGCGCCCGAGCTTTTGTTGACGTCGCCGCCGGCTTCTCTCGCCTTGCGCGCCTTTTCTACCGCGGCCTTGGCCTTGAGAACCTTGTCGCCCATACTGCCCAGAGCCCCGGCGTTGATGTTTCCAGCCTTGCGCTCTTCTTGCTGCTCTTTTGTCAATTGCGCCTGTTCGCCATCTTGTAGGTATTTGAATTGGTCGAGATTCCGGCTCGCCATGTTCTGGGGATCCTGAAGGGTAATGATGTCGGCGCGCGTAAAGGGCTGGTCGTCGACCAAATCCAGCCACGACTTGGCCTTGATGTTCATGCGCTCGACAGTGTCCCAAGCAAAGACGTTGGCATAGTTGCCGTGTCGAATGGCGACGATGTGCGTGTTGTCGGTAAAGACCTTGTACGTGACAGGATCGATCAGGTCGCCTTTGCCGTCGCTCAGGCCGGCGCCGAGCGAGTCTGCCTCTGCATTCCTGGCAAAGTTGAGGCGGATCAGGTCCTTCTTCTGCAGGGGCTCGGAGTTGACGGGGTTCTGGTTCGGGTGCTTCTCGAGCCAGGCGCTGATGACTTCGACGTCGAAGACGGTGCCGTCGGGGGTGCAGACGGGGTTCTTGAAGGGTTGGAGGCTTGCGGCGCAGAAGTTAAAGGGGAGTTTGCGGAAGGGGATGTTTTGTGCGGAGCGGGCGCCGGCTCCTACGCTGGCGGAGTAGGCATCTGATGAAGACCATTCGGAATGGGTGATCTGGTGGAGGACGAAGAAGTCAGTTGAGTTGAGGGCGCATCGCGTAGAGTAGAGAGATGGGGATGTTACTTACATAGAGCTTGTCGGTGCCTTTTCCCATGGCTTAAGAAGTACTGATGTTGAAAGGAAGAAAGATGAAAGATAAGAGACAAGAGGAGGAATTGAATGTGGAATGGGATAGAAATCACAATGGCATCTACGCAAAGGGGTATCGTATCGTATCGTCTGGTAGGTGTGATTATGTATGGCCTGCAAAAATGACGGATGACGATGGGCTCGAGAAATAACAGTTGAATCAATTCCTTATCGTTATCAGTACAGCACTAACTGGCCCGGTACCAACCTGCTACAAACAGGTACCGAGATCCCCGAGCTACCCTGGCAAAAGCTACTTTAGCGGGCTGCGTAATTGGCCTTACGTACCACCCAATGGCCCGCATCTTCAGGTACACCGTGCGCGCTTCAATCCCGAAAGCTGCCACCTCGACAGGTCCAGAATCCCGTGGCTTCGTATCCAGTTACTTCCTGCAACTTCGTAATGCTTTAGTGCAGCTCGACGCCTGCAAGAGCTCCAGGATTCTGATCTTCTCTTTCAATCTCTTCCGCAACAACAATTGCCTCTCGCCTCCTCTGGCTGTCTCGAAGCCACGACAAAAAAGCCTCCCACCGGCTGCGCTTTGTTCTATTTGGTGCCGCGCAATTTGGTCGCTGAATAAACAGTTCAGTCCCGACAAGCGCTGAATCCGATCCCGAACCCTCGCCATCGTCAAGCCGCTTCTGCTGCTCTGGATCTCCTGGATCCTCTAGATTGAAGCTCCGGCTGCTCATCGCCGACTCTCAGTTGCTTCTGCGCTGCGTCTAGATCCGTCGCCAGCATGAGGCCTCTTCTCGGGCTTCTCGCCCTGGGCATGTCGCTCTGGACCGCCCAGGCGCTTGAGGTTCCCATGGTATGCGCGCCAAGTGCTGGACACCCGCAAGGGGGTGGCATTCGCTAACCAGCTCTTTTTCTCTGCAGAACCAAAAGGAAGATTCTCGCCAGTACTGTACAGGTATGTAAAATGTCATGTCCATAGCTCTTGGGCTCATCCCGTATCCCTGGTGGGCTAACAAATGCTCTAGGAATGTACAGTCGCACGTCTTGGGGCGGGCCGGTTGATCCGTTTATTCTCGTCAAGTTTCTCAACAACACTGCCCCTCAAGGGGACGACCCCATTGCGAGTCTGGTTATTTTCGAGTGGAGAGATGCCGATTTTGTGGGAATCCCGGATCCAGACATTCAAGCCACTGTAAAGCACCCCGGCACCTATATCTGGTCTGTCTCCTGATTGCTAACGATGACGACTAGCGACTTGCGCTCTGTGACGAAGGCATGATTAAGAATGGCATTTGTAACTCGACCGACAAGGGCGAATTTGTTCTGGCCCCGAATGCGACTGAGGCTTCCAACTTGTTGATCCTCAGCAAGGCCGTCCACCTCAACAACCCGACTCCGATCAACTACCCCATCAAGAAGACTGGATACTACTGCGTCATCACCGAGGGCTTCAACATTGATAAGTACAATGCCGTGGTTGAGTTCCGAAATGCCTACGGAGAGCTGCCGGCGACCCAAATCCCGAAGCTCCCTTTCTACGGTGGAATGTCTATCCTATACGCCCTGGTAACCGTTTTCTGGGCTTTCCTTTACTTTCAACACCGACATGATATCCGTGAGTGCTGGGTACTTTCTTGAAGTATACTCGCTTCTTTTCTAACCGAGTCCTGCTGTAGTTGCGGTGCAAAACTACATTACGGCCATTCTCATCTTTTTGGCAATTGAAATGCTCCTGACCTGGGGCTTCTATGGTATGGCACTCTATGCATTTGCGCGTATTCCCAACTCTATTCTAACCATTATGTCTAGATTTCCAAAATCACCACGGAACTGCCAACGTGGGGAGCAAGGTCTATCTTATCGTCGTTGCTATTCTCAACGCGGCTCGAAACTCGTTCTCCTTCTTCCTGCTTCTT
Source organism: Trichoderma simmonsii (assembly GCA_019565615.1). NCBI lineage: Eukaryota > Fungi > Ascomycota > Sordariomycetes > Hypocreales > Hypocreaceae > Trichoderma > Trichoderma simmonsii. Next base: position 4,240,139 of record CP075866.1, read on the forward strand.
ATCGTTTGCATGGGATACGGTGTTGTCAAGCCTACCCTTGGCCGCACGATGATTTACGTTAGATGGCTTGCCGCCGCACACTTTGTGTTTGGCATCGTTTACGCTGTCACAAGTTTACTGGTATCACCAGAGAGTGCTGGTAAGTTGAGAGCTTGTCTACCTCTCTTCCCCAAATTACTAAGAGATGTGAATAGGGCCCTATGTACTTCTTATCGTCCTTCCGCTGGCCGGAACTTTGACTGCTTTCTATGTCTGGACGCTCAACTCACTCAATTTTACTCTCAAGGATCTGCGTGAACGCAAACAGCACGTCAAAGAAGGCATGTACAAGAAGCTGTGGTGGGCTATCCTCATCAGCGTCTTGGTCATCTTTGCCTTTTTCTTCTTCAACAGCTTCACCTTTGCGTCTGTCGGCGACCCCGATTTTGTTCCTTTCCACTGGAAGACTAGATGGTTCATCCTTGATGGCTGGCTCAACATTGTTTATTTTGCTGATGTTGCTTGGGTCGCATATCTCTGGAGACCAACAGTCAATAATCGCCGCTTCGCCATGAGCGACGAAATTGCGCAGGATGATGACGGCAACTTTGAAATAGGAGACATTGGTATGCCTGACGACTCAGATGATGAAGAGGCACAGATTGGAAAGCCTGTTCCCGGTTTCGGGCAAGAGAGCGGCTTGACAGGTGCTGGGCCGGCACAAGCCAGCACCAGCAGAGCTGTTCCTGGCGGTGCATCATCACAAGCGGCCGGTCGTGGCATTCCACGAGAGTCGCTGGAGGGAGAGACGATATTTGCGGTTGGCGAAGAGGGTGACAGGGCATCAGACAGCGAGGCTGACAGCGACGACGAGGATGCCAAGCTTGTACACAAGAAACTGTGAAGAAGGGGGGAAGACGAGTCTTTTGGAACCGCTTGGCTGTAGAATGGAACGGAATAGGCTTTTCGGAGTTTATGAATTTGGGTTTTCGTAACAAACGCTGTTTATTTTGTGTAGAATAGAAAATTATTGACAAAGCATGAGGCATCGATGGAGCCCCTTTTTTGTGAACAAGACACATTTCATTAATCATTATCACACTGGTTTAACAAGATGAACAATGTGTATGGGAGGAATTTGCACCTGGATATATATATATATGATCACAGCAAGTAAACTGGGCATTAGTCCCTCAAGCTACTTCAGTCCTTATCATACATGTACATGTCGAACCCCTAAAGTTCTAAGCCTCCGTCACGTCACCTCCGAATCCAACTGGACGGCGACGCCCGTCGTTCTCGGGCAATATCGCGAGCGCCTTGTACACTTTGCCCATACCACTAGGGCCACGATCCACAAGGCGTTTCCAGGCCTTTTCAATGTCGCTGGCCTTGGACGGGGAAACGCCGGGCACCTTGCTGAGGGCCTCTGCGCGCTGGCGGATGCCCATGAGCTCGAGGAAGTCTGCCTGAGAGATGGGCCCGTGGACCTCGACGCCGTCGCTGGCGAGGGTGGCGGCCTCTGCGATGGCGTGAAAGTCGACGTCGGCGCTGAGGTCGACGAGCCCCGGGGCGGCAAAGGGGCTGACGAGGCGGTGCTGGCGGATGCCGCGGAGGGAGTTGATAGGTACGGTGTCGGCGGTGCCGTAGTCGAGGATGAGGGCGGCGCCGCTGGGGGAGGCCTTGGGGTAGGCGCGGGAGCCGCCGATGCGGGCGGCGAAGTCGGCGGCGTAGAGGGAGGCGTCGGGGCAGATTTCGATGACGGAGCCGGGGGTCTGCTTGAGGCGGCGGTAGCGGGCGGAAGATTCTGGGAGGACACGGGAGTGTCTTGTGGTGGAGGAGGAGAGGACGAGCTGGAATTCTGGGGGAGGCTCGTGTTGCTGGGACTTTGGGGTGCCGAGGTCTGCGTGGGTTGCGCCGGGGGGTGTGATGGAGACCATCATCTCGCGCCATTCCATGGTTGGCGGTGCGGGATCGGAAGCTGGTGATGCATCATCTGGTTGAGAAGAGGAGGAGGGAGAAGGTTTGGGGGCTGCTGCGGCGGCGGATTGGAATGTGTGGATGGGGAGAGCGTCGAAGAATTCGTGAGCTACGATGAAGGGAGTCTTGTCTGGTTCTGTATCATGTATAAGAAGATGGGATAATTAGCCTCATATCGTGTAGTGAGATTTGCTCTAAGAACTGTTCTTTACCTATGGGGATAGACTTGATTGTCTCGGTCCAGACAATCGGTGCTGAGCCGTATTTGCTTGGGCTGTGGCATCCAGCTTTGGATTCAGTAGAAGGCGCATCGGGGCCGCAGAGGAGCTTCTTTTGTGTCTCTCGCAGCTCACGGCTGGCTTCGACCATGAAGACGTTTTCGATGCTGTTAGCCATGGCTGGAAAGCGCTGGATAGTCTATCAAGGCAGGCAGTCAGTATATGGGCGATAGCGGAGGAATAAGGAGCCGTGGGAGCTTACACGAAGCATGTCGTCCATGAGGGTGCCTCGACCAGGGCCAATCTCGATGAGCTGGACGCCTTTGCTAGGCCTGCCTTGGCTCATCCATTCGGCGATGAACCAGATGCCGAGAAGCTCGCCAAAGATCTGGGAGATTTCGGGAGAGGTGACAAAGTCTCCTTTGGTGCCAAACTGGTCACGGCCCTCGCCAACGGCTCCGGTGTAGTAGCCTCCCAAGTCACCGGTTAGACACATTCGCATGTAGCTAGCCAAGGGGACGGAGCCGGTAGTCTGGAAGAGGAAGAGTTGGTTAGTTATGATGATTGTGATGATGAGTTGAGAGTTGTATTGTGAGAGTGGCATACGGATATAGCTTCGTAGAGCTGTTTGGCCAATGGAGTGGACCATTTCCTCTCTTCTACACTGCGAGAGCTAGTTGATGAGAAATATCGAGGGACGCATATTGATGGCCTTGTTATATGAGTGTATGAAACTGAGTGTGATTGTGCTTGTGACAGCAGCCGCCGTCTTGCGAAATGTGCAGTTCTGGGGAGAGAAGCCGTGGCGGCAACGGCGGGCCTCATTGCGGCATCGGCCAAAGTCCAATTGCAATTTTTATTGTTTCATTCAATAGTGAGTGAGTGAGTGAATTAGTGAAGAAGCAATGAAGCAGCTGGTCAGGGCAAAGTGCAGTGCAATGCAATGAGTTGTGAAAATGAAGTTGAAGGTGAATGAATAATTCGAGGCTTGTCGTTAGCTCAGAGAAAACCGGAGCTTTTTTTTCTCCCGAATGCGCCGCCGAGTGTCTCTTTCCAGGTGTGCTAAAGCTCGGGGCAAGCGGTTACAGCTCCTACAGCACTACAGCTGCCTGTAGCATAGCTGGAAACTACACCTGAGTTGGCTAGAGGCGACGATAAGATAAAGCTCCAGAGGGTCTTTCCTCCTCTTGTCTTCTCCAGCTCTTTAACTTCATCCAATACTCTTCATACGCTCCTCTCGGATTTAACACAAATGGCACTTCAAGGTCCCTTCATCTTTTCAATCATCGCCTGTAATGTGCTTCTGGAAACTTGATGAGAGCTATTCCAAAGTCTGATAAAATTCATCCATCTTTATTGATTTGAAAGCTAATACGACATTGCAGTTCTTCTACAGCCAAATGAGGAGGCATCTCGCCCCCCCAAAAGGCCCCAATCTGCGGCGCTAGGGCTGGCGGCGCGTTATTCTTGCTCCGGATGCTTTCTTTCGGCCTATGATCGCCTGTTATAGAGGGAATGAAGAATAGACGAAACGTCTCAAGTCATGGACACTCAATCTTGGCAAAGCCGGTCCCAGGGTAGCGAGTACAGCGAAAAATTGTGGATGCAACTAAGAACATGCTGGATGAACTCTTGCGAATGTGCGAGGCCAGTTTTATCACAAAGGGGGCATTGGCTTGTGCCTATAGTTTTGACTTCTGACCAAAATACCATGGTTTGGACAAGACGTGGGGATGCAACCTCGGCATGCTCCGTTCTAATATGTGCTACCAAGGCCTCCAGGCCTGGGAAGGCGATATGATTGTATTCACACAGCAGGCAGACATGACATGATCGATGCTTTTCCTTGAAATGGTTCTCCCAATCGGGGACCGTGGAGTAAGTGGCGAATGGTGTCGGGCAGTCTGGAAGAATGCATGTATATGGGGAAATATCTTTGGCAAGGTGCTTCCTATTTTGAATGTCAGTTTTCCTGCATCTACCATTCATCATGGGACCTGAGAGGAATACCTCCAATGGTCATTGTCAGTGGCAAAACAGGCCGGTAGAGTTTCGCAACAGCACGGGCACTCGAACGCCATTGCGCCTTGAGGCAACTTTGGTGCTTCGAGATACCGACCTGCGGCACTGAGTGCAGTGAGTGCCGTCATAACAGGTTGCGAAACCTTCTCCTCAGCTTCCTGAACCCCCGAGTTACCTTGAGTGGTGGATGCTTTGGTAGAGTCGCCAACGCTTTCCTGTCGATTACGCTCTTGTGCCTGTAGGAAGCGGCTTCTTCTGCGCAAGTTCACTTCGATGAGTCGTTGTTGTGCCTTAGACAGCTTGAGCTCCTGGGATATCTTTATGCACTCCTTGGTTGACAGTGCATCTAGCTTGGATACGTCGTATCGGGCTTCAACGCCAAACTCATTCTTGGTGTGTTGTCGCAAACACATGATGCCCAAAAAAGCTCTCAGCTTTTCGTGTTCTTCAGGCTTGGATCTCCCGTCGCTCTGCGGAAAGCATGACTGCATGTTTGATTCAGTAAGAGATTCCATCATTTGGGACATGGATTTGAGTGACGAGTCCACCTTCTTAGTGGCTTCATCTGTGCTGGACTGTGCCTCCGCACAGCGGATGCACTCAATAAGGTAATCCCTGAGTATGGTCAGAACCCTGGGGACTATGAGTATGAATCGCTTAGTTGGTTCGGAGTCGAGGAAAAGACCAAAGGATGCCCTGAACACAGATAGAGCGAAGGAGTCAGAGTCAACAATGACACTGAACTCAGCGGAGCTATACTTCGCCCAGTCGTGTTCCATGAGGCTTTTGTGGCGCGTACAGTTTTCGAAAGCCGACGTGCATTCTCGACATAGGTCTCTAATGGACGAGGACGACTCTCTGGTCGAGTTCCTGGAGACGGCTTCCACTTGCTGCATACTTGTTTCTGCAGGTTTGGAGACCCAAGGGTTGTAGCTGTTACCCAGCGACCCCATCATCGAACTCCTGGAGCGAACCATGCTCATGTTGGGCGTCGGTGACGGGCCTCTGCTTGGCGTGATTTAAGTGACAACAGAGTAGCAAGTTACTGAAGGTGCAGTTGGGCTGAGTTTGCTTACGCACGCACGCAGTGGTTTAAGTAGGTGACGCTTCTGCTAGACAAACGTGGCAAAATCCTTCCGTCAAACAAACATCAGATGGCAAATCCTTTTCGTTCCAAGAAATTCGGCAACCGACGTCGGGCGGTCTGTGCGGGGATCAAGAAAGTCCTTGTACGACATACCTAACTGTAGATGGCTTATAGGTACAGGCACTATCCATGGATGTTCCTAGACATGGTTATCATCGAACTTGGGACGATGAGAGCTACCAACAAGTTACCAGTAGAGAGTACCGGCTTCTCAACGACGAAAACTGGGAGGCTGGTGTGCCACAAACTTCAATATTCGAAAGCTGCTCCTCTATTTCAGTGGTCGGGAAGCTCAAAGCAAGACAATACTTCAACACTAGAAATGACTAGCCTGAGGAATGTGGACAAATCGGATCCATGGACCCAAGCACTAAACTCCGGATATTCGTCGAGCACTCAGGCCACCTGATCTTTAAGCATGGCCTGGGCCAGATGTCATCAGACACTGGTTCCTTGGGAACGCAGTTGTTACTCATCTCAGAGGGGTTGGAAACAGTGAATTCCGAGACCCTCACTAATGGTGACATACCAGAGTTGAACAAGGTGACTAGGAAGCTGGAGTCAATTGCAAACGTGCGGCAGCATGTCCCAAGAACCCCTGGGCGCTTCTAACCTTGGAGCTCACTGTTTGTATAAGCACTGCAGATTACAGGTACTTCATACTCCCCAACAGCTGACATCGATCGACTGCGCAATAGCCTGGCCGAATTTCTCAACTCTTCGGACCACAATGAGAGGCAACAGCTCTCAACAAACTGTGAGGATCTTGTGGAGGCCCTACAAAAGCACGAGAGTATAGATCACATCTTAGACAATCCGCCTGGAAGTGAGATAATAGAGTACTCAGCATCCGTTAAAAGGAAGCTGCTATCAGGCCTGCGGAATAACTCCATCTGTACTTGTGTCAGACCCGATGAGAACCAAGGCAGTCCTCGCTGGCATCCGACACGACTATTGTTGCAGCAAAAGCCACGCCAAGATAACCGTCGTGTGATAGACTTCAATGCTGTTGTTGCACTAGGTCCCAAAGAGCGCTGGCGAAATGTTTGCCTCAGCGTGCCACTGTAAGACCTTGTGCTGTTTGTAAATGCCATCATACCAGGTATCCTGACTCATAGTAGGGAGAATTCGGAGGGACTTGAAGGGGAAACCAGCCCGAGCAGCGGCCCTAACCATGAACAAGGATCAGACCTAGTCCGAGGACTATTTTGTTACATCTTGAAGAACAACACATTTGCTCGTATTCGTTTTGTTTTCCGTAACGGAAATTTCTTCTCTGAGCACGATGTCCGAGGCTTTGAGCCGCGACCTTGCCCAGGCATTGGCATCACCCTCACGACCGTCCTGCAGAAGTATACTCTTCGGCTTAAAGATAAAGTTGATTTGGCATACATGACGGCACAGGCACTGTGGCAGTTCTACGATACAATGTTGCTATACGACAAATGGAACAGCGACTGCATCTTGTTCATGCCCGAAGAGCGCCAAGGCATCCGACGAGTTCCAATCAAGCCTTATGTGCCAGTTCAGTTTGAGGTATCTGAAGAAAACATAGATGAGTACACCTATCTGAGAAGTTGCTCCCACATCGATACCCACGGATTCTCGCCTTTGCCATCATGCTAATTGAGATCGGGTTAGGGAGACCGCTCCATCTCCAGCGGTGGGATAGCCTTGCTACTCAGGTCAATACTGATTTCGAGGTGGCTTCGCAAGGACTGAACGAGCTAAAGGAAACCCCTTGGGAGAATTCCTTAGACAAGAGTGCTTTCATAAAGGCGATTGAGAACTGTCTTTGGTACAAAAACTTTGGACCGATAGATACCACCTCCGCGGCTGTCCCGAGTCCAGCAGGAAATCAAGATGGCCGAACATCCTTGCAAATTGACCACACACGTAGAGTTTTTTACGATAAGGTTGTCTGGCCCTTGCAATGGCTCGTTGAGTTTGGGCATCAAAGCGCCGGTTACTTATGCGAGAACCAGAGGCCACTGCAAATCTCTCGTGCCTCGTCTACTCGGAAAGACCTCGAAGAAGATATACAGTTCCCACCAACAGAGTTCCATGCGAGCAGACGTATCAATCCAAAGGACTGGCTCAGTAACCTAAAAGTTATCAATAAGGCGATATATCCGAAGTTGCAGAACTTAATTGTTGATGGACAGGGCGTCCGTGTTGGTGAAAGAGGCATTCGCGTTGCCATTTTGGACACGGGATATAACCCAGAGGCTCCACTACTGGCGGTCGAGGCTGCGGCAAGATGCTTCAAAGGATGGAAGGACTTTGTCTCTGGCTCGGATGTACCAGTTGACTCCTTTGGCCACGGCACATTCATGGCGACCGTCCTCATTCACTCCGCACCGATATCGGAAGTACACGTTGCCCGTGTAGCAGAAAACACGAACAATCTAGGCCAATGCTCACATCAAGTTGCGGAGGTAAATAAAGCTCTACCAAATCAGTTCGTATATAGGGAATTCTAACGTCAGCTAGGGCATTCGATGGGCGGCATTCGAGCAAAACGCGGATATCATCTCCATGTCATTCGGGTTCCCAGCTTTCGATAATGAGACGTACGGACCAATTTCCAAGGCGATCGATGAGGTGAAGATGAAACGAGATGGACGAATCATCTTCCTCGCCAGTGCGGGCAATTCAGGCGTCTACGAAGATGAGACGTTCCCAGCGACAAACTCATCCGTCATCTCAATTCGTGCCACTAACTGTTTAGGAGAGTTTATGAACACTAATCCGAGGAATAGTAGCGATAATCGTGTGGTATTCGGCGCGATTGGTGATGATATACCGCTACATCTACGAGAGTTCCACCCAGAAGTCTCTCTGCCAGGGACCTCGGCGGCGACGGCAGTTGCGGCTGGCACTGCGGTCATCATGCTAGCCTATGTGCTGCTTCTTCCTCAATTATTAGAGATTGAGATCCAAGAGCATAAGTTGAAGCGGTTGTGGACGACGGAGGGAATGAGGAAAATGTTTATGAAAATGTCAGACGACATGGGGCAACAGCAGAGGTTCTTAAACCCGGTCAAATTTTTCCGCGACAAGCCAGGTCCCTTGGACAAATACTGTGCCATATACGATTGCTTATAGACTAGATATAGTTTAATCAAGACCAATTCTATGTTTATGCCTCCCTAGATGGCGCAAAAGAGATACATGTATCTTGTCCGATATTGTGCTTGACCAAGTCCGAAGTATCCTCTTCTGGATCTTCGAGCAGGTCTTCGAGTAGCACTTCTGCCAACTCGATCTCTACATCTTCTTCTCCAATTCCTGTCATGAATGATGTCCTGCGCGAGAAAATCTCTGACTCCACGTTTCCGGCCCCTTTCTCGCGTATGACATGGAGACTGTAGGCGAAAATGATACCCGGCGCCGTCTCCCACGAGTCAATATTGTCCTTCTTTCTCCCCCCGTGAATGTCTGCACCGATCTCTACCGGAGCCATGACAGACACGCCTGCAGAGACACCTCCGGCCCGGGTGTAGCCCTTTTCTATCGTCACTGTCATACCAGTCTTGGTGACTCGAAGTCCGGAGACGATGTACACGGGACGCTTTCCATAGAGTCCAGTATCCATGTGTTGACGGACAGCAGGCTGGTCCACGATGGCTTTGAGAGCCTCCGGCGTCAAATATCTCTTGAACTGGTGAATATCATGATCAACAGAGCCATAATCAAGCCTATAACGTTTTTTCAGCTCGAGACGAAGGGATGCCGAGGCGAGATCGAGAAATTTGGCCCATATGCCACCTCCACCAGAGCTGTTGAGGCTGCGGGAGTGCGTGTGTTTCTTCTCGGGTACGATCTCGATGGGAGGGATGCTAAATTTGGGGTCTGCAAGAGCAAGGGTCTCGGGCTCCAGCAAAACCAGGGTCGGCCGCCTGAAGTCCTTGATTACTGTTCCTAGACGGATGATGCCGTCAGGGGTAAAGGTTGTCCCTGGTGGGATGAACCACGTTTTTGAGTCCATTGGAAGAGGAGAATTGAATCAAGAATATTGGTGTTTCTATTCTACTTTGACGAGATTCAAAGAGATATCATTGTTCCTTTAAATGTGATTTCAGGCTTGAAAATAGTTTCGGGTCGTGAGTACATGCATGTTCTGTACTCTCCCCCCTTAACTCATCACTACTCCTGAGACACTTCATAGCCTCGTATCGTCGTTGGGGTGATACATGTACTTGCGTGATCTATACACGAGCGCTTACCCCTCTCGTTTTGGTGTTGTGCTTTGCATTTTGATTTGTCTTCATTAACAATTGTGTCACCGGGACGGAATACACTACATGTACATTGTTTCATCCTTGTGATTCCGAGGCTAACTGGGCAAATATTCTGTATTCACTAAGCTGATGGGCGGAGATGGCTTGGAATATTGTGTTTGGATGAGAGTAACCTTTGGAGCTGGTACCTGAATTTCTCGATCTCGCCATGGCTTTCCTATCCGAGACGCATGATTACTGAGGCGAGATGGAAAAGTTCAGCCCACATCTCTCCGCCGGGAGAGCCGCTGAGTCTGCGGGAGTGTGTATCGTTTCTTCTCGAACAAAATATCAATCGAGGGAATGTTGACTTTGTGATCTGTGAAAGCATTGAAGTTATTGTCCTCCTCGAGTGTACTGCGAGTTCTGGACGATCTTGGGCACACGTAGTGGTGTCAATCCTCCAAGAGTAATCTACTTGATATGTACATACTGTAACAGATAGCAGCTACGGCTCTTGAACTTAAAATAGCCGTAGGTTTCTGGGGGCATTAGAGCAATGAAGCAGCCAGCAATGAGACCGAAGTCGACGGAACTATACTTTGCCCAATCGCGGCCCACGAGGCTTTCGTGACGCATACAGAGTCTAAAAGCCGAGGCTGCACACTTGTTTCTGCAAATTCGAGGACCCAAGAGCTCTCGTTGTCAATTGGTGACTCCCTCCGCTCCCCGAGTGCACGGCGATATCGGAGTGGCCAAATCGCAGCAGGTAAAGCAAGTTAAAGCAGTTGAGTTGGTAGGTTGCATACTCACGCACGCACTGGCTTACGTAGACGGTCCTTTCATCAAAGAACCGCGGCAATCCTTTGATGAAAGAAACATAATATTGCTTTCATCAAAGAAACACGACAATCCTTTCTTCAAAGTAACACGGTAGAACATGTGATCGAAGAAGTACAGCAAACATTGCATCAAAGAGATACGGCAGCCTACCTCGGGCAGTCTAGAAGGGGATAAATAAGGCCACTGTGCCGCTGTAAATGGAATCTACCATCCATAGATATTCCTCAACATTTTGGGACGATGGACGCTCCTAATGATTCACGAGGACAGTGCCGGCCTCTCACTGACGGGGATTCGGACTCGGCGGCTGATGAGCCACAAGCCTCACAGGGCGCTCTATTTACAGAAAACTCCATATCTGAGCTTGCTGATGAATGCCGTCAGAGTTTACAGGCTTGTATTCAAGTCGAGACCCTAATGGAAGATGAATGGGCTGAGAATAGCCTGGCAAATTTCAGATTATGGGCCGCGGGTCTCGGCATCTTTGCTGGCAAGGACTCTCTGGATGAGAGGCTCTCTGTGGATTTACTTACTAGAAATGTGGTTAAAGGCCCTTATCCTCTTGAAAGGGCTAATTGACAATTGCAAAGCACTTGGTGAGTTCCGTCACATAACTTTGGACAGATTACGAAGTGATATGAACCAGCGCTGACGATTTTTAGCATCTGGCCAAGATATTCCCACCGACGACTTTCATGAAGACGACTTTCATGAAGAAAGCACGCAAGATGGACAGTCAGCAATACCCCAATCGCCCCCAAGAGGGTTCTCGCCATGGTCGACTCCATCTCCAACAGATTCTGAATCGGAAACTGGATCGGATGATCCTTTGGTGAATACTTCTCCACTACAATCCTCTAAGGAGGAAGTGGAGCACATACTCAAACAGTTATCAAGATTGGATGTGGTAATTCTCAAATCCGACAGTGCCGGCAGTGCCTCTCGAAACCAAAAAGCAGATCGGCTGTTCAAGAGAGAAGACCATGAAGACCTTTACAAACACTTGACAGTTGTTGTCTTGGGTCGTGGAGGCCAAGACGGACCACAAAGTTACGATATAGACCCAGCACTTCTTACTCCTATTCAAGAAAGACTAATTTTATCCAATCTTCGGCGACGAAACCGGTTTCAATACGCCCAGAGACAACGCCAACAAGAGAGTCCTAAAATAGAAAATCAGCCTGAAGTACAAGGCAAAACAGATCAGAGTTCAACACTCTTGACTGCGACTGCGACGTCTGCTTCAGCTTTTGAACCAGAGTCGTTCCAATTAGCAAAGGCCAAAGTTACACTGACAACCGCGGGAATCGAGTATCCTCGTCTACTTCCGCTAAAAAACGGCGTGAAGCACTTTCAATGTCCTTGCTGTTATCAGGTACTTCCCAGCATGTTTCATCAGGGAGTACATTGGGAGTAAGTCTACAGAAGCAATCGTCATGTCTCGTGCACGCAGAATTCCAATACTGATCCTAAACCATAGGAAACATTTAGCGGGAGATTTACGCCCGTATACGTGCATCATTGCAGACTGTCCCTACCCTGACCGTTTGTACGTTGACCGAAGTGGTTGGATGACCCATGTGCAAAACGATCATCCACCGCGCTGGGAGTGCTTGCTCTGCCGGAATGCTGTTGAAAGGCTTCCATTGTTTACCTCATTAGATGAATTTCTCAAACATACAAAGCAAGATCATGGCGATAGAATCTCAGAAGACATGTATTCTACGCTGGTCGATGCTTCTACTAGACCGGCATCTTCTGAGATGACTCAATGCCCCTTATGTGACCAGGAAGGGCAAGTGGATTCTAAGGAATTAATCGATCACATTGCGGAACACGTACACTCCTTTTCTCTGAGATCTCTCCCTTGGGCAAGAAACGACTCCGATTAGTTAAACCTTGATTGTTACGCGTGTTTGGATGACTACTCCGACGGCCAGTCTGACAGAAACGGCTCACTTAGCAATTCAAAAAGAGTTTCTGGTGACTCTTTGGAAGGCATCCTCGAGCCATTCTTTCAGTCTTTCAAGCCGTAGTTAAATCCCCCCTGGCTTTCCCCTGCTAATTTCACATTCGGATTTGTCACGTTGAAACCCCTTACCTAGAAGTCGATAAGATTAATTTAAAAGTCCACCGAGCGCAGCATATAATATAACATAGAGCCTTCTGATATCGTTAAAGTAAGAGTTGAGAGTGTCTTGCCGACTGCGAAGCGACTTATGTAGATCGCGGGAACGCCGGGGAGGTGAAATGGATGTATTCCTTTTAATAAGAGATCAACACCTATTGTTTATATAGAGATTATCCTGGAATGTGAAGTATTGTAGAGCTAGCTACCATCAAACTCAAAGCCTCACCCAGCACCGTCAAGATCAAGTGAAACCATTCAAGGGAACTACCACCTTCATTCCCTATCCGCAATAGCTCTTCTAGAGTTAACTTGATGTTACTAACAGGTAATTACAATCTATAGCGCCAAAAACAAAAAAACATCCCCTTCTTTGGAAAAATATAACCCGAAATCTGTGTATACACAAATACATGAACCATCCTTGATACCCCTGAATCTACATACGCCTCTCTCACGCCTCCACTGTTCCGGCCGCAACCGGTTTCTTTGATCGCAAATCAATCCACCCTAGGAAATTAGATGTCACGAATGCGACTACCCCAAGCGCAGAGGCGATATAAAAAACACGGTCGATGCTGTTCGAGTAAGACAACAAGATACCGGGGATGTCCTCGACGCTCACATGGCCTCGAAATCCGGTGGCTCCGGCAGCGATCACTTGGGAGGGGTCAACATTGGGTGCGTTGACGGACAGCTCGCTGACAAGACTCTGGTCGAAAAGAGTGTTGGAGACGGCCAGGAAGACGGCCGTGCCAAGAGTCTGTACGAAGATGACAAGCGAGGTTGCCACCGGAACGAGCGACTGATCGAGAGCCGTCTGGACGGCAAGCAAGCTCTAGAAAGGAGAGTTCAAAGTATGAGTTATATAGCTGTTGCAAACTTGTTGGGATGGGGACTTGGAAACCATACCATCTGCAATCCAAGACCGCGTCCTAGACCGGCAATCAGCTGGTAGCCAACCCACTTGCCGACGGGCGTGGAAGGCGAATAGAGGGCGAGCAGGCCATTGCCGATAGCCGTGAGCGCAGAAGCAGCGAGCGCATAGGGAATCACGTAGCCCGTTCTCTGGACCATTGCCCCCGACAAGACGGCTCCCAAGAGTTGCGCCAAGATGGCGGGCAGCATGTAGACCCCCGACAGCAGAGGGCTCGCACCCTTGACGGTCTGAAAGTATATGGGAATGAAGTAGGCTGCTAAGAAGACGGTCGTGAACAAGGACGTCTGGGTCAGGGAGGCCGACCAGACGGCAGATGTGCCCGCCAGCGACGGTGGTATGAGGGCTCCGTCGCCGCGGTGCAACAGCCAGGCGCAAAAGACGAGGCCGGTGGCGCCGGCACCGCAGAAGAGCCCAATGACTTGGGACGAGTGCCAGCTGAACTGGTTGCCGCCGTACTGCAGCGCCAGGAGGAGCTGAATGACGGCCGGGGCCAGCAGGGCGAACCCGACGAGATCCAGCTCGCGATGGATAGAGCGCAAAACAGTCAGGGGCCCAGCTTTGACGCTGCCGTCGGGGATGACGACGAATATCATGAACAAGACGACCACCGCGCCGATGGGAACATTGATGTAGAAGCACCACCGCCAGGTTGTGTACTCGGTCAGGGCGCCTCCAATCAAGGGACCCGAGACGATGCCCAGCTGTGAGACGCCCAGCATCACACCAACTAGGACCGGCCGACGGTGCAACGGGACGCAGGCGGAGATGATGATTAACCCCCCGGTCAATAGGCCTTTATGGTATACTGTTAATAACATGAAGTTTGTCTTGGACGAGTAACAGGCCACTGTGGTCGAGATCAAGACGTACCGGCGCTTCCCATGCCTGCCACCGCTCGTCCGACAATCTGGGCTTGTAGGTTGGCTCTCTGTCCAAGGAACATGAACGTATGGGAAAGTGAGGTATGTTACTTACGAGCATCGTAGAGGACGTGGCCGCCCCGCAAATCACAGATCCAATCTCGAAGAGGAGGAAGAAGCTTAAGAAGGTCCACTTGTTCCTGAATTTCGAGTATATTTTCCCAGTCAGGGGCTGTATTGCCGCTGAGGGCAGTTGGAAGCCTGACCCATACCATCCCACATCTATGGAAAATCGACATGGTCAGAATGACTCTCAGCCACATGTCGTCCGGCACCCGAGTGGGAGGAAAATAGGGTCTCCGCGGGGGGGGGATCACAAACCGTGGAGGGAATGAAACTCGTCCGTGATTTTGGGGATGGCAGTGGAAATGATGGCAGTGTCCAGGAACACGAGGAACAACACGGCGGTTATGCAGACCATGATGGCAAGCAGCTGGGCAACGAGAGTTTCAGTACATGTACCTAATCAGGAATCCTTGACCTATCGTGCAATGCAATGGCGGAATAGTCTAGGACTTGACTTGAGCTACATACCTTTCTCCCTGTGATCCAGTGTGAATCTCCCTCTACTTCTGACTGGTGCGCCTCCGTGGGCTTTTCTGTGGCCGGGTTGACATCATCTGTAGTAAGTTGCTGGTCCGACGGACAAGATATCTGGGGTGACTCAACACCGGCCTCTGCCGACTTTTCCATCGTAGCTGTTGCTCCCTCGGGATATGCGTATGATTGGGTGCAAAAGTTGACAAGCTGAGCTAGTGTGAAGAAGAGAGTTGAACGGAAAACAAAAAGCAGGCTACATACTTATGCATTGGCACCAAACCCCTAACATGTAGATACATACATTGTGAGTTGCGCAAAACTCTCCGACTAGGAGACTGCAGGCGTTCCAAAATACTTCAACGATTGCTATAATGTCGCCCATTGTTGGCGAATTCCGTCCCGAACCCCGTACCTCAAGATGTACTGGAACCGAATTTGTCAAGACTGCATGTGGCTTGAGATGCTGTCCTTTGGAAGAGAAAGCTTACATGGTATTCAATGCCTCCCGTCGGGGTGGAGGCGTACGAAACGGACCGTCGAGGAGACGCCGCACACAATGTCCGTTCCGCGCTGACTACTAATTCCACCTGCACGAGACGAGAGAGAGATTAGTACAAGCTAGTGACTGTGTTCCTCTAAACAGGCTACCCTCTGAAACCAGGGGGGAATTTCATATACCAAGTCCGGCGTCGTCCTCAGGATTCTAGCCCACTTCAAGGTCAATCAGAGAAGCCTTAATCACCTGCTGTACACAAGCCCTCACAAATGCTGGTCCGTGAGCCAGGCATACGGTAAAGCTGGATAGATGGTACAGAAATGTTGACTGGGAGATGTAAATGTGTGTCATCCTGGGAGAGCGGGACCCAACTCCGCCTTGGGAGCGGGTGGTGGCCCTCGAGGACGGGAAAAAGACATGCGGGTTGAGGAAATCCGAAGGCTGCCGGATGGGACGAACCTCTGGAAAGGGCATGACCCATCGTCCATCAGCATCTATCTGGACGAATAGCTCCAGGACGTCGTTGTCGATGTAGCGAAGCCCATTGTACACTAGGAGCTCCTGGACATCTCGGGCAGTCAGGAACGGCTCCGTCTCCTGAGGGTACAATTCCTTGAAAGATTGCATCGCTGCATCATCGACCAGAGGGTGGAGCGTGGGGACACTTTTCGGGGCATCAAGGGCTTCGAGCGGACGTTTGGCCAGTTGATGGAGCGTGGCATGGCCTGGGCCAAGAACCCAGCGAAGATTCAATAGCACCTCCTCGCGAGAGCGCTGCTGGAGGCTGGACTTGAAGGCCCACAGAGCCAGGCTGTGGACAGGGCTACCGGCCTCGACAAGAGCAAAGTACGCCCGTCGCATGGCGAAGTGGATGATGTTGATACTCAGAGAGTCCGGCTGAGATTTTTGCCTGGTCCCCCCGACAGAGGCACCACCATTCGGTAGCGGAAAATGGCCCATCCAGCCATTGCCCAGGACGTTTTGCACGGGTGGGTTGTAGTTGTGTTTCCCTACACCATTACATGTAGCCTGGATGTCTGGATCTGGACCCGTAATGGCAAGCACATGCAGTTTGTCCGGTGGATTGCTGTCTGCTGCCGGTGCTCGATCGGACTCTACCTGCTCCGGTATACTGTCTGGTAAACTGACCAAGGTGAGGTTGCTCTGTAAGCATGTCCTGAGCGTCTGCATCAGGTCAGGATCCAGCTTCGCCGCCTTGGACTGCAGCAACCGATCGGCCAGTTCTATGATGCCGCCGGCCATCTGTGCCACCGTCTCCTCTGTTCTTACGACACGGTTCTCGATGGCTTGTTGGGCCACCCGCTTGCGCTGCCGTAACGAGATTTGGGCCTTGCGATTGTACTCGCGGCGAGTCTGCCATGTGCAAATATTTGGGGTGAGACGGACTCTTGACGTGTTGACTCCGAAGAACATACCCGAAGCGACTCAGCTGCGTCTTTTGGACCCTGACGGTTCAGCCCCTGGCCACGTCGTGCTCTCCTAATAGGCCCATTATGCAAAGTTGCATGTTCTACAGGCATATCCATCATACTTGTCGTCCCGTTGGTGTTCTAGCTTCTGGTTATCTGGGGACGAGGCGAGCGTTGCAAGATGTGTACATGTATGGCGAGAGAGTCTCTGGATTTGCGGAGCAACGGGCGAGAAGCTTCTTCAAATCACCGCAAGAAAGCCGCGAGCATCATCCCGACGGACGGGAAATAGACCACATTCTGTTGTACGCAATCAAAAGAGTGCCACCTGGACGTAGGGAAACCGCTGACAAGGAAATACTTTGTGTTTACTAATCGAGCACAACGGTCGACAGTGATTACTATTCAGGGGCTGCAAGAGGCGGCATTCGGAACTGTATCGACCGACTACATGTAGCCTTGGCATATATGACGGTACGGCATTCAAGATTGCATGTAGTTATTAATGGCCCGGACCAAAACGTCTGCGTTGATTCCTACAAACATGTACCAGATCTTTGATGCCATCCACGAAACGAGTTGGTTATAACCAGCCTTTTCCATCCACATATCGTGACTGAAAGCCGCCAGGTGCAGTCCACGGACAGCATCCAAGTTGGAAATATGAAACTCATCATTGTCGGGGCCAGTGGGTTTGTTGCAACGGAAGTCATCAGCCAGGCTTTGCGCCGGCCCGATGTCACAAGTCTCGTCGCCCTATCTCGCAAACCCGTCACTGCCCCTGACGGTGAAAATGCGGCCAAGTTGAAGAGTGTAGTCATTAGCGACTATGGAGAGTATCTTGATGATGTTAAAAAGGAGCTTGCAGGTGCCAACGCTTGCATATGGTACGGGTCCTTCTCGCAGCTTCAAAGTCTTCCTCCTGCGATGACATATATGATATGGGTACAAATTACAACTAACACGGCTCTCTCACCGCAGGACTGTTGGCATCACACCACCCAATCTCCGCAAATATCCCTTCGAGGAGGTGGTCCGCATCTGTCAAACCAGCACACTATCCGGAATGAAGGCGTTCCGTAAGACCAATCCAGCGCCAGAGTTCCGCTTCTTGTACATGGGTGACCCGTTTGAGGCGGATTCGGACAAGAAACCGCCATTCATGATCGAGTATTTGCAGATGCGTGTATAGCACATACCCTCTATTTTCTTTCGTGCCCCATGAGGATGCTGTGCAAAGACATCAGATGATAGATTACTAACTATTAGATTCTGCAATAGGCCGAGACGGAAGAAAAGGTTCTTGCATACGCCCGAGAAAACAAAATCGACGCGTGCGTGGCCAAGCCTGGCTTCATGACCGGTGGCCCGTTTAACCCGCTCAGGACTGTTCTTGGCCTGGTCTTCCGCTTGACGACATTTGGTACCCTGCCAGTACAAACAGTCGCAGCTGCGATGCTGGACCAAGCTGTAATTGGCTTTGAGAAGGAATACTTGGGGATTGAGGATCTGAAGAGGATCGGGACAAAGGCGATCGAAGAGAGTGGTAAACGATGAAGCCGGGACCAGGCGTTACATGTACCCCGGTGCTACAGATGATAAAGACTTTCCTTTCGAAACATGACCCCTATTTCATATGTTTATGAAATGAATGGCAGTGTACATGCGGAGCCGATGACAGTGTCTAGTCTGTGGAGGTAGCTTAGGTCGCTGTATTCATCTTCATCGGCTTCAAGGTCTCGCTGTGACCACACCATCTCAAGGCCCGCTCGTATACGCATGAGGCTGCTTTCGTTGTGTTTTGCCCCAGTCTTATGAACAAGTTCGAGCAAGAGCATTCGTTCCTCATCATTGCGTGCTTCAGAACCAAGTATTAGAAGCGGGAAAGCTCGCTCGCAAGTGCTGAGCTTTCTGATGAGGGAAAATCCGCGATCGACCAAGCCGTCGAGCTGATGATCTGGAATACAAGAACTTGCCGTTCCATTGAAAAGGTAGACAAGGGTTGCGAGCTGATAAAGCTCTGTTATAACGTCTTCTTCTCTCTCATCTAATCCTGTTATAGTGGTCTTGGCCACAGGGTCATTTATAAGTGTACTCTGTAGTGAGCGAAGTCGACTTTGATACTCAACAGCCTGAGCTCGGGGATCATGGGGCTCTACGAGAATATCGCAGACGACGGCAATAGGTTCCAAAACTGTGCGAATTGAATCGGGGCGATTCAGTAGCTATAGAAGCAGACGGGAGTCAGCCTAGGCCACCTTGATGCTGGCGATTGTGTATGTATGTGATGAATGTGCCTGTCGTGCTCGGCTGTACTTACCAAGGGAGATTTCCCACGACGCAGAGAAATCTTGTCTGTAGTCGAATGTGGCAATGTGGAAGGATGGCGCCAATGCCGCATGACAAACCACGACATAACGTCCAAATAGTAAATCCAATCTAGAAGAGGATTGAGCTCGACTTGATCTGCTCGTTGGTCAAGACCAGTGGCCTGGACGATGTGCTTGGCACTGTCAACATAAAGCACCCATTGGCCCGAAGACTCGGAGTGGTGCTGGGTCTCAAAAGTAGCCAAAAGCATGCAGGTAGCAGCATGCTGCGCAGATTCCAAGGCACCTGGGCGTCCATATTTGGCCGACTCCGCCAGGGCGTTGATGGCAGCGATCTTATACCGGAAAGCCAAGTCCCGCAGACCGTCACGATGCAGCGAAGATGCGGCCAGCAGCGATGATTTGAGCGCGAAAGTGGGGAGTGTGTTGCTGGAAATAGTCATACGAAGCAAGAGATTTCTCAGACGGCGGGCATCAACCCCCAAAACGGACAGCGTGGAGTAAGACACACTGGCAACTGCACGAGAAGAGAGTCAGCGATAGTGGCCCCAAGCGCCGAATGAATTTCGAGAGCAAGAGACTTACAATAGTCTACTAGTCCTAGAGTGTTGGAGTCAGGATTGCCTGGAGACCAGGGCAGAGGTGGTGGAGGGAAGACGAAGCGGACCGGCTGTCTCTCATCTGAGTTTGTCAACTATCAGCCCGCTGTGGACTCGTACGATCAATGTTATTAACTAACTACAATTGTGAAAAGAAACTTACGTTTTACATTTCGCAGCTTTCGAAGATAGTGATACATGTCGATGTCTCTGGAAGATGTGTGTATCAACATCAATGTCGAGCGGCGTTTTGCGACTCCTTGTGCCAGGAGAGAGCGCGTGCTTGACATGGCTACCATGGCTCTTTTGGAATCACTGATTCGTGGCCATGAGAGTCGCACGCCATAGCCCAAACATTCCCGATTAGACCTGATGCATTTTGAACAACTGGGGACTTGGCGGTCGCAGGCAACCCGGCGATCTGCATGTCAGTTCCATTCGGGGTCTCCTGTCAGTAAACATGTATCCGTCTTAAAGCACTAGTGCAAGGGTTGAAGCTTTACCTACCTTTGCAAGTCCAACATCCTCTTCCAGTCTTTTTCTGTTGGTCAGTTGCATACGACGCCATATAGTTTGAGTGTGGCTGGAATACGTGAGTGAGTCAACTTTTCGCGAAGCTGAGGTTTAAGCGAGAGAGAAAGTATGCGCAGAAGAGAGCAGTCGATAGCTACAGTAAGCAAAAGATGTCTAATGTAGTGAAACTCCGACAAGTTTGGTTCCCCGGCAGCTCCATCAGGAAGGGCGGCCTCGGGCTTCCCCGGGCTTAGTTAGCATAAACCCGATGAAGGATGAAGCCCCCCTAGTTGATCTTAGGTAGAAGACCAATCAAGGAGCTAGATCGGAACCAGCCGAATCCACCAGGGCAACTTTCCACGAGCTCTGAGATTCCACTTCGTCCTCGGCGCGGGTCGCAACTGATGCCCGAGTTCAAGACAATCATGAACCTGAAGCAAAGGCCTTGCAACTCCGCCGTCTAGCAACTATCCGCGAGAATGCTGTCTATTCCAAGTGGTTGAAACTCCTTGCATCTCCGTGGAAGATGCTAGATATTTCATCACAGCCAACAATCGGTGTCAAAGCTGTGGATCATGCCATGTCTTGACAATGTATAAAACGCGACGCTTTTCCCGCTCATATCCCACACATAAATGACCACCACGATCAACAGCGCCTAGATTGAATTGTAGCCGAAGCACGTATTTCTCACTAGCTCTCGTAAATAGCTGTCGACATGGCCTCTTATCTTGTTACTGGAGCTTCGCGAGGCATTGGAGTACGTATCTGCTAGACACCTACGATTGTCCAGAGTATCAACTGACGGTATCCTCCTACTCTTAAAGTTTGAGTTCGTTCGGCAGCTATCCGCCGATGCCAATAACATTGTTATTGCTCTGGTCCGCGACAAAGAGGCAACAGAGAGGAAGATAGCCGCGGAGATTACTGCCTCCAACATCACTGTTGTCCAGGCCGACATAACCAATATCAAAGACCTCCAAGCCGCTGTCGCCATCATATCCGAGATAACCAACGGTGCACTTGACTACGTCATTGCCAACGCAGGCAAGATCTCGGACTGGTCCGGCCTGGACGATGTCCAGGATCTGGGCTTGGCGGATCCTAAGCTGCTAGAAGAAGACATGTTGGACCTATTCCGCATAAACGTTGTTGGTAACGCGCATCTGTTTAACCTCGTTGTTCCGCTTGTCCGGAAAGGCATTGCGAAAAAGGTCATTGCCATCTCGTCAGGCTTGGCCGAGCCAACCATGACCACCAAGTGGAGGCTGACTCTCGGCTACCCTTACGCAGTCAGCAAAGGGGCTCTGAACACGCTCATTACAAAATTCCAAGCGCAGTATATTGATGAAGGAATCCTTTTTCTGGCTGTATGCCCAGGGACAGTCGATACGGGCCACTTGGTCAATCCAAACGAAAAGCAGCAAAACAATCTCATGGCTATGGGAGCGGCGTTTCAAAAGTATCAGCCCGACTTCACTGGGCCTGTAATGCCCTCGGAAGCAGTCACAGACGTGCTCAAGGTTGTGCATAATGCTACTATTGAGAAAGATGCTGGAGGATTTGTGTCGCATTTTGGCAACCAGCAGTGGTTGTAAAGATACAAAGAAAATATAATTGCTGCGTTGCAAAGATTTATATATAAGACTTCTTAATTGATAAATGTTTATTAAACTCTTTAACCTTTTAACCTCTCTTTATCTAAAACATTAAATTAAGTCTATAGTAATTATCAAATCCCAACTTACTACAAAAGCTTATTATACCTACTCACGCCGTCTACCACGAGTCAACATTGTCCTTGTTTCTCTCCCCATAAATATCAACACCAATCTCCACCAAAACCATACTTTCCACACCTCTAGAATTGCGTACGGTCAGTGTGTAGCCCTTTTCCATCGTCACTGCCATGCCGGTCTTGGCCATGTGCTCGGAAGCCAGAGACGATGGGAACGGGGCGCTTATTAAAAAGTTCAGAGTCCATGCTATAACAAACTGCTGGCTGGCTTACAATACAGGTACATGTAATTGACATAGACACGCTGCGGGGTACCATCGGGACCGAGATCGGATGCTGTTGGATGTTGACATCCAGGAGCACGGCCTCAGTTTCAAGAGAATGTATTACTGTAGGCTTTTTAGAATGTGTCCTGAGGGCTATTCTTTCAGTGAAGCTGCCCATAGACGTGTGTTACAAGTAGTACGTAACTTACATTCCCGTTCGCTTTTCCCTGCCAATTTCACATTCGGACATGTCACGTTGAAACCCCTACCTGGAAGCCAACAAGATTGATCTGAAAGTCCACCGGGCGCAGCATACAACATGGAGCCTTCTGATATCGTCAAAGCCAGAGTTGAGAGTGTCTTGCCGACTGCGAAGCGACTCATGCAGATCGCCGGCACACCAGGGGCAGCGATTGCGATAATCCACAATGGCAAGCACATCCACAGCGAATACATCGGTTATCGTGACCAAGAGCTCAAGCTGCCGGTAACTGAGGCGACCATCTTCCCCTGCGCGTCCTTGACCAAGGCGGTTGTTTCTGCCGCCATGGCCATCTGCGTCGAAGGCGGGAAACTTGGATGGGACGCTCCGATCAAGGATATTCTTCCCGATTTCAGAACGAAAAGCGACATCTTACGCAACCACATGACAGCTGTGGATTGCCTCTCTCATCGAGCTGGGATGCAAAGCTCTTTATATTGGCTGGGAAGCCTGAACAACGTGCTCGTCTCCAAGGAAAACAGCATGAACTTGATCAACGACCTGAAACAAGTAAAGCCATTTCGAAACGAGTATCTATACAACAACCTGGGGTACGAAATCGCCTCACATGTGCTGGAACAGGTCACCGGGGAGCCTTGGGACCAAGTCTTGCACTCCCGGATATTTCAACCGCTTTGCATGTCAAGAACTGGTACCCGGCATTCTTTCAGCCAAGGGGATGATGATGTAGCCAAAGCTTATCAAGCACTGGATGACGCTTCAGTGGTGGAAGTTGTCCCTATGCTATCAGGAGGTGATACTGTCGGGGGACCGGGATCAGCAATGCGCAGCTGCATCAGAGATCTGGTTAAACTCTACACAGCATTCATCGAGTCCGGCGAAGACCAATTCGAAAACCACACCACGTCCGCCTCAGGCTCTCCCTTGAAGCAGGTTCCGTTTCTCTTCTCGCCCCAGATCAGTATGCATCCAATCTCTCGCCGCGAGACCTCGTATGCCCTTGGGTGGGCTCGAGTCCAAACTCCAGGGCCTATGGGTGCTATAGGTCTCAACCCCGACCTCTTGAAGCCCAAACCAATGCCGGAAGTTGCGCGCGGTCATCCATCTGAGCTGATCCTCTATCACCAAGGCATGATGCCAGGGAACTTGGCAGCTGTCAACCTCATTCCTTCTACCAAAGGCGCAGTTATCGTACTCACAAATTCCCTGGCGCTCAACGACACTGCAGACTGGCTTGGTCAGCTATACCTAGAGGCTTATCTCGGTGTGGTTCATAGGAACGACTACGTCGCTTTGTCAGAAGAGACGGTGGAAGCTGCCCTCAGCTGGTATTCCAATGTCTTGGCCGAACTTGAGAAAGATCGGATCCCAGGGACTGTTGCACGGAATTTGTCCGAGTATACTGGCAGATATTCCAACGAGGCTGGAACTATGATGATTGACATCTTCCTCGACAGCGGCAGTGAACCTGCCCTTAAACTCGCATTCCAAGGCCTCCAGTCCGAGATATACCCATTGACGCATTACCACGACGATGTATTCACTTGGCTGGTAACAAGGAATGAGTTTGCTCGACGAGGACGCTTTCTCATGAGGGGCTTGAATAATGCCGAGTATTTCAAGATCAATTTTGGCCCGAGGAGCACATATCTTACATGGTGGCATGACCCATGCCTAGAAGAGCCAGAAAGGTTCATAAGAAATGAGTAGTAAAGTCGGTTTTACTACCAGGGACAGAAGCAAGATAATTAAACAGTAGAAGATTACCTTTAACAACTTGTTTCGAAGGTAGGGACGAAAACCTTGCATATTCTTATCGGTCGGTCGTAGCTATAAGAGTATCTCAGGAACCATGTGTTGCAAAAGAAGAAAGCCAGGTGAATCCTATTTATGATTACCACATATTTATAATTCTTTCATCGTGTGATGGGGTGTCGACCGTCGGATCCTCGCCGGGATCATACTTCGCTATCCCATTGCTGTCCCATCCAAGGGGGCATTTTTTTCTCGCAAAGATAATACATGTCATTGTATTTAGTAGCGAAAACTGCGATTTGTGTGGATATGGACTCACATGATCCTTGTTTTGATGCCCGGATCTGTAGCTGACCAATTTAGCTTGCATTTGAGGCTGTACAACCGGTTGCGATCATCCCATTCATTCGCTGGCTCAGCAGGTGGGCATAACCGTAAATATGCCTCTTTATATGCCCTCGCGTCTAGGGTTTCAGCATAGATTACCCTCCATATCCCAAGCTCCATCCCATTGTTAGCATAGTATGAACCTGCGTCGTAAATGATGGCCTCTCCTGTTTGGGGCATGCTGACGCTGGCATCCCGTAGATCGCCATGAACCAGACTCGGCTGGATCGTTAGGGTCAAGTTGACGACTGAAAAGTTTTAAATGTAAAGGGAAAAAAGCTCTGCCCGTTAACGTCCTCAAGTTTCGATTAATATGTATGTCAATCGAAGCTAAACAAGTGCTATTGAAAAGACTGAACCTAATTGCCTCGAAGAAATATGCCACACATTCTACCAACTGCCATCTCGTGTTGTTCGCTAACATGAACTGATGTATTTCCCGTCTTGCTAGGCATTAATCACCTATAAAGAGGTAGATAATATCTTTAATTCAGCCCAAAGAATTTTTGACCATTCTGTGATTGTTTGTTAGAGACTGACTTGTGGACTGGACTGAGTGTTCAACTGACTTACTTTGAGAGGGCGTAGTATGCCACGCAATGTTTCACCAGCCGTCTCCAACTCCACGAAGGAGTACTCGTTAAACTGGTCTATAAACATGTCAAGGCTTGGGCATTTGTTTCCCGTTATGGACATGCTTTCGAAGACCTTCTTCATAGATGCTCTCCCTTTAAGAGGAACCCATGTTTTATGATCAGCCTCTCTCGTATTGTCGCTATCCCTTCTATTATCACTCTCTTCCTCGAAACCACCCCATTTCTGAGCTAGTCTATCGAGATAAAGCAAGAGGCCTGCTGTTCCGGCCGCAATTGCGGTTGCGACCGAGCTACCGTCAAAAAGTGTCCTGGATAAATGTTCTTTGTTCGCGTCAAGTGGGACCTCTTCTCCTGGAAAAAGGAATTCCATGTCTCTTTGGTGGACAAGAGAAGATTTGTCACCAGTCTCCGTCGACGCTCCTATTCGTATGCATCTCCCTGACTCCCCTGGCCACGTCTTTGTTGAGTTGCCTCCCTGATCGCTGGCCGACGAGACCATAATTATGTTTTTATCATCGGCGGTAGCCAGGACATCTCGGAGCTTTTGTTGTGCGTCTTCGTTCTTGATGTTGTCTTCG
Source organism: Trichoderma simmonsii (assembly GCA_019565615.1). NCBI lineage: Eukaryota > Fungi > Ascomycota > Sordariomycetes > Hypocreales > Hypocreaceae > Trichoderma > Trichoderma simmonsii. Next base: position 4,265,990 of record CP075866.1, read on the forward strand.
ATCGTCCAACTCATGCATATGACATCCACCCCCTGCCCCGTGGCCCATTTCACCGCCTACTAGTCATCAGTGGGACTATCTGCTAACAGATAATATAGTTTCAACCTACCTTGGTTGCAGATTCCATCGTAAGGTATCTACCTTCTCCCTTACCTGACATTTTCTCGTCTAAACGGCAGATGTAGAGCTTGACTTTTGGACACATTTTGCAAACGAGCGTTGCCACCAGAGAGCCATGATTCAGTGTGTTTGATGCCACGTAATAAGGGTAGTAATGATCCATGTAGTTGCCCGTGTTTATGTTCTTGTTGGGGAAAAATGAAGCACCATTTGCAATTTTCCCTTTAGGAATACTCAATGCAGCATCTACACCATTGTCGATGATGGCGATTTTAATAGGACGCACTTCAGTCATTTCATCGTCGATACTGTTCAAAATTCTGCGGAAGTGTTCTGAACTTTCCAACCACTTGTGTTGCCTTTAACGTGGGTCAGCGACCACTGCCGACTAAAGATACACGATCGGTTGGAGGTGGTGTTACTAACCTTTTCTTGACTGCACTATTTCCTTGTTGGAAGCCTTCCATAAAGCTTTTCTCTTTTTTGTCTGGTCCTGCTTGCACAGTCACTTTGTTTCCGGCCGAATTAGGAAGAGACTTAACCAATCTTTTAAATTTGTCGACATATGACCACAACCTATGCTCGTCTTCGAGACCCTATATGATGTCAACGGAGAGCACAGCCAAGAAAGACCTGGAGCGGATCTTGAGCAAGATCTCGCTGACAACGGTCCACATACCTCTTGATAAATTAAATTTACCTTCTCGAGCTTTAATTAGTCGTATTAGTAAGAGCTGTTATCCCAAGGACTAATAATATTCTTGGAGGCATACCTGAGGAAATTTGTTTTTATCAAGCAACCCGCTTGTGCTTGACCAGCCCATCAAGACTGCGTTGTTTCCTGAAGAATAGAGGGAGATTTCCTTTACGTTCGGGGCACAGCGTGAAATGACATCGCAGTTGATGTCTAATTTCTTCCAATCTCACGTCTCAATGCCGAAGATCTTGCTTAGGGTTATCCCCAGCGCCGATTCGATGGCGCCATCTGAGTGCGATGGTTCAGTACTGTCTATAACAATGATTGAAAGTATCTTCTTTACGCCTTTCCCTCGAAGCCACTCAAAGACTCTTACCATGTCCCACCTTCCGCGACGATCGTACGAACTTCTCTGAAAGTCAGTACTGGCATATATAGGTAGTGAGTTCTACGGATGTAGAACTGGGACCGTATATGCAACTGCAACTTGTATGAAAGGCTTGGTTTTACTTACGTTTGATCGGTAATTGTTATTCTTGGAAGAGCAACGTATGCGAGTATGCTTTCAAAATTCATGTGACCTAGCGCATCTAGATAAGACCGCGATATGGCTGAATCGACAAGGATCGACAGATCAAAACAAGTCTCTCTTTCTAGTAAGTAGCAAGAATGTCAGCAAATTGCACAAACTCGCCGTACTAGAAGTCTTTATGAATCTCCGCTAGATGATACACGGAATCTTACCTTGTGCACCTTGGTACAGTGCCTTGACCAGTTTAAACCGCTGCATGTTTTTCACGCAATATTCTCTGATAGCGCACAAAATTGGGTCGTCTATGACTTCTTTCCTTAAATCTTGGTCTTCCTCTTTGGATGCAGCGTCTTCAGCAGTGGATACTGCGTCTTCTTCATCGGATGTTGCGTATTCCCAACTGGATGCCGTATCCTGTTGAGTGATAGTTCCAGTATCTTCTCTGTCATTGTCTGCGGGATCCTCATAATATGTCTTGATAACAGTGTCCATGTCGTCATAGGCACTCATTTCTAACATTAATATTATCAGCATCCTTCGTTATTGAAGTTTGTAGTGTCTATACGCTAGACTTACCACCGGATTGTTGCTTTCCATTTTGCCCCTGCGAATATACCTGTGACGCCCTACCGGCACTGGCGGTAGTTTTATTCCCTAAGGCCCTGATTCGCGATCGATACGGTGTCTCGCCATCGGTGTTCATTGCGTAAAGTGCATCCGGGCACATTTCAATGAGTTTTTTTACTACATCAAGAGCATTGAATCTGTTCTCGCTAGGAGATCGAGACTCAGCCGTGACATCGCAGACTGCTGCTAAATGCAAGGGCGTCTCTTGTCTGCTTTCAGAATCACGCTGCATGAAGATCTCAGGAAACCCTTCACAAGCGTCGATGATATCAATTGTATGTGGTGATCGTGCTTCAATAACAAGATGGATGCAGTTCAACTCGATGGCTTTTGGAGAATCAGGTCTCAGGAGTGTCGCAAGAGTCAAGTTGTCTCCGCCGTCCCCTTTCTCAAATGATGTCCGGTCTTTGAAATTGTCTATAATCGTCTTGACAAAGTCGGAATTTCCATTTTCAAGAGCCAGCTGAAGCGGCCGACGGTGATACAGCTTTGATTTCTGCTCTAGCAGGATGTTGGATAGCTTTCTCCGCCCGAGGAGCCACTTGACAAATGAATTATAGCTTCCAAACTCATCCCCCCGTCGAGCAATCTCATGGAGAATGTTTGGATCAGTTATGATCCTCGAATTATTAACTTCTTTCATTGGTACGATGGTTGCCTTTTCATCTTTTGAGAGCTTAGCTCCCCAATTTATCGATGCTTGTTCCGTTTGTTGGGCTTTTTCGTTATCTCTCTGTTCTTGTTTCGCTTTTTCGGCCACTAATTTAATCTTTAGCAAGATGGCGTCAAGTGCTGCTGGATGCCCCTGCTTGTTGTCAGGTGTGGTTTGGTCTTCTCCCTTTAAGATGGTTTGATCTTCTCCCTCTAGGGTGGTTTGATCTTCTCCCTCTGGGGTCACTTGATCTTCTCCCTCTGGAATGATTCCATTTGGTTTATCTGCGGTGATTTGCTGTTGCAGCTGAATAGCATTTCCATCTTGTGTGTCTAAAGTCGTTTCATTCCATTCATTTGAGATTACGACACCTTGTTCATTTCCTTCGAAATGCGTATCACTCGGCCTCTCCGTCATGTTGCCCCAACACGTAGTATAGAATGTTGATAATATAGAAGAGAATATCTGCCGTAGGGGAAAGCGCCCATTAGGTGCAAAGTGCTTTGATTTGGATCAGAAGTAGAAAGGGAAATCGCTGCGGGAGTCCAAATATCCAGTTTATGTCTTAACGCCGCTTAGGTACCTGATCATCCCTACCTAGTAACTTGTAATTGTTTTACGTACCTATCCGACTCGCGTCGGTCTCCGAGCAAAACGGAGGGCTCATCTCCGCCTGGTAAGCCAATGAAATTACAATTGTAATAGGTTGGGCCATGATAGTGTGGTGACACAGCCTTGTGCTTAGCAGTTAGGTATTATAATATGGTTGCTCGCAGCAGCCTTGTGCTTGGCGATACTTGTAAGTTCAGAGGAATACAAGCAATCCTAGAAGTAGTCCCGAGATTTGTCCATTATGCCCCGCTCTCCTCTTCGGGAGGCAGCAGCTGTTGGTGGTTCCGATGTATGTGAAGAGGCCCAAGTGCTACCCAGCTTTATAGGTACGCAAGGGCGAAGCAATAGAAGGGCCTTGTTGAAAATAGGGGCACCGATTCAATAGAAGTAGCGGTACTTGGATGAACAGCGGTCAGTCTAGGTCACAGGCATAAGTACATGTAGGCGGTCTTTCCCAGGAGGTTAGAACAATAGATTAAGGCCAATTGACATACACTTCAACAGGGCAATGATGTGATATCCATATTTCTCCCGACCTAATGCTTTATTTTCTCTCTCCATGACCCCCATCCCCTATTAAGGAAACCTCTATACCTCATCCTCAGACAACCAACTTCTTACCCTATCCAAACGGCCCGCATGTCGCACCTCTCCATTCCGCTCATAGAGACCAAGGATGAGGGCGGCGAATACCGCGCAAGAAATGCGAAAGGCAAAGACTTCCGCGATGTCATCCAACTCTGTGGGAACAGTGGAACGTCTTTAATTTCCCGAGAAATACTACTCGTATGCAGTGGCAAATTGGGGGCTAGCGGGAAAGGAACACTTCTCCTTTTCCGCTTCATGTTCACCAGTCTCGAGAATGATACTTCTCAAAGATTCACTTCGGCCAAAATCACCATCGAGTTCAGCGACGAGCGTTCACGAAATGCCTATGATCCAGAGGTGGTCTCAATTTGGCCTGCCAGACAACAAAGATTCGATATTGTCACGGAAACAACCGACAATCGACGCGGGGGTAACATAGCCCTCAGGACCGAAGGGCAACCTCTCCAATTTGAAGCGGGAAGGCAGTGGATGGTGTCGACTACATCAATGATAAGGTATTGCACCAAGCTAAGTGCTGTGAAGTTCAATACTAGAAGCAACTTTGAGGGCACATGGCATAGCGTTATATGGCAGCTGAATGAACACTCTTCAAGGAAGGAAGGGGTGCCCCATCTCTTCCAGACAGCCGTGATAGTGCGCCGGATCGACGATGGCAAGTTCAAGATGAAAATAAAGATCGAAACAACGACAAATACGCAAGCTGCGCTGAAAAACATGATGAAGAAGCTGGTTGGCCTAACGCAGTCTGAACCTGTCGACCCGGTCAATATTGATTCAGGACTATTCATGCTCAAAGACATTGATATCCCAGAGCTAGCAGAAATGAGAAGCAAGGGTGAGATAGAATTGGACAAGATTCATTTGGAAGATTACGTCGGTCTCATGCATAAGGAAAACAAGTAAGGCATAGGGAGGAGAAATATACCATGCATGTACTTAGGTCCTAGGTAGAATTTCGAAAATTGGCATTCTCGCAAACTAATACGCTACCTCATGATCAAGTCTGCACAATGATTTTGGCGGTTGGTTTACGTTATCACATGCTACATACTACCCCAGTACTGGATCCCAGGTATGCACTTCAAATCTATGCCTCTACATATTCGTAGCTATGTAATACAAGTTAATAGGTAGAATATTACGAAGGCCAGTAGTAGTTGTCCCGGGATAACCTAGGATAGCAAGATAGGTAGGTAGTAGCTTAGTAGTAGGTATTCGTACCAGTCAATTCCAGTGGACTAAATTAAACACCTGGTGACAGCTCGCAGCACTAAAATGGATGAGCTGACGCGAGCTGCGACGCGCCTCTTGCTTGCTGGGCTAGGCATTGATATAAATACATGCCGGGTAATATATGGACAACTACGAGTACTGCAGAGTACATATATATATAGAGTCTGGGGCCATCTGATGATGACTTGCAGCTTGTCCGGTGGCACTCCCGTCCAATACGAACTGCAAATTGTCACGCATGGGATCCCCCCAAGCAGAGCCATCCAGCATCAGCTTTTCTGTGCTTGCTGCAAGACTAAGCTCGTTGCTTGTAAGCGCCAGCGATCCACCCGCGCGGCGATGCATCGCCACGGTGCCACCAAAAAGGTGGTCCTCGTATTAGCTGGTAGCGTATGTTTTGTTATGGCCAGCTATGGGCGTGGCCGCTGTAAAGCTAACGCGGGAGACCTGTGGCGCTACGGTGGGTGGGCAGCGGCGGAGCTGGGTCTGGCATGCACACCATTTGTAGCAGCGAGGGAATACGAAGAGCCAGACACAAGACACGAGGACACATGCAAAAAGGTAAAAATAAATCGGGGGAGCCCATCGAATCAAATTCTCCGTAGCTGTTTTGCTGTGCAGGAGAATTTCTTTTTATAACTGTGTGTGATCGTACGACCGAGTCTTACTGTAGTGGTAGTGAAGTGTAGTGGTGTTACTTGCACTCTCTCATCTTCACGCATTCACACCTCTCTCTTTTTCTTTTACAGACGGTAGGTACTTGCGACGTCAGTACTGCTAGGTACCCTCATCACTGTACTCCGTAGACCCTTCGGATCGTCTGGAATCACCGTCTGCAGGCCCTCTCTCCTCTCAGCTCTCATCTCATCGTTCAAACATCACCGTAGGTACATCTAATTTGGCTGCACTCTCCATACATCCCCCAAGTACTTGCCCCTTGCTGGCTTCGGCCAAGGGCGAGATTTTGCTTTTTATTTATACCTACGCCATCCCTCATCCGGCAAGGGCTCACCCAGTTACCCCTGTCTAACGCATCTACCGCTAATCCTCTCTCGGCAATGGCGCGGTGCATTGTCTTCTGGTCGCAGCCCGCAGCTCGGGAACTACGAGGTACCTCGTGAATGTACCTTGGCCCTGGTACAGTCAGTACACGGAACCTGAGCAAGAGGAAATCTCGGCCTTTGGCACTCATTCGTTCTTCTCCCCCTTTCCTCCCTTCTTCTCTTCATCGCCATCGCCTCGCCAGCGCAAAAGCCTTTTTTGTTGCTTCTTCATCGTCTCTCGCTTTCGCCTCTCCGTCCTGACCGACGACTTTCCTGTCCAGACACTCGCTTTGTCCACTCCTGCTGCAACTTGCTTTTCTGCCGCGGATTGTTTATTCCCCCGTCGACCTGCCCACGATCCGACCCGCTTGTTGTACAGCCACAAACCTTTCGATCTATCCGCCAAGGGGTTGCTTGCCATTGTCTTGTTTAACCACAGCATCATCAACCTTTTTTTTCTTCCTTTGGGCCCAGCAACCGCATTCTTTTAATTATATCCGGCATCGTTTTGCACCATAAAGCGGAGGTTTCAATACCTTGAAACGACATACGCTAGCGACAGACTGCCTGGTCTGTGTTTATTTTACCCTGCTGTATACACTCCAAACAATCCCACACTCTCGACAAAATGCGTCCCACTGCGACATTGATGCAACTGGCCCTGTGCCTTTCCTCGGCTGCCCCTCTGGTCTCAGCCTGGCCGGGCTGGTTGCCCGAGCTCGACGCGCTCGTTGTTCGTGCCGATAAGGGTAGTGGTATGTATTAGATGTCCGCATGCTTTTGATGAAGGTGTTTTAACACGTTCGGCAGAAGGAAATACAGCAAACCCAACCAGCCCAACCAACCCACCAAACAACGAGGAGGGAAACACGGCCCAGCCAACCCAACCAAGCCAATCGGGTTCTAAGAAGACTGGCACAAAGACGGATGATAGTAGCAAAAAGAAGACGACCACTTCTAAGAAGGCCGCACACCATACCGAGTTTGATCCTGAGGCTCCTCCAGGAAATGTTGTCATGCAGACACCCAATGTTTTCGCTGGCAGTGCCCTGTACAAGATTGAAGACTACGTCACCTGGGGCTGGAATTACACAAACCTCCTTGGCACCCCAACCGCCATCGATGTTCTCATCAGCTGCTCACAAGCCTCCGAGACCTGGACCCTCACCTCAAACATGACCTTCAAGACCTCTGTTGAATTCGTTTGGGACAGCAGCACCTCGCCAACCCCGGCCGACCAGCCCTTCCCCGTCGCCATGTACACCCTCATCATCAAGGATTCCGATGCCGCCATCACCTCCATTCCCGACCCTGGCTACTTGGGCACCTTTAACACCTTCACCTTTGGTCTGTACACCCCGCAGCCTTACGTTCCCTTCCCCGAGTGGCATTGCGACGCCTGCAACGCAGCCCTTTCCAAGTTTGACCACCACGTTCTCGGCTTTGCCATCACCATGGGCCTGGTAACCGTGCTCAGCTTTACCTGGTTTGTTTCCGGCCTCGACATCAACTAATCATGTCCCACGGCTGCGCATTTTACATATCCGCATACTGCTCGATTGGTCTAGCTTCACCTTCCAGACACATCTTGCCCGACGTTTTGCGAATAATGTAGCCAGCGGGGCCCTTTGGCGGGATTGCATACCGTGTTTGAGTTGTTGTTTTGTTTTTTTTAAAGCTTTTGGAGACGGGGCATTATTACAGGCGATACTTTGCGGGTCATTTCCAACGGCGTTTTTGTCTTTTGTGTCTTTCTCTTTTACGCGCGCGCTGCTTTGGAAAACATGGGGGAGTATTCAAGCTATTCGGACGACTCTTTTCATGATGGGCCACTCAAGAAAAAAAATAGTTTAAGTTTCTAATGACGTATACATTTAATGGGCCGAGCGCCTTGATGTTGATGTTGACTTTTCTAGCCTTGTTATCATGAATTTGACTGTCTAGTGCTTTGGTATATTTATACTTGTGTTGATGTGTGCTTTGGTATGTTTACATTTGTCTTGATGTACGCCTTGGTATATTTCTCTATATCGGTGTAGATGTAATTCTTGATCATTGTAGATGGCTTTGTGCCTCGCAGGTGAAAGTCTGCGTGTAAATTCTATGGTACGATAAATCAAAAGATGGCTGCCATGTATATCCTAAGAACAAGTGCTTCGATTGGCAAGTCGATACGTCGAGTGACGACGGCAATATCTTGCTGGCCTGATGTGTGAATAACCAGAGTCATGATTCGTTGGCTCATACCATGCGTAGACTGAACCCAGCGCCTCGCTCTTCCTTGTCCCTGCCTTGGAAGATGCCACTGAAGTCAACATCGCCAAGAGCAACGGCCTGCCCGCGGACGGGGGCGTCGGGCTCGTGCCGCCGCCTCCTCTCTTGGCCGGCCTTGCTGGGGAACGTGGGGAATAGGCTCTCGGGTTTGGGCTTAGGATCCTGGCGGAAGTATTCGTGCTCTAACATCTCCTTGGCGGATGGTCGTTTCTCTGGGTCCAGGGCGAGGAGGCTGTTGAGTAGAGAGGCGCCGGCGGCTGTGAGGTTGGGGAAGCGGGCGCGGATGACGGAGCCCGAGGCGAGGGGGGACTGTTTGGGGAGTCGGAGGGAGCGGGCGTTGGGGAGGCGGCGGAAGCCCGGCCAGGAGTCTTCGGTGGGGACGCCGCAGAGCTCAAAGACTTTGGATATCTGGTCGACTTCGTTAGAACCCTGTAGTAGGGGTTCGCGGGTGATGAGCTCGCCCATGATGCAGCCGACGGACCACATATCTACGGCGGCGTCGTAGGTGCGCGTTCCGAGGAGCAGCTCTGGGGCGCGGTACCAGAGTGTGACGACGAGCTGGGTGAGTTTGGGGCGGGGGTCGCCGACGTAGCGGGCCATGCCGAAGTCTGCGATCTTGAGGAGGCCGCGGTTGGAGAGGAGGAGGTTGGATGTTTTGAGGTCGCGGTGGAGGATGTAGTTTTGGTGGAGGTAGGCGACGCCTGAAGTGAGCTGGAGGAGGAGGCGTTTTACTTCGGAGGAGAGGAAGGGTTCGGGCATGTCTTGGAGGATGCTCTTGAGGTCGTGTTCGACAAATTCGAGGACGAGGAAGATGGAGCTGCGCGAACGAAGTGGTTAGTTAGTTATTTCGGCATTTTGGTTTGACAGAAACGGGTTTCTCTCTCTTTCTTACTTGTCTGGCTTGGACACGTCGTTGCCCACGACAACCTCCTCCATGGCCACGACGTTGCGGTGCCGGCAGTTCTTTAGGATCTGGATCTCGCGAAGGCCCGTCACGGGCAGGCCGTTGGGATCGCCGGCCTCGAGCTTGAGCCGCTTGAGAGCGACGACTCGTCCCGTGGCGAGCTCCGTTGCGCGCGCGACCCAGCCGTACGTGCCCTCCTCGATGTCGTTGAGCTTGTCGTAGTTGTCGACGCTGCGGCTGGGCTTCCAGGTGCCGATGTCGAAGCGCAGCAGGGTAGCAGAGCTGTTGTTGCTGGCAGCGGGTTCGGGGGTGAGTTTTCGTCGTTTGGAGGGCCGTGATGAAGATGATGCTGCGTCGTCGTTATCGTCGTTTGCTTCTGCGGATTGTGATATCGTTGTTGCAGCAGCGAGTAGAGCTTTTTTCTTTTCTTCTTCTTCTTGCAGCTTAAGAGCCTTTTTGCGACGTTTTTCTTCTTTTTCCTTCTTTTGCCGAGCTTCATACTCAGCGTCTTCTGCGGAGCTTGCCCATCTTGACTTGGGCTTGGTGGACATGGCTTTTCTTTTCGTGTCGCTTTGTGTGGATTCGCTCGGATTTGGGATGATCGATCGAACTTGAGGATGTGGTGATGTTACGATATCGGCCAATTGAGCGAATTTTGTGTCGCTGAGGCTCTGTCTGTGCTGTTAAGTATGGATGAAGCAATGGAGATGTTGAAAGTAAATAGAAAAGAGGGTTGAGGTAGGCTGAGATGCTGGAAAATAGAGTGGGTCTGCTGGCTGTCTGAGGTACCGACATGTGCAAGGGCCCCGAATTTCTGTGTGGGGGGAGACCTTTACCATCTTGATCATCTTCATTCACATCTGATCTTCACATGTATGCTATAATTATTATCTTGAGTGACGCACTGGAATTTGATTGTTTGTAAATATTGGTTCATGTACATAATTTCTGTTGAAAATAACTCTTATCTGTAGTTGAATACCGCGCTGTTAATATTCCCTTTGCTGTCCCCTCGTTGCTCGTTTAGCTGTATAGCATCTTGTATCTGCATCTGTATCAGATCGACTCCGGTCTATTCCACAAGGAAATCTATTCCGTTTACGACTTGTTGGTAAAAAAAAAAAACATCCGATCACTCGCTCTCCTTGGCCGCCTTCTTCTGCTTCTTAATCTCCCTCCGTGCCTCTACCGTGCTCGCCATCTTGCTTCCCATATCAGTCCCCAAGTCGTTGAACCCCTTCACCACTCCGTCATTGTCCCCGTCGCCCATCTCCTGGCTCATCTTGAACTTGCCCTCCATCCTCTCAATCTTAATCTCCACACCGATGATGGCCTTCTTCATGATGTTGAGGTACGGCGTTGGCGCATCAGACACTTGCCACGGCTTGGGCCTGGATCCCTCTCCTGTGTAGCCCATGGTAACCCTTTCGTTGAAGCTCGACAGGGCGTCAATCTGGCTATTGAGGAAAGCCGTTGTCTCCTCTGCGTTGGGGTCGACGTAGAATGTCGCCTTGCCATAGATCTGCACGGCGGCATAGTTCCATGTGCCCACCACTTTGCCCGTCACCGGCTTGGTGGCTGTGTAGAACTTGGGAGTGACGTAGTGCTGGACTGCAGATGTGAACATGACCAGGACATCTTGCTGCAGCGTCCTCGAGTTGTCTCCTGCGGCCTGGCGCTCTTTGATCTCGTCGATGATGGCCTTGCTCTGGGGGTTGGCGCGGGCCATGTGAGCCCTCAGCTGGCCGAGTTCGGTCTCGCTGGATTCATCCTCGACGTCTAGGATGAAGGGGATGTGGCTGGACTGGATCAGGGGGTAGGATGGCGAGGAGATGGCGGTGGTGAAGAGGCCGAGGGGATTCTCGCGGACGAGCTGTCGCAAGACGCGGAGGTCTGTCTCTGCGTGATCGTTACGAAGATACATGGTTGAGTGAGTGAGTGAGGGTGTTGTTTTGTTGTTGTTGTTTCTGTCCTTCTTTTGTGCTTGTCCTTTTTTCTCTTTTCTCTCTCTCTTTTTATCTCTCTTTCTTCTGTCTTAAGTTTAACCGATGAGCATGTCCTTGTACAAGTGTCCTATCGTGAGTCTTATGCCGCCGATGGGCCTCCGGTCTCTCTATATGTATGTCACCAGATATCTTTTATGTACGAGTTACTCACACTCTCCACCTGTTGCTGGGCTATTAACAATCACGTCTCCCGTCTTTATCTCTCTTTGGATCATCACAAGCAAATCATGCGTCCCTCCGCGGTGGAGCTCGCTCGTTTATACTCAACTCAGTTAGACGCTGTTTTTGCATCTCCGTAACAGGATTTGCCCTCGCCATGATTGGGCGGCGGATAATATTGCCGTTAAAAGGTTCAATGTTCCTGCTACCGGCTGCGTGTGTCATTAGCGCATTCTTTAATAGGTAGCGAGTACCGCCACATTGGGACTGGGCAAGCTGGGGTACCAGAAATTGCCCAATACGGAATCTTTTCGATTGCACAGATGGACATGCATTTTGGAGTTGACATCGAACCTCTTTGTATTCATTACTACTAAAATCTGGCAGTCTGTGCCAATTCTAACTATGATTTAAAAACATTGAAAGCAGAAAACATACCACTCATTTCTTCGGACTACTACATACTGTCCGACACCAGTTTCCATCTCTTCCCGGGTAACGATTTATTCCGCATCAGAACAAGCCTTGATGCTTCGCGATATATTGCTGCCCCCATTACCCCACGGAATAGGTTTACGAAGTACCAGCAGAAGCACTAGAAGCAGAGCTAGCAGCACTGTCGAAAAGGCTGCCCGCAGGAGTATCACCACTAAATCCCGTTATCACTGAAGGGCACCAGCCGGGGCGTGGAAGGGACTCGTACAAGCGCCGCCACTCATCAACAACGCTTGCGTGAATCATCAAAAGGGGAGCCAGTGCCATGTGCTGTCCTGCGGAACTATAATCCGGCGCATGCGTTCCCAAACCCTCAGCGTTGAGGCTGCGATTACCTCATCCCACAACTGCTTCGTCATCCGGCAGTCATAGTATGCCCACAGGCAAGGCATAACAGACACGTCTTGGACGCAATACTCCAAAAGGGCCGGTGCTAAGGGGCGCTGATGGAACGCCTGAAAGCTTCCGCCCAATTCAGGTGAGAACAAAGCTCTGCCTTGCTCCTTCGTCGTGTTCCATCTGAGTTTCTCGAACCGGGAAAATGTTGCGTGGTATCGGACGCACTTCTCGAGCCCTTGAACCCATTTTTTCTCCTGATGAGGGCGGACGGCGAATTCCATGAGTTGTAGATCGATGACGCCGTTTAGGGTGATGTCGAAAATGACAAACAAGGCATCCGAATCGCTTCGGACATCGAAAAACACCTTTGGAATGTAGGGGGACTCCAAGATCGCTTTCAACGTCCAGCGAGCTTCTCCAGGCGTGGAGAAACATTTGTCGCCCAAGGATTGGACGTCGATCAGGTAAGTTGTGTTGGTGGGACGGACGTGGATCTGTAATATGGAGATGGTACCATGTCGAGAAAGATTTTGTCCCTCGAGGTCGACGAAGATTGATGGTGTATCGACTGGAAGCCCTGTGAGAGCGTCGACCACCTTGGATAGAGCGGGGAGAGTGTCAATCCATTGCGTAGTGGGAGCAGGATTGGCAGCCCCGCGAGTAGCAGCACAAGCTACAGCTGCTTTAGTTTCGTCGACAACCACGGTATATCCAGGTTCTTTAGAGACGCCTTTGAAAGGAGACACTTGATAACCCTGGTTCCAACCTCTGCTCCCATTAACAACCACGATATGTCCCCTAGTAGAAGCCATGTTCACGACAGTCCCAACAAGGAAAAGCCTTTTTCGCAGCGTTTCACTTGTTCTTTCCTGGTGTTGTCTCTTGGAAATGCCTTGTACCTTCCAAGATTAGTGGAGATTGTCTGGATCTTGTCAATTTGTGTGGATGTGATAAATGAGAAGATATAGATGGGAACCAAGTTGGGAGAGACGAGATTTATATAACCGTACGAATTGATGAATATCTGATACTTTCTGATGGCTGCCCGATACTTTTTGAGGATTTTTTAAGCATATCAGCTGTTTGGATTTGAAAGGGGGTGATTTCTGTAATTTATCAGCCTGATTACACCTTCGATGTGTTTATATGAGTATGGCGGCCTTTATCGCTATTATGGTTTACAGTGAATGATATTGCTTTTGTTTAAGCAAAAAGTCATATTCATTCTAACAAGACTATCTCCAAACGGGAAATTCTGCAATTATTCGATCTTATATTAGAAAACTATATCAATAATGCACCAAAATGAAGCGTTTACGTGACGTATTTAGAGGCGTTTTAAGGTAGATTGGAAGGGTAGGATATATGTAGATAGCAGAAGTAAACTCAAAATGAGATTGTATGAAACTGCTGTATGGCCTAGTACAGAAGACTAATCCTGATGGCTAATTCAGATTTCTGAGTACAAGAAAGCAGAAATTATCGATAGCCCGACTCTGTATGGCAAGTTCAAGGCTTGGCTATTGAGTCAAATTACAGCCAAAGCGCATATAAAAGTATAATTTTATTGGCTAACAATGGACGGGAAATCCCGTGCGGTAATAGCAAGGCCTACTTCTTGCAAAAGATTTAGCTGGTAAGTAGGGCTGCTCAAAGTTCAGCAGAGATGATCGTAAAGTGAAATGAAGATTAGCGATTAATGTATTGTAGACTCGAAAGTAAATTGGCGGTACTAATCTCTGCAATCACATTTGCTTGGCCTCTGGCTGTTTTCATAGAAGTGGCCGCTCAAATTCCTACTACAAACTGCGCATTTGACGATATAGCCATTCCATTGAAGTTCAAGTGCCGCCCCCTTGAAATCCAATGATGGGCAAGCCATCCATTTTACACGGCAATTAATAAGGACATTTTCCACAGTAGCCGCACTCTTTGTCACATGCTGTGAGATCTTGATCGAAGTCAGGGGAGGATGCCTCGTAGGGGTTGTAGTCGTAATCGTCGCTGTAGTCGTACTGGTTGTAACGATCAGTGTCGCCTATTTCACAATCTGCTTCTGATGCCATCTGGGAAACAAGTAAGCTTATAACTCTATAAGATTTAGATGCAAGCTTAAGTGTTGTGATACCTTTCTGCAAGTGTCTTCATATTCGTCTTCTTTGCGGCGAACGAGCTCAAGAAGGCGCTCGTCAGGTGCCGCAGTAAACATACGGAGTATTCCCTCCCGGCATTTGGATACCCAGTCTGAAGTACTGCACAGATCGAGGACATTCTCAACAATGCGCTTGAGTTTGTTCCGCCCTTGGATCTCGTCTTTAGGGAAATTTACGCGGCGAATCGCGAGGCTCACTGCGGTTTCGATTTTGGTGACTTCGTACGTAGCCAAGTTGGCGGCAGATGATTTGACATAACTGCATATAAACGCAGCAATATTATCACCTTTTAACTCGGAGATCCAAAGCTCCTCGATCTCGAGGTCAAGGCTGAGTTCTGTGTTGACCCAATCAAGAGAGAGCAGAGACAGAAGCTCGTTTGACCCAAGGTTTGTCTTGACTGTGGGAAGTAAAAACCGAAGAACCGACTTCAAAGCTGGGATATCCAGCTCAGATGCTGCCTAAACTCTATATCAGGAATTGTTTCCTGTGATAACTGTACGGGGTTTTGCAACTCGCCTTGTTGACCTGCGAGGTTGAATCAGGTAGGCCAGAGCTCGAAGAACCACCATGTTCTGACTCACGATCGTGATCTTTTTGCTTCATATCTTCGGTTTTGATGGCCTGCGTCGACTTTTCCTTCTTCTGTCGATACACCAGATCGATATCTGTAGCGGGTCGAGCGATATTGGCCCGCCAGTGATGCCTATTGGTAGGATTCTGTTGATACAAATTCACCTCGAAAAACTTATCATGCACGATGCACTTGAAGTTCTTGTATCTGCGGAAAGGAAAGGCCTTGGTAAGTATGTGCTGAAGCTTCCTGAAAACCTGACAAAACTGACGAAGCTGAGAAAATGCAAAACTCTCTGCGTTCTGCTATGCTGAGGTATGAAGAATGGAAAACCTAGGTGCAAACAGCAACAAACGGCAACAAACA
Source organism: Trichoderma simmonsii (assembly GCA_019565615.1). NCBI lineage: Eukaryota > Fungi > Ascomycota > Sordariomycetes > Hypocreales > Hypocreaceae > Trichoderma > Trichoderma simmonsii. The sequence continues at coordinate 4,281,385 of CP075866.1, forward strand.
GAAAGTGGGCTTGATCAAGGAGAGTAGCCACACAAATCCACGTGACAACTCAACAGTTCCTATGTAATGAGGGAGAAGTCAACATACGAGTTCAATTTTTCGAAATTTGCCGCGATAAGGTCATTCTCTCTGACTTCTGTGAATTCGATGCCATCGTTGACTGTCATAAAATATCTGACTGACTCTTGCGGTCCGTAATTGGCTTGCCTGACAAGCTGGACCACATAATCTGCACTGACTATCATTATAGGGACCACGTCGGGCTTTGCAGAGGTGGACTTTGCCCATTGCATGAACTTGTCGAATTTATGTTCATGGTCAAGCCGTTTTGGGCGGTATGGCCGTATCGATGAGCAGCAGAAGAGCGCAGGCATCTTCGTGATTAATGTTTCAACGATGTGCCAATAATTAATGAATCCAAATGGCGTTCTATGTTTACGATATTGATGAAGAGAACAACGCCGAAGCAATTGATCGACCAACTCCAGAGATCTATTTCAGTGCATTTATTCTCTAAAAGTGTTCACAGCTATGTTGTAGGCCTCCCAGTTGAGCTATATCCCTCTGGAATGCAAACATCAAACAAGTAAGCCGGATTGGCTTCTGGCCGTCTCACAAACATTGTTTGCATCACTGGGTAGACTTTGGTGGCTTGATGCCACAGGAGGGGGAAAATGAGTGCAGAGAAACGGAGAATCAGTGAGAGATCACAGTACGGGTGGTATGACTGTCCGTGACTATGAATAGAGGAGAAGGGGTTGGCGGTCAATGATGGAGGGTAAAGTTTTGTGATGCTGTTTCTGTATGTTTGTTGCTCCGTTGTTTAGGTATCTTCTCAATATATGTGGATGAGCTGAGAGCAATGTCTAACCACATTTCAGGGGCTGAAAATTGAGCCAGAGGGCTGGCATTAATCTAACACCAGGATCTGTCAAAATCAGTTATTTTGCTAGATGTGTACCCTCGAGATGCTCCTCCCTTTATATAAGCATGCCAGTCCAGATAATTACGCGTGTTTCTGTAGCATACTTGAACTGGTTCATTGACGTGTACTATGACTAAAGGTTAGTAGTATGCTTTGCGTTCAAGGCATTGTTAAGATCTTACCTTGGATAAGACGGTTGCTTGGCTGATACCCATATGGGTTCCAATCCAAGCCAAACAATTCCTTATGTAAATTTTCAGCTTCTCTTCGGTTGTAGATAATGTAGATAGAACAAATAAAGTGTGCATTGATAGCAAGCCCCCAAGTGGTCGACCGGGGATAATGGGAGGGGATCCTGTGGCGGCATTTGCAACAAATATCTGCAAATCTGCAGTTAGAAGATATGGAAGAGAAGATATAATGCCTTCCGATAGTTTTTCGACATCTTTCTGTATTGAAGCTTCGAATGTCTGATCACTGAAACGGCCATTGATTCGATAGTGACATCTTAATATGACACTTAAGACTAATAGAGAAGCTTTACGATAGTTGTTCCATAGCGACGCGACATAAACTATAATATGTTAATAAGTGTTTGAGACATGACTTACAATCGTAATAGCATGAAATGGTTGCTGGCCAGTAGCCCACATCGGGCCTGCGATACCAAAGGTCAGTGATTAAACCAACTATTCTCTCCAAATGACATGATTTATGAATCGAAATAGATATTGAACATTATGTAGTTGTGAAAATACTTACAAAGTCTCCCTGTTTTTAGAGGAAATGGTTCCGAGCCATTTCGGTGTCCATGCTGGAGGTACCGTGTCTGGCCAAGTGGTATATGCCTCTCTCAGCTGCTCAGCTTCAAACCTGAGTTGACAAAGCTGGTCAAGCGTGGCTTCTGTTTCACTTCCCAATAAGGGCTCCGCTCTAAGCATTAAGGATATTGTTCGTGCATATATGAAATCTATAGCTGAGCTTGACTGATTGAATAGCGGTGTACACATAAGGCTAAACTTCTGTGAGGCCTTGGTGACAACTGCAGGAGAGTTTCGAAGAGATGGACGTGTATAAATCTCCACATCTAGATCCTCAAGTGGCACCGAACTTGCAATTTGGAAAAGCTTGCCATCACACAGCAAGTCAAATGGTGAGAATTTGCTGATAAGAATAGCCGATATTCCCTGAGCATGAGCAACATGAGCGCCAGCATACGTACCAGTACTGGTGATGATCTGTGATTGTCAACTTGTTTCATTCATTATGGTGATTTGTGAGAGCTTACTTCGTATAATCCCATTAATGCAGCAGTAATTAGCGACTCGACAGTGGTAAATACTGCTTCATTTGAGATACTTAGGCGAAAGGACCGTAACAACAAAGAATACAGAGACTCTGCCCTATGTCTGTACATGGTATTTCCGAACTTATTCCCTAGATTTGCTAATGCAATGAGTGTACATGCTTGGACAAGCTCGGAGTTTGCGTCGGCTTTAGCAATCATAGACTGGAGCCCATGTAGATATCCACGAGACAGGCTCCTATTTGATGAAACAATACAGTAGTCGTTGAAAAACACTAGACGAGCGTTTTGCTCAACATCAGACCAGTCTAGTGTCCCAGAAAGATTGAAGCTTGCCGCTCGATGCAATGACTCTGAAGGTGGTTGACGCAATACAGTGAGATTGTCTTCTCCGACATAGTTTATAAACTTCAAGTCTTTACTGGGCTCGTATCCAGGACACGTGCGCCGTGCTCGGCCGCAGTTGAGACAAGACTGGCACAGACGTTGAATTAGTATCAAGCAACCGCAGTGAGTCCACATCTAAAAAGAGCCGCTGCCGGGAGAATGTTGCCAGTGCACGACAACAGGTAGTACTTTGCACATACTGGACGCCTCTGGTCACACTACAATTGGGTCAGCACGCCGAAAACAACCCCATGGAACGACGCTTACATACCCTCTTACGTCTTTGCTTGCATGCATGGCATGCTCTTGATGGCCCATTGTTCACCATATCAGCATATTAGGCTAGCTGTTGTCATAGAAGCACAAAATAGAGTAGAAGAAACAAAGGATGAGTGAGATGAGGTCGCAGTTCGCCCCCCATTACGCTCAAGCTATATGTATACTAGGAAGGGTTAGGTTTTGCGCGAGTACGCTAAATACCTGCATGGTAGTATGAGGGGCATCATGCGCCTCAGAGTGGAAATAGCAAAGACCTACCCAATCAATCAGTGCAGGCCTGAAATACCTATTCTGTAACAGGCTAGAGTTTGCGCGGGCGTACTAACACAGGCCACTGAGGATCATATCGATCAATATGAGACAGATACACACATTGTCTACGTAAGTCGTGAAGACGATTCGGCTTTTACGCTGTCAAAAAGGAAGCAAATTCAACAATTCATGGTTAGAATCATGATGCTTTAATGGAGATAGCTAATAAATCCGAGTCTAAGTCCACTTCCTTGGACTTGGACTTTTTGTATATATAGAGAGAGCGACGCATCATACTCTGATCATTTTTACAGCAATTCCACTCGTCGACTCTCTTATACAAAGCTTTCAAAGTCACTGCAATCACAATCTCACAATATACTTACAAGGGCATCATGTTTGCCTCTCCCTCTTCAAAGATCGTCCTAGTTACAGGCGCTAATCAAGGCATCGGTTTCCAGATAGCAAAATCTCTATCGTCAAAGCCGGGATACCATGTTCTTGTGGGAAGTCGTGATACCCAGCGTGGTATTAAAGCGGCCAAAGATCTTCAAGAGCAGGGGTTGAATGCCGAGCCTATTACCATTGAGTAGGTCTCCTTTATAGCCACCAAATTAAATCCTCAAGAGTGGATCGATTATGTTGAGATCCAGACTTTGACTTAAGAGTCAATATCGTAATGATAGATAATTTGAATAGAAGATGCTAATCTTTGTCACTTAGTGTTACCTCTGATAACTCTATTGCCGAAGTGGTCCAACAAGTAAAGTCGAAATTTGGCCGTCTTGATGTATTAATCAACAACGCCGGCGTATGCCTGAACGATGAAAGAACCTCTCCCCCTTCGCTTCGCAATTTCCAAGACACGTTTGCAGTCAACACTTTTGGCGCCACACTCACGACTGAAGCCTTTATCCCTCTTTTAACGGCATCTTCTGCACCTCGAGTCGTCTTTGTATCCTCTTTCATGGGCTCACTCACTCATCGACCGGAGAGTCCAGTTCCTTTGCCAATCTACCGAAGTAGCAAAGCAGCACTCAATATGATCATGCTCCACTATGCTTTAAAGTATAAAGACGCTGGGTGGAAAGTCAATGCGACTTGTCCAGGGTACTGTGCTACGAACCTGAACGGTTTTGTAGGAAAGGATGATCCGGCAGATGGAGCTTTGAATGCAGTAAGACTGGCAACCATGGGTGAAGACGGCGAAACGGGAACCTTTTCGAACAAGGAAGGAAGTTTGGCTTGGTAGATTTAAATATCAAGCAATGCAGAAATATTGAGAGGCAATAGAGATAGAACGGGCTAGATTATAGGAACAAACTAGTAACTATATTTTTAAGAAGTAAATCTATCAACGGAACTGTTAGCGAGGTAGCTTTCGCTTGGCAAATTGAACTTCGTGTTCAATGCGCGGATAGTGTGCTTCTCTGCATCACCAACTATCGAGACAACAAGGATGCCATCACCCTTGGTCTTCATATGACTGAGTGCATTGCGATTCAGAACATTGACAGAATGCTCTTCATGTCGACACAGGCATATTCGTTATGTAAGCACGCTAAATTAGCTGGTTGATAAGATGAGAGACAGGCCCTTTCTGGCTAGCAAATAAGAATTGAAGACAGCTTATTTTCATGCATCAACCAACCGACGAGTGAAGACGAAGAGAAAATTTTAAAGTTGTTGGGAGACTCCACCCCGTGATAACCATAACTTTGCTTCATTTTCAATGTTGGGTTTCTTCTTCTTCTTCCTCTTGTCTCTTTCTTTCTCTTTGAGATTGCTTCCTTCGCCAATGCTCTTAATTCACTCACCAGACCTTGTGCATTGAAGAATCACTGCACGTCCTTGAGCTAGTAAGCGAGCCAGCAACGAGTGTCATTTGCCTGAATCGCAGGGATGGTTGATTGGTGGACTCCTTGAAAATCGCCCGATGCACCAGGTTCTCGTGATGTGTTGGTGCAGCTATGGCATAAACTACACTGGATGGGATGCAGCAAGTTGTGAAGGATGCCGTCAGACCGGATCGCCAAGTGCCGGTCCATTCTAGCGAGCAACGGAGTTGGTTCAACTCAAGTGAGAATCCCGAGCGATGTTTTTCTCTCTTCGGCGCATCTCCACCCGTGGAGTGTCTAAGTCATACTCGTAGCACAGACTCAACCGTGCGGAATGGAGCTCTTGGCGTGCCGCGGGGGAGACAAAGAGCCGCGGTTGCATAGTCTCTCTCATGCTTTATGTTTTCCTTTTTCTCGTTGATCACTGTTTCTTCTCGTCTTACATACATGTCTCAAATATAGACGCCTAACGAGGCTTCTTCCGGGGCTCTCCCTTTCCCCTTCTCCTTTCTCTTGCATTGAGCAGAGACAAATCACATCATGAGTCGATGCGGGGTTGTTAATTTAATCTAGGCATGATCCTAGAGTGAAAAAAGACAGCGTCTCTGGCGCCGTTATCGCCAGTGCAAGCAACAAGCAAATGCTCCGTTTCAGCCTCACTCGTCTATTCTGTGGTCTTAGCCCGAAAAGCGTTGTAGCGCCTGCACCTCGATTTTCAGCTGTCAAGGGTCTTATCAAATGGCAATGCTCCGAGTCCAGCCACAGCTCCTTTCCCGTTGCGCTGCCAAGGCGCCAATGTTGAACTACCATGGCGCTGAGCAGGGGTTCCCCATGATGGGCTGAAGAGAGAGGCAGATTGGGGGAGTTCCAGTATGAGTGAAGAGCGGCAAAAGAGAGAGACACAAGAGAAAAGAAAAACAAGTTGACAACCTGTGCCTGAATTTGTGTTCCCGTCTGTTGTGCATCTTTTGTCGTGGCGTTTGGCTTGGCAACTTTGGACCTGGATTCTCTTCCTCTGTTGTTGCTGTTGTTGTTTGTGCTTTTGTGCATGAGCTGCAAGCCTTCAAGCCAAGTCGCATTCTCGCATAACTGTTTTCGATCGACTAACAGTAACATTGCTTTCACCTGTCCATCCATCTCTCTTGTCGGTTTCTCCAACAGCTTTTGGCTCAGCCTGCCACAGCCATGCGCCGACCAATGCGGCTCTCATTCGCATCCGCCGTCCTCTTCGCAGCGTTCGCCCACGCTGACCTTGATTATGTGACGGATCTCGATATTTATTCTCTTCTGGTAGGTTTGGTCAATTCAAATAGTCACAATACGAAACGAAAGATGGTGGCTAATGCAAACCTTCATCAAACAGGCGCCATGTGCCTCCGACGCCATATCATACAACATCGCGACTCTGACATACGGCACAGTATGCGGCGACTCAGAGACGGAGCTCCAGTCGTGTGCCTGCTCTGACACGGAGAGATTCACCAGCATCACTTCGTCCATATCTCGCGACATTCGAGTTAGTTGCGGCACTACGGCGACCGACGACCAAAACAGCGCATCGAGTGTTCTTGCGAAATACTGCAACCAAGACCTGACCATTACCTTTTCGACGCCGACCAAGAATGTTGTCCAGGCCTACATTACCGACCTGGGTCAGATCAATTATCTTCCACAATGTGCACAGTCGGCGTTGTCAGAAGCTGTCATGGGAGACGTGCGTATTAACTTGAATCCACCTCCTTATATGTCCCACTGCAAGAAACGAACGAGAAGCTCAATCCATGCGCGAAGTTGAACAAGAAACGCTAACGCCGGCACATGATGGCAATAGAATATCTCCAAATGTCCCGAGGCTGCCAGTCTCTTTGCGCCCTGTGTTTGTGGAAAGGGTGGAATCCCCTCTCAAGTCAGCGACGTGATCAGCAAGTCCGTCCGGTAAGTATTCACAGTTTGGTCATCAGTTGGAGCGCAGATCATGCTAACTCATATATGTGTTCAAGATACTCGTGCTCTAATGGAGGCGACATTAGCGCAGCTCAAGACTTTTACAACGAATACTGTGCCATGAACAACGGAACGACAACCTTTACTCAACCCCCAGGTCCTCCCGGAGACAGTGAGTTGAACATATGATCCTCGTCGAATATTTGCTCCAGACGCGATACTAACAGTTTTGATTGTGCGTAGTGACCTATCACATCACCGCCTTGCCGCAGTTCAAGTCTCTGCGATCATGCGCTCAAAGTGGCGTTGCCTCTGCGATCCTCGATGTAAGTTGCTATACCAAACCTTTATTGCTTAAAACGAACAGGTGCCAACTCATTTCTGTTGTAGCAAACAGAAATCTATTGTGCTACCGGCCCCCAGGCTCTCGCTTCGTGCGTCTGCATCAAGTCTGGTATGAGCGGTAGAATCTTGAGCACCCTTACATCCAACGTCAAGTGGAACTGCGACAATACAGCCACTGCGGATGTTACCTCGGCCATGGATGTCTTCGCAGTCTATTGCAGCGCGGCTGAAAAGGAGATTGTCGTGTCTGTCACCGATACTGCCACTGAGACGTACCCTCATCCTACGAATCGAGCCAGCTCATTACCTTCAGGTTCTAGCCCTGCAGAGACAGGAGCCGGAAGCACTGGCGGAAGCGGCGGTAGTGACAATGGAGGAAGCAATCCCGATCAAGGTGGAAAGGATGGATCATCTTCTGACGGTAGTGGAGGCAACTCATCGGGTTCAACCATCAACAAGACAGCGGTCATTGCAGCGTGTGTACTTGGAGGCGTCGTTCTCATCGCTGCCATTGCCGCCGTGGCATTTTTCGTGCGCCGAAGACGCAACAAGCAGAGAGGAGAGCAGATACCACCAACAGCAGACGGACCCAATCTCACTGGACCGCCCGAGCTGGAAAACACAGCGAAAATGAACCCAAATGTTGCTGTTGTGCCGGAACTCCACAGCACAGAGAGACAAGAGCTTCAGGGAACTGGCACACCTTTCAGCGAGTTGCCGCCTGGTTACGTCTCTCCGCGACCAGAACTCCAAGGGAATAGCGAATACAAGCCTCCGGTTTCGCCAGCGCATAGTGGAGCGTACCAACCGCCGCATTCGCCGTACTATGGACAGCAGCAGCAGCAAGGAGCACCGACTGTTTCTCCTGCAACGCCGAATACATACGGCGCGGGATGGCAATCCGGGCCAGTTGCAGAGACGTATGAACTGGACTCGGCTACATGGAAGTCTTCCTAGTTCTGCCATTCTAAAGCAGAGAAGGGGCTCTTGTTTTCGTATACAGCGTTTAGAACACGGCCGCTCTGTAGTCGTATATTGATTGTATGGTGTTTCCAGGTTTATGGGAAAAGGGTTGATTAAAATGTTTATTAGTTTGATCTATCATGACAAGTATAATTAGAATCTCTATATGTAAAACACGCTGAGCATACAAAATGTCATACATATTATATCATACATATCATATCATGCTTCGCAACAGCTGGATTTGAGTGGCAATAGTCGGGGCATGGGCTTCGAATCCAGGTATCCACGGAAGTTGCTTCACATTCACCATCATTTCCTCCCATTCCCAGCCGTATTCGTTCATCCTGCTGGCAACCATCTCCAAAGCATTATTTTTTTCATTAGGGATTTCTGACATGGTTGCACAGAGTAATAGGAGCCACAGCTGGAAGGGAATGTAGTAGGCTGATGTTGAGACGAGGTTCTCGATGCTGTGGTTTTGCAGGAGATGCAGCAGTTTGGTGACATATGTGGCGGGCGTGCCCGGATAAGCCTGGGCCATGTTCTTGACCTGTAAGATCCAGAGCAGTGCACCTAAGCGAAGAGTCTCGATGAAGATGCATGGCATATCGGGATGAGGGTGTGGAGCAGTGTCCATGAGACGATATGCGATGGGGTTGAGTCGTGTACCGAGGAATATTTCTTCTTTCCATAGGTCTTCACCCCGGGCAGCTAGTTTCCATTGGACGGCGCCAGCAAGGCTTGCTATGTCTTGTAGGGCAGAGACGACACATAGTTGATGGGCGTTGAGGTCGGGACACATGCTGCTGAGATGGAATGGCAGGGCGCTGAGGATATCGGGAGAATCATGGCGTGGGAGAGTGGAGATTGGTGGTAGTCTTGACGGCATTGGAAACCAGGGTCTTTGTTCAAAGAGGAGAGAAGCGATTGTATCGATCCTATGATGTGAGAGTCATTGTGGTCAGCATTTCTAAATTGGTATTAGTGAAACTGGCTTATTCAATGGCTCCATACCAAAAGACCATCATGACCAAGTCTTGGTCATCGGAGAGAGTATCTATTCCGCCTCTTCTGTTAATCAGGAGTTTAAGTCCATTCAAATGGACGCGAGCTTGATCCAAGTCTCCAACAATATACTAATTTTCAGTCAACAAACAATAAAATTAGCCTTCCAAGTTATTTATAAACGGGATAAAGAAAGATTCTTGCCATACGTTGTAGCAGATGCAGCCCATGACGCCCCGGATAACATTATTGGCCACAGCCATGCTAGGATCAGGGTCCCTTAGCTTTGATTCGATGCAGGCCACGACCTCCGTGGAGCGTGCCAAAGCAAAGGTGATGCTCCTTTCCATCGTCTGGGAGCGAACAGCAGCGCGGACTTCGGGGCCTGTGAGGAGTTTGCGACAGAAGCCGGCATCCTTGAAGGCAAACGGGAACCAGAAACGACGTCTACGAGGGTCTGCAGGGGAGGTTATTGGTCAGTAAATGCATTAGTTGGTTGGCGGATGACGATTGTTGCAAGCTGTATCTACGCTGTCTGCTTACTTTTCACACAATCCCAAGAAGCCGCCAAGGCTAGACCATATGCTGCAAAGGCGTCCATGCCCCAGGAATTTTGCATGAGGGCCAGGGGATGTTGATCCCAAAATGGACGAGCCAGGGGAGGAAGAGGCTGCTGTTCCTGTAATTGTAGAAGCGGGATAAGCTGGCTCCCGCCAGAGTCCGTTGCTCCCGTATTTGTAGGAGCAGCAAGAGAAGAAGAAGGAGAAGCCGACTCCGCCGCCGGCTCTGCAGATCGCACACGCAGCTTCACCTGCGGGTTCCTGGGTGGCTTGCGGCGAGCCTTGCCAATGTCTCGCATGACATGCTGCCGAATCTGGCGCTTGGTCTGAGAATCCCGCGGCTTACCGCGTGCAGACTCGGTTGAATTGATGAAGAGCAGGCTAGGCCCGGAATCGTCTGATTCTTTAGGATCCATTACGACGTAGTTCCTAGATTGAGGCGAGAGAGAGACCGATTGCTGTTTTCGAGCGCCACGTCACTTTGGAGATGGAAATTCTGATGTCAAGTCCCAGGGTGCTGCGCTGTTACTGGGGAGAATGCTTGCCTGTCTCAGCCTTGAAGAAGCAAAGAGAGGTTAAAGTGCCTCTTTTGCATGCGCGACGAGAGGGACCATATGCCTAAAGGGGTTATAGATATATGTTGAGCTATAGAGAAGAGAGCGGAAGAGGGTTTCAAATCAAAAAGAGCTAGGGGGTTGATCGGAATTGAGAGAGTTACAAAGACCGCCAAAAGACGCCTGAATCTGGATATGTCAGAAGCCGCTCGAGGGAGACAGTGGCGATTAATCAGCTCAAGTCAGCCAATCGGCTTGAGGGGCGTTGATACAGAGGAGCTTCTAGCTCCATCGCAGAATCTTAAGAGTCTTACTTTTGGCCTGGCTATACCCAATATGGTATCTGGTCCCCCTGCTTGTGCGTCTGTAGCGCCGATCCATGGCTCCCAAACTGAGATAATCACCTAATCGTTCTATCTGAAGATGGTTCTAGGACTATGGAAGAGACGATAGGCGACAAGGAAGTATTGTGGGCGGTGATTGACGACTCGGAAGTGTTGATTCGGATTTGTAAGTAAAGCCGCTCTTATGTTTGATAGCCTATTAGTCAGTGAACCTGTTTCTAACAGTTGCAGACGTCGAGACTAACATGGGTTGCCAAGAGGGCGTGGTTACACCGTTGCCTGGATTCAAGTTAGTTGACGTTGACGCGCAGAATGTGTTTAGAAAACAATAATGGGGATGGTAGGATTCATATAGTCAAGAGACAAATGGATGAAAAGAGGAGAACGTGGGCCATCGGCTGGCAACATAAAAGGCGTCGTAGAGTCTTCATTGTTCAGCTTCAAATCCAACCACCAAGTTATCCATCTCTCAACAGACTTACTCGAGACTAATTAATAAAAAATCCACCATGTCTACCGATTTCAAAGGAAAGCTCGCCATTATCACCGGAGCATCCAAGCTCAACGGCATTGGATATGCTACCGCTTACGTCCTCGCTAAAGGCGGCGCCGATGTATGTATCATGCCCGCCGAAAGTGCTGTCTTCTTTGATTTGATCCTAATACGCGTTCAGATTGTGATTCATTACAACTCAAACAAGACTGCTGCCGAGGAGGTACTTGCTAAGATTAAAGGGCTGGGTGTTAAGGCTATTGCCGTTCAAAGCAACGCCGGCTCCATCACCTTTGGCGACGATATTGTCAATGCCACTGTTGCAGCGTTCCCAGGCCGCAAGATTGACATCATCATCAACAATGCAGGTCACGCCACTTTCCAAGCAAGCACATTTGAGGCTCCTGTTGAAGAGTTTGATGCCCTCTTTCATCCCAACGTTCGAGGTCCTCACCTGCTCATCCGAGCTGCTCTGCCTCATATTACCTCTCCCGGAGGTCGCATCGTCAATATCAGCAGCGTGGTTGCTCGAACTGGAACTCGGTTTGCCTCGTTGTACACGGCTACCAAGGGAGCGCTCAATACTCTCACCCTGGCATGGGCTGAGGAACTTGGCGAGAAGGGCATTACTGTCAACGTTGTCGCTCCAGGGCCCATCTCAACAGATTATGCTCCGCCAGAGGAGCACGAGTTGACACAAAAGTTTCGTGCTCAGCAGTATATCAAGCGAGATGGAACGGCAGAGGAAGTTGCCAATGCTATTGTGTTTGCGGTTAGTCCAGGGGCAAGCTTCATCTCGGGCCAAGTTATCGGCGTCGATGGAGGTCTGAGTTACATCTAAGATGTTGAATGAAAACTACGATGTATTTATGTAGATATAAAAAGCGCTGATACTGCAACTATCTTTATATATATCTTCTGGAAATTATGAAGTCCTCTCTACTTGTGCTCATGATACGGCGACCGATTATGACCAATTTTGGAGCGATGATGAGATGAAAACTACATTTAGAAGTCGCGGATTCTACATATGTTCTTATATGTTTGACAAGATGTAATTCTTCATTTAGTCTACAATCCTCAAGTATTGAGAGCACACTTGCAGTTTACGAGATGTCTAAGCCTGATTGCCTTATTGAAAGAAGGAAGCACAGCTGAATGATGGACATGGAAAATGCGTTCTCCGACCGAATTACCTCGCATAGGTCTCAAATTCAGCTCAGTGAAATCTCAAATTTACTTGCATTGTTTAAACACACTTGAACATTACCATTTACATGGCAAGGCGATAATCTTTCCTTATAATCAGTGATCAGCCTCTGATCGTTGGGCTTTATTTACGAGTGACATATAACATAGATTAATATAGAAAACTCTCTTCATTTCTGATGGTAATAGAAATTGTATGCACTGCTACCGCAAAAATGACAATACTCACCAGACTTGTGGCATCTGAAATGGATTAACAGGACGTCCTCTTCGGTATAGCTTCTCTCAGCGACATCCGAATTCGTGTTTGGGATTCCCATCAGTATCAAAACATAAGAGTCTCGGCATCTTAGACCCTCGAAATCGAGCGCATTGATCCAAAGTTTATTCAACGCGTCCAATCGCTAGAGGACACGGATGAGATATGGCGCTCCGCTACCAAAGCTAAATTGAAGCTGCACTTCATAAAAGAGATTGGCTCGACTGCTGAAATGACAGATGCCAAGGGAAAATATGGGCAATTTACATGTATCCAACTGATGTCTTAGTGTCAAGAGTGTGTGTCTTGCAGAGTTTGTTATGCGCTCTGTCATCAGATGACGCAGCACCACATTCAAAACGTCAAACCCGTCTGGCGATCTCGAGGCTTAAAATGAAATGCCACGCAATTTATTTCGCGGGGAACTTGCGAATCCACGCGGCCACCCCCGGATGATCCGAACGGGCGACGGTGGGTGGTGGCGCAGTTTCGCGGGTTGTTTAAATGGCGATTGTAATTGGCATGAGAAAACCCTGATTCTGTTGCGAGTCGAAACAATGATCCGAATATTGGTAGAGTATCCGCTACACCCTGAGTAAACGAATTTTGTAGCATTTGTATTTAATGTCTTGAATACGTTGGCAAACAATTGTGGTAATGAGAATCTCATCGTAGGTTCTGTATACTTGTACGTGTGGTAAGCTGAGGATGCGATTGACACTTATGACGATATTCTTACACGGTCGGGATCAAAGATCTTGTAGCTATTTGGAGCTGAAATCGTGGCTGGCAGACTAATGTACCTTATTTTTTAACGACGCTTCTTTTAAAATTGCCATATCAGCTTTGCTCCTCACTCACCTCTCGTAGGTGTAAAACTTACCAATCGACATTATTGATCGACTATCGAGCAACTGCAAGTGTATCTCTTCATGTTGGTGAAACATTTTGATTAGTGATGAAGTCTGTTGAGCTCCGAGCGACCTGAAACAGCAGCAAATTGGTCGATAGCTCTTACTCTCGACTCGGGTCTTAATCGCAGCTGCTATTTGCTTTCTCCGATCAACTGTTGTTTGTTAAGTCATCACAAATTTGTTCAATTGGTCGACCTCAACGTAAATCTGCAGAGATGATCAACATAAGTCGCATCCTCCTTTGTTTTATCGGGTATTTGATGGTTCCTGGTATGCCGTCACTGCAAACAGCTATAGCGTCAACCGCGAGGCTGATCCAATGATCTTTAGCTTCATGCTTTCCACCGGATATTCAAGAATTATCGCTTCTTGAACGAGCTGCTCCAGTTGCTCCTGATGGCTACACTCCGGCTGTGGTTTCATGTCCAGCCCACAGGCCGACGATCCGCGCGGCCACAGGCTTGTCGACCAACGAAACAGATTGGCTTCCTCTTCGCACAAACAACACAGTCCAAGCTATGAAAGATGTTCTCAGCCGCGCCAATATCACCGGCCTTGACACCGGCAGATACATCGATAATCTCACAAACGCTGGCACCGGCCTCCCAAGAGTAGCCATCGCCATCTCAGGTGGAGGCTACCGAGCCTTGATGAACGGAGCCGGGGCTCTAGCAGCATTTGACAATAGATCGACAAATGCGACGGAAACCGGCCACCTTGGAGGCCTTTTGCAGTCGGCAACGTACCTCAGTGGCCTTTCTGGTGGAAGCTGGCTCGTCGGTAGCCTTTACGTTCAGAATTTTACGTCGGTCGAGTCTATCATTTCTGCTACAGATGGATTTCTCAGTACTATTTGGCAGTTCGATCACTCCATCCTCAACGGTATGATACCGCATCCCGATAATGGCACTCTCACTAATTACGTATTGACAAATTGCAGGACCGGATGGTCTCTCTATCACGAGATACTACCGGCAGCTGTTTGATGATGTCGACGGTAAGAGAGATGCCGGCTTCAATACAACAATAACAGATTATTGGGGCAGAGCATTATCCTACCAGCTCGTAGATCCGAGTGATGGAGGACCTGGTATGATGACACCTTCAACATGGGATTCTTGAAATAGACTAACTCTCCCAACAGCGTTCACGTTCTCATCTATATCAAATGATACAGACTTTGTATCGGCTCAAGCTCCACTGCCGTTGATCGTCGCCATTGAGAGAACGTCAGGGCAGCTCCAGATAGCCAGTAACTCGACAATCTTCGAGTTCAACCCTTGGGAAATGGGATCGTACGACCCTGGCCTCGAAGCCTTTGCGCCGCTCCAGTTCGTCGGCTCCAACTTCACCAACGGCAGTATTCCACGTAACGGATCGTGCATCGCTGGGGTCGACAACGCTGGCTTTGTCATGGGTACCTCATCTTCTCTGTTTAACCAGGCATTTTTACAGATTGGGAGGGTAGAGGGTGTGCCAGAATTCTTGATCAGCGCGATAAATGCGACGCTGGCAAATGTTGGCTCAGAAAACAGAGACATTGCGAACTGGCCAAATCCGTTCTTTAGATACAACTCCAGCGGGAATTTGAATGCCAACTCCACGGTTCTGGCTCTTGTGGATGGTGGAGAGGACTTACAAAACATCCCCTTGCACCCGCTGCTTCTGGAAGAACGAGAAGTCGACGTCGTCTTTGCTGTTGATGGCTCTGCCGATACAGCAACGCTGTGGCCAAATGGAACTGCCATGGTGGCTACGTTCAACAGATCAGAGGCCAGGGTTTCGTCCAACGACAGCAGATTCCCAGATGTGCCCGATCAGAACACCTTTGTTAACCTGGGTTTGAATCAGCGACCTACCTTTTTCGGCTGTACCAACGGCAGCAACACTCCTCGTGGACCGCTCATCGTGTACATGCCCAATGCCCCCTACTCATTCCAGTCCAACGTCTCAACCTTTGACCTGGAATACAGCATCGAGGAGCGCAACCAGATCATCCAGAACGGATACAATATGGCCACCATGGGCAATGGAACGGTGGATTCGAATTGGCCGGCATGCATCGGCTGCGCCATTTTGGCCCGAAGCCTCGTCCGCACCAGGACTAGGATTCCTTCAAAGTGTGCGGATTGTTTTGCGAGATATTGCTGGAATGGCACGACGAATAATACTTTGCCGAATACCTATGAGCCGGCGCAGATCCTCGCCAACACGACAGAGCAGTCGACCTCTTCGGCTGCTCGGATAAGCGGGACGCTATTGCTGGGTTGCTTCGCGTTTATGCTTGCGATCTGAGATCCCAAGGAGCATGGGCTTGTGTGTGGTGTAATGTAATGTAATATGAATATGTAATTTTCGTAACACTTTTACATGAAAATGGAGCTCTGAATGGACTGTTTAACGCTCGAATTGCGTGAATCTTGACGTATGATGAGTGGTGAGTCCGTCAACACGAAGCGGAAATGCTGTAAGTGGCAGCACCACTACATAAGCAATGAACGTTTTGGATGGATCTGAGTTCGTCGGCCTCTCCGTATATAGCAGCTGAATTCCCGGAAGCATGGTAGATTGAGTAAAACTTGCCGATACGAGGCTCTAGGAGTGCTTGAGTACATATAAGCTGTCGGTCAAGAACCCAAAGCTCTCAGGTGCATGAGCAAGCGAGTAAGATACGGGATTGACCATCAAGACGATGAGATCTCAGGATGGAAGCTCCAGGTGAATACCTTTGGACTTATGCTTATACATCAAGGTTGCATTATGCGCGACTCCCAATTTTATACTTATACTCCGTCTTTTACGGAATACTGCTGGAATAAACAGCCTGCTACTAAACAAAGAAGTTAGCCCACGAGTTTGTCTAATCCCCCCGTCGTTCATAGGGAAAAGGAAAAAAACAAGCTTCAGTCCAAAAGAGCACAGGCGATTAAACTCGACCCCTGCTCCCTAGTCAGCCCATTTTTTCCTTCTCTCTTTCCCTTGTCAGCTCGCGGCCCACATCCGGGACATTTCTCGAATCGACGGAAAAATAATTTTGCCTCGTATAGCACTGAGCCATGACACGACGACCCTTGCTGTGTAAGTCCCGTCAAATGCCCAAATAGGCAGCTTTGGGATCGCCGTGCGCAGAGGCGTTATAAGGAAGCTAACATGCAGAACCTGGCTGGCGAGTCCGTTTACCTGCCTTGTTTGTCGAGGAGTGAGCCGCTATTTGTCGAAAGAGGTGGGGACTCCAGGCTGAGGTTATCTTGACGCGAATATAGTTTTTCGAGGTTCCACGTTCGTATAGGGGATGGCTGGGTGGTAGTATAAGGGCAACGGATGCAAGGATCGGTGAGGATTTTCGTTTGCGACTTACGTACATGAGAGAGTGATGTCCATCGGCATAATTATCCTGAGCTTTCTGTGAGATTTTAGTTTGCAGGTGTTGAATAATGGACAGACTTGGAAAACGGTAGGGACGAACTTGGAAGTAGAGGAGCCGTAGTGGGCGAGTATATAAGAGTAGCTTGGATCGCGCGTGTTTTGACGCTTCTACCCCAGAGCATCAATCTCAAAAGCACACTTCAGATTCTCACAATCTTCTCCAATAAACATCAAGATGAAGTTCTCACTCTCCATCGCCAGCATCGTCCTGGCCTTCACTGCCTCTGCCGCCCCCGTCGAGGAGGACCTCGCCGAGAGAGCCACCATCTCTGGCTCTGGAACCCCCGGCTCCATCTTCATGTTCGGATCTGCCTCCAACTGCCGACAAATCTTCTACCAGTCCGGTGCCTGCGGCCTCAGCACTTTCTTTCCCAACTCGACCCCAAACCTGCCTCTAGTTGCTCTTCCTTCAGGAATCTTTGAGGCTCATGGTCCGTCCGACCAGGATAACAGCCTGTGCGCCAAGGTCATCACCATGACACACAACGGCGTTACCCGCCAGGCTGTTGTCGCTGATGAGAACACCAGCAGCGAGCAGTCCATCGACATGTGCCTCGATCTGTGGCAGGCTTTTGGTGGCCACGACAACGACGGATCCCTGATCAGGAGCTTCACCTGGTCGATTGCCGCGTAAATGGTATCTCGCGCGTGGATCATTGGAGATCATAAAACTTTGTATATATTCTCATAACCGTTTGGTAAACCCTATCCAGATGGTTCGGTATATAGCCGTATATAGCAATGGGACAAGTACATATTCCATCTTCTTTGGCCAATGACTCTATAACGAGATTTATACCTGTCCTTCTCTCTCTATTTCAGTGGCGACTGATCAGAAGCTACTTCCACGCGAGAATCTCGCACTGCAAAAGCACGAGCCAGGCGTCTTCCGTGTCAGCCCACCCTCTTACGGCGCGTAGCGTCTGCTGGATTTCGTCCTCAGAGATGCCAGCATCCAGCCAGCTCTGGTAGAAAGGATCTCCTGGCTGTAGCTGACCATCGGCACGCCAGGCCAACCGCTTCCGTGCTTCCGCATCCGAGAACACACTGGTTCCAGCGCCAACACGGACTTTCCCTCCATCGACATCGAAGCCCGCCCTGCGAAGAAGCGCTGGCATTACCGTTGCCGTAGGGTCTGCCTCAGGCTTTCCTTTGCGTGACGCCCGAAGCTGATTCGCTCCCCACAATCGATCAAGATCGAAGCTCTGCGGGTAAAAGTGTTGGCCCATGCCGTCCCGAGTAGCGAGAATGCCACCCGGCTTCAGGACCCGCCGCATTTCGGCCAACGCCCGGAGTGGTACGTCGGGCTGTGGGAGATGCCCGAGGACCTGGGAGCTATAGACGATATCGAACGTGTTGTCAGGATAGGCAAGTCCGTCGACAACGTTGCCTTCTTCAAAGACGACAGAGCCTGGCCCTTGGGTTGGGACATTGGATTCGTCTGCCAGTGCCCTGGCCTTTTGCAAAACGTCCGTCGAGAGGTCTATTCCAACAGTCTTACCCTCACTGGCATATTTCGCCAAGCTGGTCGTAATGGTGCCTGGGCCGCAGCCTACATCAAGAATATGATCCGTAGTTTTGATATAGGGCAGAAGGAAGGCGGCATCTGTTTCCGCTTTGCGTCTCAAGTGTGTTGCGATGGTATATTCAGAGTGACCTCGCGCATAGTAGCTCGGCAGATTGGTTTGTGCCATGTTTACTTTGTCTTGGAAGGGGATTTGGTAGGGGACTTGAAAGGGAACTTATAAGTTTTTATACCTTGCGAGGTGCCATCTGCCCTATTTATTGCGCAATTCATTCATATAGAGACTCGGGCGACTCGGGCCTATGTTTCTCGATATAGGTATGGAGTCCCGAGAGGGAGGCCGGTTCCCCTCCATTCTCAACTCCGAACGCCGTTGATATACTCCGTAGAGGGTGGCTCCACCTTAGATCGCCAACTTTCACTCTCTGCTCCTACGGCCCGTTTCTTATTAGCGGAATATTGGATTCACAATCGTGGATTATTGCGTTTATTCTGTTCTGCATTGCGCAACATTGGAGCCAGCTGGCTGCATGTTCTGTGTTCTTTGAGCTGATATAATTTGGTGAAGCTCGGGGACTCGGGCCCGTACTTCCTAATTGGGACGACTTGGCCCGTAAGCCCGTGATGGCCTGGTTTAGCACCGTTGAAGCATCCAAGTGATAACCGCGAGTGAGTTCTGCGATGAAAAGGCACCGTAATGTCGATTGACTGCTTAGGACCTCATAGTTGAAGCAAGTCATTCCAGTAGGTCCAATCGAGAGGTTCATCTTGCGTCCAATCGCCAATGAGCCCAGCCTGCAGAACTTCCACGCCTGCCACTTGCTCAGCCAAATTTCCTAGCTGTTCCCTTCCTGCTTGTAGAGTCTGAATAAACTTGGGTGCCTCTGTTTCGAGTCCCAGTCCTTTCCTGCGAGTTTCCCATGCTTGTAGAGTCAAATCCGTCAGTGCGGCATGGAACTTTTGATCCAAGGGGAGTGCCATTGACTGGTGACTATACACGTCCTCGAGTAGAGTCCATGCGGTCTCAACCAGATGGCTGCTCGCCCTCCGTCGCAGCTCGCTTATCATGTACACCAAGGCATCAATTTGTGTCCGACATACCATATGATCCACCAGATTAGTTGAGAAGGTTGTATTGCGCACTTCATGGTTCAATTCCAGCAACCTGACGCTGCTTTCGAAGACGAGGTCTTGATCAGCCAGAGACATGTATTTACCTCTTTGGGGCTGATTCCGCGGGTGTAACATCGAAAATTGCTGGTTGTGAATTGTAAGGCCTGCTAGAGCAGTCGATAGCTGATGCAATGGTATGCTGGGGTCGAGATGGGCAAGGTATTTCTCTTGAAGCATACGGCCTACATCGGCTAGAACTTTTTTCTTCTTCACCATACTCTCAACACTGGTTGATGTGGTGAGTTGGGCTGCCTTTTCTCTCGGGTTCAGGCTGCCGGAAAAGTTGGAAGACCTGCGCACGAAGCTCCAGAGATCATATTTCATCAAACAGTAGGCCATTTCCGTGGCCGCCGTGTGCTGAACAGCGGGCGGCTTCTCCATACACGGATGCATATCTGCATCGTTGACATTCATCGGGAGGCGAGCATCGCCCAAATCATCGATTGTCGATAACAAACCCATGCCACGACGGACGCGTGAATTCAGGCCGCGAATATACCACCACAAGCGGACTTGCATCTCCTGTTTGAAGAACGGCATATGATTGTCTTCAGCAGCACGGTGCAAACCCATTTTATGAGCGGTGCGCATGGCTAGTGCCACTGCTGTAGTTGAGAATTCGGACTGCGGATCGATCATCTTGAGGTAAGAATATGACACGGTTAGATTGCATCTCATTTTCTTTCCTTTTACGCATATTTGGACTCACTATGATGAGAGTCAAAGCCTGTAGGACTTCCAGATCTCGCGTTGAGAATAGATTGGTGCAGGACAAGGCACGCAATGCGCCCGTGCGATATCTGTTCAAGAGCACTGACTTATGTTCCCCAAATATTTCGAGGCATGCGGTTGGTTTCAATGAAGTTATGGCCAATGCATACACCGCAAAAATCGTGGCCTCTAGAGGCTTTGCGGTCGATTCCACTGTCCAAGCTGCCCCAAGGATCTTTTCCTGAAGGGTAGGTGCGTGAATGATTTTGGTCAGCGGATTGACATTATCCGCAAAAGCCTGCCAGAGCCTGAAAACATGCTTGGGATCAGGATGCAACTCCAGCTGCCCCGGAGGTGTAGATACATGATCAAGAGTAAATATGGAGGGAGTAGCGGGGACTGTGTTAGTAGATGTAGGCCGCTTTTCTTCTATATCTTCATCAGGCTGTCTGAGATGCGAAATTGGCGGTGTTTTCAACTTTGGGCGTTCATTAGCAGACACACATAACCGGGTAGGAGGGAACGCACGATTTCAGGCAGCTCAGACCAAAGCCACGCTGCCCCGTCCTGTTCCTCAAGCTCAAGCAGCACTTCCTGACCTGAATCTTCTCCAACTGAGGGCAAGGGTTGCGCCTCAGCTGCTGCAGCTGTCTCGACGGAGGACATGGAATCAGGGCTTGCCTGTGCTCGACTCCTGACGAGCTTCTCTTCCCAGTGAGAAGAGATCCATGAATTACCCAGCCCGTCGAATGGTATCCCATGGCTGTCAAGGATAGATTCGAGCTCCTGGATTTTGGACAATAGATCGCGCTGGCTTAGGCGCTTCCGGTGTCTCTGTGACGGCACAGGGGCTCGATAGACGCATGCAGCTTGTGACCTGGAACAGCTTGAGCATGGCTTTAGTCTGTCGCATTTGACCTTGCGCCTGGCACAGGCTACACAGGAATGAGAACTTTGGCTCTGGGATGGCATCTTGAGATCATGGCGATGCGTTTAAACAGGCGAACTTCGGCCCCTGGGGGTTTGTGGTCAATAGTTTAGATGACGATAGGTGTTTCCAGGCGTGGCATGCTGAAGTAGTCTCGATTCGAGCTGTTGATGGATAAAATTGATGATTTCATATGCTCTGGCAGACTTGCGTGGATGCTTGCGTCGAAGGACAGTGCGAATTTGGACACCGAGGCCAACTCTTGCGAACTCTAGTGGCCTACAGAGTACATGTATGTATGGACCGTATCACGCACTGTATCTCTACCGCCCCTGGAGATATCCATGTATAAGACCCCGCCAGACCACTATATCTCTGCCACTGTATCAGAGCTCTAGAGGGGCATCAGTTATGGACATCAATCCATCCGTTTGTTTCTCTACCTTACATGTACTCTTTTTCGATGCTGATAAGAAAAAAAGTATAACCCGCCCACTGTGGGGATTTTCAGAAAGGAACATGGAATCTCAACTATCTTAATTACCCCCGATGCCTAGAAAGGGAAGAAAACAAGCCCAATTGAATGCAGCGTTGAAGCATCTGTGAATGCCGTGATGCCTATATTATATGCACATGTCCTTTATATAACGATGGTCTTTAACGTGCAGGTCAAGACAGATCCATTGTTTCAGCCTCGCTGTCCTATCGCCTTCAATAAACTTCACATTGGGTCGTATACTTTTATCGCTGAGGCGTGTCAAGGTACTGCTACCTCATCATGCAGGGATGAATTTACTCGCAAAGTACATGGACTCGCATTTTATGAGACAGGCTTGCATTTCACCACCAACGCCCCGTTTCACACAAGTATCGCGACCTATTCAGGAAGATACAGGTACATCAATACTATACGTGACACGTCCAGGCAGCCCAAGGCCGCCTCGCGGGCCTCCCGCATACTTTTTGAACAAATAAGCTCGAAGCTCAAAGCGCTTCCGTTTGCATATATTAGGTAGCAAAACCCCCGCTCTCATGTGTGGTACGATGCAAACACGCCTGCAGTGAAGCATAACATTTTGATCGTCGGATTGTCAAAGGTTCAGCCGCAAGTAAGCACTGGCATTCTTGTTCCGAACAGAGAGGCTAACTTACATCGATCAGCATTTGGCCAAGGCTGTTGACATATACCTGAACAATTGATGAAGGAACAGCTTCCTGGAGCAGCGGCCAAGTCTTCGCCATGGGCAACATATTCGCCCCAGCAACCCGAGATCCTCCACCGGATCATATGGTCAGGCATGAACACTTCGAATGGCCTCGACAACCAGTACATCGACCACCGGTGAATCGACCGGCGGCCAATCGACAGCCTGTGGATCGACTTCCAGTTAATCGACCGCCACCAGTGGATCGATTGCTGGAGCAAAGAGCGTTGGAACGGAGAGCGTTGGAGCAAAGAGCGTTGGAACGAAGAGCGTTAGAGCAAAGGGTGCTCGAAGAAATGTATCGCTTCGATTTGGACGATTTGACCGGAGAGGTGGTCATGCTACAAGCTATGATGCAACCACAACCACGTCCCAACCCGCAGCCTCGAGGCCAATGTCGATTTTTCGCATCGGGCCACTGCAAAAAGGGAGCTAGCTGTCGATTTTCTCATGACATGAATGCTACCCCTGTCGCAGGGAATACTGCAGTAAGATAGCATCGTTCAGTCTTCAATCCCCAAGCATCAAGTCACATAGGCTAACATATCGTCTTGCTATCTTCCTCAGAATTCTTCCAACGACAATAACACATATGAGCTCGGGGGTGCGTGGGTACAGTTCAACAATGGCGGCACAGTTTCCAAAGTTGTCTTCGCTTCCGACTACTCCGCCATCAATATTCGAAATCTTCCACACACTAGTTCTACTGCCTCGGTCAAGAGAATCCTGGAGAATGTGGGCATACCAACGTTCGGGGTTGACATACGTCTCGTAGCCCAGGCTGAGCAAGACCAATGCACTGCGATACTAAAAGCTGAAGATCCTTCGTTTGCTAGGACAGCCTGCCGCAAGCTGGCCACCTACACCACTCTTTCGGGCATGAAGGTGACTATCGTACCTCCAATCATCCCGCATAGTCAGAGCCCTTACCAGATTGACTGTCGGAAAGTGCATTGTGCCTGGAGCCGGCCAACGCGTGAAGCTTGGTTGATCTTTGCAACCAAGGGTCCTGCGTACAAATTGCAAAGAGAATCCAGAGCGGGAAATTACAAGGTGCTTGGATCAAGAGTTAACGCACACGTCCAACAGAGCCCAGAAGGATGGGTAGTGAAGCTCACTGGATTGAGTGGCACAGTATTAGAGCAAGACATCGTCAAGACAATCCCAGTATCTGAACGGCCTCAGAAGGTCGAGCTTGGAGAGCCTGACTACGTTGCGGACTCGGAACTCGACACAACCATTATCCAGTCGATGCTGATGGGATTCGGTCCCTTGGAGCGGTGGGAAGTGCCTAACAATTCAAAGGCCAAGCGTTTCAATGCGTATGGTATTTTCTTTGACGAATCACATGCGAGAGATGCTGCGTCCTCGTTGAATAAGAAACCCCTCTCATTCAGCAAGACGACGCAGCTTTCGGTGTCGGTGGTGGCATCAGCCAAGTTCAAAATATTAGCCAAAATCTACGACATGGTGCGCCCGCGGATCAATGCGCAGAAGCCAGCATGGGATCGGCAGTACATCCGTCTTTCTGAATTCCCTTGCAAAGGACAATATCACATCTTGAAGCTTGAAGGAGACAATCACGCAGGGGTGGTCAAAGCTAAAGAGTGCATTGAGAAAATCGTCCAGGGAGAAGTTGTTCGAATGGAGGGGAAAGATCTTCGATGCGGCAATTTCAGAAAGGACGGAAAGGAATCTAAAAAGGTGAAGACGATAGAAAACACCTTCAAAGTGCTCATCATTCCCGACATACGCAAGTCACAATTCCGCGTCTTTGGACGTGAAGCAGTGCCGAAAGAGACTCTGGAGCAGATAACAAAATTGCTACAAGATTGTGTATCCGAAAGCCATGTTATTGAGCTCAGTGATGTTGACTTCCGGTGGGCATCAAACGGAGGCTTTAGGTTTCTCAGATCTCAGCTTGGAGACGGAATAGCATTCTTCGACATCACGTCAAGGTACAAACGAATCTTAATCAGGGGGTCCAAAGCGGATTACAATAACGCGATGGCCATTGTCGCCACCAAAAAGATTATGCCACGCGATGCAAACTCTCTCTCTGGGATGGAGTGTCCGACTTGTTTCTGCGAGCCCGACGAGCCGATCCGAATGTCTTGCGACCATGTCTACTGCAGCGACTGTTTTGTTCAGATGTGTGTCGCTGAGATGACGGCGGACAGGGAGTTCCAGATTTGCTGCCCAAAGGCTGATGCCACCGGAAAGATCTGCAAGAAGGCCTTTTCTCTCTCAGAGATCCAGGAGCATCTTCCTTCGGAAACTTTTGAAGATATCCTTGAGAAATCCTTTGAATCCTACATTACTCGTCATCCGGCCGACTTCAAATACTGCGAAACACCCGACTGCGGCCAGGTATACCGGGTCACTTCTCATGGCTCCGAGCATCCCAGTATTTTTACGTGCAAGAAGTGCTTGAAATCTACTTGCACGATTTGCCATACTTCCCATCCCGGCAAGCCATGCACTAAAGGCAACCCTTCTAGCGCGCTTAGCAATAAGATGAAAGAAGAACTTGGTATCAAAGGTTGCCCTAGATGCTCAAGGTTGATCGAAAAGACTGATGGATGCGACCATATGACATGCAAGTGTGGAGCTCATGTTTGTTGGGTATGTCTTGCGTCTTTTGGGGAATCTGGGGAGTGCTACGATCATATGAGAAGAATTCATGGAGGAATAGGCATTTGATGAGGAACCATCCAAATATTCGCTAGTTATGAATGGAATGGGTGGAAAGGTTGCGAAAGATTGATGTCTGGATCTGTCTAAGAATAGGAAGTCTTTTCTAATTACAAAAATTACAGATTGGAGATGTTCTGAAAGCCTCATCCTGTGATAATGAAGTGGGAGGTATAAGACATTGTGAAACACTTGCGTCTGGCATATTGCGTAATGGTACATGAGCACGTCAAATTTAATCTTCAGATTAACTGTCTGTTACTTTTCACGTTTGCGAGATCTGAGACCGGAGCCAAGAGGCTCCGGCTTAAGAAGTTCTTAAATCTCGTGATGAAAGATGCAGTTTCTGTCGACAGCCACAGATTTGCATCGCTGCCAGTACGCAACTCATGATGAGCTAACGTCAAGGTACGATCGACATATAAAGACTCTAGACGAAACCAAGTGGCCGTTGTGTGCATGTCTGATGGTCATATGACGGCTATAAGCGAGGTTTAGGCCGGGTTGTTTCTTTATCTTGAGTCGCTAAACATGGACTGGTTATCATGCAAGTGTTATATATGATCAGCGAGGTTCAGCTTGTTGGACCTGACTCGCTCTCCAACTACCGAGACAGGGTATTAACTTGTGTTGCATCAACTCCTCCTAGAACGGGCCTGGGATAGATGTGTCTGGGTAATGTTGATGGTGAATCTCTTTGTTGATGCCGCAGCGGAATTTTCTCCTTACTTCAAAAGAGGGGTCGCTTGGCATTTGTTCAGATTTCAGTTAGGTTGTGAAAGAGGGCTTCGGCTGGATAAATTGCTTAGTTCTGTTCTGAGTGATACTCAGAAGAAGTTGCTCTCTTCACCATAGCTGAAATGCCGAGTCTTACGGAGAGCTGTCCATCTCGCCTCCAAGAGGAACAATGTCGACATAGATTATATCAATAACTTCCATAATTGTGACAGGAGGTGCAAACATATCAATGACTCTGCGTTGAGGCTTGTCGTAGGCGACATTGGCCATTTATTGAGTGGAATATGAAAGGCTTTGACATCTCGGTTTAGGCTAGTAAGCCACGAGCAGACTACCGGGACTGAGTCGCCCAAGTTTCATCCATCCCAAAGAAGCGGCAGCTATTGCCTGTCGTTTTCTCAATTTATTAATGTCTTGTGGCATGGTATCACGCCGTTACTTGGCGAAAGCCGTATTGGCACAACCGTACTCTGGCGAGAAATCTCGGGGATGTTTCTAGAGCCAAGCTGCGACCGAAAATTTTTGTCGCAATCAATCGATAGTCATCGGATGCCCGCTGGCTAGTAAGTAATAAAGCGAGTCAAAGCCCACTCACGTACGAGAATTGCAGCGGTAGTGGCGGTCCAAGATTCCTGACTCGTAGGGTTCGCTTATTCTGGGGGCAAGCCTCTCCCCTCTCTCTGCTGAACTGTTGCGAGTATTCTCCCCCTCACGAACATGGAATAATCGCGTCTCTAGTTCTTTCACGTTGAAGAAATATTGTTTTCGCCTGATGAGGAGTTGTAGCGGTTTTTGCTTGCTAAAATATCGGGTGGCGCTGCGGCGGTTTTAAGACTATTCGCTCTGGCGTGTGTCATGTTTCGCCCGATGGGAGCGGCCCCTTGAAAGAGTGGAGGAGCACGACTTTTGTTACGTTTTGGTCCTGTCTTTAGGGTTGGGCTCGACCGACGGACATGATGGGCCTTCTTCGGAGCTTCAACTGGATATGGCAAACTCCAGTTGTCTGGCTGTAAGGGCCGACCCAAACGGCTCTCTACCACGGGAGCCCACCTGAACAAGTCTCCATCAGAATGTGTATCAAATAATGGGCTGATTCGAAGATTTGAACGGAATTCTGTCTAGCTCTCTGCCTTATGCCAGTCATGTATGTAGCTCTTTGCTAACATGTACTAGTGTGCTGGGCGATTTGTGCCCTCACGTTCTCGAAGCTCTTCACCATTCTCATCCTCTCCACCCTTCTGAACAATGAGCTTCAATAAACATATGTTAGGCGTAGTTCGCGATATACCAATCCCAGTCTCTCTTGGCAGCTCGGTTGCAACTCCTCTTGCCAGGTATACAAAGGATGTATCAGCTGAAGGCCGAACATCTTGCCTTCTTCCACTTATTCCACCACCGCACGAAAGGGTCATATAAGGCTGGAATGCCCTGTCGGCCGAACCCTTATTCCACTATGCCGAGGAAATGGTCACTAATAGCAGCCACAAACACGAATTGCCAGCCACTAACTTATTCAAGTGCCGTTCAGCTGTGTTCAACATCCCTGCCATCCATGTGGTTTGCGTCCCACCTGATGACTCGGCACTCTTTTCATTGATATCTCGTACGAAATCCCAACAACGAATTGATCCAATCTCCGGGCTGGTTTACCATTTAGAGACTAAATGAGGGCCTGTGGCAGATATACACATGTGGAGTTGACCCCTAGCGTAGCCGAGTCAACCAGATTCTAGTCATTATGAGGGATCAAAGCCATATGGACACAAGTCTAATTGTTTGCTATGTGTCGGTATGGGTATCAGGGGCGCTTCTACTAAGGCCACTTGCTACATAAATCTAACCAAGGAGCTTCATGATCGTCACCGAATTAGATCATATGGGATCTTGCATAGCGAGTTCCGCTTCCAGGAAGAGCATGCACTCCACTCTTCTATCGGAAAAGTGAATTTCGTTAAAGGGTTTGTCCGTAGGAGGCTGCAAGTACATGTAGCCAGCCACCGCCGCTCACCGAGTGCCGGTTTAAGTATGCAAACTACTGACCTTATGGGTCTCGATCTTTGCGTTTTCTTCTTCATTTCTTATTGAACCTTTTTCCCCCTTTTGTTGTATTATTTTGTTGATTGCGGGACGGGGATGGCTTCGACTTCGGATATCCAAGTGGCATCTGTGGCTGCTGGATTTACCATTGGCTTCGGCTTCTTAACGGTCTGGAAGGCAATTCAGCACACCCTGAGTAATCGACGACCATGGAAGAGCCAATATATTTACATGGTTTGGGGAGAGATTATCGCCAATCTCAGCATCGGCATTATAGGATGGGTCTTTCTTGATGGCCTCATAGGACCAACGTAAGTATCTACACACCCTTCTTGACCGGAGGGGGTGGAAAAGCGAGGAAGAAAGGTCTCTTTACATACACAAATTGTATACATGTCAACGATACCGATATGCAAAAGCACGTCACTTACACTGGATTACGTATATCATTTACACTTAACTACGAATGCTGGCCTTCTAACTCTTGTCTCTAGGATACCCGTTCTGTTCTTTTTCTTGTTTCTCTGGGTATTTGAGATTCAGCTGCTCATGCAGATTATCGTAAATCGAATTGCCATTATAGCCGAAGATAGAAACACTGTATTCAGATTGAAATGGGGTACAGCAGCCATTATTACCTGCATCAACATAGCGGTCTTCTGCATCTGGATCCCAGCCCATACTGCTCCTCCAGTTAGCGATCTGTGAGTGTTAGACCCGTCCTCTATCAGATCATGCTGATAACTGACAACGATTGTGATAATAGATATGTTCGCATCAACGAAATTTGGGATCGCATTTCGAAAATCCTCATTCTACTTGTCGATGCTGGCCTGAACTACTACTTTCTCCGTACCGTCAAGAGACGCCTCGTCATGCAGCACGGTCTTAGCAAATATGCTCCTCTAGTCAGCTTCAATGCTAAGTTAATGGTAGTATCTATCCTCATGGATGTAAGTTAGGAATTCTAAACCGAGAGAACTGGGGGCCTGATATCTAACTTTATATAATGCAGGCTATGCTTATCGGTCTCATGTCATTGCCGAATCAAGTTGTCTATATCCAGTTTCACCCTGTAACTTACATGGTCAAATTGAACATTGAGATGTCCATGGCCGAACTCATCACGAAATTGGCAAAGGGAGAAAACTCTGACATGCAAATGCCATCCACATCTGGCCACCGAACACAAGCTCGGGAAGAAGAAGAACACGATCACCAGCCACAGAATTACAAGCTACAATCCGTCAACAGAACACAGCCTATCGGAGAAGACTTCTCATCCATTGACGACGACATGGGTCAGTTTGATGAATCAAAGGCCGCCAGTACTCGTGGTATCCTCGACAGAGGTATTCAAGTGGAAACAGTCATCAGTTCACGGATTTCGCGCAATTCCAGGATCGGCAACAATAGGGCAGCAGGGATAAACCCGGGCTCAGATGACGAACTCCCTCTGTCATATCCGGTCCGGTGACTAAGCCAAGACGTCGGAGAATGTTAAAATTGGCGTGTTTATAATGAACTTGCTGTGCCTCAACGGTATAGCATCAAAGATGAGGATACCCACGAGATAATAAATCTGGACCCAGTGAGGGATACAGATGAAAAGGCGTTAAGATGTTGAGATATCGACGACTTACCACCAGTACTCGTCTATCCCATATAATGTGGTGTGTTGATGATGGGCTAGTCTGGCCTATTGAACGGCCGTCTGACACAGGTATCTATATGCCTGCATTAATAGCTCAAGTATGACTACTAAGTTTATTACTTCTGCCATGAAACCGCAAATTCTGGCATTTGGAACATGATCAGAACTTTTTTCATCATTACACCTCAAAAGCCTCTCCTTCTTTCCAAATAATATGGTGAGAGGTTTTGATCTAACAACCGATAATAAATTATTGAATAGGCTGAAGCCTTCTTGCGGAGCAGAGTTTATATCCAACTATCTCACTATATAATCTCATAAGCAAATAAACTAGCTGACTTGTTGGCTTTTCTTAACCTCTTGTTTATACTCCTCCATTACGTCGCCCTCGAGAAATTCTGCATCGCTCTTTTCCCAGGGATGGTCTACCTCCACCTTTCGAATAAGTTCCTCGTACTTCTTGTTTCTAGGCTTAATGCCATAAGAAAATTTGGCCGGGTGAGAAATAAGGCCTGGGGTTTGCTTGCATTCCACGTCAATCTCCTTTCCATTCTCATCCACTCCTTTTGTAATTGTGAAAGCCGCAAGCAATCGCACGACGGTGATGTAGATACTCTCAGTCGCAAGGTATCTGCCGGGGCATACCCTACGACCATATCCGAATGCCTCGTCACCAGGATCAGGTTCATTCCGTGGCTCCAAAAATCGCTCGGGCTCGAATACTAGCGGGTTTTTGTATACCTCAGGGTCGTGCGAAAACCACCATATGGATGGCAGTATGAATGAACCCTTTGGAATACGGTAGCCTCTGAAGGTGATTTCTTCTTCCGCCCTATGAGCTGTGCCGATTGGTACAATCGAAAAGTATCGAAGCGCTTCCTTGGCTACAGCAGTAGTATAGGGCAAATTGTCTTGGTCTTCGTAGCCAGGCAGGCGATCGGAGCCAACCACGCGGTCAATCTCTTCCTGAGCCTTTTTCTGGACTTCGGGGAAAAGAATCATGGCCAGGGTAAACGCCATAATCGTAGATACCGTGGTATCTGCGCCTCCACCATACATGTCGGTTGCTGTGAGTGCAATGTTTGAACTGTCTTCCTCACTCACTCCTGTACCATCTCCATGACCATGGGCTTTGATGTGCTCAGACACATATGAAATCTGCTGATAAATACCATTTTCCATTTGTTTTTGGACGAAATCATAAGGGGTCTTGGTAACGGCATCGTTGATGCTTTTCCATTTCCGCGCAGTCTGCTTGAAACCTGTTCCAGGAAACCAATCGGGAAGATGTCTGATAGCAGGGACAAAATCGGTCGCCCAATAAAGAGGCAAAAAGGCACTCGACAAATTCGTCATGACGTCTTGCATAAGTTGAATGAGAGGATCTTGATTAAGTGGCTCAATGACATAGCCATACGTGATCCTCAGCATAATTGCAGATGCTTCGCTAGTGGATGGTCAGCGGTGAAGGTGATTTTTAAAAGAGAAAAAGGAACTGAAAAGCCCGAAGAGTGAAGCCTTTTATCTCCAACTCACGTTTTAATGTGCTCAAAGAAATTCTTGGGATCCTTCAAAGTACGCAGTAAAAGGCGCTTTGATTCTATGTCTTGGACATCATTGAATCGCGATGCAAGAATCTTAGTCCCCATTTGCTGGTGAATGAACTTGCGGTGTTGGCGATATAGATCGTTATATTGCATTGTAGGCATGAATCCACCATATCCACACATTTCAGCCCCAAAGAAGAAAATTGGTCTGCCAGAGGTCTTCAGTGAAGACTTTTCCAAGAGCTCAATAACGGCTGCCTTGTCGTGAAGGATAACCATTGTTTGGCCCAGTACGGTAACAGAGCTAACAGGTCCATATTTGTCCTTGAAAGTAAGCCAGTGCTCGAATTCTGGTACTCCTGGAGGTGGAAGGTCTTTGATGTTGCCGACAAGTGGAAGAGGCTTTGGGCCAGGGGGTAGTGGGAGAAGGTCTTGCTTCTTGCGGAAGAAGAGGCGATAAACAACAAACACCAAGACAATGCTAATCTGAGCCAAAATGAAGTTCGACATTTTGAGTCTTTTGAACAGGGATGAAGATGAACCAAAAAATGGCTACCCCTACCTATTCAAGGGTTCGTGACTTGATCAGGAACGCCTTCCATGACTGAGCAGACCCTGTCCATCTATATACCTATACACGTACTCGTACACGTAGGGCTGCGGGCGCAAGAAGCGAAGCCAAGTTTCTCTTTTACACAACCCCACAGTGTTGGCCCTAATATCGTTTACATGATACTAACTATCTGATTAAGTAAGTGATCCGCCGTTCATCACGACCTAGTGTGATCGTGGACTTTTGATGACGGCAATCATTCCCCCGCACATGATTCCAAACAATACATCTCCGGCGTGAGCGACTTAATATGGGTCATGGACATATTTCCATTCAGAGAAAACTTACTACCTAATACGTGTATTCGGTATGACTCGTTACAAACTTCATGAAAAGTCCTGTTGGCTCTCAGGTGGTTTACATCATTGGCGGTTCGGAAAATTATTCCTGCATGACATTTGCCCTGTACGAAGCATTCAGTATTCAGCATATGCTGTTTAGGTATTAGCCCCAGGAATTTCATTTTAGTTGTCTCAGGATTTAACCGCCAGTCTATTGCGGGCGGGAAATTCCGCAGAGTGGGCATAAAGATCGGTCAATCAATTTAGCGCCAGAGACGGAACCTGTTGCACCTATAATGGTGCGAGGTCACCTCCTGCAACTCGCTTTCATGTGACAGCAAATAAACGGCTATGTCCAATAGCCATTAATTGTTTATCCTAAAGTTGGTCACTAGAAGCAGAACTAACAGGTTAGTCCTTGAGTTGCTTTGATACTCAACGGCTTTGCACCCCTAAACGAGGCAGTGGATACCCCTGACAACTCAACTCATGGTAGCAGTAGTTCTGGATAGAGTGTGGAGTACTCCGTACCGCAAGGCGAATGACAATGCTCCGTTTAACAACTGCGCCCGCCGAGTCGCCTAGTCTGAAGGCCATGCCCTGTTTATTTACCCTATCTCTTCATTGACCACGACTCATATCCGTTTGCCTCTACAGTATCCGTACTCTCTGCACGTTCTTAGAGTTCTCTTTTGCAGTTTTTATTAAGAAAGCCTGCTTGAAAAAGGTATAGCAGTTCTATCTATAGACAAGGGTCGCTTCGGACGAATGGAACAAACGGAGTGCTAAACTGCATAAATTGTAGAAAGACTACCGCATCCGTACTGTAGTTGTCCCAGACTAGAATACATTGAGGCCAATGTTCTCATCGATTTCACAGTGCAAACATGTTTTGATTGAACTATTCCATGATTCCAGATAATGCTTCCATCAATTGCCCCAGTAGGTGGCAGCAGTTAAAAACAAAATGACTGAGATCTATTACAATAAAAGCGATACTTTGCAACTTATTACAACTTGCGACTCGTCAATAATACTACAACTTGTATTTTAGTATCCAATTTAGATGTCGCCATTCGCAAAGCCCTTCCTCTTTCGTTTAGCCACTGGAGCTCGCCATATTAGTTTCACTCATGAGGTGTTCAGGTTTCTTAGTTCGTGTCTTTCTCTATGTAAGTAGTTATTACTGTATCTCTCACAACCGCTTCTAGGTTGCAATCGTAATACTATCGTGATAATCACTAGCGGGTAAACCGGCAAGGGACGCCAATCCACTCACCCTATCCCCAAGGATTGTCTTCAACGGCCCCACCGAATTCAGTCTATCAATCTCAAAAAGTATGCAAGAAGAATTTAGTCTTTCTTGATGTTTCTATTTCTGTCTCGGTGGATCTTGTACATCATATAAAAGTACATATTGTAAGTACTACCCCGACAACTAAGGCCTCTCGCCCCCATGAATACCATCTTTTCATCTTCATATATTGCACACAACTTCCATCAAAAGAGGCCCATAGTCAATCTGCCGTCAAATCCCCAATTTTTATAGCCTCCTATTGAGCAACAAAGAACCTGAGTAGCATATGTTGCTTAATCCGTATGTCAGTCTCCCTGCTCATATAGCTTCCGAATGCTTCCGAAATGGTAGTAAACACATCTAAGCCTGAATACCAATGCAGACCATTCTGTACTAAAAGCTGTGTCCTCGCCGCCAAAATCCTGCCATACACTAATAACAACTTCTTTTCGAGAAGCTCGTACAGAGAAGACTGTAGTACAGTATACACAACTGCTGCAGACTTCAGTATGCAGTAATCTAAAGGCCCTCTCAATGCATACATCGAATCCGTTCCTGGGATCATTATTGACCCTTCCATTTGTTTCAGCCTGAGTATCTAGAGACATGCGGCCGGCGTAGAACTCAGTTAGGGTACCTGTGAGAGAGGGGCCTTCCCGATGAGGGCAGATTGATATGTATCCCATAGATTGCATTGATATCGGGCCTTTGGCTTGAGAGTAACGTCGAACGGTATGAAGAAGGTATCGTCCATTGACAATCTTTGGATACACCGAATATTTTCTCTTGACCTTGTTGATATCCAAGTTGTTTGGTCTGAGATACGTGTGATATGGTGCAATGAGACTCTTGAGATAGTTCTCATATCTTGGCTCCATATTCTTCAATCGGGTGTACTTGAGCGTAAGTTGAACATATATATGGCTTAGACGAAATCCATACTGCCCATGGTATTCTGGTCCGTTGCGACACTTTGAGTCATATAAAGTATACAAAGAATGTGCCGGTGTATCTGAAACGTTGATCCGATGAAGCTTGGTGCATTCGATACAGACCCACCGATCAGGTAGTGATCGAGCGCGCTGACTGAGATATAGCAATCGCTCCTCTGATGTGTCTGGGCGATATTTCTGAGCAGGAAGATTTCGATGCGCAACCGCTTGAAATCTGCGGCAAGTTTGGCTAATAAGCATCTGGCTATGTTGAGGGAGATGAGTCACTATAGCGTTGAGTAGCTCATTTGGTAATTCGAGAATCGCACACCGCGTGGGTGTGGTTTCGGGAGGCTCCCGTCTTAAGGAGAGATAGAGTAACTGAATAAAAGTTACCAAGGATTGGTAAAGTACGCGAATGAATTCCATGTTGGAAGTGTTTCTTCAGCGTTTTGGGGCAAATGGATGTATTATAGATGGGAATGGAAAACGAAGATGTCGAAAGGTGAATGAACGTCTTCGGTTGCATTATATATATGTATTTCAACACTCGGAACTTTCCATGGGATAGATACACAAGGTCTTATACTTTAGGAAACCAGCGTGTTGAAATTTTATTAGGTAGAGACTGTTCATGGCTATCTTTTACTTTTTTATGGTCGTCTCAGTGACGCGATACAAATAGACTCAGCGCGGAAGCTTTTCTAAGTACATGGCTTTTTGAACCAAGATTCTATGGCGAATTTTAAGTTCCTTATATAATTTTATAGGTCTTCGCCCTTCATGCGTGTCGAGCATCTCCTTGTGCTATTCTGAGCGGGATCGTGGAAGTTGACAAGAAGCGATTCACTTGATGCATAGATGAACGAACTTTACTAGAGTTGTAAAATAATATCGGTATGTTGCTATAAATGAAGTATGCCACTTAATATGAAGGGAGATTTACAATCAGCGCACCTATGCTGTAGCAATTAGACTAGGCGGCTTCGACTGCAGTACATTTCCCTCCAGGTTGTATTCATAAGCAGCGACGACCATTATGGGGC
This sequence comes from Trichoderma simmonsii, assembly GCA_019565615.1. NCBI lineage: Eukaryota > Fungi > Ascomycota > Sordariomycetes > Hypocreales > Hypocreaceae > Trichoderma > Trichoderma simmonsii. The sequence goes on from CP075866.1 coordinate 4,316,772, forward strand.
GATACGGAGCTTTCATCCCTCTTCTCAAGGACTGAATATATCGAGGAAATGGAGCCCCATAAAGTTATATGGTGAGTTATAGAGTGGTATTGAGAGTTGATCCAGTGGCCTCAACCTATCCAGCCAGACTGTCCATCCTTCTCGCACTTACCCGTCCATTGGCAAAGTCTCTTCGCGGCCTCTGCCGTCCTTTTCTCCCCACCTATGCTGAAAACATGAAGCGTAGCTGGAGGTGTGAGCTTATTGGCCGGGTTGAGCGTGCTCTGCATTATTGGTGTTATTTGCCTTTATTTCTTTGGTGCAAATCTGAGAAAGAGGAGCAAGTTCGCTACGTCCTGAGATTTGCCGGCGTTTAAGGTTTGCAGCGACCTGTCTACTCGGAAAGAAATCTATCCAAGTTATGAACTTTACGGCCTATTTTACATCTGGTTGTACGCCTGATAGTTACCTGAGTTAGATCCGGCATTGTATCGCGTAGACAAGTAATACGGAGGCAGTTTTGGGACTCGGTCGAGGTACGAACTTAGACGCGCATCCTACAATGCACATAGGTATCACTAAGCTGCTAAAGTTCTTGATCATTAAAAAAGACACCCGTTTCTACATAAATATTTCATCGATATACTACTTTGATGTTGCTGTTCAACACAATTGCTTTTATCCATGATGCGGGGAACCTAGTACAAAGCTGAGGAGCCGTCACGATGCTAACCTGGAGGCACATATCAGCTGAATGACACGGCGCCGTGATCTAACCAAGACTAGTGTCAGTCTGTATGCTGCCTAGTGAAAGAGAATGCTAAATTACGCGACACGGGTGGTGTATATTTGGCGCCAATAGAATTGGGAGTACGGAATAGATCTTGTGAATCCTGATTTGCCTACCCCGCCGATGGAGATGCCTGCAGTAGATTTGTTATATTCCTCGTTGGAATATGAGGGAGATTGAACAAACAATTGCTCTTACGAAACCGAGAGACACTAGTTTATACGTGTCTTTGCAAGTCTTCTTGGTAAAGACAAGATGAACAACTCAGAGAGGAGTGGAAATGGTCCGCCGAAGAGCAATGGTATTGACAACGTCGAAAGACTCACTCCAAGGCCTCAACAGTCGGTTCCAGGATTCCCCTCGCCTGTTGTGGGCTCGTATGACGATCTGAAGCTTCGTTCTGTTCCTTCATCATTTTTGGAGACTATCATCAATAGAGTGCGAAAGCAGCCTGAAAGTCATAAAAAGAAGTAAGATGACAATTAATGCCTCTCTAGGCTTCCAATACCCTTACTAACTTTGGATATGAGAGCAGAATATCAGTTTGGAAAAACTCATAGCGACCGAACAGACGGAACTATTTGTGAAGCAGAAGGCCCCTCGGGTCTAGTTGCCATCAAAACAATTGTCAAGAAAAAAGCATCCTCGGCAGAAAAAGAAGTGAGTAGCGAAATAAACGCTCTACGGCGATTAAACCACACTCACATAATCCAACTCATTGATTGGTTTGAAACCCGAGTTAGTTTGAGGATGCTCGTGCAATTGTGTATTAACCGCTAACACTTTCCCTAGGATAACTATTACATAGTCACACAGAATACCGATGGAGGCAGTCTTTTTGATCGTGTAATAGACCTTACTAAATTGCGGGAGAGAGAGGCGACAGTCATTATACTTCAAATTCTCAGCGCTGTTGCCTATTTGCATAGCAATTCTATCATCCATCGAGGTGAGCAATACAGATAATATCAGTGCATATATCCTCATCGCTAATAACACATAGACATAAAGCCTGAGAATATAGTCTATGCCTCGAAAGCTTTCGATTCACCCGTTATTTTGACTGGCTTCGGGTTTTCAGCCATACAAAGTTCTGCAGATGAGGTCTTTTACGACTTTGTTGGATCATTTGGATATGCTGCCCCAGAAGTAGTACAGAAAGTTGGACACGGTCGAGCCGCCGATATTTGGTCGATTGGCGTTGTCACATATGTACTATTGTGTGGCTACACGCCATTCCGGAGCACTAATATTCAGGATTTTCTCGAGGAATGTACTCAAGAGTCTGTAGTTTTCCATGAAAAATTCTGGAAGAATGTTGGTCAAGACGCAAAAGACTTTATTTCCAGTCTGATGAATCTGGCTCCTGGAAAACGACCCACCTGCCAGGTATGTCCAATCACTCATTGTCTTTCTCTACCAAGATATTGTGTCGCAAACTTCTGACCATGGGTTAACTTATTCTTCGAAAAGAATGCGCTCGCACATCTATGGATTGATAGTATGCCTTCAGCGGCGGCAAAGATGAATACAGTCGAGCAACAGTTTCTACCACTCTTGCCATTATAACCACATTGCGAGCAAAGAAATGGACATCAATTATTAAAATTTAAAAGCTGAAATGGAGATGAAAGGATTTAAGATTACAGTATAAATTCATCGAGTCATTAGGTACCTCGTCTAATGTGGTACTCCAAAGAGGAAATATTGATATGAACCTCTTGCACGGAGCTACATGACAAGCTGGTTGAAAACTCTCTAAAAACGAGTATATTTTTTAAGCATATATCGCTCTTACAAAAGCGAATAGCAAATCTCCAATTGCAACAAAATCAGAAGTAAATAATAACTGCCAATACTCCGCGATAAAGGCTCAGCACCCAAGCACTACCATAGGTAGCCATCATTGGTCAACGCCACGAAGAAGTTAGTGCACCACAAAGTCCCAGTTATTTGAAGAAAGGATTTCGAATCATCCACAGATAGTTAGCCTTCAGCCAGCGTGAAGATCCGGCCTTGGCTAACACGGATAAAAATCCGACGCAGAAATGCCAAAAGCATTTGTCTATTACATGAAGACCGCCAATTACATAAAGACCGCCGCAGAACAGGTGATCAAAAAGGCTTCCGCCAATCATACGTCCAAGCCTGCTTGTATTTTCCCGTCCTTTCTTTACAATGACAATGGCACTACCAACTCATTTTACCCTCAATACTGGATCTAAGATCCCCGCAGTCGGCTTTGGAACTTGGCAGGCTCGCCCAGGGCAGGTTGAGCACGCGGTTGAAACAGCCCTTCGGGCTGGATATCGACACATAGATTGTGCTGCGATATACCGTAACGAAGTCGAAGTAGGACAAGGTATTCGTGCTAGTGGAGTGCCCAGAGAGGATATTTTTATTACTGGAAAGCTCTGGAACACCAAACATGCCCCTGAAGATGTTCAAAGCGCATTGGACAAGACCCTTAAGGATCTTGGGACAGATTACCTAGACTTGTTCTTGATGCATTGGCCGGTGTAAGTCTTGGTATTTATTGTATAACACCTGTCTTGTTCGATTTACTTATCGAGGCAATTTAGGGCTTTCAAATCTGGAGATGATTGGTTTCCGTTGGAAAAAGACGGTGTCTTTCAAATTTTGGACATTGATCCAGCAGTGACATATTCAGCCATGGAAAGTCTACTGCAAACAGAAAAAGTTCGAGCCATTGGTGTTTCCAATTTCACCATTAAGCGTCTCGAGGATCTGATTAGCAAGACAAAAATAATTCCAGCCGTTAATCAGATTGAAGCACACCCGTATCTCCAGCAGCGCCCGTTGTTTGACTTTTGCCAATCGAAAGGTATTCTCATCGAGGCCTACTCTCCTCTTGGAAACAACCAGACAGGAGAGGCACGAACAGTGGATGATCCACTGGTTGCGGATTTAGCCCAAGAATTGGGTTGGGATATTGGGCAAGTTCTCTACTCTTGGGGTGTACAACGTGGAACAGTCGTGCTACCTAAGAGCATCACGCCAGGCCGAATTGCGTCCAATTTGCAAGTCAAAGAGCTGCCTCAGCATGCGTTCGAGAAGCTAAACGGACTTGAGAGAAACAAGCGATATAATTGGCAGTCATTATGGGGCTTTGACATCTTTCAAGAAATTGGACGTGATGAGATTGCACGCATTGCTAGAGAGGCGGGACCAGAAAACTTGAAGAAGTTTGCGAAATAGAAGATCTAGATTATTATGTAGTATAATTCTGTTCATGTCCCGCCTGAGTCCCATCTGGTGATATTACTACTTCATCCAAATTGAAACTCGGCCAAAAAGCCTAAAAGATGTTAGTGTGAGTGAAAATAATTGTATGCAGACAGAAAAACTTACAGATGAGTCTAAATCAAGCCAATCAGTTAGTTGCCAGTCCAGGAAAGTAGGCATTTCCGTCGCCAAATTGCTCTGAGCAACGGGGTGAAAGAGTGCTCTATCTTCAGTGTCTAGCATCGGAGTGGCCAAGTTTTGATCACCCTGCTGTTCTTTCGGCGTGGTATAGTGCGTCTTCGAGTGCTGCGGAGTTGACTGGTTCATTGCAGCGGCTCTAAAACCTTCCAGGATAACTGCATATCGTCGACTGGGTGAGTTTGAAGCGGTTGCTCGTGCAAGGTGGCCATGACAACTCTCAGCCAGTTGCATTAGCCTCGTTCTGTAACCAGGATCGTCGGTGGCTCCCATGCGATGCTGCTGCATCACCCATACATAAGTCACCACAAGGGCGCAGAATGTCACATAATGCGTCCACCAGAAAGCATGGAAGATGGGACTTCCGCGCGCCATAGTATCCACCGACTCCAGAACATCTTTGGCGGCTTTGATGCAATCGCTCACTTGGGTTATATAGGCAGATGCTGGAGAGCGCATCAGAAACAGGCGATTGGCGTGCATGATAGCATGCGAGTGAGCCAGGCCAAGCGCCAAAGCAGGTCTTCGATAGCTGGGGATCAAGATGGACGGATGAACGGCGCCTAGATGAGGCGGTAGACTTTGGTGCCAGTCTTGAATGCGTTGCGTTAAGGCTTTGGCAGCCGCTATCCTCTCGATCTCAGAGGTATGCTTAGCGGTATACATTTCTTGCGAGACGGCTCCAATTATCTTGGCAATACTGCAATTTTATAAGTTAGTAAAGTGCCTACTTGGCGTGAAAGAGAGAAAGATCATTTTGGCTTACCGTGCATGAAAAAACAGAGCATCAGTATGACATCCCCGACGATCATCGGGATCACCAATAGGGCCATCCACTGACATGTCTTCGTCGTTGATTCGATCTGGCAGTTCTTGATCGATGTAATCATCGTGAAAATGACGCGGTCGTCCAAACACAACTCCCAGATAGTTATCGAGGACATACGCAGTCCAAAAGGTTCTGAGAGAGCATTGCTTCTCAATATAGTCGGTCGACTTTTGCCTTCTCCTCCAATCTGCACGCCGCTGTAAACCAAGCGCGGATATAAGCTGCAGCGCGTTTCCAAATATGTACCAGCTCTGATTGAAGCGAGAGGTTGTGAGCAAGTATAATACTTGGACGATGCGGACTTGCGCGGACTCTAGCTTGGGAAAGCCTGTTTCCTGATCTGTAAGTCGCATCGAGAAGCGGAAAAAAACATCGCCTAGACGAAGTGCCTGACAGTCCCTGGCAGGGAGTCCTTTGGACTTTTCCTGATGGAACTTGGCAATTGCAAGCATTACGTATATAATGGCGGCTTTTGTACGGCCAATACCGTGCCATACAGCCACCCTTTCTTTTAAGTTGCCCTCCATAATGCTCAGCCAGGCCTCTGTGGAAGGACGATGCAAGATGCGGTAGGTCGCAATACAGACATCGAAATATAGAGTCAAAAGGTCCCTAGCTTCCTCTGGATCAGGTAGACAAGGCTGCTGTTGAGCACCCTCGCTTTCAACTGCCAATGGTTTGTCTCCAGCCATATACATCAATTGGTTCTCTGCCAACAATCGGGAATCGTCGGTTCCCTGGCTACCCCCATGAGCAGAGAGGCGCCTTGATGCTCGATGAAGAAAAGCCAAGCTTGATGTTGGATCAAATACCTGGCCTTGAATTTCCGCCATCCCAAGCTCCGGGGATGCTCGAGAGGGAGCAGCTGGCCCCCCTGGTCGTTGAGATAGATCGTCTAGCGGTGCATTCTCACTGGGAGTTGTGCCAGCATTTGATATGAAGGACACAGCATTAGCGATGGCGAAGGTCTCGTTCAGAGAATGTCTGCCACCGCCTGCAGACCGCCGGTGGCTAACATCAGATGATGGAGGAGGCGTAGGCGGCATACCGCGAGTATACTTGGCTTCATACAAACATACTCGGCCTCTCGATATGCATTTTGCGCATGGCTGGTCACCGCTGCATTTTGCCTTTCTGGACTTGCAAAAGTCACAAGCGCGACTAACCTTACGCGTCTTCCGAGAGACAGGGTCAGCAGGGTCCTTAGCGATGTCTTCAACGCTCTCAACGCTCCTCTTCTGGCTTGTAAGCTCAGGTTCCATTTGACGATTAGTCAAAAAGCGCGGTGGATACGAATTGGACGCCTCGTTTCGGAATTGGATCGCTGTGAGTTTTCGTTGTCCCTGCGACGAAGCGAGGAACGCAGGAGGCGGAAAAGAAGCCGAAGGATGCAGTATTAATAGCGAGCCAAGACAGCGGAGTCCTAAAATAGCTGCGTCGAGCTGTGGAGGAAAAGACAGGGGCTACGGTATGTCACGTTTGCGGGGATATCATCAAATGAGAAGCTTACGAAAACCACCACTCCTGTAATATGATCCACTTTGACAGGTCTAGACTTGATCTAGCTATTAGAGTGCTTATTGTGGTATGATGGTTATGTTTTGAGTTGTGAAGCAGCATTTGAGTCAGTTGCCATGGATCTATATTATAACAATGCGATATAGTTATGTAGTCGCTTACTCAATTGGGAGAGTTTCGAAGCCATCACGCGGTTCATGAAGTAAATTTAACAAAGAGACAAACTATTAAATAAATGGTGATAACAACAAACGATCGTAACATCAATTTGACTATCTCCAAATCACAGTAATCACAAGTTCGCCTCATAACATGCGCAGCCAGTGAAGCGTTCCAATACTAACAACTCCAAACTTCAATAAGGCATATCTTCACTTAGAGAGTATACTTGAAAAGTAAGCTCTTATCACCCAACTTGAGCAATTCGTCTTCAGAAAACTGCGCTCTGACTGCCTCTTCAGAGATCTTTGACTTTTGTTTGTTGGCCCAGATATAGCTTAGTTCCAGTAACAGAGCTGCTAGCACGCCAGAAGCTCCAAATGCCAGAGAAAGTCCGAAGCCCGTGTGGTAAGTGGGCGCTTCTTTGTCAAGATACATGAAGCTGCCAATAATACCTCCAATGTTACCCATGCAAATGCAAAAGGCAAGTCCAATTGCACGACGGCTAGCTGGAGCCAGGTTATTGGCAGCCCAGCTTGTGGCAGATGGATGGACAGGGTAGATGCCCATACACGTCAATACAAGAGCGAAATATCCTGGTCCTGTATGACTTCCTCCTAGTTTGCCGTCGAATCCCATTACCACGGCGTATCCTATGGTGATGAGCAACATGGGAGCCGCAATGAAGGGCATCCGCCACAGAAAGCGATCAGACAAGTACGCAAAGAAAATGGAAGAAATGCCTCCTGCAACATAGGCTGGTACCGTCATAAGCTGAGCAATAGTGTTGTTTGTAAAGCCCATTGCTTTGATAATTGAAGGCAAGGTGAATTTAGTGCCGTAAGAACAGGCTGAAATGCATAGCAGAATGTATGCCTGGAGATAGAGCCTCCAATTGGTGAGAACCATTTTGAATTCGTACCAGTTGAATCTCTTTTCAGCGTATTGTTCTGAGAATCGCCCGCCTTGCTTCACGAAATGTTGAAGTTCGAGAAATCTAATCTCATCTGCAGACAGCCATCTCCCGGAAAGCGACGGCGAATCCACGAGAAAGAAGAAGCAAAGCACGCCGAGTAAAGTGGTAGCAATACCCTCGAGGAGAAAGATCCATCGCCACCCTTCATAGCCGCCGACGCCATCCATCAGCGCAATTGCTGCAGCCAAGAGGCCAGAAAATGCACCTGATAGAGCACTGGTGCAGTAGAAGTATGCAATTCTTGTGGCAAGTTCTTTGGGCATGTACCAGAATGCGCAGAGATAAACCGCGCCAGGATAGAATCCAGCTTCAAAGACGCCAAGAAGAAGTCTTACAGCAAGTAAGCCGCCGAAGTTCTTGACAACGCCGTGCATGGTCATAACGATGCCCCAGAGAATAACAAGAGAGCCAAGGTAAACCGAGGGTCTAAACTTTCTCAACAAGACATTGCTGGGAACTTCAAGCAAAATGTATGGAATGAAGAAGAGGGCCAGTACAACATTGTATTGGTTCCCGACGAGGTGTAGGTCTTCGGAGAGGCCTTCAATCTTTGCGTTTCCAATGTTTGCGCGATCAAGCTGCGATATAAGGTACAGTATTGCCAACATCGGTACTAGGCGCAAATCGATCTACATCACATTCAGAAATCAGCGCCAAGTCAATTTGATTTGGGATTGGCGCTTAGGCTGTCTTACCTTTCTGACGATTTTCTTCCTCTGTGCTTCTGTTATACTGTTGTAGAAAGCCGCATCTTCTTCGCTTAAGCCCAAGACGGGTATATTGTCAATGACTTTCACAGCAGACTTTTCAATATCATGGTTCATGTGGTCATCTCTATCGTCCACCATGACGATGTCAGGTTTGTCGACCTTGGTAGCGTCTCCCGCCATGCTGAATCTTGATAATAGATGTCAAGAGAATAGTGATCTCGCTGAGATAGTTGGCTTGTCTCAGATAGATGACCGAAGGAGGTTCTACAATGACAGAGTAGAACTAACAGAGAAGCTCACTGCTTCTTTGGTGATTGAATCACCTGGATGTGCCAACATTTTATTATAAACCGGAATTCCATCTGATCACTCACATTTACTCGTATAACGGTGCCTCTACCGAATCCCCAGATTTTCATTAGCCCCGCGCTTGATGTGATCTGGGGTAAGTTCCACTCACATTCAGCTAAAGAATGGTGGACTGAGCGGACCTTTTTCCGTAGCCAAGATGAAGATCATCGCGACGCCGGATAAAAGTCCGCAATATTGGGTTATCGACAAAGCAACATCAGTGACGATTTCGATGAGCAAATCCTATATCATCACTCTTGGCAAGCTTAGTAACAGAGCACGGATATGGTTGGCTTTGCTTCTTTGTGAAATAGGTCGCTCATTCCCACAATCGTCGAAGGAGGTTTCTCATGGTATCGGTATCGCATGAGTAGATCGAGCCAGAGACACCATGCCCGCTACAATCTACGTTCCTTCTTCTCGACCAGATACTCCCAGCAACGCGCCAGGACATATCCTAACACAGTCTTCAAGCACTGCTACCAATGCATTCAAGTCTGATTCAGAATTACGAACAGTTGATGCGTTGGTACGCCAACGGGCTATCTCCTATCCCGAAGATCACATCGTCTCATACCCGAAATCAGGTATCGACTTCATAGACTATAACTTACGAGAACTTGATGTTTTTGCTTGGAGAGCGGCAAATCGATATGCGCAATATGTTCCCGCGCGAAAGTCTTCTCAAGAAAAGCCGCGTGTAGTAGCCCTCTTGGGTCTGTCAAACTTTGAGTATCTCATAACCTTGTTAGCTTTGACAAAGCTCGGACATACGGTTTTGCTTGTTTCAACGAGAATCACAGTGGAAGCTGTTGAATCACTCATAAATGCTACATCAGCGGCTACAATTATCGCCGATAAGAGGCATTCCAATACCGCCAAAGCTGTCCAGGGACTAGTGCCTTCTCTACAGCTCCTTGACATTGTTGACCGTGCGGTATTTGAGTACTCTATTGAGGCTCATGGCGATACTCAGCTGGATTCTCAGCTGGATGCTGAGATTGAGACCCAAAATATCGCTTTCATAATTCACTCTAGCGGTAAGCCCTCTACTGAGCCAAGGGTTAACTAGCCAAATGTTGATGAGAGGATAGGATCAACTGGGCATCCAAAGCCGATATACCAATCTCATAAATCATGCCTTGCGAATTATTCTGTGAGCATGAACATGAAATCGTTCATCACATTGCCGTTATTTCACAATCATGGTATTTGCAACTTCTTTCGAGCATTGCACAGCCGGAAGTCAATTCATCTTTACAACGCTGAGCTTCCATTGACGCAAGACTACCTACTCAAGATCATGCAAGCCAATCAGTTTGAGATATTCTACGGTGTTCCGTATGCGCTCAAGCTACTCTCAGAGTCACAAAAAGGCATCAGTGTTCTTCAAGAGTTGAAGGTTGTGATGTATGGGGGCTCAGCCTGTCCAGATGATCTTGGAAACCTACTTGTCGAGAATGGAGTTAATTTAATTGGCCATTACGGCGCGTGAGTCTATTTTCCACCTAATCAGGTTCTTAATGACTGCAATATTAACTATTAACAGGACGGAAGTTGGACAACTGATGACATCTTTTCGAGCTGAGGGCGACAAAGAGTGGAATTATGTCCGAGAGAGTGACAAACTGTCCAAGTTCTTGCAATGGGTTCCACGCGGCCCCAACCTATACGAATGCGTTGTATTAGACGGTTGGCCATCCAAGGTGCAATCCAACCAACCCGACGGCTCTTATGCCACCAAAGACCTATTCCAGCCTCATCCAAGTATTCCTCGAGCATGGAAATACATTGCCCGACTCGACGATACCATAGTTCTTGTGAACGGCGAGAAATTCAATCCTGTGATGATGGAGGGAAAGATACGATCTAACAAAAACGTTGCTGAGGCTGTCGTATTTGGTGCCGGTCGAGCGCATCTCGGGATGCTGCTTATTCCAGCTGCACGATTGGCCAGTCATACCAATCAGGAGATCCTTGATACAATTTGGCCAGTCATTGAATCGGCCAACAAGTCTGCTGATGCATTTGCTCGAATCTCGCGCAACATGATTCGAGTATTGCCGCATGATTGTTCTTATCCTCGGACAGACAAAGGGAGTATAATTCGTCAGGCTTTTTACAAGCAATTTCAGCAAGAAATTGAAGAGACATATGATCTTGCTGACACTGTGTCTGGAGAGCTTGTGCAGCTTGACCTCCCAGAGCTTCGCCAATTTTTGAGAGGCTTGCTTCAGAAGACCGCCGATTCACCTACTATTGCAGACGATGACGACTTTTTCGTGTTGGGTCTAGACTCTCTGCAAGCTATCCAAATGAGAAGTGAGATATTGAGGACAGTTGACATTGGTGGAAATAAACTTGGACAACAAATCGTGTTCGAGCAACCCTCGATCAATAAATTGAGCTCCTTCTTACTCAGCCTCCGAATTGGTGGGGATAAGAATGAGGAGCCATCGATCGAACAACAGATGGAAAGACTCGTGGCGCAGTATTCGAATGCGTTTATGTCTAAACCTTCTAGGTCATCCATAGTAAGTTCATTTACCCACGATACTTTTAGTCCAATCCCCTTTTAACAATTGTCTCTACCAGGTTGTTACGGGAGCTACCGGTTCTCTGGGGGCCCATGTCGTTGCAAAGTTAGCCTCTCGACCAGATATTGACCGCATCTACTGCCTTGTCCGGGCTAATGATTCATCTCATGGTCACAAACGAGTTGTGAGTTCGATGATACAGAGAAGGGTATACCATTCATTATCGCTGTCTTCCCGGCGCAAGATTGTGGTCTTACCCTCCGATCTAGCCGAACCAGATCTTGGCCTTTCCAAATCAACCTACGAGACAATAGCGAAAGAATTATCTGCCGTTATCCACTGTGCTTGGTCGGTCAACTTTAACATGCATTTATCCAGCTTCGAAAAGGGCAATATTGCAGGTGTATCTCACCTCATATCTCTCTGTCAAGCCGCGCAGCCGCCAGCAACAATGAACTTTTGTTCATCTGTCAGTACATGTTCACGGGCGACAGTTACGCCGGTGCCTGAACGCTCTCCAGACTTTGCATGGGCTCAGAACATGGGATATGCACAGTCTAAGTCGGTAGCTGAGCATATCTGTGCCAAGGCCTCGTCTCAAGGCGTTACGGCTCGCGTGCTGCGCGTTGGACAAATCATCGGGGATACAGAGCACGGTGTCTGGAATGCTCAGGAAGCGGTACCTATGATGATGCAAACTGCAATAACGATAGGAGCTCTACCAAAACTGCAAGAAACACCATCATGGCTACCTGTTGATGTTGTAGCAGATGCTGTCACGGACATATCGCTTTCGACTGCAGGCAGTACGTTCGTCAATATCACCAATCCACAAGTCTTTAGCTGGAGCGATGATCTTCTGCCAGCTCTACGCAAATGCGGGCTTGTCTTTGATGAAGTTGAGCCGAAAGAGTGGATTAAAAGATTACGAGCGTCGAATCCGGATCCAATCGCCAATCCACCCATCAAATTGACAGACTTCTTCGCATCCAAGTATGATAAGGATTCATTTAGTCCGTCGAAAATGTTTGCCACCGATGTCGCGAGATCTTTGTCGCCAGCTTTGAACAAAGTTCCCAATTTGCTGGATGACCATGTCGCAAAATTCGTCGGCTACCTAACCGAAAGAGCATGGAAGAAATCAACACCTCCCTCTGGTGTGGAGAAATTAGCAATCGTCATGATCGGACCTTGCGGAACAGGGAAATCTACAATCGGAAAGCAGATATCACAAACCCTCGATGTTCCATTTATCGAAGGCGATGAATTGCACTCTCGCCAGGCCGTTGAGAAAATGCGGTCCGGGGTGAGCCTCACTGATGAAGATCGCATATCGTGGCTAGATCGAATCAATCAACGCGCAACAGCCACACTTGTCGACCTTGCTTATGGTTCAGTGGTCATCAGCTGCTCTGCGTTGAAAGAAGTATATCGTGATCAGATTCGTCACCATATGACTGCAAACAAGGTGAAGGTTGTTTTTATCAGCCTAGAGGCCGACAGAGAGGTTCTTGTCAAGCGATTGCAAGAGCGCAAGGGGCATTATATGGGTGAAGCATTGGTTGACAGCCAGATTGACCTGTATGAGCCGCCTAGCAGTAAAGAATACGATGTTGTATCCGTGGATGCAGGAAACGATGAGAAGACAGTATTGGAGACGCTTCATTGGCTACTAGAAGACGCCGTTAAATGGATTTGAGGACGTCTACGGCGCAGCTTTGGCCGGAACAATGGATCAATGTACAGTTATCCTATTATTGGTAGTGTTTTAATTTTAACTCTGCATGTAGGTGTTATTCGTGAAATCAGTCTTTATTTGATGTAACAGATGATAGAGATCTTATTAAGCATCTTGTTTGCTTAATCCAATCGACCTTACAGTCTTAGACTCTACCATTTGAATCACTTTGTTTACAAAGGCTCCATCAGCACCAATGGCCCAGCTGGTACAATCAGAGGCCCTTGACTCTCCTGGACAATCCTCCATTTGGAATCCGCATACCCCAGCGCATAGCGCCCGATATTTGGTTCCGTAGTGCGATAAAATGCAGCTCTTAGTGGCCCCTCTTCATCCTGATCCCAGTACAGCCTCCGAAGCCAGGAATGAAGTCGAGGGTAGTCATGTCGAATTAACTTTAGATTGCACTGGAAGACGCTATGGTAGGCAACATCAAAACGCGCCAAAGTTGTATAGAGGCGTATATCGGCCTCAGTGATGAAGTCTCCAAAGAGAAAGGGCTTGCCATGACCAAGATGTTTTTCAAGGCGGTCGAGGGATGCGAATAGTGGACGTATGTTTTCGTCATACGATTCTTGCGATCTTGAGAAGCCGACTTTGTAGACACCGTTATTGACGGTATTGTATACCCAATCGTTCATCTCATCAATCTCAGCTCTTAGCTGTGGTGGGTAGAGACCATGGCCAGGGCGGTTTTCTTCGCGGAGATGCTCTGGAAGAAACTCATCAAACTCGGAATAGAGCATACGAATAATCTCCGAAGATTCGTTGTTCACTAGGACATCGGCCTTTTTATCCCACAATACAGGGACTGTATAGCGACCTGTGTAGTTGGGGTCGGCTTTGAGGTAGAGTTCTTTGAGCTTCTTGAGCCCATGGAGGGGATCTTCTGTTAGTGAGCCCCCTTCGCCACTGAAGTACCACCCCTCAGGGCCCATGTGAAAATGAACCTGGTAGACATCAATGATGGAATCGAGGCCTTTGAGGAGCCGCACTATCATGGTTCTATGGGCCTACAGAAAAGATGTCAACCGTGATTCTTTCCTTGGTAGCTTTAAAAGATGTAAAATGACATTGAACAACTGGTTTTACTAACCCATGGGCAGCCAGGGGAGAGGTATAATGCATAACGGCCCTTCTCAGCCGGGAATTGTGAATTCGGGTCCTTGGAGATGAAGTTTCGAAAGATGCTGTCCGGCCGGGTGAAACGACCTTTGTCGTGATAAATCTAGACCACTAAATTAATGATCAAGGACAATAATGGAGCCAGAGTTTGAGAGCGGAGCGCTATACCTGCTGAGCCGATGGCATTTTGTCCAACTAGCTGAAGTATATCACCACGATTGGTAAAGACTACTACGGGGGAGCTATAACCAGGTAAACTAATATAATATCTCCTGCCCTTTTTAATAAAAATGTGAACGGCGATGAATACATCAAGTTTGCAGATTACTTTTTACAATTGAACATCTCCTCATTATGAGCTTTTGAATCAAATGCTCATGACGTGATGGATGAATAAGCTTACAAATCTGAAAGCCACGGCGCGGGGATGGTATTTCCAAGCCTTTGTCAACTCAAGCTAGGGCATTTTGAGCTACAGATGGATTTGAGTATCGGCTTCATCATATAAAGATGGTATTGTATTTTATTAGCATAATGAAAGATGAAATAGTCACGATGAAATGCTGTATTACGTGTGGGGTTGAACGGGCCCTAAGCGATGGACATTCCTGGCAACCAACCGTGTGAAGAGTGCAATGTTTGTCTTCCACTGCAGCACAGAAATAACTACCGTTACGTAAAGTCTTAGTAAATGCAGCGCAAGAAAAGGAGTGTGCCTGAAAACACCTTTGTCAGGAGTTATCATGTCCAAATAATAAGAAAGAAAAAGGGTGTCCGTAAGCATGCATGCACTATGTTGCTCCTCAGCACTTGCGAGAAGAACAAAATACAAAGTCTAAAAGTTAAGCATACGTCTGGACATAGCAATAGGTTAAAGGGTTAAACACGAAATAAGGGCAGCGGCAATATCGCGCGCAACCAAGTAAGGAGCGGGTTTTCTCCGCATGGCCTTTTCTGATAGGTTGCATGGGAGGTTCATGTTTGTAGCACTCTTTTCAATGTCAGCACGTTATCCAGAATATAGTTGTGCAACGGAAGATGATTTCGGGGGTTTTAATGTTTATTTTCGTCCTCAAGCGCTGGGCGACAGTGTTGTCAGATAGCCGGTCTTGTCAGATTACCGGTCGGTCCCACCATAGACCCTTGGTAAACTAACGGATCTCGACGAAAATTCAATCCCGTACATTAATCTTTCGAAACAAATATTGTGCTTCTGCTATTTGGATTTGCAGTAGTTGTATTATAAACTGCTTTGGTCTCTTCTTTTATAAATTGTTGGAATACGAACCCAAAGCTGGATCGGTTTCCCCAGTGGAATATGCCGACACTAAGAGCTTTCTATTCAACGGCACAATAGCATAGTCAAATGCTATCCTGACGTAGATGTCACTCGTGTCTCAAATGATTCTATTCATCTGTCGTTTACTACAACCACAAACAGAATCAGTAAACAAAAGGGATATCACCCATGCTGCGTCGCTTAACGGAGAGTGTCCCCTAGTTGTCTCCACTACCCCATCAATAGGGGAGAGTTGATTGCAATACGGCGGTCAAGAATTCATGCGTTATGAAGAGACCTGGCGCTTACGGAGAGTATATGTAGATGAACTAAGATTGGTACTTTGGCACGAAAGAAAAAGAGTGGATGTATAGATAGGCTACCTCTGCGGTTCTTTTGGGGGCGAACAAAGTCCACTCCTCGGTGTGTCCGTCGGATTCCTTGTGCCCATTGTTTCTCCTCTGAAACTACTTGTACATACCTGAATATTGTCAAGGCTCTTAATTCCAGTATTTGAACACCCCGTACTCCATCATTCGCCGATGGTTCAGAAGCGATACCATCATACCGCAACACCGCGGCCTGGACCGCAACACCGCAGTCTTGACCTGTGACAGGCTCTGGTCCACATTTATGCACTCTAATTCAACACGATAAACGCCTTGGTCAGACTTCTAGCGTGGTCTTTAGTTGTCAACCAACCCAACTTATACATCGGGCCTCTAAGTTGGCAACTGGAAGCCCCGCTGGAAGTCTCGCCAAACGGCCTTAGCGATACGCCGCCAAGCTGCAAACGGCTAAAATCTGACTGATATATATCATAAAACCGAGCAAGAAACTCCGTTCAGTCGTTGTTCAATAACTAATCAAAGCCGATCATGGGATATTTTTATTTCTGCTCGTCAAGCTGTGTAGCCTACTATGTAAATTAATTTGTCGTAGTCTTCTTCGGTCGGCTATATAAGATGATATCCATCCGTGTCTAGTGTGTCGTAATGTGGCTTAACAAACGACATCATTGCTCCTTTGTAGATACAGATTTCTGCCGTTCAAAAGATCCTCTTTTTCAATATGTCAACATCCTCCGGCAGCATTACAACTTTTGATGGAGTGACGCTCCGATACATCACTGCTGGAAAAGAGTCAGACCCTGTTCTGCTCTTGCTTCCTGGCTGGTTCCAAACTGCAATACAATGGCGAAAGCAAATTGCACATTTCAGCACCAAGTACCGTGTTATAGCAATTGACCATCGTGGTCAGGGTGATTCTGACAAGCCCGGTCGAGGGTACCGAGTGACTCGATTGGCTGCAGACTTGAACGATATCATCACTCAGTTGGATCTTAAAGACGTGGCTCTCTGTGGACATTCTATGGGCTGTTCTGTAATCTGGGCATATTGGGATGCTTTCGAGGCTTCTCGCACACGAGTTTCTCGACTCATACTTGTCGACCAATCACCTTGTATGACCGCAGACCCATCATGGGAACCAGGCGTTGCAAAGACTTTAGGAGCGATATTCACGCCTGGCAAGGCTCACGAAATGGGAATCAGTTTCCGCAGTCAAGGAGGCTACGAGTTTGCATCAGGATTCTTGAAATCTTTGTTCTCGCCACTACTGAGTACGGAAGACTTTGAATGGACGGCACAGCAATGCAGTAAGATGAAGCTAGAGGATGCCGCGACGCTGTTGGTAAACCACGTGGCACTGGATTGGAGAGATGCTCTTCCAACAATCACTATTCCCACACTCGTTGTCGGCGCTGAAGGAAGCGTTTTCGGTGGAGAGTGCAGTCGATGGGTTGCTTCACACATACCAGGCAGCAAGTTGGAGATTTTTGAGGAAGATGAGGGGGGCAGTCACTTTATGTTTTGGGAAAACGATGCCAAATTTAACAAAGTAGTTGAGGAGTTCTTGCAGGGTTGATAGCTTCCGTTAAGGGCTTCAAATAACAAATAGAAGATGAAACTAATTTATAATTGGATGCATCAAACAGGATTCTAATGATAAGGTCGATGGAAAATTTAAAGAAAAAATAACATTCGTATTCAAAGATCGTCATCCTCATCTGGTAGAGGAAGCATTGGAACACCGGGCATCTCATGCGAAGGAGGGCCATATCTGTCAAGGATGGATGGTTCGCCGAGGTTCGCCGGCACATGTTTGAACAGCGGGTCTGCGGCGTTTCTTTTGGCTGTTTCACTCACCACTCCTCCTTTTCTCTTGATGGAGAGTTCCGACTCGAACGTGATAGTCAAGATGTAATAGTGCAGCTTGCCACCCTTGGGTTTTTGATAATTTGTTCTATGCTTCTTGTACCAAGCACTCGAACCAGACCAGCGGGATACCTGATGACACTTACCCGACACATCGGCGTACAAAATAGTGCCACCAAATCGCCCAAAGAACCAATTTTCGGCAATATGTTTGCCAATGGCGTCAACTCTGTCTTTCAAGTGTTCCAGAGTTTCGAGCTCGATCCTGAACTCGCTTGTTGAAGGCGAAAAGCCACTGGAAACTGCGCTGATCCAGTCAGCTTTAAAATACAAGGGCATGTCGGGAGACTCCCAATCCCAGCCCCACCAGTCAATATAGCGAATTGTCAAGGTGATTCGGCGGGGATGCAACCCAGGGATCGATAGTAGTACACCCAAGTCGCCGTGCTCTAGGCGGCGCGTGTTTGCAAACACATGGATGCTCTCAATCTCAACCTTTTCTTGGCCCTGCTTCGCCATTTCACCTAGTTGAAGCGTCAACTTTGTTGCGTTGCCGTTCCATTGGCCACTCCCGGGCGGTACATGCGGGCCGCATAGCCAGTGTATCTGCTCCTTGAGAGCAAACGGCAGAAACCACGTCTCGCGATAAATGGCACGGCATGTCCTTAGCAACTCGGTGCTCGTCCTGCGAGGTGCGCGATGAGAGGGCCGCCAGAAGGAAGTTTTGGAGTCGTATAAGAGAGGTCGACGCCTGTCTTCGTAATCAGACAGTGCATAGGTAAATATCTTGGTGCGAATTTCTGGTGGAATGAGAGAGAACAATGGTGAATCTTGTTGTTTATGGCTCCTTTTCGAGAGGAGTCGCTGGTGGAGAGGCACTTCCGAGTTTCTGAGACCCGGGCGGCGGGAGTAACGTTGACCCTGAGGGCCTGTTGTGGACTGAGTTGTGAAGTTCATATCGGAAAAAACATAAACGGACACAGCATGGATAGTTGCAGAATTAGATACTGTATGTAGAATTGCAATTGACATTTATAATCAGCATTAGTTGGAACGTCTATTGTTGTGATTGGAGAGGCATAAAATAGGCAGCAAACAGGCAGCAGTGGAGAGAGGGGTTTCTATTCGTGGTGCAAATTTGACCATGCGTGTGTCGACTTAGTGTGTGTTTCATAGAATACGCCTGTGAATACGCCTTTAATGCACTGGTCTGGCG
Source organism: Trichoderma simmonsii (assembly GCA_019565615.1). Lineage (NCBI taxonomy): Eukaryota > Fungi > Ascomycota > Sordariomycetes > Hypocreales > Hypocreaceae > Trichoderma > Trichoderma simmonsii. Next base: position 4,335,639 of record CP075866.1, read on the forward strand.
TCGTTGGATTTCTACAGCCAACCCTCACTCTTGAAGGAGCATCATCCTTGTCCCTTGTACATCACACGAATCACCACAGTAGCCTCACTGTACGGAATTATCAGCTGTGCTGACGATGATGGCTCTGCGCTATAAGCTTCTCGAATCACGCTGAAGCTTCAGAGGTGGGCCTACAGATTGACTTTAATGTCTCTGTGCGGCATTGCCCGTTTATCGGGACGCAACCTTATTTCGATTTGGACATTGATCGGCAGTGCTTTATTACTTGGTTTCTGCTGTTGGGATAATAGTTCGTGACTCTATTGCTTTGGCCGGCCCCGCTGCCATCGATAAAGTTTGTTATTGCGACGAATTCAAACATTTAATCTTAAAACCGGCTAGATCAGTTTGTTAAACAGGTTCTCTGTATTGTCTGTAATCAATGAAATCCACAGATAGCCTTTTCTCAGTGGCTGCTGTCTTCCGCATTACATGATATAGCCGTCGATTTAATATAGGTAGGTACACAAAACAGCGCAACGGACGAGGCCAACAGTTGCAGAGCTAGTAATATACAAATTCCTACACAAAGCAATTTCGTTGCAATTGAAACACTATACTAGGTAGTTGGCTATATCTCAGGTATGCCTCCTAATCTATCAGCGGGCACCTTCTCCATCTCGATCACATCCACCTTGTCGCTGACCCTGTGTTCCAGCACGTAGTTGCGGAATTGTCTAGTCGGTATCTTTTTGTCAAACATTTCGTTAATTTCCTCCAAACTCCGCCCTTTCATCTCCGGAACACAGAAATAGGCAAAGAAGAATGAGCATATTGCTAGAGCTCCGAATATGAAGCCCACCTTGCCCCCCAAATTTGCGTATGGAGCATTGAGTAGATACGGAGTAAAGAATGAAAAGAGAAAGCTATAATACAAAATTAACAATGAGTTCTCTGGAATGGAGGGATAGTTCATAGTAAACTTACTTTGTCACAACATTGACAATGGAAGCAACTCTCTGGGTCTTGTCACGTAATCGCGACGCTGGAAGTTCCGTCGTAACGATGTAGTTCATGGGGTCCCAGCTGAAGCACAAACTGGCCGATGATAGAGCTGTAGCAGCCACAATCACTTGTTTTTGAACAAGCGAGGGATTCGCCGACGTTCCGATGCCTCCCATGGTGAATAGCCAGATCACCTGGAGAACTGAGCCAGTCATGAGGATTGGACGACGACCAACCTTGTCTGTGATCGAGATTCCAATCAGACAGCAGGTGAAGTTGATGCATGAGCTCATAATGGAATAATTGAAGGGGTTAATGGAGCCGATGGATTGGACAAAGAGCGTGCCGTATGCGGCGGTGAATGGGGATCCTGTGGCTTGGATAAAGAAGTTCATGCCCATAGCGACAAGTGTGCGTCTCCGGTTGGTGCCTCGGAAAAGGTCAGAATACCGCCCTTTGTTGTGCTCTTCTACGAGAGATAGTCGCAGTAGCTCAAGATCTTCAAGGGCATTGTATTCTGGGTCGGAGCCACGGAGTGTTTGCAGAGACCGAAGAGCGTCCTCCTCCCTATCCTGGAGTAGTAGCCATCGAGGGGACTCCGGGATGAACCAGACGCATGATGCGACTGTCAAAGGGACAAGATAGAAGAGACCCATTGGGATTCTCCATGCTGCATTGCTCGAAAGCCCACTTGTGCCACGGCAGACGCTGTTGATGATGACACCGCCGAGCAGCAAGCTGGTTTGATACGTTCCAACAGCGAAGCCTCGAATAGGCGCAGGAACAATCTCGGCTTGGAATGGAGGACATGTAGACAGTTCCATGCCGATATATGTGTAGTTAAGGATGCGACCCGCGAGGACTTGCCCTCTTGTTGTGGCCGAGATCAGCACTGTCGCGGACATCATGGCCCAAAGGGACATGCAAAACATGGACATTCTACGGCCATAGCGAGCACTGATGATGCTTCCGATGTAAAGACCTAAAGTGATGATGAATTAGATACACCCTGTTCTTCTTATTATCAAGTATTGTGTGTTTGTAGACGTACCAACAGCGAAGCCAATGAAGTTGAGGCTGTTCAGAAGAGACAGGTAGTAGGTGGGTATGGCATATGTGTTGGTTTTTGGGTTGAAGTCTCCGAATTGCTTCTTATATGCCAGCATCGCTTGACTTGTAGCAATTCCCTGGTTGTCAAAGCCATAGTTGAAGGTAGACAAGGCAATCAGAGCGACGGAGAGTGCCAACCGAGGGGTGAAATGCCGAGCGAATCGGTTTTCTCGAAGAAATGATAGTGCCATTGTCGGTAGCGCTGAATTCTGAGCTGAAGAACCTGCGACTGTAATTGCAATACTGTTGGATATTGTCGAGTATATATACTCGAACTTAGCCGATGAGCGATCTTCACCCGGGGCATTGGGAGAAAGCAATATCTGCTATTGAATGATTCAAGCGGCCATCACGTCTTCGCCGAACCATGCTCCGGTTGTTCAAAACTACCACGATTGGTACTAAGCCATGCCTCGTTGAGAAGACGCAGCTGTCGCCTTACCAGCATTCGGTGATAGCGCCCCGTTGAGATGTAGGTCTGAAGTTGGCGAGTGAAGCTCGGTGGACTCAATCATGTGAATTGGGAACTAGAAAATCTTTCCGCGCCGTCAAAAATCTTTCCGCGCGTAAGCAGAATCGGAGCTAATTTAGAGAGAAGAGGCGGTCATCTTTGATGGCAGCGCTGACTCGCCTTCATACGGTCGCCTAACTCTTAGTCTATGGCGCGATGAATTTAAAACCACACGGGTTGAGACATTTGAAACGACCCCATTTATTAATTAGTTATTCACTGGAATCGGAAAACTGAATGATCGAACACGAGTTGGGATGAAGACGTCACGGACAAGAAGGATCAGCGGTGTTGGTTTACATCTCGCATCCCACCCACTCTCTCATCTAATGTCAGGTACGCACGATGCCAGGCACGAGATTCAATCACATCTCATCGTATGGCATCCCCGCATCAGATTCTCCACAGTGCTGGGGTCTAACGCCCCCACAGGACGTGGCAACAGACTAGCATCAAACTCAATATCGTAGCCAAGAGGAAGCCAAGTGAAGCTGGAGCCACCAGATTCTTCGCATCTTGCACCTCCTTGTGATGAATACGACCCGAATTCGGACTTAAAGATGGCTCGGGACAGGGCCTGTGATGCATGTGCAGCTCGAAAGGTGAGATGTGATCGGGGGTTGCCATGTAAACGATGCCAGAGCCTCTCGATCCAATGCGTGGCCGAGAGGAGGAAGCTGAAGGCCGGCCCGAAGGGGCCCTGGGCACAGAGGAAACGGGAAGCTCTGTTAAATAATAAATCGGCAATGGAAGCGACGATGATTAATAGAAAAGCTCCAATTCCCGTGTCCGATGGCGATGCTCATTCACAGTCGTCAAATCAGCCTCACATCTACCCTGGCATGAATCGCGTCCCGTCTTCCGCCTTTGAACATTATCTTGGCCTTTATCAGCAAGCTCTATATCCCGTCTGGCCCGTTGTCAACATAGAGACTCTCCTCAACCGACTCCGGGACTCCACCGACATCGAAGCATATGCCCTCGCCGCAGCGGTCAGTGCAGTCACAATAGCACAACTCAAGCCTGCATCCCATGAAGCACTTGGCCGGTTTGGGGGTGATGATGGCGCATTCATGGCTTCCGAATCCTCCAGAGCGAGGCATGAGCTGGATTACATGGAACATCCATCCATCAGCGTTTTACTAACTTCATTCTTCTTACACGTATCATATGCAAACCGCGGCCATATTCGAAAGGGAGCCATGCTGCTACGAGAAGCAATCACATTTGCGCAGATGCTGAGCCTCGATAAGGCGGGTCATTATGCAAACCTCCCTAAACTTGAAGCTCAGCGGCATCTGCGCACAATCTGGCTATTATTTGTAACGGAAAGGTGAATAGAACATCAAATGCTAGTCTGACGCGTGGTTCAAGGCGGCTAACAATAGATGATACACTCCAGAGGTCATACTACACGATTTGACTTCCCAAGGATACTACAGCTTGATCCTGATCTACCTGAACTTGAAGTGGATGAGAACCCCCCGATTCTATTCGCCTTCATCAGTCTGAGCAAACTGTTCCAGAGCTTTGCTAATGCCATGGATGGCGACGGTTCTTCGCAAACACACGAGTATTTTGCCTCCATGCATGCTCGCCTAAGGGGAGTTCAGCAAGCTTCGTGGAATTCCACCGACCTGCAGAGAGCAGATTTTCTCCTGACACAACAGTGGATGAGAGTCGTTTTGTGGAAAACATCCATGTATTACATCAATCTTCTGCCCAACGCAGCAGATGAAGGTCTCAGCTTGTCTTTCCCGGATCAGATTGCGCGAAACGTCGTTCAGAATATTGATAGGTTTCCTCGGTCTGTCATTGAAGCGCACGGCCTCGGGATGGTATGTAGTAATTAGCTCAGCTTCGGGTGATCTGCGACTAACATCATCTTTTCTTAGGAAATGAAGTTGTTTGAAGTGGCAATGTCACTAGCCGACATCCTGCTATGTCTACCTTCGACATTTCAGGGCAAGCAGCTGATGAATGTTGGTCCACGGGATGTTTTGAACCGCCTTTCTGAGTTTCTGACATGTTTCCGAGGCGGTGGCGATAATATTAAGCTCCAAATTCTGCATGATAAGATGCAAGAAATTTCGAGCAGCATCGCTCGGCAGCCTCGCCTTCTTGAGGACGAGCAGGAGCAAGAGCAAGAGCAAGAAGTTGATGGCCTCGACTGGACATGACCTTGGAAGATTGGAGAATGCGACCAACGTTATTCCATGCTTTCTCAGAAGAAAATAACCCCCGACTTATGACTGCGTATTTCCTGGTGTCGCCAAGTCAAAGTCAAATCGATCTGGAATCTTCAACCCTGCATCAATGTGTCCTTGCATCTCCGACAATGACACTCCGTCTCGTACCAGCCAAGCGTCTTTTGTCACTCGCTGCCAGTCTTCGAGCTCTTTTCGGAATCCAAGCAGAAGCTCTCTGTATTCCGGACGGTCCGCCAGGTTCACCACTTCTCTTTGGTCTTCCTGCATGTCATACAGCTCCTCCGGAGGCCGTCGGATGTATGCTTCCAACGAGCGCTCTCCAACTTTCACTGGAAATTGAGAATTGCGGATTCCCTCCCATGACAAGGAGGCATAGAGATCGGTTGAGAAGGGGAAGTCGAGCTTCCATGCTATGTTGCGATGGTATTTGTAGCGCGATGTGCGCATGAATCGTGTTGGATAATAGTTTGTGACCTCGTGAAAAGTATGGGATCCAAATACTCTTGTCCAGTCGTCATGTGTATTAGTTTCATCAATGATTGGAAGAATGGAGCGACCGAGCCGAGGTGGAGAGGCTGAGGCGGAAGATGTGGCAGAACCGTGTCCTGCCCAGTCGAGGAATGTCGGTAGGAGGTCAATAAAAGAAATTATATTTGGATTCTTCAGACCAGGTTTTCCTTGAGGGTTCCGTATAATTAAAGGTAATCTTACACCTGCGTCGTAGAGGGTTGTCTTTGAATTGAGAAACGGCGGGCCATTATCGCTAGTCAAAACAACGAGCGTGTCATTGATGAAGCCAGCCTTTTTCAACGCCTCCATGATTGAGCCAAATCCCCGGTCAACTCGACCAACGGAGCGGTAGTACTCAGCCATCTCCTGGCGAACTTCGGGAATGTCATTGAGAAAGCTGGGGACCGTGATTTTTGCAGGATCGTAAGTCGCGTCCGGAGCAGACACGCTCTCATCACCATTGCCGAATCCACCACGAGTCGAGTCCCGATGAGGATCCATGAATCCCACCGTCAGAAAGAATGGCCTAGGGTCATCCTTGGCCGATTGAAAGAATAAATCAGCCTGCTCGGCAACCCAAGACACATCTCGGGTTGGGCTTTCTCTTCGTACTTCCCACGGATACACGTGGTTGGGACCGACATGGATTTTTCCAATAATGCCAGTTTGGTAACCAAGATCATTGAAGAGCTTGGGAGCGGTGTCAATGTTATCAAAGGTCATGAAATGGTGGTTGGAGTGCTCCAGGCCGTATTGCCCGTTTTGATGCGTGTGAAGACCGGTATAAATGACGGATCGACTTCCACTGCAAGATGCTGTACTAGCAAAAGCATTGTCAAATAGCGTGCCCTCAGAGGCCAGCTGGTCAATATTGGGCGTTGATATTGTAGAATCACCATAGCAGCCAAGGGATTTGCCCATGTCGTCCGCTATGACGAGGAGAATGTTTTTCTTCGGCGCCATGATGCCGTTGCTGTATCTAATGTCGTGGGTTTACTGTAGTTTCGCTACAAGAGTCTTTAGGATTGTAACAATTTATACAGTCAGCCAGCAAAGCAGCAGATGCAAAGCGGGCAACAGTTAACCCCATAATCTGGGGGATCCTAATTTTCTATATATATATCGTCATTACAGCGTGGTTCCACCTGAGGCTAAGACAGTGAGAAAACAACATTGGTGGATAGATTTGCGGAAAGTTTTTTTTGGAGGTGCCGCATGATAATCTCCCCCAGCCGCCTCTATGTAATTGCCAAGGGAATAAAAAAACAAGCCGCCTCTATTTCCATTCGGGAGACTTCCGATTGTCAAATTGCATGCAACTAATTCGTCAACAAAATTTGATCGGCATATGCGGCAAAGCTGATGTTTGAAGTTGCAGGCAAATGCCGTGCTTCCTCTTGCATTGCAGCGGTGAGCCAATGAGGCGAATAATTACCGCATATGCGTGAAGATGGAGCTTTCATGTATGCTGCAATGCTGATGCCCAAGTAAAGCACTGAGTTGATTCTCGGTGCATCTTACGTTTATACATTCCAGTCACTTTGAAGACCATCGAGATCGAAACACCACGGGCGCCAGGAATCTCAATCAGAATATCTCGACCCAAAGACATCAAAGCGTAATTGGTTTAGTGGTAAAATTCTCCGTTGCCATCCGAGCAACGTCGGGGAGCCCTGGGTTCGATTCCCAGATTACGCATTGCATTAGACCCTTGATTCTTATCTTTTTGCGCATCCCCGCTCTTATTGATGCCCAAGCACCATCTTTTTTTACATGTCTTGACCGAGCAGAAAGAAAAATAAGTTGTCTACACTTCAATGCTCAAAGTTTCTTCTATTTTCTGCAGAGATGGATTCCTTGTTCACGGTATAACCCTTCACTTATGGCATGGGTATATCAACAGTTGCTCACAAGACGGGATCCTTTTTGGTATTGAACATCATATAGAGAAAACACACGCAGCAGATAAAGCCCATCATAGCTCGCTATCGGTTCCTGCTTGCTGGAGAAAGGAGGGAACAAAGGCTTTCCACAATGGTCCCTTCCCAGCCTGCCGTCTCTTTTCCTCATAAATACCCTTTATGACTGGCACAAAGTCCATGAGACCAATCGTTCGCTCTGACTTCTTCCACCCAAGTTCTTCCGGAAATCTCTCTTCCGTCAACCACGTTTCTACTCTCTTCTTCGGGGCACAATATGCGGTTGCTGGAGGAAAGCTCCATCCAGACGGAACATCGCCTTCAATCATCGTCAACAGCAGGAGACCTGCCTCGGCGTATGCAAAGGTTTGCTCCTTCAGAGTCAGCTCTTTGGGAGAGGACAAGTCTTCGACATGTAAGCGAGTCTTTGCAAGCGAAGCAATTGTAATGCAATCAGTGTCGCTGTCTTTTATAAGATGGTGAATTCGATCTTGAGATGCTGTGACATCTACGCTATCAGGGTCTGTAACATCGTCTCGGGTGAGAGAAGCAATGTGCTGTAGTATGCCCGGGCGATTCAGGTCTGTCAAGTTGATGGAAGTTTGATTTGAAGCTCTGAGGAAGTAATTTGCAACCTGCTTGATGGCCATAGGATCAATATTTACGACTTCGAAGGCTGCATCGGCAAACTGCTGGGCAGAGATATCGCGGCCGTCGTGAGGTCTTGAACACCCATTAGCTTCTGATTGATGAAGAATTGGCTCCAATTGGAGAGAAGTTAATACAAATAGCCATGATTTGCCAGCGTATTCAGCATTGGGCAAGGGCTCCGCAAGTCATTAGGACCAGGAGCCTCCCATGGTCGAAGGCCATCCGAAGCAGCCGATAAGGCAATCAGGGAAGCAATTGCAATCTTCGAGGCCATTGTGTGGTATCTTTGGGACGAGATTTCAGTACAGAAACAGATGGATATGCCTGAAATTGCAAAAAATGCAGACAGAAGCCATACCCCGCATCAATGGCCAGATGAACAGCTATTTATAAGGTCCGTTATCTGACATACAGCTGGTGGTGGCAGCGAATCGTATCATCACGTGGCAGCTGCCCGACCATCTTGCAGCCTGACTCCCGTTTGAGATAGCGGGCATTCCCAAAGAAGACGCGCGGTCGTCATAGTGATTATGTGGGATATCTGAAAGAAGCTTCAGGCTATCTTTTAAGGCTGATGGAGGTGGGTGACAAAGCGCTTGGTGGAGGTTTCGGAAGCTTAATGACACCAGCCGAGAACCGAGATTTGACAGTTTTGCTGTGATGGCTGCCGGCCGGGTCGGTTGCCGTTTAGAGTAATCCGGAGCTACATTCCGGGCCGTGTATAAGTGAAAGGGCCAACACACGGGATCGTGAAATTTCTCTTGGCGAGATGTGGACCATTAGAGGCGGCTCATTGATGTGTATGGGAGGGGCATCGATCGTGACTCTTGGCATCACTAGTTGCCGGTTGAGGAGCCACGAATAGATAGAAGTACTCGGATGCATTGGGTAATACTCAATGTAACGTCTTGATCATGTGAAGAAGCTAACAACATCTTAATGAGTCGTTTATACAGTTAACAGTATTCATTGTTATGGCTGACCTCAATTAAACCCCACATCATGTTAGTGTGCAACCAAGACCGTGATCCAAGTCTTCTAATTGTCAGGATATGGGCCGCAATACGTCAACAAGTCAGATCAAAGATTGCAATTGAATCATGTTTGAGGTGATATTACAATAGCTGAGAGTTATACTTTTTTTTTTATACATAATTGCAGTAGAGCGAAACAAGTCTTGGCCCACTGAAGGATGCAATGAGGCGCAGTGGGATGGGTAAGCTTCTTTGTAACGACGATCCAGTCCAGTCAACAAGCCGATGAGAAAAATTGTTTATCTGATCTTCGGTGGCAGTGCTGTATACGAGGAAGGTAGAATCTTATCACTCACGGATGTATCTTATTCAATACGAGATGCTAATTACCCTGCTCTTCCAGCCTGGATTAAAGGCTCTTCAATGCCGTCTGTTATCAACTCCATCTCCACGCTGAAACCCATATCGGGTTTAGACAGCTCATAATCAACTAGGATCGCAGCGCCATCCTTGACACATCTAACGCTATCTCTTTGTCACAAGCAAATCGGTTCATCTGGATTCCCATCTCAAAAGTTCCAGCACCGGTGCCGATAATGCCGGTTCCTTGTTGCGATTGCCGGAGTTGATTATCATAATGGGACAAAATTCCAGCATTGCCTCGGCGGAGTTGCGCGCCAGGTAGTTGACCTTCCTGAACCAACCTAGCAGCCCATCACCTCACTGCGGTTTCTTGCCGTGTGATTATGCAGGCATTTGTCTTAGCTCGCATCGCTCATCGCTGAATGGTCGATATCTGAGTGGTTGGAGAAGGGAATCAAAAGTTCTGCCCATTGTTGGTGAATAGACCGTACAAGGTGAGAGTACAGTATCATCGCAGCGTAGCTCCAACAGACTTTGACTGAGCGGCACGATAGATGGCACCGACCGTGCTTGTAGATGTATAAATTACGCCTAGATGCACCGCGCAGATGAATGCTGGATTTGTCTCATTGTAAGTGAGTTGGCGCTCTGATACAATTGTTACATCCTCCATATTGTCAAGATGCGCTTCTCATCAGCCATCCAGGTTGCTGCTCTTGTGGGGTTGACTTCAGGTCGATCAATCCCTGGGGGCCATGTCGTTCACGAGAAGCGCGGGGTCCCGAATCCCAAGTTACACAAACGGGTTTCACCCGATGTTGTGCTTCCCGTCAGAATAGGCTTGAAGCAGAATGTCAAGGCAGAGGAGCAGGCAGAGGATTGGTTGGCGGAAATTTCCCACCCTAGCTCTTCTTTATACGGCAAACATTGGACTCTGGATGAGGTGGTTGAAGCCTTCAAGCCTTCCGATGACGCTGTTGAAACGGTGGCCGCTTGGTTGATCAAGTCGGGTATCTCTAAAGAGAGAATCACTCACAGTGATAACAAAGTGTGGTTGGCCTTTGACGCCACTACTGCAGAAGTCGAGAGCCTGCTGAATACTAAATACTTCCATGATGATCGAGACCGCGCTCTAGTCGCTACTCATGAGTATCATCTGCCAGAACATGTGTCAGAACATGTCGATTACATCACCCCCGGCGTAAAGGGTACTCTTATGGACATGGAGCTTCGAAAAAGGGACTTCGATGGGTCACCAGTCGCGCCTCAATTCAAGTTCAATGCTCACCGCCGACAACAACAAATTAGACCCTTCCCTGAGCTACCAAAGAAGTCGACACCAGACGATCTTTCAACTTGCGATCAAACCATTACGCCTAAATGCTTGCAGGCCCTTTACAACTTCGAAGCCCCTGATCCTCACGCCAAAGTCAGCAAAAACAACTCTCTCGGCGTCTTTGAACAAGGAGATGTTTATTCTCAGCCAGACTTTAATGCATTCTTTGCCGAATACACCCCATACATTCCCAACGGCACTCATCCCGCTTTAGACTCAATCGATGGTGCCAAGGCTCCTGTGTCACAAGGAAACGCTGGTGGTGAAAGCAATCTCGACTTTGAACTCGCATATCCCATCATCTACCCTCAGACTACAACCCTCTTCCAAACCGACGATGCATTCTATGCCCAACAGTTCACTGGCGTCTTCAACACCTTTTTTGACGCCCTTGATGGCTCGTACTGTACCTACTCTGCTTTTGGAGAGACGGGCAACGATCCCACGCTTGACCCTGTATATCCCGATACGACGCACCCCGGTGGCTACAAAGGCCAACTCATGTGCGGCGTCTACAAGCCTACTAACGTAATCTCCATCTCATATGGTGTTCAAGAGAGCGACCTCCCCGCAAACTACCAGAAGCGCCAGTGCCAAGAGTTCTTGAAACTTGCTCTACAGGGCGTGTCTGTCTTTGTAGCCAGTGGCGATACTGGAGTGGGCGGTTATCCTGGAGACACTGATGCAGACTTCTACGGTTGTCTACGAGATGACGATGTCTTTTCTCCCACGCACCCCAACAGTTGCCCGTGGTTGACCAATGTTGGAGCCACAAAGGTCTACCCAGGAAAGACGGTCCATGATCCTGAGAGTGCTGTCTTTGATCCCAGCCCCTCTTTCAACTACAGCAGTGGTGGTGTAAGTATAGAATCCGTGAAACAAGCAATAGAATATCTACTGATCAATTATAGGGCTTTTCCAACATCTACCCAATTCCCAAGTACCAACAAAGTGCCGTTGCCAACTACTTCAAGAAATACAACCCGTCATACCCATACTATGAAAATGGCCAATACCAAAATAGCACTGGCATCTACAACCGAAATGGACGAGGCATTCCCGATGTGGCAGCCAATGGTGATAACATTGCGGTTTGGGTGCAAGGTCAGAAGGGGCTCTCTGGCGGCACATCTGCTTCAGCGCCCATTTTCGCATCGCTCATTAACCGCATTGTGGAAGAGCGCATCAAGATAGGAAAGGGACCGTTGGGACTCATTAACTCAGTGCTGTATGAGAACCCAGGAGTGTTGAACGACATCACGAATGGAACCAACCCTGGTTGCGGCACTCTTGGATTCAATGCCACCAAGGGATGGGATCCTGTCACTGGACTGGGCACACCCAACTATCCCAAGATGCTCGAGTTGTTCTTGAGCTTGCCTTGAAATTATGTATTTCTACTTTATATGAGTAAATAGCAATTTGCAGGGAAACAATGTGGATAATGTACATCATTGGCAATGGGACTGTGGCAAGTGACTGATGCTATTTTGTGCGATTTGTTTCTATGAGGATCATGTACATCATAACATTTTCAACTAAGACGTATCAACTTAATAGGTTACAATTGTACAACCATGTCTAACAGGACATTTGGGCAAACATGCTTGCTTTCGGCACTTCTAGAAGAATATTCCGCCTCCACCGCTTCCAAGAGAGCACTTCTTTCTTTGGGCAGCAGGCATTTTTGCAATGACGAATTGCTCACCGCCTCGTGAGCCGTAAGATTTGAACTAATGAAACAGAGTTATGTCAGTTTTGCTTGTGCGGATAAACTAGTCTTTCAACCAAGAAAGTAACATACCTTGCTGGCGAATGTGCCCTTCTTCACCTTGGAAAGCGATGCTGCCGTGTGTTCTGAAGCTTCGGCCTTGATCTCTTCCAGGATCTTTGCAAATCCAAATGGCCCACCCAAGGTAATATCCGCAGCCTCGGCCTGTTGAACAACGTAAAAGACCCAATCAATATTATCGTCGAAGCCATAGTCGCCGCGGCCCATCGTCCATGCATATTTTATGAGAAGAGACAGAATAATTGGAATGTTGGAAAATTCGGAGTCTTTAGTGAAAAGACCTTTCTTCTGAAGTTCGTCGATAGCAGCAATTATCATGGATCCAAACAGCTCCAAAATTAGTTGACACCGTTCGCCATCGTCGCACACTTTTTTTTAACACAGCGCAGTCAGTAAACATACTCTAGGTCTAGTGCCGTATAGACGAGATTAACTCACTTTCAAATTCGGCGTTTCCGCTATTTAGAAGCCATGCAAGCCCTTCAATCTCTCGCCACACGTCCAAAGGTTCATGGTTCTTGGACTTGAGAACCTTTTCGAACTGCACAAACTATGACCAACAGTTAGCCGCTAAGATTTCGATGTTGTTCCAGGGCGGCTCACCATGTTCTCCAGTACTTCGATGACTCCATACCAGCTGAAGTCATTGTAGATGTACATAGAGTAGTCGTCCTGGTTTCGCTTGCAGATTTCTTGAGTCCACCATCGATACCGCTCACAGCCACCCAGAGTAATAACCCAGAGATGCTCTGGGTGTCGAGAAGCAAGCTTTCCCAGGCGTTTGCGAAAGGTCTCCTCTTCTGTACTAGCTTTCTTATCCTTGCCCTTTTTGTCCGCAGAGCTCTCTTTGTTTCCGTTACCTCTCACTTCGCCATCGTCATCTTCATCTTCTTCACCATCTTCGTTATCTTTATCGTTATCTTTCTCTTCGTCTTCGTCTTCGTCTCCGTCTTCTTCGCCATCTTCGTCTCCGTCATTGGTGTTCCTTTCACACACCGGCGGGAAAATACAGATGAATTCTTCTCGGGCGTTTCCATCATCTTCTCCGAGAGGCGGACCATTAGTACACGCCTCTTCTTTCATCTTTCAGTGCTTGGCATTTAAGCCAAGGGCCTTTTTATTTGATTCAAGCCAAAGGGCGTTGTTCTCCCACCATCCCCTGTATGAGAGAGTGTGGCAACGACTTGGCGAAGCATCTATTGTTTGCACCCATCCCGGTGGTAGAAGCAGCTTTTCAATGGCTTTGGAGCATTCGCTCGGCAGGATTTGCGGGATCATAAGCTCTCCATTTGGTCCCAACGATACCTTGTGGCGTTTTCCAAAGCGATCATCCGAAGATTGTGAGGGCAGCGCTGCTGCTGCTGCCGCCTGTGCCGTTTCACTGGAAGAAGTTTCCTTAGCAGCAGAAGTCTTCTTTGTAGAAGTAGCGGCAGCTTTCTTGGTAGAAGCAGAAGCTTTCTTGGTTGAAGTTGCAGCTCTTTTAGCTGGAGGTTTACTGGCGTCACCGACGTCGTATGTATAGGCGGCTCTAGAGCGTTTCATGATGAGTGTAGGGCAAATAGAGACTCAATTTCTGTGGATTTGACAGAAGAAATTCGAAAGTCCGAACCCCGAATGATTCTCAATTTAATCCTCGTTCGCTCCGTTGCTGATTGTGTTGCCAAGTTACTTTGGCATCTGGAAACTTGACGGCAATTGCCGATCGGTGTTTACTCGTGATGTCACTCGAGACGCGAAACTACGGTGAAAGACGCGTCTCACTTTAAAAGCAACACAGTGTGTGTGGTTTTATTAAAGCTGTATTACGCTATCAATTTTCCCACCATCACTTTCAGCGATTTCGCAACCAAATAATCTATGAGAATGAAGACACCAGTGGGCTACGTTCGTATACATTGTTAAAAAAAATGTCAATATTAATCAAAGCTGGTTAGACATCACAAGAACTCTGTATGATGCGTTTCCAAATTTTCGGCTGGAAGAAAGAAAAAAAGTCTATACAATCTATTGTTTGTCTATAATATACCACTCCAGGTTATCTCATGCAAGGCTCCTTACCTACTAGGTAGGCATAATGTGTGGTGAGGTCTGTATATACCTCGGATGAGGTCCGTCGTAAAGAACAATGGCGCACGAGTACGCGTGCATTATTTCGCTGCATTCTCTTGGAAAGAAGATGATTTTCGCAAAGATGCTCCAACGCGATTAAACATGATTGGCATTGAGATGAGTCCCAAAGTGACAAACCCCAACAGCGAGTTTCCCCAGCCATAACCAAGCGCTTTATACATTGGTGGACCGGCAAGAGGTAAAAGAGCACCGGCAAAGGATCGAGTTACGGTGATTGCCGCAATACCCGAAGCCGCATAACGTGGGAAACAGTCGATAACGTAGGTTTGCAACGTCCCGAATATTCCAATCATGCCAAAGGCGAATGGAAACAAGCCTATGATGGGCACAATCCAGTGAGTCTGTGCCTTGACAGACCAGCCGTACCAGAAGAAGGATATCGGGACAAAAAATGAGAAAGGTATGGTAAGAGGGAGGCGCATTTCGGGCTCAAAGACACCATTGTTACGAGCTTTGAGCTTGATAAGGACTCTGTCACTCAATAGACCAAATGCTACTTGGCCAGCAACGAATCCCATTCCCAATCCAATGTAGGATAGGCCGCTGATCTGCTCACTCCAGTGATACACGTTCTGGAAGACTTCTGTGACAGTCGTGAAAAGGAGATACAGACAACCGTATATGACTGCGATATAAATCGCCACAACCAAAACGATGGGGGATCGAAATAGTAGTTGGAAAGGCGTCGTTATTCGATGGATGAAATGTGCCGTCTTACTCTTCTGGTTGCTAGAATCATCATAGTAACTGCGGAGCTCGGGACGGTTAAGTTCTTTCCTCAAGCGGTCTGTTTTCCGCTGGATAATGATGACTGGGTTCGTTTCACGGTTGAAGATCATCACAAATAGCGTAAAGGTACCGCCTACGATGACCAAAACCCAGAAAACCTATGTCGCCCAATCAGTACGGTCTGGTCAAAAGAGAATAAAGAGATGCTAAAGAGAAAAAGTAGTCGCCTACCCATCTCCATCCGGCGCCCTGGGCAATGAATCCGCCACAAATAGGACCTAATACAGGCCCAAAGAGTGGTCCAGCGGAAAATATAGCCATGGCGACTCCTCGCTGTTCTGGTTCAAAGAGGTCTGAAACAACGCCGCCCCCAATTGTAAGGCACGCAGATCCTCCTATTCCTGTAAGGAGACGGAAGACAATGATCGAGTCAAAGTTGGGCGCAAGTGCACACCCAATCTGAAATAGAACAAAAAAAGAGGTTGCGATGCTGAGAATGATTCGACGTCCGTATATTTCGCTGAGTGGTGATAGAAACAATGGACCAAACTACTGGCTTGTAAGCTTCCTAGAAATACCAGGCAATATATCTGTTGTGCTTACCCCGTAGCCAAACAAGTATGCCGTTACACCTAGTGATCTCACTGTTGTTGACGTTTCGTTGAACTCTTCTGCTGCATTTGCTACAGCCGGGGCAAAGATTGATGAAGCCAGAGGACTATAAAGGGTTTGAGTTATTGTGCTTTCGAAGCTGCTCATGGTGTGATGTACAACCATACCTAATCAATGTGATGCCGCTGACGAGTGAGAGGAGGAACCATTTCCTAAGCGGAGGATAGTTTCTGTCCGTGATTTCAAATATTAGCCTATTCCTCATTCATTGCTTGAAGCTGAGCGAAGTATGGCCTACCTTGGGTTCAATGGGTCCTCTTCATGTTCCCATGCGATAATACCCTTTTCCAGATCAGTGACAGGATAGACTTCTCTTTTTGTCTCTTGCTGCTGTATTTCTTCTTAGCATTGGAGATACTACATGTACAGACTGATTCTTACCTTTTCAGTATCCTTCTGCTCTGATTGATCTGACCGATCTGATTGCTCTGCTTGTTCTGATTCCTTGACTGACATATCGAAAATAGCCTGTTGTGTTGCACAGTTCGTATGTGATATTGGGTGGTATGTGTACTTGAGTCGTGGATTATTTTAGAATTCAAGGCAACCTGAACGAATGCCACTTCACAGATAAACACTCTGAGAGTGTGATTGAATGCTGAATTTGGTTGATTCATGGATCATGCAGTGGCAAATGCTTTTATAGAAAGAAACGTAATGGAAAATATGATCAGTTTGCAAACTTGTTTTTGCCATGTTATGCGGGCGATTCTAACAATCTCCGTCAAGACCGATTATGAGGTTAGCGTACCTCGTTTCGGTGCCCCTGCTGTTAAAGTTCGGTGTGGTATACTGTCCAACAAATGCATCACCAGACGACCAGTCAGATCGGTGCCGATTCGGCAGTCAGAAAAGAGCGGGTACGCGGGGGCGAGACTTTCCATTCCAGCTTGAAGATCGTCCTTCTAGAGCGTCTGGTTGGACAGTGTCTTCCGTAAAAGAGGCTAGACTCCGAATGAAGAGCTCCGAAAGTCCGCAATTTCGATTAGCTAGCTGTAATACCCAATGGGAGCATCACAGGCTTTCTCTCAAGGTGTCAGAACATGCAACTGTCATCTGTTAGAAAGACTCTGCTGAACCGCTGATTTGATCATCGATTGGACTGTTGTGCCAGTTTATAATGCCAGAGTTGAGTCATCAAAAAAAGTGAAGGATCACTGCAGATGGCAGCGACCAATATTGGCACAGCCACGGCACATGTTCCACCAGCCCGAGATCCAAGCTCACAATGTCGTCTAAGGATGGTAGCCACGCGACATCATCGCAGAGCGTCCAGCCAGTTGTGCCTTCGCCTGCTCTATCAGAACAACCCAATCAAACTGGATGCGGCAGCAAAGACAAATATCTTTTCCAGCCACCTATAACTGTCGATCTCCCTCAAATGTCTAGAGAAGAACACAGGGTTGAATGGAAGAGGATCTCATGCGATTTTTGCCGCCGCCGCAAAGTCAAATGCGACAAGAGAGATCCATGTGGCCAATGTAGCATATCGTTCCGAGGTATGGTGAATGGACTTTCGAGTCTGGCTCGGCAGAGCAAAACTGACGGTCTTGCAGATTGTGTATATTCGGAGCGTTCAAAGCGTGCTGCCAAAAGGCCTAAAAACTCATCTTCTCAGCTGGATGCAATGGAAAAAAGACTGAAAGTCGTTGAATCCAATCAATTCTACCCTTCCCCAGCAATCGATGTCACAACAATAATTCCATCTCCTACCCTGCCGCCACCGATCAAAGCTCCGTTACATATCAATAAAAATGGCACCCCCAAGAAGACCGACTCCGAAGAGATTGGGAAGTGTACAACGGCTCATCATTTTATTGAGCATGGCGAGATAGAATTTCATGGCACATCTGCAGACAGGACGTTCATGGAAGGGCTAATTGAAAAGCTCGGGGACAGCTCCATGACGCATCAAAGGATTCCTGTCGATGGGTCTGTACCAGGTCTATTCCAAGGCGATGCGCGATGTCTTGATGAGGTTCCATTACCAGGAAGAGATCACGCAGTGAAGCTGGTGGAGGCTGCTTTTGACGCGCAAGTGCTGCTGCATATAGTTCATCGACCAAGCTTTGACTTCTCCTTCAACATGATTTACTCGCTTGAACCACGCGAATATAGCTTGAAAGAAAGGAGATTCTTACCACTTCTCTACGCAGTACTCGCCTATGGAAGCCTGTTTGTCGATCCATTTGCAGAGAGATTAGAGTACGAGGAGGTCATTACAAGAGCGTATATATCCCTTAACCATTCATATGACCAACATGTACTAACTTTGCAAGGTCTCGATACTTCATTAAAAGCAAACAGTTGCAAGATATAGCAAGCTGCAATGACCTCGTTTCTATGCAGGCCATCGTGTTCAAGAACCTTTTCCTCATATATACCACCCGAACTCCGTTCTGTTATACTTATCTTTGTACCTCTATGTCGGTTGCCCTACGCATGGGACTTCATAGATCCTTAAACAACACTCAGGACTTGATATCTCGGGAGATAAGTAAAAGAGTCTTTTGGGCTTTGAAGCTTCTCTCTTCCGAAGTCGCCACGTGCGTTGGACTTCCGACCTTGGTGAATGATGAGGATTTAGACCAAGAATTACCCTTGGAGTTGAACGATGCTTATATATACAAGGGCAAAACCACAGCACAACCTCCAAATGAAGTCTGTTACTCATCTGGGCTGATTTGCTATTCTCGGCTGCACAACATCCTTCACAAAGTGCTGAAAGATATCTACCCTCGGAAAGGCCGAGCCAGCGCTGAGGTGTGTGGATCGATGAACTACACTGTCAGAGTGGATAAAATCCATGAAATCGAGCAAGAATTAGAGAAGTGGGCGACAATGATACCCTTGGGCTACCGACTAGGAACGTATTACCAAGGGCCCGCCATACAGCGGTGAGTGAGGCTTCTGCTTTGTTGAGAAACTCTGACATTTGCTGACGAAGCGCCGACTTACCCCCTTTAGAGCCCAATTCGTTCTCGCGTTGACATATTCCTACATACAACTCCGCCTCTACCGACCATTTCTTCACTATGACATCGAAACCGCTGATTACACAAAAACTCGGCATAGTATAAGCGTGTCTCCCTGCGCGTCTGCTTGTATCCAAGCCTGTCACAATATCATCGAACTGTGCGAAGATATGTGCAGATGGGGATTGCTTACAGAAGCCAGTTGGCCGGCAATTCGATTCTTGACCAGCTGCATGCTCACTTTACTGTACATAACGATTATGCATCAGGATTCGTACGAGGAAGACACGTTGTTTAAATCCCTGGCCACGGGAAGAAAACTTCTCCATATTATGGAGAAGCGCAGCTACCAATCTCGACGAAGCAACACCATCTTCAAGGTAAGACGATAATTTCTTTTCTTTACTCAGCAAATTTCCTAACCTGATCATGCAGATTATCATTTCCAGCCTCTCCATCAAGTATGACCACATCCGAGAAAAGCTCATGAAGTATGAGATGGACGCCCCCATTGTTCGGCAATGCGATTTGTCTTCTGTGAGCGGTGTATCTACCGCCTTACTTGGAGAAAAAATATTTACGCTATCTTCTAAGACGTATTTCAAAGACCGTGGTCTTAAGGTACACAAACAAAATGGCATACAAAATGACTCGGCACATCTGCCACAGTCACAAAGCCTCAATGGAGAGCTGAAAGGAGCAACTTCATTACAGCAACGTCTATTCCTGAACGGAACTGGCCAGAGAAGCGAACAAAATCTTTATATACCAACCTCAGAAGCACGGAATGTCTTACTGAAGACTGAAGACTCTCCAATTCAAGGTTCCTCGGAAGCTTCTAGTGCACCGACAAGTTTTGTTGCTTCTGTACCGACACCTACACAAGGAAACTCCCTGGTGGCTGAGCCGACGATAGGGTTACACCAAGAGCAATTGAATGGGTCATGGATGCACGCCCTTGGATCAATGAATTATTCTGGGAATGTATATAGCCCTGTGAAAGATCTAATTGGGGGTACGAGTCCACCTTTGGACGATATCAACGAGTTCTCTGATATCTGGGACTGGTTTTGACAACTTGGTAAAGCAAATGTATAAGTCTTTACAAGAGATACCCACGTTAGTTGATGTGCACTAAAAACAGCAGGTGCACAGAGAACGCTGATTATTAAACAATTGGTACACAGAGGATATTGATTATTAAACGAGTTGGTATTACGTTATTCGTAGGAGTTTCCAGGGGTGTACATTCGTTGTGAAAGGTAGGGTTATGACCAGAAATGATGGCGGTGGAAAGAAATGACTGAAAAGAGTAGGAGTACGAAATACATTGGAGAATTAAAGGGAGACATGTAAAAAAAAAAACAGTTGAGCCAGTTTATAACTGGTGACTTCACCGCAATTTTTACCGCCAATAAGATTCTTTCCTTTGTCTCTTTTGGTCAATTTTTTCCCCAATGAGATTCTTCCCTGTACTTAATCATCCTAACAGGGCAATACGATTCGAAAGCAGAAATACCCTGCCGGGATCGAAACAATTTTCAACCAATACTCTGAGAATCGGGTTAGAATAAAATAGCCAATACGAAAATTAACGCAATCGCTAAGCTACTTATAGAAAGACTATAAAAATACGATTATGTTGCCGAAGACCTCATCTTCAGAACCTTCTACAAGCAGCCTAGTTGTAATTATTCTTACGAAAACGAATACAATCGTGCCAGGAAAGAGTTCAATACGCAGCTGGTGAGAAGTCGTCCGACATCTTAGAGACCCCTATTAGTTTACCTCGCGATAGTTGATGTCGTCTAATATAAATAGGTCGTTGCGTCTCTTTCATTTACTTCTGAGATCAAGTTAATTTGGAGTGCCTCGCCTTCAGTGGGTCTTTCTCAATTTTTATATCTTCAGTTTCTGTTTACAAACACATATTTCAAAGTCACAAATCTTGAACACAATGGCAAAGTTTTTGAAGGCGTTAACGCTTGTTGCTGCAGTGATGCTTCCAGCTCAGACCGGAGCCAGCTTCGTGGACAACTGCACCACGTTCGACGCAAACTTATGGAGCAAGGCCGACTGGGCGCAGGGGCAGGGTTTTGTGCAGTCTGCCAATGTGAATCCAAGCGGTGGAGGCGTGCTGAACTTTGAGATTCCTGTGGGAACTCATAATGGAGGAGAGATTAGATCGAAGGCGCAATACTCCTTCGGCCAAGTCGCAGCGAATTTCAAGGTTCCAAATCTACCTGGAATTATCTCGAGTATTTTCATGTACCAAGGAACCTCCACTAGCGACGAGATCGACATCGAAGTATATCTGAACAAAGGCAAATGGGAGATTGCGTTCACCATTTATCGTCTGGGAGTCAAAGAATGGTCTCATCCATATTTCCCAACCTGGGACCCAAGCACCGGATACAATGACTACATGATTGACTATCAAGAGGACGCCATCTCATTCTACATCAATGGTGCATTGGAAGCTCAATTTCATACACCAGCGCAGCAACCCATTCATCCTATGAACATTCAGCTCAACGCCTGGTATCCAAAGTGGCTGGACGGTCCCCTCGCGGCATCTACTGAATTCTTTCAAGTCAACCAAATATCTTACACGCAGTCTTGAAACAGGGTGTGAGGAAACATTGTGAATTTCCAACGTTGAAGGAATAGGGATGAATGGGGATACAGAGATCCTTTCGATGTATATAGTTTGCAAACAAATTCGATCCGAGTTGTGCTCTTAATCAGCGTTCAATTTCGCACTATATACTTATCGAGTGAAACTTGTCGTTACTCAAACTGCCTTATTTAGACTGCTTGAACCCTGTAGAAGTTAGATAGGGGGGAAATGTCATAGCTCTCAAAGATGACGACCGGAAAGGACAAGTGGGGAAGGACATTCTACTGGAAACCCAATATCAGGCGTGCGGTTCTCCGGCAGTCATCTTTATAGTTATCGCACGTATTAAACGACAGGGGATTGAGAGTATTGACAGACTATGAAGTGGAGACAAGGAATTGATATAATAAGTTGCTTTCTAATTAGCATTTGCATCTACGACATGTGGGGAAAGCGACTGATATATCCGCCGAGGTATTTTGGTTGATTGGTCTTGACATGTCATGTCCCTGTAACTGTTTATTATTGTACTACCGAAAATAACTCGGGCGTAGCAGGACGGCCGCTAGTAGTGAAAAGAACGAATAGCAGAGAGATACATTCTGTGAGTTGGTCAGACGCTGTCGTAAGAAATGATAGAAGTAGGAATAGCTTAGCCCTATGAACGTTCTGGCAGGCATCGGACTTATAAAATGATGCGACATTCCTAAACCAGTAATGAGCGACGGCTGATACAAAGCTGTCCATGCTTCTCATCTCACAACCCCGCCTTATATCGGCCTGATAGTGTGGAGAGCTGACTTCAATACGAGTGAAATCATAGGATCAATCCCATCCTTCCGGGCACAGCCTAAATACAAGCTGGTTATGCATGAAAATTCAAGTGCTAATGCCGGGCAGCGGCAGGCTCCACTCTCCGCGCAAAGCTCCAAGTTGCCCGTCTCACTGCTCTGTGTTGACATATATGTGACGGATCTTATGATATATCCTACGGGACATAGAACAGGCATCGGATATTCCTTACTCCACTATCTTACGACTATCCTCTAGTTATAAATCTAGCTGCTTTCCCATAAAGAAGATCAGCTGAATCGAGAAGAGGCGTGGTACGGGATACAAGTTGTGAAACCCGCGGTAAAACATTGAGAATTTTTGTGTCATCATGGTACGCCATCTTTTGCTTCTTACCTGCGCAGCAGGCTTTGGCCTAGCCTCAAGGGTTGTAAAACGCCAATCTCAGACTGCTACTGTAAATCTGAGTCACATGCAAGGAGCACCCCAGCACTTTGCGTCTGGATTCCTCTACGGCATCCCGGATACCCCAAATCAGATTCCCGCACATTTCTACAGCGAAATTGCATTCAATTATGGAAGAGCTGGAGGCGCTCAACTCCCGGCCAAGGGTTATATGGATGGTTTACAGGAGTATCAGGTCTGTCAACCGCTCCTACAAGCCCGGTTATTGTTAACGATACGTAGCCTCGTTTCGCTTCAATGCTATCCAATTATAATACTTGCCGCCAATTTGGTGCCGAGTTTATTATCCTCCTTCATGATTTATGGGGAGCAGATGGATCAGAATCTCAGTCCGACCTCTTCCCAGGGGATAATGGAGATTGGAGTACATGGGACAGCTTCCTCAACCAGGTTGTCTCTGATATGCGAGCTAATAATATGACGACTGCCATCAACGTGGATATCTGGAATGAAGCGGATGGCGGTGGCTTCTGGCTCCGAGACAGAAGTCAATTCATGGACATGTACGCCAGGACGCATAATACGCTGCGGTAAGTTTACAAGGTGCTTAGAATCTATGATGAGTTCTCTGGAGTAACCAGGAAAATAGGAGTATTTTTCCCGAGGCGCAAATATTTGGACCTACCTTTACAGGACAACCGGACCCAAATAACGTCTGGTGGACCGATTGGCTCAGCATGATTGGGTCACAAAATGTGATTCCCGATACGTATTGTTGGCATTTAATTCGTCAATCAGGAGGATCTGGTGGCGACGATATCACTTTCTCAAGGGGCGTCTTTGAGCAATTGCTGCAACAATTTGGTCTTCCAGACCGTCCAATCAACATTGATGAATACGGCGTAAGATCTTTGATTCCATCGATATTGAGAACTGGCTGACAAACAAGACTTAGTCTCCCGAAGAGCAGGTTCCAGCTAGTTCCGCTTGGTTTATGGCCCGTTTCGAGCGCAACAATATCCACGGCCTCAGATCTGTTTGGACGGGTGGTCCATCTTTGCACGACTTCATGACCGATCTATTGGGTAGGACAGGTGATGGTGTTTACTTTCCCGCGGGCGAATGGCAAGTATACAGATATTACGGCACAAACATGACTGGCAACCGGGTAGAAACGACTCCATCTGCTGACGGCTTCTTTGATGTATACGCAACTGCAAGCGACCGAGTGAGAATCCTTGGCTCAGCCCATACGGAAACTGGATCTTACACTATTAATGTCGATGGAATGGCCGATTTTGGCTTTAATACCCAGGGCACGGTCAACGTTCAAACGCGAGAGTTTCCATTTGCTGGCCTTCGCGGAGAGGTAGATGGGCCGATTGATCATGGCGTCACCCAGATATCATTTCAAAACAACCAGTTGGTCATACCGGCTACGATTGCAGTAAACACCAGCGCCTACGCCTGGGAGGTTTTCCGCATTTGAAGAAGAGTCACTATGAAGAGTCGGAGTCGTACTCGTTCAATAGAAATGCAGCTAGTCTTTCATAGTTTTATGCCAATATATAATTATGTATCTCAGTGTTCAATATGAGGAGTCTCTTTTGCAGACCAACGGTGATGGATCGAGTTAGCACGAGTAATAGTGATAGACCCAATTAGCGACACTCAACGTATCACTCAGACAATACAATCCCAAACCATGCTTTGACAATCCGGTGTGCAATTTTTATCATGGGCTTTAAACAACTTTGTTATTTGCTCTATTAACATCTATGCAGCGTCGCGCTGACAGATGCACTGATACCTTAGCCCATGCTTATCTCGAAGAGCGACACATTATGCCTTGGACTAACAAAAACTTAAATTTAAGTGTGTCCGTAAACAATAAAGTTGGCCAATAGGTGCCAAGCAAAATAACAGATGAGGCAGTTGGCATATATTGCTTGATTGATCTTGTTTAGACTAAATGCAGGTTTTGTAGCCTTCAAGCTCATGATAGCCGCCCATACAGGCGCCAATTACCCTTATAGCCCATTCTTAGACAAGAAACCAAATATCACCTGGTAACCTGCGGTCGCATTGAGAGACAGTTCAACGACGTGTCCCGTATTAGGCTGGAGGTAGACGTCAAGGTCCTTGACATCGGGGTACAAGCCGTGAAGCAGATTTAGATCAAAAATGCCTGCGCAGTTACCTTCGCAAAAGGCGAAATCATTTTCACCAACAAAGAACTGTATTTATGGGTTAGCCAGAAGGGTAACACTCTGAGCACGTTTGAGACAATGCATGGGTAAGACTTGCCTGAAGAGGTCCAGTGAAATTGGCTACAACATCTCCGACCCCAGTTCCCAGTGTCAAGACTTCTCCAACTCCTAGACTTGACTGAATTTCTTCGTTCCAATAGGTTAACACATTGGGGTCCAGAGTTTCCTTCTTAAAACTATCCGCTTGGAATGCGGTAATACTACCAAAGGCCAAGTAGCCGCTCGTGCGATTTTCGAATAGCGCAGGGTTATGCTCAGGAGCATATGACAGATCAGCGATTTCGACTTTGAGGCCGGCAAACTCACTGTCGATCAAAAAGCCAGTGAGGATGGCGCCAGCACTAAGGGAGCCGTATCGTGCAAGGAACCAGTTGGTGACAATTGATCCATAAGAATGACCCACGTGCACGACCTGTTGGGCTGTATAATCTGTTATGCTGCTGCTTCCTCCAGTCTTCTCGGAGGCTGTAACGATTGTGCCATTTAGAGCGCGCTCTGTCAGAGCACGAAGGACCTCTCCTTGAAGAGGAACTTGGAGGTAATCATATGCATCTGGGAGAGATGATAGACCAGCACCAAGACGATCATAAGCCAAGACAGCGTAGCCTTGGTCCAATGCAGCTTTCACAAACGAAAGGTCATCCCGTCTATAAGTGGGATCGAACAAACTATATCCAGCCCGTGAGTCATGGTATGCACTCACATGAGGACATTAATATGCGACAAGACTTACCCCTTTGTAAAACCAACGCCATGAGACGCAATCAGGAGAGTATTCTCCCCATTCCGCGGAGTCGACGGAATGCAAAAGTGACCGCTTATTTCGAAGTCTCCACCAACCGCGATATCGCCGCCGGAAATTTCGGCGATAGTCAGAGCATCCCACCGGCTGTAGATGTCACAAATGGAGTTAGCCAACCTAATTCAGCAGAGTCGTCGGTCAAGGTATCTCATACTCTCTACTTAGAGTAAATTCGACCGCATCGACATTGCTATCAACCTGCACGGTGTTGAATTTTGTGTTGTTGGCATGCGCAGTAACAGGAATTAAGAGTTCAACACAGTTAGAAGCGGAAGCCAAAGCCGAACCGCATGCGGCGATGAGAGCCAAAGGCCCAAGAGACTTAGAAGTAGAGGGCACCATTGTGTATAGTTCCTACAGATAGGATTAGATTGAGAATGGTAGATAGAATGGGCTTGAGCAATGGAACAGCTGCGATGTCTTTATACCTTTTCATAACACCCCCTATGACGACCAGTTAATAACACATGTGATAATCAACTGAGCATATTTTGTAATCCAATAAATCATGACTCCTTTTCAAATCGTGATATTGAGCCACATTGTAAGCATATTTGCATCTCGCTTTGCCTATTGCAGCACGCATTTCGGCCAGGTGAGTATACAAGTGCTTACATGCTGAGGGTAGATGCGGTAACTGCAAGGATTATAAGGTGCTTTAACATCAACCCGTATCGCTGGCAGGGATCTATTAATACGGAGATGCTTCCGTCATGTCATTTCTTGAAGCTATGCATTCTGCCTGATGTGTTGCATCCTAGTAAACCGCGGACTTCGCAGCCGGCTCACCCGCCATAGCTACAAGAATGATTTCGCCACATTAATAATATGAAGCGGGCGTTGATGTCTAAATCGCGCAAATGTTGACTTATTAAGATGCTATGGGGAATAATATTGACAACAATTGACCGTATTTAGCTACCAAGGAGTAGAAGACGAGAGATTCACAAACTAGGCTTCTTCCGAACTTGGATCGCAAAGCATGCATATGTGTATCACAAAGACCATCTACTACCGTTAATGCAAGAGTTGTGTCTTTCAAATACGGGAATTCAAAATGCTACAAAAATGGGTTAAGGAAGGTTGTCACAATCTGATCGATAAATAACCGCTAGAATCGGACCTTACATGTAGGTTAGATCCGATCGGCTCCACCCGATCGAACCCAATTATAAAGATATGAGCAATCACAGAAGCAGTAAAGTGTTATAGATCGACTTTTGCACGAAAAATGGCTCCTGGTAAACATGAGATGCAGCAAGGTCAAAGCAAGTTGTGTTTGATGCAATGATATCTGACGAGTTTAGTGCGATGGTGATAAAACAGCAGATGCTGCTCCGATTCTAGACGAACCAATGTCCATCCGTTGAATGTAATAATGGTAACCAAAGCTGTTAAATCTATAGGCATGATTATTAATACCTATAGATCAATTTCTCCGTCTGCATGGCCATGAGCACGTCGGTGAAGTCTCCAACGCTTGGATTGTTCTAATATACGGATTAGCTGAGTAATAAAATCCTTCAGTTTCTCCTCATATGTCCATGCCATTCTTATTACAATCTTTCATGAACGCCTTTCGGGTTTCTCTTCTATTCTCGCTGGGATGCATAGGCAGTGGGGGTTGGAGTTGTAGTTGATCTAGACTAGGTTCGAATTCTCGACAGGCATACCGCTTTTCCACCTAGCTCCAAGGGATCAGTAGTAAAGTATAAAAGTATATAACTATATACATGCCCTGGTGGTGGAATCCTTCGCTAGATATTTTCCATAGGTACTTCGAAGTCACAGTGACTGGAATCCTTTACAGGCATGATGCACAAAAGCTGTGACTATTAATATTCTTATAGTCAAAACAATTCAGAGCCTTGATTTGGAGACAAGTCCTTGAGTAAGGAATAGATATGACAAAAGAAGTAAGAAGTTTTTAATTCGTGTGAACCAAACATAGTTCGCCACTGGTATCTATCGAATTACAATAATTTATATGCAGTCCAGCCGCCTTATATGCGACGGCATCGCAGCAGTTCCTGTCTATCATCTCGCCTTCCTTTTCACTCTTTCTCTCCCTCGGAAACATGACATATGGCCTCTTTTACCCAGTAAAAGAATGCTTGTCGTGATCACTAAGACTCTCAGTCTCAATGTATATTGTGTGCTCTTGGATAATATTTCTAGAGCTGGAGTTTTCGTCTTCCAACCTTTTCCATTTCCCACCAACAACTGTGGTTTTTCCAGTAGCGGTCAGGTTATCCAGCTGCGTTGAAGGAGCGCGGTTGTGACTTCGACCGGTGCCAGACTCGGCGGCGTACCCGTTGCTTTTGTTACCTGAGCGGTTTTTGGATGAGTCGATATACTTGCGGACCAAAATGCGAAGCGCTGGAAGGCAAGCAGCGATGAGAGCAATACCACTTTCGAGGAGGCACCAAAGAGTGATATAACCGCTCCAATCTGTGCAATGTCTTAGATTAGTGGATACAGCCGGAATAAAATAATTGAACTTACACAATCGGTCTTCCGTGGCTAGGTAGTATTTTAGATACGGTGCTCGGACAATGGTTGCTGTGCTAGCAAGAGCACCGAGTCCGAGGACAAGCATCACAATCATCTTTTGACGAGAAGACATCTGGAGATTGCGGACAATAAAATAAGGCAAGATCGCACAGGTCCAATCTGTCACAATCCCAACCGCTGTCCAGGCGTAGCCAATGCGAACAACAATCATGAAATCGCCACAGGTACCCAACAAGGGATTCCAATACGCTGGGACTGGATGACAGTAGAGAAGAGTAGCGAGAATTCCGATAATGGACATGATGCTCGCCACAAAAAGCATTGCATAGAGTCCCCAGCGATGCCATTTATTAGTGGTGATGCGGTTTAACGTGAACACAACCGAGGCCTTGATGAAAGGCATGGAGAACCCGTATAGCACATTCGAGTACATTGCGTACTCAGCACATCGTATCATAAGTAGCATATTTAGTTTCGAGTCATGCGAGCCCAGTCCATAGTAGCACGCTTCGATGGCAAATATTGCACTGGATAGAAAAGATCCCTATTCGTTTACAGACAGGTTAACATGAGTAAGTAATTGATTGACTTGAGGACGTAGAGTTAAGTGCGTCACATCAAGGGGCCTCGAAGCAAATACTTACGTATCCTAGAACGATGAATGTATCTTCCCAACCCCAAGTTCCTGCAGATTTTCCCATCCATGCGCGAACATATATCCTAAGAGCAACGACAATAGTGGACAAAACTGTGAATATCAGAATGATAATCACTAGGGTTAGTGCTAAACCCGTCGGTGCAATTGGAGGCTGCGCATATGCTTGCTGGGAAAGCAACAGTCCCTGCTGCAAAGGCGTAAGAGTAGCAGTAGGTGTTGCCTGAGGAGCCATAGTGACCGTCAACTTGAGTAAAGACACCAGCAACAAACTTGATGCTGCTGCCAGCTCCTATTTACCATTCATCAAGGCGAAGGGCCAAAGAAGAGCTGAGAATGGATATGCCAGGACATGTGTATACTTAAATTAAACAACATGCAGTGGCGGCCGCATACCTTCTTACCCCTGGGGGCAGTTACAATTGCCTGAAAATAGACGTTGGCAGGGTGTTGCTTCATACAGTTAGGTCGTATTACAGAAGGATTGGAGCGGGCGATCTTCTACGTGTGCGTCGTATTTAGAAACTTCGCTACGATGACAAAAGTACAGGCCACTGATCTCATTCATACGCAGATAATCCGACTCTGGATTGCATAGTCCATCGGAAAAGTCTCACACAATTCCGTTGAGGACCCCTACGACCATTAAATAGTTGGTGAAAGGAAGATGCAGCCATTCGGATTTACAATTATTTGTCTACCATGTCGAGAGGAGCAGAAATTCACGTCCACACACGGGCTATATGCTCCGTATCATAACCCTTGACACTTCATAGTACGACGGCATTCTCACTAAGATTCCCCATGCTACAGCTTTTGCATGGGTTCTATCCTAGTCCGGAATTAAGATGTACAGGGGACGGCTTGTTTCGCCAAACCATTCTCCTTGACTCTTATCGACTAGTAGTAACACCTCTGACCCAGCTTCTGAGGCAGATCGACCTTGCTATTAAAATGTGTGCATCAATCAATGCAAACAGACAAAGCGGGAGAACGCTTAGAATTATACGGGAACTTTGACAGATTTAATGGTATTAAGTCGGATTCGTATCGGGATTAATAAGCCGGCATCAAATTTGAGTCTAGCACCAAACATCTTTGTTGAAGAGAATTTTCAGCTGCTGTTATACCGCATTCGTAATAGTTGTTGGTCTATCATATGTTACTCGTCTCATTTGTTATTACGAGTATAGCAAGTTCAATTATCTCAGGCTAGCCCTATGTCAGGCTTTACACCGACTTTTTTTTCTGCTTCACTTGTTTGCCTCGCTGTTGAAAACAGTCTACCTTTTAAGTCTCAAAAAAATACAGTTCTCTCACTTCCATTATTACAGTTGCCTCACTTCCACTTATAGAGCAACACTGGGTTACCAGAAACTGTAAGCATACTCAAGCATCCGTGCAGCTTGGCCAGCGGAACTCCGACTCTCTCAGGGGCTTTTTTACCAGGAACACAATTGCCTAACTGCATTCAATCATTTTTCTGTCAGCAAACCAGGAGTACGAGTATGCTATCCTGGCTCTCGGTACTCCGTCCGCAGGATGATTTTATATGAGTAATCTGGCCTGTTTGAGCCATGCTTACCCCCCGCCTAGGCGGAATGCGGAGTAACGCGGGCACGTCTTCACATTAATATGTCACAGATATCCTGGCGGTCTTCATGAGTGTAGCAGAACGCTCATCTCAATTCCGGAACTAACTGTTTACTGCCGAGATCGTCTGATAAGTCGGCAGTCCTGCTTCCTCCGTACTTTCGTCGTGAACTTCCATGGCACCCTTGTAGCTGATCTGTCATTAAGTCTAAACCTTTCCCAGTCTGATGCGACTTAGATGGTTGTTCCGCATTCCCCGTTGTTGGTTCTATGCCCAACAGGAAATTAGTAAATGCTACTCTACACGAAGACTTATGGCAAAAGTATTTCCCGTATTCGGGTACAATGCATGCATGATATTGAAAGGGGAAACCAAGTCCGGTATGGGTGTTGGTCGGCGTCCCCCGTTGAAGTCTTGTCAACGAGGTCTTATCGAAGCAGTTCATCATTGAACGGACCTCTGCTTCTAAGCTATCTCTTTATTGTAGAAGTTATCTGGTAGCTTTGAGTGTAGATGCTTTCACTGAACGCGTGAGCAGCCTTCAAAGTTCAACCGTATAAACTCAGTCAAAATGTTCGGCAGAACGCCTGCACCCAGCAAAGTTCCGACGGATATCGTTATTCCTTTTCGTTTCTTTGATGACACGCCATTATGGAAGGCCTTCATATTGTACTCCATGTTTGTTTTCGACGATGTGCTAGATGCCGAAAAGCTTCGAGACAGTCTAGAGAAGCTAGCAAGGCATGATGGCTGGAATAAACTCGGGGCTCGCCTGCGTAAAGATGTAAGCTGGAGCAATCAGGCTCAGATTATCGCATAGGAGAGAAATGCTGATGTTATAGGCAGAACCAAGGCAATCTTGAGTATCATATGCCGACCGAATTTACTGAAGAGCGCCGACCTCTTACATATTCTCATATCACGCACAACATGAGCGCTTCGGATCATCCGATTGCTTCGAAGATTCCCAATCCGAGCCTAAGACCCGCAGTCGTATGCGATCCTGACGACTTTCGCGAATTGTTCCGTCCAGAAGGCGGCCCAATTAGCCTCGAAGATTACCTGAACAGAGATATCCCCCAATTGGGCTTGCATATTGTGTCATTCACCGATAAAACACTTGTGGTTATATATTGGCCACATACTCTAATGGATGCTCTGGGCAAGAAAGCTTTGATGAACGCCTGGATATTGATGCTTCAAGGCCGAGATGACGAAATTATACCTCCACAGGGCGGAGATGGCGATCCATTGGCAGACTTGGGTAAGAGTCCGACGGAGGCTCACAAGTTGGCAAATCAGCGCTTGTCAATGTTCGGATTGGCGCACTACGGAATGAATAATGTTCTCGATCTATTTCGTACCCAAGAGCATCGAATGGTTTGTGTCCCAGGCTCCTTCGTCGAGGGCCTGCGCAACGAGGCGATCGGTGAACTTACAGCCAACGGTACAGAAGATCCTTTCCTTAGCGAAGGTGATGTTCTTTGTGCTTGGTGGACAAGGCTCGCCGTCTCCCATCTACCCCATGCTACCCAGAAGACGGTTGTTTTGAACAATGCGTACTCTCTGCGAAAATCTCTCGAAACGGATTTGCTCCCTAAGGGTGCTCCGTACGTGTCAAATGCAATTGGCTTCATTAATGTGTTACTGCCGGTGCAGTACATATCTGAGAAGCCGCTCAGCTACATTGCAGCTGCTACTCGTAATGCCATTAATGAGCTCGGCTCACGTTCTCAGGTAGAGGCGTTTTCTGCTCTATGGCGAGAATCCAGTGGCAAAATCCCACCTTTCTTTGGCGACGGCAGCATGCACATGATTACATACTCGAACTGGAGTAAAGCAAAGCTTTTTGAAACAGATTTCTCTGCGGCGGTTTTAAAGTCATGTAAAGAAGGTGGGAGATCTGGATTACCGACATATATACAGAACAACCAATTTGGCTTGGTACTGCCGAATGGTTTCCCCATCATTGGTAAGGATAATGATGGAAACTTTTGGCTTTCTGGGTATATGAATAAGGGACTCTGGGGTCGGATAGATGAGCAGCTTGCAAAAGCTTAGGGCGTGTGGCGGGTTGGTGGGCCCTTTGCAACTTATAAGTTAATGGAGTTAATCAGGTTACAGACCTTTGTATAATGTACAAATGCATACAGCGAGCGTGAGCTTTCAACACTGATGAAATAGAAGTTCATATGGAACTATAGTGGTTATAAAATTTGTTATTTGCTACCTTAGTACATGTATGCATTTCGTGATGCAGAATTTGGCATCCCAATAGCGCTACCGTGTGACTTGTGACTACATTTTGCATGGTAGAAATGCTCCACTACAGAATGCCCATCTCACAGATATTTCTAATATCGCAATCAAAATTTTCTTAATTTCCTGGTTGGGTACATATTTAGCTACCAAGATGACATAGCACGACGCTATCGCCACGATTTAGTTGCTGACGCTCAGTGAAGCAGAGCCACTGCCACCCCAGCCTTCAACGGCAACGACTTGGTAGTTCATAGCTCCGAGGTTCATTCCATGCGAGGCCCAGGCGTTGAAATGGTTCTGAACAGTGACAGTACCACTGGTTCTGGGGGAGTTTCGCACTGAGATATACTGGTTAAAGGTCGCTGTGCCTTGGATAGAAGGCTCATTAACCCGGGTATTCTCATAGATGGTGTAAGTTGCGCCATCGCTAGTGACAGTTCCCTTCACGGTGCCCTGAGCAGGATAGTCGTGGTTATCCTCCATAATGTAATACTCGACCAGTGGGTTAGTGCTCCAGCCATAGACGGAAAGCAGACCAGTTCCGCTGTTGACACCGAAGGAACCACTGAAGTTGATGGGCCTACGTTTCTCTTTTGTTAGCGAACAAATTATTCGGAATGACGGAATCGAAGAACTGTGTTTCTTACGAAGAAGATCCAGTAGTCCAGCCAACTCCGACAACAAAGTCATCTTGAGTGTTCCAGTTGACAGAGAACCCACTCCCAGAGGGAGAATAGTTGACTGTTCCGCCGGTCTGGTAATTTTGATCGTAGTTGATGCTGGCACGACGACGAATGTCGTTGTGTGACCCAAGAACAAAATCATGGGCACCGCGCTCAGTAATGTCCACACTGCTTTCAGAGGGACCGAGACCAGTAGGTATCGCCAAAGAACCAGCAATGCTGGTGAGGGCAATGAAGAGACTGCTGGAGCCAATCATGTTGATCTTTGTGGAAGTGTTCGTGCTTAGAGAAGATGTTGTGCTGGTGGCAAGCTCATACTTTCAACAGCAGGCTTCCATCCACGACTTTATATGCAATTTCTCTTAGCTGAAGTCACTTGTTCATCTCATACAAGACTCAAGTTACGATCACCTTGACAGAAAGCAAACATCATCAAGTGAGGTTGAAAACACACATCGCATGGTCGTATCCTCGGAGCTTGGCATTTTGCCTAAAACATACCCTTCAGGTACCGGGTCAAACGGCATCAAAGTGCCGTGAAGAAGGACCACTGAGAAGACGTATACCAATCAATCGTCAATTTTTCAGCTTCGAATCTGAATTGGGTTCCAAATCCGGCTCTTCGGGCCTCACGCGGCTCCTTCCCCAGATCTGGGGTGCGTCCGGTTAAAGCTGTCGCATTTAGCCTGCCAATCACATCAACATGCTTTTCTACGAATTTGCGGAGGATGTGGCATTCCGGTGGATCGCACGGCAGCTCTACTGGGGTTTAACATTGAGGGGCTGCGTTTCAGAAGCAAATACACATCAGCAGTCAAACATCATTGGCAAACAATGACGTGGTCACACGGAAAGAATTAGTGCCTTCCATATCTGTTAGAAGCTACGTTAACCTCCAATTATTACTGTAGTAGCTGATATCTATTATTTTGGGCTTCCTCATTCAGATCAAGCGTCTTAGATCGACATGAGGCTTTAGCACTTGGGGCTAATTAACTAAGTACATAACTACAGAGAGATTCAACGAGATATGCCGTTAGGCCGCAACTCAGTTTATTCCTGAGTCTTTAGGTACGGTATATGCGACTGATAAGGTCATACCACTAGGCATTGTATAATGTAACAACGATGTCAGGTATAAAAGCTTTGGCCCCATCTGCCTCATAATAGCAATGAGATTGCCACAACTCACAGCAGCCGTCCCAGAATGCAATATAGGTTCGCAACATTCATCGTAGGCATATATGCGACTCATAATGTGTAGTTGGAGCCCTCGATGGCGTGATGAAAATATTGTATGCTCTTGTTTTACTCCACCTCATTCCTTTCTTCCACCAGCCACATTTACTCCATCTGCTCATTATCCGGCTGAGACCAGTACATATAACGCGTAATCAGGCGATTTATTATTAACATTTCATATAAATATTAATGGATCCATTAGCCCGAGGGCTAAAAGGCCAGCGTATGGAGATGTCGCTGGTTGATAGAGGAACAGGAAAAGATCGGCTACATGTTTGCTGGATAAGAGGGGCAGAGATGGCGTCAGCTCCTTTTGGAACCGGAAAAATCTATTTGAAAACTAGAAGTCTCATGATACATGCATTCAATAGCTGTAACTATGTGTCTTAGCCTTTCGATAAAGTGTGGATATCGTTGGGCAGCGGCAGATGGGCCGTTCCGTGAAACCTAACAAGTGCGCAAAAAACGGCATGGATCTGCTGGCCCCTTCAAGCATTGATCTGCTGGCCCCTTCAAGCATTGATCTGCTAGAACAAGGAATTACTAAAGCGAAGCCTTCAAATAGGCGTAATCTCAACCGAGGAAAAAAAATGATTCAGGCTAAATACTGAAGCCATTTGTTTACTTAGTTATTCGAGGGCCTGGTTCGTCTACCAAGAATGTATGACAAACTCTCAAATGGTATATCCATGGCCTGAAAAGAATATTTTCGTTATAAGAAGAGCAATATCTCATGAAGGCTTTACTTCATCTTCCTTTATACATATTGAGCTCGATTCATGCACAGATTACCAGACCTTCTCCCCCTTTAGCATCAAACTTATTGACATTTGAGTCGTTACCGCTTAGTAGTTTTCAGTGCTGATACATATATACATCACTCCATGACATGGCGTTATGCTTCAGATAGCCATGACATTTTTCCGGTTTCCTTCCAGCCCCCACCCTCCTTTCCATATGCCAAGATATTCTTCACGCGATCTAGAGTGTCAGTTAGCTCTGGGTTGATTCTCTTGAGTCGGCCAGCTGCGAATGGCTAGATACATATAATAAAACTCACACGGAATTTTTCAGTGGAGAAAACCTCGCTTGGGAACACTGACAGACAATTACTGCCTGCGACGGTGTACCGAGGACGTAAGTATCGATTCATAGCCATCTTGTATACTTCTTGGAGTTATCTCTAGCTCGACAAGAACTTCAGGTTAATGATCACGCTTATGAACTTCAAGCATGCTGGCAGCAGAGAGAGTTTTAGAAAGAACTATCACGGTAAGAGGAAAAAGGAAAAGATTATGTGTATGATTCATGTCTCCAAGAATTTGAGAGAAAGTTGGAGAAGAAGTTGGTGCTAGTCAACCAGTAGCTGCTAGACAGTATGACATATATGGAGAGCTATTTTATATAACTCTCCTCTCCTTGTTGCTTCAATAAGATGATTAGCAAATGATATAGCCATAGAACGTGCATGATCTGTATGTAGTACAACATTGACTATTTATATGTTTAAAGGTAGCCTTGAAGATATAAGGTCAGTGCGTGTGATATGCCCATCTTAGCACCAACTTACTGGTGATGAGATGTCCATTCTTTAGTGCACCCAACTACAGGACATTTTCGGTCTTTTCTTCAGTTTAGGTCCATGTATGAGGTTCCATTTGCGACCGTCAGATTTGTTTTGTGATATGAAGTTGGGTTTTTAGAGATGGTTGCCCACATGGGTAACGGCCGTAAAAGATTGTGTAGCTTATCAGGTGTGTAGTCATCTCAGCTAATATGCCAAGAAACTGATACGCATGACGATCGTCTACGGTGCTTTAGTGCCGATTCTTCCCAAACTTACGAACAGAGGGAAAGGCTGTGGAGATCGCTTGGCTGTTCGCTGGCGTATCCAATGAGACCCCTTTTCATTACACCGCTAGGGATAGAAGGTATGCAGTTCATTGCGCCCATTCTATTAGCCGAAGTAAGCTCCGCTACTGATGATAACCTTATTTTTAACCTTGGCGGTCGTGGGATGTGTGATTACTTTACGAGGAAATTCTTCCCGGAGATCTCAATTGTATTCCAACCGGAACACCCCATGAAAAGCAATAAATAAGCTGCATTGACATGATGATCATATATGAAGTGAGGGGAAGTTTAATTGAATCAGATCCAAATGCAAGCCGTCTTTCCAACATCCACTAAATGAATGTAGTGGAAAATCTTGGCCCCTAGAAAAGTATGACATATTTAGTGAACTGAAAGCCTATGATGCCCTATGCAGACTTCATCTTCGAGATATTCAAGATTCAATTAACATTCTTTTAAGTCTCTGATATTCTCAATATCGTCTCTACATTCCAAGAGGAGGATCTAGACTACTCATGTCCGCTTAGACGGGCTGCGGTCTCCGCTACCTGCGGAGGCAAAGGCAACAAACGGTTGTTGCAATCCGTGTGTTTATCGGGGTAGTTTCTCTACAGCGGTATTCACATGACTTGGATCGAGAATGTTCAGTAACTATACCCATGACCACGAACAGGCAGGTTATGATACAGCAACGCCATGGCTAATATGATCTAACTCGAGCCACTGATTGCAGTGACCAATGGAGGCATCTACGTTTCAAGTTTTCTCTCGAAGATTCATGACTGAAAACTCAAATGTGAAAAAGAATATATGGTGAGGAGCCGCCGGTTATATCATCACCACCGAAATTTGGAAGATATACCCACTCGGGGTGAATAAAAGCTGCATTGATGCGACCAATACCAGCAGCATCTTGGTTCAAAGGAAGGCGCAGGGAGTTGAACTTACGAACTATGAGAGACTTAAGATCAGTGCATTGAGCATCAGTCACCAAAGTCCGGTCAAATGGGTAACGGTCAAGTAGACCATTAGATCAGATGACCCCAAATGATACTGTGATCTATCTCACACAATATATGTAGAAACGCGATGGTGGTTTACTGAATCATCGTCAATCACTGAATGTATTCTACTTGTTGGTTATGATGAAAATGCTGCAAATATCAGCTATACATGCTCATTTAGCCCTTTCGGTTCATTGATGTGTAACTAACACGCCAGCATAGAGGTATATGTAAAAGATATATCGTGTTACGTACGGAGTAAAATTCGCTATAGAGTCTTCGTCAAGGGTCTTCGAATTTATCCACTGCTCTACGTCCAATAAACGTTTGAATCAACCGCTTTGACAAACAGGAAGCTGCAAGTCGGTCAGGTTTTCCCCAGCTCTGCTTGTTTAAATGATGGGTTATATAATTTATATATCATTGCCGGCCCGATACGTAGTTTGTTTACATGGGTTGAGGTTACATGCAAGGCATAAGAACACCGAAAGCAACCGAGAAGTGAGGCGAACGCGGGGCATACCTCGACCACTGTGCATGCGGCGTTCGCTTGCAGCATATGCATACTGCGATTCTATTCCCAATGCTTTTTCTCGATATTTTATAAATAAAGCTAAGGAGTAGAAGCTATTTCTTTCTTATTTTCGTTTTTTTCCATCATTACCTCTTATTCGATACATATAGTAGAGCTCAAGTTGATCGTCATAAGATCAATGAATGTAAGACGCAGTTCTCACATCAAGTTTCACGAATATACGTGGAGAATATGTAACACTCTTTTGTAAGTGAGCTACTCCCAAAAAGATTTTATAACCGAATCAGGGTATATGATTGGCACGTACGGCTCAAATTATGCAAGTCGGATAAGTAAATACCGAAGCGCCGACCTGCTTCAACGGCCCGGGAAAATACCCAGGCATCGGATTGGTGCGCTTTTGGGCTTTAATTTGCGGCTGTAACTTCAAAGAAGATCTTATATAAAGAATCCGGGGTTTACCTACTTATAAACTCGATCGGATGCATCGGGCACAGAACTGGTTGGTGGAAAGATGTGGGGTATAGTGGCGATCAAAAGGGTTTTTGAACGACAAAACACAGCACGCATTTGTTTTTCCCCCTATTATTGTTTGACAATGCCTCTATAATGTCGTATTTTATCCTGCAGAGGTCCCAATATTGCATAGTCCTCATAAAGTTGGGTTGCGCTCATGAAACTCAACTTCAAAACGGCGGCAAATATGAGGTCTCGATCCTGAACTAGAGACTACAGCCTGTTGTCTCCAACAGCCTGAGATCATAACATGTAGTCTATAATACAGGGGTTGACATCTATATAACTCTGCCTGATCCCCATTGTCAACTATCAAGAAGCTGGGAAATCATCGACTCATCAAGATTTGAAAGAACTTACATCAAAAAGTGTATACAATATGACCAAACTATCCCTTCTCCTCGGAGCGCTCGCAGCATCGGTCTGTGTTCAATCCCATGCTCTTCCACCTCCTCCTACTGTTACACAAGCACCCAAGCTTGAAGATCGAGCTACTACTTGCACCTTCTCTGGTGCCAATGGAGCATCTTCAGCAAGCAAGTCGCAGAAGTCGTGCGCTACCATCGTGCTGTCAAATGTTGCTGTCCCTTCGGGTGTGACTCTCGATCTCAGTGACTTGAATGATGGTACTACTGTGAGCAATACAAAAACAATGAAATGAGGCGCGTAATACAATGATACTAATTAGACGATGTTTACAACTATAGGTCATTTTTCAGGGGACCACTACTTGGGGCTACAAGGAGTGGTCTGGCCCTCTGCTCCAAATCGAGGGCAATGATATCACCATCCAGGGCGCCAGCGGTTCAGTTTTGGACCCCCAGGGCTCCCGTTGGTGGGATGGTGAAGGCAGCAACGGTGGCAAGACGAAGCCAAAGTTCTTTGCTGCCCATGATCTAACCTCTTCATCCATCACCAACCTGAACATCAGAAACACACCTGTCCAAGCCGTCAGCGTGAATGGTGTCAATGGACTTACCATCACTGGAATGACAATTGACAACAGTGCTGGCGACAGTGGTGGCGGACACAACACCGACGGATTTGACATTGGCTCTAGCTCGAATGTTGTCATTAGCGGAGCCAAAGTGTATAACCAAGATGACTGCGTTGCCGTGAACTCTGGAACGGTAAGTCACTTTTTGAGGAAGATCAAGAAAGCCAAGAGATCATTTTGCTAAATTGTATAGAACATTACATTCACTGGAGGTCTCTGCTCTGGTGGACATGGATTGTCAATCGGTAGCGTCGGCGGCCGAGATGACAACACTGTTCAAACAGTTACCTTTAGTAACTCGCAGGTCACCAAGTCTGCTAATGGTTAGTCACTTAGAAAATTCTTGTTTCAAGATAATTGACTAAACACTCTACAGGCATTCGTATCAAGGCATCGGCTGGTGATACCGGGACAATCAAGGGAGTGACCTACACCGGTATTACTCTATCGGGCATTACGGGGTATGTCGCTATCTAGAATCTATAAATTTAGCTCATTACTAACTGTGACTCACAGATATGGTATTCTGATTGAGCAAAATTACGATGGCGGTGACCTGCACGGAAGCCCCACGAGTGGTATCCCCATCACCAACCTCGTGCTTCAGAACATCTCTGGAAGTGGTGGCGTCTTATCAAGTGCTAACAACATCGCCATTGTCTGTGGAAGTGGAGCTTGTTCCAGCTGGACCTGGAGCAACGTCGTCGTCACTGGAGGAAAGAAATATGGCAGTTGCCAGAACGTACCAAGTGTTGCTACATGTTAAGTGTGGCTTGTCACAAAGCTTTACCAGAATCATCCACAGCTATATGGTTGATGTCAACGTCTATCCTTTGATGATGTAGTGAATATGCTTATTATATATTCTTTGATATTGCCTTTTAACAATCTTTTCGATGTCTATGTATTAGTCCGGTGTCGTACTTACCTCTGCAGTCTCCAATGTATCGTGCTTGTGAAAAAGACAGAACCCAGAATGGTTCTAACCCGATCATTAAATGTCTTTTGTATTGCCAAATACTTATGGAGCATGTCACTGTTATCCAAAGTCTGAAGTTGATGAGCATCAGTAATGTGCCATTGACTTATAGATGCCTTGAATAAACTGTATTTATTTTGGTTTAATATCTTGTATCCGCACTATATATATTCACCCGTAAGAATTGGGAGGCAACTCACCGTACAAGAGTTAATGTGGCCTTGCTATAGATATACTTAAACCGCGGGCCTTTGGAGCACATGACTGAAGATGTCTCACACGTCAATAGTTAGAGTATGAGAAGTAATGAGACAATTTGTTTGTTTCTGTTGATTGTTGATGACAATAGTGGTACGATTTTTGAAGCTTCTGGCATGAATGAAGTGAGAAATTCATCCTGGACAAAATTGTGTGACAACTTCAAAAACTTATAATGTTTGCTAGAAGATAAAAGTTCAGACAAAGGTTCGGTAATAATATCTATAATCCTTTAGACATGCTGACACAGCATGATAAGAAACTAAAAGTGGATTTGGTTTGTCACATTAATTAACAATTTAAGCATGTAACAATCTCACCAATTGGTATTTGAGCAGAGATATGTGATGAGTTTTGTCATACGGCAGCGACGCGCGCAATCACCTTTATATGAGTTACCGGCAGTATGTGACATGAGGATGATGAGTCTGCAACCTTCAGATAGTTTTCTGCCATCAAGGTGGATGGGTCGAGTAAGATTTTAGAGCTTTTAAGAGGAGGGGGAACTACATATTAATGTTCTTAGTTGCAGACTGATAAAAGGCTATAGAGTTTATGCATTTTTGCAACTGAGTTAATGGATATCCGGTAAACAGTTTCCTAAAATGGAATCCATTGTGGAAGAGAAACCAAGAACATTAAAATATGGGCCGCAGTACTTACCAGCAACAACTTCAACGTGATTATATCATGATACGCAGAGGAAAAGGAGCATTCATCACCCTACTATGGCTGGTTGCAACCGGTGATAATCTGATAAAAGCGCAATAATATTTGATTAGTTCCAGGAACTGCTGTCCATCATTTGTTCACATATATTCCATATATTCCACCACTCTGCAGCATATCAAGAAACTCCAGCTGCAAGCGTGATGGGGGAACCCTCCTATCATGATTCCATTAGCCAACAGGCATGTAATGACTCCAGCGAGGGACTTTTTGGCTAAAAGGTATTCGCTATTTCCATTTCCAATAGTTGAAAGAGAATTCGGAAGTTGCTAGCATTGTATAATCGGGATTTTGGCATGGATTTACGTGCCATTTTCCCTTCATCTTCTTTCTTTGACTTTTGCACATGACCAAGATTGGCAAGTCAACTGCATGCAGTTAGCCCGGCTGTGGTCATGATATTGGCGCAGCCAAACCCGGAAGGTGGATCAAGGCCAATATAATGCATGTAAGCTCTAAGAATATCGAGCACCCCTCGAGCACCCCTCGACAGGACTTGACCCTAGGAGGCGAGGCTGAGATGTAAATATTTCCGAATGAGTCCGATAGAATGAGGGTGTCGTCATCATAGCTCTGTATGATAGTACGGGCGTCTCTCGCCCACGCGTGATGCATCTCCCAGCGAGTCACATTGTGTCTGTCGTCTGCAAAGTTGTTAGTGTCATGCTAGCAAGAGTATATTTGTCTTAAGCTAAGTGTGCGAGCGATTTTCCGCGGCTGCACGGCTCGTCGGACGATAGAACGCCATGGTAGACCAAAAACCACCGATTAATTGATATGATTCATTCGTTTCCTCCTACCTCTCCTGGACAGTGCTGGGTCTATTCACAGGCAACCGGGTTTGGTCATCGCGGAATAATACCCTCACCGAAAGGGTATCCTCAACAGTCAAGACTGTCATTCCCCTGTAGAAAATGGCAGCCGGAATGTAACCCCTCCCCGAATACACATTCCTTGCCGTATCTACTCCGCCGCCATTCATTAGAATGATTTCTTGTGTAAGTTCTTTAAAGGTGCTTATATAAATGGACGTCGGTAACCAAAAACTGACACGTAGTCATCCTTTCTCAAAACGCAAAATGATTCGTCCGATTGTGTTCGGAGCATAGGCTAGGAATAGTATCGCTCGAGTCGCTGGATGACAGTACTTCAAAATAGCACTCAGAGTAGTTTATCCACGAAGCTTACCTCTGGCTTAGAACTTTAAGCGCCTCTAAGCCTCAATATGAAACAGGGATATTAGATATGCCTACAAGTGGTTAGTTAGGCACGTTTTCCATCTCCACAGGGGACCTAGACCGTTTCTTAATACGGAAACTACAGGCACAAGCTCGTGAAGCGGATTCAGCTATTGGTCCTGCAGGACAATGGAGTCTCATGATGTTGCGGGCATGTTCTGCCCACCATAGCCCAATATGTTTCAAGGGTACGATAACCATCCGGGCATGC
Organism: Trichoderma simmonsii; assembly: GCA_019565615.1. NCBI lineage: Eukaryota > Fungi > Ascomycota > Sordariomycetes > Hypocreales > Hypocreaceae > Trichoderma > Trichoderma simmonsii. Next base: position 4,378,665 of record CP075866.1, read on the forward strand.
TTGTCTTACTATGCCTTGACCTCTCCAATGAAGAATCCCAGACGCGCGGCTGAGGACCGCCTTTGTCCCCGCGGCTCCTCCGTAAGGACATGTTATTCGCATAGTAGCATGAACAATGTTCCTATCGACACACCCGGCAATCAGCCTTGGAATTCGTCCAAGCTTATGATGATGCCGGTTTGCCGACTCACGTCATGATTCTTTTCTCATCATGTACTCGAGCATGGAACCGCTAGGAGGAACACGCGCCTTACATGAGCTTTGTGGGTGTGTTGCGCCTAAACAGTCTTAATATGTTGACTTTTTGAGCTTCCTCTTTGAGCACACGCTGCAAACTTCACGAGAGGGAAAAGCTATAAAGGGACCAGTTCCCTTCGTGATCGACAATATCCTCTTCACCAGTCAACCCAGACAACTCAGCTCAACAAAGACCAAACAACAGCCTTTCATCCTCCAACCATCTCAACCGATACAATGGCTTTCAAGACTATGATGGTCGCCGCCCTGGCTGCTCTGCCTGCCGTCTTCGCTTCCCCCATCGAGCTCGAGTCTCGTGCTGGCTGCAAATACAACGGTGGCTGGCAGAACTTCCCTTCCATGAACAACTGGCTGCCCTGGACTACCGTCTTCGGCCGCTACCAGCAGGACATGGTCAACGCCGGTTCCACCTGGGACGATGTTGGCCGTATCAACGTCGCCATCAGCAACGCCGCCGCCACCATCGGTGTTGACGAACGTGTCATCCTCGCCATCATCCTCCAGGAGTCCCACGGTTACGTCGGTGTCCAGTGCACTGGTAACAATGACTGCGGTCTTATGCAGTGCGAGGGCTGCCCCTCATTCCAGGGCCGAAACGGTCTTCCCCAGGTATGTAGACACTATATACTCTCAGTTCTAATTTGCCATTTTGCCTCTAACACTGTCTATAGTCTGATACCTCTGCCATGATCAACGGTGGTACCCAGCACTTCAAGGGCAACTTGGAGAACTGGGGCGATCAGTGGGCTGAGTCTTCCATCTACCCTGCCCTCCGTGAGTACAACTCCGGCAGCGTCAACCCCAACGATCTCAGCACTGCTGCTGGCGGCTTTGGCGTTCCTTGCTACGTCGCCGACGTCGCCGGCCGTATGCTCGGTGATGTCTTCTAAGTCAACAAAAAGAAAAGGAGGAATGGGATATGAAGCGCGATGGCCTAGAATGATCAAAATCTCTGTGGCATCGCTTGCTTCTACTCTTGGGTTTACATGTCTATAATTGCCCATTGTGGCACTTTTTAAGGCCTTTTCCTAGAGGCTATGTCTATATCTAGGATCACCGTATATATATTATCTTTCAGACAACTTCTTTTGCTCAGCTATTGTTAGTGATGCCTCTTTCGCCATCGCATGCGCACAACTATCATTCTCCTACCCAGTTCGTCAAATACATATAAGGACTGTGACGTACTAGCGGAAAGATGTTCGGCGATCCAATCGGGGATGGTGAGGCAGCCGAGAAACAAGAAGTGTAACCCAACGATGGATGCCCCCTGCCTGATCTAAAAAAGGAGATTCAACTTACTAGGCTAACAGGCTATCATGCCGGTTCATCTATCCTTGGCATACACCATGGGAATCAATTCGGACGGCGATATCCTCCGTACGGGAATTTTTTCTTACTGCCAAGAATAACTCGCGTATCTCTTCCGGAGCAGTTTTTTTAACCTGCGAATTCCCGGTGAATACAAATGATGCCGGAATCATGATGAACGTTGGAGGCCGTTCTCGGGTTTTGCCTATAAGCAGCTGCCTATTCTGGTGATCAAATCAAAATTGCAAGTTTACTTGAGTCGTGTGGCGCTAAAAAGGTAAATCCACGTTAAAATCAGGGGTTCTTCTTTTTCTTCCTATCAAATTTTGTTTAGTAGATTTGAGCGAAATCGTAGCGTGGACGTATTCGATTAGTTGGAACCGCGGCTAACTGACGCAGTCAGTCACATTGCACATCTTGGCCAATCATATTAACAGCCAGCAGCACATATCTTTAGAAGCAACAAAGAATTCCCATCATTTGGAGCTTCCTATTCGATGATAGGTAAGCTGACGGTGGAGTCGTTAGTGTCGAGAAACGTACCTCTGAAAAGGGCCGAGCGGCATCAGGCATCTTTTCTTTTGACACCGACGAGAACTTCGACTGAGCTGCAGACGTTCATGCGTCCCCTTGTGTGATTCTAAACGGGGAGTCTCCGATGGAGTTTACAATCAATCTTGGGCCATTTGTTTTGCCTCGGGCGCAGCCAAGACTGAACCAACCCCGATTTGAGGTTCCAGTTTGTTCACCCCGCAAGCCAGAGGTCCCAGTGGTCCGCATGAAGCAACTCAATGTTGTGAGTGTTTACTTAACCTAAAGTGAAAACTGTTGGTTTCGATGAAATATTTACGAAGTGCCTCATCCTGATTCAAGATGGAATTATTGTAAATGAAGCTTCAATGCCATAATAGTCTACCTAAAGTTTTTGATCCTTTGAAGGTCGTCGGGACGATCTCCCAGATTTTCACTATAGCGGCTATTCGCCCTATGCCCTGCTCCACTAATCATCCTTGGTTGCATTGTAGGATCTTCAGAGACTTTGTCTGTTTACAGCCATTTTCCAGCAGTACATAACTACGTGAAACCCCATTGTCAAGTAAGCTTAAAACAGAAGGCTGTATCACACCCAACCAAGTTTTGTCAATTAAAGTGGTTTACGTGTTGTAGTGGGGGGGAAGCATCATAGTCAATAATCATGCATCATTTTGAGTGCTGTCACCATCTTCTGCAGTTATAGTTGCTTTAGAAGTCGCGCAGCGTTAAGAATACTACCATGCCATTCACCATACAAAGATTTTATTTCTGCGCAAGGGTGCGTGAAAACCTTAACAGACTAACAGAATAAACATCTCACCAACGCTGTGTCGCGCTGCCATTGATCGACATGTTAGACACGATTTAAGTGTAGGATCAGCGGTCAGATCATCACAACCTCACTAATGTCCAGTTGTTTCAGACAAACACGATTTGGTGCATTAGCATCGTAACAATGATCTGTGTCGATCCGGCTCAGTTGTCTCACTCCGCTAAGCGCGGACCGTACCGGCTGAGATATTGTCATGCGAGTCTGTTACCTCGATCGGCTGACAGTTGATCACTGGGTTTTTACTCGGTATACACCTCCATCGCCTCTGTTCGAGGTACGGGATATTTATCTCTGAAAAGCGCCATCATTCAGCGGTTTTGTTTCATGGGTAACAACATTACCATATGGCATGCGAGTAGACTCAACATTACTGGAGGATACCTATAACTACCACTTTACAGAACACGAAGAGGAGTTAAAAGGGAAATTAGCCACCGGACTCAATGAAGACAAGAAATTTAGACTACTACGAGAAAATTGAGAGAAAAGAGGCCATTATCCATCCCATGTAACCCGAGTTTCATGTCTCCGGCTAAGCGCTTGCTTATGTCCACTTCGAAGAAGACCTTCTTCTTTTGTTGATGATCGTCCCCCAAACCTCTTGTGTACAATCATGCGACATTACATAATGTCAATTCAAAGAAATGCTGCGCTTATGAATAGATGACCGTACACTTACTTATCTCTCTACTTTTTTCCGAACTGCCAAATTCGCCACCCCAGGATCGAGATCAAAAACGAAAGAAGAAGCTCTTTACCGAGAGTATAAGTGGGCAAAAAAACCTCGTGCAATTCAAGGGTCAACGAAAAGAACTAGAGCAATTCTTACAGTTGTTCCGCTAGCTTACGTGCTAGGGTTACAATAGTTCAAGGCAGCAGGATATAGTGACCGCTTTCAGTATCTTTTACGCCCTTTCAGTAGCCTGATAGTACGAGTACGAAAGTTGAGTATTCCATCAAGATTCCACCGAGGAGGCTACCCTATGGGAGCTAGCAAGCATTACTTCCCCCTGAAAGACATTGATTAATGGTAACTCGTAAAACAAGCTTCTTTTTTCTTTCGTCGCAAGATTACTATACGAAGTACACCTTCCACACCCGTAGCACCCTTCGCTCCTTTCGCACCCCTCGGCAGAAGTATGCATGAACAGTTACAACCATGGTTCACGTCTGTAAACATTCGCATAATGTTGCCCTGAAAGTCGTAAGCGGAGACAATGTTGTAATCCGAAATAGCCGACACCGATTTTTCATGCTAGGTATCTAGTAATCGGTAATTGAAAGACGCGTTCAAATGTGGATTGAACCCACTGGCTTCACAAGGGTCAAACTGGTCGAGCTCAAGGTTGGCTATCTTGGTCATTGCGGCTTATAGTGGACTAAGTTTTCACATAATATCGCGAGCAGTGAGGATACTCCGGTCGTATGGGTATGCATGGAAACATCTTCTACCTACATTGGCGGACGGGTGAGACGGTGCTGCCGAATCATGCGTACAAAATGTTTCATATGCATTTTTTTAAGATACGGCAAGACATTTTTGATCATTAAATATTAATGCAATAGACTAAAATAATGAAAGAGCACATCAAGTACTCCGTATGGATGTGTTAATCCTTTGTGAAAACCTCTGCATCTTCCTTGATGGCATCACCATTTGATTGGCCTGGGAAGAACTCCCTTCTATCTTCCGTATACCCGCTAAGACACAATAGTTAGCACATTATGAAGATAAAACACGTTGTTGTTGGCTGTACTCACAAGATAATGTCGATCTCATCCAAAGTCTTGCCCTTTGTTTCTGGCAGAAAGAAAAAGGCCCAAATGGTTGCAAGTAACATCCATGAGGCGAAGAAGAACCAGGTACCATAGCCCAGCGAGGTAAAAATGTAGGGTAGCGCCTTGGTAATAACGAATTGGGTGAGCCTGTAAACAAATATTAGTATTGATCAAGTTTTGCAATTGTCGAACCAGTTCTCACCATTGGCAGAGCGCTGCCCATGTTCCGGAAAAGTTACGCAGGGCACCTGGGAAGATTTCGGCGGCAACGATCCAAGGTATACCGTTGAGACCAAAAGACCAGCTATCAAAAGGGAGTTAGTAGTCGGATACTTCAAAGATGGGTGGATGTGCATGCTGCCATACAAGACTGAGTATATCATGATCATGCCAGTTGCAGCTTTGCCACCAGCCGCTGTGGATGGTGAAAGCTCATGTCCAGCTTTGATGATGTCGGCTGGGTGCCCGATTTTGACGTATGCACCGATGATCCAGAGGCAGAGCGAACAAGCGATAGAAGAGATAATGGTTGGGTGTCGGCGACCCCATATATCGATCAAAAAGACGTAGAACAGGATTGAAGCGATTGCCTTGACAAGACCGTAGATGCCAGTGTATAGAGAGACATCTTGGATTCCAAGTGAAGCGAAAAGCGTTGGTGAATAATAGTTGATGGCTGTTATGGAACACTTCGTAAGCTGACGACATCTTCATCAATTTGGAATGCCTTACCTGCAGCTCCGGACATATTTTGTAGCGCAAAGGAGCAAAAGACCAGAATGATGCGGTTTCGCATTCCCTTTCTTGATAGTTCGTAGAGGGCTCCACGGAAGAGTGCCCACGACCCAGTTCCATATCTGCTCGCAATATTGCTCTCTTCTATCAGACGACCTCGGATCATTTGTATATCTTCTTTCAAGTCTGAAGTATTTTCGTGTCAGCTAGCTTTCTTTGAAGTCGGCTCAGGCGTGACTTACACTCGTGATCTCGAGAAAGATGACGAATTCCTTCCAACGACTTAGTTCCATCTTCTGCTCTATCTTTTCGAAACAGCCAAAGAGGACTCTCGTGAAGAAAGACCCCTCCGATTAGCAGCATACCGCATGGAACGATTTGGATGGCCATAGGAATACGCCAAGAAGCTGTTGAGTTGACATCCATGTTCTGATTAATTCCATAATTGATCCAAAAGCCAATTACCGATCCGATTTGATATGCGATTTCGAAGAGACCTGTGAGTATACCACGGATAGACGGAATCGAAAGCTCGGCAATATAACTTGGAACGGTCGCAGTGATTCCGCCACACGCAAGACCAGTAAGAACTCGACCAGCATCTACACAGCTAGAGTTAGCCACAAAAAGTTTACACCACCATCGAGCCTGAGTGAGAGGCCATGGACGTACAAATGTTGCCGAGTGAATGCGTAGCTGCAGTCATGATGACCGCGCCAATGAGGAATACGACGTTGGAGATGAACAATGCCCATTTTCGGCCTACCTTTTCCGTAACTATTCACCACAATCAGCACACGAAGGGCGACATGTGTTACTTTGAGTAATTCTGAACCTACTAAAGAAGCAAAAAATGGCACCGAAAAAGGCTCCCGCCTGGAACGCAGACGTGATATTACTGGAGATGCTGTTGGCATCGGCTGGCGAAATGTTAAAGTCTTTTTTGAAACTGGCGCGAGCGATTGTCGTCCCAACGAATGCACCGTCATAGCCAAAGCTGTGTACCACCCTATTAGAACAGAACGCATGCGCTTTTCGTAAGGCAGAGGACACTTACAGAAGAGAGCCTGTCGCTATGATTGCAGCTTCGGTATACAGCCGCCAATTGTACACCTCTTTCGGTGTTGGCCGATCTTCAACGGCACGGAATCCACCCATGATGTTGAATGCCTTTTCACCTCGTCAACTAATGAGAAAGACCTCGCAACGCACAACAGAGTACACACCTGTATCGGTGATTATAGAGCTGGTTCGCGCAGGAATGAAACCCGAGGCCATTTAGCAATCAGCAAACTTGAAAGACAAACGGACAACTTCGTAAGATATATGAGAGTCTTGCGGTCTGTCATTCATCGCCGTCGCCTGGTTGCCATCGGATCTGGGAAGAAGATGGTGGGGTCTTCGCCAATTAGCAAAGAATCCGGGTTACTGCTGTCGAACCATTTACACGATACCCCAGCTTTTCACTGAGTAGCGCCGTGCGGGGAAATATGCGGAGGCGACAATTCAGATCAGATTCTTCTTCGAACGAACGAGAATAACAGGGGAGAATATCCAGCTCGGGTCACAAATGACTTCCCAGGTTTGTCGGCAAAAGTTGAACCATTTCAAGCCTTGTTTGTCTTAGAACGGGAATAAACGTGGTTCGCCGACGGTTTATTGTTGGTGGCGCTGCGCTATGGCGAGGGAGGTGGCAAATGTGAGGCCAATGAGAAGGGGAAGTGTTTGGTGGGCTGGGCAGCTAAGCGACGTATCCGATATCCGAGCCGATCGGCTGTCCCTTTGAAGTCGACGCGACAATGAGCTTGAGTCTTGGCTTGAAGAAACAGAGGGCTTGCGGTAGCAAATAGACGCCGTGATTGTAACTATTGGAGTCAGATGTAATCCGATATATCATATGGTATGTCATCAGCTCGGCCTAGACACACTAGAGATCGTAGAGGCTTACACGATGCTAAGTTATGTGACCGCATGACGTAGAAATATGTTTCATCACTTTGTATACCACGGTGTTACTAGTTTCATATGCCAATGGAAAGTAAAGACATAAAAACATGCATATCATTGAGTCATGTCAGGTACACATAGGCATATTATTGTTGTCTCCGATATAATATGGCTTTTCATATTGCTATCAAGAGACTCTTCTTATGTATCATACTGTCAAGCCCAACGTGGATGATCAATGCTCATGATGCTGCCGCCTCTATGTAGAACCCTTGGCAATGCTTCTCTCAGTCGCTTCTAGAGCGCTAACCACGCCAACAATCCATTCTTGCTGCATCTTATTGTCATACTTTGGGTATGGTCGCCGACAATGACAGCTTTCTTCGGGATAACCACGCAGCCTTGCTACTACCCACTTCGTACCGTTGATACCACCCTTGGCAAAGCCCCATTCCATCTTTGCGAGCTCCAACTGCAAGACCGTAGCCTCTTTCACCTTGCCTGCTACGAAGAGATCGTAAATTTGTATACATGTCTTTAATGCTTGTGTCAGTAATGTTCATCATATGCATCGTTACATCAAACTCACCCTGGGGTACAAATTTGCTATTCCAGTAATAGCGCCTGTACTGCCAACAGATAATGCTGGAACAAGCCAATCACTTTGACCAGCAAGAGCACTGAACTCGTCGGGGCTGTATGTAGCAGCAATGCGAGACACTTTGGCAATTCCACCGCATGTCAGCTTTACACCGACGATATTCCTATGCTTGGCTAGGCGATCCAGCATCTCGGAGTCGACATCGAGCCCAGCAACAACATTGGGAAAGTTGTATATCACGATAGGAAGCGGGCTCGCGTCAGCTGCCTACACATTGTGAGTTAGTATCGACTTTGTAACTCGGAACAAAATGAATAATTCTCATACCTCTTCGAAGAACGCAACAATGCTGTCTTTATTCATCGCAAAATGGAAATAGCTGGGTACAAGTACCAAGACAAAGTCAGCACCAGCTTCTTTTGCCGCCTTCGTTTCTGCAATGACATCTCGTGTGCACTGCCCGGAACATCCCACAGTAATTGTGATGTCTGGTCTTCCAGCCTCAGTGGCGATGCGACGTGTCATTGTGATAAGTTTGATCTTTTCATCTTGAGTCAATGTCACAGCTTCACCATTAGTCCCAGCAATGACGACTGGATTAGATTCGCGTTAGCTACCATTAATGTGTTACCAGGAAAAGTGCAAGTGCTGACCGCCATGAAGACCAGAAGTGATGGCAAAGTTCAAGTGTCTCTCTTGTAAATCCCAGTCTATTTCTTGAGAGTTGTGACTGCCGAACCAGGTTAAACTTGGCACATGAATGCCAGGTGGAAACGGCCTGGTTGCTTGCAAAGAGCCCATTGTTGCTGATATGGGGAAGATATCGAGAGCTTCTGGTGCTTTGCTTCAATGATGTGTTTTCTCAAAGAATGCGAGGCGGCAAGACTTTTCGAAGACGGCTGTAAATTAATGCTCAGGATACCCTTCAGGGTCTTATATGTCACTCCGTCGAATAGATCATGATAAGATTGAGAACCCTGGTGAAGCCTGTATCGGATTTCCTAAGAATTGCATTAGACCCCAGATGGGGTAGCCAGACGCGAAGAAGTCTCCCCGCGTCTAGATGACTGATCGTATCACCTTACTTGTGCTTCAATCGAGGCGATAGGCGTGGGGTTGTGTTGCCGACGACTCATTATTCCCGACATTGCCGACCCGAGCAGACACCACCACCGCCTCTGCCACTCTATGCGTGATTGATCACAAGATTGCAAAACAGGAATTAAAAACTGCATGCATCACGGATCGGATATCTGCACGGGACTTTGACGCTTCTTGGCGAGCTTGAACTTCTTCAAGGACTTGCGCCGTGATTCTTGCATTCCCCGCGACGCCTTCCATTCTCACAATCTGAGCTCGAATCCACGCCTTTTCATCTTGATCTTGCTCCTCTACGCCCAGCATCAAGAGAGGCCAGAGCATATTCACAGGAAGTGAGTCATCAGGAGCGAGATCAGACGAGATCTGGTGCGCCAGCTTGCGAATTTGACCAAGGGCATCAGCTGCTTCCTTGGTCAACGGCAGATGTTTGTAAGCGACGCGATGAAGATGGACTTTGCTAGCGTAGTAGTTGGACAAGTACGTGCGAAAAGCTCTGGTGATTGTGAAAGCCAGGTGCGCTGAGATATGAGGCTCCGACAGCTTTCCGGCGACCGCGTAGTCCATGAGGGGTGGGCGTTGATCGTACAATGAGCGGAGGTCGGCCGCTATGGAAGCGCCAATGTTCATGACTTCGATCTCGTCTTCGACAGTTCCTCTTGACCGATGCCAGGGATCAATCTTTGAGATGCGCCCCATAAAGCTTTGTACCTTTTGGAAAAAGACGATGCCTGGTTGGTAGAGGACTTGGAACAAGACGTCTTCGATATCATCACTAGAAGCATCTTGGCTTCTCGCAATTTCATCTGTCTCAGCATCGAAACTGGCAGGAGAGGCATCTACGAGTTCAATTTCGTCATCTCGTGACAGAAATAGTCCCTCGCCACCGGCCGACACTGCTCTGGCATCCAACAACCGGATCCAAAGAAGGACTTGCTTTTCAACATGGGAGAATGAGGCTTTATTCCCCTTCTGGAATATTGTGTATGCCTGTTTAAGATAACGATGTGCCGTGTCAAGTTTGCTTTCTATAATCCCAACGTAGCTCAAGAAGAATAGAGCAGCAAGGAGGCATTCACGTGCGAGGCTATGCTCATTGAATGAATCTGGATCTTGGGCTTCGACTTCCATGGTAGCTTCTTCGTAGTGGTTTTGGTCGACAAAGGCCCAGGACATATTACTGCGACAGAGAAGGGTATTTGAGAATGCCAAGATGGCACAACGTAGGACGCGAGAGCTTTTCGACATTGTGACAAGGCCTTGACGGATTGAGAACCACTTCCTCTGAGATTCAACTCCGGCAAGGATAGGCGGGGTGGCGGACTTGGCGAAGAACTCCATTAGCCTCTCGCTTGTAGCAGATGCACTCTGATCCAAATTCTGGTCTCCATTTTCTTGAATGGTCGCAGTATCAGAATATGAATTCATGATCAGAGGATCCATATGCCTGCCTATATATGCAGTAGGCTCCTATTGAAAGCGTGAGTATCAGAAGTCGCCGTCAATTATATGTAGAAAGAATAGATGCATGAGTATTAGCAAATTGGATGAACGGTACTTACTATGGCATTCGTGCTGATCGCAATGGCGGTTGCCATATCTGGACTTTCCTGCTGCCAAAGACTGCTACCTGGATCCCACATAAAGCTAGCATAGTCAAACACTTCATCCATAGCCTGCAGCGTTCTTAAACCGGACGTAGTTGGTGATCTGTCAGTAGATGGAGATAGAGTCAGTTGGTTACTGGATGTACCACTCTCTCCATTCGCATCTTGCCGTTGCTTTGACAACGCAGGGGCGTGATGTGGTCGCCATTTGCACTCCAAGTTCAATCGCTCACAGTGAGAGCATCTTGGCCGCTGCTCATCGCACTTTACTTTGCGACGCCTGTGTATTCACCACTTGTCAACAAATTGTCCTGAAGTATACTGTATAGTTGTTATATGAGTGGAAGGAAGCCTCACTTGCAGGTCAAACACCCACACCGTGACCTGTTATAGCGCCTCGCCGGCCCAGCGCGTTGTGGAGAGATCGCGTTCATGATGCCATCATGTGTAAGAAGCTGCAGCGTGCTATCGGGACAATCTGACTAAGGACGTGTATCGACAGTTAAACATACAGAAAATGTTTAAAGGTTTGCCCTTTCAAGTCATAGGAACGAAGTGTGCCTTTGATGAGGCGATACAGCCTAGTGTGGTAGCTGAAGGAAGAGTTGGAGAAATCATGCACCCCAGAGTGAGTTCTTGGGCAAATGAGGTTAGCGTGTCAAGCAGACGAACTAAGGGTCTTTGATGCTATTAAACTCCATCATGTGACGCGGATGGTGTTCTACCGTAAGGTGGAATAGCAGATGCTCCGTAACCTCTCTACATTCAGGGATTTTGGTTGTACGTGCTAGGCATTGTCTTTTTGGTATACATGAGCATTACTCCAGCTGCAGCTGCAGTGGCCTACTGTGACTGTCTTGCATTATTGTGGAAAAGCAATTCCAGCAGACACTACTGAGAGCGGATACACGAGGGACTAAACGCCCGGATACATGAGCGGATACACTAAAAGCAGAGACCGCATCTCCGGTAAACAACAAATACAGTACGTATAAAACAGAATTACTGTACTATTCTGCCAGTTGTTCTACCTATTTAAACAGGCCATTCTTGATGGCCTGCTCATTATTATCCACGAATGAACACTGTGTTTTGAGGCAAAGATTTGGCTGTAAGCACTTGTTTATGTACGCTAACAACGTATGCGCTTCTGAGATGCGATAGCATCATGTTCAATTCAAGATTAGGCAATGATTTATCTCATCTAGCATCCGGAGCTTAAATAGATCTCAAAAGTTATGATCTGATAATACCTATATTAGTACTAATCATAATTGAATCCATTGAATCCCGCTGCGTCTTGTGGAAACACTGCGCATCACTCTCACATAGTGTGCAACTATTTATATATTTGTTTTCGCTTACCATTAATCTCTCGTTGGGAAATTCAAATAATCCATCGTGCAATTCGAATTGTTGCATGTCTCGACTCAATCGCCGGTCTCGGCTCTTATTCATCATTCTCCGGAACCGCCGCGGCATTAATAATTGGCGGTTTTGGTCAACTCATTCTTGCCCCGCCACCTGATTACCCGATTAGGAAACCTGTGATGTTGTAAGGCCGTCGTTTCAGGCATTCAATCCAAGAGCAAAGTTGTATTTAAGTCGCGACAATTCTGGCTTTCCGAGAAAAAGATTTCTCTCTCAGATTCATCAGCATTTCCAACAATCATCAACAACCATCCATTTTTACAATTGAATTGAAGATCCCGCATCAAAAAAAAGTTCAATTCACTTCTTCTATACTACCTTTTTACCTTGTCGCTGCCTGAATTCTCGATTTCAAGGCATCGCTGCCGTATTTGCTGTGAGTATCCGCTTACGTCATCGCTCCGAACCAATCTCTAACATGGTCAATCACCAACACCCCAGACATATATATCTTATATACCATAACACTTTGTCTTGAATAACATTTAATTTGTTATTACATACATTCATCACAATGTCGGCAACTCAAATTCAACAGAACGGCTGGACCTCCGTGCCATTGGACCCAAGCAAGCTCTTTGGCGGCGAGCCATTCAAGAATGCCCCAGGACCGCTTCTTATCGCCGACATCAAATTCCCCAACGATGATCCTATCGTCGCTAAAGTCCAAAGCTATGCCAAAGAAAAGCTACCTATCGAGACTTTCAATCACAGCATGAGAGTATTTTATTTCGGTATGAAAGCTCAAATACTCAATAAGCATGTCTGCATAACTAACATACCTTTACATAGCCAGCGCCATTGTTAAACAACAATTCCCCGAGCACGCCGACACATTCTCTCCTTCGACTCTTGCTCTAGTTTCTCTCTTACATGATATCGGCACTGCTGAGGAAAACCTGGCTGCCACCAACATGTCATTTGAATTTTATGGAGGATTCAAGGCCCTCAACCTCCTTTTGGAGCTCGGAGCCTCCAAAGACCAAGCCGAGGCTATTGCCGAGACTATTATTCGTCACCAAGATCTTGGCACAGTTGGCAACATCACGTTCCTGGGCCAAGTTATCCAGCTAGCCACCATCTATGACAACGCTAGCAACCACCCATATGTCAAGAACATTACGGAAATTATTCACAACGACACTCTCAAGGATGTCATCAAGGCCTTCCATCGCACAGGGTGGCTTGGATGCTTTGCGAAAACAATCGACCGAGAGGAGGAGCTCAAGCCGTGGTGCCATAGCACTCATATTCCTGACTTCTCCAAGGTGATTCTCAACAACACCTTTATGCAGCAATATGAATAAGAGTCAGATGTCTTTTCTTGTACGGCGATATAGTCTCATACAAGCCATGTGTCATTGGAATTCAAGAGATGGAGAACTTACGTGTGAGATGTTTCAGTTCTGCACACTCTTTGTCATATAAAATTTACATGAAAAGTTCTTAACGTGTTTGGGGTAAATGCCCTCTTTCACTCACTCAGGAATAGATACTAAGAATACAAAGAGCGCATAATGCAGCTTAATGCCGCGGCTACTTGAACTGTTCCTTCTATCAATTGGCATGTGCTAAGTTGTTTAGTCAAAGGTGTTTTAGTTCATTCACGCTCATACCAGCGAATAACGACAGTCAATAATGGCAGGCTATAGAAGCAAGATTGAGAAGGTGGAAGTTGAACGAGCTTCATCAGTTCATGAATAATTATACGTAGCCGGAAATCTTCCCAAGTGATAGCCTCTCATTCTGCAATTTGCGCCGGTTTTCCATCCCATGCTCGCTTTAACAGCTCTCTTATGGTGTCCTTCTCAATCGTTCTAGGACTCCAAAATGGCTTCTGTAGCAGCGTTTCGACTGCCAAATCAATACCTTTTTCTTTCATTCCAAGATCCTTGAGGCTATACGTAATCCCCAGTTTAGATAACAGTTTGTTCAGGCCATTGACAGCATTCCCATCGCTATCCGGAATATTTTCTGCTAACACTTTCATAACTTCGGGGATATTTGGGGCTAGATATGCAAGCGCATGAGGCAAAATAATAGCATGCGTTTCAGCGTGAGGCAGATTGAATGTGCCTCCAAGGACATGACAGAGCTTGTGATGCAATGATACACTGGCTCCGGCAAGACATTTGCCACAAAGCCAAGCGCCAAGTAGGGCATCTGAACGAGCGGCGATATCTTTCGGATTTTGCATTATTTTGGGCAGCGATGTAGACAAGGTCTGTATGCCTTTGATGGCGAACGTGCTGGTAATCGGGTTGGCGTCTGAAGCATATAAAGCCTCCACTATATGGTGTAATTGTGTTAGAGATTGCAGGTGTAGCTTCATGTTGTTGATGTCCACATACCAGCGTGGGCCATAGCATTGAGGCCACTTGTTGCACTTATGTTTGTGGGCAGCGTCAATGTCAACTTCACATCATAGATGACTACTGCGGGTATTGCCTTGCGATCAACGTGAGTAACTTTTACCCTATTCTCGGTCTGGCCCACAATCGGCGTCATTTCACTGCCTGCGTATGTAGTCGGAATGCAGATGTGAGGCAACCCCGTCCGAACAAACAATGCTTTACCAAGGCCGACGGCACTGCCACCGCCAATTGACACAAAACAGTCGGCATCAACAGACGTAGAGTACTCCAAAGCCTCTTCAGTGACCTCTTTGGGCGTGTGCATTGTGACTCGGGTGAATGAGCCAGCTACATGTATCTGGCCGGTCAAAAGTTTGGCGACATCGTCAACGTAGGATGCCTTGCTGGGCGTTGTGAGGATGAGTGGTTTGGTACAGCCAAGTTTGGAGAGTTCGGAGGGGAGTTTGGAAAGGCTGTCTTCTCCAAAGAGGACTCTTTGGTTACTTTCATTGTACTCATAAGAAGCCATTTTTGGGGTGACTTAGGAAGTGCTTAATATAACGGTCGGTATCAATATGTAATAACACACTTGGTCTTGACGATAGGTAAAAGAGAGTTAATTGTCAACGACAGAGAGAGACATCTGCATATATATGTGCCCAGGTGGTGATATGTCAGCTCAAACCCGAAAGGTAAATCTTTGGGGCTCAAATGTTTTAGCGCATGCATCTTTTGCGGGTGACCAAGCTATGACACAGGTTAAACATCGATGCATTCAAGCATTCCGTTGTCATGAATCAGCACTTAGTAAGGTCTGATTCCGGTCCACCGAGCTCATTCATTGTGAGGAAGAAAACTCAGCATTTCATTCACAACGTGATTAAATAGCCTCCTGTCACTAGAATATCCATCAAGGCCGAGGCGAGTCGCGCATTGAGTATCTAATTTAATATGATGTTTAAAAAAGAAATTCACAGAAATGAAATGGCTAGCTACAGGGTAGCGAATAGGATCAAATGTGTTCCATTACCAGCCCAGCAAAATGTGGTCACGTGCCGGTCCTTGGCCGTGAGCCATCTGTCCGCCTGCCCGAACTCAGCATTACTTCATGTTCTTATGGCTCTCAATAATTCACCAAAATCAAGGGACATTGTCGAGATTCTAAAGACTCCAGAAGACGGCTCTCCAGGCAAAAGGGCGTGTGCCAGGTTGAGTTGCCCAATGCCTGCAAATGTCTTCACAAGTCACTCCCACCGTTCCCACAGCCCGAGCTGAGCCACGAGAAGGCGAGCCAACCAAACAGCCGAGACGAAGGGCCTGCAACGAGTGCAAGCAGCAAAAAGTACGAAATTTGTTGATATTTCTCATCCTCTTTATTATCCTATATATCACCAGTGTGCTTACAGCCTATGCAGCTTCGATGTGATTTGGTTGCCGGCGACAGCGCCCCAAGTACGTGCTCTCGGTGCCAGAGACTGAGTCTTGCCTGCAAAGTAGACACCGACTTCCGAAGGACACGGAAGAGAAGGCAAGCATTTCGAAATGGAAAACGTCTAGTTTTCTGAGGGAAAAAGAGTCGTCTAACATATAACTCATTCATATTTAGGAAATCCTTTGAGCTGGAGAATGAAGTCAGAGAGCTTAGACGTCAATTAGCCACTCGCGAAACTACCAATGCCGCGCTTGAATGGCCAATCCTAACCCCAACAGCTCCTTGTTAGTATATCCAGCTCTGTTCACGGACACGCCACTGTTTATTGCTGGTCGGCCATGAGAAACTAACATGATATTCTGCTTGACGTGTCTCAGCGGAGGCGCGCATTAGTGAGGCAGCTGTATCATCGGTATCCGGGGCGTCTGGCGTATCACCAGATCCAAAAGAGAGCTCTCGTGTTCCGGGTCTGACTACACAGCCCGTCATCGACCAACCCCAGGCACCTCGAAGATCGATCATTACCATTCCAAGGGCCAGGAAGCTGGGCAATGTTGAGCTGTCTGTCGAAGAGATTGATGAGCTGTATCTCATGTGAGGAAGAAAAGATGGCGTCTCTCGACTGAGAATAAACTGACACCAAACGCAGTTATATACTTCACTACCACCCGTATCTACCATTTTTGGATCCAAGCACCTCGCTTCATGAATACTACGAGTCGTCTGAGCTCCTTTTTTGGTCCATCATTTCTGTCGCCGCCCGGAGGCTCCAGAGCCATCCCACACTACTGCCTAAGCTCGCGAGAAGCGTTACCGACTATCTATGGAAAACCCTTCGCGCTATTCCATATTCACTCCGAGCAGTGCAAAGCCTGGTGATTCTCTGTACATGGCCTTTTCCGACAAGCAGCAGCACTGCGGATCCAACGTATATGCTGGCGGGCATGATGGTGCAGATTGGAACGCAAATGGGGCTACATCGCGCTCTCAACGCAGAGGACTTTGTCAAGGTTCCTTTGCATCTCAGCGTGTATGAGTACTCCGAATGGGTCAAGACATGGGAAGCTTGCAATATTGTCGCACAAAGGTGGAATCACAATTCTCCAAACTTGACTTTCGTCACTACATATCTAATGCTCTCACAGCGTAAGTGTCGGATGCGGCCTGCCAGCTACGATACAAATGCACGACTGGTCCCTCACGGTTGCACCCGAGTCGACAATGTCATCACCTCACGATATTGCTCTGAGATGGCATCTTCGCATCGAGCAGTTTCGATATAGAGTGTCCCAAGCACTGACATCCAATGCTCTCGACCCTGCAGGGTTCATGTCAGCTCGTGAGCGGCTATCACTGTACCGACTTCTCAACGCGTCCCTCGTGGACTTGGAGCGCGAGGCAATAAACATGACGCGTAATAGATTTGCCCCTCCCAAGCCCGCCAATTATGCTAATGACTGCGCAGCCATAACTCGTTACTATCTCGCCGCCGCCCGCCTTCATCTCCACTCATTCTACCTCTTTGACGAACCTAGTGTCGATGGATACTCCGATCGCATCGTTGTATTATACCAAACCGCCTATTCACTGATAGAGCAGTGCCTCGAGATGGATAATCAGGAAAGTGGATTCTTCCATTACTGCCCATTCTTCTGTTACCAGGTGTTTGTCTCTGCGGCCTTTATCATTCTCAAGGTGATGATGAATGGGTATTTCGAAAAGCTACTGGATATTGAAGCTGGAAAACGACTGCTTGATGCCGCCATATCGTCACTGCGAAAGATGTCGGTTGCGAATAACGATCTCCCGGGCCGTCTCAGCGACGTCATTGGCTTCTTTTGTACTCTGCCGGATCCTCGAGTCATTAGCGGTGACTCCGTTGATGATTTGCGCCTGCGTGTTCGGAATCGCCTCAGCATGAGCATTGTTTACGACTCGCTTTGGGAATGGCGAAAACATTTCCAATCTGACGGTGGCGATAATGAGAATTCTGAAGAAACACAAGATAAGTTGATGGTTCCAAATTACGCTCGTCTTCACTAACATTAAATGCACAGCCGTTATTCAGTTCTGAAGACATGCAAGATGCCATGATGTTCGATCATTTGAGTAGCCTTGCAGATGGATTCAACTTGGGATGGCAGGGATGATACTTCTAATGCATTGCAGACACAAAATTCACAGATGAGATCGAGCGTGTGCCGTAGTAAAAACGTGGCAATCGTCATGATGCTCATATCCGCTTCTATTTTCCGCATTATCTATGGACACAAAATTTCTCAAATATCAACTAGAATTACACCTTTTCGTACAGCTGCCCTCCAGCTGCAACATCTACCGCAGTCGCCTCCTTCAAGCCTACAACTGTGAACAGCTTCTTGGGGGTAAAAGTCGGATCAATGTCAGTGACGCCAGTCTCCTTGATTCGCAAGTATGTGCTGCGTATGGCTTCATACGCTGGGGCAAGGGCCGCAAAGGGATAGATGATGATTCTGAAGCCAAGCTCCCTCGCTTCGGCCACTGTCCAGGATGGTGTAGCTCCATTCTCAACCATGTTCAGGAGAACTGGGGTTGGTGCAAGCGAACGGCACACCTCTCGCGCTTCTTCCTTGGTGGTCACGCCTTCAAGGAATGCAACATCAGCACCAGCAGCGGCTGCAGCCTTCAGCCTACGGATAGCCTCTTCGAAGCCATGTGTCTGAAGAGCATCTGTCCGGGCAATGATGACAATGTCAGACGCCAGCTTGTCCCGGGCGGCAGCGGCAGCACTGATGCGCTGCTGAAAGACGTCAACGCTAACGACTTCTTTGCCCCCAAGGTGTCCACAGCGCTTGGTTTGAATCTGATCCTCAATGTGCAGACCCGCGACACCGCTGCGGTGGTATTGCGCCACCGTGCGAGCAACCATGTTGGGTCCGCCGTAACCCGTGTCAGCGTCAGCAATCAGAGGGATGCGGGGGTTCAGATTCGCAATCATCTCAGCATGCTCTCTCATGTCATTGAGTGAGGCAAAGCCCAAGTCTGGCTGTCCAAGCTTTGAAGCACATGTTCCGGCGCCCGTCTATGTGCAGTATTAGCATCATGGGGGGCTCAAATCATGTCCATAGTGGGGAGCAACTGGGGGGATGCTTACCATGTAGAGACCATCAAATCCAACTTCCAGAGCAATTCTGGCACTGAAGCCATCATAGACACCTGGCATGACAATCAATTCATCGCTTTCTGTGAGCATCTTTCGGAGCCGAGTTGCTGCGGGAGTGGGGGTGGCGGCATGTCCATTGTGCCCGTTTGCATTTCCGTTTGTGTAAGTCATTTTGGCGAAGTTGGCGAAAGCGAGGTGTTGAATAGAAGGAGAAGAAAACGCTGTTTATGAGAATTGCTGTGAGAACTTTTTGATCTGAATCTGAAAGTTTTTATCCAGTTTTATATATCTCCAGAGTCTGTGTGATCATCAGATTTACAGTTCATCATTGAGGAGACGATCGCTCGCCGGACGGAGGGCCGACCGGCGTTTCCTCTCCGATCGGCCAGCTTGCGATGCCGATCGGCGACTCTGTTGCTGAGCGCCAGACAATAGCTCGCCCCCTATTTCCTCACCAGCGCTCTACCCCAGGTTTTCCTTGATTTTAGGTCCGACAAAGTTTAATCACTGGGGTAATATCTGGGGTCCCCGCGTCCATGGTCTGCCGGTCCGGGTTACACTCTACACTGTTGCTCTTCATCTTGTGCGTGTAAGCCTGAAAGTATATATTTCCACGATGCATCGACTGCTTTTCTTTCAATCTTGATGTGCTCTCTTGATTCTGGCGCCTCTCTTACCGGCACTGTTGATGCTATCAATGCAAATACTTTGAACATACTTCATTCAACGCTCGTTCTAGAGACTTCACCATGAGCTCAGACACAGTCTCCAAGAGTGATGTGGCTGCTACTCCGGTGAAGGAGAACGCATCCGGTCACGAGCACTTGGAGACAATGCCTGATATCAGCACTGAAAAGGGCGGGCTTGCCCAAGAGGAACTTCTTGAGACACCAGAATGGCGGGCGCGCGAAAAGAGATTGGTCCGTAAACTTGATATGACCCTGCTCCCTGTGGTATGGATCTTATACTTGTTTAACTACTTGGACCGAAACAACATCTCGTATGACCCCTTGGAGATCAAACTTGTGGAATTACATGCTGACTTAGACCTTTAGTCAAGCTAGATTGAACACCTTTGAGAGGGACCTCGGATTAACCGGCGACGATTTCAATACTGCTGTATCCATCTTGAATGTTGGGTCAGTCTATACTCCGAACGTTTGCTTCTGTGGTCATCATTGTCTGATGAAAATATAGATATATGCTTGCTCAGCTCCCATCCAACATGCTCATTACCCGTATCAGGCCCAGCATTTACCTGCCTGCCTGCGTCGCCATCTGGTCATGCGTGTCAGCCGCCACAGCAGCCGCAACGAGCTATGGAGGCCTGGTTGCGGTTCGCTTCTTTCTTGGAATTGTGGAAGCTCCTTTCTTCCCAGGCGTGAGTTCTAACTGACCCTATATATAAAAAAATGATGATGCTAACGTGTGCTTTCTAAAAGGCCTTCTATCTCTTGTCCTGCTGGTATACAAGAAAAGAGCTTGCCCTACGCACTGCCGTTCTGTACTCTGGCCTTGTCCTTGCAACCGCGTTCTCTGGCTTGATTGCAGCCGGTGTATTCTCCGGTCTTGATGGAGCCAGAAATATCGCAGGCTGGCAGTGGCTCTTCATTATTGACGGCTCGGGCAGCTTCTTTGCCGCCTTGGTCGCCTTCTTTCTTCTTCCTGACTACATCGAATCCAAAACTGGTAGTGGCAGATGGCTCTTTACAGAGGAGGAACGAGAGCTAGCTGCTAAGAGAATGGCTCTTGATCGTGTGTCGCTCCCCGAAGCAGACCGATCTGTTTGGTACGGCGTGCGTTTAGCACTTAGGGATTACCGAACCTGGATATTTGTAAGTTGCTCCATACCGCACATTTATTGTACGTGGCTCACATATTGTACCTCCAGACACTCCTCCTTTGCTCCAACCATACTGCCTACGGATTCAACTACTTCTTCCCTACCATCGTAAGCGGCTTCCACATCGGCTCTCAGACCATCACACTTGTCCTCACGGCACCTCCATACCTCTTTGGTGCCGCGGTCTCCTTTGCAGTTGCCTACTCAAGTGACCGTCACAACGAACGAAGCTACCACATCTCGATACCGATGGCCGTTGCAGCTGTAGGTTTCATCATCTCCACAGCAACGCTAAACATTGGAGCTCGCTACTTTGCGTCTTTCCTCTATTGCTCCGGCGCCTTCGCGGCTAATGCCATGGTATACTCGTGGGCTGCGAGCACGCTTAACCAGACGCCTGAAAAACGGGCTGCTGCGACGGCTATTATTAACTTGCTTGCTCAGTTGGGTAATATTTGGAGTCCATACTTTTTCCGACCACAAGATGAACCTCGGTATGCGCTCGCCATGATACTGATGATGGCTTTTTCTTTTATTAGTATTGGGTGCTCTACGTTGTTGAAGATCTTGCTCCGGAGGGAGAATGTTAAGCTACAAAGGGAGGCGGATATCTCTGGACAGAGGGTCACACTGTATACCTTGTAATTTCATCTTGGAGATATGATTCAAAGGTTTATGATAAATTATGCATTCTGTTTACTCCAGTCCTGACTTGTTGATGTCTATTCTAGTATAGAAGAAGCCTTCCAAAAGAGTGACTACATGTAACTGAAACACCATCGACTGCTTCCAACGTATCTGATTCTTCAAATATGTGCTATCTTCTAAATTCCAGGCTTAACGCTCCTCCCCTTTTTTCTTGTCGTTGTTTGGGGCATTTCACAAGGCGTTTGATCACCTCAGTTGCCCCTAAACTATCGCAGTAGCTGGTAGTGCCTGGGTGTTCAAGAGGTAGCTCAGAGTACACTGACATATAGATAGTAGCCCCCAGTTTCTGTAGTATCAACTAATAGCCCCTAATTGCTCTAGTATCAGATAGTAGCTTCTAATAGTTATAGTATATATTAGGTCATAGCTAAATATTTCTTTTATCTCTGCCAGAATCTGTTGACTTCTATGTATCCTACCCCACCGATCTTCCCAGCTCACATTTACGAAGAATTGATCTGTATTGAGTAAATGATTCACAAACCGAGCCATCAAGTTGAAGATATACAAATGACCAATAGTTATGTACAAAGTGAGACATAGAGGAGGATTCCTAAGGATTTCAACACCAGAAAGGTAATCATAAAAGGTAATCATATGTTTACATCACACTAGTGCTGTCCCCATGGTGCTTCCAAAGTATAAAATGCACCGTCTATACTAAAAGCTCTCTCTGTGGAACTAAAAACTACATGATCAACCGCCATCTGAAATTAACTCTCTTATCTCTTGCGTACGTGGAAACGCAAACAAATCTTCAGTCCCAGCAAATATATGTATAGATACCCAGTAGTCGTTGAAACCATCTTTGACTTTTTCTGGAAACCGAAACTTTTGTATGCTGAACTTTAAGAGAAAGGTCCTATATAATGGGCTGTCCTTCCCATTCCAGTCTTCCGTAATCTCCTCTTTCTACACTAATCATACGGAAGCCTTGTTTTTCAGCGTCGACGACCTGCCTTCTGGAACACAAACCAAGTAAAACAAAGACCTGCTACTCATCAACCTCCCCATTTTCATCTACCATGGAGCCATGCCATAATATTCAGCAACTCCCCCTGGAGCTGAGGTGGAAGATATGGTCTAAAGTTGGCGAAACAGACAGCTATACTCAATTGCTTCGCACAAGCCGCCTCATTCGATCCGACATTCTATCCCTCATCCCTGGCATAGGTCTTTGTTGCCAATGTTCGCCGTACAAGCCCTGTTCATGTGACAAATATATTGCCATCAAGAGACTTACTATCGTCGTGGAACCCGACTGCTCTCCCCAATCCTGGCTCAAGTTCTCGGTCTCAGTGCTTCGTGGTCAAGGAACATCTTGGAAAGTTGGAAGTCTGGATGACATGCTTGCACAACCTCTCCGTTACCTTCGCCCAAAAGAAATATTCATCGACTTCCAAGCTCCAAAGAAGGGGTACTACCAAACAGATTTCCTAATATTGCGCGCTAAGCTGTTTGACGTTTGCGCAGCTCTAGACCTTGTTCAAGCCCAAAATTCACGGTCGCTGCATCTGCATTTCAGCGATCCTTGGGCAAATTCTGGCAGTGGCCCAAATAAGCCGTTCTGGGAAAATCGACCCCGGATATATGGGATGAAAGAAAAAGACATGATTCGCCTGGTACGTGGTGGAGATCTCAGGCCGCTCATATATAATTTTAATGGACTTGGGAGGCGGGATGCCTTCCTATATTTTTACGAGATGATTTTGACCCCGTTTTGTATGCATTGGGCTTAGAGGAACGCAAAGGTTACATTCGACAGGGAGCCTAAATTGAACAGTACCTCATTCATTACATCAACCTTTGCAGCCGGCCAACGACATATCGTATATCACGGTGTCAATGCCTTGCTCCTTACAGCGTGGGCCTATACCGAACAGCTCATGCGAGAGGGAAAGATTAAAGAATCTGAAGAAGAGTTTGTGCCCCAAATCGAAAATCATGAAGACATACGTCTGAAATGGGCCTCTCAAGAGCTTCATCATAGCTCTTGGAAAAAGGCATTTGAGTGTTATCTCAACTTTACCATCGCCACCTCCGAAAGCTTTCAGCGTATTATGGATGTCGGAATGTCGCAGACAGCAAATTTGCCTGAAACCATTTGGTGGCATTTGGACAACTCTCCAAAAGACGCATTCTCGGAGGAACACCCTGGATCTGCTGAAGGGGCAGGGAATATGGGCTTTGAGATTGGCACCTGGACATGGAACCATGATATAATACGACGAAGATATCACGAATGGGTTCAACTCTGGGACGATTCGCAATACGATGACTTCGATCCCTCTTTGTTCGACTCATTTTATTCGCTCCTAGATTTGCATCATAGACCGACCCTGGAGTATCGCCCGCAGGGAGTTTCAGAATTTGAATCCATGTCGGATGAAGAGAACGAGATTGTACCCTACGAGGAGTTTGAACCATATCAGCTGAGATACATTTGGCCACTCAGCTGGAAATGGCAGCGTAGCTCGGGTTGGAAACGTCGGCGATGCTTGGAATCTGTAATTAGTTTCTATATGTGCTTACACAGCCTAGCTTAGTCGTATGTAAACCGTTGAGTTGTCACATGGCTCTATTTGACCCCTCCTTACATGTAGTCAAGCCTACTTCTCTGTTTGCTCTTGTTTGTAGCCAGCGTTTCCCACTTCTTGGATAGACCGTGGGCGCTGGGCCTGGGATAACGGATCTAGCCAGACTGTTGGGTACCTTTATTTGTTAATGCAAAATGTGCCATTTAAAGACGTCCATGGTGAATAATTTGCTGGCTTGTATATCTTGAGAGTTGAAGCTGGGCTATCTGCTCGGTATCTAGATCAATCGGTATCTAGATCAATCGGTATCAAGATCAATCGGTATCAAGATCAAAACGGTATCAAGATCAATTGGTATCGAGATCAATCGGTGACGCATTGTGTTCCCAAATACGAGTGCGCGGAAACTCGGATGTAGTTCAGCGACGCGTGAGAGAGAACACAGATAATTAGGCGCTGTGGCGACGATTTTACATCATCATCACCAGCATCATCACCATCATCAGTTTCTCCAATAGTCTCCAAGCTGACCTGAGACATTGAATGTATCCATGTACACGTACATGTACCGTCGCGTCGCCTACATGCAGTCACCTGACGCGGCTCGTCAAATCACAATCCATCTTCTGTCCTCTCCCCTCTTCAACCCTGATTTTTTAGCTTCATCCAACAACCTCTTATCATCATCGTCTCATCGCAGAAGCGCGTCTTTATAATCCGTTAAATCAAGTCTATTAACGTTGCGATGCCTCCGCCTCTCTATTTTCCGTGTCCTCATAGTCTATCGTTGTGCACAAAGGCAAACCCGGTCTATCTCATGAGAATAACTCTAATGACCGTGCAAAGCCGACCTGATCCTCTATCCGAGTTTTACCGCCATTTTCTCTGAAATACCCAACCTGCCGAGCCGATAAATTTCCAACATCATCATTCATTCAATCATTGCGCCCACTTGAGAGCTCCAGGCGCCGACTCATCGGCAACCACGTACTTGCACTTGGTGAAGTTGGTCCAGAGCTGTCCAATGAAGGACCGCTCGTCGCGGTAGTACAGATCGCCGAGCACAGGCTTGATAGCCTCGGTGGCCTCTCCAGCATAGTAAAAGGGAATACGCCTAAAAAAATGTCAGTTGCTTGCACTCCCAAACTTAAGGAGCGTTCGATTGTTAACGTACGGGAAAAGGTGGTGAACAACGTGGTGCTCAATGATGCAGTGGAACAGGTGGCGGCCAACAAAGCCAAACTCTCTGTCGACAGTGGCCAGGGCGCCCTTGACAAAGGTCCAGTTCTCGGCCGCATAGTGAGGCACCTCCATGTGAGTGTGGTGAAGATAGGTGATAGCGACTAAATCATTCACTTCGTTAGCAATTCCGTTTGGCATGGAGCGGCGATTCCAAAGACGTACTCAGCCAGTGGTGAACCCAGAAGTAAGGCTGGGCATAAGCCAGCAGCACGGTGCTCGTTCCCACGACGCCAGCGAGCTTGTACAGGGCGAAAAAGGTCAAGCCGAGGCCGACATCGGACAGCGCAATCCAAGGAGCCTCGCTGCGGCGGAACACGGCGCTGTTTGGCGAGAAGTGGCTCTTGCCGAACATGGTGTTTGCGTTCTTCTGAAGACTACCTCTGCCGGCTGAGATGTTGAATGTGAGGTAAACCTGCCAAGCAAAGAGCTGGTGAAACATCAGCGTGACGAATTGGTAGGCGGGCGTATCCTCGAGCATCTCAAGGGAAGCCATTGCGCGCTTGAGATAGTCCGACTTGGTCCTCGGAACAAAGGCCATGTCCTTCTCCATGTGGCCGGTGAACATGTGGTGGCGGTGGTGAGAAAACTTCCAGGAGTAGTACGGCACCAGCAGAGCAGAGTGGGAGAAGAAGCCGACAACGTGGTTGAGCCAGCCGTGCTTGGAAAAGGCGCCGTGTCCGGCCTCGTGTCCCAGGATCCAAAGACCAGTGCAGACCAGGCCCTGAACGAAGCCATAGACAATCCAGGCAATGGCCCGGAGAGTGGAATCAGGAATGGTGGGAATGTACGTGATGGCAGCCCAGCCAAGAGCTCCAATCATGACAACATCGCGCACCAGATAGCCCATGGAGATGGCCACGGATGGCTCAAAGCAGTGCTTGGGAATGGCAGCCCGGATGGTGTTGATATCGGGAAACCGACTCTCACCCTCGGGCAGCTTGCTACAACTGGGGGTCAGCACACGACGAGAAATTTTCCAGCCTGGAAAGACTTGATGGATTGAGGCCAACTGACATTGAGGCCACGGCGCCTCCGCGCTTGGTCACTGTCGTGGTGGTAGCCATCTTGAAGGAACAAGGTAAGCCAACAACTCAATGGGAGAGAATTGGGATTGCTGATGCTTGATCCAGAGAGCTGTCAAGTTTCTTTTTAAACCCACCCAGAACCCAGCTTAAGGCAGGAAGAAGGGAAAAGGGTGATCCATAGTCAGGCACGGCATCAAATTTTCCACTCCCCTTAGCTCTCGATCCATATTTTCTGTGGTGTCCCTTATCTGGCTCTATCTCTATTGGTGGCGGTAACAGGCGTGACTCGCGCCTCTAGCGGCGGCATCGCTGGCGGCCAAGTACCTTGTGCTAACGGCCGCAGACAGGTTTGCCCAGAGCCCACCCGTTTCTGACGCCTAGACCGCTTGCAACTGTTGCCAAAGTGAGCTAATTATAATCTGAAATGAGATCTCTGACGAAGCGAGCCCTGCTGTCCTTTACCGCCAGAGAGCAAGGGTGTGTGGTTGGCCAACATGGAGCCTCAACTACGAGATCAACAATTCTGAGCCCACTAACGCTGCACGTGCCAATGGCCTAAGAGCTTTCGGGGGGCGTTTTAGGGGACTATTGTCTTGGGGATCAAAGGGGATTCATGGATTCATGGATTCAAGGGGCGCCACTACGCATTAGTACACGTATTGTTGAGTTCCAAACGGCGTTGTGGGGGTTTATTCAAGGACCCCTGGGTTTAGTCCGCTTTCGGCCTGGACCCTTTTAGGGCTCAATTGGAATCAGGGACTGGGGGCAGCCACTGGGACCAGCCACATTGTCATCCTTTGTCAGGGCTCACGACAACAATCGCTATCATGTGAATTTTCACCTTTCACTAGCACATACGACCATAGGTAGAGGAGAACTCGGGGTCCCGTCTGCTCCCCCATAGATAAGCCTCTAACCGGCAGATTAGTAGTTGAGTGGGTGACCATCAGCGAACACCGGCTGTTGTATGTTTTTTTTACACTTTTTGGATGTTTTGTTTTGGTATTTTGTTTGTCTTTTGTCGAATTTTTTTACTCTGCGCCGACCCCCACCCGTCACCATTAGCGTGGGGCGCTTTGTGTGGGGGACCAGGCACATGCGATTGTGGGTGGTGGAAAACTTAGGTTCCTGCTAAGCCGCGGTCTCAAGTCAGATAGGTAAAGAAAAATAGAAGGAGATGAAGTAATTAAATTTATTATTTTAGAAGTAGTACGTCGATGTTATATTTGGCATCATGACGAGATGGCCTATGAAGCTGTAACAACTGGTTCAATTAAAGACTAGTACCCAGCCTTTAGTTCTCAGCTTGAGTCAATTGGCAACACTAGCTGTTATATATTCTTTTTCTCTATCTTCAATTAACATCTTCTTTCATCCAAGCAGATCATAGCGAAAAGTCTATATAAAGACGAATTACAACATTTCTATGGTTACTAACACCTGTAATTGAACCACGTAATGTTAGTTGGACTTCTATGCATCCTCCTCCAGCTTGCCTCATTATTTACTACATGGACCACCTGATACTACTGCATAGACTCAAGTTCCTATCATGCTAGGTATCTAAGCTATGCGCCCATACTTCCGAATGGCACTTCCATTTACACGCTGCCAGCGCTGGCATGTGCTTCCGTCGCTGGTAGCCTTGTTGACTCGTGCTTGTAGCGATCAACTCCCTACGCAAGAGTAACATTAGTTGACTGGTATGGTACATTGGAACTCTGTCGGATATAGTTACCTTTAGCAAAGCATAGAGATACGGGACATAGACCACCGCGCTGGCTCTGGTATCTTGCTTTTCGCCTTGCCCAGAAGATGTAGAGCTAGCAACCTCACCCTTCTTGACCTTGTGCTTGATCCAAACATTGCCAAGAACGAAGCAAGCAAGAACACTGAGACCGAGTAGTGGCAAAATGGAAATGAAGGCCCATTTAACTCCGCTGCGGCCTGCTTCCCTCACAGCCACCTGCAAAGCGCTGGGTAGTTTTGTAATCGCGTCCAGCGACTGGCTGTCCTGAGCAATGATGTTCCCAATATTTCCGCTACCGGAGGGTAGAGAAAGAGAGGAAGTGGCTGAAGCGAACTTGGAGTTGAACACAGCGTTCATGATCGTCAACCCTAGAGTGCCTCCAAAGGGCATTGCAAAGCGCATGAGTGACATGGCTGGTGCCAATCGCTCAGGCCACACTCCAGCAACATGCAGGGAAGCAGGCATAAAGCGCGAGCCCGTACCGGCGCCTGTTAAGACCATCATGCCGGAGACAATATTGGGTCGGCTCGCTGAAACGGCCCAGGTCAAGGCGCCGAGTCCGGCAGCTTCCTCGACGGAGCCCAAGAGCAGCGGCCAAAATGTTTGGCCTGGCCATCGGTTACACAAGTACATTGCTGAATAAACGCCAGCTGCGTATAGTAAACCATTGCCTTAGTCACAATACAGAGTCATGGAGGCGAATCGTGGGGAAACTGACCTGCGATTCCTGGAATGTAGTATAGTAACTGAATACCTGCGCTGGAGGCGGGTTTGCCCTCGACCAGTGTGAAATAGATTCCCACGAAATAAAACACAGCATACATAGCTATAAGGGTGAGAATCAGTCCTCGTCAGCAAACGAAGAAAATAAAGGAGAAAAGAAAATAATACAGAGAGACTAAAGGAGTACTCGGCAGAACAATGGGGAATGGCGGATTGATGAACTCACCAGCTCCAGCAGAGAACTGAATCACAGCTATAACTAGTGTATCTTTTCGAGAGAAGAGATCCAAAGGTAGCATAGGTGACTGGTGTGGAAACAGCCGTGCTAGTATCCTGCCATCTCCCAAAAGGAATTCGTATAGAACGAAGATGGGCAGCAGAGCGCCCCCGACGATAATAGGCGCAAGGACCTGTGGCGAGTCCCAAGGGAAAGTACTCCCTCCCCAGGAAG
Source organism: Trichoderma simmonsii (assembly GCA_019565615.1). NCBI lineage: Eukaryota > Fungi > Ascomycota > Sordariomycetes > Hypocreales > Hypocreaceae > Trichoderma > Trichoderma simmonsii. The sequence goes on from CP075866.1 coordinate 4,408,005, forward strand.
TGCCGAGAATAATGAGACCAACAGCGAAAATGAATAAAATGACGCCACCTATATCAAGAGTTGCCAATGCTGGGAAGATGGCAGACCACTTGGAGCCCTTGTGGAAGTGGGTGCCCTCTAGCAGCTCGCCCCGTAGGATGAAGAAGAGAAGGACATGGGACGCTACAGCAATCTGCACAACGTCAGCCGTGATCCGAGAAGAAATAGAGAGTATCCATGAGTAAACTTTACTACTTACTGGGATGGCAATTACAAAGACATATCTCCAGTTTGCCTGGAAAGTTACTATGTGTTAACAATGTTCCCAAGCGTAGATGACATTGGAAGGCCAGTATATCACATACGTCTGTCAAATATCTGCGAAACAAGAACTCGTCAGCTTTTGGACTGGAGATTTGTATACTGGCATCACGACAACCAGTGATGATGGCTTGCCAGGCCGCGGGGAACGAGGAAGCAGACCAGTCACTTACCCACCAATCAGCGGACCTATAGCATACGTGCTACCAGATACGATGGTGAAGAGAGTGTTGTTCTTTGCGTTCTCTTCCAGCGTGACCTTATCGGCCAAGATGACAAGGATGATGCTGTTCAATCCAGCCGAGGACAGCCCCTGCAACGCGCGGCCAAGCAAGAGCATGCCCCAGGACTGAGCAGCGGCACAGAGAACACTGCCAATCACTGTAAAGAATATAGCCACCTGTAACGAAATGTGTCGACCAAAGACATCCGCAAACTGGCCATAGAAAGGAATGAACGCCGTCGACGTGAGGGTGTAGGCAGTGACTATCCAGTTGAGCTGGTCGAACTTGTCTACAAAACGCAATTGGATTAGAATGCGGCAACGACAACAGCAACAGTAGGGAAGGTTGTGACATGATTCTGGCGATGCGGGTTGGGCGCTTTACTTACCGAAATGGGACGCGATAAAGGGTAATGCTGTCGCGACGACGGTCAAGTCCAATGATGCTAAGAAATACGGCAGCACCAAACCTGCAATCAGCTTGATACGATACTTTCTTTTATTTCTCCCGAGCTTTTTCTCGCAAGTGCAGGCCTGGTTCGGTCGACCAGAGGTGTGTCGGCTCTCCACATCCAGGGGCTCCATCATGAATGCGCCGGTCGAGTCGCCGACATCTCTCCTAGGAACATCATGTTGGGGACACCGTTTGAAGTCGTTTTTTATAAGAGACTGAGAAGGGTGGTCCGTTGTTTCCTGGGGCGATACTTGATCATAGGTGTGGTGGTCTTCGCGGCTGTGAGCTTGCTCGCGGTCGTAGTCGTATTGGTGCGCTGGTGGCATTTCTTCCATGGTAATCATGGTCGAGCGAAGATTAACTGCTCTTTGAGATGTAAAAAGATACAATATGGTAGCTTGTAAAACGTGGCAGATGAGACATCAAGTATTAAATTGCATGCTTTGGATGTAGTCTAACGTAAGACGCGAGTGCGATATAGAGCAGGACTTGTATACATTTATATAGACAAGTCGACGATATTTTTCCTGATGCATATTCTGTCATTTCAACTAGATATACACATACGAATAAATACGATATAATTTGATAGACAATGCTTGGAGAGCTTTGCTCGAATCGAATCACTTGCTCAAATCGTCTGCTCGAATCACTAGCTCGAATCGCTTGCTCGAAACAGAAATTCGATCAGAGCAGTAGTGAAGATCTTCGATCCACATAGCTTAATCAACGCAAGCACTGCCGCGCATACATCTTCAAGGCACAGACTGCTTGGGGGGGAAACGTATACAGGTACGTGTAACAATAATAAGGTTCTCTCGTAAGATTAAATCCCCGGATAGTCTAGAAACATCGCCAAACCATCGTCTTGCATGGCCTCGCGATCTTTCCAATTAAGACGCACAGACCAGCTCTCACAATGCTTCCGTTTTAGGAGCAGCGTCGTGTGTCTCTTACGCGTACGTATCATGAATGCTTTGTCGGCGGCACCAAGATGGCGGTGGTTTTAATTCCCCTTCATAGCCCACAAGCACCATGAACGTTTAACAATAGTTTGATGCCGGTCATCGCGAAACTGCCGCTCTTACAGTGAGCTAGCTGCCCGCTATTTGTGATAGAGGAAATAGGCACAGTTTGTACAACCGCTTTGATTGACATCAGCCCAGCTCTCAGAATGCTTCCATTTTAGGCCTGGTAGATCTACAAAGAATACGAGTAAGGATCGAGTTGTGTGTACATGTGTGCTGCACGGAGTAAGCCCTAAGGCTTCCAATCTTTGTTCTACGAGAACTCGGCTTGAATGCCAGATGAACTCATCTAGCCGTCCCTGACTACAAGGATAATGGGCGGGAACGCTTGTCCTGATTGCGAAGAATTGCGGTTCCACAGAGTCCAGCGATGAGCGTTTGGGGATCTTGAACAATACATTCCCGCGAGTTAAACGAGTTTGGGACTAAACCCGCTTGCTGGAATCAAGTCTGATCAAATACTACATTGGCTTTGTGTTCATCTAGGGGGCTTTCGAGATATGGGTCAGCCAGCCTTATATGTGCCTAAGTCACAACGGTGCTTGGTTTCTCGACAATTCCAGAGGAGATATAAATCTTCACTAGCAGCCCATTTATATTAGGAGCGCTTGTTCGGTATATACGTTAGACTCTTCTATCGCGCCGTCTCAGAGAAACAACGCCAAGATCGATCCGAACAAATCGCATTATGACTCTTACAAAACTTGGTCTCGCTTTACAGGTGCCGCTGGCAGCCAGCCAGCTCTCTATCATCCACCCAGCGTTGAGGTTTCTATATTATCTCAATAGCACCCTTGGGGAACCGGTATCTTTCGGTCCCGGCCCAAGCGGCACCAAGATGTCCATCCCTATTCTAGGCGGGACTGTTGACCCGGCCTAACATCCGCGGTACGTTTTGCGATGTCGACATTTGTCCCTTCACCATTCAACATACTAACTATATACATTATCACCAGGCGAAGTTATGAGTGTCGGGGCAGATTGGAGGACCATTGACGCGAACGGCACCTTCAGAGCCGACGCTCGCTATCAGTTGCGTACCAATGATAGCGCAGACATCTTTATACATGTCACCGGCCTATCACAGCCAAACCGACAGGTCTTGAACCGCATCACGTTTGAGACCGGCAGCGACAAATACTTCTGGCTGAAAAAAATCGTTGCTGTCGGCATATCCACCTTGGGGCAGACCACAGTCGCAGTTGATGTCTGGGAGATGGTCAATGAACATTAATGGAGCACTCTGGACCGGATAGAAGCGTGGACTAGGATGTGGCGTGTTGAGCAATCTCTATTGATGTAGCTTATACAGTTTTCTATTTCTGTTTTCCTGTTAATCTATCAGTATGTAGTGCCTTTTAGATTTGTGTTCATTAGAATATTGCATCTCGTACCTTTCTTCTATATACCTTTACATATAATGTCATGTATGTACCTACCCTAAAAACAACTGTAGTACATATGAAGTAACTCTATTTATTGTGATTGACCACTTTATTGGTTATAATACGAATGAAATGAAAGATGATTATGTCCGTAGTATGAGCAGTGAAGTTGGGCTTCGATGAATTCATGTACGAGGGCTAGGCGAATGGGGGACTGTACACAGAGAGAATGATAAAGCCGGGACTTCTTAGTATTCGCAATTTACGAGGTTTTGTAGAGTCTGCTGGCTTACCCAGTCGGCGGCGGGCGCTCTAGAGTATTGCTATTGGATATGTAATGGTTGCTAGATCCCGTAATAAGATAAGACGTAGCAATTTCCTACGAACTGCCTAATCCTTGCGGAGTGGTGATGATTGAATCGGCATCGTGTGAATTCGCTGCCCATCCCTTCACATACGACCACAAGTAGTGGAAAAATTTGGGTCCCATCTGCTCCACTATGGACAGTCTTGAACTACTTGTATAAGCCGAAAGATTTTTAGATGGCCTCCAATGCATTTTGACTTTTTACAGACCGTTCTTCTTTTCTAGGTATTTTGGTTTGTTTTGTCTTGGTTGGATTTTTTCTCTCCGCTGACCCCCACGCATCGCTCCATATAAGGTGGTTTGTGTAAGACTTCAAGCACATACGACCATATCCATTGGAAAATACGGGGTCCCGTCTGCTCCCCCAGAGTCAAGCCAATGAGAGGCAGATTAGTAGTTGAGTGGGTGACCATCAGCGAACACCGGCTGTTGTATGTCTCCTTTTTTGCTTCTTTTTTGACCGTCCTCTTCTTTTTCTCCTGGAATACGAAGTGCATATCCCGGCCATGATCCCAGTCATTGACATGTGATGGGGGCTCGTGCGGCAGTACCCATGAGAAAACAAGGTTATCAATTGCCTTATCTGTTCAGATCCAATTGGCATGTGAAATTGCTGGCATCCTAGCGTATTCGGTCATATCCTACTTAGACTGGAAAAACTTGACCTTCCGTTGGGTGTCGATGGCAATGTCCAGCTCCCTCCAGCCTCTACCACCCAGTTTCCAATTCCAGATGAGAATCCTCACATCGTCACCCCTCTTGCCAAATAGCCATAAATGTTGCATACATGAGCTTTGTCGCACTAGTTTTGTCGCACTAGCTTTGCTTTGCAGCAGCCATTTTACCTTTTGCAAGTGGGAGGCAAGACATGTCTACATTCAGGCTATTTTCACCAGAACTGATGTTATGAGTTTCTCATTTGGGGATCCTGAAGCGTGTGGTAGCCAATCCTAATACTACAGGAGAGATTGTTTAACAACGCGGTGATCTATATCTTAGATATGCAACGTCCCACCTTCGGAACCATCACTAGTAATCGACAATCAAGTCCGAGCTACTGGAATTAACAAAGGAACATCCAAATTGCGGAGAACGGTGTATGAATCCGGTTATCTACTCTTGCTATAAGTTTCTAAGAGGAAATTTTATGATAACGATACCGTGAGCATCACTCAAAAATGCTACCAATGAGTCTGATATATCAAACTGTTGTCCACGCTGAAAGCCGATGAAGGGTCTAAAATCTGGCGGTAAATATAACAATCTTTCTTCGGATCGAATAATCCAGTACGCATCGGGATCTTCGTAATCAGCTCTCCAATTGACGTAAGAGTACCACGCTGCTGGAATTTCCTCCCATACATTCCATTTATTTTTACGAATCACTGAATCGCAGGTGTAAATCAAGTCCTTGGACTGGTCGAACGTTGCTAAATATCCGAAGCCATGTAAGTCAAATCGCTGCAAGCAACTTCCAGTTGTGACCTCCAAGAGCTCTACCCGATTCCTTAAAATAAAGAACAATATCGCCGAGTCAGACGAAAAAGCAACCATCGCATCCCGGTCGCTACCATGGCTAGAGATGCATTGGCCTGGGCACCTCTGCATAATATCTAGCCGCCAAAACCTTTTGTCTGGAGAGCTGCAAATGGATGCCACATGTGTTAAATCTGGAGATACTGCCAGTGATGTAATTTCGCTGTAAGGATCCCTGACAAATTTATGCTCATACACACACTGGCGTGTATCTATATGCCAGATATATATAGAATCCTTACCTGCAGCCAAGTAGGTTGAATCAATGGAAAAGACGACTCTTGTTATTTCACACAATGATGCACTATCAGGGCATTGTAGTTCACAAATGACCTGTCCTGTTGTAACATTCCAAATTGTGACACTTTTAGTTCCTTGAGCTAGTAGTTTAGAGTCAGGCGAAAAAGCTGGGGGGCAGATGCCATCTGCGTCAGCGGATATGCTGCTGAGTACCCGCAGTCGACGGCCAGTGGTTCCGGACCAGATGCTGATATTAGAATTCTGGAAGTGCGACGCCGCCACAAACCTTGCGTCTGGAGATACAACTACCCTGAAAAACTGATGAGAGTCTTCAGCGTCTAGCTGTTTATGATTGACATCCAGACGACAGATCTGAATAGCGTCACCAGCGAAACATGTTGCAACTAACATTGAGCTTGTCCAATCGGGGGTGAATGCAATAAAACATGAATAGCTTGTGACACTAAACATACATTCTCCTGTTTCAATGCTCCAAAGTGTAAGTGTACCATTACATATCCCTAGAAAAGACGAGTCCGGAGAGAAAGAAATATGGTCTATCGATCTCGCCTCTATTCGATGTAATGGTTTCCAAGTATCGGTGTTCCAGAGCCATAGATGAGTTGAGGATTCCAGTGCAACGAAATATCGAGAATCTGGCGAAAAGGTTGGATATCGTCCCAAATGAGAATCCTCCCGACAGAATGGTCTATTATGATAGCCGGAATGGAGACATTTGACGACATTGCCTGTGCTTGTGCAGTGTATTCTAATGCCGTTTGGATCTGCTAAGGCTAGTAACCGAGAATTCGGGGAAAAGGCCGCCTGTGGCCTCTCTGATTGACCCCATAAACAATCGCAGACCACCGTCGTCGCTTGCCAAATTTTAGCTTTACTAGTTTCATCATAAACATTTAGTCCTGTATGAAATGATGCTATCAGGTCGCCATTCGGTGATAGTGCAATAATCTCGTTTATCGGTTTATTCTCTCTCAAATTGAGAGAGTACTCTTGAATGCAGCGCTTGTCCTCCATGTTCCACAATTCCACTTTACCATTTTGATTAACGAGAATGATGTCGTTTGAGTTAGGCAGAAGAGCTAATTGAGCGGCTCCTCCAACAGGGATATCAATGTGACCATCCCCTGTATCGACTCTAGTGACAATGAGAAAGCCAGAGGATAACGAATATAATAATGATGAATCTTGTGAGAATAGCAGCGCCCTCATATCTGTATCCCACACTCTTGGTTCTTTTTTGGTAAACGTTCGTAGGAGTACAAAGGACTGATCGTATGTGGCATTTAAAACAATGGGTAATCGTTCCCAATGCTTATGCACAGTCTCTTCAAACGCGTCACGAATAGCACTATCCGCCCGCTCAAAGGCAATAGCTGAGACGTAAAGCTGTAAAGGCCAATTCTCCACGGTATCTCTAGAATGTAGAAGAAATTGATAACCGCCTCTAATGAGAAGATGCAGCTCTTTCTGGAGAATATGATCTTCGTGTACACACTTCCCTGCTTTGCATTCGACCAAGTCGTTCATCTTTTGGAAGATATCCAAAGCAAGTGGTAGACGGCGCATGAGAGCCAATGATTCCACCCAAACAAGAAATGTTTTTCTCAGAAATTTATGCAGCGTTGTGTTAATGTCTGGATTGTGTTCGCTTTCTGCTGCTGGGGGGAAGCAAGAAAAAAGATGATGAGCCCAGAAAAGACAGCAGTACTTTATAGGAGCCATAGGATCGGGAATTTGGGGTTGTATCTCGTTAATGTGTAGTCCGGGTGTTTTAAGGTCGTATATATCGTATTTGAGAAATTTGGACATTGCCTCGGTTGATGTTTGAAACATCCTGAGATGTTGAGAACGTAGGCCTAATGGGAATTTCTCTTTAAGTATGTAATCTTTAGCTGATTGATGTATGAAGTAGACAACATCATTTCGAATGGAGAAGATAGAGCCACATTCTTTTGTTATGGATTCCAGGTCGTGTAAGTTGACTGTGGATTTGAAGTGTTCCCACTGATAGCTCATAAATGTGTAAAGCTCCTCCAGGTGAAGTGGTCTCTCTGCTGTAGTAACGATTGATACAAGTAGTTGACAAGCATCTTGGCCTTTCTTTCTCCAACGGGAGCTGGATTGGTTTAAACTGGCTTTGTCTAAGATTAAAGCGTAAAGACTTTCCAAGCCTTCTGGGATCTCTTGAAGTACGTCTTCCACTTGCCAATGGGCGGCGTTGCGTAGCTGTTCCACAACAAGGGCTACCCATAAGAAAGTGTCTGCTGCCTTGTCCTTGAGGATCTTCTGAGTTTTAATTCGAAGCTCTTGGTCATCTTTCAAAGCCTCAATCTCTGCTATACGGCTGTTGATATATATCTCGATAGAATTTGAGACATCTTCGGCATGATCCAAACTCAGTATTTGGGGTGGTTGAATTGGTCGGAGCTCCCGTTCAATATCCTTTTCGTTTCGGCTAGAAATCAACCATTTAACGCGGCCACTTGTTCGGACAATGAAACGTAAGAGAGAGCTGTTATCCTTCACGCACTCGTCTAATGCATCCACAACAAAGGCAGATTCTTCAAAGGGGGGATTCTGAATAATAGTCTCGAATATTTCACACAAGACAAACCATGCATTTGGTCCTTCAAGTTGATCTTCGTAAGTGGCCAGGATTTGAGATAAGATGACTTCGTTTCGCTTCAACATCGCAAATATCAAGCCTCCTAGAACGGCAGTAGGAGTATTAATTCGAGAGTCTGTGGCCTGGCAGAAAAAGTAGCTTAAGTTGGGGCTTAATGTAGGATCTTTTTCGAATTCGTCGATAATGCCGCACAATAGCATCGTCTTTCCTTTACCAGGGTCGCCTTTAATCCAAAATATTCCGCTGCTTCCCCTGCGCCATCGGTCGAAATTTTCGTGAACTAAGACCCAGCGGAACAGCTCATCCAAAAACGGGCCCTTCAATGTTTGGATTCGTTTCTTGTCATAGGTAGGATCGGTTTTGCTAACGTTCCGAAGGAATTTTTTCTTGTCGTCTGAGGAGGCTAGGTAACGAGTGAGCTACAGTAGATACTGATGTGCTTAACAGCGCAAAGAAGCTCTTACCAGAATTAACGGTGATGTTCAAATTGCCTTGGTTGAGCATTGCATTGTCTCCGATAGTATTTCCCGAAATATTGCGGGAATTATCCATGTTGTACTTGTAAATATGGTGATGGGTCGAGATTCGGTCACGTCAGGCATGAAGATGTAGGTGTAGAGTTGTAGCCTAACGCACTCAGCCTGACACGCGATGCGTATGGCAGTACTTACAGGTGCTTGTACTCAGCATTACAGGCACGTTAAATACATGCCACTTATCTGCATATATGTCCATGTCCATGGAGTAACCAATCACCTCTTACGAAGTACAGCACCTGACAACGCAATTGAAGCCTCTTTACCTCTTAGCTGGATGACCAAACCAATTGCATGAGTGACAACAGGGAACCAAAATTTTGAAAGAGACTTTACAACAGCTATGACGCATTGGAATAAATGGAATCAAGAGATGGACTGCGCAAATTTGATAAGTCATGAGAAAATGAAAGTCGCATACAGTTGGAGTGTAGATTTCGGCTTTTTGCCAAGGCCTCTACTAAATTAGGATTTTTGCCTTCTTCGGCGCTTGAGTATGCCATTGCGAACTACATAATAGCTTTCATTTGATCGGGCATTAGCATTAAAGTAGCATTATCCGGCTGATGACCAATCTGTGCTTGAGCCTACTTGCCCTCAAGAGCCGGTCGGGCAAATCTCGTAATAAGAAACTATTTTCTAGTACAACAACGTCAAAAAATAATATCTCTTTATTAAGACTCGTATGGAAAGAACTTTATTCTACATCAGTTTTATACCTATCAAGGTATCGTCGATGAACAGCAGAATATTGTGGTTTGCCAGGTAGAATAGAATAGGCCGATCATAAGCTCCCATGCTGGGGCAGCTTAAGGGCATTTGACAACTTCGAATGTTCCCATTCGGCGACGTGGGTTCCATATTACTATATCTGCTATTCTAATCCCTAAAAATTCGATGCTTATTATACGGTGTTAAGATCTAGTACCTAGTGTCATAGGCCATATGGACAGACTTCGTTAACGAAAAGAATTCGAAAGACTTATAATTGTGTTCGCCTTCACCTTTGAAGAGCAGCATCTGCAGGTCATTGAGGATCCTCATGTCTGATTCCGTGGCCACTCCATGCCTTGTAATTTGGGTTCTTTGTCTAATAAAGCATTGATGATATCGCGATATTTTGAATCCTCCTTCTCTGGGTTGCCAGTAACATCCTGGCGGTACAGAGCTGTTGCTTTTTTGTATGCTGGAATCAAGTCATCGAGCTGCCACTTTGGATTCTCTCGAGATGTGATATTGGCGCTTAGAAGCAAATTGAGTTTCTCAACATCGCGCGCCATAGTAGCCAGCATTAAGGTGGACAACTCCTCGCTTGATCGCAAGTCTATGTCAGCCCCGTGCTCAATGAGCAGCTGCAGTTCAACATTACAATCTGAGGACTTCAGGGCCAGGTGGAGCGCAGTATCATTTGCTTCTCCCCGGTCATTGATATATTTCTCCGCACCGTGTTCTAACAGCTCCTTGATGACTCCTACGCCGAACTGGCCAACCGCTAGATGGAGAACTGTATCGCCCTTGTTTGTGGTCAACGTAGGATCAGCTCCGTGGCCAAGCAGTATTTTCACGGCGCCAGCATTTTTCTCAAATGCTGCGAGGTGCAAAGGAGTCCAGCCGTCATGTGCAACCATATTTGGATCTGCGCCAGCACCAAGGAGCAATCTTGTTGCCCGCCGATGGCCGCCATCGATGGATGCGTGTAGTGGTGTCCACCCTTGACTAAGTGTAGCGATGTTCATGTCGGGATTGTACTCGAAGAATACTTGAAGTACCCGATGGGCCCCAAATTCACTGGCAAGATAAATCGGGGTTATCGAATCATCGTCCTGGGCGTTAATCTCAGAGCCAGCGCCGAGAAGGATCTTGACCGTTTCGTCCTCATTTTGTTGTGCTGCAAGGTGAAGAGGAGTTCTGTTTTCGTCATCACGAGCATCCACCTTGGCCCCGAAATTAATTAGCTTTTGAACGTACTCTTCATATCCGTTTTGAGCTGCTAAATGCAAGGCACTGGACCCATTTTGCCGGAGGTTAGCATCTATTCCCGACTGGAGGAGTAAATCGAGAATCTCTCTTGACCCCCCCACTGCAGCTTCATGGAGCAGACGGGCCTTCTGCGACTCGTGGAAATTATTCGCTGTCGTATGGACCAGGCTCATGAAATACTCAAAGACAGTAAATGCAGCATATTTTATAGCTTCAGACATTATCGCTAATAAATCGAGAGAGGCCTCATGATCTTTAACGAATTCCTTAACAGTTGCGAGATGATCTTTGGCTATAGCGTAAGAAAGCGGTAACTGCTTCTCGCTGTCTATTTTATAAGGGTCTGCCGCGTTCTGATGAAGGCATACCGCCGATTGCCAGGATTCCTGTAGAACAGCACAATGTAGTGGGGTTCGTCTTTCCTTGTTGACAGGGTTGGGATCCGCACCGGCTTTGAGAAGAGACTTGACGGCCTCGGGGTGCGTAACAGCCATATGGAGTGGTGTTTCTTCCTTGCTTGAACGCGAATGAATATTTGCCTTGAATTCTAGTAAGAGGTTGATCACGTTGATCCTACCCTTCCTCGCTGCCTTATGTAGCGGAGTTTCACCATCCCAATCCTTGGCTTCGACATTGGCGTGATTAAGAAGAAGTAACTCAGCCACCTCATGCATCCCACTATCACATGCGTGATGTAAAGCCATCTTTTTATCCCTGTCTGCTTGCTTGATTGTGCCTTCATCTCTTAGGAGGGTACGCACGATCTCCAGGTGTCCACCAACGGCTGCCTGGCATATGGGCAGACGGCCCTCCCATCCAATAGAAGGATGCACATACCTCTCCGTCAGTAGATACAGAACGATCTCCAATTTTCCTGCCTCTTCAAATCGAGACTCCTTTTTCAGAACATCTACTGTTTTAGATGTCAGGCTGGAGTTTCCAGAACTTGCAGCTATGTGCAATGCTGTACGTCCATCCTTGTCAAGAACGCTAAGCAAATCTGAGGATATAAAATCCTCGACTGCGATAAGATACTTGAGAGCTCCATAGTGCAAAACAGTCTTCCCGGTATCGTCTTGCGTAGAGATGTTTGCCCCAGATTGGAGTAAGAGCTTGGTAGCTTCTTCATGGCCCATACTAGCAGCCATGATTAAAGGAGTTCGCTGCTTGTTGTCTGGTTCGTCGAGGAGGCTAGAAGCCTTTATGTTTATCAACTCGTGTTCGATTGTGCATTTACCCAATAGATGGGAAATGATGCTCGTGCTCCCACCGGCTGCAGCCATATGAAGAGGTGTCATTCCTTCGTCGTTGGCCTCTGAAATATTTTCTGACAAGTTTCGTAGCGCCGTAAATGCCTCCAAGTTATTGTCTAGAGCCGCGCGATGAAGGAGATACTTGTAGTCGCATATTGCTCCATAATCGTGTTGGCCACTGGTCAGGCCTACATCCACACACGTTAATACAATCTAAGTTACAAACCAGCAGAAACGCGAGAATATGGCAATCTCAGCAAATTAGACCGGGACAGGAAGACAAACCATTGCTACAAGTTTGCTTGAGACCAAAGACAGTTCTAAGTGTTTCCAGATGGTCAAGTGTGGCGATTTCGTGGAGGGTGAAGTTCTGAAGCTCCTTTTCTGGACCCGATTCTACGCCATCCATATTATCGGCGAATTTTCCTTCATCCATTATCTAAACTCTCTGATTAGTATCCTCAATCTGAATCATATTTTGGTAGTGGTTGTTCCTCACCTGTTTGGCAGCAGATACATCAGGTTTCTCAATGAAGTTGGCGATGGGACATTTAATTGCGGACTTGTAGAAATCCTGAGAAATCTGAGATGACGAGCGGAAGAGCCCAAAGAATATCTCTGGGAGTCTGCTAGAGGATTGAATATCCGTTGCTTGGATTATATTTTTGATGAGCCTTTCCCATTCTTTCTTCTCGCCATCGCGGTGGGGGGTTGAAAAGAACACCTAAGAACTTGTTACAAATGCGTCTCAGAGGTTTGAGAAGCCGTAGCCCCAGGGAACTTACTAGTCTGTCGACTTGAACCGCAATGCCATTGTACTCGTTGTTTGTGTTTGCAAGAAAAATTGCCTAGGATGCGTTAGAAAGGAATGGATTTTTCTGGATGCGGCGTGCGTGTACTCACCTTCTTGATAACGATGCCGCCGAATCCATATCCGACCAAAAGGATCCTGCCTCGATCTACACTTTCGCGGACCAAATCGAGAAGAGCTGATGCGTCTTTCTCAATTGAAGCTAGCCAAAATGAATCAGGAGCGGCATTGATAGCGGACGTTGTGTCTTCTATATCGCCCTCATTCAACTTTGGAGTCACCGGAGCATCACTGCGCGCTCCCTCGGGCATTGTTGAACGACTCGAATCCATAGCTACATCAGATTTCCCTAGTATTGGGCCTTGCGCTTCACTCATTACTGTTTCCTTTGGATAACTCGCTATCTTCTCGCCAAAAATAGTGTATGATAATACTTGAGCTTCTGGAACGAAATGATGCATCATTTCAGCGACCCGTGCGATTGTATTTTCGGTGTCTAGAAGTTGTTCAATAACACCTGGGAACCCCACTTGAATTATGCTTTGGAAAAGAAAGAAAAAGTCGTTAGCTACCAGTTCTACCATACATAAGCATAAGTAAATAGAATAGTGAGAAGCCTCCATACGTGTATTTCCTCCCCTCTTCGGCTGCTCCGTTACGCTGTGTCTCGGCCGCCATTGTTCACTTCTAGAAAATGAAGCAGTAGAAAAAGGTTGATGTGAGCTCCTCAAAAGAATTATATGTCTGCAAATGCCCAAAAAAAAAAAAAAAATCTACTATGAGATTATGAAGTTAATTGTTGACAACGGTCTGAGTGGACCTTCTGGCACTATATATACATCACAAAACCCACCAAACTAATATTTTTCGTCTGTTCATCTTTCTTGTTTGATAGAGCTCAATTTCTTGTTTCTTTGTCATGGTCAAAGTATGGCTGTTCATCTGTTCTTTATTCCGATGTCAGTGGATTCAATGCGGCCCTCAAAGAAACATCCCCAAAAGACCAATAGGTTCGCAGCACTTCCCGACATGACTGTCAAGGCCAAGATCACGAAGCCCATTGCGGTCAGTGATGAAAGACTCTACGAATCAGCTTGACCACTAATCCTTGGCAAAGATGTCAGGAGACCAAAAAGGCCATACTTGGAGACAAAGGTTGATCTGGCGAACAAAGCAGATCCGCGATTAATGAACCCCGCATAATTCGTGCCTTCCCAGTGCCTGGCGTCTCAACTTTTGCCCTTTACATCTTCTAATTAGATGAAATGTTATAAGACTTTTGCAGGAAGAGAGACTGTCTGCTAAAGTTGACGCACAGCCCAAGCTTCAAAGATGGGCGTCAACATGGTGTCTGGTCACGCGGATGCCTACGAGGCAATTTGCCATCGTAGTATAATAGTTGTTCTTGAACTTGACGTCGGTGCTGCAAAAAGGGCATATAATCGATGGGTATAAAAGAATATTACAAAATAAAATCCAGCGATTTGTTTTTTTTTATCCGAAGGTGGAAAGCAACGCACTTTCGGTGAGAGTGGTGAGCGCCTTGCCACCTTTGTTATGGCGTAGGGGATCTAATACGGTGGAGAAAAAAAAAATTCTTGTAACCCGAGTTTTGCTTCAGATTGATTGCGCAGAAAATCTGAGCTGTCAATTCGTAGGGATCCGAACGGTGCGTTAAAATCCACTTGCCTTCTATGTTCACTGCCATGTCAATGGACAAGGTAGGGATCTACAAGAGCTTTTGAGTTGAGCTAGGTACGGAGAGGTAGGCTTGACGCCATTCGATCACAGAGCCAAGTGGGACGGAAAACGCTGCCGTAATGAGATTGACAAGATGTGGCTTGCATTTGAGATTTCCAATTCCCACGTTATAGATTAGCCATTGTATGGTTGACCATAGTACAGCGTCTTCGTGCTTCTAGTTACTGCTTAATCGTTCCAGATGTTAACAATGCCATCGGGTTATTAGTTACCACGGAGTAATACCAAGGACATACGTACGAAAGCCGAAGAGAACGCGTGACGATGTCATTAGCCTCTGGCCAGAAGAAAGATGGATACGTCTGATTAGGAGTTTGGGAGTTTCTCCTTTTGATAAAAGACTGGCAACCCGAATAGAGTCAAGTGGATCGACAAAGAATTTTAGCTGTGCAAGTAAAACGGGACTTTTGCGGGTTTTGCTGTTGAAGAGTAGCAAAAACAGCAGGTCTAGAACAAATCCTTGAATGAGCATTAGTCAGTTGTGCGATGATTGGCTAGACAGCTACTTCAAAACTGAATTACTAATGCGGCCAGCGTCGGTGCAATACAATTTCATGTTTAGAGTCGTAAACAAGCTGGAGACTCAACAGATAAACCCCACCGTATTAGTTGGTAAGAGGACCGCCTTTTGCCACCTTGTTTCGGGAAACGCTTGGTGTAATTGACGCCATCGTCATTTTTTATAGTATATATAGATCTCTGTATGTGTGTGTTAGCTAACTGTCTATAAGTAAATAGGACGCATTTCGGTTTCTTTTAAGAATCAAATTGGCAGGCCTCATAAAAGGCTTCCTCTGCTCTCTACTTCAACCACACTTATCCAATACTTTCCAAGAAGAAACATATTCGTATAGAAACATGGCCGACAACAGCTCAGCCATCACACTCGACATCTTCAGAGGTACACCTGAAGGAGAGTTGGCTGTTGAAACGACGACTCGCGTTCTTGGCTATGGCGAAGTATACATTGAAACAACCCACTCGGGACTGTGTGGCACTGATCTTCACTACCTGAGGCGCGGGCGCATTATCGGCCATGAAGGAGTTGGAGTTGTAAGACAGCTTGGCCCTGGTGTGTCAACAGACATTAAGGTTGGAGACCGCGTCGGATTCGGCTATACACACAAGGTCTGCGGCACCTGTGAATGCTGCTTGAGCGGTGAGTTGTACTCTTCAAGACTTTTCCATAGATATCCTCTCGGTTAGTGGACAAGGGCTAATGGTTTGGGTGGGAAAGGGAGGGATCAGTACTGTACTTCACGCGTTGACTTTAACAGAAACGCTGACAAGATGGGTACTATTTCTTCGGGTGTGATCTGGTCAGCCAACATGGTCTTTCCGATCCCAGACGGATACGACTCCGCTGATGCAGCGCCACTTCTCTGCGCAGGCTCTACAGTCTTCACTGTCTTAACCGGCCCTGATGTCAAATCAACGGATCGCATTGGTATCATGGGTATCGGTGGCCTGGGCCACTTAGCCATCAAGCTGGCTGCAGCTATGGGCCACGAGGTTGTGGTTCTATCAACCTCTGAATCAAAACGACAGGAAGCATTTGACTATGGAGCGACAGAATTTTACGTCTACGATTCAGAAAAGCCTGCTCCACCTGGCTTCAGACCCTTGAACCATTTATTGCTATGCGGAAATACTGGAAGCAAAAACTTTAACAAGTACGTTATCCCATTTCACACCATCGTACCGCAAACCAACTCATGTAATAACGTAACCGTGATAGCCTGATTGAACTGTTGGCTGTTCATGGCACAATTTATCCATTGACTGTTTCTGCCGAGAATACCCCCATTGATCTGGGAGAGTTGACGGGCCTAGGAGCTTCTATCAAAGGATCACTGACAGCCTCGCGCCGCACTATTTGTGAATTGCTTCGATTTGCTGCTCGGCATGGAATCAAGCCAACAGTTATGACTTTCCCGATGACGGAAGATGGAGTCAAAGAGGCTATTGACACGTTAAAAAATGGGAAGATGAGATACCGAGGAGTGCTGGTCCGATAGATTAGATAACTAGTCGAATTATACCTGAAGCATACTAAAAGAAATAATAGACAATCTATATCGAGCTGATCTGCTGCGTGGACAAACGGCGACCTGCTCATAAAAAAAACCTTCGTCTACTGTTTGCTCTGTTACCGCATAAGTGAAGATACCAATTTGTAATTATAATTGGCGTCCTCAGCGTGATTGAACGACCTATAATAAAACTGGCAAAAGGGTATTTGTCAAATCTACATAAATATATAATTCGGACTTTTCGAGAAACCCGTAGGCGGCCTAGATCTACAAGTTAGATGTTGCAGCCCAAATTGATCCTGACTGTCGTCGCCAAGGGTGTGGGAGACTCACTTTTCTGTCTCATAGCTGTGTTTTGACATGCCGTTATAAAGTTGTTTTATTGCACGGCTCAGACATATACGACCATACGTAGCGGAGAGCTCGGGGCCCGTTGGCGCTAGACGGCTCTGTTGTAGAGGATTGAAGAAAGCTAGGTACGCAAAATGTGCCGGTGATATAAGCAAAGACTGAAAGGCCAGCGCAAAGAGCACATCCCTATTCAGGCACCTAGTCTAATAAGCATATCCCTATTCAGGCAGTCCTAATCTTAAAAACCATCCAAGGTGTCTGTACTATCAAGGTCTCGTTTGTCATCCAGTTCTGCATTTGTCAATCCCTCAGCTCACTGACCCGGCGCTATAACCTGGTGTAATGACCTGGTCTGACATGCAGATCTTATGTAGCGTATATTCCTCAATCCTCCCCCGTGCTCTCCCCCGTGCGCCCCCATGCTTGCCCCCATGCTCCCCCCAACAAAGGAAGCCTGCAAAATTATAATTACGCCGGATTTCCGTTCAAGTCGACACAACATTGTTTAGGTTGCGCCGATTTTCCGCTCGGGGATGACACGATAGTCTTCTAGGCAAAGAGGTGAATGTTAAAAAAAGAGACAGTTCAAGTTATTAAATAATTCCAACTCTACTGTATATCTCTTCCTCCAACAAATTTATAACTTGTTCGCCCAAATATTGAAGATAGCATCGCGAATGGAAACAATCACCATTGGACCCCCATAATTAACACTTCTCCATTTAAAGGTGATATAGGTAGTCGTATCTACGGCAACTACGAGAGCGGTGTTATCATCAATTGAGACATGTCACCACCTCTTCCATGGTATTGGAATTGGCACCAATACCAGAACAATTACTACAACTACTCCCGTAATGATATGTGAAACTACTAAGGCTTGTGGCACTAATCTATGCAAAATTTCATTTCATGTAGCATAACCTGGCAATGTGATCAAGTTTAGGCATCCGGACGCGCGGATCGTCAGACCAACCTTTTCATCCTTGGATTCGCGGCCGCCTCCACTCCTACAGCCCTGTCTTCAAGACTGTTGCAACCACTTATTGATTGAGGTTCTCGGAACGATTAGTAGTAATTGAAGTTGCATTGCTAATCATCCGATTTCAAATATTATTATCGAAAGCGTTAGGTTGATGACTGCCCTGTGTAAATGACTAGGGTACCGCATTCCCCAAAGGGAATCCAAGATACAACAGGTATTTTTCATCGCACGTCGACAAGCTATAGGTGTGTCTCTTTTCAACGTTTGAAGTAGTTCTGTGCCGTCTATCATATCAAGACGTGAAGACACTCGCAGTATATCTTTCAAGAGATGAATGATCATTTAAATACATATGCTGTAGGTTGTTTCAGCATATGTAGTTCTCACTCTCTTGGTATTCATTGGCACACAGAGGCAGAGATGTGTCAAGAAGATACCTTAAAACTACAAGGTTAGACGATTACAGAAATAGAACGATCCGCTGCAGGTAAGCTCGTGATTAATTAGCTGGCAACCCTTACATGGTTGAGACGATGCGTATTACCCGCTCCAGGGGCTGATACCAAGAATCTCTATTGACTAGCAGGTAGCCAGTCATCAACGTAATGTCTGGTGAATAGACATGCAACAAACAGGAAATAGTGATTACGGAACAATATTGTTACTACCAAAACCCCTGCTTGCAGGCATCGTCTGCTGCAACCGTAGTTCTACATAGTGGTCAGTGTCCTCAAGATGAACATTGAGATTCTAAGTATATATATACGCAGGCTTCTCTGAGATCTAGATTTCAATATTCAACCAGCATGGATAATTAGATATAAGATATTTACCACAAGTGACTGCATCATGCGTTTTCAGCCTCAGGTTACAGCTCTTGTCTTTGGGACGCTTGTAACATCCATCCCCGTGGAGCCAAACGTTGGGTGCAGCATCAACCAATCTATTAACGTGCTTACAACTAGTGGCCTTATTACCGGACATGTCCCATCGAACTTAGACTGTGTTGTCGAATTCTTGGGCATCCCCTATGCACAACCACCAGTCGGTCAGTTACGATTCGAAGCTCCCGTCAAGCTCAACGCCAGTTCAAAGTCTTTCATAGCTTCAAAGTATGCTGCAGACTGTCCTCATCCAAGAAACACAAACCTTTCCGGCTACCCTGGTTTCACTCCACAGGGCCCAAAGTGTGTTGCAGATTTCTTGGTTGATGGTGCCACTCCTCAGAGCGAGGATTGCCTGTGTTTGAATGTTTGGACCAAAGCAACCAATGCCGCCGATGCTTCTAAGCCCGTGTCTTCTTCTTTGGAGGAGGTGAGTATCTATTGGTAGACGATCCATAGGGGGTGTATGAAATGTAGTGCTAATTGGAGGTAGGATTCAACTTTGGAGGCACTGACACTGCGTTCTACAACGGCAAGTACTTTGCAGACGCGCAGGATGTCGTTGTTGTTACGGTTAACTACCGAATTGACGTCTTCGGCTTCCCTGGAGCCCCGGGCCAGCCTGCCAACCTTGGTCTCCGTGATCAGCGCGTTGGTGTTGAATGGGTTCGTGATAATATTGCCGCATTTGGAGGTAATCCTGAGAAAATTACTATCTTTGGACAGTCCGTTGGGGGTGAGGCAGTTGACTTTTGGGCCTACGCTTATGAGCAAGATCCTATTGTCAGCGGCATCATCGCTCACTCTGGCAATGCTTTCAGTTTCCCTTTTAACACTGCGGCTACTGTTGAGAATAATTGGAATGCCATTGTCGCAGGAGTGAACTGTACCAATGAGGAGGATCAGTTAGCTTGCGTTCGACAAGCCGATTGGCAAAACATCCTAACGATTTCGGAAACAATCAGACCTCTTCCAAGCGACAACTTCTTGAGGTCCATCTCCCATTTTGCTCCCTTCCCCGATGGCGAGGTTGTCTTCTCTGATTACATCAATCGGACTACTGCCGGTCATTTTGCCAAGGTACCTATCATGCTTGGAAATACGAACAACGAAGACGGCTTCTATCGTCTCGTTCCATTTGCCCAAACAGGTCTTCTACCGACCTCTCAAGATGTGACCCAGTTTCTTCTCGAATCTTTCACGTGCCCAGTAACCTTTCAAGCTGCCGCTCGTCGCAGCCACGGCGTTCCAGCATGGACCTTCCGATACATGGCTGATTGGGATAATACTCGTCTATACAGCACGAAAGATAGTACTAGTGGAGCTTACCACATGGTCGATTTACACATGATTTTTGGGGCTTCGGAAGATGTTACCGGACTTTCAACGACAGCGGACCAAAGAAACTTGACAAAGATTATGCAAAAAGCCTGGGCCTCCTTCGCTAACGATCCTGTCGACGGCCTTGTCAAACTGGGATGGCCACAGTTTGATCAGAATGAAAATTCGTACATCTTGCTTGGCAAAGACAATATTCCTTCAGCCAAGTTCGTAGCCCCCTCGGAATGGAACTCCCCGTGTTCCACTGTTACCTTTGGTCTTTTCGGAACGTCTACACCAACGCTTTCCCCTTAATCGTTTATTTGGAGACATCTTGAATGACATACCCCATTGTTGTTTCCAGCGAAAAGGGCTCTTTTTCTACTGAATACTTTGTGATTGAATCTGCACTCAATTTAGTAGCTGTAGTAGCAGCTCTGGCTCATAGTGTAATAGAGAACCTAGATGATACAAATTAAGGTACAATATATGTTGTCTGAGCAATACAATCTCTAGCATTTACCTACCAGCATTCAACTTCGAATTGGAGTCCCAGGCACATGTGCAAAGACAACCTCATCAGCAGGTTGGCTACTTTGTCAGAATCTCCCTCAAGATGTTTCCTCTCCCAAATCTAGCAAATGCGACCATAGAGTTCGAGTTCTCACCTTTGTTCATTAGAAGATTTTATGTTTTCTAATGTGTATAGAGAAGGGAAAGATGTCCGATACACAATTTACTGAAATAAGTCGTTGATAAGTGCAGTAGGTCGGCAAAAACTCTGCGACCGCATACTTTGGCTTTTTCTGCAATATTTGAGTCTGTAAAGTCAGAATGCTTCATTTGGATGTCTAACATAGAACTCGAGTCTTATAAACATAAAAGTCACATATGCTTGTCTGTCAATTCTTTTTGGGTTATGCCTCCTCTGATTCAGCTCCCCGTATTCAAATATCCCCTGACATCCCATCCAGCGGAGGCTATTTACATACAATCTTGGCTGGTAAATTCCTAAGATAGAATCCAAAGCCAGCAAGCATCTTACGAAGACAAAAGTGTCAGCTCGACAACTCCGAAGGCACGCCGCCTTTTACAAAACTCATTGTCTTTGCAAGGCTCATTGACCGTACAAAGCTCATTGTCTGTACAAGGCTTATCGTCTGTACAAAGCCTATAGACCAGCTTTTTCTTAGGATTCTCGATATTAAACCTTGCAATTAGCTGAACCCAGTCATTCTCCGTTCTCTCTTTGCCTGCCAAGATAGACATAGCAGCCATATCCATTGTCCTGATAGCAACTGTTAACGCAACAATCATCGTTGCTAGAATGTGAGCATTGACGAACCTTTTTAGCCTCTCAACCACCAGTGGGAACACATCTTGTTTGGGAATGATGTAGTCCATAATGAGAATGCACGCATCTTTCTTCATGTTGAACACAATGTTGTTTAGAATTGTGATCACGCGGCTGTCAGACCAGTCATGCATAACAAAGCGAAACATGTATATGTCAGCATTGTCTGGCTGATTTATTTCGTCGATAAAATTGTACTTTTCAAAGGTGATTTTCTTCTTTATCTTTTTGTCAAGTTTCGATTGCTTAAGCTGGTCCCTTCCATTGGTGATCATTCTTTCGAGGTCTGCCACTACGAATTGCGGAAGTGGTTTGGATGCTTTTAGGAGGTCCTTGGCAATGCTGATACATACATCGCCCCAGCCGCCTCCCATCTATATTATGAAAGAAACAATGCTGTTAGCAGGCATTCCATAGGAAACATGAAGAGGGCAAACGACTAGATCCGACCTCCCGCGATGTTTGTATGAGGCAAGTATGATCAATCGAGGATGGGTTCAGCTTACGTCAACAATTTTGGAGATCTGCTGAGGCTGCTGGCCTTTTATCCTGCTAATTACATTCTTGGCTAGTATGTCTTGGTCGTGATCTCTTGTAGCCATATTGCGACTCGACATGACAAATGTCAGGTGTTTTAGCATGGTCTCACAAAGTTCCAAATTATCAGCGTCTGCCATGTATCTTAAGTAGTCATACGGTGTGTCAAAGGCAAGGTTGAAGGCGGTCTCGTAAGGCTCAACAATATCTCCATATCGAAGCAATGCATCGCCAATCCGAAAGGCTGTGTTGAGGAATCTCAGATCCAAACAGATCGTTAGAGTACTCTGCACACTATATTTCATTGAAGAAGATGACGGGATTGGATTGCAGAAAAAAGCTTGTGAAGGTGCAGTATGCCTGACTCTTTGGTTTTCTTCATCGATAGCGAGTATGTGAAACGTAGACGCATGTCGGATCACCCTTGTGACAAAATCTTCAGACATGGTGAATCTTCTATCGAGGTCTCTACTGATTTTCTCAGAGAGTGCTTTAGTGATCTCGGAGAACGTTTTGGATTCGTCTTTGCCGCGAGGGATGATTTGTGGTATTGAGAAGTCATTAAGTATTTTCAGTGTTGAAAGTTGATAGGGATACTAAGCCATTTGTTAGCGCTGTTCGGGTTTCTTCGTCATCCATTCCTCTTCTTTCTCTCATTGTCTCTCCGGTTTCAGTTAGAGGGAAAATAAAGCTGTAGACTGACAGTGAGAGCTGGCCAGACTACCGTACCCGCCGGTCCCAGAACAAGGTCGCGGAGATCTGCGGTTTTGTTAAGCAGATCTGTGCGGGCATTTTTCTCAACTTCTGACCCATTTACATTTAGACAATCTATGACAGCTTGCCAGGAATCATAGTTTGAAAATGATAGTTCAGACTTTTTTAAGTTCTGACCCTTGACAAATTTATCAAGAATTTTACATTGGGCAAGTATCTCGTTGCCTAACTCTTCAAAAGTGCTCCAGGACATTTTCGCCAGGGGAATGGGAATGAAACAAAAAGAGAAAGAAAAGACGTCGAAAAAAAAAGAATAAAAGCGTTCCCTGCAGATGCCCTGTAGCCGGTAGCGGACTACATGTACTAGTGAGGTGGAATATATTCTGAGGTCACTCGTGCCCAAGGCATTAATGCGTCTGGTGCTGTTGCACACCTTTAGCCCAAACTACTAAGCCTTGCCTCACAATGGTACCTGATGTTAACTTCGTCTTTCATGCTACAGACTGCTAGATGGTGGGGAAAATGACGGAATAACTCGTTGATTTATGGCCAGGTACATATGCATATATCTGGAATGTATTGATACTGCTGTAACAGAGAAAAAACACAAAGGCACTTGAGATATGTACCACAATTAACAGCATGAGTGTTGATCCAATTTCTCTCTTGTTCCTCATATCTAGCTCTTACACAGTAACCCACTGCTTTGCATATGCGCTATTTAATCCGTGGAAAACACAAAGAGCCTCACTTCGACACTCTCCCGAGGTCGCGTATCTGTCTCTGAAGTAGCTGGAAGCCTGAATGCCGTATGCGGGCAGCCCACTGCATACGGTGTCAGTTTTTCTTTTCTAGGTTTCTTTCCTGTTGCTTCTGAAGGTGTTTCTAAATGGTCCAAAGAGAAAGCACGTACACGTCGCGCTTACATCCTTTCGATTCTCAAACGAAGCGGAGTCAAATATCTTGAAGATACAAGCATCCCGATTCGTCATCTCGCTAAGATAGTAGAAGCGGTAGTTTTCATTCCATCGCGCCAGGTAACTTAGCTTGACGAGCTCATCGGTGACAAACTCGAGCTCGACAAGATCGCTAGTAGTTACCGTGCGTGCGTCGCATATTGCAAGCGGCCAGTCCTCAACAACGTCGCTGATGGGCCTCCAGACGCTACAGCAGATTTGTTAGCATGGCAGCTTAAATCCATCGCCATATAGGTTACTCGTACTTGAAAATCCGGACTCTGTAGTTTTTTAGGAGCTCATCGACTTCCTGCTGCGGCAGATGCAGACGTAGTCGGTCTAGGGCACCAGCGGGGCTTTGATCTTATTGCGAATCAGCTTAACAGGACTTTTCCGCTGCAGAAGATGAGGCTCAAAAAGGTACCTATATGCACGATGTCGGCTGGCTTTATTTTGATCATTCTACCGTCACACACCTGACGCATCACCTCTTGAGAGTCTGCCTTTCGAAGCTATTATATTCATCAAAGACTGAAAAATACTTGTTCTTGATGTTTCCAACCTACCCTCCAATCAAACACCTCACATCTCTGGAGAGATTTGCCGATATCAAGCTCCTTCTGGAGCAGGTCCTTCACTTGAGGAAGATAGCGACTCTCAATATCCGCCTCATCAGTCCAATCAATGTCGGAGGGAGACCAAGGCAAGAACGTGAAGCCTTGCTCATGTAGCATGAATGTCTCTGTACATCCACGCACGTCTTTAATCAGCTGCTCAGGTCCCGTAACATAGTCAAAGTTGGCATAATGGATCGTCTTTAGAAGTCCCGGGAGAGTGATGTAAGGCCTCTGCGTCTTGGTCCACTGAGAATCATGGAAATAGTTTAGTTTCACCAACTGATCCATTGCTGACGAAGCGATTTTTCTTGTGAATTTGCTTGACTAAGTCTTGATGGAATCCAAATACGCACTTTTAACCATCAGGCCTTTTTGTAAATGGATTTGCTGCAGCCTATCCGGCCCGACCAAGTCACAGAAAGGTTCTTGGCAAGGCTAGCCCACCACACCGGGTTCAACCTCTCAGAGAATATGCACAAATTAACTGTCCTGAGTCGAAACGAAACGTACGATGAAGAATCACATCAAATGAAATGGACTTTACCCCGCTGCTTGATTCAGGCATCACCGAAAGCCGTGTCGACGGCTAGTCAACGTGCATTAGGCGACATGATAAGAGCTCCTTTGCGCACCTTGAGGCTGCTGTTTGGCCTTGACCATTAACCGAGCCATGCAAGCCCTATGATATTGGGCAACAATGGATATCAATTGAACCAATTGGCCGTCATGGAATGCACCATTGATGCCTGAATGCCCAAGCTTCGAGAGGTGGGAGAGATCATGGGAACCGCAGCCTGCAGAGCTGAGAAATCATAACTGAGGGGTTATTCCCGCTCTGCTTCCCACGCCTGAGTTACGTGGGGTGATTCCAAGCATTGTTGGCAGAATAATGTATTATCATCTTCTTTCCTATTCTACTTTCTCTCTCCTCCCCTTCTATTAGGAAGATCCATCAAAAGATTACAGTGCGTTTATAAAGTATTCTAGATTATTACCGCTTTCAGACGTAGCTGACATGTAAACAGGAGCGCTTAGTACGAAGCGCCAAAAACAAGTAGCAACAATGGACAGCAACACAGAGAAGTCAGATGATAAGAAGTCAGATGATAAGAAGTCAGATGATAAGAAGTCAGATGATAGGAGTTCTTGGGTCGGAGCTGTCGAAGAGTCACGTCAGTCGGATAAAAGAGAGCAGCCATGGAAGGAGGATATGGAACATGACACCCGTCCCAGAAGATACCTCACAGTGGATGAAGTGATTGTGGCCTCCCAGTCCGGATCTACCGCTGTTGAAATTGCCGCTGTTCAATCTCGTGCTTCTGAACCTTCCACTCCTCGTCGACCAAATCCACCGATACCGACGACTTAGTTAGATTGTCTGTATAATTTGGCGTATAACAGAGCACATGAGGCAGCATGAAGGCTATCATTCTGGAATACTGCACCGGGTATCTAATATTAAATGTTCTATTCAGTATAAGTGCACGAATCAATCGTTTGCGGCCCAGCCTAAAACTTAAATGAACTGAAGTGAACGAAACAAGAGCATGATTGTAATGCGTAGGTCTTCATACAGCGTAGGCTTGGATGTGAGGGACAAGGTGGAACAATGAACCGGAAGTCTTCAAAAGCTCAGCTAGATCTTTCGGAGGTAAAATATCGTCATTGGACCCAAGACGGGACTGAAGATGGCGACACACGTCATTGAGCTGCCTGGTCAGCGTGTTCGCTGGTAGTGACTTCGTCATGACAAGACGGCCAGCTTCGGCGGGGACAATATGATCGTATATCGCGTCCTCATCTGGCAAGGGGACGTCAAGCGGCCAGTATCCTGCATACTTCTCCCAGCGTGCAACCCGTACTTGAGTGGCCTCTTTCAGAAGATTTCGAGCTTCTTCATCTTTCTTGTCGTCCTTCTTTCTACGCAATAGTAGTCTGGCAAGCTGATATTTGGCTCGTGCACAAGCCTCGTCCGTCCACTGATCAGGTCTCTCCAAGGCTTTTCTCAGGTACGCTCTGTATCAGTTAGCAGCTGTTCTATTTCTCCTCATTTGTGTGTAGAAAGTGTCATACTCAGCAGCCTCATTATTGTGCCTCTTGGACTCGAGCATAGCCAGCAGGTAATAGGTATCGAGGGTGCTCCGTCCAGTAGGACCAAAAACGTCGGTTCGCATGCCGAGCACCATTTGCAAGGTGGTATAAGCTGAATCGAGATTCCCGCATAGTATGGCAATGTTTGCATGGAAAAAATAATATCGAATCATAATAACCTTGTAAGTGGGATCCGCCATGAAATTGTCAGGATCCGGCTCCCATTTCTGAGCTTCGTCAAGACGCCCTAGAGCCGCAAGTGCAATATGTTTATTGCGATACGGTTCGTAGCATGCAATCGCGGAATCTGGACCTGATCCAAGTAATTTTTTCTTGATGGTAATGGCAAGATCGGAATATATGATGACGTCTTCGTAGCACTCATAATCGAGTAGTATGGGTGTCATATTGCCCCAGGCATTGGCGTAGTTCCAGAGGTCATTTGAGCTTATATCAATAGGGTTGGATTTGTTCAGGTGCTCTTGACGTAGAGCAACAGTCATAACGTAATGGTGTAGAGTTCTGAGTCTCTCAGAGATTCCGCAAGTATCTCTTACAGCCGCGGCGATTGTATGTATGTCGGCTCTCACAGCTTCGTGACGGCCATCAAAGCGTTCACAGACTTTGACACTCGCATTGGAGGTGTCCAGCGCGTCACCAAAAATATTGCGCTCATAGAAATAATTAGAGACATCCGACAAAAGCAAGGCGTAATCGATTGAGCATTCCGGCGGCGCTGGCGAGGCTGCATGCGCACTCATGATGCTCATGACATGCGGAGAGTATTTTTCGCACTTTTCCCAAATGTCATTTTGTGGAAACTGAACAGGAGACTGACGAGGAAACATTCGGCGTGTAAGGCTCACGGCCATATTGAATATTGATGCAATCTTCCCCTCTTCTTCATCCATTTTTCGTAGCAGGCTCAGCTGCAGTGATCTATGCATGAGATACAGCTGATCTCTGTCGAGACCTTGACAGTCAATCAAATGTCTGGCCCTTAATTGTCGTATCATTTCATGAAAGCTGCAAAAGTCTCAGCGATTTACTCCATACATTGGTAAAATGGAGGGCAAATATGATCCAATCTTACCTCGCCTCGTCATCAAACTCCAGGAACCCTAATAAACGATCACCGTGATCTGCGTCTACCAGTAGCATTTCTCTTGGGACACCCTCAGAACTTAGCATAGACAGTATTTGTGCCAGCATCAGAGAAGGAGCATCAAGCTCTTGTAGAGCGATATCGTGAACGACTTCCATATTTCTTTCATATTGAAGGGGGGTGATCTCTTGATTCAAGATGCGTGCAATTCGTTGTCGATTCTCAAAGAGGTGCAAAAAGGCTTCGAGACTGATATGCGACTGTGCAATATACCCGGCCACATGCACAATCGACAGCGGATGACCACCAAGAGCTTCTGAGATTAGGCGCGCATTTTCCATGTTCGTTTGAGGGTCATCGTCGCCCGCAATCTCGTCGAGGAGGAATCTGGCGCCCTCGGAAGGCTCCAAAGTAGATAGACGGATTTCTGAGCTGACCATGGTGCGTAACCTGGCGAGCTGAGAGGTTACCAATACCGAGCCACTGGCACAAAAGGGCCAATAACCTTGCAAATCCTCCCATCGATTGGCGTTGTCGAAGACGAGAAGCCATCGCTTATCTGTGAAAACTGTTGGCATACGCGAACGATTAAATGGCCATATTTCTTTTCCCAGTTCTAACCTGTAGTCTCCAGCCAGGTCCTCGCAGCCTCGATGGACGCTCGGCTCGTGGCACCCTGGGCATCAGATATTTTCAGGCGCTTCGCAAGTTCGGCCATTCCGTTGGTGAGCTCAGTCTTGGATTCGGCACAAATCCATACTATGTAGTCAAAGTGCCTTCGGTACCGGTGGGTGTATTCGATGGCAAGCTGAGTTTTCCCCATGCCACCACCACCATGGACGACGCACGATTTTTGACTAATCGTCTCATCATCTGTCACTTCACAGAGGTTCTGATGAAGTAACGACAATGTGTTTCCCCGAGCTTGAAAGCGCGGATTTCGTTGAAATGGCACAATGTACAACCTCTCGGGCTCCCTGGCAGCGCTACTCGTAATGGGGATCATTGCTTCCACGGTCCGAATTCTACCTCCATATATCAGCTCAGTGTCCACAAGGACTTGCCTTTCCCTGTCAAATTGACCCTGGTGCCGAAGTATGTTCGACTTATAGGCCTGGAAGTTACGTTCAAGTGAGAACCAGAATATTCTGAGCAAAGAATCTTGCCCATCCAGTTAGTCATCTAAAACAATTAGAATACGTGACAAGACCTTCGGGAGCTTACATATAGGCCATCTCTTGAAGAAAATGACAGCCTCTATGCAGAAGCCGACAAAATCCGATATCAGAATCCGGAGGCAATTATCGAGCGCCTTCTTTCCTGGGAATAGGGTGCTGTAAGTGGCAAGCTGAGGCATCAACAGCGAGATTTCCTCAATCATGTTCGTCACACTCTCCAGCAGCTTTGCATACTTGCTCGCAGCCTGCTTATCCGCATTAGTCAGATCGAATCACGAGGGAGTGTGTGTGGCACCAGCGGCACGTCGTATTGGTACACTGACATCGAGGACAGCCTGAATGGATCCCCAAACAAGCCCTGCGATTTGCCCGCCTCCTTGCACCATTGTCGTTATCGACCGGACGAAAACCTCAAACTCTTCAAGTATTGGCCCGAGTTTTGTGAGATATCGAGTCAGCGCCTGGTCCCTGTAACGTCCATTCTCCGACTTGAGCCAGTCCTGAAACGACGAGTAGCCCAATTCTTCGACGGCGAGCTGATACCTGCGCCCCAAAAGCCGCCTCCTCTGGGACTGCAATTCAGTTTCCCAATGCTGCTCAAGTGCGGTGCTCATTGCTGCTGAAGATTGGCGATGGAAGCCGAGTGTGGTGTCACTGAAGGGAGACAGCTGAGTGAAACTGAAACATGTTCAATCATATCGAGTGTTGGGTGGACGGACACCGCGTTTGCTGCGTTTATATTGCCTCCTACATTAATCAGGCTGCGTGAGGGCCAAAGACGGGCTGCATCGCGACGTGGAGCCTGCAATGATTGATTGGTGTTGAAGCAGCCACGACGCACGTCTTTCGGATTCGAGCTGGACAGGCCGAAGAGATGAGGAGCACATATTACGGAGCACAAGCACAGGTACGAGTATGTATATACATGCAGCTCTACAATAGGACGTCGTCGAAATGACTTCAGCTGTCCCGCATTGGCCTAGTCTTGGGAGCGTTTGAGCTTTTGATCTACATTTGCCCAAGTGGGTAGCACGACGATATTTTGGTGCTGCGCTAGCATGGCTGACAGTTATCAGTTAAACAACAGCCTAAGCTTAAATTCTTTCAGGGTATATTCGATATCTATTACGGGTGAAACGAACAACTAGTCTAGTAGACGGCCCGTCGTGTATCTTGTAATAGTCTATCTCTACTCCTATAGTCGTTATGCAACTTCTGTTGGTGGACAAGAGACCTCGATTCCAGAGGCGACGGAATGAGACCCGACAAAATCAATTGATCCATTGCGCTAATCTATAGCTTAGTGTAGGGGTTTATTAGTGTGTCTGTACTCCGTATTCCGAGGATGTAAGAATGTGCCATGCCACATACATCAACATCACTTATACAACCTGAGACAAATCCTATACTCAAACACTGGAATTCCACTCTGATACATCATCTTTTCTCACCTTATGATGGCTTTGCTGATTACATCATGGCCGGGTTGCAATAAGCACCTAAAACTCAACGCGAATTGATTGGATGCCATATCTTGTGAGAATTCTTGAGAACAGGCGGTCGCGCATCCTTGCTTGCTACAGATGCGCATCCTGGGCTACTTATCCCTTTTTACCGGTACACAGGAACTCTTATCCCTTGCCGATACTACTGGGTTCACCATCAGCCCAGCCACCTCTACTTGATGCGGCCAATGTCAGTATCCCCTCCATCGCCCTCTCGCTCAAACTTTGGACCAAGCAAGCATGCGCAGCAAGTGAAGTGAAATCAGCTTGAAGCCGGCAAGTCGCGCCACAATGTACGTCTCAGGGCTCCCTCCATTGGAACATTTCTCAATTTCTGAGACGCCTTCGTTCTTACCATGGATAGGCTCCTCAAATCTGCCCTCGAGGCGTTAGGCCCGCTCCTGGTGCAGATTTCCAACATCACTGGCACCCCAGGAATCTCACTCGGCGTTCTACACCATGGCGACATCCTTCATACGGCCAGCTATGGATTTCAAGATGTTGAGAATCGCGTTGCGCCCAATGCCGATACAAGCTTCCTCCTCTGCTCCATCACAAAAGCCATTACGGCTTCCATGATCGGCATGATGGTCGAGGAGGGCAAGCTGGATTTTACAACTCAGCTGAGACAAATCTTCCCGGAGTACCACCGGGATGACGCCCAGGCCAACATCACCATCGAAGATCTTCTCAGTCATAGGACGGGGCTTGCGCCTTATGATAGCCTTTGGCTTGGCTCAGACAATAGGATCTTTTTGAATCGTTCTGATGCCATCCCAACCTTGAGCTATGTCCCATCTGCAAGTCCACTGCGTACACGGTTTGTATACGACAATATCGGCTACGAGGTTCTTGGCCAAGTCCTCGAGAAGCTGACCGGTTTATCCTACCTGGAGCTACTTCACGAGCGCATCATCGAGCCTCTGCACTTGAACAGAACTTTTTTCGCCCAAGAGCCATTCGATAATAACACAGCCAAATCCTACGCAGCTCTAGGGGATGGTTCATTTTTTGGCATTCCGCCTTGGGGCCATGGCAAAGACTTGCTTATTGGTGCGGCTGGCGCAATTCGCAGCTCTGTTAGCGATCTTTTGGTGCTATACAAGGCTTTGATTGAGGCAGCCAACTCGCAAGTGACCCAGACATCGACATCAGGTGCTGAGAATCCTTTCAAACAAATGCCCATGCTTTTACAGGGTAAAATTGGTGTCCCTAACCAATCTTTGCGGGAATACAGCTATGCGTCAGGATGGATTCGAGCAGAGCTCCCTGCGATACTCGATTTATTTGCAGACTACGAGCCTCCCATTCTAAACAACGGCTCAGAATCGCGCCTTATGATTTATCATCAGGGCTACATCCCCGGCAATGCCGGCTTTGTAGCGCTATTCCCCGAAACTACAACCGCTGTTGTTTTGCTGGGCAATTCCGCCGGCCTTACTGATGCGATGAAGCTGCTAGGTCAGATCATTGTAGAAACAGTGCTAGGCAACGAGGTCGATGCACCGACATACATTGAAGCGGCCAAAACGGCTTCCGAAAGCAATGTCATGTTGCCCAATTATGTGCACCAAGATCTACTTGATGGAAAGATGCGTGATCCACCCAAACGAAGTACTTCAGCATATACAGGCCGATACTACAATGCCATTGAGAACTTTTTCATCGATATCAACGAGGTAGATGGCAAACTTCAAGTAGCATACATGGGATCAGATCGCGATACGTTTGACTTGGAGCCTTATCAGACTGACAGTTTCTTCTGGTGGATTGACTACGATGAAACTGTGAAGCGGGCAAGGCTATCAGGATTCCCCAAAGAATACTTCATCTTGAGCTTTGGCTGCCCATCTAAGCCGACGAGGTGGAGTTTCGGCGCCAATGTTAGGATGGGCTGTCTGACTTGGAAACATGAATTCCAACTGTCTGGGGACGGAGAGGTCTTCCAAAGGAGGGGAAGCAAAGTATCCAGCGATATGCAGCGTGTCTTGAAAACGGCGATGGAGCTGAAATAACGAAGATTTCAATGATTTACTGTCATGTATTGCTTATAAATAGTTCTCGTCTTCGTCAAGCTGCCTAGGTAATTGTTAGTTACTTTAACCATGGGGCGAAATATTGCAATAGCACCTTCGAGGTAAAAGCTTTTGCCTGTACCAAGTATCTTTCCCCATTCTGCCTACCTCGTATCCCCCATCTCCCCCACTCCCTGTCACTATTCCTGTTTTCTTTAATCCCTTCTCCAGTGCATTCAATAGTCGCAACGTATTGATGCCCAACTGCATGCATGAAGCAAGGTCATCGGCATACAAGAGGGGTCAATCTTGATTGTTCAATAATTCTGAACATTTGGTTAGATAGCCATAGTAGCGACTACATGTATCCTACTCGCCATGATATTCCAATAACCTGTACAGTCACTTCTGTATATCGCATCAGCATAACCTGCATGTATGAAGTGTGTGTTGATTAGACAATATGTGTTACTTTAATTCTTCCGAAACTACGCTTCTCACACATTATCTGACATGATCCAGCATTTTAGAATAGATAGGTACCCAATACTCTTGTTGACATGGAACCCATCAGGCTCTATCACAGCCCCACCATCAAATTCGCTGAGATTACCCTAAAGGCAAAGTGGTTGATAAAATTAGTGAGAATGAAAAAAGATGCGCGGAAATTATAATACGACTGGCCATAATAGATGATAGTATCAGCAAGCATGAATGTATCCAAACGTAGGTACATGCGTACATAATAGCCTATATAACACAAATTTACCATTCAAGTTACGTTAAATCTTTCTTGTACTACGTAGTCTGTGCCAGTTCAGAGTATTGCCTTTTGTCTCGGCAAATGATAGTCCTGCTTATTTTATCCATTACTGACTGTTTGTGCAACTTCTGCAATTTGTACTAAGTCTTGAGGAAAAAAAGAATTACCCGAGACCTTAAGAGAGAACTAATGCCACCTAGCTTTCTATGCGATAAGCTTCTATTGCGCGGTCGAGAGAAGAAAGACGCGATTAAAAAAAAAGAAGAAGAAGAAAAACTCACAGAGCACAGAAATACTCATCTACTTTATACGACTTGTATTCTTACTTTGCTTTACGATAGGTAGTATCGCCTACTTGTATCAATCCGCCGCAGTGGTAATACCACCATATACGACTATAGGCAGTGGAAAATTCGCGGTTCCATTAAAGGTGCTGTCTGAAGTTCAATCGCCTCTAGAAATAGCTGTCGGCGCCGCCATTTTCGGGGCTGCCACCCTTGTTTGCGAACGCTGATGATCCAACACCTGAATCTCGCACAACGCTACTGTGGCTTAATAACTACACTGGACAAACATACGGCAGTCTCATGTGAAGTGAAGTGCTCGTAACACTATGGTTATCCATACGCTACTGATTTATATATATAACACGAATAGGACTAGTAGAGAAATTAAAAAAAGACACGAAGCGACGGAGCCACCAATTAATCTGTATTAACTGCCACCGCGTACATTTACGAAAGGCGTATGGCTTACTATTAAACAATCAGTATCTCTAAAATTCTTCTTGGGAGAGCTGGGAACGCTTACCGGTCGCTTCGGCAGTAGACTTACAGATATATTGTAATTTATAAAGATGCGGATATAGATCCAACTAATAGTAGAGCGCATGCAGTTTATTTCCATAATTATTTAAAAAGTGCACTCGAGACACAAAATTAGATTACGCTGCAACAGATTGTGTAACAAATGGTTGGTAAAGTTCGTATTCCCAAGGGGCAACCTGTGAAGCTCAAGAAGCTATTTAAGCTACGTTTTTTAATCACGCAACAAGTAGAGGCCCTGAAGTGATTGAATCTGATTGCTGTATTATCAAATTGTCTCTGTAACTATTCTAACGAGTGTCGAGAAGCGAAGGTTATATGTTCAAAGTGTATATGTTCTGGTCAACTGACGTCGTCTGTCCACGGTCGACCTTTCAATAATTGCGTGGCCCTTCTGTCACTTAATGCAAAGTCCGGTATTTTGCATCACAACCTCAACGTTGATTCTCCTCCTGGTATAACTTGTTCCATAAACTGACCATTTCCTTATGATTATTCGTAATAGCATGCAAAAGACTGAGCATTTTGCACCGGAACACAGTTTTGGCCTCCATTACTGGACTGTGTCAACGCTCCTCCCTGGCAGTTGCTTTGGCTATAAAAGATGCATGTACAACTGTTTTCGAAGCAATTCGCAACGTTTGCCCATTGGGCGAAATGATAGTTGTAACAGTTATTGGGACCTCCATGTAGTTTGGTTGCCCAGTTCACATTGACTTGACCGGCGTAGTTCTGGCACGCATCTTTATAATAATTGATCTGCATTTGTGTCGCAGAAGCGAAAGAGGCGGTAAGAACCGCGAGAAGTGAGGTGGTAGAGAAATGCATGGTCACTGATTGACTGATAGGTGATAGATGATCGATTTGTTGATGTGATGTGCTGTTTGAATAAAGAGACGCAGAGTTCGCGGTCCATGGCCAATTTATACCTGGATGAACAGACTGAATCTCTAGATCCTTCCATATCTAGCAGCTCATTAATTATAATACCCCTGCGCTTACTGCATCAACTGATGAAAGAAATGTATATATTCGTTCTTAAGGCTTCGTCAATTGTATGAACTCCTATTGCCCTACATCGATAGTATAACATAAGTTTCGTATATAGATGTCCTTATGCCGCGCTAGCATGGCTATACGAGGGGCTCTACGGTGAAGACCGTACATACATCATGAGACAGTCGGTAAGCTTATTATCAAGCACCTGCGGTATAGGGAATAGCAGTCATGGTTCTTGTCGTTTTTTAAATTTTCATCTCCACACGTTGAGATAAACTAAGAAAGCAAGGAAATTGACTGCGAGATCCGTCAACTGTATGTAAATGAAATATGACACCGTCCCAATCCTTATGTATATGTACCATATATTTACTGCTGCATATGGCAAAAGAAAAAGAATAGAAAATTAAAAAAACGCTGACGGTAAACCTTACCTTACCTAAATCTAGAGTTCGGGAGTTTACGATAGCCATACAGAAATCCCTGATTGTAAGTACCGGCGTTGAGTTAAAAGTTTGGTTGCAGATCTCCTGATTTAGCGGCTGCTTACTCCTTATAGCCTACGCTATCACAAATCTCATGCCGTATGTAGTCTGGCTTACATGCTCAAGTATCAATCGCACAATTTACTGTAACGGGCTAGATAGCTGCTAACGGTAAGCGGAACACTTTAAATCAAGATGCATTCAGTCGAAGTGTGGCGTCCTGATGCTCAATGCAGGTACGTTTAGGTAAGTTCCCGAAGTAATAGGCCAAAATGCTTACATCAATAAGGTAATGATGTTACAGAACACGGGAAATGATTTGAGCGGCTGTGATTACAAGTGCGTAAGAGTAGAATAGAAGGCATGGCTCGTATTTAGTCTTGATGTTTTGACCACTAGCTGCCTACGCAATCTTAAAGAACGTATTGATTCGGACTTATCTATCCCATTGTTCCTGGACTATCATAATCTTGTTTAATGGTCCTTGTGAGGATGGGGCCATGGGTATTTTCGCGGTTCTTGGAGTATATATCGGTGGGAGACGCGGAGATCTTGGTTCGCTCATCGGCTGTCTTATCCATACTTTCTTCGGGTATTATGTACCTACTACTTTGGGTCAGGTCGTAGTAATACGAAGCCAAAAGAATGCAATACTATTTCGTAATGACACTTTTGTCATCAGTGATAAATATGCTATATATAGCCTGTGTTATATACTCTGGATTTTCTCGCACAATTTACCATAAATAGCTGCGAAGTTGCTGCTCAGGAGATGGGAAGTTTGGGAAGGACTACGATGTTAAAATATTAGACTTATATGCCTAAACATGCCTCCTGTATATCACATACGACCATAGGTAGAGGAGAATTCGGGGTCCCGTCTGCTCCCCCATAGACAAGCCTCTAACCGGCAGATTAGTAGTTGAGTGGGTGACCATCAGCGAACACCGGCTGTTGTATGTTTTTTTTGTCCTTTTTTTTGTTATTCTTTTTTATTTTAACATCTAAACTCATCAATGAACCACTTCTTCTGTGCCCTAATCAAGTAATTTGAAGAGGTCACAATCCTACGTGAAAGACTACATGTGGGTGGGGCTTACTGCCGTCGATGGGCCCCCCTATCTCGATTCATGCATTGACTCAACAGAGGCGTGAAGGTGAACATCCATGTACTAAATCTTTTTGATCTACGAGAGTTCTATGCCAAAACCCTTCTGTCTTAAGTAGATGATTTTAATAATAGCTTATCTTGGGTTATATAACGTCTGGTTGTCTGGAAAGCACTGTATGGTAGGCGAGTCACTCAGGGAACTTCTCCCGACACTCTCATATTTAACAACTAACTTAGCTAAGAACGCTTCTAGATTCTAGTACATATTAATTGTGACCTTCTGATTAATAGATACATGATCATACACTCATTATATGCCATATATCGCGACTAACACCAAACGCCATTTCTTGCCCGATGTCGCCTCATCCCTCTCCATCGTCACAGCGGCTTCAAGGCTAGCACTTTGAATCAGCTACTCTGCAACCCTAAAATGATGAGATATGACTCCAGCCAACCGTGAGCTACGAAAAGAACCGCCTCGCCAGCCGCAGCCACAGCGCTCCGAGTGAAGTTCGTTACCGGAGCTGTCTCCCCTCGTTGGTTCCTATTTCATCCGTCCAACCCGGTCTGTTCCATCCCCTCTCGCGCACGGTTACGCCATGAGAAGATTCTCACCAGCATCTACATCTTCCGAAGTGGCACCGAGCTATGTTGACGTTACTGTATCCAACACTCGCCCATCAAGGTGCCCATTCCACCATCTCCAACAATCTTGAGGCATTTCAAGGAGTTCCCTATCCTCACATCGAATCGACATGAATTCACCTCCGCTGGGCCAAAACAGCTCCGTAGACATTGCCGCAATCACACAGCAAGTATCGTTTATGCAACTGCCAATAAAGATGTGCTCCAACTTCTTCGGCAGAGAGAGCACATTTGAGGAAATCGACCAAGTCCTCGGCCAGGATGGATCAGCAACAACTTTCCGATCTATAGTGCTGTTTGGTCTTGGTGGTATCGGCAAGAGCTCCATCGCCGCACAATATATTGAGAGAAAGCTGGAAGAGAAGAAGTATGACGCCGTATTTTGGGTCTATGGCGAGACGGCGGCATCGTTGCGACAGAGCTTCACAGACGTAGCATTGCGGCTCAAGTTGCCTGGAGCACAGCCTAATCTACACAATGAGAACTTGCAACTAGTTCAGAACTGGTTTCAAACGACTAGTACGTCATTAGCCCCTGTTATATTTTATCTTGTCTAATATTCTATATGGCAGACTACAAATGGT
Source organism: Trichoderma simmonsii (assembly GCA_019565615.1). Taxonomy (NCBI): domain Eukaryota; kingdom Fungi; phylum Ascomycota; class Sordariomycetes; order Hypocreales; family Hypocreaceae; genus Trichoderma; species Trichoderma simmonsii. The sequence continues at coordinate 4,445,585 of CP075866.1, forward strand.
TAGTGGTTTACGACAATGTCGAGCATGATAACCTCTTAGAGCCATACTGGCCAAAAAGTAGTCATGGGACAGCTATCATTACTACTCGCAATCATAACTTGATGCACAAATTTGCCACCTCTGGCTTGGAAATAACTTCATGGGATGCAAAGACCGGTTCTGAGTTTCTCTTGTTCTTGTTGAAGGACAACATAGGCCGCGATATACAATCAGAGAGACTCTCGGCAGTTGAACTTGCCGAAAAGCTCGGTGGTCATGCGTTGGGTATCTCTCACATGGCTGGTCTAATTAAACGTAAGTCTTGCACCATTGCCGAATTCATGCGCATCTATTTGGAAGATCCAAAAAGGCTTCATAAATCCGAGTTACAGGCGGTGTGGGATGTATCATTTGGTACTTTGGAAAGAAATAGTCGAGCTTTCATGGGAGTTGCATCATTCTTGGTCCCAGACAACACGGCGCAGGATCTATTTGAGAAAAGGCCAGGCCACGATCTCCCAAATGATCTTGAGTTTTTTCTTGATGATTCGAAGTATGCCTGATCTCTTCCTTGAAAGAAGTTTGTCTAATCTCTACTACAGATTCTCCGGAGCGATGGAACCTCTCTTGGACCTTGCCTTGATAAAATGGGACAAAGACGCTCGTATCTTCTGGTGCCATCGCATGGTGCAGATACAATTCCGATCTTTCCTATCTCTAGGGGAGCGGCAACAAGCCTTCAACAATGCAGTGGTGCTAGTATACAACGCCTTTCCCAAACAGTCAGACTCGACAAACAAGAATCAATTGTACCATCAGTGGACTCAGTGCAATCGTTGCTTACAGCAAGTTCTTTGTTTGAAGGATAATTTTAAGGAGGAGCGTAGACACTCGGATGAATTCAAGGCGTCGTCGTTGTTCTGCGAGCTTTTAGTGGATTGCCAAAGGTGAGATATCGCCTGCTACAATTTTGCGACAATGTACTAACTCAACATTAGGTATCTCTACGAGATCAATGCATTTAAAGAGCTTGAGGACGTCTGCGAATTAAACCTCTTAGCTGTGGACACCCTCGACGATCAGGAACAAGCTATCGATGTCAAGGCCTCGACATTGTCCCACCAAGCCAACATGTATGAAAGCATCGGCAGGGTCGAAGACGCCATCGAACTAAACACCAAGGGCTACAACATGCGCTTAAAAGAAGAACCTCGCAAGGGTGGCCTTCTCGGCGGTTTCGAGCAAAACCTCGGATACAACTACAATACTGGCAACCAGCATGAAACAGCACTCAAGTGGTTTGAAAAGTCACGCGTTACCTGGACGGAGTGGAATGTAAAGGAAGACAGGAAGCGGACTGGCCTACAGTCACAAAGAAGAATACTGCGCGGTGTCTTGTGTATCTGGGGAGGTACGAGGAGGCACAATCATTGCTCGATGTTTCAATCAGAGAGTTCAAGCAGGAGAAAACCTCTCAACTGGGCTATGCTGGCTTTGTAAGTACCGTCTCTCGTTCTTTCATGCAACATGATTAACGTCTTTCGTAGCGCATACTTTGTCCAAGGCACCCTTGAACGACGCAGAAACAGGCCAGAAGCTGCCGAGGCAAATTTCATGGAAGCGCAGAATATGTGGTTCAAAGGTGATCAGACGCGCTTTCACCCGTTCAATGCCGGATGCATTTATAAGATGGGCGTGGTTTGCCTAGATCAGGGCAAGGTGAAGATTGCTATGTACGTTTCTATTCCCTCCCTTCTCTCTTCCCTATCCCTCTTCCTTCAATTATCCAATCCATCCATCCATCCATCTCCTGTATTTCAGCCTTATACTCTGTGTTCCTCTGAATTCATCAATTACCAACATGTGCTGTCTAGTACACATCTCCGTGACGCACTGGAAATCACAAAATTCCACAGCGACGCTATGCCTGTTGAGCACGCGCGTGGCCTGTTCAAACTCTCCGAGGCTTTAGTCCAGAACTCGTCTACAAATGAGGGTGGGGACGATGGCAGCGAGAAGGAAGCACAACATTTGAGAGACGAGGCGGAAAAATATTTGCTCAGGCGGGATAAAAGTGCGACGCAATTTGGGAACGAAGATGCCTATGATAGATGGGTGCCGATTTTCTGGCGGTAAGCAGTTTGAGAGGAAGCCTACATAAAAAAGCAAGGGGGAATAGAAATACGAATATGCCTCTTTGGTACACTATGTCTTGCGATTCTCTGACTTTCAGATGCCTCTCTCAGCCCAAGACTGGATAATACCCTCGTTGGTCTCGTCGTAAACCTTGACATAGACACTTTCACCCGTGAGAAAGGTATTTGGCTGCACAAACTTCCACTTCATCTTCGGTTTCGAAACGACAATCTTGCGCCATTCTTCATACACGCCCTCAACTGCGCACAAGGGCTCGTAGAATTTGCTGCATGCGGATAGATCCGCGGTGCAGCGCCAGATGTGTAGCTTGCAGAGATACGAGCCCAGAGATTGTTTACCGCGGGAAAGGAATTTGGACCGGTCAACATTTACTGTGAGAGATTGCTGCGTGGGGTTATGCGCGATGGAGATGACTTCGTCCCCGTCTTGTAGGAGGTGTTTGAGAATGGAGAAGTAGGCCTAGGTGAGGGTTAGTTAGATAGAGGTGTCTGAGAGGGAGGTTATTTCATGCATACCTGGCTATGGACTTGGCCCCAGGCTTGGTTTTGGACATTGTAATGCTCGAGCGCTTGCAGACCATTGACGCCAATGTTGAGATATGTGGCGTAGAGAACTGCGTTTGATGAGAATTAGTGTCATCTTATGCATATACGTTAGGCAGTTTGGACTTTTGCAACGTACGGTCTTCAGCTTTGATGCTGCTACTGTCAGAGTAGCCAAAAATGCTCAACAGATGCTTATTGTCCATGAAATACATCGACATCAAGATTGCACGACATTCTTCAACTGTTTCTGCCAGCTCCCCAAACACACTTCCCCACGTCTGACCGGGTAGATAGTACGAAGTTACGGCTTCTCCGGTGAGAGGGCTAATTGGAGGATTCTGCTTGTCAAAGTTGTAGGTTCCTGGCGAAGTCTCGCTGAGGAGCTTGCCTGTGCCATGGCCGATCAATTCGTGAATAGCAGTGGCAAGATATCTCACAATGTGCGTGGTTTCCCTGAAAAACTTGAGCTCGGATGAGTCAACCCAGTAACAGGGAAGGTCAGGGTTGTTGTTGACGCTGAGGCGATTCGCGAGGACAATATTCTTAAAGCCATGGGTCTCTCGGATGTAATTGTACTGTCAAGATTAGCTTATTACTGGCTAACAAGAACTAAAAAAAAAACACAAACTCACATTCGGGAGATTGGAAGCTTCGAAGACGATGCTGCCACACACAGCCAGCGCTGGGAAAGTTAGTGCCTTCTTTTCCATTTATAGAGGAGGGCGGAGGTAGAGCAGTTGGGTAGAACAGAAGAAGCTATATCACTGGGTAACTAACTATGGACACTAGTAAAGTCTGGAGCCTCAAATAGACTCTTCTCAAATGGTCCTTTGCCATCATTCACGCCCTCGACCGCCCATGGCAGCTGTCGAATGAATGTAGCTGAGCTATTGACAAAGGTTTTCAATGTCTTGATTTCATCGGCATCGGCAATGCCTATCATAGCCTCCCACTCAGAACGGATCTCAGCCGGGTCGCGGTAAGGCTCGATGAAGCCAAGTATGTTCTCGACTCTGGCTGATACATCTGTCACCCAGACCTTTTGCGATTCTTGGAAGGCTTCTAAGCTGCCAGTGCGAAAGCATTCGATGTAGTGTGTCAAGAACTCGGTCTGTTCATCATTCCCTGCATACTTCTTTGCCATTTCCAAGTCAGAGCAGATCTTGGCTAGTTCCTCCGAGTGATCTCCTCGGACAAGGAAGATACCGTCTGCCAGTTCGTTGTCTCCATTTTCAGGTACGTGAGTTTCTGCAGAAGCTTGCAACACCTGCAGCACAGGCTTGCCATCCTTGAGCACTTTTCGAACGCGAGTATTCTCTGGGCCGATCGACCTTTTGTTCATGATGTCCTTGACCTTCGCGATGTCATCCCTGGTAATGGGCTCCTCGGTAGGGTAGTAGCCCGACTGCGCATTCTTGCTAGGGTATCCGAGGCTGAATGGCGGAACTGCCAACAAAGGGTCGATAATCTTGTCCAGCCCAGCTTTCGCCTTTAGAGCAAGCTTCCCCAGAGCTTCTGCTGACAGGTCAGGGACGAACTCCTGGCCACCTTCTCCCTAATTAATCATTCATCGTCAGCACCAGTAGACGCAGGAAGATCATAAAGACGCAGAAAACGGCGTATTGAACTCTTGACTTACATAAAAGTTCCCCAAGTTGCAAAGGAACATGGCAGCATACTCGAGAAATGAAGCCAGCTCCTCAGGAGTGATGTTGCACTGCGCTAGCAAGGTGTCCCATTTCCCATCACAGGCATGGTAGAGATCCATGATGAAGTCGAAGATGTCGGGGCTTTCTGGTGACACCTGCCGCATAATGATCCTGCTTCCATGCCATGCTGCCCGTGCAAGATGGTGGGCATACAACTTGTCGCGCTTGTCGAGGGCATCGAATATCGTCTTGACCTTGAGCTGATGGATTGTAGCGCCGAGAGGCGGAATATGAGAGCTCTCAGCCGAAGACATGGAGATGTTTGACGAAGAAGAGGAGTGAGAATACAGTGATGAAGCTGGGTAGGATGGCTTCAGAGCTTCGGAATGAGGGGAGCTGTGATGCCTACTATTAGGTAGGGACGTGCATACCGGTCTAGGAATAATCGTGATCCGGCATGGTCCAGGCTTTCCACTCCAATTCACCTATAGCCTCTGCGAGGTTGGTGCGAGCATGACGCAGATATTTACCTGGCTCAACCTGTGTCTTTCATACTTTATTTCTCATCTATAGGTAGGTACGAGGGAAGACTAGTTTCTAGATGGTGTTGGTATAAGAGATCTTCACTATAAATCTATAGCTCAATAACTTAACCAAACTACCTAGACACGATCGTTCTAGCAGGCTATAAAGGTAGCAACAATTCTCGAAATCGAATTACGCTTTTTTTTTCTAAGATCTAAATACCACTCAACGAACAACGCAGCATAAAAGCAAAGGACCTGCACAGCAAGAGACGAATCAACGGCCGAGCAAAGTCGCGAAACAGCCACGATGACTAAAGGCGATAAGTAATTCGAACCCTAAACACAATAGATATAAGAATAAATATAAAAAAGCAATAAAGTAACTCTGGCCGGAATGGAAGGGCAGAGGATAGAGTTTTAGGGTGGGAGTTGACGTTCGTCGTGATTGGGCATGTTGTAAATTCATGGCACGAACACCACTACCTATACGATGATCGCTGTCCTAGCTTTGTTTGCGCTTATTACACGTTTACAGCAAAGCGGCACCTGTTTTCACTCGTACGACAATTCCAAGGTTCACTCAACACGATACGTAGACGCATCACTAAGTAGTGCGGCAATTTTTGATCCTACAATGGCTTGATATGGTCTAGATCACTGCTCTCTGAGGCAGCAATGGCGATCCTTTTGGGGCACATCGTGACTAATTCGCCACCGTTATACGATAGACCAGCGGGAGCAATTGAATCCTTCGACTCTGTCCTAAGCGCTTCGGGGTGCGGTCTGTCACACAGCCCCTCCAGCAAGCATTAATTGTGGTAAATGAGATCTAACCTATTCTGTTTATACGGAGTATTTGCTCCATACATGCGACCGTTACCTATTCAGGGTGATTATCCTCCCACCTTCTTCCCTTGCTTCGAATTGTACAAGCAATCCCTCAGATTCCTTTTCCATAGCTGTCTCACTCTCATCAACACCACTTATAAGAGGTCGTTGATCAAGCCCGTGAAAGAATACTGCCAGTATGTTGTTCGTCCACGGCACTAGGCCTGCCTTTCTCGTTCTCATCATAACTATCACCAAAAACACCAAAGAAGCCACCAGCTCGAATGCAGGTAGAATAAGCCATTCCCAAGTCACAACAGCATGGCTAATTGGAGAGAATGCTTTACCATGTGTAGGTGATGGTTGGTACGATGCACTTCGAAGGCTGAGAGATAGACTGTTGGCCAAGTTGTCCATCAAGTCAGGAAACCCCGTCTCCGAGCTGTTCATGGCTAATCGCACTATTTGCATGAGATCCGAAGAAGCAGAAGACCCGAGGGAGTCGACGAGGCTCGAATATGCGCTTCCAACGAGTATAAAGTTGAGCCAATCGGCTGTCGCATCCTTCGAAGTACCCAAAACACGGAACTCGTCCGAGTGAGGTGGACGAAATGTGTAATGTTCATTCTCAGGAAGTATCCCCTGTGTTTCGTTTGTCCATGTAGAAATGACCGTCTCGCGTAATGTGCCGTTGACGAAGACGGCGCTCATGTTTCGAACACAAAATTGCAACATGCACTCAAAGGCCACCGGTGCCGCATACATGTCCCCTACCATCTCATCAGGGTCGAATTTTGTCTGATCTGGTTGCTCAGGAATTGTGCCAGGAGCAGCGGCGACAGCGAAAGCGCTCAGCAGCATTGACCCATTGTGCTGAAATGCAACTGAGCCCCATCCCTCTGGAGCAATCGTCGTGGACACATTGACGATTCCGTTTGTGATGGAGAAATCAACTTGGTTGTTCATTTCCCCTGGTTGAATGCCTGTCAGCCCAAAGCCATTCGGCAAAGTATATACATTTGTCTCATAAGCTTCGTCAGTGAGTTTATGAGGAACTATGCGTATTTTCCCTCTATTCAGTTGCCGTGTCAGGTTCTTGCAAGTGTTGCAGAACCCCAACGTCTGGTAGGAGCTCCATGTGCAATTGCCAGTGCTGCAAGGTGCCTTCGCGGTAAAGTTCGTACCAGGGGGGTTGAAGAAGGCTAGGTAGGGTGCCGAAGTGAACACCGAGTCGACTCCTTGTATGGTCCCTCCGTTATCAAAGGGCACCGAACCGACACCGTTCATATACTGCGCAATAGGCATCAGTGCATTCCCACCGGAGGCTGTGTAGATCGTATCGTAGTTCAGCGCCTGTTGAGCGAAGGTGCCGATGCCTAGGGCGACTATGGTGATGAAGGCTCCCAGGGCAGCAACTAGACTGCGAGAGAAAAGGTAAGAAACTGCAGTCGTGGTCAAGCGAACCCATATGTATACGGATATCACACTCACCCCCCTCTGCGACTAGCAATGAGCACTACGCTCCCCCAAGCGCCTCTGCTTGCTTCATCAATGGTATGAAAATCAGCCAACGGTGTCTTTTGCAGCGCATTTAACCACTTTAGCTGCCCAACACCAGAGCCATAAGATATCTCCAAGAAAAACTCGCACAGTGTCGACAAGATTTGAACAATAGCATTAGGAGTGATACCGAATTTCAGCTGCGGCAGGGGATGACCATCAAAAACCCTCAAGGCTATGACAAGGGCAATGAAGCAGCTGGCACTGGCGATCCAACTTGAGACTTCTACCTTCCAGGCTATTGAATGCCATCTTGAGCGTAGATGCTGACGCCGACTTGGCGGCTGCACCCGTGGTGTTGGAGCTTTGTCTGGCGGTGGTATTGGGGAGGCAGGGCGCTGGTCGCCGTGAGGAGGAGATTCCTCATGGTCGTCTCTAAGAAGATGTTCGCGGTCATGCTCGGCAGATTGACCTTCTAAATCTCGTAGTTCATGGTTCTCGGCCATGTTCTGCATGTGAATGTTATGCAGTTCTTGCTGCACCCACCAACCTAACTGAACAATGAACGTGATACAACAAGAAGACGAATGCAAATGGAACAGAGATTAGCGTTTCTACGGGTCTTGGCGCTTCATTTATTAATACCAAGCTGAGCTGAGGTACTCCTACATCTGATAACTCAGCCGTTGATCACCCTCGGATCATGCGTACTCCATAGCACGAAGGATTTGGACTAAGTTCAACACAGGCTAAGGTGAGTAGAAAACAGGTATTTGAGAGGTACTTCTGGACGAGAATAAATTGCGTGCGCTTAACTCGCGACTTGGCGCGTTTCTCTTTACATGCAGCGTAACCCTGTTCTACTGTCTTGCCACATGTAGTATTAGTCTTCAGAGGATCCGAGCAACCGCGCTCTCTCTACTAATTGCGCAGGAGTCGATGATTGGTGCGAGATTCACGCTTCTCAATGCTACTAATCCTTTCATAGCCTGGCCTCAAAGTCCCGGGGATAATAAAGAGCCCCGAGGCGTCTGTTCTCCATTTCATACGGAAGGATTCGCGAGCTGGGAGTTACACGAAACAGAAGCGCCCGCCCAACGCCCGTCTGTCTCAACGGTGGATTTAGAGCAGCAGCTCAGGCTCGCTAGAATTGTTACTCCATTATTTCCGTCGCGGCTCGCGGCTCGCGGCTCGGCACGAAACTCCCCGCTTTACCAAGCTGAGCTCTCCCATCGGAAGGCAAACCTAGACAGATCAAGCCGCCAACGGTAACACATTGCATGTCCCGTCCAACAAGGAGCACTGGTGGCTATGGTTTCCTATTCTCTTCAAATCCGTCGCATTACCTGCTCACGATTCGGGGTGTCACGATTGGTTCCGTTATTGTGAGGTTGCTGAAAGATTAAAGATACCAGACGCCGTGGTGCACGCTTGGCTACTCCATAACTAGCGCTTGGGTTTGGCCATCTCTTGGTCATCAGTGGGGTAAACCTACCCCATTCGCGAGTCTCTCTCTCTCTGGTACAGAAACAGAAGCAAGAGACTTGTGAAGCTTCGAGGTATCAGAAGGACTGGAAAAGATAGCGATTTGCCAGAGGCTGAAACTAGGTACTAACAGGAATTTATTACTGAATTAGCCTTGATGCAGGTTCAAAAAGCGTCTTTCATAAGGTGTTTGCGTCCGAAGCTCTAGGTGTCTACGTTGTCATACATTTGGTCAAAATGGCAAAATCTTGTCAGGACGTTATCTGAAACGTAAGCATTCGAAATTGGAACATGGACGACAGAGTAGGAAAACGGAATTCAATTTTAGGTACAGTGAGAGTAGTTTCGGGTGAAGTCGTCGAGGAAGTTACAAAATGGGGCTATTTGCGAGTTTGAATTGATGCTGACTGGGATGGCGCGTACACTCACTTTGACAGTTGGGCTGACAGCGCCTATCTGATGTTGCAGAGGCATCCAACAAGGCATTATTGGTGACATGATCTTCAAGCAGACTCCAGCCAATCAAGTAGGTTAGCGGCACCCTCTTCAATATTTTATACATTGTAATGGCAAAGTTGGGAACAACCTTCTGGGGCTGTGTCTATCACGTCTGCCTAGGAGATAAAGTCAGAGTAGTATATCTTATTAAATGCGACTTGTTAACCATAGGAAACACATTCTCTTCCATTTCAATATCCTAGAAAAGCTGCCAAGCAAACTTGGCCAATCTTCACAATGTCCGCGCAACATCCGAACAGTATCGGGAACTCAGAACTGCTCTACCAGCAATTACCATTATATGAGCTTCAAATACGTCTTTTGAGGCTAGAGCCGAAGGCAGGGTCAACAAAGATTCAAGCTTCGCTTATCAAACGCAACTTATTGGACATTAAAAGAGGGGGTCCCTTTTTCGAGGCTTTATCATATACCTGGGGCCCGCCTACAGTCACCAAGGATATCTTTATCAATGGAATCGCGTTTCCAGTTACCGCAAACCTATACGCATTCTTAGAGAACTACCAGGAAGCAGGTCAGGGCGTTGACCTATGGATAGATGCAATATGTGTCAATCAGAGCGACTTATTGGAGAAAAACCACCAGATTCCAATGATGAACCTGATCTACGCAGCAGCCAGGGCGCTGATTATCTGGCTTGGGGAATCTTCATCCGACAGCGACCGGGCCATGGATTGGATCAACCATCTTGGCCATGCTTCTCCATATGACAAGATGCCCAACATTCCCAACCATGCCTGGCAAGCTATGCAGAGCCTGCTTGAACGCCCTTGGTGGAAGCGCATCTGGATAGTGCAAGAACTGACTGCGGGTGCAATGGGACTAAAGTTGGACAAGGCCTCGATTATCTGCGGCCATATCCGCGTTTCGTGGATGTCCGTAGTAATTGCGGCTGATCGTATGAAAGCTTACCAAGACGATAGAAGGCAAGCCTTCCCAACCATCACAGAGATTTTAGAGCTCGATAGCTTGCGAGACAGCGCCGGATACTATTTTACGAAAGAGCCAACGTCCAAGTCTCTGTTCGACTTGATTTGCCGTTATAGGCACTTCCTGGCTACAAACAGGCGAGACAAGATTTATGCAATCTGGAACATGTTTTCAAGAGTACCTTCAAAACGACTACCGACAAGATATGATCAATCCGTGGAGGACGTATACGTCGACTTCGCTGCAGAACTGCTATCCGGTGAGACAGGTTTGGAAGTTCTTCGCCACTGTGTGAATGGTAGTGCAGACATACCATCTTGGGTTCCAGACTGGTCTGTTCCAGCTGGTGCGCTATCACTGCCTTTCAGAAATATTCAGCGATATTTCGACGTTCCCTGGTGGGCAGAGCCCATTTTTAAAAAGCCTAGGGCTCGTTTCGGCGCTGATGAAGCCAGAGATACACAAGCTGGATTCTACGTGAATCCTCTGGTTGACAGTGCCGAGGAAGAAGTATTGAGAGAACGCCGAATAAAACGATTAGAGATAGCTGCCAACGGTTCTGCAGTTGTCAAAAGTCTGGACGATATTCCGGACCATTTTACATTCCACAAATCATGCCCGGATCATATCAAAGAACAAATTAAAGAAATGCTGTCTCAAGAAAATTTCATCCTTGCAATTGGAGATGAAAACCCCAATGTGCCGGAAAACCCTGACGCAATACAGCAAGGTGAGCTTATCACTGAGCGCCAGATGAAGAAATGGCTTCTACAAGAGCTCCGACACTCTACGGCAAAGCCATTGTATGCAACCGCCACGTCGGTCAATGCCAACTTCAAAATCAACAGAGACGAAAAGTCTTTGCAAATCAAGGGAGTATTATGGGATGAACTCCAAGTGTGTCATGATAGCTTTGTTGAAGATATCGACCAAAATTTGGCTGATGCGACCCATTTCATGGTTGCAGTCGGTTGCTGCAAACATCTCGCCGTGTCTAACAGAAGCGCAGCAAACAACTATCCTACTGCAGCCGAGTTGTTGGAAGCATTTTGGTCTACACTGTTTGTGGGACAAGCAATCCCAGATGAAGACGACGAAACCAAGGATCATCCACGCTATGAAGACTGGCTCCCAGAAATCCCAAAGTCATGGGTACCAGGCCAGCCTCCTATAACAGCTAAAACTACAGGATTGATTGAACTTGCAGAGATGAATGAAGTTATCGAGCGTCCGACTTCTATTTTCAACAAAGAAGAAGAAAGAGCTAGTGGCTCTCGATTTGAGAACCGACTTGCTCCTCAGCTAAGGGAGCTGGTATTTCCGCCTCACAACGACGAATACGTTGCGCTCTTTGGTCAGCTTGCTTCAGCGTGGCACCAGCAGCCATACGACTTATACCATCGACCATTTGATTTGCTAAACGTAATTCCTGATCCATATTGGGAATCCAGACGCCACAAGGACGAACTCGCCAAGCACCAAGCAAAAAACAGGCGGTCAAAAGGAATCAAATCATATGTTGAGGCTATCGAAGATCCTTCTGATCAAGACTTCTTGCGTCGGGCGTACGATGAGGTGGATGAAACCCTGAAGCAGGAAGTAAGTCTTGTGCCACAGAATACTCTGCCTGCAGGTATCGAAAAGTATGCGTTGGGACGAAAATTCTTCATCACTAAGAAGGGCTACTTTGGATTGGGTCCCCAGAAATCAGAGCCTGGAGATAGGGTAGCTGTGCTTTTCGGCTCCGGTGTACCCTTTGTGCTTCGGAAGTGTGTATCTGCTACGGGTAAGCGGGCTTGGAAGATTGTGGGTGAGTGTTATGTGCACGGGATAATGCAGGGTGAGGTTATTCAAAAGTGGAATCTTGGCTCGGCTGAGGCACAGATGATTCTTTTGATATGATGTATACATTAATTGCAAAATTTGGTTCTCGACGTTTAGTTATATACATCTATATACTACTGCGAAAGACTTCGTGCGACTAGTCTAAGATGATACAATGCTTATTTTCCTACTGGAATTGACACATGACCCGTCCATCAAGTTCCCAGATCCAGTTACTCAACCATCTCGACATAATTTAGAATGAAAACTTCATGTTGAGAAGCTCTTCAGTCCACTTCCAGAGCTTATTGGCCTCAGCTCTTCAGTCCACTTCCAGAGCTTATTGGCCTCGACTTCGCTGGATGCCCAAGGTCTGACAGTATGAACATAAGGGTCTGCGACCTGACAATCTGCGAGGTACGCTCCAGTATATTCTTTCATGCAAGGGTTAGCGTATGCACAACACTAAGGAATGAAGTAGTAGATATGCTTACCCGAAAGATCTGGATCAAATGAAGCATAGACACTCGTTGCGATGCCCGCTTCTTTACTTCGGTACTTTGGCCATCCATTCGCGGCTTCTTCATTACCCAGTTCAAAGTCGATTTTGTCTAAGGAGTGTGTCAGTAATCTGGGATTGCCTCCAAATAATAGTACATTAGCAACTCACTGATGTCTCCAAATTCGCCTGCCCAGTCAACGTGTCCTCCCAATGGGGTCATTATCACACCAGGGTCGAGGCCGAATACCTGTGCCCTCTTTCCAAGTAGCTTACCAAGATAGAGAGCATACAGGTGAACTGCTGTTTTTGATTGACCGTATGCACGCCATCTATTGTAAGCTTCACCACCCTGTACGACGTTATAATAAAATTTGTTAGCCGGTAATTTCCTTGTAAGGTAATGAATGCCAAATATCTTACCTTGAAATTGTGATCATTCCAGCGAATCGGGCCCCAGCGATGACCATCGCTACCAAGAAGCACAACCCTTGGGTCCTGTGACTTAAGAATCTTGGGTAAAATGGTATTTGTAAACACCCAAGTAGCCAGATAATTAATGCCCAATTGCCTCTCGAAGCCGTCTGTTGTCACGCCATGGGTCGTACCCATGATGGCAGCATTGTGGCAGAACACGTCGATATATGGCACATCATCCCAAGAGTTAACTGTTTCAGCTGCCTTTTTGACTGCAGAGAGAGATTCAAGATTCAGTTCAAGAAATTTGGTGGCTATTTTGGAGTCGATCTTCGCGATAGCATCCGACATGTATTTGACCTTGTCGGCACTGCGACCTGCAAGAATCAAAATCTTGGGCTGAAACTTAGCAATAGCTAAGCAGTACTCTTCTCCAAGGCTTCCTTGAGATGTTCCAGTAACACAAGAATGATCTTGTCCTTGATTTTGTCTGCATACGTAGCAGCCAGTTGGTGTCCGGAGACGGAATCGCCATTTGCAGGAGGAGCCATGATTGAATGTTTAATTCTGGATGAGATTATGTCGAATGAGTAGCTGAAGGAAGACAGTGAGCATATTCCAACAAGTCCATGTTATTTAAGCTTATTATAATTCTATGTTCTAGAAAACTTCACTCACGATACACATCCAGCTCTTCAGCTTATGGTATACCTTCAACACGCCACCACTTCATCGCCGCGGAGCTGTTGTGTTAGTCCCCACCGAGATGCCTGTTTCTCGGAGAATACCTTAACTACGGATATGCAGTCAGTTCTTCCATCTAGATCAATGAATTGAAAAGCAGTGCGATTTATAATACTCGGCCTTGAATTGCTCCGTCAAGATCATCAATCACTGCATTTTTGTTCATGTCTCAGGCGCATCCAAAGCCCTAAGCGCACGCGGGGCTTTTGCGACTCCCTATGCAATCTTCCAACTCTATCCATTTATTAGTATCTCCGCCTATCTCTATCAAGGTGATGGGCTTCAGCGATGTACTCCGTATGTGTCTTATTAATAATGAGTCTGGGATAATCACCTCAATCCCCACGTTTGGTGTATTTGTAATTACTTTCATGTATTCTGGTTTATTTATAGCTATACTTCCGCTTGCGGCTCTAGTCTACATATACGGGAAATTGTATACCCAGCTCGTCTGCTTTGATTGAAAGTGCAATAAACCGAGAATAATATCTTGCATGACCCAGCGCTCCACCAAGATACCACATACCAGGCTCTGGAATTATCGTTAGTCAAGAAATAGTATAGTATCATAGCTAGTTAGAGAGACAATCTCAGGCTGGGACTCACGCTGTAGTACTCGAAAAGCCCCAAGCACTTCGCCTTCTTCGTTAATGCCGAAACAGTCACCGGCACAATCCGCCACAGCCTTGCCGAAAATGTGCTCAACATCATTCCGCAGATTCCCATTAAAGCCGGTAGCAAGCACAATAACATCTGCATCAATCTTCGTACCGTCCGTGAAAAGCAGGCCAGACGAAGTATACCTTTCCACCAAAGCGTCTGACTTGACTTTAATCTGAGTCGGATGTGATATTAGTATTAGACGTATAGCCTACGTGCGATAGATGTATCATTTTGGGCACTGAGAATGGTGGAGATTCTTACATAGCCTTTACTGATTTTAGCTGATGTGCCGACGTCGATGTAGTGACCTCCTAATTTGATGTTGATTGCTTCTTGAATATCCCCGTAAGGATCCACCTTGAAGCTGGCATTCTCAAGAGCTTCCCATCTTTCTGGTTCTGTTCTCGCCATAGCATGGAACGATTTGGCCGAGAGTAGTCGACTGATTGAAACGGGATTGCTAAACATCGTTCGATCGCTCATTTCGGTTGGTATGTTTTCATTATACAGCACTGGCGAGAAAGAGAAACTACTGTTAGTTCGTTATTTGTAGCACATCTCCAAGCTTTGCTTACCGTGATATCGACTCGCGATGTATTCGACTGGGAGCACAACTGGTGTCATGTTAGATAAGGATGTCGCTTTGAATGCATGCGAGTCTCACAGGTACGGCTACGCTGAATCATCGTTACCTCCATTCCCTCTTCAAGCATATCGTCAGCAACATCATGAGCTACAATGTCAGCGCGAGTATAGTAGTATTTTGTGAGAGGTTCAGTTACCTGTATTTGCTGTGCCGACAACTATTCCTCGCTTTCCTCTCCACCCTTCTGCTGACTTGTAGTTCTGAGAATGCATTATGATGCCGCTAAATTTATCCTGGATTTTGTTGTCAATATATCAAGACGCTGTTTATAGTTCACATCGCATCCTAGTATCTTCTTCAAACAAAGTTTGCCCGCTTACCTTGTCTGGCCACTCCGGTATTAAAGGAACTTGCGATCCGGCTCCTGTAGCAAACACAACATGTTTCGCAGTTATTTTTGAGTGAATTCCATTCTTTTTAATAGTTAGAGTATAAAGACGCTGATCTTTATCCCAGCTTCCTGATACCAATGTTGTCGAAAGCCAGATATTCTGATTGCGGTGCTCAGTTAGGAGCGTAAAAATTGCAACTAAGCGAAGTGAAATTTGGTAAACTTACGATTCCATATTTCTCAGCCCATTTTTTATGACCAGCGGCCAACTGATCTTTACCGAGATATTCGCCCAGCTCAGAACCAAACGTACGGTCAAATGGGAGGTGTGCTGTTCCACTGTTAGTCCGTTGGGTCCATAATGCTTGAGTGTCTACTATTTACAATATTCTCGAACTGTGTGAACTAAATTTGAGGTTAGCTATGATGCCACCAGTCATAGGAGTAACTGAAGTTTGTTTCGGATGTGAGTCGTACGTTTGGCAGAGTTGTATCTTAAGCCCCAAGCTGCGCCAACCTCTTCATTCTTCTCTAATATAACGTAGGACACTCCCAGTGCTTGGAGCCGGCCGCCGGTACTGAGCCCACTTTGGCCGCCACCAATAACCACAGCATGAAAATGAGGATCCTTCATTGATGATATAATTTTGTGTTCTACTTGTATGTGGCCGTTGGCCAGCGGCATACAAGGCGCGAGGGAATCGACGTTTCCATGGCCAGAGATCTGCTCGAGGATCGTGCGTAATACCCAGATTTTCCATCCTCCACTCGTGGCTGGGACCATGTGTATGATCGCTGAGCAGTCTGTTGCAGGATACTTGGTCTGGAAAGTAAACCGACACTCTACCCAAGAGGTCTCTTCATCCAATCTAAGAACTTTGGCAGAGTTTGGAACGACTTTGGCGTGGGACACAATGCCGCGGCTTTTACTTAAAATGTTCCAAATAGTAGCAATTGTGTCGCCAGAATAGAATGTGCGCATCGTGCCAGTAAGGCCGTAGGTATCACGCCATAACGCATCGCCCGTGAAGTCATCTGCGCTTAGTCGAGAGAACTTATAAGCAATGGCATTTGGCCCTACTTGGAGATCGACGTCATCTGGAATCCGGACTTGAGGTAGTTTTCCTGGAAGATGGTCCAAGAGGCTTGTCGAAGATGGTTTGTCATTAGATGAAATCGCCATTTTTTATTTGTGATCAAAATTTCAATGTTACTATGGAAAACAGCACAGCTGCAAAATAGTCCAGAAGTCTATGCATCTCTTTGTACATATACTGCATAGTTTATATAAGAAGACATCGCGCTCAGTCAAAGAAGGATAATTTGATGCAAATCCTTGAGATACATCTCTCGCTGTTCGGCGGACGTTGACTCGGAGATGATGTGTCGGAGGTGGTGTGTAAGTGATAAACACAGCGGCTCGGTCGATAAATACGCTCCGGGCGAGCTGCACCATATTCCTCATTCCTAGATTCTCTTCAATCTTTGACGGAAGGGTTTACCAGAAAAATTGCCAAATTTTTCGCGGAAGAGTCGTCCGCGCTTTCTGCAGCGATTGTCGACGTCCGTCATCTGATTGCCGATCTTGCTCTCCGGAGATCCTTAGAAGTTCCACAAAGCAGAATTCATTTCCCTTGGCAATTCTAGAGAATTTTCATTCTCGAAATCCTAAACCATATACTAAATATTCTTTCCAGTCTAAACGGTCCATATGAGTTCCCAGCTCGGTCTTTATCACCACGAGTGTGGAGTAGCTGAGGTCAGGGAGTGCGAAATACTGGAGCCTACCAGCAGCGAGGTTCTCGTCAAAGTTGCCGCCGTAGCCTTGAGTCCAATTGATTGGAAGATACTTTATGGATCAAAGCCTTCGGTGCCAACCATACTTGGTTGTGACTTTGCTGGCACCGTGACTTGTGTTGGCGATGCCGTGACAAAGCTCAAGATTGGCGAACGTGTCATCGGCTTTGTAGCAGGAGGTTAGATCAAACGACCGTTCCAAGCCCCAGGCCCAGTATACAATCCAACTGGGGCTAAGTCTTCGGAAGCTTCTGCTAACCGATTGGATTGTTGAAAAGGCAATCCTCTGAGGCCAACAGATGGTGCATTTGCCCAGTATGTTGCTGCTCCAGCCCATATGATTCTTCGCCTACCCAAGAATATGTCGTTTGAAGACGCCGCATCACTACCATCACCTCTATTTGTTGGTGGACTCTCTCTATACAAATGCCTTTCAATACCATATCCACCATTTCTCGGTGATAAAGGCATCAAAGAGCCCCTGGCACCCGATGAGAGTAAAGTTAAGGAGGTATTAATCTATGGGGGCGGCACAGCTACCGGGTCGATGCAAATTCAATTGGCCAAGCTGTAAGTACCGACTAAATTAACGATCTTGGTTGAGATTTACTTAACACACTAATGGATTTCTGACACGCAAATAAAAACAAGGTCGGGGCTAACTGTATACACCGTCTGTTCTCAAGAGAGCTTCGAGTTGGTGAAAAGATGTGGTGCCGATTATGTTTTCTATCATGTGAGTTCTCATACCAACTCCTATGCATAGCTGTAACTATGGTCTATTATTATCCAGTACTTTCTTAGGCCCTGGAAACTACAACTAAATGTGCAAACATACAGGACGATCCGACTACTTTACCGCTTTTGCGTAGCACAACGCAAGGCAAAATAGAAGCGTCAGTCGATTGTATTGCGACAAAGTACTCCGCTGCTATATGCGCCACCAACATGGAAGTTTCTGGAGGCAAGTACATAAGCTTTACTGCGCAGAACTGGATCAACGATCCACGTATTACGGTTATCAAGATTTTCGGCTTCACAATGATGAATAGAGAATTCCTTTTTGAATCAAAAGGAATTCGAGCAGATATTAACCACGATGATGTAAACTTCGCAGTTAATTTTTCTCCGCTTGCAGAGCAGCTCATAGCAACTGGCGCAGTTAAACATGGGGCTGTAGAAATACGCCCTGGAGGCTTGAATGGAATATGCTCTGGACTAGACGACTTGAAATCTGGTATTGTACACAGGAAAAGGATAGTCTACCGCATTGAACAAAATACGTCTGGACAAAGTATTTAATAAATGCTCAAAAGCTGTCATACTAGCTTCTATACGTTAGTGACCTCTACAGCTCGTATAAGGCGTCTAAGAGTGGAAGCAAACGCCCGCGAGATATCCCAAAAGCGCATATTTTGCAATATCCGGACAGTTTCTTGAAGCACCTGCACTCGACTCTCTGCCGCGCTCAGATTTGGCACGCCATACATTCCAAGTTGGATGCTCCCGCCACCCTCTTGAACCCACTGAAGGATTTCTGAGATCCAAGTTGTCACATTATCAGGCGATGGTTTGTCCAGCAGGAGAATGGTATGGTCCGTTTCCGTTTCAGAACCAATATTCTCACTACTACCTCCGCGGATGCCATCTCCAAGCGGAGAAGACAACAGCGTAGCGGAACACCATAATACAGAGCCGGCGTAGAAAACGTAGAAAGACTCGTAAGGAGTGTTGAACGGAAAGTCCCGACAAATCGCTATGATTTGCGAGCTATGGTATATAACCTTGCGTACTCGTACTGAATCTTCTTCTCCCCACCTAGCCATGCGTTCACGAGCCGGCTTGTTAAGGCCCGCACTGCGAAGTAGAGCTGGTAGCCAGTCCATCAAGTCGCTCGCGGCATATAAATACGATGTGTGGATAATGAGGGCTCTTTGAACAACATGAACAAAGCCGCGATCTCCTGCTGATGTTGAGTATTTTACTGTATGGGGTGAAACCAGAAAATCTCCCATCTTGTCCGTGAGGGTCATTTTATGCTGGGCAATTGGCAAATAATCGGGCACCACTTCCATCAGAGGGGACACTTGTAGCTCTTTAAGTGACCAAACAAAGCGAGCCAGCATTACCACAATAATATGGATATGTTGTGTATCGGTCAACCGAACACTGTCCATCAGACTTGGGTCGAAACAGCTACGAGCTGCAAGCCGAAAGCCAATGGATTCTGGGTGTATCCTCCATGGGCGTAGAGCTATCCAAGAGTAGGCTGATGGAGCTTCCCAGTGATCCGCATCTTCAGGAAGCGAGAGGGTCAGATCGCCCGTGCTGAAAGCCGGGCGTTGATTGTGCAGAACGCTTACCAAGGCGTCAAACTCCTACAGAAAGAAGTCAGAAAAGATTTCTAGGCTAATTAGATGGTTCGGACTTAGGAATTTAAACAAAAGCATACGTATATAGCCCACCCCAGTCGCTTACGTCGCTCAGTAGCAATCCAGGACATCCACCGAGCCTCTACATCTTCGGTATGAGTCAAGGAGGTCTGCCGTGGTGCGTCATGAAATAAGCCAATTTGTTTCGCTGTTTGGACTAACGACCATCTTAGGCTCTCGCTATAATTGAACAAGACCTTATCGCCACTGCAATATCCGTAGATGCCCTGGAGCAGCTGTGCCGTCATGAAAGATTCGGAGCGTGCGACTCGTGGTTCGCGTTCGCCCTGATAGCTTTATTAGCGGCAGGGCCATCTTACGTGAACAAACCTTTATTATGGTAACAAACCGTCGAAAGTAAGAGGCGGCGATTCAATTTCGCTATAACATTTGCAAAGGATGCTGCCCCGGAAAGATTGGTGAAACGCGCCCCGATACTGGCGATTGCAAGAATCAGCGTATCTGGGGCAGTTGTTGGATCAAAAGTGGGTTTATGAATGAAGCTCAGAACCTTCAGGTTTCATCAATATCACATTCATCAGATCTTGAGAGAGAGAGCCACCGCCCCTGCTTACCGGCCGGAAATTGGTAAAGAAGAGATCAATGCAGTGGTCTAGTTTTTCTCTGCTTGGGAAATCAGAAAAAGAAATAGCAGTCCAAAGCGGCTCTTCAAGGCAAGCCTTGGCGGATCGCCGGATACGATCTCGATCTCCCTCGGCAAGATGCCGAATCTGAGAGTACGATCCCGCTTTGAATAGATCAGTGCGTTGGCCACCAAGGCTTGGAATATCTAGGGATCTCTCGAAAGGCTCATGCGGGTCGAGGAGCCACGCTTCCTGTTGGACATTACCTTCCTTGTACTTAGAGGCAGGTTCTTGGGCGGTGTTTTGATGGCTCGGGTATGTTGACCAGAACAGTGGCGAAGTTGCGTGGTCAAGTAGCATACGGTCAGGAGAGAAGTTAAGAGCGTTGAAGTCCATCCTGTCCCCAGCATCTCGAAGAATCCAATCAAAGTGTGTATCTTCGTAATTGGGAATAAAGCTATCCGCCAGGAGAACATTGTGAGTCCCTCCAGTAGGATACGATCCAAGATTCTCCGTAGGAAAAGATGCGAGAGGCGTTAGATCCTGTGTGTCCGATTCAACGGAACCAGATTGTGGTTCCTGGTTGGTATCTTCAGTTGACTCTACATGGATTGGTTCTTTCTTTCCATAGTCAATCATTACTGGTGTTCGGGAATGTGGAGTCGACTTGTGTATAGACTGAGAATCGCCAGTCTGATGCTTCTCAGCACCGGCAGTGTACACGCAGGAGACTTCTCGTTCAGCGCATGCGAGACACTGCGGACGATGACCAGAGCATTTGATTTTTGATCTAAAATGATATGTTTAACTTCATTTCTTTTAATAATTCTCCACTAACTCTACCTTTGACAACGATCGCATGACTTTCTTCGTGCCTTGGGCCCTCGCTCGTGCATCCTCATGTGCCTGCCTAGACTATCTCTGTTGTGTATTTAAGTATTAGCGTTAGTCTATCTCCTTTACCTATTAAAATGCATAAAGAACCATGCTTACTTGCGCCGAAATTCTCTGCCACAGATTTGACACAAATTCATAGTGTTTTGTACTAGGATACAGCAAGGGAGATAGGCGAGTGGCGCTAATAAACTTGCAGGATGAAGTGTGATGTCTATTTCAGTAAGGGTTGGGCTCTTCACTGATACTGAGTAAGAAGAGCAACTGTCATCTCAATGGGCGAGTATACAATTATGACAGAGGCTTGTCAGATTCAAAATACGGTAGGCGGGAATGGCGGAGCTAAGCACGATCAATGCAGTATTTGTTCCTAAATCCGGACTTCTTTTCACGCCGGATCTTGCTCGGAGCGAGGTCCAGATCCAAGCCGAATCCCCGCAATCTATAAGCAAGTCGGAACAATTCTATTCAGGCCGCCGCTATTTGCTGTCTCCCCAGTCCACAAGAACTGCAGAGTGAATCTACGGACCGCTTTGGGATAGGCATACTACAACAACCCCTCTCTTTGCTCAGTGTAAAAGATCAATTCGCTAGAGTCGCTAAATTCGTCTACCTACCAATCTTGGTTAAAGCCCAGTGGAAGAAGTCTGCAAAGTTACGCATACATGTATACCTAATTCAGTCGAGAACTAAGCAGACGCGTCCCTGCTATTTACAAAGACACTTCCTCCGCAATGAATCGGAACGCGTCACGTACAAGCTCAAATAACGGGTCATCCTTTGCCAGCTTTGCGTCAAAGTTATGACCCTGGCCCTCTGCAATCACGAGCTTTGACTTTACATTTTTGGCTAGCAATTCCTTGTGAGCCATTGTGGAAATTTTGGCATCACACATCTTATCCTCTGATCCGTGAACCAAACATGTTGGCGGAAAGGCACTTGAGAATGACTTTGCAGGATCAACACGTGCATAGTCGCCGTCTTGCACAATAGCTGAAAGCCATGTCCCGTCTCTGAAATGAGACAGAAGCCACGCGTTCCTCGGCTTGGAAAAGTCTGGCTCAGGAGGCGAATCACCTTGAGCCTTCTTGAACAGCGAAGGTGCCGATACGACGGTCCCTTCTTCATAAATCTTGTCTAGAAATTCCTGTGGAAAGTTAGGAAGTCTGGAAAATGCAGGCATTGGTGACTTCCAGAAAGCGTCCTCAAAATAGATTGCTGAGTAGAATGCCAATATTGCTTTGGGGGGATTCTTCGCCGCACCCTAGACCCAGAATATTATTAGCACTTTTCTTTCGGTACCATTCATTGAGTGCGAAAACAAAATCTTGTCGAAGCAAACACAGAAAGGGAGTTAATCTTGAAATTTTAACAAACACTCACCAGATGCAATGCCATAGTTCCTCCCGCAGACAATCCTATAACAGCAACTCTGCCACCATCGGCAATAATACTGACGTTAGATAGCAGCCTAGGAAGTTCATTTTGCACCCATTCATAACAGCTGTGTGCATCACTGATTGGACCTTCATAAAGAGATACGGATGGACAGTGGCGGTAGTTGGGCACCACCACAACAAAGCCAAGCTCTAACACAAGAGTCTCGATCTCGTTTTTGGACACGAGTTCTTTTGCTCCAACAACAAAGCCACCGCCATAGAACATGATCGCTACATCGAATTCAGTGTTTAATACTCCTTTACTCATAAGAAGGGCAAGCATACCGATAGGCTGCGCGCCGCTGACTGATGCTGTTGCAGAAGATGCATAGTAAACATCTGCCGTCAGATGAGACTCTCCTTCGAGGCTTCTATAAAGGTATTCTTTCGATTCCATGGCCAGGTGTAATACTCTGGGAAAATAGACTCCAACGGAGGTGAGACCAGGCTACTTTCAATCTAGATCATAGATGGAATCACAGGATGAGAAGACTGTCAGCATCAAATGACCTAAAGTGCTTGTTTTTTAAACGAACAAAAGAGGAATTCAGAATCTGGGAGAATTTGGCATGAACCAGCATGCTATCTCCCTTTTGCGAATGCCGAGATTTCCACAATTCACGTAATGGCGCAACCACCTCGATTCCGAATGACAACCAAATATCGGCTATATAGTGATGAGATAATAAAAGAAAGAAAGACATTGGTTTCAATGATCAAACGTAACATCTAGGGTGGCGAGTCGGAGATCGTGTGGCGGGTCCTCGCAATTGCTACCACAGCAACTCCGAGACCAGATCCGGCAGATGCGCGCAAGTCGCAGACCACGGAGACGATATCAATAACTGTCTCTACGTAAAGTTATCTCTAGGTCGAATTGGCAAGGTGCATATATATTTTGAAATAATAAGGTTACTCGAGACCCAGTCTTCGAATTCTTTACTGGATAGCAGCATTACGATAAATCCAGAAAAAGAGCTAGTCATGGAACCAAGCAGTACACAGACTCTGCCAATTACTAAACTCAGAGCTGCTCTCAAAGGTTCATTCGCTCTGACGCCTGACTCGGAAGGCTACGAAGCAAGCTTACACAGATGGTCTGAAGCTGCTGAAAAGAGAGCGGTAAGTCATCAATTGATCTGTATAACAAACATAACGCTAAAGTTAAATCTATGGTAAAGGCAGTTGTCGTGCAAGCAAGATCTGCTGAAGATGTATCTACAGCGTTGCTATTCGCTCAGGAACATGGTCTAGAGGTTGCAGTACTTGGCGGAGGACATTCAACCTCTGGATCGTCTTCGACTGAGGGTGGTCTTCTTATTGACCTCACTAAAATGCGCCAAGTAACGGTCAATCCAACTGCAAAGACGATCAAAGCTCAAGGAGGAACCATATGGGAAGACGTCGATTTAGCTGCGGCCCAGTACGGTCTTGCGACTGTTGGAGGAACCGTCAATCACACTGGAGTCGGCGGCCTCACGTTAGGCGGAGGCTATGGCTGGCTGAGCGGCAAATACGGCCTGACAATTGATAACTTGGTCGAAGCTGAAATTGTCCTCGCAGACGGCCGAATCATGACAACGTCCGAAAAGGAAAACTCCGATCTTTTTTGGGCCATTCGTGGAGCAGGCCAAAGTTTTGGTGTTGCAACTAGCTTCACTTTCCGTGGCTACGAGCAAAAGAATCCAGTATGGGGAGGTCTGTTAGCCTTCGACACCTCTGCTCTGGATAAAGTGGTTGATTTCGCCAACAAGCTTGTTGAAACGACAAAAGGCCAGAGTGCGATGGTGGTGGGAATTGGTGCGCCTGCTCCGACCCACGAAGTTCGTATCCTAACAATCCTCTTCTACGACGGCAATGAAGAGGAAGCAAGAGCATACTATGATGCTTTATTCAAGCTCGGCCCTGTTGTAGACAGGACATCGGAAATGACATATAAGCAAGTCAACAGCATGCTTAATGGAGTATCGACACATGGCGACCGTAAGACACAAAAGGGCTCTGCATTTACTGTTCCGCTGCCTACGGCTCTGGCAGAAACTCTAGTCCAAGACTATGCCCAATTTATCAAAAAAGTGCCAGATGCTAAAAAGACCATCATCTTGATGGAGTATTTTAGCCAAAGAATGGTGAACAAAGTGGCTCAGACAGCTATGTCCTTTGCCAATCGTGGGTCCCATTATAACATTCTCTTTAGCACACGATGGACAGGAGCGCAGAATGATGCCACCTGTCGAGAATGGACTCGTAATATGGGCCGTAAAGTCACAAATGAGCTGACTAAGACTAAAAACAATGAAGGAGTTGGGGAGTACGGGAATTATGACGGTACGTGAACATGCAGGCTCGTTGAGATAAGTTTTTGTAT
Organism: Trichoderma simmonsii; assembly: GCA_019565615.1. Lineage (NCBI taxonomy): Eukaryota > Fungi > Ascomycota > Sordariomycetes > Hypocreales > Hypocreaceae > Trichoderma > Trichoderma simmonsii. Next base: position 4,470,339 of record CP075866.1, read on the forward strand.
GGCTGACTCGAAATTCCGTCGGACAGGTGTTTCTTCTTCATCGGCTCAAGATATCTTTGGCGTCAATTACGAAAGGGTTTTGGAGTTAAAGAAGATGTACGATCCCAGAAACATCTTTGCCAAAGGAGCAGGTAGATTCAGCTTTTGAAACAGCGCTTTCACGAATGGAAGGGTTGCTGTGTTCGTGTTGCATTTAGCATTTACACCATCTCAAACGACTATTTGTATATTTATTAGGAACAATGCCACTCTTAAATGAATAAGTCAGACCACATACTAATCGGCCACACGGGGAATTCGGCCACCTCCCATACTAATTTATATAAGGTAGCATAGTATAAATAGTATCTTATATACTAGCTTATAAAAATAGCTAAAATTAAAATATAGTATTATTTTATAATACATAAAATAAAGGTATTATTTACCTCTTAATCTATTATTTTTATATATTAAATACTAAATATTATATATTATTAAGATTTATATATAAATTACATATATGTACTAACAGATTCTGTAATATATTTTATTTTTATATTTTTATATATAAATAAAGCTAATATATAATAAAATAATTGAAAATAGGCTTTACGTTATAAGCCTTTTTATAGAATATATTTTTTAAGTTTATATATTTTTTATAGAATTAATTATGAATTTTTAAAAACCTGGGTTTTTGGTGTAAAAGGGTGGCCGATTAGACTGGGTGGCCGACTAGTATGTGGTTTGACTTATGGTAAAAAAATTGGAATGACAATAAAAACGCAAACATCTGTTCGTAGCCTTCAAGGGAAAAGCAGTACAATTACTTCTGGAGAAAGGACAGAATTGAAGGGAATTGTTTAAATACAGTCTTTGAAACATCGCTACTGTGAGCTGAATTCCTGCCAAGAGGCTACTCAAGGTTCAGCGTCTTTCAGCTTTGCCATGCTTGGCTCTGAAAATGGAACCACTTGATATTATACAAGGGTCGAATAATAGTTAACGCAGGGGTAACAACGCCTGTGTGACCCTCTTATACAGGCAGCACTGCTGGCGCTCATTTCCCTCTCCCAATTTGCACCACTGGGGGGAGCTTTTTGCATCCGTTGCCGTGAATTCTTTGCCTTGAAACATTAACCCTTTAGGCTTATTCCGAAGTCTAAACAGGCACACCAGGCAGCAACGGGTTATTAGCACGAGAATAGCACCAAATCATCACAATCACATGACTACGCGATGGCTATTTAGTACGATGAATAAGAACGTTAGTTCAGCTTCGCGTTTGTGTGTTGAGGTCCATAGGAATTCACAATGTCGCGCCTTTCAGCTCTTCCACAGGAATTAACTCTTCAGATCTTCCAACTCCTCGAACTCGGTGACAAAATTCGCCTCAGTGCGACTTGCAGACAATACCGAGCTCAATTGGCGCCAGAGATCTTTAAAACAATTCGCCTCACCAACAATGAGAGGGTTGCACAGTCCGTACTGGGCGCCATCGAGGCTTATGGCGAGTACACAACTCGCATCGAGTTTACAGCCCACTGCGGTCCCAATGACGAGTTAACGACACCTGCTCTCACGCCAGCCGCAGCCAAGGTCATCCAAGGTCATCTCACTCCCAATCTACGCACCTTCAGTCTCAAGTTTGACTTTGACTTTGACGACGGCGAAGAGTGGGATTCGGAGCATTCAGATGCCGTGATGGGAATGTCAATATATATATTCGAAGGCGTGGAAACCGAAGAACAAATCCGAGAGAGGGAAGAGACATGGCAGTGGCGGGCCCTCATGAACGAGACCTGGCAGGCCCTGGCATCCAATATCCACGTGAGGGGGCTTATCGTAGATGAGCTAATTCCCAAGAGAACATCGGCTTTCCTAACAGAAGAATTTCGTCAATTTCTCTCTCGTTTAGAGACTGCATCCTTTAAGATATTCGGCACGGATAACGGCGCAGGGTGGAAGACCAATACAGTGTGGGGTTATGTTGACTTCCTTGAGAAAATGGATACTACCTTTTTTCACCACATGACGGGACTCAAACACCTTGCTATCCATGCGGCAGATCCCCTCGGCCATCAACCGGTTCGCACCATCCAGCTTTCGCTTATGCCCGACGATCTTCCACTATTGGAATCGTTGAAGCTGACGAGGTGTTTCGTTGGCCCGGAGCTGGTCTCGTTTATAGGCGGTCATCTAAATGCTCTCAAGTCCCTCGATGTCAAGGAATGTGTTGCTGGGGGTGATCATCCCTACATGGAAGAAGCCTACACTTGGGCCAGTTTTTTTGATGCGGTATACGAGGCAAAACCCGCGCTTACCGAGTTAATTGCTGGCGATGGTGATAATGTACCACTCACGACTGATGAGAAATACAGCCCCAATTATCAGTTTGAGGACGAACCTGGAGATATCCAAGATATTCGCCGAAAACTTAAGGCCGATCCAAGGCTGCGATTGTTTGGATATGGGGCGGTGGACGACAAGTATGGCATGTTCTTTCTGGATGAGGACACGAATGAGCAGGAGTTCAAAAATGGCGACGACCAGAGAGCATTTGATCGACTCATGAGCCTTGTAAACGAGAACGCTGCAAATGCAAAGCAATAATCTTGGTTTACGAGTCATTCCCTTGATGTCAAAATACTGTCGTTTACATACTTAATGGCGATTTGGATAACGAGTCATATAGAACTTCGGAATAGAGTAAGAAACATCAGGTGCAAATTTTATGAGGGGATCGGGCGAGGTATCAGTTATTGATCCCAGCAAGTCCAACCAATGATGAAGAGGCATTGATTTCCATTTTCGATATTTTACGGTTTGTTTTTAGACTTACACAATGTGGGCTACTGAAGACATTAAGCCAGCGCCTAGACCACAATACAATATAGAGCGTTACATGATTTACAGTGTAATAACAGAGTCAAGTCACCAATTATCACAAACAATATTAATCAGGGTCAAATAAGACTTTATTTTTACTCTTCAACTATAGTGACTCGTCCTTGCATTTCTTCACCTGGTCTTCAACACGAGTTTGCTTCTGAAGAGGCATATGGAACCAATGCTCTTCAAAATCCGCCTCTTGCCCAGCGTGTGATCTTTCTCTGCCAAGGTTTGATAGAGTCAAATGGCTCCGAAATTTATTCGTAGTTGACAGTCACCGAGCTGCCAGAGACACTTGTTCCAGTGATGATGTTTCCTCTCGAATCCTCAAGGTCAATAATAACCGCAGATCCGCTGCCTGGTGAAACAGTTGCTCCGTTGATGAGGGCGCTTGCTCCAGTGAAGGTAACAGATCCAAAGTCAGCGAATGGAACCAACGAGCTGCCGGAGGTGAAGTCCTCGACAATCCATTCAGCGCTTGTACCGGGCAAGGGTGAGCTTTCCCTGGAAAAGGTATGGGATACAGTCTTTCCACCGCTCGACAACGTCGTGACTCCGCTGTTAGTGCCAGTCTTGGTGGCAGTAACAGTAACAACATCTCCAGCACCGACAGAAATTCCCGAGTATTCGACCAGCGAAGCGGGAAGATACTCATACCAGGCTTCGTACAAGTATTCACCACCCTCGATGCACCAGAGGACGCCAGTCTGGATGAGATCGGCATCAGAGTAGCCATCAATTCCTACCCATGCAGCACCACAGTATTCAGTGCGAGAGCTGCCGCCAGCTGGGACGCTGGGCTGGGGAATAGTGAAGGTGCCGGTGACCTCGGTAATGCCTGAAGTTGTAATGGCGGCGCCTGCCCAGTTGGTAGACTCCACGTCGGCAGTTCCATTGCCAATGTTGGAGCCGGCTTGGAATCTATTAGAACGACGAGCAGCGGCCCTAGCGCGGATAGAATCCATAGCCGCCTGCTTGCGAGCGGCAAGAGGAGAGGCCAAGGCGGCGGAGGCCACCAAAAGGACGTTTGCGACTAAAGTGACGGACTTCATCTTGAATAGCTGTGAATGAGATTGATAAACTCAGACCAATGAAGGTTGTGCAAGGTATATAGAGAAAGTTATGAGTCGAGGCGTCTGTAGATGATAGACTGTTGTCTAAACTGTTTCTATCAGTGCTTGGATCTGAATTAAACAGGTTTCACCAGGGACTTTATATACTTGCAATCTCTAGGTCTTCGGTATACATTGCACCGACTCATCCATAGATAACCCTCATTTTTGCGAATAATGGCTCGAAGACGCAATCGTGGGGGATTGTCAAAATAGGAATGTATGATTTGCCTTTAAGCGGGAGGCCATTTATCTATACTTCAAGATATCATTCTCACAGCTACATGTCATTAGCTTCTGGCCCGAATCAGGAGTAGACTGCTCCTTTTTTTAATAAAAAAGAAAAGAAAAGAAGAAACTATCATTATCATGAGACTCACGAGTGCGCCGTTCTACAACCTGCCTATTACAGAGAACACCACCGATGAGAGTGCATTGAATGGTGTGGTCAATAGTAGAAGCATCATGAAGAAATAGAGACGCCAAGATTGAGGTTCGGCTAGGCTTGCCGGCGAGGGTTACAGGAATATACGTTTTGGTACTTAACTTGGTCCCGAACTTGGTGGAGAAATTAGTCCTTGATCATGATATGTAGAAACACGATCATGGGGTTTCATAACTGGCATGCAATTCTGTAAACAATCCCTTTATTTGCTTTATATGGTCTTAGTACAGGTTAGTGTCTGGTATGTATATTACCGACTGCAGGCTCATCTATGCTACATAAAGCGCCCATATATATCATTTGTTCATCTAATGAGCAACTGGATCAAGACGTGCTCTTTTGTCATTTTAACGCAATCGGTAGTAGCTTCAACCACCATTAGGATCCCTCAGGAGTCAACTAGTTCTATCTCAACTCTTCATCAAGTAAAGCCGCGTAACGGCGGGTGAAGTAAAGTGCAGCTTCCTATTTTGCTTCTTTGATAAGAAAAACATCAACGCTAATTCCAAATTCTCTTGAGGGGTAGTTACTGCAGTTGGTCTCTCGCGTAGCAGCATTGAATATCCCTGCAGCCGCTCTATATACTGATATTTTATGTCTTCTTTGGTAAAGGCTGAGAACAACTCATCTTTGCATGTCACTTTAACAAGCTAACGCCACTATAAAGCTGAGTAACGCCATTACAAGGTGGGGTAAATAGCTATGAGAAGCGTGGATGATGTTATGTAGTAACAACGGCTCGGAAATAACATGGTGCAATGCTACCCCATAATCAACTTCAGCCCGGTACACACATCTCTTTCAACATGCATGTGATACCAATCGTAATTACCATCTCCCATAGCTAGCAGCAGGCTCCTTCCTGTTACACTCCCAAGCCGATCCATCTGCATATGGATGCTTGCATGGGGGCTTGAGGAACGGAGAAATAACTTGGGTCAAAGAAGGGTTAAGTCTCCTATCTCCTATTCCCGTTGTTCGAATGCTTCATGCCGACGCTAGACGAGACTTTGATGTGCGCATATAGCTTATATACTGAGTTTTGATGAAAACGAATAGTCGATATAATAGTTGCATCTTTTAACTAATATTAGACTCCATGTCGCCACTTTTCTGCATTGTTGCATCTGCTGTTGATCATATTTCCCTTCCCTGAACAAGTCAGATTTTCATCTATAAAAATAAGTTTATCCTAGCCACCTTTGTCTTCTAACGTTTTCTCCTTCTCTCGGCTGAGAGTGAAACCTTGTTCCCATTGTGTTGCAGATTGTACTGGAGGGCTATCTGAGAACCCTGGTCTCCTCCCTTGTCTAGATCATTCACCCTTGCAGTGGACTGCGGCAAGTGGGAGATCTTGACTGCATCGGGCGACCGCGGGTCGGCATGTTAGTCCGTATTGGACATCTCCAACGGATCAGTCGGCATTCTTCAAGAGCAACATGAATCGGGACCCGGGGTCCCGTTCCCCGCGATGAAGCCATCTAAGCGAGGCAAATGAGCAAATATTCGCTTCAAGCGAGCTTTGAGAGGCGCACCAATGGCTTTCTTTTACTTTGAGGAAACCTGAAGACGAAGCCCCTAATGCTGCCATTTAGATTCCTAACATGATTCATAGTAAACCATCAACTGTACTGGAAGCTTGGATATGAGTCTTTATTGTAAAGCCTTTGTTGAATTCGTTGGTCAAGATGGCACTCTCCGTGGGCGCCACAGCCTGCTTTACCCAGTGGCTTTTTAGATATGGGTAAAGCTCTGGGGCTCCTCGCTTGTGTTTGGAATGCTACCTTGGAGGTAAGGTGTGCTACTGGTGCGGAATTTCTCAAATACATAGAGCAGATTCGAGCGGTAACTCGACCAGCCAATAGGCAGGATTATCCACCTTCGAATGATAGCATTTCATCTGCATGAATCGATCGTTTTTTTATGGTGTAGTTGTATGAGTGACGCTTTCTTCAGTTCGCTACATGGATCATGTGCCAGTCAATGGCATTAGGATTGTTCAACCTTGCACATATGAACTTCCTTGTCAATGTGACCTTCACAAAAAGAGAGAGAGAGTATTTGTCAAAGACATGTTTACCGTTGAAATGGCTTTCTTCTGAGACATGACGAAGTCTATGTGTCAGTCACACTTACCGTAGGTGATGCCCATGGCCAAGCCCGCTGCATCAAGACTTTACACATTATTTTTAGGATGCTGATGGTTGTTTCTCATATCGTGGCATGGTCATTGGTGTTCACACCGCGATCGTCTGGGAAATCTTCGATGTCTTAAGATTGGCTTGGCTGAGGGGAAGATCGCAGATCCCGTTAGCCGTGTTGGTTGCAGTGAAAGGTGGTGCGTCCGCACTTTAGAAACTGGATCAGTCACTTTCGCTCGCATCAGATCTTTCTCTTGAGTATGCGCTATTTCTTAAGTGGGTTTATGATAGTGAATAGGAGAGAGAATGAGTTGTTTATTAAAGTAAGAAACAGGCTGGTGAGGGCTCGCAACCATCAAACGTATTAAGATCTCAATTGCTGCTCTTGTTTATTGGCATGAAGCATGGCCTGGTCAAGTGAGCGGCCAGCTTTCTGCCTGGCTTGCCTATAGCCCGCTGGATGCACTAGCAGGGAATGCCATTTGCCCGCCGTAGATGAATAGGCAGTATTCTATTTCGCGGGATCTCCAAGCCTGTGCTGGTTCAAGTACAAGGTAGCTACATATTTCACCAAAAAGAGTAAGAAGTGTTCTCATAAAATTCTCTGAACGAAGCGCTGAAACCAGCAAATCACACGGGATAGGATTCTTGGCATTGTATAGATTTGCATCGGCAATGGTCCATTGTCCTTGAGTGCATGCACATCCAGAACTCTGTACCTAGTTAGGCAACGCGGGTCATCCTCGAGTAGCTGAAATGCGCCTTCAATGCATGCGGCTATTAATTCAGCTGCTGACACATTTCAGCTGCCTACTTTCAACCAAACATCAAATCCCTCCAATTCACAGTTCGTTACGTTTGGTCAACTCAAGGTCGGTATATTTTGATCCAGTCAATAGTGCGACAACGGGCTGTTGATCCCACACTTGGCAGACACAAGCTGGCGCCACAGAAGCAGTATTGATGTGAGCATATATACCTGTATACAAGTCTCATAACGACGAGTGGTTTTCGCTTTCAAACCGCTACTAACCAATTTAAAATCCAACTACTAAACTGCAGCCTCTTTTGGCCGATGTTAGTCCTCCTTCGCCATTCACATGTGTTCGTTGTACTAATTTGATGTAGTAGACACAATGACTACCGTCGCTTCTACCGCCAACGAGACCTCAGCCTGGAAGTTACGGCTTCGAGGTGCTCAGGCTCAGGCTAAGGCTAGAATTCAAGAATCTCAAGGCAGCATTAACATTACGGCATACTTGGCCAACCCTGAGTCCTTTGGCATTGACCATCAGAGTCTTCACAGTGCCGAAGATGGTGTTGAGAAACTGAAACAGCATGCGGAGAAGCTAAAGGAACATTTGACATTACTCCGTGCAAACCCAACCTCTGATGACAAATTTGAACCCATAACCAGGGCCCTCATTGATGATCATCGAAATCTAAGTGGCGATGTGAAGGCCGTCACGGATAAGCTTCAGGACGACAAAGTGGACAAGCAAACGGCCATGGAGAAGATGAGAGAAGCTCGCCAGCAAGCAAAGAAGCAGTCTATCGATAGTATCGATAGGTCATATGATAACGCTGTTGAAATTACTGACCATCAACCAGAGGATCAACAAGAGACGGTAGCTGATGCGTGGGTACTCATCTACGACCAGTTTCTAAAATTCACTGATAAAATATTCAATCTTTTCTTGGAGATGCATAACGCTATTTCACAGTGGCCTGAAGATATCTGGGAAAAGGTCAAAGAGGCGTGGAACACGATGAAGGGAGTCTTCGTCGAGATATATCAATGGTTCAATGACTTATTTGGTTACGCTTAGTAGAGGCTGCTATTCACAATATCGCCTGGCAGAAGCAGTGAAAAAACAGAGCAAAAGGTATAAGACTTCTTAGGTAAAGCTGTTTATTCTCTATTCAGCAGAGAATCTCAGTGAGAGAACAGTCAAGGTCTATTTACATGTAAATGTGATATTTACTGAACTTATCGCGTAATCTTTCAATAGTCCCATTCCTTCATGAGTGGATTGGCTTCAATTTCATTGTCAAAGTTGGGGAGGTTTCCTGAATGACACCACGGTTTAATGGTCATCTCCTTGCGAATAGTTCCAGAGAAAAACGAAGACCACTTCAATCGGGGATGCGCTTCGTTGATCTCGGCGACTGTCGTATGATGCAACAACTTCTCAAAGTTCTTGACATAGGGATGAACGCTTGTGTTATCGTATGTTGTGGCAAGCTGAATTAGCTGGCCGAGATACGCAATCTCTCCGTAGATCCCCATATCTTCATGCCGAATAATGGCTTCCGAAACAGCCTCTGCCTGGTCCTTGGCAGCTCCAAAATCTTTGAGAACCTGCAGGGCCTTAATGCCACCATAGATGTCAAAAGACATTCTAGTGGCAGTCAAGAATTCTTCCGCAGTCCCAATATCGTGGAGTAGACAAGTAAGAGCCCAGGTAACGGGATTAAATCCAGCAGCTTGCTTTGGAAAATATTGCTTGGTAATGGCCATTCCTTCAAAGGCGTATTAGCACGCAACCAATATACCTGAACAGATACTCCATTGGCATGAATTACACACCAAAGTAATATACTCTCATAGAATGATTAAGAGTCTGAGGGTGGAGCGTTGCCTTGGCGTAATCAAGCGTCTTTGCCACTACAGGGTCGCTGGATGGAAACCCAAGCTCACTGATGGAAAGGGGTAATGGTTCAATGGTGGACAACTTATCACCAAAAAGAGTCCCAGCATGCCTGGGAACGCTAGTCCAGCCATTGGAGGCAACCTCGTCTTGACACATGTTTAAGACCTAGTATGAGTTGTGCACGACTGAAAAGAGACAAGAAATTGTTCAACTATGATAAAGAGGAGGGAATGTCTAGAACGGCAGAGGCGAGCAGTTTGCTACTTTATAGTTTCTCTTTATCATCCCTACACAATTCCTGGATATATCAGGACCCGATTTACAACTCCTTATCAGACAGTTTATAATTTGCTCATAATCTCTTCGTGAAAAGACTCATGCCGTGCGGGTGTAAGGAGAATGCAGCTCGCTCCGGAGAACTTCATGTATGACCACTATTGCTCCACTTCCTATTCCGGTAGTTATTTTACGTGGGGCAAGTCAGATGCGACCTGAGTGGCGGAAGATAAAAACTTACGTCATGGGACCGACTGACGCTGACTCGCTCGATAAAGCCAAGCCGTTCTTACATCTTGCTGGCAGTCTCCGATGTTTTGTTGTATTACCAGATAAACTCCAATATAAAGCGTAGTGCACCAATACTATTTAGCCAGGAATAGCGCCACTATTACATTTGAGGTTCTGCTGCTGCAGGCATGTGTAACCATTTTTGAGCGAAACAGACGAATATAGCTCAATGAAACCAGGGTTGCCATTGTTCATGCAAGTCCGGTGAGATCTAGCTTTTCTGTTATTATTACCATTATTACTCTATGATCGTGTATTTCTAAACACAATGCACTTATCGAATCCTTCAATTACTTTGGTCGCTCTGTTTCCTTCTCCCAGCAAGGCGACTCGTGTTGTACACCGGAACGCGAAAGGGTAAAACATCTTGACAAAGCTCATGGCCCAACATATAAAAGCCAGCCAGAGATGCAATAAATCCGAATGCACCCCCTGCTTTCGTGAGGCTGGTACTGGTCGCAACATTACCATCTGCCCTAACAAAGTGCGCTATGCAGTTGAAAATATATGAAAGCTCCAATCCACCGTATATAATAATATTAGGGCCACCGCTGTATCAAATTTAGCAGTGTTCCAGAGGTATTTGTTGGACAGGCTCTTACGTTGGCAAAGATGCAATGAAAAAGAAGAGATTTAGTACACACCAGACTTTGTAGACATCAGGTTCTCAGTCAGTGCGCTCCTTCAGATAGGAATATGACTCACCAAGCTGATAAATCCCAAACGCATTGTAATACTCGGCTGTATCGCCTTGATATGACTCGAGAATGCCCGTCGAAGGTAATATTAACACTCCGTAGCCGCCGTAGTATAGCCCTAGCCGAAGATATCAGACGTTAGTCCTAAGACACGAAAACTCCGAGGGGATGTGTTTACCAAAAGCTGCCAAAATTGTGTATTCGAACGTATTGCCCCTAACCATTTCCCATTGCGCCGAGATCAGGAGCCCAAGTCCAGCGAGAAAACAGAGGTTTGCGACAAAGACGGACTGGTTTGACACTCCGCGGAAACCCATGGCAGACAGGGACAAAGCCATCAATGTGGCTGCAAAACTGCCAAAACCCAATGCACCCTATAGTATACATTAGCGGTCTATCATAACCTTGTGTTGAAAGAATGTTATAATTTGAGAGTCGGTGGTTCATACTGGATTGGCAAGGCCCCTCTGTCTAACGACAGGCAACCTAGTCGGCTTAATGTCGCTCTCTTGAATTGAATTCATTACAAAATTTACAAAAACTGTTGCTCAGGAATACGTTTCAAACAGTGGCAATGTAAGTTCTCTTAATTCTTGACAAACTGATGATTTAATATAAGTGGGAAGCGAATCTATTACGTTTCGCTGTCGCACTGATTGGAGCCGCGGAAGGTCATCCAAATAGCCTTATTTTTATTAAAGTAAATGCCGAGTTATGGCCTATATGCGGCTACATACACACCAGCCCCGCTGTCAAGGGCATCAAACCGAGCAATGGAATAGAGGCGCCGCCCGCCGTTGTGGTCTGATCAATTGTCACAGAATCGGATACAGAGCCATCCGTACCAACAGATGGTAAGCTGGGCTCGCTGAGACTAACTTAACATGGACGGCTAAGCCCGTCTCCATTCCCCAACTTTTCCTTTGTAGGGCATAGCTTACCCGGAATGTTGGCGGGACTTGATGTGATCTATCCGAGTCCTGGGTTGCCTTTCCCGAGTCGAGCGCGGTTATTGTGCCAGAGAGAAGCAAAAGGCTCTCTTCTATTCTTCAGGACTCAGTTCACTCTATATCGCAGAAACCAAGTTGGTAACACTTTTCGCATCACCATTTCACCTCGCGTGGTGCTAAGAGCAACATTTCTCATGCCCCCGACTTCGGCCATACCGGATCCTCCGTGTTTTCCCTCATCCCCATCATTCCGTTCGTCAGGGGTGTTCCATAAAATACAATTACGTACGGGCCATGGACACTTCGTGCTACACATGCCGCCGTCGCCGCATAGAATGCCGCATGGATCAGCCGCCGTGCAGGAAATGCACCCAAGCTGGACTAGAATGTACCCAGACCAGACCCTTACGATGGGCGAAAGGTGCTACATATCGGACCAAGAAAACAGAAAAGACGGCCGCAAATAAACCCGTTATATCCAAGAAAACAACTCTCTTCGGACCGAGGTTGGTTGCAAGAGATGTATCACACGTACAAACCGCCACACATCCCGGGTCTATACTTGTTACCAATGGCGGAGACAGAGGTGAGATATCCCCAGCTACAATTAAACGTTCCCTTCCTATGAGTAATAAATCTCTCTTACTACACTATCCCTATTCTGACAGACGTTATTCGCACATAATAGAGCACTACTTTCGGCCAACTCCAATACCACAGTTGGATGACCCTCTTTTATCTAACCTCGATGAGACTACTCGGTATTACTTAGACTATTGTACGTATAAGATATATCAGAACTGCACCTCAGTTCAACATGGGCAGAGTTTAATCCATGATTCAGATAGCAGATGCGTTTGCAAGCTGTTCATTATGTATGACAGCACCGTGAACCCGTTAAGAAACGTAATAGGAGCTGCTTTCGACAATCCACTGTTACTATCTTCTATTATTGCACTCTCATCACGTCACAGGGTAAACTCAAAGCTCTCATATTTCCAGGGTAGGTTGGTGACCTCGTCCACAATTCTAACAGACACCGATCACACCGCTCTCCGCTTCAAACACAAGACGTTGCGAGGGCTTTCGGATGCTGTAAATGATCCTCAGCTACGAACACTGGACGCGACGATTACGAGCGCCTTTCTGTTGCTATTTCTTGATCTCTTAGAATCGGGAAGTGGCACCTGGAATATACATCTGGAAGGTGTCAAGAGATTGATCACTCAGATTGAAACCCACACCAGGCCAAAAGGAACGGTGCAACAAGGTTTTGGTACATATCTTATAAGTATACGGGAGTTCGTCTCTAGACAGGTTTATGTGTATGTTTGTTTAGAATAGCCGCTGTTGCCACGTTCACTACTGCTAATCACTTCCTATCAGGATCGAAAATCTTGGCCCAACATACGCAAATCCTGAGTTATTGTCAAATACGCCTACCCCTTTACGAGTAACGAAACAACCGCTACAGCAAAAGTTGGAACATTCGTACTTGGGATGCCCCGAGTACATCTTAGACGCTCTCGGGGCATTTTCGTCCTGTCGAGATTTTCTCTTGTCCTCACAGCCGAGAAGCGAGGCTGACATTGAAACACGTATTCATAGAGTAAATGACGTGCTTAGATCTATGGAGAGCTTTAATTGTGATTCTTGGGCGGCAACTCTACCACGCCTGCCTTCAACTTCAGTGCAGATTCAAGAGTTATCCAAGTTGGCAGAGTCTTATAAACTTGGAGCTCAGATATATGGCAGACGCATTCTTGACGCTCTCATTGGGGAAGAGACCTCTCAGGACCATCTCGTGCGTCGACTAATTGGCGTCATTCATGAGTTAGAGAGTGACGCCAACTTGTTCAAATGTATACTCTGGCCAATGGTCATTGCAGGATTGGAATCCCGTGAACAGGTGCATAGGGAGTTTATATCAGGTTGCTTGGAGAAATTTTGGCTTGAAACAAGATGCTTGAATGTGGTGAATACCGGCACTATACTACGTAAGTTGTGGCAGTGGGAAGAACGGGAGGACTCGACCCCGAACCATTGGATATTCAGGATTGGTCAATTAGGGGGCGACTGGCTTCTTGTATAAAGAGTCGAATACTTTTCATAAGATTATTCACGTCTCAATGGGTAGTTCAATACGTTGGTTACTACTCAAAGGGTTTAACCTTATGTCATATCTATTCGTCTAATTTAACAACAGGAACATCATACCGTAAGGAGTTTTAAGCAGCCGCTACTCGAGGGAACGGAGTGTCTTTCATGGCGGCTGAACGGGGCCTTGTCTCTCTATAAGTCTTTTCTAAACAAGACTTGGTCATCCTTGAATCTGCCAGATTTCATGCCCTGACAATTTGACTGGGCCCCTTCATTACAAGTCTATTCATTAATGAAACTCATCAGAAATAGACGATTTGACTCGCGTGTGACCACACCAATAGCTACCTGCGACCCCCGTACTGCCGTTGCTTTGTTTCGATAATCTGGAGGCAACAAAAGCAGCCGCTCTTTGCCATTTACAATCCACATACCATCAAGACTTATCCCATACCCATGGTGGACAAGTTCTCGCGATGATATCTGGCTATCAGGTTCAGAGCTACCAAAGCTCAAATCCATAACTCCAATATTAGTATGGATACGGGAATTGCTCAATGGATCGAAGAAAAGGCTGTTAATCGGCGGACCAACATCCAGTGTTACTAAGCAGGCACCTGAGGCCGCGTCCCAGATTTTGATCATGTTCAAAGTCCTATTGAATCCTGTGATGCTGTCCAGCTTGCCTCTCGAGTATGACACCAACAGTTGGTTATTTGGTGAAAAGGCGCACAGCTTCATGTTCCCCTCTAGTTCCTGGAATGTCTGTAAACATACGCCCTCAGAAACATCCCAGCTTTTCACTTGCTGCATCATACCGGGGTGTTTGTAACTCTTTGTTACCGTACCGAGAAGCTTTCCATCTGGAGAGAAGAATATTAGGCTGCAATTGGGCGTGTTCAAAGTTTGAAAGCGCTTTTTTGTTGTTAGGTCACATATCTTCACTAGTTGAGAGCTATGCGTCGAGGGCATTGTTGCGACTCCGATTGCGACTCTCTGACTATCTGGCGAGCATGCCATCAGAACTACTGGCCACGTATCTTGAATGGTCTGGAGACACTCTCCTGTCGTTGGCTCCCAGATCTTGACCATTTCATCTCCCATGGTAACAAAATAGCGGCCATCTGACGTGAAGGTAATATCCCTTAGCTGTTCTATATATCCTTTTGGTATCTCAATGTACCGTGTCAGATCTGAATTCGTAATGTATATTGTGTGATCCTCGCCGATGAAAGCAAGCCGCTGTCCATCCTCTGAGAATATCGTTCCTTCAGTGGGGAGGGTTAGGGAACAAGTGCCATCTAATGTGTTCCAGATATTAAGTTCCCCATACGATATTGATTCGATCAATTTGTTATCTTTGGAGAAGATAACTTGGTCGATCTCGCGAATGTGGAGGTCGGGTATCAGAGAGGTATGGCCTGTATCTAAATTCCAGATTCTGGCTACCCCTTCGCTTGAAGCTGATGCCAGCTCCCGGCCATTTTTAGAGAATGCTACCGATAAAAGCGTATGATTCAGGCCATGTATTGTCTGTAGACGATTTCCCGTAACTGTGTCCCAAATTTTAATAGTTTTATCGCCCAAGGCAGACGCAATTCGCAGGCCGTCCGGCGAGAAGACTACCGCCACCGCAGCTTCACTCCTTGGCAATATTTTGATGAGTCCTCCCGTCTCAATACTCCATATTCTAATTTCTTTTTCGTAGACATATGAACAAAATTGTTGGCCATTTGGTGAAAAAACAGCCGTGTTGTCTGCAGCAATAAAGCGACCTGCAAGAGTTCGAAACCGCGTATTTGTCGCTACATCCCATATATGAACCTCGTTTGAGTAAACGAGGGCAAATTGCCGACTATCTGCTGAAAATACAGTAGCAATCAAGAACCCATAAATAGGTACGTCGAGAATATGCGAGAAAGCACCTGTCAAGTTCCAGATAATGAGATCGTCCGTCTCTGAGATTGTCGCAGCTAGCTTGCCATCTGGTGACAGTGTAGCCCAAGACCATTTGTAGCTCTGGCATCTGAGTGTCTGGAGACAATTGCCAACCCTCGCATCCCATATCTTGACTGTGCCGTCACTCGAAGACGAGACGACTTTTTGGCAATCTGCCGAAAAGGCGACCGACCCGACCGTCTTATCGTGGCCTTTTAGAGTCAAGAGACATCCCCCGGTATGGTAATCCCAGATTTTGACCGTTCTATCTCGCGAGGCTGTGGCAAGTCGCTGACCATCCGCTGAGCAGACAACACTTGTTATCGTATCTTCGTGGCCTTCCAACGTTTGGATGCAAGGGCCCCATTTTGCATCCATTGTTGGTTTCGATGCAAGCCAAGTTGGCTCTTCCTCACTGAAAAGCCGCCTTATCAGGCTTTCAGTAGGACTAAACAGGAGTGCGGATGCGTAAAGCTGTAACGGTGCAATCTCAATCATTTGCCTATACGTAAGGACGAACCGACGCGCGTCTCTTATAATGTCTACTGATTTAATAAATCGCTTCTTTTCCATCTTTTGCTAACCAATTGTAAGTATCCAGAACACAAGTGTGAGATGCGACAGTACGAGCACTTACTAGTAATGCTTCGAGTCTGTTGAGTGCTGTTACGCCGTAAGATATACTACGTTGCAAGCTCAGAGCTTCTAGCCAATACAAATAATGCTTGCTCAAGAATTGATGTATGATTCTATCGTCGTCAAGGTCGTTGATTTGAGTCCAGCTTTCGGAGATGCCATCACATAAGTGGTCGACCCAGTAGACACAAGAGTAACGTATCGTGGCTATACGGTCGGGCTGTGGAGCCATGATTTCATCAATGAGAACTCCAGGGGCCTTCAAATCCCATATGTCGCGCCTTAGGATCTGAGACATGCCCTGGAGCGACCTGGAAAAGAGGGAATGATGAATCTTCTCCACTCCATTAGGGAAAATAGTCTGCAAAGCTTCAGTAGACAGATAGTCTTTGGCAGTTTGGTGAACCAGGTAAACGTTCTCGTCTCGTATTGTAAGAAATGAGCCGCACATGGTTACAACTCTCCGGACGGCCCCTGGCTTCTCAGATATCCCACGCGGCAAGTCCGAGAGAAACCCTAGCTCTGAGAGGCTGAGTGGGCGATATGTTGCGCACGCCGTCGAAAGCAATTGTATGCAATACCTGTGGTTTCCTCTCTTTAATTGCAGAATTTGCTCCAACATGTGGGCGTAAACGTCTTTCAAGTCCGACGGGATTTCATCGATGACTTGTAGAGCGTCCCAGCTTTCCACTTGTTCGAGTTCTTTCATAACAAGCGATACCCATAAGAATGTCCCGTTAACTTTTTGCCGCATTGCCTTCGCAAGGTCGTCTTGGAGCGCTTTGTCATCTCGCACCAACTCCAGCCGTGAGATGCTATACTTAATGTAAGTATCAACGGCATCAGATATGCTGGCCTCATTGTCCTTCAACTCTAGACTGAGTAGCGCCTGCGAGCTATAATTGCTTAGTTTCTGTTCAATAAGAGGTCCATTACGACTGGTAATGATCCATTTAACTCGGGATAGAGATGAGTGCTGCAGAATAAAGCCCAGGAGCTTTGCTTGATCTGCCTCGCATTCGTCTAACGCATCGATAACCAATATGGTGCTATCTATGCTTGTATCTTGTAAAGTATTTATGAGTATCTGTGATAATGCTGTCCAAGCGTTCACGTCCTCAAAGAGGCTCTTGCCTGCAATATCGTATTTGGTCTTAATATGTGAGATGAGCGACGGCTGCTGGTGAATAATAAGGTATAAAAGGCCGCGCAGCACGGCTACAGCAGAGTTAATGCGGGAGTCGGTACCCTGGCAGAAGAAGTAAGATAAAATTCTCTTTGACTCTGGATTTCTAATATTCGTTTGTTCCGCCAACTCGTCGATGATACCGCATGCCAGCATAGTCTTTCCCTTCCCTGGATCACCCGTGATCCACAACAGCTGGCCTTGGGTATTGTCATCGTCATACCACAACTTGAACTTGTCATTTTCAAGGATCCAGTTGTACAGTTCTCTCAAGAGGCCGCCCTTTGTTTGCTCAATCCGGATTTTGTCGTCGCGGGGGTCTGTTGATCGCAAATCTGCCAAGCAGCGGTCGCTTGCACCTTCGGAAGAATAGTGATACACATTCCCTTGGTGGATGGTGGCGTTGTCGCCAAAGCTGTTTCCCTCGATGTTCATTTCGAACAAAAATTCGTAAAAAGCTGCAGTCTTCTTTAATGAATCATGTCCAGGCAGCATGCATTAGATGGAAGCGGGAGATGAAGTTGCACTTCCGTCGAGTGACAATATCAGGCATCCAATTGGTTTCTGGGATGCCGCCGAGAGTGCGGAGTATGTCATTACAACCAATCAACGAGCATCTTGGCCAATAAAATTACTTCGTGTATATGTCCATCATTTGCCTGAAGCGTAACAGAACAGAGGCAAGCAGAGGTCAGAAAAAAGAGAGACCGCAAAATGAATAAGTACTTACATTCAGCAATATGAGCACCTAATCAATTCATCAAGTGGTGCTCTTGTAGGGGATCGCCTATTCTGCCGGTGCCCAATTGTTGCGATATAACTATAGTAGTAGTTCCTAGAGAAATATAGATATAGTAGCAGTTATTAGAGAAATATAGATACAGTAGCAGGTATTAGAGAAATATAGATACAGTAGCAGAAGACTATTTCAGGCTACTTCTCCCCAATTTGACTGACTGGTCGCGAATGCACCATCACAGTCAAATGCTGACGTAGAAAAGGGTATATCTCTGGACTCATTGATGATCGAGTAATCAACTTAGACTGCTGCCTTTCTATTGATGGTAGCCCTCCTCTTTCACAATCGTTGGTACATGTAAGCTACCTAAGCAATAGTTTTGCACGGCTACAGTCTCTCCCCTGTGCAATTCCTTCAAATGCTCCTATTCGCAAAAAAGAGTGTCGATGAAGATGAAACCCACACTCACCGCTTTCCTCTTCCTCGTTCTCCTTTTCTCTTTTTCCGTCTATGTTATCCTTATCAGCGCCATAAGTATCGCAAATTTGGCGCAGTCGCTCTCCTATTCTGCGTCCCATCGCCGTTGATGCTAATGCCAAAGTTTTCCCCCTTCTAGTCCACAAGGTGTTTGTGTCATTTCTCATTTTGATTGGCGAATTATTTGTTTCTTTTATCAAAATGAGACCGCAGTGAGTCCCAAGATATAGAAACCTGACGTCCAATAATTCTGGTGTGATTCTTGGGGTGATTTTCTGATGAGAAGGTGGGACAGCGGCAAGGCTATCTAGGTATGTTTTTGCACCAAGAGGAATCTTTGCCTAGGGTAAATAGTTGTCGTATCCGCCGTAATAACTTGCAGAAATTTGCAGGCGCATCGTATCAACTTTCTTAATGATCCCTTCAAGATAAATAGAACCGTCCATTCGGAATTCCTTGATGTCGATAGAATCGTCCATATAGCCGGTTAGAAACTTAACCTTTCCATCCACAGAAGCCCAAGACCACGAAGGCGCTCGTCGTCGCATGTTATCCTGTTTCACGTACTCGTACTTTCCATTTTCAATCCGGCCAAGATGACGCCATAGGAGCGACGGTATTATGCTGTTTTTAAATGCACCAAAATAGTACTCATCTCGAGGAGTACTACCAAGCCGCGCAAGCCCTGCTATTGCAGGCAGCTTATCAGAGACGAAAGTAAAGCTCTTTAAGCTATACTCTTCGACAATATCATTCCAGCTGTAACGCAGTTGACCTGGCTCTTCCCTTTTAATTGATGATTTTTGGACTGCTATACTGTCCGAGGCACATTCTCTTCTGCTGCAACTTTGACACTTCCAAGAGAGCTCTTCGCTCCCAAATGAGACGCATCGTAGGGAAAGTAGCGCTTCTTGAAAGGCCCATCCACGCTGGTCTAACGGCTCATTTATCGGTAACGTAATTTTGGCATTTTGACGAAGATATACCAGTCTGGATTGATCTCGGTCGATGGGAATTGTGCAACAAGGACCTACTGGGGGGGTTCGATGATTAAAAAGCCCCTGGTATGCATCAGATGCCCCAGTGGCTTTGACCGTGAAAAAAGCCCCTTGGAAGACTTTGTCCATACTCTTCCCTTCTCGTTCTCAATCTTTGATTGCCTTGAAATCTTGACCCTGTATGATGCAGAGAGAGTCTACCCATATATAACGAACATCAAATTGTCTTGCTAATGTGATGGCGTCATAGACAATTTGCGGCAGGTTTATTAGCGGAATGCTTTGTTTGAACTTTTCCATATTCGAACTTTTTAATGTAAAGAATGGTCTTTTACCCCAGCAGTAACTGAGAGCGATGTACTTTCCGGTCTGACCCTCGGTTGTTGTGACCAATAGAGGCTGCTTAGAACCATCCGGTGGCCCAACATCCACCACTCTCCTAGGTAAAGGAGAGTTTTCGTTAACGGGACACCTCCCATGATGATTCGTTAGGCAGTCTGACAGCCAATTAGAGATCAGATCAAAGCAGCGATTCGATCCGGAATATGACTCTGCTCTCCTCCACTTGATGATGCAATCAGAGCTCGAGAATAAATCTGCACAAGTTAAACTCAACACATGTTTACCAAAGACAGTCATACTACATACCAGGATCAAGATCAGCATACACGATGATATAGCCACGGACCAGCCACGGCTTTTCGTCCGGTGGGCCAAGATGCCAACGTCCATCTCCCTCAGGACACCACATGAAATTGGAGCGCCTTTTTCTTCTGTCACAACCACGTATATCATTTCCAATACGTGATGATCTGGTGGATATCTATACAAGGTGACACTGCAGGAACTCATAGACTGAAGCTTATGCATATCTGATCTTAGTGATGACAGTATAATAGAACATAAGTCGCACGAAGTAGCGCCATTGGCGTTCATATTACCTAAAAGACTCGCAATGTCTGAATAGAGCATGTAGCCTTCGGCGGCAATATCGCCCAGACAAACATTCCGACAATTAGCACATCGTCCGGGGGAAACGTCAGACAGCTTAGCCGCATCTTTATTATCATTTTCCTTTCTTTTAACAGTAGAAGACATAAGATATCCCGGATAAGTAAAAAGGGGAGGTATTCGAGAATGCTTTCGTCCGGAGGAAGGAAGTAGACACTTGTGCAGGTCAAGCTATACGCTACAATTGTATTGAGGTGCTCAATATTTTGAGGCTGTGTCGAACGATTGCTGCCTAAATACCCTGTCTCACCATTTATGTACAGTAAACCTTGGTGTAAGCCTTGGTTCAAGCGAACCCCGCCTAAGATGCACGATAATCGTGCTGTAGCAATAGGAGGGGCCTGACACAGATTCCTCCATCCCATAGAAATTTACTGTTAATGCACCAGTTTGTATGTACGGCAATACCGGTGCCGCCGGTATATATAATAGTACACATCCTGGAAAAAAAAACTGCACGCATACACCTTCTGAAATAACCACCTCCTGGCTTTGCTGCAAGCATTGCTTTGCCCTAGGTATTAGCTGGCATTGTTTTGTTCCATCGCCACGGCTATCGCCCATACTGGATTACCTTCCATTCTCAACATGTGGGAGTAAGAATTTTATGCAAGGTCTGGCATGCTGAATTTCTTCCTTGGAATGTTACGCGACACACTTACAGAAAGCTCCCGACCTATTCAGGTTGCATGGTTATAAGCTGGTAGAAGAAGTAAACAAGCACATACGACCATAGGTAGAGGAGAACTCGGGGTCCCGTCTGCTCCCCCATAGATAAGCCTCTAACCGGCAGATTAGTAGTTGAGTGGGTGACCATCAGCGAACACCGGCTGTTGTATGTTTTTTCTTTTTGTTTTTTTGCTATTTAATGGTGTTTTTAATGAGACAGTTGTGTTGCTAGAATTCATCGACTTGTGGTGTGGTTCATTTTCGGAGAAGGATCACGGGTAAATGCCACCAACGGCTGAGTGCTGGGCCAATGGCGTGGCCTCAATCCTACATGCAGGATTGCTTATTAAAAGCCTTAATCGCCGATTATTAAATGTTCAGCAGCTGGGTTAACATGGAATTCAACCAGGGTTTTGCATGATACAATGTCG
This sequence comes from Trichoderma simmonsii, assembly GCA_019565615.1. Lineage (NCBI taxonomy): Eukaryota > Fungi > Ascomycota > Sordariomycetes > Hypocreales > Hypocreaceae > Trichoderma > Trichoderma simmonsii. Next base: position 4,491,965 of record CP075866.1, read on the forward strand.
GGAACCACTTGTTCTCATACGTGTGCTAAATCCCAGCTCTACAAAGGGATCCAATGTGCATGCCCAATCCGTTAGCCGCCAGAAATTTGATGGTAGAGACAGCCATAATACCCACGCCGTTAAGCTTGCCAGCACCGATCACAATGGCGAGCGTTCTCTGGAGAGACTCGCTGGAAACATACTGGTATTAGACATAGTAGGAATTGGTTAAGTTTGAGGGTTTACTTTATTGGCCAAGTCTGGAGTGTTGTTTTGTTTTGCACTGTGACCATGACAATTCCAGATTTGTATGGTCTTTTTTTATTGTTGAATGATGATAATACGGAGTTGCACGCCACGGATGCTGCGGCCTTTCATGTTTTTTCTTTTAAGTATACCAGTTCTTCTTCATTTTTAAAACTTCATCTTGTTAAAGAACCTATTAAAGATTATGAAAGCAACTACGTATCTGAGTATTACCAACATGTAGGGTATGATGAAAATTTCATGTAGGTCCAGCTCTGTCAGAAATGCCATTTCAGAAATGCCATTACATAACAGAAAGACCTTGCCGTCTTAACGCCTCGCTGCTAAGAGATTGTTACCCGTTTTGAGCAGGCCGACCGCCCCTTTAGTTCGGCGGTGACGATGTCATTGGTAACCCGCATTCTCCTTCGATAACTTCTCTTGGGCTGTTCCTTGCTCTCCAGTGCTTACCGGTAACTTCTGGTCAAAATGATCGCATAAACACCAGCGCAGATCCCGTTAGTCTGTCAGGCCAGCCTCCGGGCCTCCACTCATGCAACCCGAAAAGGAATATGATCTCGTAGAATGGTCCAAGCTTAAAGCAGAATGAACAGCCCTATTGTGTAAGGGGGACTTCCACGAATAGGGTATTACGGAGGTGGAATATAAACGTCCAAGATTACATACCCTGGTCTTTGCCTAGAAAGCATCGAGGCTGCATAATACCATGGTGGCTGCGTGCCAAATCTGGGTTAGCCCTTCAGCCTCTATTACGTTAAACCAGATTCCTGGTATGTGTTGGAGAAACTTGGCTGTGGATTAAGGTTGAATTGTCATCGCGCGCGGCTTCTGTGCCTGAGCCAAAGTACGCCCACCCTGAAGCCGAGACTTATTTGGCTACCGCATTAGTCTGCTTACTGGGCTTCTTAGTTCCATCTGATAAACACGAGGAACAATACCAGGCTGATCAAGCATCCTCAACATGACCTTCTTCAAAGCCGGATTTACCTCTGGAGTATGGACTTACCGTTGCGATACGGAGATAAGGGGAAGTCAGGAGTCTGTAGATCAATTAGTAGCGGAAATTGTCATCTTGAAGCATACGCTGAAGGAAGCTTCAAACAGTGATTTGGCTGTAGCAGTCCATAGTAAGCTGAAGAATCCAACCAGCTAGTGTCTGGCTGTCGATCCATGTTGCTTGTATTTGTGGTATTATAAAAGGAGACGACTGCTTCATTCTGTCCGCCTTTGCTATATCTCAACTTCAGCATACATTTGAATATTCCTTTTACCTCACCAACCACAATCATGAAGATTTCGATGCTCTTTCCTGGTATCGCCCTGGGGGCTGCACTTAACTCCTATCCCGGTGCTAATCCTCCCATCGACACTCGTTCTCTGGACGAGATCTATCGAGCTGCTCAGAAAGAGACTGGCGAATTGCTCGTGTTCTGGGGTGGAGACTGTATGTGTTGTGATTCTACATTTTACACTTAAGTCCGGTAACTAACGCCATTACAGCTCTCGACCAGGCCGCAGGCACTATCCAAGCATTCAACGCCCGATTCCCAAAAGTCAAACTGAATTTACAGGTTGAACTGTCCAAGTATATTGACAGCCGCATCGACCGGCAGTATCAAAAGAATCAGCATGATGGAGCCGACATTGCCATACTTCAGCAGCTGAATGACTTTGACCGCTGGAATCGCGATGGCAGACTTTTGCCTTACAAGCCTGCCTCGTGGAACAACATCTATCCTGATGTTAAGGATCCTAATGGTGGATTCTTGTCCATCCTATTCTGTAAGTTCTTGGAACATAGAAGACCTGAACCGTGACTGGCTGCTCACAAGTTATAGATCAATTTGGCCAGTTCGTATACAACAAGGACAGACTTCACGCTAATGATGTGCCCTCTACCTTTGAAGAGTTGCTCCAACCGCGCTGGAAGAATAAGCTAATTCTGGCTTACCCTAATGATGACGATGCGATCAACTATCTCTTCACCTTGGCCATCAACAAATACGGCTGGCAATGGTTTGAGAAGCTCGTCGCCGATCAAGGCGTACAGTGGAGGCGTGGCACTGGCTCTGTACTGGAATATCTCACCACGGGAAATACCAGCGCAGTGCTCAGCTTCACCACCAACATTATAGATCAGACCAACCTGGCGGCCAAAGCGCCTACTGATACTCGCCTTGCTTGGCCCCAGGCGGCTGCCATTTTCAAGACGACGCCGAGGCCGGAAAGTTCGAAACTTTTCATGTCGTGGATCATGGACACTGAGTTCCAACAATCTCTAGCGAATAGCTCGGTGCTTTACACCACTCGGATGGACATTAACGACACCAAAGGCAATATCTTCCGGGATGCTACGGTGCCACCTACGCAGTTCTCCAAATGGATTGTCAATCGTGAGGTTGTGGAGTGGTGGCGCTTCCAATATGAGTCGTCCATTGGTCTTCCGCAGGGTGTCGATCCGGTCTTGGTTGGACCTTGAAGCTCGTATGCAGAGATTATATAACTATTGAAGATCCTGAGAAGACATGTGGTTTTAAATTCTTAACATTCGAGTCGCTGAGTGTTTAAATATATCTTTATAATCTGCTATAAATGCTATCAAGAATTTTCTTGAGCGATATCCTGTATCAACTCATTGGCAGAAGACGACATTAGAGCATCAATCCAGACCATCTCCTGAGTAATATGAACTAAATTTCCCACCGAGGTATTCGTTATCATCATGGTGTGCTTTATCTCATTGATGTACAAGTCTCTCAAGCTACGTTCTTCCATCAACGCACCGGTAATTAATACCCAGACTTTGAGGTCGAAGAAGTCGGGCTCCACGAAGCGTATATTGGCAGCAATAAATTGCACAAGCCGCGCTTGCAATCCTTCCCTCTCAACAGTAAAGAAGCTCAATCTTTCTTTCAAGACAGACATGATAGTCAGACATGTAAGTCGAACTAACTCTCTAGCAACGAGGTCGCTACGGTTAGTGTAGGTCATATAATCGTCTGGTAATCTTGGCATAGATAGTAGAAAGTGTAGAGCCGGGCTAATCATGAGAAGCCCATCAATGTCCTTTTTCCAGAAGATGCTGGATCTACTTTTCTCTTTTATGATTCCGGACATGTGTGACATCTTCATCATGGCTTCTCCTGCCTCAACCAGGTCAGATTTCTGCACCAATCGCAAGAGCAAGGCTCGTAGCCTCGGAGGTGTCGATAGGATATCTCCATTAGGGCTTGGAATTCCAAGACTTGCGTATAGAGGAAATCGCGGACTGGAGTCGAAGACTATAGCCCCGACCAAGTCGTAGCTGCAGCACTGCAGTTAGAAAGGCAACTCTATCTTTAGGAGCGACCAGTACTCACAGTAGTATCAGTAAAAGTATTTGGTAAGACAAGTCACAGAGTCCTCCACGAGTATTCAAGATGAGGCATAGTCCATCCATGTGAACTTTCCAACTTGTCCAGTCGCATTGTCTCATCTAGTTATCGTCAGCTAAAGACTTTTGATTGGAGCAGGAGAGAAGCATACGTTGAGACAAACATGACCTAAAACATTCGCTAGTATCCCCTGGCCTTTTACAGCGTTTTCGTCATCGAGACGCTGCCGCAGCTGCACTATGGACTGTGAATAGTGCCTCATGGCTTCTGGAGTCTTGGCTACAATATTATTTGTTCTCAGTCTCTCCCATAGGCTGGCGTTATTGCCGAGGATGACTTCAAAAGCTCCAGGGTCCATCAATGACACCTCAAACCACGTAGCGCGAAAAGGGATATAGACATCCGTTACTTCGTTGGCTAAGACAGGGGGGGTTAGCAGCTGCGTTTGGAAGACGCAAGATCTAGTCTCTTACCAAAGCGGACCAGTTCCAGCATACGCGTGTCGCCTGGCACGGGGAAGCTTCCGAGTGGCGCCAATGACCGGCCGGGAGAGCTGTTATCGGATCCGGGGCGTATACTCGGAGAATTCTCTGGTCTTGATTCTCTCGCCCGCCGTTGTTGGTTGCCGCCCCGCATGACAAAGCGGCGGATGTCCGTCATCTGAGTGCGAACATCACTAGGGTGTGAGATGTTTACGAAATGGATTTCTCCGGACCTTGAAGTCCTGGCAGTACCTCCACGTCGTGATCTCCTGGCTGTATCTCGTCCAGTCCCGGAATCAGAGACTTTGCCAGCCTCGTCGCGTAAGCTGTCATTTTCGCCTTCGGACGCCATTGCGTGTTGCAGATGTCACTGTTGTAAATGACAAGAAGCCAGCGTTGCCGCGACCGGCCCCACAGTGAGAACCCTTTCTTCCTTTATAATGTATGCTCTCTTGCATAGAGTCCAGTAATGACAATTTGCACAGCCCTTTGAGTATGACAGTTTCACCAACCCCGGGAATACTGTCAGGGTGAGCTCATGGGCTAGGCGTAGCGCGTTATTTGTCATCAAAGAGCATTAACCATGACAGTATACGAAGCCGCCACCTTACAAATAAGCCACTGCCGACTCAACTTTAACTTTGTTTCATTCAATGGCTAAAAGAAGCAGTATTATTTATTCATCTTTGTATCCCCAGCGAGGACCAATTGAGTTGTGCAACTCTACATCATTCGGACTTTAGATTCCATTCTTGCTTCCCGATTTGCAAGGATCTGGCCCCAGCGATATTAACGGATGTAAGCACTAAGTCAGACCACATACTAATCGGCCACACGGGGAATTCGGCCACCTCCCATACTAATTTATATAAGGTAGCACAGTATGAATAGTATCTTATATACTAGCTTATAAAAATAGCTAAAATTAAAATATAGTATTATTTTATAATATATAAAATAAAGGTATTATTTACCTCTTAATCTATTATTTCTATATATTAAATATTAAATATTATATATTGTTAAGATTTATATATAAATTACATATATATACTAACAGATTCTGTAATATATTTTATTTTTATATTTTTATATATAAATAAAGCTAATATATAATAAAATAATTGAAAATAGGCTTTACGTTATAAGCCTTTTTATAGAATATATTTTTTAAGTTTATATATTTTTTATAGAATTAATTATGAATTTTTAAAAACCTGGGTTTTTGGTGTAAAAGGGTGGCCGATTAGACTGGGTGGCCGACTAGTATGTGGTTTGACTTATTATTTGCTTAATATCTGGTGTGGTCTCAATTGATGAAGAATACTTTCGAAGAGAGATTACACGCATTATTTAGTTACCAGTTCTCGGATTTAGGTGGCCAAGAGTCTCTCAAGCTATTGAAGCCGTAAGTTGCCACCCCATAGCTTAGTTTCAGTAGCATTAATTCTCTTCACAACAGCATCCAAGTTGTGAATTTGTATTGCACTGTACGCGTATTCTATAGCCTCAGGTCGGCCGCTAAACCTTAAGTATCTTCCACCGCTTCCAGTGCTACTTATCAATATTGAGCCTACCCAGCTAATTGCTACGAAAGTTGTCCATCGTAACCTTCTCCTCGTTGATAGACCAATTATTAACATCAATCGCCATCTTGCCTCTTCTATCGGAGAAAAAATCAGTGATATCATCCCCAAATTTGACAGAGAACTTAAAGCCATTGGGATTCCGGGGAACGCGAATAGAAATGGCATTAGACAGCGTTTTAGCCTCGAGATGCAGTGCTTGAGTTCATTGCGAGGTGTGATCCTGGTTTCGACATCATCATATCCGAATTGTGACCACGCCATGCAGAGATTGGCTTTGTGCTCCAACTCACTGATACCGTCGCCGTCTTTGCATTCAGCTTGGCCATGCCGGAAACACCTCTTCTGGGAGCGTCCTGCGTCACTATGCGCACCGTGACTTACACATGCCGAGCGCAAGGCCGAGAGGCTATCCACACATGCATATACGCTGCTTCAGATGCAGCAGTGCCATGTATTCTAGGCCCTGCGCAGCCTCCAGCACTATCGAAGTCCAGCTAGCAACATATAGACTTCGCTTGGCCTGAAATGTCGCCTGCTCTCACGATGATGCCCTTGAAACCCTAGAAAGGGCGTCTGCGGCTGATCTCGTGGCGCGCCGCCATAAGAACTCCGGCTCAGCTGAAAACAACACAAACACTCTTCCATCGTCCTAAACGGTGATTATTGGCATAATTGGGCAAGCTGAATTCCCCAATAGTCTAGCTCACTGCATGGTGGCGTCAATTATTGAGCGGGCCGCTCCGCCGCACCGGCATCATGCACCAATTACCATACCATGGGAGACATCGCATACATAGACTGTACCCGCGATGGAGGATGCAGAGCTCTTATAAAGGCGCGGTCTCCTAAAAGAGCAGCTCCTCGCCCTCATCTAACGATTTCAAAGGGCAATTGGCCCTAACATTGCGTTGCAATGGCTACCGTAGATCCCCGAGTCAATGACCTAATCAAGGCACTCGAGAGCGCCGAGTCGTTTTCGGCGCCGTCATATATCAATCGATTACATGACCAAACGCTGTTGTCTTCATCCATCAGCTTCTTGAAGTCGGCATCCACGCCCTTGACTGGCAATAATACCGGGGTGTCGGATTTCAACATCAATAATGCGGACCACACCACATTGATCACCAGACTGGCCAACCAGTCAGCAGCACTGGCCTTGGCGAGTGTTCCGGATGCCAATGACCCCAAGAAGCTGCGAGAGGATGTAAACAAAGCAAGTCTACAGAATATCAGATCTCCAATACATGTGCGTACAGGCCGTGGTGCTAACCTGGGGTTTATACGTGTAGGACAAGGCAGACGCCAACATGCAAGACAGTCTTTGTCGACTCGCCCAAGCCTGCTATGCAGATCACCTAAATTCAGAACTCCGTAGGCTGGGCCACGGAAAATCGCTTGACGACCTCAAGAATGATGCGACATTTCTACAAGCTTTCAAGGCCAGGCTCTCTGACCCCAGGGAGCCCATCCGCGACTTTTACAAGAGCGAGGCTCTCCTGCATACCAACTACAGCATGCACATGATTTTTGTCGCCAACTACCTCTTCAGCGACTACGAGACCCTGCTATGCTCTCCCGACCAAATGTGGACCAGGGAATTCGGGAACCTGATGGGTAAGATTCTGGCGTTCCATCTCGACGAGATCAATGCCGACAATGATCACACCGTCCGCGGTGCGGTGAAATCCGCAGCTGTCAACCTGGTAGTAAAGAACGATGCCGGCAAGCTACAGCCAGCCGGCGTAAAGGACGCTTGCCTACCATTTCAAACACCGTTGATCGAACAGTCGGCCACATTGACGGGCGAAAGTTTGGAGAAGGTCAAGAATGTGACACTTTCAGAGGTGGGATTCTCTGATTGGGCCAGTACAGCATCTATCTTCGTTGAGCTATGGAAGGGAAAGCAAGGAGATTGGCAGCGCGCCATTGGAACTACTACTAGTGAACAAGTGTCTTGCGTACAAACGAGAGACATTACCGGAGTAGGGTTGCCTGAAGCACCGCCCAATCCCACGACCCAGCACGAGCAAACGACGTGGACGGGGAAGAAGGTGCAGGACTGGCTGAACTCGGGTATGATCATCTTGCACACTACACTCCTGTTGAGCTGATAAGCTGACTTTCACATTTCAAGTCCACAAAGACGATGACGCCAAAAACTTCGTGAAAGCGTCGACGAAAGACATCAAGGAGATCAAGACATGGTATGAGGTAGCAGCACCCCCCTCCTGCTTCGTCGCCGGCACACAGATCACTACAAGATACGGCAATCGTTCCATCGAGCTCTTGGCCGAAAATGACATTGTGCTCACTCGGGGGGGCTCAAACGAATGGGGTATCGTCTCGGACGAGAAAGTCGTGACACCCATGGAGAACCCGGTGCTTTACGGGTTCAGTAAGTAACCCGCATGCTGCCTGCCTACATGTATTCAACAACCCAGCGGCTAACATGACATGACCTTCAGACGGCGGAGAGACTTTCTTCACTGCCGGACACGTATTTCACACCACCACAGGCTTACGAGCGATTGATCCCATTCGGGCTACTAGAGAGAATCCTTGGATGCAGCCCGGCCGACTGCTCATTGGCCATTCTTTACTGCGGTGGAATGCGGAAAGCAATCAATACGAAGTAGTTGTCATCAACAGTTTGCACTGTGAGCAGAGGCCAGACGTTACGGAGGTATACGGCGTCCACCTACGAGAGGGACTACGGTCATACCATGCCAACGGATATCTTGTAGCGGTCAACTACCCAGAGGTAAGTTCAGCCTTCCAACATTTACATGGTCCAATCTAATGCGGGCTCTAAACCAATCGCCTTTCCAGATCACCATCAAGTCCATAGCCAGAATACTGGCATCGCTGAGCCCCAAGGAGCAAACGCAATGCCTCCTCGCGTTCCAAGAACTTCGTCCCGTTCTGCAGCGCTTCGGCATCGAGGGTGCCGAGGAGGCTCTTAGAAAGCAACTGAATCAACCAGGCGCCGAGCCAGGAGAAGATCACAGAGGGCAAGGCATATCTTCAGATGAGCTCGGCCGTGGTTGGGAAACTTCTGACTCCCAATGGTAAACGGGACAATCTCACGACATATGACTTTGCAGCCACAGCGCCGGCCAAACCCAGCACAGGCAGCTATGCCGTGTTCAAGCCGGGCGAGTCTTTTGTGATTTCCATGGTAGGTCTCGTCAATAAAACGGGAGAGTCGGTGCTGCAGCTCATCGAGTCGCGTCCTGGCGTATTGGGTTGCGTTCAGAAACACACATGGAAAAGAGCTGAGTAACTACAGTAATAGACTGCTTGTTTCATTATTCATCGATAGAACCGATTCAGGCATGTAATTGAAGGTTTTATCTTACAGGTAGCCAAAGGTCTTCACGTATAGGTAGTGTTCAATGTGGCTTATATGCATGTACATGCATACATGTACAGCCGCCCAAAAACCCCCACCACACCACACCACAGCCTGCATGAAGCTACTTAAACTTGGTCAATCCCACATCCGCATAAACAAAACCAAACAAAAAGAGAAGATGATGAAGCAAAAAACAAAAACAAAAACATACAACAGCCGGTGTTCGCTGATGGTCACCCACTCAACTACTAATCTGCCGGTTAGAGGCTTATCTATGGGGGAGCAGACGGGACCCCGAGTTCTCCTCTACCTATGGTCGTATGTACTAGAATTACACCAACTCGACTTCATATTCCTACTTGCAACACAACAACACGAACTTCTTGAAAATTGCAAAAAAACAAGACATACAACAGCCGGTGTTCGCTAGTGGTCACCTACCTGACTGACTACTAATCTGTCTCTCATTAGCTTGACTCTGGGAGAGCAGACAAGAAACTTGCTCTAGTTATTGAACATACCCGAAGCCTTACTGACTTGGCCTCCGTTGTCCGGTGGGACCCGTCTGCCGTTTTCCCCCGGAGTACTCCGTAGATCATAGAACCCCGTCTACTCCACTACCGTTTAGTATAGCCTCCGATACCGACGAGCTGTAGACAAGCAACACTCCCCTTCCCCCCTCTTTGCTCGCGAGCAGTCAAATATAATTAGGCTGTTCTAAATATTAGCTAAGTGGCTCTAAGCTGTGTTCTAGATACAAACAGAGCTCTATGCAAAGCTCTGGAGAAGGGTAGGTAAGAGGGGTCAATACCCAAAGGCAACGCCCTAGGAGCTGGCAGGCCAACTCCACCCTCAAGGAGGCCCCTGATTCAACAGGATGCGAATGCAACATTCGACGAAAGGCGTGCTGATTGTAGTGGTGGTGGTGGTGGTGGTGTCGGTGATGGTTTCGGTGATGGTGTCGGTGATGGTGTCGGTGGTTGTCGTGCTCGTGGCCCTGGTGGTGTGTACGAAATGGTGTCAGATATCCGTACAGAGCCTCATCTAGGTCGCATCAGGAGTGATATCCGTACAGAGCCTTATTTAGGTCGCATCGGGAGTGGACGAAGGAGGCGGGGATATCCTTATACATAACCGCGATATGAATTTTCATTTAACTCACGGTCAAATGACCCTGGCACATACACGCAGAGCCGCTTCGTTCTGCAATTCAGTGGCTGAGAGACAGGCAGTCTTGATTTTCCACCTGCTCAGTTTTCCACCGGCTTACAAATTTTCGAATAAGTAGGTCTCTCATTACCTGTCTCAATCACCCGCGTCTTGAATTTCACGAATTCTTTTTGTCACTGCGTACTCGCTCTCATTCCTCCTACGATGGCGTCCGTCTTGCCCCTCCGCTTACTCCGCTACGATGCCGCCACTGAAAACTTTGCCGTCGTGCAGCCCAATGGCTCGGGTGCACCTAGAGTGCAGTCGTTTGACATAACTTCGTACACGTGGGGACCGACGAGAAAGATCCCGTTCAAAACTAAAATCCAGGGAGTGACCTGGCCCTTGCACTTGTCCAAGAAGAAGCTGCGGCAGATCAAGAAATTGATGGTGCAAGACGGGATTGAATATCTATGGGCGGATTGCGTGTGTATCAACCAGAACGACGATGCTGAGAAGGCTCGCGAGGTGCCTAAGATGTACGAGTACTACAGGAGCGCTCGCAAGTGCCATATCCTCCTTGAGATTGACGAGGTATGGGATCCTCAGAAGACGGTCGCCAATCTTGGATTCGTGGGCCACGTTATGTCACAAACGAGTGGTGAGGCCATCACATCGGAAGCGAAAATGATGACGCCAAATATGATCGACAGCTTGTCTGAGTGGGCTAATACTGCGCCCTGGGCCTTTCCCATGGATAAATCCATTGTCAAGTCGGCTTCTATAGATATGGGCGTTCTTAACTGCTACTCCACATGCGTCAACCAAGTCAAGGCCGTGTTCGACAATGTATACTTTAAACGCGTCTGGACGTACCAAGAGATGCTGCTGGGTAAGAACACCACACTGTGGAGTGTCGACAAGACCACGTTATCGTGCGTAGGCGAGTTGGGTGTCTGGATGGACCTGGCGACCGACTCGATGGAAAAGGCGGGCAAGCTGTACGACTGGATCGATGATTCTCGGCATCTCAAGACCGCAACCCAGGACACGATCCTGACCTTTATCAATGATGACAAAGACGACCTCCGTGTCCTACAGATGATAGTGGAAAGTATCAACGCTGCAAGAGGCGACATTCTCAACGGCGGCTCTTTGTGGTGGAAAAGAAACCACAAGGGCGCCGCCAATGTGTTCTCGTCCATCTCCATCATCCCCCGAAAGGCGACATGGAAACCCGACACCTTCACGGGGCTTTTGGGTGTATTTAGCGGTTTGTTTACACCGGCAGAGTTTGAGCGGGATATGACCACCACCGACCTGAACGCCCTCTCGTTTGCCTTCTTCAAGCAGTTGTCCATCAAAACGGGCCAAGCATGGACCAAGCTCGCCATCGGCAGTGGGGAGGATCGTGACTGGGGCTGGATTCCAGTTGGCACAAATTATGAAGATGCAATTCCTGAAAAGAAAGAATATACTGATCGCGGGCTCATCGGGATGGGGGACGAGGAGGACTTTAAGAGCGATGAGGAGGAAGATAGACTTGAACAGGAGGAAAGAGATAGAACCGACGACGACGAGAGCGACGACCAGTTCACGACCACCGATTGCTTCGCTGGAGTAATCAATCTCGGCATCCTAAAGCAAAACACAAGTCTAGCCAAGGTGTATGCCACGATTGGCCTCATGGGCAGCCCACGCGCGTACATGAAAATAAGTCTAAATCAGGTTCCATCAACCGGGGGTAGCCGGCCAGACTTCAACTTTTACTTCCGGGGCTGCAACTGCGGCAAGAAGGTCAAAACAGGAACCTTGAAGAGCGAACCGATACTTGATCACTCCGAGCAGGTGGTCGAAGTATCTGGCGACGAGACCGGCGGGTATCTAGTCCAGTGTGCCACCATACTAGGGAGTGTGTTTGACCCGGGCGAGGACCTCGGAAACTTCCGCAAGACCCTCCTCGAGAAGCTGCAGCCCTACTGGGACACTACCGACCCCAGCGCTCGGCCACTCGACTGGATCGACCGGTGCGTGAGCGGGACTGAGTGGGAGAAACCATCGTACGAGTACCTACGCCACCACAACATGTCGATGCACTACCGTCTGCGCCATATCACGGACTGCAACTCTCGCCTCGAGAGCCCTTCCACGCGGAACATCTCCTGCCGCGTCAAGGTGAACTGCGGCTGCGTCGTCGAGGCGCCCTTCTCCTTCGTCTTCGAGGGCCTCACCGCTGTGAAGGGCAGCCCGCTAGGGACGACGTCGTTTACGCGGGACGACGCCGGGCGCATCATCATCCGCGACGGCCTGGGCCTGGTCAACCCCGGGGGAGTAGGGAAGAAGTGGCTCGACAACTCGGACAACAACAACGTCCTTCGTCTCGTGGCCTTTGGCGGCAACATCGATACTCACAAGTGGCATGCCTCGCAGTGCCGCAGCCTAAAGGAAAGCAAGCCCCTGCCGAGACCGAAACCCGAGAAGCCGTGGCCCACGGGCAGAGCGCTCGTCAGGGACAGCTTCAGCCATTTTGCCACTGACGGTATGTTGAGAGATTACGGGTACGCTGAGACTGGGCCGGATGCGAGGCAGATGCAGCGCCGCGGCGGCGACGGCGGCGGCGACGACAACAAGTACCAGGATGGTCTGTCGGAGGAGGAGATGGCGAGGAAGAGCTGCGGCAACCTGCTTATTTGTCGGAGCCATCCGCTGAGTCCGTACAGGATCATCGGAGTCTGCGTGGACGGCGAGATTAAGAGTAAGAAAGGGCAGGATGTTGTTGAGATTCGTTAATGGAGAAAAAAAGGTTGATCAACTGGGGTACTAGAGTTGTCTTGCCAGTTGCGGGGGCGCAGCAGGGCAGCCGTCGCCTGGGATACTAAGATAAGAAGACAATGTATTCAAGAGAAGTGCTTGACGGGACCCCGAAGTTTCCTCTACCTATGGTCGTATGTACTCGATATGGTGATGCATCAACTGATAAGGAGCTTGGTGTTGAAGCCGCAAGACCAAAAAGCAAAAGCCTACAACAGCCGGTACTAATTTGCTGATAGCTGATGATATGGCCAACTAAGATCCTCCACTGATAAACCCGCCTTGTTTCCACTTGAACTTAGTGCTTACCGGCCGGAAACTCTGCATATATATAATAGCCATGTACTCGTATTGCTCTCAGTCGCTAATAGTGGTGAGAAACAACCACTTGTTCACACGCCTTTCTGAGCTCTGACCGTTTTTATCAAGCCATATTTCTCCAAGACTTTATAGTTTTATTTTAAAGATTCAGGTATGGAATCTTCGTCACCAACTGCTTTGGATGCCGATAAGCAAGAAGTTGTCAACCTATGCGTTCGAATTCTCGAGACCTTAAAGCTGGGCGGTGCAGCAGGACGAGAGCAATTTCTGGCTACTCTTGCCCCATATGGAACTGCGTGCCACGCTCGAGCTATGGTAGGGACTTATTTCACTTCGTAATGACATGGACATTGCGAGAGCATCTGCCCGAAACTATGATACAATATACTCACAACTGTAAATGCAACAGGTAAACAAGGGCTTTGAACATGAGCAATTCCCGCACGGTTTTGCAAACCGCATGCCGTGGGACTCGATCCAGGATGGCGAGCTTGAAGAAGGGCTTGATGGCACGCCTACAGTGTTAATTGACCGCGACCTTGCTATGGTTTGGACGCCCTACTGGTTCACTCGCAATGGTGCTCTCACACACCTGGGGACTAATTGCTTTACTCTTATTAAAACGGCCTGGGATGAAAGCTTGCCACAGAAGGTGGAGTGGAAGATTTGCGGCCTAACTGACACTGCCCGACTTCCAACAGAGGAAGATAGGAAACGGCTTGGGAAAGAGTAGAGAGAATCAACAATTCAAGCCCATTCAAATGCATGTAATTGTGATAGGCATGGGCTTCCCATTTGAAACACATTTTCCCAGCTCAGATAGTTAGACCCAATAGTTACAATTCCGAGTTGGAGTCACAATTACCCGGACCTGGGGTCTGTTGCGTACATATGTACGATACCTAGGTACATGTAAGTTGGGCTGAAGCAGCCAGCATCTCATAACAACTACCATTCAGGGTCTACCTTGACGCCTGTATCTCTAAATAGAGCCCTCAACGACTACCAAGGAACGGGGCTCAAGACCTCCTTTGTGGGTATAAACGCCTTGCAAGTCTCCGACGGAGCGCCGAACAATCCATTCTTCGGCTGAAATCTCCGGATCATTCGTCTCACTGACAGGCTGCCTGTCGATTAGACCACCCTTTAGCCTTCTGAGGACAACACTATCCTCTGGCCGTGAAAAGTACACAAGACTGTGTCTGCTTAGGCCATCTTGGGGTGGCAACGGAGGAACAACGCGATGTATGTTTGATCGCAGCAGGCCAGCCGTAAACTTGACGAGCGCATCGCCTAGATTCACCACAGCTGAGCCGGGTATGGGCCGAACGTAAACCCAGTCTTCTGTGTCCGGCCGGCGGATCTGCAGCCCAGCTAACCAATTGAACAAAATAGTGAGCGTTCCAAAGTCTGTATGCTCACTCCGGCGAGCAGCTTCTTCCGAGTATGGCTGTATTCCGCTTTTGTTGAATCGAATGTGATCACCAGACCGCTCGGTTATGCGATGGAGTCTGGCAATCGTGCCAGAAGGTACTTGGAGATGCCTCTCGAGATGTACAATTAAGAGGTCGATAACCGCTCGGCAACTATAGACATACTCGCGAAGCAACTCCCAGTGTTGCTTTATCAGATCGGGACACGGCAGCGGCTCACAATTCCCAACAATGTCATCTTTGCGCATCTGAACTGCGGTCAGTGCCATTTTCTAGGACGCTAATAGACTTGAGCATCTTACATTATATAGCTCGTTCCGATCACGCGTGCCGTCTTCTCTTATGGGGCCTATCTCGCTGTGACGATAGCCGAAGAAAGGATGCAGCTTTTCACGGGCAAATTGATCCTTTTCTGCGAATGGCAAATCATCAAACTTCTTTTGGAGGGCATGGAGCTCCTCTGCTAGCAACACCATCTTTTCGCCTAGAGAAGAACTATCCATTTTTAAATAGAAGAAACCTAACTCTTTTGACGCTTTGAAAAGAGCTTCTGAAGCGGCAATATTATCTGCTTCCAACTCAGCAAGTGAGATGGAGACCAGGGGGGCGGTTACCACGCCATCAGGGAAGGGCGGGTACAGATGATGCGATGTAGCCGGGGCCATGGTGATGTCGTTTTCGATGGTTGCTGTAAACGGTGCTCTTTGTTGACCAAGATCAGTGTATTGTGCGATATAAGAAGCCGAAAGTTGCATCCACCAGAATTAAATACCAGCGGGCACCTGAATTAGTTCCTGCTTACCTCGGCATCTCAGTTCCGTTCATACCACTACACTGCTCTATAGGCTAATATTCATCCCCGAGAATCAGTCCGATTGTAATCGAGCTATTGACCCCGCTCGGTATATTCTCCATGTCTAAGAGTACAGACGATCTACCCCAGATCTGTTCTTAGTGTAGGGTCGACATGTGGTAACTCGGCTAACCCCAATAACGCCCATCCTTGACGACAGCCAAGTCTACGCTTTGGGAATTACAGTCTACACTAACCTATAGTCGCTGGTTTGTTACAGTTTATTTAATGTATATGGTATTTTTTTAAGAATAATATACATGTATTTACCAGGGAGACATGGATTACTTGATCTAATGGCTTACAGCGCCTACTCCAGAAGCTACGCCAGGCCACTAATTACATGTAGTTAGCATTTACTAAATCCTTTTGAACCGCCTCCCTGCCATGCTCATGAATATCGAGAGAATGCTTTTTCACCACGTCTTTACACGTCTTACTTCAAGATCGACTTCATACTCATTAGGACATACTGTATGTAGTCATTGCTTGGTTGGTACCAATTTTTGTATAAGTGCGCAAAACCACAGCTAGGTAAAAGAATCCAATTTTATGTCTAACCCATTAGCTTCCAATGACCAATGTTAGAATGCATCCCATCTGAAGGAATACTCTCTCTCTCCCTTTTATTAATTTACAAGCCTCCCCAGTCAAATAGTCGCGCTGAAGTAGCCAGATCCAGCTTATTTCCCCAATATTCCACACCCTCATGCTCATACCCATCCGGCATATGGCCAACTATGTCAAAGTATTTTCGCAGGGCTTCCTTTTTCTGCGCTTTTCCAGAGGCTGTATGTGGGACCTGCTCTCCATCTGGGATGATCCGAAGCAGCGTTGGTAGTTTGTATTCAACTACTCCGGCGCCAGCGAGATCTTCACGAATAGTCCGAAGAGTGATGTTGTGTGCTTTTTCGTCGACATCCTGCTTGCAAAGCCGAACAAGTGCGGCAGCTAATCCGCCAGCATGGTGATCTCGTACCGGAAGAACGTGAGCTTCAGATACATATGGAAGGTCTACCAGACGCTGCTCAAGCTCCAGGACAGATATTGTGTACTCGTGAAAACGCAGCCCTAAACGCTCATCGTTAGTTCAATAGACTCTAGTAAACTCCTTGAAATCAGGTTGGAAACAAACAGTCGCATGACATCCTGCCGTCAAAGTAGTAGTCCTCACCAACGCGGTGAGCACGATCTCCCGTTTTGTAGAACCCGTCGTCGTTGAAACAAGCGCTGGTTGCCTTTTCGTCGTCGAAATAGCTGCAAAGAAAAGTAAGAAACTGCTCTTCAAAAGTATTCGGAGCATGTTAAAATGTACTAACCCGATGAACATGGTAGGACTTTTAACCAGAATCTCTCCATGGTCTCCTTCAGAAAGTTTCACCGTGACGCCCTGAAAAGGTCTTCCAACGTAGCCCTGCATAACGGTTAAAACAGACACATGGCAAGGATATTCAAGCCAAAATACGCACCTCGGAAATAGCTGAACACTCTGGAGTCGCCATAACACCTCCACCCATCTCCGTTATCCCATATCCATTCCTGAGCACTGCACCAGCCAAATCTGTAAAGAGTTGTGCAGTAGAAGGATTAAGCATGGAACCGCTTGTAAACACAGACTTTAGGCTTCGACATCCATTGACATACGCCTCGCGATCCTCGGAAGGAAGATGCTGGATGCTATCGTGGTAATACTCGACCAGTCTTCTCAGCAGCGTCGGTGACACGCTCATGTCTGTAATCTTGCCTCCTCGTAGGATTTCCCAAAAGTCTGCGGGCTCGGATTCGGCTTTCATCATATGCAGGTTTTCGCCATTAAGCACGCTGTCTATGAGCCCCGTGCCTCCAACCCAGTGGACGGGACAGGACGCTAAATAGACAACTTCCTGGGGTGGAGGAGCTTCTGTGAAATGGAACATTTGACGTGGGAGAAAAACGCCTTTTGGCAGCCCAGTGGTTCCAGACGTGAAGAGAACAAGACAGCCACTGGTCGGCGAGAATGTCAACTCTTTATCGATTTCCCAAGCAATTGGGTTCGCATTCGACTCAGGCTGTGCTCTTGACAATTGTATCAAGTTCAACGTTTGGCCATTTTGACTTTGTGCATGGTCTCTAAACTTGACGGCCATGTCAAGAGTGTTTGACTCTGCGAGAATGCATGTTGCCTTGGTCTTCTTCAGGAAGAAACTTGCTTCTTCGGCACTGCATCCAGTGGCTAGTTCATCCGTTTAGCAACCACTAACAGCTTTTCCATGTCTCTTTGACTTACATAGAGGTATGCACACGCCTCCCAGTGCAACAATAGCCAAAAAGCTCACTATAAAGTTGTATCCGCTGAAGGCGAGAAAAGCTATAGATGAGGCATCTTTCCGAAGAAGGCCATTCTCGTCGAATGAAGACACCGGGAGCTGCTTTTGGAGTACCCGACGAATGTGGATGACGTCGCGGATCAAATCATTATAATTAGCATCCACACCATAGTCGTCATGAAATTGCAAATCTGGTCTCTCAATTGAAAGTCGACGGAGTCGGTTGAATATGGCATCGTTCGGGAATCTCTCGATAACCGTGGCGACGTCGTCGTTCTGAAGTACCGGTTCTTTGGATGGCAGACGCCTGAAAATTGCGTAGAGTCCGGATATAGCTATGGATCCGATTCCGCCCAGTGAATAAGCAAGAGAAAACATTTTATTGTTTAAATACGGCCAAAGGCAATCGAACAACCACATGAGCAAACCTGTTCGAGTAAACCACCAGCCTGGCATACGATGCACTTTAAATACCACAACGGCTGGTGGCAATAGCAGAAACTAGACCCGACTAACGAGTGACAGCGGTAAGGATCATCAAAAGCGGCATGTTACCCTTACCCTTGAAAAGACGGCAAACATCATATCGACGGCCCAAGAATTCTCTTAACACGAAGTGGAATTGTCCATTACGGAGTCGTGTTAGCAAGCAACTTGGTGCTACGTGAAGGGAGAGCCGGTGACATGGTTTTAGCTTCATTCATCACCTTATACCGAGATTGAATCTTTTGGCGCCATGCATGTCTCAGAAGGCTCCAGTCCCCAAATCCTGGAGCTGCCTTCAGTTTGTGGCCAGTGGCTGCCTGGGGTGAAACCTGTCTAAGACTGCGGCTGAAGGATCCCTGCGAGCAACGTCGTACATTGGCACAATTGGGTGACAGTGATATCAATGTTTCACTATAGCCTGCCTAGACGATGAGCAGTTTGTGATGTGTCGTTCATATTGGTTCATATTAGTTTCTGTGATTTGCAAAGATTTCCTACCGTACCCTGGTCTTCTGAATGCCTAGCGAGAAACCGCCAACAGGCAACTGGCACAATATAATGCATCCAATCATGTATAGTATATTAAATACCGGTAAGACAGATGTGCAACATGATCAAAAGGTATAGGCATCGCTATGCCATATGATGTAGATGTGTACCGTGATGCCTAATTTGCACATACGATCAATGAATTAGATCATTGTAACTCCTTGCAATTCAACGGTTTAAAAATTTGATAATTTATCGAGTATTTAATAATTCAATATAGGCTAAGATGAAACTGAAGTCAGTCTCCCTACATCTCTGCGCTGGTGTGATCCCTCCTACCTGCGGCCTTGTTTGCCTTTGAGGAATCTCGAGCAGCATTTCGCGTGACAAATCCAGCTGTTAGGAAAGCCAACACGCAAACCAATTCGGGGATCAGCGATAAGAGGACACGGATTGTGAGAGAGCCTGTAATAGGGTTCAGAGTCTCGTCTTGTGTGACCAGTGAAACGAGAGTGTAAATGACCCGAATGCCACTGAAAACATCCGATACGAGAACAGACCAGAGAAGCTATCGCTGATTTAGTCAACTGGATATTTGCATATACGCTCATGAGAAACACTTACCCTGGTTCCTGCAACAATAGAAGATTTTGGCTTTTGAGATTTTGCTGGATGAGCGAGTGCCCATACTGATACAATGGCAACAATCGCCCAAGAGAGAGTCAAAAGAGCTATACCAGCTTTCACCAAAGAATCGTCCGTGGAAACATCTGCGGGTTTGACGTTGCTAGAATCCAGATTCGACACGCCAATGGCTAGAATAGCAACACCAGTCGTAGCAATGCCGTGAAACAACAGTACAACAGTCCATTCCACCTTCTTATCCAAAGGGTCGCAGTAATAAATCCTCCTAGTATCTATTAGTATACACACACGGTTGTCTTAGAAATGGAACATTACGCTTCTTTGAGAATGCCAGATGCAGCAAGGAGAAGAGGAGATAGCCCAATGCTCGATATAATGCCTGCCGTAGTACTTCCAGACAGATCCAGAGCACCTCCAACGATACGCGGCGTACAGAATATGAGAAGGTAAGCCCATCCAAGCAATCCAGCGCGACCATGTTTGAACAGGATGTATATGTTCGGAATACTAAGAGCAGCATAGATGGCCAGCTCGGCGGTTGATGTCGCAGTCATTGTGCTCAACTTGGGTTCTTTCTGTCTGCACGTCTTCAAATACTTAGCAAAGATATGGTGATTTCGATTTCTCTCGGTCGATATTGGACTATAATTTGAATATTGTTTGTTGGCTTCTATCGTTCCTCGTCGCTGAGTGATCTTTATGCGAAAGCTTCAATGCTTCTTCCACTGGGACAACAGTGACTGCCGCGAATAAAAATAAGCATAACAGCCAATGGACAGAATGTTATAAAACTAACCGGTAAAATTTAATATAAATAAGTAGGGAATGGTGAGCGACTGATGTTTTATGCGCAAGCGGTGATTTGTTTACGGCTTAAAGAGAGAGTGAGGTGTAAGAGCAAGGCGGCAACACCAACCCATCCAGCGTCCAGACCCTTATATGTCCTCTCGTCTCTCGAGGCCTCCCGTCGTTCAACTGACGCTATTTCCATCGTTTATAATTTTTTTGTTTTACAAGTATAGAATAAGGGTTTCTTCAAAAGCTCCTTTAAGAAAAGAATAGCGCGTCCTGCAACGCAACCGATCTGCGGCAGGCATCTGAAAAGTGGACCCTAAACGATACCGAGGAACGAGACCGAAGAACGAGCTAACCGTCAACTGTAACTGGGGTCAAGAGGAGTGGCGGTGCGAAAAAAAAAAAAAGTGAATAAGTTGACTTAAAGGGTTTTATGGAGAAGTTGAATAGTACAGAAGAGATGGCCTTGGTTCTCTTGTTGATCCATCATATGCATATATGTAACGCAGCCAGTGCTCGACTATCCAATTCTAAGTAGTGTAGTGTAGACGTTGACAAGCCCTGCCTGAAGCCATCCAAAGGGCAACAATAACATTTCTCTTGTTGATTCATATTGTATACATTAAACATTGATTCTCTTCTTCTCTTATATTCCCAACCAGGTCAAATGCCACGACATATTTTGTCCACGAAAAACATCACTTCTCATCGTCGCCCACAGCAGATGTTTGACCACGATCGTGGAGTATTTGCAGCGGCCACTCCATCAATCCAAGCCATTCGCTACCAAGATTGGCTTTGATAGCCTCAATCTCCTTTTCTGGACAGTTGCCCACCCACCACAGCCCGTCAAGGGTATATAGCAAAGCAAAATAGTGCGCGAGGATAACCATGGCACGCGGGCTCGGCACATCCAGCAGAGTGAGGAAACGGTCGTGCAAGATGGTGGGGAAAATTGCAAGTCTTCGAGATATCTTGGGATGCTCTTCTCCAGCTTCCTTTGCTGCCGCGACCGACCCTATGTACGCAACCGCGGTTGAGTATGCCTCATAGTCAGCGCCATCCAGGGACGCATCGGCATTTGCAGGCAGTAAGTAGGCAAATTTTGCACGATTCGCGTCCGAATAGATGCTATCCAGATCAACGAAGAGAGAGGCCCCCTTAGCTATGATGCTAAGAGATGAATCAGAGTCTTCGCCGATCATGTCTAGCCCGAGCGCAACAACATTTCTGACTCCTCTACACATCTGAAGCCATGCCGTCGGTGGCTTATACGGCATGTTAGGGTGGATCGGTTGCATCCACCGTTCTCTGAGGCTAGCAAAGGCATCGAATATGAGAATAATGGAAGTGAAACCGGCCGCATTAGCAGTTCGATGATCCATAGAGCCAAGTGCCTTGCGATGGTGCCGCACGGTCGCCTCGAAATATCTTGCCCTGTGTGCAAAAAGCTCGGCCTCTGGAATGCCGACCGGAGAGTTGCTAAAGACCATGTACAAGAGAGAAATGGAAAAGATGCCGGTGAGCAACGGCTCATAGTCAAGAGCAATCTTGGGGACATCACGAGACCAAATTTTGAGGTTTTGAGGATCGTAGCACCCTGGGAGCGTTTGACAGACCTCGGTGGTCCACAAGTGAAGCAGCCGAAGTTCGAGATAGCGGCGATCGCGGCTTTCTGTCGATATGAGAGGCATCAATTCCTCAGTGTGTAGGCCGCTGTGGGCGGCGGTTTGGCCCGTTGCTGTCCCTGCCTGGTGTAAGACTGAATCGAGGACATTGGTGACATCTGGCCTCGAAGATTTGCAGCGGTCTGTTCTGTCATAAAAACATTCTACTTCATGGCGAACACAGCAACCCTAGGCCTCATTGTTAGAGCTTATCACACATGCAGAATGTACGCGTATAAAACTGAATTGGGGCATATACGAACACACTTTGGTTTGGCCTCATCGCACTGCATTTATACAAGAAATATGAGTCAGCTGTATCAAATATTTAATAGCAAGTTGAAGACGTATCAAGCTGCGTTACCTTGACGCGACGAGCTCTGCAGCGAACACAACCAGTTTTGGATTTGGTATGATAAAGCCGAGGAGGCATAGCGATGATATGTATCCCGTGAAATTTCTATCAACTGCTCATAATTATAAATGATCTTTATAATTCTCGTAATATCTGTACTCTGTGCCCTTCTTTTAAACAAAAAACAATGGTAGAGCCCAAGTATTAACTTGAGATGTTACAAAGTTGAAGAGTATTGCAGTTGCAGGTTAGCAGCGAAGGCATCTCCATAAATTCACAGCAACGGCGCCTCAAATCACGTGGAGCTACGAGAGGCCGCCCGGAGGAGGATTCATTTCTTTAGACAGTCATATTCCGGCATCAATTGTTGACAAACCATTAAAAGGCAAATAAATGGACGTCTTGACCGCTGATGTTCACCTCTACGTATCTGTTTTGGGGTATTTTATGCCTTATAGTAAACTTCGGAATGAGTAGCCAAAGTTCTCGCAGTTCTACTCAATCAATTACATCTCGCTTTCTATATGGAACATTGAGTTGCACAAAAAGCGCAATGGTACCCTGTATTCAGCCTTTCACAAGCGCCAATATTTTTGGCCATGGTGAAACGAAACTGAAACCTGCACCATGACATTGCGGCTTTCGTAGGATTTTGGTAGGGCTGGATCCATTGCTACTTACATAGCAGGTGCATATGACTTCAAGTTGATATACCCTGGCAGAGTCGTATCTTGGCGCTTAGGGGCGTTGGTATATGTAGGGTCGATTCTTGTACCTAGATTCTGTAAATGAATATATTCAGATTTTCTACTTGCTGTCAACAGAATTTACCCCAAAGATCACTGAGAGCTCAGATAGGGTCAAAAGTTGGTCTTACCCAGGCTGTCCAGGAGATGGATACATCGAGCATCGTCCCTCCATCTCTACACTGCATTCACCCATCCTCTTCAAATTCATTGCTTGTCTAATAATGAAAATCCATGCTCACATTGTCTTTAAATTTCACTCATTTACACAATTTTCCCATGGAGCATAAAATGCGTTTGTAGTTTCGGTGCCATGCAATCACGCCAGCCGGCAAACGGCCGCACAGGTTAATCCAGCCGCCGTGCAAAAGGGACCTGCCTTCAAGCTCAGGTACTTTCTTTCTTCTACTGCCACTGCCACTTGCAATTTCTTCTTCTCAACTTCATCATCCTCCAAATGCCCCCAAAATGCAGAATTTCCGGTGAGTCATCTCGGTCGATAGTGTACCCCCAGTGAAACCATTGCGTCAATCCCCCCTAGATACATTTGCTCAGCTTCTTCTATTCTTATTTCTCATCGTTCGTGTGCCTCTTCGAGATCGTGCAAATGGCACGTCCTATAGAGACACCGTTTACTGACTCGATTCTACCTAGGTATCCTAGTGACGCTTTCGTGCGTTCTCGATCCCCAGCCGTCATGCAGTCAATCCACTGACCCTTTGCCGCTCCAGTTCCCCGGATCCAGTTCCCAGTCTGGGGATACAATCACTATCCTCCGAGCTGATTACGAAAGCCTCGTCAGGACCGCTCAGAATCATGGTATGTATCCTCGGTCTTCTACGGTCTATAATGGCATCTGCTAATTATCCCAATCTACTTCGGTAGCCGAACTCTGCCGCTGCCTTCTCAATGCCGAGATTGAAGATGCTGGAGTTGTCCAGGCCAGTAATCCCACCATAATCTCTATCTATTCACGGATCTAACTCTATCTCCAGGCTCTCAACGCATGCGTAAGCTCGCAGTCAACCCAATTGCAAAACACCGTCCCAAAGAAGCACGTGTACAACGCAAATGCTTTGAGCTTCGAGCCCGCCTCCCACGACTTCGATACGCGTTCCATCACGACATCGACGAGCTCCTTGGTCGCCCAGGCTGCTCAACACGGCATCTACCCGTTTCCTGCACCCCAATCTGTCATACGCAGCCAATGCAGAAGCGACATTGGGAGTAGCATGACATACGACTCTTTCGAGACTTCCAGTGTGGGATTGGATGAGAACTATGACGACGATGAAGCAGCCAGTGATGTGCTTGACCACACACCCACCAGCTTCAACCTCCCTCAAGAGCCATCATTCCGTTCCGTTCAGCTGCTCAACATCCCCGAGGATACAACCCTCGCCGACATCGCTGCTGTAGTTCGAGGCGGCATTCTTTTCGAAATCTCTCTCATGCGTCGTTCCTCGACTGCAGTCATCACTTTTGCAGAGACCAGAGATGCCGAAGCCTACTACACCCATGTACGCAACAACTACCTCTACATCAAAAACAGAAAAGTAAGCAAACCTCCTCAAACCCAAAATCACACAGGCTTCCATTCATGATGTATGTCTAACCTGAATCTCCAGATCGATATCCGCTGGTCAGATCGCTTCCAAATTCTCCACAACCACTTCGCCAAACGCATCGCAAACGGCGCAACCCGCAACCTCGTCCTGCGCAACTGCAACGCCACCCACTCAGAAGCCTCCATCCGCCACGATCTCGACCACATTCACGGCCTCGAAATCGTTTCCATCACCTTCTACGGCGGCACGTGCCGTATCAGCACCAATTCCGTTCCAAGTGCCATGTACGCGCGAACCTGCATGATGAGCCGGCTGTAAGCAATCTCCTCCCCCCTTGCCTTAGAATAGTCTTTTCCTCCCCCCCGCCTTGCCTTAAATACTCAACATTCCAACTAACTTTTCCATTCTACTTGCAGCAAGTACAAGAGTTCCCGCCTCGAGTGGGATGCTGACGAATGTGCCCAGCCGTTGCGCCAAGTACCCGTTATGCCTCGTCTAAAGACACCGTCTCTCGCCGCCCCAGTGCGTAGATCCGTCTCCTCGGGCAATCGCTTCCAGATCCTCGCTGCTGAAGAATGAGGCAAGCTACATTTCTACGGTTTCTTATCGATTCTCGTGTGATATTGCATTACTGGCGAGCTTTTGAAAGCAGTGGATTTTATTATTTGGCAACGGCTTCTACCGATGAGGATGCTTAGCCTAGATATTCCAAAGGTCATTTATACCACTGCCCCATTTTGCTGACTGTAAAGAAACGTCAAGATAGATTAATAATTCAGTGACGCTTTCCACCAATAAGTTGTTTGCATTTCTATGCAAAGGGTGAAGACGCTATTTCTGTACACAAGCAATCTCAAGATTAAACTCGAGAAGCTTAGGGCTTCAATATTGATATCCCCGCTGCGAATATTGATATCCTCGCTGCGCTGAGCTCCAAGACTACACAGACATGAGCCGCTCCTAAGTGGCCAAATCTCTCACAAGATTCCAACAAGCAGAGTACCAAAAAAGAGTATAAAGCCAGTTCGCCTTGCTTCGCTGTCATTACCGTGACCCCCAATCAAAGAATGTATCCCCTAACAGGTTCCTAGATTCCCCATGTCCCTTGCAAGCAGAGTCCGCTCCATCTTTTGCATCACCTCATCGGTTCTAACGTGTAGTATCCTTTGTAATAGATTGCAAGTAGCCAAGCAAAAAGCTCTGGTCGGCCTGCGATATGGGCGTCATATTGCTATTGCGAGACGGCGGTGCATTACGATGTCCCACTGGCCCTTGAGCGGCCCCCGAGGCCATGGACAGGGATCCCGTACGAGGCATAGACATCCCAGCCGCAGGTGGTCCAGTCTGGCCGACAAGCTCAGGTGGGGCATTTGTCGCAGCTTTATTCGGGGTTCCAAAGAGTGAGAGTAGTTGCTTCTTTTGCTCCTGTGACACTTCAGGTCTGTGGTTGTAGTTGTTTGCTGCAGACGAAGAGCTCAAGGGGATCGGCAGAGTAGAAGGTGATGGCTGGACGACTTGTCCGGGACGGAGCTGCCCTGGTTGGCCATAGGACCCGGCGTATGGAGCGAGATTGGCTTTGGGAGGCTCTGGAGGGCTGATTTGTTGAGTCTGTTGGATGGTCTGTCCTCTTTGAAGGATTTGAAGCGGCTGCATAGGGTTGGCCTTGACAGTGGAGCTAGTGGTATAAGTCTGCTGCTGTGTCGTAATGGAATATCCTGGATAAGCAGGGTGGTTTGGCGGTGTAGCGCTAATATGGCCATCATTCCTGTTTTGCAAAATACTCAATGCAACAGAATTCGGATTTGGTGGCGCGACAAAGTTTGGAAGCTGCTGGTGAAAGGTAGGCAGACCCTGAGGCATAGCTTGAGGCACAGCTTGAGGCATGGCATGAGGTATGGTCTGAGGCGCAGCGTGGACGTTTTGTTGTGGGTTCTGGGGCTGTCTTGCTGCCGGCATCAGTGTTGCCAGCAAATCTGGTAGCTGGGAGGCTCCCTGAGGTACATGCTGGGCAGGTGGCTGAGGCACATGCTGGGGAGCGGAACTCGAGGACTGGAGAAGAGAAAGCAGGGCACTGCCTTTATCCTTTGCAGCGAGAGGGGCTTGCGTAGGTTGGAACGCTGGCCGGGCTGCCTCAGCTACTGGAACCGGTGGTTGAGCCGATGGCTGTAAATTCAACAGGCGCTGTAACTCCCTAGTGGCCCCATCCAGTGATTCAATGGCTGGCATGGGAGCTGGCACATTGGGCACCCACGCCTCATCCTCGGTGGGATCTTCTTCAATAGGATTGTGGTGGTGATAGGCAGGGTTGACCGGGATGCTTCCGCTGAAGGACCTCTTCTCATCAATCTTTTTCTGGGAAATGATCCATTTCTTAAGAGGAACCAAAAAGGGCGCGACCATGTAGAACTTGTTGGCATTGGTCCCGGGACTAGAGTCGTATTGATGGTTGTTGTTTTGGGGGCCCTTCTTTCTCAGAGTGGGTAGGTCGGACAGCTTATACCACTCAATCTTGCTGATTTCTTTCCTCGTTCGAGGCGCGAAAACCGTATCCATGGGGACATCTCGGAAGACGTAGAGTCGGAGATGCTGTTCTCTCATAGGGATTTCAATGTACTTCGGTTTCGCCTCGGTTGGCACCAGGCCTGCTTCTCGGAGATCCAGACCGGTCTCTTCGTAGACTTCTCTGACCGCACAGTCCAAATCGTCTTCATCCTTGTTGATTTTTCCGCGTGGGAAACTCCAACTGGCACCCTTCTTCCAGCCTTTGACGAGGACGACTGAATCCAGCTCATGGTTGAGCATAATAGCGCCACGAACCGGCACACGAGTCTTATACTGCAGAAACTCTTCAAATGCCTTGATATGGTTCTCAACCGAAAAGGAGGCCAGCAAAGGGCAGTGTTGGAAGATTCGCAGGCAAAAGGTGCGCAATGTCATGGACGGGAGGGTCGGATCGAGGGGTCGGATGAAGTCTTCGTAGAACCATTGTGCTTCTTCAACTTGGAAACACAGTCGGGCAACCGAAGACAGGTCCTCTTGCGGAAGATTGATGATGAACCGGACGCATAGGTCGTCCAGCCCTAGCAGAGTAATAGGTCAGTGCCTTGTTCAGACTGGCATGGCAGGCGGGGGTGAAGGGGGCTTGCAGCATACAGTCTTCCAGCTGCATCTGTTTCTGAGCCATGTTTGTCTCTTGTTCTTGTTGAGTGTGTTTAGCTCAGCCCCATGCCCTGATTAATAATATAACGCTTGTTCATACGGTCTTCACGACTTTGCCAGACTCAGGACGCTTCGAACATGTGACAGGATAATGGGCATGGTCAATCGTTCCGAGGTTGAGCAGCTGAGGATTGGATCGCGACGCGCGCTTTCAGCCACCAGCGAAGAGAGCGAAGTCCGGCCTATCGTCGAGTTGGAGAGCGGAGATTTGCCGGTACAATGGCTGTGCTGTGCTGGCAGCGATTCGATGGATATGCCGAGATGGAGTTTGCCGACCCGAGAGATGGTGAAGCTATCAGATGCTACGAGATAGGTGAAGGTTGTTGCCCGCTTGGCCGTTGCAGCCGTACAAATCAGGTCAGTGTTGGCGGGAGGGCTCAGTAAGGTTCGCACTGTCTCCGCTGTGATGACGCGGTAGAGTTTACTAGAGCGCCACACTAGCCACACAGTGTAGATACTGGACATGCAGACTGATAGCTTCAGCCACGGCAGCCCAACGGCATCGCCACAATGTGGCTTGCATGGTTTTCATCGGCGTGGCGGTGCAGCGTTCAACCGCATATTCTGGATCTTTGGCGCCAGATCTGCCGTGGCAAAACGTCAGAGGCAGCCAGCTATTATCGGCCGCTAGAGATTCCCCTGTAACCAGACCACGTTTGGCGGGCGCTGGGGCACCTCCGGCGGCGTCTCATTGGCTGATACAGCGCCGATGCAGCACCGTTCCAGCGGCCTCAAGCCGGCTCCAGTGATCCACGTCAAGCACAACGGCTGAATTACATCATGAGTTTTGTTGAGAAACCAGCCAAAACAGGTTATCAGGGTCGGGCCATGTGAGCGACGCCATTCCATTCACTGCGCTGCTCATCTGGCCCTCGCTTCTAAGCACGGGATATAAAACCAACACTAACCTTTGTTTTTTTCCCTTTTTTTTTCTTTTTTTACTCTTGTCCCTTGCCAAACGCAGCCGCCTGCTTTGATTTGCCTTGTCTCACATTGTCAGCCTTTGTTTGGTTGGCTATCAGCGCCCGAGCTCTAAAAACAACTTGCCGCCCAACGGCGGTTTCTGAAACAGACGACAGCAAGCGCCTCTCCAATCGACCTGGTCGCCAGCTTTCGACTTTCGACAAGGCTTTGTTTGCTTTGAAAAGAAGCATAAATATCCAATCCCTCAGCTTGTTCCTAGAGCCTACAAACCATCATCTCTTCTTTATTCACACCCTCTCATAACACAACACCGCCGCCATGACGAGCATATTAGCAAAGCAGATCAGCAAGAGAATTCTGGGAGAGTCGGTCAAGAACAAGTTTGGCAAAGAGGTAAGTTGCGACATCACCTGATTAAACACGCCGATTTTATTTCGATTTCATTTTTATTTTTATGGCTTGATCACGACATACTGACCACTTCTGCTCTAGGATCCCTACTTTGAGCAAGTCCCCGCCACCAGACTCGACGGGAGGCCTACGGGCAAAGTCAAGAAGCGCAAGAAGGCTCTGCCGCCCGGCATCTCAGAACACGATGGCCAGGTCCTCACAAAGGTCAAGAGACGAGCCTATCGTCTGGACATGAGCCTGTTCAACTTTCTGGGAATTCGCTTTGGCTGGAGCAGCGTCATCGGTTTGATCCCTGCGTAAGTGATGCACCCCACCACCCACCCTAGACTTGTGCAGATCAATTGGATTTTGTGGCTAACATCATCATTACAGCGCTGGCGATGCACTCGATGCATTTATGGCTTTTATGGTGTATCGGACGTGTTGCCAAGTGGAGGGTGGCCTTCCATCCTCAGTCCGACTCCAGATGCTGTTCAACATTATTCTCGATTTTGCTGTCGGACTGGTTCCATTCATTGGAGATTTGGCTGATGCCGTCTTCCGCGCCAACACCCGCAACGCAGCACTGCTGGAGGAGCATCTGCGTCAAAAGGGCAAAAAGGAACTACGGAAGAGCGGACAGCCCATCCCGCCCGTTGACCCTAGCAGTCCCGAAGAGTACGACAGGATTCAGCGGGAAGACCCCCCGGAGTACCAGTCGGATCCTCCGTCTCGCCGACCCTCTCCGGCCCGGCCTGAAGCCCAGGAGCCGGCCGCCCCACGAGTGCCAGATCGGGTTCACGACAGTCGTGGATTCTTTGGTCGCAGCCAGAATCGCCCACGCGACGTTGAAATGGGCCAGATATACTCAGAGTCACAGTATAACGAATCACGACGGACTGGAAAGCACTCAGGCAGGCGACACTGAGATCCTCTCTAGACATTTGTACGGTTGTTTGTTAGTTTAAGCGGGGAGTGCGTATATCGCTGGATCGGTTGTCTAAACGTCCGCTACGAGTTTTCTTTGTTTGTTTCCTTGGTTGGTTCGCATCTCCTTTGTCTAGCAACGGGGGTTTCCGCATGTCTGGAACGTGTTTCTTTGTACAATTATGAAGCTGTGAAGCTCTGGGAGTGGATCTCATGCATTTCGATAGCCCCATTGATGGGAAAAGACCAAAAACGGGGGGTTGAAGAGGGGCATTCATTAATAATGGTAATTGCGCGAAGACTTTTTGCAACGCGTCGCTTTGAGGATTTTAAAAGGGCTGGAATGAATGGATTGGGAATACAATTACTTGATACCACGGTGCGCTTTACCTAACGATCTGCTTCACTAGACTGGGACTCGCCTTGTTTCGCATTGCAAAGCACTACCTGTTAGATATCAAGTCTAGATAGATGAAAAGAAATACAGTACAGTACAATATATGCAGCATAATGCAGCTCAAGTGCATCAGGTTGGTAAAGGATCCGACTGTTTCAGACAAGAGACAACAAGGGACTGCATACTACTAAGGTAGTCATGCTTTACTAAGAGCAGCACGATTTGTTGCGGTGAAGGCAGCGTTCCTCTCATTTGTATGTACCTGCATGACTTGTACTCGTACATATCCACGAATGTCTTATGGCTTCATGTCACGCTGATTAACGACGTGCTGCCACGTTGAGTAAGACAACATGAAGACTAGGGCAGGGATCCATATTCTTCTGTAGCTTGAGATGCATGCAAATCGCCTTGCAGAAGCCCTAGCTGCATATTGTACCTAGGTACGCACTACTGTAGCGAGAGACAGGGCACCCTGCAGAGTCGGCTTGTCGGTACTCGTATGTACTCGAAAACAATGCAATGCCTGGGTTACTCGTATCTCCGTCGAGCGAGGCTCGCTATTTTGCAATTGGTTTTGTAATTCTCAGTCACAACTTCATAAGACAGTGCCTAGAGTGCTTGCTAGTACCAAGTAAGCAAGACTGAGCGTGAAACTCAAAAGTCATGACGCCCGTATGGAGATTTCTCGCGTTCCAGAGCTTAGACCTGCGGCCCCACGCTCTGGAGCTGCTCGCTCGGAGTTGCTGGAACAGAGACACAGTTGGGTCTCGTCTAAAGGACTCATCCATGCTTGCTTGCATTTGTCCCACGTTTGTGATCATCTGTGAAGCTGTTGTTCTATCATACGACTGTCTAGTGGTAGAAAGTACCGGCATCTTGTATGTATGTTATACGCTGTTGCATTGTACGAGAGAGCTCCGGCGAAAACAGAAAATCACAGCCTATCCGTCGCCCCACTGACACGAGATCCCAAGGTGTTTGTTTTTGCTGATTCAAGATTGATAAACAGGGAGCAGAGAGGGTCTCTCGCATCGTCATTTGCTCAAGCCATCCAGGCCATCCAAAGCCAGCCAGGATCATGGAGTCATCAAGGTAGCGCAATACCTTGACGCGACCAAGCTGCTTCACGCGTCTGCCAGCGCCGCCGCACTCTGCGCAGTGGCTGGTGCACCACAGCTGTGCACCCCACCATGGCGATGAGCAGCCCTGGCGAGTACCTGCTCGGTACCTGTTGACCAGCTGCCATCCCTGCAGGCCTTGCCCGATTCAGGCTGCCCAGCCTCCCAGGGATGCTTAATAGGCTGCCCAGACCCGCTGTAGCGACCCGCTGGAAACACGTCCTGAACGCGTCGCGCCGCACGTGACAGCGCTGCTCTGCTCGTTACAAAAACCTCTGGCGCCACCCGCGATGCTGGAATTGTCTTCTCTGTCAAACCACCGCGTCTGCACAGCATCTCAGAGCAACTAATTTCGCTTTTGATTTCTTCATTTCACTTTACGCGCTCTGCCCTGCTGTCTTGTCTTGCCTCGCTTCGCCTACCATCATAACCAATGGCCACCGAACTCACCCCCTCCAAGCAGGTGAGTACATCCAGTTTCACCTGGAGCCGTGATCTCCAACACGGCATCTACAACATTTAAAACACAAGCTAACAGCTTTCTAAACAGGCCGCCTCTGCCATTGACTCGTTCAAGATTGAGTCTCCCGTCAAGAAGATCAACTTCGACGCTGCCAACAAGGAGAACCAGCCCCTCGACGAGTCCGCTCTCGAGACCCTTGCCCAGCAAATGGACGACAACCACAAGCCCACCGAGGCCCTCAAGAAGGAGGAGGCCAAGCCCGCCGTGGCTCCCACAATTAAGCCTGAGGAGATTGACGAGCCCATCCTGCAAGAGAACCCCCAGCGCTTCGTCTTGTTCCCCATCAAGTACCATGAGGTATGTGGGCAATCCCCCTCCCCTGTCCCGCGTCGACGCGTAAAGTGGCACCCCCACTATACCACAGGGAATACCACAGGGAAGCGAAAATGGAATTACCAATTGGCTAACAATTTGTCAATTAGATTTGGCAAATGTACAAGAAGGCCGAGGCCTCTTTTTGGACCGCCGAAGAGATTGATCTGTCCAAGGATCTGCACGACTGGAACAACCGCCTGAACGATGACGAGAAGTACTTCATCTCTCACATCCTGGCCTTCTTTGCCGCCTCTGACGGCATTGTCAACGAGAACCTGGTCGAGCGCTTCAGCGGCGAGGTCCAGATCCCCGAGGCTCGATGCTTCTACGGCTTCCAGATCATGATGGAGAACATCCACTCCGAGACCTACTCCCTGCTCATCGACACCTATATCAAGGAGAACAGCCAGCGCAGCTACCTCTTCAACGCCATTGAGACCATTCCTTGCATTCGCAAGAAGGCCGACTGGGCCATCAAGTGGATCCAGGACAAGAACTCTTCCTTTGCCCAGCGCCTGGTTGCCTTTGCCGCCGTTGAGGGTATCTTCTTCAGCGGTGCTTTTGCCTCCATCTTCTGGCTCAAAAAGCGAGGTCTCATGCCTGGTCTGACCTTTTCCAACGAGCTCATCTCTCGTGACGAGGGTCTGCACACCGACTTTGCCTGCCTGCTGCACTCTCACCTCAAGAACCGTGCCAGTAAGGAGGTGATCCGTGACATCATCACTGATGCTGTCCGAATTGAGCAGGAGTTCTTGACCGAGGCTCTCCCCTGTGCTCTGCTTGGCATGAACTCCAACCTGATGAAGCAGTACATCGAGTTTGTTGCCGACCGTCTGCTTGTCGCTCTCGGCAACGAGAAGATCTACAAGTCTGCCAACCCCTTTGACTTCATGGAGAACATTTCTCTCGGCGGCAAGACCAACTTCTTCGAGAAGCGCGTCGCCGACTACCAGAAGGCTGGTGTCATGAACAGCACCAAGAAGGTTGTCGAGGAGGCCGGCGCTGAGTCCAAGGACGCCAACGGTGGTGACTTTTCCTTCGACGATGACTTTTAAATCATGGTCGTCATACCCAATTCCCCTCTTTTTTTCTTCTCGCATTTTCTCTCTCATCTCTTCAATTTTCTTGCTTCACAATTGGAAGCTTGTATATTTGCAAAAAGAGCCATCCGCGGGTTGGATCGGCGAAGATGGCGTTGAAACAGGGAGCCTATTTTAGGGTCTCCCGCTATATTGGTTCAGAGGTTCACACAAACACTGCGGGCGTTTAGGTTATGCACTTGGGTTTTCTGTCTTGATGAATGCGATGTGTTCTTCCCACAGGGGATGATAATTGCGGAATGCGTTGGATCATGATACACTGCATGGGGTACGTAGTTATGGAATAAATTGTCCAGCAAATAGATCTGGATGAACGATTACTCAGAGTTTGCCTGTTGCTCGTGATGTGCACATTGTATGGAGTTTGTAATATTCCGTAGTTCTGGAATGCGTAAGGCAGGCTAGCGTATACGCCTGGCTGGATGAAGACTCGGAGCCTGCTCATGTCTTGTGGTGTGCATATACATTTTCCATTTCTAGATTCTTGCTTTTGCGCCTTTGATATCCACAGGCTGTGTATTCCACACGCAAATTGCAGAGTATATTTTGGTATCCGCATTCATGCTCACTGCCCACCATATCAAACCAAAAGCCACCCATTGTCTATTCAATCCCACTTGATATTCATTTCTTGCCCTTCTTCTTCTTCTTCCCACCGCCACCACCTCCCGCCGCACCCTGCTGCTGCGTCTGCTGCGTCGGCGTCTGCTCTCCCTGCGGCGTCTCGACCGCATCAGCATCCTGCATCGTCTCCTCAGGAACGTCCTGCACGCCGGCCTGCGCCCTGCCTAGACGACCCATGGCGGCGTACATGAGGCGCGTGACCTCTGCGGCCTTTGTGGTGCGGTACTTGAGCGCGACGCCGCTGACGGGGTCGTAGGTCTTGAGGACGAGGCTGCCGCGCGGGGGTTTCGGGTCCGAGGGGGAGGAGGATTCGTCGGCGGAGGTTGAGCTGGGGTCGGCTTTGCGGGGTTTGACGGGCTTGATGGAGTATTTCGCTGTGACGCGGGTCTGTTTGCCGGAGAGGAATTGTTAGTTGAGGCTTGGTGGAAGGTGTATTGAGGATGTAGCCGGAGGAGGGAAGATTGGAGGCAGAGAAAGAGAGGGAAACTTGCCTGAGAGGGCCGAGCCTCAAGGAGAGCGACGGAGAGGTCGAGCCATTCTTGGCTCGTTTTGAAGTATGGCATTGGGCGTTATGATTGGCAAGACTCCATGTATGTGTGTGATTGTATCGTGTATGTTTTGAGAGGGGGAGAGAGGGGAGTGAGAGGCTGTGGTTGTGATGCGAGTTTGAGGCGAGGCTGTGGTTTGTGATAAAGAATGGCCATATGATATTGGATTGATGGATTTGGTGTTATTAGGTAGTGGCTGGTATTGTGGCGCTGGGAATTTTTGGTGGGGTAGCGGGGCTGAAGGTACAAAGGTACAAGCATCATGCCACTCGACCTTATTGCCTCTTCCGGCCGTTGAGACGAATACAGCCGTGTAAGTGAAGTTACTTAGGTACCTACATGTACGAAATACCCTACAAAGACAGTAAAAATTGAGCAGCATTGGGTCTGAATTATAATAGAATTTCAACAAAAGACCAATTGTATTAGATACGTTTGAATTTGCTCTCCAGAATAACTTCATGGAGGAGGAGTAAGTACATCATCCTCCGCCACCTCCAACTCATCCAAATCATCTAAACTCCCAAGACCCAAGTCATCCGTTTCATCATCTTCATTCTTCTGCAACTCGCCATCATCAGATCGCTCCGCATCTTTTCCTCCCACGTCCTCTTGATTTCCATTGTCAGGGTCAGGTGTCTCTTCAGCAGGAAGGTCCTCAAATTCTTGTTCGTAATCTTTCCGAAACGCAAAAGAATGTTGTTTGTCATCAAAACTGATATCATTGTGATAAAAGTCTATTCTACCGTAGCATTTCTTGCAAGTATCAAAGTCGGGACACGTCTGGCATTGGTATGAATGGCCAAAAATTGTCTATCAAGGTTTCTGTCAGCATTGATGCCTCAAGTTGGGTTGCTTTGAGTGTACTCACATTTAGACATATGTCGCAATACGCCGTTTTTGACTTATATCTTTTACTCTGCTTATTGGCGTCGCTGTTTTTCCTCTCTGTACCGTTCGTCAAGCTGTCATCCAGGCTGGTATCCAACATGTCGATGACCTCGCTGGCAACCGCAGCGCCACAGAGCTTGGCCATCTGCACTGGAGTAAACGTCTCGACATTTTTGCCCGTTCCCATGGTAAACTTGACTGAACAATCGGCTCCTTGTTCAATGAGATATTTCACTGTTTTGATATAATCACGAGGCTCAGACTCTGAGTCAGGGCCGAGGCGTACGGTAACGGGGCGTACGGCCCAGCAAAGCGGCGTCCAGCCATCGATATCAGCTTGATTGACGTACTCCTTTCTCTTTTCTGGTGAAGAGTCCAGAAGCTCCAGGATAGCTTCAATGGTCTTCACGTTGCCGAACTGGGCAGCCCAGTGTAGAGCATTCTTGCCGGCGCGGTCGCAGACTAGAATATCTCCCTTGTGGACGAGGGCTATTGCTTCGAAGTTCTTGACACCATTCGCGGCAGCATAGTGAATTGGGAGGCGACCCAAAGGATCCGGGTCTTGCGCAGAAGCCCCTTTATCGAGAAGAAGATTGATAGTACTCGCAAAGCCTGCAAAAGACGCTGCACAAATGGCATTGTAGATGTTGCATCCTCCCACGGCGTTGACATCAGCTCCATTGGCGATCAACTCGGTAATAATTCGATCCATCTCGTTCTTTTTATCATCGTACAGTTCCTTCCAGGGTATGCAGGCAGACTTTATCGCCGTGCTGTTGTAAGAGAGCTCCTTGACCGATATATTCGCATCAGCCCCGTGGGCAAGGAGTTTGGTTACCATTTCACGGTTCAGCGAGCGACACGACACCATCAGCGCGGTCCCTTTAGTTTTCCCTTCAGCGTCTATTTTAAGATCTGGCTGTGCGAGGAGCAGGTCAGTGACATGATCCCTGAGCCCGCGCCTCGCAGCAAGTGATAGGACTGTCCAGCCCCATTGATCTTCTGCATTGACATCGGCTCCAGCTTTGATGAGGAGCTCGATGCAGTCTTCGTTATCCTCTCCACAAGCGTACAAGAGAGGCGTTCTGCCGTTATTGTTGCGCTTCTCCAGATCAATGCTCTTGCGATGTTCTAGAATTATCTTGGTGAGCGCCTCCTCCTGCCAGGCCATGGCGAAATGCAGGGGAGTGTTTCCAGTCTCCGGATGAACATCACCAAGATTTGCACCACCATCTGCCAAAATTCGAAGAATCTGGGGGTCTGCAGTACTCCAGGTTGAAATCGTAATTGCATTCCAGCCGCCGTTGCCACAGTGGTACATGTTCGCCTTTCTCTCAACCAAGAGCCTCACAACGTCCGTCTTCTTCCAGTCAACGGCGATATTGAGGACTGTGTGATTGTTGTAGTTTGGCTGCTCCATGTCGATACCAGCATCTAGCAGCATTTCCATGATTTCGACGTCCTCTATTGCGATTTCGACAAGCGGCTGTCCGCTTGTGGTCAAGTTGTTCAGCTGCGGCTTCCAGTTCAGCAGCTCGCGGACTACCTCTACACGCAAATTCTTAATGGCATACCAGAGGGCGCTGCGGCCAAGGTTGTCTGTGGCGTTGACATCTGCCTCATGCTCTAGAAGCCATGTCACGAGAGACAACTCCCCCGCCTCCGCCGCGTAGAGGAGCGATGTCATGTTCTCCGAGTCGGTTGCATTGATCCGAACTGGGGGTGAGTTTTTGACGAGAACTTCGAAGATAGCAAGTTTATCCTTGACAGATACTGATGATCTTATCAACTCTATAGGTAGCGGCGGATCCAACAGCTCGTGATTAGGATCTGCGTCGCGATCGAGGAGAAGGCGAACCATGTCCGCACTCGCTGCCTTGATAGCTGCAAACCAGAGCGGAGTGTCCAGGTTGTTTGGTCCGCAAATGTTGGGATCTGCTTTGTTTTCGAGTAGAATCTTCACTGTCTTAAGATGGTTCCCCTCTACTGCAACGACAAGAGGAGCCCATCTATAGTTCGGTCTCTCCCCTAAACCCGAGTTTGGATCGGCTCCAAGATCTAATAGCATCTTTACCATGGCCCAGCCACCCTCGAGGGCCGCGAAATAGAGTGGTGTTTCCGGTTCCTGACTCTCCAAAAGCGAGGCATCTTTGGCTATCATAAGCTTTACGCCATGCATACTGCCATTGGAAGTAGCAGTCTGTACCGGCTTGTATTTGTTCAGTCTCTTCACATGGAGATTAGCCCCGTGCTCTATCAGTACGTCTATTATTTGATCGTGGCATAGACGGGAGGCCATGTAGAGCGGAGATGGAAAGAACTCGGGACCTCCATCTGTTGGGTCTAGGTCTATGCCGTCGTTCACGAGTAGCGTAACTAATCGGACCATGTTAAGATATACTGCTCTCCATAGGAACCACGACGGCCAGGGTATTTTCGAGCTATACTTGGAAGCGACAACATGTTCGTAGTCTTGATCTTGTTTTTTGGATGCGGAAATCAGCTCCTCTGCAATAGACACCGCGACATCCTCATTTGCCTCTCTAATCGCCTTGGATAGAGAGTCTAAATCTGGTGACTTTGGTGAGCTATTCTTCACACGGCTACCAGTTGTAGATGAGAGTGATGAATGTTGTATCTCCTTGAGAATGGTAACGGCTTCCGGTTTCAGGTTTCCTAGCGCAAGAAGTGTTTCACATGGCGAATTTAACGCTTTGGACTCGGAACGGGAGAATGGATTGCTCATAGCCCAGTATGCCTTCGACCATGTTGCCAATTTTCCGTCACTAGCAATTAATTCATCCTTGGTACTTTTTAAGACGACCGGATTTTCGGATAGATGATAAGGGAGAGCCTGAATAGCATAGAATATAATGTCTTGTCCATCCGAGATAAGCGGCGGCGTAATGGCTTCACCAGGTGCCTGAGCTCGAGACTGATACTCTTTGTCAATGGATTCTAGACGTTGCTGAATATTGGGTGCATTCAAGTAATTGAGTAAAAATGTCGTGATGGCGTCAGGTGATGTTGATTCCGCCCAAATGCTGCTCAACTCATTCTGCAGGTAATCTCGTAATTCTTCCTTGATACGGACCTGTCCGCTGACAGACTCTGTGATGCCGCGAAACCATAGCCGAATTTGTGATAGAGAGTCTTCTAGCTCCATAGAAGAAGGTGCTTGGAAACTCTGAGCTTCTCCACGTTTGTAGTGGTAGAGCATCATCGCTAGTTCATGGTAGCTTAGGGGTCGTTGTCCCATGAAGATCCATTTCAAAATCCAGCTAAGGCCATCCTGATCAGCAACGTTTCGTAGGGCCTTTCTCAAAATATCAGCTGGTGTAGAAGCCAAAGTAACAGCCGGGAGGTGAGAAGAGAACTCGCGCAATGCCTTTGTCGACAGCTCTTGGGGCCAGTTCGTAATTTCCCCTATCAGTTTTAGAATCATGTCTCGGTGTTGTTTCTTCATAGGCTTCAGCTCTTCAAGCTTCGTCCTAATTTCAGTCTCGCCTTGCCCACCGGGACAAAAGGTAGAAACCAGGTCGTCAGGGTAATCATCTCCAGCATCGTCGTTCGTCTCATCCTTATTATCTGGGAGATTCCATGTATCGACGGGGATGTCTGCCCAATGGCGTAGTTCATCATGAAGATCAAGGGATTTCCCGCACGTAACCACTACCTTGAATCGCGTTTCGCTCTTGGTCGCAAAGTCGCTCAACACAGCCCAGAATGCATCTCGACTGTGCTTGTCACATTCGTCGATGTTCTGGAGCAGAAGAACCAAATTGAAGCCCATAAACTCACGAGAAAATATTACCAAAAGCTTGAAGAGATCCGTCTCCGTCCATGCGTGTTGAAGCACCAACTGATCTCTTATGGCTCCAGGCAATGGGTCGCCTTTCGCAATTGCAATACCGGAAAGATATGAAACCAACAGCAAGCTGATCATATCCTTCATTGAGCAGCGTGTTGGGTCACGGGCAGAGAAAACAAATGAGATGGGTAAGAATACTACCCCTTCCTTCCGACTCTTTCTCTGTTTGCGCCTCCAGTCGAGGAATACCTGTTCAGCAGCTTCCGTTACCGCGGTATAGTCGTCTCCAGAGACATATAGTATGCGTGCACCAGCAGATGCCATCCATGTTTCATGTTCAGCGCTCTTAAACACCGGATGTGATTCGTCAAGAGATGTTGACGACAAGGGACGATGTGCCGAAGTTACTGCCAAAAGAGATTGCTGAAAGGGTATCCAAGACTCGTGAGGGAGCCAGGCTTGGTATGTCAGTCAAACGGCCATGAATATGAGAGTTTTGCTCACATTTGATGTTAGAACAAACTACGTCGCGCAAAATCGGAAACGGCTCTTTGTCTTTCTGCTTTTCTTCTCGAACTATTATCTCGTTTGGCACCCCCATTGTCGCGGTGCCGTGATCAAATATCTGCACAGAGTATGAGTAAAAGTCTTTCTGTCATAACGCCAGATGAATACCTTACATGTGATATCTTCTCCTCTTGCCCTTCCACATTTGCATAAAGACTGATGACCTGGCTTCGAAGTGTGATTTTGGAAGCGATGAAAGCTTCAGTAATTTCCACTGTGCACTTAGTAAGACTACTGATTGATTCAGGTGTCAAAGCTCGTTCCCATGAGGTGTTCTTTCGAGACATGAGGAAGTCGAAAACTTTGGAATAGAGCAATTGGGAGTCATTTGCTCTTTGGAAGCAGCCTGCAAATATCTACTCGCATTCGCTTGTCAGCATTTGTAGCATTGGATTAATTAAGCAGGTAATTGATAGGGAAAAGGCGACATAAGGGTTTGTTAAAAAAAAAAAGATCGTAGACTGCGGAGGAGAAAATCGTCACGTACAAACTGAGCAGCGCTCGTAAAAATTCCTGGGAATTCTTGCTCATTTGCGCCAGCAATAGAAATAGCCTATATCACAATCAGCGCTTCTAATAGATGATCAGCTCAGGATGCCATACGCATCCATACCTTTTTGACAATTAAATCTCCCAAATCGTAGGAAACAAACACCAATGCTCTTCTTGATGTCTGCTCTGTGTATTAGCTCAGTTGTGCAAATGAGATCCGATCATCCCAAGGCAGACGCATGTAACCAGACCTGTTCATCTCTCTGCTGGAAAAATATGAGACTTCGCAGCAATTTTCGGGCAAGGTCATCAATAGATTGGCCCGTGAATTCGCCAGCCAGTAAGCTCTCTATATGGTACAGGAAAACAAATTCTCTTCG
Source organism: Trichoderma simmonsii (assembly GCA_019565615.1). Lineage (NCBI taxonomy): Eukaryota > Fungi > Ascomycota > Sordariomycetes > Hypocreales > Hypocreaceae > Trichoderma > Trichoderma simmonsii. The sequence goes on from CP075866.1 coordinate 4,532,867, forward strand.
TCTGGAAGCCACTGACTCTAGAAGAAGAGTATCGAGCTTCATCCGTTCATCCGCTTGACCAACGGGCATAACATGGACAACACTGCGAGCATCTAGTTTCAGTCAATCCTAATCGAATAATAGCACCGAGGGAATTATAGCATCCATGCTAAGGCTTACTCGATATCTGGAGACTTGTCTGTGTCAGACTCCTGTTGTGTAGAATCCTTAATAGTCATTAAGGTGAGGCCATCTAGATGGTAGCCTTCCCAAAACTCGATGGGAGATGGCTGATCATCTTCACTGTTCTCCATGATGGCGGACAAGTGATGTGGTCGGCGCGGTTGTGAGCAGACCAGGTAAACCGCCGCGATGATTGATATCGATCATATGGAGTCGTAAGAGGCAGGTCTATTAAAAATACATAGATCTTGGAGAATGTCGCTCGGTGAAGGATCAGCACGGCCCAGGATTTACTCACTGGAGCTTCGCAACTCCTCTAACAGTTCTTAACTCTGTCTGTATGTAGCGTGCTTCTTCAACAAGCTGCGGGGTTTCGTCCACTCTTCGCGGCAATATATTCCCCTCGTTGCCTCCCCGGTATATACTCGTGCCGGCTCAGTCTCTCTATTATGGTGCGACATTCAGCTCCTTTGGTGCCTTGACCTCTATTTTTTCACTATGGGGTGACACCATCACACAGCTTCGCCTCACTATGCAGCCCAGAATACAGCGACAGGGATCTGTGCGAATCCAAGCTGCAGAATAAGCGGCGCTTCAACCCGCTTCTGACAAGTCACAGAATCCTTCGGACGAACCTGCGAGCTTGGGTTTAGCACCAATATTGGCAACCGGTAGTGCATGTTTGGCTGCCGATGTGCGCCGTGTCTTCATACTGTGCTGTCACTTGAGCTGCCAGATGTCAAGCTCTCGATCATTGACTCATTCGACCAATGTTCTCATCTAAGCTAAATAAGTCACTCCTTCGAAAGGTGTACTTTATTTCCATCGAAAGTCACACACTCAGTTAATTAATACACCACAAAAATCCTGTGCAACATGGACGAAAGTGAGATTTGGCTGAGTGACGAAGACGGAGGAGACTTTGATGAAGACGATGAAGAAATCTCGGATCCGACATTTTTCAGTCTCGGGCTTACATACCAAGGCCAGGAGGGAGGTAAGATTATTTACTTCATCTTTGACGAAAGTCGATAATAACTGCTTGTACGTCTGTACGTCAACAGGCTTCCATGTCCGCAATCGCCCAGGACAAAAGCAAAGGAAAGCAGTTTCCGCCTTTCGCGGCGGCTCAAAGAGGAGACCTGCTTTCACCGTCAGTTGCAATGCGAAAGCCATAATCCACGGCGAAATGGGTCCATCATCGGATAAACATGCTACCCTTCTTGTGTACGAGTTCAAGTTCAACTCATATAGAGGAGCCCGCATCAAAGAAGCCGACGTCTTATTCGAGTTCAACGCCATGAAAGGCAAGGCCGGCGGACCATCGGTTCACCGAGTTGCTCCTTATGGACTCCATAAGATGGAAGAAACAAACCAATCTGAATCTTCAAAACATGGAGTAGAACTCAAAGTCGGTCCAAACATTCCGGCGATCGATTCAGGTTTGACACTCTCTAGCGAAGCGGGCGTGGAGAAAGTGACAAAGCATTATACCGTGGTGAGTGGCGATAACCCCCAGTCAGACGATTGGGGGAATTACTTCCAGGCGCGCTTTTTTCTCTCTGAGAACAAGTCACAAGCCAGCGGCATTCCTTCCAAGCTTCGTGCTTGCATTTTGCTGGAACGAGACGACGACGAAGACTTCGTGTGCGTTCCCTACCTGAAAGTAACACCAAACTTTACAACTATGGTGACTTCTTTGTTCTCTTCCAGAGAGCCCGACGACCCCATTATATTTAGCGTGGCCGAGCCTCCTCTCAATGAACTAGACACGACGGTCGATATTGATGTCGATAATCTGGGAGCAACCAACTTGGACCAGCTTTGGGACTGCACTACATACACCGAGTACGGGCAATCTATCAAGCAATCTAAGTTAGAGAATGCTGAGCATACTCAAGAATAGCACAATAGAGAAAGCAATTGACTGGCAAGGATAATAATGACTAGCGTTGTCTCCATCATTGCCCGCTTCAAGATTTCTTGATGTTGTTCAACTTGTCATATTTACTCATACCTCCAAGAGTAAGTAAATGTTCTTGACACTGTATTTTGGTGGGATGTATTCAGCCCCCAGCCGTTTTGCCGGGATCACTGCAGCAGGATGTCTAAAACTTGTCGTTAATCCCTGTTATATCACGCAGCCATCTCCTGTCAGCCAATCTATCAGCCTCAAGTTTATTGATCCCCGCTTTCAAGCACCTAAATAAATCACAAGCACCGGCTGGAAGGACACCAAACTCAACTCAGGATAGAAGACTAGGCAGCTGCCGTCTCTTGTGTCCCCCAATAGTTTTCTCAATGTCTAATATTCCTCTGAGCATAACACGTCTAATCTCTTACGTTTTTGGGGTTATTTTAGTCTAGTTCGTCGCCTTTCAAGGCACCTCGGAATTGGAGGGGTTTTGTCTCTTTTCTCTGCGTTTCCAGTTTCCAACGTGCGCCAATCTGCGGTACTAGGGCCGCGAGTTTCCTGTTGCACATCATGGCAAACTATGATGATGATGACATTTCAGAAGCGGGCTCTGTTACACTAGACAACTTACAATACGATGAGATACTTGACCTTGATCCCGAGGACGTCGACAGACATCCCTTTGAGGAAAAGAGTGAAGAGGCTCAATTCCGAGAGCAAACATGGGAACAACAATGGAAAGAAGTTGTCAGATCTTTAGTTTCCGGCGAGGCACGGTGGGATGAATCAGAGCAAGGACAAGGCCGCTTGCTTGAAGAGTACAAGAAGAAGGCACTGACAAGTCGAGACGCTCGTGAGAGGACAACACCTACGTTTCTTCACATCTTGGCAAAGAGGCGAGATACTGATGACTTTGGAAACCTACCCGGCGATACACTGTCAAAGATCATCAAGTATCTTCTTGAGTATCAGGACAGTGCTTTGGTAGAGAGTGGTCTCAACAAACCAAAGGATGACCCGATTCTACGGGTAGCGATGGAGTTCAATAACACCAAGTTCATCGAATCCGTCACTGAATGCTCCAGTGAAATTCCGGGAAAATTAGATGAGCTACTTAATGCGACGGACCATGACGGGATGAATTGCCTTCACTACGCTTTCAAGGAACAACTACCAAAGGCTCTAGGAACTCACCAAGGGATTAAGCAGAGTTCGGCCATTGCACCAGAACGACCGAATTTACGTGTCACGATTAAGACAATCCATGGCTTTGTCAAAGAGGCAAAACCTGAGACGATAGCTGCAAGAGACAATTACGGCAACACTCCCATACACTATGCCATGGATTACAATAACTGTCGACTCCAAGTAAAGCAATACAACAACATAGTTCAATACCTGGTTCTAACAGGCGATAAGATACTGAAGAGGAACCCGGATCAGCAGTTCAACCTGAACAACGAGTCCCCATATCTGTATTATCTAAGGACGCGAGAAAGATGGTTAAAGCAAAATAGGAGAGCCGCTGTCGCAACAGGACCAGCGACTACCTCTTCAGAAAGAGGTGGCAACCGTACTGGCAGAGAAAAACCGCCTATTAGGACAGGCGCTTTGTATGAGTCCAGAAAGGAGACAAAAGATGACTATTCGACAGGGGAGTACCAGAAAAAAATGCTCCCGCCAAAGCCAGGGACGACTGAGCCATCGAGAACGAAAATGGGGCCTCCACCTCCGCTTGACAAAGGTCGGACATTGTATACCACGGCACAGGAAGCCAAAGATGGAACAGAAGCTTCAGATTATGACCCCAAGCAGTCTCGTCGTCCTTCTGTGCATATTTCAGAGAACCAACCTGTTCATGCACCCCCGACCACTCCTACATCCTTGGATAACCCTCTTCCCAAGTCCCTTACACGCACTCGAACACAGAATTACGACCAGGCTAGCGATTCCGGCCAGACAAAAGCTCCGACCAACGCCAAGGTGGACGAAGACAAGTCCAATCCAAGTAAAGCTTCTCTAGACTCGGATACAGCAGCAAGCAAAATCGGGGAGTTTGTCAAAGTTCATTATATACGCACCAGAACAGACATGGAAGCAAAAGAATTACTTTATGGTAAAGTAGCTTCAGGTAGGTTTGCGACAGTTCGACTTCTCAAGGAGATCCCCATATATCTATTTTACTCAGCTATCTTGAAATGAGATGTCCTGTGGCTGCCCAGACCTGTACACATTGCGGCTATGCTATGTTACCTCTATAGCTGACATTCTCATTCTATTAGATAAAAACTTGTATTTTGATGCATCTCACCTCGCGGGCAAGACTGTAGACCAAGTCGTGGACTTGATCGAAAAGCTTTCAAAGGCGGGCGGCTTCGAGGATACTCTATCCTACGTCAATTTGCCGATATTAACGACAATTCACGAAAAGTCAAGCGCATCCAAGTCAGACAGCAGAGGATACAGTTCAAACGAGAAAAGACAACGCGGAGGCGCTCATCAAGAAAATCCCAAGTTAGGGCGCAGTGCTCTAATAAGTGTATTTGACAAATTGGTGTCAGTCAACATTCGCCACATACTCCGGCTGCAGGTGGACGACAGAGAAGGTCTACCTCACACCGATGCTGCAATCGAACGAGCTATACGAGGTCAGGATTCATTTGGTCTCGGCAATACCAGGAAAGAGGAAATTAAGATAGAATCTTGGTATGTTAACATCGCTCTACGGCTCCAGCGATACCAATATATCTTTCAGTCTAGTAACTGACGTGATTCTGACTGTCGAACAGGGATTGGAGAAAGCCAGACCTAAGCATGGACGTTATTTCATTCGCAGCACCAGATGCTACTCACATCAACCTCTACTGGAGTGGGAACCAGACGACCCTCAAGGGCTGGGGCTACCCAGAAGGTATTGCAAGAGATGCAACATCCAATGGCAAGCTGAGGAGGGTGACGCTCCATGCCTTTCCGGTATGTCCCAGGTTCAAAATCTACGCCATGTTATGAGGGACAGATTTCGAATCTCAGAACATAATCTAACAATGCTTTTAGGGCTTCGAAAGCCGTGATAGAATGATGAAAATGATAGAAACCTTCGAAACCGAGATCAATGACCGCACAAAAGGAAGAGTCAAAATTGAGAAGAGGATACACTCTGGCACGGTTACATCCAGCATCAAGTCGGACGATGATCTAGACCCCTCAGAGATTGGAACATCGGACGGCCCTCCGCAGCAGGTCTGGGTTGAGAGAATGGAAGATTTCAGAAGCTCTCTGATCTCTGTTCACCGGCTTCTGGGTGGCAAAATAAAGATCCCACCCGTAAAGGCATGTATATAGCTGCCACCTTGAGCTTTCTACTCCCGTCACTTACTACGGAAGATAAATGCTCACACTTGTTTACAGGTTGCATTAATAGACGATGGCGTCGATCTCTTAAACTTGGACACGTACAACATTGTTCAGGCTACTGGTCTGAGCTACTGCCCACCAGATGGGAAAACGGAGCGACCGTGGCATCAGTCCACCAACGGTCACGGTACAGTCATGGCCAACATGATTGTGCGCATCAACCCCTGGGTGTCACTCGATGTCATGAAAATCCACGAAAGCACTAGCCACAGCCCTGGAAGTAAAACCAGAACCATATACGCAGAGAGCGCTGCGAGAGCCATTGAAGGCGCCATTATCCGCAAAGCCGACATCATATCCATGTCGTGGACTATTCGGAAATTGGCGAAGAAGATAGGGAGCGTGCCTAATGCCCTGGATGTCGGGGCCGATGAAGAGCACAAGAGATCCCCCGAGGAGGTGGCCATGGATGCGCTTCAAAAGGCCATCGAAAAGGCCAAGTCTCGCAACATTCTCATGTTCTGCTCCGCCGCTGATGATATCCAACTCCTCGGCAGGGAATCTCTTCCTTTCAGCGCAGCATCGGACTGTATTCTACGTATTGGCGCCGCGCTGCCCAAAGGCCAAAGGGACCCAACCTCTGAAGACTTTAACACAATAAGCTACTTCTTCCCCGGAAACCAGGTGGCAGAGGCAAGGAATCCTCGGTCATCAAAGCCCGTCGAATATCATGATGGATCATCCGTTTCCACTGCATTAGCCGCAGGACTTGCTTCACTAATAATTTACTGCACGAATGTCGTAAAAACTTACTACGATGATTCGAGGCCCTTTACTGACTGGGCGTTGAAATTGCGAAACCACAAGAACATGCGGACCGCATTCGATAACATAAATTCTCCAGATTATGACGACAAGAAGTTTTTGCCTGTCTGGAAGACGTTTGGGGATGCTACAGAGCGTATCAATAATGCTCAAGGGGAAAAGAAGAAGATTGTGGAGTTGGAGAATCTGGTGAGAATTCTGTGTCATAAACTTGAGGCAGAGTAAGGCATGGAGAACAAAACTAAAACAAGACACTCATATATGTAACCAGCGAGTATATATGTAACCTGGAATATCAAAGAATAATTATTTTCAATGGAACAACTAAAATAACTGAGTTCTTTGAGAATAATTTCGCCTTCTGGCTCTCGGAGTGCTGGTTCTGCGAATTTGTCGACATACTTACGAACCTCACAGTCTCCGCCGCCGCGATGAACTAATAACTTCGCTATCAAAAGCGAGACATTGGGATCTTTCTCAAATATATTATTTTCTTATGACCAATTTAGTAGCACAACGTAATTTATCTGGACTATGTATGAGAATCAAATGTAAAGTTGTCTGCAGCATGGTAATGTGAAGAGTACTTCCACAAGAAACCAGCCTGTTTCATTGAGATCTGACCAGTTCTTCATATGTATTCTCGGTCAATAAAGATACCATTTACGGCGATACTCTTTCAGGAAAGCATCTGCCATTTCATCGCAGAGCCTGGCGGCAGCTTCCTCATCCGTGTCAGTGCCCGTGAAAATCACTCCGTCTTGCACTGGGAAAATCAGCCCGCGTAGCTTCCTAGCCAAGTCTTTGAATGGATCAAAGTCGGGAGAGAATTCACCGAGAATCTCCTCAAAGCCTTCCGGGCTCATATCGGCCTCCACTGCCTTCCAGACGGCTTCAAAGTCCAGATCCGGTGAGCGCCATTTCTGGAGTCGAGATGTCTTTGGCAATCGCTCCAAAATCTCATGAGCATGGTCATGCTCGCTATCATTTGCAATAGCCAACCACAAGAACACATAGAACAAAGACTCTAGGTCGTGTCGATACGTGTGTGGTTCCCCACGGAGAACACCGATGGCCATGAACCCATCCGACCCAACAATCTGCCTAGGAGGGGGACCCTTTTCGAGATCCAGTGCCGCGCCGAAGTCGATCAAGATGCCCTGAGGGTCGACGGAGTAACTACCTTGGTATATGATGGAATTTCGAATTCTTCTCTGTTCCTGCGGATCGATGACCAAGTTCTTGATGGCAATGTCCCGATGAAGCATTTTTACATTCAAGAAGAGAGATTTGATGGTCATAGCGAGGTCACCCAAGACCCCAAGAAGCTCACTGATTGACGAAAATTTTCTAATTGGACGGCCGAGAGGGCTAGTAACGATGCACGACAAGGTTCGATTGACAAAAGGCCCGGGGAACTGCAGGTCCTGGCGAAGATCGGCGATGCTGACCAGGTCTTTATGGCCGAGGATTTCGACGACACCCGAGGTTCCGCGCTCGCGTAACTTCCAAAGCAGCTGAGGCTCATCAATTGTGTTGTCGGCTCGCCAAGAAAACTTGACAACAATGTTTGGCTTGTCAGTTGTCGATTCCGAGGCGGCGAAGCATGTCGTTCCGAGCCCGACCAAGTAGCCTGGCGCTGCAAGCATCTCTTGTCGAAGATACAACTTTTTTATGGTGCCTTCATCTGAAGCAACGTCTCCATCAGAAGAAGAGGCTGTATCAGAAGGAACGCCTTCATCGAAAGAAATATAACTGTCTGATCCAGGTCCGAGACACTTCACAAACGTGTTGATGCCGTATTCTTTGTCATTCATCATACCGTAGCCCGCCATAATGTGAAACAGTTCTTGAGGGTTCTGAGCCAGATCGATCGGTCCGCTGCTGTACGCACCCACGCGGTCAAATACCCAAAGCTCCAGAGTGGTCCCATGAAGGATGAAAGCATGTAAGAAGTGTCGAGTTGGTTGAGCCTTGAACACTTGCAGAGCACGCGCAGCAAAGGGTAGAAAGCCGTTATCGGGAGCATCGCCGTGATGATATTCGCCATATACGCGGGTACTGCCTGTGGTGGTCGAGATATCTTCCGTTTCGAAATAGATGCTGGCACTGAAGGGCGGCCCCGGCGTGGTGATGGACTCGCAGCGGAAGCTGAAGCGGAAGCGGAAGGGGATGTTAGGATCTGCAGGGAAGAAGAGCGACCGAAAATCGACAAGCCAGTCCATTAAGGTGTCCAAGTGGGCAATATTGAAGATGTTTGTTGACAGCTGGTCGACGCCGTCGGCCGACTTGGCGTCATCGATGGTATCCTGGACTGTGTCAGACTTCTTGAAATACTTGGCCAAGAAGCCATCAACGCCGCGGAAGACATTGTCGTTCAATTTCAACTCCCCCTGAAGCGATGCAAGGATAATTTTAAAATCGGACAGCACATTGGTAGAGAGTTCAGCGATACAGTATCGCGAGGGACTGGTCAAGTTGTTCTCCATAATGCCCAAGGGTTGGTGATGATGCTCTCAAGTTTGATGGATGGTGCTGAGTTGTAGTTGATAGGAAACGATTGACAGAAACGAGAAGATTCTACGTTTACTTCAAAGGAACAAAGGGGAGGTTGGACAGTTTTGACCACATATGGTCATGGTAGAGTCACGACCAACAAAGATGTGCCCGCAGCGACCCTCCCTATCTCAATACTATTTTTATGGATTAACATGTAGAAGAGATGTTTCGTATTCATTTTCTCTATATATATGCCGCACATTATATCGTCTCGAGCTGTGGCGTATTCTTGTAAGAAAAAAATGCCATCCTTCCCCTTTCCAATCCTGTTATACTATTGTAGCCGCGAATAAGCACAAGTTAGGCACTAGAACAAATAAAGAGCACAATTTATTACTCCTCCCGTAATGGCTTTTCGAATTCGCCGGTCGCTGCTTCGAGATTTTTCTCTTCATCTTTGGATATTTTATCTTTAAACTCTCGTCAGCTATTTCTCGAGATCCTAGATGATAAATGAATATTACTCACTGCTGCTTTGATTTTGTCTGAACTCACAAATAGTATCGAGTACTTTTCCAGTGAATCTAAGCTTTCGTCGATATTTAAAAAACAATTCCATGCACGCAGTCCGATACTGATATCCACGACCATTGCCTTCTAGCACTGCCTCCACTATTTGATCTGTAATTACCACATGAAGTCCTCCCTCTTGAAAAAGAAACTCAAGGAAATTCTCGCTAACATAAAGGTGTTTTATCGCAGCTATCATTGTATCTTCCAAATTAATAAGCGAATTGCCCAGTTTTTGGAAAATGAAGGAAATGGTCTCTCTGGATCGGTAATAGTTCATCTCTCCGTAATATAGTATAGAATCTGTGATATTGACAGTGGGCTGATACCCTCGGTGCTGGAGCAATAATTCAAGGTATTCTCTGCCTTGCTCTCGTTTTGCTGCGGCTTCCAATATTTCTGTTGTGATTGTGATCTTGCCGCTGTGGTGCTGACACAATAGCTGGATAATTCGTTTGCCTTGTTCCTTATTATACATTGCATCAAGTAGTATATTTTCCGTGATGAAGGCTTGATCTCCTTGGTATTTCAATAGGAACTCCACGAGTTCGCTACCCCGCACCACGTTTCTTGCCGCTCTTCCCATTATGTCTTCAGTTATTGCTACCTGGCTTCTTCTCTGATCAAGCAGGAACGGCAAAATTCTCATCCCAGTTGAATCTGATACTGCTCGCCTGAAGACTTTTTCCTCTATTGTGATTTGGTCTCCGTACTTTTCTAAAATTGACGGCGTGTATCTATTTCTTCGCCCTACAATTTCCCTAAGGAGTTTCTGGATATATTCTTTTCGAGTTTCTGAATGCATGCGGTCAAGAAGTAATAGCACTACCTCTTCGTCGACCCGCTCTCCAAAAAGCGCGATACCTAGAACTCTTCTAGTCACAATGGCACCAGCTTTCAGCAACAACTTCACTATTTCAGTCCGGGTCTTGCCATTAATTTCTCCAGACAGAAGAGCCGTACTGAGTGGCGATAAGCCACTCTCGTGGAAATGATTCAGGTCGTGCTTGATATTGAAGGCTAGGCCTCCAGAAATTGGATGCACTTCGCGCATACCCAAAGCATATTCTATCAGTATCGGAAGCCCGAAATCCACAGCGATATGCAGGAAGGTGTGCTCGGATGTGTACCTCGCATATCGTTGCATCCATCGCCACATATAATTCGAATGTGGCTCAAAGAACGGAATCTGTGGCTCGCAGATTTTGAAGCTCTCCCCTGCCTCACGTACATGCCTCGTCCAATAGTAACTCGCATACTCGAGAAAAGGACCTTCTGAATAACTTTTGGCATGGAGTCGTTTAATCCAATTATCGATGCAGCACGAGGCAGCGGTGGCGTGTGCTTCAGGTTTCTTAATGAAGAAGCTAGAGCCGGAGCCAGTTAGAAAATCTCTTACGGATTGGTGAAGTAACTGCACTCTTTCGTCTTGAATCACTACCAGGAGACGGCAGGACGCAATTTGATCGCGAGTGTACTGCAGACGAGTATCCAGATCTGGTTCATCTTGATGTAAATGGCAGGCTTCTGAGAGCTCTAGCACGCTTAGGGCTGCAAACGATACAACAACAAAGCTTAGAATGCGCCAAATCGCTACACGCTCGCTGGATTCGTCCTCGGTAGCCCTTTTGAGGAGGTTTTTGTATAACGAAGTAAGTCCTTTCGGCATATCTCGTAGGAATTGCGTAGCATCTTTGGAAGGCTTTCTTCTAAGTTCTTCACATGCCAACCCAACCCATAGAAAAGTTCCTTCAGCTTTATCCCTCAGCAAATCGGTAATTTCTTTCCTAATCTTATCTGTATAGTTCTTTTTCCTAGCGAGATCGTCGACTCTTTCTTTAATGCATCTGTCTATATCTTGTCTCGCTTCCTCGAAGGAAGCTAAGTCGGCATTTGTGAAGTCTTGGAGGTATTCGCAAATTTCAGGATACGGTCGGCTTGTGATTAAGATAAAAAGATTATGGGAAACCTTCTGATCACAGTGAAAGGTTTCATTCAGTTGATATAACAGAATATCTTTGGAGTCATTGTCACATTCATCCAGTGCGTCGATAATGCAATATTTCCGACCAGTGTCCTGGTCGGTGGCTGCGTCAATAAAAACGGTCCATAGTGCATCGAATGACGTAAACAATTGATCTCCTCGCTCCTCGTATCTGGGTAAAATGTATTTCGTGAGAAGAATTTTATGTTTCTGAATCAATTGAAAGAGAAGACCCCTAATGATTGATGTGGCTGTCTTTTGTTTTTCGAAACTGGCGTCGCAGAAAAAGTAGGCCAGTGTCATTTTTCCCTTTCCGTGTAAAAAAGTTGGGAGTTCCTCGGTGAGAAAGATGGCCATGGTGGATTTCCCCGTTCCAGGATTCCCATGGAGCCACAAGACGCTGCTCGGTCGGGATTTCTGCCCTATCTCTTCGGGTTGAAGCCAACGGTTCAACTCTTTTGTTTGGAAAATCCATTCGCAGGTCCCACTTGCACGACTTCCTTTCTTGCGTTTCAGCATGCCTCTGTCTTCAGATGGATCAGTCACAAAGAGTGCCTTCATGCACTTTTCGACTTCCTTAGAATCCGGCGGTGGGTTCGACGTAATATTAACGTTACCTTGAACGCTGAAATGCCCTTGGCCAGAGTGTTGAATACCAGAACCGTGGAATACAGATTGAGCAGAATCAAGGGCGACGGTGTCTTTTCTCGCTGCGTTTGCATCTGATGGGGCTGGAAATGGTTGCGATTGGGCATCTTCACTGTTTTCCGCGACAGGTTCCTTGCCCGGCTGCGGCTTGCTGTCTGCTGCACCCATTCAATGAGGTCGGTGAGGTTGTTGCTGTAACAAGTTGTATCGTAATGGAAGACTTTAGTATTTCACTTTAGTATTTCGTAACATGGAAAGCTTTGGCTTACATAGGGGCAAAACAGTCGAGTCAAGAAGCTAAGTTCATGTAAGCTGTCGCGTGTGCCCAACGGGATTATTGGGCATCAAACGGTTTCTGAGGACATGGAGGTTGAATGTTGGGCCTTGATTGGCACAACACGTGCTATGAAGTACATGTATACAAGTTCAAATATGACTGAAAGAGTTTCTGAACTGGCAATACAAAGCACTATTTTCATTTTTTATGGCAAATATGTATACATGTACTTATAGTTGTATGCAGTAGTAGTCGCCATTCCTCTACTTAACACTCGCGCCATTGGCTGACCTGAAATCACCGTCGGCGTGACCCTTGCTCGTATTGGGTGAACTTACTATCGACATCACACGCCATGACTTGAGCCCCGCGTAATAGTAAAAACAATGAATAAAAGAACTTAATGAACTATAGAAATTTAGCATATATATGGGTTTGTATGTGTGCAAAATGGTATGGACAATATAAAGTTAGATCTAGAGTAAGATCCAGTCGCTGGAGAATGACGTATCTATGTAAAGCTACTACAGATAGGGATTTGCGCATCTACATGCATCTTGTCTGCTAATATTCACGTCGCCCCCAGCCGACTAATTCCCCGATACTGAATGCTAAATAGATATTCCATAAAAATGATTTATCATTTGACACCGCCCCAGTATCTCTTTGTCGCTCCCAGCGTCTCAACGTCACCACTGTTGCTATGTATCCCGGCCTCGTCGACACCGACATGGTGATGAGTGAATGCACTTTCCGACACTTGAAACTCGAAACGCTGGAGCTGGTCGGCAGCCTGAATGGGGAATTAAATATACAATAGTTCCAGTGAGCCAGTTAGGTCTACAATAGGGGGATATTGGGTCTTCCCATTCCATATTGCATAATTTGGCCACGCTCGTTCGTGCATAGTAGGGCGTTTGGAAGAGCTACACGCTCTCTTTCCGTTATTTATTGCATTCACCATAAATGCTTCAGAGTCTTGCTAATCCACTTGAGCGCTTGGGAAAGAGTATCTTTGCAGCATTGATCCGACCTCGTTGATGAACGGCATCTCAAACTGTCCGGCAACTTTACTAAGTAGGTTTGGACGGCTCTGCAACGCACAGTACACGATACCCAAAGGCGCCAAAATAACCAAAACATCGCTGAGCTTTTCAGTCCTCATGCAGTGGTAAAGATAAGGAAAGATGTTGGCAGCTTCCAGCGCGGGCTGCAGCGTGAACACAACCGGATCAGGCTGGAGGAGAGGGGATTGGGGATTCGCTCTGGTCATGTTCATGATGTAGTCCATTTCGACTATTGAAAGAGGCCCTGTCCAGCGTTTGCCGTCCTGTATTGCGTCTCGAAGTTGTGAAAGATAGAGAAGGGCGGCGTTGTATGTGAAGATCTCGGTTGCTTGCTTGAGGTTGTAGAAAGCCAGCGTTTCTGCAGCGTTATTCTTTGATCCTGTCGTGTTGGTCGAAGTCTCGGTAGCTAGGCGGGGATTCGCTTCATCCCATTTGCGGCGCCAGATGCGCAATTGATTGGAAAGTCGGGCGATTTGGCACATTGGTGAAGGATGAGAGTCGGACACTATGTTTGGCGGAGAGGAGAAGCAATTTTCTGCTTGGCCTGGTATGTCGCACAGAATATCCAAAAGCTCATCTGATGAGTCTTTGCCGGAGATTTCAAAAGGTATCGTCTTCCATTCAGGTTCTTCGAGAAAGCATCGTCTCCGCAGCGCAAAGGACTTGCAGACTAGGATGCCCCGGCTTCGTCGAAAAGCGGTCAACAGCGGCTCCTGCTGAAAGTGCTTTGGACCACAGCGCTTCAGAATCTGTATGACACCATCGTGATGCTTCATATAAGGGTTATCATCCAGTGCAGTCTGGCGAGTCGGTGTCAGCAATGCAGTCCATATTCAAGAGGTGGCGATTCTGTCTCAGGTATTTACCGCGATCAGGCCCAAAATTAGGACGGCGCTCGTCGACCTTCCTATCTCTTGCTTGTCATTGCTCTCAAGGATTGTCTTCACCGCGTGAAGGCTTTTCCCATAGAATATTCTTCCATCCATCTCCAACTTCTTCTCGTGCTTCTTCACACCAAAATACGCGTAAGCAAGCGCCAAGCTACAGTCGTAGTCCAGCGGCCCTAGTGCATCTTGTTTGGTCAGTGAGATCATCGGCCTCCAGCAATGAGCCCAGCTACAGTTCTCAAAGAGATAGGTGAAACATATGTGGTCCTTGAAGGCCACAAGGCTCAGCTGGCTTGACAGATTCGGGGTAGAGTGCGAGATTCTGGCTAGTCGATGTCTTCCCGGCCCCTCCTTCACGATGCTCATATTCTGCATCCGCAGGGGCAGATCGTAACCCTTGCATCTGTACCCGGCCTTGATGCACCTCTGGCACGCCGGAGTTCCTTTGTCTATAGGAAACAAAACCTCGAGTCAATAAGTGTCCGGTCAACGAAAACTATCTCGTAAAGTGTCGGGGGACTTGCCGCACTTGACCCGTCTCTTCCGACATGTCTGACAGTAGCCACTGGTCGGTGGAGCTCCCATGATGCTCTGAGGTGAAACTAGGTGAGAACAATGCACCTCGAGGGAACTTTCCTAGACGGTGGTCTGTAATATTAATAAGAAGAACAAATGGCGTGTGGAAAGGCGGCCGGAGGCTTTTAATTTACTCCTTACTAGGCATGTAAGCACCTTGATATTGATGTAGGTACAAGTTGTTAGTTGTAATTCCGATCCATCCTCTTCAATGTTCCATAGTATTTAAGCTCAGAGCAACTAACTGTAAGGGGGCTTATTAGCTGAGGCATTACCAATCAGTGATAACAGCGCTACTTTAGCTCTCCTGCACTTTGACGAAACTTTCCTAAACGGGCTGACTACCTGACTAGGTCACCCATGTATATAGTTATACGTGCATATATAAGAGAATATATATATCGAAGTTCCCGGCTGCGTGTTGCTGTCATTGTCAACTCTCAAGGTAATTGCTTTACTCATTAGCTCAGATACAACCAGAGAGTGTTCTAATTCGACTCCCATCACCATCACACCATGCGGTCCACAACGTTTGGCAGACCGTTCGTCTCGCTAGCCTTTGCCACAGTTGCAGCAGCTCTTACAATCTGGGACGACTGGAGTCACGGCCGTGTGGCCCTGCAGGATGTGAGCATCCATTTCCGCTATGCTGGTTCAGGTCCCCCATTGCTCCTGGTCCACGGGAATCCTCAATTCAGCCTCACCTGGCGCGAAGTTGGACCGTTGCTCGCCGAGAACTTTACTGTCATCGCCCCGGATAATCGCGGAGCTGGAGACTCTTCAATCCCACCGGATGGCAACTACAGCTCTTCGGTATCGGCAGACGACCTCAAGGGCGTGCTAGACTCTCTCAACATCACTTCCGCCTATGTCTTCTCCCATGACAAGGGCGTCGGTGCGGCCACCGCCCTGGCCATCAAGTACCCGTCACTTGTGAAGCGGCTCGGCGTCAGCGAATATGCATATCCAGGCTACGGATATGAGACCGCAGCCAATCCCGCGCCCTACTGGGACTTGTACGGAAACTCTCAACTGGCATTCTTCCAGGTTTCGGACCTTGCCGAGTTTCTTATATCAGGCAAAGAAAAGCTATTCCTAGAGTGGTACTTTTATCACGGAAGCTATTCAGGCGCGTCGTCTATTCCTGAGGATATCGCCAACCAATATACGTCGTCAATCGCCAAACCTGGTTTCTTGCGCGCTATGCTGGGACCCTTCACTTCCCAGACAGTGGCTGCGGACAACGCCTTCTTCAAAAGTTCTTTTGGGAAGAAGAAGCTCAGCATGCCTCTGTTAGCCTTGGGAGGGGAAGCTTCTTTTGGAATCCCTTCGGTTCTTAAGCAGATCTTTAGCCCAGCATCCGACAATCTGGAGGTTGATGTTGTACCTAAGGCAGGACACTGGATTGGTGCGTATTTGCATAGGCCTTGACCCCCCTTTCCACAAATTCCCGGAGGCTCCTGTTTGTGTTCGTGAAACTAATCGTAATGTAGCCGACGAGAATCCCAAATGGCTAGCGACAAGAATCAACAAGTTTTTCTCAGAAGGCTCTAGCCTGTTGCCTTCTACGGACTTGTCATGGTTCGAAAACAAGGTGACACTCTCGGTGGGATACTTTGGAACCTATCATAATCTTGCACTTAGCTCTCAAGAATGATTTCTTGTTCTCCAAGGAGAGGAAAGTAAGGGATAGATTCTATAGTATATGTATCTAGATATCTCGTAGGCATATCAGAATACGGCTTATATATTGGTAATGGAAGTTGTTTTATCAAGGAAGTTTACTCGATTATAGAGACGAGATATATATATGATGGCTACATACATCTGCTCAGCCAATATTCACGTCGCCTCCAACGGAGAAATTTCCCGCTCCCGTGTGCTGAATACCTTTTCCAGAAAAATGAGAAGCGTTATTTAGCACCGGCCCACCGTCTCTTGTCAAAAGCGGAAACGAAGAAGGGGCCGCCGCTGACACATTCTCATTGGGTTGTAGATATGAAAGCAACTCCTTTGTGCAGGCTGCTGCTGCTGCAGCCGCGAAATATTGCCACTTATCATTCTTGTGGGAATCCGCATAATCTGATATGCCACGGATAACAAGACAGGAATACTCCGTCATCAATCCCGCTGCCTCCATCTCGAAGCAGAGCACATCCTCTAAATAACTTGCAGCATTGGTACTGCTACTCCGCATAACAGTGTCTCCAGAGGCAATCAGTCCATAGTGTATCTCAGGTCCGGGAAACTGGCGGACATTTCTGGTAACAACCCTCTCATGGTCGCATCGGTCACAATTGGGTTGGTTAAACTCATGAGAATACCCTTTCATGAACAAGATGTCGGTCTTGGTGGAAGGCTGTTGATAGGCGGAAAGACGGGGCCCTTTCTGTAGCATCTGTGAGATGAATTCCTCGATTTTGTTGTCACTAACAATATGATCAGAGCGCATTGTCTCGACTGCGCTCCGTAATAATGGCGGAGGGGGCTGCAGAAACCCCTTGAGAACGAAGCCATAATCTGTCTTCTTTCCCAGATCATACTGCACCACGCCACTATATTGTCCGCTGGGCATGCTCACAACCACATCGCCTAGACGGATGTCATGGTCCTTATTTGGCACTCCTCCGCCTATTCCCACGAGAAATCTCAGCTTTATAGCAGGAAATGTTCGCGCCAAATTGGTTGCAACAGTTGCTGCAGACCCCTTTCCTTGAGTCCTAGGGAGACATGCAAGTACAATGTTGTTTCCGTATAATTCGCCCAAAACATAAGTATTGTTATCGCCTTCTTTTCCCTGTAAGCGAGGGTGCTCTCGATCCAGCATGTAACGAACGGCGCTCATCTCGAAGCTCATGGCGCATATCACCGCAACAGTGTAGCTTTCGTAGGACAATTTGTCTCTCACTTCTTCTTCCATGTTTGCGTCTGGCTATTATGAGGTCAATTAGAACGGTAGAGTATGTTATGACCAAGATGCTTCCGAGAGATGTTCAGGATCAGACCAATTCATAAATTGACGTCCATTGTCGTGCAGAGGTCCACCGGCAGCCTGATTCTTGAGTATCAATAACATGCGGGGTTTAGTCAATATGCTATATTGGAGGGTATGGATTGGGCTCAACACAGCCCGTTGTCATCAATATTTTTGCTGCCTAATTACATACAATCCTTCGTCCACCGTTCCTCCAATGAAAGTCAAGTCTGTGCATGACTATAGGAAAAACAAGGCAAAGATGGCCATGGGTTGGAAACCTTTAGATTTTGTAGTTTGATGTTAGTTGATGAAGCTATCAGAGAGTTACTTACGGGTCAGGCTGGATGTGTTCAGTCAAAGATGGGAGAGAATCATGTAGCCGTTAGAAGCCAAAGTCCAACTGATAGCAAATTACAGGTAGTTTTCGCAACTATCAATAAGTTTCGGCACACAAACTCAAGTTAAATCACTCCACCTTGAATTGTAAGACGCACGCAACGACAAGCGAAGTTGCATGAAGTAATTACACCACTATTAGCCAGCTTCCAGCTAAACTAGATCAGCGCTACAGCCCCTGCAGTATTGACCCCTGTTAAATGATAGCAGCAACATCGAGTCAGGAGTCTTCGAATGGCATTTCCTGAAGCGAGTGCTCTACGAGCTGCTACAAGTGCCGTTATCCAGTTGTCACGTTGAAACGGGCGCATTCAGAGACAACTTAGTCTCCATCCAGCATTTCGATTCAACAACGCCTTGGAAATTACTCGTGATGCAAGACTCTATCTACAAACTCCATCATCCTCTAGTTCGTCTGAGCTCGAGCCACCCCCAGTTACTCAAAGAAGCAGCTAAGTGAGTTGTCAAGGAGCTTAGCGTCTCCATCTCGACTTTACCCCTTCAAAACACAGCCCTATATCGCAATAGGTAGCCCTTTTAGGAAACGCTAGGACCTCACATCGTGAAATGCTTCCAGATCGGTCAATGTCAGCTTCAGTGGCTGATGCTGATCACGGACCCTTCAATTACGTTTCACTGAGATTGTGAGGGTTAGTTATGTAGTCTAGTTGTTGTAAACCTGGTTGAGAGAAGGAGTTTTCGTGCAAACTAATGCGGATGAGTGGCAGCCCGAAGATGAGCTGGTGTGGTTCAGGGGTCAAGGAGTAATAGCTCAACTCCTATATAGAGCGAGCAGCAGCTCAACAATAGATGAACAAGAGAGCTGCTTGTCCCATCATTCTAATTCATTCAGACGACCGTTTCAGGTCATAAACCATCAAAATGCTTCATTCGACCTCGTTGGCAAGTCTACTGCTCCTCGCAGATCTCATTTCTGCAGCTTCTCACCCCCAAGAACCCCCCACCGTCCATCTCTCCTCAGGCACAATCCAAGGAAACATATGCAAACGCACTCCAGTCAAACAGTTTCAAGGCATTCCATACGCTCATCCACCAGTTGGTCATCGAAGGTTTATGCCCCCAGAACTGTTTACCGGTCGATACCCAAACGGACACCTAGATGCGACAAAACCACCACCCGCATGTATCCAATGGGGATCCGCATTCGACGTGACAGATACTCCCTTATCAGAAGACTGGTAAGCTATCATAAGTCCTGACAAAACTAACCATGTAAATACTAATCTCATACCTCAAGTCTATATCTAGATGTCTACGTCCCTCAACACGCAACATCCAAATCATCTCTCCCTGTCAAAGTCTTTGCCTACGGCGGCGGCAACGACGGAGGAGCCATCACCTACCCCCTCTACGACTCCTGCAACCTAGCCACAGACGCCATCGTAGTCAAATTCAACTACCGACTAGGTCCTCTCGGCTTCCTGGCACTCCCTGACGCCGGCATCAGGGGCAACATGGCTATCCAGGACTATCTCGCGGCTCTCACCTTGGTGAAACACAACATCAAAGCTTTTGGAGGCGACTCGACCAAAGTGATGCTCTTCGGTCAGAGTGCCGGCGCGGATGATACATTTGTAGTCTCGACACTACCCGAGGCAAAACATTTGATCTCTGCTGCGGTGATGGAGTCTGGAGGGGGCCAAGATGTAGCTCCTTACAAGACAGCCACGTATACAGGCCAAAGTTTCGCAAAGACGCTCAACTGCCGTTCAGATGATGTAAGTCCACAGCCTTCTCTCAACGTAAAGCCCTCCAAACTGATAACGCCACCTGTTTAGCTGTGCTGTTTACAATCCAAGTCTGTCAAAGAGCTTATCAAGGCTCACTCTCAAACCCCCGCCCTCCTCGACCCAACCACCAACGGCGGCCTCTTTGCCACCGTCTTAGGCATCGACCTTCCCAACATTACCTCTCTCGACTCTTCCGTCCTCGACGGCGAAATCATCAAGCATCAGCCTCTATCAGTCGGCTCCCAAGTACCCATCATCATCGGCCAAAGTAAGTCAACAGACAACCCCTTAAACAAGACAAAACACAAAAAGCCTAACATCACCAAACAGACGAACTAGACAGCAGCCTCCTCACCCTCCCCGTCTACTTCTCCTCCTCATCCAACGTCCTCACCTCATCCAACTACACAGCCTTCCTCTCCCAATGGGGCCCCTCCTCCTCCTCCATCTCCAAAGCATACCCCCTATCCCTCTTCAACACCACAGGCTCAACCTCCTTCGCCGTCGTCGCCGCAATCACCCACATCACCACCGTCTCCAGCTTCATCTGTCCGGGCTACAAAGCCCTCCGCGCCGCCAAAGCCCCAGCCTACGCCTACCGCTTCAACCGCACCCTTTCCTGCCCCTGGCTCGACGAAGACGGCGAGCCTTTTCCTTCTGCAGACCTCGCTCCTTTCTTTGGGAGCACGCATACGGCTGAATTGCCGTTTGTTTTTGGGAACATGGACAACCAGCCTTTTGGTAATGGTACGTGCAATGCGTCGAAGCA
Organism: Trichoderma simmonsii; assembly: GCA_019565615.1. Taxonomy (NCBI): domain Eukaryota; kingdom Fungi; phylum Ascomycota; class Sordariomycetes; order Hypocreales; family Hypocreaceae; genus Trichoderma; species Trichoderma simmonsii. The sequence continues at coordinate 4,553,524 of CP075866.1, forward strand.
GGATCGTAGTATAAGCGCTTCGATGATTGAGGCGTGGACGGCATTGGCTGAGCGAGGGAGTCCAGAGACAAAGAGTGTGAAATGGCCTCGTTTTGATGCCCTCACAAACCGAGGGGTGTACATTCAGGACAGCATCACGCCAGCCGAGTTGGATTTTACAGAGTGCGAGTTTTGGGATCAAATTTGGGCGTCCATGGGTGGTGTCAACTTTACCCAGCCAGCGTGATTTCTCAGAAGATGGTTTCAAGATGCAATAATAAATGAACAGTTAGAAAGATAATCTTAATATTTATAGAGCAAGTGTTAAGACCTACTCATTCATTAATGATTGAAGCGCATCTATATATATGTACATGCTAAAAAGACAGTCATAAAGCAGCTGAGCCTGTCGAAAGAGCCACTCTATATGACGTCGGGTATCTACATGGTCCATTTCATATTCTCCTCTTATATCGAGCCGATCCAAGAATCGAAACAAAAAGGCCGCCGATTCTACACACGTTTCTTTAAAGCAGCGACACTCGCATTCTATGCGTGAGGGTCAGGTAGCCAAAGAACCAAATCTTGGTCCGCAGTCGCGAAAAAGTTGAACCGCGGGTTGAAAGCCAGCACCGCCGCCTCTCTCTTATCAGGCAGCGTCCATGTTGGATCCAGCACTTTGTTCTCTGCCGGTTGCTTCAGTGTATCCCAAACCAGCACGTCCTTTTGAGCTCCACCACTGAGCACATATCGTCCATCCGGTGCGAAGCAGCAGTCGCCGCTGCTTTCGAATGCTCCGGGGTCGGTTGGAGCCGGGGCGGCGCCGTTTGCGGCAAGGTTCTCTCCCGGAGCAAGCCGACGCGTCCCACCCGCGGGCCGTCGAAGATAGGCCTTCAGATTGCCCTGGAAAGCATCGAGAAGGAAGTGCCCTCGGCCCTTTGTTCCCACAAGAATAGTTTTGCCATCGTTGGAAAACTCGAGCTTAGTCCACCCCTTGACAAGACACTGAGAATCGACTCCGCGGCACTGCTCCACGATATCAATGGTGGTAAATGGCGCCTTGTCGTAGTTTCTAACATCGTACAATAAGACAGAGCCGCTGCTGGGACACGCAACAGCAAAGACTGTCCCGGAAGGATCATAGGCCGCAAGGTACGGCGATCGGAGGAAGAGCTGGCCCTGCCAATGTTTCGTCTGTGTATCCCAAAGCCGCACAGTGTTGTCCTGTGAACAGGATATGAAGTTGTCGCTTCCAGGATGTACGGCAAGTGCTGTGACTGCGGCATCATGGCCTTCGAAGTAGCGAATGAAGGAGTTGTCGTGAGTTGCGAGGTATCGAATGGCGTCTAGAGGGTGATTAGATGCAAGCTGCGCCAAAAGGGTAGTAGGGGATGCTATTACGGTTCTGTTTGGTACTGGCATATATTATGCTGGACCTCGTATGTGTAAACTTTGCCAGCTTGACGCCGTATTTCTTGCTAAGCAGGCTTTTGTCATGGCGCCCCTCTCGGACGTTGTAGATCTGGATTGTCTCGTCGCTGGCTGAGGTCATGAGCAGCTCGCCGTCATCGTCGTAGTCAATTGAGAGCACCCGGGGCTGAGGCCGTCCATCTTTGATGTCGTCGCGACGTAGAAGCTAAAAATGAAGACCCAATTCACGTCAACACTGACTGTCTGGCGATACGGCGGTAGCAAAACAAACGGACCTTTGTCGGGCGGAAGCTGGACACGACGTCGCTGAGATTTGACACGGGCGCGCTCGCGGCCAGATTCCTCGAGATGCTGAGTGCTGGAGAGCCGTTTGAGCTGGCGGGCAAATCGAGGTCCATGGGCGTGGAAGCCATTTTGTTGTTGTTCTTTTGTCGCCGAATCAGCAGAGCTGTGAAGCTGAAGCCACGCTGCGATGAGGCGGTGCGTCTTCCGACCGAGGCCGCAGAGGCCGCTGTAGCGTCGCAGGTGCTCTTTTAGCGGTCGTAACGAAGAATTGCGGTGATGAAGTGCGATTTCGGGGTTTGGCCGTGACGAATTGAGTGGCGGGTGGAGGAGAAAATTGGATGCAGCTGTGATGGTGAGCTTGTGTTGAAGGTGCGAAATTGCGGTGGTGCTTTTCCTTTGTTAGAGCAACGACGTCACGCTTCTGGGGTATTTTTTTTTCGCGTGGCCGATTTCGACGCCAAAGCACGTGCCGGTCAACAGTGAGAAGAAGCAGATACGAGTACAGAATGCTGACAGTTGAGCTCATGTAAGTTTTACTTATCGTTAAACATTAATTTAAAGTAATTATTACATAACTGATATAGGATGAGTTTATCATGGTTTAGATGGTATTGGCACAGTAAATACGTGACTGCATCAATCATGCTTCAACACCAAGGAGGGGCATCCCCGTATAAGTCCCTTCACACTCACACATATATGATTGCCTTTTCTGAATAATTGCACATATAACTCAGCATCAATATTTCATAGTCAACATCGAATTCCAGAAGAAAGAAGTTACAGTAACACAGACATAAAAACCATGAACCTGTAGATGAAGTTGTTTCCGCTATATCTACTACGGCGCCACCATAGTCGCTATACTGATGAATCGCCGCTCCCAAGTATATACATATATCTATTCTAATAAAAACAAATTGAAGCATTTTGAAAACTGAAATCTCATTCTTTGCCTTCTTCTATATCCCTTGACGAACACGCCGCCTCCACATCCTGCGCGCTCACTTGCGTAAACGCCCTCTCCACCATGATCCCTCCCACCTTCACTCCATCCATCTCAACCGCATCGCTCGGCGGCCCTTGCGCAGATACTTCCGTAACGGTGCGGTTCGTCTCGCCCGTAAAGGCATCGCTGTGATTCAACTTGGCCCAGTCGTGATGCTGCACCTCGCCCTTGCCCTTGGAACCGCCGTGCCGATCGGAGCTGACGCCCGTTGCGGCGCTCCGGGACTGTGTCACTGTCCACTGCGTCACGTTCCGGACACCGGCTCGGAGGAATTCGCTGATGATGACGAGATGCCGGTATATTGGGGGGAAGTTTGCACATAGAATGGCACAGCAGGGCTCCCAGGCCGATAGGATTCCCAGAGACGCCTCGTTCCCTATTGTAACATCGTTGATTAGGCTCTCTCCACATCATTTTCCCTCTGACACGGCTGGTTGGCAATGAGAAGGAGTAGGGATCAAGACTTACATGTAAAATCAGCAGATGCAACGCCAAACACAAACGATAGTCTTGCTGCGCTAATCGCACAAACCGCCAGTCCAACTCCAAACATGAGGCACAAGATAATCCTCTTCTCCTTGGCCGCCTGAAGCCCCAGTATCACCGGGATCGGCATCAGAAACACCCACAGGTCGATTACCATGTTTGTCACGTTGGTAAAATACGTAAAGGCTTCCTTGTTGATGCATTTTCCCTTTGCCTCACCCCACCATGCCTTGATAGGCCGACATCCAAAACCCAGCGTCACTTCCATGACGATGACCCAGACGATCACGAAGCAGGCAGTGCCGAGGACAATGTGTCTGAATCTGCGAGTGACAAAGATGCGGTAATAAAGTGCCAAGATGGAGAGCTTTGTAAAGGCTATGGCAATGTCGTAAAAGTGGCTAAAGATGTAGTCTCCCTGTTGGATGAGTGATGGTTGTCAGTAGCAATTTTCTTTTCATACCGGCACAAAAGAGCCAAACAATCTTACCTTGAGAAACTGCTGTACTTGATGCTGGGATAAAGCCTCTATATGTCGTCCAAGTCCATTCGGTGGTCCTAAATAGCAAAGTCAGTCCTCATCTTGCTCTTACAAGCCAGAGTATCCCTTGCAACCTACCATATACAATACCAAGCACGCACACAGTCATCGCCACCAACTTCAAAGCCCTCGTTAGCTCTTTCACACATTAAACAGCATCTTGAAGCCATACCGTCGCAAAAAGCATGAGATAGTCATCAAATGAAAACCAAAATCCCGACTGTGCAGATGCTGACGCCCATAGCCGCCACCCAGTGCTGAGCGCCTCGAGCGCAATGGGAATCGCATACATGGTCGTGACCAAGCCCGTCTTGGACTCGGCCAAGTATTCCGGACTCAGCGTCGAATTCGTCGCCATCTTGAGCGTTTATTTTTCTCTTCCTTTTCTCTTGTTCCTGCGTTGTACGACGCTGTGTCGTCGTTCAAGAGACTTGACAGCTCGGGAGCATAAGCAGCCACTGCCCCACGCAGTGACATATATACTGTTATATATATGAATATTCAGAACAGCATTCTTCAAAGGCCTTGCTATCTGAAAGAAATCCTCGCCATACGGGTTGCGTGGGGGATATCTAATCGGTTGGTCGACAGCTCGTAACAGTAGCAGCACCAACCAGCCGGCTGGCTGCGTCACTGACACGATGTCATGCTCACAAAGAGTCAAGCACGCATGATAATACGGATGGAAAAGCTCTGTGAAAAGGAGTGAGAGATGCGCGAGCGATTAAAGACAAAAAAGAAATGGAAAAAAGAAGAAGAAAAGAAAAGTAAGGCGATGCGCAAGGCTGCAGTAGGCCACTCTTTACATCCACAGACATGTAGTTAAGCATCATTGTATGGCTGACTTGATATGCAGTACACATGCGATATCACCCACCCTCCCAGATCGAAATCCACCACTCTCTGCTCTGTATAAGCCCGTGCAGATACATGATGCTCGTCGCCACGGTACCACCACCCAAGGGGATCCTCTTTGCTCCTCATGGACCGATCCGGCCACTTAGATGCCGCCAGACTCGTATGGAGGATGCCCAACGAATACCAGTTTGGCAAGGCTCTGCTGCAGCATAAGCTTGAGCAAGACGATGGAAGAATTCGAGAAATGACAAAAGAAGAGGCACGTCGAATCAGCGGTTTACTACTAAACCGGCACGATGGGTGGGGGACATAATTGACCCAACACCACCAAGCGTCACATCAAGTTGCATACAGTAACTGTGCGTATAGTCACCAGATGTGCTCCTCATAATTTGATTGCCTACTCAATCTGTAATGTCAATGCGCCTCACTTTAAATGCAGACACCACGGCGATAATGGATTGGAATTTAAGCCACATATGCTGAAGCAAACAATGTATGTAAATAGTTGTAGCTAGACTTAGGAGGTTCGTGCTACGTAAATGGACATGGATGCAAGGATACAAGGATGCAGGCGATCATGCGGCAATGAGCACTGTAGAGCAAGTCTCGATACCTTGTATTCTTCTTCGCGATTGTTCTGCCATCTCTTTGTCCAGCTCTTCTTCTAATCGAAACATAACACCGAAAGAAAACAAAAATAAGAAGAAGAAGTAAAAGAGAAGCCACAGAGAAGAATCAAGCATGTCCCTTCTTTGATTCTACCCACTCACTCATACATACAGGTACATACTGATGCGTTGCATTATCGTCTTTCGCCACACCATACCATCTCATTCAGCACGCAGCCGGCAACCTCTTGAACCCAACAACCAGCTGCAATGACCACGGATGGGCAGCCAACTAACCAAACAAACGCGTATACTAGCAGATCGATAAGAATATTGAAGACAGAAAGCCACCCGCTTCGTAAGAATCCTGTGTATCATCTATTACTACAGAATGCCCCAGAGGTGTGGGACAGAACGATAATCCTGGGCATCCATGCATGTAAGACGACTCCCAAGCCAGACTAGCCAGAGTCGACAATACGACGTCAAGTTCAATAAAGTGCATATGTTATCGAATAGGGCGAGTATCGGTACAAGCCCTTACATTGTCGGAATTCGCCTCGCACAAGGCACATGTAGGACCCCATATGAATCGCCACGCTATTTGCACGTTTGTGTGCATGCGTCCATGGTAGGTTGTTCAGCTGCGGAATGCCTACATGTACAGCTCCTGCCATTGGTCTTCTGAGACGATATCCCGTGAATCCGATTCGTGACCGAGGAAAAATGAACAAGTTTCAGCCATACATCTTCTGGATGTCTCAGTCGCCCTTTCAAACACACACACACCAGCTGATTATGCCCTCAAGTGTCCATGAATCAGTCATGCTTCTTTTGACAAGAGACTCCATCGTCTGCACCCGCAAATGTAACAGGCAAAATCACCGACTTAAATCCCTGTCTTGTGTCCGCCTACCATTTAAAGGCGTTAAAGCTTCGGCCCCCTGCAGAGACCAGAGATTAGAGATCCAGAATCTTGCCCACTCCACCATCGGAACAGAGACGCAAGGATTAACGTCGATATTTCCAATACCACGGTAACAACACGAAAACTAGCACATCACATGTACGGGTAGCCGCAAGCATCCGCATTTTCAGCTTCCTTTGTCCCGCCCACGATTCCTATCGTCAGCTAGCAACTCGACCTGTGCCATGCCGTAATGAAACACATGCATAAAACCACATGGATGCGTCCAACATCCAACATCAAAACATCCCAACAGCAAGCCTTAGGCATCCCCTATGCATCCAATTTAATTTCAGCTGCTTTCGCGTAACCCGTTTTCAATGCTTAACCTTCTTTATTCCCGAGATATTTGGTGCTACAGTGCATGTAGTGTATCAGCATTTATGGGCGCATCGTTTAGAGTTTACAACGTGCCGTGCCGTTAGATAATACAGATTTAACAAAACTCAGTGCTCAGTATTTGAGCACATCCGCCAGCTGGCGAGCCACTCGATGAAAATCGTTTAAGGCCTTTGCCGCCTCTATTCTCCTTGTTTCTCTCAATTTCACTACTGCATGTTTTTGAAAACTCTCTCATTCTTGATTTCTTGAGTAAATAGCCATTCATCGAGAAAAACCTCCCCACAATGAGGCTCACCATCAGCTTCATCTTACTGGCTTTGGTCACAGTCTCAGACCAAGCAGTGCCAAAACCTGCGCCTCGCCCTCGAGTTGACTTGGGGTACGCCGTCTACGAGGGTCTCTACAACGCCACTACCGACCTAAACATATGGAAAAGGTACGGATCATGCCCTCTCTCTCTGCACAGGAACATAAAGACTCACCACTTCACAGCATCCGGTACGCTGCTCCACCAGTAGGCAAACTGCGATGGCAAGCTCCCCAGGCACCTCCAAAGGCTACGAATCCAAATCGCGTCGTTCAAGCTGTAGATCAGCCTCCCTGGTGCCCTCAGTCAGGAGCTTTTGGCGTGCCTCCAGTATACGGATTCAACTCCAATCCCGGTGATGAAGACTGTCTATACCTCAACGTCTACGCTCCGCCGCGAGCAGAGAATTTGCCAGTCCTTGTTTGGATCCGTAAGCAAAAAGCATCACAATCGAGCCACACATTAAACGAAGCTGACTCTGAACAACCCACAAAGATGGCGGCGGTTACTCCGTCTTCGCTGCCACCTACGACCCCAGCTCCATGCTAAACACCAACAACAACAGCTTCATCGTCGTCGAGATGCAGTATCGCCTCGGCGCATTCGGCCAGCTGGCTTCAACCGAAGTTCGCCAGCACGGAAAGCTCAATGCTGGACTCTTGGATCAGCGCTTTGCCCTCGAATGGGTTCAAAAGCACATCTCCAAGTTTGGCGGCGATCCAGCACGCGTAACGCTAGGAGGTGAATCATCTGGTGCTGGGTCCGTCATGTATCAGTCGTTGGCGTATGGAGGTAAAGAATCTGGACTTTTCAACAAGGTATGTATTTCTAAGACTCTCAACTCTTACTTATGACGATAGCACATGACTGATGGATTCCAGCTCATCGTGGCGAGCAACTACGTTCCTCCCATTTACCCCTTTGACAGCGATATTTCCACAAGTCACTACAATGACTTTGCCGAAGCCGCCGGCTGTGGAAAGGATTCAGCTGCTGTGAAAAGACATTCAAGCATATTCCACTGTCTTGTTGCCGCAGATACAGATACCCTGCAAAATGCCAGCGGCCTCGTATCGACCTCCAAGGGCTACTTTGGAAGCTTCGCTTGGCTCCCAGTCATCGACGGCGACATGATCCGGCAACGCCCCTCAGAACAGCTTCAATGCGGCAAAGTCAGCGGCAAGCGTGCTTTGATCGGAGTACGATGAGACCCTTTCTGTGATAGTACTTGGATGCCAAGTTTCCATGCTAATGCTCGACAGACCAATGCAGATGAGGGCGTTCCCCTAACGAACCCCAACATCACCACCAAGCCGCAATTCGACGCCTTCATCTCCTCCACCCTCCCTCACCTAACCACCTCCGACGTTCTATCCCTCAATCACATCTACAACACGGCCACCGCCCAGCCAGGCGACAACGGAACCCGCTTCGACACAAGCGGCGACGCCGGCCCTACGGCAAACACCGTCTCGGGCATGGCCACGGGCATCCAGCAGACGGCCTTCAACGTCGCCGCCGAATCCATCTTCCAGTGCCCGTCCCAGTGGGTCGCCGAAGCCTTCAGCTCGCCGACCTCATCAGGCCGCCGCGCATATAAGTACCAGTACTCGCTCGACCCGGCGTACCACGGCGCGGATCTCGGCGCTTACTTTGCCAGCAGCGGCTTCCCCAATCCCAGCTTCCGGCACAGCTTCCAGAGGATATGGGGCAACTTTATTGTCAGCGGCAGTCCTGTGATTTCCGTCGACGATGCAACTGCGGGAGCGGAAAATGCCACAGTGCCTGTTGATGTTAAGCACCCGGGGATGATTTCGTGGCCGCAGTATAGCGAGCAGAACCCAGCGTTTATGAATCTCAATACGACGGGCGGAGAGGTCGAGCTGGTGACTGTGACGGACGAGCTGAGTTACAATATTCGCTATGGAGATGGCATTGTCAATACGTTTCGCCTGGCTAATGCGAGAAGCTGGGAGGGGGGCCGTGGTGAGAGATGCGCATTCTGGCGGGCTGTTGCACCAAGGGTGCCCTACTGAAGTGAAGACTGGAATCTCTTTTTCGTAATATCCATCTCCTGTTGTTTAAAACATGGGTTGAGATTTCAATAAGCTTAAACGGCGGGATTTGGCCGGCATCATTTTGCCCGTATATATCATTGGGAATTACATGCACTTACATAGTAACGAGGCGTGGTGGTGAGATGAGTAATATTTTCCAAGATGATGGCCTCGTAATCCGATTACTCGGTACTATTTCCCCTTGCTCTCCATAAAATACAATTCATGAAAAAAGACAAGCTTATAGATAAGCTGCCGTTAGGTCTCCTGACGCTCTCTCTCGTTTACTCACGGCACTCGGGAATGCCCTCATCAATACACACATAGCCATCGGCCACCGAGATCCGCTCAGCTTCAACGTCCAGCTGTCCGGCTTTTTGGCACAGCAGCAATACCATATGAAAGCTGCAACACACACACTGACTGACGGCATATTCCCTCTTTGCGTCCATGGATATACACAAGTTTACCGATAAACCGCTACCCCATCCAGCCCAGCGGCTTTCATCGGCGCAACCGTAAGTCAAGTCCGCTACCAGGAAGAAACAATGTCTTAGCACACATAATTATCCGACCAACCCTCACCTTAAAACCCCACGACTTTATCATCGAATCAAAGCGACGCTGAATAATCGCGGGAGATTGCGGGGAGTGGAGGGCCGCAAGGATCCAATCTAAGATAATATTCTACTCTATTCTCGTACTGTTCAAGCCCTTCTTCGCCCCCCATGCGGAAAACGCTCTGCATCCCAGGCTGTCAAAAAAAGCCAATCTTGGGCGCGATTGCACTCGGCCGCGTTACGGCATCGGTCAGACCGGTGGCGCCTTTTTAAGTCCTTTATCTCGTATAGGAAAATGGGCGACGAGATGGAATTGAAGATAAAGATAAAAAAAGAAAAAGATAGATGATGAATAAGAAGAGTTCGGAGTCCGTCCTCCGCCATCCGCATCTCTCAGTCTCATCTCATCTCATCCTCCTCCGTCGTCAAAATAAAACAGTAATATTTCCTTCGGCTTCAATCCATTCGGCGTCAGCTTACCTGATATCCTTTCCTCTTCATTTTCCTCAATTGGTCCCTGAACCGCCTAGATTCCCCAACCGGCGCCAAACTCAACTTTCCCCAGGTCTTCCGAATCTCCGTTCTTCGGCCACTGTGGCTCTCGGGACCCTTTTTTTTTTTTCCTTAACACCCTCCTCTTCCCACGACACAATTTAGGCTTACGGCTTCAATTGCGGCCCCCCTCATAAAAAACTAAGCATTTACTTAAGTACAGCGAGATATTCGTTGCTGCTCCACCTGCGGGATCCCGGTCGGGTTGCGTTGCCAAAGCTGTTGCCATTGCTAGCCGGGCCGCCGTCATCGGGTCTCGTTCGCACCAAAAATCGAAATCCGTTCCTGCAGCTCCCCAACACCCTTCTTTTTTTCTTTTAACCCGCATCGTTTAGGCTCTTCCTAATCCTTTCTTCTGCTGTTACTATTCCTGTTTCTTTATTCTTTTGTAATACTGTAACACAGGCGGTAAAAGAAAGAAACAGAGGCCTCGCAAGCTGTGCGAAAGGCGACAGCGCCAATGTCCACCACAATCGGGTACGTTACATCTTTTGCGACTTGACTCTTACTTACACACACACTCGTCCACGCGACTCAACTCAACTTCAAAACTAACACTCTCTCTTCGTCCAGCGGTTTCGCCGCAGGCGCTCTGGCGGCGTGCGGCGCCGTCACCGTCACCCACCCAGCCGAAGTCCTCAAGATCCGCCAACAGCTCCAAGGCGAGCTGCAGACAAAGGGCGCCCAGCCCCAGTACTACCGCGGCCCGATCCACGGCATCAGCGTCATCGTCAAGAACGAAGGCATCCGCGGCATCTACCGCGGATTGGGAGCCGCCTACATCTACCAGGTCCTGCTCAACGGCTGCCGCCTGGGATTCTACGAGCCCATGCGCAAGGGCATGTCGCGCCTCTTCCTCGCCAACGAAAACGCCCAGAACCTCGCCATCAACGTCCTCTGCGGCGCCTCGTCCGGCATCATCGGCGCCGCTGCGGGATCTCCCTTCTTCCTCGTAAAGACCCGTCTTCAGAGCTATTCGCCCGTTCGGCCCGTGGGGACGCAGCACAACTACCGCAATGCCTGGGATGGGCTGAGGCAAATCTACAAAGGCGAGGGCTTCTTCGGCCTGTACCGGGGCATCACCGCCGCCATGGTGCGCACCGGTTTTGGTAGCTCCGTCCAGCTGCCCACGTATTTCCTGGCCAAGAGACAGCTGGTCAAGCACGCCGGCATGGAGGAGGGACCGGCACTGCATCTGGCCAGCTCTTCGGTCAGCGGCTTCGTCGTCTGCTGCGTCATGCACCCCCCTGGTGAGTACATCTACTTATCCTTACCCATCCCTCTCTTCTTCTTTTGTCTGTCAAAGTCTTTTGCAGCTAACATATGTACCCACGCAAGACACAATCATGTCCCGTCTGTACAACCAGCACGGCAACCTCTACAGCGGCATCTTCGACTGTCTCGGAAAGACGATCCGAACGGAGGGCATCTTCGCAATCTACAAGGGCTTCATCCCCCATCTGGCCCGAATCCTGCCACACACCATCCTGACCCTCTCCTTGGCCGAGCAAACCGCCAAGCTGGTGAGAAAGGTTGAGAACCGCATCCTGCCTATGCTAGGCTACGACGAGGAAGAGCGCCTCTAAATTCTAGGAAGAGCGTCTCTTAACTTCCGAGAGGCCCTGGAGTCACAAAAAAGTCCGGGGGTTTCCCCACTGTGCCGGTCCTGTTATTTATTTTGAACAACAGGCTTGTTATTTTATCACGCATACCATACAGTTCACTAGTAGTAGTACTGTTTACTACTGGTTTCACTTGTATGCTGTACATCTTTCAGGAGCGACTTGCTCTGGTTTATAGATCACAAGGAGTATATTTTCAGGGTGTTCTCCTACAACTTGGAAAGAGAAGGGGGAGCCACAATAAGGCATTGGGCGGAATAATGGAAAAGCTCAAGGCGGCATGAATTTTTGCACTGGAGTTGGTAGTCTTCATGAATAGATCTGAGCGCACCGACGCTGCTGAAATTTATATTCTATTTTTTTATTCTAAGCCTCGTCTATTCTTGATTCCTTCGTCTTGTTTTGTTTCATTTGTCGTTGCTTCGAATTATTTTCTTTTCCTTCTTTTTAGGCCCCTTTGTTTCGAGACCAATCCCTCCTATCCACCCATGGAGCGCTTGCATCCGTAACACAGCTTCCCCGTATCAGGGTTCACGGCGTCCTGTGTCAAGTCATCCCCCAGCTCGCCAGCCCACGTCGAATCGCCCTCCTGGTCCAGAGTTATGCCGCATAGGCGACAATAATGCTCAGTAACCAGCCTGTCCAGCTTCCCCGCCGTGCGGACGACATTGGTCACAATGCCCGAGTAAGGTCCCTCCACGCCATCGAAATACCGAGCCATGACCTCCTCGATGCTCTGGTCCTTGTGAGAGACAACACTGGACGATGCTCCATCAGCAGAAGGGATTAGTTCTTGAACGGCGGGCGTCGTGCCAAGATACGTCATGACTTCGGCTTTGAGAATCTCTCGCAGGGGATAGTATATGGGAAACTGGATCTTGGCATCTTCTTGGCTTGCTTCCCCTTCCCCGGTACGACTAGCCGGATCTGCACTCGGCCGGTAGGTGCAGACGGTGAACAGTCCGTCGTTGATCTGCCAGGGTACAGCAAAGCCTCTGCCGTTTGCGACCTCGGACAAGGTCAGCGCGGCCAGCGCCGTGGTGCTGTGTCCAAACAGCAAAGCAGAATAAGACCTCTGTATAGCCACATCCAGGAGAAGATGGCGAATGAACAGCCTCAAACTGTCAGCGCGTGAAGTCACTGATGGCAACGAGGAAAAGAAGAGCTGTAGTCGTTCTGCATCGTTCCCACCTTCAGGAAGCGATATCGTAGTCCAGTCAATCGCCTTGACACTAAGAACCTTGCTCAGATGCACGCACTCAAACGAGACGTTGGGGAATCTCTCGCGGTACTTGGCGAGAAGTCTCTGTGCAGGGGTATCTTGGGAGTCAGTGCGGATGGAGAGATCTGTGTCGATATGGACGATGAGAGGCTCAAATGGTGATGATCCCTTTCTTGATGCATGATATTGGGCGGTCTTGTCAAGGATCTGAGTGAGGACAGTTGATGAGGGTCCAAAGGAGAGACCGGCGACATATCTCCGGGGCTCGGGCTTTGTAGAGGTTCTGGTTTCTCGTTGGAGAACGGTGAATCTCTTGACGGCCTTGGAGTCGACATAGTCGATGAAGCAATCCCTGCATTGCGTGTAAGTAAGTGTGTGTGTGTATGAGTTGCTGTCATGAGGGGGGTGAGTCATGCATACTGGCAGGTTGCGACATTGCGCAGTTCGAATGCGGCATCTGGCTTCTTGCAGCGCATGCATGGCCGGCTGAGGGTTTGTGATCCCGCCATTATGGGTTTGGGAGGTTGTGAAATGGAACAGAATAAGGCGTATGGAGGAGTTTGTGTGGGGGGTTGTAGACTCGTTCAAGAGAGTGTTACAAGAGAAGAGCGCTTCTGAAAATAAATGATGGCTCTTTGTCGACCAGCTGAGTTGTTGCAGCTACAAGGATGGTATGCGGTTCTAGTATGTAGAGAATGGGATGAGCTGCAAGTACTCGTATATCCAATTTTGCATGCAGACAGTGTAACATGTGGCGAGAATTTTTTTGCAGTCAACGCTGCCAAGGCGAGGGTCACTAACTAAACCTGAGAGCGACTGAGGTAAGCAGAATTGATGCTGTTCATTGCTGCACTTAATGTTCTCTTTCCATGTTACACTCTCAACCCCCAATCTCCCATCACTAATTAATTCAATTCTATTTATTCTTTTAAATCCCACTATTTCCATTTTTCCTGAATCATTCTCCCTTTATTCGTCTTCTTGTTTCACCTCTTTTGAAAACTCCCAACTCAGCATGGCGTTGCCGGGTAGCAGCAAGCAGCAGCAACACGCTTCATTTCAGTCCCCCTGTCGGTAATTGCCTGTCCAACCATCTACCGAGACGAATCATGCACCCATAGCGCATTGATTCTAGCGCTCGCTTCGGGTGCCCCCATGCCTTGTTTCTGTGGGCTTTGCATTCAATGCATTGACCCGGCGCAACATTTCAAGTTCCATGTTGCATGTTGTTGCATGTTGCATGTTGCATATCGCGGCTAGCAACTCTAATAACTGTACTTACTCCGTACTGAAAGTCAAGATAGACTCAAAGTCGGAGCGGAAACATTTCAGTTGGCCCTTTGCTCCGATCCGATCCAAGCCACAATCGAGGACAGAGTTTCGGCGTTGCGTGTCTTTCCAGAGGCGCAGCCCTTCGAGTCTCGCAAGCCTCGTTCCAGCGCTCTCGAGCCTAAAACTGCCGCCGTGGTTGCAGACAGCGCTTGTTGGAAGCCCTGTGACGTCAAACAGGCCGCGTATCCTTGGCCACCGTGTGGCGCTGTTGATCATAAATCCAACTTTGAATCCATCCGATCAATATCACATAATCCCGTACAGTATTTGAATCACAGTGAAATCCAATGGACCAACATCAATGCCCAAACAACAACCGCCAACGCATCGAGTGTCTGCATACTAAAACAAAAAAGGCGCCCACCAACCAGGCCACAGGCCCTGTTTCTTGTTTCATCCGTCCATCCCCTTTTACCTCAATCGCTGATCTCGTCGCCCGTCCGCATTAGCCAATCACTGGCCCCCTGATCCCTGTGCGTTTGCGGCAAGGCGAGAGTCATTCATCGCTTCGACTCGACACGGCGCCTCAGAAGCTGAAACCGCAACGAACCTCCTTCAGCATTGCATTGAGCACTACTGTAGACGCCTGCATTCCCTGTCCCAAAGCATCAATGCTTCTATTTCCATCGCCCACGCGCTTAGGTCCTGGGGGAAAGACGTCGCTTTCGATTTCGCTCTCGGCACTCGTACTTACTTAGTCCTGTAACCGTCGCTGTCAGCCTCACTTCTAGGCTTCCTCTTTTTGCGCCGCCCACCATTTGATCGCAAGGCTTACAACCAAGTACGAATACGGCATCTCCAGGTGCTCGAATCACCCGACCCTACAACACCTGTCCTGTCCTTTGCGGTCCATCTGGCCGCGGCCACCTTTTTGCTATTTTTCTACTTTTGGTGCTTCGCCTCCCTCTTCAACGGCTGCCTCTGTCTGTCTTAGATCCAGCTTGTCTTTTATATATACACATACACGCAGCTTGTTTACCCCTACGACAACTAACGACCAAATCCGATCGACATTCCCACTGCCCCTCGGCTCCACACACCGACTCCCATCGAAGACGCATCTTTCATACTTCCACCTCGACTGTAAGCTTTGACTTTGATCTGCTGCCAGAGGACACAAAAACACAAACATCCTTGCCAAGCATGGCTATGGCTATGACTGCCCCTCGACAGGGAGAAACGAGGCCCCAAGAGGCGGCCTTTGCTGCCCGCGGCTCCAGCGAAAACAATGCCCTTAACCGACGCAGTCGCTTACCCCTGGATACGACGGTCGCTCCCGTGCACCAGAACGGCTGCTTTGAAGTCGACCGTGTCATCAAGAGCGGATGTGTCCAGAAGCGCACCCAAAAGACAAAGGTACGTTCGCGTCCGTGATTTTGAATCCAAAAGCATTCGTGCTAACGCGTTTTTCTTTTTGCGCCGCGATAGAACTGGAAGACGGTGTATCTTGTCTTGCGACCGAATGGCATCTCCCTCTACAAGGACGACAAGGAGGCCAAGCTCCGTCACCACCTGTACCTGTCAGACCTCTCCGCGGTGACCATCCTCAAGGACCCCAAACACAAGCGCAAGAACCTGTTTGGCCTCTTTTCTCCGTCAAGAAACTTTCACTTCGCTGCCCCGACGCCGCAGGACGCGCAGGAATGGGTCGACTCGATTCGCAAAGTCGCCAGGCTGGACGAACAAGAGGAGGAAATGTACATGGGCAGTCCTGGAGCGCATATCTTGTCCCCTGGGGCTCCTGACGGTTGGGGACACCACATCTACAATGCATTTTCAAGCTCCCCCGAAAACATTGGCATTCTCGATCCGTCGGCGCCCAAGTTCATGGGGTCAAATCGTCGCTTGTCCTACACGTTGGAATCCTCTGGCCTGTCTGGCAACGAAATGCTGTCTTACTCTGACTTCTCCGACACCGAAATACCACGAGCACAGGGCGCCTCCTTTGAGAACCTGGCCGTCCAACCACCGCCTACCACGCAGCCTCGACAACCCGTCTTGCCTGGCCAGCGACCCGAAACTGGCGGCCGCTCGGCGAGCCAAGTCAGTGCCATAACTGCTGAGCAGGAATCTGAACGCGTCGTCTGGCAGGGCTCCCTGTGGATGCAGCGAACTAAGCGCGGCGTGCGCCAGTGGAAGCACATGTGGGGAGTCTTGCGCGCCCGCCAGTTGGTCCTGTACAAAGACGAGTCGGAATACGCTGCAGAGGTCATCTTCGAGGTGTCGGACGTTGTCAATGTCGTTGAGACCGACCCTGTCAGCAGGAGTAAGACGCACTGCCTCCAGATCATCACGGCAGAGAAATCATATCGTTTCTGCACGCCCGACGAGGAGTCGCTGGTGCAGTTTCTCGGTGCCTTTAAGAGCCTGTTGGCCAAGAGGCGAGGACTGGAAGCTCGTGCTGCCGCCGCGGCAGCTGCAGTAGTCGTCGTCAACCCTCCTCCCGCATAATACTTGGTCAACTCAACATCTTATCCGAGTAGCGTTGATTCAAACCCGGATACCCTCACTCGAAATTTCCCTTTTCTCCTTTCCTTGCCTCAAGCACTTAGATGAACGTCCTCTTTTTTTTTTTTTTTTTACATTTTTCCTTTGTCGTATGATAAATACCCCCTTCTTTTTTGTTTCGTACCTAAATCTTGGTTTACGAATTTATGACCCCCCCGACTGGTTCTCTCAATATACCAACTCCAGTCAACAATTACAATTACACGATATTACCTTACTTTAATCCTCTCCTCCCCGGTGGCGCATCGCATCACAACTTTGAAAGTCTTGTGAATAATAACGGCGAATTGGTGGACCTTTCTTCTTCTTCTTCTTGTGGTTTCCAGCATTACTCGGAAAGCTTTGATAGCTAGGAGGGAATTGTGCTCGGTTGATGAACTCTTTTTGATTAGTTATTTTCTTTGCTCAAGACATTTGTGTTGGTTATATTTTATATCAAAACACTTTGCTTGTTCTATCCTCTTAGCTTAGGTAGTTAGTTAAAAGGCATAAATGGGTGTTAATAACCTGTATGCTCATTAATCTGAGAAGCTTATTGCTCATCTATTTTCTTTCCATGTGCGTAGAACGGTGCATGTGATTGATAATGGTAATATTGAGGCATAAGCGCATCTAACTAATATAACGAGACCCTATTGAAGATTAAGCGTGGGTATATTCTTTTGATCCCCATTCCCATTCCCAAGACACCGTGACGTTACCAGTCATGTTCAAATTAATAAAAGCAAAATAAGAAAAAGAGAGAAGAGATGTTTTAAAAAAAAACACGTTAGAAAATGGGTTGAGCCATCCTAGGCCGTCGAAAAAGGAATTATACCACAACATCCGACACCAATAGCTTCCAACCTTGAAATTAGAGAAAAGAGAAAGAAAAAGATTATAATCACTCCTTCTCTCACGCAAGATTCTCATCCGGCTTATCGAGGCCGAAAAACGCCGTGTCAAAGTCACCACCAGCATCCATCAGCTCAAAATTGCTGTCGCGGTTGTTCATAAGGTCGTCAAAAGTATCATCTCCCGAGCCACCGAGGCTAAAGTCAAAGTCCATCCCGTCGGCAGCCCCAGATTCCGGGCCAAAGAAGTCGGTGTTCATCGTTGCGTCGGGTACCTCGACCTTGACGTCCTCCATCTTTACCTGGCCCGGGTTGGCCTGCGCGGCCGAACCACTGGGGTCGGTGGGTAGAAGGTGGTTGAGATTCAAAAGGTCATCGCCGCCATCGGCCGGTGCAAAGGTAGTCAGATCAAAGGATGGCTCCTTGGAGGCGTTGGGTTGCCCGGAAACCTCGTTGCCCGGCGGCGGCGCAAGAGTAAACTCCATGTCCGTAAAATTCATCCCGGAAGCCTCTGGTAATACTGGTGGTTGGTTCGATCCGGAAGGTTCAGGAAGCATGTCTGCAATTGGCTTTTTATCCCCTGGACTAGTTATTCCGTTCAACCCGTTCATCCCGCCTGGAGGAGGTGGCTGCTGCTGCGATTGCTGGCCATTGGGCTCCTTGATGGACATGTCAATGGGTTCGGGTTCGGCAAGATCGATGCTCATGTTGGGGAATGGCGCCATAGGCTTCACGTCTGTGTCCTCTGTCATGGGTTCGTCCTTGAAAATGGGCTCTGGCGGTGAGGGTAGATCCATGTTTGGAGGTCGCTTTGCTTGTGCCTCGACGGGCTTAGGCGTAGGCTGAGCCAATAGTTTCTTCTTCTTTTCTTGCAGTTCATTGTAATCTCTGAGCAAGACTGACTTGGCCATAATCTAGCCAATGGGGGAAAGAAGGAGTCAGTGGTGAGTAAATTGATGGCAACAAGGAATTGATTAAAAAAAGACACCAAAAGGGAGATTGGGGGATGATGAAGAGAGAGAAACAGAGATTGAGCCGCCACTTACAATTTCACTTTCCAGCTCGTTGAGCGCATTGTGAAAGTGATCGATGGTGTCTGGCAGCTTTGACTGTGTAGGCCCATAAGCATGCGTCAGATTCCCCTGAGCGTCTCTGCGAGAGGCCCGCAGAGCTTTGCCGGTTTGTACGAGCTTAATAAGGAGAAGAAATTAGTCGGCGATGGAGTAAAAAATTAGGGGGGCAGGTAATTGGGAAATACTCACCACATCGTTGATGAGCGATTGGAGGGCGTCTAACGGCTCCATTTTGGGCGAAGTTGAGGTTGAGGTTGCCATTGCGCTGGCGATACGAGAATGTGTGTGAGCGTGAGCGTGGGCGTGAGTGAGAGAGCTGGAGCGCCCGGTTTAGAGAGCCAACCAGCAAAGATTGAAGATGAAGATAGTCGGAATTAGGAGTCAGCAGACGGCGCTCAGTTGGCGCATTCGCAGCGCAAGTGAGACTGTTTTGGTGCGCGGACCCAAAGGCAAAGGCGCAGAACGAAGTGGCGATTCGATTCGATTGGGATCGATGAGCAGCTCCCAATGGGGTTTGCACTTGGTACTTTGCGCAGTTCTACTGGTTGATGAGAGGAGAGGAGAACAGCGGAAGGAGAAGAGAAGAGGGAGAAGAGAAGAGAATAGCAGCAGAGGAGACGCAAAAAGATACAAAGTAGTTGAAGGGTTTGTAGTGGCGCAAGTGAAAGCTCAAAGAGTGAGACTGGACGTTCGTTCCCTTGGGAACATTTGGAAGGGCTGGCATTCGGAGAAGTGCTAGTGCTAGGGGCACTTTCTGCTGTGGCTGTGGCTTGCTTCGGTGGGAGAGCTTGTGGCTGAGTGAGGTACTCGATACTTTTTGTCCATGGAGGCTACAAGTACAGATTACAAGCCATCTCCCGCTACCCAGGTATTGCTCCGTTACCGCTCTACAATTATGCCGCTATTTTACGGAGAGAGTACCCCAAAATCCCAGATCTCGGCGCCGCCAGAACTCGATCGCACAAGTAGAGTGTACTTGTATCTTTGTTGCCGATCCCGCATCCCGCGATCCAGCGCCGCAAACTGTGGCTCAGATGGTTGCGCTGAGCTCGGAAATTCCCCGCAGATGCCGCCACGTCCTGAAGAACGGCTAAACATGTACAGCCAAACAGCTTGTAAGGACATGGAAGAGAAAACCTTGGATAGGGGTTGAAAGTATACAGTAAGAGACCTGTGGAGCTCCATAATGAAATTCGACGGCGCTATATACTTTCAATGTATATTCAAACTCGGCTTCGTACCTTTTTGAGGCGAGGTAGGGGCTTTGCTTCCTCTGCAGGATGAGGTACCTCCATCCATAGGTAGGTGCTGTATAGGTAAGTTGCCAGGATCAGATCAGTCCATCAGAGAGCTCTCGTGCTCCATCGACAGCTGAATCAGCCATGTGGCCGCATGTCTCACAACTCTAGGTTGCAAAGCCAACCCATGTCATTAAAATTTACAAAGTCTACAAAGTAAACTATTCGATATGCTATGAATGTTAGGATTCCCGCAGAGCAGCGCAGAGGCCGGCCGCTGAAATGGGCGTGGCGCTGAACAAAAGGGCAGCCTCGTGATCTATAACCGCCTGTCAGGGTATCATTGAAGTATTTCGCATTTCGAGGCGCAGGAGTCGGCGCAGTGATGCACTGATTGAGAATGAATGTGCCTTGAGTTTCAACAAGACGAAAGCAAATTAAATGAATAGATCCCCTGGTCTATCTCGTTGGTTTTAATATACCCAAGGTGCCTGGACTAAACTGTGTTATTTCTTCAGTTGTGCTGAGATGGGCCTTCTATTAGCTGTATATAACGGCCAAAACGCCCAGCCTTGACAGCAATACGAGGTGTCGGGCACAGGCGACTCCATCGCTCCAGTCTATAGGTGTCTAAGAGCTAAAATATGTGACGGATAGAGCTTCAACCCCCTGCGAGGCCATGTCACAGACCTGCTGCCTTACTAAAGAGCACCTTAGTAGGCATAGTAGAAGTAGTATCAACTATCAACAATAGACCGCACAACAAACATCCATAGATCCATATCATTCTCCTCATTCTCCTTATCGCTTCGCCCAGAATCGAACAATTAAAAAGCCCACGGTTCAGCCGCGCCCACCCCTCTCTGTCTCCCCCGTGCTCTCTCGGCAGAAGAGACTCGAAAGCACACACACGCACAAAAAAATCCCAATCTGTACCTTGCCCGTTGTAGGGTAGCCGCTCTAGTTGCAAATCCATCAAAGTTGGCTCTCCACTCTTGCCCAGCACAAACCTTCACCTTGACATCCCGTCCAACTTAGTACATGCCGGGTTTTTTTGTCTCTTTTTTTCCTCAGACAAAGTTCGCTGTGTGAGCACGAAAGTAGCGGAGCGGTTGGTTGCGATTTGCGGGACTCGTTTCCTTTATCGTTTTCTTCTGCGTTTTCTTCTTTTATTTCTTTTCAAAGATTATTTTCCTAGTCCCTCTCAGCATCGGCATCCTTGCAGCTCTTGTTCAGTTTTCTGTCCCCTGTCTTGTTCCTATCTTGTCCCGCCTCACCAGCGCTGCAAGCTTCCCACAAGCTCGGCCGGGCAGTTCTCAGTTCTCCTTCAACGCATCTCCTCGGTTTCGCCTCGATTTACTCCAAGCATCTTTCCGAACCTCTCGTCGGCAGCGATTTTCCGTCTGTTTTGTTCCCTCATCATCGATACTTAGCGAGCTCGTCGTCCGAGATCTATTCGTTGCATTCTTCCCCCCTAAAAAGCACCCCTCCTCTCTACCGACTTCTCCTCACTCATCTCCATCGCCACCCACGCAACCGCCTGCGCGCCTCCGCTTCCTCAACCCCTTTCGCGTGCCCGATACGATCCTCTCCAAAGAATCCTCATAGTCGCGACAATGGCTGACGCTGGCGCCGTTCCGACCTCTGCGCAGCCTGGCGTGGGCGCCTCTGCCGCCCAAAACGGCCAAGGCAACCCAACTCACCTCCCCCCGCCTCCCCTCCATATTCCGCAGAACACGAACCCAATCCCGACGGCCATCACCTCTCCCCGATCTGGCGTCGACGGCGGTGGAATTCTCTCCCCAACCACCGGCTTCCGACGAGCTGCGCCTGAGCCCAACAAGCGGGCCCTCTACGTTGGCGGGTTGGATCAGCGGGTCACCGAGGACGTGCTGCGTCAGATCTTTGAGACCACGGGCCATGTCCAGAACGTCAAGATTATCCCAGACAAGAATGTATGGACATGTACTTCTGTAGTGTTGTGTTGGATTGTACATTTTGCTAACCGTGGTATATCAGGCCAAGGGCTACAACTATGGCTTTGTCGAGTACGATGACCCCGGTGCGGCAGAGAGGGCCATGCAGACCCTGAATGGTCGACGAGTTCACCAATCCGTATGTCTTCCATAGACGTTGCTTCTTTTCTTATCTCTCTTGGGATATCTTTCTCCCAGCTTCCACTGACACAGCTCTTGTGAACAATATAGGAGATCCGGGTTAACTGGGCCTACCAGTCCAACACCACCAGCAAAGAGGATACGTCAAACCACTTCCACATCTTCGTGGGCGATCTTTCAAACGAAGTCAACGATGATATCCTTCTCCAGGCCTTTTCTGCTTTTGGCTCCGTCTCGGAAGCTCGCGTCATGTGGGACATGAAGACGGGTAGATCTCGAGGCTATGGCTTTGTGGCCTTCCGCGATCGGCCCGATGCCGAAAAGGCGCTGAGCTCCATGGATGGAGAGTGGCTCGGATCGCGCGCCATCCGCTGCAACTGGGCCAACCAAAAGGGTCAGCCCTCAATGGCTCAGCAGCAGGCAATGCAGGCCATGGGCATGACTCCCACCACTCCCTTTGGCCACCACCAGTTTCCTGCCCACGGAATCGCTAGTTACGAGATGATCCTTGCGCAGACGCCCAACTGGCAGACTACGTGCTACGTGGGCAACCTCACCCCCTACACAACTCCAAACGACGTTGTCCCCCTGTTTCAAAACTTTGGCTTTGTCGTGGAGTCCCGATTCCAGGCGGACCGCGGTTTTGCCTTTATCAAGATGGACACTCACGAGAATGCGGCAATGGCCATTTGCCAGATGAACGGATACAATGTCAACGGCCGACCATTGAAGTGCAGCGTAAGTACCTCTCTTTTCAACATGTTGAGTGACGGATGGCGGCGGGACATATCACTGACATATTGACTAGTGGGGCAAGGACAAGACACCCAACTCTGGATCGTTTGACCCTCAGCAACAGCCATACAGCCCCCAGACCTCCCAGGCTCCGGGCTTCCCTGGTACTCCTACGTACTACCCTCAGTATGGAGGTAAGTTGCTACATTGAACTGGCTGTTGATTATAAGACTGGACGCTAACTAATGTGCTCTTTGTTGCAGCGCAATACAACGGACAACAAGGTAACTTTGGCGGTCCGCAAGCTGGATCTCCCGCGGGATACAGCGGCTCCCCAATGGGATATGGTGGCCCTCAGAGTGCCGGAGGATATGGCCGAGGCCACCAGGGTCCCAACGCTCAATGGAACCAAAACCAGGGACAAAACTTCAACAACGGTTTCGGCGGCTATCAATCGTAGTCATCGGGGAATGAAGTGCGAACGGGATCGCAAGCTGTAAGAGTGGAGGAGTTGAGAAAGAAGAAATTTCACGGTTGAGGGGGGACTCATTTTCTTTTACCATTTGACGTATCATACTCCTTTCCTTGTCTCCCCCATTTCTTGTTGATTTGCCCAACTTTGTTGTCATCTTCCTCTCATCTCACTCCCTTTTATCTACTGCCATTCTCAGCATATGGGCTCTTCTCATTTTGTACCAGCCATCGTTTTTTCTTTCCCAGTGTGATTTTCCAAAGGTTGTTTCTTCCAGGGGTTTCCTCTCATTGCTCCTTTTGCCCGTGTAATTTTTCATTTTACGCACGAGAGAAACGAAAAGTTTGGAATGCTTTTATTTTACTTTTTATTCCTTTTTTCTTCTTCTTTCATTTTAAAACGAGCGCCGCCTGCTGGGATACCACATGGGAGCATTTGGAGCAGGTAATTTCTCTCTTTCTGTCTCTTTCTCTCTCTGTCTCTCACCCTTTCATACTTGTTTTTGTCTGTTCCCATATGATGATGATTACGAATTTCTATTGTCTTGCACGATTTGAAGAAATGAGCGTGGCATCACCATATTATGTCAAAGAAGGGTTGGATAACCTGAGAAGAGCATTTGCAGCTAGGGGGTTTGTTTCCCCCCTTGAGATTTTTCTTTTTTTATCTTCTCCCATAGGAGACTGAGGCTTTTGCGGTACGACGTCGGAAAAGATGATGTGGATTTTTTTTACGTGTAAGAAAAATAACAAGCACAAGTGGGAGAGCGAATGTGTAGCCAGAATGCCTTTTCGGTCTGACTATTTGGAAGAAAGTGAAGGTGGTTTATACGACCGTAAATACCTGTATCTGGATTACAGGCAGTTATTGCAACAATCAAGGCTACGACTGCGGGGTTCTCGAGGAGAGCTTGCTTGCTTGGCTTGCTAGACCGGACTTGCATGTGATATCATCTAATTGTGCATGGATATTTCTACAGTCGCTGGGCATGAACAGGAGAATGTGTGCCGTTGTATTGGGCACACAATTTCGTATTCTAGATGGTTTGCGTCGTACATGAGCGACTCGAATTTACACATGGCATGACGTCCAGAGAATTTTGGGCGGGAAAACAAGAGCCGGTGGCGATTTCGAGCTGCAGATTATGCAGGGGACATGACGGAGCCCAGCCGATAATCCATCTTGCTGGCTGTCACCTTGGCAAAAAGATGGAGAGCAAAAAAGCAGGGAATTTTGGGGGGGCAAAATCAGTGGAACTATTGCATGAGATGACGAGCAAATATGGAAGTGATCATTTCATGTGTTAGGTATCTGAAGATGAGGGAAGAAAAGGAGGCGCTTTCATGAATGGAGGGTGATTTTGCGAGGCTTTGATGATGAGGGATGATTTTATGGCTGAGCACGAAGAGCAATTGGCGATGCTGACTCGCTGAAGACGGGCAGAATGAGGTGGAACCAGCCAGCGACAGGTGCTTGCGGCGTGTTGGATGGACATGTACATGTACTTTGAAATGCAATGGGCACTTTTGCGGCAGTGAGTGGATGATACGTTGCAAGCCTTGTTTCGGGAGCTTGTACGTCGAGACAGGTACCTGGTAGGGATGGGATTGATGTCAAATGGATCGTGCAAGTATGAATCCAGGTCGGGGATATTTTTGATTTGGATTACGTGGATGCTGTTGAGAATGATTTAGTGGGGGCCATGGATTGTGATGCTGGAGGTCCATGTCTGAGACGGTGATTTCTGCCCGCTGTGGTCGTGATTGACGTCTCAGAGCAAGTCTTGATACAATAGGTACTAACCGACGTCAAGGGTTTGATTGTGCCACTGGTGAGCAATTGATTTCTGTGACGGCCTGTCAATATCCAAGGCAAGACATCGGCTGTGCTCATTTAATGTCATCCAATATCACATGGATGGACATTTGTAGGCACCTTGGTCGTGGTCGAGATCTGCTGCTGATGCTTCGAGTTCATGTTTCAGCTGCATGTACCAGAACTGCGGCTTGACTTGTAGCAGCGGCTAGCACTAACGCGGCCTAGACCGCGAGAGTGGGAGCTTCCCTGGGCAACCGGCACCGGCCCCGCCCTGGATGTAGCGGTACTTGCGCTTGGGCTCGTAGCTGGGCTCAGTCAGCGCCGATTACAGGCTTCGAGGCTTGCTGCCCGCTACAGTGAGCTCCAGTCGTCTTAGCGCCTTGTTCAACGGACTGGGTACCGCTACAAGTGCAAGTCCTGGAGGCGATGCGCTGTACGTTGCAAACGTGTTCGGTCTCGGCAAACGACATTGATTTGAAAGAAGGAAAGCAGAACGAAGAGGGAAAAAAAGAGAAGAAGAGAGAGAATTGAGGCTAGCATCAAACCTTATCATCGAATGAAGCAAATGCGTCTTCTTTTGCTTTCGGTTCTGCGTGGTTATTGCCTATTCAATTCTGCCATTCGCATCCATCAAAATCTCCATCAGGCAAGGGTACCTACTGTACCTATCTGATTGATTGCAGTGAGCATTAGATCAAATGTACCTTGGCTGTACAGTACTGTAGAGTCGCACCAGACTGATCACCACTGCGCTGCGACGACAAGTTCCAGGTTGGGCTGGGCTTATGCCACCAAAAACCAAGATCCAATCCAGACCATTCCCGCCGTAGCCATTTCTTACCCACTCCCTCAATCAAGTCGCAGTTGATCGCATCCCCCCGGAACTTGGGCCTCCACCGAGCGCCCAATTGCTGCGACTCTGATCCGTTGATCGAGCGCCGTCGCAAATCCGCAGCAGCAGCAAATCGGCGCTGACCAACCGCTTGTGCTGTGCTGGTGCAGAATAATAGCGCTCTGGTCTGCTCTTGGTCTGGAGGCTGCTGTGCTGTGAGCTGTGCTGTGCTGTGTGTGGCCCGGTCGGCCGCTGCTTGGACCGCTGACGCCCCTCCTTTGCTCTGCCTTGCCCGCCATGGATAATCCGTCGTGGTACCCCGACTCTCGACACAAGAACAGCGGCCAGACATCGCGAGACTATCCCTCGCCTCTGCCAGCCTCCTCCTCTGGCCACGCCCCGGCCGGTCAAGCGTCTGCCGCGTCTGCGTCTTCGTCTGCTTCTGCCCTAGCTTCGGCGTCTGCGTCCGCTCCGCCTGCTGCCGCCGCTGCTTCTTCCTCGGGCTCGCCTTACAGCAGCAGCAACAACATCGCCAGCTCCAACCCCAACAACAACAATAACAACAACATCAACTCGTCCAGCAGCCACAGCAGCAACAGCTACGACCGCCAGCCCTACCAGCATCACACGCTGCCGCACCAGCTGCACTACCAGCTGCCTCACCAGCACCACCAGCCCCAGCACCCGCAGCAGCAGCAGCAGCAGCAGCTCAGCGCCCACCACGGCTCCTCCAGCAGCATCAACCTCAACCCGGCCACCTCGCCTCTCGCTACCGCCCCCGTGCGCGACAACAGCGGCGACGTCGCCATGCACGACGCCCACGATGCCCACGCCGGCATCAAGTACCCCATGAGGCCGCACCACCAGGCCCATCTGTCGGGCACCCGCTCGTCGGGCCTGTACTCGCCCCAGGACCAGCAGCAGCACCAACACCAGCAGCAGCTCCAGCAACAACAGCTCCAGCTCCAGCAGCTGCAGAACCAGCACCAGCAGCAGCCCTCGTCCGCTGCCCAGCGCTACTCGCCCATGGACACGCTGTCGCCCACGTCGCCCTACCAAAAGGCCTACACCAGCTCGCCCTCGCAGCAGACGCCGCCCAACGCCGACTACTCGAGCAGCCCGTACTTTGTTGGTCGCCAGCCCCAGCTGCCCCCCATTTCCTCCTACTCCCACGATGGCTACCCCTCGTCTGCCGTGGCCACGCTCGACGGCTCCTTTAGCGACACCAAGGCCCCTCGCCGCCAGAATCCCCCCATGATGAAGACGGTGCCCGAGTTCAAGAAGATCAAGTCGCCCGCCGAGCTGCAGCCCAAGAACACGAGACAGCCGCGCTTCAGGCGAGCAAACCCAGAGGGAGGCTTCATTAGTGTTAGTCTGCCATGCCACTACAACTTATTTTGACTCGACAGCTTCTAACCCTGATATAGCCTCTCCAAGCATTGACGCTGCACCTGCCTGCCACGTACCGCATTTGCAACCCGAGCTTCAAGTACGAGTCATCGCGGAACCCTCGCCGAGTCCTGACGAAGCCCAGCAAGGGCACCAAGAACGATGGCTACGACAACGAGGATAGCGATTACATCCTTTACGTAAACGACATTCTGGGCTCTGAAGAAGCCGGCCACAAGTGCGTATACTCCTTTCTCTTGCTTAAGACAGCCGCCTCCTCTCCCTCGCTGTCATAATATGTTGTCTAACTTTGTTGTAGGAATCGCTATCTCATTCTCGATGTGCTGGGCCAGGGTACCTTTGGTCAGGTCGTCAAGTGTCAGAATCTCAAGACGCAAGAGGTCGTGGCCGTCAAGGTTATAAAAAACCGCACCGCCTACTTCAACCAGAGTATGATGGAGGTGTCTGTGCTCGACTTGGTAGGATTTCCCCCTCCATTCTATGATTATTAGCTTGCGCTGATTTGATATAAAAAAAAAGCTCAATACGAAGCTCGACAAAAACGATGACCACCATCTTCTCCGACTGAAAGACACCTTTATCCACCGACAGCATCTTTGCCTCGTCTTCGAGCTGCTCAGCGTCAACCTGTACGAACTTATCAAGCAGAACCAGTTCCGCGGTCTCAGCACGACTCTGGTCCGCGTGTTCGCCCAGCAGCTTCTGAATGGCCTCGCCCTTCTCAACAAGGCTCGGCTGATTCACTGCGATTTGAAGCCAGAAAACATTTTACTAAAGAATCTTGAGAGCCCAATCATCAAGATTATCGATTTTGGCTCGGCATGCGACGAGCGCCAGACGGTCTACACTTATATCCAGTCCAGATTCTACCGATCCCCCGAGGTCTTGCTGGGCTTGCCGTACTCGTCCGCCATCGACATGTGGTCACTGGGCTGTATCGTGGTGGAGCTGTTCCTCGGACTTCCCCTCTTCCCCGGCTCATCAGAGTACAACCAGATTGCTCGAATCGTCGAGATGCTTGGCAACCCCCCCAACTGGATGATTGACATGGGCAAGCAGGGCCTCGAATTTTTCGAGCGGCGGCAGGACGAATTCGGCAGGCGGACATACCACATGAAGAGCATGGAACAGTATTCGCGGGAGCACAACACCAAGGAACAGCCTAGTAAGAAGTACTTCCAGGCTAATACGCTGCCCGAGATTATCAAGTCGTACCCCATGCCCCGCAAGAATATGAAGCAGAGCGAAATCGACCGAGGTAAGAATTCTTGGAAACAATTCTCTTTTCCTTCTTTTCCCATCCTCTTCCAATGCATTTACGAGTTCCTTTAACCTAACCTGATATTGCTACAGAGATGAACAATCGCATCGCCTTCATCGACTTCGTCAGGGGTCTGCTTAACATCAACCCTCTGGAGCGGTGGTCGCCCCAGCAGGCAAAACTTCACCCCTTCATCACACAACAAAAGTACACAGGTCCATTTGTACCGCCGATGAACTTGAAGTCGAGCTCCCTCAACCGATCACCAGCTCCCGGCACCCAGCAACAGCAGCAAGCCGAGGCCCTCAGCAAACAACGAGCCGCGCAGGCGCAAGCTCAGGCTGCTCAGGCCCAGGCCCAGGCACAAGCCCAAGCACAGGCGCAAGCCCAGGCTCAGGCTCAAGCGCAAGCTCAGGCCCAGGCACAAGCCCAGGCTAATTCAGCGCAAAACGCATATGGCGGACAGTACCAGCAATCTGGTCATGTACCAGCTCCTTTGTATTCAAACAGTGCCGTCTATAACCCTGGCGCTGCTCATGGAAGTGTCCCACCTCAATACGGGCCACCCCAGACAGGCCAGTACGGTCAAATGGTCATGTCGCAGCCTCCTCAGCAACTCCAATCGTCGCAATACTCGAACCCCTCACAGCCCAACATGTACCAACAAGGTGGCATGAGAACGAACAGGCAGCGGGCTTCGACCATGGAGCAGCAACAAAGCGGCATCCCTCCTGCGCTTCAACGAGTCGCAAGCCACCTTGACCCGAGCCAACCCATTCGACTTCAGCCCAGCCCGGCATACTATCCACCAACTGGTGAGGGATTGGATAACGCACCAGGTCGCGCTGGAAGACGAGGCAGCCGGGTTCAACAGGGAGGTGCCCGCAGCAATCGGGACTTTATTCGTAACCTGGAAGAGCGAACACTGGAAGAAGGCTTTATGGGCAACCAGAACCCATGGCATTGAAGTCGTCCTTCTTCCTCTTCCCTTTCAGCCGAAATCAAGGAAATTTAGTCTCTCGACTGTGGTAGTTTGGTTAATTACACCGGTATCATGGCCAAATAACTGGGCGCCGCAGAAGACAACCGTCCGTCTTTGATATCAGAGCCTGGGGCATTATATTCCATGGATCCGACGCCCTTTTTAGCGCACTCGCCAATGACTTGAAAGAGAGTCGTGGCGATTGGAAACTTGGCTATTGATCAAACCCACTGAGGCTGGCCGTAAGCAGGGATTCCGTTGCGATGACGGGGGATGCTTTTCTGAATCCCCCACAGTCCGAGCCGAGCCGCTCATTAGGCCTGTTCCTGCAACGCACGTCATGAATGATATATATGGGTTTGGACTGGGAGGGAGATGTGCGTAAACCAAAAGGCAATGCCCTCTTTGTAAGAGATGGCTGCCCGTAATCTGCATATCGGTGGATGGGAAGGGGTTTCTTTGTTTGTGTTTCTATTTATTTTTGTGGGATCAGCTCATGTTCCTGCTCCGTGTACGACTACTTGGTGTCTGCCTCGGTGTCGTTGTTTCTCGTTATTCTTTGTATGTATCTGCAATCGAGACTGGCTCTATTACGTGTTTTGCAGAGAATGATTCTCACAGTTTAAGAATGGGTGGGGGAATAGGGGGATGCAAAATTTGTGTTTGTTTGTTGCTTTCCCGCATCATGTGGTTTGGGGGATAAAGGAGAAGGAGATGGAGATGAGATGGAGGAAAAGAGAAACGAGAGATTGCAATTTGGGAGGATTATTGGGATGACTATGGGTTTTAGTAGATATGGCTTTCTTTGCTCGCTCTTCTTTTTGCTGCCTCATTGTGTCTCCCTGTCCCTTACTTGTTCTCTCTCTCTTTTGTTTCGTCATCTCTCTTGGTTGTGGATTTTCTTATAAGTTTGTTTTATCGTGGTTTCAAGCATGAGTGAGTGAGTGTTTGTTATTGGGGGTTTCTTTAGCTTGGCTATACTATATCCTGGGCCTGGCAGTGATGATGGTTTGGGATGAACTGCCGCCGGAGGGGGAGAAGAGCTAAGTTCAGATGGTGATTTTTTGATACCTGTCATGGAAGGGGGACGGTGGGGGTTTGTGAATATTATCATCTGAATACTATCTATCTACTGTCTTGAAGCTTTTGGCTTGTGATATCTCGATCAACTCGTGGTATTTTTGTCGGGTTTGCTTGGGAGTTGTACCTAGGTTTCTTCCCGAGAGTATTTTTGCCTATTTATCTTAACTACACTTACCAGGGTGTAGTTGGATGCCAATTTACCATTCGATCTTGGTTATCATGGACGGGCATCTTAAAAAGATGTGGTATATGCATTGATTGTGTTTCTATATATTTAGCTTCGTGATTTCTGCTTTTTATTGAGTTTCATTCATTCGTGCCGCCCTCCCTAGATTTGCAAGCAATGCACCTCACTGACGCTGCCAATGACCACAGCAGTTGCCCCGAAAAGAAAAAAAAAGAAACGCTCAATTATTTCACCAATTATCCCCTATCCCAGAGCCGTTGTATCCTAAAACATACAAAGAAGTAATAATAATAAAGAAAAGCCGTCACCGCTGGGGAGGAGAGAATTCGGGCTTTGTAAAAAACTGGGATTTTCAATATGGTACAGATCTCCTCCCCCGATACTCCCTCGACGACGAACGACTCTATCGCCCGTTGTTGTTGGAGCCTTTCTGGAACCCGCGACCGCGCTTGTTGGCGGAGTTGTTCTTGCCGCCGTCGTAGTGCAGTCTGTTGCCCCTGGTCGAGGGGGGCACGTTCTCCGTGTCCATGAGGTCGTTGTCGGCGAAGCCCATGGAGCCGTCGACGACCTGGTCGCGGTGTGACGACGATTGACGTCCTGATGCTGAGTCGCGGCTTGGTTTGTAGCCGCCAGGCTTGGCGTAGACTTTGAGGATTCTGCCATCGGCCTTGAAAGGGAATTGTTAGTAACGAGGAAACAAAAGTGAATAGAAGAGGGAACTGAGGCCTTACAGTCTTGTTGTTGAACGTCTCAATGACCCTCTCTCCGCCCTCTCTCGACGCAAACACCATCTCGACAATCATAAAGGGCTGCGTCTTGACGACTTCGCAGCTGACCATCTCGCCACCCACCGGCGTCATGGCACTCTCGACATCCGCGGCCGTCGTTCCCGGCGCAAAGTTCTGTCCCATGACGGCAAACGGGCCCGCGAGCCCCCGGATGGTCATGCCGGCGTCTGGCCTCTGCGACTTGCCATTCTTGACAATGTTGACCTGCTGCCTGACGGAATCGTCCGTGTCCATGCGGTCGACGGCAGCAGCCAGCCTAGCGGCCTTTTTCTGAGCGGCTGTCTTCTTGGGGCCGCCGGGGAGGGTTATTCGGGAGCTGAGGGGGGCGTTGGAGGAGGTGTTGGGGCGGTTGACGGAGCTGTGGAGGTCGTGAGTCCACTCGCCGTTGACGTCGCCGGCTGGGATGGTTGCTCGACGGCGCTGAGCAGAGACTGGGGCTTTGTTCTGAGGCTGGGCCTATATTGGGAGAGATTTAGATTAGCACCGTCTTGATTCTCCTCATCCGAGGCAGATGCCAGATGTAATGCTGTCTGTCTGTACCTTTTTGACGCCGACACGGCTGGCTAGAGATCCTCCGGGCTGTGCACCCTTCGAGGTAGTCGGCGCACTCTGGCGGCGGCCCTTGGAGAAGATTTTGTCGGCGAGGGCTTCATTCTTCTTGCGCTCGCGGGCTGCAGGGCGTCAGTAATTGGTCGGGCCAACGAGGGTGGTGTCGCGAAATGCGGTTTGTCTGTCTGCGCGCGACGACGACGGCCATGTGCGTACCGTTATTGATGATTCGCTCGAATTCCTTGGCTACGGGCGCCATGGTTGGATGATTTGATCTGTCTTGTAAAGTGGAAGAAGTCGAGAGGGAGTTCAATATTGTAGAGAATTGGAGGGTGTATCTGTCAAAGCGTTGAGGAAGAGAGAGACAAAGAGAGAGGCTGTGATGATGGATAACGGATAACAGATCAAGGGTCAAGCAAGGGACGAGGGTGCTTTTGGCCACTTTTTTGTCGCGTCTGTTCCTTTTGGTTGAAAGTGAAGGGGGACTGAAATGGCCTGGAGAGTTGAAGCCTGTGATTGGCTGGAGAAGCAAGAGAGAGGCTGACGGCGCTGCAGCGTTAGACTCCAAGAGGATTAGGGCGCTTGGGGGCGGGATATCCCTGTCTAGTGTGGCCGATAAGATAAGGCCAGCCCACTCTAATTGTGCAGCGTCCAAGACAATTTTCTTTTTAAAGCTGGAGATGTCATGTAAAACATTCGCATACTACCGTTGTACACAATGCAGTTGTTCAGTTGATCTGTTCTTATTGTAATCGTTGTTTCTTCCTCTTGTTGTTTATTACGGCTTTGCGCAATGTCGGCAAGTCTCGTCAATTGCGCCGCGTGCTTGCGCCGTGCCGTGCAGGCGTCCTCTCGCAACAGACCCCTCGCCGGCATCCTGCCCGTTCTTCCACAAACCAGCAGGCACTATGCTTCAGTTGCACCTACAAGCATCGAACGAGCCGACGCTCCTCAGAATCTTGTTCTAGAGCCCGTTGATTCAGATGTCTCCAAGAAAAAGGACTTTGAGCGACTGCAGCGCATCGTCAAGAAGGAGCTCCAGCACATGGACGACCCTTGGAAAATTGCCCAGTATGTTGAAAGAGCTCTCGCCAGTGACCGCTTTGACGAAGCTTTGCTTCTCACCAAGACTGCTGGCAAAGAGCGGCAAGTTGTTGTTGCTTGGAACCACCTCATCAACTATCTGCTGGGCAAGCAGCAGCTCAAGAACGCCATCAAGCTCTTCAACGATGTTAGTACCTCGGAATCACAATCGCCCTCAAATTTTGCATGTGCGAACTAACAATCTGTGTAGATGAAGAAAAGAGGGCAGCTACCCAATGTACAGACATTTACCGTCATATTCCGTGGCTGCGCCCAGTCGCAACACCCAAAGCTCGCCGTCGCCGAGGCTGTCAAGCACTACAACATTCTCCTCAGCGACAAACGTCTGCAGCCCAATTCGATTCATATGAATGCTGTCCTCAATGTTTGCGCGAGAGCTGGCGACCTGGACTCCATGTTCCTCATAGCCGACACAGCCAACGAGTCTACTCGCGCCCCCACACCCTACACCTACACTACCATATTCAATGCTTTGCGATATCAAGCAAGCCTTGATGCGGGCGACATCACGCCGGAGCAGCAAGCCACCAACACGCAAAAGGCTATAGATCGCGCAAAAGCCATCTGGAGTGAAGTCATAGATAAATGGAGAAAGGCTCAGCTGGTCATAGACGAAGAGCTGGTGTGCTCCATGGGCCGTGTCCTACTTCTTGCCCCGAACAAGGAACAGAAGAAGGAGGTTCTCGACTTATTATACCAGACCATGAGCATACCCAACTTGGCCAAGGATGCTGGCATGGACGCGTTCCAGGATTCCCAGATGGAAAAGATTGCTGTTACTGGTGCTCCAAAGAAGGTGCCCTCAACCAGAGCTGTCTACGCCGTCCCCGGCCGCAATACCCTGGCCCTGGTCCTCACGACGCTAGCCTCATCAAGGCTCACAACGTGTGGTATCAAGTATTGGAACCTCCTGGTCCGTTACTATGGTGTTATACCAGACAACGACAACTGGCTGCGCATGTTTGGCATGCTCAAAGTTGCCAAAGCAAGCGGCCATGCCTCTTCCATCTTGAGCCTGATGCCCGAAGAATTCATCGATGCAAAGCACTACCGCATCGCCATGGAGACCTGCGTCCGCGATAACATCAACCCCAATGCCATTGACAACTCGAATCGAGTGCTTGATTCTATGCTTGAGCGCCTCCCCGTGCCAGACTTGCACACCCTTCGTCTGTATTTGCGGGTTGCTCTGGTCAGTCATTTTCAGTTCCGCGAAAGACTCAAGCAGGGTAACGAAGAAGACGAAGAAGCCGCCAAGCGTGCTGAAGAACAGGCCAAGCGTGAGTATGGCCTCCAAATAACAACTGCTCTTGCCCATCTCTGGGAGCCTTACAAGAAAGTTCATTATCACTACTTCAAGGAGAAGGCAAAGGGCAAGGAGTCTAGCACGGGAGCGCTGTACAACAGCCAGCGCGAGGTCATCGCCTTGGCTCGTCACATGTTTAGCGCTTTCAACAAGGTCCTCAACGAAAAGATGCTCGACGAGAAGGACGAAAAGGACCTCCGAGTGGTCGGTGCCAAAATAAACCGCGAGATTCAAAAGTTTTTCTCGGGTCGTGAAGACAGGGAGCCCAACCTGCGCAAGTCTGGCCGAGAGGACACTGTTGAAGGGTCCGAAGAAGGCAGTGGGGAAGACAAGTTTAGTACCGAATTCAGGCCAGCTGGCGACTTTGTCTGGGATACATCGAGAAAAGCCGAAGTGGAAGAAGAAAGGCGACCAAGGAGGTCATGGAAAGGGGGAGAAGAGAGAGAAGAGAGACAGCCCAGGAGATCTTGGAATGGGGGAGAAGAGAGACGACCAAGAAGGTCATGGAAAGAGGAAGAGGAGAGACGACCCAGGAGATCGTGGGGAGCGGATGAAGAAAGACGCCCCAGGAGGTCATCAGGAGTGGATGAAGAAAGACGACCCAGAAGGTCATGGAGTAACAACAGAAGCAGCAGCAGCCAGTGGTAGATGGAAGAGGCTCAACCAAATGTGCGAGATGTAGGATTCATGAGTGTATGATTTAGACATGTAGCAACATTTTGTATATCATGATGGTAACTTGTCACAAGATATCCTTTGTCTTATTTTATAATACCATATATCTCTCCTTTATCATTTTCCTCTCATCTCAGTTTAGTGTTTTATATCTTCTATACCAAAGTCTTGGACTTACACGAGGCGCTGACCTCGATAGATTCATATCGCCTCTTGGGTGCATATAGTGAGCTGCCCCACGTCACTTTGGCGGGCTGCCAATTAATTGAGGTGGCCATTTAGCGTGTCAAGTAACAACGCGACTCACGCGTAAAGACGCGCCTGGCAGTACCTGATCAGTGTATGCCAGCTAGGGCATGTGGGAGGTACCTCACCTTGACAGGCGGACCCTCCAACAAACAATTGGGATTTCAAACGGCATCATTTTGCCTCCGTCTCTCTCTTTTTTCCACTTCACCACAACAAGCGAGTGAGGCCTTGACTCGACATTCCTTTACGATTTCATGATACCCTGAAACACATCCACAGTTACTCCGCCATGCCAAAGGTCGACCGCCGGGCAAAGCTCGCCGAGCTCAAGGCCCTTCGTGCAGCGGGCAAGAAGGCTTTTGAGAGCTACCAGGTCGAGGATGCCGACGATCTCTACGACGAGGTGGACGAGGCCGGATACAAGAAGATTGTGCGAGATCGTCTGAACCAGGACGACTTTGTGGTCGACGACAATGGCGAGGGCTATGCCGACGACGGCCGCGAAGACTGGGACAGAGTGCGGCAGTACGAATCAGACAGCCAGGGCGAAAATGAGCTGCCGGTGCGTGGGAGGCCGAGCAAATCAGGTGAGTGATGGATTGCAACTGTTTCTCCCCCGGTCTTTTCCATTGCTCATCATAAATGCAGCCAAAAAGAGCCGTGAGGAAGAGCAGGCCAAGCGGGATGCCAACGACCGCAGCATCAGCGAATACTTTACCAAGGGTGCCGGTAAAGCACAGCCCAAACCAAAGGTACGGATCATCCATCCAGCATATTTGTTTTACAACCCCCCAGATGACCTAACAGAACTGCAGGTTACCAAGACCAAGGCCGACGACGACTTCCTTGCCGACCTCCTCGGAGAGGTAGACGCCAATATCCCTGCTCCAGCTCCAAGGGCATCCAAGGTCGAACGGTCTGGAGGCGAAAGACGCAGGCCCCGAGACTTATCCCCTGCGCCAGAGCCTAGTCACAAGAAGCAGAAGCGGGTTGATATTCGATTGCCGTCACCGGAACCCGCGCCTGTGAGCTTCGACGACGACAACGACTTCGCACCCTTGATTGATGATGAGCCCATGGGCACTATGCCCATGAGCGACCCAGCGCCGTCCTCACCCGCTGCCAAAGTCGCCCAACGCAAGGCCCTAATAAAGCAAGAGCCGCAAAGCGACGACGATGACGATATGATGGAGGTTGCTCATGCTGGCGCTGTCAAAGTTGCCAGTGTAAACATGGCAGCTTCTCGACCAGTGAAGAAAATCATCAAGGAAGAGCCGGCCGTGACTTCGTCCCCCATCAAGGCTCCAGACGTCTCGGTCGATCCCACATCTTGGAACGAGCTCACAGAGAAGCTCAACGTCGTGAGCACCCCCATGTCAGAGTCCAGGGGCATTGGCAAAATAGACCACAATGACGCCATCGAGGCTGATGGGTCCTTGAACTTCTTCTGGACTGATTACACCGAAATCAACGGCAGCCTCTGTCTCTTTGGCAAAGTGCTAAACAAGAAGACGCAATCATACGTCAGCTGCTTTGTCAAGATTGACAATATCCTCAGAAAACTCTACTTTTTACCCCGTCAACAGCGCGTCCGAGATGGCGAGGAAACCGGAGAGGAAGTAAACATGGGCGAAGTCTACGACGAGGTTGATGAGATCATGACCAAGATGAACGTTGGCATGTACAAGATTAAAAAGTGCGAGCGGAAATATGCCTTTGAGCTGCCCGAGATTCCCAAGGAGGCAGAGTACATGAAACTCTTGTATCCCTACACGAAGCCTGCTATCAACATGGATGCAAAGGGAGAAACCTTTTCCCACGTCTTTGGCACCAACACTGCTCTATTCGAGCAGTTTGTTCTTTGGAAGAACATCATGGGTCCTTGCTGGCTCAAGATCCAAGATGCCGACTTTGGTGCCATCAAGAATGCCTCTCATTGCAAGCTCGAAGTGTTGGCTGAACACCCTAACATGGTGTCGACCATCAGCGACTCTGACAACATGGATATGCCCCCGTTGACTCTGATGAGCATCGCTCTCCGAACCGCTTTCAATGCCAAGGAGAACAAGCAAGAAGTCCTTGCCATTAGTGCGCGAATCTATGAGAAGGTGCATCTCAGCGATACAACCCCCGCTGAGAAGCTTCCTTGCAGATCGTTTACCGTCATCCGACCTCATGGACAGGCCTTTCCCATGGGCTTTGACACACTCGTAAAGAAGACGCTCGCAGAGAAGAAAAACCGAGGTTCCATTGTTTTGAAGAAGCAAGAATCCGACTTGCTGAGTTTCTTCTTGGCCCAGGTTGACGTGGCGGATCCCGATGTTATTCTTGGTCACCAGCTAGAAGGTGTCGATTACAGTGTGCTCCTACATCGTCTGTTTGAGAAAAAGGTCCATCAGTGGTCGAGGCTCGGAAGACTGCGACGAACCCAGTGGCCATCCGCCATTGGCAAGGTTGGCGGCAACGTGTTTGCTGAGCGTCAGGTCATGGCCGGCCGATTGCTTTGCGATCTTGCCAACGATGCAGGGAAATCCGCCATGTTCAAGTGTCAGACATGGAGCCTGACGGAAATGTGCAGCCTATATCTCACGGGTGACAACCGCCGTCGTGATGTTGACAACGAAGTTGCTCTCAACACCTGGGCCAAGGAAAGCCAGGGCCTCATGGATTACGTGACTCATATGGAAGCCGATACGCACTACATTGCCGCGCTGGCTGTCAGTGTGCAGCTGCTGCCTCTGACCAAGGTCTTGACTAACTTGGCTGGTAACTCTTGGGCTCGTACTCTGACCGGTACTCGCGCTGAGCGAAACGAATACATTCTCCTTCACGAGTTCCACCGTAACAAATATATCTGTCCCGACAAGCAGACATTCAAGGGACGGCAAAAGGCCGAGGAGGAAAACGCGGAAGAAGAGGGAGGTGAGGGCAAGAAAAAGGACAAGTACAAGGGTGGTCTCGTCTTTGAGCCAGAAAAGGGTCTCTATGACAAGTTTGTCCTTGTCATGGATTTCAACTCTCTGTATCCTTCCATCATCCAGGAGTTTAATATTTGCTTTACCACCGTGGATAGAACAGCATCGGTAAGAGAGCATCCACAAATTCTTCTCTTCCAAACAGCCCTTACTAATATCAATCACTTAGGCCGAAGATGAAGACGCTGTCCCCGAAGTACCTGTTAACCAGGACCAGGGCATTCTCCCTAGACTCATTGCTACACTCGTCAGCCGTCGTCGCCAAGTCAAGAGTCTGATGAAAGATAAAAAGGCTACGCCCGAAGAGCTTGCTACTTGGGACATTAAACAGCTGGCCTTGAAGCTTACAGCCAACTCCATGTACGGTTGTTTGGGTTATACTCGGTCCCGTTTCTATGCTCGCCCCCTCGCCATCTTGACCACACACAAGGGCCGAGAAATTCTGCGCAGCACCAAGGATCTTGCCGAGAGCAAATCTCTGCAGGTCATCTACGGTGACACGGATTCCGTCATGATCAACGCCAACGTCGATAACGTTGCAGACGCTTTCAAGGTGGGCAACGAGTTCAAAAAGGCAGTCAACGAACAGTACAGGCTGCTGGAAATTGATATTGACAATGTGTTCCGCCGCATCTTGTTGCAAGCCAAGAAGAAGTACGCTGCCATTAACCTCATTGAAAAGGATGGTAAATTCATTGAGAAGATGGAGGTGAAAGGTTTGGATATGAGGCGTCGTGAGTACTGCGCGCTCTCCAAGGAAGTCTCTAAGCATCTGCTTGATGACATCTTGTCTGGAGACGATATCGAGGTTTCCGTGGCCCGCATTCACGAATACCTACGCGATATTGCCACCAAGATGCGCGACTTTGCGATCCCCGTGCCCAAGTATACTATCTACACGCAGCTCGGAAAGGGCCCCAAGGAATATCCCAATGCCGACTCCATGCCTCAAGTGCAAGTCGCCCTCCGCGACATGGCCAGGGGTAAAACCGTTCGCAAGGGTGACGTGATTTCCTACATTGTTACGGGCACCAGCCAAAGCTCAGAACCTGCGCCGAAGCGTGCTTATGCTCCGCCAGACCTCAAGGCCGATCCCTCTCTACAGCCCGACGTGGACTGGTATATTGCCAAGCAGATCTTCCCGCCTGTGGAACGTCTTTGCGCCAATATTGCGGGCACCTCGACATCACAGCTAGCTGAACAGCTGGGATTGGACGTTCGCCGGTATACTTCTACTCAAACACAACAGAGCGGCTCAAGTGACGATCTCGAAATTCACCCTCTCGAGTCTCAGATTCCCGACGAGGTCCGTTTCGTCGATTGTAAACGCCTGTCTCTCCGCTGCCGCAAATGCAAAGCTACATCAGACTTTGAAGGCCTTGTGGGCTCTCCTGATCGCGTTACCGCGTCTGGCGTCACCTGCCCCGGCTGCGGCGCAGTTATCCCAACGTTGTCTGTTGTAGCGCAGGTTGAACATGCGGTTCGCCTCCAGACGTCCCGGTACTACGAAGGCTGGCTCGTCTGTAATGATCCTCAGTGTGGCAATCGTACTCGGCAGATGAGCGTCTACGGCACATGCTGTTTGGGACCCAAGGGCCTGGCGCGTGACTGCACTGGCAAGATGTTTTACGAGTATACCGAAAAGGCGATTTATAACCAACTGGTGTACTTTGCCAGCTTGTGGGATGTAGACAAGGCGAAGACTAAAGCTGGCGATGCTAACAATGACTTGACGGCGCAAGAACGGGAGAAGATTCGGGCGATGGCGGAGCATAACCGTGTACGGTTTACCACTGTCAAGACGGTTGTTGACAAGTATTTGGATAAGTGTGGCAGACAATGGGTCGCCATGGACACGCTGTTTACGAAGCTTGGGTTTAGCAAGATGCTGGGCTCTGTGTCGACTGCTGTTGCTGCTGCCTCATGAGAAATCGGCGAGACAAAAATGCATTCATGGGGAAAAGAATGAAAAGAAGGGCAAGATTATTGATTATACGGATCTGAGAGGGCGCTTTGGAGTTAAGGACTTGGGATATATCATCCTTTTTGTGGGAGACGTGACTTTTGCTGTGTTGGTTGTTGATATTGGTTAGGGAGACGTTTTTATACAATTGTAATCAAAGCAAGAGCTGAATGAATATTGTATACATGAGAAATTATTCAAGGAATACGTATATCACGTATAGAGAGGAAATATGTGATTAGAATAAAGATCAATTTGAACAATTTGATGCCCGTACTATTAGATGCGGTAATTAAAAGGAGTCATACGTGCAACTCATGCCATTCAGCATTTATCACCCGAACATCTCATCCATCAACACACACACACATACACACAGTACACATGGCAAGATAAAAAAGGACACAAGTCTGCAAAACGAGAAAATTGGCTCAAGGGCAACATGAGGAATAAATATCAGATATCAAGACCTCCCTCCCCCAATTTGTAAAACCACACAACCATATTCCGTTCCGAATCTGTCTTATCCTCCTCCGACCCCCCTTTTGTTTGCACACACTCACTTCATAAATACATCGTCATTTTGTTCGGCCAAACAAAAGTATTAGCCATCCATCCAGTTGTGCCTTTTTGTGTCAACCATGAGCGTCTTGAAATTCCATGTTAAAAACCTCGTCCAACTTCCAAACATTTTGCCCCTTCACAAAGTCTTGGGTGTGCGTATTCTATCATCTCGCCGATTGGCCTCAAAACTGACAGCTGGGGGGCATTTGCGTCCATGAATTTCCATGCATGACCCTTTTTATGCTGGGAGATGAGGACATCAACTGTGTCCTCATTTTCTCTCTCTCGTTTCCGAGCCACTCAACATTAAGAATTGGAGCACACCAAAGGGGACATTAGAAGAAGGTATAAACACAATCATGAATAAAAAGGCATGGTGAATCCCTAGGCCGGAAGACGGTAGAAAATAGTAAAATAAAAAAGAGAAAAAGTGCCCCCTATCTCCTCTTCTTTTGAGGGAGGCCACATCTGTCCACTCGATTGGTCAAATGGTCTATGGGGCAAAGGTATCGCGTGTGAAATGCGTGCTCAAACTTTTAGTGAAAACGTCGCATGAAAGCCTTGTAAATGCAAGAAAAAAACACAACCCCGCCGAGTCTATTCCCCCCGAAAATGCAGAGACACCGAGAATAAAGAAATGGGTCTTTTTACTCATTGTCCTTCTTGTCGCTGGCAGGGACTGCCTTTGACATGAGAGGCGAGGGTCCAGCAGACGGAGGGGAGCCCGGGTGGTCATTATCCATAGTGGCTAGCAAGCTGGAGAGAGAAAAAAGAGTATCAGTATGAGGTGTTTGCAAGGGGAAGAATTGGAGTGGGAATGCTTACCTGAAAGCATTAGAGCTTGTTGGGCCAGGAGTTCCAGCGCGGGACGAGCTGTTGGAGTCATCGCCAGGACGACCAAGAGCGCCACCTGGTCCAAATCGGCGTCCGCTGTTGCTACGAGAGGACAGCATGGATGCGGGGCCCAAGGTGACATTTGAGCTTGAGGTTCGATTGACAGACGAGCCCTTCAGCCGTCTAAGGTCGTCCATGCCAACTTGGTTGCTGACGGGTTGGCTGAAGTTTCCAGAGAAGTTTCGAGCATCGCCACGGCCAACGGGAGGTCGTCCTCCAGGGCCACCTCGCTGGGTGGTTCGTGCCGCTTCCTGAGCCTTGGCGGCTTGTGCAGCTTCGGCCTAAATTAACCTTGGTTAGTATTTCCGTAGAAAAGGAGAGAAAGGAGAAAAGGGGGTTGAAACTCACTTCCGCGCGAACCTCGTCCAAGGTCTTGGGGCCCTTGTTGGCCTCCTTGGACACCCAGCGGGCTCTTCGGAGATCAATGACATCCATGAGCATGAACCTCATACGGCTCTGTAGCTCGGGTAGATCAGCCATTCCCTGAATACGCTGGAAGTAAATGTCCATCATAGGACGGCCCTTGTCGGTCTCGTCGAGGTTGGCACCAATAGTGCGAAGCAGCTTGCAAAGTGACTCGATCTCAGCCTCGTCGGGAATTCCCTTATAATCGACGAGCTTGTGTACACACTCGTGCATGATACGCTCAGTAAGCATGCCCAGCTTGAACAGCTCTCCAATGAACTGAACGAGACCAAGGCCTCGTCGCTTGGCGGCGGCGGCGGCGTAGTACTCATCAGACAGCATAGCAGCCTCTGCAGTTTTCTTGTCGTCTTCTTCGGGGGCCTCGGGCAGGTTGGACGTCCAGCCACGCTCGAATTCCTCCTGGCAACGGTTCAAGAGATACTTGCGGAAGAGGTTACCACCGCTGACGACGTTTCCATTCTTGTCCTTGATGTTCTCATCGCGAATATCAGGGCTCATAGTCTCAAGCATGCGCTTGCAGAACTTGGCGTACATGGAAGCCCAGTGAGCTTCGTCGGTGGCCTTCTCAAAGGTGAGCTGGATGACTTGGCGCAGCGTGCGTCCATCAGATTCATCCTTTGACTGTGAAGCAATGACGAGGATCTGGTCCGCAATGCGGTCAAACTTCTCTGGCGTCATCTTGTTGAGAGCAGCCTTGACCTTTCGCTGAACCGTCTCAGGGTCCAGGAGCTGGCCAGGGCCAGGCACAGGAGCGGCGGTAGGAGCCTTGCCAAGGGAGGAAGCCTTCCAGCCAGTAGCCGAAACGGTAATGGGCTTGACCTCCATGCCGGCAGTAAGAGGCATGGTCTTAGCAGCCTGGGC
This sequence comes from Trichoderma simmonsii, assembly GCA_019565615.1. NCBI lineage: Eukaryota > Fungi > Ascomycota > Sordariomycetes > Hypocreales > Hypocreaceae > Trichoderma > Trichoderma simmonsii. The sequence continues at coordinate 4,596,588 of CP075866.1, forward strand.
TTCCTTGGCAGCATTGTCGTTGCGTCGGCTACCACGAGTGGATCTGCTGGACTGGCGCGGGGAGTTGGGCATGTTGCGCATGTTCTGGGAAGAAGTGCGAGACATGGAAGAGGATCCAGGGAAAGCAGCGCCGGGACGCTGGAAGGACGCCATCGGGTTGACCTGGGGCCGCGGCAGGGTGCCACTGGCAATAGCCATGCGGTCGGCAGATGTGGTTCCGGGAGGCAGAGTGCGTCCAGTGGGAACGCCAAACGTGCCGCCGGGGAAACCGCCTCCACCACGAGATCCTTGCCTAGCAGAGCTGGGGGTCTGGCCCCGCGATGCAGATCGGTTGCCATCACCATCACCAATCAGCTGCTTAATCTGCTGGCCGAACTGAAGCGAAGGCTGCTCAGTGAAGACCTTCTGGAACTGGAGCAAGAAGGCAGCGTCGTACTTGAATGTCTTGCCCTTCTTCGCAACGGCGGCGTTGAGGGACGGGTTAGGAGACTTGATACCCTCGGGGTAAATGTCCTGATCCATAACCTGGAGGAAACGAGCCGACTTCAGAGATTGAAGAGCAGCGCTGGGCTGAGGTGGCTCCACGGCGCTGGTCTTGATAGGGGCCAGGTTGAGAGCGGCGGGCTTGGCGACTCGCTTTTCCTTTTGGCCGGCAGCATCGGCAGACTTGTCGCCAATGCTCATGTCGGCGAGCTTATCAGCAACAGACTCAGCAGACTCATCCTTCTTGCCCTGGTCATCACCACCAGTACGCATCTGAGCAAGGGCTTCAGCAACGGAGAGAGACTTTCCTCCAGATTCGGCGGCTTCTCGTCGCTTCTCCTTCTCTTCTTCGAGTCTCTCCATTTCGCGTTCCTGCTCGCGCAGCTTGCGGTCTGCTTCTTCGGCATTGGTCTTTTTGTTTGCTTCCTCAGCGGCCTTAGCAGCGGCCTTCTCAGCATCCCTCTTCTTGCGGCGCTCTTCTTCCTCTGCCTCACGCTTGGCGTCCGCTTCCTCCATCTCCCGGATGATTCGGTCAAGCTCTTCATCAGCAAGCTCCTCGGCAGTCTTGGTCGGCTCCTCTGCTTTCGGGGCCTCCTCAGTCTTAGCAGCCTCGGCAGGCTTCTCAGGGGCTGGCGTCTCGACCTTGGCGGGAGCCTCCGGTTGAGGCTCAGGCTTAGCCTCAGGCTTAACCTCCACCTTGGTTTCGGCAGGCTCTACCTTCTTCTCCTCGGGCTTGACTTCGGGTGCTGCCTCGGGCTGGGCCTTGACCTCTGGCTTGACCTCTGGCTTGACTTCGGCCTTTGGCTCCTCTACCACTTCCTTCTTCTCCTCTTCCTTGGGCTTGGTATCATTACCGGCGGCGGCCTTAGCAGCAGCGGCTTTGATCTCAGCCTGGATCTTGGCCTTCAGCTCATCCTGGATCTCCTTAGCTGTCTTTGACGGCGATTGGCTGTCTGTGCGGGTGTGAGTGGGCGTGTCGAGTTTCTGCTGGGGAGGAGTAGATGTTGCGACGACGGGAGGAGTCTTGGTCTGGTGAGTGCTGGGCACGGGAGAAGCCGGCTGCTTGAAAGTTGAAGTATCGACAACCTCGCCAGAAAGAGTCTTAATTTGAACCGCAGCACTCTTCCTGGGCTTGATAAAGCTGTTGGGCTTTGGCTGAGAGTTCAGGGCTCCGGGGTTTGATGAGACAATAGCGGGCTGGCTAGGCTGGCTGGCGCTAACCGGTCGCTCAGGCTGCGAGGGCGATCGTGACATGCTGTGGCTCTGCTGGTGGTAAGTAGGGGGGGCAAACTGCTGGTTGTAAGCTTGGGCGCCGGGCTGAGGAGTCATGTAAGGCATCCCGCCGGGGTAGTACGGCATGGGCTGGCCAAACTGCTGCGGGGGGAAACCGAAAGTCTGATTCTTCCATGTTAGCCAGAGTTCAAATCCTCCGTTTTCAGGAGAAAGGTCAAGCGAAGCTGGGTGGCTTGGGGGGTTGACAAGGGGGACAGAGGGAGGAGGGCAGTCCTTTGGAATTCCACTAGAAACCGGACGCATGTTGTTCTTTTCGTGACGCCACATTGTATCTGCACGCTGGCCACTGCCAACCATACGATGTTGATTCTGCTGCTGCTGCTGTGGCGGTTGCTGTGGCGGCTGCTGCAAAACATCGCTGGTACATGGCTCGCGCGCGGAATTCAAGGGGCGTCCCGTTTGAAGAGGCCCGTCGCGCTCACGACGGCCCTTTATCTTTTTGATGCTGGGCTTTAAATTCACTTTGGTTGCTACTGCAGGAAAGGGGTACTGTACTTGTTGCTGATGAGGAGCTGCCATCGGTGGCGGATAGTGATATGCGGGGGGATTCTGCATGGCCATGTTGGGCTGCATCGTCGCGGGGGGCATGTTCGGCGTGCCGGGGAGCGAAGGGTTGAGGGTAGCGAGAGCAGGGCTCCGAGCAGGTTGAGGCGAGTTCGGGTAGGGTCGAGCCATGCCGGGCTGGAAAGGAGGAGGCATGCCGCGGTTTTGGCCCTGAGGTCGGAACTGGTTGTTGGGAGGGAATCCCATCTGGTTGTTGAACTGAGTGGCATGGGGGTTGAAGGAGCCTCTGTTCGGTCGGTTGTTCTGAGGGCCAAAGTTGCCACGGCTGTTATCGCTCTGGACGGAATGGTTCGACTCGCGGCGGAAGTGTGTGCCCTGGTTTCCCAGGGTCGAGTTGGGAGGCACAGAGCCTTGTCTCATATGGCGCTAGAAGCATTGTCAGGTTAGTTGATGTGGTCGAGTTGGAGGACTAAGTGTTGAGGGTTAGATCTTACATCACCGTCGCTACCAAGGCTACCAAAGGTCATTTGGTTCGTTGGCTGCTGCAGGCTAGAAGGAGGTCGGCCACCGCTAGCAGAGGGCTGCGGGATAGGAGCAGGAGAGTGGGCGGGGGAGGGCACTCGGTGGTTGTTGTTCGCATCGGGGACCGGGATGGGAGCAGAGTGGCCGACGTGAGGAGTGCTGTGTCCCATGGCGGGCGAGTCGTAGCCAAACTGGATGCCAGACTTGGCACCGCCAATGGAGCCACCATTGGCGACGTAGCCGCTAGGGCCGTTGGCAGCCATGGTGACGGAGCCTTTTCGAAGGTGTTCGGGGCCGGAGCCGTTGAAAGAGCCGCGGGCGACGGCCGGGACTGCGGGAGGAACGGCCTGTTTGCCGTTTACTGGAGAAGGCGATGAGGCCGCCTTGGCATTCTGTGCCGGCTGGGCAGAGGAGCCAACCACCAGGGGGGCGTTGGAGGTGGGCGCAACTACAGGCGCCTGAGCGGACTTCTTTGGCGCACCTGCTGCGGAGGCATATGAAGTTGCCGTAGGAGCGTTGGTGGTGGTCGCCGGGATCGGAGTCTGCTGGTTCGCAGGCGACGTCATATGGGGAGAGGCGATTCGCGATGCGGAAAACGAAGGATTGGTTGGTGTTTTGATTTTTGATTTTTTTTTTTGGTCTGGTGGCGGGGCCAAAAGTGAGGGCCAAAAAAAAAAAAAAAAAGAAAGAAAGCCGGGACAAGTTTTCCGCAGATCTCGTGGAGACGATCCCTGAGAGATAAGCTCTCTGAAAAAAAGGACTGTTCTCGAAGTAAATCAAGAACACAGCCCAAGAGAGGATATTGCTTCGTTCGTTCGTTCGACCGGGAGGCGAGCCTGTGGTCGAGACGGAGAGCGACAAAGAAAGCGACCGGGTGGGGGAAACGACCGTAGGCTCTGGCTGGCTACGATCCCGCGCGGCGTCCGAAGAAAAAGGAGAGCAATGAAATCGATCTTCTGTTACCGAAGCTGCAGAAGACGCTCAATGCTATGAGGAAAAAGGACCAGGTGAGAAGGGAGATTCCACCGGCCACTGGATGATTCTGGAGTGGTGAGGGTTGGAGAGGAGGTTTTCTAAGAAAATTTTGGGCAGCAGGAATTAGGATATGGATGTGGGCGGAAGGGGCAGTGGCCACTAAGAGGAGGGGTGTGGCGCTAGGGAACTTGGGACTTTCTTTCCCTGCTGCACGCACGCCGCTTGGGGTTTTTTTCTGGTGCTGTTTGGAGGGGTTGAGCGGGAAGCTCCGGGTACTTGAGGCCTGGCGGGTGATTTGCGGGCGTGTCAAGTACCTGGATGGTACCATGTAATGATAGCGGGTGATATTCTGGTATCCGACTTGGTAATACCAGAGAAGAAGAAGAAATGTGAGAGCGTGCTTGTGTCTTGGTATGATTTTGATGTTTGGATGCAGATGATTCCGTGTGAATGAGGAAAGAGAAATGCATCGGGCTGGCTACTCTTGATATGAAAACACAACTGCTTCCCACCGCCACTGGTTGGCAGGGCAAACAATGAACTCTCCTTTACACATACTGTACTATAGATAGCAGACAAACAAACAGAACTCTGTTCACATCACGGAAACTCTGCGCCGCCAGCATCAATCTCGGAATCTCCCCACGCCCAAAAGTGTATTAGGTAAACTGTGTCTAACCTAAAACAAGGCGGAAACAAACTCTTGTTCACTGCTCGTCGTTGGTGACGCATTCTCTTTTGAACCATTACTCATGGTCAGGGTTTGCAAATGCCACTTATCTACTACGAGGTAGTTTATGGTGGCATTACGTCGATCCTGTCATCCATGTCATTTTTTATGGCTTGGGGATACCGGAGACTAAGGTAGCTTTGCCTCTTATTTCCAGAACCATAGCACATACCGATCCAATAGTCCATCTACCTGTATAACATTCTAGAATTACCTATTCAAACTGCTCAAAACATGAAAACCAATGATGATCTACTTGCTAGGCAAATGGCAGGGAATGGATCGTCAACGACAAGACGTGGGCTTACTTCATACTATCAGCACGTGACTTTAACTTCATCTCTCAACCCTACGACTCTGCGCCGTCAAAGTCCAGAATACATCTCGTAGAAACATCCCAAGTTTTCGTCTTCAACAAGCTCTCAAAGGTCATGGGAAACAATCATCTCATTGAATCATTGCAGCATATTCTCCCCTTAGCACAGCCCATTCATGTGGCGTTGGTGCCTGCGGAGGAAGCCTTCCCCAGGATCCCCGTCTTTGAGACAGAGAATCGCATGTGACATTCGTTGTTGGGCATTGACTCATCGACAAATCTTTTGTGCAGGACTACCTAGGAGGCAGATTGTTTGGCAATGCCCTACATTGTTTTAATTTTAGTCATTCCACTTTAGAAGCTTTCCACAGAGCTGCCGGGGTTTCTACCCTTATTTCCAAATGGCGTTGTCGGCGTTAACAAAGCGCGGTTTATACTCCGGGCTCCTGCACAGTAGCTGGGCCACGTCAACAACAAAGCCACCGTACACGGCTCTGGGGAGAACATTGAAACCGGGTCTGAAGATGCATAAAATTGCATGCTGCAGTTTCATGTTCCATGAACAGCGCTGTATCATGCAGTCAGCTCAAGGGAGATTCGCAGGCTACTCTGCCGTGAGCGGTGTGCCAGCCAGCGGCGTTTGTCCCCTAAATGCAGTTCAATGCTAAATTAAGATCCCTTTGTACTGTGCTTTTGATCATTTTATGATTTTATATTGTGTCAACATCTTTTTGTTCATACAATGAGATTTCTTAATATGAAAGGAGCATATAATAGGTATCTTCGACAAAGCAGACATTGAGTTTTGAGGTTGGAGTGGCTGATGAGCTGCAGTACTGGGTACTTGGTACCTGGTTCGAGCTGAGACGGCAATTCTGTTGCTGCAGTTGGTTCCCGCCTTTCCGGCGCATCGGTACGTACCTCTTCTTTGTACTACGCCACATTTTGTTTTGTTTTTCCGTTCCTTTTTTTTTCAGCTTTCTGAGATCTCCACCAGGCCCAGCAAAAAAGGAAAAAAAAGAAAACAGCAGAGGGGGGAACAATGGTTACGGGGCGGTTTGCTGACGGATTATATCTTACTCTGTACTAGAATAGAGCATCCAAATACGGTACTAGGAGGTATCCTTTCATAGAGAGTACATCTTTTTTTTTCCGCAGTATATGGATATAGAGGGCATACATCTGAAAGCCCTCGCATACAAAAGATAATGGAATCAACTGCCCCGTCCAGCGAAATGAAAGGTGACATTCAAAACGTGCGAAATCCATCAAAAACCACCGCCCAAAGCACCAAGGCAGCCCAATCACTGCCATCGCCCGTAATAAGCGCCTTGATTAGCAGCCCGCTAAACGGGCCATTTCATTTCACCACATGCAAACGCAAAAAGAAGGGAAGAAACTATTTTAGTCCGTGTACCCCGGGGTGTGTGTATATGACTCAAAAAAAAAGTTTCCAATTCTTCCCTCAGCGCTCAACATCACTGGAACTCTTTGTTTTTTGGCGAGCCATGTGCGAAACCCCTCTTTTAGGGCACTGTCTGTAGTTGGTGATATCAAATAATATTGTTTACAGCATTGTTCGAGAGGTGGCACTGTTGAACAGAGTTGCCATCATAGAATTTAGAAGAAAGAAATGAACATAAGCAGAACTAAAAGATTGGAATAAACACAGCGTACATCTACCTAAAGTCCCAGCAGCAATACCGTACTGTAACTTGCGTATAAAATTGATGGCGATGGAAAATGCTGTCACCCGCCATGGATCTTTTGCCTATACCACCATCAGTTTGCTAATCCCCCATCCCAGTCTCGGTAGTACAAATCAGTTGAAAAGTAACCTGAGGCCGCCCGCCCATCAGCTGATGACAATTCGGGATCCTCGACATCCTTTTCGCCGAGACAAATAGTAATTCCGAAATGCCGGGCTCTCGGCTGCTCTTCGTGATGCCTCACTTTTGGTATAAATGTGAAATACCAACAACTTCCAATCTTTATAAACTTTGTAAAATAAGAATATCAACGCATACACACCTTCGATAATAATAATAAAAACATGTGTGCTTACATACTATTATATCATAATCCAAGTCCTTTTCCATCCAAAAAGCTATGCAAATTATTTACTCCCGGGTAAGCTTCCGCTTCTTCAATCACCAACAGCAAAACCAGAGCCTCAACTTCAACTTCTATACGGTGATGCGGATAAATCAGCTATCTAGGAAAATGTGAAAATTCCAGAAGATACAAAAGAACGCAAACCATCACCGCAAAGAAAGTGATGATAACGATAATCTTATAGCGTTGTACCCAGACAACCTGCAGGTCGCAGATCACCCGCCTCCCAGTGACGCACTTCATCTCATCCCCCACGCAACCATATCAAATCACATGCTCTTCTTCTCCAAACAACCTTCGCATCAGAAATTTTCCATCATTTTGCCATACCTACCTAGGTAGTCTAAAAAAAGGGGAAAGAAAGTACAGAACATGTTCCCTGCAAACAAAATGTGCAATCTCATATTCTCGATACAAAATCCCCCTTTCAACACCACCCCCATCCTCAATTAATCCCTTGTTTTTCTTTCTTCTCTCGATATATGTCATTTCATTTCTATGCCCTTCGGAAACGCGACGCCTAGTTCGCCTCCCCCTCTCGGACCTCAAGAATATCCGGATCCAGCGTCTTTTCATCTTCCTCATCGTAATACCCCTCCTGTCCCTCTTCCTCCACCTCATCAATCGTAGAGTCCATCAACACACCCTGCTCTGCCTGCAGCTGCTGTATCCTTGTATTCGTCATCTCAAACACATACTGTCCTATATGCTCGACGCCCTCCATGACTACTTCCCCTTCCACAGGACCGTCTTCGTCCGTGCTTTGTCGCTCAGTTGGAAACAACTCTCCCGTCACCAACATGAGTTTGTCTGGACGCTGTAAAAGCACATCAAACGCTGGTCGCAGCTCGGGACAGGCTTCAAACACTTCTCGGCGTCCGAGGACGTAGAGACCTAGTCTCGCTCGAGAAAAGGCCACAGTCATACGACGGACGTCGCGAAGATAGCCCACTCGCGACGTGCGAGTTAGAGAAAGAATGATGTCTAAGAAAGCGGCCATTAGTGTCTAGTTTTTCGAATGTTTAATCGAGAGGTAGCAACTTACAGTCATTTTGCTCTCCCTGGTATTTATCGACTGTAGCAACAGCCTTGGGGAGACCAAAGATGGGATTTGCGCATCGATGGGAAAGCACATCCTTTACCAGAGCCCGTTGGCCAGCGTATGTTGTGAGTATGGTGATTTTGTCCGCAGGATATCCAAGAAGTCGCATATACTGATAGATGGCCACCGCATACTCAGCTTCGCCGAGGTTTTGAATAAAGTGCGGTGTCGGTTCAGCCTCGCCGCGGCCCTTATAATTGGGAACATTGATAAACTGAAAGTCGTACTTGAAGCCAGCATTTGCCCGCAAGAACTCCGGGTTAGTCTGGACGTCGGGGAGATTGTCGAGCTTAGGATAACGCCATTCGTATAGCTTGGCAATGGATGGCCGAGCACGGCCTTGCTGATCCAAGGTAACCGTCGGCACGCCTAGTCGAACAAGTCGCGAGAACAACGACTGCTCCAGGTTGGCATAGTGCCGGAAAGCCAAACTCTGGATGACCGGTGAGTTTTGGAAGTGGTCACCACATAGCACGATTCGCTGCAGTGGCAACTCGCCGTCGACGGGCTTTTGCATAGCAAGAGGAATGAATGTTTCGATCTCAGTGATTTGAGCCGCTTCTTCCATGATGACGTTGTCGTAGTGGAATCCAAGGGCCGCAATCTCACCCCGTCTAATTGCTGCATGAGTCGTCGTCATTGCAATAATCCGGGCTTCGTTGGTGAGAAGATAATTGGCCTTATCCTTCTCGCGGCGGAGGATCTCAAAAGGCCTAATATCTGCCAACTCGGAAAAGATTTTGCTAATGTGGCGGTAACAACCCTGAGCAATGCCCAAGACTTGTGCTCGGTCTGCTTCTTGCGGGAATAGGGGCTGAGGAGCGTCCGAAAAGTAAGAGTGAAAGGGAAAGTTTTGCACAATGTCAGAAGCAGTGGATGCATCAGATTCCGCTACCAGAAGAAACTTGGCCCAAGCTGGCTCAACGTAGGCGGCATTGAAGTAGCCTGCGGTTTCGGCCGAGTTCTCGTGCGCTCCTGGAGCCCCCAAGCTTGCTGCGAGCTTCTTCACTTCATACAAAAACCTGTCTCGGTTGTCCAAAAACGACTCAACACGACCGTATTTGCTGAAGCTGCCTTCAGTGTCTAGATCCTCCTCACCATGACCAAGACGCAACAAATGTCTCTCATCGATATCCAGTGCAATGATTTTGGCAAAGAGCTGGTTGAGAGCTTGGTTGCTGTGGGCAATGAGCAGTGTCTTTTGGTTTGGAAAGTTGTGATAGATGTTGTTTATAATTTGTGTTGCAACGTCTGTCTTGCCTGTGCCCGGAGGTCCAACAACCACAGTCAACCCGGGCTGCGATCCAGACATGATGGCCTCGATCTGAGCCGGAGTAAATCGTACTGTGTTCTGCTTGGGTGCGTCAATGGGGTAAGGTCCATTATTGGGAGGCAAGTAAGTAGAAACCTTGAGAGTTTCCACTTCCGACAGCAGTGCTGGTTCATCGCGCCGCCGTTTCTTGGATGGCTTCCCGCCCTGGGGCTCCTCTGTTTTATCGACGGCTTCAAGAACGTACGGAGGCCCAAAGCTTCCCGTGACATTATCATCAGGTTCGACCGTCTTGCCAGGTAAGCTTTCGACCAGATGCTGCCAGCCTAAAAAGGTATCCCTGTAATCAATCGTCTTGAGCCTGTTGGGCAGATTTTTGTAATGTGCGCCGGCTGGGTCGCCATAACCTAAAAATACTTCATGAAGCCATGTAGGCAGTGGCATTTCCGATAGGACAAGAGTACGAATGGCTTCCAGAACCGGCTTGAAGTTGTTTTCTCTTTTATTGCGCCGGAGAAGCAGGTTAATGCCTGCATATACATCAGGCTTACCGGCTGCCGCTTGCTCAGCATCGTGTGCGTAAGTTGCTGAATCCAGCTTCAACTGGATACGTCGTCTCTGGTCGAGGCGCTCACCCCCTTCCCTGGCGTGACGACCTCTGTCATCGGTAATATGAACCACCTCAGCAGATCTTACCGTCAAGACACCGGCCTTTTCAGCCTCTGACTGGGCCGGCTTGCTACCATTTGCGGCAGCTTGACCGGCTGAAGGGGAGGGATGAATCGCTAATAAAAAGACGACATCGCCAGGCCGAAGAGTGTCCCATTCCCTGCGCACACCATCTCCTAGGCGTCGAGCATCGAAGGACACTTCGGCCTTGACCAGGGACGGCTTATCATCTCCAACGAGAGCAGGGACGACCTCCAATATTGTTGGTTTGGCAATGGGCATGGCCATTTTCGAGAAGCCCGCAAAATGAGTTTCGCCGGGCCGCCTGACTTCTGGGCGAAGACGACGCAGCGCGGCCTCGATGTCCTTGCGAATTCCATAGAAGGATTCACAACGATACAACACTAGTGCCCTCCAAACAAAATCACCAACCGAGAGATATTGTAGATTGAGCTTCGGAAGGGCCAGGGGATGTGAACCATCGTAAGAATCCGCCCGTTGGAAGTTGTCGTCAAACAGCGTATCTTCTGTCGGGACTATACTTATTCTCCGGGCAGTCTCCTGGAAGGTCTTTTTCCGTTCAAAGGTAGTAAGGAGGAATTCGATGAGGAATTTGCGGTCAATGGTCAAGTTGAGGCTTTCTGGATATGCAGATCTCAGATCTAAAAGATTTACCAAGTCGAGCAACTCATCATCGTTGAGGGGATCGAGGTGTGATATCAATTCTTCTCGCTTGTCAATGGACCCGTAGTTTGACAAGGCCAAAATGGTGAGTTTGTCCTTGAAATGCTTGAGAGCAATCCGTTGAAGCTTGCCCAGCAATGAGCAATGCCGGTCAAAGGCTTCTGTTTTGGTGAGTTGGATGCCACTCTGGTCATCAATGGCGAAGAATGTGTAGTGAGAGAGCAGTGCATGGAGGTCACGCAGCAGAGCGCTGCCGGCATCATTGTATAGCGGAGACAGTCTCATCAGAGGAGTGAGATGTAAATCTTGGACCAAGGCATTGACGTAACGCCGCGTTGGCAATTGGCTTTGCAAGTCAGATATGAACTCGGTAAATCGTTCGCAGTAGAGAAGCGTCTGGTCTATAGGAATAGGTTAGCTTGGCGAATATGGGTAGACACGGATATTCCATCTGCCCGTTGACGTACCTGATTTGCTGCTTTCGCTGTATAGCTGATTGATAAAATCTAGAATGAGGGTGTAGAGCCATGAACGCTCAAACCTCAGCCGTGCCTTGGTAGCCTCGTCTGCGGCGTCATATCGCTTCTGAGCAGCCCTCCAAGCCTTTCTGAGATGGGGCGAAGAATCAAGCTGGGCCTCTTGACGCTTCTCGGTGGATAGGTTATGCCAGATGCCAATCGACACCAAAGGAGCGCATTCTTTCCTGACAATGGTACAGTCTAGACTCTGGAAGGCGTGGATGAGAAAGCAGAGGAGGTGTGTTCGCAACGTCGTCGACAATGTTCTGTCGAGGGTCATGGATAGGATGCGGCGGAAGAGGGACGAGAAGTCGTCGGGCCTCTCTTCAAAGATTTCTAGATTGTATCGTAAGTCTCATGTCAAATACAGCTCAGAGGGGGACCAATTCTGCCAAACTTACTCCATGTTTCGAGGTGCTCTCGTCTCTTGACGTTGCATATCAACGCCAGTATCAGGACGTGGTAGTTGGACGCCTGCTCAGAATACCCGGGCCATAGATAGCTATTCCACCGCGTTAGAACTGATTTCCCACACTGAGTCCCGTAAAATTTGAAGGCATTCATACCTCTCCAGCGTCTGCAGACTCTCCAACAGCAGCAGCAGCTTATACGAGAAGCCATCCTGCTCCAGAACGTCCCAGATGCCCTGCTTGATGACGTCGTTCTTGACCTTGACCTTTGCCGTCTTCTTGCCGGGTTTCAGCCAATGCTGCCGTGCAACCTGCACAAAGCGATGCTCCTGCTCCTCCACCTCTGCCGGGGTTGGGCGGCCGTCTGTCGTATCTTTTGGCGGCTCGCGTGTGGCCGCAGCTCGCCCGCCAGAGCTTTTGGATCGCTTCGCGTTAGGCATTGCGAGGGTGTCGCGTCATGGGCTGGAAAAGACTCGATGGATCGACCGGCGTTTGCAGAACAAGCTCGTGCTTGAGCTTGAGCTTTGGTGAAGCTTGAGACGGGACGGCGAGGTCATACAAAGCGCAGCCAAGTTGAGAGTCCACGCCTGGCAGACGGAATTACTGGTCCCTGTGCATAAAATTTCAGCCTTGCGCACTGCGGGCCCGCTGAGCAGTAGCGGCACATGTATCTTTTCGCGGCTAGTACCTGTTCGCCAACGCAGCCACCGCGGCAGTTGCTTGTACCTGCAGTGGCCTGGAACTACGGGGGCCATCAGCGGTCCTCAGCCTTCCCATCTCGCATCTTATCCTGGAACCATTCGCGACAACTTTCTCTTGTCATCATCTGTGCTCTACAGCGTTTTGTTTGCTGGGCAACGCGCTCGCCCCCCTAATATCGCCTCTGCCGAATCATTTACGTCTAATTCATGATCCGTCATTTCGATTAATTTCGGCTTCGCTGCGTTCAAAATATCTCCGCTGGGCAACCAAGCCATCCGTGTCGAGCTCCAACCCAGCTTGACGGCCGCCTTGTGCCTCTTGCGCGACTGCTTTCATCATGCCAGCTCTCGATATAGAGAACCCAGGCGTCGAAGCCGTGGGCGCATTCGGACGGCTCCTCACAGAGCTTCTGGACGAAGCCTCAGCGGCAAAGCAAACGACAACCATCGAGCCTGCTCTCGCGAAATCCGATTTTGCCAACATCCACGACCGAGTTTCTTCCTCACTCACCCGTCCCAAGAGTGCGGGCGGCACAGAGAACAATGCGCCTCCAGACACTCTCAGATCACGGCAGTTTGCCCTTGTAGAAACGGCGGCTCGCGATTTCTTCAGCAAGTTAATCGTAAGCCGAGAGCAACCTTTTGCCCGCCCCAGACGTCCAACACTAATCCATGAAGGCGACAACTTCAATTGATAGTCCAGAGTTTGTGAAGATGTGGAATCTGCTGGATATTCTTTCAATACTCTCCGACGATGGCCAATGCGACCCCGCGCTGCTGTTCTGGCTTGTGGAAGAGCTCCTCGACAGCCAGACGATTGCGGGATGTCGTAAAATATTCGACTATCTTGAATCAAGACGAGAGCGGATCACGGCCAAGCATTTCAAGCAGAAGAATCTTGTTATTCTCCGAAGCTGTAATGAGTTGCTGCGGAGACTCTCACGCGCTGAGGATACGGCTTTCTGTGGAAGAGTATTCATCTTTATGTTTCAGAGTTTCCCTCTGGGAGACAGGAGCTCTGTCAACCTTCGAGGAGAATACCACGTTGAGAACGTGACAGTATTTGAGACAGCAGAAGATGACGACAGTAAAATGGAAGTCGATACCAATGATACTCCAAAGGAGCAAAGCGACGTCAAGACCGGCGCAAAGAATGGCGCGCAGGATTCAAGCAAAGCCCTCGATCCCGATACGCTCTACCCTTTGTTTTGGTCTTTACAAGAGAGCTTCAGCCAGCCCTTGAGACTATTTGATGCTGGACATTTTACAAAATTCAAGAGCAGCTTGGAATCCACAATCAGCGCGTTCCAGGCTATCCATGAAGACAGCATATATTCCTCAAAGTCGATGGAGAATCTTAAGCGGACATTAAAGCGGAAGAGGGACGATGACGGAACCGAGACACTTCCGGAGGCGTTCAACCCCAAGTATCTTACCAGCAAGGACTTGTTCCAGCTTGAGGCAAGTATTTCGGTATTACATATGCATCTACTTGACAATATCTAACAGCCAGACACATGCAGATCAGCGACCTCTCCTTTCGACGACACGTTCTCGTTCAGGCTCTCATCATCACAGACTTTCTCCTATCGCTATCAAAGGAAGAAAGGGAGAAGCGAACCAATATCAATGTATCCAACAAGTCGGTCATTTATCCAGACCAACTCAACGAGGAGAATGTAAGAACTTGATCCGATGTAATCTCTCCTGCCCGTATACTTACCCTCCTTTTAGACAAAGTGGGCTACCGACATGAAAAAAGTAATATCAGATTATCTCAAGCAAGGAAGTGATGGGCCATACTTTTTTCGCATGGTAGAAACAGTGCTGGCTAGGGACAAGAACTGGGTCTTTTGGAAGATGGCCAGTTGTCCGCCCATCCAGCGCGACCCGGTGTCAGCTGCGAGCTTCGTCGAGTCAAAAGATGCCGCGCAGAAGATGGCGACGAACAAGCGCCTGAGACCAAACCCGTTGAATGCCGTGCCGCTCGACTTTTTGGCAAACGAAGACGAAGGCTCGGCGATGGAAGAACTAAAGTCTGCGGAACGCTATCAGTTGCCTGAACTTGATGGGTTCAAGAGCAAGATCGCGGATGACGACTTTGAGATTGACATGCCGACGAATAATGAGACCAAGGCAGCTGCTGTTGCGGGCAAGGCGAGCAAGAGCTGGAGAGCCCTGCGGATAGCGTCACGGTTTAAGCTGGCGTCCTTTGACAAAATCGATGACCCCAAGAAGATTAACATTATTTTCGAAGATGACGTTGAAGGGGACGAGGATGAAGAAGATGCTGAGCCGACGGCAAGCGAAGAAGACATGCCCAGCAATCGCGACCCGATCATCCTATCTGCATCCTCCGGCGTTGCAACATCAGCCCTGAGGGAGAAGCTCATGAGCGAACACAAGGGCGTCTTTGCTCCTGTCGTGCGACACGCCGTGCGCGAGCCCGCCGAGGACGAAGTTAACGGCAAGACGTTCCATTTCGTCAAGGCCCAAGAGTTCAATCAGCTCCGAGACGGCGATAGGCTCATCGAGTATGGCACTCGTGACGGCGTAGACTATGGAACCAGCACAAAGGCCGTGGACGCCGTCGTCGACACGGGCAAAGTTCCCATTGTTGAGCTTGATCTCGAGGTATGTACACATACATCCCCCCCCTTTTTTTTTCATGTTTTTTAACTTATCGCTAACTCTTTTGTTTTTAATACTAGGCCGCACAATTCGCCAAAGACATGGACTTTTCAGCACGATACATCTTCATCAAATCTTCTTCCTCAGACATCGATGAAGAAAAAACCAAGGACCTCTTCGACACTATCATTGTAGATGACGGAGATGTCGAAAAAACTGCTGCTGGTATCAGCGAGTTCATTTTCAAGGGAGAAGCCGATGCAGAGACCAACGGCGATGCGAACATGGCCGATGCCCCATCTGCAAATGGCGAAGAAGAGTGAAGAGATGTTTCTAGAGGGAAAGGGTATGCATGTACGATGATGGCGGGATTAGGATTTAAAAGGGAGCTTCTTCTTTTTTTTTTTGCGTTAACGGCTGTATGTTTCAAATGCTACAGAGCGGGTCTAAATACCCAAGGGCGTCAAATTGGGATACATAAGATTACTATCATATAAGACGGACAAAGGCACGACGAGAGTTCTTGTGTCAAGAGTGGAATTGGGCACTTTGCGATTAATAAACAATCTAGCTAAATACACAAAGTCCGGTTGTTAGACAAGCCCGATACAAACAAATATGAAATCATGAGGCAACAGAGTCGTTGATAAGATTAATCCCGATTTCTCTGTGCCATTTCCTCGGCAGCTTTTGGGGCCTCTTTTTTCCTGCCACATCACAATTTTCAATCTAGTACGTGATGGTGTAGGACAAACATGAGACGTGTCCACCAAGTGAAAAGGAGGGCGATTTTACTCGTCCTCTTCCGAGGATTCCTCCTCAGAAGCCTCCTGGAGCCACTTGATAAAGGGCTCGGCAGCCTTGCGGACCTTGCGAGAGGTAGAGACGTCGACGTACTTCTTGCTGGCCTTGGAGCCCCAGGGGACGACGACCTCCTCGGTGATGAGGTCGTGGTGATAGTACAGCTGCAGGATCTTGACGACCTGCTGGAGCACATCAGGGTTCTCTTTGCTGAGGCCGCCAATCAGGCGCTCGGTACCACCAAGCAGGGCCTTTTCATGCTTCTCAGAAGTGACAAACTAGAAAAAGAGGCGTTATTAGTAAACTGTATTGAGTAACTAGAAGAGAGTAAAAACAAAATGCTGTGTATGTGTGTAAAACTCACCTGCTTGAGCATGCTGGCACGCTTGGGAATCTGGGCCACAATGTTCTTGTCAAAGACGGTCTGCACCAGAACCAGGACAGTTCGGTGCTTGGCCTCGATACCAAGCTCCTTGGCCTTGACATAGATGTTGATGGAATCAACCTTGTCAATGCCGCCCTTCTCTTCAGCCTGCTCGGCAATCCAGTTGCCGAGTTCGTCGTAGACGGTGTTGCCACCGCCCTCGCCGTCCTCATCCTCGTCGTCGCCAATGTTGAGCTTCTGCTTGAGCTCGCCGGGGAGCTGTGCCTGGCGGGCCTTGACGGCCTCGGCGCTCATGTCGACAGCCCATTCGTCGTCCTTAACCTCGACTTCGGCGCTGGTAGCGGCAGTGATTGCCTCGGCCTGCACCTTGTAGAACTCGTCATCGCTGACGTCGCCGTTCTCGGCGGCCTCGTTGGAGCCATTCTCGGAGCCATCTTCGCCACTGCCCTGGCCGTTCTCCTTGGCATGGCCATTCTGCTTTGCCTTCTTGGCGGCACGGCGCTCAGCCTTGTCCTTCTTTCCCTTCTTGGGCTGGTTCTTGAGGATGAATCCACTAAGCTTCAGGCGGAGATCAACGTCGGTGCGTTGACCACAGGCCTTGCAGTCGAGCACGATGTGATCGTCTTTGATGACGACGTCGGTCTCAGGGTTCTTGCACTTTTTGCAGAGAACAAACTTGTTGATGAAGCCATCGAGGTGGTCCTGCAGCTTTGCGGCATCGTGGGCGCCGTTGATGATCCAACGGTCGTCCTTGGGGTCGATGTTGGTCTGAGCTCCCAGCTCGAAACCAAAGTACTTGATGACATAAGAGCCTGGGCGGGCAAGAGACTGGGCGACGCTGGACAAGTTGACGACAACGGTCTTGATACCGTTACCCTTGCCTTCAATCTTGGTCTGGAGGCGCTCCATCTTGTAGCGGTAGAAGGCATCGCTGACATCGCGACGAACGTTGACGAGAGCCATGGTGACGGTTGTTAAAGGGTGGCAAAGTGGGATGCTTGAGGTTTGTCTATGGGGATTGAATGGACGAGGGCTGGGATTATGCCTGGGACGGAGGTATATGCATCAAGAGGCTCGAGACGGTATATTGGCGCCGGATAGAGCGGGCGTGTCGAGGACCAAAGGGAAGCTGAACAACTCAACAGTTATGCGTACTGGACATAGGGCGGACCGGACAGATTCGCGATTGCAGTGGGACAGGCATGAACTCGGATCGGAAATCGAGGGGAATATCAACCGTCAGATCTAATATCGGGACTGCTAGGTTTCCGCGGTATGCGAAATAACTGCAGCGTGAAGAAACGTCTGGATACGGAGGCGGAATCGTGCTGATACATAAACAACAATGTACCGGCAAGGAGCTGCTAAGTGGGCAGAATGCTGGTGGACAGACAACCTAGGAGATTGGCCAGAAGAGCAGAAAAGACGAAGAATGGGATTCTCTTGTCTGTTCGACTTTTGATATTTTTTTGTGTGCTCGTAGCTGTGGAGGCGAGGAGAGAAAATAAAGACTGGGGAGGAAAAGTGCGCTGCGACCGGCAAGACAGTCAGCAGGCCTGGCAGATGGCTGGATAGCGGGCGAGACAAGATGCTCGAGGAATCTGACAGATGCAATCTCTAGAGAGACGACGAGTTGTGATGAGGGGGAAAAGGGAAGAAGAAGAAGAAATGTCGAGAGGCTGCTGGGATTTTGAATCAGGCAGAGATTCCAAGTGGGGGCAGAGTTGTCAGCAAAGCGGATTATTATTTTTCTTAGGTTTTTTCTTTTTTTCTTTTTCCTTTTTTGCTGTGGTGAATCACGGGCTGGAGAAGGACCAAGGAAGCCTAGTGGAAGGAATCGGAGGCTAAAATCCGGTGCGCTACAGTACAGGTACCGAAACGTTAAGCTGGCTGGGCGCTACCGTCCGCTAAAGCAGCACCAACTGGACCGCCTGGACCACTGACAGCACTGACAGCAGGGCATCAATCACTTGCGTCTTCAGCGCGTCGGTGCTGGGGCCCTTTAGCGCTCGACCGCGTGTACCGGTACATTCGCGTTGTGCAGACGCAAGAGTGCGTGCATTAGGTTCGCTGGCTCGGAGAATCTGCGGCAGAAGCGGCATAACGAGCTTGTCCGGGCCACCGAGGATAAACGTGTGCTTGAATGCGCTTCTGGGACTGGCGGTTGCTCACATGCAGTAATTTGATACTACTAATAGAAAATGCAAGCCTTGGGAGCCGTCCAGAAAAAAGTTCCCGAGACTGGCTGCTGCCCCACGACTTGCGTTGCGAAGCTGCAGGATGACACGAGGCATGGCGGATGGAGCACAAGATGGGATCATGCTTGTGCCCTAGATTCATGCGGAGAGCCGGCCGAGACGCACATTTTCAGCTATTACGTGCCCGTGGATATAGCGGAGACAAATGGAACAAGATCATGCCACTGTACACAATTCTTGACATGGAATGCTTCTGCTGAGTATAACTCAGGGCCACAAGCAACGCCGGAGTTTGGACTTATGGCCCGGCTTTGAGATTTAGGTACCTCACATGAGTACAGGTACAGGTACCGAGGCATCTACAGTGTTTGGTGTCTGGTATTTGCATTGCAGATCGATGCTCAACTCGGAACCAACTGCAGCTGCATTCTCTGCTGGCATTGTCGCCCAACCAACCGAGCGGTGGTGCCCTGATATTTCTCCCGCATTGCAAGTGGTTGCCGTTGGGTATCTACCTACTAGACATGTGATGGAATTGATGTTGTGTTACATAGATGTAGGTACTTACGTACTGCCCATCCATATTGCTGTCACCGACTTCTACCATCATTGCATGTGACTTCAAGCTGTTTCAATTGTTCATCTTTCCTGATTATATCTTACATCTTAACTTTCTCACCATCTACATCAAGAGGGTGGAATCGCAAAAGGCACTTCTGCCCCAATGGCCGTGCCGAGATGAGCTGGTCCGACATGGCCATGGCTTCCTCCTGCATAGACTCATGCGGCGTCGTGCTGTACTTGGAATAAACATCCCGCAACAGCGTCTTCATCTCGATGAGAGCCAGACTAGAAACATGATCCAATTAGCCATCATATCCCTTGTTTAATCTTATCTTCTCGAGAGCACGAAAAACTTACTGCTTCCCGACGCAGCCTCGTCCTCCATTGGAAAAAGCAAACTGGATCCGCCGTCGGTCCGCATCTCCCTCAAGCTCCAGCCAGCGCTCAGGATTGAACACATCTCCGTCAGGAAATATCTCGTTGTTGAGCCGATGGACCGAATACGCCTGGCAGCTCACAATCGTCTTCTCAGGCAACCAAAACCCATCAATAGAGCGACCGCCCTGAGGAACGTACCGCGGCAACGACATTGGAATCGGCGGGAAGCACCGCAGGCCTTCACAGACGACGGCATCGAGAAAGGGGAGCTTGTCAAAGGGCGTCTCGGGATTCGCCCGCAGCTCCTCGGCTAGTTTGCGCTGGATGCCTAGCGAACGCGGCTGCGAAAGTTCCCACAGGAGGAAGCATAGCCCGTCGCCCGTGGTGTCGATGCCTGCGGCCATGTGGTCGAGGCATTCTGCTGCTTTGTCAATGTAGTCGAGGTCGCCCGTCTTTTCGTCGAAGCGGCTCATGAGAGTGAATGAGGCCGTACCGCTGAGCTGGCTGGTCTCTAGGACATAGTCATCCGCTAAGGGGGTCTCTCGGGGCTTTGCAAACAGATATAGCACCCTGGAGAACAGACGATGCAAAGTAGGAGCGTAGTGTGAGATGAGGCGATCTACGGATCATGTTAACAACGGCAGTCAGGTTGAAGCGCTCAAGGGTCGACTTGCTCTGCAGGCTGTCATCTGCTGCTACTTGATGCATCATCTCCTCGTCTTCCTTCTTGGTGATGCAGTCGGTACCGTAGGGATGAAACAGATGGTGCGTAATGCAATCGCAGGCATACGCATGCAGGGCTGTGACGGTCAGTAATGTCTACGGATTTTCTAAAGCCATTGAGACAAACCCATCTAAAGAAACGTCTGATCAGCCTTCGCCTCTCAATGGCATTTGGTACGATGGCCCAGACTTACAAAAATGTCTGATACACCTCCTGGAGCAGAAGTACAGCGTCGAACAAACTTGGAAGACCGTTCCTGGACTCCCGTGACTGAAGCGCTCTTCATGACGTTGCTGTTAGCATAACGGTCGGCGAGAATCCTCTTACGTTTGGCATGCTGATCCATGTTAGATGAGTCGTATTAACATTCAGCTTATTAGCAAGAAACATACGTCTGCCTTGTTCAATGTGGTGAACATGGTCCTGGAGAAGAACATCACCATTAAGCCATTTTGATTCCAGATACATTGATGAAAGACAAGATCGTTGCCTCACCTCCTGCCATAGATCTTGAACAAATCGTAAAACTCCGTCTTGTCATAGCCGCTGCCTCCGGAGCAGTAAATCTCCTTCAGAGCTTCCCAAGACGTGAACGACACCTCGTTGGGTGCGATGCGGACGACGGGCCCATATTGCTGGTGAAGCTGGTGAATGTAGACAGTCCTGAGGGCCTTGATCTCCTTCCACTTGAGAACCAAAGAGGTGAATTTGGACACTGCCGGTCCTGGGATTTTACTCAATGGAGATGTGAGGCGTCGAATCAAGTGGATGGCAAATAGCAGGGTTGCTGCCGCTACTAAGGTGATGGGGGAGAGCAGCAGCATGATGATGACTGGATTCGTTCGTTCTGGCTACCGTGGACAGACGACAAAGGGTTTATCCATGAGGAAGATACGTTCAAGTGATGGATGCAGAGCAAAATGGCCTCAAATTCATACAGAATCAATGGAATGGTTCTTATCATTGCAATCTGAGCTTAGTGTTAAACTCACAACCTCCGTAAACGGCTATCGACAACCCCGCTAGAGCCGCGATTCCCCACGAAACCCCGCAAAAGACGGCCAGAGAGGGCAAACCAGAAGCTCTGGATATGCAATTGGTGGTGATGGGCCTTTGCCGTTAATGGACAATATTGTGAGAGCAAGGCATTGGTGTCTGGGCATCGCATAGCCCGGTCAACTTTGTTAATTGAGTAGTCATGATGTGTGACTATGAGGCTTCTTCTTCTTCGCCATGGTCTTTCTGGGCTTCATGATGCGTCTACTCCGATGATGTTTGAGACGAGCTTCATCTTCAAATTGTCAGTTTAAAAGAGAAACTGGATTCCAGTTCAGGGTAGCATGTAAGCCGGCCTTGAAGTGTCAACTGCATTGACGAGTAGCAGTAGAAAGGACATTTGCACTGCCGCAATCAATCCATGAGAGCTCCAGTTGATGGACTCCTGGACAACAGCGTGCAACTCGTAAGGACTGGAGATGGTGATACCACGCAACCTGAGGTCGCACCACCACTATATGCATAGATTAGGTAGGCAAGCGAAAAAAGGAAATTAATTCGGATCCAGATCAGATTCATTTTTAGAATCGGGTTGTTAAGCTTTGGCCTCGATGCAACGATACATCGGCAGTCTCCACTGATGCCGGACGAGTACTGAATCTTGATTCTCAACAACATGAAATATTGTTGCTCCATATTGTCTGCATATGCACATGCACCTCAATAGGTATACTTGATTTTTGCAAATCTCCATCGTATTTCGTATCTTGCACATCATTCATCCATTTACGAGATGAGGCACTTCTGATTTGCAGATGGAAAAGTGCATCTGCACGTGAGGATACAATGCCGATGGCTGTGTTCGCGTTGCTATTTATACCTCCCGTGCATGAGCTCTGCAGGGACATGCAGGAGGTCGGTCGACAAGATGCGGATGCATGATGATGTCCATTCCGTTTTCTTATCTTCAACACTGGACTGGATTGGACTCGTTGCGGCATGTGATGTAATTGGGAGTTTGAAGTTAAGTTGGAAGAAGCAAGTGGCAGATGGGGATCTGCAAACTTGAGCTCCGTTTTGCTTAGCACCAGCTCCGTAGGATGCAGAGCTCTCAAGCTCCGTCGTAGCGGATGATATCAGCTAGTTCAGGGTCTTTGGTACAGAGACACAGAACAGACAGGCCTGGATATGGGATAACGGAGTATCTGTACTTCTCAATCGGGCCGGATGATTGGACTGGATTACCTGAGAGGTACCTAGCAGTACTGGGCTTTGAATTGACAGGCTATGAGTCTTGATTGCATGATGTCTGGTGTCCACGTACTTGCCCGTCCCTGTTGCCCTGGTACAACATCATCCTCCCATCTTACGAGTACATCGAATCCAATCCCTTTCAGCTGCTGTGATCCGGTCGAGTATGTGCAATGCTTGGCACAAAGGTGGCAGTACAGAAGATTGATACGAGGGGCCTGTGAGCGGATTAGTATTCAGTTGATTTCGATCAATCAGCGTCTTTCCCCTATCCTTGTTCGACAGAGGTTTTAATCTAGTTGCTGCGCGTTGCAGCTGAAGAGGCATGACCCCCATGTTACCTACAGAGTCGTGCTACTAATACAGACGCCACCACGAACAGAAGAGAACAAAACAGGACCAGACAATGGACATCAAATGACATGGGTTCTAATTATATCTCCAGACCCACGAGCCACGGCGATTTTGGGGCTTTGGATCCTAGCGTCCACCCGCTGGTAGGACTTTAACCATCCTGGGCAAGCCCTGCGGCTCTGTGGGTGGGTTTTGGATGGAGAGCTGCTGGCAGCCTCGGATGCGAGTGGTGTAAGATTTCTGTTCCCAGCAGGCAGAAAGGCCGGGAAAAAAGGAAAATGGAAGCGGGCGAGAAAATTATGGTCAAGACAAGAACGGGCTCACTCAGCCCTGTGAGCAGCCTTTTCCCACCGGGGGACCGTGGCCTTGGCACACTTCAGCGTTGATATCTCCAAAAGTCCGTTCTGTCCATGGCTGAAGCCGGACTGCCTCTCGTCTCTCTCATTCTGGGTCATTTCATTCCATCGGCCGTTGAAACTATTGAACTATTGATTGAACCAGCCAGCCCAGCCCATCACCTGAACTGCCAGCACTAGCAGAGACAGGCCCCGTCCGTGCCCACGGCCTGTCAAACTTGTCAAATCACTCAAACCAAACCATCCATCTTCGCTGACCGGGACAAGGAAGCCTCTGCATCCTCGTGTCGCGCTACCCCGGCTGTCCAGCCTTTGAAGAGCGGGCATTGGCCGCAGAAGAGGCCCTTTTTAAAATTGAGCGACAAAAAGGTTGCGACTGGTGTCTTTTCTCCTCTCTCTTGACTATCTTTTTTCTTGGATTGGACAGACACAGCCTTATTGTCCCTGGCCGCGCGCAACAAACTCGCGCATCTTCTCAGCTGTTCTCTCTGCTTGTAACGTCTAGCACAGCACGCACTACTACCTTAGGCACAGGTACAGGTAAGGTCAGGTAATCTACACAGCCTCACTCTCCCCCGCCGCCTCGAGTCTAAGCCCGGGAACTCGACAAGGAACAGCAACAAACAAACTCAGCCCTTTTTGTTTTGTGTCCAGCAAGAGGAGGGGAAAACAGGAAATTGAATTTGACGTGCAGGACAGCGTCGAGGCTAGAGAGGTATAGTACGGAGCCAAGTACATACAGCACAAGCACAAGCACAAGCCAAACCTGATCTTACAGCGGGCTCAGGCAAAGCGCAAGCGGTTGGGTCCCCCCCTTTAACACGCCTAAGCCGCATAGGCGAGGCCAGCTCATCAGATTGGATCATCGGCGCCAAAAATAAACCTGCGCAACTCGACCCAGGTCATCAATCAGTCAATCGCTACTGAGGAAGGATGCCCAGCTTCAGAGGCCTGGGCAAGCACAGCAACCGTTCGCAGCACGCGGTTGCCGAGGCGTCGCCACAGCAGCAGCAGCAGCTACAACAGCAGCAGCAATCCGGAGTTGCGTCTCAGTCTCAACCTACAAGAGCACCACCGGCGCCGGCTGAGGCAGATTTGCAGCACCCGCCGCACCCCGACGCGACCCCTCAGTCAGCCTTGCGGACGAGTGCCCTCAGCTCCAGCGAGTCGTTTAACGTGACACAGCAACAGCAGCAGCAACAACAGCTTCAGCTTCAGCAGCAATTGCAAGCTCAACAGCAACAGCAATCCGGAGCAGTTGGTGCTGGAACTCCGGCTCTCCTGTTTCACTCGGGCTCGTCCGGCGTCGGCCCCTCGCCTGTGCCTGTGCAGAACCCCGCCGTCATTGGGCCAGCGCCCGCTTTTGATGGCCGCCAGCAGCTCCAGCAGCTCCAGCAACAGCATCAGCTGAATCAACAGCCTCAAATTCAACCTCAACTCCAGCATCAGCATCAGCAACCTCAACCTTTGCCGCCGCAGCAGAGCACGGGTAAGCTGCAGAAGCAACAACCACCGCCGCCACAGCAACAGCAACAGCCCCCCGGGGATTTTGCTGAAGCCGCCTCCGCAGTCCGCCAAAGTCAGCGCTACAGCGCATCGCTCCACCACCTCTTCAACGTCTCGCAGACGTCACTCAACGAACTGACGGGCCATCACCAGGGTCAGGCCGCCGCCTCTGCTTCAGCCTCTCAAGCCTCGCAAGGCTCTGCCCCCGAGAAGCGATCGGCACGCAAGATCATCAAGGGTATCTTCTCCGGCCGCAACAACCACGACAACCACCGCGACACCCCCGCAGCAGCTCAGTCTTACGATAACACCGTAGGGCTCGCCCGCAGACCGTCCAAGCGCATCAGTCACAGCAACCCGCCCAACGTCAAGACTGGACTTTCTCCTCAGCCAGACCGCGACTGGCACACGCCCAACTCGTCCGTCCACCAGACATCGCCGCTGCAAGGAGTGGGCGAGGCTGAAGAGTACGGCTACGATCACGACCAGGCCCGCCTCCAGCACGACCCCCGACTGTCCGTGCCGCCCATCAACACCATCCGCGAGGCGCACGCCGACGAGATACAATCGCCCTACGACGACTATCACCACTCGCAGCAGCAGCTCCCGCCTCCGCCTCAGCTGCAGCAGCCCCAGTCCGCTCACCCACAGGTGCTTGCATCTCAGGATTCCCTACAGCAGCAGCAGTTTGAGTTTCAGCAACAGCAGCAGCAGCAGCAGCAACAGCAGTTTGAATTGCAGATACAGCAGCAACAGCATCAGCAGCTTCAGTACGATCCCCAGCAGGCAGTCTACGATCAGCAGGGTCACCCTCAGCAGCCGCAGCAGCAGTTGCCACACAACCCCCAGCAGTATTACACCGCCAACTCACCGCAAGATCAATATCAGCAGACGACAGACCCGCGCATTGTCACTACGCATCTAGGCCAACAGCAACTGCACCAGCAGCAGAACCCAGAAACCATCTCTCAGCTCTCACGCGAGTCGCCAGCTCCCGATTCGGACCAGCGATCGCTCAATCAACAGCTAGAGCAGCAGCCATCACCTGCTGTCCATTACTCTGTGCCGGCACAAGAATCCGTCTCCAGCATCACTCTGCCTCCCGTCCAGCCTACGAACCAGCAGCAGCAACAGCTCTCGCAACCTGCCATGGCACCGCCCGGAGGAGGCGCACCTACGAACCGTGCTGACAAGGCCCTTCCTGGCGCACCCCCTGGATATCGCCACACTCACACCAACTCCAACATGACCTCGGTACCCGGCGCACCTCTCCAGCCCGGCCAACAGCCTGCAGGAGCCGCCGCCGGTGCTGGTGCTGCCGGTGCTGCTGCTGGCGGCGCGGGTGCTCCACCTCGGTATGAAGCGGCGACTGGTGATCAAGGCCGGAATAGTCCTCAGCCTTCGACCCATGAGCGTGACAATGCCGAATCGGAAAAGGCCTTTAAAGAATTACGTTTGTCTCCCATTTCTTTTACTCTCTCCCCTCTAGTCTTTGTTTGCGCCACATGGAGGTTGGCGTAGGTTAAGTTATCCAAGTAAGGTGTACAGCTAACGTTGCCGGTTTTTACAGTCACAAAGTATAAGAACGTGAAGCGCCTCTACTTTGATGGCAAGTCCCAGATCGAACAGCTTAATGGCCAGATTGAGCATCTGCAGAATGCCGTCGCCAACCAGCGCATGTCGCAATCGCGGACCGCCCTCGACGACAACGAGTACGTCAACAGGTTCAACCGACTCAACGGCGCCATC
Organism: Trichoderma simmonsii; assembly: GCA_019565615.1. NCBI lineage: Eukaryota > Fungi > Ascomycota > Sordariomycetes > Hypocreales > Hypocreaceae > Trichoderma > Trichoderma simmonsii. The sequence goes on from CP075866.1 coordinate 4,622,773, forward strand.
AACAACCTGTCATTCAACATTCGCAAGGACTGGCGACGCCTGCCCCAGTGGCTCGAGAAAGTTGTCAGCCCCGATGCCCTCAAGACGGGTAAGCAGGAGATGACTGCGGTGGGCAGAGCCGTCATCACCAAGTGGATAGTGGACGAGGTCTTCAACAAATGCTTCCACCCAGACTTGGATGCTGCCTTTAGCAGCCAGCTCAAGGAGATTGAGCTCCACATCCGAGGCAATGCGTACACCATGCACAGCCAGGAGGAGTTTGACGCGCTAACGACCAAGGTGGTCAACTGGCGGATGGCGACGCTCGACGGGCTGCAGCACAAACTCAACTCGACAACAGCGGGAGATAACCGCGCAGGGCTGATTGCCAAGATGACTACTAACCTGGCCGCACACCTGTACCAGTTCCTCATTGAGCCGCCGCCGGCCGGAGTCGAAGGTAGCACCTCGATGATTGTGGAGCTGGCCATTGGCATCGCTGCCAACTTGCCGCGGGAGAGCCGAGACGTGACCATCATGTATCCTCTGCCAGGAGACGTGATGCAGGCGGGCTTCATGGAAGTCGAAAAGGGCGGGCTGCCTTCTCTCGATGGCCAGAAGGAGGAGGCCAAGGTGGATGCCGATGCAGACAAGGATAAGAGCAGCAGCAGCGGTGATTCAAGCAAGGCCGGTAAGTTATCTTGTTTCATCTTTCTTGATTGAGGCTTTACTAACTTTATGATTACAGGATTCCCCAAAGATTCAGGTCGCGTGCGATTTGCAGGATTTGTGGCCATTGAAGTAAGAGGGCGACAGGTGTTGATGAAGGCGCCGGTATGGACACTGTAGAGGGTGGAACAGGGCGGTGACAAGAGCGCATCATGTGTATTGTGATGAGGGCGAAATGACACCCCTTTATTTCCCCTCGAGTTATTTTTCCTTTCCTTTTCCTTTTTATTTATTCACTTCTTCTCTACGGAGGCTGGTATTGATGACCGAAATGGATATCTCTAACTTACTTTTGTTGTTCATACCCCTCCTCTTCCTTCCTCTAATTCCTCTCTCTTGGACTGTTGATGGTGAGAGAGACTTATCTCGTCTGTTTACTTACTTGGTTATGGATTGTATGACGATTGACTTCGGCATGAAGGCATGTGAAGCGGGCGAGGCTGTGTTTTGTAAATAGACTTGGGGGGCCGTCTGGGGAAGAAAGAAGAAAATAAGACTAGACGGACGGTCCTGAGAGGCTATTAGAGTAGATGATGAGAGATGATTGCTACGCCACTTGTCGTGGAAGTCTTGGTGAGGTGATGTCCAGACTGACGAGGGTGCAGTGTTGGTTAAGGGGGGAGGTTGTGTTGTTGGCATGACTGAGAGCGGTAGCTGGCATGATACATGTATCAATTCTTTTTGACAACGTCTGGTTGAAATAAGTGCAGGGCTGGGTATTGGCTTTAGTTGCTCACTGCCATCCAAGTTGTTCCAGCGTCCAGTGTATTCAGGCCTTTAAACGTCCCACGTTCCAACGTACCTGACGCACGGCAAAGGTATATAAAGCAAGAGCGCACAACGCAACTTACACGAACAGAGAAACAGTCCGGTAATCTGGATAAATGGTAAGTAATATATTGATTCTTTCGCCTTTGTTGAATTCTTCGTACGTGTGAAATTTTGATATCAGCAAGAAGCGCCATGTAAAAAGGTCGAAAAGGGCAAAGATGAACATCCAAGGTTCTCTTTTGTACAGTCAGGGGACAAGAGTCTGCGAACGGAAAAAAAAAAAATATTCACCAAGTCTAAGGTAGGAGGCGGTAATCTATACCAGCTTCAATCCGTAACAGCTGCTGTAAGATTAAACATTATAAGTGAATTCTCCAAAGGCTGGGGCGTGGCCTTCCTCTGATCTAGCTACTGCAGCTTTACTGACCCTCTTGATAATAAATATAACCTCTATAAGTGAATTCCGCTACAACATCAAATACTCATCAGTTATTATGAAATGTTGATTTTACTCACCTGCATAGATATTTTATAGATTTAATTATTAATTTTTAAAAAACTGTAACTTTTGCTGGTACTCAGTATAGCGTTCGTAGACTTTTGGCCCCTAACTGTAGCTACGTTGGCTGCCCAGCACCACTAAGACACTGTGCCATATCTGAACTTTTTACACTATCCGGATTGTACCGGACGGTGGCTCTGGGTGGGAGGATCCTACACACTTCTACTACATATGTAGCTTCAGGCCTGTAATTTCCACCATCTCCCTCACTTCAAAATGCTTGATCTGACTTTGCGCAAGGTATGGAGGAAATTTGAGGCCCAGAGGCCTTCAGAAAGGCTGGCAAGTCCAATATTGAATCTGGCAGGCTATGCACCCTCTCAAATACAATTGAAGCTATCTCCTGCAACTAAACAAATGGATGAGGCCTCGTGAAAGGGCCAACAGCAGGCAGAACAACAAGATGCGGCCTGTGAGAGGCCATCCATCTCAATGGGTGTGTTGGGAAACTCCCATTTCGTTTCATCAGGCGCCAAGGCAGAGCTATCTATGAGGCCTCACTTTTTTTTTATCTGCGGCATTCTGACGAGCCAGGCCAGATCATTTTGGACAAGAGTATAGATACTGGTGAAGCGTGGCTCACGGTTGCTGCGCTGGATTATATACCAGTTAAGTCGTTCTCCTGTCTCTTATTCACCTTGACATCTCAACGTTCAAACGCACTAGACATCAAGCCGCGAGAAGCTACTATGGCGGGCTGGATCGCCGTTGCAGGCCGCTATTTGGTTACCGCGAGCTCTGGCATTTCTATCTACCCACTCTTACGTGATGGAGCCCTCAAAGTAGCTGGTGATGCGATATCATTATACAACTACTTCACAAGCTCTGCGACAGAGGGCTCAGCATCGCCTCCCGCAACATCGCCTGCCGCAACACCGCCTACGCAAGCACCCCCGTCTACTTGGGTTCTAAGTGAAAAGGGCGGTATTGGGAATCAGATGCAGAGTCTCTTCTCTGCTACAACAATCGTTCTTGAAATCGTTAAGATTTATCAGGCAGAGCAGATTAGGAGAGAGCTCAAGGGCATTGCGGATCAGCTCAGGATCCATAATAACCTTGTTGCGGGAGGAGGCGGCGGCCCAGATGGATTCGCTCGAAATGTTCTCGATTTTTTCAACCTCAAGGTGGCAGAGTATACGGGTGACTACAGTCAGCATCGCTTCAGAAAGTACCACTTCAGACAGCGCCGCCTCAGGAAGCACCGCTTCAGACAGCACCGCTTCTTCATCTATCATCCCGATACGCATTGGCATGGTGCCTTTGCTAGAATACGCCAGGAGTCTGGATCTGCACAACCGCTTTTGTTGGGCCTCAGTGACGACCTCTTTGCAGTGTTCAGGTTGATGCTCTGCGCTCGAGTTGCTCTAGAAGCAGAAATCGGAGACGGTGCTAGGAATGTCACATTTCATCTCCTCATACCCTCATACTGCACACTGGTCATCCCTCGTTCATTTGTCATCTTTGGAAATCTATTTCCCTTGACCATCGATGGCCAGATAGCACAGGGGGAACCCCTCGTTTGGCTGAATCTTCCTCAGAGGGATGGCTTTGACCGGCCAGTACTAAACAATGTCGGTAACTTGGATCATCTGCCCGATTCCAGTTGGAAAGAGTTCGCAACAGCTGGTGCTGCAACAACGACAATGTTCGCTACATGGATGGGTGCTACTCCAATGGCTGTAGAGGCAGTAGCCATTGCATGCCCTCCCTTAGCCGTGCCCGTTTTCCTCGCTTGCTTGGCTGGCACAATGATAGCAACAGCTACGGTGGTGACGGCAGTAGAAAGAGCTTGGGAAGAGCCACCTCCAGCACTCCTTGGCTAGTTCGTGAGATACAATCATTGTTCTTGTAGTGTGGTCGCCTTGGTTATAATGGATGGAGGGTGCCTAAATGCAGTATAAGTGTGTATAGGTAAACAAGAAGTGGTTATGCCTCTCTGTTATGTATAGTTTCCTTATAGCAATGAATGACGATTAATATCTTTCAAGTACAAACTCTGCGGGGGTCGGGTGTAACTTGAAGCTGTAATAGGGCTCCAAAAGAGGACTCCATTTAGAATACCAGGTACAGAGGTACCTGTAATTGACAAAGTCTTTGCAACACCCATTTCGCCTCCCAGTGTGGTAATTTTCTTTTTTCTTTCTTTCTTGCCTCTTTCGGCATTAATCTTTGACCCGCATTCTGATCAAGTCGATGCGATGAAAAGAGTCACCGCACCCTGTTCTGTGGCAATGCACGACCAATCTCAACCTTGAATGTTGAGTCACAGCTTCAGGGTCTTGGCTTAGTTGGGACTGAGGTACCCTTGGTGGCGCGGAATGGCCCGGCAGAGGGGTGAAGGTACTTTTGGCCACTAAAGGCTGGACTGAGTCATCGAGGGCTCGAATTGATTTGACATCAAATCCTAATCGTTGCTGCGGGTTGGCTGTGTTGGTTTTCAGCGCTATGCTGCTTGTGAGCAGTTTGTGACTCTTCTTTTTCCTCTTTAGTCTTTTTTATTATGATTTTTTGTAATTATTTTCCATCTTGACTCGTTGCTTTTGTTTCTGGGGGCGTCGAATAGAGCATGAGATTAGCTGAGATGAGATGAGGCTTTGCTGCAAGGCGATCACACAGGCTGTTTTTTTAGCGGGTTGTTACACTGAAAGTGAGAGATAGAGTCATCGCTAGGCGCAGAAGGATTGAGTGCATGTACAGGTACCTGTACCTCAGTGCTCGCTGGTACTTATAAGGCGCTGAGAAACCACTGCACTTAGTCCGTCCCCCTCTTCCACTTCATTCCCATTCCGGCAGAAAAAAAAACTTGATCCGCGGGGCACTTTGCTTGCATCAGCACCTGTCTTTTTTTTAGCGGGTTTAGCATCTGAGCTTTTCTTTTCTTTTCCTACATCGACATACAGACACAAAAGACAAGCTTCTTTAGATTCGAAGCTTTCTTTAATTCTTTAATTGTTTTTAAAACACCGTCACTATTCTACCGATTCAGAACTGTGTTGTTGATACTACAAGCATCATGGCTGTTCGTGCTCAGTTTGAAAACTCCAACGAGTATGTTTTTTCTTCGTCTTGTGATTGATGGAGGGGGAGGGGGAGGGGGAGAAGACAGGACGAGGAGGGATCTTGAGCTTTTGTCGACTTGGATCGCATTGCTTTAGGACTCCCTGGTTCTCTCTCTCTCTCTCTTTTTCTACAACTACTGGATATCCGGGCCTTGACTGACTGGTGGTTTTCTGCAGGGTTGGCGTCTTTGCGACCTTGACAAATTCATACGCCCTGGTGGCTCTCGGTGCCAGCGAGAACTTTTACAGGTAAATAAATACCATAACCAGCAGCAACAGGAACAGGCCCTAACGAGATATCCCGCAGTGTCTTCGAGGCTGAGCTCCAGGACGTCATCCCCATTGTGCGCACCACCATCGCCGGCACGCGCATCATTGGACGCCTCACGGCCGGCAACCGCAAGGGCCTTTTGGTGCCCACGACCACTTCGGACCAGGAGCTGCAGCACCTGCGCAACTCGCTGCCCGACTCGGTGCGCATCCAGCGCATTGAGGAGCGTCTGTCGGCTCTGGGCAACGTCATTGCCACCAACGACCACATCGCCCTGGTCCACCCGGATCTGGAGCGCGAGACGGAGGAGATTATCGCCGACGTGCTAGGCGTCGAGGTCTTCCGCCAGACCGTCGCCGACAACGTCCTCGTCGGTAGCTACATGAGCATTTCCAACCAGGGCGGCCTGGTGCACCCCAAGACGACCATCCAGGACCAGGACGAGCTGTCGAGTCTGTTGCAGATTCCCCTGGTGGCCGGCAGTGTCAACCGAGGCAGCAACGTCGTGGGCGCCGGCATGGTGGTCAACGACTGGATGGCCGTTACTGGACTCGACACCACGTCCACCGAGCTGAGCGTCATCGAGAGCGTCTTTAGACTCGGCGAAGGCCAGGGCCCCAGCAACATCAACACCACAATGAAAGACACCATGGTGGAGAGCTTCTACTAAGCGGTTTCTTCTGTCTTTTTGGTGGTTATACTCCTTACTTGATGTTGTTTTTTACTTGTTTTGGGATTGTTTGAACAAACCGACACAGGCATGGTGTTGATGGGAACCCATTTGTTTGCTTTCTTTACGAAACCGTCTTTTTATGATTCTGTTGGAAGAAAAAGAAAAAAAGACGGAAACCGAACGGGATGACGGCGGTCACTCGTGGGCGCGCGAGATATGCTGGTCATGCATGGGAGGCGTTTGAGTGTACATTTACTTATTACTACTACTTTTTTTTTTCTTTTTGACTTTTTTTTTTTTCTTTTTACACTTGATGTTGGATCTGATTGTAGCTATATAATAGCTACCTATCTACTACAGAGAGAGGAAGAGGCCTAAATCAATAGATGAAACTGGGCTGTTTCTTGTGTAATCGATGGTTATGGACTCTATTTTTGGTGACGGTGAATGTTGAACTTGACAGTAATTGCCATATTTTGAAGCAATTACGACATATAATAACCGTTATCTCATTACTGAGATTTCTAACCATCTTTTATATACTTAATATCATGGATATCAAATGCGATTCTGACGCAAGTTTGCAGCTGAGGCAATGCCCCTCACCCATCGACACTCACCGCCTACCACATCCAGCAGCACCCAATTGGACCGGCTGCAGGCACTTTTAGCTGCCCCTCCATACATGCATCTCTATCGACATACAATCTTTTGCTAGTATAATTATCCTATAACCCTTCTCATTCAAGCATCTTTTCCAGTAGCCTCGTCTTTTTTAGAATCAATTCCCCAGATACAATGGCTTCATCAAGTAAACCAGCCCATCTCGACCCCTCCGAGCTCGGTACCAAAGAATAGCAAGTTTCCCTCCCTTCCTCCTACTCCCTCTTATATATCACAACTCGACATAAAAACCCCCCCCATCACCATATCACATCATATTCTAACGTTGCCACTTCCGCAGCTGGGACAAGCTCTACACCACCGAACTCACAAACCACGCCGCCAACCCCTCCGACACAGGCACAAACTGGTTCGACGACTCCGACGCCGAGGGCCGCATCGTCGCCTTCCTCGACGCCCTCACCGAAGATGACCAGGACGTCCTCGAGAAGCCGTTGTCTAAAGAGGATGCTGCGCTGATGGATCTCGGGTGTGGGAATGGAGAGTTGTTGTTTGCGCTGAGGGATGATGGGTGGGAAGGGCAGATGCTGGGCGTGGATTACAGTGCGCAGAGCGTTGCGTTGGCGAAGAAGATTGGCGAGACGAGGGACGCTCAAGAAGCTGAAGAAGCTGAAGCCGAAGAAGCTGATAAAGAAGCAGAAAAGACCCCGTCAGTCCGCTTTCTTGAATGGGACCTCCTCGCCGGTCCGCTTTCTCCCACCGACGCATCCTCCCCTCTATCCTTTGCCCCTTCGCAAGAAACCCTCTTCGACATTATTCTTGATAAGGGCACTTTCGACGCAATCAGCCTCTCCGCGGGTCTCTCCTCCTCTGAAAACGCAAACCCGTGCGAGACGTACCGCAAGCGCCTCCTTCAACTACTCAACCCCCAAGGCGGCGTGTTTCTCGTGACGAGTTGTAATTGGACGGAGCCTGAGCTGCGGAGCTGGTTCGAGGAGGATGAGGATGGGGAGTTGAGCGTCGTGGGAAGGGTTGAGTATCCGACGTTTACGTTTGGAGGGGTCAAGGGGCAGACGATTACGACGTTGTGTTTTAGGAGGGGAAGGGTTGGGAGGGAGTGAATTTTTGAAGGTGAAAATGATACCATGTGGTGATAGATAGATAGAAAAGATGGAGCTCTAGAGTAGATATTTGTATATATAACTTGAATATTGGACAAAATGAACAGCATTCTCAGTCGAATGAAAAGTCTTGGGAAAATATATGATGCCTCTGATACGATTACAATACGACACGAATTGCATCACCGAAGAACTACAGGTAGGATTATAAAAAGAAAAAACGGCATGTTCGTTTACCTTGACCCCCTACATTACACCTCTCGAGTCTACAAAAGATGCTTCCACCTTTATGCTGCCTATTATCCACTATTCAGTCCTCTCTTTTTTTGTTCTTGTTTTCTCCCTTTGTTTGCCTTGCTGCCCCCTCCCAGTTCATCCATCCATCATCCATCCGCCTCAGTCGACATTTGACTCTGTGTGATTCGTTGCATCAAAACTTGTACTTTCTCTCACGCCACAGCTTGTCCAAGGATATAGGACTCAAAAACAGAAAATTGTAAAATAAAAAAAACCTTTCGAAACGCAGAGACCAAAAGCCGCTGCAGCACAGGGACAAGGGACAAAATCATTGCTTCATTACGGGTTTTCTCATCTATGGTGAAGTATTCATGGGCTCTCCGCCTCCTGACGCTCCGGTTCCTGAAGCCTCGGCGACCGCCTGTGTCGCGTAGTAACGGACATCCACATCGTCATCCTTCTGCAGCTTGGTTAGGTTCGGAACGATGCGCTGCTGGATCAGCTCCTGGCCCCGAGGCGAAGGCGTCGTCGGTGCAGCCCCGGCTCCCTGTTGCTCGATTGTGTAGAGGGTGCCCTGTTCTGGCAGGCGCTGCAGGGCGTTGATGAGGACCGAGTACGTCTTTGCAACGTTGAATCGGATGTTGGGAATGTCGTCTTCGGTCATCTTGTCGAGCATGGGGAGAATCGACTTGGAGATGACATCTATGCTAACTACAGAGGCCAGAGTCTGTACCCAGGAAAAAGACAAAAGCTGGTTAGTCACTGATCATGGGCATGGCTACAACATGACAAAGGTTAAACTTACCGAGATGGCAAAGCAAGTGGTCATCCGGTACAGGTAGTTGGGGTGGTTGCCCATTGTCATAACCTTGGGGATGATGGCCTCGCTTGCCCACTCCACGCCAAAGACCTCTGTCAGCTTTCGCAGGTTGTGCGTAGCAGCCTCACGAATGGAGAAGACAGTGTCGCCGAGCCATCCCATGCACAGGTTGCTGAGCTTCTCGTCAAAGAACTTGACGCCCAGCTGGCTGGCCAACAGAGGGATGTACTCGATGATAGCAAGGCGTACACGCCACTGCTTGTCCTCAGCCAGGTTGACAATGGCGGGCAGCAGCGAGACAGACAGGGGGTCGATGCCAATGACTTTTTTCCAATACTATTAGCCCTACAAGAATTCTCCTGAATCACGTCACAACATTATGCTCGTACCTTGGTTCACCAGCTCCAGCTTGGAGATGATATGCAGCCTAACTTCGGGAAACTCATCCTTGAGCATCTGGAGAAACATGGGTAGAAGATGGTCAATCGTCCTACAAACATACGAGTCAGTCAAGCAACATTACAAGTAGCTTGTGTAGACACATACTCTTGCTTGCCCAGTATAGGAGCGAGGCCGCTGATCTGGGTTCCGAGAGCGGCACGCACGTGCTGGGATGTGTCTGAGACGAGATCCTCGACGCTGCTCATGATGTCGTTGAGAAGCGTCTGGCGGTCCACCAGGCCACAGAAGCCGGGGATCTGACCAGCAATGGCTGTCCGGACTTCAGCCTCGTTATCCTTAAGAAGCTTGACGAATGCGGGCACCAAATCTCTAGAGACGACTTCCTCATCCACGGCTTTGGCAATCTGCAACCGGGGGTTAGCAACCGGGGAGTGACTGCAACGTGTCAAGCATCTTGCTACCAACCTTTTCGAACCTATCGGCAATCATGTACCTGACTCTCCAGCTCTTATCTTCAATCAGGTTTCGCAGAGAAGTCAACAGGACACCATGGCTAGCCTGCTGTTCCTTGGGCACGCCCTCAGCAATGGCGATGAGAATCTCGACAGTGAGTAATCGAACACTGTCCTGGTCGTCTGAAACGAGGTGCTGGAAGAGGGGAATCATCTCCTCAATGACAATGGCGGGGGGCATCTCCTTGACAAACTTGGCCAGGTTGGACGCGGCTTGGCGGCGGACCATGGGCGTCTCATCGTGGACCAAAAGGCCAAACTGCTGGCGAAGCTGCTCCTGGACGGGGGGGGACACCTTCTTGTAGGGAGCTGTAAAGAGACCGCAACCAGACACCTTGGACGTGAACCAGTCTGCCTTGGCGAGTCGGATTGTGAGGGGGATGAAGAACTCCTCCACCTGTTGTGGTGAGAGCTCCTCGCAGATCTTGTTGAGAGATTCGACGGCCTAGAATTTTGCGCCGTCAGCCAAAAGCGCTCGGATTAGCGTCATTGAGCGTCTTACCTTGTCTCGGACGACGGGCTCCTCAATGGCGGCGAGGTTCTCGAGAGGAGAGAGCAAGACGTGACCCCACGAAGGGCCTCCGACGTATTCGATGAAGTTGCCAAGCTCCTCGCTCAGGGCGACCAAGACCTCGTCTTCGTCCTCGACAGATTCTGCGTCATAACGTCAGATTAGAGCCCAAGACCAAGCAAAACAGTTGAGAGGGTGGGAGTGATGGAAATGGCAGCATGGTTATGGCAAGAGTCGAGCTGTTACTGACCGTCGAGAAAGGGAATCAGTTCATCTCTTGTTCGCTCGGCGCCGAGGGCAAGAGCAATTGTGGAGAGCCGGTGAATCGCGTTGAGTCGGAGCAAAACATCGTCGTGCTAGCGAATAGCAGAGAGCACAAAGTCAGCACCACGTCACAGGAGGAATAAGAAGGTGTATCCAGAAGAAGAAGATAAAATAGATGAAATGTTACTGGGCGTGATATACCTTGAGCTCATCGATGAGCACGGCGATGGGGTAGAGCTCGTCGTTTGCGTTTGGCGCTTCAGCCATGGCGTGTCACGAGGGGGGAGGCAGAGCGGGAGACAGGCGGTGGAAAGAGTAAAAGAGGCGCGTTGAGCGAGTCGAATCGAGACGGTTGAAGCACCGCAGATGTAGCTGGGAATCGAGGATTGGCAGGACGAGCGGCGAGCGACGAGGCCGATGGCGTAGGGATGAGGTGAAGCTGGTGATGCAATGGACGAATGGCTTTTGCGCAGCCTGAAGCCGAAGCAGAACCAGAACCAGGGCGGAATTGAGCAGCGACTGTCGCCTTGCCGCTGCCGAGAGTCGGATCCTGGAGAGCTCGAGAAGCAGGGCTGAGAGGCGGCGGGACGAGGCTGGAGGTGGACAGCTGAAGTGCCGGAGTTGAGGGGTGAAGATTGGATCGAGAGACACGAAGCTGTTGTTGGAGCCCAGCAAGAGCCTAGCAGCGAGGCGGTTATAGCGGTGCTGCCAGGTGCTACAGGGACTAGCAAGCTGGAGGTACAAGTGGTGATGCTTGCAGGGCGTTAGCGGCGGTGGTGGGATCGCCGCTTGAGCACTAACATGGAGTGCCCCGCCACGCAAGTACCTGTGAGCCCCCACCCGCTGCCCCTGTAGCCCGTCCTTTTATTGTAATTTGCCCCTTTGCCGTGTGTACAGGTACGTGTACGAGTTATTACATGTACGGCCTGTTGGCAGATGAATGTCGACACGAAATGCAGGTTGCAGTGTGGTTTGATATGGACTGCATAATAATAGCTGCCAGATGCTATAAGAAATGAGAACAAAGAAACATGATGCTGCTCAACGTTACACCAGTCTCGCATAGGTACCCTGGTAGAGATGGATCGAATACATCATCATACTACAAAGGTACAGGCATATAGATTGTCCGGTTGAGGCACCAAAGCGATAAACTTCAAAGGCTGCTGTACAATGACAGCAAGCTTCAAACAACAGCTGATGCAGCCGATTTCTCTGCCTTCAGCCCCTCCTCATTCCCCTCATCTGTGTCTAAGCCCTATTTGTTAGTATCAATTGCCACTGATACGGTGCCTAATATGAGTGAGCCTCAGTAGTAATTGGGCTCCTAGGTGCATGTGCCCAGCAAATGGCAGAGGCGGGGATCGTGCCTTGGTAAAACGGCCTGCTAGAGGTACCTGTACGGAGTACGTACATGCGGCTACGAAAAAGTGAGATGAATGGAAAAGGGAGCATCGATGTTCCGTCACCCCGCCGATTTCAGGACCTGCGAAAGCGCTGACTTGTGCTACCAGATAGCGAGGTACCTGGCTGTCCACAGCGTTCCCCGCCTGCAGCCAAGTCCCTCCGCATCGTTCCGCTATCACCATCAATCCATATCAATCACCCCGCCATCGTCCCTCCAAAAATTCCTGTGACTCAAAGCGACGACAATTTGCACGACTCGCCAATCCGGCATCACGAACCATCAAATCTCGTCCTCACGATGCCGACCATTTCCGTCGACAAGTACAAGCTCTACGAGGCTCTCGGCCGCAAGTACGTCTCTTCAACTGGGCATTTGCGTCTGTGAATGCGAATGCGAAAGCCATCTCCCACCCCTCCCTCCATCTGTCCATCCACGTCTCTATAGCCTACGACACCATACAGATATATACACAATATACTCTGCATACCCCCTTATGCAATGGTATATCTTGTACATTCTACAACACATGTCTAATCACTTGCAACTCCAGATTCACCACGGCCGAGTTTGAGGACCTCTGCTTCGAATTCGGCATCGAGCTCGACGAAGACACCGAAGACGAGGAACGGCCCATTGTCAATGGCGAGCAGGAACCCCCTCAGCTCAAGATTGAGATTCCCGCCAACCGCTATGACATGCTCTGCTTCGAGGGCATTGCCCTCAACCTCAACATCTTCCTCGGCCGCACCAAGCCTCCCAACTACAGAGTGGTAGAGCCCAAGGACGGCATCCTGCAGACCATCACCGTCTCTCCCGAGACATCAAAGGTCCGGCCCTACGTCTCCGGCGCTATCCTGCGCAACATCAAGTTCACCAAGGACCGATACGAGTCCTTCATCGCCCTCCAGGATAAGCTGCACCAGAACCTCGCCCGCCAGCGAACACTGGTATCCATTGGAACCCACGACCTCGACACCATCAAGGGCCCCTTCACATACGAGGCCCTGCCGCCCCAAGACTTCAAGTTTGTCCCTCTCAACCAGACGCAGGAGCTGACTGGCGAGACGCTCATGACCTTTTACGAAAACGACCGACACCTGGGCCGCTACCTGCACATCATCCGCGATGCCCCCGTATACCCCCTGATTCTCGACTCCAACCGAGTCATCTGCTCGCTGCCCCCCATCATTAACGGCGACCACTCCAAGATCACACTCAACACCACCAACGTCTTCATTGAGATCACTGCCACCGACATCACCAAGCTGGACATTGTCACCGACATGATGGTGACCATGTTCTCCGAGTACTGCGCCGAGCCCTTTACCGTTGAGCCCGTCAAGATCATCTCGGACCACAACAACCAGACCCGCGTCACCCCCCATCTCCGCCCCCGTGTCACTCACGCCGAGGTCGACTACCTCAATAGCTGCACCGGCCTCAACGAGTCCCGTGAGAGCCTCTGCAAGCTTCTCGCCAAGATGGCCTACGTCGCCCGCCCGTCAGACAAGGACCCCAACCTGCTGGAGGTGGCCATCCCCCCCACCCGTGCCGATGTCTTGCACCAGGCCGACATCATGGAGGACGTGGCCGTCTGCTATGGCTTCAACAGGCTTCCCCGTAGCTCTCCCAACAACAGCGCCACCGTGGCCGCCCCTCTGCCCATCAACAAGCTGAGCGACATTGTGCGCATCGAGGCCGCCATGGCCGGCTGGAGCGAGGTCATGCCCCTGACCTTGTGCAGCTATGATGAGAACTTTGGCTGGCTCAACCGCAAGGATGACGGCAAGACGGTCGTCAAGCTGGCCAACCCCAAGACGCTGGAGTACCAGGTTGTGCGAACTTCGCTGTTGCCTGGTCTCATCAAGACGATCCGCGAGAACAAGAGCCACAGCTTGCCCATCAAGATCTTTGAGGCCGCCGACGTCGTCTTCAAGGACGAGAAGTCGGAGCGCAGAGCTCGCAACGAGCGCCACTTTGCCGCCGCCTGGTGTGGCAAGTCAAGTGGTTTCGAGGTCGTGCACGGCCTGCTGGATCGTCTCATGCTCATGCTGCGCACCAACTTTGTTGCCGGCACCGACGGCGCCTCTGTCAAGCCCGATGGCTACTGGATCGAGGAGCTCAACGAGGATACCTTCTTCCACGGCCACGCTGCCGCCGTTTATCTCAGACTAGGCGGCAAGGAGCAGCGCATCGGCGAGTTTGGCATTCTGCACCCCACTGTGCTAGAAAAGTTTGATCTAAGGTACGTTTTGTCTATATACTTTTCCCTTTACTATCTCCACAAATGAAAAGAGTTTATGATGCTAACTATTTATTTTCCCCCTTATAGATTCCCCGTCAGTACTTTGGAGATTAACCTAGAGGTTTTCCTATAATCTGCATGCTTTGCTAGAGCCACAGACCTCATGAGCAAGAAAGGAAGAAATTTTGAAAAAGAGAAATACAGTAGATCTGGTAGTTAAAAAAGCAGTAGAAATCTTTTCCAAAACACATAGCTGGTGTCTTTTGTTCATCTAACAAAATTCTTTGTTCGTGTAACAACTTCATTGGCTACTTAGTATTTTACAACGGTACGGGTCAAGGACCGTCTCACAAAGGTGTAAAGGTAGCACCAAAGGATGGTTGCCTAGCAGCTCATCGATGATATTGTGAAAGAACAAAGGAAAAGGGGTAAAAAGAAAGTTCAAGGCGAGAGTAATTGGATCCATTGATATCTTTGTAGGGTAGCCACTCCCTTTGATCCATCCGAGGTTGTCACTGTACTCCGTAGTACAGCCTGTACAGGTGCCTACATGTACCTCTTTAAGGCGCTATGGCCACCGCGCCTGACGTCTTTTGGGGGCTCCCAGCATAACCCCACTCCCCGGGCAGGTGCCCCGCCAGTGCTTTCCTTGCTGAGGCTCGATTTCCAAGGTTCTCCATGTGATGCCGTTTTTGGAGCTCTGACGACGCTTCCTCTCCTCACATCACAGCCGCTGTGCCTGTGCCCTGCGCCCATCATGGAGGCCAAAAAGGTGCGATATCTCTCACAGTTCCGGGGGCTGGTTTGGCTTGTTTCTTCCGGACAGATCACAAGCAGATTACAAGCCTCAAGTCCCAAGTTTCGCATATTCGCAGGTCACTGACCATGGGCTCTTTCAGATCATCGAGCGCGTCCAGGGCATCAACGGCGGCCAGACGGCCACGGGCACGCTGACGCTGACCGACTTCCACATGGTCTTCAGCGCAACCATCGAACCGCCAGAGCACCAGAGCCAAGAACCGGCACCTCCGCCAAAGAAACGCGAACGATGGATCACGTATCCCATGCTCTCCCACTGCACCTTCCGGCCGACCCCTCCGTCTTCCCGCCAAGCCCCGTCGATACGCATCCAATGCCGAGACTTTACCTTTATCGCCTTCAACTTCACCTCTACCGAAGTGGCCAGAGAGGCCTATGACCACATCAAGTGTCGGACTTGCAAGCTTGGCACCGTACAGAACCTCTTTGCCTTTAGCCACAAGCCGTCCAAGATGGAGAAGGAGGTCAACGGCTGGAATCTCTACGACCCCAGAGCAGAGTTTCGCCGACAGGGTATCAGTGAAAAGCTCCCTGACAAGGGCTGGAGGATCACCAACATCAATCAGGACTATAGCTTTTGCGATACCTACCCGGCCGTTCTCGTCGTGCCCTCTAAAATTTCCGATAATGTCCTCAAGTACGCAAAGGAATTTCGCTCGAGAAACCGGATACCCGCCCTCTCATACATCCACCCCATTAATAACTGTACCATTACAAGAAGCTCCCAGCCCCTGGCAGGCATTACCAGGAGGACCAACGTTCAAGACGAAAAGCTCGTTGCTGCCTCCTTCTCAGCCTCGGTAGGCAATGGAGGTTCAGAAGACTCGTCTCCAATGTCTAGCCAGGCAGAGGTGTCTACTAGCACCGTTATGCTGGAGACGCAGTTGACGGAAACCGAACGATACGAGGACGAACTCATTTCGAAATCTGCTGCCCTCTATGACGACAAGACCGGCAAGCGGCTCATCTATGGCGCTCAGCAGAACAATCTGATTGTTGACGCCCGTCCCACAATCAATGCCATTATGAATCAGGTACAGGGGATGGGCTCGGAACCTATGGACAAGTATAAATTCGCCCAGAAAATCTTCCTCAACATTGACAACATTCACATCATGCGCAATTCCTTGCTCAAGGTGGTAGAGGCGCTGAAGGATGCCGACCTGTCTCCTCTGCCTCCCAACCGCGAGCTTCTACACCAGAGCAACTGGCTGAGACACATTCACGATATCCTCGACGGGTCAGCCCTCATTGCTCGCCAAGTTGGCATCAGACACTCGCACGTCTTGATACACTGCTCAGACGGCTGGGATCGTACCAGCCAACTGAGTGCCTTGTCCCAAATCATGCTGGACCCCTATTATCGCACCATCGACGGCTTCATCGTCCTCATCGAGAAGGATTGGCTGTCCTTTGGCTACATGTTTAGGTTACGCTCCGGCCATCTGAATTCAGAGGATTGGTTTACCATCCAGAAAGATGCCTTTGCTGGTCTCAAGGTCCAACCCGGAGAGAACGACGGTCGGACTGACGCCTTCCAAAACGTCATTAGTGGTGCTAAACGATTCTTTACCTCAAATAAGGAAGATGCCGCCGATCTCGCCACTATGGGTGAGGGTGCCAGCGGTCAAGTGGTGGATGAGGAAGCCACCTCGCCCAAGATGATTAGTCCAGTGTTCCACCAGTTCCTCGACTGCATGTACCAGCTGCTGCGGCAGAACAAGACCCGCTTCGAGTTCAACGAACGCTTCCTCCGGCGCCTACTATACCACTCGTACTCGTGTCAATATGGAACCTTCTTGTACAATTCAGAGAAGCAGAGAAAAGATGCTGGCGTAGCGGAAAAGACGTCTTCCGTGTGGGACTACTTCCTCTGCCGGAGAGCTGAATTCACCAACCCAGACTACGACCCGACAATTGATGACCATATCAAGGGGAAAGAGCGCATCATTCTGCCGCGTCTTGAAGAAGTTCGATGGTGGCATCAGCTGTTTGGCAGGACCGAGGACGAAATGAACGGGGCCCTCAACGCCGCCGCCATTGCGGAAAGCGACAGGCAAGCCGCCGTCTCGAGCCTCAACTACCCCAGCGTTGCCCGAGTCGAAGAGGCACCGGACTCGTCAGCCCCGAGCCCAAGGCCACCCAGTCTCTCTACAAGCCAGTCGGCTCTCACAGCGGTAGAGACTGCACACACCATCTTGACGCCCGAGGATAGACAGGCCGCCCTGCAGCACAGCGTGTCTGCAGACGGAATGAGCGCATTTGCCGCCCTACGTGATGGCATCGCCGGGCTGAATATAAGCAAGGCCGTAATGTCCAACTTTGGCCGCCCAGCTGAGCCTACTGCCGAGCCCGTTGCACAGGACTCGACACCGCCCATTTCTCGCGATCAAGAGATGCGAGAGATGACATAGGAGGTCATGTTTCCAGACCAGGGCCCGGCGCCTTATTTGATCACGGAGACGCAAAACACCCGCCGCTACGTCCGACCGCGTACCATGTCGGAGATGACAATGATTGAAGTTGAACTCATACGCGAGTCATCATCCGAATCAGAACTCGATCTCAAACCAAACAGACGCAAGACGCGTGGCATCCCCTTTTTTCAAAGGCTGTGAATGATGACATTGAAGAGGACCGTGTAGGATGAGATTGGTGTGGCTACAATGAACCCAGACGATAGATATGATAATCATGACGTTTTCTCCTCTTTTCTTCATGTCTTTTAACACGCCCGTCTTGCCAAAGCCAGATTTTGGCTACTTACAAAAAGAACAAGGTCATACAGGCACGGATAGAAGATGAGTTCTGGCAAGAACCGGACATATTATTTGGCTAGCCAAAAGTACCAGCGGGTAATGATATGGGGATGGCAGACTCCAAATTAATTAAACAAGCGGCTCCCTGGATAGCACTGCTCCGTCAGCGGCTTAATCATTTCACTCTTGGTTGGGCAATTGGGGTGTTGTGAGTATGGCTGCGTCGTTATAAAAGGGGCAAAAAACACGGAGTGATGGGCAGCGTGTAAAACAGCAATGTCAGAGTAGATTGTAGAGAGCAGTCTCAGCGACTGTGCGGTATGACTTGGGAATGTGTATAGCGTGGCTTATAATGAGAATTATGGAAATTATAACGATTTGAAATGAGATTTTTCTTGCACGTCGCTGGTGAGGTTGTGTTGGGCTTTGTTCTCCTTTCATTCATCACGAGCCATCTTAAGACGTACTTACATGGACGCCCAGAGCCGGCAGTCGCCAAAACTGATTCTCCGGTTGGGTGCAGGTACTTGTACAAGGTACATGCTAGACTAGCGGCGCCAGGTACGTACCGCTTTCCACACTTTTTTTCTTCGGCTCTAAGAGAAGCACCCACTTCGTCCCGGTTAGGGCTCAACCCACACAAAAAAGGCGAAAATTGCCCTGCGGGTACGCCAAAGCCAGCGAATTTTGTGAGCGTTGTGTGTGAAGCAAGCCAGCCCCAGCCCGCCAAACCCTCCTCCCAAGAGATCGCGAACTTTGTTCCCTTTTTTGCACGGCCAGACGAAATCACCAGTTTCAAAGTCAACACACAACGGACTTTCGAATCCCTACCAGTCAAAATGTCCTTCCCTGGTGCTCAGATGTGAGTGCAGAATTGCCCCTCCATGTCGTCGTTTATATCGATACACACAAGCATACGTCGTTTTGGTTTTCTGGTGGTGGTTGGTGGTTTGGTGGTGATGATGGTATCGTCAGAGAAAGGTTGAAGAGATGGGAGAAGAATATGGAATAAGAGAAGGGAAAGGGATAGGGGCAATGCATTGATCCATTGAGGGGATCAATCAACATCGAAGAAGCCGAAGAGTCGCTGCGATACTGGGGAGGATTGTCACCACCATCACCATCACCCACCACCAGCATCATAAACCCTTGCTGCTACCACCATTTGCATATAATACCAGACCATATCCGCTGACATTCTTCTCTTTCTACAGCTCCAAGCGGAGAAAGTTCGTCGCCGACGGTGTCTTCTACGCCGAGCTGAACGAGTTCTTCCAGCGCGAGCTCGCTGAGGAGGGCTACTCCGGCGTCGAGGTCCGCGTCACCCCCACCGTCACCGACATCATCGTCCGCGCCACCCACACCCAGGAGGTCCTCGGCGAGCAGGGCCGCCGCATCCGCGAGCTCACCTCCCTGATCCAGAAGCGCTTCAAGTTCCCCGAGAACTCCGTCTCCCTGTACGCCGCCAAGGTCCAGAACCGCGGTCTCTCCGCCGTCGCTCAGTGCGAGTCCCTGCGCTACAAGCTGCTCAACGGTCTTGCCGTTCGTCGTGCCTGCTATGGTGTCCTGCGCTTCATCATGGAGTCTGGCGCCAAGGGCTGTGAGGTCGTTGTTTCTGGAAAGCTCCGTGCTGCTCGTGCCAAGTCCATGAAGTTCACCGACGGCTTCATGATCCACTCTGGCCAGCCCGCAAAGGACTTCATCGACAGCGCTACCCGCCACGTCCTGCTCCGACAGGGTGTCTTGGGTATCAAGGTCAAGATCATGCGCGGCTCCGACCCCGAGGGCAAGGCCGGCCCCCAGAAGTCGCTCCCTGACGCCGTCACCATCATCGAGCCCAAGGAGGAGCAGGCTGTTCTCCAGCCCGTCAGCCAGGACTACGGCGCCAAGGCCGCCCAGGCCGCCCAGGGCAGCCAGGACGTGCGAGTCGCCGAGCAGGAGGGTGCCACTGAGGAGGCCCAGCCCGCCGCTGAGGAGCAGTAGGATGCTTCCGGTGGTGGTGAATGGTGAAGGGGAAAAGGGTCTTTGTATGTGATGTGTTATTTGCAAATTGGGAGGAAAAGAACCTAAAGCAAAGGAACAAACCGTTTTGTGGGTTGCGAGAGGATGAATATATCAAGCCACAGGGCAAAGGGATGGCGGTCAAACTTAAGGCGTCAATTGATCATTTGCATCTGCTAAAGGGCATGGAAAAAAGGTTTCGTCTTGTTTTTCCTTTTTTTTCAAAAAACATGGCATTCATTGGTAGAACATCATTAAGCCGTGAAGAACAAAAAAAGTGAGACTTACGAGAATCTTATGATATAAAAATAACTTCATGGCCAAACTCCCCCATTCATTGCCCACAAGAGTGTTGCTGCATGTCATGCTGCATGATATAGTATGGTATATATATAAACATATAATATCCAGCTATAAGCCAGATAGAGTGTAATACAAGGTAAGTAGTACTAAATTTACATTCAACAGAGTAAGAAAGGGGGATATAAGAATAATAGTAGAAAGGAAAATGGCCGTTCGTTGTTATAGGCCATTCAACAGCCTGTGGTATATATAACACAAAGAAAACAACAGCTCGCTTCCCCTGTCTGTCACCCTCACACTCTCTTTTTCATTTCCAAAGACCACATATAACCGGCCCATTTCTTGATTCTTCTCTTCGCTTTCTTTCTTTCTACCTTTGCCACCAAAAATGCAAACCAACCCAAGAAAAAATATATATATATCGTACAACAGGAGCATGCTTTCAAATCCAGTTTCCTTTCCGATCAGTCATGTTTACCGTAAAAATAAAAGCAAGTTATCCCACAGAGACACGTACACACACAAACGCCTCTTCCCCCACCAAGAAAAGGAAAAAAGAAAAGCAAATGGTAAATAAAAAAAGACAGTAGATTCCGGAACCCCACCTCCTTTCATGTAGAGCCGCAGCCGCGGCAAATTTGCTCCCGTTGTAAACGATGACTGGAAACTTGGACAGCCAGGAGGGTGAGATAGGAAAAGAAGCGAAGAAGAGACAGGATCTTCAAAGAACAAGATCTCCGAGGCCACCTGGGCCTAGGCTCTCCATCTCTTTCTGCCAGACATTGATAGCGGCTTGCAGTAACTGAGACCTGCGTACGCGCCTGAAATCTCCCCCCTGCGATTTGGAAATATAGCCCCTTCCCCCTTTTTTTCAGAAATGGCATTGCATGGGCAAATATACAGATTTGGTTGACCACTTCTGGCCGACAGTTTTGGTTTATCTCACAAGAGATGTATGGCAATGGTTTGCGGGTATATCCATCATACGTTGACCTCTCTCATGTAATTCGATAATTGTAAAAAGAAAGAAAAGAAAACTGGTCGAGCGAGTTTCCTACTACCTGTCGGAGTGCTTTCGGGACTCGAGCTCAATATCGTTGCTGGTATACTGCTTCTTGCCGTTCGCCGAGCCGTTGGCCGAGCCATTGGAGCCGTTTGCACCGTTGGGGCGACGGCCCTCGTCATCGCTATCGGCGAGGTCGGTGAGGCCGAAACCCGCAGCCTCTTCCTCGTCATAGGCCCGGATCAGGCCCTGTCTGTCGCCGTGAAAGCTGCTGAGACTGTGCCTCGAGGTGTTTTCGCTCCTTCGGGACTGCATGCTGCGGCGAGTCTGGAAGCCAGAGATCATATCTGTTCCAGCAGCGTCAAAGTCACCGCGTGACGCAACCAGCCTCTGGCCGTGAGGGTCTCCTCGAGAAAGGTTCAACAGGTATACGCCGGTAAATGTAATGAGGAAGCCGCAGAGCAACGAGAGCGTGTTGACGGGATCGGTGGTGTTGAAGCCGCTGAAGAGGATAAAGGAAGCGCAGAGAGTCGCGGTGGTGAATGTGACGTAGTAGAGCGGATTCACACTGGGAAATCGTCAATCAGTATTGGCGACTAACAAAAGTAGAAGAATTCAGACGAGGCTGGTGTTCACCAAGCTAAAACTCACATGTTGGTCGGGAATGATGCCAATGCCTTGTTGAAGTAGTTCATCTGGGTCAGAATGCAAACTGCCGTGAGGATCATGAAGACGTAGGTCGAAGGATGCGTAAATTGATTGTGGCCGGCAAAGGTGAGCTTGAGAGCGATTCCAAAGGCCTTGACGGACATGACGGAGATGGAGCCAACGGTGGAGCAAATGGAAAGGTAGATGAGGGCGTTGCGTTTGCCGTAGACGGGTGCGATTCGGTAAATCATAAAGACTGCAAAAGCCACGACGGCAAAGGCGTACAAGAGAAAGCCTGGTCACCATTAGTTTTCTGGACAACAACACCTGGCAGCTCAAAATGTCCCAAAGACAAAAGCAAGAGCAAGGGAGAATCGTCATCGTTCGTACCTGGCTGGATGGCATAGTGCAGAATCTGGTCGATCGTCTGGATGTCCTCGTCCGGGGGTGCGTGTAGAACAATAACGACGGCACCGATGAGGCAAATGGCACTGCCCAGCTTGCCCAACGTGCCGAGCTCTTCATCCAAAAAGTATGATCCCAAGACGGCGCCAATCAGGACACTGAGAGCACCGAGAGGAGTGACGAGGATGGCCGGGGCGAATGCGTAGGCGGCAAAGTTGCAGATTTCTCCGACACCAACTAGAAAGAGGAGGAAGAGGTTAACGCGCGTGCGTGAATAGGGCCGGGGATGGGTGTCAAATGCTCACGGGTTGCGATACCAGCCCACCACAAGGGGCTTCTCAGATATACAAATCCGTCGCCTTCGAATCCGTGTCGTTCTTCGGCTTGTAATAATCCCTATGCGAGGTGTCAGCAGAGCAGGTTCCAGTTTTCGGTTGAGCCGGCTGAGCATCGCATGTTGCCGAGAACCGCCGTGGTCGCCGCAGAAAGAATCTGACCTTTTTGGTGATGACGAAACTGGTGCCTGAAGAGATCCAAGAGTCAGTATGAACACGCTGCAAAAGTGAAGGAGTCAGAGAGAGGTGGTGGGCAAGGACTGGACATACCAATGGCCAAGGCTGATGACATGGCCAACGCCAGGCCGATGTATCTAGAGCAAGGGTAAAAGAGTCAGCGGGACGACGTTCTGTTGGTCCTAAAAGAGGCCTCTTCGGGATGCAAACGCACTTGTCTTCAATCATGCTGAGCGAGTGGTTTCTGGCGCGCGCAAACCGGCGACAGAGGCAGAGCAAATGCAAATGCAAAGGTGTGTTGTGTCGATCGAGTCTTCCTCAGCGCTCCCTGGAAAAGGGAAGAGTCGCGAACAGGACAAAATGAGCGTGCGTGCGCAAGGGCGGGATCGTAGCGAATGCGTGGTGCCGAAAGAAATGAAGACGAAGAAAAAAATGTAGACGACGCTGCAGTTGGGGATTCGCGGCGACTCGAAGGCGGGGGAGCCGAAAGGTCGAAGTGCTGAGCGTAAGAGTAAGAGAAGCGTCGTCAGATCAGATCAGATCAGATCAGGCCCATCAAAGAAATAAAGAGAGCGAGGCTCCTGTCGTCGTTTGGATCGTCGTGATATTTTTCGTTCTTTTTTTTGTCTGCAAGGGAGGGAAAGGGAGAGGCGACAAAAGGTGCTAGCAGTCGTGCCGTGGCCTGTTTCCCCAAGTCACACCAGATGCTGTTGCTCGTCGTCCAATTCGTTACAAGGCAAAGAAAAATGCAAGATGCAAACGCAGCACAGATGCAACGCCGAGCCGTGAAAGGAGAGGGAAGAGGAAGAGGAAGAGGAAGAGAGAGGGCAAGAAAAGGCCTGGCGATGAGGAGTTTTGCACAGTGAAGGAGAGAAGAAGGGAAAAAAGGAACGATCGCGGATGTATTTTGTGGTGGCTTGTGGCTGGATGGGATCGAATGGATTGGATTGAAAGTTGGGACTCGGTTTAGGCGTCGGTTGTAATAGTGGGTGGCGCTTTTTGGGGGAGTGGATGGACATGGAGGGGGGGAGGCGAACCTCTGGGAATGAGATCAGTGACCTCAATGGATCAATCAGTTGCGTGTCTCACCAGCGTCTTTCTGGGCCTCTGGGCCTCTGGCAGTGCGTGTACAGGGCGCGGGCATCGGTATCAGCGGGCCACGACAGAGGCGCAAGGCCCTGGAAGCACAGTTGAGCGCTAAGCTGGAGGGAATGAGGGACCAGACGGGTACCTGAGGGGCTAGCGGCCCTTTGTGACTGCACTGATTTCTTACAGCACCTAAACCAAGGGCCCTATAAAAAGAAACACTGGAACCCTTGCACTTTGTGAGTAGATGACACTTGATGATTGGTAAAATATTGCGTGCGTCATCAAGTATCGTGTACAAAGAAAGCAGCCAATTTACCAAAGCACATTGACTGCATGCAATCAAGGGATGGAGGGGAGCCCTTTTGTCCAACCCCCCCAGTCCCAGCTGCAATCCCAATTCCCGGCCCCATGCAAAGCACAGCAGAGCAAGACGCAGCTTCAGCCTTTATCGCGTTTGGTTTGTTTCATCTGGGCATCAGCTGCTGTTCATTTCGGCAAGGCTGGAGATCTTGACATTGGCTTCCTCCGCGTCATCTATAGTATCATAATATTGATAACATAATAAAACTGCAAGTTGCCTAGCTGATGATGGAGAAGATGATGCTAGGCCTCCTCGTGTTTCCTCTAGGCTCTCAATATTCTGTTCATAGTGCTAACGTAATATCACTGCTGGTATTACTCGCATATACTGAGTTGCGGTAAATGCAAGTAAGCATCGAGCACAAACAAAATCCTGAACCCCCTTCCCCCATACATTTCGTGTAGCATATTTTCAATGCCAACTGATGTGGTTCGTTCGAGACACGGAAGGCGGCGCGAAAAAACAAAAACAGAAAAAATTCCGATGGGCGGAGCCACCCAAAGCACTTAAACAGCGCAGTTCGTTCAATCTCATCACGCATTTCTGCCGGGATGGACGCGATCAATAGCATTCATTACAAGTCGATTCCCCAAGACGTCATTGGTCGGCTCGTCACAGGGTAGCATTAGCCTGTAGATGGGACTATGTCATCAATCAATACAAGCAAGGAACAGACAGCAATCCCTCGAAATACTAACGACGGCCCTCTTTTTTTCTTTCTCTCTTTAATCTTCTCTTATCTTTTAGTATACTAGCAGCACTAGGTACTCCGTATTCGAGCTCATCACCCGCCGTGTGATTCGGACTCGAACCTCCATCCATCACGAGACCGGTAGATGGCCGTCTTAGACACGAACATGCTGCGCCTCAATGCATCCCCGATTCCCCCCCAACAAATCTACAGTATTCATTCCCACGAGGACACTTGGCTATTACTTTGTGATATGAAATTCTAGGATCACGAAATTGACGGACCATCTGAGCCATCTGGGGGTCGTCACCAGCTTTATATCGTATTTTCCTTCATTACAATCTGTCGTGGAGATCCAATATCGTCATGCCTGTCATTGACTATTTCTCTCTGCTCTCCACACCAAAGCGGCTGCCTCCCTGAATCGTACTCGGTGGGACCCCTCGACCCATCTACTTCCAAGCTTTTCAGCACAGTGCCGACAAAGTGATCGACCTGCGCTCTGCTTCACATTTAGGGCGGCCCCCCTGGTCAAACCGGGTTCAAGGGGGTCAAGAGGGTCAAACTGGGATCGAAGTGTGTGCAAAACCAGAGGAAACAAAATCAAGAGCCCCTGGATAAGTGGACCTGGGACGCGCAAACATTGAACCACCCCTGGTCCCCGTCTCCCCGAGTATGTGGTGCATCCAGCCAAAGCAAAGCAAAACACGTCAAGCCCGGGCGTTAGTAAAGCTCCGTCCGATCTTGGGACACAAGGAAAAAGCAACGCGATCGGGGTTTAGCTGTCCGAGATCCTGTCACGACGCTTCTACCTGGTCATGATACTAGTGTCAGAGTATTCAAAAAACAGCCGTAGAAAGATAAACATAGAGAAAGTGAAACGGCAGATCAGAAGGAAAATAGGCAAAAAAATATTCCGGCGCCGGGAGTCGAACCCGGATCGCCGCGGTACTCTCAATATGAAAGCGCGGTATGCTAGCCACTACACCACGTCGGATTTGTTGGTCTGGGAATCCCGTGACCTTTGATGAAGGTTGGCAGTGATATTGGCCCTCATAAAGCCTGTGTCAAAGAGGCACAGACACTAAATGACGACATGACTCGAAAAGGGAACGAGAGCATCCTCATCCACTCATTCACTCACTGCACAAGCAATATATATCACGCCTCTCACTCAAAACCAAGTCTAGCTTTAATCATTTCGATAAGTTCATTGAAGACATGTGCAACAGACCTCTGTCCGTAGAGCTAGCGAAATCTATGTGCAGACATACTTCACCTTTAACATCGGGGCTGGGGCAATCTTGTCCAAAAACGCCATGTTGCCATCGCCTGGCATACCTTTTCTTCCAGTGTCACTTCTCAAGAGCCATCCCGTAGAATATCTATCCTTTCTCCAGTGATCCAAGTCGAGCACAGCGGCTCGTGCCAGATACTAATCTGGCTCTTGAATCTAGAGAATGTGGTATCAGAACCCCCAACTCCAGGTTGGAAAACAAAGAGACTGGGGATAAAAGGAGAGGAAAAAGGGAAAAGAGAAAAAAAAAAGCAAAGAGGCAAAAGAAAAATAGCCGAGAAAAAAGACGGCTGCCAAAAAGAATTGGCCATTAAGTGACCCGAAAGCGAAGTCGTCTGCAGCTATGTAGTCGCAATGTCTTGATTGTTAGTAAACCCGCTGGATTCCTACCTGGAATTCGCCTTTGTCCAAGAGCGTTGAAATGTATGACAGTCTATCCGACGGCACGTAGATGAGTATCGGATATATATCGTTAGACGTCACGCTGTTGACTGCGGTTAGTATTCCGTTATATTAAATGGGCCATCTCGCCCGATTGGGCATCATCCAGATGTAGCTGTGTGACAAGATATGTTGGGGAGGATTGGGTGTTGAATCATCGTCGTTAGTCTTGGTGTAATGTGATCAATCATGGTCGGCGGCGCTTGACGTCTACAAAACAATTAGCTTCCGTTTATCGCAGTCAGGGGCATCGAGCGGGCTTACCTTGTTCGTCTTCTGCGCCTTGCTCGTCCTCGGTTCGACGCCGTTTTGGTAGGCCAGAGGGTGTAGGCACGTCGTTGTCGTTTTTGGCATCATCGGCACCGTCCGCGCCATCTCTCCAGTCGATCTCCGGCATATCGTCATCAAAGGCGAGATCCTCGTTGGTAATTTCCTCGTCTTGCACCGCGCCAATGTCTAGCAAGGTAGAGATGGCTTCGGCATTATCGGCCAATGTGTTGGTCGTGCCGGTATCGGGCTCGTTGGACTCAATATATTCGTCCATCGGATGCATGGGAACCTGGCGAGATGTTCCATCGCCCCCTTCCACATGTACAATTTCTTCGTACTGAATCTCGCCCCCATCGGTTGCCATGGTCTCCTGAAGTTCCAAATGAATGAATGGGTTGGCGTCGGCATCGTCATCCTCATCATCTGTGAGTGGCTTGTTAGTACATAAGGAAACAAACATCGCCATCAAGTTGGTGGCCTTACCATATGAGTATGTTGCATCTGGTGCATCTTCTGCATCCGCATTCGCATGCGCGTTGTCGGAATGGTTCACTGAATCTACAACCACTGCCTGAAGCTGTTCATCTTTATACTCCTCATCCCCGCCATCACTGTAGTCGCCCTCCTGGTTCGCAATCTCTTCAACTTCTGCGATGAAGTCTTCAGTGTCTCGCATGAAATCTTCATCGTCATCGTCATCTTCTTCCTCTTCTTCCTCTTCCTCTTCTACTTCCTCTTCCTCTTCCTCCTCTTCTTCCTCTTCATCCTGATCCGCAGTGTCGACAGGCTGTTCTTCGATGGCTGAGGTTTCTTCCTCTTCCTCTTCCTCATCTTCTTCTGACGGCTCAGATTCTTCACTGCCGCCGTTGGCATCATTCTCATCATTCTCATCATCGTCTTCAACACTCTCGTGAGTTTCTGTGGCATCATTGGTTTCGCTGGCCTCATCATGGTCATCATCATGGTCATGTCCGTGATGGGTATCAACGGCGGCATGATGATGTCCGAAAGGAGACTCAAACAAATGAATTACTTCATCGAGGCCCCTACCAGCCGCTGCACTTTCAGCCAGGAACTCAAATCGTTTGCTAGCGTTCGACCTTGTGAAGAGGTACGTGTATAGAACTCGCGAACTATCGGGATCTTGGTTCTTCACCAACAAGTCAAACACCTCCAACACTTGTCGTAGTGTGATGGCTGCGAGTGACTTTTGTTCAGTGGTCTGTAGAGCAGTTAGTTTAGTTTCGTTGAAAAACAGCCATATATGGAAACGTACCTCTGTAAATTCAAGCCCGAGTTCGTCGACTTGAAAGACAAGTTCATCTTGTGCTGCGATTTCATTTTCTAGCTCTGCTCGAAAGCCAGCAAGCACCGAGTCCATTGAGTGATCCAGGACGGATACGTCAGAAAAGAAACCTTGCGTTTTATGTTGTGAAAAGAATGGAAATTCGTCCCCTTTATATTGTACAGTGATGGCCGGGAAATCGTGCTCATCAGAGGTTGGCTCCTCAGGCTGTGACAGCGATTCGTCTTGCTGATATTCCACAGAATCTTGTTCTCCCGGGCCATCCACCATTGTCTCCTCGTTATCAGAGCCCGTTGCATTGGTGTGCTGTTCGTGTTCGTATGCCTGGTCGCGTGAATCACTGTTCTGGGTTTCAGGGTGCTCGTATGATTCTTCATTCGTGGGTGGAATGGCCGTCTCGGAAACAATGGTCTCTGCAGCACCACTGGCAGCCTCTGGTTCATCCTCATGCTCCCACGTTATTTCATCTTCATCATCTTTAGCTGCTGGCTCCGGCACGTCAGCATTACCAGCAGGCTCTGTTGGTGGCTGAGGTACGGCGGGCTCTGCCACAACGGCATCGGCGACGTCTTCCACAGTGATAGTGTCGTGCACAGGATTCTCTTCCTCATCTAGATGATGGATTGGCTCATTGGTCGCCGTTTCATCGCCATCCTCATAATCAATCTCGTCTACTACCTGTTCGGACTCAACAACGACAACATCTTTGGATTGTTCCGTTTCCAAAGCAACATTTTCATCATGTAGTTCAGCGGTTACTTCTTCCGGCTGGTGGGATTCTTCGGCAATGTCGTCATGACTGTACACCGCATCGTCATGAGGGCGGTCTGCTCCCGTATCTTGGAAGCGTTCTTCGTCGTGTTTGAGTTCGGTATTTTTCGATTCGGTACCTACATAATCTTCGGCTGGGTGCACATGCTCTGGCGCACTTGAATTTTGCTCATCCTGGTGAGATGGCCATTGGTCGTGAGTCTGGTCATCGGTCGTATCGATGTCGTAGTCGATGAGGTCATCGTCGGCCTGCTCGTCAAATTTGATTGACGGGGCCAAGTCAACATCCATCTCAATCTCAGCCATGGCGTGTGACGGCCTGAGTGTTGGATTGCTGTATCGTTAATGCAAGGGTGTGAATTTCGGATAGGTATGGCAATGCTGCGATAGTCGTAATTCGATGGTTGACGGATTTGCAGGTATGCGTGAGCTTCTTGAGCTACACAGCAATATGGAAGAGGCGCTCTCTGGAGATCGAGACTGGAGATGCTCAGGGCAGTCCTTTGTTGAGTCGAGAGCTAGATGAATAGTTGTTGCGCCACTCACGATATCGTGTCTTCAGGTTGGTGGCTGGCGACAGGAGAGCGACACATTGATATCGAGAGAAAAGAGGAGAAAAGAAGAAACAGGATCGGGCGACACGGAAAACGCGTCGTATAAGAAGATGTTCAAGACAAAGGGATCGTAGTCGAGGCTGATGCTCAGATGCAGTGCAGCCTGATGAAGTTGCGGCTGAGGCTAATGAATGCGACAAACAAACTTTCCAAAGGCAGCTTTGCTGGATCTCTGGAGAAAGCTGGCCCACACGTGAGAGAGCTGACTAAAAGAGGAATAGCGGGTATGGGAGTCCGCTAAGTGCCTAGTACCTGATGTGTGCAGGCTTGGCTGCGGCAACGAGGGGTACTGGGGACTTGAAGTGAATGGCAGACAGGGGTAATTGGTGGCTCTTTGTACTCTCTACCTCTGTTGCTTGTGTTTTGAGAGGTGCTCAATGAAGCAACAAACAACACATCAAAGATATTCAAGAGTCGCTAATGGCTTGATGATTAGATCAGCAAAGATGTATTATATGAAGTATCTTTCATAAAATATTTTCCTCAAACTCTTATGGAGTAGATGGTGAGCTGAGCATTCAGGAGCTATTACGGTCAATATGCACACCAACAGCCCTCCCCTTCATTCAGGCTTGAGGTACCTGATACCTTATCTCTCAAGCCCCTCCACAGGCGTAACACGTGACGTCGCTTTTACAGCGAGCAGTAGCCTTGTCACTGAGTTAGCGACCAAACTCCAGCTCCTGAGTTAGACGTGGCTCAATTGAACCATCTGGACATCCCACCAAAGCCTCTTCCAGATTGCTCTTCAGTGCACAACAAGTCATTGCCAAAATGGTGCGCGCATAGCTCCAAAATGCCCCGAGAATCGAATTAATGTTATTGACAACTAACGGCTGGCCAGGTTGTTCTCGCGGCCTCCATCTGCACCCGAGGCGGGAAAGCTGTCCTCTCCAGACAGTTTCGAGAGATGCCCAGATCTCGCATCGAGGCTCTCCTTGCGTCGTTCCCCAAGCTGGCAGACAGCGGCACTCAGCACACAATCGTCGAGCAGGACAACGTTCGATTCGTCTACCAACCTCTCGACGAGCTCTACATGGTGCTCATCACCAACCGACAGTCCAACATTCTGCAAGACATCGACTCCCTGCACCTGTTCGCCCAGGTCGTCTCCAGCACCTGCAAGACGCTAGACGAGAGAGAAATTGTCCGAAATGCCTACGAGCTTCTCAGCGCATTCGACGAACTGGTCACACTTGGCTACCGAGAGAACCTGACCATCAGCCAGATCAGGACCTTTTTGGAAATGGAGAGTCATGAGGAGCGCATCCAGGAAATCATTGCACGGGTATGGACCCAATTGCTGTGTCACCATGGCGAGCCGAATTGCTTACACCGAGACAGAACAAGGAGCTTGAGGCTACCGAGGAGCGGAAACGCAAGGCGAAGCAGCTGGAGATGCAGCGCAAGGAGTCCGCCAGAAGTGGCCGCCCTGCCGCCCCGCGAACACCCGTCTATCCTACCTATACCCCTCCCTCCCAGCCAGCTGCCAGCGCATACGACTCCTACGAAGCTGAGAAGAACAAGACATTCAACAAGTG
The DNA here is from genome assembly GCA_019565615.1 of Trichoderma simmonsii. NCBI lineage: Eukaryota > Fungi > Ascomycota > Sordariomycetes > Hypocreales > Hypocreaceae > Trichoderma > Trichoderma simmonsii. The sequence continues at coordinate 4,653,792 of CP075866.1, forward strand.
GGTGATATTGAACCCTGTTCCCTGCTCTCCATAGTGCTAATCAGTTCGCTAGGCCATCTACCCTCAAGGCAAAGGGAATGCAGCTGGGCAAGAAGTCAAAGACGACCGACATTTTCGAAAAGGTTCGAGGAGACCTTGGCGCTGGAGCCGACGACGCTCCTCTTATCACGCCAACACCTGCTGCCGCCGCTGAGCCCGAATCACGAATCTCAACTACGCTGGATCGTGATGCCATCCATGTCACAATTGCCGAGACGATAAGCGCCAAGCTCTCAAGAGAAGGCGCAGTCAACTCCATTGCAATCAACGGAGATTTGACATTGCGAGTTTCAGATCCCAGCCTCACAAAGATCAAGCTCGGCCTACACGCTATTCCTTCTCATGGTGCCCAGTTCCGCCCTCATCCCAACGTGGACCGCAACCTCTTCAACAGCTCCAAGGTTCTGCAAATGAGCAATGCGGCTCGAGGATTCCCAGTCAACCAAGGCGTAGGACTCTTACGATGGAGAGCCTCGCCAAAGGCAGACGACGCAAGCGCTTGTCCTATTACGTTCACTGTCTGGATTAACAAGGACTCCGACAAGTACAATATCACGGTCGAGTACGAGCTGACTGGCGGCGATGCCCTGCGAGATGTCGGTGTCATTATTCCTTACCAAGGAAGCGAGCCTGTTGTCTCTAGCTTCGACGCCTCTTACGAGGTATCGGGAGACACACTGGAGTGGAACATTGGCTCGGTCGACGATGAGAACCCCAGTGGATCGTTTGAGTTTGAGGCGGAATCCAATGATGAAAACGACTTCTTCCCCATGACTATTCGGTTCAACAAGACAACACCATTTGTGGACGTTGATGTAAGTTTGCTGCTGATTTTGAGGCCCCAGTGAAGGTCTTTGTCGCTAACATATGATCCTAGGTCACTTCCGTTTCCCTGATTGAAGAAAACGAGGAGGTTACTTTCTCAAAGGATGTCAAGTCCGCGGCGGACAACTATTTGGTCGAGTAGATGACTAGAGTTAATACTAGAAGCGTGGATTGTCTTTTCTTGTCATTTCTTTTTTTCAATATGGGGTTTATAAAATGGGAGGCTTGGGCGCTTGGTGACCCTGCTCCGGGAACGTGTAGAAAGATAATGCTTCAAATGATGACGTGATGCGAAGTTCTTATAAAGTGACACAAGGTGCGTATCGTTGCGTCGTGAGAAACAAGATTGTGATATAACCATAGGAGTCGCCGATATTGATGCCATTCCAGGGTTGGGATCACACATGGCTGAACTGATTCTAGTCTCCCTAGATGTGATTCTGAACAATATGCCTGTTTATTTAGGGGCGTGCACATCTGATTTATTCGCAGTCGTTATGAGACTGATGATTGTATCATCGTGCCCTCTCCATCACGAAAAGCATGGGTTTATCACACAACACTTGCTCCAGGACGCTGACAGATCTCGCTTGCAATTTGGGTGCTACTTAAGGAAACAAAGGAAATCAACTTCAACTACATAGACACAACAGCTTCGGAGTTCATCAATTCGCCCACTCAGCAATCAATTGCTCAAAATCCACGCCATACAGCCAGTCCAGATCAAAGGGTTCAAAGTTACCAGCCTTGACTGCATCCGGCAAACGTCTCTTGTTCAGCTTGTCGTTCAGATCCAATACCATGTCTACACGAGCCTGACGTCCCAGCTGCCAGTTCTTGAGCGCCTTGGCAATACGCACGGCATCTTGTGGGTCATCTTCGGACTCTTTCATTTGCTGTACCCAGGCTACGACACCGGCAAAGGTGTAGACGTCTTCAAAGGCCTGGTTCACTCCTTGGCCGGCGGTGGGAGGGATTGCGTGAGCTGCGTCACCGAGGATGACAACGCGGCCCTGGGTCCAAGTGTCCAGTTTGGGGACGAGATAGAATGGCCACAGGTTGATGCCCTTGAGCGGGATATCGGTCACGGCATTGGCCACAATAGGGGGGAAGTCGGCGCTCCCTTCGCGCAGGAAATCGACGCACCAGGACTTGCTGTCCATCAGCTCGTCCCAGCCAGCGCGGTCGTACTCTTGTTGAAGACGACGTTGTTTCCCGATGAGGACCTCCGAGCCGTCGGCGCGCTGTGGGGCAATGACAAAGGCGCCGTGCTTGGGGCTCATGATGGTCACCGGCAGGGGGTAGTCGGGTCCGGCCTGGAGCTGCGCGCGGGGCACGGCGGCCGTGACGCCAATCATGTTGGTGAATTTGGGGACAAGGTCTGGGTACAGGTGCTTGCGGACGCGAGAGTGGATGCCGTCGGCGCCGACGAGGAGCTTTGCGGTGGCGGAGGTGCCATCGGCAAAGGCGAAGGTTACGGAGGAAGAAGACTCGGAGGTGACGTGGGTGAACTTCTTGTTGTACTGGACGGGGATGCCGGCGTCGCTGACCATGGAGACGAGGACGTTGATGAGCTCGTAGCGGTAGATGCGGAGGGCCTTGTATGCGTGCTTTGCCTGGGAGCCAAACTCGAAGTTGTCGACGGGCTTGTCGTCATCGGAGCGGAAGAAGAGCTCTTCGAAGTGGTAGCCCAGGGGGGCAATGTTGGCGTAGACGCCTAGGGCGTCGAGGATCTTGAGGGCATTGGGGGAGAGCATGATGGCGCCGCCGATGTCGAGGGAAGCTTCGCGGGATTCGTAGAGAATGCAGGGGATGTTTTTCTGGTGGAGGGCGAGGGCTAGGGTGAGGCCGGAGAGACCTGCGCCGATGATGGCGACGCCGGTTGATGGAGTGGCCATGGCTTGGGATTTTATTTTGTGATAGGAGGTTAAGAGTTAGGAGGTGTATTGGTGATGGGTTGTGATGTTGCTTTTAATATTGCTGAGATTGAATGATGATGATAATGAAGATGAGAAACAATTTGCTTGATGATCTAGCTGATATATATACCACTTACACCCATATATATCAGACCTACCTTCCTCATGGCATATTCGTGATATCACGGTCTATTCGTCGCCATGTTGCAAAGGATTTGCCTTCTACCAGGCAGACAATCCTTCGTATCTCCGTCGTCTAATCAAAAGTCTGTATTCATCATCATCGGCAGTCCTCCCGGCACATCATCATCGGAGCCGGAGGGAGTTCGGTACGAGGAAATTCGGCAGTCTGTGTTGGTGCCCGTCTCGGCCGGGTCTTGACCCCACTCGGCCGAGTGGAGTGGCTTCGGAGACGAATTAGGCCGCCTTGAGCCGAAGAAGCCAATGAGTTTGAATGTGGCAGAGCAGAAGGATTTGGGGTGCTTGGAGGATGGAAAAGAAGGATGCTCGTATTGCCGATACAGCCGGAGGGGAATTGAGACGTGGATGGGATTGGTGAAGATGGAATTGAGTCTTATCTTTGGTGTATAGGTTGGTGCGTGCACTCTGGCACAATGGCGTAGAAGCGCATAGTCTTGTTCACAATTACATAGCCGATGTGGTGTTACAAGGGACTTCTCTCAAATTTAAATCTATGTAAAAATGTAATTCTAAAATCTATGTAAAATCATAACCATACAGCATCTAACTAGCAAATGGGCGCCAGCTGTTTGTAGAAGAAAGCACCGTCCTTCAGTGAGCCATCTTGAGGCGAGATGCCGTAGTTGGGGACTATTCCTATCTGTAAACGCACGAATAAGTAAGTCGGTCTCAATCAGAAGATCAATAAAATGCAGAGGAGGTCATACAAGAACATAGCCTAAGCGAGGATATACGTATTTTTCCGCCGTCGAGCCAACGTCTGTCCCTAGTTGCTGCGCACATGTTAGTCTCGGCAATAACACTCAACGTGCGAAAATGCACGCCTTCACAACTCACCAACAACGTCCTTTTCTTTTCTTTTGCAATTTCTTCCAGTTCATTGAGCAGTTTATTAGCTATTCCTCTGCGTCGATAGTTTGGCGACACCATGAGCATCTCGACGTCGCCTCGGAAAGGACCTGTGTCTGCTTCCGGCATGCCTAGCTCTATGATGCCGGCGACATCACCCTGGTCTTTGCCGTCTGATGAAGCCAGAGCAATCAGGGTGATGCGACGGCCGGTAGGGATCTGAGAGAAGCGTTCGTTCCAGAAAATTTCCATTTTTTGGACTTTTTCGGGAGTGAAGGGTGGGTGGAAGCGTAGGAGAGCGCCGTCGGACTGGATGCAATCAATGTGCATTTGGATGATGGCTGGGATTAGATGGGTGTGTTGAGAGGGGGAGAATGGAATAATGTTGATGTTTTCCATAATGTCTGTCTTGTTTTCTGAAATATTAAATACTAGTAGAACTTCAATTGACTTATTTTATGAAGGAAAAGACAGTTCGGGGTGGTGGTTTAAGAATGCAAAGTTGGGAATAAATACTTGGTTCGGTCTATAATTCACGAGAAATCCGAAGCTGTTAGCACGCGCAATGGGGACTCGTAGCGTGAAAAAGTGCACGTCAGCGACCAAGAAGCCGCGAATACACCTCTTACGGACTGGATAGCTCATCCGGCTCGTCTTCTTTGATCTAGGCGGCCGGGATGACTTTAATGACTTCCTCAGCCTTAGATTGGGTCTCGGTCTCGGTCTCGGGCTCGGGTTCGGTCTCAGTCTCAGTCTCAAAGGCGGCGGCAGCTATTACGGCCAGCGTTATAGCTCTAACGATAGCGGCGGATCGACGGCATCAATACACGCAGCTGCTTGCCGCTGAGTCAATTCATACCATCAGCAATCAATTAAACTGGGGCTTGTCTATGGAGAAACACTAGCAACTTACTTACGGTACTTAAAGTTGAAGATTAACTATACATGTAACAACTAAATACAGACCTTGCCATTGAAGATGTCACAGTTGTTCAATATTAGTCTCGCCCAATAGAATCAGATCGAAGCCATGATTCAAAGCGGCTTGTCGGCTAACGAGATGGTTAAATCTGTTCGCTGCTGGACCGCCGTACAGCTCAACGTCGACGATTGAAGCTACAAGGCCTTTTCCGCCATCTCATTGATACTAATATACGTATTAATTCAAGGTGTAAATAGCTTTTCGCTACCCATCAGTCAACCCAGTGCCTCTTTTGTCGTCGATGTTCTACTTAGGCCATCCTCTAGGCCGTCATTGGTTGCAACCAATTTCAGCCGCATGAAGCAGCCTGACGCCTTATCGCTCCCCCCGCTTCTTGTAGTTTTCTTAATACTCCCTTTTCTCGTTGATTATCATCCATGGATCCCATTCTCTACCTGGTTGACATGCCATAGGCGCCGCACTGGCTGATAGCCGAGTCTGTGAACACAAGTCAGATTACGAAAGGTTCATGGTTCGGATATTACACGGTGCCAGCCGCGAGACGCCGGAACATGGGCCACCATCCATCCCGCGAGGAGGTGGCAACACCGAACGCTGTCGATACATTTCGGAATTCATCCAATATCCAAGCGCATGCAACTGCTACCTCTCAAATACAAATCGACTCTTCTCGGGTGGTTACTAGGCAAAAGAACCTTGTTTTTCGCGTTACTGGCCTCCCGGCCTCGCAGACGAACGATGCGTTGGTGGATTTTATCCGCAAAAACCTATTAAAGGGTGAAGAACAGTCACAAACAAAAGTCACCGCAAGCATCGTGCCGTCTTGCTCCAACAATAAGCAGGAGACGGTTGCGTTAGTGGAGTTTGGCGGCAGAGTTCCTGATTTCTTGTCTGCGCTAGACGCGAACCCTCTGGAAGATTGGCAGGTTGAGATGGGTGATGTGGATATCAATTTTGACCAACATTTCTTTGGGTTTACACAGCTCTACACTCCCAAAGCAGACAAGCCAGTTACCGCAGAGTATGTAACATCTCGTTAATGGTGCAATCTGCTCTTGCTGTTCCTGTGCGCAGCCCTAACGCTAATCCACTGGGTCGCAGTATAATCGCCATCACCGGTCTCGATGGACATGCATATGGCTCGTGGAGGGCTAAGGGAAACCTTGGGCGGATGTGGTTGCGCCATTTCCTGTCTAAAGACTTGCCCTACTGTCGCACGATGACTTATGGTTACAACTCGAAGCTCTCAGCCCGTGGAATCGACACCATTATGGACTATAGCCGGGGGCTAATGGAGGCACTCAAGAAAATCCGGAACACAGAGGAGGTAAGCTCTATTACAACACGCTGCCATAAGAGCACCAATCGGAGGCTAATAAACACACCGCTCTAGCTAAGGCAGCGACCGCTCTTCTTCATCGCACACAGCTTTGGCGGTATCATACTCGCTCACGTAGGTTATCCGTCGTAACTCACATGTAAAAAGCTCAATAGCAGTATAGTGCCTTGTAAAAGCGGTCCAAACGAACGAAGACGATCATCCAACGATTGCAACGCTCCACAAGGCTACATACGGGATGCTTCTCTTTGGGATTCCGCATAAAGGGCTAGTGGTAAATGATATTGAAAAGATGCTGGCTGGTCGAGATAACCACCCGCGGAGCGCGCTGCTTCAGCAGATCAGAGTCAAGTCTGACTTGCTAGAGAATCAGCTAACCGATTTCAAGAATCTCGTCCGAGACCGGAAGGTTGTAAGCTTCTACGAAACAAGGCAGACTAGGCAGCTTCAATTTGTAAGTAAAGTGGTATCATAGCACCGAAGAGATGGCTGAGACCAGTAATAGGACATCGACAGCCAACGCTGGGAAAGAACTGGCGACTTCATTACCAAGGTGGACAACGACTCGGCCCTTCTTCAACTTCCCGATTTTATGGAGGATAAGATCCCCCTGGACTCGGATCATTCAATGATGGTCAAGTTTGGTAATAGAAATGATACGGGGTATACCAGTGCGCTGGATAAGCTTCAACAGTTTGAGCAGGAGGCTTCAAACGTGGTGAAGGCTCGCTTTTGTAAGTAGCTTAAATGCTTCTCGCCTCGCCGGTTCTATGTAAATCGAAGACGGTCTTTTTTGAATCATCATTGTGCTTGATTTTAGCTAATATCAACTTATAGCACGAGTCCAACGGACTTCGACTGTGAAGTGTAGGTTTGGCCGCCGTCAGCAATATTTACGAAATACTAACCCAAAGTCTAGATTTTGTGCCCTATACAAGTAATCCAGACTTTGTAGGACGCTTAGAAATCCTCAAAATATTAAAAGACCAGCTGGGGCATACACAACAGACGAGTAGTACATCTCAAGCAAGAACATCATTATATGGCATAGGCGGGGCTGGGTATGTTATCCACCTTTCGGGTTTATATCGTATGCTAATGCGGGATAGTAAAACGCAGATCGCATTGGAATATGTATTCCAGCTGCAAAAGACACACCCTACAGTTTCCGTTTTCTGGATTCATGCTAGCAGTGCCGCCCGATTTCGCCAAGCGTTCTCATCTATCGCACAAGAGTACGACATCCCTGGCTACGCGGAACCCAAGGTTGATATGCTACTATTAGTGAAAGGTTGGTTGGAGGAGAAGGACCGCGGAGAGTGGCTCATGATCATTGATAACGCAGATGATATGCAGCTTTTCTTTGGCCAGCCTGCGGGCACTACTATAAGCCCCAGTAAAGAGAACGTGAAAGATGAGGAGCATTTGGCTCGATACCTGCCCGAATGTGCCCACGGTACAATTCTCATCACGACAAGGAACAAGCAGGTGGGAGTTAGGATGACCAAAGGACAGCAGCCGATAGAAGTGCTGCGAATGAATGAGGGAGAGTCAGTACAGCTCCTCCGCGCGAAGCTCAAAGACATAAGCGCAACCAATACTCAATTGTCAACGCTCTCTTCTCAATTAGAACACCTGCCGCTGGCGTTGGCTCAGGCTGCTGCATTTATTCAAGAAACTAGCATAACAGTGCACAAATATCTTCAACTACTAAGCAATAGCGACATGGACATCGTGCACCTGCTGAGCAGAGATTTCGAGACGGTGGGGCGAGACACTGAAGCTCCTCAGGCAGTAGCACAAACATGGATGCTTTCGTTCCAGCAGATCGAGCAGCAGCACGTCTTGGCCAGCGAACTCCTCTCCTTTATGAGTATGCTCGATCGACAAGATATCCCGGCTGAGTTTTTATCACATTATGGCGGGCAAGCAGGGGACGGGGTCCCGCGAGGCGAAATGGAGCTTACAGAAGCGTTGGGTATCCTCAAGGCCTTCTCCTTCGTGACGGAGACTAGTGGCAGCTTCGATATGCATCGGCTTGTACAGTTGGTGACGCGTAAGTGGCTTACCAGCCGGGGAACGATTAGTCGATTCAGCTCAGAAGCACTGCTGATAGTGTCGAACATGTATCCCCGCGGCGAATACGAAACCCGAACAAAATGCGCCGCATACCTATCACATGCAAACGCTGTGTTACAGTTAAATGGGTTGAAATCAAAAGATGAGAAGAAAGCAAGGGCATCTCTTCTCTCCCGTATTGCTGAGTACTTCAACTTTGAGGGCAAATGGAGCCAAGCAGAAATGCTCCATACAGAGGCAATAAAGATACGAAGAGAGTTATTAGGCGCAGATCACCGAGATACGTTAAACAGCATGCACAACCTTGCATTAACATATATGTACCAGGGCCGGTGGAAGGAGGCTGAAGATCTAAACGTGGAAGTGATGGAAACTCGCAAGATGAAGCTAGGCGCAGACCATCTACACACACTAAACAGCATGATTAACCTTGCATCAACATATCTACCCCAGGGCCGATGGAAGGAGGCCGAGGACTTAAACATAGAAGTGATAAAGACTGACAAAATAAAGCTAGGAGCAGATCATCCAGATACACTAACTAGCATAAGCAACCTTGCATTAACATATATGCACCAGGGCCGATGGAAGGAGGCCGAGGATCTAAACGTGGAAGTGATGGAAACTCGCAAGATGAAGCAAGGCGCAGATCATCCATATACACTGGCCAGCATGTGGAATGTGGCCGTTACGTGGAAAAACCAAGGTCGATATAATGATGCCCTAGCTTTAATGAAGACCTGTGCGCAAACTCGGCATCAAGTCCTAGGTCCGATGCATCCTGATACAATCCGGGCTCAATCAACAGTAGAAGAGTGGGAGATTTAGTGCTTTATATAGCGATTCTGAAGTTTTGCATCATACCCTCTCCTTACACGTAGTCACCCCCTACATGTATGCAGCAATACAAGACCACAATTGTGTTAGTTCTACATAGATAGTCACCTCATCTCAATGTTTAGTCTTTGCTTTATTTGGGAAGAATTTCTGTGAATTACATGGTAAATCATAATCTATCACAGATCTAAGCTTGAATCATCAGGTTAATCAGGTATTTTCAAGGAGAAATATAGTATCTTCTGGCTCACACTTCTAAGAGTGTTTTGCTCCCCAGACACTTCTGGCTACCATTTGTAAACTGTAGAATGAATGTATTCAATGACTCTAAGTAATTGGTCAAGTAAAGAAGTGGCTAGAAGTCGTCTTTCCGACGATTCATGCCTGCTATTTCTCGATTTTTCAAGAACCCGCGTCATCCTCCGTAAAGCATTTTTTTATAATAAATCATGTTGGGCCTGGGAAGCAGCATTGCTGATTCACGAGCCGGCGTAGCATTTAGGTCATGGCCATCCATAAGACATAGAATCAGCCAAAACTGGAGGGGCAGAAATGTTAGTGCCACCTTTGACATTGATACTACATGTATGCATCAATATATTTCACACTGTAATAAGCCACAATTTACCATGGTCCTTGGGAAAATTCACATCCATAAGATTCGGCAACTGCGACACCTTCTATGACAACTACTGTAATATTAGGTTACGGCCGAACATGCTGATTGGAAGGAACTTCATGCATCAGTATGGTATTAACCCACTTGTGGCGGACGATGGATACGAGTACATGATCATGAAATCGGCACATGGAGCCAGTGTGTCGTTGGAAAGCATGCAGAAGACGTGCCCAGTAACCAGAAGGGTTCTTGGTGTCAAAGATGACAGTAATTACCCCTGGGCATTCAGCCCAGGTTCAGGTTCGGCATGCGAAGTTGCAGAAATACGATCCATATGACGCGATACAAACATGCCAGTTTACGTCGGAAGCATATGGCGTCGTAGATCGCGTTTGTACGTTGGACACACCGGGAAGGACGAAGCCAGTTGGGTCACGGTGGTTAACTCCATGGATGCGCCAATGAGACTGGTGTGAAAGCAGAAGGTCGGCCAACTGACAGATTAGGTAGTATCCAATAGAGTGCGAAACTCGAAAACAGCATAGGAGTTCCCGGTTGTACGTTCTGATAGATTTGCTAGCCAGCATCACAAGTCAGCATGCATGTATTGCTAAACAAGAGTCCAGGGTGATGCTGAAAGAAAGCCAAATGTCTCGGCTTGATGTTCCGCTCGCCGCGCAAGTGTGAAAAAGCCAGTTGCAGACGGTCAAGAGTAGCGCCTCTGCTAAAGATGCGTGAATGGATCACATACCCGGTGCTCTAACCAATGTGCTCACATTTCGCTGGTCATGATGCAAGTCCACAGGCATCTTATAGCCCATGCAGTTGCCTTACTAATTCAGCACATACTATCTGTTTTGGATGCTCGCTTGACGATCTCACAGCAAGCTGCCAGCTGAAATGACCCCTGTCCGTATTAGTCGTGGAGATTCGTAGATAGGACGCCTCAATCCCGCATTAAACCTGGGCGGCATATCCATCTCCTCGTCATTCTGACAAATTTCTGGATTTCACCCTGCTTTGTCCGGGGATGTTAGCTGCATGGGTTTTGCTCAGTTGTGGTTATATCTTTCAGCCGTCCAGAGACAAGAGGCGGCCGATGCAACGCCAATCAAGGCACTCAGGTATGATTAGATCACCAGGAACTAGAGACTCTTCCCCTGTAAGTGGCGCTGGTAGACGCCCTTGGCGGTGAGCAGCTCTGCCGATGAGGAGATGAGGTTGTTCATCTCCTGGCCATGTTGTTGATGCTGTACTGAGCCTTTCTTGTCTTTGCACCCATGTCTGTTTTGCACCATAGCACCAAGACGCCAACGACATCAGTAACTCATCCTACCTGAAATTTCTTATTCAATTACACGTATCTTGCCTGCTGTGCGGCTTGCAACCGTTGACAGAATGGAACCAATGTCTTGCTGAGAATCATGTATCCACGTGATGGCCAGCTCATTCAACATCGCGTGTAGTCAACTGAGACAATCTAACCGGGAGGAGAGATGATGGGCACATGAGGAAAGAGGGAAGAGAGGAAACAAGTCGGATACTGAGCTCTTGGTCTGCATGCAGGTATAAGAAAAGAGGTACTGCCGTAGTGTCCCATTGAGAGTCTCTGAAGTTTTCAAGGAACCACAAGTACACGCTGTGGTTTTGTTTGTGACATCGTTTGACATGTGGCATCTTGTTTGGATATTGGCAGCATCGCGACTTTGGTTCAGCGATGGGAATCCAATGGCGGCACAGCGAGGCGGCCATGGCGTATCATCTCGCCTCATTGTTGACGGACAAGGGTTTCTGGATGTCACTGAGATGCCCTCATTAGACTCGATGGTTCTAGATGCTAATGGAGCAACTCTATGGTTAAAGAGGCACGAAAGATATGGAAGCCGCTTTGCTTGCCCGTCGCTGCAAAACAGTCCATATCCGCTGAGCCTGTCTCTTCGGATCGACGATGATGGCAACTTCAATCTGAGCATCGTCGACATTCCATCTATAATGACAGGTTAGAGCCATTCTTCAATAGCGGTAGCCAAAGCATGTCCATCAGCTCACCTTGATTACGTACGTAGCCTGTTACAGTATTTCGAAACAAGCGTCAGGCCGCCTCAAGCCCCTGCCTAAGATCTCTGTCGAAGATGCTGCCTTCATCAATAAAATGATTGAGCAGAAGTTTATACCATACCAGAACATCCCGGATGCCCCAAAGAAGCCCATCGAAGAAATCAGGGCTCTAGGAAGGCAACACTTTCCCTTTACGCCCTACAACTTTGAGCTTGCCATGACTCTTTACGACTGGACAACGGCGTCGTTTGCGCGCATGGTGCTGTTCAAAATCTTTCAGTACACCGGTATCAACTCGGGGATCGCAGCGCTTCCTCATCCTCTGGATCGTGAGAGCCTCGCCGTCAACATTTGGCAGAGCAACTTTTCCGTATATACGCCCCAGGATGCAGACTACATGCGAACCTTTTTGATGCAGCCCGCACATTCGTTTGACAATCTCACTGGCCAGCTTGAAGAGGTCATTGACCAGGTGTACAACTTTAGCGAGATCGAGAATCGCCTTTTGGTTGCCGCCATGAAGTCGATGCCTCGGACATCGATTGCTTCCAAGCCACGGCTGTTTAGTGGACAGGTTGACATTGAGCAGCTTGGCACAGAACGGTTTGGCATCGAGTTTGAAGAGTGTCCGCTTAACGAGGGCCCTGTTGGCGTCGAGCTGACACATTCACTGAAGGATGCCTTGGAAAGTTACATGTCTGTCGGAAAGACGATTACAACCAAGATGGTCTGGAGTTTTACGGATAGCATTGAAGAGGCAATGCACTATTCTAACGGGATCGTACTCGTGTTGAATCCGCCATCCGGTGCCTCGGTGTGGGATAGTGTATCGTTTATCACACCGCTATCTGACGATCCGACCAAGATAGAATATACGGCTGCTCCAGGCACTAAGTTTGAGATTCAGTCTGTTCAACATACTGCTGTCTCGGGTAAGCCGGTGACGATTATTGGTCTGGAGCCTGTGTTGGAGCGAAATGGGCCGCTGAAGACACGGCCGATGCTTGAAGAGATCCGTCAGCAGCGGTTAAGTGAAGGTGTAGTTGAACAGAGAATTGACTCTCATGAGTCTATTCGATCAGGACGTGGTCGATATAAGAGTAGACGGTAGGGCGAAGATGAGTGGATGAGTAATTGAAGTGAGATGAAAATAAAGAAATGATTATAAAACACATGCACTTATTCCCGCGATGCTACATTAGCCTTCTAGCTGTATGGGTATCTAGATTGATCGGTTGAAGCTTGGCTTCTTGGCAGATCTGTCCGATCTCGACTGCTACGTCTTGGACTGGAAGATACAAGATGGACTGCTTCTCTGGTGTTTTTCCATGTCTTTTGCCTACCCTACATGTACGTGGACATATTTTGTGTTTAACCACGTATAAAGCCCTATTGCATGCTGAATATTCGTATTCTTATTCCAAAGATATTAAGCATTTGTCATTCTCAACTACATTCTTCTTCCACTGCCTCTCTCTTTATTCTCCGTCTTATTTGATCCGCTTGCGATCCGTCTTACAAGGCTCAATTCTTCCTGCCGCTTCAGTTAAGGCAAATACAGGGGTTCACAGTGGACAAGCCGCTAATCGTCCAGGGGCCTCCTTGCCACTGCAGCGGCCAATCACAGCCTCCGGACCTGACATGCCAAAAGAATCGAGGCCCTCAACTGCTTCTCCACCCCGAAGCCGCTTGCCGTCCTTTCTAATTTTACCTCATGCTCAGCTTCAGCCTCAGCCGCATCGTCGTTTCGGGCGTCACTCTTGCAGCCTTGATAGCGATTGCATTGGCAATTTTACCGTCATTTCTAGGCCTGGACTCTTTTTCGTTTTCCGGCTTGTCAGAGCTAAAGCTAAAGCCGGAGCCGCAAAACACACAGACGCAGACTCAACCAGAGACGGCAACCAACATCCTCGACGACACAATGGCTTCCTTGCGTCGGGCTGCTCCGCTGGTGTTTCCCGCCCTGGGCCGGCATACGGCCACTGTGATTTTCATCCACGGACTGGGTGATACTGGCAGCGGCTGGGCTGATGCCGTGCAGATGTGGCAGAGGAAGCACCGGCTGGACGAGGTCAAGTTTGTGCTGCCAAATGCTCGCATCATGCCCATCACAATGGTTCGTTGGTAAATCGATATAAACTCATGGAGCAATATGGGCTGATGTTGAGTATCACATATAGAATCAAGGCTACCCAATGCCTGCTTGGTTTGACGTCGTACGACTCTCCCTCTTTACCTTTGCCTCCCCTGTGCATTTGTGATTTAGTCTAACTCCTGTTTGTGTAACAGAAAACTCTCGGTGGCGCATCCGGCAGAACCCTGGATGCTAAAGCTCGCGATGAGGACGAGGCTGGTATTCTCGAGTCTCGCGCCTATCTGTACTCTCTCATTCAGCAAGAGGTTTCAGAGGGCATCTCATCTGAACGCATTGTGCTTGGTGGCTTTTCCCAGGGCGGTGCCATGAGCATCTTCTCTGGCTTGACAGCTCCCTTCAAGCTTGGTGGCATTGTCGGCTTGTCTTCCTGGATGCTTCTTCATCACAAGTTCAAGGAGTTCATCCCAGAGTCAAACCCGAACAAGGAAACCCCAATCTTCATGGGACATGGAGACATCGACCAGCTGGTTCTTTATGAGTGGGGGTTGGCCACTGAGCAAAAGCTCAAGGAATTTGGCTTTGACGTGAAGCTGGAAACATATGAGTGAGCATCACCCCATTATGCCCTTTTGACTTTCCTTTCTCTGCAACTTCTGCAACTACTACATGTTTAAAAGATGGTGTTGCCATCTAAAATCATGTCATGTCGTTTGAGACCTCTTTTGCTGACGTAAAACCAATCACAGGGGCATGCAGCACTCTGCCTGCATCCAGGAGTTTGATGACGTCGAGTCGTTTCTCGTATCCAGACTCGCCTCAGACAAGGCTTAATACATAGCATCGTGAAAGCAAGGCTCGCCGCATAGAGAAGGTGGTGCGCCGCCTGAACTCGAGAGCCCGCAGGAAGATGAACAAGGGGACTGGGATCATGCCGCGTCAATGCGGAATTCTCTGAGCATGACGGCCCACGAACGGAGTAATAGCAGACATTCAAACCAATTCACGGGACGGTTCCTCTTGCGATCCCCTGGCCCAATTTAGCGACCCCCACAAGACTCTGCATCGCCCAAGTGACTTTCTCCATTGGCTGCGGCGTGCTCTATTTCTAACCTTGTTTGGCGTGTTCCTGTTTCAACATCACGGCCCAGCCGCAAGAGTTTGGGCTAGCATCGACATGTGCAAATTAATTTTGCCTTGAGCCAGCATTTCATCTGTCAAGGACGGAAAAATCCATTCCCACTAATGGCTGGCCTTGGCACAATGCGACGCAATCGTTCCGTGGCATCCATGGTGATTTCCACGGATCGGATGTAACGCGGCTAAAACGAGCTTCTACATTAACATTAACACGGCGGCACATGGGCATTTTAAACTCTTAAACTCTTTAGGAAAGTTGAAATCAATCGGCCCAGACGAAAATACGACGAGCCTCAGAACCGGCTGCACTTCGGTGCTGACGACCCCCAACGTGGGCTTCAATCTCAAGCTGTTCTTAGTGACCTGCCAAATCTGGCTGGAGTCGTTCCCACCATTCATTGCCGAGGGGCCTTACAAGGCCAGATAAGCGTCTCACAAGAAAGGCTTTCACTAACACAGTTCAGGTACCAGCAACTCTCATTTGCCCTCCGTAAGGCTGCCCTGGCATGACAGCTACCGTCCGGTGTTTAAGCTTGCAGCTGGAAGAGACGGAATGGAACCCTCTCTTTCTCCGCCATTAGAGGTAGCCGCCGTGATGAGACTGGACTGGACTCGTACTTTCTGTCACCATCCCCATACGGCGGGCCCTCGGTCGGTCGCTTGCACGTTTGGGCGTTCGAGGCGCCGCTGGAATTGAGGTTATCGCGAGAACCCCCGCCGTCTTTCCTCCATCGGGCGCTGTGGCGTGTCCCAGATGGGCATCTGCTTCTCTCTGGCCTGGCCGGTATCTGCATGAGGGCTCGTATGCTCGTATATGAAGCCCTCACGATCCATCATGTAACGTTGTCCGGAAGGAAACATGTTCTTCCATCGGATATCATATCTGGTGAAAGGATCCATCCGCCATCTAAACGCTTGTGCCCCAGGATGGCATGGTGTCGTGTAGGCCGGTACGCTAATAACTCTTCGCCCTGGATTATCGCCGTCCGGGGTACCTCAAACTTGCCGGACGAGGCCAAGCCGGCTCTGACAAAGCCGGGCCCTGGAGCCACCTTCCGGATTGTCGACTAGGCCAAGTCTTCTTGACTGCCATATCGGGACGTTGCTGTTTCGGCCGAGCTTACACAGTCAGCTGTTTCACCACTGGCTGTGGCGGCTTCGAGGACGACCCTTGGAATTATATTGGATATATTGGACGTTGCGAAAAGATAAATAGAGATGGCAGCTCCGGCCGTTTATGGAAGAAGCAAGTTTCCCTCTGGATAACTCATCAACAGCAGCAGCAGCAGTGAAGATCTGGTAATCTTCCTACCAGTCTCTTGTACATATATTTGTTCTTCTGATTGTATATACATACTCTCTCACACACTCTCTCAACCATGATCTTCAGCAAAGCACTGGCTGCTGCCGGCCTTTTGGCCACTGCTGCTTATGCCGCTCCCACCGCCACCGTCGAGAAGCGTGCTGCTGGTGGCAAGCTCGTCGTCTACTGGGGTGCCGAGGATGACAGCACCACTCTGGCCAACGTCTGCGCCGACCCTTCATACGACATTGTCAACTTGGCCTTCCTCAGCCGCTTCTTCGCCGGCGGTGGCTACCCCGAGCTCTCCCTGAGCACCCTCGGCGGCCCCTCCGCCGCCCAGAAGTCCGCCGGTGCCACCAACCTCCAGGACGGCACTTCTCTGGTCCCCGCCATCAAGGCCTGCCAGGCCGCCGGCAAGCTGGTCATCCTCTCCATGGGTGGTGCTGTCGACTTCTCTGCCGTCACCCTCACTGGTGATGCCCAGGGCCAGCAGATTGCCGATACCGTTTGGAACCTGTTCCTCGGTGGTACTGCCAACCCTACCCTCCGTCCCTTTGGCAGCGTCAAGCTCGACGGTGTTGATCTCGGTGAGTAAAAAGAATCATGTTCTGTCTCTTATCTACAAGTTGCTAATAGTGTATTTCCATAGACAACGAGACCGGCAACCCCACTGGTTACCTTGCCATGGCCCAGCGCTTCAAGTCCAACTTCGCCAAGGACGCCAGCAAGAAGTACTACCTGACTGCTGCTCCCCAGTGCCCCTTCCCCGATGCCTCGGAGCCCCTCAACGTCTGCCAGCTGGCCGACTACATCTGGGTTCAGTTCTACAACAACGACAACTGCAACATTGCCCAGTCTGGCTTCAACACTGCCGTCAAGAACTGGAGCAAGAGCATTGGCAACGCCACTCTCTTCATTGGTGCTCTGGCCAGCGGTTCCGATGGTGACCAGGGTTTCGTCTCCTCCAGCACCCTCCTCTCTGCTTACCAGGGCGTCTCTGCTCTCAACCTGCCCAACATCGGCGGTATCATGCTTTGGGAGGCCCAGCTGGCTGTCAAGAACGGCAACTACCAGAAGACCATCAAGGCTGGCATCTCTTCCGGCAGCGGCACCACCCCTCCCCCCACCCAGAGCAGCACTCCCAGCGGTGGCAGCTGCTCTTGGGCCGGTCACTGCGCCGGTGCTTCTTGCAGCACTGACGATGACTGCTCTGACTCCCTTACCTGCAACAGCGGCGTCTGCGGCACTGCTGGCTCTACTCCTCCTCCTCCTCCTCCTCCCACCTGCTCTTGGGAGGGTCACTGTCTCGGTGCTTCTTGCGGCAACGACAACGACTGCTCTGACCCTTACTCTTGCAAGAACGGCGTCTGCTCCAACTAAGCTTGGACAATGGACGAAGTGGCGTGGGATGTCGAGCCTTCTTGTATATAAATTAATATCTATAACTTTTGGGGCACAAAAAAGTGTACAAAGCCCTGTTCTGTTTACATATACAAACTAGCTAAATAAAGCGAATGCATATATTGAATATATTCCGATCTGATTTTGCCACATCTGTGAAGGATTAACATTGCGGTAGGACCAAGCATCACCGAAACTAGACGTTGAATCTAATGGATAATATGCATGAGACTAACTGTTAATGGCTGGCTCTACTAATGTGGTGTCATGTGTCTTCGTCTAGGGGCCAATAAAACGGTCAGGAAGACGGCCAAGAGTCTTTGCCGTTCCTTCACGAGTGGATATCCAGCTTAGCCCCCGATCTCGAGCTCATGTTGAACAACCCCCCAGATCGGCCAGGCTCTCCCTTCTTTTGAACCACGCGCGATGCCTTTTTTACCGAGGCTTTGGCTAGACTGGTGGGTTGGGAAACAGTTTGATTACGCATCGCTTATCCTTTTGCGCAAGGGCTTGTGGTACGGAATAGGTTATCGTGGTTCTGGATTCGGCTTGGCTGGCAGGATGACCTTGCTTTTAGACCCACTGGTATCTGCTTTTGTTCTCCGTGTGGGTTGCTGGTGTGTCATGGTATTTCGATAGAGTTGTATTGCTCGTATAATGATTATATATAGACAGGACGGAGTATGTATATATACGAGCCCGAGGTCTTGGAGTTGAGGATGGGGTTGATAGTGTAGGCCGGCCATTTATCTGGTCAATACTATACCGCTATTCTGGTTTAAATTGTCATTTCTCTTTCGAACTTACTTACTATATCGTGTAAACCAATGAGCAATAAACAGCCTCTTGCGGGGGGCACTGTCCCTAACGAAGTCGGATCCGCAGCGCGACTCAGCCAACCATCGCTCTCAAAGACACCAGACGCTCGCATCCAGCAGCTCATCCATCAAATCAACTCGCACGGCTACGCCATCATACACAATGCTTTTTCTCCCTCGATAGTCGCCGAGGCGAAAGCTGAAGTCGCGCGGCTGACGGCGGATCCCGAGATGGTTGGTCCCGCGGGGGAAAAGGGCCGGAACACGTTTGAAGGGTACAAGACGCAGCGGCTGTACGCGCTGGCGAACAAGTCGCGCGTGTTTGACGGGTTTGCGCTGCATGGGGATGTGCTTGCGCTGAATGATTATTATTTGGATCCTGGGTACTTGATTAATTCGTTTCAGAGTATAAATATTTTGCCGGGGGAGAGTGCGCAGACGTTGCATTATGATCATGGGTATGTGACGATGGAGAGGCCTCATAAGCCGGTTGGGACGGTAAGTGAATTATACACATTTGTCCATTCTTGTAACTTTTTTTTTTGAAGGAGTTGAAGAAGAGAATGGAAAAGAGAAAGAGGCGAGGGCTGACTTATAAGAATAGGGCGTCATGATTGCGCTGGATGACTATACCGCTAACAATGGCGCAACGGTGATTGTCCCAGATTCGCATTTATGGGATTCTCACCGCGTGCCTTCAACCGAGGAAACGATTCCCGTCATCATGCCGGCTGGCAGCATGCTCTTCTTCCTCAGCACGTTATGGCATGGCGGCGGTGCGAATACAAGCGATGGGAGCAGATTGGCACTGACGGCGCAGTACTGCCAGCCGTGGATTAGACCGATGGAGAATCAGATTCTGGCGGTGGACTGGGAGAAGTTGGATGATATTCCGGAGAGGTTGGTGGACATGCTTGGGTATAAAGTTGGGAATCCGTTTCTTGGGTTTGTGGATGGGGGGAGTCCGAGGGCGGCGGTGGGGAGGTTGTTGAAGAAGTATAAGGGGATTGCTGAGGCGAAGCTGTGAGGGCTGGGATTTTTTTTTTTTTTTTACTTTGGGAGTTTTTGTTGTGTTGGTTTGTGTTACGGTAATGACTTCATGTTTTCATGATGGGGAATGTGGTGTTGTTTGGCGTTTGCAATTGTAGATACATGTACACGTAGCTTGTATAATGAATACCTTGAATAAGTAGAGGGATCTTTTGATCAACACTGGTGAACTTTGATCGCTTTCAGTCGACGGTCATACGAGTTTATTCTCGTGTGAGCTGTGCGCCAAGATCTCAACTGACGTCTCAACCAACATGAAGCTGTCCATCTGCATCTCTCCCACTGCAGATTTGGCAGCGTGACTCATTCTCGATTGGTTGCCTAAAGGCTGTCTCGTATTGAAATTAAACCACTCCCATGTCATTGACATCTCAACTCATTGGATGCCGAGTCTAGATCTCCGGGATGCGGGGTTGTTCTATATGATAATGGCTAGCTCGTATAAGCGACCAACGCCCGTACAAAAAGGTGGCTCCAGTCTGACTCAAACATCAATGACTGGGAATCAGCCTTACGAGGTTGCCTTAGAAAAAAAAGGGAATTATATTGTCTCTGGGGCTTGGCGTTGGGTTGAATGATTCGGTTGAAAATCTGGGTTTCTTGTGGTTGAGGATATAATAATCGCCAGCGTTGTCACCATCATCTGTTGCGTGAATCAATCCTCAACTTGCATCAACATTGGAACACACAATCGCTCTGAGGCCATGGCGAATAAAGTGGTGCTTGATCTGGACCTGCTTCGAGGCTCTACACCTCAAGGCCAGGCAACTTACTTGCGCAATCTTGTCAAAAACAACCCAGACGCGGAATCATCCATCACTCCTCAGCTCATCGCACTCGTTGCTTCGGACTCTCTTCCGTCCATTGCCCTCTCATTATGGCCCTCTGCCTCCAAGGAGCCTCAGACAACTATAGCAGTAATTCGACAGGAGCATTGTCTCAATGTTCAACATGCTGCCATCACACGATTCTACCGCCTTTTATGCAAAGAAAAGACGTTTGCAAAGACATGGGAAGCCGCCGGCGGCGCGACGGGAGTCGCTCAGCTGATGGCGAAGCTCAGTGTGAGCGGCGTGCGCTCCCTCGTCAAATGGCTTGGAATCAGTGGCCGTGCAGAAGGTGCCCGCAAAGAACGCCAGAGGGCAATGGAAGAGCTTCTGACTCTGCTCTGGGGACTCGACGGAGATGACAACAATGCTGCGCTAGATAGCCGTCCCCTGCGTGATGAATATGTCAAGATTCTTCCAGCTTGCGGGGGAGCCTTCAGATTACAGTGGAAGGAAATGAAGCGACAGCTCCCTGTTAATTACAGTTCAGCTGTTGAGACGGACCACGAATTCTTTGAGCAACACTACGATGAAAAGCTGCGACGCAACGAAATCAAAGCCTCCGAGTTCCTAACCGCAGTGAAGCCTCTAATCATCTACCGCACCCAGTACGGCCTGGATGTTCTGGACAGGTTCATCGATAGCGAAACACTGCTTGGAGCAAGCCCAGATGCCCTCCTTGAGGCGGTAATCTATCCGCTAAGCAAGCGGTTTTTATCAAGACGGAGGATAGCCAGTGACACCACGATGCGATTTTGGAGCCGTGTTATGCTGTGCTTGAAAGAGCGCCAGCCGTTTCACAACGAGTTTCGGAATTCGAGCGACCACTATAAACGGATTCTTGCTCGTTTGGTCAAAGTGTGGAATGAATCACGCGGGCGAATTGAGTACACTGAGATGTTGACAGAGCTATTCCCTCTTATCCATGAGATTGTTCTGAGGAGATACTCGCTGGTAGATCTCATAAAGAACGTCGCCAAGACACGACGATATCAGCTTTTACGTTTGTTTTTGAAGCATACGGCAGGATTCCAGTTTGATATTGGAGAGCCCCTTAGCTTGGAGCACTCGGGGCTTGAGAAATCATCACTCCAATGGCATCCTGAGATATTCTCCCTCTTGCCGGCAGATGAGGCCTTCACCTTGTGGGAGAAAGTTCAAAGAGCCGGAAAATATGCTGGATCTTGGGAAAGACACTGGAGCTCGACTTCTGAGTCCATTTATTTTTGCCAGGACCAAGACGACTCCAATCTGTCTGACTTTCTCATTATTCGAGCCTATTTGTTGCGTCAGAGCCAGGGCGCTCCTTCATTTACAACAGCAGAATTGGATACCATGCGGTCTAATCTTCGTCAAGAGGTTTCTAGGAGGATGAAAAAGGCCACTCAGGGTCGTTTGCCCGAAATAAGATCGAAATGGGCTGTGGCTGCTTTGGAGCTCTGCGTCGCGATTGGGGATCTCGAGCTTTATGGAGAAACACTTCGCTGGGCAAGGCGGTTTAATAAGGATCCATTGACGGTTCAGGAGATCTACGGTGGATATTCCCTGCAGACGAGAGAACTGACTGACCTTGTGACCGTTCTGCCTGCTAAAGAAAGCACACAGGTCCAAATCGAAGAGCTCAGCCAAAAGATACAGTCTGCCAATGACATCTTGCAAACTCTCTTTGACACGGCTATGATGGGCGTCAACGAACCTAGCTTTCGCGGCTGGAGCGATTGGGGGTATGCGTTTGAGTTGATCAATCGAGTCATTTGCAAACGCATAGCCCTTGTCAACGACTTTCAGGACCGGACCAAGATATCAGATGACGCGCTGTATGAAGCTTTATGGCAGCCAACATTCGCCATGCTGGAAAAGATGTTGCCACATCAACATATTCTTGGTCCCGCGGGCGAAGTCAAATTTGATCACCAAGCCTATCGCAGCCTCTCATGCTTCGATGTGAAAGAGCCCGAATCTTTGCGCGAACCCACCATTAGGTTTCTTGATCAACTGGCCAGGTATTATGATTCGATATGGAGAGACTTTCGCCTCCGGCAAACGCCGGCTTTGGTCACGGCTGATGAGATTTGGCCAAAGGGACTGACTATCCAACACTTGGACCACGATTTTGGGTCAGCTCTGCCATACCTGCCGTATGCGCAGTCGCGGATCGAAGCTATCGTGTTTATGAACCCTCTCAAGGCTTTGCAGCCCATCCAGATTGACGAAGAAACTCAGCTGGCCATTGGAACGTTTATAGATAGTTGGGCGGCGGCTCTGCTGCAGTACATCCAGATGCCGGGCAAGCTGTCTAAGGAAGAGCAACGGAAGGAACGCATCTCGAGGGCCTGGCACCATACTACCGTCAACCTGAGCAAGGACCGCATGTCCTCAGAAGAGGCCGAGAGGTTTTGGTGGCCCGTTTTTAAGGGTGTCTTTGTCAAGAAGCATGAAGTTGGGATTGATGAAAAGGCGGATGAACGACATGAACCGTCTCTTCCCGATGCGGATGAGGATATGCAGCCCATTGAATGGAATCCCGACCCTGAGTATGAACGCATTTCTCTGACTAAAAAGAACAAGATGCTTACGCCAACGTGCTTGGATGTCTTGTTAAGTCGGTCAAGGATTGGCCACCTACCGAAATTCATCTCGACTGAGGATTCGGAATTTGGGAAAGTGAAGTGCGTCATTCCTAAAAAGCCTCGCCCTTTGTCCTTCTGGGAGTCGTACTCTACCACGTATTCAAAGCTCACCTGCAAGTATGTGGATGCTTATGTGGTTGCGGCAATCTTGGCTCTCAATATGAAGAAAGGCTCGGACATCTCACTGTTAAAGAAGCCGTTTCCCAACTCAGGAGCAGTGCGTATTCCGGCTGTATATCTTGACCAAGAGTTTCTAGAGAGAGAGGTCGACACGAACGTGCCGGGATTTGCTGGCATGATTGATCAATTCAAGTATTATGTGCCAGCTAGCCTCTTTGCTCAGCTGGGGGCTTCGGTTCTTGAGAGTATAGGGAAAGGGCCGGAAACAGATAAACCGTTTGGTACGTTGGTATATATAATCAATAGGCTCTTGGAAGGGGCCAGCCCCTCGATGGCGATACCTTTGATCCAGCAATTTGTCTTGGAGAATCCGGATGCAAGCTCATGGCATAGGCCGCTTCTTAACCCAAAAGCTCTCATTCATTTCCGCCCTGCCGATGCGAAGCACTTTTTTGAGACTTTTACGGATGCCATATTGGATAAGCTCCAAGAACAGGCAGAGAGGCGTGCGAAGCAGAAGCCTGATGATGAATCTGCGAATAAGGGACCGCTTGTCAAAGTCACCACTATCAAAATGCTGGCCCAGCTTCTGAGAGAATCTCCTGTTGTCGACCCGGGTCTTGCGGTGGAATTAAACATTAAGATTCTCAAGAGAGCAAGCCATGTTGATATCAGGACCGCTGCTGTCAAGGGATTGACGGAGGCGATAGCTAACACTACCGATACTAAGGTGAAGAAGCGCATATTCGATGCGTTGCTCGAGTATGCTGCGCCTATCGCGTCTTCAATCAACGAATCACAGCCGTTGACGGATTGGGATGCTTTGACACCTGATGACGAGCTGCCTGAAATATGGAAATCCAGCTATGGAAGCTTGACGACTCCTACAATCATGGACCTCATCTTGACTCTTGGATTCTGGAAGGATTGGCAGTCAGAAGAAGGCCGAGTGTACAAGAAGCTCATTTACACCATTATGGATGCTTCGGCGGAGAACCACCAACGGTGGATGAAACTATTCATCAAGAAACATGGATTCACCATGCCTGATGATGCCCAGCTTCCCGCCATACCCATGTTTCCGACTGCGCTGGAAGCCCTTCTCCCCAGAGTGATGAAAACTGACATCTCAGCCAAGTATCTTGATGTAGCAAAGCAGTATCTGTTGCTTAGAATGAATCTTCCTGGCTGGATGTCTGCTATAACCGCCGCTGTGAGAGCCGACCCCAAGCTGGTCAGCTCAAACTCGGGCAGACATTGGTGCGATATATGGAACGATGATTATTATGACAGATTGACAAAAAGTCTCCTTGAGATCATTCGCATCCATCTTACGGAACTGGATAAGAAGACGAACGATGAAAAGACCCAACAAGGAGACTCTCATCAATCGCTTGAGGCATTTCTCTTCGAGATCGCAAATATTATCATCATGCAAGGGAACTTGAACAAGTTTGATGCATTCGTGGGCGACATATTGACTGATACTCGCGACAATCCTGTTTGGGGGCGGATTCTGGAGCGAATCGATAGCCTTCGAACCCCGGCGTGGCAAGCTGATCAGAATCGAAAGCCAGCAGTTCTTCCAGATACGCTGTCGCTCAAAATCAAGATGCTGAATTTGTCCCCCTCAGGTTCACAGCCAGATGAGATTAAAGAAAATGCGACCAAATACGTGAAGAAAGCTGTAGAGCTTCTAAACGACATTGTGGCCAGCGGAGTTCCATATCAGAACCGTTACAACGCATTTCAGAGGGAGTTGGGGAATGCTGCGCCTAAAGCTTTGATAGCAATCATGATTGGATCGACGCCTGCGCTTGACGATCCGAGCAACGTAACGTTGGTGGATCATCTTCGCGTGGAGCTGGCGATGACGATGTTGGACTCGAGCTGGATTTTTAAGCAAAAAGGTAGTATGGCACCTGAAGATGATGTCTTGAAGCGGGCTGAGGAGCTGGTGATGAAGGCGAGTAGAAGTAGCGTGGAGAATTTTCGGAATTTGGCAGCGCATTTGAAGAGAATTATTGAGGATCCTGACAGTTGGGGCTTGTTCGATTGAAACAGAGGCTATCGAGACAGTCTTTTCTCTATTATGATGCTCTACGAATGGTTTTGCTCTTTTCTATTTAGCATTCTTAGTATGACACCTATCAATGATTTACACTCGTCTACTCCGTATGGTAGCATCAGATCGATCTTCATCTTAGGGTAGCATTACTACTGCCGCCATTAAGCATATAATTGATTGCATAAATGCCAGTGTGCCCATGCAGAAGAGAGGCCAAGTACACCGTGGATGAAAGCCATTATTGACACTTCCTTGCCTCTTGAGCTTGAGACAGCTAGCTAGGACCGGGCCGATGCAGGCTAGCCAGTATTACGTGGGGGTGGCCGCTTCTGAGTAATATCTCGAAAGCCTCATGTCTTGGATTTCCTTTTTGTATACATCCATTGGCCGTCAGCCAGCCACCTGTTCCTCCCCACTTCTTTCGCTTGTAAGTGCCATCACCGTCGAGGCGGCAGAGCCGGTGGCTTGTGATGTCTTCCCCGAAGCCGGTCATTGGCGGGCGTGTCTGAGACTTTAATATGCAAGGGGGTAGATGACCCAAGTCTCGGCGCGGGCATTGGCCGAATGGGAAATACAATGGCGTCCGGAACCGAGGTCCCCCCTGGCGCTGTTAGCCGGTGGACTATTTGGAATGGCGTCGTATTTTGTATACGACTGGGATGGGTGGATGATCTGATCTACGTGGAGCTGAACGATCGAGAGATTGCGGCTGGCGATCTGGCCTTGTTAGATGGAATACGTGGTGCTTGGGAATGGCCAAGTGCTTGCATAATGACATGGATCGTGGAACATTTTTGGTAAGCTCGGCGAGGAGGATATTTAAGCCATAGTAGTAAAGGGTTGATTCAGTGATCTTTTTCATATCTCACGCATTGCTAGTTGCTTCTATACGCAGCAGATACAATACTTTCAAGATGAATTATCTTCAATATCCCGAGCCTCTCAAGCAAATCCATGTTGGGCGCGGCCCCAATGGATATGAAGATGCTTTAACCGCAGATGCCGATGAAACCTTTTACACATGGGAGCATGAGACGATCAAAGCCAAGCTCATGCGGCTCTGTCCCCCTCCCCTCTGGCCTGCTGAATCCTACAAGGCTTATTGCCCTCGACCCATCCTCATCAACGGCCATCATCAATCAGTGTTACGGGAGCTCAACGATGCACTGGTGGCCTCGGTTACTGATATCGTGAAGCGCTGGTGGCTCGATGCTGACGCCCAATTTCCCAAGCGAATGCCACTTGGGGAGAAGGAACAAGAGCTCTTGAAGGTAAGTGACTACTAGATTCCCTGGTCATCAACAACAACTGACATGAACATGAACAAAAGTACGTGGGATTACAGTCCATAATTGGCAGATTGCCGGATTATGAAGCATGCAGAGGCTCATGGAGGCCCGACTTCATGGTCGAAGAAATCAAGACCCGAGATGGCGTTGCGGTAGAAAACTTTCGAATTACCGAGATCAATGCTCGGTTCTCGTTCAATGGGTTTATGCATGCGACATATGGACACATGGCTTTAGAAGATACAGGCATGGGGAGTCACGGACTCGTCAGCGCTGCTCAACCAAAAGAGGTATGACCGAAATGACTCATGAAGTTGCCAGATTTCTCTCTAATGCGAATTATAGATTGTTGATAAGCTATTCACTCTCTTCCGGCGAGATCGTCCAGTCCATTTTCTCAAAGGCGTGGAGGCTGGAATGGACATTCACATGTTCGTCGACGCTTTTAAACGCCGCATGGGATACGCTCCACGAATCATTAGCCCTACAGACTTGAGGCTGGTGTCAGACCGCAGAAGCAAGTCCGGGTATAAACTCTGTGCCGTTGTCAAGAAGCCCGAGCGAGGCAATGCCACACCCGACGTGTCGTCCTTCTCCTTCACCAGTGACGGAGAGCTAGTAGAGGAGGTCTATCAGGTAGGGCTGGAGTTGCACCAACGTGAGCTGCTTGCCATGAGCCCCGAGATGCTGCGTGAGCTTAGCTTGCGCTGCTTCAATGACATGAGGACCATTTTGTTGGTTCATGATAAGCGAATGCTGGGCATCATTAAGCAGGAACTCCCAAAGCAAGCGTTTCTCGGGATCATCACGAAGAGGCAGGCCATGATCCTTGACAGGAGTATCGCAGATACATATCTCCCAGGATCTAATGAGCTTAGACAACTCTTGGTTCACTCGGAGGCACACCCAGAAGTTCGCAATGATTACATCTTGAAGCCCATTCGCAGCGGAAAGGGCGACGGCATCAGGTTTGGCGATGATATCACCGACGAGGAGTGGATGGCAGCACTAAAGCTTCAGCTGTCTCCGAATCTTGAGCTAGATAGATGTTGTGTGATACAGCGTCGGATTATCCCTCGCCTGTATGACGTGGTACTGAAGGCCTCGGGAGAGAGGGTGATGTACCCCCTGATCGGCACATTCATGGTCATCCACGGAGCCCTGCTCGGGCTTGCACTCTGGCGGAGTAGCAATGATCGGATCTGTGCCATCAGTCATGGTGGAGCTTGGCTTTGCTCTGTGATACGCAAGGACAAGGTTACGGCGGGCGAGAGTGTCTCAGAGGATTGCTAAGATGTATGTATCGTATTATTATTACTATTATCTGCTGGGGCTCAACGCCTTGTTTCTTAAGCCCGTATCCACAACATGTGTGAGTATACTTGTACTCGTAGATCTAATTTGACGACGGCGGCAATTTCCTTGGAAATGGTAGCGTCTCTGTTTGCCCAGCTTGACAGGGGGGCTCAGGTAGACACGATGCCATGACACCTGGCATGTACTGGCTCGTACCCGTACATGACGATGTATGCATACTTGTTTGTGCTAATAGCGGTATAATGGACAAGATAAATAACCCTTTGCGTCGGTGGAAGATGGATCGTGTTCATCCGCAGTCTGCAGGAGAATACGCAACTCAGCACCCTTATCCGTCACCACTCTTCCGCCCACAGTATCACCAGATCAAGCTCGTTATTGACTGAACAACCTAATCTTTGCCCATCATGTATCGCCGCGTTGCGCTGAATATCCTCACTGCTCATCGGATACAAGGTTCGATCCGCCAGCAATATCCTCGGCACTCTCGAGCTGCAGTCCATGAGACCAGTCATACTCCTCTCCATGAAACCCGTCATAATCCTCCTCTATCGGCCGAAATCTCACAGATGGTCCCGATCCTGGACGCGCCAGATCTTAGCTGCGCCCAGGAACCTGGTCACGTCCGCAGTGTGTGTGAGAAGCTCCGCCAGAAGGGCATCCTCAAGGTCAGCCTGGGCTTTGCAGACCGCAAGAGCCGATATCTCGAGCAGCTGCTCCGGAGCCTGCACCAGAACCACGGCCACCAGCTTCCCATTGCCCACAGTGCCACCCGCGGCTGGTTCTGGGACGTTCTCCCATCTTCGACCAGCTTCCAAACGGCCAACTGCCAAGCTCGCTCAGAGACAATGGAAGACTTCCCCTGGCACACGGACTGCAGCTACGAGGACCCTCCACCACGCTACTTTGCCCTGCAGGTGCTCCAGCCTGATCGCTGCGGTGGCGGGACGCTCTCTGTGATGAACGTGGAGCGCCTTAGCGAGCTGCTCTCATCCGCTGCCAGGGAGTCTCTGGCCAGGCCAGAGTTCCTCATCCGGACGCCGCCGGAATTTGTCAAGCATCCCGACCACCAGCACATCGTGGGGAGCATCCTAATGGCCGACGACGAGGGCCGGCTCAGCATGATGCGCTTCCGGGAAGATCTTCTGACACCCCTGAACGAGCGAGCGTCTGCCGCGCTCAAAGAGCTGAAACAAGCTCTGCAGGGCGCCGAAGCGAGAAGCCACTCGACCTTGCACCTTACTGCAAAGGCTCTTCCAGAGCGGTCCATCATCCTCATCGACAACAGGCGGTGGCTGCACGCGCGGAACCACGTCAAGGATCCGGAGCGGCATCTGCGTCGGGTGAGGTGGGACGCCGTGCCCTTTACAGTTTACTAGATGCTCGGCATATGAGCAAACCGAACAAGGCTGGGAGAAGTAGCCAGGGGTATCGGAGGACGGGTGCGGATATGCGGAGGTAATGGGATGGTGTACACTTGATTTGAGAATTTGAGACACGGGATGGCCCTACTCTGGCCGGGCAGTTTGTCGAGAGTGGCTTCAATAGTTCGCGGATACGATACTATTGGCCTGTTGTGAAAGCACATGAAATTGCTTGTAATATGTAACATACGATAGATACACGAACATGTACTTAGGGTATCCTGTCCGTATGTAACCCCAACGGTAATATTTATTAGTTTGACAGCAGCAGCTAGGGTTATTGCAGTTGCACCACTATATGCACTTTGGAGTGTGTGTAACATTCCTAGAAATTAACTGTGATGAAATCATAACTATTTCTTCCCACCCGGTTTGCTTCCATTGGCCTGTCGTCTGTACATCACCGCATGACGGGTGGCTGGGCTGAACGCAGCTGAATCCCAATCTTGCAGGGGTCATGATATTTGCCGAGCAACCCCATCACACCCGGCTTTCGTGCTTGCAAATTTTACAGCACAATATGTGAATCAAGTCAGTATTCGTATCTACATACATAAATGCTACTGTCGGTTCAGTTATAGTAGCAGTAGTAATAACGGCGGTCAAAAATGAAACACTGTCTCTCAGTGACACTTCCATGTTCAATCTTGTAGATACAGCGACAAGCCCCAGAAAGACGGAATGAGATCCATCAGCTTCTGACGTGGTCTAACTAGCTGCATGCGGTCCCCAGTGGTCGATCTTACAGGGCATCTGTTCGCCTCGTTTTTTTCCAACTCCGAGAATTGTGCCTTTTCGCTGCCTTTTCTTGGCCATCTGCTGCAAGGGAAAATTACGTGTGCTTTGCATGCATGTCTCAGGGTGAAACTAGGCCGGTCATCAGCGCAGCTTTTCCACCTTGGCTGCCTAAAACCCACCGAAAAGCAATTATTGTTGCTTGCTTTGTCGTTCGACTAATAGAGCGCGGATCTCGACGTGAGGCGTACGGATGGGACTGAAATGAATACAGTGAGCGCCGCACAGTAACGTAACAAGAGCTCTGGCATGTGAGTAGAGCGACGATTTTCGGGCTGTGGCCCGCGTAGTATTTCTACTGCTGGCTGCTGAGCAACGTACGATTTACTCTAATCAACTTCCTCTCTTTAATAAAATAACACAGCAGCGTCATTTCAGCTTGAGTTCTAGCTATGGAGTTTCAGCCACATTCGTTAGGCGAGGTGTTGGCCGTTGCCAAAATCCACCCTTTTTATGTAGAGGAGATACAGTATCCTCCCGACGAAAAGACTGTTCGATCAATAAGAGAGAAAGTAGCTGCCGACCATGAGCAGGAGAATGAAGGTCTAAAGAAATGGCCCGTTATCTGGAAGAAGGACCTGTAAGTGAAAGAGAAGATGCCGAAGGCTGTGTGTAAAGTAATTAGACCATTTCTCTGACTATAAACCACACGTAGGTACGACACCATTCAACGGCTCATCAACGACACAGACCCCAACAACACATATCGCCAGAGCGTATATGCAAGCATCACAGGTGGAGGTTTCGGTTCGAAGCCACTTTTCTTCGGCACAGATGTATACGAGAACCGCAAGCACAGGGCCCATTTCGGCCAGTTTCTCAAAACCATTGGAGCCATCAAGCCCGGAGACTGGGCATTGACGACCCATTGTGCAGGAGAACTTTACAGGTTAGTCGCTCAATGGAGTAGTGTAGAACAACCGATGCTGACTTGGACAATAGGTCCTTGGATCTCATGCTTGAAATCATGGAGAATGCTGGTGCCTCGGTTCTCAGCGCTGGCAATTTCATGCCCCCTAAAGATGTTGCTAAACTCTTGGCAAAATACCACATCAACGTGCTCGCCGGTGACAGTGGCCAGATTGTCCAGATGGTACACCACATCTCAGGCCTCCCCGAGGAGGAGCGCGCACTGATCAGGCTCGACAAGCTCATTTACACGTCTGAGGTGCTTACTGCTGCGCAGAGAGCGCACATTAAAGCGACCCTGAAGGGTGTCAAGATCATCTCTGTCCTGGGCAGCGCAGAGGCAGGGCCATGGGCAGCTAGTAACCCCGATCTCGTTGGAAAAGAGAGCACTACTAGTGTAGAGGATCTCATCTTCGACACGCGAGCCATGCTGCTCGAGGTCTTTCCAGCTTCATTTAAGGAAGGCGACAAAAATGTCGATCCTCTGCCCGAAGGAGAGGCTGGCATAGTTGTTCAGACATCTCTTTCTCGTCTGCGTAACCCACTCGTACGATACGTCACTGGCGATATTGGATCTGTTCACCCTCTACCCGAAGAAGCTCGCGACAAGATTCCCGCGGCTGATTGGCCTTACCTCCGGATTCTTCGCCTCCAAGGCCGTGACAGGCGAGTCAGCTTCGACTGGGATGGAGAATACATCCAGTTTGAAGACATGGCGGCCTTGTTGAATAACGAAGAGTGCGGCATCTTACAATGGCAGATCATTCTGGATAAACTGGAGCCGTCTTTGGAGTCTTTCTTGGAGATCCGATTGATGTGCTCTCCGCGGACTTCGCGGGTCCTTTCGCTCGATGCTCTCATTGCTCGTATCAAGGGATTCCTTCATGTCATCAAGACAAATGATTATCGATTCAAGACGACTTTTGTCAATGAGTTGGATGGCTTTGTGAGAAGCACCACTGGCCGCAAGGTCATTAAATTTGTCAATCGATACAACTAGCTGTTGTGTATCTTGGTTTGCATTTATCGCGCCACCATTTTTTTCTATGTTGGATATATGGCAGGAGGAAAATTTAATACTCGTTTGTTCTAGGCAAAAATTAATAATATGACCGGATTCTTTGTAGTGCTGAATATCTAGGCTTGTTATATCTCCACGTCAATGAGTGAACTGTTATCAATCTCAGCTAGCAAATACATTCTGATGACTATATAGCCTGCAATCTCCAGCAATGCCGTGTAATGAGCCTCAATAGCATTAGGAACTCTGTCTAGCAAGGAGCATCTCTCGAACCCCCATGGGCTTGATTGACGGGAAACTCTTGTTGAGTGCCTTGTCAACAGGTATATCAAATTGCCCTCCAACAACCCAGAGGCCGAGAACTGCCAACAATTGGCGAGCAAAAGGCTCTGGGAAAGGAGACTTGGCCAACTCTTCTTTGTGCGAAGGAAGTTCAGTGACTTCCATCTTTGCCAACTTTTCAATGGGATCATACGATACTTCAAATTCAGAACCTGAGTAATTTTTTTCGATATCAGCTGCTGATACTTGTAGACAAATTGTCATGTGTGCATAGGTTGTCTTACCTGTGATCTCCGAGGCTACCTTGATAAACTCATTCCAGGTTGTCTTTTCTCCGTAGATATACGTAATCTCCTCCCATTTAGGCACATCTAAGAACGCAACAACAAATTTGGCTGCATCGTAAGAGTAAATAAAGGCAAACGGCTCATTTCCAGTTCCAGGAAGAGCCGCCTTTTTGCTATTCATGTCCACAGCAAACGACATGGGTGGCAGGTGCGTTTTGATGGCAGGCATTCCATAGTAGTCCAAGAAAAGGCCAACTGAGAATCTCGTCCATTCAAGCATGGTGCTGCGTAGAGCATTGTTTGAAGCTTGCGAGAAAGCTGACGTAGGAGATCTGACTTAATGGTGAGAATAGGGGTGAGATACAGGATTGGCTAGATAGCTTACGCCTCGCTTGGGAGTGATCCCCAGCCGCTGGCAATGAATCGAGTGACAGTTGATGACTGCTCTGAGGCTTTGATGAGGCCAATCTCAGCAGCAGAGGAGGTCTCATTAGTCACTTGAATGGCGGAAATGACTGCCTCCACGTTGTGCTGCTTCAAGAGTTTGGCGGTTGCATCGATATCAGTATAGTCAACGGCGAAAGTTGGCACATTCTCAACGACCGTCTGAGCCTATTTCATTTGTTTCCTCAGTTAGTTCAACGTGATTCTCACTACTGGTTCCATGACCGTACCTTGCGTGCTAGGACGATGACTTTATGCTTGGAAGACTGCGCAAGAGTCTCAACGATGGTTCGGCCAACATTGCCGGTACCGCCAGCTACAGCGACGACAGACATCTTTTCGTATTTGAGTTGCTTAATTAGAAGTTGAAGAAGAATAAAAGCTGAGGAGGATGAGTTGGTGAAATGGCTCTGTTCAAAGTTCCAACCCACCGGTTATATACACAAAGACTTGTAAGCTTCGATGACATTCACTGGATACATCGCGTCCTCAGTTTGTCAGCGTGAATAGTTGAAAGGAAAAGCTATTTCCAAGCATTTCAAGTTAAAAGGAGCCTTTACTAATATCGGCGTTAATACCGCTGTTCTCAACTGATGGCCGATAGTATAAATCGCCAGTCGTCAACACTATGAGGCGCGCGCGCTTTCCGAATTTGGAAATATGGGGATAGCATCACTCCATGTTTGTGATTCATTCGCTGACAATTAAAGCATGTCATTGCGTATATGAGCGTGTAATAGATTAAGCGATACCAGGTTGCCTAGATTTCGTACATAAAAGCTCGCAATTCCTAGCAGGGAACATACAAATGACTTGCTTCTCTTCACAAGCTTCTAAGCTGAACTTGCAACGCTCAGTAAGCTGTTAAATGAAGAGTACATCGGATCCAGATAACTGGAAGCAGTCGTGGATTCCCCACGTCTCTTCATCTACTTGATGGCGAAGCTCCCAAACCTTTTCCATCAGCCGTATGGCCTGTCTTGCGGGGCCAAGGGCTTGCAATGGCCCCAAAGACGATACCAAATTCCGAAAAATCTGTTCTTGCTCCTGTGTAGCCAAGAAACCGCATACGCAAATCGGCCACATAAGGCTGCGTATTGAAAGGTTTGGCGAGAGTATATCCAAGATGTTCAAGATGGAGTTCACATTGCCGCGATTAAAGGTATTGCCTGGCTGCCAGCCATCAACAACCACTGACAGATAAATCATGGTTGCATGTAGCCAAGCTTTCGTTATGAGTGCGAGTTTCTTAGCCTGTGTTTTTTGATGCTGCTCACCCAGTCTTATAGTGTCTAACTGCGTTGTAAGAAACTCTGACTGGATGGTGGCATCAACTTCTGTCATGCCTTGTCGCAGTCTCTTCATCAATTCATGATTCTCTGCTTTGGCCTCCGTCATAAAAGGCACACCTTCACGCTGAGCTAAATGCTTTGCTATTTCCATTGTACAAATCTCACCGAGAATAGTAAGAATCCACCCCGGACAGCCAACGTAAGACTCAATTTCGAGAAGCGGTCGAGGTTGGCCGTCCAGAGGCATGGATACTTCACAGCCAGCTATCAAACCCCTGTGGTGGTGCTGAAACCGAGGGGGCCTTCCCAACTGAATGCTAGCCATTATATCAACGTATAGCAGAAAAGAGGTGAAAAACTGAAAGGCAGCTTGGTCTTTGTTCCATACGTGGAAGCCGAGATGGATGCCATCGAATATCGAGGGCTTATTCATGGCTTGCAAAGCTTTTTCTAGGGAATATTCACCATTCTCCATTCCATGTGATTGAAACACTTCATCCAGCAATGTCAAGGCCGCCGACAGATGCATCTTCCAACCTGCATCTTGGGGCATCGCTGTGGCAAAGATCAAGTACTGCGTAACGCCGCCCAGGACATTGAGCTTGGAGAATACATCCGATTGGCTACTTTCTTTATGGTAGTGATCCATGTCTTGCTTGATGACGTGGATCGCCGCGTCCATGTGCATCGCCAAAGTGTCCCACACGTGCTGTTCGCAAGGAGTGCGGAGAGTGTGGTTCGCATCTTTGGCTAGCAACAGGGTAAAGTAATGAGCGCTGAGACTGAGCGCACTGTGATAGATTGCCTTGTTTGACTTTAACTGCGTCTGTACCCAGCAGCGACCGCCGGAGAGAGTTGCCGGTTCATACAGAGGGAACAGAGCCGGCGAGACAGTATCGAGATACAAGGTGGTGAGAAACTCATTCGTATCTTCCTGAGATACTACATGTGTAGACGTAGACGTAGGAGAGCTAGAGCTTGTCTGATCTACACTGGAGTTGTCTTGTGATGTCTCGCGCCTCGCCGGTGTGGTTTCAGTCTGCTGGTGCTGGTGCTGGCCATCGTGAAGTGAAAAGACCCGGATGGTGGCCTCGTTGCCACGACGAGTTGAGGTTCCTTGCTTCACTTGGGCTCTTATGGCCTGTGTCATCTGCATCTGCTTTTCGCCTCCATCCATCCAATCGGGACGGTTCTTGCTGTAGCAACAACTGATGTTCAGATTGGCGCAACTTCGGCATATTGGCTGAGTCCGGTCGCATTTCTTTCTCCGGAGCCGGCAGGTCCAGCAGGCCAGGGAAGGCATGGTTGAGTGGGATAGAGTTGAAATGGTAGAGTGTATAGAATAATACAAATTAATAGAGTCCTTGATGGATTACATTTTAGAGACAGTTTGTTGCTTAGAAACTTTAGGAGTCCGAGTTGATTCTCATCCGATTCATGATGATGGAAACGGAGGACGCGCGCTTTCCTATTGGGGTAAAGCGCTTCTTACCTTATGCGGCTTATTGCTCTCTTTGGTAGGAGGTACCTGTTTACATGTATATCGTGCGGAAGCAATGCGAACAACTATAAGCTTGTATGACAAATTCAACACGAGTTCATTCATATTATGTCACTATAGCCCAAGATTCAGGTAAAGCAATTTGTATTACCACATAGTCACTACTCAGCAAAACTTGTTTCATGACCATCACTCATCGCACATTGCCATAGACCGTAGATGTTCCACATACATGCGTTTACCCTATAACAAAACACTGGATACGCGGGCTGGGGCATCAACTTATGTACATGTGACAGTTAGTGTCTCTAAATACAGGTCAATAATTAACTGCCATGAGTGCAAATTCTTGAGTGGGACACATAGTAGTCAGACACTTCACGTATATGGACAATAACGACCAAGGGTAACGAGAAGCCGAGTGTCGAACCAATAAAATGTAAGGAAATACCGTCTGATGCTTAATAAGGAGGCTCGTGCCAATTCTTTCAATAATCGAAAAGACTGAAGAGATCGTGCCAAGACCAATCAGCCATAGTCGTAGCCAGATCTTAAAGGGTGCAGTCCCGATACTCCGTGCATTACTCATACCACAAGCACTCACTCTTGCAGGTTCCCGTGCCTTTAAATAGGTACCGCTGCCCCTCAGTGCAGAGCAAACTCATACTGCTCTTATTATTTCCTCTTACGCAGTTGCTACAATTTCCTGGTGGGCATTGCCTTGGGTCATAATGCGCCGCGTGGTATGTGGCAACATTATCGCCTACATCAGCGTTCTGCTATTTTGAGATGAGAAGCGTCGTCACGAAGGTGCCGAGAGAGCCAGCAAAAGCTCGAATCGACGCTCGAAAGGGGTTTCCTATTCGAATGCAGAGCTCAAATGAACACCCTCTCCAGAACTCGAGTGAATCTCATCAAGTTTTGATAGAATGGAACTCGAATGGAACTCGAATCACTAACCTCTTTCCCCAGCAATGCAATCGCCCATCTCCACAAACCCCTGCTTCCCCTGTTTCTTAGCGTTGCACGTCTCGCCCCAAGGATTTGCACTAATGGAGAGTCTGCCCTTCATCTCGCCATAGCTAGCGAGTTTGGGTTTAGTGTCGCCCTGATCTGCAGCTTACTCAAACGCCGTGTCCGAAAGGAATGAATGAACTCGCAATAAGTTTACACATTTGGGTCAAGGCGCAAGGCTGAGAGGATCTGTTGGAGACTTTATGCGTCTATTTGTAGAATCAGAATACAGGATGAGCAAGGGCACTGATGATGAGTTTGAAGGATTTAAAGAGAGAGGTTTCACCAGACCATCAACTTTTTTCTCTTCAAACTCATCATTATCAGCATCCAGCATCAACACCAAAAAGCAATCGATCTACAACATTGCTACTTAATACCACACAAACTAGCTTACAATACTACCTTGCCGTTTTTATACACTTGCCATTTACACCATGGGTATCTCAACTGTCAATGTTAAACAGGATCTCCCATATGAGACCTACCGAGAAACCACTATTGCCGAGCTCGAGGGATCATACGCACGAAGCTCTTCGGACTCTGAGCCGCCGCCATATGAAGACATCTTGGTCAAGCAACAACAAGCCTTGACTCTGGAAAGCTCGACCAGCATCAGCGATGCCAAAAGAATCATCGCAATTCCCTCCACAAATGCAGACGTGGGATCTGCGTTTTTACGAGCCTACCCGACCGCACTGGCCGATTCGGGCATTTCGAAAGTCGAGTTTTTGGAGTTTGTAGACCAGCTCAACCGCAACATTGTACAAAGCCCACCGCTGCGCCTCCTCGGAGCTGCTTCAGACATTGTTGGATTCGTGCCTGAACCCACTGCCCAAATTGTTTCTACGGCTGCCAGTCTTAGTGCCATGGTTGGAACTTATGCCATGTCAAAGATTCGATCCGAAGTCGTCATTCGCCAGGCAAACAAAGAAATCTTCAATCCTAGAGGCCTGGAAGTACAGATTGTCAAGCTAAAGACAGTTGCCAAGCTCACCAACATGCCAATCTTGAACGAAAAGGGAGATGTGAACAAAAAATCGCCTATTCTGGAATCTCTCCAAAGCCTAGCGGAAGCCAACGAACTCAAGACCATCAGTGCACAGGAACGCCGCTTGAGGGCTCTCGACCCATGGATCTCGCCTCTTGACATCGAAGAGCTCCCGCCGGTTGCCAATCCATCCAACGTCCTGAGTAAGGTGGATGTGTACATTAGCGAGGCGGAACGAAAGTCTGCAGAGAAGTCTATGCTCAAAAAGAGAGTCAGGGT
This sequence comes from Trichoderma simmonsii, assembly GCA_019565615.1. Taxonomy (NCBI): domain Eukaryota; kingdom Fungi; phylum Ascomycota; class Sordariomycetes; order Hypocreales; family Hypocreaceae; genus Trichoderma; species Trichoderma simmonsii. The sequence continues at coordinate 4,691,794 of CP075866.1, forward strand.
AAACGACAAACACGACAAAGCGACACAGAAAGCGCTCGAAAAATACGAAAATTCCTTGGAGCGATACAATGAGAAGAAGAAGGGCATTGATGTCGATGATCGCCGAGCAAACAGAGATCTGGAACGGCTTGAAGAGCGCCGATATAAGGCACAACAGAAATACGAGAAGGAGAAAGGGAAGGCGGAAAAGAATTACCAAAAGAAGGACAAAGAAGAGAGAAGCCTCAGAAGAATTGGCTTTCTTGTGGTTGTCCCCAAGGGCAAAGACATCTGATTCTTCACTGTACCAGAGCGTTTATATTTTCACTTTGCTTCCTGTTTGCTTGCTTTACGACTTGAGTTTGTAGATACCATAGATCATAACGTCGTTCATTAAATTTAATACCTATTCTAAATTTCTTGCCGAGACATTAAAGAACACATTGAAAGCAGTGATAACGATTCTATCCATGATATCTTTCTTTGCCAGTGTCGAATTAAGATCACTCCTCTTTCGACAAATGCTCTCCAATATGAAATCCCTTCTCGCGAACCAATGTACTCAAAATATTCGTTATCCAAGCACTAACATCTGTACGCTGGACCAAACACGAGCGTGCCACATACAAAGGAAACATGAGCATAAACATGCCAAGGCTATCATGTTTGCAATGAGACATAAAATCGACGATTCGGCAGATTTCAAGAGCATGATCTTCTCTGCTCCCTTGACCCGGAAGAAGCAAAGGGTTCGTAAAGGGTCCCGTAGGTGGTTGTGATGGGCTCAAAAACGGCCTTGGTACAGACCCCAGGGGATCCAACAGGGTGTCGAGAAGAAGTTGGATGGTATTGAAAAAGGCAATGTCAATGGCTCGGTCCATGCTCTGAAAGTGAAAGACAGTTGGAAAGGGCGAGGGTCCCCGGTCTCTTGAAGAGCTCGAGCCATATTCTGCGGATGTTACCTCCTTGCATGCACTAGCGTTCGCAGCCTCCCACTGCCAACGGAGCTGCCATGTTTGCTCCATAAGAATTGACACCTTCTCGCGTAGATTCTCTTCCATGGTGTCAGTCTCATGACCCAGTGCTGACCGTTGCATTATCTCATCCACCTCCTCCATAAGCCCTGGGACGTCACAGAAAAGATCCTGGAGATGGGAACCCAGTGACTTTCTCTTGATGGTCCAGGGGACCGTCTTCCAATCAGGAGCCTCGAGAAAACAGCGCTTTCGTTTCACGAGGAAATTCACAATCTGTATTAACAAAAGAGTTAGCTCCATCAAGACGCCACAAAGGAAAAGAGTGTGGGACACTCACAATTAAGCCTCGGTACGTTTCCAACATGAGATTTGCGCCGAGCTCCTGGAATGCGTGAGGCCCTAGCATCTGAATCTTGAACAGCCTGTTAGCTCACGGTAAATCGACCCATTTAATCAATCTTGACAGCCTACATACGAGAGCGGTGATGCCATGACAATGTTCTAGCCACCCGGCTGAGCTAACGCCAGATACGATCTCGTAAAGACAGAGAAGAAATGAACTCCACAAGTTCGAGTACATGGATGCTGCAGAGGTACTCCTGTCTAACACCTGTAGGTCTTGGCGGAGATGCTGTAACGAGCGGCTATAAAGGATTGTTGCATGTGCCATGAGATCATGTCGTTTGTGAGCCCGAGCATAAAATGCCTGGGCTAGACATATTCCAGAGACGTAAGCAGTCGAGCGTCTGCTCAAACTCGTAAATACGGCAGACAAGGGAGAGCCTTTTGCTCCTAGTGGAAGCCTCCATGCAAAGTCGATAGGGAACTTGTTTATCAGATGAGAGATGACGACGTCTTGCCCTCCGACGTCAGGGGATACCGCCAAGGGGAAATTTACACTAGTGGTGGAGAATTTAGTAACTACTTTCATGTCTTTCTCCTCCGTCTTCGCGGACGGTGTTGCCGCCAGCACTTGATTAATAAAGACCTGAGGGTTCCCGTATCCCAGGCACTCGCGCGAGCTATTTAGGCATCGAAGACAGTGAGGAAGCTTCTCGTCTTTGAAGCCGAGAAGTGAATAGGTTAGATGAGGGTCCCAAAACCGAATTGAACAAAGAGTGAAGATTATTCATCTTACCGCATTTCACCTTTCGTTGTCGGCAGGTAATACAGCCTCTGCTGCGACGCCCGCGCGGCTTAGCTGTCAAGACTAGCGATTGGGGTTCGATAGAGAGTGGAGCGAGCGAAGAAGCCATCGCGGCCACTGTTGCACGCGGTTAACCTGTATGCCAAGTCAGGAAACCTTTTGCGAATGCGAACTTTTTGCCTTCTGCCTAAGAGCAACTCGGATTGTTGAAATGACGTTCGTCTAGAAAGCAGAGACAACTCCCTTGATATACCTGAACAGGTTAGCTAACGCGAGGATGCCCTGGTGCCACCATAATCTTACCCCATGGCGCTAGACTGGCCCGTATCCTTGCTTGACTGCCAATCCTGCAATGCAGTGGCTGACGGCTTGGGGTTAGAGGCATCCTTGGCGATGTGTGAGGACGGAATTAGACAAGTTTTTGCGGTAGAGCTCGGGAAGACGGCAAATCTAGTTAAGACGGATGCCACAGAGGGTCTACTGGCAACAAATAACATGAAGACGTGTAACTAATCGAAGGGTTGGCTTTCACAGAAGAGCCGGGCAACGGTCAATCACAGGACAGCGCATCGCCTGGATAAAGCTAGCCTTTCGATGTGCTTGAGACTTATCGCAAGGCTTAGCTTTCGTGCCAGCTTGGTTCGTGTATTTTTTAAACAGACCTGAGTGCTGAGTGGCTTGTCTTGAAGCCTCACGAAGTCCACGAGACAAAGCTCCACGCAGTATCCGCCGAACCGATTGCAACCTTGGATTCATGGCTTAGTGCAGCCCGTCTTTGACTCGTAGCTTCGGCTGTATGTGTTTGTATCTATTTAAAGCTGTTCTAGTTTGCGAAGTCTGTTTTTTTTTTTGTGACTGGAGGCCAAGTGTAACTATTAGAGTTGCAATCACAAAAGATGCTCTCGAGTAGTTGATGTAGCTAAACATCTGGATGGGAAACTTCTATGACCTCGTATTTAAAGTAATCAAACCATCGAAGACCATATACAATAAATAATGGAGCCTCAACCCGATTTTACCCTTGATCATCAACTTATACGTCAACTATCCTCACTCTAGTATCTTGTCACCGCCGTCACGAAAACACGCAAGAGATACATGCGCCTAGTTTTCTGATGGGCTTTGCAGACTCGTCAGGAAGTCACTGACTAGCGGCTTGAAGGATGCCTCTGAGCCAGTTTATGAGCCATGCTTAAAGTTCTCTCAGACTTCCTTTTCTCCATTCCCTTCTCCTTATGTAAACCAAAACTCATGTTTTGATGCGGCATCTTATTGTAGTATTTTTCTGAGTTATGAGCTATGTTTCGTTGAACTTCATCCTCTTGACCTCAGCTTTAGAAACACAATGATGACACACCGAGATATCTGAATCCAGTCTTTTCGGGTGACGTTTGCTCAATTGACAAGGTGTGCTTTCAACAACTCTTTTGTTCATTACCCACTAGCAGTTCATGGATAAAGAAAATGTAGAAAGTTCTTGTTCATGTAGACGCCGATACCTTTTGTGCACCATCTGTGCTGAAACCTACAAAGGTCGTCCTCAGTTATGGAACTATACCTCCCATAGTGAATATAGATCATAGTTAGCCAAACCGTTTGCCGTGGCAGCTATTCTTAAGATCGCCTTCTCAAATATCTTTGGTTGATCTAGGGAAGAGTCACAAAGTTATCGAAAGGCTTGAATATTCTTCTCATAACTGTAAATTTCTACACAGAAGTGCTGCTCTCGTTTAATTCTAGTAGTAGAGAGTTGTGCTTATCGTATACAGTGATGGGTGGCTTTTGCTTCGAGCAACATTTTCCTCTAATGCCAGCATACTTCATCGTAGCCTACAGCTTTTAGTTGAGTATTTGCGATGGAAGGTAGCTTCCATCATATCATTTCTCTAGTGGAGTAAGAATTGGCAATATTCACAAGAATGTCACCTAGCAACAGCGTTTGGATATCTGAAACTGCAAGAGCATGAAGGAGGCAGTGTATAGCGCAATCGCTGAAGCCATGAAAGGCCCCACTGATGCAGTCGCAGTACAAAGCAGAGTTAATAAAAACTCATGACCTATACGTTGGTCGTATATCTACTTGGAGAAGAAGATCATATTGGGGAAAATAAGGGATTTGAGAGACTGCAATATACAGCTACGCTAGGGCTATATCGAACAACAGTGAAGTTTTCTACCAGCTATTTCTCTTTTCACATTTATTATATATTTTATCTAGCTAATAAAGAACCAATAACTGATATCTTTTAACTCACAAAAGTGATGATAGCCGAAGGAAATGGTGTCAAGGCTGTTCTTGCTCAAGGTCACTATGTTGATGGAGAACTGGTGGATTCTTCGCTCCAACAAGGCCATACAAAGGAAGCAATCAATACTTTGCTATCCAAAATGACTAATCCATTTATTCGATACATTAAATATATGTGCGCGGCAAATACTTCCGATAATACCACTGTATGCGCCGCGATGCTGTCAAAGCAAGCCGCTCTCACCTTCATAGCCTCAACAGAAGTCTACTCCATTAACGAGAAGAGACTAAGTATCTTAATAACTATCTTTATTAAGTACAGATTAGAATGCTTGTATCTTTTTGAAAGCAGCCTTTTATGCTCGTTCCTCTCAGCAAGACTGATACATGCTGAATGGTTGGATTTCGGGGGGCGGAGTGGAATACGAGCTTATGAGCACTTATCGCGATCATGGAACGCTGAATAGCACTGTTGGTGTGAAGCTGTTGCTTGATAATTACGGAGTACTTACATCTTCAATTTAGAAACACAGACTCGAAAATGAGATTGGCCTTAATGCCTGCTGATGGGGATCAGGTAATGAATCATTGTGATGAAAACTTTCCTATGGGAGCGAAGTTACCAAAGGAAACTGTCATTGTACTACCTCGAGAGACGATAATGGATTTAACTAATTAATGAGTATCATTAATGAGTACCTTTTGACAAGAATATTAACGAGTGGTGAAATTAGGTAGATATGTTGTTTCAATGGTAGATGGAGCTAATGAAGTGTTTTAAACCTGCGATTCAGAAACGACTGTAAGTGATTTATATATTGATAAACAGACTGCATGTATTGCTAAACTATTCTGTTCTAGATATCTATTTGAGTCAATCCAGTGAGTTTTGAGCCAAGCTACCCAAAGCAGATATAAAAGTGACCACAGTTTGATCCACTGAGGCCCCTTCAATTACTGAAGCACTGTGAGAATGAAGCCGTGAAGAGGAATTGTCTTGTATGTGAAACAATACATAGCATGATTCAAGCCATACGATCGCCATAATCCCAGCTTTAATTTTGGCTTTCCGAAGAATGGGTTGCTATTCAATGTTGATGACTACCATAGTCGCCAATGCATCATTACTACCATCTTTTTCATAATAAACCCACTAGGAGAAGCAAGAAAAAAGAAGAGCTGGCCGCTCACGGGCAGCCTTGAGTACCCGTTTTCTCTCCATGTCTAGATTTGCCACTTGCAACCTTGTACATTGCCACACATTCTGTACTGTTGTATTGCTATCTGATAATCAAAAAGGTTTCTGGATTGAGACAAACCGACTAGGAAGGAATATCGAGCGGCTTAGAACTTCCGTTAAGGCCGTTATCTGTCTACTTTGTCGATGCTACCCTACCTAACTCGGGGATATTTGATGCTAAGGGTCCTTACAGGACGTCCAATAACGTGTGCCGCATCCGCGCGCAATACTGTAGCAGATAATCCCGAGACCCTAGAACAGAGTGTGTCGCATATACATTGAGAGATACTCATAAGCCACGTCTAGGGTGAATGCAAGGATGCAAAGGCCTGTCGTGTCAGATCTTGCTGTAGAATGGGGGTCATGCAGCATCGAGAGGTAGTTCAACTAATTACCTCCGCGGAGACAACTATCCCCGTTGGTTGCTCACTGGCATGCAGATTGTCACGCCCCTACATGAATGGCTATGTAGATGTAGGGGTGAGCCATGCTCATAGGTAGCACTTGTGCCAAAGATTAAATGCAGGGACTTTAAGTGGAGACGGAAGAAGACGACCAATTCGAATTAATTCGAATGATGAGTCTTTAGCAAGATGGATTCAGCTTTCTGGTTACGAATTGTGTTTAGATAAGGGCGTTTGGTTGTTGATAGAGAAGCTACATTATGCTGTCCACACGTCACTATGATTGTAAATCTTTGAGGTGTTTTATCTCATACCCAGTAAAGGCATTGAAAAGAACATCCCAGTGCATGAAGCTCTTATAGGATTTACATGTAACTGTCCGAATCAGGCATTGTTCTTGGCGTTGTCATATTTCGAATCGCAAAAGCGTTGTGTCTCCATCATCCAAGATCAACCGCTGAATACGACAAGAGGAATTGCAGTACTACCTAGTCATGTTGAGCCGATAGGTGCTTTTGCAAGGCATCAGTAGCCAAAAACAACGATTGGATTCTCCTCAGCTATTGGCCAATCTAACGTAGGATTGGACAGGGGTATAGCATTCAACCGCCAAGGTCAAAATTGAAAAGGATACATGTACAAAACAGGAAATGTGTTTCCCACACGAGCAGAAAATGGTAACCATTAGAAGGATCTAATGCAAATGTTGCTAAACCATATGAATGCTAGCGTTAATAAAATCTCTGCCTGGGATCGGTATGTGTAAGATTCCGAGTTGAGTAAACAACTGCTATGCCTGTGTGCTAAGACGAAGATATTGTTTCAGCGCCCATGGAATTCCGAGATGTCATCGACGTCCGAAATAACACAGACAGTACGGCCGACTGGAAAATGCCAAGGTTTTACCTTACAAATATTACCTCTACGGGCTAACGGGCTGTAACTCTACTCCGTATTTCGGCAGCTAATCGAAGGTTCCGCAAGCTCATCTTGCCTACGAAGCGAAGCGCCTGATCCACACATCCATGACCCCCCACAGCGTTGACGGAGAAACATCCTTGCTTACCCGAAGATCACCGTTAGAATATGCTTGTGGATGGCACAATACCCCGGTTTCTTTGCTTGCCATTCGTAGCGAGTTGTGGAGGGACTCACGGAGCGCGCTCCGTGCTCTGATTGAAGGGACATGGGGAGGAATGTAATTGCAGGGCTCTAATCTACAACCTACGTATGGCGCCGTACTTCAGAGCGTAAGATCAAACCCCCCATTGGTGAAACGGCCATATTCAGAGATGATGTGTAATGATTAGTGGCACAATCCTTGTCATGTACGAGTAGGCAGCAGAGAATACGCTTCTGAAATATTGCTGACATGAATTGCCAAACTCATGGCAAGCCATAATCCGTAAAATCCGGTGCATATTGACCGAGATATATTGACCGAGATTAGCCCAGATGGTACAAGCCATCATCATCGTGCTTCATCAAATGCAGGACCCCCACCAATGGTGCCGAATAAGTCACTTTTCACGAGCAAGTTGTCCAAACTAGCCATCCTGGAGGGCCTTCATTGGACAGCAAAATATGCATATGCAGCCAAACGAAAACTGCCTAGACTCCGAGATGATTCCGAGATGATCTGTGAGTTTGTCCCTTCTTTAACCTAGAGATCTACAATACTTCGGAGGGAAAAAGGAGAGAGACGAAGCTGTTCTTTCTCGAGCATGTCGATGAATCCTGGGACTGTATATTTGCCTATTTATCCTCAAATAAGCAATTGAGTTGCCCCAAGGGCGTTCAGGTCTAATGCGAGGAGTTATTTTCTTTGATCTAGTGTTACTTTAGCGCCGTGATCATTACCTTCTTTGTGGAGATGGATATCTAGATAATGCAATGTTATCTGCCCAGAAATAGCCCACCTATAAGAAGAGCCCACTCACAACATCTGTGTGAGATGATCCTTCCGGAAGCTAACGAGACTGCGCCTGAGTGACCGGAGACTCCTGATTGTAGCAACACTGACCTCCTGCCACGCTCGCAAAACTCCCCGATCATCACGGCTGAGTAGTTCCCGCCCCTCGTAAAATCACTATACTTGGATATGCTATCCCCACTTCGCTTACTCCGAGTTCAACCAGAATATGACCTACAGGTAGGTATGATGAGACGGACCGTTAGAATAGCCCCACACAAAGCCTGTATAATTTGTCTCCCGCGTGAGTGAGACGAGGATGCTGTTGCGCATCTCTTGCAGAATGGGGACAACAACTTCTTCAGTTGGGATCTGCCACTACCGTCAGCTGTAATGCTCCAACAGGTTAGGTCGACAGAAAACCAGATAATGTAACACTGCAGGCGGGAATCTGCGAGTGGGCTATTTGACACACTGCAGTTCCACTGTGCTTCATCGTGGCTGTGAAATCCGCCGTTATGAGATGATAATGTACTCATTCGTCAACTGACTTGTCATTTATATAAAGATTTTCTGCAGACCCCCGGTCCTTGTGGATTTTGGTGTTCATCCTGTCTGACTTGCATATTCTAAGAGGCCGCTCCGGCCGATCAGACGCACCTCTTGAGGATTGGCATTGGAGAAGGTTGCAAAAGTGACTCTGTCACATGAAACCTGCTCCCCATGCGCGTACTAGTGGATCCTTCTCCTGATCCTCAAGGGTCCTGTCAAGGCAGGGTGACAGGAGTCCTCCCAACTAGAAAAATGCCATGGATAAGGGATGCCTATGATTCAGCGGGATTTTGTGGAGTGCAACGTCTTTTGTGGAGTTTGTGGCATCCCCAACGGCAGCTCACAAGCAGGCAAAATAACAATGACTACTATTTCCTTTTCACTAAATACCCTCTATGCCCCCCTCCTGATCTCTGTCAGATCTTCGTCCCCGGAGCCATCATTGTACTCCGAAGTGATTACAACGGATATAGCTACTAGCTACATCCGATGCTGGCTCGCACTAACATTTGGATGAGTTGTCTTAGCTGTAAAGAGCTTAGGGCTGATTCCTCTCTGAACAAACGAAGAAGTCCCCTTCGCTCGGCTATTTTTTCTGGAGAGAAACTGCGAAGCTGCGTTCCAAGAATCGACTTTGGGATGGCTATAAAGTGAGTCTCACTACCTAAGATTAGAATGTGTACTCGTATGTCGGACCTCGACCCTGTGACATCCTCAACAATACGGTTACTACTGCAGGGGTAAAGATCTAGCCTGCTTTAGCGATCATTTACGACATAACAGCTCGGCATTATCAAATCAGAGACAAGTTAATCACTTGCAGCTAGCTGAAAGGATGCATCTGGCCTCTTTACATGTCCTTGGAGTTGAGATTTTTCTAGAACAAGGATCTGAAAGAGGGTACGTTGCATAGCCCCGGGAAAAGGCTTTCGCTTCGATTACAGGCAAAATATGTGCATGGTGGAAATCTTTCCACCCCCCACCCGCTCTGCACCTACAACGATGGGTCAGCGCAAAATGGCCGTACCGAGATAGTCGGACGTAACAGATATTGCGCGGTAATACTATTCGCGGACTTCTTAGTTGCATCTTGAAACAGATCCCGCCAGTCAGCATGCGAAACGCCGAGATGAGGTGCGGCTCTAGCACGCATGCCGCGGCAATATCTGTGGCGTATTACCATAGGAGGATTAGGAAATATTCAGCCTCTTTGAGATGAGGATTCAGCTGGGTTCTTTTGTTTATTGAATGTACGAGCATGCCCAGCTGCATCAAGTCCCCACGAGGCACTTTGCTGCCGTTCATCTGACAAATATGCCTTGACAACGAATGCTGCATATAATGCACAATGACGACATCAAGACTCTTCGGCAAATTCATGTTGACTTGCGGTTTTTTTAAACACGTGGTGTGAGATACTGGGGGCTTGTCTAGCCCGGCAAGCGGTTTGCAAAAAAACAGACTGGAGAAAGGATCAACACACAGAACACACAACACGCACATAAGGCCGGCACTACGGAGTAAACTCTCCCGTATTAGTGCTTCTATTATGCAACTGTGTGCACATATTCATTTTGCAGTCCCTGTCCTTTTTTTTTTTTTTTTGCCAACCGCTTCCTCGGAACACCGTAGGAGAACTTGGCAGGGGTTTGTTGAGTAGATCAGAGTGTCCAATTAGAGGTCAACATACGGAGTTTCCACATTGATATGTATATGGAAATCCCTGTTCTCCGTACCGCCCTATCGTAAATTGATCAGCGGCACAGGGTTGATCAAAAACGTGGCACGCATCGTCCATGGGTAGCGGAGTTAAGTCCGGGGACGAACCGGCCATTTAAGCCTGGCAAGCCCGGTGTACAAGCGAAGGCCATTAAGGCGAGGCAAATAAAATGCCAAGAGAGATATTACTAACCATAATCACGGTTATATCAGGCTTGGTCCATCTGAGGTGAGCATTCCCGCTATCTTGGCGGGATTGAATCGCGTTAGGGTTCTGCACATCCCCTCCAATTTGCTAGTCCCCGTTACGAAGGATTAGGTGCCTATCAGGTATCACATTTAGCAGTTCTTTCGTCAAATGGCTTGAAAATCATACATATGGAATCGTCTAACTTAAATTCGCGTACTAAAAAAACGTACACGGGCCAAGCCGGCGAATATCGTGGACGTAGGCTACTATTATATTGTGTGGGATAGAGTAAGCACGCATTAGCCTTGGTAATCACGCATGAACCCCCACTGTAAGGATTCTTGGTATTCCAGGCCCCTTCTTCACTTGCCTTGTCCTCCCTTTCCAGCCATGTCCTCGTACTCTAATCCCCTTTTAACTGCTTAGATGAGGGAAATGTCCAACTCTTGTCCCTTTGCCGGGCGCCATTACTAGTGCCGGCACATAAACACCGGCACTACCGGGACCGCTTATTCTCCGTGGAAGACTCTCCGGTCCAAGTGCTTCTAGCACTGCTATGGTACCCGAATCACCCGACAGCCGCCACTAAACGTTTCACTAAGCGTAGATCCTGACTTGTCCTCATGGCTCGGCTGTACCTGTAAATAAGGTACGACCAGGTACCGGAGGCCCCACTATCCGGAGATCCGCGGACCGGCCCCACTTCCGCCGAGACATCGGTGATAAGATTTGTCTTGAACCAAGGCGGAGATCCATCTCGATTTGTGCCTCAAGCCGCTTCCTGAAGAGGCTGATGCGGAGTTGCTTCATTCAGTAGTTGCTTCTTCAAACGTTCTGAGAGAGTTCTCCATCCTTTCTCTTTGTGCAGCGTGGGGTGAGAGGCTGAAAGGGGTCAAAGAATGCGAGAAAGACGGATCATGGTGGCGATAACAGGGATTCAGATAAAAGATGCCGCGGTGATGGATTCATCTGCAGCAGCCTAGCTTCGTATGGTTTGCTGATTGAGCCGCTGGTTGGCTATGCCGTATGCCAAAGGCCTCAGGGCTTCCTTGCCCTGGAGTGTATGTTGACGCCGAACTCCATTAATATGCTGACGCCAATCTCGAATCCTGAGTCAATTGCCGCATGCAAGGGCGTACAGCCCGATTCATCGTAGCCGTCAATCAAAAGAGGATCGTCGGTGGCGGCATGTTTGAGCAGCAGTCGAAGTACAGCCTCTCTGTATGTAAGCACAGCCCAGTGCAAGACCGACCGCCGTCGGTTGTCTCGGTCCCCGAGGCGAGCTCCATGGCTCAACAGCAGGCCAACAACTTCCTCATGGCCGCCTGCAGCCGCATGCATCAGGGGTGTTAAGCCATCGCTGTCTGGTTCATTGGTATCCATACAATTCTGCAGCACTATAGCATCCATTGTCAGCGTCATTCTGGCTCAGATTCTTTTCGCCAAACGGTTCGTAGCAAGCTTAACGGGTACGTGTATTCTGAGAAGACAAGCCCGCACAGTTGCAACTGCGGGTTACTTCGATCTCGAGGGGCCACTTACATAGACGTACGATCCCTCCATGGCCCCGCCTCGCCGCCATGTGCAGAGCGCTAAGCCAGCCGGGATCGCTCATAGCACAAGAATCACTGGCCCTTGGGCTAGCATCTGCACTTGATAGATCTGGGGATCCAAAGTTAGTTGTCTTCATCAGATCGTTGGTTGCGATGATTGCGGATTCCAACAGGTGATCCTCAGACGAGAAATAGTTGTCCGAGTGGGCTGGTGATGAATTGCGATGTTGCATCCTGCCCGATCCTAGGACATCGAGAGGGGATGAGTTACCGGGAGACGTTGATATCGTACTGGGTACTGGCTCTGACAGGGCGTATGGTATACAATTTCCATTTGCATCCAATCCGACGAAATGGTCATGCCTGTTATTGCTATCAAATAGCGAAAAACTGTCATGAATCCCTCCTACGCCGTTCAAAGAGGCAGAGTAGCCTCCGCGTAGCGATGATACATCGTGTGCTGCATTTGCTGTGCTTGAAAAGTCCTCCAGGCGGCCTTCCATATTTACGGACTCAGAATACAGTGAGGCTGCGGCACTTTGCAGTTGAGTAGCCAATTCAATGGCATTTCGTTGCTCTTGATTTTCTAGAGTTGGTAAGATATTGGAAAAGCAATAAGAGACGCTTCATTGTAAGAGTTGCACGTACTTTGGCGGGATCGGAAGCGGCGTTGCGCCATGCGATTCTGCAAACGGCGACGTTCTAGCGGGTCCTCTGGAATAGACATTATGACAGTAATTTCGCGGCTCAGCTTGTAATCTAATAATAATACACTGAGAAATTTGGAGCATTGGGCTGAATGCTATATGTAAATAAATCATTGGAAAATCCCTGCCGCCATTTCTATGCTATGGCTGTTTTGATGTTGTAGAAGGATCCATCTCACGTGGAGCCTCGTATGCGGCGCAAAGTATCGCGGTAACAATGATGGAAACATTTGCTTCCTGCACTCCGTAATACTGGCCTGTAAGAGGCCCTGGCCCCTTGCTGTCAATGCGGACCGCCACCTAGGCTTGGCTATGCACGTCAGATCGATAAACAGGGATACTTTGGACCGTTTGTCAATACCCGCCCTAGGCACAGCTAAAGATGATGTGCTTATTTGCTCCGTACATGGGACCGGAATTTCAGTATTAGTATTACCTAGGTAGTGACTAATACTTAATATATTAAGAGAACACTAGTACTAAAGTGTTGCTCCTGTATTTCCAATACTTTCAATTTTTTCACTCCTGAATGAGACGTGAAGATTGTCAACATTACCTAGTTATTAACAACCTGATTGGCCACTAATTTTCCATACTGGAGGTTAGGGTGGATTCACTTCAACCGATCCTAACTGTGGGAGAATTCAGTGTTATCAGTTTCGTTCCGTTGCCCTGCTTGATGCCGGGCGTATTAATTTATTAATTAGGAGTATTGCATATACCTATTAGGAAACGGCGGATACGGATGGGGCTGAGATGCCTGCACGTCGATCAGAAGGGCGTATCTCCAATGCATGGCGTTCAAGACAGCTGCTGAACAGATTGTCTATGCTGGTTTGTAATAGGTCTTGCCTTAAAGAGGAGATTACATGGATTGAATTTACACCGCTATTGAAGTCAGCGAAGAGGAGACACTTCACCAGGAGAGCGCTTGGTTGCATGGGTAGGAGATGAGATCAATTGTCCGTGAATGAGAAATTAGAGAATACGAAAAAGACTCCGACAGTGAGTACAATGAGTGGAGACGAGACGTCTGCAGTATTTAAAGGCGATAATTACACTTGCGGCTTTGACTATTCCATTCTGAATATGCCAGCATTTAAATCCTTTTCAAAGTGAATATTGCCGCGTGAAACGCACAAAGATGTTCACTCTCTTTTTTCGATTCAGATCACACCGTACTTCTGCTCGCTACTACGGCAAAATGAAGTCACTATAACATCATAGTTGGCAATACACTATCTCATCCTTGGAGCCCATTATGATCGGCGCCCTCATTGGTGTTGGTACTAGCCGCTACATATTCTCACTCTCGATTATTCCTCAAGGCATATCGATATCTCTTTCCAATAGTCCAGTTCTTATCTTCGACAAGAGATAATCTGGTACGTGCTAATAGTTGTGTTGAGGCATGGGAGACTAGTTTACTGGCACCCGACGAAATTGGAGAACTTCTGCTGAAGAATTGCCACTTCAGGTATCTTTTCTTGCCACGTCGTGCTACATATCATGGGTAAATAGCCGCTCCAATTATGTCTAAAGCTCTAGTCTCCTTTTGGGGGGAGTGTACCAGAAGACACAAACGTTTTGGTGCAGGATGAATATGTGTGATGCAGTTTTTGTACCCGCAACTACGGCTCGGTCGAAAGGATCGTATCTAGATTGAGTATGTAAGACGAATTGGATGCCTTAGTTACTTTTGAAGACTATCCTTGACACTCTCAACTGCCGACGTGTCCTTTTTCAGGTACGATGTGCGCCATCTCCGGCCATCTCCGTGCGGATTATTTTCCGAGCAGCAGCTAAACAACTTGGGTATGGAGAGATGATTTGTTCATGGTCAGAATGCTCCATGGAGGGTCCGCAATCTCCTGAATCTGATACAACTGTCTTTGCCCCTTTCTCTGACAAGTTGATGGGGGGTTTACTCAACGTTTCCCCTGTAAGTGGCTCTTACAAGAAGGAGATACCAACGGCAATCTTTCGTGTTGGAAACATTGTTATTACGTACTCGTAAAGACACATTGTAAGCTTACTCAGATGAAGATAAATAACTGTACAGTGGCGTATTCGATCTCGCCTTGTTACTGGAAGCGAGTTGTGTGCCAGGATTGGTGACCCCCTAGCGGTGAAGATCTACTGGGAGTCTCAAATACTACTCTGTCCGTCCTAACCGAACCCGAGGTAAGACTTTATATGTAGCTCTAGAAAACGATGTTACGGTGTAATAAAGTTGGATTTGGCCTTCAAAAATAAGCGATATGTGGAAATACCGAGGGCTCAGCAATTTTGCCGACGCTCGTCGAGTTTGCCGAAGCTCGTAACCCAAATCACTAGACGACTAAAACCTAGACTATGGTTTTGTCATCTCTGAATAAGTTTCGTTAGTTAGGAGGTATAAAATCTTCTCTTCAGCCATCGTACTCACATTTTAGGCATGATATTGGCGTAGAGGAGTCAAAGGTCACACAGGTGAGATATTCATTAACATAGAAATAGTACTAGGCTGTGTAGCAAAGAATACGTTCATCTCTAACGCTTCAATAGACAGAATCCTGTGATAACTTTGTCAATAGTGAGTAGTAAATACTTTGCAGCAGCTGATCTAAAGAGCCTTTACGATTTTAGGGATAACCACATTTTAATGATATTGGAACGTTCTATTCCACAGATGAAAAACCTGGTTTAACAGACACCAGGCGTTCCAACATAAGCTCCTTCGTATACTTCTTCAAAGATCAAAAGTCATATAATACTGGTCTTCTTTGTGGACCAGCAATGGCATGCTGCCCAAAAGATGAGGAACATCTCGCCAAAACTTGGAGAACTAGTCCATCATCGACCGGTAGAGGTCCCCCAAAATAATTCAGAAAGAGAAGAGAGCTTCTATGATGCTTCTTTTAAATAAGAATACACTAGTCAGTAAGTATGGGAAAAGATGAGATTGGAATTGCTATGCATTTTCATCTCAATAAGACGGTGAATGAAGTCGTAAGTCACTCAAGCATAACATGTCTATGCATTTACTTTCTTTGCTTTATCATGCATCATATATATCTGATATTTGTATGCCATCTATTTAGAAAACTATGAGAATTTTTATTTCACAGACGTTGCTTGGATCATTCAACACAACTTTATCTCTTCGAGCCGAAATATGATCAAAAGCTCAGAATTTCACCAGTGTACAACACAACCTTACCACCATGTGTCTCCTTGGTTGCCGTTGTAATGACTTTGAACAAGCCCCCTACAGACTCCTCTACTGAAGTAGGAGCTTCACCAATGCCAAAGATTTGCGCTGCATTATTGCCCATGTCCGTCTGAACGAAGCCAGGCTCCAAGACAAAAGCATTGAGCCATTCGTCCTCGGCGTTAATTCTGACACCGTACCAGTTTACCAAAACCTTCGATGGCCCATACGCAGCATTCGGGACTGGTGGCTGTCGTCTACAATATGATTATTAATCTCCTTGAGCTCGAGTAGTACAGAACACTGATGACTTACCCAAGTGCGCCAGCCCCAGAACCAATAGTGACGAATATAGGCTTCTTAGTCGACTGTTGCAAAAGATCTCGTGTGGCCTGGTATAAGGATACCACGCCGTAGGCATTTATATCGATATGTTCTTGGATGTCAACTCGTCGGACATCCTTCACAAGAGGATAAGACTTTGAGATGCCGGCATTGGCGACAACAATATCAAGGTGATTAATTGCATGCTCTCCTTTCAGATCCTTCACAAGGTCAAAAGCATCCTGCTCAACCCCAGCATCGTATTTCAAGACAACAAGACTGGTGCCTTCAGCCTTGGGCAAGTCGGCAAGTGCTTTGGAAGTTGGATGGTTGGTGTCCCGGTTGGCAGAAATAACAGTCTGTTTTACTCGTTAACTGTGATGCGTTTATAAGATAGATTGTCACAAGAATCCTTACATAGTTAGGCTGGGAAAGAAAGCTCTCAACTAGCCCAAGGCCCAGCCCACGGTTTCCACCAGTAATAAGAACAACAGTTTGACTCATGATCGACTTAGATGAATTTTTTTGGGAAAATCGCTGATGATTGCTTTTTTGATGGCATTAAACATATTATTATTATATTTAATTTTGGTTATAGTAAATGCTGTTTCCTATCTTTGTTCGATGATAGTACTTGCGGGATGACAAATTCCGAGGGATTCATAGATGACAAATGCGAGGTTAATAATCACAACGCGGAGCGGATTTAGCTGCGAAACTCCAACCAACACCCAACAAACATTGAGTGTTGGTTGAACGATGCGGAATACGAAAGTTTCGTGTTCCAATTGGAAATACATAGAGTGGTTTATTAAAGAGGAGTAGGGACGCGTACGCTTCCAAAATCCGCACTCCGCAGATAGGAAAAGGATTCGAGGAACATTAGCCTTTACTTACAGACCAACCTAATGTGTCGGGTTGTTAATTTAAGGAGGTTCATCGCATTTGCCTATAGTCTATCGAGAGAGGTGAATAGTTTGACGGCAGTATCGGATGAAACTAACTCAAAGAGGCCCTTTGGCCCAATTGTGGGACACTTAGGACTGATCGCAATGCAGCAAGCTCCTCAGATACAATGACCTTTATATACAACTTTCGTATGAGAAATTGATGTATGCTAACCTCGTCTAATAATTTTATTCCATACAATTCTACTAGGTTCTTTTCATGGAAGTATAGTAGCATAAGTAAACCCAAGGTTCAGTTCACTATTTGCCTTCTTTGGCGCAGCTCTTGCATCAATTCCCGCAGTATTGAGACTCCATGGCTCGTCTAGAAGCAATCGGTAGAGCGGATTGCGACATCATCTGATTGACTAGGAAACCTCAATGTTTATATCCCTCACTAAAACCGCAACCGTTAAATGTTTATGAAGTCCGCGATCGTTAGATGTTCATTAAGTCCGCAATCCTTAGATGTTTATCAAGTCCGCAATTGTTGGATGTTCATTAAGTCCGCAATCCTTCAATGTTTATTAGCTCCGCAATCCTTAGATCGTTAGATCACTATTTATTGCTATGCTTTGTTCCTTATTAGAGCAATCGATTTTTACTTTACCTCTATTTCTTCTCATTCATATTTGGTCTTTGTCTGTAAAAAATTGTTCTGCTTTGTTAAACCAACATTGTACTTTGCGAAGTGGTAAAATCAGCGTGGAAAAAGTTGTCCTCTGATTCCAATTGATTCAGCTGCATTAACATCCTGTCTCGCACGTGCTGCCTGCGTATACGCAAGGAACAAAGGCGTTTCGCCATCCGCCTATACTCTCGTCGGTTCAATGATCATCTGCATGATTACAATGCATAGACGGGCCGTTTCCCATGCACAGCAGATTGAGGCTCAATTCCACGCCAGTACACACACGAAATACCGCGTAAGCACTTATTAACAACAGAAGTTATGCATAAAACCTGTCATTTACGCTAATGAGACACGAAACACGGAAAATCTGAATGGCAAACTTCCGTAGGAGTCTGTATCGTATGCTTCTTAGTCATAAGGTGTTTTGTTGTTTCCTTATCTACACAATTACGCATGTGCGCTCGTCATTATCCTACACTCCAGCGTATCTAACCAGTATCTAGGGCGTACTAAAAGTGAATATTCCGTACTAAAGATCAGTTTCTCAACCTTTCATATTATATTTCACGCATGGAAACTTATGAAACGTGTATCTTATCATCATGCGGCGAATCCTGTCTATAAGTTTTCTTACATTTGCCATAAAAACCTGTGTTCATCTTTAAAAACATTGACTTTAATCGTAGAGACGTTTCTGTAATTGGAGCGGACAAACTTACTTAGTCAACTGATTCATTATGATTCATATTGTGCAAGATTGATGACCATTTGAGTCTACGATGAGAGAGTTTGGCCTTTACACAAATGTCATCATGTGGTTGCCTAGATACAACTATTGAATGCAATATGGAAAATTCGAGGATCTAATTGCCAACGATTATCAGCATAGTATATTCCCATATACCGATCGGCAATAGCCAAGGACATGTAAGTATATCATATGGCCGCCTTGGCGGAGTGACGAGGAAATAATATTCCCACCAATCAACCAAACAGGCAATGCAAAAGATCAAATTACCAAACGATTGATAAGATAAACATAACAGAAAAAATAAGTAGCCAGTAAATTTTTTTTTTTTTTTTTTTTTTGGCTAAACGCCAAATAATGTGCGTAGAAGAGATGAAAAATGTATTCATAACCTAGATTGAACGATTTACCCGAGAGATTCCGGGTAATTCCAAACTTCTCTAGCTGATCATTCCGCATCTAGAACTATAGCATACGGTGCTCCTACAATTGTGCCCTTTGGGTTTCCGTCTTGATTCCCCTAAGAAGAAGACTTAGCTTTATCTAGTCAGTAGATGTCAATTAGAGAGCCGGTCCAAGCGACAATTGAAAAGGTTAGCGAGCTAAGCTAGCGACATGTTGCGCCCACAGCAATTCCCGAAGGATTCCGACCTGAGGAGAGGTGCAAGAAAAGAGTCGAAGTAACCAATCGGAATGAATGCCAAGTAATTGATATCTTGCTTCTTAAGATTGAACACAAATAGTCTATTTAGAGTACCACTACTTGAGCTGCGTTGCTGTTTGACTTGCCCCTCAAAAGCTCGGTACACTGTCGGAAGAGGAGATGAGAAGAACAGCGGAAGAAACCGACCACAGTATTTCGAGTCAAGCTTCATCGATGCCAGCTAAGACTCCCAGCTGTGTCTATATGCGGCGCCCGGATAGCCCAGACAATATACATTCCGAGAATTGAACAGACGAATCATGTCAGACAAGCTCCCCCGTATGTCCATGTACTTTGATCTAGGTAAAGCCGTTGTTGAAGAGGAGTTCGAGTGAATGAAGCCGTTGGTATTCAATATTCTTCAAGGCCAAGTACAGTCTTGCCGGTAACCACAATGTCACTGCATTGAGCCAAGGCAAAGCCAAAGTTCGAACATCCCTAAGATGCATCACGATAGGCAACCATTTCATACTCCTTCTGCGGGCTATTACTCCAAATAGCACCACTACGCTTCAAAGGGAATAAAGTCCTTCCAGTAACTGCTTGACGAAGTTGATGTCAAATGCGCTGCCCCCACTGGATACAGCCCAAAGTAGATTGCACTCCAGCCATCTGTCGCCCGACAAACTACAGTCGTTGCCACCACTACCCGGCCTACCGACAAAGAGATGGCTCAAACAAGAGATGCAATGACGTATATTGAGGAGGGATGAAGAAACTAATTGCTATATAAGGATCAAACTGGCCAGCCAAATAAGAGAAGAAAGGATCACTCCCATCATCATTCAGTTACTCAATCTTCAAAGAGCTCACTTCCAAACCCAGCAATTAAACCATAACTTTCCCAGACGACTTCTTCTCCCACCCTAACATCTTCAACGAAGAATCACGACATATAATATACACAAAATGGCTCCTCTCCCAAAGCGCGCTGTCATTACCGTCACCTCGGCCAAGGCTGACCTCTTCAACGGCAAAGAGACAACTGGCGTCTTCATTTCGGAGGCTCTTCACCCATTTCGAGTGTTCCGCGATGCCGGCTTTGAAGTTGACTTGGTTTCAGAGACTGGCAAGTACACGCCGGACTGGCTGTCACTGCAGGCCGATTTCCTAAATGGCTCCGACAAGGAGATGTACGATGACCTTCAAAGCGAGTTCCGGCAGAAATTCGATAACATGCCAACCCCTTCTGAGCTTGATGGAAATAACTACGGAATTTTTTTCGCTTCGGCTGGTCACGCTGCCCTCATTGACTACCCAACTGCTACTGGTCTGCAGAAAATTGCCGAGGATGTTTGGGCAAACGGCGGAGTTGTGTCTGCCGTTTGCCACGGCCCTGCCATTTTCGCCAATATCAAGGACAAGGCTACTGGAAAGCCTATCATCGCCGGTAGAACCATCACTGGATTCACCACCGAGGGAGAAGATGTCCTGAAGATTATGTCCGAGATTAAGAGCTGGGGCAAGCCTCTCGTGGAGGAGCATGCAGCGGCTCTTGGTGCTACGTGTGAGTGCATTCCTTTCACCTCTTCCGAGTGAGTAAACATGGCCAATACGGAGATTGAAATAATAGACAAGCGTCCTGACAACGTTTGGGCTGATTTGCAGGTTGTTGATGGGCGCGTAGTAACTGGTACCAACCCCGCGAGTGCTACGTCGACGGCTAAGGCTGCCGTGAAAGTTTACAACAGCCTTTGAATCAAGTGTGGATAACATGGTAGACAGGAGGACAATAGATTAATGAGAACATAGATCAGTGCTGTTCTATTTGAATCGCTAGCCGTTTTGTGTGATGTAAGCCATGGGCTACTCAAAAGATGTGTAGGGATTCATTTACACCACAGCGATTAGTGTCTAACTATCGACATAATGGGCATAATAGCCCCAGTGCCATCCTTTGGTGGCACCTGGAGAGTAAAATCTCCCTGTACATCTACTCCGGTCGCTGGGCCCAAATAATATGGTGTCTGATAGCAGTACGATAAGTCTCCAAATCTTCATTAAACCGGGCAGGTAAAGCTTCCCAATCCTCTGTAGACATACTCAGGGTTTCAGGGCTAAAGTGAGGACGATTAGTACATGACTTCGCTGTCAAATCCCCAAAAGACTTGCCTGGTGTTTGGGTACATGTTGTTAAAGGCTGCGCGCATGCTTTTTCGCCCACGAATGTCCAACTCGCGATTGTCTTGGAATTTTCCAATGACGATATCCAATGTTTGGACGTTGATATTAACGAAACCAATTTTTTCTAGTTGTGACATTATAACTTCTTTAGGATTTGGACATTGCATAAATAAATCGGCAATTTGATGCAACGTTGTGAAGGCTGAAGGGCCTGGACCTGAGACATTCTCATTTGCTGCAGGTTCAACAAATTGGATCCAGCCTCCAGGTTTAACGCATTCAGCTAATCTTTCGACAGACCTCTCGATAGCGGCGACTGAGAAACTTGGGAAGATAAATCGCTGATGGACAAGGTGGAAATACATAGTCCACTGGGAAGAGAGTTCTTGGGATAGATCGCCGAGGGTTAAGCTGACGTTGGATGGAAGACTCTCTGATGGGGGGTATAATTCAGGTCTGCAATATATCACGTTAATTAAAATCCTAATTGCTAACACAGCTTCAAAGACTGACGCAATATCGAATCCGATAAACTCCGTCTCAGGTGGAAACAATGAGCTAACGTCGCATAGCCAAGTACCTTATACAAAGTTAGTATACATGATTCGAGACATGGATGATTGATAGAATTTGGTACCATCAGCAGTTGCGGAATCTAAAATCTTCTGATTCTTTCGTTCATAGTCAACTGGAGCTTTGATTAAGCCACCAAAGGAGCCCTTTATCCATTCGTGCTGATTCTTCATTCGCTCAATTTCTTGTCGATTATGGGGTAGGATGTATGCTTTTCTTGCCGCGTCTTCCGCGGATGTTTCACTGGATCTAGCATCGTAAGCCATGGCGCTGTAGCTGTAGCTCCGTTCCTTTAGCTGCCAAGATAGTAATGAATACAGAGCGATAATTTTGTTATGCCGAGAGAACGCGGGAGAGGAATATAGCCTTCAATTATTTCCCTGATAAAATAAACAATTATTGATGATCATCCACTCTGCGCGTGCATCCACTCAGTTGGAATTTCTCATGTTCTCACAGTTCAAATCGGTTACCGAGCTGTGCCACCTTGCCGGGTTCCGATTATCCTAGGGTACCCAGGTAAGCAAAATAAGATGGTAAGAAAAGTTTAATCGTGGAGCAAGTAGTCTATTAATCTCGAATAAACCCGTGAATTGGCGAAAGCCAATGTGTATACTCTATCTCACTTGTAATCCTCGATTTCATGGGGTGTTCAGTTCCATGAATGCCCGAGTAACTTATCAGCAAACTTCACAATACTGATAGCCGCATCGTTGTCCATAGCTGAACAGGAATCATGTTATCGCGGCGGGCAATCGAGAACAACGCTTGGTTTCAGGAGCAGTTCAAACGACCACTGGCACGGCAGGGGTCGAAGAACATCTCGATCATCAATATGGCCACTGCTGAGAATTGGCTTATTCGGCCTGAAGTATTGTCCATACTCAAAAGAAATTGCTCCCAAGCCTTAAAAGAAGAACACCTTTCATACGCCAATGGTCTAGGAGGAAGTCCCGAACTTCTAGAGAGCCTCTCAACATTCTTCAATCATTTCTTCTCGCCCATGGTACCGATACGACCGGAACATGTTGTAACTGGAACTGGCTGTAGCGCGGTCTTGGATACGCTAATTCATGATATATGCGACATGGGCGATGGCCTGCTTGTAACAGCTCCTATGTGGGGTGAGTAAATATTTGCGTATATGGTAATGTATTTCATAACGCAGCGAGCTTACTATAAATGAGTAGGAAGCTTTCAAATATCGGCGGTTATGAGAAATTCTGTTCAATTGATACCGGTTTATGTTCCTTTTGAACAGTCTCAAAGCGCAAGTGATATAGTCCAAGCCTATAGATCAGCAGCACAAGAGGCTTCATGCAAGGTTCGAGGAATACTGTTCTGCAACCCTCACAACCCTCATGGGCATATTTGCCCTACTGAGGCGATAGATGGTTTGCTACAATATTGTCAAGAGGCCGATTTGCACTTTATTTCTGACGAGATCTACGCGCTGTCAACATTTGGAGACCGAGACGAGTTATCGGTAAGATGCAAAGGCGTATATAATTCCCCGGAGACAGAATTTACTTCAATTTTGTCAAGAAATTTGGACGCCCTGTGCGTCGAAAGGTCGAGGGTTCATGTCCTTTATAGCATCAGCAAAGATTTCGGCTGCAGTGGCATTAGACTAGTGAGTGCAATAATTCTCATGTGTAAATCATTGTTGAGCTAATCGATATATTATTCTAGGGATGCCTGGTCAGCCAAGCGAATAAGGCACTGCGAATGTCGCAGGCTATTCTGAATAATGCAAAGCTTTGCAACGCTGCCACTGTCATGATCTCACCAATGCTTTCCAATATACCGGAAATGGAAAAGATCGTGGACCTCAACATCAAGAGGCTCGCTCAAGCTGCTCAAATAGCTATTCAGTTCGCCGAGTTCCACCAACTGGAATATTACAAGCCAGTAGCTGGATTATACATCTGGCTCAGATTATCAACAGAATGCGCTACTTTTGATGACGAAGAGGCTCTCGTTCAACGATGTTCTCAGCTTGGAGTGTTCGTTGGCAGTGGCGCGGATTACG
Source organism: Trichoderma simmonsii (assembly GCA_019565615.1). NCBI lineage: Eukaryota > Fungi > Ascomycota > Sordariomycetes > Hypocreales > Hypocreaceae > Trichoderma > Trichoderma simmonsii. The sequence goes on from CP075866.1 coordinate 4,715,700, forward strand.
CCGAGCCCCAGCCGGGCTGGTTCCGGCTGACTTTTGCAATTCCAGAGGACAAATTACTACAGGGATTGCGGCGGATTGAAGAAGCAGTTGGATTTAAAGTAATATTCACCACTGACTTGAGTGTTCAAAGCTGGGCTACGGTATGCGCTAATTGGTGGAGAGGAATACGAGGGTAGATCTGCCCGTCGGCGTGTTTTTGAGCTCTCTTTGTATCCTGCCTTCAGATTGTCTTTCCAGATACAGTTTCAATTAATTACTCGTTGACATGCCTATTATAGAGAAGTTACTCCGTGTACGGAGTCAGTTTTACCATACAGTCTGGCAAGCCGATCCAGCTATCGGCTTGTAGTTTAATGCCATCAATTCCACCTTTACCTATAATGTCAATCCGATAACAGCGTACCATCTCCGCAACAATTACCCGGAGAATAATGTCGGCCACATTTTTCCCTAAGCACTGCCGAGGACCAAATCCAAAACGCCACATGTTATATCGCCGCGATTGATCTCTCTGGCCAAGGTGCCTGTGAGGGTTGAAGACTGTAGAATCTTCCCAGTAGGCGTTGTCTACATTGATTGCGTACGAATCTACTATAACATCGGTCTGGTGCGATTAGTTTGGTGTCCATATAAATCTCGGTAAATGTTCGCGGAGGCCATACATTCCGTAGAATCTTAAAATCGCCGACAGTTTTATCCGTCAGCGCTGACTCGGGATTCGAAAACGCTATCAAAACTGTCAGCAGAATACACAGAGTCAAGTGGAATTGACCGCTTACGGAGAATTGGGTGCAGCCGGGAGGATTCCAGGACGCAGGCTGCCAAGAGAGTATCATCCTGCCGGAGATATTTGTCGTATTCCTCTTCCGAGTCAGAATTTGCCCCGATTTCCTGTCGCACATCATTTTGAGTAGTTGTGTGATGAGCAATTCTGAGCATCGCCCAAGATAATGCATGTGCAGTGACATCTAGATTAGCAAATAAGGACTCATCTAAGGTCTGAAGAAGCTGTATCTAGTTAGATGCGTTCAGAGATGGCCAGAGGAAGTGGAAATTCTTCGACAAACCTCTTCTTTGGATAACCCCCCACGCTCTACCGCTTCCCAGAGGGACCCAATGGCGCTTCCACTGCTAAAGGTAGCCTCGTCATGCGACCTCCTGACAAAGTCTTCCCAGCGGCGCTGAAACTCTCGAAGTTTTGGCATTGCCGAGCCAGGCAGATACTTGGCAAATGCATATCGATTAATGCCACCGCTGAATGCGTCCCTAAACAGAGCTTCCCTCAAAGGTCCAATCATGTAGATCTCATGCCGCTGGGTTGCCGACAAAGGACCAAAGAAGATGCTTGCGACCATAAAAAAAGGACAATATTTGAGGTCATCTGTTACGTTGATGATGGTACTATTATTATCCTTACTCATCGATTGTAGAAACACCCTTGCTTCGTTGAGGAAAAGCAATGATCTCTTGAGAGATGCTGGCCGCGTAAAGTGGTGTTCAAAAGGTGCGCGAACTCTCACCCAACGCTTTTGACTGACAACGCCGACGCAGGAGCCCAATAGCTCTCCAAAAAGCCATCCTGCGTTGTTATCGGATGCTTTGATATGATTATGTGAATCTTTGTAGAAGGATTGTACATGCTCAGGTTTGGTTATGACGCTGAAAAGCATGCATTAGTGGGCATTATGACACTCCTGTATGCTGGCGATTCTCACACTTCGCGCTTGAAGCCTGACCAAATACTGTATATAGATCCGTAACTGTTTCTCCATCTTCGAGCTGCGTTTCGCCCGCTAAAGAACTTCTCTGTTCCCTGTCCGTTGGGAAAGCAAAAGGACGGGCCGGGAAATGGTTGTATGCGACCAAATCGTTGGACGGACTACAATGGCAAGGCCAGATAAATTAGTACAAGGTAGTTTAATGGAATTCATAATTCATGAATGAAAACTCTAGAGAGATTCCTTACCAAGCGAAAGGTCAATAAGGCAATGAAAAGAAGCAAGATGAGGATATGGTAATCGCTCAGTTGGTTCACCAAATGCGAAAGCATGATTCAACACCCGGCACTGTAAATTGGAAGCATTTGAGGAACCGGCGAAATTCTTTTTTCCTTTTGATAAAATATCCAAAGTTACTATATCCTCTCTGGTGTTTGACACTGATTGCTTGTATAATACTCTGTGATAGATTGGTGTCGGTAACCGACGGTCCGATTACAGTCGGGTCGTCGGGGTCAGAAGAAGATGGCTGACATCAGTCAAGGCGATCATGACGCTGGGTATCTATCAACATGAATCGTGTTCTTATTTAAATGTATAATATATACTCGAGTCATGGACTAGGATAAACAACTCTTCTCACTCCAATATGCAGCTTTAGACTCGACCGTCATGGCATCATTACCCACCAACTTGTGCGAACTGTTCGCCCAGTCAGTTCGGCAATATCCAGAAAATCTTGCAGTTGAACATGAAGATGGATCCTTTACCTATAGAGAATTAGATGATATTTCATCAGCCTTAGCTCACGATTTGACTCTTCTGCGAGTTGGAAGGGGATCACCAGTTCTGTTGGTAACAACTCATGGAAGCTTCAACATTATCGCGATCCTAGCCATTCTAAAAGCTGGAGGTTGTTTTGTTCCCATCGATCGCAAGACATGGTCACCTGAAATGATTAATTACGTGTGCGACAAAGTCGAAAGTCACATCATCATCAATACTACGCCAGAACCCTTCTCAGCCGCCAAGGGGTCGCATCACGTATTGCATTTGACTAGTCTTCCGACGACATCGGCGTCTCAGACATCCCCGTCCGTATACCCTCAGAGCTTGGAAGATGATGATGCATGCATTATCTTTACAAGTGGTAGTAGCGGGTGCCCAAAAGGCGTCATCCTCTCGCACAAGTCTTTGTGCTTATACTCTACGACGAGTCCCATGAACTTGGACATCGTTCCAGGAGATAGGCTGCTCCATATTTTGTCGGTGGCTTTTGATGGTAAGCATTATTTTTATCCTATTTTTATCCTCTATATAACTCAGCTAATACGATATTCCAGCCTGCGCTTGTATGCTTTTCTCAACCTTAGGAAATGGTGGCACCTTGGTCCCAACCCAAGCCCAAGACATATACGCCAAAGCCCCTTCATGTACTGTAGTGGCTGCTACACCTTCAATACTGAACACTATAATGGATTCCGCGTCGGATCCTAGCATTTTAAATCACGTTCATACCGTCATTCTTGGCGGCGAGACCGCAAAGCAGGATTTGCTGGGATCCCTGTTGGATGCTGGTATTCGAGTTCTGATCGGATATGGAGCGACAGAGACGACCTCTATGGGCTCTATCCATGTTGTAACCCGTGACCCAGAAACGAATGCAATCAATCCGCTGCTGATCGGGGCTTCGATTAAACAAAGCCCAATTCATCTTGTCAACAGCGACGATCAACTGATCGAAGACAATTTTGCGGAAGGGGAGATATTCATTGCAGGAGATGGTCTCTCTCGTGGATATTATAAGGATGATGCGAAAACGAACAGTACTTTCATCTACTGGAATTCAACACGAGTTTATAAAACTGGCGATTATGGGCGATGGATACCAAATCCCAAAGGCGGCCGGTTGATCGAGTTCCGCGGACGAAAAGATAGAACAGTCAAGAATGGGGGGTTCCTCGTGAATCTAGACCGGGACGTTGAAAATGCTCTCAGTCATGTTGGCATGTCACTCGGTGTAACATCTGTCTGCGCTGCAGTGACAGAGGATGGAATTGTTGCAGTGGTAACTCCAGAGAGCGTTGATACTGTGGCACTTTTAGCGAAAGCGAGGGAATCAATGTCTACCTACTGTATTCCGTATCGGATAGAGGCTGTGGAATCATTTCCTACGTCTTCCAACGGTAAAGTACAGCATAGAAAGGTGCTGGAGGTCATCTCAGCTACGGATGGCACAACGGGCTCGACCACACTTGTCGCCATGCCTTTACCACCTGCAGCACAACAGTCAGATCCTAAGACAATGGCTGAGGAAGAACGGCTCTCAAAGATTATTGACGCTGCTTCAAATATCTTTGGACTTTCTGGAGATGGACCAAAGAGAATACAAGAAAGCGATTCTTTCTTAAATCTAGGTGGCTCGTCACTTTTAGCATTCAAGCTTGCTTCAGCCCTCCGCCAGCGAAATCTCAATATCTCACCCAAAGATCTTTTCAGTGGTCATACATTTCAGGAGATCGCCAAATACTCATCGAGTATTAATATTGATATTGCAGAAGAAGGGTCTTTGCCATCACCAGTAGATGAGAAATTCGGCGTTACGCAGAAATTAGCATCTCTTCGAAGCCAGGCTCGGAACATTTTGGCTTTGGAGAATGATAGCTTTGACATTGGTCCCTTGACCAGTTTACAGCTGACTCTAGCGTTACCAACACTGAGCTGCGGCTGGAAGAATGTGAACCAAGTTAAATTGTCTTACACAAGCGAATATGCTGGCATGATTGAGAGAGCATGGCGAGCGGTCTGGCAAGCGGAACCAGTATTCAGAACGGAGCTATGTCTGACCATAGGGTGCGGCGCTCAGATTGTCCACAAACGACCAATGAGAAAGCCCAAGCTACAGTTCTTTAACAACTCAGCCGATTATGAAGAAGCAGTCCAAAAAGCCGATATTAATGTCGGATTGGGCTGCTCGCTGGAATTTATTGGGTATCACCCAACTGCCGTTCCAGGGGCCGCAACAGCCGTCAGCATGCCAAAGGAAATCGAAGAGTTGACAGTAGTCTTAACAGCTCATCACAGCCTAATAGATGGCTTGTCATTGGAGATCCTCCTGTCGAATGTTGAACATGCTGCAAGAGGACGGAAGATTCCCCAGAGTCCCAGTTCCATTGAGGCATATCTCGAGTTGATATCAACCCAGCAAAAGAAAGATGCACTTGCTAAACGTTTCTTTTCCGAATACCTGAGAAAAGTGCAACCAGCAGACAGCCCCCCTAAGAAGCCCGATATCGCCGTTGGAGGGAACATGAACCTCACCAGCCCGAGGAACTCTATTCTATTCGGGCCCTCTGTTGGCAGCGACGAAGTTGCTCACTTTGCAAGCCAAATTGGTGTATCGCCAGCATGCATCTATTATACTGCCTGGGCAATGGCTATGAGCACTTTTGAGAACAACTCCACAATCGTCATGGGCTCCGTGTTCTCTAACAGAGCGTCGCACCCTGAATTCCACAACGTAATTGGCTTATACATGTCAACTTTGCCTTTGGTTGTCAGTATTGATGCAAATGAAACAGTATACCAGCTTCTTCACAAGACTATGGGGGACATACTTTCTCACGGAGAATATGCTTGGGCACGCTCAGATCAAGTTGGCATCGGCAAGAACATGAGTAGCCTGGTCGCACTTCAACCACCGCTTCCCGATCAGAATTCATATCCCCCCGCGATTCGAGCAGAATCTTTGGAGAACAGCGAGTTTCCACTATCTCTGCTGATAGAATCGAATGGAGAATTTCGCATTTTGCACAATAGCGGTGTGTATGATGAAGGCGCAATCCGACGGTTAGGCGGCCATTTCAAGCAAGCACTTCGAGGCGTGCTAAATCACACATTGGTGGGCGAATGTATGAGGTTGAATGTCCTTCAAGAAACAGTATATCTGCAAGCAGAAAAAGTAAGGATCAAACAAAGTGAACGAACAGTCAAGACGGCATTGGAGGAGTCAATCGACCGGTTCCAAGACTACATCGCTATTGAAGATTGCAAGGGCAACACGCTCACTTATAAACAACTCGAGCAGCAAACGAACATTATTGCTAACATGATTAATGAACATTTGTATGATACAGCGGCCACGAGTGTTGCCATATATGGCGATGGATCAGTTGGGTGGCTGCTAGGCCTGTTAGGCATTCTTAAAACAAGCCGTACCTTTGTTCCACTTGACCCTAAGTGGTCGATAGAAAGAAAGGCTATGGTCCTAGCAGCTAGCAAGGCAGCTGCCATTATTGTCCCCAACTCTGCACAACAAAACGAAGTTCCAATGGTAGGTGAAAAGAAAGCATTAGCTGTAAATCATATGCTGTCTGGTGTAGGCAGCGATGAACGGGCCTCAAGACTACCTGATACTGGCCATTCAGACTCTGTTCTTGTTTACATCTTTACTTCGGGGACGACTGGAGCACCAAAAGGTATTCCTACAACTCATCGGTCATTTCTGGCATTCCAGAGCAATCCCGAGGCAACGATGTTTGCCGCTCCCGGGAGGCAAATTGCCCAGTTTATGTCACCTGCCTTTGATGCTTGCAACGAAGAAATCTTTTCTGCGCTACTGCATGGAGCGACACTTGTTCTGAGAGACCCATTAGATCCATATGCCCATCTACTGAAAGTTAATACAGTAACCATGACTCCGGCAGTTTTGTCTGTGCTGGAGCCAGAACATTACCCAAATCTTGAGATTGTGAGTCACTATAACTTCGAAATGTGTTATCCGTTAATAACCGTTTAAATGTTGAAGATTTATGCCACCGGAGAGGCGATAACGGCTCCTATCGTCGAAAAGTTCGCTACTAAGAAGCTGCTTTACAATGCTTACGGGCCAGCAGAGGTATGTCAATTACTTAGCTTGTTCAGACGCAGCTAATTAATTGTTTCCCCAAGTGTTCCATTAGCACCTCATTTGAACGAATGATCCAAGGAGATGTTATAACCATTGGAAAGGCTTCAGCGACAGCGCGCATGTATCTCCTCGATGAAAAGCAGAATCCCGTACCGAAAGGAGTTCAGGGCGAGATCTACCTAGCCGGTGTGCAAGTACTTGAACGCTACATCAACGCTCCTGAACAAACGACTTTACGTGTGCTCCCCGATCCATGGCATCCACAAGAACGCATGTATCGCACTGGCGACTATGGCATCTGTCTGAAAAATGGCCGGGTGATATATATGGGTCGGATAGACCGTCAAGTCAAAATCCGTGGCTTTCGCATCGAGCTTGATGGAGTAGAGCATGCGATTCTGTCAGAGCCAGCGGTTGATGATATTTCGCAGTGCGCTGTGCTGGCAATTGATGGTCTGCTTGTGGCATATGTCACATTTGGCCCAAAGCAATCTCAAACTCCGACGCAAGAGCGGATAGACCGGCTCCGTAACAGGATGATCGAAACACAGCTTCCTTCATGGGTCCCCCAGCAAATTATCCCAATTACCGATTTTCCAAAGTCAGCGAATGGGAAAGTTGATAACAAAGCTCTGGAACAGATGTACAGATCAAGGTCTTTTTATCACGACGAGACTTTGCCTGGACTCTCAATGTCAACGGACGATGACGATGTTGAATCCAAGCTATCAGAGGCATGGTGCGAAATTCTTCAACTAATACCTCACGTACGTTTGGGTCCCGAGGATAATTTCTTCGCTTTGGGTGGGCACTCGGTTTTGGTCTTACTTTTAGCCACAAAACTTACAGGAGTGTTTGACGTTGAGATTACAACCCGTGAACTTTTGCCGGCACCAGTGTTCCAAGACCAAGTCGACGCAATTAAACATCTGCTGGAAACTAAGAGAATTTCAGTGGGCCATACAAAAGAGCCAATACGCAGCCATACACTGCAAATAGAGGAGTTAACACAGCTGGAAAAGCAAGTATGGTTCCAATATCAGGTTGGAACAACAGTCACAGCATTCAACATTGCCAATATTTTGACCATCAATGGACAATTGGATTATACCAGGCTCGTGGATTCTTTCAACAGAGCATTGGCGTCTGACCCAGTACTTCGCTGCAACTTAGTGGAAGGGCCCGACGGCCTCAGAAGAATCATTCGAAGCTCGGCTCCTCAAGTTCGCGAAGTGGAAAAGCTCGATGTAGCATCAGAGATAAATCATGCCTTCGACTTAGCGCATGATGAGCTAATTCGCGTCCACATTATACGTCAGTCTGAAGAACTAGGAGGCACAGAGAAGACATCAATGGCTGAGATCGTCATCACAACTTCTCACAGCATCGCCGATTTGGCCACATTGCAGAATTTACTTCGACTTGTTTCAACCGCATACGCAGGAAAAGCCATAAAAGTGTACAAAGAGCCGCAGCATCTGAGCTCGAACCGCTGGCAATATACTCCCACGATGCTTGAGCAAAACTTTTGGAAAGACTACTTGAGTAAGGGTGATGCAGAGATCTCTGAATTATCCTATTTCAAGGTCCCGCTTCTTCCTTCTGTGACGGCAGCCTTCCATGGGACATCCCTAGTTTGCGAGTTCCGCGGGAGTTTAATCACCAGACTGAATGCCTTGATAGAGCGGCTTGGTATCACACACCATCACATGGCGTTAACAGTCGCTGCTCTTCTTTTGCAATGGTTGATGAACGAGGATGACATTTTACTGGGAGCTCCAAATGCCAATCGCTATTCCTCAATTGAACGAGAAGCATTGGGACAGTTCCTTGATCGGCTCCCTATCCGCATACAGCTTGATCGTCCACAATCTACTTCAAGCGGACCCAGCCTCACGCAGATACTGACAAATGTCCGCGACTCTGCAATCAAAGCTTTGACCAATGCAATCCCATTTTCTAAAATCTTGGAGGCCCTTAACATCTCAAGCGGTGGTCTTCAACATCCAATTTTTGATTGCATGGTAACCTTTCATCTCCGAAACAATAGCCTCGATAAGTGGCTGCAGTTACCGGATTGCGACGTAACAGTATCTCCTCTTTTTGCTGAAGGGGCTAAATTCCCATTAATGTTGGAATGGTTCGAACTAGATGCAGACTGCTGGACGCTTCATATCGAGCACGATACAAACCGGTTACCACATACTATTATTGACACCATTGAGTATGCTCTAGAAACAATTCTCGAGGCAATGGTAGATGACTGTCTGTTACTTGATCTACATACTCGCCTAGCAGATGTTACAGAAGCTAGTAGAAGCTCACTGGATCACGATGGGACGTCAGTTTTGAATGGCAGTCCGCCTCGCGTGCCAGGGCTTGGGCTATTGCTATCATTTTCGGAGGTAATTAATATCATTCAAAGAGAGATGAAGCTGTGCTTAGATCCGGTCGATGTACAAATATTGCCCGACACGTCATTTTTCTCTGCTGGAGCAGATTCTAATGCTGCGGTCGCACTTCGTCATCGACTACGGGCACTTGGGCTTGAAGTGCCTTTGAGGGCAATATTTACGGCGAAGAGTCCGATGGAAATTGCAAGACATATTACAGTGTAGATAGTCGAGGCATCATTACAGCTTTTAGGGTGTTATATGAGCTATTGTAGAAGTTAGAATACAAGATTGAGCACCAGATAACCATATTAGGTATATAATTTTAAACATTCGTGCATGCGACATCCCACATGTCTTCTAAATTGTAGTTCTTCCATGAATGAGCATTACTGCATAGATTTACTTATGAGTCATGGTAAGTTTCCCATATACAGAGAAGATATCATGCAAGGACACTGAGTCTTCTACCACCGTTACTGAATGTCGGGAACCGAGATCGATGACTACAATTCCTCATTGATAACGTCTATTCACGTTTTACTTTCGATGCTCCTTCCTTTTGGACTGTCATAGTTAACATCTTCATGAAAAAAAAAAACGAATTTGCGAATGGCTAACGAAACAAAGCTTCCGATTTGGAAAATTGCGGCGCAAGAAGAAGCGCACATTTGGTATCTTGGATATGGCTCTAACATGAAAGCCAGCTCCATGAAGGGTCGAAACATCACTCCATTGGCTACCAGGATTGTCAATGTCCCAACCCATTATGTTACATTCGACGTCTTTGGAATCCCGTATTCCGAGCCGTGCTATGCTAGCATCGAAGAATTCCCAAATGGTGGAACTGGAAAACACCAACTACTCCACGGCGACAGGCAGATACCCGTTCCGTCACTGTGCGGCATCGCTCATCTTTTGACTGCAGTCGAGTTTCACCAGCTACTGGTAACTGAAGGCAGCGGAGTTGTGTACGATATTGTTAAGCTCCAAGCATATCAATTGGACGAAGCGCACAAAGTCGCTGGTGAAAGCTTCGCTGTGTATACCTTGAAGGCAAAATGGCCATTGCGGCCTAACGGTACACCAAGTGCTCGATACGTGGTAAGTGGTGGAAGACGCGGACCAGTCATCAATTACTATTATTAATTTGTGGTCAGAATCTTTTCCTACATGGAGCCAGGGAAAATAATCTTCCACCAGAATACATTAAATACCTAGAAAGCTTCCCTCGCTATCTAAAACTAGAAGGACCAGATAGAACATACGGCCAACTGGTCTTCGACGCTGGATGGAGACCATTCTTGAAGCGGCTGGTTCGCCTTACGACTTGGAGAGTCGATGATGATGGCAATTGTCCAGCATACATCGCCTTGATAATTGTCTGGGCATATCGACTAATGTGGCTGTATCACGATTATGTCCATAGGCACATTCTAGGTAGAGGCGACGGGGGTAAAATACTCTGGGAGGCTATAGATCAATAAGCTATCGGAAGAATACGTCCTGAAAGCTGGCTTAGGATAATACTACATCACTTGCAGCGTCATAAATAGTTGCAAAGTAGTTAGATTACATCACCAATCCTTACCGAACCTCGCCCATATTGCAAGTCTATGTAACAAATACCCGCTATTCAACAACACCTCTAACCCGCTTGACCTCCTCTCTGACTTGCTCGTCCCAGATCGGCTCGATCCAGTCATGTAACATTTCTACACCTTTCTCTTTCATCATTTCTGAGACGTTTTGCACCTCGTCTAGAACTCGTAGCACATTCAAGCCGACTATTCCTTTGATGGACGGCTCAGATATGCCACGCATTAGCAGCTCAGCGATAAGGAAGGGGAACTTGCAAACATCCTCTAGCCCAAGGGGAGTTTGCATAACACCATCGAAGTCGGATCCTATGCCCACATGCTCATATCCAATTCTTTCTCCAACATATTGTATGTGGTCTGCGACTCTACTCAAAGTCGGATTGTTGGCATCAGTAAGTTTGCGAAGAAACGACACCATAAAAACGCCGCCATTAATCTTCAGCATATCCAAAACATCGTCCGGACTATTGCGCGGATGCCATGTTATGGAAGAGCTTTTTTGAGAGTAAGTCCGTCATTGATCAGTCCAGCGTGAGATGAGAAGAAAGAGATGCCACTAACCATGAAGAATGAGAGAAGATGACTGGAGCCTTAGCTATGGACAAAGCTTCCTTCTGAACTTGTACCGATGTGTGCGATAGATCAACAATCCTGCCATAGTCAGTATTGACAAATGTCTTAGAAAGCGCATATCACTCATACATCCCAATCCGATTCATTTCCTTGATCATTTCCACGCCTTTCTCAGACAATCCACCGTGATGCGAGGCGGCGGCGTTCTTGAGGTTCCGTTAGTATGATATCCAGAATAATTCCTTCCCATTAGTCGAATTACTAACAGTTGAATCTGCGTAGAGATTGTTACTGTCGTGCGTGAGAGTGATGTAGCGCACACCCAGCCTGTGGAAGTTTCTCAAAGCACTGGCACTATTGGCAATCTGGTGCAAGCCCTCGACACCGATCAAGCTTGCTATTTTGCCAGATTGGAAAGCTTGCCATACTTCTTTAGATGTTCTCGCAAGCTGGAGATCATCAGGGTATCTTTCAACTAAGGTATGAATGATATCGATTTGTTGAAGTGTGGCTCGAAGGCTCTCGTAGTGAACTTCGGTGGAGAAATTGTTGGTCACGTTTTCGTTCGGGCTGCCAACATAGCACCTAGTTAGCATATCCAAAAGATTGAACAAACGTTAAGTTTTTACCAAGGTACATAGGCGCTCCAAAATACGCCTCCAACACAGCCCTTTCGTAATCGTTCTATGTCAGTATGAGCAACGGCCATTTGGCGAGCATCGATGTCGCCAATTCTGCCGGCATGCCACCCTCGAATCATAAATGGAAAGTCATTATGTCCATCTGTGTCATAATTAGTTCCGCAAATTGCATTGCCAGTGCTTAGAAAACATGCCGACTAGAGGAGTTTCGGCCAGTAACTTCTTAGCCAAAATGAGATGGCTATTAGAGGACTCCATGGTTCCAAGAGGATTGGTGGTTTGTAGTATATGGAGAGTCTCATTAAGAGAAAGGGTGATATATATATGTCAACATTGTAAGTAACTTGTCGGCCATCGAGCTATAGTGCGTAGATGAGGGAACTTCGATGACTGCGTGGTGAATGCAAAATAAACTCCAGTGTATTTCTTCAGATATGCTACTACTAAAATCCCAGTGAAAGTTGTTCATTCCCCAATCGCATCCTCCTTTCTAGAGTCCATCTCCATATATGCCTTCATTACGCCTGGAATTTGCGAGAATCTCTCGCTCCAATCCTTCAAGGCTGGAAAGTCATTTTTGTCTAGTCCCATGCGAGTCATAGTTGGATCGTCAGCAAAAGGATAAATGGCAATGTCAGCAATTGTTGGTCGATCTTTGAGGCCTATAAATGTCTGGCCGGGCTGAGACAGATGTTTGTCAAGGATACCGTATTGGACCCTCAGATCAGCCAGCATCCTGAAACAATTTTTAGCTTCAGCAACAGATAATTCAAAAGGGATAGTCGTACTTGGCTTCAGCTTTGGGGTTCTTGTCCTCTGGCTTTCGAATAGAATACCACACCCAGTACTTTGCGGTGGGCCTATATAGCAGTCAGTTGCCTATTCGATGGATCAATGGCGGACTACGTACCCAAGAGATGCGGTTTCAAATGTCAGCCAGTTCCCAATTTCTAACTGCTCTGCGGCAGTCGACCCTGACCATGACTTTTCGACATCATACTTGTTGGCCAGGTGCAAGAGGATCTGAGAGCTGTCCCATGAGGTAATACGCTCACCAAGAGAGCTATCTATCATTGCAGGTACATATTTTTGAGGATGAATTTTGGTGTACCACTCCGTCCTTGTTGCTGGCCCATCCAGGCAGACCGCATCGTAATCTTTGTTAATACACTCGAGCAGAATGATTGGCTTGATCCAATTCTGGTATCGCCCCTCGACGACAAAGATGAGTGGCTTGTCTGGAACATCCAAGTCCAAAGACTTTGCAGACAGTTTGTTGATCGGCATCTTGGTTACGCAGAGCGCTGAAAAGCCAATGTTCTAGCCCAAGGCGGTAGTGATCGAATGGAATTAAAGCACTATTCTGATATCATCGGCTTGGGCACCGCGTAAATGAATGCGATGGGGCAAATATCTAGACTTGTTAACGTATCTGTGACATGTCGGGAACCGGCGATTAGTCTCCAAGTTCCCGATGATGAGCCTCGATCACCGAGATCTATGGTATGGGTTCGGCTTTCAACAAGTCTACGACGTGACCTTATCCATTCATATTTCCACTTTTATTCTATAAGCCCGAGTGGCAAGAGAGATCAACTTTGTAATACCATTCACCGTTTGGTACGACATGGGGCAGCTCCAGCCGTTGCCATGAGATAACTCACTTGATAGAGCATAATCTTCACAGTAAGTGTTTCTCAAGAGCTTTGCCAAAAAGCATCAAGGCTTTTCTAACAGTGTGTGATATAACCTCAGCGCCGAACAGGAATGTTGTATGCCCAATTAATGGATTATTATTTATGGTACACTACACTCTAGAAACATCAAATTGTTAAATCGCGAACATTTCCCGCCATATCATAATCTCCACCATAGCAAACAGCTACCAATCTTGTGAAACAGCACTTGCATGGAATCCATGTTCACCGTAGGCGGCTATTTGCTTCGGCGGGACTATTCCCTGTACCCACGACAGGCATTAGATTACTCTGTATACATGCTTTCTTTGAGAGGAGGATAATGGTCCAGACAGCGAGACTGGAAATCTGTATAATCAGAATTGAGTGAGATTTTAACACAATCGACTAATAATTCTCAAGAAATACTAATGATCATCGATAATACAGAGTAATCTTGAAACCACATTCCGCCGCTTTAGCAAACCTGAGGAAGCCCATCAAACTGCAGTAAGCCGATTAACTTGGCCAATCTATCCAAACAATTTGATGAGACAGTATCACACTGCTCTTCAGTAAACTCTGACGTTTCATCCATAACGAGTCTCCATTCTTGTATTTTTCCATTCAGCTCGAGACAAGTATCCACCAGAATCACCTCTGCTAGGATCCTTGCCTCATTCCCTTCAAGTGTAAGTTTCCCAAGTTTCATCTCGCCGAGCATCAACTGGCAGCTTGGTGATGGTTGTGTTGCCGGAGACAAAGGACTTAGGTGATCATGCTGTGATAGAGGAGGCGACAGCAGTAACCCCGCGTCGCTGGTCGACCGTGTTCTGGGTTGTATCGTATTTGCAGCAGCATTCAAGTAGGCTGCTTCATAGTAGCAAACAAGCCGTGAGGTGATTTGAGACAACATATTCGTCATCCGCTTGGTGGTGACACATCTTTCGCAATTGATGATTGTCTGGAAATATCCAATGAAGTCAGAGCCGATTTGTAAAAGGTCGTCGAAGGAAAGTTTCTCTTGACCGAGATTTGCTGCAATTGTTTGGAGTCCGGTGAACGAGCAGTTGCAATGATTTCGCTGCATGTTGAAACAGAATGTCATGAAGTAAATGGTTTTCCTGCATCTTGCCAAATAACTTTATATACGATCTCCGATATTACTACATATTCAGTACGGTAACTTATCATGCTTACTTGAGACAAGATTTAATGCGATTGATGCTATTGGATCATCTCATCTTTCCCCTGGCCACTCTTAACATTCTCCATTTGTTCATAGAAATAACAAGTTCCTATTAGTCCATCGTCAACATCGTCATGAAGGCAGTAGCCAAATGGGCTCTGCAGCTTCCGTAGGATTTACATTATAACGGTCATCAAGCACCTATCAAATATATTAGTAACTGTACCATGACCTACTTGCGACTCTCATCAGTATCTAGACGGCTATATAGCGTCAAGTGTATATCGTGGAGCAACCTACCTATCAAGGTGTTAGGCGAAGTTTTGTGTATCGTCGCACAACAGGAAGGTATAGCAGTCAAGATAGCCATCAGGTACGTAATCGTATCTCATATTGGCAGTTACTGAGCTCCATAAACTCCACTTTCACAGTTTTCAGGTCACAATTGATACATGTGTACAATTTGTCAAGCAGGAAGGCTGATGGCATGTCGGGTCGTCGGGGAAGGCACCATCACGGAACCTCGTGGGTTGCCCAATCTCCACGTCCCCTCTAACCGGGGTACCGATCATGGACGCAGTTGAGCATTCAAAGATTTTGACATAAGTAAGTCTGTTTAGCAACTTTCTTCTCCATCGAGAAAACCATCAGTTCCCTCACGTATTAGAGGGATGAATTAAAGATCAAGATAACTCCGGCGAATTTTTAGGATATTTTTGGCTCAACCTTGAATCACAACGACGAGCGGTAGCTGCATCCCAAGCATGCCGTGTTTCGGCCGTTTGTTCATCGCCACCATCCGTGTACTGACGAAAAAGAGGGTACTGGCAATGAAATTACAGGCCCTGTATTAGTCAAATATGACTTGTGAAACAGAGCTCATCATAAGCCGTTGATAACATCAGTACAGCAGGATTATCCCCCTCTCTGTGTACCAGAGACGGCTGGGCTAGACGGGTGGAGCAAACAAGTCCACGGCACGGGGAGACGCGTATTGGAATGAACAAACAACCAAACATCTTCCAGTAATACCAATCGCAGTCGATGATCCTCACAAACATTCGCGGCAATTTGCATTCGAGATGGCTGGTACCGATGGATCAGTCCGGCAGAGGGGGAAACCCCCAAAATACAGAACCTCATGCGACAACTGTCAAACAGCAAAAGTGAAATGTGGCCACGAAAAGCCGTCTTGTCGCCGATGTTCCGTGCACAGAGTGGACTGTGTGTACAGCCTGTCGCGTCGAATGGGTCGGCCGAGAGCGAAGAAAGTCGTCGCGGATGAGTCTCCTCGTATGGTGCCAACTAGTACAGAGCCCAACGAGACAGAAGTCCCAAAGCCTGCCACTCCGGACACTGAGATTGAAGACGCCGAGCTTGCAACACACTTAGCTGAGCCTCCCGCTGGGGAGGCTGAGCCGAACAATCCTTCAGCATCCGCAGCTGGGCAAATACCCGACCCTTGGGCGCCTTTGCTGGGTGACCTGGGGCAACTTAACGAAACAGAGGCCATCAACAAGCTCAATCAGACGCCGCAATTAGAAAATGATTCGGTGGAATTTTTGTCAACAGAGTCTCCGATGGAGCTTGTTGAAATAACTGCATTTGATAGGATGCCTTCATTTTTGGACGATATGTCGAGCACTCTTCAACCTCAAGCCTCTGCGTCAGCGATCCCCATGGAACTCTTTGATCCTCATGACATGCTATCATTTGCCTTGCCAGCTATGAACGCAAAATCAGATGTAAATGATTCGTTATCGATGCAGCAACCCAAGTCGTCCTTAGCACGAGAGCCATGCACGTGCCAGCATTCAATCACAACATCAGGTAACAATTCCATGTTGGTTCCTGGCAACAAGGACCAGCTAAATGAGCTTCTACAATATCCATCAACTTCATTTCAAGATCCGAGTTGCTCTCCTCAGGAAGAGAGCTCAGAATCGCCATCAAATATCTCGCAGCGCAGCGACTCATCATCGAGTCTTCATGCCAGTCGTGAAAGCAGTTCTGAATTGTCCTGGCGCACAACGCAAGTCACATTAGTCCAAACTCACTGCAACTGCATGGAAACCATTTCGAAACGCATTGCAAGCTTGAAGCTGGAGCAACAGAGCTCAAGTTTCATGCCAATAGATTGTGTCTTAATGCTGGAGAAGGAGGTGGAGGAATCGCTTACTCATTTGCATAAATGTAAAAACTGCCGACTTGACAGTATCTTGCATTTATTAGCCTTGGTTAGTGTCCGCATGATGCTCGATATTCTGCAAAAGACTGCTCGCAGCGAGTTTGTGTCGAGACCAAAGTCAGCGCCAGACAGCTCAAGTGACGACATTGCCCTTTGCATAGGTAACTTCAAAGTTCCCTCACGAGTGCGATTCAGGTTTCTTCGGAAGGCTTTGCAAGCTCGATTTCATAAATTGGTGGCATTAATTGAAGAGCGAGAAAGATTGGTGACTGGAAAGAAGCAAGATAGTTTCTCAAAGTCGGCGTCTTCACTACTGGGCGATATATCAAGGGGCTTGCGAACCATTATGGGGTGGATTGAGTTATGGAATGCGAGACAGGCTTAGATACTCATTCAATTATCGTTAAGTAAACTACAATTGTGGCTCACGTTTTCGTGATTGCGTGATATTGGCGCATTTTGAGATCATTTTTCGTGTACCTACATAAATGTACTGCTTGATGAATTGGGATTTCTGTGGCTTTTTGTGTGAACGGTATCAGTTGTTGTCTTGAGTATCCACCACTCGAACTACACTTCTATGCTCACCCAGACCGATTAAGATGAAAAAAGAAGCTTCATTAATGTTGCTCATCACAATTTCAACAGCATCACGGCATCCATTGTCAGAATTTCTTGCGATTTGGTGGGTGATTTCAACCATGAGCGACAATTCCAGGGTAGCAGGCGGTGGGTTACGTGCGACATGAATGGGGTGACCAAACGAGCATCTGCTCAAGCGGCGCTGTTTGACGCGCATTTTCGGTGACCGAATGCTCAAATATGGCTACCTGCATGGTTTGCCTCTTTAAAAAAAAAAATCAGATGTAGTGCTGAATCATTCCTCTAGAACCTTTCATGGAGGCCTTCACAATGTGGCAGAACGACCTATTGAGCATGGAAACGACTATTTTGCGATACATTCTACAACGCGCCGTAGAAAGCCCAGTGGCTGCTACAGCCGCTGTGTTTGCGTCTTCAATCCTGTTGATATTATTCTTTGACTGGCTCAACTACCAAAAACAGCGAAGACGACTTGGGAATATCCCCATTGTAGGGGACGCGCCATATCTCTGGAAGCGGCTTCGTTGGACCGAAAATGAGTCAAACTTGAACGGTGTTCTCCAACGCGGTTATGATACGGTAAGGTGTCATCAAACAATCACTGTGAATGCAGCTGATCGTGATTAGTTCAGCAAAAAGCTCAAACCGTGGGCGTATTGGGGCCAACATGACGATTTCATCCTTGTACTTCCTCCGGGAGCATGCGATGAGGTGAAAAACGCGGATATAAGTCAGATGAGCTTCTTACAGGCCGTCGAAGATGTAAGCTATTCGCTGTAAAAGTTGAAGAGGATTGGTATAATTGACACGATTGACCATCACAGAGTTACCACTTTAAACTGCACACCAATATACTGGGCCGTGCACACGTCGACGCTGTCCGGCAATCAGTAAACAAAAACATGAGTGCGTGTGCCTGATGACAAAAAAGCAATATAGTTGGCTTACAATGATAGATTCACTACAAAACTCGGTTGTTCTGCAAAGTGATGAATCAATCCCGAAAGTTTTTGACCCTCTCGCCAAAAGTATACTGCCAATGCTCTAGAAGGAGGAGAATCATCTTGCTAACAATGTTGTAGATCAGGAACCGTTCGCCGGATTTCTCGAAATCTGGCATCTGGTGCATACGGTTGCGGCATCGTTCCTTATTGGGCCCCATTTCGCCAGTAACCCAGAGTACATGAGCTACATTGAAGATTACTGTCTGAATGTGCCAGGCTTTGTTCACCAGTACTTTTGGGTTCCCGCTCCGCTCCGCAAGATGTTTTGGTATTTATCGCCTGCTGGGTTCAGGGTCCGGAAGGTGCTTAAAAGATTGAAGTTTTTCATCATTCCTGAGATCAAGCGAACAATTGAGATTTGGCGCACGATTGGGCGATCGGATGCCGAATACACATTGCTTGGAGCGATGCTCGATCTGAAAGAAGAGAGAGGCATGATCAAACGTGATTCTGACGCTATGAGCAGTGAAGAAGAAAAGCGACAGGTTGACATATTCTCTGATGAAGTGATTTTTACGGCCTTTGACAGCGCAGGTCCGGTTGTATGCCTCGTCACCCAGCTCCTCTATGAGTCTATTCGGGATGAAAAGCTCACGGAAGCTTTGCGGGCTGAGATTTCCACGGCACTTGCGAATAACAACGGTGAATGGTCTGTGCAGATGATGAGCTCTCTTCCTCGCTTAGAAAGCTTCACGCGGGAAACTCTCCGTGTCAATGGTCCAACGCTCTGTGAGTTTCCGCGTAATCCACCAGAAGCTCTTTGAAGGCACTCGGGGATTTTGGGCATGGTCCCGACTAACAATACTCTAGTCAGTGTTACGCGTTCGGTGCTTAAACCATTTCAGCTAAAGTCTGGCCTTACTCTACAACCTGAAAACATTATCACATCGCCCTCCTGGATGATCCACAGAGACGAAGACAATTATCCGAAAGCACATGAGTTTGATCCATATCGCTTTTATGATGAGACGACCAACACTGCCACTACAAAGGCTACGACTGCAAGTAATACTTTTCTAGCCTACGGATACGGCTCGCAAATGTGTCCTGGCCGCTATCTTGGCGTTCGAATGACTCAGATCATTTTTGCCAAGCTGCTGATGCGATACGATGCTCTCTTTGAGGGAGACAAAAGAGTGAAGCCGGATAACATTGTGATGCCAGGCCAGGTGCTCCCATCATACTATGCGAAAATTGTGCTCAAGTTGAGGAACGAAGCAAAGACGCACGAGTAAGCATCTCGATGGACGTTTACTGGCTACATACTGTAATGGCCATTTCGGCTGTCGGCTTTGTATCTGTGCTAGGGGTACTGGATATCACCTTTAACACCCCGTCGTCTGTTCACGTTTACGCTGTGACTGCCAAGGGGCCACCATGATGGACTTCAGCTCAGCACGGGGCGCCTTGAGGAACGGGAGAGAAATGACATCAGTTGCGCATTGTTGGTAGCCGTCGGAAACTAATGTAGCTCCATGTTCATTGTTTGGATCAGCCAATCGGTAACTTTTAGCTTTGGCCAGGGGTCAGGATCAGCCACTTTTGCTTTGCCGCTACTGGAAACATCGTGTCTTAGATATCAATTAGCTTCCATGACTACGCGTATCGCCTTATTTCAGCTGAATAGTCTTGATGTGAATGATTAGCCAGTGGAAGCAGAGATTCAGATTGTCAGATGAGCAATGATTTATATCAGTTTTAGTACTGTAGCAAATGCCAAAGTCTACTCTGTCCATTGTAGCCATCTCGGCGTAACAACAGTGCCTCAACTCACAATTACACCTTGGTCGTACAGCTTGTTGGATTGAGTAAGGACCCGTATCACTAAGTCTAACATGTGCTCGTGCTCCTATCCCTAGAACCTTGATAGGACCAACAGGTAGGACATATCTAGTAGTAAAAACGCCCTGGAAACACGAGTAAAATTAACCAAACGTTTCCATAGCTGGTCAAAGCCATACCGCAGGTGTTGCGTTTGATACGAAAACACGCGTAGCACACGCCATCTTGTCTCGCTTCCTCTATTCCTCTACGCCGTATGCCTTGTAACTTGTAGTACCCGTAATCTCCTGTCAGTATCGCGGCTTGATATTCTCCCGTGCCGCGTCCTTTCGCCTCGGAGGTGACGGTCGTTTGCACAGCTGCCAAACAGCTGCCATTACCAGGTACCTTTTTAGCACAAGTGACGCAGCTCAAAGTACTGCCAACTGGCTCAGTGCAGGAATATTTTAGAGATCAGTGCTGATAGGTACAAACGGAAAAGTACCCGAGCGTAAGTGTTTGAAAGGGCCCGCCCAATTCTTTCATCTTCCTCCAAACAAAAACATCAACGCACCTATGTACCTATTTCTCCTTCTCGTCACCTGCTCGCATCTCCGAACTCTCGCCACCTTAACCGAGAATCTTCTATTTACGCACTTCTCTCGAAAAAAGACACTCGTTTCTCTCGACCCTCGCAAGACATTTCCATCGCAAATCTCCTTCCTCGACCATCACGATGAAGGAGGAAGACGAGGCCGCGGGAGGCCCCGAAGCAACTCCCAGCGGCAACGAAGTTTCCAGCAAGGTCGAACTCGAGGCCGAAGCAATCGATGAGCCGCCCAAGGCTGGCTTTGGAACACTAATGGTATGAGAAATTCTCTATAGAGGTCGATATCTGCTGACGAGCAGCCAGAGGGTGTTTGCCTTTGGCCAACCTAAAGACAGGATGATCCAGATCGTTTGCGCCTTGGCCGCAATTTGCAGTGGCGCTGGTATATCAAGCACTGGCCGTTAGATACAGCGTCATTTATGCTTACAATTATTGCAGCAATGCCCTTGATGGCGCTCGTTCTTGGCCGCCTGACTGCCAACTTTACGGACAAAGACGAACAGGCCTCGGCGGATTTCATGAAACATGTGCGAACAAATGCGTATGTGACATCTCCAATACTGCTAGTATCCTTCTAACAATGGCAGTCTTTGGTTTCTTTACTTGTTCATTGCCAAGTTTACGGTACGTCGTGATCGTTATGCCCTTTGAGTTCAAGTTTTGTGAGCCTAACCCTATTTTCTAGCTCGTGTACATCTGGAGTTTTGGCTTTGGATATTCTGCCAATCGAATGGTGCAAGCTTTACGACTCAAGGTACTGTATAGTTCTATGCATGAGTTGTTCCATGGTGTACTCTCTAATGATCTATTGCCAGTGTCTGAACCGTATCCTACATCGCAGTGTCACGGCCCACGATGCTCAAACGCCGGGAGCTCTGTCGAATGCAATCACAATCCACTGCAATTCCATTCAATCAGCACTGTCCGATCGAATCGGAATCATGATACAAGCTTTTGCCATGCTCTTGGCCTCTTTTGCCGTCGCCTTTTCGCAGTCGTGGCATCTCACATTGGTCATGCTGGGCCTCGTGTTCCTTACACTCGGCCTGATCGGGTTCATTGTGGGCAGTGACCAGAAGATAGAAGCTGGGCTTCTAAAGAGATATGCCGATTGCAGTGCCATTGCCGAAGATGCTCTTGGAAGCATCAAGACTGTCATAGCTTTTGGAGCTGCTCCCAAGTTCTTGGCCAAGTACGAGGCAATCTTGGACCAAGCCCAGGCGGATGGTAAAAAGAGAGGTCCTTTTGTCGGCTTGATGTTTGCCTGCCAATATTTCTTCATGTTCACAGGCTGGGCTATTGGCTTCTATCTTGGAGCGTATTTGTACAAGCATGGAAAGATTACGGATCCTGGAAGAATTCTTTCGTATGTCTGCTTCCTAGCTCGGCTCTATTCTCCCCTTCTAACTGTTACGCAGCGTTTTTTTCGCCATGTTGATTAGCTTGGGAGCCATTATGGCTTTGGGTCCCAACATGCCCTCCTTCGTCACGGCCGTCGCTGCCTCTGGCGATGTTTTCAAGATCCTAGATGACGCAGACAAAACAGATAGTACTGTCGATTCCATTGCTTCGAGGCTCGACACGTGTAACGGCCATGTGGAATTGCGCAATGTCTCGTTCTCTTATCCATCGCGGCCAGGCCAGAAAGCCCTCACGGATGTTGACATCGAATTCACCAGGGGTACGTCAACAGCCGTGGTTGGACCGTCAGGTGCAGGAAAAAGCACGCTCATCTCTCTTTTGGAGAGATGGTACCAGCCTACCGCAGGAGTTCTCTCGTTGGATGGTTACGACATCACCGCGGTTGACGCCAAATGGCTAAGGAGCCAGATCGCCCTTGTCCAGCAACAGCCACAGCTATTTAATGCATCGATAATCGAAAACATTACATACGGCCTCATTGGAACCGAACAGGAACATGTGTCCATTGAAGAAAAGATGAGGCTGGTGGAAGAAGCATGCCAAAAAGCTCGAGCGCTCGAATTCATCCACAAGTTACCAAATGTGAGCTCAAGTCCTTAATCTGCCCATAAGAAAAGTTGATCACTAACGCGATTGTTGTCAGTCATTTGATACTATTGTTGGTGATCAAGGTGGTCTCATATCTGGTGGAGAGAAGCAACGCATTGCGATTGCGCGTGCTTTGATCGGACGGCGTCCCATTCTCCTGATGGACGAGGCAACAAGTGCCCTTGACAATGAGAATTCCAAAGTCATCGAGACCCTGATGACAGCCTCTGAGGACAGAACAACCATATTTATCTCGCACAAGATTTCATCTGCCATGAAAGCCGATAGAATCATTGTTATCGACAAAGGCCAGGTTGTAGAGCAAGGTACTCACGAAGAGCTCATGGCCAGTGGTGGGCTGTACAAACGGCTGCATGATGCACAACTGCAGGACGAGTCCGAACCTACAGAATTTTCGCCTGTTGAAAGTTCTTTAATCGAGCTGAATCCTTTGGTCAAAGGGCCGTCTGTTGTGCCAGACTCTTCTCCAAATCAGATTGCGGAAATTCCAGACGTCACCAAACGCTCACTCTTCTCTAACCTATGTATCATTGCGAAAGAGCAGAAGCGCTACTGGCCCGTCCTCCTCATTGGCGTCTTTGCTGCTATTATCACGGCACAGATCTTCCCAGTCCAGGCCATTCTTCTCGGCAGAGTCCTGGATACCTTTCAAAATAATACCAGGCAGTCACAGCAATTGTCCTCAGATGCTAATTTTTGGTCCCTCATGTTCTTCGTTGTCGGCCTCGGTGCTCTCATATCATACGCCGTCTTGGGATTCTTCATGACTTTGTTGGGTATTCGCCTCACTAAGTTTTACCGCCTCGACTACTTCCGTGCCATCCTCAGCCAGCGCATTGAGTTCTTTGACCGCGTAACATCTGGTGCTCTAGTCTCGAGGCTCTCGACTGATCCCGCGAATCTTCACGAGCTGATTTCTGTCAATTTCGGTCTTCTCATTTCCATCTTCGTGAGTATCATTAGCGGTAGCATCATTGCACTAGTCTTCTCATGGAGACTTGCTCTCGTTGCCATCTTTGGCGCCATGCCCGTCGTCTTCGCTGCCGGTTTCATACGCATGACACTCGACTCATCTCTCGCAGAAGCAACGGCCAAGATTTTTGAGGAAAGCGCTCGATTTGCATCAGACTCACTATCGTCTATTCGCACAGTCAAGGCATTCACAATGGAAACTATTGTGCAAAAGTCGTATGAACAACACCTAGCTCAAACAATGAGAAAGCTGTCTCGGAAAACAGCTGCCATCACCCTATTCTTTGCCTTCTCAGAGAGTGCTGAGTTGCTTGCAGCTGCACTGGGTTTCTGGTACGGAGGTAAACTGATGAAAGAGGGGAAAACGTCGACGGAAGAATTCTTTACCGTTTTCATCGCCGTCATTGTTGGTGGACAAGCTGCAGGTGCTCTTTTTGGATTCTCTTCCAGTAGGTCGTTTCTATTCATCCAAGATGCTAGTACTGACAAGATATTAGACATAAGCAAAGCCAGCATAGCTTCCAACAATATCCTCGGCATTCGACGACAAACTCATGCGCCTGAAGAGCAAGCACCTCTGCTTGATGTCGAAGGCGAAAAGGATGCAAACGTCATTGTCGACTTCCGGAACGTCTCATTTGCTTACCCGGCCCGGCCTGAAGTTACTGTATTGAAGAATGTTTCGCTGCAGATTTCGCAGGGGAAGACCGTGGCAGTCGTCGGTAGCTCTGGATCTGGAAAATCGACACTGCTGGCTCTGTTGGAGCGATTTTATGACGCCAGAACCGGGTCTATAAATGTGTTTGGGAAGCCTATCTCATCCGAGGAGGCAGACGTGTACCGAAGGCGTTTGGCGCTTGTGCCTCAAGAGCCCACCTTGTATCGAGGTCAGTACAATACGCAGTGCTACATATGTACAGAACTTCCAGCTAACCAATTTATCGACAGGATCTATCCGCGACAACATTACCCTTGGAGTGGACGAAGACAAAGTTAAGGAAGAAGACATCACCAGCGCGTGCGACGCTGCTAATTTGACCGAGCTGATCGCTTCGCTTCCAGACGGTTTCAATAGTGATTGCGGGGCAAAGGGTATTGCTCTGTCTGGAGGCCAGAAGCAACGCATTGCGATTGCGCGTGCGCTTATCCGAAACCCGGAGATATTGCTATTGGATGAGCCTACCAGTGCACTGGACGCGGAATCTGAAAAGGTGAGCAAGCTGATCATCTAGGGATGAAGATATGCACTATTAGGAATACATGGCTAACGAAGTACAGCTTGTCCAAGAAACCCTCCAAAATATTCAAAAGCAAGGTGGCAGGACAATGGTTCTAGTCACTCACGTAAGTGGATTTGATCTGTAGCTGTAAAAGGGAATAAAATGCTGACTCGCTGCGCTCTCTTCTAGCGACTGAATACTGTCAAAACCGCAGACGTGATCATTGTTATGGCTGCGGGTCATATCGTGGAGCAGGGCACGCATCCCGAGCTCATGGCCCAACACGGCCACTACTTCAAGCTATATCAATCTGCTCGCGGAGAGGAAGTTTAAGAATGGAAGTTTATGTGATGATTAATAATGCGCTGCGATAGTTGCAGATGCGGGAAATCTCGGTCCTTTTGTTTCTCTTTTTCTGTCACCTGGGCTATATCATAATAGATGCGTGCCGCTTAGGCTGGGAGTGTATCCAGACAGTGGCCATACAGAAGCCATGTTATTAATACTTTACTTGTACTTTAATTCAGCTAATAGCCCTGGTAATCATTACGATGTTTCTTGAGCTGACAGGAATATTCCTTACGACGCCTTATCTTGACTCCCTGTTCATTGATGTGGATGGAAAGGCAAAAGACCATAGTCTAAAGGCTGTAAGTTAGTACACAAAGAGAGTTGGAGAATACGAATTGACTAATGTATCCATTTGAATGAAGATTAAGCCATTTTTTCTGGTAACTTTAAGTAAAACTACCTATTCGTAGATACTTGCACGTCACATGGATATTATATAGACACGGTGAAGAATGGCCTCAAATCAATGGCCGCAGCCCAGGCGTGCCGCAAAGGCGTTATCTGTTTGACAACCCAGCCAGCCTGTCTAGCGAGTTTGGTCCATTCACTCTCTGTGCGCTCCAGTCCATTCGCCGTGGACATCATGGTAAGATCCCCAAATCGCCAAACGCGCGAACTCCGACCCTCTGCAAGCACCGACTCGATGACAACCATTCTCGAGCGAGGAGAGATTTTGATGGCACGGCGAACATTGGACAAGATTTTCACGACATCCGAGTCTGTCCAATTGTGAAGACACCATTTCATCGTGTACACTTCATAGGAAGGGATTTTGGTAAGAAAGTCTCCGGCGTGCAGCTCAGTCATACGATCCGCAACGTCTGCAAAGACGCCATCGGGACTGCTGTACTTTGGTTTCACCATTTCAACAATGGGCTCTATTTCAAGAAGAGCGCCTCTCATGGGGGGATTAGCTCGCAGCAAAGCCGTGATGAAATCGCCTCCGCCGCCACCAATATCGCAGACGACGGCATCGCCTAATTCCTTCCAGTTGTAATCAGCCAGCATTCCGGGGGCTTGCGCTACAGCACCTGCACCAAGGGCTTTGTGGAATTTCTCCTGGAGACCCTGCTCAGCGAAGTAGGTGAATATGCTTTTGTCGGTTGCGTATGTGATTTGGGCCGCGCTGCGGGTTTCCCCTTCTTTGATGGCTTCGGGGATGCCTTTGGCCGCGTCGTAGAATTCATCGCCGTAGAGGCTTACCCAGCGGTGCCACTGGGTCCAATGGTCTTTTTGTAGAAGAGTGGAAGTGGCGTTGTTGGAGTATGTATCCGAAGTAGGCTCATAGTTGAATATGCCGTTGTTGTGAAGTACGCGCATGACTTGCTTGAGACGGAGAGGTTGGAGGCTGCTTTGTTGAGCGAGGACTGAAGTTTTGAGAGGGCCGGAAGATAAGAGGTCGGGAATGTTATGAGATACAACGGAAAAGAGTGCTTTGGTGTCTAGATAGGCTGTTGCAGATTGAATGTGTCAGAATCTTTGTACTAATTTGGTGGTGAGATGACTTCACTTCGGCGTACCAAGGTAGGTCTCTGCGAGCCTAATGGCTGGAGGCTGAAGGAGCTGCACAATTTGATCGGCCATATTGACCGTCTGAGATAAGAGCTCCCACAGCTTCTTGTTATTAGCTGGGAGAGATTCTGTAGTCTGAAGAGTCTTGACACGCTCATCATTGAGTGGCCCTTGGAGATTGATAGTGGCATCTTCGAGGACGCGGTTGAACTGTGCTAAGAAGTCTTCAAGAGTAGACATTGTGTCCTCTATCTTTCAAAACGTTATACACTTTTTGTATAAGGAATAGGATTAATATCGTTTGTGGTTTTACGTTGGGATAGCTAGCATATTACGCGATTGTGTAAGGCATGTGTATTTATTTATACCCGGGCTTTGATCCCATAGCCGGCTTCCGACCGATAGCTGAATACATATATTTCCATGATCCATAGACTGGGCATCTATACATACATGTGGTAATAGAACCCGAAGGCTGAGAAAAAGAAAGAGCCCCCTTGCAGTCTCGTATCGTTCTCATTGGACATTTGTTTTCAGCTCACAGGGATATGCACATTAGACCAATCACCCAGCAACACGCACACGCCTTCACTTCTTACGCCTACCAGCCAAATCATTGCTTTTGCGCCTCTGACCAGGTCTGCTCAATGATGGCTGCGTGCTTCTCGCTTCTCGCCTCGAATCTAGCGGGGAACTTGACCGGTGTTAGCAAGAATCCCGGCTGCGCTGCAGTGGAAGGCTCAATAGGATCGCCGTTTTCATCGGTGGATTTGCGGATGTTAAAGGCCCAGAATAGACGAGCGATGTTGATGAAGAGAGAGTTGTGGGCGATGTGGACGCCAGGGCAATTACGACGGCCGGCACCAAAGGTGAAGTGATCTCGCTGGTTGGCGTCGGCCTGGGCCATGGATTCTGCTTCTGTTAGAGAGTCGTCGAGGTAGCGTGTTGGGTCGAAGCGCTGGGGATCTTTCCATCGAGTTTCGTCCATGTGGATGGCCCTATAAATACGGTAGTGTCAGTTGACGGATATGAGATATCGTGCTCTAACAAGACCTGGGTGAGATACTTACCACCAATTAAGGACGATTACAGCGCCCTTGGGAATAAAATGGCCTTTGTACCAATCATCCTGAGTAGTCGAATGGCATGTCCCAATTTTGGTAGAGGCGCGCCATCTGAGCGTTTCCTTTGCAATGCCTCGGATGTACGGCAAATTCGGCTCGTCGTTAAAATCAGGCATGCGATCACTTCCCACTACTCGATCAAGCTCTTCATGGGCGCCCAAAACAATTTCAGGATAAAGCAGACAAGCCAGTATGACATTGTTGAGGGCCGTTGTCGTTGCATCGCTTCCGGCTTCGATCAACGCTCCCGCAGCAAACGCCGCAGTGACGTCGGAGATGAGGCTCTTTTCCAACTTTTCGCGCGCAAAGTCTTTTAAGAAACAATCCGGAGCTGTACCATTTTTGACCTTGTCCATGAGAGTGTGATACATGCGGAGGTAGATTTGCGAGTCTTCCTTGTACCATTGTCTGGCCACTGTCTTCCAGTTTTGCAAGAGGAATTCTGGGACGATGTCTGCAAGCATGGGCAGCGTGTCAATCATCCAGCCGCCAGGCGCTGTGGCGAGTGAGAAGTGACGGACGATTTTGAGAATATCCTGATATAGAGGGTCGCTGAGACTAGGCACCGGCTGTCCGTAGGTGATCGTCATGATGGTGCTGGTCGAGTATCTGCGGTTGATGTCGCTAAACTCAGTGTCATCTTTTGCATGCAATATCTCCCAAACTGCTTGCTTTGATTCAAAATCTTGTACAGGCTTATACGTTGAAGTTGTCTCCAAGTTGAGAGCCGAGTGGAGGATGTTTCTGAGAGTGCGCCACTTTTCGCCATAGGGAAGAAAGTTGAGACGCTCCTCGTTGGAAACCATGTTGATCATAGGGCTGGCCGCTCGAGAAGAGTAAATAGCTCCCCGTTTGTCCATGAGATCCTTGACGGCAGTGGGTGATGATAGCCATATGAAATGCTGCAAGCCTACTTTGGTGTAAAACACATCGCCGTATTCGTCGGCCCACTGCTTCGCCAAGGTCATCATCTTGTCGGTATCTGCCATATCAAGCATGTTGCCAATGATGGGGAGCCCTTTGGGGCCTGGCGGAAGGCTTTTCATGCGCGGATCACGCGTCCATAGTTTGTACGCGAGCCATATCTACTTGTTCATCTACATTAGCCATGCATACAGTTAGATTTGTTCAAGAATGTGGTGTTTACCAACCAATGGAGATATAACTGCTATCTTTATCACCAAAGATGTTTCCATAGCGCCTTTGTATCCTTGTAATTTTGCTGTAATAAACTTCAAATTCTCTCTGCTTCAACTTGCGTTAAACGACGAAGTCCTGACTGGCTCTTCTTAATCTCGTTCATAAGCACATATTCGGTAGCTATAGCAAGACACGGTTACCGGTTTATTGAGACGGAAACCGAAGTGTTTACGATTGCATTACATTTTATATATTAATATCAGTTTAAAACATGGTGATATCTCGAATTGTTTCTGCCTAGCCAACAATTTGATTCGACGACATGTGATGAAGGGGAAGCAATCTTGCCATATTCACGCCAAATTTTTACGGTTCCCTTGCGACGTGAATCATTTATTTTAATCTCTTGCATATGACTTCCAATATTTTCCATGGATATCGCGGACGCGTGCATTGTTAATACGCTACATGAATGAATTCAGCATCCGACTCGCTGGTCCAGGCGCAGTGACTCGAGGATTCTGAGTAACACAACACATGCACATTCACACACGCGTTTGGAGGCGATTGGCTGCACAATCACTGTAAATATTAGCCTCGTACAGCTACTTTCATTTATTAATGAATACATGTAAATTATTATTATCCCTCTTGCCAATTGGCAGAATCGTATGAACCCGCCAAGTTTCCGGAGACTTTTACCTTTCCACCCCACATCACTTTTAATCTATCAAGGTCGGCAGCCGACATGGACTCTCTTTCTTATTGTTCCACCAGCTGATCACAATTCGCTCATCGTGCTTCCCTTTGAACTTTTCATTACTTCACTTCACTACTTCCTTCAATTTGACTGCAGGTGCTGCTCTGCCTGCTCATCTCTCTGTTCCAGGTCATGATCTGGAAGCTCTCCCTCGTCCCGATTCTCAGCTTTGCTCATCTCAGCCATAGCCAGCAGTACCCATTATCTTTCAATTTTCAACCCAAAAACATGATGTCTCGCACACCTCCCATCATCTATGATGCTCTCATCGTCGGCGGTGGCCCGGCCGGCCTGTCGACGGCGCTGACTCTGGCTCGCGTTTGTCGAACTTCGATCGTCTTCGACTCTCGCGAGTATCGCAATGAAGGTGCCAAGGAGATGCACACGTTTATTTCCCGTGATGGAATACCTCCACAGTCATTCCGGAATATCTCACGAGGGCAGATCAAAGATAAATACTCGGACCAGGTGTCGTTCGTGGAGGGTACCAAGATTGTGTCGGTCTCAAACGACGAGATTCTCCCTGGCTACAAAGGTTTTCAGGCCGTCGACAGCGCAAATAATACCTATTTTGGCCGCAAGTTGGTTCTAGCCACAGGTATTGAGGATATTCTGCCCACGGATATTGAGGGATACAAAGAGAACTGGCCTCAGCATATGCAAGTCGTCAACCTTTACCCCAAAAGCCAGCTTATCCACGTCATGCTAACTTCGGATGCAGTTACCAGTGTCCTTTCTGTGACGGGTACGAGCAAAAAGATTTCCCCATCGGCTTGCTCACGTTCCCAGATCCTTCGTACGCCCACTTCGCCTTGATGGTCCGGCCATTCAACAAAGACTTTACAATCTACAGCAATGGGCCAGTGCCAACAGATGAGCCCACCCAAATGGCGCTGAAGAAGGTTTTGGCCACCGGTATCAAACTCGACCAGCGCAAGGTCCGTCGTCTCATCAACAATGGTTGGGGTCCCGAAAACGGAATCTCAATTGAATTTGAGACTGGTCCTGCCGTGAAGCTGGGAATGTTGCTGCATCGACCTCCAATGCAACCTCGTGGCCAGGACTTGATTGAGCAGTTGGGACTAGAAACTAATCATAAGGGCGACATAGTGGCTGATTCAATGATGCTGCGTACCAGTGTGCCTGGATGCTTTGCTGCGGGCGATACACAGGAATCGATTAAGCAAGCGCTCATGGCAGGGAGCAATGGTGAGTCAAATAGTACAATCCTATCTACAGGGCCCGTTATGCTAACAACCTTGTAGGCCTTCGTGTTGGAGCTTCGATTGCATTTCAACTTGCTAGCGAAGAGGGAGATCGAGCGCTGGCGATGCTTGAGGAGAACGATGTCAAGATGAGCCTATAGCTTATAGGTAGCTGTTGATGAGTAGAGAAAAGATTGCGACTCGTTGATGGAAGGGTATTGCAACGCTCCAGGTATTATTCAGTCTCATAGCATTAGAAGAGCTACCCCAAAATATGTTTTGTGCTCTCAAAGTACATGTATAAAATACAGCACACAAAATCTTTACACGTGCAATTCAAAGGCAATCAGGCTACCGGGACCTGTAGTGACGATTGTACTTTTACATGACGACTAATTGACTGTAACCGAAGTCATCCAAGAATAGCGCCCTGGTGACCAGTTCTTCGTCTGATCCTCAGTGCCTGGTGTCGCTGTGTCAGCCCGGGCCGTCATATTCAGTGGATAGACAAGCCCTAGTCGATTTGACGGGAGCCTGAGCTGGGGTTGAGGCTAATCCATGGATGCTATGGAGCATGGATCTAAGTGAGATAGCGTCAGGTACCCGGCAGAAGAAAAATTGAGGCTAGGGCGGGCTTGTCTTGTCCTGTCTTGCTTCCACTTGTCGATGATGCTCCAGGTCCAGGGCGCGAAGATGGCGGAACAAGATATCTTCTCGGCGTGTTCATTTTATTCCGATCACCAGTAAACTCTTCAGATTGCTTTGTGCTGTAAAACTCATGCCCCAGCCAATGGACAATTGGTAGGACTTTGTGTCCAGGATCCCAGGGCTGAGTTCAGCTGATATGCCCAAGTCACAGCGCTAACACCAAACAAGATGAGCAGCTGAGGCTAACAGGCAGCTATTCACTGCGCCTCATCTCTCTTGAATCTCAACTTATTCTCCTGTTGCCAATGCCAAAAGTTGAGCTCTTGGAGTTCTCCATCGATTGAGGTGCGAGGCTTCAGGTCACAATGGCCGACAATGGGAAGTCAGCGACAGACATCATCACCTATATTGGTGTGCCATTGGCGGTGCTGGGAGGTAACGCGACAGAGCAATCATAATCATCGTTCTTGATGAGAGCCGCTGACAGGGTGAAATAGTTCTCCCTATCCTCTACAACACATTTGCAACTCTCGCATCTCTCTCACGTATCAAGCGCATGCTCCGGCGAAGTCGCCTGACTGCGCTGACACGTAGCGATGTTGTGAATCGCGTCATCGAAATTGAATTACCGCGATACGCCGTCATGCCTTTGGACAGGTTTCAAAACAGATCAGAGTACTGGACCCTGTCGCGCCATCCCAGCTCGATTCCCGGCGGCAGCTGGACAACATTTAACTGGAAGACGAATGCTATCGGTATGAAGACTCAGCGCGTTGAGTATGCCGACCAGGTGCGCCAGCCCCAGGTCGAGGTCGCGTTTGATGAACTGGTTTCCTATCTTCTGGATCTTGGAGCTGTTCCAGATCCCCATGGCTGGAAATTGCTGAGATCCACGGGACTGTGGGCACCTGTGGGCTGCTCCTTGATGATGTCGCCTGATGGAAGAGAAAAAGCTCTTTACCTAGCCCCTCTGGACGACTCAGACGGACATTTATCTCTTGCTGTCGCATGGTCCAGCTCCTGGATTACTCGCGATCACGCCCATCTCCCGCCATACTGGGTTCGCTTACCAGCATTGGCTGGCAAATCAAGCGAACTGACGCCCTCTGACGAAAAGAAGGACGAGAAGAAGGACGAGAAGAAGGCACCGGACGCCGATGAGGACCAGATACAGAGCGGCAGCGCTAGCGTAGCAGCAAGCCACGACGATGCCAACTCCATCGAGCATCAAGTTCACACAAACATGACAAAAGACATCACTTGCGAGATCTCCTTGTCTGGGCTTGTCACAGCCCTGGTAGAAGGAGGTCTTCACAGCAACAGCACGCCTGAGAGCCTCTATATCGAACATCTCCGCATACAGTCGCGAAAGTCCAACGGTGTCTGGTTTGCGAGCGCTGTTACAGCGTATGGCACTTCTAGTCAGACAATCCTGTGGAACTATAAGATCCCGGATGACATCCTGTCGTTTTCTAGAAAAGAAACGGTGCCGTGTGGCGTCTTGGTGTTGCTCGGCATGGTGGATGAGTCGGAGACACCCGAGTGGGCTACCAAGCATCATGACTACGGCGCTTCTCTTGATCTATTCACACAGAGAACCAGAGAATCCCGCCAAGCCATGGAGGCGGAGGCCAGAATGGCCCCAGCTCAGCGTGAACAGGCCGTCAGAGACAGGATGCGTAGAGAATCAGAGCAGCGGATGCAGGACAGTGAGTTGCCTTCAAATGCTTGGATGAATTATCCGTAAAATGTTACTAATCGATTCTCGCAATGCAGTGCGAGATAAAATGAGAACCCAGCAGCAGCAGCGTGACCAGCGAGCTATGGAAGCTCTGCAAAGTCCAAAATGGGACACAAAACTCGTCGCCGATTATTGTTTAACATGGCTGAAAGCTCGAAAAATCTGGGACGAATCCTTGTCGGTAAAAGAAGTTGTTGGCTTCATGCTGCATCGTATGGTTCGCGACGGAGAATTTACGTCGACTATCTGCAAGATGTTGGACACTTGGAAGGCGTGGGCGGACATGGGAGGCATGAGAAAGACCGACTACCAGACCATTCAAGAGAACCAATCGACATTTGCTGAGGCAACGTTATTGATTGCCTTGATCAAAGACACATCTGATGCCTTGGAGGGGACGCTGGCCATGGACTTGCAGGAATGTTTACGAATGTGGCACAAAGTGCGGCTTGGGTAGCTTTTTTGAATGGAATGTAAGCGGGCATTATTAGTTTTCGTACTCTGTGGTTTTGTACTTGGCGATTTTAAACAATGACCTTGGAAGCATCCCGATATGCTGCTTGGATAAAAAAAAGGTTAATTCTTAATAGTTGCAGGTCGATAAAGGCGATTGTTCCTGACGACTCTTCACCCACATACGTAGCAAAACCAAGGGCAATAGAAGCAAATAGGCCAGATCACGCCGATGAGTTGAGGCACCGGTAGAATTACTGTTGTATCTGTCATCTTGTGGAGGCGAGTTTTAAGCCTCGCGATTGGTACCGGATCTCATGCCAGGGCGCTTTTTAGTGCTTACCGTACGATTTGTTATCTCAATGAGGAGATCTTTCGCCCTCATTTAATCTTGCTTCTGCCTCATCATTGTCCGCAAACCAGCAGAGTTCAATAACCGTCGCCACCAAGCTAGATCCCGTTGATAGCTTGACACAGAGTCTCACATCTAGGAACAGCGCTGAGTGAGACGTCAGACAACACGACGAGATACCGAGATACCGGGAAAATACCGCGGCTCATTCAATCGCACTCGCATATGAATAAATACTACCGTCTATTCGGCAACAGCGTCAAGACCTAGTTCATATATCCACGAAACACACACAATTCTGTACAGTATGGCGGGCTTGTTTACATTTTTCCGCAGAAATTACACTGCGTCCAACCCGCCAAGTGTCCCCAAATCCTCCGATCCCATACGTTTTGGGATACTAGGCGCTGCCAATATAGGGTGAGCATTTCATTACCTACATATGCATTGTTCAAATTTACAGCGAGACTCATCTTTAATGTTCTAGGCCGGATGCTCTTTTTATCCCGGCCCGCACCCACCCGGAAGTTGTGATTCAAGCTGTAGCCGCGCGAGATAAAGCAAAAGCAAAACAATATGCCGACAAACACGGTATCCCGGTGGTACTAGACTCTTATGAAGGTAAGTTGTTTCTTTCGCTCTTTGACCTCGTTGATGCACCATGATCGCCGGCTACGAGCCACGTGGAAACAGGCATATGTGCTGATCCGTGAGATGTAGCCTTGATTGCCGATCCATCTATTGACGTTGTTTATATTGCTCTGCCAAACGGCCTTCATTTTAAATGGGCACTGGCCGCACTTGAAAAGGGTAAACACGTCTTATTAGAAAAGCCATCTGTATCAAACGCAGAAGAAGCAGAGCTACTCTTTCACTCGCCCCTGTTGAATAAGCCTGGAGCACCACTTTTGCTCGAAGCAGTGCATTATAACTTCCACCCGACATGGCAATATTTCATGTCTCAAATCAGCCAAGCCGATGTGATTTATGCTAGTCATACGGTATTAGTCCCTACAGGCATCATCAAACCAACTGACATACGCTATAACTATGCATTGGCTGGCGGGGCAATCATGGATATTGGATCTTATGGAATATCAGCACTACGAGCCATCTTCGCAGCAGAGCCGGAATCTTGCATTGAGTCTAATATGAAACCAACCGTGCCTCCAGCAAGCGAACTTTGTGACGCAGAGTACACGGCTAAACTTCAATTTCCCAATGGTGCTATCGGAGAGATACAAGGAACATACAATGAATCATGGTTAAAGTTCCGACTTCCCCACATTGAAGTTGTGCATCGAGGGGTTGAAGTTCACGACGATTCTCTCGGGCCCAATCAAGTGAAAATACGGACGCGAAAAGTGGTGTTTTACGGGCACATGTTTGCCACCATATATAATCGCATCGATACAGAAGATACGTATGAAGTGCGCAACAAAGACGATCAGCAGCCCATCAAGAAGTGGACGGAAAAGAAGTGCAAATCAGTTCATTCCTTCCGGGAAATTGACGTGGAACAGCCTGGCGAGTTTTATTGGAAGTCTTACCGATACCAGCTGGAAGAATTCGTCAATCGAATCAAAGGTCGCAGTAGAAACGGAATATGGGTTTCGGCAGACCAAAGTATAGCACAGATGAAAGCCATCGATATGGTTTATGAAAAATCGGGCTTCGGTGTGCGGCCGTCTCATGAGCGGCCGGTTTCATAGGGGGCTTCACTGCTAGTCTAAGGGAACTCATATTATCTGAGCTATATGTTGACTTACTGGGGTTTAAAAGACATAAAATAATGTCAATGATTCATTACGTTTTGGTCGTATCCGTATCAGATGAGGAATATATTCGCCTATACCAAAGCTCAAACTTAATCGGCTTGATCAAGAACATATGAACCCACGAGGAGCCTAAGTCTATTACTCAAATTGTCCTGGGCTATCAAGACGGGGATCAAATTGTTTCTGCTTCTTGATTTATAATAAAATTTCACCAATCGATTATCAAAAGATTCACGTATTCTCAATATGAATCTCTTGCCTATCTTGTTGGCAAGATAAACCTTACCCTTGACTGAAAAATTGGATTGTTGCACACGATCTTCCATGAATAAATTCGAAGGTCCAAGCTGTATATAAGTCCCAGGTGATCCAATCCTTTAAGATCTCCTCATAGAGCAATTTGCTGCCGCCATAGCTTACAATATACACGAAAATAGCCACTTTAATTATGAAGAGGTTCTGCTAAGAGACGTAGAAACTCTTGAGAATCAGTAGCAATTAATTTCGGTGCATCAATTCATCTTTGACTCGAGAGAATATGATGCTCGATGGGAGGATATAGTAACGCATATTACCACCAGATTTTCCAGTTCTCTACAACTATTGAATTGTTCGTTCATTTCACTGTGTTTCACATTGCAGCATAGCATACTTAATTCTCATACAGATACATATATTTGCAACAGAGGCAATGTTTTGCAAGCCAACCTGTTAATTACCAGCAGGAGTACTAAAACTGAAAGAAATGGATCCTCTACTCCGACGTTAGAACCTCAAACAGGTGTGTATAACGTCCTCTTGTTATTTCACGTCGATATTACTAAGTGTTGTTGCCGAACTGCCGAAATGTGCCGGATTACCGATCTATAATCTGGCATCTCCGTGTTGGCTTAAATGATGATGTGGAAATTCGCCGGCGATCAAGGCTTTCGCCATGTCCATAGATTAGACGTAGTTGACCTTCTAATTATCTCCGAGCTTTGCCAATCATCAGTTCCTGTAGGGAAATTAGTAGACTTTGCTCAATTTCTTATAAAAAAATCTCCCCATTGTCTTGTTACAACACATGCATACTGTAGCCCCTACAGGTACGGAATCGCACCATCATAGGGCGTTTCGGCATGAGAAGATCTGTCCAAAATTGGTAACCCGTTCGTATAGAAAACTTGTATACCAGTAAGCCCTTATTTTGAGACTAGTACTACCCCTTTCCTTTAGACTAAGATGCTAAACAGTAAAGTGCGCTCCGTACTTTGTGTGAGAATGAATGGAATCTTTCTCAATAATGGGGTTGTCTGTCACTGCGCCGATGCTGGGCGTTCAGCGATGGATTATACCCGTAAAACGAATGACATCGAAGGGTTATCACAACATAACTGTTTGAGTGTGCCCTCTCGATCGCAGATGGAGTTGAATTATGGATTGTGAGCGGCTTTGCGCAATTATCTATCGATACTAATTCCGATACCGGTGTTAAATCCAGATACCTGGTCGATAATTATTTTGTCTTCTGCAGGGGAAATCCCCCACAACCCTAAGCTGGTTCTCTAAAGCCAATCAATTACCCTGTCATCCAGTGCCTTGCGAGAACGAGATTCAAATTTTCTACAGTTGCTCAATTAGTTAATACCCGCTCTAGGCATCCCAGCTCAGCTCGGGTAAGTTTCTACAGTAGGACGTCGGCAATGCGGGCAACGAGAAACACCGCCATTAGAGATAGGCGGCGGTGTGTTTGTATGCCCCTTGAAGGATTCAATCCCACGCTCTTCGTAAAGTGGAGCTGTTAACTGCTGAAATTTCACCCAACTGTTTGCATGAATAAGAGTCTACTTGACTCACCATGACGGGGGCCCCAAATATGCTTATTCATTTACGATGCAGCTGGGTAAGTAAATACCCGCAAAGACAGCACCCAACAGATACGGAGAATTAATCGCCACGATCCGCAACTCAAACGATGGATACGGTTGCAAATCTGTCGGAAAATAAATAGATTTACTACTAGTTTCTTTGCTTATTGGTCTCAATATGCCGTTCGTTTCCCATACGTTGGTCATGGGAGCTTGGTGCTGTAGTAATGTGTGTGTTAAATCTGAGTATTCTGAAACGAAAAGGGGCGTCGTTGACTCTTCGTCTGTCGCATATGCTTACTTACCATGTACATGAACGTAGGGGGTATTACAGGGTAAAAACTGGTGGCCAATGCATCCGCAATTCGGCTTTCTGAGCTCTGTGCAGACCTTCCCCTGTCAGATATTGGCCATCATATTGTTTGAAAGGGAGCAACTCTTCAATCGCAGTGCAGTTCAAATGTCAAAGACATTGTTAATAGCACTGGCTAAAAACCAGCAAAATGAATATTTATAAGTAGGCTACTATGTAGCAGAAAGAAAAATAAATATTACTACTAGTGAGGAACAATCCTCGCTACACCAGGTAGCTATAAGTCTATAATGGATAACAAAAAAAATGCAAAATGCTTTTGAGTTCCAAGGGTAGGCAATGTCCCTGGGATTGCCAAAAATTCGTAGAAGCCTCTAGTGCGACTCGTAGCTGACTTCATAATGTGTCGTTTTCTGGATGTGATGCTGCTGGTTACTTGGGAGAATGCTCTCCTCGCTCCCTGTATCCGCATGTCGATCTTGAAGGCGAATGCTTGGGCCTCTTGGCTCGAGATTATTACTTTCGAATTTGGAAGTGCCTTTGGAAGACCCAGGGATCCAAGGGATGAATTTCAATAGCGGCTTCAGCGCAGCAAGCGAAGCACAGAAGATTGCCAGGCCGACTTCAGTTGCGGAACTACACACGTTGGTTAGTATCTTGGCAATTGCGTCCGCGGTAGGATCAGCATACTAGATAGTTGCCGTTAGAAGCAAGTTGACAGCCTGTGCTGCGGCAGTAGACGGTAGCGAAGAAACCATAATCGCATAGTTGAGTCGCAAAATGGTGGCAATGCAGCTCCTAAGTTACCCCTTATTAGCACTAAAGTTGTTTTCAAAAGAATTGATACTCCTTACACTGCGCCAAAACCCAGCAGAACTGACACGACAATCTTTGTTCGCATGCTAATCTGGACGCTCCAGAGCAAGTAAATTGGCATGAGCTGTTGATTCCCAAGAGTCAGTCATGGAGCCATTGATATTTATTTCCAAGTGTGGGCAATATTTGGCTTTGGGAATATGGGCTTTTTGAAGTCAGATCACGTACTCCATATAACCAACTAAAGAGAATATCTGCAGCAGATACAGCATATGCTGTATTGGCGATGGTCGATCCGGGTAGACATGTGCCAGTGCCAACACCCCAAGCGACTGAAAGAGGACGACATTGGAAACCAAATATGAAGATTGATACGATAGACACGATAGTCAGAATAACCATGGAGCCGATCAGAATCTTTCGTATCAGAGGCGCCATTGTAGCGATACGGTAGAGGACTAACGCCACACTGATCTTTGCAGCCAGCTGCGCGACAAGATATAACAGCTGCGCTATGACGAAGAACTGCGAAATCGTTAACCTTACGATCAGTCTTGAGGCCAATGAGAGCAACCTACCTCGGCTGCCAATATTGGATTGTATCCAGGCAGCATCTCCGTGGCCCCATACCCATAACCAAGGGCTTGGAACTCAAACGCACAGAAGACAACAAAGACGCCCTGCATATCAATGGGTTAATAGACGGGGGCGGAAGGTTGGTAAAGTCCGTTTCTCACAAAAGCAACGCATGTAGCCCAGTCGTCATATCCAAAGCTCCCACTTGTAATCCGAAGCCATAGTCTCAAACCAACTGTGACGCTGTTGATGACAACAAACGCCACCATAACCGACCAAAAACTATCCCTTGGGCTCATCGTGGCACCTTATTCTCATGCCTGATTGTGGGAGGTGAAGCGGGTATGTGGAGGAGAGAGAAAAGGTATCCAGCGGCATCAGGTTGTTTATCCAATATTCTTGCTTTGCCTGCCTCTTCAGGGCATAGGGAGTACAAGTACCTACTACTACGGACTTCATAACCGGTCGATTACTTAATACAAAGGATTTGCACTGATCCAATTTACTACAGCTCCCTGTTT
The DNA here is from genome assembly GCA_019565615.1 of Trichoderma simmonsii. Classification (NCBI taxonomy): domain Eukaryota; kingdom Fungi; phylum Ascomycota; class Sordariomycetes; order Hypocreales; family Hypocreaceae; genus Trichoderma; species Trichoderma simmonsii. The sequence goes on from CP075866.1 coordinate 4,755,929, forward strand.
TCGAGAAAAAATTGCCGTTGTTTCAACAGTGAACCTCAGGGGTACCGAGTTCAAATGGTTCTCTCTGCGGGCAAAGATCGATACGGACTACTGTTGAAAGCGCGAACGGAGAGTGGGTTGAAAACGACCCATTCTCTATCCATGTCAGCAGTTGACAGGGGAGGGAGCTGAGTTAGGACAGTTGTGTTTTGACAGGGATGGTACATGACTGCTACGCTACTTTTTGCGGGGGAGCAATGTAGCGCGTTTCTTTAGTCAGTAACTTGACCCTAGCCTACAAAAATGACTCTCTGGCCCCTCTTTCTCGGGTGCTTGTTGAAATCTGTAAAAGGAAAAGATGTGCCTCTTCCTCGAGCCGAGTTGTTGTAGAACTGCTCACTTTTTACGCCCTCGGGTATGTCCACAGCCTTCCGCGGCAACGAAGTGCCACAGCTAAGCTCCCTAGCACGTAGTAGAATTGCCTTGTCCTAGTCCTAATGTTATTTGCCGAGGGCGGACATCACCCGATTGCTAGGACATTTGAGAAGCGGCCGTCGTATATGCTTAGCTTGGAGGCGGACTGCTGGAAGAACTGCCTTCCGTATCGTTCCGGATCCATATAAGGGCCCTGGCGCTACTGTTCAGGCCTTGAACGAAACTTACGAGTGCGTATTACATACGGAGTAGAACTCCTTGGTTCCCTCTGCCATTACTGCTCCGTACGGAGTAGGTACTGTACTCCGTATTAGTATTCTTTCGGTTCTTTGGGTTATCGCCGAGCAAAGCAGTCCCACGTGCAAGCCCTTTGTGTACGAGAATTACTGGCATAAGCAAGGCATGGAAACAGGGGTCAGCTCATGCCTCGACATAAGCTCATATACACGTAACGTTGTCAGAACCACGAATGATGAGTAATTCGGCTATTCAAATACTCAATTCAAAAGCAACAACTCTTCACAGGACTTGACAATTCTATTATCCAGGACAATTCGTCCAATTGCAACTGATATCTCCGAGTTGTTGCTGTAACCCAGCCAAATCGCAGAGACAGCAATCGGTCACGCGAGGTTTCTTCGCCCGCACGGGGGAGAGGAAAGGGGATGCCGGTGGCTAGTGCGGCGCTAGGTTCTCGCTACGTGTCAATCGATTGGGAAAATTGCTAAAAACAGATAATCTGCCGCGGCACTCGTACCTTGTTTTCGGCTTACGGATGTTGTTCCTTGCTGCCCATATTCGGTACACCTACCCTGATACTGGGCAATTCTCGGCTGAGATTACTTTTCGTTTGCAACATGTCAATTCCGGAAACTCCTTTGTAAGCAGCTGCGGTAAAGCCACTTCGTGTTCCCCAGAATATATAATGGCACATGGAAGCAAGAAGTTGAGAGCGCTTTGAGACGCACTTTCTCCAGGATATGAGGGGACAGAACGTCTTTTGCCCTGTGGGCCTCCTATCATGGTTTTGACACATTTTTGACACCGCTTGGCATGGATACCAAGACAAACCTTCCTCGGTCCTATCGTGGAAGCTCGAAAGCGGTTGAGTCTCCCCCTGTATTGATCATGGAGGCGAAGCACTCCACCCCCATAGCATGCCCGTCGCATGTGCAGTATGAAGGCGGTACCGGATAGAATCCTCCGTGCCGTACGTGTATATCTGCAAATCGGAATTACGGAATAACGGCACTATCGAATAGTAAACACTAGGGTCCTGCATTTCTTTCCTAGATATAACTAGGTGAGTTGCGTCGCGGCAACAGCTGCACCAGATGGTATAAAATCCGCGGTACAGTGTTCGTATAAGCGTTAAGATTGTATGCGGGATTCTTAATGCGAGTGCCGAACTCCTGTCCCTTGCCTTAGTCTGTTCGAACTTGGATAAGACAAGCTACGCCTCATGTTAGCTAGGTCTACAACGGATAAATGTGGACGTAGCGGGTCGACTCATTTCTTGAACGGCAGTAAGTAGCATTGGCAGGCCTTACATGTCATACTGTTGGTCAAGCTATACTACTACTAGTATTTTCTCCAGAGCATCAGGGGCGCAGCGAACGCCTGCGGCCGCTTTGAACATGTCCACGGGCATTCACTCATTCAGTTTGCAATGCTATGTCTACCTTTGAAGCATGTCGAGTGTTACGAGTACTTGCCTAAGATATTAGCGTAGCCACTACCAGTCTTTAAGTCTCACATTGAGCAAGGCTACTTATGTACGTGGGCTCATAGTCTCAATACTAACTGTCCGTGGATCATTTTCATTTAGTATTGCGTGTTTTTCGTTTCGTAATTGGTACGAGTACATTTTTTGGTCGTTGTCGTTGGCTTCCCCTGCTCCGTTAGAATTGTGGGCATGACAGGTCGTCAACATGTGACAAGCCCTTGCAAATTCACCACCACTACTCCGTACTGCGGGATGTGGCAACTGCAGGGACATCCATGTCTATCTAGAGCTCATTCTGATTCTGAATGGGCCAAAAAGACATTCTAGATTAATGCAACAGTACAAAGCAGCGGTGAAGGCCTGAATAGGAAGTACGTATACTAGCAGTGTTAGCCTGTAGCAGATGACTAGGACCTTGCTTCTCAATAGAGGTGCGTTGTTGGTTGAAGCTGTTCACAATTGCTCCCTACCTACTCCGTAGGAGCACATCGAAGAGCTCATTCACGCGCCTTGCAAGCCCCTGAGTGGGTTCTTTATCTTTTAGACGGTCTGGACTCTAACCTATTGATAATTAAAAGCTAGCCAACATCCTTTGTTCTCTTGACTCTCTGCAATCACTACTCACTACAGACTATCTTGAAAGAAAGTAACAAATTACGACAATGTCAGAGACCGAACAAAAGCTCCCTTTGGCCCCAGAGGAGATCTCCTCAGAGTGGCTCTCTAGTGTGCTAGGACAAAAGGTCAAATCTTTTGTCTTTACCAACCAGATTCTCCTCGCAACTGCTAGCAAGCTATTCGTCACAATTACATATGATGATGCAGCGGCGGCCAGTGCGGCCGGCAAGCCCACCACCATCTGCCTTAAGGGAGGCTTCAACCAGGCTGTCGTCGCCCAATATCCAGATATCATGATCCGCATTTACACTCGGGAAGTCGGATTCTTCACCTGGGTCGCTCCAAGACTCAGCCACGTGGACATGTTGAAGTGTTGGTGGTCAGGGTCCAATAGTGAGCAAGGAATCGTCATCTTGGACGACCTCAATCAACTAGGTGGCACGTTCGGAGAACCAACAGAGACCTGGACAGTGGACCAGGTAAAGGCAGGCGTTGAGCAGCTCGCCGGCTTACACGCCGGAACTTGGGGAGACAAGAGCAGTGATCTGCCCGGTTGGCTCACTGACCCGGAGCATTATGACAGCACCATCCTGAGCCTGTGTAGCTGGTGGCAAGGCCTGGTTGTTGGCGAATCACGACCTCACTTCCCCTCGGACTGGAACGAGGAACGTATCACAGCCGCAATGAAGAAGCACCTGAAGTCTCGTGATCCTAAGTTCACATGTCTCCTCCACGGTGACCCTCATGCGGGTAACACATACTTCATCAACGGCCAGCCACGATTCCTGGACTGGCAGCTTGTCCACGTGGGATCAGCCTTCCACGATCTTGCCTACTTTGCTGTGGGAGCCTTGACCGTCAAGGACCGCAAGGAACACGAGATGTCCATCGTGCAACACTACCTCGATTCTCTCGCTAAATTCGGAGGGCCAACCTTCACTCTTGACGAAGTGCTGGTTGAGTACCGCAAATCTCTCCTTTCCGGTATTGGATGGATGCTTACGCCCTACAAACTGCAAACTAAGGAGAGAGTGCATGCTATGAGTGAGAGATATGGCTCAGCAATTGTTGACCACAAGGCAATTGAGCTTGTTGAGTCTCTATGAAAGGAAGATCTCATATGATAGTAACATGTGCAAAAAGGATTCACGTCGCTAGAGGAATGTCTTATGGTCATGCTATACCCTCGGTTATGGATTTGGTTTCAGAGTAGCAATATTATTTTGACTACAGCTGACCTGAATCAGACTGTATTACACTTAATCAGCATAGCAAATTTATTAATGAAGCTTAAGAAATGAGTTATTGTATATGTCCGTGTATCCTCTATCACCTTTAGCTATAATCGTGCATTGAATGATGCCCATTATGCCTTCCAAAGCGATAACTGTCATAGGCATATCGATAGACCTGATGCTCTATTATTCGGAAAGTGAAGTTGATATACGAGTTGTCGATTTGACCAATGGGCTGGCGCATCACGAAGATTCTTCAAGCCGTCTGATAAGACCAGGCATCATGATACGCTTATTGTAACCTAGCAGTACATATATTCTCAACTCAATGTTTTTCAGCTGCCTTGTTAAGCTCGTATATGACTCTATCGGATCATCTGCAATCTATGGTGGTCTATATTATATATTCGGAGGCTAACTTATACTTTAGAGCTCCTCTCATGGAGAAAATTCAAGAGCCTACTTGAAGGAGGAACCTCGTCAAGTTGATTCGTGCCGGCCCAGTTGGGTTATCCATGCCAAGAGCCACCACGACTATTTAGCATTTGTCGCCAACCTTAACAGTTCAATTTTTAGGCTCCAATGAATAAATCCTAGGCAAGATTGGGCGAAAGTGACACGGCGGGCTGGCTAGATGTAATTGGGCCTTAGTATCAATACGATGTATTCAACTGTTACGATATTGGTGAAGTAGGAATACGAAAAGTGCGGAGAGAGCACAATGCCATCGGATAATCCTGGCTTCCACTTATGAATGCGAATGCTAGAATCCAGGGCGCAGTTTCATTCATTACGGAGCAATTAGATCATACATATTAAATCATGAACAAATTATATCTTGTGTAAGCAGCCGGTGCTGTGTCGCAGTAGAACACTATTAAAGCTCGCGGATGGGCTATACCAGCCACATTATGCTAATAGATTGGCATGGAGGAATAGAAAGCATTGCTTACTGGTAATACAGCCAATCAAGTATTTGAATCCTAAGCTTTCCAGGTTTTGCCTCCTGGCAGCATAGCTGTTTGATGCAATGTAACCTCAAGTAAGCGGGGTATGTAGTATGCCGTCTGCGCCAAACACTTTGAAGTGAAACATTGTACTAGTGAAGTGCTACAATTACGCAGATCATCCTTGTTCGGAACATCGTCTTACTTCAGCTATGATGGTGAGTGAAGCTTTCACAAGACCAGCTGAATCTCTGGCTCTAATCATTGGGCATGTCAACAGGTGGTCGGAGCCATTCTTCCCCGGGGCTTATGGTAATGGTTAAGCATAGGTGTAGCTCAAACAGGAAGCCATCGCGACATGATAGAATATATAAAGGCCCTTCCGACAATCCGTTTCGGACCATCGGCATCAACAATCTATCACAGTCCTTCCCAAAGAGTCATTTATTACACAATTTCAACGACATAGTAAAGCTATCAATATGCGTTTCATCGTCCTCGCAGCTCTTATTGCTCCTTTGGTCTCGGCCGCGGTTGCTGGCGTCGACATTGAGGCCCGTGTGGAGGCTGTTGCCGAAGTCGAAGAACGATCCCTCCTCTCCTTGGATAAACGCGCTTGTAAAAACACTGGCTGCAAATGCAGCACCAAACACCCCCTGAAGCAAGGCCAATACTGCGGCAACTGCGTCTGGTCGAACGGCGACGGTTACATCATCACTGCTAAGCGCGTCAACAATCACGTTTATGAGTGCTCGCCTTCTGGAGGCTGCTGCGACTATGGTGTCGGAAGTGATTGTGGCTCTGGAACTGCACGATGCGGATAAGGAATAACTTAGATTGACGGACGGTTGGACTTCAAATGCAGAATATCAACAATGAGTCAACAATTCGTCTACAATGTATAAGGGAAAGAAGGGCCAAGAGGTGGAATCAATTTTTGAGCTAAGATATTGTCCGTACATTCTTTAGAACTATTTGGACAGTTGTTGGTATATCTATATGGCAATAGGTTCACAAGGAAGCGCATATAGCCTAGTGACTTGACCAATCCTATGTACCTGAAATATATCAGCTATCATGATCCTAGTCGCTATCCGCGTATAAGACGCAGGTGAAGGTTTTACTAATGCTATCGGACAAATTATTGTCATATCCATTAAAATTATATATTTATCTATTCTTATGAGATGTTATTTCTCTCCTGGTAGTAGCATTCCACACAATAGGTTGGTAAATAAACTCGTAGGAGCTACAATGAGGGCGTCGTATCATGGCCAGCTGTAAATTCATCCCATCCAATTATTAGGGGTCCATTGAACCTACGAGAGTTGTCAGTTCAGTCTTTGGTAAACGAAGCAGAAAGATTGTTCTTACATAGCTGGGATTAATCTGCTCGAGATCCCCAACACCAAGATTGGCAGCATCAATGGCGATTTCGTGTTTGATAATCTCAATGGCCTTTTCGATACCTTTAGTACCAAAGACGTTGGCAAACATGAACGGGCGACCCAAGCCAACAGCTTTGACACCTAGCGACAGCAGCTTGAGTACATCCGCACCATACCGAACACCACCATCCGCATACACTTCAATTTGCTTGAAGACCTCGGGAGCCTTCTCATGTATCTCGAGAGCAACTTCAAGGGATGAAGGGCTACCATCGAGCTGCCTGCCGCCGTGATTTGAGAGGATGATAGCCGGAACTTTGTGCTTAACAGCAAGTTTAGCGTCATCGACTGTCATAATTCCCTTGAGAATGACGGGGAGATCAGTCATAGTGGTAATCTTTTTGTAATAATCCCACTATAAGAACCGCATATTAGTAACAGAGCAGTGGCGCGGTCCGTATTATATAATGACGGATTAAAAAAAAATCCCGTAGACTTACAGTGATGTAAGTATATTCGGAATCACTAGCAGTCATTGTCAGCAACATGTAATAACGTGTATGATGATTTAGTTTGACTCACGCGGACCCAACACCATAGCGGGCAGCCCGGTGTCTATTTCCATCTGCCGCGGAGTCGACAGTGAATACAATGGCGTTTGCACCCGCTGCTTTGGAACGGTCCAAAAGGTCTTGGGTCTCAGTGTCATTTGAAGAGAGATAGAGCTACCAATCAATTGTGTTAGTGATATTCGTTACTTCGAACGAAGGCTTGGTGTATTTCTACCTGTTGGAAAACGACCTGGCCTTCCGCTTTCGCGGCAGCGATCTCTTCAATCGTATATGAAGCCAGAAGTGCCGGCTATTTTTGTAAAAATTAGCGTTGAACAGTGGTAAAAAGCTTGCATTACAGGCCATCAGCAGTTAACATACCATGTAGAGGATGTTGCCGGCTGCTGCACCTTTCACTAGGTTGAGCTCTGCATCGGGATGACCATAGCCACCACGAGCACACGGGCTGATGAAGATGGGCGCAGAGAAGTTGTGACCAAGAATAGTCGTCCTATGAGTTGACTATCAGAAATAAAGCTTTTATTGTTTCTTGCGCTTGGAACTAACGGCAGCGTGCTCTCAATCTTGGTGATGTCAACCATAACCCTGGGCCTCAGCCTATATCTGTGGAAGACCTCTAGATTGTTGCGGTATGACCATTCTCCTGCAGCACCGTTACGGTAGTACGTGTAATTCTTGGTTGGGAGGTAATGACGAGCGGCCCAGTCAAAGTCGGGAAGTCCAATAATGTCCGATAAATCTGGCAGGGTTCCTTTTGGAAGATCGCTGAGAACATCATCAATGCCAGTGTCAGGCTCATTTAGAAATTCTCGGGCGGCGAAAGCGCCCGAAGCAAGAAAGGCAGTAAATAGATGGGACCGCATGGTAAGAGAACAGGACCAGCCAGAGACAGGATCTACAGAAACCTGAACGGGTCTGCAGATGCAGTAGGCGCTACGCGCCTTATATATAAATTTACATCCTTTGGCACTGTGTCTCTTTGAATCACAGATCTCTAAGAGGGGTGACGCGAGTGCAAAAACTCCGTTGGCAGGGATTTGAGATTGATATTCACGCTGGCGTCTCATTGGGGGAGCCAAGAGCTGGTTTTGGCACCGGCATAGTATGATGGCCCTACCGGGGTGTTTGCGCGCAGGGGCCGGTCTTTTTGTAGTTTAAATTGTCTTATGGACGCAGAGTTTGGGCTTTACGTTTAATAGTGCCAGTGGGTAAGAACTTACTGAGTGTCTATGTTACGATCTGTCCGATTCAGCCTCTGGACCACGGCGTACAAAAGGAGGAATGCCATTGTTAAACATGTCGACGACTCATATTAGATACCGTGCCGTTTGAGGAATAATGAAATGAATGATGCCATCCAAAGTCAACACCTGTTCAGGGACCGTACCTCCAAGCAACGCAGGATCGCTGCTAGGAAGGGAAGCTCGGAAAGAATGTAACCTCGGCGCTGAGACTTCTAATCACGCAAGCTCACTTGGCCCGCCCGGGCGACCAATGGCTGTTGGCAGACATGATTCTACCGACAATAACAAGGCATGGGCATTGTTGTTACCCACAAAGTGCAGAGTACTATGCTCCTACTCTGGGGCCCGGAGATTGAAACATACGTGAAGTTGCCACCATTTAGCCAGAACAATTGTCTCTTTCCCGAAATAGCACCGTGTTGCATGGTCTAAGACAAGGTTAGGGATTAAGCTTACTTGGCCAGGAATCTAGCACGGAGTAAAGCCGTCTTCCGATGTTCCAGTAAGCTTATTCCGAGCGTCTTTTTTCCCCTGCGTTCCCAAGCACCATATGCTGCTCCCGGTATGAGGGATAAGTTTTACACCATAGTCTCTTGTCTCTACCCAAATCGGCGGCTTGGCCGGCGCTTTTACCTATGAAACACCATCCAAATATGGAGGGATCTCTCGGCACGGGGACATTAATGACCCGAGCCCACATAAAGACCAAGGGGAGAACCAAGAGCGTTCTGTCTTCAACCTTGGCCTAAGATGTTCGGATTTCCAGTCCATTGTTACTTTAAAATACTTTCCTATCAATTTGTTGTTTTGTGCTTATGTTACACCCAAAATTCGTCCAAATCCTCCCATCACGGTGTGGATAGGGCAGGATGGTTGCTATTTCACCTCCTACCCATTACATGCATCTTACTGTTCTTGGGCAAAAGTCTTGGCAGGCATCGTTGAATCGCATCATATTCGAAACCTTAGCGGATATTGAGTCGTTCTTTTTTCGGCCTTTTCTTTCCACGCTCGCTTCTCGAAACGACGGTGTCTCCCCGTAGGGCAGCGGCCTACAATAGCGAATCTACAATCTAGACCAAATCGTAGCCTATTGAAACATCACCTTAGAGCAACACACGCCACATCGATTCCTGCACATCATGATTGCAGAACAAAAAGCAAAGCCAGACAAAGCCTTACAACGTGGGTTTCTAGCTTTTACCTCGATGAGTAAATTATCACTGTCCTCTCCAACACCCTACTTCCGTAATTGCAGCATCATAGTATAGGCTGCCACACAACTAGTGATCGCGGAATCACCAAGCTCCTATCAAGAATCACAACGTATGTTTGCCTTATGGCGCTCAAGTAGTAATGTTGGCGAAAAGAAATGCTATATACTTTTCTTTCCGGGCATTTTTTGGCATGCCATATTACACCTCCCACGAGCAAGCTTCCCGCTTTTTGTCCAATGGCTTCCTAGTGGAAACTCGACCTTTATTTTTAGTGCATCCATTGTTCTTACTTGATTCGTATTTTATGCAATAGCAATATGTGTAACCGGATGGTAGATACCTTCCAAGAGGTTGGAAGGACACAGTACCATGGCGCTGTATCTGTACATGGCAGCGATAATAGCTGACTCGAGTCATTGACAGGTTTTGCCTATCACCATTACGGCAGGATAGCCATAGGCGCGGAATATGTTGTATTGAATATACATTGCGGGTATCAAATATATTATTTTTTGACATTTCTCATCGGGCATGTGTTCTTTCTGGAACCTGTATAGGTATCGAGGATTTCTCTGATGAAGTCATGAAGCACGCCTTGCAAAGCGGACAAGTATTATGCCTCTTCAAAAACCATTTTGCCAAACAAAGAGAGTGGAAAATGTGCGCGCATGATAGCAGGCGAATCGTATCGTCTTCTTGTAGGGTCTCTAAACATATTGCACTACCACTCGTTAGTGACTTGGCTTGTCATTTGGAACGCAGATGGTAAAGGCAGCTTACCATACGACATTAGTAGTGCCTTGTTTAACGGAACCGGTCGCTTCCTCGCTCTTCTCTTTCCAGCTCTTGAAGGATTGAGTTGGAGCCTTTTGATTCAGTTTCTCGATTTTGCCGGCATTCTGGGCACTTTCTGGGTCATCAAACCCATTGGCCGGCTTTTTCCGATCAAGCACCTTTGTGTATTGACTGTCACAGCTGTCAGCTATTTGCATTTTTCAGGCATGGTTGAAGAATAAGACTGGAAGATTTTGAAACGTACGCAAGGATAAGGAGTACGAGAACAATCGCCACGACAATGACGGTCATAACAATGATGGGGACGTAGTCATGACTGGTACCTCCTGTTGACGTGTCACTCGTAGAATTCCTCCTGGCAATATGGGATAGACCCGTTATTCTCGAACGAATTAAAGTATCGTCGTAGTCCATGTTTGTGTATTCGTCGATCTTGTCTCGCAAAAGATTTAATGCTCTATCCGGACACCAATACTACCGCAATTGCGAAGGGCGACCCCAGGCGGGAGCATGAGCTTTAATATCACGAGAAACCTTAACCATCGCCACGTTATGAGGGGAAATGGTTCGTTAAAACCCCATACATCACGTACCAGAAGACTGGTTCGTAACTGCTGAGGCGCCGCCACGAATCCTGACGGTGGCGCTGACCCAGGCTCTCGTAGACCCTAGAATAAAGGCAATTGCTGGACAATTGCACATTTCGGTTTCTCCGCATATGTCTCTCATGGCTATCGGGAAAGCTTCATTCCATTAAGATTGCCTCTAGCGCAGATACCAATAGCAGGGGCGTAAGGTAGCTATTGGAGAGGAATTCATTCTTATATTGTGCAGCATCACAGCCTGTCAGCTCTCGCGATGTGACGTCGGCAGTTCATGCTGTTGGTTAAATGTGGCTTCAGCTGCTGCCATTAAGATCCACTGATTGGATGCCATCTCAACGTGGCGAATATGGGCTGTGGCTGATGAGCTGATAAGCTGGGGTTAGAGTTTGACGGCTGAGTTGGGCTGAACAAGCAGTAGCTCATATGGGATTTGCACATGCATGGTCTGGACATCTTGACAAGCTCTTAACTACTAGGTATTGACACTTGAGCTACCTACACGAGGGGTGCCAGATCAGAGCCGTCAAAAAAGGGTTCACTACTGCATGTCGATCGATATCTAAGCTTTCCCGAAACCGATCTGTGCGAATTGGATAAATACACTTCACGATATCGTGTAATTTGCTCCATTGTCTACATGTCCAGATTAAAACAAGGCGTTCTAACAAGTACAGCCAATGTTGTTTCGTTGGATATCGTGGGGGAAATGCCTGCTCGATGTACGTTGCGAGTGTACTGACAGAGATGGGGTAAAAACAAAAAAGAAGAAGGAATGGGAGTATGCCCGGGATAATCGGTCACTCATCGCACGACAAGATCAACGGAATCCTCGGCGCTATTAGTAGCGAGAATAAGAGTGAGGTAGTGATAAGAAAAATTGCTTTTGTAGAAGATTACGATGTGAAAAAGTATAGGCGCAACACACTCCATGTAAGACGCCTAGTCTGCCGAGCGCGCCGTACGTTTTGCCATTTCCACAACCTACTCTAGTTATATCTAGGTCGTAAGCATCTTAAATATAAACTACCGAGGCCGTCAATCACTTTCGCAAATTCTCAAGATGCCAGATATCGCCCAGATTCCATGTATTACAGCATCAGACTCGTTTTATTACGGCAACATGACCAAGCGCCGTTCGGCCTTTGCCGGACGTCCGAAATCCAGGCTTCCGCTCATGCAGCCTGCTAACCCCTGCGTCCTGCGGAGTTTATTCCGGAAGGCCTTCCTAAAACGATCTACACAGTTCTGCATTAAGCAAATCATTTTCATCATGGCAACGATGCTTTGGATACCTTTTTATCTCTCTCTTTTGTGGTATTCTTATTTCGGATAGGGAGCCGACCAGTTAGATCCACGCGTGGTTTTGTGTAGACATAAGCTCAAGCGGAAACTGGACTCGAGTCCGGTGTTTAGAGAAGTTGTGTGCGAGGCAAAGAAAACCGCCTCTTTCACCAGACTATGAAATGAGCCAGGCACTGCCAACGATTGTCCTACCGTGGAATCTACAAACGCATTCTTCATCTGGCCAAGATTTCCATCTACAAGCCGACATAACAGAGCGCCTCGCGTCTATGATGCTTAGGCATTTACTGTTAACGCCGTCTGCATTGCAACGGCATTCCCTTTGCCCCACATGCCGACTTCTCGCGGATGCATTGATGCCAGTTGCTTATAGCCTCTCCTTTTACACTTACAACGAGTCGGTAGCCACTAATCCATAACGCCGGGCGATCTATCGAATGAGATCAGATGTTCTACTGCCATCTCGATGCTCATTCGTGCGTTAGTGGGAGCCAATCGCGCCAAGCTCATGTAAATTCGCGGTTGGCCGGCACTAAGAAGGTGGCTAAATCCGTTGCCTATATCGATCCCATCTTGAACCAGCGGCATGGCTTTATCTAAGCGTTTCCTGCAGGATTCGACATTATGCGACCCGTTAATTCCAGCTTTTGACTATCGGAGAAAAGACGTAGAAAAGCGCGAGACGGAGTCCGGAGCTGAAAAGCAGAAGACAAGTAGCCTTTGAATTAATCATTACTCAGTGGTTGAAGTGATTCATAGAAAGCGCAAATCTATTTAAATTCTAAGCATTCTCTCACATCCATAGCCATGATTGATCATCATTCACCTGAACTCATAGTCATTACACAAAGATTCTTATTTCAATGGCCCCAAAATTCGACATCACCCCCAAACAGCGAGCATCGCAGCTTGCATTTATTCAACGCCAACTCTTCAGGGAGCCTCCGGCATGGACTCAAAAGGACGTAAATCTAAGCGGAAAGACTGCCATTGTCACAGGTTCCAATACGGGCCTGGGATTTGAGTGCAGTCGTCAACTTTTGGATCTTGGCCTCGAGAGGCTCATTCTTGCTGTTCGCAATGAAGCAAGTGGCGAAGAGGCGAAGAGATCATTGTTATCAGACCTAAATCCGGGCAGAACTGCTATTATCGAAGTATGGAAGCTTGATCTATCGAGCTATGACTCGATCATGGCGTTTGCAGAGCGCGCCAAAACACTTGAGCGTCTTGATATCGCCATCCACAATGCGGGTCTTATAAAGAGCAGCTTTCAGAAAAACAATTCCACGGGGCATGAGGAGACTATCCAAGTCAATTATCTTGCTACAGCTCTCTTCACCTTACTGCTACTCCCGGTATTGAAGGAGAAGAGCATCTCCGGACAGCCTGGACGCATTGTTATTGTTTCTTCCGATACAGCTGCTTGGGCGGCGTTCAAGGAGAGGAACTCGGAACCGCTGTTGGCTAGTTTTGACAAACCCGAATCTTTCGATAACCAAGATCGATACGCCACGTCCAAATTGCTAGGCCAAATGTTTTTAACAGAGCTGGTCAAGCGGGTACCGTCATCAGTCGCCATAATCAACGCCCCCAACCCTGGCCTATGCAAGTCGAGTCTTGCCCGCGAAATGGACAGCCCATTGCAAAAAGTCTTTATGGCAGTATTTTATTTTCTTCTTGGGCGTACCTTATCGGTTGGAGCACGCGCCTTTACGGATGCAGCTGTAAAACAAGGAGCGGAATCGCATGGGCAGTATCTTGAAGATGGAAAAGTCCAGCCGTAAGTGCCTTCATTCAACAACCAGATGAAAGTCGCTAATATTCTTCATGTCAGAATGCCACCACTTTTGTATGAGCCCGAAGGTGAAAAGATTGCGGAGAGGCTTTGGCGAGAAACCTTGGATGAGCTTGCTTTTGCAAATGTTGCCAAGATCGTCGATTCTTTAAGCAAGTAGAGAGGTGCCGGTAAATGGATAGTAATGGTGTTGTACATTTCTGGAGAGAAAAGGCGAACTTGGTACTTTGCAGTGATAATATTATCCAACTTGGTTATCAGCTGAATGGAGTTCACGGATGTTGAACATTTTTATTTAAATAATTTGTCTTTTTTTTTAAAAAAAAAAAAAAAAAAAAAAATCTTGTAACATAGTGAAGCTCTCTCAACATTACGTAAAGAGGCGTCGCCCTCGGATATTAAATCACTCTTGATAAGAAATATCTAAAAACGGTATCGATATAAATTTCATGGCTATTGTTGTCGTTTTATTACGCAGTGTACATTTATATTATGCCGAGCCCAATTCTATACGCAATATCCAGCGCTGTCGCAAATGATCCAAAAGCAATGTAAATGCAGCAATAATTCGTACACTAAATAGATAAGAACGGCACACCGTTCGCGCCAGTAATAGCGTTGATGACGAAAGGTGAGGTGAAGGTCGGCGGCATGCTGCTGGCGCTAATCACTGCATTCAAGAGGAAAAGTGCATCCGCTTGCTCGGGTCCCTGCAAGTCCTGCTGGGCCCAAAGCTTCTTGATCATTTCCTCCGTCGAGCCCAGGTTATTCATCGGCCTTGCTTCCATGGTTCGGTGGATTGTGGTTAGAATTAGTAGGCGTTGCTCATCGGTCTCTGCTTGAATAGAGAGAATGAAGAGCGGAAATGGCCTGTCGTACAACCGGATCTTCTCCAGAAGAACGAACGCCTTGGCGGCAGCGCTTTGGGATGTTGAAGAAGACATGAAGGCGCCTTTGACTACCCGGTCGACATAGATGATTAAAGCAAACTGGAACAACCTATCGTTCATGCTTTCTGAAACCTTGCTGATGGTAATGTCATCCGCTCCCACGTCAAAACAGTCGCGTAAGTCGTCAATCTGTTTGAGTCGCAGCTCAAGTTCATTAATTGCCCGTAGGCGTTTGAGGGACAGGTAATTCGGATCATCTCGACTTTTGACGAGGTCCATTGCTTCGCTCAGGAAGTCTAGTACTTCGGGAGAGCAGCCAAGCATGTTATGCATCTGAAGTTTGAAGACGTCAGTAACAGTGTAGTTTGAACTCATCAACGGTCGGAGATTCTTACGGTTATTAGATCTATGTCGTTTGCCGAATCGGCAACAAGAACATCTGACTTGGCCATTATTTCCATCTGCGGGGTGCGCTGTTGCCAGTGCTTTATACTAAACTTGTATAGCACTTTGTGATAGCGGACCCAGTTGAGGAGGATTGCGCAGTCTCCTGCATATCTGCGATGGATGTTGAAACCAGAGTTGACGATCTTCATGCAGCCTTCGAAATATACAGACCAATCATTGGTCTTGCCACTCTGGCTCAGAACCTAAGGCACAACGTACAAGGTTAGAATCCGTATAAAAATTTATAGGACAACAATCCCATCACGTCTTACCTCGTACAACGTCAAAAGCAAGCTAGTGGCAATAGCCTGTGGCCGTGATTTATTATCGAGGCCTTGTGTGAGGGCGCCTTTAAGATACGAAATTGCCATAATCTTGTATCTCAGTGCCTCATTGGACTTGTGTAGTGACAATAGCGAAATCGCATTCATGGAGTGGCGGAGGGAAAGAGATGGCACGGTGTTATCACCAAGCGACATCCGGTACAAGAGCCCGCAGACATCGTCATGAAACTGGCCTGATGTAACAAGGCGGATAGCCGTTGGCAACTGAGGTCCGTCTGTGATGTCTCAGTATATTGAAGAACAATTGCGAGAATTACATCTCATCTCGCCGAAAGAGGAGAATCCTGACTTACAAAAGCCGAGTTTTGATGACCATATGGATTGACTAGGTGATATCGATGGTGGCGTCCAGGCTCCCGTGTGTTGCACTGTAACTCAAGATTAGACAAGGGGTTTAAACATTCCCAATGAGACTTACAGTGCGCTCCCGTATCAACGTGCTCGCGATACAGGCTTACATCCCAGCTAGAGGTATTTAAGAACACGACGGGATTGGCTCGATATCTGCCCCGGCTCTGAACGTTGGCCATGGCCGCACGGCGCTTGTCGCCTTTCCGTGGCCAGGATAGATTCTCGCTGTAACCTGAGCATGTCTTGCCGCGCATCTTGCAGGCCGTGCACTCGGGCAGCGCCTTATCGCATGCGATCTTCAGTACTAAGAACGGTTAAGTTAGTCTATGCTCATCCAAAATAGCATCATGCCTCTCGCGTTGTCGTTGTCGCCGCCAGAGTCCAGGAGATTGGTGTCAAAACCCCCCATCACGTAAAATGGCCGACGCTAGAGATGAGAATGAAAATCTCACGTACTTCGACAGCTGGTACAGGACTTTTTCGCCTGGGTGGTGCGGCCAGTGGTGGTGCATAGTGTCGCCATCTTGATTCGCTATACTTTTTGCGCTGGACACGTTCGGAAGCTATCTCGACAGAATACAGGAAGGCTGATGGATCGATGGACTTTTTGATGACATCTCACACGTCTGTCTCGTGTTTGAATGTCCGATTGATTAGAAGGCTAAGCCCGGTGTGGAGTCCCGAGCCAAAATCTTCAAGCCACGGTCAAGTTGCTGCACAAGTTTATGTGAGGAAACAGACACTGTACATAACACGACGTCATGTGACTCGTAGCGCCTTTGAGCCATTGTTTTCCTTAGTCATAAGCCAGAAGATGGTCGCAACGCTCTGGATGAGCTGATGTGTTAGTGATCCTCAAGTCTTGGAAAGTATCAAAGTTGGCAAATCTTTCGATTCTAGATTGGAGTTCGTCTGTATCATATTCTCAATTCACTGAGTTATTGACATTTTCCTTATTATGGGGTACCATATATAACGGCGCCATTCATAACATGTGCAGAGTGAAAGACGACGGAGCACCGATCATATCTTTCTATGCTACGCGCAACATTACCTTCCTAGAGCTAAGGTACGTATATCACCTGCCCCCAAGGATAGGAATAAAATATATTTATAAAACGAATTACATTCTCCGTAAGGGCATATTATCGTCTAAAAAAGATTACACCGGAGAAACTTGAGTTTGGCATTCATGTTGTTACAATGATTGCCGGGTAGCGTTAGACCATCAACACCATGATTTGTTTGTCTGCAGAAGAGTCTTACCATAGCCCACAATTCGAAAACGAGGAGCTTGATAAATTTCTGCAAAATTGCTTTCGTATGTTCAATCAAAGCTATGGATTCATTTGAGCCAAATTCTATTATTCTTTCACTTTTACGGACCTCATCTTCAATCGTCGCCTCTCCTGGCCATGGGTAGATACACTTCATCAACGGAAGCTTCCAATAATTCCCGGTTTATACCCCAAGCCCTGGTCAGAATTTCTACTACGCTCTTGAAAGCCGCATCCTGCCATCAATTTCCGCATCTAACCAATTCAATGTGACCGTTGCAGCTTGGCAGCCATTAAGAAGACGTTTTGTTCCGTCACTCTTACTCTTCGTGACCAAGCAACTTGATTCATAGCTACCACTAGAATGTCAATCGGATGTATTTTTGTATATAACGAGCTGCCGACATACACCGCGCTAGTTCACTATGTGTGCGTGCTTGGAGAAACACATCGATGAACTGGATCTCCTTCCAACCGCATATCTGTTCTATGAACTTACTGGTGATCGTAGATATGGCATAGCTGCCCGTGTCTCTGAAAATGTGTTTAAATTCTTGGAAACAGAATGTTTCTTGCGATAATTGGATGAGTTATATAACGCGCGAATGCGCTCAGCAACACGGCTTCATACCTTTGATCATTGCGTCTTCACTGCAGACCGGATTCACTTGTATCTTCTAATTAGTAGTTATTGAATGGTCTTTTTTAAGTTGATTTCTATATTCCTCTCGAGTATGGACTTTGGAAAGTATGCTGATTTCTGTGGCACCTTGTTGTTTGTGCAATAGCGATTCAGCAGCTCTTGAAAATGTTGATGATATCGATATCGAAACCAGCCGGGGCCCCGTCGCTTAGCTGAGTGGAAGAGCACCAACTGTATACCTATGCTTGTCTAATATCTACTAAGAGCAGTTGCTTCATTGTTATCATGGGTCATCTTTTGGCTAGAAATCTGGATGGTTCAACCATGGCCGGGCACAAAGGCAATATCTTGGAAGAGAAATAATTAGCCAACATGATTCAGACAAAGATCCACCCTCGCTTGCCTATGACAGAGCTTCGCTTATCGCGCTACCCACTGGACAAAGCAGTTTCTCTTTTCTGAAGCATACTTCGGCGAAGGGAACGATTATAGTAGTTTCTTCCGTTTCAACCTGGCTTGGATTGCTGCAGCGGTTACGGCATGTATGGCATTGATATTAACCGCAATGCAGCTTTGCGTCGCCATAAACGGCTCCAAAACAACCCTGTCTCTCGACGGGCATAATATGTCTTCACAATGCTGGCATTTTTGGGGCCTGTAGGCACAGTTAGTTTGGAATCTCTGCGCCGTAAGCGGGCTTACAAAAGACTTACGGTTGATTTTTAAGCAAGAGAAGAACCAACCATAGTGCCGTATTAGCCTAGAGCTTTTGATAGCAATATATATGATGCAGTGTTGCCGAGCAGTTGGTATCCGGCTCTCGCAATATTTCGGAAATCGACCCACCAGATATCTCGTCATTGTGAAGAAGCTAGTCGCATATGTTCATCTGCCACTGCTATGTTCATTCAAGAGAGCGTGACGGAGCAGGCAGACGACGCAATCTGGGTAGGGTACGGAGTTTACCCAGAAGCAAAAATCTCCGGGAAACGGGAAAGTGTTCCGGAGTTCTGAGTTCCATGGTAACACATCTCCGGGAAAGAGATCCGTAGCTCTCAGTTCCATAGTAGCAAGTTGCATATATGAGAGAGTTGCAGCCTGGATGCTGGGTATATGAGACTAAAACTTCACTCATATCCAGTCATACTTCGCTTCTCGTCTTGGCATTGCACAAACAGGTTTGAGGATGCTGGAAAGTATTTAGGCAATTCAGTTTATGTGCAGAAGAGGGCGTACTCGTATGTATTTAGCTTCCACCGAAAAATATCCCGCTCTCATCCTTGCTGCATATCATCGCGTCATGGGCGCCTCTTGGGTATTGATTCGCATTCCAGACACGAGGCTGTACGATACTCGTCATTGTAGAAACTTATAAAAATATTCAAGGAAAGAGTCTGCGACTGTATTCATCTCCGAGAGTGGAACGATTATGTTAATCCCCTGGTACCGTTTAAGCCGCCGTATTACCGCTAATATTTCCCCGCGCCTGTGCCTTATCAGATCATCACCGGTTTAGTATATCTGGAAATGGTAATCAGATTAACCACAATGAAATACCTTCCGCTTTTGGTACAACTGCCATAACCTTACAGGGAAAGTTGCATGATTCGCATATATTTACATACATATATATACAGTCTCATCTAGCTACAAATGGAAGCTGCTCAAAAATTTCGCAAGCGAGCTTTAAGAGTGGACAAATTTAGAAGATTGGACAAGATGGCGATGTGAGAGATCATCGCAGCTCAAGTCTGTGAAACAAACGTGTACGCCGTCAAGCCATCTCATGTATTTACCATTTGTAAATGAATTGAGATTTACTCTACAGTTCACAAAGCAGCTGTTCTTCTGCTTCAATTTGCATTAGATAGGCTTACCTTTATCAACACCATGTGTATTTGAGGTTACATCAGCATTAGTTGATGCGCAGGGCGTCACCAATTGGGAATTGATGTATTCTCTACATGCAGAGCACCCTGGTCCGCGTGAATATACCGATGCAGGTTTTAGCTCGTTAATCGCGCTCAACTCGACTGCGTCTCTACCCGACGGTAGTGGTACAATGTATCTATCACCAAATTTCATGCGCCTTCTAAGTTGTTCCGTGAGTTGACTAGAAGTATAAGAAGCTCAAGAAGCCAACCTCATTCATACCACTTTCCCCTGGAGTTCCAAACAAACACTATTCTGGCTCCTCATTTAACACGAAAAAGTGTAAACCAACTCCATCATGTCTTATAAGTTGATGGCAACTGCCTTGGCTTTGGCCGCTGGCGTCTCTCAAGTTACCGGACAGCTCTGTGCCCAAAATGTGGTGACCACAACCGCAGGTCTCACATTCTACCTCTATGACGACTCTATCCCTTCAAACAACTTCAGGCCTCTTCAACTTAGGCCCAGCAAGGATGGCCAATTTAGCTATGTTGCTCTAGACAATAGCTCTCCTCCGCTGCTTGCCAACCTGGACAATGGCGTCCTTGTCAGTGAAGGCCAGAACTCTGATGGTACCATCTTCGATTTTGGTCCCAAGGGTTTCTTACAAAACTACACGGAGATCCCTCTTTTGCACCCTACTCTTGTGGGCCAGCTCGCCTTTGCCAACACTTCGTCATTCCCTAATGCCTCGGACTCCAACTGGCTCCTAGGGCCATCAGGGGGCACCAACACGTATAATCTTTGGCACAACGAGCCCGTCAACACTCTCAACGGTATGCAGATATGTGAGGCTGATTTCGATCTCAACGAAGACGGTACTCCATGGTACTATTTCCAATATGTCGATTGGGTCACCTACTACCCACCTGAATGCGAGTTTGTCGCAATCTTGACCAACGTTAGTTCAGTTGACCAGCCAACATGCTGAATTCACATGGAGGCACGTCAAATGGGGACAAAAAACGATCATAACGAAGGACCAGTTTAGGATGGAAAAATCAGGGATGCCTGAAAAAGTGATCTATAAATATTTAAATGTCTGCATGGATAACGGCATTTGTATCTTATAACAAGTTCATATCATATGATACGGAATAGAATACCATGAGATCCAATATATACAAAGAAGAGAGCTTTGAGGGCTAATGATTGATGGAATGCATTGATTTCACCAACTGTGAGATAATGCGTGCTGAATATTTAAGCCACCGTAGTCTTGATGATCTCCGAAGATTATTGGAGATAACAGATGCTTTATCGGTTACTGCAAACCTGGCTGAAAATTCTGGAGTATTAAAGCCAGCTCGAGATTGTCCACCAAGGAACCATTATGGCAGAGCAAAACATGCAGCTAACCGCTCCTATTGCCACAATACTTTGGAGAAGGCTCCATATTCCGATTTATTAGTGACATTTCTAGTAAGAACCATCAACTCATCCTCCACCATACTCAAAAGGACTATTAGGTTCTGCTTCATATATGTATAATGTGCTGTTTCTCTGATCTGGAAGCCAGTAAAACCGCAACTTTCCATTTTCCACGCTCACATCCATCGGGTTTTGTGTCATTCTCACCCCAAGCGCACTCTGAAGCATGATTGGCACTTCAGCCAAAGGCTGCATTGTTTCGGTATGAACCAACGTAATCCCACCAAGACTGTATCCGCCATCCAGCGCGGTCACCCCAGAGCAAAGCATTACGCTCGCGCCATTGTAGAACTCACTTCGTCCCAGCCATTTACAGTCCTGGTAGTCGACGAAATAGCTCGGGTTGCGGGTTGTAGATTTGGGCCTTTTGGTAGAACAATCGGCTGCTACTCCGTCTTTGAGAGTCCAGACAGATGCATTTCGGCTTCCCCAGTTGAGTGTCGTGAGTCTGCCTTTGGTGGTATCGTGAACGATGGCGCCTAGATGGTCGGTATACTGTAGCACGGTCTGTGGTTTCAAGGTATAAGGGTCCGCTTTATAAACATATGCTGTGCTGTTTGGCCGATACTGCGCAACCGTCCCCCAAATCCACCGTCCGTCGTAGTCAATCCCGCCGTTGTGGTACTCTTCTTCTCCCTCTCTCGTGATTGTTGCGTCAGCAATCCGTTCTCCCTTGCCATTATACATCATCAGGTGGGCAAATCCTTTTCCTGGCGTCCGATCGGTTCCATTGATGGGATGAGGATACTTTTGCGTACGTTCGGTGTACTCCCCGCAGCTGACCACATAACGATCCGGACCCAAGCGGACCAGACCTTCGGGTTCAAAAGTGTCACCCTGGAAGCTGATATTTGCGATACTCTTCCAGATAGTTGTTCTTCCGAGTGTTTGAAATAGTTTAATAATTGTTTCTCCATCGGAGGCCGCGTGTGAAGGAGGGAGTGGAGATGGCGCCAAAGGTGAGTCGTCATGGAGTGTGATGTTCAAAGGGACTGTTGTAAAAGGCGCGCAAGTCGCCGTTTCTTTGGAGATTTTTATTCCAAAAGTTTCTTCAAGATGAACCCAAATGCCAAAGTAAGGGAAAATGATGGCAAAGACAAAGACGAATGTAGCGAGCAGGGTGAGAATTGAGACATTCACTCTCGATGGCTTATGCATGGAGTTGGCCGATCGGATCGGACCCGCGCTGGCTTGCTGCTGAGAACTGGGGTTGTCATTATTACGAGGCATGGGCTACTGATTCCATGTGAAGCAGGGCGATGACAGCAGGGAGGATGCAATCATGCATAAGTGTATACGAAGATGCGTGCTAGAGACTCAGGCTGAATAACTCGGGCGAGTCTTTGGAGAGAGCCGTCATCACGTGGCGTCATCTCAGTTTCGTGCGGCTCTGTTTGCCTGTGTTTTTCTCATTTTAACTTGAACATGCAACCAGTATTAACATTAATACAAAACTATAATCTCACGCGCTTCTGCGGCTGCAGTATGCAGACATGGAAGTAGCTACGGTGACGTCTGTACAAATCCTTCAATTCCTGCGTTATGGTGAATATGGCAGTGATTGGTGTACTGGATTAGAACTACAGAGCATTTCCTGCTGCAGTTAGGCACCTAGCCTATCATCTACTCAACACAGCTTCTAAGACAATGGCAAACTCGCCGCTCCATCATTGAAAGCGACGTCCAATCACAGGCATGAAGCTCATCCATGTCAATTGCGGCTGCAATCTTGCGGCAGTGCAGCTCGCGTTTCTTCTCCAGCTCTTGTCAAATGCGCCTTATTCATTTTGCTGCCTTACGTAAAGTCGACGCGTTCTCATCGCAGCCGCCACAAGCCAACCAGGCAGCTTCATTTCTCGAAACCCGGCTGCCTAGCCAGGGCTTCAGCTGCCTTATCTCTCAGCATAGACGGGTTGAGCTGAGATGAAGAAAGATACTACATAAAGCTACAGCTTTGTTTGAAGAAAATCTGTTCATCTATCTAATTCCTCATTCAAATGAAGACACAATAGCCATGGCACAAGACACATCGTTTAACCTCCCTGGTCTTCCTTTTGAGATCCGCGCTCTCATTTGGGAGGCCACTCTACCCCCTGCGCGAATCTTTCACGTCAAAGACACGACAATGACCAGTCGGCATAGGATCTTCACCTTCCACCGGAAACATCCCCCGCCAATTGCACTCCACATATGCGCCGAGTCCCGGGCCGCCGCTCTCCGGAATGGAGGTTTCTTTCTGGCTCCAGAGCCCGGCACGGGGCCTTGGTTCAGCCCGAAGCGAGATATTTTGTACTTTGATCGCAATCAGCGGCACATACTCCGCACCAAAGATGGCCACTCATGGATCTGCGGCTGGGAAGAGGTTTTACACGTGGGACTGGAATGGCGGGCTTGGTTCCGAGACGTTCCGAGACAGACGGCGCCTGGAGATGAAGATATTCGGCGCCATTGGCGGAACGTTGTCAGAGGTCTTTACTTTCATATGCCTGCGCTGGAGGGCATTCACTATGTTCTCCCGCGCGTTCGTCACAAGGGAGGAGTGACCTGGGGTCGCGAACCTTACAAATCCGAGCAGTATGAGACACAGCTGGTGCATTTACCAAAGGGAACGGAGATTCCATGGGCTGGTGCGGGTATGGGAATTCGAAATGCGGTTCATAATGGTGCAGCTGCGGGAAATGCAGCGCCAGGAGTAATGGTCATACCGGGAGCAACGGAAGGGAGCAGGACAATGTTGACTATGACGACGTGGGGGGATATCAAAGCTGATATGGAGAGGGCATTGGAGGAGGAGCTGAAGGGAGATGAAGACGAGCAAGCAGCAGTGCTGGATTGGACCCTGGCAAATGAAGACAATGAGGAGGAGGAAGACAACAGTAAATGTGTGTTTCCGGGTAATCGGCTGCCAGAAGTTGTGGGATGGTGGCTTCTAAGACAAGATGCACCACGCGAAGCTCATCCCAGCGTTATAGAGTTCTTTTTGTAGCACAGAGAGGAATTATATGAGCTTCATTTCTCATCACATGTCTGTCAAACGGCGTCCTTGATAGACCTACCAACCCGACAGTGGCTTGATAAGAATAGCTCATCGTGCCCTTTCGTTTGTCATCCATCAGTCAAATATTGGTGATACAGAGTGTCTTACACTCACACTATGCAATCATTTCGAGAACAAGCCATTGGTATACGATACTAGACTATTGCCTTCCAGAATTACAGATCCGCCGGTTCGCAGCGCCAACAGCAAACCATCAGCTTATTTCTCACCATGAAGCCGCGCTTACATACATCTATAGCCTGAAAAAATAAGGACTAAACAATGCCCAAGGCAAACTTACTGCAGGCACGACATACAAAATTGGTTCTATTTTAACTCGAGAGGGCGGTAGTGAAGTTTAAAATTGAGCCTAAAATTACAACAACAAACAAACGAAGGAAGAAGAGGAACAGATATACTGGACGTATTCCCAAATCCATTACCGAAATTAATTGCCGTTTGCGTGGCCAATGCTCGCCGTCGTCAAAACAATGGCAAACAACCAACATTGAATCATCCTTCAGGCTGGATCGGCGGTCGCCGCAGCACCTCACCAGGCTGCAAAAGAGCCAAACCTTTGTTCAAATTCGACGAATGATGCTATTTAGGGCATGGATAATCAGCTAAGAGGATTCTTCACTAAGAGGAGTAGCTGCAGTTTTGCTGCGCTGGCGCGCTTATGAGGTGCCAAGTTTGCTAAATCCTGCGAACGAAACGAGCTGAAAGCGGATCGCGATCCACCAGATGAAAGGTGGGCTAACCACACGGTCCCAATCAAGGCTTTACAACCAACACGCATGCTGTATCTCTGATTGTTTTGTTTCGCTGGCCCGATTCCAGGGAGGCGGGCGTGCAGGGGCCAGATGCCGCCGGATGACGCCTATCGCAGCTTTCTATCCGTATACGAGTGTTGATCTGAGACATGACGAGGCTAACTCTTCGCCGAACAGCCGTGGATTTGGGTGGTGAGACTGAGACATGTTGGCCGAATATAATATGATATAACGTGCCCTTGCCTTGTGTTCTCGACACCATTGTCTCTAGGGGCCAGACCATCCTGATCGATCTGCTCATCTCGCAATGGCGCGGCTGTCCACGCTTCTCTTCCTTCTGCTTGCGCAGTTTCTATCAGCATGGGCGCTCCCAGCCTATGTTCCCCCCGTG
Organism: Trichoderma simmonsii; assembly: GCA_019565615.1. Classification (NCBI taxonomy): domain Eukaryota; kingdom Fungi; phylum Ascomycota; class Sordariomycetes; order Hypocreales; family Hypocreaceae; genus Trichoderma; species Trichoderma simmonsii. Next base: position 4,781,303 of record CP075866.1, read on the forward strand.
CGGGTACGTGAGTTTAACTTCACTCTGACATGGGAAAAGCACGCTCCAGATGGCTTCTCACGGGAGATGTTCTTGGTCAATGGTCAGTCGCCGGGTCCTACCATCGAGGTTGATCAGGACGACTGGGTCGTAGTGCGTGTCAAGAATCACTCACCTCAGAACACTACTGTTCACTTCCATGGTAAGTAAATTGTGATGTCTCATTGGCAAACAATGCTAATTTCCAAAGGCATTGAGATGTTTGGCACACCATGGGCCGATGGTGTCCCTGGACTCTCTCAGCTGTCCATTCCGCCTGGTGGTCACTTTGTCCACGAATTCGCAGCGACCCAGTATGGCAGTTTCTGGTACCACTCGCATTTCCACGGGCAGATTGAAGACGGTCTCTATGGACCCATCATCATTCACCCTCGTTCACAGGACCCAAAGCCCTTCCATCTGATATCTTCTGATCCGGATGCCATCGCCGCCATGATTGACGCTGAACGTAACGTCAAGCCCCTTGCCATTGCGGACTTTAACCACTTTACATCTCAAGAGAAGTGGAACATTGCACTGGCCAGTGGTGTTGAAGACTCATGCTATGATTCCATTTTGTTCAATGGCAAGGGACATGTGCAGTGTCTTCCCAGTGCCGAAGTCTCGGCCAACCTAAGCGATGACCAAAAGGCCTTTTTAAAGATGGGCAATGTAACTGCCATGACTGACAAATCGTATGTTGCATCTTCACCATGTTATACATCCATCAGTACTAATGCAGGTTTAAATAGATGCCTGCCTCCTGCAGCGCTCGCTGCATTGGGTGACCCGGCACAAGCTAATCTCTCTGCCATTCCCGCTGGAGCCTTTACCGGCTGCAAGGAAACCAAAGGTGCTACTGAAGTCATTCAGGCACAGCTCTCGTCACTTCCCACTCATCAGTGGCTTGCAATAAACATCATCGGCTCCATCAACTTCATCACATCGATGGTGTCTATTGATGAGCATGATATGTGGGTGTATGCCATGGACGGATCCTACATTCATCCCCAGAAGGTGCAAGCCCTTGTCCTCACCAATGGCGATCGATATAGCATCATGGTGAAAATCACCAAGGCTGGAAAGTTCAACATTCGCTGCAATGCCATCAGTATTCCACAGGTGCTGGTTGGAAATGCTGTCTTGGAAGTACAAAGCAACTGCGGCAAGACTTATGGAAGCGAGTCGAAGCCTTTCATCAGCATTACAGGAGTGCCGTTGTCAAAGAACGTAACGTTGTTCAACCAAGCCACAGCGGCACCGTTCCCACCAGAGCCAATTGCACAGAAGGCTGATGTGACGTATAAACTCAACATGAAGCTTGATGGGGCTTCATACCTTTGGGCCTTGAACTCATCTCGTCTCATGCCCAGCACCCTCGACAGCTCTAGCGAACCACCCATCCTATTTCGGCACCCGGAACCTGTGCAGAACAATGTGACCATCTCAACCTTTAATGGTACATGGGTTGACCTTGTCCTTTTCGCAAGCACAGTACCGATGCCACCTCACCCAATTCACAAGCACAGCAACAAAATGTTCCAGATTGGCGCCGGCGAGGGTGAATTTACTTGGGATTCTGTCGAAGAAGCAATTAAAGAGAAGTCAGAGCTTTTTAATCTTGTGAACCCACCCCGTAGGGACAGTATCGCATCGCTGCCCGCCATCACCAGCAAGACGTGGACTGTGGTGCGATACCAAGTTGTAAATCCAGGTGCGTGGCTATTGCATTGCCACATCAGCAACCATCTGTTAGGAGGCATGTCTATTGTTATTCGGGACGGTATCGACAAGTGGCCGACAGTTCCTGATAAATATTTGGATTGGAAATTTTAAAGATGGAAGTAATTTGAAGGTTTTCATAATAAAGTTAATGCAGTAAAGAGTAATCGCTTTCCAATTTGCGTTGTGTTGTATTTTCGTCCGTGTAGTTTACGAAATGTGTGCATGTATTGCTCGCGCTTGGTTATGAGAATAGTTTGGAGGGCCTAATCATGAGTCGCGGGGGAATGGGTAATGAACAACAGATGGCGATGGAGGTGAAGAGAATGGAAAAGTGAAAATAAAGAGTATCATTGATTCCAAATTTGACGTAACAACATAAACCTAATCAAGCAACATGGTCGCTAGCTCTGGCTCCCACAGCTGAATATCTCGAGAGTATAGAAAGCATCCGGTCTTCATTTATTAAACCACTCCAACTCCGAAAGTCTAGGAAAAAGAAAAAAGTAAAATCCCATGGCCCACATCTCCAATGCTTTTTCGATTAGATGTAAGGCTTGATCTGAGCCTCAGTCCAGTCCCAGAAGCTGGCGGCAATGCCAGTGCCTCCTTCAGACTTGGGGATGGTGCCCGCAACCATCTCCTTGGAAACGTTCCAGAACTGACCCCACGGGGCGACTGTATCCTAGTTAGCTATCTGTAGTTTCTAAACCGTATAAAGGATTAAATGAGATTTCTTACCAAAAGAGCCTGACTTCTCAAGGGTGACTTCAGGAGAGAAGGCAGCGAAGAGGTTGGTATAAGCACCGTAGATGGGAGGGTACAGAAGGGTCTTTCGCAGGATACAAGTCATCAATTTGCCCTGAGTACGCCAGAAGTCGGAGTCGAGGTTGCCGGGGTTCAGAGGGATGGAGACAACACCAGCAGCCTTGTAGCGAGCAGCGAACTCAGTAGCGTGCCAGTAGTTTCCGAGCTTGCTGACGCAGTACTGCGGGAAAGCACCCATCTTGTCGATCTTGGAGAGGTTCTCGACGTAGTTCTTGGGAGCAATGGCCTCGGCGGCTGAAGAGGAAACCCAGATGACGCGAACGGAGTCTCTTGGTGCTGTCTTGGCGGTCTCGACGAGGGCAGGAGTCAGAGTCTTGGTGAAGGTGAATGTTCCAAGGCAGTTGACACCCAGCTGGAGCTCATAACCTTGGCTGGTCTTGCTGCCAGGCTCAGGGTATCCAACACCGGCATTGTTGAACAGCAAGTGGAGGTTCTTCTCGCGGCGCAAAAACTCCTCGGCTGAGGCCTTGGCGCTGGGGATATCGGAAAGATCAAGCTTCAGGTAGATGAGTTCGCCAGCAGACTTCGTGACTGTTGACTTGATGTTGTCAATGGCGGTCTTGGTCTTTTCCTCAGATCGTGCCATCATGTAGACCTTGGCATTCTTGGAGTAAAGGATCTGGGCCATAACCTTGCCCAGACCAGTGTTGGAGCCAGTGACAATGACGGTCTATCAAATGCATCATTAGCGATAATGTAAGCGGAAGCAAACAGCTGAGGATATTTTACACACCTTTCCCGTCAAATCTGGGACATCCTTGTCCGTGAATTTGGGGGCGCCCGGGAAGGACTGTTTCATGAAGCTCATAGTACCAGGCATTTTGGCGAGATTTGTTGCCTTGTTTTTATGGGGAGCTGGTCTATAGTGTTGGCTCTTGCGTCAATGGCGAATTGGGATGGATAGTATTTGGCGCCTTTCGGATTGTCTTTACTGGGCTGTGTTGCTGTTGATGGGGTGTTTGAGAGAATTGGACCAGAGCAAAGGATTAGCACCCAGCTCATTATATAAGAATTTTTTCTGTTTTTTAACATCCATTCATCTTATCTATGCCGTTGGGTCGCTGTCATCATCACAAGCATTTGTGGCGCTCTTTGGGCATAGTCACGGATTCTGAGCTCCGTGCCCGAGAGGATTCCTGACCATTGTGGAGGTGCGGACAACGCGGGGTCCGAGAAGAGCTTAGATGCAGAGGATTCGGAGATACGGAGTGGACACGCCTGACAGGGGAATCAGCCAATCCGATCCGTCCTGCGGCAATTGACGCTGTGCTCGCAAAATATTAATCCTACCACACCATTTTCAAGATTGTCCGGCGCCAAGCATGCGGACGATTTGACGGCATTAAGGGACCTTGGCGCCGATACCACCGCAAGTCCTTTGTGCGAAGCTTGAGCGTCGAGCCGAATACGGTACCTATACGAGTACATCTGGTGGCAATCTACGGAGTAATCTCCCGATGATCTACTTCTAGCTACTGCCAAGAACCGCGAGCGGATCTTTTAGGTTAATGAGGGCCGTCAAAGTCCATCTTCTCATGCAAGGGTCTATGAATGCCATGACGGCAGCTGGGCGCTAGCCGTTGTGGATTCGGAACAGATCAACTTTAAACTGCGAAACTAGAGTGGCATATAGACTAGATGGCTAATCACTAAATTATAGCTAGCTCTTGACCATCTTTGGAACGCGAAAATTGTTGAAGCTAGGAGAGCTTGGTACAAGTCACCAACGTTTGGCGTAGTATGTCATCTCTCATGAACATCACCGGTGGTAGCATTGCAATTTAACTACATATTCAGGCGACATTAGCTTGACATGAACGTGAAATTAAGCTTCTTTATAATTCATCTTTTTTTCTCTTTAATCGACCTCGTAGCCTTCATCATTCTTTACTCTAAGAAAAGGAGATTGGAAACCAACAAGATAGCAGACGCATAAACAAATTCAACACATCCAACTCCTGTACATATTATCATAGCAAAAACGCTGCTCATCTCAAATTCATCAGTAGAAACTTTCCTTCTAGCACTAACATCTTCTTTGTCTGTCTAGAAGACGTCTCCTCAAAGTAAAACGGTGCAGCTCCGGTGGATCGCGATTCTAGTTGTCAAATAAACTGGTAAAGCATTTTATGCGCTAATGGATAATTCAGAGATCGTAGTCGTAATTCGAATCTCGTTGTTAAGGGCCTTCTTTTCATCATAGTCGTCAGGCTTCACTTTCCATTCCATCAATCCATTCGTAAAGCCAATGGAGGGCAAAAAGTTGAGCTTTGGACCTGCGGAAAGGTATCCACCCATGTGATCCGCAAAGAGCCTATCATTGGCGATGGGAAGAATCCAGTTGGCCAAAAGCTTGTGGACCGGTGTGGCATATGTATGCATCTTGGCGACCATGTTACTGATATCCATAAGCTCTCTCATTCGCTGCTTCATCTCTTTTTCGTAAGCCGCAAATGCATGGCTCAAAGCTGTCCCGCTTGGTTTCGGTCCCTTGGTGGTCTGCATAATGTTGTGGATATTGTTAATCACTCGAGTCACTCCCTCGATGGCAGAGTTTCCACCCAGAGCCATGTTGGGATGAACCTTGTGGACAGCATCACCGGCCAAAACAATTCTGCCATGGTGCCAGTGATCCATCACGCATTCCTCAAGAGAGATGACAACGGCTCGAGTACGGCGTCTCCAAACTTCTCCGAAAAGCAACTCTTCAGTGACGGGTTTATCCATGATAGTTTCGGCCAGCAGTTGAGCTTCCTCCTCCGTGTGGCGTTCACGGTGAGGCCAGGTGAAAGGCTTGTCGAGAGCAAAAATGACAAAAAAGTAAACAGCATGTGGCTGAGATGTTGCGAGGAATGTGATGCCACTGTTGTAGGTCACAGTAAGGTAGCTATCGCCAAGCTCGGGCATGGGTGGCGTTGTCATTGCCAGAGTCTTCCAGGATGTTTTAAGAGCTATAGCGCCGCAATGTTAGTACAAAGAATATTACAACATACGTATGATGTATCAACATACAAGTCTTCTCTGTGTTTGGTATCAATCCAGGAGAAGTCTTCCCGGCGTGTTGCCACATCAAGGTCCTCATGTGGCTGTGGACACCATCGCAGCCAAGCACCATGTCGCCAACTTCAACACTGCCATCCTTCAGCTTAACTTCAACTCGGTCCGCGAATTGCGCTACGTCTTCGACTCCGGCATTCGTCCTGATGAATGATTTGTCCGGTAGTCCGTCGTAGAGAATTTGCAAGAAGTTTTGTCGTTCTAAGGGATAAAATCCAATTCCATGGCTGGCAATAGTTAGATTATATCCAGTAGTTTGCAGTGGTATTTTCTGCACATCATTCCTAAACTTACTTCTTTTCGACGTGGGTATACAAAAGATTGTCGTGAATCAGTTTTCCAGATGGATCTCGAGAGCAAAACCGGGAAATTGGGACAGAAGCCTTTTGGATTGCAGGAAGGTAGCCTAGTTGATGTAGGACACGAAGGCCATGTGGCCACATGGAGATACCTGCACCAAGAGGAGGTGCAATATCGGAATACTTCTCGAGAACAACATGGTCGACACCGAGCCTCTGAAGTGCATTAGAAGCAACTATTCCAGCCACTCCACCACCCACGACAATGATCCGGAAAGGGCGTTCCGCTTGGTCCACCATGATTAGTGAAGCAGGACCTTCTTCTTAATCAATATTATTCGAGATCGTTCCTCGATGATACTAGTTGCTGATTGTCAAAATTTGATACTCGGTTGTCGGGGTTGATGTTCAAAAGGGGTGGCTCGGAGGATCGGCCTTTCAAAGAGACAGAATCGCAACTCGTGAGCGGAAGACGCAAATATATATTGAAGAGGGGAACAGAGTTCCATTGGTTGCTACGATCTATTCTAGAGGGGCTAGATCTAACTAACCACTTCGATACACAACATCCTATGAGGGTGTTGCCAATATGATGATCTCGGCCCGCTTTGGCGGAAGGAGTCTGCCACTGCGCGGGTGCATGAACCAACGAAGGGTTACAGATCTGCTACCATTGGTATAGCTTCATGTCACTGCTACGGCTCAATTCTAGTCTGTAAGCTGAGGTAAGGCCATCTATGGTACCAGAAACCCACGGCGCAAGGACGGTCTCTCATGATTCTCGGGGTGTATATCCCGACGTCCGCTATGGGCCACTTGTAAGAGTATCCCAAAAGTTATAGCAAGCTGTTTCTACGTAAGATTATGTGGTTTACATAGCACCGCGATATCTTTAAATACGGACTTTAACTTTGACGGAGGACGTTCGTTCCAGGTTCTCGGTGTCCGGAATTCCGCACTCTAGAGACAACAGTTGTCGATGATAGCCTCGGCATTCATCATACACCCATATCACTGATACCAGTAGGATCCTATTAGTGCTCCACGTGGTATGACCGGGTTTCCCGTAAGCTCGGCCAGATTTAACCCAATGAGGAGGCTGCAGAGAGACACACAAATATCGGCCGCAAAAGCGGCGTGAGAATCCTAATAACTACTCGGGGCGGAGTAGCGGAGGAAAATATCCGACTGGATTTAAAGACTCAACAAAATAGCGACTTTTTTTTACGTGCATTTAGAGAAGTGGTTTACCCGAATTAGTAACTGCCTACATGCAGTTGAATACATGTATCTCACCACACTCCCCCCCTGCGGAGTCCACACCTTGATTTGCTATCTTAGGGCTTACCAGCAGATGATCATCACGCTACGAGTACTCCGTACAACATCTGACATCTGTCTAAATCACTTCCTTGTCTCGCCGAGCATCCCCCTGTTTCCTCACTTTAGAAGTACCGAGTACGGTGAAAAACGCCTGATGACAAAATAGCATGGGCGCGACCCATTAAATAAGGACGCCGACAACCCCGGCATGTCTCATCTCATCCCCAAATGAAGTCATCAACTGTGGTCTGCGTCTTTACTAGAAATTGAGAACAAGAGAGCTGGGCCAGCTGAAAATTTGAGCAGTATGGAGGCGCGCTTTGTGTCTTTTAGTAGATTAGTTCATCGTTCAGCTTCATGCGGACATAGGACGGCTGAGTTCTTTATTGCCATCGGACGAAAGATAAATCCATATTAATTGAAGCTCCAGACTTTCCAACTCTTAGTGGGTTCCACCTCGGGCCGCGCCTCCACACACCAATCCACAGCCATCCACACTATCTTGGCTGGAGTTTGCTAGCTGCCTCGTACCCATGGCGTTAAACCATGTCAGGCGCTTTGCCAGATTGCTCTACCTAGTACCTAGGCTTCTTACTCCGTACAGGTCTTTGTTTACAAACGATTTTGTAATACAGAGCAGGCGCTGCTCCATACACAGCCCTGTTCTCGAGTCGTACTGGAAGGAATGGAGCGTCAAAGTAAGCGCGGGAGCTGCGGCGTCGTCGTCTGGAAATTCATGATGCGGCTTAGAAGCACCACATGCCGCAACGCAACACTGCTAGACAAGTAGCCTCCTGTATAGGGTAATCCAGAGAGACAGAAAACCTGAAAGGGGAATTCTATTTTTCTCTATTCTTCTGTGATTTGTAGAGCCAAGTTCAATATCTCTAGAAAACAATGTGGAGCAATCATGAAATCGTTGAGGTTGTAGACTCGAGGTGAACACTTCATCATTGGTTTGCTTGGCCTGTAATTATATTCCAAGTTGGCATCCTACGTAAAGGTAATTTGTGACTAGGCAACTTTGGAAGGAGTAAGATCCTCATTCAGTCGAATCATGCACATGTATTACTTACGAGTACACTTATATTTATAGATAGCTCTTACTAGCCTTATCTCTCTATAGCAAAGCCATTTTAGACCACAGAGAGTATCATTTCACGTAAGCAATGCGAGTAGTTTGTCAACGACTGATGTTCTCATGATATCTGAATTTCTATACATATCATACCATGAAGATACCAAGTCAGAAGCGTTGAAGCAAAAAGGTAGCCTGCAGAGGCTTTCTTCACCAACCACTGCCGAACTGAGATACAGATACCTAATCAGGCGCGGCTGAGTAGATACGAGTATGTGACAATCAGTTTGAATGGAATTTAGTCACGAGTACGCAAGTCAGCCTCGAAATGGTGACCGGCGTTGACCAGGTTGTGTCATTGGTCTGTTGGTTGCTGCCTGGATAGGGGTACTGGACTCTGTTGGGGGTGCAACTCCTTTTTTTCACTTGGCGAATCGAGATTGGGCTGCTATCATTGATAATTGCCTAGTGACGTGGCAATGTGAATTCATTTGGTAAAGCATACAACCTCACTTCCCCTTTGCAGATCAGTTGTCGCCACCGTGACATCGCATGTGGGAAAAAGCATCCCATACGTGTACCTCCGTTCTTATGGTCTTGTTCTAGAACACCAATATCATATCATATTGAAACGATTATAACATGTTCAATCATTTTATGGGAAAGTTATTATCGCCTTTCTTTGTTTACCTGAATAGGCAGCGACATAAAGGGGCTGCCTTTATTACTCTATGGCGCCTGTAACTGTGTGTTAATGTAATTGACTCATGAGGTAACGCCACATTGAACATCTCTTAACAACTCATATCAATACTGTTAAATTTGACTCTCCATTTGGTATTGTTTGTATCCATGTAAGGTTTCAAAATAGCATTTAGATTCATATCTATAGTCATATCTATAGAAACTCTGCCCTTTCTGACATGAAAATAGACGGATGTTGGTAGACTTTTTACAAACGGCTTGTGTGCCTCTATAGATGTTGCACAGTTTAGCAACTAAATATACAACCTAATTACATGAATAGGATATAGATCATCGATCTGCTGCCGGTTGCTTCAGTTTGGACACAAGATGCGAAGACTCTACGGCGGTTGAAGAAAAGCAAGCTTTTTGCCGTTTACCAGGCCCACCATTTTAGTCTATTCCACTTAGTTCAACTTCATATCAACTCTTTAATACAAGAAACATAACCTAGACAGTAATAATGATGAAACAGCCAACTATTACTAGCATTCAGCAGCTTAATCCTTAGTGGTCACGGGCGCTAAGCAATACAACAACAACAAGCCAACTACACTAAAAGAAACTAACCTACACTCGCCACTTCGCTGCGCCCTTGTAGAAATACAGCTTTGTCTATAATCGTAATCAGGATATTAGCGAAGCTCTATACATCATGCAAATAGATACAACGGTAGGCGTACAGTTCTCGGTAGTTCTCGGTAGCTCTCGGTTGTCATTGTGGCTAGTGTTCACGAAGTAGTTGCGCGATAGTCCATACGCTTCGCATATGACGAGCGCATAAACTACAACACTTAATCTGGTTTTTTTTACATCATGCTATGTACGCGCGGTCTACTAGCCAGCAAGTAACTCCTACAAGCTGCGCCTCCTAATGAAGAACCCTGTGATACGCAGGATTCAGAATCCTTCGGTCTGCATTGATCGTGTAGCTTTCCGACGGCCGGAAATATCGGGTGCTTAGCGAGAGTCCGAGTCGGAACAAAAAACTAGAAAATGAAAGATCTGCAATCCTGCAGAACTTATGTAATCGGGCTCCAGAGCCGCAGACAAAGAATTTATTGGTCTTTTATAGGCATTTTAGATGAGGAAAAGGCGATGGAGGTATGTCTGTTTTCATTTGTTGAAATGTCGTGCTATAACGGGCAAATGGTGGCACGCTGCGTATTACTTTTTTATCCTGTTATGGTGATGATAACAGCATGTACTCCATAACAGTGACACGTTCCCAGAATACTATACTAAGCACTAATTCTTGCTGAGGCTCGTGTCGTCGTGTAGTAGTCGTATCGCAGCTGCATTAGATGCCCTGTGCCCTGTAGGTGCTGCGTATTGTTTACTTTTTCAGAAGTCGCATTACCGAGGTTGTATCGAGCAGATATGAGCTACGTATCCATGAAGAAACTCCCTTCTGCCACCCCCTCTTGAACAACACCCCCTGCTTTCCCCATATCATTACCCTGACTGGGCAATTTTGACAGAAAGAATAAGCATGGGCCAGCTGACATACTCGTAGATGATAGAAAGATAGGTGAGACTCCTGCGATCAGCTTATAAATGTCTCCGGTCTTTGTTTGACGGAGACAAAACTTACCCTTGACTCGCCATTAAACAACAAGGTCTGTGCATGGGAGGGCATTTGGATGACGGTAGATCTCTAAGTGCTCTAGGGGTAAGAAGGAGACTAGTCGATTCCCGGGACAGCCGCATGAGATGGGTTTCAATTAGCGCGGAGCGTTGAACAGCAGCTAAGTTACGGAATCGCGGAGGCTTACACATTACCATATACAGCGAGTTTACTCCGTACGGGATTCGAGTCGGCCTAAAATACCTCCCGTCGGCAAATGATTCAAGGTGCCTGGGCGGAGCAGGCCAAAACAGCTATACTAAAAGCTTTGGCGCTGTGTGAACTAACCATGTGTTATGAAGCATGCCCAAGACTACTGCAATATTACGTACTACGGATACGCGGAGAATAACTAGAGAGACCAATTTCCTGTGATTTGTGTGGAGATAAGGATATCTGCGACTGAGTGGTATCTTCGATTCGATTCTATGTAAAGCTAGAGCCTTTAGTAGCCGTAGTAGGAAATAGAAAATAGTATGGTCTTATTACTATGCCGACACGGGGCTATCGGCCAGCCCGGTTCCAGCAGGTTACTAGAGATAGAGTACTCTAGTATAAAATGGGGAATACAAATACAGCGAGTTGTCGCACTGCGAGAGATGGATGCTATAGTGATATGCGTAGATGGATTAATAGACATTGACTGGCAATACACAATTCGTGATGAGGTCAAAATAACTCAGAAAAAGAGCGTAATATAAAGCTTTTTGCTTGAAAAGGCGGGAATTTCTTTTTTGGGGGCAATACGGGCTTTTGGCGCCTGTGGGTCTACACAGCATCTGCGCCATGTTGTTGACCACCCACTACTAGCAGTTTCATAAAAACAAGCTAACTGATGAAAGGCATTCCGGCTTAGGAAAAGAGTCAGCAATCATAGCAGGAGGATCTGCGACAGCCCCCGGCGGTTAAATCTCGATCTGTTGTAGCCTTGATGGTGGGTAGAACTGGGTCTAAAATCTGGTGCTAGCATGACGATGCTGTCATGACGGGATCGGTCATTTCAAGAGAGGGGACGTCCATTGGAAAATCCCTTAAGCCAGGAGATTGGATGAAACTGAAACTAGAGCTGGAGCCCTTACAAGTATGCTCCGCAGCGAAAATATGCATGCCGACCATTGCGCCATGGCAGCCACGGAGCATGAAATGGCAAGGTGACATCCTACCAGAAGGATGGGATCTGCCACAGGCTAATCTCCAGGTTGATGATTATGCAAACGGGTGGCATTGAGGGAGGCAGATCCCAGCCAAAGACACCCCCTTGCAGTTGAATGGCGGGCCATGCTAAGCACAATTACAGTATCTCGTTTAAGTCGGCTGAGGCAGGATTCTTGCTATTTCTTTGTCAGAACTGCAGTGCTACCTCTTACCGCCGCCTAAGATAGCTGGCAACAAGTTTAGCGCTCAAAAATCCACTATTTTAGGCAGTGTGTTGCTGTGTATGTAAATAATCCATATCCATTGATCCATGGGTCGGTAAAAGTATGTGCTGAAATGCCCGAGAACTTGCTTTTGCTCTCGTATCTTAGTGCGTGTGATTGGTCTAATACCGAAAAGATACTACACTGAAACCATTCAATGAGATACGGGTAAGCACCATGCTGAGGGTTACGACGTGATGGAATTATTGATAGCAGCATGGGATTGCTGCATTGGCAAGGTTGCTCTGCTTACATGTGAGCATTAGTTTGTCGGCACGCGCTGCATCCTCACAGTCGTCATTGTCTTGGCGTATTGGAAGACAAGACAAATGATCAAGTCCGCCGGAGTTTCCCAGCGCTCTCGTTATCATGAGTTCTTGCGTCTAATCACTATGTGCCAGCATATGCATTGACCCTACGCTGTCATGTCACACCAGGCTGATCAAAAACGTGGTTCATCGGAATCGGAGCCGAGGATTTCACGAGATGGAGGAGAGATCCGGGGTGCCTGCATGGCTGCCCGCACGTGTTGTCTCTGTTTTCATGTGAACTTGAGGGTAGTATTGAATGCCTTGCTCGCGTGAGGCATTTTTGTAATTGGGCCGAGAACCCAACCGAAGCATGGGATGCGAATCGGGCTGCTGAATTGAGACCTGTCTACACGGCATGTGGGCCTAGAGAAAGAGGCAAGCGGTGTCCATTACTGATGGATGAACAATGAATGGAGTGGGTATGTTTTGGCTGGCTGGAATGGTACGGAGGAGTTGAGATGAACTTGACTAGCACTCCATCTTATCTCCGCTGTGTACTCCGCGCGGTACCTGTTACATTTATCCATACACACGTGTGGAGGTGATTAATTCTAGCACATGTACGTAGGCGGACCAGGGTAAAGAGAAAGAGAGAGATATCCTAGCAAGGCGGGCGGGTCTTTCGCTACCAAGGTTCTCGTACGGAGTCGAATACAAGATTAGTACTTTCATGTACGAAATCCTGCTGCTGCAGAAACGTCAAACGCTCCACCTTTGACCTTTCGCCAAGACCAAATGAAGGCGCTGGTGTAGCTGGGATGGATTGCCGTGTCAATACCGCCACGTTTCTGTCTCTTGTCAACGTGATGGTGGTTTCTACAGACTTCTAGAATGCCAGATTGTTGTGTAACACAACCTTCCATGCATTGACACCTGTATAAAAGAAAATCATCAAATCCTACACACCAATTATGACTTGTTATAGTCCCCGCAGGATCTCGGACTGCGCGGAATCCAACGGAACGCTGCCCTCGTCCAAGACCCCTGTTGGTTGAGTCTGTTGCACATAGTGGTGTCTTGAAGTGCTAACATCGCTATCAAGCCACACTCACACCCCATTAAGCCTATCGCTCGTCTATTTAGCATCAGCATAAGCCCCCGGAGGCAGCCCCGGAGGGCGATACGGAGATGTGCTGTCGCGACAGGGGACAGGGAGGGCGATTACTTTGAGCCCACGCACACAACGCAATGGAGGTGGCGTCTCCGTATAAAAAGAATAAGAGGTAGGGGCTATATTTATTCAGGAAAGCGGCATAAACCGTAGATGGATTGAGTCCGCTTCAAGTAGGGGCTCTAGTTATTCAGGAAAGCGGCGTAAACCGCAGATGGAATGGATTGAGTCCGCTGCAAAGGAAGTAGGGTCTAGTTACATATTCAAGAAAGCGGTGTAATACCGTACATGGATTGATTCCTCCAAAAAATTCCTGCCTTGGCAGGCACTGGACAAAGCGTTTTGCGGTATCCATGGTACTGGGTAGTAGGTAGCATCTGTTGTGTACCGTCCATGGTCCACGCTTTCGTATTTGGTTCCAGATCATGCTGAGGCTCATTGGAAAAGGCCCTGCTACCTGGGGTTGACCCGATTCTCAGCAGCATAATGCCGCATGGCTTGCCTGTACTGTAACTATACACGTACGTAGCTGGACGGAGTGTACCTACCAGGCAGGGTACGTGTATGTCGACACCCGGTTATATGTAGGCTGACAGGGCCCTTGGATACGTTTAATTTGTCAGTGCGTGTTTTGGACCCTCAAATCCTTCCATTCCTTTGCTTATCACTAGCGGCGACACGGCAAGAGATGGCGACGTCCGTCTGCTTTGGGCTCCTGGCATACATAGTCCCTAGTAAGCAGCGGATGGTTTCTGTCGCAGATACCGATAGAAGTGAATTCCGTATGACAACCTGCGCAGAATCCTCCATGTTCCATGTTCCATGTCCTCATATGCCAGTCCATTCGAACCGACCGGAGCTATGGAACCACCGCCCCCGCTCCCCACAGCTGAACCATGTCTCGCTCTCGTTCTTCTCCAGGTCAACGACACCGTTGCATGAAGATTATCGTCACAATAAGAGGAAAACGAGCAAGCTGACAATTCAGCGAAGAGACACAGGATGCTGGTACCTAGCCTAGCTAATATGCCGGACGGGAATCCATGGCAAGGTAGGGTAGTAGGGCTTGTAAGTGGATATCGATGTCTGCGTATGCGTATGACAACGGGACCCCCCATCAATACAGCCCAGGTAGATACCTAGTTGCTACTCGCACGCTCCTCTGAGATAATAAGCGCTGAGACTGCGGTATCATCCCACGGAACTGTACCTATCCGGTACCTTGACGGCTATTCGCCATGATTTCCGTACGGAGGTTAGTGGTGTAAGCGTGAGTGACCAATCCTTGTAACCAGGTTTGACTCAGCCTGCTGGGCCAGGCGCCAATCATCGGGAAGTGAGAGTATTAATACAATGCGGATTTGCTATCGAAGGACCAACGCCACCAGCTGAACAAGAGAGATTAAAGACACAGGTTTCAAAACACAGCAAATATGGGATCCATGGTAAACGAGGCAATCGTTGCAGAGCCAATTGCTCCCATGGGCGCTCTTGGTGATGAGCACAACCACACAAGCATGGAGGAGGGGGCGTTGACGACGCCAGCAACGTCGACGACGCAAAATACCACATCGTCCTCTTCATCTCTGCGAAGGCTCGCATGTGACGCCTGTCGAGCCCGCAAAGTCAGATGCGACAGACAAGATCCGCCGTGTAGCAGATGCGCAAAGGTGGGAGTAACATGCCGCTACTCCAGCCGATCAAAACCGACGCCGTCCAAGATGGACTTGTCGAGGTTTCTGGTTACTCTCAACAATCGACTGAGTAAGTTCCGGCCGCCTCCACGGCTATTCTCTGTGACTCGTGGCTGACACGAATCGCAGAACAAGCAGAGGCGCAGCTCGCTACGACACGCCTGATGCAGCAGCGGAATCGACAACCCTCCTACGCGATGCCATGGGGAGATGTCGATATCACGCCGCAAATTGTAAACTCATCGCCAAACTCCAGCCCTACGAGAGAGGTGACCCCGCCACACTTGGCCTCCGGACCAGGCTCAACTTATGATCTGCAAAAGATGGAGGTGATGCACGATAAGGGCATGGTGCAGCAAAACGTATCAGAGTGGTAAGTCACAGCATAAAAAATCCCCGCAAGGCTTGAATAGAGAGATTAACATGTCCTTTGAATCAGGTGCAACCAAACGAGCACAACGTCTACTGCCCCTACAGAGGCACCCGAGTTCTCGCCGTTTGATGCATTTGCCACGTCCTTGTCAGCGGACATTATGATGAGCCAGGCGATGCCAGAAAACCCCCCCTTCGAGTTCGAGCCCATGTTCTTTGACATCTCGTCATCATCTACCAGCCAGTCTGTGCCCACGGTGTCGGCCACAATTCTGCAGGGACTGTAAGTTGTAATTGATCTTCCAGACCGGCTACGCGAAGCTAACAGGAATAGTTACGACCGATACTTTGAAGTTTTTCACCCTATCATCCCCATTATTAACAGAACGCGTTTCCAGCATGAAATGTCGCAGCCGTCGCCCTCGGTCGAAGTGCAGGCACTGTCGTATGCCATCGGCACCTTGACCGCATTCTCCGTACCTGAGCTGCATTACTACGTAGATCACTACTATGAACAGGCTCGCAATCTCATGGACATTTGCGAGCGCCAGGACAGCGGCGACTCATTAAGCAACATCAACATAATGCAAGCCTACGTAATCTTAACCCTCTACGAGTTGAAGCAGCCAAACTTTGCCCGGGCCTGGCTGACACTCGGCCGCGCGATTCGGCTTTCCAAAATGATGGGGTTGGACACTGTGGAAACGGATTCGAGCATGGGTACACAATGGGGACTGCGTAAGCAGCTCATCCATCCGATTAGCTCAGCGGACCAGGAGGAGAGGCGGCGAGTTTTTTGGAGCCTCTTCATCTTCGACTCATTTGCCAGCCTACGGGTCAGCGGCGGCCCAGCCTTTGATGGAGATGTAAGTACACCTATTGGATGCAGATTTCTGGATTGATTTCAGCTAACAGAATTCAAAGGTCAATGTCCAGCTTCCTAGTCTCAGCGACTACCCTGATTACTCGAACGAGAGGATGCCTGGATTACAGCAGGTATTCGACCTGACGGAAACGGCTCCCATTTCCTCATTTGCTGCCAACGCCATCATGATCTGCCTCTACCAGCGCTATTACAGCCACATCCAATCCGCATATTCAGAAGCCTCCCATGCATTCTGGGAGACGCATTATGCGATTGACAAGTCCCTCAACCATTGCCGTACGACCCTGCTGGCGCAGCACATGAACGGCAACAGTGGCGAGAACCCGACTTCCATCGCGCTGCGAATGAACCTGAACGCCCTCAAGATCAATTTGCACGAGACAGTGCTTATCAAGGTCGAGAAGGATCAACTGCCAGTGAACCTCGCAACAGATGCGGTGGCTCAATGCGTTTGCGCCGTTACCGACATTGTCCAGGCCGTCCAGCTGGGCATGCGGCTGACGGGCAACAAGCTGGAAACGTTCCGGCACTTGGACCGGTTCCTTGTTTGGCCAATTACAACTTCTATTCAAGTGTGCTTCCGCATGCTTTACAATGGGGAGGATGATGCCACTCCTTACATCAACTCCCTCCGCATTCTTTCCAATGCCATGAAGGACCTTATCGACCCTGAACATATTGCTCCGGGCTTGCTGGAAAAGGCCGAGGCTCGGGTTGCCGAGGCAGCGCGGTCTACACGGAAGAAACGAAACGTTGACGACGAACTATGATATTTCCTACATGTGCACATGGTTTCAATATAACTTGTGTTCTTTTTTCACTCAATTCTTTTTTCTTCCATCTGCCTGGGGCTAGGCACTTGGAATCATGATGTAACGTCCGGCTGGGGGGAGTATCATCGGTGGTAATATCTATACCAGTACACGCACACCTAGTCTCTGTACTTTTTGTTGTTCTTTGTTTGGGCGGTGTATCTGATTAATTAGCGTCACTTCGTTCCTTTTTCTTTGCTTACTTCTGTTAGATAGCCGCAGCGGCTGCATCTTGTGTGTGTGTGTGTGGGTGTCGATCATACTTGGCGATGTGCGGCAAGGATCAGGCTACCACATTGTCTGCATTTATGCAGGTAGCATTATATGTACCTATTCAGTATCAAGCTAGCTTTAGAATGCCGATCAGTCCTTCTATGAAACCTTCCACGCCACAGTGACAAGTCTCCCGATAGTACCATCAGTCTTAGCGTAGAGAAAAGGGGGTGGATATAAGTTTGTCTGTTTTGAATGCCGCAATACAAGAATATACTGTTTAACTTGGAGTTTTACTTGGAGTCTCATCCCATGATGGACCAACAGCTTTGATTTTCTACTGAGCAACATAATGGACTTCGATTGATCTTTCTATCACTCTATCACGTCGATGTACTGTCTGCTGAGAAAAGCAAGGGTGCAATTGCTAGTAGTCAATCAACAAGGTTTATTCATCTCTCATTACTTTATCATAGTAGAAGCCCCCGCATATCATCCACTCGTGAGACTCCTCTTTGAAATTTACACATCACCGGTACCGCAGAGGATACGAGAAACACGAATCTCAGCAAGGGGTTCACCGGTCTCGCTAATGGCAAAGCGCTGGCTGCAAGCAAACATCATGCCCTCCAGGGGCTTGTAGGCCTCATGGCCTGATGTGATTGTCATTTGCTCAACTAGGACGCACACGAGAGATTAGCCAAAACGGCCATGCCGGCGCTAGAGGGGGGCTAGAAGCACGAATACTCACTTCCATCTCCAAAAGGAGGAGTCTTTGCATCGGGGGAGCCGGTGATCAACCCAAGAATGGCCGGGGTCAGTTGGGAGACGCCATTGGCCTCGAGGCGGATGGACCGGTTCTCCTTGTCTGAAATGATGCAAGAAACACTAAGGCGGGCGTGGGTCTTGTCTGCATCAATACGGAACCAGTCGTGGCCATGGCTGAGAGTCATGTCCAGCTTGGGCTCGAAGCCCGCGACAGACTTCAAGGTGCCCTGGCCAAGAGGCTATCAAGTACCTTTGTGAGTGGGTGTTGATTCGGCGAACCTGGAACTGGGGAATTCAAGATATGGACTTACAACACCAACGAGGGAAGAACCAGTGTAGATGTCTCCACAAGGGAACTGACCGGCAATGCTAACCTGCGTAGTGTGTTAGGCTTGTTGACTTATTCTGCACATATAC